>CM038360.1:3785020-8585020 GCA_021464625.1 Proterorhinus semilunaris | reverse complement strand
AAGAACCATTATGCATTATGAACCATTATGACTGCACATCCTGCATTTATAGAGTACTTTAACAGGTATTCAATCTCTTATTTGCATAATAATATTTCTGATCACCTACCCCTGCTCTTTCCAGCTGCACAAGAATTGTCCCCCTATTTCATAAATATGCCACACTTTTTTTTATCAAACAGAACCAGCATTTTGTTGTACTGGATTTTGTTATTTGAGTTTGTTTGAGTCCGAACCACTGTGGTCTGGTCACACCTCATTCCTCCTGTCATATTCTTAAATAACCCAGTCTAGTTCACTTTGACCAACCTCACACAGCGGAAAACTGTCCTCTCCACTTTTTAATGTTATGCCCGTGGTACGGTTCTAAATTCAGACTGATAAACGATTATTCATCTCATTTCAGGCGTCATCGGGCTCACGTACATCATCAATAAATTCCGTATTGTGAAACTGACCAAAAAGGACCAGTTCATCGTGGCGTACGGTGGCCTGCGAGGGGCAATAGCCTTCTCTCTGGGTTTCCTGCTCGAGGATGACAAACTGAAGAACATGTTCCTCACCGCCATCATCACCGTCATTTTCTTCACGGTCTTTGTTCAGGTGCGTTTAACGGGTTTTTCGTGCGCACATCTTCCCGTATACAGTGGAACAATGGAGCAGCATTAATACATCTTTGTTCAACACTCGTTTTTAATCAAGACAGGTACGTAACAGCGAGTGGAAAATAGAATAGGACCTTTTTGTGGGCATGTAGTCGCTAAGTTACCATTTGACGTTCTGTGAATTACAGAATTAGGGCTCCGAATCAGATATGTAAAATATATAAGAGAATATGAGAGGATGCTGGGTGAGTAAACAAAAGGTCACATGACAGATGCGGACCCACTTTTGCAATTTTAGTCCAACTCAAACTAGACTAACATTAAAGAGAATTATTTGACTATATCTCGACTAAAATTAACTTACTATTTAAAGCCACACTGTGTACGATTTTACCCAATAAACAAAATTGAAACGCAAGCATTTATTTTCCATCATTGAAAAATATCTCGTAAACAAACATTCGGAGCCGGAGACGTACCCACTCCCGGTAAGAATTAGAAATTTTAATTTAAAAAAAGGTTTCTTATACAAATCCATTCTTTGATCACCCACTGCAGTAATAGCATTTTCTGTGTTGGTCATTAGGAGCATGTTTTGAACTGATGGCAACAGTATAGTCCAAAATGTAACATTAACGCTAATATGCACAGGGTTCTGGAAGCATTGCCCCTCTTCTATTTATAGCATATGTTATTATGTTGAGGTTTGACGCTAAATGGATTGAAATCCATCCATTTTCTCCCACTTGTCCGTTGCCGGGTCGTGGGGGCTGTTGGAGCTGCCCAAATCACATTGCACCAGGCTCCCATGGCTCCTCCTGCAGGTGGTGGGTCCACGGAAGGACGGCCTCATGGTTCCAAACGGGTCTGTTGGTCTCTCATAGGGACGTGGCGTGGATTAAAATAATTTTCTATATTATTTTATTTTATTCATTTATTGAACAATGCATGTTAATGAACACACATGGGTCTCATGCATGTAAACACGCCATTCTGGATTGTAGCCTGGATTATCATCCCCCACCTGCACAAACACACTCTCAATCATCCTCGCCTACTGTATATGTTTTAGTGGTCGGGGAAACCGGAGTACCCAGAGGGAACCTACGCTGACACGGGGAGAACATGCAAACTCCACACAGAAAGGTCTCATCTAGGGGTCGAATCCAGGACCTTCCAGCTGTGAAGCATGAGCTCTAATCGCTTTGCCTAAAAAAATAATTTAAAAAAACACGCCTATATTGAGTACCTTTCTGCATCGTGGGCAATGAATGAAATTTACCAAAGACCTACACTTTAATGAATGTTAAAACTGATTATGAGCGATGGCTCTGCAGTTGTTTTACAGAATACTGAATCTTGATGATACTTTTGTAAGAATTTTTCAAAACTTTTTACATTTTATTTTAATGGCACATTGTAGGGTAATGTGTGTTGTATGCAGAATTTTTACCCGTTCAAGATAAATGTATATGATTGTAGTATTTGACTGCTACATAATAAAACAGATTGAGGGCTATAATTTTTTGTGTGTGTTCACAGGGTATGACCATCAGACCGTTAGTCGAGCTGTTGGCCGTGAAGAAAAAGAAAGAAACCAAAGGGTCCATCAATGAGGAGATCCACACACAGGTATGATTCGACTGAAATATCCATTTATTTATGAAACCTCCTGGAAATGTGCCTTTTCCGGTTCACACAATTTCACAGATTCACACAATTTTTGTCCTCGCCCGTTGTTCCCCGTCAGTCCTCTGTTTTGCGGAAGGTTTGCAAGTGTTTAGAAATAGGGCTGTCAAAATGAAAGCTTTAACTCATTAATAATGAGATTAATAATGAAAAAATGATTAATCGCATCATATGTTTTGACCAAACCCACTCCTGAATCTGAGCACAAATATTACCTGAAAGATAAAGCTCTTGTATTAAAGTCCGTGGTTCCCAACCTTTTCACATGATGAGCTTTTATGTAACAAAAGTGACAGAGAGCGACTAGAGGCGTGTCCAATTCTGCTGTTTCAACCAAAATGACTTTAATTTTGTCCTTAAACTCTACTTTATGAACCTAAAACTTTGCAGATTCTGTTAAAAATGTTCAGCACCCCTGTAAATGTATCTAAAATGTGCTTGATGTTGAGCAAGAGCTGTAGGGTTAGAGATCTCCATTATAATAAAAATAATTATGAAACTGAATATTTGGTTAATCAAATGTGAGCAAAGGCATTACATTTGCGCGATTTCAGCCAAGTATTAATAATGAATATAATTATTAGAGAAAAATTTACCGCGATGAAAGAAATTAATCAATTGACAGCACTAGAAATAATACATTTATCAATCTTTATTCATCAAACCCGTGTATGGGCGTTAAAACGGTATTAAAGAGCTTTCCATTCGATTTGCTGCTACCTGCATGAACCATGTTTTATTATTATTAGATTATTATTAGTTTCTTTTAGTTCATGTGGATAGGGTTAGTGTGCCCTTATACCTTATTCCCTTATATAGAAATTACCCATAAACCACATCATTGTCACTAGAAGACCACATTTAGTAGTGTTGGCTGTTGTCACGGGGTAATAATGTTAGAATATGGATTCTCTTTTAGTTTCTGGATCATCTCCTCACTGGGATTGAAGACATATGCGGTCACTATGGGCACCATCACTGGAAAGACAAGTACGATTTCAACACCTTTCTGTCTTCTTTAACCTCCTAACCAAGCAAACTTCCTCCTGTTCGGCTTTACCCAAATCTTAAAGCTTCTGGAGCGTACAGCCTCTAGGCCAGTGTAACGCCTCATTTGACAGCTACTATTTTGTACTAAGCTAATCTTTTTTCTTGCATTGTTGCCGTGTTATCGTCACTTTGTTTTAATCACTTTGTTTTAATCACTTTGATTTAATCACTTTGATTTCTGTGGGGTTTTTTAGGCTTTTTTGTCAAATTGTGTATCCTTTTTTTTGTCGTTTTTTGTCACTTTTTTGGACACTTTTTTGTCACGTTTTTGATGCGTTTTCATCACATAATTCCCACTTTTTTGCTCACGGGAATCACGGTTCGCTCTTCTGTTGCTTTTTTGTTAAAATGCGCTTGGATCAGGTGAGACTTAACAGGTTATCCAGCCCATGACGAAGTGTTTTCATCTTTCTCTACATTTCAGGTTGAATCGATTCAATAAGACGTACGTGAAGCGGTGGTCGTTTTTTGTAACTTTTTTTGTCACTTTTTTTACGTTTTTTGTCACTTTTTTGTTGCATTTTTTACGTTTTTTTTAACACTTTTTTTGTCACTTTTTTGTTGCTTTTTAGATGTTTTTTATCACCTTTTGAATTTTTTGTTTTGACACTTTAGCTTTTTTGTCATTTTTTTGTAACTTTTTTGAAACTTTTTTGTCAAATTTTTTTTATGTTTTTTGTCACACTTTTGTTACGTTTTTGTTGCGTTTTCATCACATAATTCCCACTTTTTTGCTCACGTTTTTTTTCTTTTCTTTTCGCTCTTCTGTTGCTTTTTTGTTATATTCGCGTTAAAATGCGCTCGGTTCAGGTGGAAGTTAAGAGGATATCCAGCCCATGACGAAGTGTTTTCATTTTTCTCTACATCTCAGGTTGAATCGATTCAATAAGACGTACGTGAAGCGGTGGTTGATCGCAGGGGATCGCTCCATGGAGCCTCAGCTGATCTCGTTCTATAACAAGATGGAGATGAAGCAGGCCATGATGCTGGTGGAGAGCGGCAGCGCGGCCAAACTGCCCTCGCTCGTCTCCACGGCGTCCTTGCAGTGAGTATAATAACAGTGTAATATTCGGCATGTCTGGGACTAAAGAGGGGACAGATTGATGCAGATGATTATTTTTTCCCCTTTGTATCAATTTCAAATATTCACAGAAATATTCAGTCAAAGGAAATGGCCAAAAAGAGAGCTATACCGAGCATCTCGAAAAAACGTGAAGAAGAAATCCGAAAGCTCCTCCGTGGAAATCTACAGAAGACCCGACAGAGAGTAAGACTTTTTTTGTTTGTTTTAATGTTGTAACATTAAACATCGTGTTTGTTGCTGATGTGTCGTGTGTGTTTTTGCATCAACAGCTGCGCTCCTACAGCCGCCACGACCTGATGGACCCGTTTGAGGACAACGTCAGTGAGATACGCTTCAGGAAACAGAGGGTTGAGATGGAGCGCAGGGTAAGAGACTTCACCAAAACTTTACTCACTTTAACCTTTATTCAAGGGACAATAGAGACAGAGATGGACTGCGCCAGATTATTGATAAATAGATAGTTTACATACATTTGACTGCAGGAAGCCAAACCTTAACCCCCACATGAACTGAGCACATTTCCTCCAGTTTAGCGTTACCCAAATCTAGAATAAAAAAAGTGGCTAAAGAGCGACAAAAACGTGCCAGGAAAGCAACAATAACAGACAAAGCAACACCTAAAGAGTGATGAATAAGCAACAAAAAAGTTACAAAAAAAAGAGTCAAAAACGTGACAAAGCATAAAGAGAAAGCAAAAAAAAAGTGAAAAAATTTAGATGAAAAAGTGATGAAAACGCACCATAAAAAGTCATTAAAAGTTATTAAAGACGAAAACACTTCCAAAATGTGACGTGGCAAAAGAGCGACTAAAGAGTGATGATAAAGCAACAAATAATCAACAAGAAAGCCACGAAAGAGCGTCAAAAACGCTTAAAAATGCATTTAAAAGCAGCGACAACATGACAGAAAAGTTAAAATCAGTTTTATAGGTCTTAGCTTTCAAATGCGGCGTTACACTGGCCTATAGGCTGTGAGCTCTAGTCAAGAAGCTTTTAGATTTGGGTAACGCTGAACTGGAGAAAATGTGCTTGGTTAAGGTGGGGGTTAAGAGGTTAACTTCAGACAACTGTTCCACATGATTTGGTGATAACCTGTTCAAAAATTAGCTTAACAATTTTTTTTGTTTGACTCAACATTTGAAACAGGGAGGTTTTTATGAGTTGCATTTGGGAAATAGTGACAAATAACCTGGAGTGTTCTGCGGTGTGGCCTTTTCTGATATACTGAAGCTGTGTGAAATATTTATAGTTTATATATAATAAATATAGTTTCCTATATTTGTTTTTCCCACAGATGAGCCACTACCTCACCGTCCCGGCAAAAACCCAGGAAAGACCCTCAGTGAGAAAAGTCAACTTTGAACCAGGTCTGAACCACTTCCTTCACGTAAAGCTGCTCTAAGCGATCCCGTTTGAGTCCGGCACCGATGCATTACCAATAAGCGCCTCTAGATGCGCCTCCATGTGCGCCACACTCACAAACAGCAGAACGAGACCGGCGCTGCACCTCCCTCACCCGTTTATTATAATAGTTCAATGCCCTGACCTCATAATGCCGTTACCTAAAGCGATGGCTTGTTTTGAGTCTTATAACATGTCAGTCCCACGTCTGCCTGCTGAGAGCACTCCAGGCCAAATGGAAATCCTGACCAGCCCAGTCTCTCACCCCGTTTCCTTACATAGACATTAATATACATCTTAAAACATAAATGTCAATGTTGCTTATTTCCACTGTGAAATACACAAACATCATTATTGTATGACTTTCAAGGTTCATCAGGATCATTGATAAAAATACAGTAAAAAAATAAAACTTTTACTATTTCCACATGTAACATTTTTATTTAATTTTAACCACCAAAGCTATGCATTTATTTATTTTGTTGTGATTATAGAACACAAAGTTTACACTTACGACGACAGCGAGAGTCCGATCAGGAGTAGATCTGAAGGGATGTCCCGTCTGTCCTTCGGTCCAGACGATGTCTTTGCCCCAAGTGAGGCGCCCCAATCGACCAATCAGACAGCAGCACAGCCTAAACCGACCAATCCGATCCCAGAAGAAGACTCTGACAATCTCTCGATGTCCCGCTGCCAGAGTGACCCAGGACCAAAGGGCGAGGAAGTGGATGATGCCTTTCTACCATAAAAGAAGCACGAATTTCCCGAAGAACAAGAATAAGCTTGTTTAGAGACTCATGAGTTCTTCCTGGAACGTTTATCAACATTGTTATTTATTTGCAAATTTTGTGCCATTTGTTTATTGCGTTTTTCTTATCTTTGGATTGTTATCAGGACGCTGCAGTGTTACCACAGCATGTGCCACCGCCCGCTTTTTATAAGTGTGTGTTTTGTCTATAAATGTTGGACGTTCAGCCAAAGTTATTTGTAAAATAAAAGTTGTTGTTCTAATCAGCTTTGCACAAAAACAGATGGAAAGCGCCTAAAGGCACATCGTCCTTCTGGATCGATACAAAGACACTTGCAAGAGAATGTGGTCAGACGTAACCTCAATGTCTCATTACAAATGTCTGTAGTCCTAAAGTTATTTAAAATTTTAAATGTGCACAATGGATTTTACCTCTGATAACAGGGTTAATATAGTTCTGACACTGACCTGTAAAGTTACATAATCTACACATTTGATGAAATAATTGTTTAACTGAATAATTATTGACCTGCCATATGAAACCAAAATAACTATGAAGAGTTGTATTAAATTGTACATTGCTTTTGCTTATAATAAAATTATGAAAAAACTAAAAAGGTTATGAGTGTTGAAAACAAAGCCCTTTCCCTTACCACTCTTTTTTAAGCCGTAGGGCAAGGGCGAGGCCAAGGGGTAGGGGTAGAAAAGAGAATTGGGATTGGGCCTTAGTCATAAAAGTGAGCGGTTTTTAAAATTGTTTTATTATTTTATCCTGCGTCCTCTGTTGCTCCATCCTCCTCCCTCTCTCCTCTGCATCCAGTGCTCACAAAACAAATTAACTTCATCTCCTCTTTAATCATTTCCATCCAGCCCACTTAGGTCACATCGCACTCGCTCAATCAGAAAAACGTGCCCTCAGATGATTTTAAAAAGTCCGCTGGGACATTTAACATAGAGCACACCTGTCTAAACCTGGCTCGCAGTTTGTCCATGTCCCCGTTCAGCATTTCAGACTGGGGGTCGTCCAGAGGAGACGGCTCCAGCAAACTCAACAGGGCTTCTAGCGCTTTCACACGCTTTCTGGATTTGGGCTCTGTGCTGTTCTGGAGGAGACATATCCACGTGTGGGCAAACCCAGAGTAAAAGGAAACCTCGGCGGAGAGCATGGCCCCGTGCAGCGCCCCGTGTCTGCGGCCCTCCTGTAGACCCCTGTTCGCCCCTCTCTCATAGCCCTCTCTGTACCCCTCTCCACGAAACCTTTCATCCGCTATAAAGATGCTGTCAAACTGATCTTCCGCCTCCATGCCGTCAGACATCTTTGCTCTTTTATCTGGAGAGGAAAAACAGCCACGGCGCACCCCAAAAAGTTAATAAAACAAAGAGGATATTGAGGCTACTCAGCGGCTCACGAATATAAATGCCGCCATCTTGGCTCTAGCAACTTCCCCTACGTCACGTCCCCCCGCAGCGGACGGTGCTTTTTTGTAACAGAGCGCCGTTGTTTCATTGGGAGTGCGAGCATCATCATGTCTCGGCTTTATGTGGGCAGGTTGAGCTACAGGGCCAGGGAAAAGGACGTGGAGAGATTTTTCAAAGGCTACGGAAAGATTCTGGAGGTCGATTTAAAAAACGGGTAAGATTTGGCCGTTTTTCTGACGCGGTGGCCACGCAGCCCTCCTCGGCCTAGCTGCTAATGCTAACGATGCTAACGATGCTAAATCACGCGCTGCAAAACCTCAGACCACGAAAGCAAATGGTGACCTCGTAGTGTTTGCTATGTTGCAGCGGATCATTTATCTCTTTACAATGTTCTAAATGCTTCACAAAACAGCGAGAAGACGTCAGAATATTTAACTTTTCTGTTTACGGCTAGGTTAGCTTAGCTTCTATTGTGTGACTGAGGTAGGCGCTTGCAGCAGCTAACACGAGACGTGGCAATGTCAGTGTTATTCTAATAAGCTTTTATCCAAGTGCCTTGCTGAAATAATGCAATGGTAATGGCATGCAACACGTCCTACAAGATCGTTTCATTTCCTTACAAATGGCCCACCCCACAAACTATCAATGACACACAAGTTATTATTAGTCACCGTCACAGTAGTGATCTTGATTGTTATCACGTGAACGCTAATGAGCATTTTGCAAGCATAATTATGAAGTCCTTGTTATCTGTTAGCTGCCAGCATGATGCTTCCATTTTGACTTCTTCATCTGCCTCTTTGTTCTGTTTTAGGTATGGGTTTGTAGAGTTTGATGACCCACGGGATGCTGATGATGCTGTGTATGATCTCAATGGGAAGGAGCTGTGTGGGGAGCGGGTGATCGTGGAGCACACCAAAGGCCCTCGACGGGATGGAGGAGGGGGTGGGGGAGGCGGAGGAGGAGGAGGGGGATACGGGGGCAGCAGCGGAGGCGGTGGAGGTGGAGGAGGAGGAGGGGGAGGCGGCGGCGGCGGCAGCGGAGCCAGGGGAAGCAGTAAGTGTCTTGAGATCTCTTCCGTCAATTATATGAAATGTAATAATTATAATGAGGGACCACGCAGGTCTTTGGTGGCGAATATGAAGGCAACTTGCATATATCAATTCATAAACATTCTAATCAGATTCCACCAGCTCCTTCCAATCGGCTCCAAGTTCTTTATTTTTAAGATTTGGGGAAACCGATCTAGCCTACCTGCTTTGTAACTTTTTTATACATTTTTAGACCCAGCAACATGCATAGCTTTTGTGGCGCTGCCCGTCTGCTACTCCAAACTGACAGCAGTGTCTTCATATTTATTTTGTAATAAAAAAGTTGCCTACACTTTACCCACCATTGAACCTGTCAAAGATGTGTCTTTTGAATTTTAGAATTTAAATGAAATTGTAATTTTAAATTTTAAATGAAGTAAATGGTTATTGACTGAAAACGTTTGCTAAATATTTATTACGTTAAATGTTTCTGTAAATATTTTATGAATGATTGTGAATTTTAAGGCTAAAGATTTAACAAAGCACCTCAATGTTTTAATTGAAAGAGTCCTTGGCTGACTGCCTGCCCCTATTGCTGGCCATGGTGTCCCCCCTTTCCAAGAGTGTGGTTTGACCATTGTGGGCCCCTGGGCAGAGCCATAAAAGCCAGAGCCATTGTGAATGAAGACCGCTTTTGCCATTAGGCCCAGGCCGGGTGGTGAGGATGCCAAGGGTTAGGATCAGTGTGGGTTCAGTCTGAAGCACTACATGTTTCTGTAATAGTCATTTAAATCATATTTAAACATTAATAGTATATTTTTAGTTTGACGTAAGTACTTCCTCAAACAGTTTTTTTGTTTTATTCGTTTTATCACTGAAGTAGTCTTGACTTTAGCAAATGTAATTAACACATATCCAGCTAATAATACTTTAGGCATAGAACTTTATTTTCTATTTATCCTTTTCAAAGTGATTTTTTAGACCAGCATATTTTATAAGACTAGCAGATAGAGTGTTAGTTTATATAAATTATCCCAATGTATTCCTTTCTTGTCCTCATTTTGTCTGTCCTTCCTTCTTCCATTAAAAGGTGGATATGGCCGTTGGGGAAGAGACCGATATGGACCTCCGATCAGGACCGATTACCGGCTTATTGTTGAAAACCTTTCGAGCCGCTGCAGCTGGCAAGACCTGAAGGTGAAGAAATTGGATGTGTTGTCGCTTGAGGCAGTCAGTAGCACAGAGGGAAAAAACTTTAAAGTGTTGAGCATGGTCTGCGCTTTGTTGCTTTTTCAGAAATAAATAAAACCTCTCTCAGCATTAGTGCCAAGTAAACATGGTTCTGGAGGGAGTTGTGTGGGGGGTCAATGTGATTTTAACGCCACTGTCTGTGTCTCCTCAGGATTACATGCGTCAGGCGGGAGAGGTGACGTACGCAGACACCCATAAGGGTCGTAAGAATGAGGGGGTGATCGAGTTCAGGCTTTACGCCGACATGAAGAGAGCTTTGGAAAAACTGGACGGGACAGAGGTGAATGGTCGAAAGATCCGCCTCATTGAAGATCGCCCCGGAGCCAGACGCCGCCGCTCCTACTCGCGCAGCCGCAGTCGATCCAGGTTAGAGCTCAAGTCTCTATTGATTTTTATTGCGCCCTTAAATGTCCTTATGGCGTGAACAGGGCAGATTAACTGTTGTTCAGGTCTCGTTCCAGGAGCCGCAGATCCCGCAAAAGCAGAAGTCGCAGCATGAGCAGCAGCCGCAGTCGCTCACGATCCAGGTACATCTATTGTCAAAGCTACCGTTTAGCAGCTAGGGGTTCAAACCTTTTTGGCGAAGAAAGGCATGCGCATTCGGTACACAACTTCAGGGCTGGTTTTCTCTAAATGAGGTTTATCCTCCACTCGTTTAACTCGTGAGCCCTTATAGTTTAGTTATTAGGATCCCCATTAGCTGTGTTGTACAGCTGACGAGTTTTTCAAAGGGATTTTTTTAATATCTAATTCCAAGACTGATTTTATTCAGCTGTGAACCCAAAAAATCAAGGTGAAATTTGTGTGTTAATAGAATTTCTTAATTTTTTTCCCTTTTATTAGTTTATTCAAAAACTAGATGGCCAAAATCCCCTGATTTTTTTTTTTTTTTTGTTACTAATATGTCAATAAAATAAAACCATACATTTGAATCTGGGTCTGTCCACTATTTAGATTTTGTCGCTGAAAATATAGGCAGTTTTGGCCATTTTCATGCACAAAATGCCTTATTTTTATGACAACATAAAAATTGCAATACATGTTTGTAAAACAAAAGTTTACAATTGATGGCTCTATTTTTTTTTTTTTTTCCCTATTCACCTGCAGTGTCTCGTCTTAAGTTCCTAGTTGCAGAAAAACACATTCCTTTATAGACCGATTGACAAATCTAAATTAAGTGACCTTGGCTCCAACGTGTGGAAATTAAATGTATATATTTTTTTAAATAGTCTCTCATGTATGTTTGCATTTATGGTCTTATGTGTTTATCCCTAATACTCTCCTCTGTCTACTACAGGGCGGCGGCGTCTCGATCACGCAGCCGCTCACGAAGCAAAAAGGGCAAAGCTAAAGGTAAGAAGGAGGACGAGGAGCACAACCAGAAGAACAAGGATCAAAGCCGGAGCCGCAGTCGCAGCCACAGCCCCAAACCCAAGAAGAACAAAAAGGAGGCGAAGAAGAGCAAGAAGGACGTCTCCCGCTCCCCATCCCGATCCAAATCCAGGTCCAAGTCCAGGTCTAAATCGGGGACCAAAGACCGCCCCAGGAAGTCGGGCTCTGAGGGTCGTGACGCCCCCAGGAGTGACACGGAGGGGGGTGATGGAGACAGAACGTCCCGCTCCCGATCTCGCTCCCCGGTCAAGGCCAAGTCAAGAGCCAGGTCTAAATCCAGATCCAAGTCCATGTCAAAATCCCGCTCTCCTTCTCCCGCTAACGGCAAACGGCGCTCTGTCTCACGGTCTCCCTCCCGCTCTGTGTCACGATCCAAATCCAGGTCTGTGTCCAGGTCTCGCTCCCGATCTTAGGCTGGATTCGGGACGGTCGCAAACCTCTGTCCCAGCCTTCTTTTACCCCTGGTCCCAAACCCCTCTCGTTTTTTGATAAATAGCCGTAGAAAATCCCCCGTCTTTTATGCGCCTACCGTCACACAATTACTTCAGCTATATTTTTACATTGTCAGTTAACCGTCATAGTGTTTATATAGAAATGAAGTGCAATCTCTGTTTTATAAGTTTGAAATACTGTATTTTAGCCCCCCCCCCCCCCCTTTTTTCTTTTTTTTTACCCCACAACTAAGTGTTCTCATTGATAAAACGACAGGAACAATGCCACATTTTTTCCACCTCTGTGAAAGTTCTTGTTAATGTTTAGTTTCATATTAAAATGCCTGTTGAGGATTTGTGACTGTCTGTGGTTATTCATCTTCTAATCCAGATTTAAAGTGAATTTTTGGTACACAATTGTATTCAAGATTTTAGTAACGAGTGTACCCAGCTTTCTTTAGTTGGGCCATTTTTGTGATTAATAGTTTCACTTCCTTATTGAACATTGGCAGGAAGTGACATTTTTTGCCTTCGTCAATTTTAAACTAAACTATTGCCGGGCCGAACATCTCAGTGGGAGCGGATGAGTCGAACTGCTATGGAACTTTACCTTTTATGTCACTTCCTGTCATCTTAATCAGAATCAGAATTCGTTTTATTGCCAAGGTTTGTGAACAAGGTTTACAAACTAGGAATTTTACTAAACTTTCCTGCCCAACATCACCTCATCAAAATTGTTTCACTGAAATAAAATTATGCAACCGATATTAATCTTGAATCATATTCTATAAAGACTAAAATTAGACTTTTATTTTATTTATTTTTTCCATCAAGGGCCGCACATTGAAGTGTATATGGCGTGGAGGGCCGCAGTGAGGTATAATTAAACCGCCCCACATGTATTTTTAACTCTATCACACCATAAAATCTTCGTTTCGCGTGAAATTATGAAACTTGGAGTAAAACATACTTTCTCTGGACACGTGTGCCAATCCAACAAGAAGCTTGAGGTCCACCACGAATCAGTGTTAATTTTGACAAATTTTAATTTAGTTTTAGTCTTTTGACAAAAATGTAATTCAATTTTAGTCGAGTTTTTGTCAAAAAAATATCTGCAATTTTAGTCGACTAAAATTGCAAGTCAATTTAGTCGACTAAATTTAAGACAAATTTAGTCGACTTTGTATTAACACTGGGTAACAAAAAAATATTTTTTGAAAATAGTCCAGGGTTTTCCAGCTGAATTAGACTAATGTTGATGCTCTGAGTCCGAAAATGACCTTGGTTTTGCTCTATCAGGTCAGGGTTTTTTGCTACAGAAATGCTTTAAAAATCGATTTTGCGTCCAAAACAAATTTCTGCGGATCATCAGCTGAGAAACCCTTGACGTTTTTCCCGTTTTCCTCAAGAAATAAAAGTCAACGTATCCAAAGTCATTCAGTTTTTATTTACTCCATCAAATTTGATAAGCAGAATTCATAATAACGTAGTCGTACGTAATCCGTAACACTATGGCTGTATCTCAAAAAGTTGACCTGATAGAGCAAAATGCATGTGATGTTCGGACTCAGAACACCAACATTAGTCTAAATCAGTTGAGAAACCCCTGACCATTTTTTGTCTGTCAACTTGTGTAATCAATATAATCATATTTAATGGAGGTCCTGCTTCATGGAGCTGCTCCCTCATGACCAAAGCTCAGAGCTGTTCCTTTGGCAGTGAGTTTACATGATATGAGGCTCTTTCAGACGGTCAATAGAGGTTTGGATGATTTTAGTCTCTCCTTTTCATTTTTATTTAGTCTCATTTTAGTCGACTAAAATATCTGGACATTTTAGTCATAGTTTTAGTCGCATGAAAAACTTTAAATTTAGTTTTAGTCCAATTTTAGTCGTCAGAAATATCACTTTGACTATATTTTAGTCGACGAAATTAACACTGCCACGAATTGGTCTGAGGGCCGCACTTTGCACACCCCTGCTCTAAAGCGTGTGTAAAGATCAACTAACCCCCAAATTAACTTTGCTGATGAACTTTATAAATGGGTGTCTAGTAGTGTTGTCGCGCATCTCAGTCATTTTGTATACAGTTCGGAGCGTCATTGTGCGTCACCTTTTGTGTCCAGAACTATCTGTTTGGCGCCACCTGCACGTGCTCGAGTGCACTACATGCTTTCCTGTTTCCTGTGGGCTCTGATGATGACCAGAGGGCGCCGACGTCAGACTCTTTAGCATAGGGTGTTAGATTTAGTTGCCTTTGTGTCCAGTGTTTGTCGCAGTCTTGTCTGTTGGAATGGGGAGATATTGTAGCGTAGTCGGTTGCCATTGTTCTGTAGGTTTACATTACTTTCCGCAGGACTTGGAGATGAGGCGCCAGTGGCTGCGCGTCGTTGGCCTGGGGGAAAACTGCGAACTCCCGCCACGCGCTGGAGTTTGCAACCAGCATTTCGCACGTGCGTCCTTCGCCAACACCATGGAGTTTGATCTGGGCTTTGCTAAGGTGCTTCGTTTGAAGAATGAGGCGGTCCCCACCCTTGGTCTCCCACGGCCGAGCCAAAAGCCACCGACACTGCTGCCCCAGCCCCACCGACACGAAGATTCACTGCGCCACTGTGAGGTGAGTGGGAAAAAACAAAACGGCCTACTACAAATACTGATGTTTTGCAGTGTAAGAGGCACGTGGTTCACTCTATCCTGATGTTTTCTGTCTCTAGCAGCAGCTTTGTGCACAGACACATGTGGAATTTCGACAGGGCACGTTAGAATAAATAGTGTCTAATACTGCACGAGTCCTGACGTCCCCCTGAGAATAAACTTTGTTTTCAGAGCACGAATCCTTGTTTTGTTCTGTTTTGCAAATGTTTCAATGGAAAAACAAGTTGTGATTGTATGAATTTTATTATGTCATTTTACTGCTCCTGTTTGTACAACACTTTGTGATTTTGTCTGCGAAAAGCGCTTTATAAATAAACTTTACTTACAAATAAAACGTACTTGTAGGCCTGGTGGTTGGTTTGTATTGTACATGTAGTTTTTCTTTAGAGATGTCCTGCATTTAGAGACCGCTGCTTTGACATTTTCGTAAGCCTGCAATTCTTTATAAGTCTGCGTCATTCATAATTTCATTAGATTTGCAGTGTATGAACCAGTACTGGGCCGGAAGTGAACTCTCGCTAATTATCCCTTTACGGAGCACGTGGCCCACTATTCATTTAGTATCTTTTAGTGTATTTATAGAAAAATGTAAATATAATTTATTTGAATTTTATTACAGTTTATAGAAAATACACTATTTGGCATCGTCTAGGGCAGCGGTTCTCAACCTTTTGAAGCCGGGACCCAATTTTGCTGTCGGGTCATACTCAAAAAACTCATGGCTAAATAAAATAGATCAAATTAAGAACACATAATGACACTCTGGCAAAATAGCACACACATGCTACAATAAAATAGTAATAATAAAAATACTTTTTTTTTTTTATCGACATGATCTGGCGACCCCTGTGGGGGTCCCAACCCCCAGGTTGAGAACCACTGTTCTAGGGTTATAAGACCGGGGCATTCAGACTACTCAGTGGGGCATTTGGACCGGGGTATTCAGGCAGTGGGGCATTACGACTAGCACCCGTTGGCACTTGCATTAACGGGCTGTGAGTTTTGTACCTTGAGCATGATGACCTCATGTTTTGGGTGACCAGATTTTCTCACTAAAAAACTGGGACACCATTTGGGATTTAGTTGCATGGTCAACCAGGGAGCCATCCCACGCTAAATATGCTTGCTAATGTCTTACACCATGCACCAATCAGCATTAACATGATAGACTTGATATTTTTTTTATTGGTTTCTACTTCTAATGGACATTTGCATGGCCCAAAGACATGAATTTTCAAGCGAAGTTTGTACTTTGTGGATCATATTGGCCAAAAACTGGGACACTTGGGACAGATACTGTGTAAAACTGGGACAAATTAATGGTTTTGGAGGAATGTGTGGGGACGTGGGACAGAGGACTCAAAACTGGGACTGTCCCGGGTAAACTGGGACATCTGGTCACCCTACTCATGTTTCATATGGAGCTCATTAGACGCGTCTTGTTGCGCTCAGGTTTCTATGTGCTGGGATCTTCATCGTGGCTTACGTTCACTGATCAGAATTAAACAATTAAATGTACCAAGGAAATTTAACACATTACCCTACTGCCATTGTGTACATTTTATTAATATTGTTTATTTTTATGTTTTCAGCCAAAAATGACCAGAGAAATTGGCTGCCAGTCTGATCCAGTAAGTGAAGTCCAGGCCAGTGTGAACAGGCAAAGCAAAGGTGACGTCTCTATTCTTCATTGTTTATACAGTACAGTCATTTTATGAATAAAACAATCTATTCTTTTGGTTTTTGATCTAGTTAGACACAAGTTGTGTAACTGATAATTACTGCCATTTTAAACCTGTTTGTTTGTTTGTGTTGCACAGGTATTCAAGCCCCTTACAGGAGCATAGGTTGTGGGACTGGGAACTGGATGGAAATCCCTCTTCCTGAAAGTCTCAGAGCAGCCTCTAGACCTCTGAAAAGGAAAAGGTGTGAGGTGTTGGCGTCTGACCCCAGCTTCCATCTAGATGACAGTGAGAGCACTGTGAACGGTTCACGGTAAAAAAGTACATCTAGCTTGGTAATTAGAAGAAAAAAAATACAGCGTTGTAGAATTTGAGGGATTAAATATGCCTTTCTTTTATATAGCCTTCCCACTGAAGTCCCTCCACACAAGGAAAAAAAATATATTGTTCATGAGGACCAACTGCTGGGGCTGTTCAGACGATGTCCTGTCTGCACTGGTCGTTGTGCTGTGGACACGATGACAGTCGGCACACTGCTCCGGGTCACTCAACAATGTCCTCGCTGCGAGTTCAGCAGTCAGTGGTCCAGTCAGCCGATGGTGAACAATATCCCAGCTGGAGACCTTCAGCTCTGTGCAGCTGTGCTGTTCACCGGCTCATCATTTAGCCACATTTCAAAGGTACAGTAACAAATATTTCGTTTGGATTATGTTTCCATATATTAGAAGAAGAACTTTTATTTATATAGCGCCTTTCACAGACATAGTCGCATGAGAGCATTTTACATTCGGTCCATACTCGGTGGTGGTATGTTAGTACTATGTTAGTACTATGTTAGTACTATGTTAGCAGCTTCAGTTTCCCCTGGGGGAGACTGACAGAAGCGCCAACCTCTGACCACCTCACACACATCATTCATCCTGGCCTATTGTACATGTTTTTAGTGGTAGGGGAAACCGGAGTACCCGGAGGAAACCTACGCAGACACGGGGAGAACATGCAAACTCTACACAGAAAGGCCCCGTCCAGATGGGAATCAAACCCGGGACCTTCTAGCTGTGAAGCGAGAGCACTAACCGCTGCGCTACCGTTCCGCCAAATCAGTTGATGACATTGGTTTTCATGTTATAGTTCCTGGGGGCCTTCAATATTCAGGGACTGTCAGAGCGATGCTTTTATAGGCATCAGGCCAAGCTCCTCATCCCAACGCTCAACACGCAATGGAAGCTTGAGCAAGATGACGTCATCAGGGAGGCACTTGAAGGCGGCTCTGTTGCACTGGGCGGGAACATGCAGACGGATTCACCTGGTAAATACATTTCAGAAACATTTACCTGAAGTAATTAAAGTCGGCTAATGTACAACTTGCATTCTTGTAGGACATTCTGCCAAATATGGCAGTTTCACAATGATGAATCTCACAAGTAACAAAGTCATTGACATCCAACTTGTCCAGGTAATTGTAAAAAATATACAATTTGAAACATAAATCCGTATAAGCTTAGTAATGTTCCTGTGTCTACTTTTGTTACTAGTAAAGGTAAAGATTTCAACATCTCTAATCCTAGTGTCGGACCAAATGAACTCTGAAAGTTATACTGAAAACATAAATATTTAATTTGGGATAACTGCATTACAACACAAATTATTTTTTTTCTTTCTTATTAGAGCAATGAGGTTGGAAACGGTGTGTGCATGGAGAAGGATGGATTTGTGCGTAGTCTGACAATGCTTGAAGAGAGAGGTGTCAATGTGAAGGCCATTGTAACGGATCGACACACAGGCGTGCAAAGGTTTTTAAGGGAGGAAAAGAAGGAAATCAGTCACTACTTTGACCCTTGGCACATAGGAAAGGGTAAGCATTGTGTGAATGCTGTGTAATAGTATGGTTATTGGGCATTTTGTAATATACATTAATTCCAAGGAATTGGGAAGAAAGTTGATGAGCTCGCGAAGAGAAAGAGCAACCCAACCCTACATGAGCCTCTGGTTAGAGAAGGGGCAAGACAGTGGCTCAAACCAAGTAAGTATAGCATGTGTTCTCAGTACTACTGGCCCTTTACTCATTGTATTCTATGTACATTTCATAGTTTTAAGGTTAGCATTGTCATTTTAAATGTCATTCTAAAAATGCTTTACAGCATGTGAGAGACTCACTGACCTTCTGTTAGCTCAGCGCTTTGTCAAGGATGTGGAGAAAATCAGTCCAGTGTACCGCACATCAAGCCTTGAAGCCTTCCACAGTCTGATAACCGGATTCTCCCCAAAAAGTGTGGGCTTCTCCTTCAAAGGAATGTTGGCCAGGTAATGCATACAGAAAGTTTTCAAATAAAGTTTTTATGTTTTGTGTATATCTATGTATGTGTATGTATTTATTTATCTATCCCAGGTTGCAAATTGCTGCTTTACATTACAACGAAAACGCAACTAGGTCTCAATCAACAACTCTCGAGGGTTTGCTGAGGTGCGCAACAGGTTACCCAAAGTACAAACATGGCAACTACACCGTGACATCTCGGAATAACAAACCTACCTCATGTATGTAACGTTTAAAAAATAAGTGCAAACGCTTATATGTCAGTGAGGACAAATGTTTTGTTCTTTGTTTACAGTCTATATTGACAAGCTGATGGCACTGCTCTTTGAAAATGTGGTGGAGGATGCTCTCCCGTATCAGGAGCACTCGGATGAAGTCCCTGTGCCTGAACCACTCGGCCCAGTATGAGAGGCCAGTCAAACTGGAGGCACAGGTCACGATTCCTCAGGAGGACATAAGGTGAACAACACGCTAGTAGTGCATGACAGATTTAGATTATGTTTTGACTTGTTTATTTGGTATTAATGATTGACTGAGGATGTCATTATTACATTTTATCATCTTTTCAGACGGGCCTGGCAATATGGACCAACATCTTCTCAGAATGCTGTTAAGAAATTCTGTATTTGATGTTAACATGAAGTATTACATTAAGTTTGACAATTTATTGTTCATTGAAGCTCGTCTTGGTGAAGCTTGCAAAGGCTGACCTAGTTTCCTTCAAATACACAAACCCGTGTTGCTTCATAAAATTGATGTACATGCGTTTGCGGCGCTTTGCTCTGCTCGTTTAGCTCCATAGGTAGAGCGCATGGCTCATATGGCCGGGGTCCCAACCACGAAAGTGCTGGTTCGATCTCGCCTTTTTTTTTTTTTTTGACTGGGCACCCACTGGGAAGAACATAAAATCGGTTTTACTTTTTATTTTGTATCTTATTTATTTATTTTCCTTATGCATGCCCCCTAAAGCCTTATAGTTTAAAGTTTTATAGCTTAATTTTATCTAAATTCTGTGTTATGTTTTATGTTGCACATCCGCGTCAAAAAATCCTAGCTTGTGAACCTGTTCTCAAACAATGGCAAATAAAATCTATTCTGATAAGCAAAAAAAAACATGGCATAAATGGCAATTTCAAAATAAACTTCTGCTTAGACAACAAATGAAGGTTTACAAATAACAATTTACTCAACCGTTTCCTATTTGTGGTCCAAACCACATCCAAACTTATTCTTAATCAACAAGCATCAGTTCAAAGGCATGTTTCACAACTGGCAGAGTCACTGTTAAATGCTAGAACAGTAGCCTGCAAATTCATGAAATGTAGTTTAAAATATACTGCAGGAGGACAAAACAAATGTTGCTCTACTATAAGAAGAAAAATAAGATATTGGAGCCTTTAACATAAACTATGTAGCTGATTATCTTCAGAATCAGAATAGGTTTTATTGCCATTGTTTCAGAACAGGGTTCACAAACTAGGAATTTACAAGTAATATAAGTTGCACCATATCGACACATGTAGGAGGTTCCATGAGCACATCTATGCACATAAAGTTACCAACAGACAATACACCTGCATACATTTTTCTTTTTATGAGATTAAGTCTTTGAAGTTTGCACAGTATATATTTCGCATGCACGAGTGCTGTAGTTGAAATGAACAGAAAGTTATATTTGTGGACCCTTTACATATACAGTATGTACTTATGTTTCTCTTTTACAGTCCCAAGTTTGAATTAATGTATTGGTTTAAAACGCCTGCCACACTCCCTCATAAATGTCCTTAATGGTACCAGCCCAGAACTTATCTTCCCAGTTGAGTGCTTTTGAATATGGCTGAAGCTTAGCCCAGTTGATCTACAATTGTAATTTTACGCCATTTGAATGTTAAGTGCTTAACATGTTAACATGCTATAAAAGCAATCACAGTAACTTGATTTCAGCCCGTCCATTGTCTTTATGCATTTCCTAGACTTTGAGACCCAATATGGTTGCAGTGCAGTTCATATGCAAAAATGCGTTATATATAACGGTCAGTCCTCATCATCCTCCGAGGAAGACTTGGTCGCCCCTCCGCTGTCGTCACGGTAACGTTGGGCCAGTAGCTTCAGCTGCTCGAGGGCCTCTAGATACTCCGCCTCCTCCAGGCCCTGGGAGAGGAAGCTGGGGGCCACGCGGCGGATGTCGAAGCTGACGGAGCGGTGCAAGTCCGAGAGCCAAGACCCGACACCAGAACTGGACTGGAGAGACGTGAGGACCGGGGCGGAGTTGACCAGCGGGACAGGAGCTGTGAGGGGAAGGCACACGGGAGGTTTCCATATGAACAGTAGCATAAAGTGGGAGTCAGTACGAGGGCTGTCTACTTTGGCTCTTGTGTATTTAACCTGCTAACCCTGTCGTTTTTAAACCTCTATGAACAGCATGTTATGAAAAGTATGTGATTCTTGTATAATATTAGTGAAGCAGTTCATACAGCATTTCAGCTTTCTCTCAAATGTGACCATGTTTAAAATGTAGCAAATACAATAATGCCAATTTCAATAATTACAATACAGCAAGAAAGTGCTGTACATGAGAAAATCAAAGCATATTTTTGACAAATTCAGTTCCACGGGCTACTGTATAGTACCAAGTCTTCAGGTGGTTAATTAAATGCACTAATTTATTTGCTAATACTACCAGTGGACAAGTCAATATGAGTCAACAATTCTCAAGGCATTCTTTCCACTTCAAAACCTCCCTAGGCTGGTCACAACATATGTATGAAAATTATAAAGTGTAATATCTTACAGCCTGCTGGAGGCGTCTGACTCTGTACAAAGCCGTTAGCATCAAGCGTCGGGTTGAACATCTGAGGGAACGGAGCGGTGAGTTTACTGGGACTGGACACCAGCTGCAAATCCCTGTAGGAGGAATAGAAACGTTATTGCACTTACCAATGGAGCACATTTCTGTGTGGCTCCAGTGTTGAGACTTACAGAGGCGTATTGGGGTAGAAGGAGCTGAGGTATGAGCCCAGGACATCTTCTCCGCTGTGAAGAGAGTGCAGAGGGGAGGGAGGCGGAGTCCCAGGAGGCAGAGAGCTGTTAGAGAGAAAAAAACAAAATAATTTACCATTACAGCATAAAGTCCAAGCGTTTCAACCATTTCCTCCTGTGAGACACATTTACTTAATCAAATCAGCAGAGAGAAATGTATGCTTTTGGAATACTCGGGTAACAAGCCTTAAGCGGGGTGCACCTAGGACAATTTGTAACTAAGATGATATCTCAAACAAAGAAAGATTACTTGTATTACTTAATTATTTACTATATCCAAATGCTTACATAATGTGTAAGCATCAAAAATGTAACTAAAATGTTGTACAAATCCACTGTGTTGTTTGCAACGGACATTCTTAAGTCAAAGTGACAAATTTCCAAAATACATGGGGGCTGATGATGCCAATCCCAAGCCCAGATAGCCTGACGAAAGCGAGGCTGCCAATCTGTGGCATCAGCTCCTTTGACCAAAACCCAACCGCCCACTCATACACCCCATTGTACGCAGATACGGGGAGAACATGCAAACTCCACACAGAATGGCCCGGGACCTTCTAGCTATGAAGCACGAGCGCAAACTACTGCGCCGCCCATTTAAAGGCCCACACCTGATGAGCCTCTGTCCCTCGTATCCCTTAAGCGTCGTCCACTGTCCGTAGCAGCGTCCATCTGCGAGCTCCGCGCACGATGACAGAGGTTTCCACGGCAATGACTTGGAAGCGGTGCCCAGGGCGTCGGGCAGAGAGTCGCCATGTATCATCGGAAACGGGATGGCACCGTATGCAGCTACTACCTGGAGGTTAGAGACATGTACGGGTAGGGTTAAAGGAAAATATTGTATTTCCATAATGTAAGAAAATAGAGATTGAAAAACTGTTCCACCGAATAAAATTTAACCTTGAAGATCAAATGGGTCTAAATATACCTAAATTGTACATAACTTGACTTGAACCATTGCTGTAACTAATGTAGTTGCCACCTGCAAAAGTTTTACATATAATCCTTAATTAAACCCATGGCTGCACAAATGTTGAATGTTTATTTAAAAATTCTTATTTTTGGCAAGCAAAGGCCCTTTAAATTAAAATGTATAATCGTCTGCAAAACTCTTCAAAATATTGTTATCGTCGTCATTCAACCGGCTTTGTATTTCACAAACTTCCCTAAAATGATCTCAATACAACAAAATTATCACCTTTCGCCCTGAAACAGCCAGTGTGTCCGACACCTGCCACATGGGGACACTGTTGTTTCTGAGTCTGTAAGGCACAGTGAGGGCATCCAGAGCCAAGGCCAAGACTGCACTGGAGTGGTACCACAAAGACGGCTGCAATGACGAGAATACGTAGATTTAATGTCAAAATAAACACTTAATGACGAACGACAATAGAAAAACAAGGAATAGATCCACTTACATTGTAGTTCAGGTAGGGGAAGGTGACAGGGGCAGTAGGCCTTAATCCCAGTCCCCCGCGCAGAGTCAAGGGGCAAAACATTGAGCTGTGATTGGCCATGTGCACAGTGCCTAAAGTGCAGTTCAACAAGTGGTAGAGGTCCTTCATTGGAGTCTGTATGAAGAGCAATAATGAATGTGTTTGAGTTTAATCAGAAAGAGGCACCACAATTATTTAAAAGAATAAAAAATGCAAAGAAAAGAACAAATAAGCAATAATAATAGTTGGGAATTGAGCGACTTACAGAGTTTGGGTGATTGACAGGAGCCAGCCCCCACGTCAGGACGCCCCTCCCGCTGTACGAGTCCTGGAGCATCTCTGAGACTTTTGAACCCAAGCCGGAAAAGCCATTGGCCAAATCACAAAACACCTGGAAGCCCTGGAGGATGGAATTAATAAATATTGGTCAAAGGGAAGAAGTATTTGAGTTGTCTATAAGTAGCCTACTTAAATGTTACATAACGTCTTGTATACTGTCAAACACCTGACAAGATTCATGTTTTTACAATCTGAATTCAGATCACAGGGATCAATTGAAACATGTCCAGGGAAAAGATTTGAGAGAATACTTGCATTTAAACTGCTAAAGAAATACAAGAATCTTTTAAGAATATGTCTGAAAAGATCTAAACGACAGGGTTAGCAAGATAAGATACAAAGACTTCCATGGAGTCCATGGAGTCCATGGAGTCCATGGAGCATTCCATTAGAATGCCAAAAAGTGGCTTGTGGAGACACAGACTTGTGAGCACTAGTTATACTGAATATATATACGTGGCTCATTTTATGTACTATGTATTCTCGTAGCTTTTTATGTACTATGTATTTTCGTAACTATATTGTCTTGTAAATTGGTGTATGATTTTATTTCTGTCCTTAGGCTGGCTTTGACATCTGCCAAAGGGTCTGCCGACGAAAATTAGCTTTTTCTGCTAACTCGGGCATATTTACATTGTAAAATGTTGATTAATGTGCACTGTCCCTTTTCAAATAAATAATCTAATGGAGACTTAATATTTTGTTGTTTGACATTTGGATATTGTACTTGCGAATTACTAATAGTGACATAAATTACTGTTTTGATTAATGAAAGTGAAATAGTATACACTCTCAAAATGGTAATAAACAACTAAGACTCATAATCACCTGTAGATAATCACACTCCTCGACAAAGAAGTGCAGTCTGTCCTCCAGATCCTCCAGCACTGAGCCCTGCAGCAGTAGAGCCTCGCCCTGACCAAACGCCTCCAAACGATCGGCTTCTCTGAAACGTCAAGCAACTTTTAGGTCACCAAGATTAAACACAACAGGTATGGCGACACATAAGTGGCTGAAATGCTTACCCATCATGGTTGTACTGATGGATGACGGACACGGTCCGCGGATGCAGGTGGATTCGGAGAAAATCAGACCAGACTTTGACGCTGCCTTCGAGTCTGTAGCCTTTCTGAAGTCTGGAGAGCTGGCTGTTCACTGTGTCCACACTCACAGGCCCTGCTGCTGGAGGGGAGAGAAAACAAGGTGAACGTAGCATTTGTATTAATTTGTTTATGAAATTTGAATCTTTCATACCAGAGCACTGAGGTTGAGCGCTGGAAAAGTCAGCTTTGGCTAAAATCTCCCCTTTCTGGAAACAAGAAAGGCTTAAAAGTCTGTGTATTGAAGAAGATACACAAGCAATGACAGCAATACAGCCCATGATTTTAAACTTTGTATGTGTTTGTTTGTTGTTACATTGTTGTGTATAGGGTCTGTTTAAGTTAGCAATAATATTGTGCATTTGTCTATATTTGTCATAAAATAAACTACTTGCATCCAACTTGTCTAAATCCTCAAGAAAGGAGTTCTTTTGTGGAGGACTTTCTTTGTGCATTAGGAAATCCCCATCCCTGCAATTAAAACATGATATTTTAGGTAAGAAGGAGGCTGAAAAACCAAATATGATCAAATAACTCCGTCACCCACCAAGTGACTGCTGAAGTATCTTTACGAGACTCATAGAGACTTCCCTCTTGCGGCAGCGTTCGAAGACTTCCTGGGTAACAAAAGAGTCATAAAACAAGCAGACTTAATATACGAAGAAAACTTGCTCATTAGAAAGACACGAGTTCAGTTTAAGGACTTGTAACCTTTGAGGTCCATTGAGATGAGGCGTGGGGTGTAGGTGATGTGGCCCCCCGAGGTCTGTCCTTCTCGAAACACAACATCACTGTGAATATCTCCCAGAGGAGCATCCAGGTCATAGGACAGAGATGCATCCTGCAAAATAGATTACACATCAATAAATTATACACATTCACTGTATAATACAAACAAATAATTGCAGATGATTCAGCGGAAAATTTATATTGGACCCATGTTTTTCAGTACAGCACTTAAACAAAAATCAATCAATTTGACTAATGCATAGAAAATAACAGTACAGGTTAAGTAAGTAATGTCATTCTTATTTTGCAAGTAAGGGATAGCGATTAGCGACAGTAACATAAAACAATGTAGTAGTAGTACCGAGATATACACAATGTAGGTTCATAATCCTAAGCATCTTAAAACTAGTGAAGATGTATTACTTAGCAAATTAAACCTGGTCACTTTTCCAAACTATAACACTGTGTGTCTGAATCACATCTGGACCGCTAGTGCCAGTAAGATACTAAAAAAGTGGAAAGCAGTTTTTGATAGCCACTTAGCTTTAGCTGCTAGTTTCTACAAACCTGTAAATTCCACCAGTGAGTCCCAACAAAGTTGGAATAATGGCCCAACTGGAGGGTGATTAATTCTCTGCCGTTTCCGCTCATCGTGACAAGATTCAACAGCAAGTACGTATAAAACAAACTATCATTTTATAATAAGTTTTCTGTCTTTCTGAAGAATGATGGGCATGTTTTAATGACAACAACAATGGCGGACAAACCTGATGACGGGAGTAAAGACGTAGCATTTCATTGGTCAAAGTTTGAGTACGGAGGAATCTGATTGGTTGGAGGGACACCGGGGGACGTAGTTTGGTTTCAGTGCGCCGTTGCCCCACGTGTTGGTGCAAAAAAAATAAAGAAAATAGACATTCGCCCGTGAACTGGTAGGCTGTAGATATTTAGTGAAGTGTTTTTAAGGGTAGTTTGACTAACAGCCTACCTATCTGAGATGTCCAAAGTGCGGCCTGCGGACCTCAAACTGGCCCCGTGAGTGCTTTCATATGGTCCATAAAGGAAGATTTTTACAGCCTACTTTCAGTGTTTGCTATTTAATATCACTCACACAAGTAGTGAGGTTCGATTTATTCTTTAGTAAAATCCACAGTAATCTGGTCATTTAATAAACAAACCTTGAAAATCTATATCAGACAAGCACCTTTTCTGAGTCATGGACCTGTGGCAGCCGTGGCTCACCACCATTAAAACATAACCAAATGAAGAAACACGAAGCTACTGTGTCTATGTCACTGTCTATGGATAAAGCAGTGATGGATGTTGTTACTTCAGGTCCAAACGTTTAACCAGGACAATAAAATGACTGTGAGCGGCAGTGAGGTACAGATACTTTCAAGGCACACAGTCATGGTCTACTTTAATTAATATTAGCAGTGAGAGTATTTATAGACCATTTGCTATTGAACTAACCATGTAGTGAAAAAACACACGACTCCTGAGTTCAGTGTTAAAACGATTTATTGGACATTTACAAAAGCCGGTGTGTCAGTCAGCAGCTGTTTATTAATGTAGCTGTTGTTGAGACTGAGGCCGATTGATTCACAGGCCGAACCAGGTGCGGACGCCGTCCACTTTCTCCTCCAGTGTCCCGCGCAGGTCTTTGTTGGTTTGCTCGAAGTTGCTTCTCAGTTCTTCGGCTTTGTTCTGGATGGACTCGGCGAGGGACTGGAACGAGGACTGGAGGAGGTTGCTGATGGAGGAGACTTTGTTCTGAGCGTTGTCCCGGATCTGACTGACAAGCGGGTCAACGCGCTCCTTCATCTCATTCACGTTGTCGGTGGCTTTGCTCTGGAGCTCAGACAAGTAATCCTCGACATGTCTGAAAAACACATCAGAAGTTGGGGAGAGGTGGGCGGATTTTAGTGGGCCTCTTGGACAAACTGAGTGGGGATACTTAAAATTTTTTAAAGGCAGATAAAAGACTGTCTATTGCCTTTTACTATGAGAGAATGCACAAGAATTAGACTGAAGGCCTGTCACAATAATTACTATATCGTTCAATAAATGACAGATAATTTTTGGGCTCAATGTGTATCGTAAGGGCCTTTTATTTCTTTATCGTATATTGCAATATTTAAACAATTTCACAGAAGTGCATTGTGTTTCATTTGAGTTTCATGTTGATTCCAACTTGCGTGTTATTGATTATGTTAATAATCACTTTTAGAGCAAGGGAATACTGAGATTTAAATGTTTTACTAGGTTTCAGTGCCATCAAGTGGTCCTCAGTATTGTTTTTCCTGCCTCAATTTATCGAACTTCAGATTTTGTTATCGTGACAGGCCTACTGAGGCGTCCCACACAAGCCAACTTCCTATCAGTGTATACCAATTGCGTTTCTACTTCTGCGGGATGTTGTACTAGTGTTATTAATTGGTAATGATGAGCCACGTAGTAGTGTTTGGCATATTAAGATAATTATCTCTGCAACAGGCTGTGGTCCCAACGTGCCTCAAAGCGACCACCATCATTCTGGTGCCAAAGAAGTCACCACCCTCCTGCTACTACCGCCCAGTAGCACCTTCAATGAGTAGCACTCACTCCAATTCTTATGAAGTGCTTCAAGCGGCTCGTCATGGAACATATCAAGTCTGTTCTCCCTCCCACCCTGGACCCAGACCAGTTTGCTTACCGGTCCAATCGCTCAACTGAAGATGCCATCTCCACTGGCGCTTCATTCAGCCCTAGAATGCTGTTTTTAGACTTTAGCTCAGCATTCAACACTATAATCCCACAGCAGCTAATACACAAACTGCTCCACCTGGGGATCAACACATCACTGTGCAACTGGCTGCTGGACTTTCTGATGGGGAGACCACAGGCTGTACGTGTCGACGGAAAGAACCATCACACTGAACACGGGAGCTCCCCAAGGCTGTGTGCTGAGCCCCCTCCTGTTCACTCTGCTGACCCATGACTGTGCTCCAAAGTACGACTCAAACCTCTTCATCAAGTTTGCAGACGACACAACAGTGGTGGGTCTCATCAACAACAGAGACGAGTCAAACTACAGGAGTGAGGTGAGCAGTCTGGCCATGTGGTGCACACAGAACAACCTCTCTAAATGTGGAGAAGACAAAAGAGATTGTTGTGGACTTTCGTAGAGCACGGGTCCAGCATGCTCCTCTAACAATCAACGGTGCTGCAGTGGAGAGGGTGACCAGCACTAAGTTCCTGGGTGTGCACATCACAGAGAACCTTTCCTGGACCATGCACACTACATCTCTGGTCAAGAAAAGTAATCAGCGTCTCTACTTTCTCCGCAAGTTAAGAAGAGCTAGAGTCCCAGCCTCTGTTATGTGCAACTTCTACAGAGGGACTATAGAGAGCATCCTGACCAGCTCCATCACAGTGTGGTTCTTCTACAGAGGGACTATAGAGAGCATCCTGACCAGCTCCATCACTGTGTGGCACGGTGCCAGCACTGCCGAAGGAGCCTCCAGCGCATCGTGAGAGCAGCGGAGAAGATCTGTGGAGCTCCTCTCCCCTCCATTAAGGACATGCACTCCACCCGTCTCACCCGCAAAGCCGTCAGAATCACCAGGGACCCTACGCACCCATCACACAGTCTCTTCAAGGTAATGCCTTCAGGGAGGAGACTGCGGAATCTACAGGCCAGGTCGAGTCGACTTAAAAACAGTTTCATACACAAGGCCATCGGGAAGCTGAACTCCCTGATAGTGTACATGCATTAATAAATTAGATATAGTGATTTAAACACCAAAAGCAAAGCAGAGTAAAAATAGTGAATTAAAAGATGTCTTACTGCATTGTGTTCCCCATGTCCCTCTGTCTTCTTTTGCTCACGGCCTCACACTGCCCCTCTCTCTCTTTCCTCTTTTTTAATACCCCCATGTAAATTAGTTTCTGTCACCCCGTCATATCCCACATATTTGTTCACACAGTTTCCCCGGCTCATTTCGTGCAAGTTTCCCCATAAAATCACACCAGTCAAACTCTTACTTCTTGATCTCCTGCGTGTCCTTGGTGAGCCTCTTCTTCATTTTGCGCACGTAGGAGTTCATCCTGTTCCTCACGTCCTCCACGTTCTGCTCCATCATGGTCTCCAGCTCTTGGCCGTACTTCTCCAGCTCTGTGCGCGCGTCCTCCATTTGGTCCTGGAGCTTAGAACCCATCTGCTCCAGGTCCCGGCCCAGGTTCGCGGCCGCCTCCTGAGCGTACGGGGCCAGCCTGGTCTCCACGTCCTGCTTGTATGTGGTCAGCTCCGACATGCTGTCCTTGATCAGGATGCTGGAGGACGAAGAGGCAAAACAAAGCGATGTAGCGTATAACAAAGTTTTCATTTAGTGAAAATGTACCCACAAAAAAAAAGAAGTGGATTTAACCTCTAAACCCCCGCCTGACCCAAGCACATTTTCTCCAGTTCAGCACTTTGTAATTTGTTAAAAGTGCTTTATGAATAGAACTTATTTACTACTTTCTGCTATTTCTACTGCTAATTTTATTATATCTATAGTTAAATAAATATTGTCTGCATGTCCTTTGACATTATGCCCCCACTGTGTTGAAATCTGCTGATAAGGACCTGCCCTTTTGTCACTGTGACACTCGCGTGCTTTGACCTGTCCATGAACAATGTACACATAAAACTAGCCCATTCTTACATAACGGTTCATCAGTGTTGATATCAGCCCCATAAAGGTTAAGAAAGTCGAGGATCACAAAATGCTTAGAGATTTATTTGTACGACCTCATTAAACCTCCTGCTGGACAAGTTTGTGCTTGAAGATGTTTTGTAATGTTGGATGGGGAAAGTAACCTATTCATCCAACTTTTATTTCTAAATCATACAATAGTTAAAGTAAAATGCTGAGAAAATCAACATTGTTCTCATTAGTGGTGGGAAATATATTGTCACGGTTTAATGAATATTGAGTCATTAATTTCTCGTCAGTATCGCCCACTAGCTCATGTATTTTGTCATTGTGTCCTGTAGATCTGTATGGTGTGATTTCGAACTCACTCCAGGTCCTTGGTGATCTGGGACTTCTTGAAGTCCTGCAGCACATCGTCGGCCTTTTCGTTCAGCTCATTGAAATACTCCTTGAACTTATCCACGGCCTCCTCCCACGGGGTGTTCCCGTCCTCCTGAGGGACGCTTCGGGCCCAGCAGCCTGAAGGCAACGAGCAGGTAGAGTAAGGTAATGAGTTCATGTTGTAATGAGTTATGAAAACCTACAGTGGGTTCAAATTATTATTATTTATTCTTAAAAATCTACACTCTCGGGTAAATCCAGTATTTGTATCATGGGCAATGAAAGGAATGTACCAGACATCAGCAACTTGTGCTTTCAGATCCACATGCAGCTGTTTAGCCCTGTTCTTGAGGCTGTTTGAGAGTCCTGGTAATCAGCGTTGTATTTAAATACATATTTAGATTACTAATTTACTCAGTAATTGTATTCTGGTACAGTTACTCTTTCCTTTGAGGGTATTTAGAGATACAGTTTCTCTTCTGCAATCAAAGGAATGCATTGCAGTTCTCAATCATTAAATTTCAACTTCATCCAACAATGAACATGTCGTGTGTTATGTGATCTGCTGCACTCCTGGTGTGCATTTGTAAAGTGCTTTTGTTCCTTTCTAATTAGTGGTAAGTAAGTTAATAACATACGTAATAGCCTACATGACTTTAATTGTACACCACATTTATATACATAATGTAGATATATCATGCAAATCAGTGTGAAAGTATTCAGAATACAGTACAGTGATTTGGACAAAGTGTCAGAATATGTTACAAAATACATTTCACTGCAAGTATTCAGTATTATGTAACTAAATACAATTTCAAAGTATTCTTCTCAACACTGCTGGTAATGTATATGATTTGGGTACCATAAAAGTAGATTGATTTTAACAAGTGAGCCTGGTATGAAAGTGTACATGTCCTGACCTGAGGTGAGGGCCAGAGCCAGGATCACTGCAAACAGCTTCATGATGGGTTAGAGACGGTCGCCTGAAATCAAACAAGAAATGAACACGGCACAGGAATGATCACTCTACGTGCTAAAGTTGCCATAAAGTAGACAGCAGATGTATAAGGCTGTGGTTCTCAGCTTGTGGAGCTGAGGACTCACTCACAGGCCGTTATAGCAATTTCAACCTACACATTTTGTGCTTTGACCCTGTTTAAGTATGTTTCATATCAAATAGTACTGTATTTATTCACAGAGCTATTGCTTCAAGCTTTGATCATAACTATCAAAACAATCTATAAACAGTTTTTTAGGGGTATTTGCTGTGGCAGCCACTAAATACTCACATTTGACTTTACATATACAAAACAGTTCTCAAATAAAGTTAATTACCAACATTTGCGCATATACACATAAACGTAGTCTGTGATTGCAATAGATAATTAACAAAATCATAAAATCCCTTTGTACTTTTGCTACAGTGAAAAAAAATACATTAATCATGATTTCAAACGCACTCAAGCTGCCCTTTAATATTTATTCAGGGGCATTTCTTAATGTTCACAAGGAAATGATGTCCTCATGGATATAAAGGAAGACACATACTGGGGCTGCACGATTTTGGAGAAATATCTATCTAATCGTAGTTTTAGTTGACTAGAAATGAGATTAGGTCATGTTCAAGATTCAATTGCTTGCAACCATTTTTACTGTATAAGTTCATAAAAAATACAAAACTTATGGTCTAAAACACATCCAGTCGCAGTTTTGGCTCTGTACTCAAAAGTTGCCCGTTTTGTTCAATTCTTCTTTCTCTGTTTGATGAAATGTTTGCAAATCTTATGAAAATAAATATGCACCAATTTTTTTTTTCTGCTTTAAAATATAGTGTTAGAAAGCATTAAATTGGACTTGCTTCTGCCTTTATAAACCCTGCATTTGAAAGAAGACAGAAATATGAACTGCCAAACTAATACAGAACATGTTTGTAAATATCATCCAAATTGAGTGGTTTCCTCTCATTTGCAATCACTCTTTTAGCCCATATATAAAATGCCATGTCTTACCTGTGAGTCTGTGGGTTTGTGATAATCCAACGGCACGCTCTGCTCGCTCAGTATTTATATCTGACTGTGATCTGGTCCAATAACCTGTCTGCCCCGTGACCGAGGTCCTCCCGGGACTGCCCTGTTGTCAGCTTTTATGACCCAGTGTCCTTTAACGCTCTCCACGTCACTCACAAATGCACATGGATTTAAGACTGAAATACACGGCAAAACTACCACTAAACCTTTGAGATTATTTGTTGTCATTTTAAGAAATGTTTCAATGTTTGCAGTGTTTAATGCTGCAGAATAATGTGGTTTAGTAAAAGCTAAAGCCTCAAGTAACATTACTGTGGATTTCAGCGTTGGGATATTAGTGCAGGCATTGTTTGTTAATTTTCTTACACAAATATACAAACTATTAACCACCCATTTTGTTTGAGAGTTTTTTTGACGGTTTTGTTTCTTAATATGATCATATAAAAAATGGTATGAATGTCCCAAAATCCCGCTGCAAACCTGCCTGATCTGGGACCAGACGAGACACGTTCGGAGCATGAGAGGTATGTCTTGTTTTTGTGTTATGTCTAGACAAAAATTGCACTTGCCGGTGGGCTAAACTTTTATCACAGTTGGATTGTTGACACTTATTGACAGCGTTTTTATTTTTTCTCCCAGATGAAAACGAATGAATTGATTTTAATTTAGAACATGTGAGCAACACAACTCACCAAAACCATAAGCATAAAGACAGTTACAAATCAATAAGAACAAGAGCAAACTTGTGAACTCTCTTTCAAAGCCAAGTTTACAAATGTTGGTTCTCGCATACCCCTTGAGTCGCTCCTTTTTACTCCGAGTACCCCCTACCTCGAGGATACTGCATATATTATTGTAAAGTGACCGACTAAACAAAGATTATTTTGTATTGTTTTACTAGTGTGTTGTGTTCAAACTGAAGCTGAAATACTCTCATCAAAATCAAACTTTTTTACTGAAAAACTAACTTTCCTTTGAAAATAATACTGAAATTCTTCTCATTTTTTGACTTTATTTTCTAATCTGAAATAATTCCAAGTGCCCCCTGCTAAGTGCTCAAGTCCCACCAGGGGTCCCCTTTACCCATGGTTGGGAAACACTGGACTAACCAAAGCCAAAATCAAACCAAATCACCAACTACTTGAATAATAAATACATTCGTTTAGATAATAAAAAAGTATACAAAATAGAGAAAGTAAAGTAAATGATAAATAAATAGTTAAAAATAAATATAAATAGACGCAGGGCTGGTTATCATTAAACAAAAAAAGGTTCAGGGACCACTGGTATAAAAAAATTAATGTATTAAAAGCAGGTACAGAATGTTTTTTTGTTTATCTTTAGACCGGGTTTTGATGCCTGTTGGGTCCAAGGACGGCATTAAAAGTTTCTTGTTTTTTTCAACTCAAATAAAAGTTTAAAAGAAATAATCTTATAGGGAATAAATAATAAAAGTATTGTTCAGGTACTGGTATTGTAAACCAAGTATCGATTTACAGTGTAGGCGGCCCCGGAGCGGCCATCTGACCCTTACACCGTCCAAAGCAAGTCTCTAGTTCCATCTTTACCATCATAAAAAGTAGTTTGTTCATAACTGATGATGTCTACTCATAAATGATCATAAATGGTTACATTATTACAAAGAAGCTGTAAGCAAAATAGTTTTACTCTGAGGCTGTGATTCTTCTGCTCCGTTTTCTCTGCACAGTCTGTTGTTTGTATCGTGTTGTTTAATGAGACGTGGACAGTAAAGGGTTAAAGGGCAAATCGACTCGTTGGCGATAAGGCGCTGATGTCGAGCCATATATTGATTATTTTAGACACGAGTAGAAAATGTTGTTCCTCTCCTGTTGAAGGACTTTGAGAAATCTAAAGAAGGTAAAGACGTCTGAGAATGATTTATTTATTTATTTCTCTTAGGAAACATCATTCGGGGAGACGGGAGGTGGTGAAGAGGTGGCGCCCGAGAGGCTGAAGAGGCTGATAGTTCTGGTGCTGCTGTGGAGATGAGGTGGCGAGAGAGTAGGGGAGACCGGGTATGGTTGTAACACTTATTGCTTCCGCACCTGTAACTCCCTGAAGTTTTGAGCTAGAGTTCTCAAACTTTTATACAAAGTCCCCACATTTGTTAACTACAGATGGCACCAATTCGAGAATATCACAGACCTCGCGAGTTGATGTCAAATACATGGTGTTTGACCTTTGGGTCTTTGTCGAGGCACACTGCCTCGACAAAGACCCAAAGGTCGAAATGCGTCGGTGTTAAATAAATAAATAAGAATGTGATCCAGGAAATGCCTCGGAAACTTTATTTTCCTCGTTCAATGTCAAACTTTTTTTCCTTTTTTTTCTCTCTCAAAATCTCTGAAAACAGTCATGCATTTTTCTTTCTTCTCCTTAATAATAATAATAATAATAATAATAATAATAATAATAATAATTATTATTATTTATATAATGTTTTAATTTATTTGTATCAATTGCCTTTTTTTTTTTTTTTTTGAATAACCACTTTGAGCCCCAGGCAAAGAGACCAAATAAACCAAAATAAACCAAATAAACCTATAAACAATAACATCTGAACATCTATTCAGATTGTAAAAAGTTAGACAGGTATATTCTGGCCCAGGGAGGGAATAGTCTAGCCTAGGCTATTTTATAACCCCGAGTATAGTTTGGCCTAGGCCATGCCCGGGTTTAATCTAGGCGGGGGTTAATTTACGCCCTCACGCCGCAGGCTTGACGGGCCAACACGTCGGATTAACAACCACAACTAGCAGTCGGGCAGATGTGACGTTAGAGAGAGGAGAGGGCAGGTAAGACACCCCACCAGCTAAATGCAGGGACGCTATAACCTTTCTCACTACAATTAGCTGGCACAAATCTGTCAGTCTTTCTTTTCCACTGTCTAGGCATTCTGTAAAAGTATTCAAATCAAGTAAGCGTTATTAACTGTATATAGGGGATGACTACCCCTGTCAGCCATTGTTTAGCGAGCTGTATCAGCATAATGGTTTGAAATTAGCAGGGGAAATGTGCCTAAGAAACTACAATTTAATCTAATGTAAATCATATGGTTTTATGTGCAATAGTATAAGCACTAAACAAAATAGTCTTGGTCAAAAAATTTACTTTCTTACCTTAAAATTATTTTTTTTCTCTATAGAATCTGCCTGAACCTGTTTACAACCTTGACAATCACCGTGTGGGATCAGGGGGGAAGTGGGTAAACACTATGATCATTTGACTCCTATCGTATCCCTGAGTGGTGGAATTGGTGGTGTTACAACTCTCCCCGTTACACCCATACCCGGTCTCCCCTATATATATGGCATGAGGTATAAAAGGGAATAATTGGCTAATTTGTACCAATTTGTCCCCCACTCGCACTCTGAAACACTCATTCATCCTGGCCTATTGTACATGTTTTTAGTGATAGAGGAAACTGGAGTACTTGGAGGAAACCCACGCAGACACATGCAACATGCAAACTCCACACAGAAAGGCCCCGTTCTGGTGGGAATCGAACCCGGAACCTCCTAGCTGTGAAGCACAATTATTAGGGTCTCCCATGGCAAACAGGTCCTATAGGTGACGGGTCAGAAGCCCCTTATGATTGTAAGGGTGATAACGAAATCTGAACAACCTTCTGACTCATGCTTTGCTCACACGCTATAGAACAAGAAGACCATGTCAGTGAGATTAGCTGATAATCATTCTGAACATAACGTGAAGTACAGACAAAGTACACACACATAGACACAAACAACACTGATGGGCAGCCCCCCTCTCTGCGTAGAGAAGTGCAAGACTAGGATATAAGACAACTGTCAACGGAGGTCTGGACTTCACTTCTTCTCTTTCTCTGAAGTCACCAGCTGGTTATACTGCTTTGTAACTAGGAACAACGGCAATAAAAGCCTTTTCTTTGAGACAATTTCTATCTCCAGTGTATGCTTTGGCTATATCCAAATATCTCTTCTCGCGTGATACAAAAGAACCTAGTCCTCACATGAGAGACCAACAGGCCCGGTTTGAAACGTGAGGCCGTCCTTCCCATTATAATAGGTCCATGGTCCTTCCGTGGACCCACTACCTGCAGAGGGCGCCATAGTGCAATGTGATGCAAGGACGGATGATTTTGTTCTGTTTATTTTTTGTTGTTTTAGGGACTATTATTTTCTGCTACTATTATTTCTATATAATAGTGTAATAATTTCTTTCCACACACTGTGCAACCCTAAAGTGATTGGCTTGAGATCTCACCATGTTCAGTATGTTTTCATATTTACATTTTTCTCATTGTGACAGAGTCTGTGTCATGCCTTTCTAAATAATTGAATCGAAATTGCAGCTTTTGTGACCCTATGATTTATGTCATTTATTTATTTGACAGGGACATTGCAATTCAACATAGTACAAAACAAGCTTGTAGCCGATGCTTTGCAAAAAGAGTTTATGTTCATAATAAATCATGAAAACATAAAAAGTTGGCATTTTAACCTTTTAACCGAGCACATTTTCTCCAGTTTAGCTTCACCCAAATCTAAAAGCTTCTTGACTGGAGCTCGTAGGCCAGAGTAACGCCTCATTTTTGTTGATTTTTCATCAGTCTTTAGTCGTGTTTTTGACGCTTTTTCATTGTGTTATTGTTGCTTTTCTGGCACATTTTTGTCACTCTTTTTTGCCACATTTTTGCTCATAGCTTTAGGTAAAGCCAAACTAGAAGAGAAATTGTGCTTGTTTTTGCAAGAAAAGGAAGTTCTATACCATAATGGCTGACGCATAGAGTATTTTACTGTACATTGCTGAATATTGCTTAAAATCACAGCCACTCAATTGAAATTTAAGACATGTTTATTATTCAACATTTACTGCACATTCACGATATTAGAAAACACAAAAATACTGACCTTTTCACAACAATCGGCTCATATTGAGGTATTTTGTCACAGAGGTATTTGGTACATTTTACAGAGGCTACAGTGAACATTAGCCTTCATGCCCTGGCACTGTCCTTGTACAACATCCTTCAAACATTTCAGAGTCCACATTTACTGCATGGTTTTAGTGAAGGACTTCCACAGTGTCTCCAGCTGCTTCCTCATGTTCTCCGCCTCGAGGTCAAACTTGGTCCTGATCTCCTCTCCGTACGGGGCGAAACTCTCCACTTTCTTGTTCACCTCGGCCTCAAAGCTTTGGGACATGGCCGCGAGACCGCGCTGGACGTCCCCAAAGCTCTCCTCCACCTTCTGCTTCATGTCCGCGTAGGGTCCCATCTGAGCCTGCAGGTCCAGGTTCATGGACCGGGTCTTCTGCATCAGGGACGACGCCAGACTCTGCGCGTCCATGGTCTTAGCGAAGGAAGCGGTCTCTTTCTGCAGATCCTCAACCTGGGTTAAGGAAATTGTGTATGAGCGCTTTACAACTGGAGCATATTTTAATGCCACAAAAGCAGTAAAAAAAGGTGCATATTTAATCTTTTAAGGTGAGATAGAGGTCGATCAATATGGGTTGTTCTAAGGCCGATGCTGAAATCTAAGCACTGTCGATATTTTTGGTGGATTTTTTAAAATGTCTTGGTTATAATCCCGTATGTGACGCTTCTAAACTGTAAAATATGTCAGTGTTGAACAGTGACAGCAGGGGGCGCTTTATTAGGGAGAAAAGCACTGATTTATTCAAGACATTCATGAATAGTAGTTACTTCCGATGGAGCTCGTTTGAAAGACAAAAATCAGCTAATTCCAAAATGTTGGTAACTCTTATAGGTTCTGAAGTTATACCGCAATGTTTCTCTGCTCTCCTGAGAAAGTTGTGGGAGAGCTCATTTTAATAAAGAAATTGCGAAACATCAGCACAACTGTTTGCTCACTAGTTTTTTTAATAATAGCTCTACACTGTAAAATGTAAAATTGTTTCAACTCAAAAAACTAAGTCCAAGGGCTGCCAAGAAATGTGTATGTTTAACCAATAACCCATTTACAATGTAATCGATTTGAAATTTCAGATTCACCTCTTTAGTTGAATTGTATTCTCAGGTTGACACAACTGATTTAATTTGTAACTGACGTTTTTCATTTCAGACAACTAAATCAGTTGTGTCAACCTGAGAATACAATTCAACTAAAGAGGTGAATCTGAAATTTCAAATCGATTACATTGTAAATTGGTTAATGGTTAAACATACAATTTCTTGGCAGCCCTTGGACTTAGTTTTTTGAGTTGAAACAATTTTACATTTTACAGTGTAGTAGCTTTAGTTTCTAAAAAAATATGTGTGAGATCTGTGTGAGTGAAACACAACTTACGTTACATTTGCCGTTCTTAACCCTAATTATATCCTGATTAGGGTTAACTAACCCTAACCCCCTGATCAGGGGAGACGGCAGTTAAGGGGTTAATCAGCATGTTGGCCGATATTGTAAAATACCCAGACAAGGGTATATACAAAGCAAAGGGTACATGCACAAAGAAGGGATTTGGATTTGGATAAAGACCTTTATTAAATTGCCTTTAGTCACATCTCCATGGAGACGAGCTATAGATGGGGATTTTTCAACAATAAAGATATATTAGTAATCAAGTAAAAGTTTGTATTTCACTCAACTTATTTGGTCGAAATGTGGCTTTAAACATATACATTAGGGGACATTGCCAAAAAATTATCCACAATTTCAGCCAAAACTGCAGCTGAATGTGTTTAGACCAATTGTTGTAGTTCTGATGAACTTGTGCTGAAAAATAGCAATCGCATTATTGTTCAAACAGTTTAGATTTAATGCGGTTTAAAGCTTTTGAGTGATATTTAAAGCCTTCTTTTTGGCACAATCAAGTGAATGACTTGGAAAGCCACTCAGAGTCCTACTGTGTGGTGGAAGTGTTGGCCTAGTCCTCACGTGTTTCTGCAGGTTTCCCATCAGCTCGTCCATGAAGGGCTTGAGTTTGCTGCTGAAGGTGCTCAGGTCTTTCTCCAGTCGTTTCTGTATCTGTCGAGCTTCTCTGTTGAACTTGTGGAGCAGGTCCTGGGTCAGAGGCGCCACCTGGGTCTGCAGCGCCTCACTGAAACGGGTCACTGCCTCACTGAGGGGAGAGGTTTTAGATCATGTCAATGGAGATAGATAGATAGATAGATAGATAGATAGATAGATAGAGAGACAAGATAGAGAGAGAGAGACACGCTAGATAGAGAGACTATATAGATAGAGAGAGAGAGATGGATAGATAGAGAGAGATAGATAGATAGAGATAGAGACAATATATAGAGAGAGAGATAGATAGATAGACAATATAGAGAGAGAGACAATATAGATAGAGAGAGATAGATAGATAGAGATAGAGACAAATTTAGAGAGCGAGAGATAGATAGATAGATAGATAGATAGATAGATAGACAATATAGATAGAGAGAGATAGAGACAATATAGATAGAGAGAGATAGAGAGATAAGATAGATAGAGAGATAGATAGATAGACACACTAGATAGATAGATAGATAGATAGATAGATAGATAGATAGATAGAGAGACAATATAGATAGAGAGAGATAGAGAGAGACAATATAGATAGAGAGAGATAGAGAGATAAGATAGATAGAGAGATAGATAGATAGACACACTAGATAGATAGATAGATAGATAGAGAGACAATATAGATATAGAGAGATAAGATAGATAGATAGATAGATAGATAGATAGATAAGATAGATAGAGAGGGAGAGAGATATAGATAGAGAGCTAGAGAGAGCGATAAATAGATAGACCACAAATACGGACAACATTTTTCAAAACTTCACGCTGTTTGCCTGTTTAAGCTCTTACTTTACTTCTTTTCCGACCTCCGACAGTTTCATCTGTTTCAGCGACTCGTCGGCCGCCGTTGTCGCCTTGGAAACGTACTCCCAGAATGCATTTTTCACCATCTCCACCCGTTGCTCGAGGGCCGGGCCGTTGGAGACCGTCCGCACCTCACCCCCAACTGAAACAAAACCAAAGCGAGGCCTTCACCAACAATTCCCATTATGGAAATAACAATCCACCCGAGTCAGAATTTCATATAAAGGAGTCTGCGCCATCATTCACACATAAGCACCGACCAGAGCCAGGATTCGAACTGCTGACCTTTAGATTATGCTCTTTACTAACTGAGCCACTGTCATTTCATCCTGAAGAGCAAGTAGATCCAAAAATAACTTAAAGCTCTCTATTAGCTTGACTTCTATCTAGACTTGTGTAAAATATTGTCTTTTCCCGCTGTTGCTGTTGAATAAGCATTAAATAAACCCAAAAAGCTGACATTATGACCCAAACAACCCCGATTACAGCCCTTTTAACAGATTTAAGTAGTGATTCTATACTTTTTCTGTACAGATATTGAAAAAAATTTTGGTATCGCTTTATAGTAAGGTGTGCTCATGGGCAATAGTAAGTTTTTAGGGTGAGGATTAGGATTAGGGTAGACTATGAATAAGCATGGTAGTTGATAAAAAAAATATAATGATCAGCCAATTAATATCTTAATAAGCATATTATTAACGGATTATTAGTATATGTTCACAGATATACTGCAAGTATACTAAGCATCTTATTAATACTTTACAAGCACATTATTAATGACCTTATCACTACTAAACGAGCACCCCTTAATATAAAGTGTTACCGAAATGTTTTATGGGAACGGCTCGTGACCCACTTTTGAGTCCCGATTAAAACATTTTCACACATTTCTTGACATTGGAGATGAACCCCACATTGTAAATTTGCTTGTCTCTAGATGACAAATATTTTAGTATAGGTATCGGAAAGCCAAGTATCATTAAAGTACTGGTACTGAAACAAATTTAAGGTTACCCAGCCCTAGTCCCACCAGTTGAGACCCACTGCCTTACAGTATGTCACCTTTTCCTAATTGACACAGCTCCACATTACAGCAAAGATTCACTTCTAGTTGCGCTACCACAAAGTACCATCTCTACTGAAGCTGAGAAATATCGATAACCTCTTCTGACATCATTGAAGTCGTTCTTACCTGTAAACACAGCCAGGACAAGCAGCAGCAGGACCTTCATGTTGCTGCTGGACAGTGACAGAGGCCGTGGTTGAATGTGTCTGTAGTGTCCCGCAAAGTTGACCCCGTGTCGTGATGAGCAGGGATTCTGGCTCAGGACAAGCCCCTCGTGTTTATATGTGTAGTGGACGGTGTGGACAGAGGGACATTTGGGGGAATCAAGAGTAAAGTCCAGACACATCACATGATTTTGAAAACATGTGGTTACAGCAGTGACCCCTTTGTATTGATGTTTCAGACAGACGTAGTGTCCCGTTGGACTGGAGGTTGTGCCCTCAGATTTTAGGCCGTTCATCTCCAGCCTGAAAATGCGTTAATCCTAAACCCAGATAAACCAATATGGACACACACATTTCTTTTTTTTTATGGTGAAAACAATGATAAACTCAACATGACTCTATGAGCTATTACTCCAAGTTTCAGCTATTACCAGGCTAGAGTTACCACGTGAATAAACTCGAGCTGCACGATATGAGGAAAAATAGCTACATTGGATACCTGTGTCTTGATATTATTGTGAAATGTTACTAAACTGTTTCAACACAGATTCCTAGACTTCCCTCTCTCCACTCACACTTCCTCCAACTCTTCAAGGGCCAACACCTCCGCGGGGAGGAGTCCTGGAGGAGAACTGCAAATGGTATTTTCTTGCAGTTTGTTACACTTGAAGTTTGTTACACTTAAATTAAAGCCACATCGCATGACATTTGACCCTATTAATGAAATAAAATACAAGCATTTATTTTATGAGATATGTTTACTGTTGACAAATACCTTAAAATGAACAAACAAATGTGTGTTTGCTGTGAGCGGCTCAGCTCTCCTAAAACCTGACTCATCTCTATGGAGATGTCGACTCCAGGCAGCCAAATATGAGATTTAAAATCCAGTCTTTTGATTACTCACTGCAAAAATAGCATTTACTGTCATTATGAGCATGTTTTGTATTTCTGAGAATAGTCCAAAATGTTACACAGTGTGCCTTTAAGAAATTAGGTTGAAAAATAAAAAACGTCTATTTTTTCTTAAGTAAAAAACACTCGCCTCATTGACAGATTTCTTATATGAGAATATTATATTCTCAGATGCCTGAGCTGCCTCAGCCTCTTGGAGAGAAGGAGCAGTGGCTCTATCCCAAGCCTCTCTCAGGTGACTGTGCTCCTCATCCTATCTCTAAGGGGGCGCCCACCATCTGCAATCTTCCGCCGGGGTCTGAGCCCCAATTATGATTCACGTTCAATAAGACTTTCCTAATGCATTTTGTCTTCTCAGGTTGAAACGAGAAATATCCTGACTAAAACAGAACTTTTAAGTTTGCTTTAGGTTTTGTTGTCCAAAAACTGTAAGGACCTGAAAGGAGTGATTTTGCGACATATTATGGCTTTTATTATATGAATATTACAATAACCATTTGGCGATATATTGTGCTGCCCAACAAGATACCCTTAATTTTAAATTCAATTAAAAGTGGTAATTAGGAAACTGCAGGCAAAAGAACCAAAGACTAATTTAGATCAAATAGCCACATATTGTTATTATGATCATTAGCCTCATAGCCTATGTTTTTGTCAATCACAGGATGCCAAGAAGGGAACTTGTGTCTTCTTCAAAAACATACAAATCAAAGGCGAATACCTGGGTAGCTTTTCTTTTTAGTTAGTATTTAGTTGAAGTAATTCCCGTGTTGGATTTGTGAACTGCCAAAGTATTGCAGATGTGATTTAAGGCCACAACTGCTGGACTTTGAGCCTGAGTCTTATCTGGACTGGAGTCATTGATAAGTTCTGTTTTATCAGTGAAAAGACATTGATGAAGTGTGTTGTTTTCAAGTGGCACATGACGCATAAGAGTTACTTCAGACCAACGCCGGAAGTAAAATCGCATTCGTTTTTTTCTATGTGTGATTACGGTTGAAAATACATAATCATAGGTATAAGAAATGGATAGAAATTTATCTATTGTCTTCTGCCGGGTCACGGTGACAGCGGTCTATCCCCCCCACAGTGTCGAATTCACTCCCTGACTTCCCTCTCCCCAGGCACCTCCTCCACGCTCCTCTGGGCCTCACGAATAGATGACAATAGGTTGATTGATACAAATGGATTCATGATGAGTTCATGTTAGATGTTCTGTGGAGTGACAGTGAGTATGAAGTTTGGAAAATTCTGAGATGCTTGTATCTTATATTTCTGAGTCCTTTACTTCTGCTACTTGATCCCGCCACAGTTATTTCTAAAGCACAAGGACTTTATTTATTTAGGTCCACGACTGATGCTGGTTTTCTCAAATTAACTGGGTTTAGACGAAGTTGGTAACTTTTTTGTGTAGGTTTCAGTCTCGATCTATAGATGGTCTGTTCCTGGTAATACTTCTTCTTCCTAATACAACACTGGGAGGATGAGTCAAATGCAGAGGACAAATAACGATAAAGCAGTAAAAAGTACACCTTAACATGACTTAATTAAATTCTATTATGAATGCTTTTTATTTTTACTTGACTACATTTTCGAGCCTGTATCTTCTACTCCTCTACATGTGTGACATTTGGTTCACACTCGGGTTCAGTCGGTGGAGCTAAAGCTGTAGTGAAGTCGTTTTGATCAAACATCACATGACGGGCGGCAGTGGCGCAGATGGTTGGGCAGGTCGTCTTGTAACCAGAGCATTGGCGGTTCAAATCCCACAGGTGTTGTTATGTCCTTGGGCAAGACACTTGACCCACATGGCCTCAATGATACCCATCTGTATATTTTATACACGGGGGATATCGCTAGAACAGAAAAACACTTGACCAGACTGAAAGAGCCACTTCTGTTTTAAGTCTCTGACATTTGACCTGGTTCAGACCTAACAACAAAAATGTTTCACTCTTTTAAGAGTTTAAAATAGGAAAAAATGAAACACTTTATAATTTTTACTTTATACTTTTATTTCAGTACACTTTCAAGCTGATATTTTTAATAGTAAATTTGTATCTGTACTTTTACTAAAATGAGAAAATGAAGTTCTTCCACCGCAGCTCTCTCTCACTTTCATTGCTTCTACTTTTACAAACTCAATATTTATTTATTTTTATTTGACCTCTATTTAACCAGGAAAGTCCCTCTGAGATTAGGAATCCCTTTGCCAGGGGAGTCCTGGCCCCAGAGGGGAACCTATAGTACTTATTTTTAGTTTAGTAACAGTAACCCTCTTTGCAAGTGCCACATTTAGCTCTGAGAAACATAAAGCTTGTACTGACTGGACACAAGGTAATTATTGTGAATATGCACGAACTACAATACCCACAAACTTTATTGCATTTTTATTGGACGCAGGTTGCACTCTGTCAGGGAAATCGTGACGTGGAGTGGATTGTGGCAGGTTTCGTCCAGCGGGGCACGGTCTGTGGGACTTTGAACTTAGTTTTCTGTATAAAAGTTTGTGATACGCCCCGGATCGACACAGAGGTACCAGGAAGACAGGACAGGCCAACACTACGCGGTACTTAGCAACCGTTTATGCCGTCAATAACATCCTAATTCTATCATACGTTTAACAGGACTTTTTCTTCTTTCCGCAGATTTCAACATGAAGTTCCTTGTGGCTCTCGCTCTCGTTTCTGGTGAGTGGTTAATGCCTCCAACTTAAAGAAACAATCTACATCTATGAATAATAAATGCTCGATATTAAAACAGTTTTGTCACTCTCGCAGTCTGCAATGCCAACATTTTGTGGCACGAGCAGCCGAAGACCAGCGTGGACATGGTGAAGGATGCCTTTTGGGACTACGTTGCCAAGGCGACGCAGATGGCCGAGGACTCGCTGAAGCAGATCCAGGAGTCCGAGCTGGGACAGGACGTCAAGTGAGCCCATCTCTAATATAGATTTGGTTTAGTTTTGTTTGGATTGCACAGACGTTTGGTTGAGCACAATAGAGTTGGTTCAGGAAGTGTTCATACAGCTATTTTTTATTCCTGTTATTATCTTGAGGTTTGATAAATACTAGTAAAATATTAGTTTTTTTTATTATAAATCTACACACACTAATATGTAGAGGCTGCACCTTTCTGTACTGATAGAGCACAGCTATGATAGAGAGCAATAGAATGACACTGCAGTTGTATTATAGGGTCTAGGTGTATTCATTTAACTTAAGTGGTTAGTGGTTCCCAAAGTGGGGTCCGGTACAAGGAGGCCCCCAAACTTGTCTTCTAAAACAAGTACTCAAAAAGAAAAAATATTTTGAAAGGAAAAATACATTCATTTGCTAACATATACTACTTAAGGGTGCATTATGCAACTTTGTGTCCTGTTTTCCAGTTATTAATAGATTTCTATTTTGTCACTTTAATTTGCTCCTTTGGCCAGTTGATTGTAATAATACGGAAATTAAACATGGTACACATATTCTAGCCCGAGTTATACCATGTTTTTGTTGCATTCTATGGACTAATCTACAAACTAGAACCATCTAGGCTTTGAAAAAGAGCAGCCACACTTAAAAAAAAAAGTAAATTTCAAGCCCACCAATATTGAACTTTCTTCCCCGCAGCACTAAGCTCTCCCAAAGCGCCGACACCGTGAACCAGTACGTGGTGGCCCTGAAGACCCAGGCCGCCCCTCTGTCCCAGAACCTGCTCTCCGAGATCACCCAGCAGGCCGAGACGCTGAAGGCCCGCATGGAGTCCGAGCTGTCCGCCGTCAACGGCAACCTGCAGCCGTACGCGGAGAAGCTGGTGGCCGACCTCCAGACCAAGATGGACGAGCTCAAGACAGATGTTGCTTCCCTCGCCGAGGCCATGGACCCGGAATCCCTCAAGACCGTGCTGATGCAGAAGAGCCAGGAGCTGAAGACGTCCCTGCAGGTCAGTGTTCACTTCATTGACTAATACTGAATTGAAAGTTGTTAATGAGGCAGATATTTTTACCGACTAATGAAAACGAAATAAAAAAGAATATGAGGGGCTAAAAACAGTTTCATATAATTTAAATTCACTCATAAGGAAAAGGGCTGTGCGTCGTTCATGTGGGAGAATTTCCATTAAGCGGCGCAAAATGGATAAATATGTCTGCATACAATAATATACAGATGGGCAACGCGTCATACTAGGGGATAGAAAAGGAAATATTTTACGGAGCTAAGAGAAAAAGTTTAGAAACAGGGAAATGATTGAGATTACGGTTAGGAAAATGGTTTGGATTAGGGTTATTTAGCGATATATAATGACATGAGAATTTAAAATCAAGTTTGTAGAATAGAGTTCGGGAAAATCCACTGTTACCATGGAGATCCGCCATGTTTGTGGCAGTTAGAGTTAGCGTACATTATCCATAGACACATTCGAGAAAAAAGCATTGGTCACTAATGGTAAATACATCGAACACACAGTAAATTTTGTGCTTTAATGTGAACAATAACTCTAGTATTTTGCCTTTTAAAACCTCCATTAGTTTATAATTGCTGCTAGTCCCATGATGCTTAGCGATATGACATCACAGTCCTGAACTATATAACGAATCATTTGTTTCATCTCTCAAACCATTACCAAATGCGTAAAGTTAACCAAAAACAATATATTGAGCTGTTCAAGAAACAAATGTGGCGTAAACCCTTAATTACTCGAGGTCTTTTTATGCATCATCATAAGGAGGCGTTAAAATAGCAAAGGGAGTTTGTAGCCGTCGGACACTGCCTTCACTCTTTTTAGATGTTTTTAACGGACTGTGAACATATGTAGCACGCGCAAATGAAGTCAAGTGAAAATCAGCTCCATATGAATGTTTGGACACAGCAGATTGTCGACTATAAGTGAAAAACCGGCACATGAAGCTATCCGTTAGCATATAGCATGAAGCTAACGTTAGTATTATGGTTAGCAATCTCCGTTATTTGTGTATTTATTGAACCGATCTGACCTTCTCCATACCTCTGCATCTTTATGTGGTAGAAGATACATCCTTAATTCAACATCTGTTAAAGTAGTTGTGGAGTAATTGGTAAAAGAGCCTAAAAGATGCCCAAAGATGTCTGTATGAATGTAATTAATTGTAGATTTGTTCGATACACTAAATAAACACGTGTTGAATGTGCTGCAGGCTCAGATGGGGCCCTACGCGGACGACATGAAGCAGAAGATGGTGCAGAGCCTTGATGAGTTCCAGACCAGCCTGATGCCCCTGGCTCAGGGCTTCGAGTCGCAGCTGAACCAGAAAGTGCAGGAGGTCCAGCAGAGCCTCGCCCCGTACGGAGAGGAGCTGAAAGCTAAACTCCAGGCCAACGCGCAGGACGTGAGCGCTCAGATCGCCACTCTGTGGGAGTCGTTCGTCCAGAAAACTTCCCAGTAAATAAACACCGAACCATCCTACGTGATTCCTCGTGATCCTGCTTCCATATTAACCAGCTGCTATTTATTTCTGCACTCAATAGTATTTTGGTAATAAAAGGCCTCTGTGAAATATTGGTTTTGTTGCCTTTTTTTGCTCATTATTTCATGTTACACTGTGCAGATCGTGGTAAAGTGCATATTATGGCAGGTGTTTATATTTTATTAGTAAAAAAAAAAAAATTACTCATGACTCACGTTTGTGGGACGATGCCGGAGAAGATGAAGAGAAAATGACGAGCAAACTGTGAACTTTTGTCACACTGCAACAACTCCATTACAAACGTTCAATTGCATTGAGAACAAGAAAGAGTAGGTTCACATGACTTCACAACATTCTAAAGAGCCCATAGAGGGAACTGGCAAACCGCAGATTTGTTCTGTCTTTGGTTAATATCTCAATATCTGTTATGTGGAAAAATCTCCATGTAACAAAAACAAACACACAAAGTTCATTGTTTTCTCTCCCAGCACATATAAACTAATGTCCAATTATTTCTCTGAGCCTCCAAAGTGGTGACAATATTTGAAAACATGAGGGTGATGTTGTCCAGTAGAACTTATAGCCTTAAAAATAATGTGTCAGGTTTGTGAATCCAATCACATCCAAATACTGATGAGGAACTGTATTTCTCCCATAGAGTTGCATTGGCACAGGCCTCCACCTGACATGACGTCACATTCTAAAACGTGAACGCCGCCGGAGGAAAAAGAATATGAAAGCGAAAAGTTACTGAGGATATTAGTTTGTATATAACGAATAAAGTCTTTCCAAAAAGCTACAGTGAAGGGGCATTTCCAGAACATTCTGATGTGCTTTTTGGTTTTTACAATCCCTGTAGCTCTAAACAAAAAGAATTCTACGTGATAAATTGTTTTATTATTTTTGCAAAATTTCATATTCATAAATGTAAATATTCTGGTAAAAAGCCCCTTTTTAAACTCTACTTGCTCGAAATAATACAATATGAAGAATCAATACTTTCCTCTTCAAACCCCAAAGCTATTAAGACTCTTGACGCCTTAACCTGTTTTAAGTGCTGCTGCTAAGGGCTACTGCTGTTATTTTATGTTATTTGTAATTTTTTATTGACCTTGTTTTTTGTGTGTGATTTTTTGTAACCCCTGGCATAAGTGTTTGTAAGAAATAAGAAAGAAATAATAATAATAATATTGGAGGAAAAAATATTACGGGAAATCAGGAAAAACTAAATAATTTGAGTTGAAAAAAAAAAGAAAAAAGTCACTTCCTTTTAATGAAGTCCCTGGACCAACAGCATCAATACATGGATCTAAAGATATTTTTCTTTGGTTCCTGCTTTCAACACTTTTATTTTTACGAACCTAAACCTTTCCCCCCCGATACTAGACGTATCGTTTAACGGTGCCCAGCCTGAGAGACAAACAAAAGGGCATTTTTAACCAGAGGTGGGCAAAAGATGAAAGACACAAGCCAGTTTTAGTAAGAAATTGTAGTTTACTTGTTTCCTAGAGGTATATATATATATACACAGTTATTATATTCACTGTTCCACATTGAAGTAACACAAAAAAAAGGCAACAAAAAACACAGATGCATCGTGAACAGGAGGATGGACCGTCCCCTTACAGTAAACTTCAGTAAAATTAGTTCTTTCACATCATGCCAAGAGACAGAAAACTGTAAAAACAAAACAAAAAAACAAAAAAATATGAAAAAACCTAAAACGCGACAGGCATCGAACTCCGGCTTCACAATGGGACCTGTACAGGCAGTTGGTCAGAGATCGCTTTCTTTTATTATTTCCGTGTTCATTTAGATTTGATTTAGCGGATACATTATTTCAGAGCTTCAGTAAAAGTGTTGCATTCAAGACCAAAATCCAAGACCGAGCCCAGACTTTAAGAGGTGTTGATAAACTGTACGACATATTTAAAAGAAAAAAAAGTACACAATTAAATATATAAATAAAGTGGAAGATAAAGGATAGCCCAGTGTTGTGTGGCGAGACGGTTCAAGTAAATGTATTGGCAGCTGTGGATGGTTGACAGTAAAAATACAAAAGATTTTTTGCGATGGTCACAAGCCTGGACAAAGCAATGCATCAGGAAGGGCATCTGTAAAACTAATGTCAAATGACTGGCAGATTCATTAAAGTGGGGGCATTATGCTTTTTGACGGTATTTAGTAATAATAAACTTTCTTACAAGTTTGTTGTTACAAAATGCACTATTGATTAGAGGATTTTACAATATCGGCTATCGGCCGATGTAGCGCAGATAAAAGCCGATATTTCGCAACGGAAAGTGATGGGGAGTGAAAGAGTGAACTCGGGGCTTTAAAACAAGTCCTCCCACAACTTCTAAGGCCTCAGGGGAACTGAGGAACATCGCAATGAAAATTGGTCTACAAGTTTGTTAAATACTGTTAAAAGTTTCACTAAACCTCCGTGAATATGGACATGCTGCATAGCCTGGAAAAATCCAGACTCACCGCTGTATACAAAAATACAAAGGGGAACCATTCTGGTCCCACCAGGCTACATGTCATTTTTTGTATCGCTATGCAAAATACTGCGGCTAGAAGAAAAATGCTAATGCTAATGGGAGCATGCTAAAGCTAACAAACAAATCAAAGCTGGGACAGAAAGTATGATTGAATCGACTAAATAAAAAAGTAGAATGAGACAAAATAGGCCCCGGCTCGTTTGGCTGTAGGTCTCAGGTTCTTAGGTTGCGATGAGAGGATTAAGCTTAGCAAGAGATGAAGAGGCGAGGAGAGCATTTCCTGGATACGTAGGACACTTTTTCGGAGCAGTCACCGCACAGCAAAGAACAGCCCATGGGGAAGATTCAAAGCTTACTCAAAGTTGCGCGAGTGGGTCGAAACACAGCTTTAGATGTGTGTTTTTAAACAACATTGTACCACAGTAAAAAGCTCTAAAAGAAGTCGATTTTGCATAATACCCCCCTTCAAATGTGGATGGAGGTAGATAAACAGCTAGAAGAGGAAGACCTTCGTTATTTTACACATTATTAGTTACTAAATGTATTGGAACATGTGCGCCACCACCGTCTATTCACTACATTTACTTACAACTACTTAATCTCTTCCAGACCCAGATAAGACTATTTCAGTTCATTTAAGCTCAGTGGTTAAGCGCTCAGGCTTGGCAGCAAGAAGGTTACAGGTTCAGTTCCTGGACCGCGTGAAGCTGCTCTGTGCAGAGTTTGCAAGTTCTCCCCGTGTGTGAGAGGGTTTCCTCCGCATGCTCCAGTTTCTCCAATCAACCCAAAACATGCACAATCGTCTAAAACAGTAGTCCTCAAACCGTGAGCACTACTGTCTATGTTTTAGACACCGTTTAGTCCTGATTTGGTCTTGATCTCAGGCTGATGGTATTTGAAATGTCAAGTATTTTATGAGGTATTACTTGGAATGAAATGATTTAGAACCACTGGTCAAAAAACCTCAAGCTACAGTAGATGCTCCAAACAAAGCTAACTCAAGCTATAGAGATGGGTTTCGCATTGGGTCAAATGCAGAAGACCAATATGCCAACAGGGACAATACAGTCCACCTTAAATACAGTGACAGCTCTTATAATAAATTTCTAATATGATTTAAAAAAAAATAAAAATACTGAACCACCTCTTTTGTTTCGGCTTTGATTGCAACACCTTTACACCATATTGAAACCATGATATTGTTGGCTACAGAGGTCAGGCTGGACGGTTATAGTCTGTCCGTTTCTCTGCGAGGTCCGTGAACGCAACATTAACCGATGGTGACGCCGAAGCCGCACTGGAACTTGTTTTTACGATGGTTCAGGAAGGAGCAGAGGACCAGTGACAGGGGGAGAGGCAACAACTTCTTCTCCAATGTAGCACCGACGACCCAGTTACTGTCTATAGAGCCTAGGCACAACAGGACACAGGGTTAATCTTTCCATATTTACACTTTGGCTCATCAAAAAATTACATTCATGACGGGCAGCACGAGTGCCTTTAATGACCTCTCGAACAGGGAGATAAATTACTCTATAAAGAGGGTTGTGCAACTCTGCCGTAAGAGCATTTCCCAGATAAATACGTGATAAATAAAACGCACCTTTGAACTGTAGGTTGGCTTTAGGCACGTCTATCTGATATCCGAATGAAACACTGGTGTCCTGCATTCTCATGCTCCCCTCGAACTCCACTCCCACCTGCAGCTGTTCACAGAGACACAAGCGAAGAACCAAGTGAGAAAAACTGAGTTAAACATGGAGCGAGGTTTTAAAGATATTATCAAAAAAATAGAGATTCAGTAAGTTACGTAAAGATGTGAACATAACGATACAAATGCCACAAACTCTGCAGTGATTTTAATTTAAAGACGATTGAAGTTACAAAAAATACAGACAGTTTAAACATTTTTAAAAAGTCAGAATAAAACATCATCTGTGAACTGCTACTTTTTAAGGACTAAAAGACACTGCCTGACCAAAAAAAGTCGGCACAAATAAGAGCTCACATGATCAAATACTTGGTTTGACGCCTTCAGCTTTGATTTATTGTAGCCACAGCTGCCTCTTGGGGTAGACTGACGAAAGCGAGCCCTCCGACCACCACCAACCAGTCACTCACAACTTTCATCCTATTGTACATGTTTTTAGAGGTAGGGGAGACCGGATATGCACGGGCATATATTCCTCTGCAGACACAGGGAGAACATGCAAACTCCACACAGAGACGTCCTGCCCAGGGAGGAATCGAACCCGGGCCCTTTTCGCTGTGAATGGGTTCAGATCTGGACCCTGTGAAAGCCGATCCATGTGTGAAAACGATGCGTCCTGCTCCCTGAACCACTCTTTCACAGTTTGAGCTCGCTGAATCCTGGTTTTGTCATCTCAGAATATACCTGTGCCATCAGGGAAGAAGAAATCCTTTGGTGGAATAATCTGGTCATTCAGGATGTTCAGGTCTTATTCTTTGGGCTCATAGCGTTACTGAAATAGACCTGACCAACTCCAGCGACCCCTGATCCGAACTGTTAGTTAAACCCCAGTGGACACTTTGTTTGGTCGGGCAGTGCATGTTGGAATACACAGTACGTAAGAATAATAGTAGAGTGAATACCTGGTCACTGGCTTTATGATAGTATGAGGCATGAGCTCCGGCGGAACCGAGGGTCAGTGTGGCAATGTAGTTACTCCCTAAAACAACAGTAAGTATAGTTCAGTTGTTGAACTTTACTGAAAAACCAAAAATGTCCTGCACCTGTGTATCTGCCGACCAGAGACATGACGGAGCCCTCCTCTCCAGGTCTGCGATGATAAACCAACTCCCCGCCCAGAGCCAGAGCCGGAGTGATGGACTGAAGATAGTGAGCTACAACGAGACCTGAAAACAAGCATCATCTGTGAGACTAATGTTTGCCATACCGTCTTTTCGCATGTAACGAATTATAGTTTAGTTTAAATTAAGTTTTGACTAATGGGAACATTTTAAAGAATCATAAATGAGGGAGACTGGTTTGGTGTTTGACAAAAAAACTCGCGAGGATCAAGACAAAAATATGCGTTGGTAAAGTGAACACGGATTTCTGCTTTGACGCACCAGATCCCACCAGAACGTCCGGATTTCCGAGAGTAACCGTCGCGGTGAAGTCGTCTCCTCTGTAATCCACGTCCCCCTGCCAGTTTACGAACTTGTTCTGTTGTGTCTGAAGAAAAAAAGAAAAACATTTTTAAAAAAATCAAGCACGTCAAATACCAAAACTAAAAATCCTGACAATTACGCGCCAAGCAAAACAATCGTGTAGCGGAGTGGTTTACCTGAAATGCGAGTTTGGAGCGTATCCTGCTGCTGACCTGGTGAATGATCTGAGCGTTAAGGCTGCCAGTGTTATCCATGTCTCCCACCATAACAGGGAAAAACTGTAGAAAAATAAAGCGCTAGTTAATCAATGGCAAATGGTTTCTATAAGTTTTCAAATATTTCACTTTTAACAGTGTTTTCCACAGATGTTTATTGAAACTGGAGCTCTGCCGATCGGAATTGTGATATATTTTGCTGATACTATTTTTATTGAGTAAATATGCCACTTATTTCTTCTTAAAACAGGTCTTTTATTTTAATTTTTTTACCAGCATGTTGTAGTTTTATATTGTCCAAAAAAAATTGGACTTTGGGAGTCACCATCGTCTTCTCTATTGGGAAAACTAGCATCATTGATTATGTTGGCAATACTTTTTAATTTGTGTTTGAATTAGAATGTGAGCGTTACGTAAGTGTAGATAAATATGGAAGTTGGAACTACTTTTTTTTTTTTATTGAATCTGCAGTTTTGGTGGCATCTGGTGGCAAAATGTGTATACTGCCACAAAAATGTTTTTTCTTTATTCCATTTTTGTATTCCGAATTATTTCATAAGCAGAGCAACAAAGCTGGATCGTGTTGCCTTTCCAGTTTTAACTTTGGGAATACATTTCAGAATGGCTTTTGTCAGAAACGTTCCCAAATGGCGCAGTAAAGCCGGTGTTTGAGTCAAATGCAGTGAAATTGATGATGCCTGGGTCGTACCTCTCCTGGACCCATTTGCTTTGTTCCAACGTACGTGGCGCCAAACCTGTAGCTCGAGTCTCCCATTGTACTGAGCATCACTGTGTGGCTCACCTGGGAACAAGAACGAAATATCTTAACTAAATAAACAAAAAATATATTTTAAAAATGAGGATTCTCTGTTCCATTTACCTGAAAGTGGTTGCTAAGTCCTTTGTTGACAAGTAGCCTCACTCCCTCCATCTGCATTGGGAAGACTTCTGCAAACACAGAAATAAAACATGTTTATTGTTTGATGGTTAAAATAAGAAGATGGTTTTATATGGTGGCACAGCAGTTCGCGCTCGTGCTTCACAGCCAGAAGGTCCTGAGTTCAATCCCCAGCCGGACGGAGCCTTTCTGTGTGGAGTTTGCATGTGTTCCCTTGTGTCTGCGTCGGTGTCCTACGGCTACTCCGGTTTCCCCTACCACTAAAACATGTACAATAGGCTAGGGTTGGTAGTGTGCGAGTGGTTGGTGTTGGTCGGAGCTTACTATCATCGCCTAACATAGAATGAATAACTAATGTACAAAATTGTAAAGCGACTTTGAGCGTCTCGACTCGGAGCTCCTCGACGACAGTAGTATGCAATGGTAGTAGCAGAAAAAAAAAAACCTACTCCAACAACACACTAATATATTATACCTTTACATTTTCGATGACACTCTTCAAACCCTCCTGGATTTGGTAAAGAGCTCTCTGTCTCCTCTGTTGGGGCAGACGAGGGCAGGACGGAGGAGACTGGGGGCATCCCGAACCCCGGAGGGACAGTGAGTCCAGGAGGAACAGCAGCGATCCCTGTGGCCGGGGGAGGCTGGTTCGGGGAACTGGCAGCCAATACACTGCCCATTCTGAAAGAAAAAATAAAGAGTGAATATTTATTACCACAAATTGACATTCAGGTTTTTTACAAAGCAGTGTGTATAATACTGTAATTAGTCACAGCCAATAGCATTTGTATTTATCTGTTATAAATGATGGAGAATATGAAATCCATAATTTATGCAATACAAATACATTTTGTCTGACTCCAGTTGAGGTAAGATAAATAGAATCATTATAGTACCAGAGGGAAAATAATGAAACAAAAGTGTCATTAAAGACATTTCCAGAGTTTTGAAGACTGTCTAAAATAACTGATCCTCTTTAATCACAGACACCAAAATGTTATAGAACATAAATAAATGAGCAGACACTAGTATTTATAGACACATATAACGTCTCTGTGTTTGACATATTTATAAAGGACATCAAATTATTGAAAAACCCAGACATCAAGACAAACTCCCATCATAATAATTGGAATGAGCTGTAACCTTGTAACTGTAACGAGGCTACTTTATTTTATGTAAAAATTATATAAATTACGTAGCAAATGTGGACACAGTTAAAACTGTATCGCCAAAACCAACATATCGCAGATGTTTTAATTTTATAAGGCAATGTGTGTGATATGCCTTAGCTAGTGGTATGAATGAAACCTGTCAAATAGGTTAGCCTTGAGGCTAGCTCCACCGGCTAAAGTAGACACAATCCTTACAGGTCGTTTCAACATCAACCGTAAATAATAACAGGTTGAGGTTAATGCTGATATCCTTTCCCGGCTAGAGGAAAACTGTGAACCCTTTTCTACTCCGATTAAGACATAAATTAGATATAATCCGAGGCTAATGATGCACTCACGTTGTATTTCCAAAGGACGATGCAGCGGCGGAAGTTGAATCCGGAAGTTGAAAAAAGACGTTACCTGTTGAAGTCCCGCCTACTTCTACTGCTCCACCTTTCTGATTGGTTAAAGGACCCCAAAGCTCATCAGTGATTGGGTTAAACATCTATCAATTACTTTACGGTAGTGTCGTCAGGCCCTATCTTAGTCGTGATTGGCCAAGAGCAGTGTAAATGGGTGGGATAAAGGGAGGATCCAGTACTGTGATTGGTTGAGACGCTGTTATAGTATCAACTTGAGTTCGAGACCCTTCTCAAGGTCAAACTGGAGTTTACAACATAAACCATGTGTGTTTGACAAGTTTGAACAAGACTTTTTTCAGGAATTCTGAATACATTCTGTAAAAATTAGTACGGAAACTAAAACGTGGTTCATAAATAATATAATGAACGTGGTTCGTAAATGTATAAAAACTATTAAAAGTACTGTGATAAAAGTTTGCCATGAAGGATCACTTCAAAAAGTTCCTCTAGAACAGGGGCACTCAAACTTTTTGCCTCCGAGGGCCAAAATGAAAAAGTGCCTGTGGCTCGCGGGCCAAAAACGGCGATGTCAAGCGTGAAACACATATAACTGCAAATAAGTTTGTTTTATTTTTCGGTAGCCATACATTTGCATTTGATTCTATATGCAAATAAAATGCTACATTAAAACAAATGTTAACTATGGCAAAAGCCTATTTTTAGTCGAACGAAATCCACAATTGCAGCAATATAGTGAAAAATGTAAAACACCTGCATAGAACCTACAATGACTTTACCTCATTCATTTGTTAACTCGATCAAAATGCCATATTAGATAATTTTTAAACTGTCTTTTCAGCATCAATTTTTAACACGTACCAGTTGATGTCAACAACCTTTGCAATAAAAGTTGGAAAACTGGGAAAGGTGATGCTACAACGCTCTGTGATAAACGCCAAGACACCACAAGTGTTACCTTAACTTAGAGTGAAACAGCGCCCCCAATTTTCGCCGGAGGCCAGAAAGTGTACTGCATCCATATTTACCATTGAGAATAAATGGGATTTGGTATTCACCATATGCGGCACAAAACTAGGTCACTCTCTGGCGGGCCAATGGAATTGTTCCGCGGGCCAAATTTGGCACTCCTGCTCTAGAACACTTGCTTGACTAAATCCAATTTATTCACCTCTGCAACTGTAAGTCATACAGAAATAAGGTACACAAAATATTTTAACAGTAATCTTATATTGCTAGAAAGGTGTGTTAAAATGAACAAATGAGCCAGAAGTGCATGTTTCATCCAATTTATTGAGTTTTCACCTTGCGAGTATTTCCATTTCAACAGTGGGAAAGAGTGTGATCGACATGTGGCTCTCTTTTTGACAAGAACATAAATGTACAAGTCACATTTTTGTATTACATTCCAATTATAATGGAGGAAATACGACCACATCCAAATAAAGTGATCCAATTATATAAACTTTTAATACAGAGTGAAAAAAATTCAAAAATTTACTACGAGATCCTCCAGGGGTCCAAATAATGTCAATAAAGTCTATTTCAGGCCAGATTTCTTAAGCCATGGGAAATCTAAAGAATTTCTTAGCGGTTAACTCCATCTCTTCAAATAAAGGATTTCAGGACAAATCCATTCGGATTAATCCACGCCGTTGGTAAATACTGCATTTGACTCAAATTTAGTTTGCCAATTTTAACATTAAACTCGACTGAAGTTGCCAAAAGTGACGTTACGGGTAAATTAGTGCATCAAATTAACGATTCCAATTTAGATCAAGCTTGGCACAACTTCCGCCAGTTTTTCTTTTTTAGTCGAGACTTTTTTTCTTCTTCTTCAATTGAGAACTTGTAGGGCCTCAAGAAATGCCTCAATCATAACCCAAATCCGAAACGTTTACAATCCAATTTTGTGTCACCCCCCCCCAAATTTAATCAACATTTTAACCACCCCGTCCCTCCCCTTCCATCTTTTATTTTTTTTGTGCACAGATTTTGAGAGTGCACGTAAAACAAAAAGACGCCTTGACATTGACCTACATTCATAACTGCATTTAGCCCAAAACCCGTTTGTGACCCTATAATCCCAATGATATATTGAATAGAGTAATTTTGGAGACCGCTCTACTTGCATATATTTTTTGGCCACTTACTTTTCAAGGCAATGACTAGAATTTCAGAAACATGACTCGATCAATTTAAATGCATTGATAATTACTTTTTAAAGGGTCACACACGAGTTTTGGGAACACTGGTCAGGGATAGACTTGCAAAAACAAACCAAAAGTGTCTCTTATTGGAAACAAAATGTCATCTTGAACTTAAAAATCCGTAGAGCGAGGAAAAAAAATAAAAAAAAAACAGTCACATCCCTGACCAGGCCAAACCATTAAAGTTACGACGTCAACAAAAAACACCAAACAGGGAATGATTTACGCCATTTTACCCGCAGCTTTAAAAAGATGGAAAACTTTATGGATAGATTTTGGTAAAAACTGAAGTAGCTGATTCTGAGGACATCTGTCCAGTTGAAGCTGCGGGTAAAACCACCGTAAATCCACGCAAACTCGAATCATTCACATCTCCCTTTCAAAAAAAAAAACGCACTCACAAATCTTCCCAACATCCACGCGGACATTCACACTTCACTTTTTGGTTTTGCTTCAAATGTAACTCTTGGAAAAGAATACAAGAGAAAAAAAAAATTAAAAATAGGAAAATAAAAATCATCTTTCCACCAAAACGTATGAAGCAAGGTATTTTCTATTTTGTGCAATTGTAAACGACAAGTGTAAAAAAAAAAAAAAAAAAAAAAAAAAAACATCATTTACAATTGGCTTTGCAAACTAAAAAGTAACAACAAAAACGAAAAAAAAGATTGTTGGACCAATTTTTCAAAAAAAAATAACTAAAAAACGGCACACACCGATCCCCCTTTATGCCAATGTTAAAGCAGGACCATTGTGCTACTTGGCTCATGTGTTCGCACGCGCCTTCTCTAGCGCCTAAAATAAATGATTTGAATTTTTTCCAGGTTGCTTTTAAGAACTAGAGAAAGTCATTGCCATAATAGAGCACTTGCAATAACGTGGCTCTGACAAATCCCACCCGAAAACTCCACTATTTAACTTTTTTTTTTTTAAATAAATCTTCCCCATCCACTTTTTAAGCATCAAAAATAAAATTTAAAAAGCAAAAATACTCTATGTATTTTTTTTTTTGTATCGTTAGTACGCTCCGTAAAAGGGGAACAAACTGAAAAGTCACAGCTGCCTCTTCAAAAGATGCTACAATTTTGCTTTTGACAAAACGTCCCACTCCTCAAAAAGATTGTAAAAAGAGAGAAAAATGTCCAGGGGAGAGAGAGCAAAAAAAAAAAAAACAAATAAAATAAAAAAGAGAATTTACTTGCTACTGCCATTATCGCGTTTTCTGAAAATCGAGTGAAAGTGGGAGTAAAAAAAAAAAATATACAAAATTTAAATAAACTAAATCGTGGTCCACAAAATAAAATGCCTGCGGTTTCGGTCAATATGAACAAAAGTGATTATCCAGTAGCAATGAAGGACAACGCTTAAAAGCTTGGCATCCAATCGCTAAAAAAAAAAAACAAACAACAAAAACAACATTGGCAACAAGTACATTCACCTACTTTGACAAAATGGGGCTTAGAAGCAACAGAAAAAAAAATATTATATATATATATAAAAAAAAAAAAAAGGCTACGGGCCATGAACTCCTCACTGCTTTGCGCCAAAAACGTAAACATTTGCGATAGTGTCGGGGAACGCACTTGAAATAAACCAAAGCTGTTCTGAACCGACGCTTTAGTCCCTTTGCAGCGTCTGGCCTGTGTTGAACAATAGACACCCGTCGGAAATGAAGGTTTAAAAAAAAAAAAAAAAATACACATGTGGTCTGTCGCGCCCAAATATGAACATAAAACGCCATCCATTTCGCAGCCTAATTTCCCCGTTAGGCGTCTTCTACACGTTATAGGTAGTACTGAGGGGGGGAGAGAAACAGTCGTGCAGTATCTGAAACAAAGCTGCCCTTTTTATTGCAACAATCACATTCAGGACGAAGGAGTTTGGAGTCTTGCGAGTCACGAGTTGTAATTTAGCGTAAGAAAAAGAAAAAAAAACGTTCTAAAATCAAAATTCAGCTGTGTCTTCGTTGTATTGTGCTCATTGTCTGCCGTGGGTTCCAACAGCAGGTCGGATGAACGGATGAGTATAAGGCACTTAAGTGACAACAGTAGAGTTTGCAACAGTCGAAATTAAAACGTGGAACGCCGGCGACAAACCGCCTCGGAAAGGACCGGGGGGGGGGGGGGGGGGGGGGGGGGGGGGTTCAGGCCAGCTTTGGTGTTTTAGAAGTTTAAATCACCCGGTGCAAAGCAGTGAGGGGAGGGGGGGGAACGTTTGGAAATAAAAACGAGGTGCTTCAAAATAAAAAAAAGTAGTAGCTTTAAACATCTGCGTCACAGGCGGCGAAAAACAGGAAGTGTGAAACTGAAGCGTCGCCCGGAGCCTGTGGTCGGTGCAAAAGCCCAGTGCGTTTCTGAAACACAGAAAAGGCAGGTTAGACACTTCCACTCGAAATATGTATATGGAGTATTAGGCAATTCTTATCAAAATCAGATTTCTTTATATTTCTCTGCATAATAAAGCGTAAAAAAACGAATATTTCTACTTTAGCTCAACACATCAAGTTTGAACTTTGATGAACACAATGGGCTTTTCTTCTCTCAACACTGCAGTTTTTCACCTTATATCTCACCAAGATGATGAAGTGTTTAAAGTTTTACCATCTCTACAATCATAATACACACTGATGTCGGGTGGGTGCACTTCGGTTACTACTTCCTACTCGTATTGAGCACAAGGAAAGGAGGTCATGGCATGTTGATCATGTTGTTGTTGCTCAATAGACGAACCAAGTGAACTCTACGAAGGCTCTCGCTCGCCTATTCCCCGTTCGGGATTAGCGGCGTCTCGCACAAATAGATAATTCGCTTAATGGAAACATCATGGACAGCGAGTAACTGATGGCTACGCGTTAAATGCCTCGACATGAAGAAACGCCCGTGTTCATTGAAGCCGTATTTATCTCACCACCACAACAATGAAAAGAAAGGGTCTCCAGCCTTTATTCCTCAGCGAGCTACTTTTAACAAAAACACTGTAGAGCTGCTTGTGCTTCAAAAACACCAGCGTAAAATGTGACCTCGTGGAGTTTACCAGGAGATTTGGGAGCAAAGATGATATTTCAAAGAACATCACTTGAGTTTTGTACCAAGACTTTACTATATTGACCCAAATGTTTGCAGTTGTGTTCAGCAAGTTCAGAACGAAAATAAAATGCATCTAATGTAGAAATTGTTTGGGCGTGCTAGAAAGGGTTGGAGATCCCTGAGCTACAGAGAACTATCAGGAACTCACTGCATTGTAACCGTGAGCCATTTCTTTACCATCACCAACTCCAAGGGCAAGACCAAGAGGAAGAACCCACGCAATCGATTAAAGAAGTCTGGGAGAATTCATCTTCAAAGTGGACCCGATATCAAATAAAATATTCACACAGAACGAAAAAGCTCACAGTTTTAGGTGCTGTCCTGTTGGCGTTTCTCGTCCGCCTCGTCGGCCTCGCAGTCGCCGTCCAAAGAGTGGAACTCGGCCACGTACAGGCTCTTGTCGATGGAGCTGGGGATGGGCTTTATGTCGGTCACCAGCTGGTCCTCGATGGCCTTTAGGTTGAAGCGATCCTCGGACGTGATCAGGTTAATGGCCAAACCCAGGTGTCCGAACCGGCCTGGAGGGGGAACATTATGGAAACGTTACAAATCTTATCCCCCATTTTTAAATCAGTTTTTTTTTTTGTAGCTCAACATCAACGCTGCAACATCTAGCGAGAAAATTTTTTTCAGTGATAAAAAGGAAATTAAAAAGGCATTCTTAAAAACACAAAAACAAAAGAATTACAGACACAAACTGACGGTTGTTTTAACTCTCAGGGGGAAAACGTGCACCTGCTCTCGTGGCTTCTCTCCGGGGACAGTTTCGACTTGAGCATCTGCCACGGCCTCGTATTTTTAAAACACTGTGAAACCCATGAACTTACCAGATCGTCCAATTCGATGCAGGTAGGTTTCAGCGTTTCTGGGGAAGTCAAAGTTGATGACCACATTTACTGCCTGGATGTCGATACCTCGAGTGAACAGATCTATCGGACATAAAGACGTTTCATCAGCGCCGCATTGACTCTTATCAACTCGTTAACATTTAGGACGGAGAAGATCCTCACCAGTGCAGACCAGGTTTCTGCACAGTCCGTTTCTGAAGTCGTGGAAAACACGATTTCTGTATTCCTAGAAAACATTGAAAAGACCGTTTAGACAGAGCCTTGTGCTGTTGATGGTTTACCCTTCGTGCCGCTTTACCTGCATCATCTTGGCGTGAATGTAGAAACAGGAGTAGCCGAGCTGAGTGATCTTCTTGGCTAAAAGCTCAACTCTTTGAGTGGAGTTACAAAAAATGATCGACTGGTTGATCTGAAGCTGTGGAGGAACAGATCAATCAATATTAGACAACCTCGTATATATTTTTCTTTTAGGCCGTTTGCAAAAAAGGTATAAATCCTGGAACACTAGAGGTTGACCGATATGGGCTGATGCCGTTTTGGGGGTATTTTTATTGGGCGAAATGAGAGATATGACAAAAAATAAAATCCAATTTCTTTTACTCAGTTTGGACGATTACGATTTGAATAGATTTTATTGGAAATAAAAAACTTAAAAAGGACTCCAGATCTTTCATATGAAGAAAACTCAGAGTACTGATCATTAATATTTAGATTTATAATATAGCCAACAATCAGGCCCATTAAAAATAGTTATTTCTGTTTTAAATATTCCTCGTCTGCTCTCAAAAGTAAAACTTATCAAGCCATGGGGTTTTCAAAAGCGTTTTAATTTAGTTTAGTTAAATGGTGCTGTGTCTCCGCTCTGAGTGGGAGAAGTGCAGAGGATCAGACCGGGGGAAAAACTGGTTTAGCGGGAAGAAAACCCTATTGCGCAAACGAAAACATGCGGCCTTTGTAAAGCAGCAGAGATTGACGCTTTGTTTTCCACTGGCGTAATTTCCGAAAACAGTCACTACGGCGCATCTGAAACGCTGCCAAATCGTCAGCACGACGCACGCGACATGGAGCGGTGGAGCCAATTTAGGCATTTTCCACATAGTCCGTTTTAAAAGCATGGATTAATCAGCCCGGGCAGATACCAAAATGCACGGCTGATTATTTTGGCCCGACTTTTCCAAATGTCCCGTCTATAATCCTGTGTTCGATGTTTCTAAACTGTAAAATGTGTCAGTGTTGAACTGTGACAGCAGGGGGCGCTTTATTAGAGGCAATGGCTGATTTATTTAAGACATTCCTGAGCTCGTTTTAAAAAGACATAAAACAGTAGATTGCAAAACTAAAAAACAGTCTCATGATTTCGAAACACTTGTGGTTTCGAAATCATGAGCAAAAGTCGACAACATAAAATATATCAAACACAATCCGATGTGTAACCGCTTAGTCATATTAACGCTCTGAGATTTGTCCAATGCAAAAAACAGGAAGTCTTTATCACTTTTAGTTCCGGAGATATCGGCTTTTATCGGTCGACCTCTAAGGAAAACCTCAGTGACTTCACTGGGAAGTATCAATCTTACAATTACAATAACATGGAGATATATTGTGCAGCCCATTAAGATGTTTGTTTATTTCAAATATACTTTACACTAGGGCTGGGCAATTAATTTAAATTTAAATCGCAAACTCTACTTTGGTCAATCTCAATAATCATCATGGGATTTAAAAAAAAAAAGAAAGAAAAAAAAATCGACAGCCATTTCATTGGCACAAACAGGACCGAGTTTGGGAGTTTGGACAAGACAATGGAAGAGTTTTGTGCATTAAATGAGCATTTGAGCTGAGGTTTGAATAAAAGATGCATCTAAATTTTATGAATCAGCGAGATGCATTTAATTATGAAAAAATAAAATCGAATCGAAACTCTAGATCGATCAATATGGGGAAAATAATCAAATTTTTTATTCTCTAGATTGCTATGGTAACTTGTAAGATGAATTGAAATGTTTCTACAGGAAACTTTTCCAATCCCAATCTTCTATTCAGTCTCTAACCACAGGAAATTTGTAGTAAGGACACAATTCTAATTCGAAAACTAAAACGTGAGACTAAACCAGAAAGAAAACACAAGTGCACAATAAAACACATTTCACACACTTCTTAATTTTTGCCCCATAAAGCCCCCACCGTTCTCCCAAATCAGATCTCACTTCAAAAAGGAGCGTGTAGCAGCGGGACGGGGCGCCCTTACCCTGGAGAAGAGCGTGTTGAGGCAGTGCACTTTCTGCCGCTCGGTGACGTAGGCGTAGAACTGAGTGATGCCCTTCAGGGTCAGCTCCTCCATCAGGTTAATCTCGTACGGCTTCTGCAGGTGAGCGGCCTACAGCGCACACGTTCAGGGAGTGTCAAACCAAACAGTGTCAACAGTTTGCGTCTCTACAATGAAAGGACAGGATCTTTGCAAATCAAAAACAAACAGAAGCCATTTCTTTTTTTTGTTCCAGTCAATCACCGTTTGACTTATTTTCCTCGGCAGATTTTTTTCCAAACAATTGTGACACTAGCAGCGGAGAGACAAACAGGGCTTTGTTCACAACACACGGTTTATAAAGTATTATGTCCTGCCGGGGCTACCATAGCTGAATGCGATTTCTGACACCAGGTGTTTTGGGAACTGCATGATTGTGATTAGCTGAAGTACGTTTTCAATATACAGATTTAGTATCGCATTAAAAAAAACTAAAAGATCCAGTCCAGTGCACATTTTAAGCACATCAGGAACATTAAAGGAACAGGCCATAATGTTTCCATACCGAGATGTTCTGACCTGAGCTTAGACGAGTTGATGCGCAACTGCCTGGTCTTTACGCGTGCGCTCAGTCAGTCACACAAATGGACCAAAGATGTTGTTGGCGTATTCCTAGGGCTCCAAACTGGGGTGAAGTCAGAAGCGACCAAGCTGTTCCATGTTTTCCCTTTTTAAATACAGTTGCATGAAAAGTTACACGATCCAAGTAAAGTTACACAAAATTAAACATGTCAATTTTCTAAGAAAATTGACATGTTTAATTTTGTGTAACTGTACTTGGATCGTGTAACTTTTCATGCAACTGTATTTAAAAAGGGAAAACGTGGAACAGTTTGGTCGCTTCCAACTTCACCCCCGTTTGGAGCCATAGGAATATGCTAACAACATCTTTGGTCTATTTGTGTGACTGAGCGCACGCGTAAAGACCAGACAGTTACGCATCAACTCGTCTAAGCTCAGGTGAGAACACATCTCAGTGTGGAAAAACGGTGGCCTGTTCCTTTAATATCGCAAGACAAATATGAACTGATGTTTGTGAGGAATAAACTACAGGGTTTGCAGAAAGTAACAAGACCACATGCTTTAAAGCTCGCAAAGAAAATCACACAGCCTAGATAATTGTGGATCTGCTAATTGCAACAAATATGACTTCGATTCATCTGTGATTAAACTGAGCATAAACTAAGTCTCAAAAGGCCCGAGTCACTTTCAAAATAAAGACCAATTGTGTTAAACCAATTTGTTAGGTTTAAGTTGATTAATCTACCTTCAACAAAGGGTTTGTCCCGAGGCCAAATGACGTTGGCCACTTTTAAAAATATCTTTGAACAGAGGCGTTAAATCTGCCCACGGCTCGTTTTATTTTTAGAGAGACCGGTTTATCAAAACAATGACACAATCTGAGAGTTCGCCACAGCCGCACTCGAAACACACAAACAAACCTCGAGGCCGCACGTCGTTATCGGCTCGATAAGTGCGGAGCAAGAGGCAGAGAGAGAAGGGCAGAGGAGGCGCCACATGGCTCCGAGCCCAGAGTGCGGCTCAGTTGGCTGCAGTTTTCACAATCGCTACTCGGAGGTGTCACAACATAATACTCCAGCGTTATTAAGGACAAAGAATCATTATAGTAAGAAGTTAGTGGGAAAATCCTGAGAGGACAGATCACCATGTATTCTGTTTGTTTTTGTTCTACGTGGAGGTTTGACAATCTTTTGCAGTACAATCCAAGGCTAAATCCACGCAAAAACCAAACGCTTATTTCAAACACAGAGCCACTTCAGTAAATGAGTCCACTCGTGTGAAAATGCTGTGAGACACGTGAAAGGCCCGTCCTAGCTTCTTATTTACGGGAGTAGAATCACATTGAAACAAATCGTCCAATAATTTAAAGCATCGTATCGACATGATCAGAGATTGAGGCCGTTCTCACCATGAAGCGCTGCACGGTGACGGGGAAGGTGGCTGAATAGAGCAGGATCTGTCGTTTCTTGGCCAGGAAGCTAATGATGTCCTCTATGAGCACCACAAAGTCCTGAGACAGCAGCTTATCCGCCTGACAAACAAACACATTGAAAAATAGGTTAAGAGACTAAAAACTGCACATCGGTTTCAGCTTTAAAGATTACATTAGATAATCCTCAAACATTAAGAATATGTAGTTGATAAAAGGACAATTTCCAAACCGAAGAGGAAGCTTGTAAATTGAATTGTTCATTGTGGTGCAAACTCATTCACATTTTTGACAGGTTTCCCACTTCTCCACAGGGATGAGTTTATAAGCACATGTCACAACTTCCAGGCTACTTTTCAGTGTCACAAAAATGATAAAACGCCGCAGTTCAGTTCATGAATAAAGTGTAGAAATGCTTTAGAATACGATGCACAGCAGTTTCCAATATGGAGACAATGGACAAAAAAAATACATGAAGGGCCACGTGATCTGGTCACAGGCTGTATTTTTCTAAAAAAGTGAAAGGATTCATGTTCCCCCTATTTGATGCCTTCACCTATTCTTCGGAGTGAAAGGAGAACGTTGGTAGATTTATCCAGCAAGTGACTTACAACACACACTGTTTATTAAACACTACGAGCCGCGTGTTCTGCGGTTTAGCCTTCATCCTCGTTTTCTCGGTTTTTCTTTCAAACAAAGGGTTTTCATTCACATATGTGGTATTCTACTGGCTCTCCAGCAATCACACCCTGGGCTCAAGCAACGCATCAGAAAAACTGGGCTGTGAAGAAATCTAAAACATATGATTACACCTTAAATCAGATGGGACTATTGGATTCATTACCAAGCGGAAGAAAAGAAATCTGACCATAAATGATTCAATGAAACTAGTGAATTTGGTTTTCAAAATGTGTCCAGTTATATACACATTAGATTTGGTCTGGTTTTCTTTACCTCATCCATGATCATCATCTGAACACGATCCACTTTTGCAACTCCCTTTTTTATCAAATCCAGAATCCTCCCGGGTGTGGCAATGACCACATGCACTGAGGGGAAAAATAAGCATTTTACGTTTAATCGTCGCCATTTCCTCGACCTGCAGAGTTTGAGACGGGGCTCACCGGTCTCGTCCAGGCGCATGATGTCGTCTCTGAGGTTGGTTCCTCCTGTCGTTGCCATGACTTTAACTCCTCCCAAATGTTTACTGATCTGAATACCAATCTGGCTCACCTGCAGCGCCAGTTCACGGGTCGGCACCATGACTAGTGCTGTGAAACAATAGAAATGTTTTCATACAAATATTGTTGCATTTCACATGTCAGATCTATTTAAAGTAAAACTCACCCTGAATGTAGTCCTTTTTGAGGTCTATCCTCTCCAGCATCGGGATGAGATAAGCTCCACTCTTTCCTGTCCCATTCTTTGCTCGAGCCAAAATGTCCCGTCCTGACAGGGCAATGGGAATACTCTCCTCCTAAAAACAGCAAATACAAGTTATCCCAGTATTTTTATACAGAAGAAACATGCCTTACAGATAAACAAACCTGAATGGGTGATGGCTTTTCCCAGCCCATCTCAAAGATGCCCATTAGAAGTTCACGTTTGAGACAGTAATCTTCAAATTCATTCCCCTTTGTGGCCGTAACATCCTGCAGCAGACAGAGGTTAGTGTCATTATGGATAAACCAGGAGCAGGTCTAATCAGAAGCATGAGACTCACCGAGGTTCTGACCCGGTGGTCTCTGGGAGGGAGTTGGAGGTTCTTCTTCCAGTCATCTCCAAACTTGATGCCCCCGGACTCTTGTGGGACTGATGGTTTCTGAAGAGCACCCAGAGTCTTTCCTGGAGCTGATGGGATAGAGGGCTTGGTCTGTCCTCTGAGCTGCCCATTCTGTTTGTTCAGTCCCATCACAACGGGTCCAACATTTTCTGTTCTGGCCGTTGCCATTTCTCTTTTCTTAAGTTTCTTCAAAGTATTAGGTTTTTGCACCTCTTAGGTTTTTCTTTAAAAAATCTCTCAAAAAGTAAAAAAAAAAAGTTCAATAAAGCATTAACAAACAATATTCTCTATTCTTAAGTCCAAAGCTTGTAGACAGAAGTCAATTTGTCTTATATACATATACACATTTACGTACAGCTCGGTCCCTTTAACCAGAGTGACTGACGTACAGCAAAAAAAAAAAACACTTTTATACACAAGAGCTCTTCAAAATGAAGAGAAATTTGCACTCAAATGCATGAATTTACTTGTCCACAATATAGAAAATTATACGTGAACAAGTATCAAAGCGGTTCAAGTCCTGAAATAGAACAACTAAGGCAATCTGAGCTTGAGAAATAATTTCTTTCAAAATAATCTTAGTTCAACACTTAGCTTTTGTTTCTAAATCAATATTTCCTGGTTCCACTGTCGAGTCCGTAGGAGTTGCCCGTTATCTCTGTCCTTGAAAAAAGAATGTCCAACTTTGTACAAGATTTTTTTTCCAAAAACCATAGAGTCTTTTAAACTCGTTATTTTCCACAGCAATGTTTTTGTTTCTTGCTTCAAAGAAAAAAGCAAATAAGAGCCTGAAATGTCAAATCTTAAGGAGGGGTTTTCAAGTCCAAAGCAAAAAAAATTGCTCTCCACCCCTAGAGTCTTTAGCAAGTGCGTGTCCCACAGCAGGAGCCGGACCTCAGCTTCCTGAACTCCTCTGAGCCTGTGGCCTGGATCAACCCGCTGCTTCACAGAGTCCAACTGCTCACCTGAAGACAAACCATCCACCACAAGGCTTTAATAAACAGAGGAAAACGAAAGTAAAGTTTGATCCAGTGTCAAGTTGGCACAGTTGTTCAACTCGTTTCTTCGGTAATTATCTCCGCTCCCTGTTTAAACCTAGAGATCGGCAGAGTTGTTTATTCCAGGTTGAGTTATCATCTCAGTGAACAGCACGATAGACGCGTTCATTTTTGCTTAATTATTCCAAGCAAAATGTCACTATCAAATAAAGAATGGTGCCAATAAACCATCTGCAGTTTTATTAGCTTTTGATTTCGACCCTTTTCGAATTCGGCTAATGCCAAAATTTAACAAGTCCCATGAAAATATCAACTTCAAGCCAAGCCAAAACATAATAAATGCTTTAGCACTGGGTTTGAAATTGTTTATTTTAATTGTGTAAAATCTTACTGTAACCAATTAATTGACGTTTTAATACTTTTAAACCCAACAGAAACTTGTTTGTTGAAGGAAATCAGCATCTGTTCGACACAATATGGCTAATAATGTTAGCTCGAGTTAACGCCACACGGTAAGCTGAGAGCTTAGCCGCTGACGTGCACGAAATGTGATCGTTTCTCAAGCGTTCAAAATGATTCGTAGTGATCACTCGTGGTTACGTTTTATGTTTACGATACGAAATTGCCTAAATTTTAGAAAGATGGTTCGTTGAAGTTCGATACTAAAGTTAAGTGTGCTAACCTCGATGCTGCGTTAGCTGCGCTGCTAACGTTGGCTAACCTGCTCAGAGCAACCGGGATATCATCTCTGTCGCATAACTTTAAACTGCAAAGGGCATACCTGTACGACTGTATCCCTTAACAAAGGATGCCAAGCTTGCGGGTAAACAAGTATTTCTTCACAATTGACTTTTACAAATTAAATTTTAGTTGAAAAGATCGCGTCTTTGTGTATCTTCTTAAATCAACATGGTCGCCTTCTTCTTCGTCTCCTCTTCCTCGGGGACTCGCTCCTCCTTTTCACAGCTCGGGCCAAACAACGCGAGCGCCACCTACCGTCGGACTGGGATATTGCAGGTACAATGACAATGAGGATTTGTCAGAATATTAGTTTATTACGGTCTGCGATGCCATGTCTTGAAATCTTAAAGATGTGATGTAATGCATGTGTTACTTACAATATTTGCAAATGTTTTAATTGTTGTTAATTGTACAAACTGGGAGATATATTTCACTCTTTTACACACAGACCACCAATGATATGATTACATGGAACATACATTCAATTAAAAAAAATATATATATATAATATATATATATAATATATAAATATAATAAAACAGTATTTTACTGTTTTACCTGTATCACTCTGGGCACAGAAAACACCACCACCACATAAAAACAAAACAAAAACAACACTAAAGAGTGTTGTCTGTGTAAGTTCTAAGTCGTACAGGAGTTGTCCATCTTCAATGAAGGTACTTGATTCATCTTCTGTACTCAGTAAAGAGTGTTCTTTATATTTCTGTAAACATTTGACAGAGGGCAGTCCATTTTACCCATCTCACGGCAGAGCTGTGTACATCGAAAAGTTATAAAAGTTTTCTCCCTGTCAAACTTCACAATCCACCTGTAAGGCACATATGTCAATAAATCAAAGTACTTAAAAGGTTAAAATATATTTCTTCTGACTTGTATATACAGTACAATACACAACTGTATCAATTACATTTTCTTTTTGGTCTAACTGCACACATTAAAGTTGCAGCTCAGTGTCCTTGAATAAAACCTTTGGATAATCAGTCAGCCTTCTACCATTTAATTAAATCCAGAGCACTGTTGTGCACAAGGTCACCAATAATCTTTGAGATGTTGAGTGCTCTTTGAGGGGTCATCATGTTGTGATTCCTCCTGTACAAAGTGTATTCCATTAAGTAAAGACTGTATTCCAAGTTATTCATTGAATACAGTTTTTAACTGTAAACACTGACAATTACAGCAACCCAAAACTGCAAACATCCCTGATATTTATCCTTTTTTTTAAAGTCATTACATAGTTCCCAGGACAATATAAAGTGCAATATCAGCCATATCTTTCGACACAGATTTAAACAATTTTTAAATTTGTGCGTACAAAAACTAATTTATTGCTTATTCCGCGCAAATCATTGACCTGCGTTTGACTGCGTCTCTTCTTGTTCTAATGGATTTTGTAAACCAGGGTTGAGGTGCTGTCCTTGGAAAACCTCCCTGATCTTCTGCACACAAGCTCCTGCAGCCTCCTCAGTCTCTTTGGAGAGCTGTGCGAGGCTCAGAAACCCATGGGGCAGATCCTCCACCACCGTCAACGTCACCGGCTGCCCCATTGCCCTCAACTTCTTCGCAAACATCACTGAGTCGTCCAGCAAGGCATCCAGAGCAGGGGCCTGTGGAAAAACACACAAAGACAATCGAAATCAGGAGCCATTTATGTTAACATCTGTTCAAGTAGACAATGAGATATTCGCCCTTCATCATTATTGCATCGATATAGTGAAGAGCCTTGGAAACAAACTGGGATATTCTTGCTCAAGTCAGGGCTAAATGCTTTAACTATTAAGCCACAAAGCACAAACACAACAGACAGAAGGCACAAAACTGAAAATCACTATCAGTGAACATGAACTGATCCAGCAAAACCAAGATTGCATTATTCATTTACCAGTAGTTATCAATAGTTACTAATTGATTCAAACAGGATTACTATGATACTCACAGCCACACTACAAACACCTTTCCTCAAACCTTAGAGAGCAGGTTTAAGCTAACAAACGAGATCAAGTCAATCGATACATCCCTTATTAGCAGATGGGTGGAGAAAATTATCAATGAAAAAATGGAGACGCACAGCTTGAGCTCCCAAGCATTATTTTATTAGCACCACAGGATGATGTAACGTTTCGGGCAGTGCTGGCCCTTCCTCTGTCTGATGAAGGACTTTTTGCACACTGCTTATGACTGGATGTGCGCGTCGACCCAGCTCTGGAGCAAATTATCAAATATTAATATATATATTAGTTGTTTAAAGAGACTAGATGCAAGTTGGTCATTTTATGCTCACTACTGCCACCTCAGGTCTTATGCGTAACTGCAGTCTCTATATTAAAAGGGACTGACGGCACTTCGGACCGAACTAACAACTTTTTGAGTGGTGAACAGGTCTGGGCTCATTCTACACATTACGACATGGCTGGAACGTGTAGGGGGATGAAAATACGCTGAGGCTAAAGAGAGGACAGATCGTAGTTTACGATATAATATGCTCTTGAGATCGCAAACTTAAGGCATTTGGGAGTGTATGCAAATAAAATGGTCGCAATTTTGAGCCCAGAATATGCTAATAAAAAAAATAAAAATAAAAAAAACAGCGTTCATCATAGCTTTCTATTAATGTATTTCCATCTATTTTTAACAAAAGAAAAAGGTAATCCACAGCGAAATAACAGTTACTCATCAGCACAGACTGAGATGTATAGCCCACAGTAACTTAACATGAATCCCTTAAAAAAATAATATCAACTGACTGAATTTATTAGGAATTGTGATTGTTAACACTGTGTTCATTACTGCAACAGTATCGTTGCAGAAATTTGCACAAACAAACACAAATCCCATTTACCTCAGTCAAGAAATAATGATTTCCCCACTGTGGCTGAAACATTCAGCCCTTATTTATCTTGCGTTTCGTTTTCTCTGCCATCTTTTGTTTGTCTTTTCAATTTTTTTCTTTGTTGCTCTGATTTGGCCGGCGCCACTGCCTTGTTCAAGACAGCTGCGCGAACGAGCGTTAAGACTGAAAAATACATGCAGTCAAGCGCTTGTTATATTTGTGGGACATATTCAATTATATACAATTTTTTTTATTTATTATAATAATTATTTTTATTTATTTATTTTTTAATTTGCAGAGGGCCATTTAAAAGTAGGCCGCGGGCCAATTGCGGCCACAGTTTGGACACCCCTGCTTTAAGCAAAGGTAAATGGTAAATAATGCAATATTGATCTGAAACAAAATATTTAGAAGTTTCTCTTTCTGATTTTCAAGTGACCTTCCCCCTGCCCCTCCTCTTGCTCCCCTTTGCTGTGCAGCAGTTTCAATAGAGAGAAAAAAGGAAATAATAGACCATGCTGAGGCTGTAGTGAAGCTACGGTATGCAGAGTGTTTTTACTTTGCCATGAAAGAATTACACTTAAAGCAAGAGATCGAGATTTAAGAAAAGCCTTCCCTGGATCAGAATCAGAATAGGTTTTATTGCCATTGTTCGTGAACATGCACAACTAGGACTTTTCAAGGGGAGGTTCAAAGATTACTCAAGAAGCGCGAGTGGGTCAAATCACAGGTTCAGGTATGATCTGTGATCAGTAAAAGCTCTATTCATTTGTTATTATTGATATCAAATATATGTTATATTATTGATCAATGAGGAAAAAGAATAAGTAATATTTTTTTTTGCCATGTCACTCAACCCTAATTGATAGTGATATCCTGCAAAGTAGTGTCCAAAGAAGAAATCCAATGAGTACAACCATTACCAACAAACTAACATAAGTAAAAACACAGAACGATCAGTGCATCAAATGGTCTGTCTGTAAATCTATAGAACCCACAGTCGAACTTACCACGATGTGAACAGGAGGCAGGCCTTTCAGCAGCTGCTCCGTGGCCAAAAGGGGCGACACAAAGGGGTTTTTCAGAATGGGACAAGAGGACGTTTGGATCACAGAGCAGCACTGAGAGCGGAGGGGCTCGAAACCTTCCGGGTATACCACCGAGGAGTCCAAGTGCACAGAGCGGTTTAGAGAAGCCGAGGCGGAAGTGCTGTTGTTCATGGCGACGGCGTCTCTTGGAGGAAGGGGCTGTGAACGTGATCGGTCTATGGTTCGCCTCGGGTCCAGAAACGACTGGATCCAGTTGGAGGCGCCCTGCGTGAGGTCACTGAGGAGCAGAGCCGTGTCTCGGGTCAAAGCGCTGAAGCTACCGCCTCCCACTGAAGGCACCACCGCCTCCGAGCCCATACCTGAGAGAGGGTTAAAAATTAACACAAGAAAAAGGAATGAGACGCAGATGAGGCAGAAAAAGGCACACAACATAACGGGGTAGTACCAACTACCGGATGCAAAAATGGTATACACTTTTTGCCCCTCCTTACTATAGTCTGTTTAGGTTTTTTATTTTACTGAATATACTTTTTGCCCCCTTGAAGTTTTTGATAGTCATTGTAGATCAGTATACCTCCATTTGCTATCTAGACATTTCCTGTCTATTCTGCACACCCTAAGTGTTTCTGAGAGCTGAATGTAACAAGTGATCAATAAAGACTTATCTTATCTTATGTTATGTTCCTCAAATAAACAGCTCAACAAATGTTTCTTATGAAGTTGCAACAGTCATATCACAAGCGGCAACAGCAACTAGAGGCCGACCGATATATTGCCCAATCTTTGGGGATTTTACAATATCCCGTTTTTTGCATTGGAAAGAGCAAAGTCAGGGCTTTAAAACGAGTGCTCCCACAACTCCCTAGGCCTCAGGGGACCTAGGCCAAGTTTGTTAAACAACAAACCTCCACTATTGTATTTGTGATTGCCGCGCAAAATGCTAGTTACAATATGCTAATGCTAACGACAACTAATCAAAGCTGGGACAGAAACTACGGTTGGATCGCCTAAAGTAATAAAATAAAATTGTCCAGTGCAAGTATTTGTTTTTATAGGATAGACCAGACATTTGGAATAATTGACCAAAAAATGTGTTTGCGCATGTCGGCATCGACCTTAGAAAAACCCATATTGGTCGGCCTCTAACAGCAACTCACAAAAGTACAGAGGATTTTATTTATTTTTAGACGCACAGTATTATTATTTATTATTATTATTTTTGTAATTTTCTTCAATATCAGCCTTGTTTTGCTCCTGTAATACCGTTTAAAGTACTTGGAATGTATTGTAATGAAATGGTTTTGAAAATCACAACCCACATTGCAAAAATATCTATATCGCAATATAAGACAGTTGTTGAACATTACATTTTTACTACTTTTGAGCATTCTTAAATATATATAAAAAACAATGAGTGAAAAATCTAAAAAGGGTGATGTATACCGCAATTTGCTGCCACACTGTGTTATGGCTGAGAGACAGCGCTGCTTCGAAGAACCATACGGTCGCCTTTGCAAGTGATCTACCTTTTTACAAAAATGCTTCTCAATGAACCCAGTGTATATAGCCCTTATTTTGACAAAAATATTTAGACATGAATGAAAAGTAACTATGAACTGGAGATGATAATTGTACATAAATAACATACATTTTCTAATTATCCCAATTTAATGCATGTAAATCATTATGTGAATGTGAATGAATTCACTCTGTGAATACATTCCAACTGTGAGTTTGTTAATAATTGTCATCTGTCCGCCCACATTGTCCGGTTTACACATAAATCTCTGGTTGTGTTTTCTGTTCCTCCGGTGCCGTAAAATTCCCGAAAGCTTAATGATCCATGAACTGGGACATGGCCGATGCTGAGAACACACAACGTACCTGAATAGGCGTTCATGCACTTGGAGAGGACCCCTAGCGGCAGCAGAGGGTCGATGGAGGTGAGCAGGCGGGAGGGCGAGGCGTCTGTGGTGAGGAGGGTGGCGGGATACGCAGCCATGATGCCGTCTGGGACACGGACCCCACAGGTGAGGGCCTTCATGCACACCGTGATGCACAGGTTTCCTCCGGCGCTGTCTCCGGCCAGACAAACCCGCTCTGCTGTGGAGCCTGAGCGAGACGGCACACGGCTAAATTCAAGTCTGGCCTCAGAGTTAATAATGAAACTGACGCGTAAACCGAACCAGGCTGACTAGATTTCCCTACATTGCTTCTCCATTCCATCGCGGCCTGGTATCTTTGCCTTTCAAACCAGTCATGAACGCTCTAAAAAGTCAGTTATACATAATACTCTCCCTTTAGACTATACACTGTAACCTTCCTGTGACCCTTAATTTAGACAAACATATTGAATTTAGTTTCTAGTCAATATTTAGTCAAGCATTTCTTTTTAGTCATTTTTCATTCCTATTATTGTATGCAAACATATTTAATCATATTACACCGTTTCATGGAGCTTCTCCCATATAGTACAAATTGAGCAAAGATATCGATCATCTGTGCAGTGTTAATTTTGCATTTTGTCCCCGTTTAGAGACCAGAACAAACTTCACAACACTCCCTTCCTCTCCCGAACATGAGTGAACGGATCACTATCTCTTGATCTCTCCTCTCTTTCAGAGTCTCTCACCTAACGATGACAACGCACATCGGCAGCAGAGGCGCAGGTTAAACAGGACAGGTTAGGGGCAAAGATCATGTACCAGTGCACAATGTCTCACTGTTTATATAAATATTATTGGAACAACAGATGAAGGCAGCTCTGCAGAGTTTTTTTTTTCCGCTTTTCACATGTTGATGTGTGGACGAAACATGGAACCACACAGCAACATGAAAACCCTATCCTCACTGTGAAGTCTGGTGACACTTGCTGTCATCAATGGAAAAATCTTACAAGTTTATCAAGATATTTTGCAGAAAAACCTGGGACATTGACAACAGTGTGGAATAAGTTTGTGAACCCTCGTATTAAATAGCCGACTGACTCTTCTTTTCAAGCGATAACTGCTTTCCTGAACTTACAGATTAGACGTGCACAACGATCAGGTTGAATCTGGGACCGTTCCTCTTTACAAAACTGCTGCAGTTCAGTGAGATTCCGATGTTCACTTACTTTTTCCTCCCTGTCCTGTGAATGTTTACATGTTATGGCCATTAAAAATATGATAACATGTAATTGTTTGGGTGGTATTAGTTTAAGCAGACACTGATTAAACAATATTTTGGGGGGGATTTTGATCAGACCACATTTTATGACCAATTTAGGCAGAAATGAGAGACATTCCAAATGCGTTCAAATGCATTTTTCTCCCACCGTATATTGTGTTATCCATTCAGTACATTACTGACATCTTGACTGGTCAGGTTATGAGCAATCTATTCAGTGAACCATTCCTGGCTCCTTACGCTCTCCTGGTTAAAATGTCACAGTTGTAATGCGTTCCGGATATTTCGGTTCATTCCAACAAAGCAAAAGTCACTCTCTGTGGGTCTCTCAGTTGGCTTTTCTAAGTGCTGATTTTGCTGGCTCTAAACCTGCAGTCTTTCCTTTAATGGTCTGCAGTTTTTTGACAGTTTGCAAATACTGCTGCTTTAGTTTGGCCTCTCATGAGCGCAGTGGACAGTGAAATGGAAAAAGGCCACTGTCTGCTGAAGCAAAAACAATTCAATTCCACACTGCTTTAAGGAACAGCACGGCTAAAACACTTATTCTATCTTTAATAATTGTACTACCTTTATAATAACTTTCTTTCTTTGCAATTAGAGATGCTGCTATGTCAAATTTGAGAGAATTTTACATCTGCTACAATCAATAACTAATACCATGAACAATAAATCCTTAATACTGTGTGGTAGATAACGTTACAGCGACAATATTGTGACATCTATATATATTCTGTATAGTTGTAAAGGTGATCGATATGAACAACCACTACAAACCTAAAAGATGACAGTTCTTCAATGCCCAGCAGTAAGCGTAGAAACACTCCTCCAAGGCTCTGGGAAAAGGCGCTTCGGGCGACAGAGAGTAATCAATGGACAGGATAGGAACGCCCAGCTCCTTCGACCAATTTCGAAGATAGTTCTGTAAATCAAAGACACGCGTACATGAGCCGGGCTGGCGAATAATATTGCATTCTGCTGATTTCCAAAACATTAACCTCATGAGATTTGGATGTTTGTGCCACAAAGCCTCCGCCGTGGATGTGGATGAGGAGCCAGGGCGAGAGGGGCTGCTTCTGAACCCACGGCAGCTGTGACATGGAGATGGGACGCGTGTCTGTCCGACAGAAAGACAGCAGCTCCTCACTGTCCTACACAACACACATGTAAAACCAGACTCAGGACAGCTTTTTGATTTAACTTGACCCAATTACAAGACAGGTTTCCCTACCTGCCCTTCCCGGATCTCGAAGGATATGAGCCTCATGAGCACGGGCCCGGGACCCCAGTGGGCGATGGGAGGAGACACGTTCGTGGTGAGGCTGGGGTCAGAGGCAAGAGGCAGCTGCAGCGGGACAGGGGGCAACGACAGAGTGAGGTTCACCTGCACCGGGGTCGACGCGATCCTGTTAAAACCCTGTCATAGGAGAGACAGACGGCCTGTAAATACCCTGTAGACGTAGATTAATGTACATTCTCAGTGAAATGAGGTCTGGTGGAAATGGAGACACATTTTGTATTATTGCTTGAGAACTCATCTATGTATTATTCTTTGGAAACTGTCTTTTTGTTTGTACTGCATAAAATTTATTATATACTGTACATGACATGAACTGGATTTGTGTACATCCCTTTGTTGAACTGGCTTACAGCGCCCATATTATATATAAAAAACCCACTCACACAAAAATAATTCATCCCATCTGCAATAAAATCATGAACAAGTAGCCCCTGCTTTCTTCTACAGTATATCTGTATGTAGTTGTGTTGTGTGGAAGTAATGAAGTAAGTCCTATACTTTTGTCATTGTACAACAAAATTGGGTTCAGGTGTTAGACCTGAGTCGCTGTGACTGAGCGCACCACCATTGCAGGCCAACCTAACCGGCATGTTTTTGGAGGTACGGGAAACCGAAGCACCTGGAGGAAACCTGACTGGCTGCCTTCCGTGCTCCTCTGAAACTATGCACCGCCTCCTGGGTTTGTCCTAGTTTCAGAGCATGGTGTCCTGCACTGGTCAGCTCCTCCACCTCCTTCCTCCTCATTTGTCCCTTCCTTGTTTCCTGTAGCGCCCCTTGTGACGCCTGTACTGTGCTGCAGGTGTGGGGGGCTCTTGATGCCTCTTCAGTGTTTCAGAAGAACACATTTGTAGGTCATAAGCTAGCTGTTTGTTTACTTTTAAAAAGCTGCTTTCTTCAGGACCACTATGGACTCCCGCCAACCCCACAAAAACACGGCAAAGACACACAAAAGCATCCTGTAAAACAATGTGGAACACAGAAACCACAAATGCAGTTCACAGAAAAAGGCAAAAAATGCAGCTGTACTAAGAGAGAGGAAGTGTATGTTTGTTTTCTTTAATGATTGAATGCCTTTTAAGCCGTGTCAAGGTGAATTTCTGTCTCTATTGCGACAGACAATAAAAGATCTTATTTACCTAGCTACCTACCAATCCATCATGCTGTTGGCACAAGGCCATTTTCTATTACCTGTAATCAGGGCTGAATTTCTTTCACTTTCCCTATGAGGTATTCATTATAAAATAAAACATGTAATAGCTGTCCAACAGTTTTAAATACCGGAATAAAGCATAATATCAGAGCTTTATATAGTATTGTGCTTTATATGTATTTGACCTTAGCTAATATTTGTATGGAAAGTCCTTGCTCACAATTTCTGGTCTATTATCTACATGTTACCAACATAATTTTGTATTGGTTTAAAAAATATTATGTTGTGGATAAAGTAAGATTTTTTTTTTTTACTTTTTTCATTAGATTATTTTTTGCATTTACTTGGCATAATTATTGGGATCTTTACCTACAACTTCTACTTGAGGGATGTTATTTTAGGCTCCATACTGGTATATTTCACATCTGATAATTCAGTTGGAGTATTTAACAAACAATTGAAATGTGTTATTCGGCCGTGCCTACTGTAATTATCCCGGATTCTGTGAGATTCCAGAAGGATTTCCAAAAATGCAGATCCAGGTTTTGAGTGATCCGTTCAAACTCTGCCCCCCTCAATTCTGGGTCCATGACGTATTTCCCTGAGGTTAGAATCGATAAAGCTGCTTTGCCTTGAGAAGAGAGAAGCAGATACAGTGTTATCATTACGTTATATTATTGTTTTTCAATGTGTAAACTGACATAAATCATAAATCAATTACCAATTCCAGACTGCTGTTTGCCATAGGTCTCACCGTAGGACACCATGCTGATGACCACTGTCTGAAGGACCGGCCGAAGAGATGGTGAAAACTGTACAGAGAAGGAAAAATCAACAGAGCTTACAGGCATAATATTGTGAATTTTAAATGAACAGCAAATAGTACATTAAAAAAAAAAAAAAAACATATCTCCTGACCTGAAAGCCCAGACAGCGTCCGTAGAAGCAGGCCTTGTGCATAGAGCTGTATTCCTGCACGAACCTGCGGCTCAGTTCAGCGTCCTGTAGTTTGCACAGTTGGCCACACGGAGTGTCGTTGAGCAGTGTCTGAGCGAGGTGCAGCAGCGCGCGGAGCTGACACAACGCACTCAGATACGCCTCCATCTCTGTGGCATTGTGGTCCGCCCTGAAGAAGGCCTTTCCGACATTACTCGATATGTATCGGCCTTTGTGGATGATGTGTAAAAGGCACGACAGCAAGACCTACAAAGTAAACAAACACAACTGTATAAAATATACAAAAGCCTCGTTAGGGGTCGCTTAGTTAATAATCTTAAAACAACAAACATTTGAACTGTGCAAAATAATATACAAAAAAATATATTTTCTGTAACTGTAATAGACTGAGATACTTCTCCCATGATATGACAGTGGGAGAGGTAGCTGAGCAAAATGTGTCCTTAATGTTTGTCTACATCAGTGTTTTTCAACCACTGTGCCGCAAGATATTGTCTGGTGTGCCTTGGGAAATTATAAAATTTCACCTAGTGGGTCTAAAAATATTTTTTGAAAACAAATTAATTATAATCCCCAAATAATGTGCCGTTGTCGAGTCTCTGTGCGGTCTAATGATCGGCATACCCTTCCTTATCAGTAAGTGGCCACAGGAAGCTCTTTTCTTTGAGACAAGAGAATGAGGTATGCGTTCAGTGACAGGTGGCGGTGACAGAGGCATTGTGGCCAGCGAGACGGTGTTCCTATTCAAGACACTTTGATGAGAACCACTTTATATTGTGAATAGGCAACAGAGTTAATTTTTTTTTTTACATTTTCTGCTGGTGGTGTGCCTCGTGATTTTTTCTATGTAAAAATGTGCCTCGTCTCTAAAAAGGTTGAAAATCACTGGTGTACATGTTACTGTTGTGTAACTTGTCCTGCGTTGTACAAAATAATTACCTCAATAGTTAATGGTTCAGTTATTACCATGGATACACAATCACAGATGGACTCATGTCGTAATGTTTTTCTAACTGATGATGCAAATGCACCAGACATCCAAACATGCGGCACACGTACACAGTACCCCTCACAATCATAGGGCTCATTTTCACAGCAGAGGAACAGTGCGGGATGGAACAGTTTGTGGGTTTTCCCACCACCTAAAGTGAAACAATCCGAGGGGCATCAGAACAGCCCCCATCTGGAGCCACTTCTGTGGTGGGGTCTAGAGCACGTCGTGTGTGATATTGATTTGTTAAAGAAGCAGCTACGTACTCCATGTGGCAAGTTCATGAAGAGATAAATCTGTTTAGCAAAACAAAGCTAGCTTATCAGCAACAGCCTTTCCTGGTTAGCGACTCGCTTCAGAGAAATAAAAACAATTTCTTGTTTTGAAAGCCCGTAAAAACTGTGGGCTACAGTTATCGGCGCAAACCGATAAAAGTTAAACTTGAAGAAGTTTGACAATAGTTTGAAATCAGTCAGTCACTCCCTCAGGAATCTGAGCGGGTTTCCTTTAACACCCTCTGAAACACAAACGTGCAGGTCCATCAAATCAAACTGGCCTCAAGTGGCTCCCAATGAAAGACGTCTGTAGCCAGGCCAGCCGAATCTATCCCCACAGTATGAACATGTACAATTTCTCACAGTTGGAGGGAGAACTATACCTTGACGAGTGTGCGGTAACCATTGCCCGGCGTCTCTTCATCAAAGTCATAAAGGTGGTAAACATTTGTTAGGCCGGTAACAATCGGCTCCAGCGCTGTAGCATGTCTCTGAATCTCTCTCATGCACGTGGTTAATCGCTCGGCAACTTCTCCATAAGGCAAGTCCTCCTCTGGGGCACACAGAGCAGCTATAGTGTCTTCACAGGCTTCATTCAAGCTTGAAAATACAATCCTGTGGTCCATGTCTGAGGCTGGGACAGAGAAATGCAAACAATAGTTGAGAAATTAATTTCAGCATTAGTGAGTTGAATCACTTGTTGACACAGGTGACAGGAAACATGTGATGTACAACGTAAACACAACATAAAGCAGCATTATCGCCCTGTTATCTGCTCGGTCAGAGGTTGAAGTGCAAAGACAATATAACCAAGCGGGGTTTTTAACCAGACAGACACCAGGATCAGTTAGAAACAACAATGCCTTAAACACAAACTAAAACATAAGAAATATAGACTCTAGACAACAACAAAAGCAATGTAATATGTGTCTCTTCACAGCCTCACTCATGTGATCGGTGTGTGATTCAATTCAACCACTTGTAGCCATTGTGCAGTCAGGCCAGTGTCTTGTGCATCATCAGCTGCTGTCAGAATAAATATAAATCCAAGACTAAAGCAGAGTGAACTTGAGGCAATATTTGAGACCGCTCTGGTTTCTATCACTGCACAGACTTGCTTTGCCGCTTCATTATCACAAATGTTCAAATCTGATTTTAAGTATGTGTTATCATCCGTGTCAACACAAGCTCTGCAACACCTTAAATCAGTTGTAAAGAAAGTCCTCTTCACGGGTAGACATCTGTTTAGGAGATATAGGTTTAGGAGAGTATAACGGATGTCAAAGCTACAACAATACTGTATGGTATTGTATTTGTGATCAGAAACATTGTGTCATTGTGTTTTACAGCAACATATTTCTCTCTCACTGACCCATTGTTAAAGGAAATACATTTGAGGGGATGATTCGATCCTTTATTCATCTATTGTGACTGAGCCAATTTAATCAAAGGGGCATCTGTCTATTATCACAATGCTTCCTTGTTAACCCAATGGCAGTATAAGTTACGAGAGGGTTTACACAGTATCATGACCATTTCAACATGACTCGTGGCTATAAATACGTGTCCAGATTACTCGCTGATATGTCATTCTATTGCTTTGAGCCAGATCACTTTTATATTATGCACTCAGCTGACAGATGATGCGCACTGCTTGACTGACAGGAGCCTCGCTGGGGGGGGTGACAGCCGCTCCGACTCAAACGGATCACGTTTCCAGAGACCTATCGCTTTCTCATTTTGTTGAAAGCGCACGTAAAAACACGAGCAAGCGACACTTTTCGACCTGGACTTAGTTTGTCACGACACCACAGGACCCGTGTAATCCGACGACAACAAACGGTCGACCCTCTCGTTGAAAATAAGGCGTCAACTTTACGCCGCAACTTTAACTTTGCCCCCCCGTCTTCCTTCCTGTAACTGTGCTTCCTTTTTCGATCCGTTGTAAACGCAAATGACGGCACCGCCACGCGCGCTTTCAACGTGACACTTACTCCCGGGATGGACGCGGGGGAAATGACCGGGCCACGGGGTTTTAAAAGTGGAAATAAACGCGTTTGAAGCGGACTTTACTCACCCACACGCATCTTCTCCTCCCGTCGTGCTCGTGCTGCTGTTTCTGTCGGCCCGCGGGGAATGCTGGGAAACGTCACGGATCAGGGAGGAGCGCGCGACCCTAGCAACGCGGTTAGCAACAGGTAGGGCGCAACGGCATGATAACTTTGACTTTTTAACAAATGTACTGATAATCTATTTCACATCACTATTTATAAGATATGTCGATGGTGGTATTTTAATTGCGCGTGTGTTTTGTTACGACTGTTGGGACGTGGCACATTCTTTTGCAAATGTATCAACATCTGTTCCAGCCTCAACGTCAGGGGTAGGCACGTTGGCTTTGTGGAGGGCCGATTTTGATCATCGCCAAAAACACCAACACGCGGAGCCAATACAGGTAGAGGGCGCTCTGGGAGTGGCTCTTCCAGAAAGGTTAAAGGGTGCGACAATCTAGTGCCAGGTGTGGCGCTACAGAGGCAAATGGTTTTGATCGTGCTCGTGCGTTAAAAAAAAAAACAATAACCAACAAAGCTGTAAGTTTTTGTCATAGTACTTTTCCCTAAAAATAAATGGATTGGCATATCCGACAGGACGTCTGCAATACTATGGTACTCAGTGGCGGACTGGCACCAAAAAGAGGCCCTGGCAATTTTAGCAGAGAGGCCACATTTGTCTTCTCAAGTCATCTGCGGGCGGCCAATCCGCCAAAAGGCGGCCGCATCTCCGCTTTATTTATTTATTTCGCCTTTTTGGCCCAATCCCAATTCTCTTTTCTACCCCTAGCCCTTCCCCTAGCCCTTCCCCTACACCCTGAAACCAAGGGCTAAGGGCGAGGGTTGAAAAGACCGCTCTAAGAAATGGGACAGCCCTCCATTTGACTGCATTTACTATTAACTCAGATGAATCAGGTTATGTAAATAAAAAGCAAGCCTACTTGTCTGTATAGCATGTTTCTACAAAACCAGTTCATCACTTGATTGATGCCGTTTTGTAAAACCTAAACAATCACCTAAACTCAGCCCAAACCCTACAGATTGTCATCAATTTCTGCTTCATTCGGCGCTACATTCTCCTTCCCCCTGTCCGTGTGTCGCTGTGGCTGCAGCCAGAGCTGCGAGAGATCAGCCGATCCGCTCGTCAATCTATCAAACTTCATTTATAAAGCGCTTTTCATACTGAAAGGTATCACAAAGCTCTTGTAGCCACTCAGCGGGGACGGGCAGAGGTTAGACCCGCTCGCAGTGCGCACAGGGCGCGGACAGAAGCACCCGCAGCCTCCGCTCTGAGCCCCGGGCCTGAGCGGAGACAGACAGCCTCGGACCCGGGCTCAGAGCATAGCGGCGCGGGGAGAGAGACAGCCTCGGACCCGGGCTCAGAGCATAGCGGCGCGGGGAGAGAGACAGCCTCGGACCCGGGCTCAGAGCATAGCGGCGCGGGGAGAGAGACAGCCTCGGACCCGGGCTCAGAGCACAGCGGCGCGGGGAGACAGACAGCCTCGGACAGGGGCCCAGAGCATAGCGGTGCGGGGAGACAGACAGCCTCGGACCCGGGCCCAGAGCATAGCGGTGCGGGGAGAGAGACAGCCTCGGACCCGGGCTCAGAGCACAGCGGTGCGGGGAGAGAGACCGCGGGTGCAGCAGCGATGAACCCCGTGTGTTATGACATTAGCGACGTATCGAAAGTTTGGAAAGAAATGCCAAAAGTCAAGTCAATACAGCGCAAATACACGGAGCATTTGCAGCAGCAAAGCGAAAACGTAGAACTGACACGTATAAAGCAATGGACTGTTCTAATTGCGCCAGTAGGCGGCCGCTTCCTCGCTTTATTTAGCCTATTTATTTGTTTGTGATGCGGCCACAACAAGTGATGAGACCAGGCGGCCGCAGTGGCATTTGCCCACATTGCCCAATGGCCAGTCCGTCACTGATGGTACTTGTTTCCTTCTCACAGTAATCATCCTGCACATAGCCAATAGCACGCGTTCATCCAACTTTGTATGCGCCACAACACTCACCATTGTAGCCCAAAGTAAAGAACCATTTTCTGCAAATGCCAAAACATTACATTAAATATGACCAAGAGGGGTGTTCTGACAGATTAAAAAAAAAAAGACACCACAAAAAGTAGTTGGCTTTAAACATTGGCTTAAATCATTTTTAAATTGAGGAACTGCATCTTGGCCAGGTCTCCCTCGGAAAAGAGATTTATCTAAAGGGACTTACTGGTTAAATTAATTCAAATAAAAATCTTGTTTAGTGCGAATTTAACTTTTTTTTTACTCTCTGATCTGACTTTTCAGATTAGTTCTGCGGTAAATCTCACTTGAAATAAGAAAGTAGAACTGCCAATGGGACAAGACCAATGTTCTTACCCCATTGGCAGATGAAATTACTTGAAATAAAGACTAAATGTATTGAAACGGGTCAGAAACGTACCAACAAGTGAATAATCAATAATCTCAATGACCTAGGTCAAAAGTCCAACTACATTTTAACTCGCCAAAACAACTCAAATTGGATCCTGGGAGCTCTGTTCTCGGGGGCCTCGTGCCCCTGGTAGGGTCTCCCATGGCAAACAGGTCCCAGGTGACGGGTCAGACAGAGCGGTTCAGAAGCCCCTTATGAGAGACCAACAGGCCCGGTTAGAATCGTGAGGCCGTTCTTCCGTGGACCCACCACCTGCAGGAGGAGCCATAAGGGCTGGTGCAATGTGATTTGGGCTCCAACAGCTGCCCCCACGACCCGGCAACGGACAAGAGGAAGAAAATGGATGGATGAAGGAATGGATGATATTTCTCAAAATCATCTTGGGGGCCAGATTTTGCGCTAGAGGGCCGGATTTGGCCCGTGAGCCTGACGTTGCCTACCCTTGCTGTAAGTTCTGTTTACTAAAAATGGGTAGGGCAGGTGTAGATAAATACTGTGTGAAATGTAGACAATTATTATAATTTCTTTACAGAAATAGGCAAACGATGTGCGGTCTGGGGTGCTCTTTTTTTTCTATGGCTTCTGTTCATACAGGGTCGTCTCATCTGTGGTGGGATTATTTTGCCAGAGGGTAATGTGCTGTAATTGGTTTGTAACATGATTTTCTGTCAGTGAAATGTATTTCACTCAATCAATCAATAATCTAATTTGATTCCTGAAAGCACTTTACAACAACAACAAATGATCAAAGTGCTGTACAATGACTAAAATAAAAATACTATCGGTTATACACATTTTAGTTCAGTCAGTCTCACATAACACGAGTGTCAAAGGGCATCATAAATAAAAAGATCTTCAACCTTGCCTTGAACGGTCTTGGCCAGGTCTTTACTCTTTACTTCTGAGTGTAACCCCAGAAACGGAGAGTTCCAGAATTTCCTCCCATGCTGGGTCGGTGATGGGTCAGGATGTCACACTTGTAAGCCAGTGCAGGGAAATAGACTGAACTGAAAACAAAAATATGATGTTGAGCTGAATTCTAAATTGATCCAGAGTCAATGAGAGTTGAGGACAGAGTGAAGTAGAGCTTCTGTACAAGCTGTAGATGGTGCAGGGAGACGGGACTGAGTCAAGTGTACACATTGCTTCAGTAATGAAAAGCATGAACGGATGTAGGCCTGGATGTTTTTTTCAAGATTGTATCAGCCAAGGAAGAGCTTGGATTTGTCACTTAGAACGTAGTTTATTAAGCATATCTTACCAAACATCTTAAAAGGCATTTTCAATATGAAGTTTGCAAGGGAAGCTTCAGGTGAAAGTCAGTAAAGCTATAGATGTTATTGTTACATAATGATCGCGAAACATTTAAAAGTGTCCCCTTCAGAGCCACTATTTCCATGTAACGTATACAAACCATAAATTAACAATGACTTCGATCTGTGCCTTTACTTACACGCTCTCTTTAATCAAGTGTGAACATAAACACTGCCGTAAAGTGACTTTATGTTTGGACCTTTGACCCAGTACTTGTTGTACTATGTGTGTACTTTCAATATGCTGCTCTTGTAATAATTCATTTAATTTGTGGACCATGTTTAATTCAAACGCAAAGAATTGCTTAACAGTGATGCTAACAAAAAAATATATATTTACCAAGATTTGATAGGCAAAGTAGTTTAGTCTTAGTCATTGCGCCTACATTTCCCAATGATTGTTCTCCGATTGTGCAGTTAATATCTAAACCTAAAAGCATGAGGAAGAATTGTAATTTATTGTCTTCATGATCAATGTGATACTATTTTCTTTCTCTGACTTGCACTTTTACTGTTGGGTTTCCCTGTAGCTGATGGTATCTGGTGCACAATAGACCTATTCATTCTATTATTATATCTTTTTTTGTACTAGTCTTTCAAGTGGTCTTTTACTCAAAAGTAAATCCTTTTTAACAAAGTTTAATATGTTTTGATATTTAGACGTTATTTGCAAGTTCAACAGAATTGAATACCGAAATATCTTTGAAAAGTGGGGAAGTTGTGTCATACAGTAAGTGTGGCTCTTGATATCGTCTCCTTTATTTACACAGAAACCATGTTGACCTGAAGCGAGTCTGAGCTGGCCTCTTGCTGATACCTCCACATACAGTGCCTCTCGAAAGTACTAATACACCTTGAACGTTTGCACATTTTGTCATGTTTACAACCCTAAACGTAAAGATTTCATCTTGAATTTTTTACTGAAAGTTCACACACAAGTAACAGACAACTGTGAAGTGAAAGCAAAATTATACATGATTCTGTTATTTTTCAAAAAAATAGAAAAGTGAAAATTGGGGCGTGCACAAGTATTCCTACAGCATAAATTAATACTTTGTGGAACCCCCTTTTGCTGCAATAACAGCAGCAAGTCTTCTGGGGTTTGACTCTACAAGGTTTGCACATCTAGAGACGTTTTAGTCCATTCCTCTTTACAAAACAACTCAAGCTCTGTCACATTAGAAGGAGAGCATTTGTGAACAGCAGTTTTCAGGTCTTTCTACAGATTTTCAATAGGATTTAGGTCAGGACTTTGACTGGGCCATTCTAACACATTAATATGTTTGTTTTTAAACCATTCCATTGTAGATTTAGCTTTGTGTTTAGGGTCATTGTCCTGCTGGAAGGTGAATCTCCGCCCCAGCCTCAATTCTCTTGCTGACTCCAGCAGGTTTTCCTCCATCTGGCTCTATTTGGCTCCATCCATCTTCCCAACTATTCTTACAATCTTCCCAGTCCCCGCTGAGGAAAAGCAGCCCCATAGCATGATGCTCCCCACCATATTTGACACTGGGGATGGTGCACTCAGGACGATGAGCAGTGTTAGGTTTGCTCCATACATAACGTTTTGCATTTGGATCAAAAAGTTCAATTTTTGCACCTTCTTCCACATGGTAGCTGTGTCCTCCATATCTAGCAAACTTCAAACGGGATTTCTTATGGCCTCCTTTCAATAATGGCTTTCTTCTTGCCACTCGTCCATGAAGGCCTGATTTGTGTAGAGTACGACTTATAGTTGTCCCATGTACAGATTCCCCCAGCTCAGCGGCAGGACGTCGCAGCTCCTCCAGAGTTATCTTGGGGCACTTGGTTGCATTTCTTACTAGTGCTCTCTGTTCGGTCTGTTAGTTTAGGTGGACGCCCGTGTCTTGGTAAGTTCGCAGTGGTGCTATACTCTTTCCATTTCCGAATGATGGATTGAACAGTGCTCCGTGAGATGTTCAAATCTTGGTAAATCTTTTTATAACTTAACGCTGCTTTAAACTTCTCCACAGCTTTACCCCTGACCTCTCTGGTGAGCTCCTTGGTGTTGTTGTCATTTTGATTTCACTTCACAGTGGTCTGTTACTTGTGTGTGAACTTTCAGTAAAACATTCTAAATCAAACCTTTATGTTTATGGTTGTAAACATAACAAAATGTGCAAAAGTTCAAGGTGTATTAGTTCTTTCGAGGAGCACTGTATAGGACACAATAGGACCTGTGTTTGTGGCTGCTCATCTCAGAGAAACTGTCCTCCATTCTCAAGTGTTACAGCTTTCTGTTTCTCTTGACAAGTTAGTACTAATTCAGCAACGTTAACGTGGCCTAAAACAAGTAGGACAATCTCTGCTCTCCACAGCAAATCCTCTTCTTATCATGAAACATTTATTTTTGAGTTGGGAAATGGGAATTCGTTTTTCTTTCCTGATGTCTCCATTTGTTCAGGCTTATGAGGACGTTTGAAGAATACATTTGTCCAGTCAATAGTAAAAGTTAGCTTGAAGAACAAATGTGGCTGATAAGGTTATTTAAATTGTAACCAAAGAAAGATTGTGTCCGTCTGAGAGAAGAGGGCAACCTGTCCAGACTGGATTATTACAAGAGTCTGTCCCCTAAACAAACCGACATCATGGCCATGAAGGCTCAACAGCAGCGTGTGATAGAGAGAATGAGGGAGACAAAGGAGTCAAAGGCCTTTACGTTCACATAAAGCTAGACCAAAGTTTCTGTTTAAATTTTTGAAGCGCAAATCTCTTCTAATGAAAAACAAACATGTTCATTTTATTGATGGGATCCCCATTAACACAGGAGGGCTGTCGCTATTCTTCCTGGAGACTGCAGATAAAAAAAACCCATAAAAAATACATTAAGATACAAAAAGACACATAACAATGTATACAATATATCATTGTATCACAATGTATCATCAATACATTCTTGGTATTATACAGCAATTATGTATCAAACCTTAAGCCATAGTTAATATATCAGTTCAGTGCAGTTTTACTTAATAGAAATTGTTTTAATACGGATTCAAATGTTTTTGTATTTATTACCAGAGTTAGATTTTATGGTTGCATGTTTCATGGATACATTGCTCTGTACATACACATTCTCTGGGGTAATATCATTTGCTATTAGTTTAATAAGTTTTTCATCTAATTGATCCACCCCTGAGGATGATTTGAGTGCAACTATTACATCCTCTGTACTTACTTTTACAATTTAAATTCACAATTTTTTCCTTTTTAATAATTGTATTTAGTATTAAAGGAATACTATTATTCATAGTGACCTGCATATTGTTTCTCAAATCACATGTTTTGTTTTTGAAGTAATTGTTTCAATTTCAGTAGGTTTAGGTAGAAACTGACCTTCTTTTTCCAAAAAACGAACCATTGGCTTCTTTTTTTTTCCAATTAATTAATTCAGGGTAATACATATTTTCCTACACGGTTCCATTTTGTTTTCATCATATAGCTTTTTCTTCTTTCTATTCATTTTTTGTCACCAGATTTCTCAATCGTTTATTTTTCTGTTGGTCTGATTCATTTCCTGATGATATTGCTTCCACTTTTAGTGATTGCTTTTTCCCATAGATTACTTCAGCTCATTATCTCACCATGAATTGCTTTGTTTTCTAACTGTATGTTTCTTGAGATGTGCATGGTTTTCTGCAACAGTCAAGAAAATCGATTCAAAGATCAATAGTGCTATTTCAGGATTATTCTCTGATAAAACATTTAACCAGTTCAGCTTTCTAACCTTACATACAAATTTCTCAGAAAAAGTGTGTGATCGTCCATATGCAATCTTAAGATTTTCTTTAGCAGCAATATTTATTTTTTTCTATCTGTCCTTTATACACGAGGATTTAATAGTGTCATCTTTCCTTATCATTATTCTGTTTTTGTGTTAATCAGCTGAGCTAGACCACAAGCCACAGCACATGCCTCAAGCAATTCATAGAATTCCAGTCAATGTTTATATCACCCATAAAATACACCTCATATTTTGTGTCACACGCATGATGTCACAGATAGAGTCTAAATACTCTGCTTTTAAATTAGGTGGTCTGTAACAGCAATCAATCAAAACAGGTTTTACATGTTTTTTTTGTGCTTGTAACCATATAACTTCAAGATTACTTTTTATTAAATCATATCTAATTTTCCCTGGGATCTGACTCGGCACATATCACAACACCACCCCCATATGCATTCCTATCCTTACAATAGATATTATATCTTTAAATGGGTAATTCTCTATCTTGAGATGTCTCATCAATGTGTGTTTCAAGACTGAGCCAAGATATTTAGACAAGCCGATGACAAAACTTCACTTAAAACTTGTTTCTCATACTACATATATTTACATGTGCAATTCTTAAACCTCTGTAGATGTTATTATATTTAGAAACAGAACTATACCTGATTTCACTGTGGCAAAATGCTTATTGGTCATATACTGGCAGGATAACTTTACGGTACTGGAGTGTCCTATTTCTATCCTGAGAATATTGAGAACGTCTTCCTAAAATGTTTAAATACATTTGAATAAATAAATAACTAAACCAGACTAGCACACTAAAAACGTATGAAGCACTTTTGGCATCCATGTAGTTCCATTGCAATTTGTGCCTTTCATTCCTCAATTTGGCCAATAACCTTGGGGATTCTCCACTGAAATAAGAATCAGTTTTGGAAATGAAGGCCAATGAAGTTAATCATAAGAAAACACTTGTATTGGTGACTAATGGCACAGTAGAGGTGGGAGGGTAGTGGGAGGAGCCAGCATCAGGGCCGGGCATTACCTGACCTCAGAAAGGTGTCACTGGATCACACTCAGGCCTCTCAGTCATAAAGGAATGGAAGTGTTCTCCTGCAGGTGCAGGGACACATGATGGCAAGGGCATGAGAGGAGCCGGACGATATTTTAGCACTTACATTTTAATCTTAAACTGCTGCTTTTGGAGTCTGTCATACTTCAACATGGCAGTTTTAAGACAATACGCACTTTGTTTCTGTGTTTTATTGTTTATATGGCTGTGCCAGGCCAGTGATCCCTATGCAGACGACCACTCAGATGCCACGACACCAGGCGACGGGCACCATGACACTGGCACCGACAATAGCACGCACACAGATGAGTCGGGGCACGGAGCGGCCGTCACCACCTTACCCATTGTCACCTGGAAGTGGCATCACGTGGAAGTCCCCTACCTAGTCGCGTTGTGGGTCCTGGTCTGCTGGCTCTGCAAACTGGGTGAGTCCAGGGGATAGGTGGGTCAGAATAATGGGTCCAAGACGTCACATGTCAGGGATTGTGTTATTCCACTTCTAATAGTCAGGGATGGGGGGTACAAGCTGCTTTGAACTTTAAGCACTGTAAGGGTGGATACTTACCCTTACCCTTACTTACTGTTGAGAGGAATCCTCCCAACGGGCTCTAAACCTTGTCCTTTTAATGCACCACTCAGCATAGGAACATCATCTACAAATCAGCTGTTAGGGCCGCTGTGTGGGAGTTTGTTGAAGGGGAGTTACTGCCCTCTTCAACTGGCCCACTCTCTGGCTTTTTATTGCACCACACTATGCAGGGCTTGCATCATACTTCACATATAACTCAATTAAATAAATATATAATAATGATAATAATAATGATGATGATAATTAAACCCAAATTAAAATTATACTGTTGTTTTTTATAGTGCTTGTATACAATATTGAAGTTCAAGTAAAGGTCATTGTAGGTTGAACATTTAATTGCAATAGAGGCTATTTCATCCCCTGAAACCGAGAGGGGACATTTCATCCCTCTCTCTCTCTTTCTCTGTCTCTACAGAAACAGTTCCCTCTCTCGTGCACTCGTGCGTAATTGCGCACGGCTCCCGTGGTGTCTGCTCACAAAATAAAACCCAACCGGAGAATAGCTGATAACGATAGAGGCTTATTAACAGTCGCGTATACGTCTCACCTCAGCTCAGCGTCTCCCTTTCAGAGACACTTTCCCTGTTCAGCCCCCGCTCTGAGAGTCCGTCCCTTTCTCCGTCCCTCTGCAGCAGCTCGTGAGCATCTTTGGGCAAAGGCAGTGACAGGTGCGGGCAGGTAACTAGCAATTTGTATTTTACTACAAAGCGCTGAAGTCCGCGGAAAAGACCCCGTGTATTTGTTCGAAGTGTGCGTTTTACTGCTGAAGGCTTTAAAAAGACTAAAAAGTGGATGCACCCACAGCACTGACCGAGCCACGCGCTCTCCTGTTTATTCAAAACATGGTCCAAAAACAGTAGAGTGTTTGTATTGTAATTGTGCCCCCTCGTGGATTTCATATGCCCCCCTTAAGACTGACGTCTGGGGACGGGACTGGTGTGGATATACAGCTACAGTAATAGCTAATCGATATGATAAATGCATGAAATGCTTATAAACTATCCTCTATAGATTGTTAATTACCCAGTGGAATTAAAATACATGTGGATATGGAATTGACTGTACTATTCCATATCAAATTCCTCCTGTATGAGTAGGACTTGGATATAGTCCTCCTCATTAAGGTTGTATGAAGTCCTGAAAAAGTCCTTAAAGTCACTGATTCAAGCCCAAGGACCTACTTCGGTGCTGTCCCAGTGAAAGTGCCCTAGACCTCATGAATGTTTGTGTACACAACAGATGTAAATGTCCTGGACCTCAGTGTAAAGTAATGACAACCGTATGTCACCATAAATAATGGTGCGTTTAAGGGCAGTTCATGTAGAAAGTGACATTGTGAAAGTGCATTAGACTCGCTTTGACCTTACTGTGGGACTTTGTTGACACTAAATGTAACATATGTGTTTGTAGGTGATATTGTTGAGCCATCATGACATTCTAGAAATTGACATGAACGTTTCAGATGGAGGACGAGGGACTAGATGACTCATTACCACTACCTCTCTACCACTTAGAAATATCATACTGGCCAAAAATGTAATCTTTTTGCAGTCAAATACTTCATGCCAGTTTCTTGTGGATAGGCCCAGTAATAACATAGATATTAATCTGCTGAAACTAAGTCTAAAGGTCTACATTTTGACAGATAAAGAGATAAACTAGATACACTTTAAAAAGGAAAAGCCAGGATTTTATGGTAGAAGTTTACATTTTAACTTCAACCACAGAATTCGGGCTTTTCCTCTGACTCAGCATCGTGAACTGTGGGCTCTTTATAATGTCACAATGTCACATGTATTGTCTCAAGCTTTCATTTAAGATTATTGTTGTTTCATGAGAGAATTAAATAATGGTTTGCTATATCATCCATCCATTCATTTTCTTCCACTTGTCCGTTGCCGGGTCGTGGGGGCAGCTGTTGGAGCTGCCCAAAACACATTGCACCAGCCCCTATGGCTTCTCCTGCAGGTGGTGGGTCCACAGGAGGGGTTTGCTATATCATAGAAACACAATTAAACCGCAGACAAAGTAAAAGTGCTGACTCATAACTTCCTTCTTCAGAATCTAATCATGACATATTGATTTGTAGAGCTAAATCTATTGAAAATCCATGATCTTGTTGATCTTAATACTTTAGTAATAGTGTACGAAGCACATAATAATCTTCTCCCTCCAAACATCCAGCAGCTTTTTGAACACAGGAAAAGTCCGTATAACCTCCGAGGAACTGCCATTTTCAAAAAAGCAAACGCTAGAAAGAATAAAAAAAGTCGATGTATTTCTGTAAGAGGTGTTAATCTGTGGAACATTTTGGAAACAGTCAAAGCTTTCAAAAAGTTGTATAAATCTACTGTCATTCAAAAATATATAAGCTTGGGATGTATAAAGTAAGAAACTAGTGAAAAGACTTTAATAGATCCATAATTAATTAATTAAAATGATGACATAATTTAGTTTAAAATAAATTAACATAAAACAAAATGTATATATACATATATATTGGAATATTGAAATGTATGTTAAAATCAGTTCTAAATACGTGTTTATTTCTCTTCTGTTTGACACTTGATATTGTTTACTATACATGTTTGTGTTTTCTCGTGGAAGTCTGTAAAGTGGGTTAGGCATAATACGTTTTCACTTCACCCTTTCGGTCGTGTTGTGCACGAATAATGGAAATGTTTGTTTAACGTTTAAAGGAATGAAATGACCGAATAAACTACTACTACTACTATTGTTGATATTAGGATTCCAAAAACATTGACGTGTTTTAAGTTTCGATACATTAAGGGAGCTTTTCACCGGCCTGAGCTCTGTGTGTCTGAGTTTAGCTTTTTTTTTAAAGAGGGTAGTTTTCTAAAATAAACAAAACTGATCTGACAAAAGGATTTCATTATTATGGATATTGGATTGTTAACTTGATGTCACATAAATTACAATTTGCACATAAAGGAGAAGCCTTACTGTGTAGTGACTGGGCCGATTGGTTTCTAAACTTTACCCAATATACTTTTAAAAATATTTAATTGAGTGCCCTGTTTGTTCTGTAACCATCACAGTTAAATGTGCACATACTGCTTTTGTGTGAGAGCTGCTACATAAGCGCGATAAATGGTCTGAATAAAGCTTAACATTACAAAAACCTGAATGTGGTGCACTGTAAATATTGGCTCTTTCGTTTCATATCACTCGGCACATGTTCAAATAATGGCATCTTCCCTTCCTTATACGAGTGTTGTTTTCCTTCATGTGTTTCAGCCGCTGCAGGAAAGTCCCTCAGGTTGTGTGTAAATCAAGAACAATAGACAATACGATTTCAGGACAGCTCAAGTTGTGTCTTTTTGGATGGATTTGAAAAAGGAAATCACATGCATTTCAGAACATGCTGGCGAAGATGTCGGCATGGTTTGTACATTTGCAGAGCTCATTATACCTGCCTGTAAACCATTTTCCGACAGCATTTGAATATTTGTATTCCACCACAATTAAAAGCGGACTTCTCTTCTCTCTCTGTTTCCGTAAAACTTCACTTTATTAGATTTTGAGGCATCAAAACAATTAAGGTTGACATTGAGATATCCCCCTTCAGTTTATCACTCTTGTCAACCTTTCATTGTGGCATTTTTGGCTGAAACCATAGGTAAATACAGTTTTAAATGTCACTGGTACATTTAATCATTATCCAAGGTTGCTCTAAACATAGTTTGCATGTACTGGTCGCGTGTGTTGAATATATAACTGTTCTCTTTGTGAACCATAACACATTATTCAGACCTGTCAGATCTGACCTCTACTGTAGCATTACTCTGACCTTTGTCTCCCTCACGCCCTTCCTCTTGTACTGTTAATATTAGACTATAAAATGGAAATGTTCCCACATAAAAGGACATGAGCAGCAGTTAAGATTATATTTTCTTAACGTTTCCTGTTGATAAAGTACGCACCTGAGATTAAACCAGTTTGTATTGTTGTCCAAATGGGGCTTTTGTCCTTTGTCCGCACCTGCTGTGAGACTCTCCTGAGGTTACAGCAGCGTATTGGGAAAAGGCACAATTGAGCTGTCTGTCTTCATTCAGACCGAGTGACTCCACCGGATTGCGGACGGAACACTGTAATAAGTATGAGTAAAAAGTAGTGGCTTAAATAATTACTCAAGTAAGAGTAAAAAAGGACTTACTTGAGCACTGTGAGGACTGAGTTACTGAGTGTAAAAGTTTGATTCATGTTTCAGTGGTGAATTATGAGAAACTAAACATGATAATGTGGAAATTGTATATACAAGGAGATAGCATAAAATGTATTAAAAGAAAGTATTGTGAAGAATTAACAAAACACAAAATACATCTGCTTTATGCATCAGAAGTATGATTTGCCACTTAAAGATTTACTCACAGAGGCGAGAGTGAGTTAATATTTTTACAGATAGTACAGATACTTAATTTTAATATTACTCAAGTAGAAGTAAAAGGTAAAGTTACTTCAAAACGTTTCTTAAGTACATGTGTGACGGTGCGCCCACTAGGGGCGCAACGTAAAACGTATAAAACGTCACGCCTATCTTCGCTCTGCCTCTGGTCTTTGTTCTTCCGGGTGGTCAGGCCGGCGTCCGCTCGCGTTTGGAGCAACAGGCTAACAGCGCCAAGGGCACAACGATCCGGGGGGAGCGCTTCAGCGCAATGCACGCCAAACCACTGTGTATCGGGTGCGGAGGTCCCGAAGGTCCGGTGGACGTAGCATAGGTATCCCAATGCCGGATGACACTGCGCCTTGGAACTGCGATCCGGCTCCAAGCACTGGCGGGCCAGTGCAGGACTCTGCCGTCTTGTTTTTGTCGTTTTGATTTATGTTTCTGTGTTACATTTTGATTACGCTTTGTAAGCCCACTGTTGGGGCGCGTGGGGTTACGGACCAATCCGTGTGAAAATCATGAGCCAACAATTGTGGACTTCTGTGCGTAAACCTGGAACTGAGAAAAAGAGGAACTTAAGAAAAATAACTTGAACAAATAAAACATTGGTTATTTAAAGTATGGAACCTGCCTCTGTCAATATTACTTACCTGTGTGCCTTTAGCTAAGGTTAAAACTGCTAATTGCCATAGCTGCTAGTTATCTATTCCAACAGTGCACCACCCCCGGTTACACATGTACTGAGTAAATGTAACTGAGTACTACCCACCTATGACTAATCAATCAATCAAAGTTTAATTCTATAGCACTTTACAACACCAGGAGGACCAAAGTGGCAAGGAAAGTGTATTTGTAGAGCACAATTCATACACAAGGCAATTCAAAGTGCTTCACAGTTGCATAAAATTACAAGAAAACAGATAAAATCAATAAATAAAACATCAGCATACAAATTAATCAATGACAGTAAAAGGCAAGAGTGCAGATAGAATACTTTCAGTTTTCATGTGCTCGGGTAAAAAGAGCTGTTTTCAGCCTGGATTTGAACATTGTCAGGGTTGAGGCCTGTCTCACATCCTCATGAAGACTGTTCCAGATTTTTGCTGCATGAAACTGAAACGCAGCCTCACCGTGTTTAGTCCTGACTCTGGGAACCACCAGGGGACCCCTCCCTGAAGTTCTCAGGGCCCGAGATGGTTCATACGGTTCTAACATGTCAGAGATGGACTTTGGTGCTAAACCATGAAACAACTTGTACAAAAGCAGAGCTGTTTTAAATTCTATTCTCTGAGTGACAGGAAGCCAGTGCAGAGACCGGAGCACTGGACTAATATGGTCGTATTTCCTGGTTCTTGTCAGGACTCGAGCAGCAGCGTTCTGGATGTTCTGCAGCTCTAACAGCTCGTTTAGAAAGGCCAGTGAGCAGCCGTTACAGTAGTCTAACCTGCTGGAGACAAATGCATGGATGAGTCTCTCCAAGTCTGGTTTTGACACTATTCCTCTGATCTTCATGTTTTTCAGATGGTAAAAAGCTGATGATGTTATTGCTTTGATGTGGCTGTTTAAGTTCAGGTCTGAGTCCATGATTACTCCTAGATTTCTAACTTGATTTTTTGGTTTTAAAGAGAGAGACTCAAGGTGACTGATAACACTTTGTCTTTGTGTCTGTGGGCCAAAAACAATGATCTCCGTTTTGTCTGAGTTTAGTTGGAGAAAGTTGTTTTGCTGATCTGTTTGATGCAGTGACAGAGAGTACCTCTCAGGCCCATGTTCACCTGTATCAGTGACAGAGAGTACCTACAGGCCCATGTTCACCTGTATCAGTGACACGTAGATCTGAGTGTCATCTGCGTAGTTGTGGTACGACACATTGTTGCTGTTTATTAGCCGACCCAATGGAAGCATGTACAAGTTGAATAAGAGTGCTTCACAGAAAGATACAACCATTTAAAAGCACAAAATGATTACATCCTAGACAGAAAGTATTTTCAAAGATCATTGACACATTTTGTAACCTGCCCAGTGCTCCCTTATAGTTCACTGGTTAAATTTAAACCACAGAGAAAACTCCCAGGTTTGAGGGAGAGTAAATTGTATTGTGCAGTTCCCAGCGCATATTGTTTCGTCATCAATTGTACATCACCAGTATCTCCGCTTTTGACTCCATCTTTGAAAATAGCCAAAAGCGCCATATAATTGCTGCACACGTTAAAGACAAGGGAGCTGCCTTCGCGATAAGGTCAGGAGGCTTCTCATCCTGCCACAATGTCAATCATTACTTAAACTCACAAACAAATAACCATGTAATCCTGCGTCGGAAGCCAGAGAGAGCCCCGCCACGATTTAAATGTGACTGAATAACTTCTCTCAGACACACCTTTCTTAAAACATCAGCTATAATGTAACACTGTTGTAGCCGGGGCTTATAAAAGGCCCGGGCTCGTAGTTGGGGCCAGAGCAGATACAGCATTTTCAGGACAAAAGACATGGGCCGCCTGATTCTTTCATTCCATTTTTGACCTTGGCAGTTTGCGGGTCCAATGCGACGCTGTGGACATGGACACTGCCGGCCACTCGGACCACTGGCCTTTTTCTGCTTAGTGTTACTTTCTGGGGTCGGAGCCGACGCTAAAGCGGATCACCACAGCCCGGACGGAGATCACCAAAATGCCTCCAGCATCTCGGGGATCTCCATCGTCAGGCTCAAGTGGCACCATGTGGAGATGCCGTACACTGTTGTATTGTGGATATTTGTGGCTGGGCTTTGTAAACTGGGTATGTAGCAGAAGTAGGGGTATTTTGGACTTACTGATATGCCTTTTACTGGCCTCACGCGAAACTGTTACTAACACACTATTCCCTTTGGAGTCAGACATTGTTGCCAACTACTTCAGACTAGCTCCTAATTTGTGCACTTTGACCCAAATATTTGTTCTCACTCAACCTATTTGAAAGTAGAATACTGTTTGAATGGCATAAAGTGGGATAAAAATAATGATATCAAAAAGATGATCGTAAAATATTCCGAACACTTGCTTTGCTCCCACACAAAGTAACAGGGTCAAAACATCTGGCCATCTCGAGATTCTTAAATCAACAGGGTACACGTTAGCCCTGTTGATACTTATTATTCTTTGATGTCTGCATCAGCCAGAAGACGTTGTTCTATTTTCTTTGTAAACTAAGAATGCTAGACGGTCGGCTGTGATGTGCTTCGTGAGTCACAAATGTTCACAGGCCTTATCAGCGAAGCAGAAATAGAAGACATTCTTTCAATTTGCTTGTGCCAGTAACACATCTGAGCATTTAGGTTTTTGAAATAGTGAAAGTCTTTGGACAGGAGGACCATAAACAATAGTAATTGTAATATCTGTATTAGGTCCTACAGGTCAAACTTAAGCAAGCCCGAAGCTGTTGTCAGAATAAAATAAATAAAATAAATAAAATAAATAAAATAAATAAAATAAATAAATTACTATATTTGAGCGACCATTTTAAAACTTCAGTTGTGAAATGTACTGACAGATTGACTGTTTGGCACTTCGGGCTCGATAATGATATGTCTTAAATTAGTGTTGTGGTTGAATATTTCCAAGTACAGTGGTCCCTCGCTATAACGCGGTTCACCTTTCGCGGCCTCGCTCTTTCGCGGATTTATGTTTAGCATAATTTTGCAGCTTCTTTACAGCGTATGAACCATGGATCTATTATAATATCGTATGAACGCCACACGCGCATTGTCTTCTGCGTCCTGATTGCCTAGTCGCAGCGCGAGCCTCTTTGTGTGTCCCGTCAACACGTCAGCGCACGCGCTACACGCCGCAGACTCACTGCAGCACAGGCCGGGCATGAGCGGGTCCGACTCTGCGTTCACTTTCTCTGAACTTTTCCGCGAAAATAAACACCGCTAGCATGTGGCGCTGGCCTGAGCCAAGCACTCGCCTTCTGAAACGGCTACGATGAAACTTTGGTCGTAGATATTCTGTCCCACAGACGAGAGCAGCTCACGATGTTAACATCCCCACGTCTGTAATGTGAATCTAAACATCTTATTAGTCAAATACAATCACACAGTGACACCAGGCATAAGGGAGACCCAACTAGTGACAAAAGTGTATAAAGTATGTGGTGAATATGGTATGTGGTAAAAAATAAAGCTGTCTACTTCACGGATTTCGTTTATTGCGGGTTATTTTTTAGAACGTAACCCCGCGATAAACGAGGGACCACTGTCAAAAATCCCTTGTTTTATGACATAAGGGTACATTAATATACATATATATTATACTCCGTAATTGTCATTACCATGCTCAACACAATATTAATCTGTGTATATTTTATTTTATTTTGTATTTATTTTTGTTTAATTTTTTTATTATGTACAGTATATGATGTAAGCCCTACATCGAGTGGTGCGTTAAAAAGCCGGGTGTAGAGCGGGCCAGTTGAAGAGGGCAGTAGCTCCCTATCAACAAACCCGCACCCAGTTGCCCTAACAGCTGATTTTGTAGATGATGTTCCTACGCTGTGTGGTGCATTAAAAGATGAGGTTTATCAGCCCGTTGGGAGGGTCCCTCTCAACAGATTCATAGTTCGCTTAGCCTAATTCTCTTTTCTTTATTTTGTTTTGAGCAATAGAAATGACAACCGTTCCAAGCAGTTCCAAACACTCTGCTTTAGATAATCAAATGTAAATTGATAAACTGATTAGTGGCAACTAATTTCTTCTTCTCTGTACTTTTCAAAAGTCTTTTGTTTGTATTTATATTTGAACAGGTTGGTGTTTGGACATTGTTTCATCTCCATCTCCAAATTATTCCACAAATGCACACCTTTAATTGTAGGGCTGAAACTTTTCAAAGTTGTGCCATGTTTCTGAATCCTAAAGTTTAATTAATCACAGAAATCATAAAAACCTTTGTATAACATCTGTACAGTTTGGAACTCAACAATGTCACCAAACTTCATGATCTTTGATTTAAAAAAGAATGAGTTTGTGTGGTCAAAAAACCCAACTTTATGAATTAATCGAACAGCATTACTATTGGTTTTAATGTGCTTTTATAAGTACTACCCCAAACCACAGTGCAATAATTTAAATATAAGAGAACAGTATAAGGTATGTTTTTAAATACTGGGACCCTGTGCTAATACATAATCGTTTGTCCAAATGTTTTAAAGGCAATTGTTTTCAATGACTGTGTGGCTTTTTATGAATATGCTCAAAATGCAGATGTGCAGATAGTTTCTATGCTTTTGTATTTTCAGTGATTGAGGCCAACCACCATGTGACCAATGTGATCCCAGAGAGTGCTCTGCTCATTTGCTTCGGGTTCATTTTGGGGGGCATAGTCTGGGGCGCAGACAAGGTCCAGACCTTCACTCTCACCCCAACTGTCTTCTTCTACTACCTACTGCCGCAAATCATCCTGGACGCGGGGTACTCTATGCCCAATAAACTGTTCTTCTCTAACCTGGGGGGCATCTTGATTCATGCAGTCATTGGGACAGTTTGGAACGCAGCCACCGTGGGCCTGTCGCTGTGGGGCTGCCACATGGGAGGCGCCATGGGTAAGAGGATGTTTATATTATATGCATAGTGTCTTGACAAAGTGGTCTATAGTGTTTTATTCTGTTACCAAGATTCAGTAAGTTTCAAATCCAAATGTGGTGGAATTTAAATACGAAAAAGAAAATTGTGTTCCCATGTGCCTGAGTGGTTCCGCTTAAGAGTCAACTCTCTCGGTCCTTTGTATGATCAGTTCAAGTCCTGGCTCCAAAAGTTTAAATTGAAATGTCTGTATCAGTAAGACATTCTTTAACTCTAAACACCATCTATTAGATAGAAGTATTTTTTGTAGAATCCATAATACTGTGAAACGGAAAATCTCTTCATACAACAAGTAATATTTTAATATTTTGCGTCGAGAAATCCCTCACTTGACCAATGAACATAATGCTCTCCAATTTCCACTAGTTATTATTTTTTTCAGCATTTTCCACGCCGAAACGTGTTTACAATATTTTCAATTTAGATCAAGTGAGTTCCAGATATAATTTTGTACATTTTTGCATAGGATAAAGTTGAGCAGAATTAAGTTCAAGTTATCGTTGGTGGTGCCCTCTAACTCTATAGGAAGGATCGATGTTGTTGTTTATTTCTGTGATTTTCACCTGATTTTGTTTCGGTGAATGGTGGTTACTCATGTTGCCCACCCCCTGATCTATAGCGTTAAATCCTGCTTTTCCCAGGGGACATAGACATAGGGCTGCTGCAGTACCTCCTGTTCGGTAGTCTGTTGTCGGCGGTGGATCCAGTGGCGGTGATTGCAGTTTTTGAGCAGGTCCATGTGAACGAAGTGCTGTTCATCATGGTGTTCGGAGAGTCTCTTCTAAACGACGGAGTCACCGTGGTGAGTATGCTGCCCACTATTTTCACGCTGTAGAATGTGCTGTTGTATCGGGACAGAAGCCAGTTTACCTCGATTGTAAGGTTTTCAAAAGCAGTATCGATGACCAGTGATTAACTTTATATTGATTCTGATTTATGACATGGTTCATTGTCCGGCTTTATTTATCCAGCCACACGCCAGAATCAACGTTAACAATAGACCTTTTATTGTAACTGCTCTCATATCTACTTACTAGTTACCTTTTATTATGTCAAATGGAAGAGTAACTATCTAAGCGGTTTGTTTGTGTCCAATCCTAGAAAATACACCACTGAGATTTGAAGTGGCTCTAAAATCAAATAAGTCGCAGTTTAAAAGGCACAGAAACACTCAGGGAGTACTTGACATGTTACAGTCCGTTGTTTGATGTGGTTTTATTGCGTGTGAAAGTTTAAAATGAACAACATTGCGATTTGATCTGTCAAATTGGTTTGGAAGTGCTGGAAAGAAAAATTGCGTTTTATGTGGCCAGACTCTGATCATTGGCTTTTTGACTCACTTATTGTTATTGTTACTACACCGTTATTAATATTATCATTTCTTGTTCACGAATGCCTCGTTTTTGCTTGGTCTTGTTAAATATCCGACATACACAAAATCATTTTCATAATATTTTCTCCAGGTGCTTTTCAACGTATTTGATTCTTTTGTGTCGCTGGGAGGAGCTGCGATCAATGCTGCGGAGATCGTCAAAGGAATTAGTAAGAATATATCTGTGGAGTTTAATGGAAAACTTGATCACGAAAAATGAATGCCTAGTTATGTAAAATTGTCAAATCAACCTCTGTCTTCCAGTTTCCTTCTTTGTGGTGGCCTTCGGAGGATCGCTGGTCGGGTTAGTTTTCGGGTTATTGCTGTCTCTTCTGACACGATGCACCAAAAACGTCCAGATCATTGAACCTGGATTTGTGTTTGTCGTGGGATACCTCTCCTACCTGACCGCCGAAATGCTCTCTCTGTCCGCCATCCTCTCGTGAGTCCTGCATGAACACACAATGATACATGTGATTTAGAAAGCACTCTAACATTTACAATTTGTTCATAAGAAAGACTCGCCAGGGAAAGAAATTCAATGAGTGAACGCATTGCTTGTTGTTTCTTTACTAGCAGGTGCACCATTGCTACAATTAAATTGAAAATACTCATCTACTACCATATTTTCCGGACTATAAGTCGCTCCGAAGTATAAGTCGCATCAGCCAAGAAATGCATAATGAAGAAAATATATATTGTATAAGTTGCTCCGGAGGAACCAGCCGTGGCAACTACTAGGGCATGGAGGCGTAACTGCACCGTTGACAAGCCTGTCCCGACAGCATGTTGTTCAAGCCCCCATTTGCGAACTCGTTCCTCTAGTTGTGGCAGTCGAGCTTTTAGCCCGTGATTAGCCCTTCTTCATTGCAGTAAGGGTAACCTCTGCTTTTCGCCAGTCCCTCACAAGTTTCTCACTCACTCCAAACTTTACAGGTTTTTATTTTATTTTCAGTGGTACAGTAAGTAAGTAAGTGCTTTATTTGTCATTGTTCAACTGTGCAGGTGTAGCAGATACTGGTACACATTCTGCTTCAAGCATTAAACATAAACTAATGCTTGTTTCTCCAGGGTCACGTTCTGCGGCGTGTGCTGCCAGAAGTACATAAACGCAAACATGGATGAGAAGTCGGTCGCTGCGGTGCGCAACGCCATGAAGGTTTTGGCCAACGGCTCTGAGACCATGATCTTTGTTTTCCTCGGGATCTCGGCCATCGACAAAACCATCTGGGTTTGGAACACAGGCTTCATCCTCCTCACATTGCTGTTCGTCCTCGTCTACAGGATCATCGGTAAAACCCTGAAGCGATTGAGTCATCCATTAAAAAAGACAGTAGTTTACAAAACAATAGGGATAGCAGTGGAAGGGAAGGGGAGAGTTCAGTGTTCTGACAGCCTGGTGGATGAAGCTGTCCTTGAGTCAGTTGGACATGTCACTGATTATAATTATTATATTTAATATAAATAGGTCATTTGCGCAGATGGTAGAGCGGGTCGTCTCATGATCGGAAGGTCTGGGGTTCGAATCCCGCCTCCTGAAGGTGCACATTGTCGTTGTGTCCTTGGGCAAGACACTTCACCCTCCTTGCCTCCAGTGTCTTCGTACACTGGTGTATGAATGAGAGAGTGAATGGACCCCATATGAGAGACCAACAGGCCCGTTTGGAACCATGAGGCCGTCCTTCCGTGGACCCACCACCTGCAGGAGGAGCCATAGGGGACTGGTGCTATGTGACTTGGGCAGCTCCAACAGCTGCCCCCACGACCCGGCAACGGACAAGTGGAAGAAAATGGATGGATGGATGGATGGATGGATGGATAAATAGGTCATGTGCTCTTACCCTAGCTTTAATTAGCGGTGATGTTGTTCAAGTCCAAATGCTGTCAAAGATTAAAAAAAATAGTCCCTCTCTAATGCATACACTTCATAAAAAGGTCAAAGTACGTATTTTGTCCTTGACAAGTGATTCATGTTCTACAGGCGTTTTCTTCTTGACCTGGATCCAGAACAAGTACAGGCTGGTGCCGTTGGACTTGATGGACCGGATCATCATGAGCTACGGTGGCCTGCGGGGGGCAGTAGCGTACGCACTGGCGGCGGTGTTGGATGACAAGAAAATCAAAGAGAAACCGCTGATGGTTGGGACCACTCTGATTGTCGTGTACTTCACTGTCATCATTCAGGTGGAAACTAAAACCAAGTAATGAAACTGAAACTTTGAACTCTCTAACTTCGCGTGTCTTATGTTTTGTAGGGAATTACCATGAAACCTTTTGTCACATGGCTTAAAGTCAAGAGAGCCACATATAATGAAGTCACTCTCATAGAGAAAGTGCAGAGCAAGGTAGAAAGACTAACAATACAACTCACATTCTTTCATAAACATTCAGCTTATGGTAATATGGATGAGCAAAATAATATATCTTGTGTACACTATAGGTGTTCAATCACATGCTGGTGGCCATTGAAGACATCTCAGGACAAAAAGGACATAACTACTTCAGGGACAAGTGAGTAAAGACCAATCCCACCTAAGCTTCTTTCTCTTTGAACTCCAGCCCTCTCTTAGCTTTATCTCCACACTTAGATAAGCATTAAATACGTATTGCTATACATTCATGTGTCTTCCTTCTTTCCTTTGACAGTCTGTTTCAAAATCCTTATAAAACTCTTCAGCACATCAGTAATCATACAACCAGTCAACTTCTGTCAGATTGTAAATGCCTAAGTCAATGATCTCTGAAAATGTGTGTTTTAATTGAGTGATGGTTTTTGTATATTTTCCCAGGTGGATGCAATTTGAAGAGAAGTGGATGTCCTGGTTTCTGATGAAGCCTTCAGAGAGAAAGAAGTTCGACAACGTGTTTAACACTTTCCACATGATCAACCTCAAAGACGCTATGGACTATGTGGCCGAGGTACGGGCAAACTAACTATTTGTTGTCTAAATTTACGGAATATTAAAGAAAATAATAACTATTGTGACTATTTTTCGTCTAGGGTGAAAGTAAGGGTACGTTGGAGTTTATCCGTAATGACACCGCCTTCATCGACTTCAAGAAAAAGTTCGGGGACGACTTTTCCGACATCTCAATGCCCGACATCACAATTGACATGGCAGACACTACTATTGCCAATTCATACGTAAGGTAAACGTGTGAAAATCCAATAACTTGCTCTTTATACCTGTACTTTGTCACACTTCTTAGCAAAACAATAACCATACTTTGACTTCAATAATTTATTGACCTGTATTAACTTCTTAACCCCCACCTGAACCAAGAACATTTTCTCCTGTTTGGCATTATCCAAATCTAAAAGCGTCTTGAGCAAAATGTCAAAAACGAGAAGAAAACGCAACAAAAAAGTGACAAAAAATACCACAAAATAACAAAAAAGCCACAAAAAGCTTTTAGATTTGGAGAAAATGTGCTCCATTAAAAATAGTATTACACTGGTCAGTTTTTGTGAGGCGCTGCCCTCTTCTGACCACACTTCAGAACAACATTTTTGCTGGTTCATTTATTTTATTCAACTTGCTTTTTAGACATGACACTCTGCCTTCTGTAAGTTTGGAAATGCAGAGACAGACAAATTACGGATTGAGAGAGTCTGAGAACGTCAACACACACCACCTGCTAGAGCAGCATCTGTACAAGGGCCGCAAACAGGTGGGACCATTTCATTAACCGGGTTCATTAGATTATTTATTCAGTGGTTAATGTTATGTACGTGTGAATTTGTGCTGCAGCATCGGTACAGATACAGCCGCAGCCACTTCGACGTGAACCAAGACGAGAATGAGGTGCAGGAGATTTTCCAGAGAACAATGAGAAACCGCTTGGAGTCATTTAAATCGGCCAAAATGGGGGTCACTCCACCAAAAACAATCACCAAGCATCCCAAGAAAGACACGCAACAGAAGGTATGAACTTAATAGTACTAATATGAAGAATAACTAACTAAAATAGTTTTTTTTGTTAACATGGGACTCTATTATTGCAGATGCCAAATGGTAAATCCACAGAAAAAACAAGAAGCTCCCATTCTGGTGATGAAGGTTAGCTCCTTGACTTTTATGTGCGGTAAAGAGTGAAAAATATCTGCTGAATTTTAAGTAACTAAACTGTTTAGTTGCAGACTTTGAGTTCTCAGAGGGAGACGGTGCTTCTGGATACTCCGAGTCTTTTCCCAGACTGACGTACAGAGCTGGAAGTGAGAACCTCTTTAAGCTTTTGGAGCAGGAACAGTTCATTTTTGCACACACAATGATGCACCTTTTACTTTGTTGTACAGGGTGGATATTCAGTCAGTTGTAGAATATATTGAATTGCCAAATTAAGAAAGTAATTGTATTTATTTATGATACTGTGAACATTTTATAGGCAAAGAATAAGTTGTCAAATATGTAATGTTTTTATCTTTATATTTAATAGCAAATGTTGAGCATTTTAGTGTGTATCATATATTCAATCTAACTCACTATTTTGTGACTGCTATTGATTACTTAGTTGATCCATTTCAAATTAAACACGGTTGTTGTGTCCTTGGGCATGACATTTCACCCACGTTGCCCATATGTGGATGTTATGTGTGAGAGCAACCGGGGCTACATAGTTTATCACCGCCCAGTATGGAGTGAATGAAGAAATCCCTTTCCCTTGTGTGAATTCACACAAGAAAATAGGATTCCCTTTCCCTCTAAAGATCTGTTAAAGATGTGTGTAATAATGAAATGATATGAATTCAATTTCATTTATTTTTACGTTGAGCATTTGAGTGCAGTTTTTGGAACACATATTAAATCTATCCCCTCTCCTCTCTGTCCTCAGCCGGTATTGAGAATCCCACCTTCATTCCTGATCTGGACCCCATGGCTTCGGTGCAGATCCCGCCCTGGTTGGCCCATGGGGAACTTGCCAACACTGCTGGAGTTGTCCCATCCCAAAGAGCCCAGGCTAGTCTGCCCCAGACCCCCGGTAACCTGCACCGCCTCGCTCCACTCCGAATCAGCACCCAATCCACAGACTCCTTCATGTCAGCGGACATCCCCACATCCTCCTCTTCACAGCACCGTGACAATCTGCCGCCTCCTCCTTCACCTCCTCCCTTTAGAAAATAAACAAAACAGCCCAAAACACAACTGCAGACGTTACACTGTCTCCTCTCAAAATATTGCCGAGCGAGTGTTGTTTTTCATGCCATTCTTCAACCTCGACCAGGGGTGTCCAAACTACGGCCCGCGGGCCAATTGTGGGCCACGTTTAAATGGCCCGCTGCAAATAAAAAAAAATACTAATAATAAATAAATACATTGTAGTTGTGTTTGTTTAATCTGCAACGATACTGTTGCAGTAATGAACACAGTGTTAATAATCACAATTCCTAATAAATTCAGTCAGTTGATGTTAATATTTTTTTTGAAGGGATTCATGTTAAGTTACTGTGGGCTATACATCTCAGTCTGTGCTGGTCAGTAACTGTGTTATTTCGCGGTGGATTATCTTTTTTCTTTTGTTAAAAATAAATCCATTAATAGAAAGCTATGATGAACGCTGTTTTCTTTTTTTACTTCAAGCATATTCTGGGCTCGAAATTGCGACCATTTTATTTGCATACGCTCCCAAATGCCTTAAGTTTGCGATCTAAAAAAGTTTGCGATGTCAAGAGCATATTATATCGTAAACTACGATCTGTCCTCAGCGCCGCCGTCATTCGTCCCAGTCACGCGCTGGGCCGACCTGCACCAGCTCAGTGCGTATAATTTGATCATCATTGAATGAGCCAATGTTTTTATGCAACTGTAGGCTCTTTATGAGCAAACGAGGAATATATATCATTCATAAACTCATTGGGACTGGGGGCATCTCTCAAATGACCCTCAATGTCAGGAGGAGAAGCAGCGCAAACTTCAGTCCAACCCGCCCGCCCCCTCGTGCAGCGCTGAAAGCGAATCATCGCTGCTCTCGCAAAATACAAAACACACAAACGCAATGTCAAACACATCCTCAAAGGTTCTGACAAAGGAGTTTGCTGCGTGTAGCGTGATTTATGAAGCTGTTCCCACAGCACAGAGTGAGGAGAGTGAAGGCAGTGAGTGCGTTGAAGCAGGGGCGGAGCAGAGACTGAATAGACAACTCCTCGTTTACCATAATGACCACGTTCGAGGGGGAAATCATGGCGGATTTACAGACTCTGCCTCCCCAGCTCTGACAAAGCATGTTCCTAAAAAGGGCATAAGGGCGGGATCTTCACTGTAGACTCGGCCTTTGCGTGACGTGTAGCTCGTGCAGCTCCAATGCTAACAGTCCAGCCCTAAGTACGAGATTTCTAAAATGTTTCTTAAGAAAACCAGCCTGGTTTCTTTAATTGTGCGTTATCTCAGGAGGAATATGTAGCCATACAAAGTGTTTAAAAATTAGAAACCAGGTGTTAAAGTTGTTTTTAACGTGTCTAAAGTCCAATGCTTTTCAATGGGAGACTAGTGGCTATATGGAGGGACTACAGCAATGGCAGACCAATGGCGGCCTCCAGTGTTGTGGTCATAAGGCAGAGCAGCCAGTGGGCATTGGTTTGGAGGCACAAAATCATTTACAGTGTTAAAATATAATGAGTCTAGTACATTTCGGAATCAATGCCAACAGCTAAAATAATACATCTAAAATGCAACAGAAGGCTGGACGTGGCATGTGATAGGTTTAAAATTTTGACTGTGCTCCTACATTTGAGAATTATAGGAGCACAAGCGCTACCAAGAAAAAGTTCATTTCGAGCCCTGCATATTCAATTAAAAAGCATTCAGCGTTAACCAAATATCTCAAAGCCAAGCACCTGCTCTCACTGTGATGCATTTGTAATGTGTAGCGTTTAGCAAAAGATTAATTTATTTTTGAAAAATGAATGTAGCTGCCCTTTTTCTGTTACTGTTTTTCTGGTGGATTTGAGATCAGAAACATTTGAAGGACATTATAAGTTTAAAATGTATAATATAATGTTTGTGAAGAATGTAAAGTCTGCTGAAGAGTTTCAATTTATTGCATTAAAATCTCTGAAATAATTGCGTGGGTGTTTTCCTTTGGTAAAATGCAATGTTATATAAAGTCACGCTGGAGAAGACTGGACTCTGTCAGAAATATTAAGCAGCTCTAGATAATTCTCTGTGTTTTAGTATTGTTTTTAATTTCAAAATTAATTATTTACAAAATCATACAAAATAACAGAAAGTTGCTCATTTATTTAGAAATAGTCCAGTTCTGAGGTTTCCAGTTGTTTTGTGATATAGTCCAACAAGATCTTTTCATTTGACGCCTCCTTCAGGTAAAAATGAGATCCATCCAGCATTTTAATGGTGAACTCTCCGCTCGTTGCTTCTTTCCAGGCTGTAAGAGAAATAACATTTTACATTTTTAAAAGGACATAGCAGTTTTGGAAATTTTGAAATTAATATTTGTTTCACAGGGCTATTTAGACTTAAATATAAACTGCTACGCTAAAACTAAAATCCCATGCATTACAGAACATATTTGTGGAGGTTAAACTACAGGAGTTTTATAAGATAAGAACCCATTGGTACAATATATATCTAAATATCACAGCTTTTGTGATTTCATGAGGGACCATTCAAAGAGCTATAAACAGGGTAATAATCGGTAAAAACTTTCATCATAGTGGTGAGAATGTAGAACCTTGACCTCATCTATGTCAAAACATTTAACTGTTAGTTAGTATTAGTAGTATTAATGAATTTGACAAAATTACATGGAATCAAAACGGAGTGAAATAGAGAAAAAAGAGGCCGTGAGAGCTGACCTTGCAAGTCGTGAGGAATGTCGTCTCTCCCGTCAAAACATGTGATGGGGCAGGACAGGAAGGGCAGCTCTGGCTTGTTGCACCTGCAAGATACAAAGATAGGCCTCTCAAAATAAAACATCCGCCAATAAGATGAAATGCCTTAATGTCAGATTCTACTTATACTTGTGTCTGAAGTGTGAAGTCACTTTTGAGCAACGCTTACGGGCTCATTTCAAAGGTTCTAGTAGATGAATAATATTGGACCATGCACAGTGGATCTAATTTTAAAGGTGTTGTTTTGTTTATCAATCATGAAGGAGCCGGCGAGTTGTCGTTAGCATTACAGTATTGCTCCCCGAAAGTTGTGAAACTTGATCAAAAACTCAACATTTCTGTGAAGAATCAGGATGCCAGAAATGAGTTAGGAACCACAGCACATCCCTCTTTTATTCTTTGTCACAAAATAAAATATGGTGCAGGGCCTTTCAGTAGCATGAATACAACAGGTTGCCGAGTTATTTTTCATGTAATATGTCACCTGTAGCTCTCCACCACCCTGAGATCGGCCTTCAGAGCCGGCAGGTACAGCTTCATCACCTCAGGGTTGGACAGGAGCTCAGGGGGCGTCCCACCTATCGACGTCATCCACCGCAGAAAATCCTCATCCGACAACTCACTTCTCTTTGGGTAATTCAGACGCGTCTCTGACTGGAATATACATAAGAAATAAAGAATATTTATTTCAACCAGTGTTAATTTCGTCGACTAAAATATTTAGTCTTAATTTTAGTCAAAGTGATTTTTTTGACGACTAAAATTGGACTAAAACTAAATAAAAACGTTTTCATGCGACTAAAACTATGACTAAAATGTCCAGATATTTTAGTCGACTAAAATAAGACTAAATAAAAATGGAAAGGAGAGAATCATCCAAACTTCTATTGATCGTCTGAAAGAGCCTCATATCATGTAAATTCACTGCCAAAGGAACCGCTCTGAGCTTTGTTCATGAGGGAGCAGCTCCATGAAGCAGGACCTCGATTAAATATGATTATAATTAATATTATTAATACAAAGTCGACTAAATGTGTCTTAAATTTAGTCGACTAAATTGACTTGCAATTTTAGTCGACTAAAACTCGACTAAAATTCAATTACATTTTCGTCAAAAGACTAAGACTAAAACTAAATTAAAATATGTTGTCAAAATTAACACTGATTTCAACTTAGAATAAAAACACGTTGCAGTTAGACTCTGTTCTCTAAATTCTGTGGCGTCCTGCTTTCAACAGAAATGACCACTTTTCAAAACTACACTAAAATTGACGTACCACTTTTGGGTCTACCGGTTGAGAACCCCTGCCATAAAACATACAAAAGCATCATAACAGAAAACAAACTTCTCAAAGGCTCAATTTAATGTAGATTCGTTTTATAGTAATGGAATGAAATTTGCTGTGTCCTTTAGTATATTGTAAACTCAGTGGGAAAAACATTGTGCATAATTATAAAGCATGTGAATCAATTTCATTCACTTGCAGGCTAATTTTCCTAGCATTCCTGTAGAAAGTGACCGTGATAAGTGATGCTGCAAGTTGTGAAATGTGCCAATAAACTCATCCCTGTGTGGAATTGTGACGGCACAAATATGTTGGGGAAAGTTAGAAATGAGTTTAGACACAACTAAGGCTTTCTCTTTCATTGTTTGTAATAAAAATGTCTGGTATTGGGTCTTTAAAGGTTTTTTATGTGGAAAGAAAGTTGATGTTTGTGTGTATATGACCCAGCGGCTGTATGAGTGGTCAGCATGGCGCCTTTACTTTCCATCACAGTGGCCTCTATGACACTCCAGGATCAATTGTTTGGCAGGTTTTCACTGCCGTCGGACCCTCTCACCAAAAAACCTACAATACAATTGATCCTAGAGCGTTTTAGAGACCACCCGGATCGAAAGTAAAGGCGCCATGCTGACCACTCGTACAGCCGCTGGATCACCACAGGGGCAAATATGCACAACTATCAACGTTTTTTTTCCCTCATAAAAAGTTGCACCTTTTACGTATTTTTCTCCTTGACAATGTGAAATGCATTATTCTAAATGTATGAAACCTCACTCACATACGGGGCAAAGGCTCCCGACACAAACATGTGAACTGGCTCAACGTTGTGTTGTTTCTTCAGAGCGTCAGCCACAGCGAAACTCGTCAAGGCACCGAAACTATTCCATAAAAGAGAACGTAGTAAGGCTTCACCAAAACACACGACTATCACTGCATTTAGTTCATGTGACGAAACCTGTGTCCGAACAGAGCGAAGGGTTTCTCCCTCATCAAAGGCAGCAACACAGAGATCACCTCGTCCACGATCTGCTGCATGTTCTGGAAAAAAGGCTCTTTGGCTCGAGACTCTCGTCCGGGGAGTTTAACTGCAAACACTGAGCAGAAAGAACAACAGGGGGATTATTCATGTTTTTATTACAGACAAATGCTAACAAGCGGGTCGTCTCATGATCGGAAGGTCGGGGGTTCGAATCCCGCCTCCTGAAGGTGCACATTGTCGTTGTGTCCTTGGGCAAGACACTTCACCCTCCTTGCCTCCAGTGTCTGCGTACACTGGTGTATGAATGAGAGAGTGAATGGGCCCCCTATGAGAGACCAACAGGCCCGTTTGGAACCAAGAGGCCGTCCTTCTGTGGACCCACCACCTGCAGGAGGAGCCATAGGGGCTGGTGCTATGTGATTTGGGCAGCGCCAACAGCTGCCCCCACGACCCGGCAACGGACAAGTGGAATTAAAATGGATGGACAAATGTTAACAAATCTAACCATAAATGTGTTTATGTTTTAAATTAACCTTTATTTAAAACGACCTACATCGTGGTATTTTAGACCTTCCAAAGTCATCTACCACCGGGGTTTGACTTTAGATCTGATTTATGTGAAATGTGTCGCTTCAAACGCAATTTCCTTTGGACAATAGTGGCTTTCATTAGAGAAGATTATTTAAAGAATGTGACGAAATGGACGTCATGTTGAGCCGGATTCATAAAAATGATGCGTTATACTTTGGAAAGAAATCTTAGTTCTTTAGTCCTTGTAGTTCTTGTGTTGAAGAGATTGAAATGTTTGTGGCTTATCCGTTAGGAGTTGGCGACCGCAGTGCAGTGCAGTGCCCAAGGGCGACAGTGGCGCACTGTTATTGTGTCCTTGGGCAAGACACTTCACCAACCTTGCCTCCAGTGTCGGCGTATATCGGTGTATGATTGAGAGCGTGAATGGGTGAGTTGGTTCTTGCTGTAAAGCGCTTTGGATAAAAGCACTACATAAATTGAGACCATTTACCCAAGGACACATGTACAGATCTTGACATAGACTATTAGCCTATTGTACATGTTTTGAGAATGGGTTTTACGTATTTATTCACCTATTTAGGGCTATTTACTATACCATACTGTTACCTGAATGATGCATGTACTTTATTGATTATTGTAGAACGATAAAGCTGTAAGATCATGTTAATTCATTCATAAAAGACCATTTATTTTCTTTTTTTTAATCATATATTTGGATAATTTATATTAATTTTCTCTCATTTATTTCAGCATTGACACTTTTATTATCCCACAATAGCTATTAGGCCTATTACATGTCCCCCCTGATCTGACATCTCCATTTATAACTTAAAACGGCAATAATCAGCCAAACGGACATGTTACGGATGTTGTTGTTCCGATTTGGAGCTTACCTTCGATGCAGCTGTTGAGGACGGTTCCCCACCGAGCGTAGTGTATGGACCCTCCTCCGGCCCAAGGGAAACAGATGAGTCTGGACACAGCCTCTGGTCTCCTCCTGAAGCACGTGACCACTTTGTCCATCCTGTAAACAAAAAATAAAAACAAGGGATTAAAAACAAGATAGTCGCAGTTGGCATTTTTTATAAGTCCTTCCTGGATACACTTTCTGAACAAAATGTACTTATAAGTGGTTTGAGTTCACATACCTACTTTAAATTACCTGCAAGGTAAAAACGCTCTAAGTATATTTGTTTCTGGTTTCTCACTTGATACACATATTTTCCAAGTGCAATAGCTGTCTACTTATGTCATAATAGACTAAAGTTGTTTGTTATTAAGTAGTAAACATCTTGCTTGAGAGTAATTGAGTGAATGAGATATTCCTACTTTCACCAGATTGTAGATAACAGACTGTTAGCTTTGCTTTGAGCATGGCCATTGTCAAAATTTAAAGCACATCTATGTCTGTTTGTAATTTGTTTATTTCAATCCTATATTAGCAGCACTTTCAAACATGCTGTTCAAGAAATCAAATAGACACACCTTGTTGCTATGAGCCGGTCCTTCTACTTTGTTCATAAAACTGTGGCGATTCTCCATTCAATGCATCATTTCCTGATCATTTTCTTCTTTGGTCAGTGTATTTTGTTGTGATACAACTTGTATCTATGGAGACATCTACAGAGCGGAGTCTGAACATGAGTCTCAACACTAGTTCAGTAAAATGGTTCTTTGTTTACTTCGTCATATTTTTATATTTTCCACAGTTACAAAGACAAACGTTGTATGACACACAGAAGCGCTCGATTATACGTCAATTTATTATTAAAACATGACGTACTCAATTCAGAAAAAATAAAAGGGAAATGACGTAGTCGGTAGTTCCTAAAGGGTTTCCCTCGGAGTTAAGAGTCTGTCAAGTTAGAAAACATCACACCAAAAACTCATACTATTCTAAAATCACTAATACATACAGTGTATTGATGCAAATGATTTATATAAAAAATCCCACGTTTACGTGTTTATAAACGTGTTTGGAGTTATTTTATATATAGCCTACATATAAACAGTATTCATGTCATGTTATCCAAAATAGAGTTGTCTTATCATAACGTAGCTTTATTTTTTTCATTTATTTATACTAATCTTCTTTGTGCGTGCCCTTATAGCCTTATAGTTAAAAGTTTGTATAGCTTTTTAAATCTAAATTCTGTGTTATATGTTTTATGTTGCACGATAAAGAAAAAAAAAATCCTAGTTTGTGAAACTGTTCTCAAACCATGGCAATACATACTATTCTGATTCTGATTTCATATAGACATGCCAGGGCCCAAATGTATCCCTCAGACTATTAAAGGTGACAAAAAAAAAACATCTGCATTAGATGGGCACATTTTGTCTTATGGGCCGAAACAAGTCTCCATCAGTGAGTGGCCCTTCATCTCATCAATGTTTTTAATATTAATATACTCTTATACTATACTCTTAAGGATAAATGGGTGTACCTGTACCCCAACATGGAAACCACTAATATACAATTATATGAAAAATGTGATCGGCCTACAGGTATACCAGCTGTAAATGTATGTTTATGATGAGACATCTGTATTCTCTTCTCCCAGCTTTACTTTGTGAGATACATGTGTCCTGGAGTGGCCCCTGTCAGTGCCTCTTTTGCAGCCCGTAATAAACACCTTATTAAATTACATTGAGTGAAATAAGAAACTTGAACGTGTCACAACGGGTTACAACACATATTAACCAACTAAGTTATTTGTTGACATGTTTTTCTTCCTCTTCATTACACATGAGCACATTCCTGGAGTTCCTGGGATGTTTTTTTTTTTTTTGTCGTTTTGTCCTGATGCTTTTATTGTGAAGAGGCGTTTCCGGTTCCGCTTTTTGTAACTTGACAGAAACGGAGACATTTCACACCGGTCCGTCGCCGACACCGAGCAGAGCACCGGGGCTGGAGAACCCCACATATGGTAAAGACAACATCGATCGCCCCATTTTTTTATACCCAGGACCGCAAACATCGGACGTGAAGAGGTAAATATCCAGTGCCGTGTTGAATTTTGAGATGACATTCAGCCGCTTGTTCTCATTCGTCGCCTGAAGCTAGCCGACTGTTAGCCGCTAATGCTATCAGGGACTTCCTAAATGTTTGGCATTTCGTTCAAGTGGGGACGGTTTAACATGGAGGGACGTTGCCACTGATACTTTTGAGTGCCTTGATGTTTTTTTGTTATATTTGTGATTATTATTATACTAGACATGTGCTTGAATAATAAACTGGTCCAGCTTATCTTTAGAAACTGGCATCTGCGTGGGTAAAGTTATTCCTTTGACAAACGTGGGGTTCGTGTTTGTTATCACTGAAAAGTTAAACTATTTTTCAGTAAATAAGTTTCCCCAAATTTAGAAACTGTAGAAACATAGACGTGTTACGATTAGGAGCAGGTCTGGTTTAGTTGTGTGTTATTTATACGTAGTTTTTCGAAGTGGTAGTAGTTTTTGACTTTAGACCCGCCCCGGACGAAATGCCAACATTTAGGCGAGCCAAGCAAAAATGTCACTGACAACTCCAGTTTAGGTTGATTTTAGTGCCAGAAACTATTATAACGTAATATTTACCCACTGTTTTTTTACAGATAAGTTGTTTTAAAGCGGAACCGGCGACATTTTGACAACTTTGAAGCTTGTAGTTTCTCCAAGTGGACCGACTCGTCTGTACTCTGCGAGCCCGACAAGGGGCGCAGGATTCCCGGGGAGCGTGGGAGCTTCGAGTCGCTGCCGAAGGAGTTTATACACCTCGAAGGGGGAGAATTACTCGATCAGAGCCGGGTCTTCCGGACACAGACCTCATGAATGGACATCGGAACAACAGGTAGGAGCCCACAGTCACTCCACAGCCATGTTGCTTTACCTAACCTAATTTGGCGTTCAAGTGTTGGGTTATTTTCAGTGCCAGTGGTCGCTGCTGCTGCCTCTCGGTTGTAGCTGTTGGAATTTGTAGCGTAAGATTATACTGAATAAGATTATACTGTAGTTATGCTTGGTATTTTTTAGTTTGAAAGTATATCATTGAAAGTGCAGTCTAATCTAGAAGGTAGTAATAGTTTTGAGTATGTGTAGTGGCATTGTCATTCATTGGATGGTTGTTGGATGCAGCTCTCGAACAGAACAGTCTTCTTGTCGGCCTATTCCTAGGCCAGTGGCTCTCAAACTGTGGTACTTGAGCTTGAGGGTCGGACTTTTGCAATTTTAGACTTTATTCATGTTAATAAAATAAAAAGGACACATGGAAGGGACAAACGAGGAGATGGTGAAAGACTGTTGTGGAGCGGAGGGAGCTGCAGGTGGAAGAGAAAGGACGAGGTGGAGCTGACCAGTGCAGGACACCACGCTCTAAAACAGAGACAAACCCAAGAGGCGGCGCACCGTTTCAGAGGAGACAGAGGGCAGCCAGCCAGGTTTCTTCCGAGTGCTACAGTTCCGCCGAACCTCCAAGGTCATGCGTTGGTTGACACAGTGGCAGCGCAGCTCAGCCGCAGCAGCTCAGGACCGACACCTGAACACTATTTTGTTGTACACTTGTACAATGACAATAAAGCACTTACTTACTTAAATGTCTTAATGCTTTAGTAATATGTTACATTTGGTGTTTTTCAATTCCAATTTGACCTAGTTTAGTCCTGGTTTGATTTTTATCTGGACCAGGTGGGTCGACTGTTTTATGAAGTGTTACTTGGTGGAGTTATTTTGACAGACTAAAGAAACTTTAAGTTTAAAGCTTTCAAAGTCCTGGGAAAAGCACTCACTGAAAACCTGTTTACAGTAGTTGATGTTCGTCAATACACTGTGAAAATAATCTCAAGGACCAGTGCCCTGTTTAATCACAGCTTCTTTTAGTAATATTTTATATTTTTCTGCTTCTCAATTTCTTACTCTCCCAGTATACTGTATTCAAATCACAAGCAAACGGGACATTTAATTACTCTTTATTAAAATGCAAGTGAATTCATTCATTTGCATTTCCAAACTGTGCTGTTTTTATTTATCTAACTGGACTCGCGTTGGGTCCCTCCTCAACCTTTTCAAACCAGTCCCACTAGTTTCCTCTCCTTTTGTTTACGTCACTGAGATGGTTGTAGCTGTCAAAGGCAGCACCGTCAGCTGGAGGTGAGGGCCAGATTCTAACATGTGGACCACTGGGTTTTTGTGTTTTTCCTTGCCGTGTAGGAAAGTCTAAGGACAGGGGACGCCCACGCGGCTCCTCACCAGCTGCTGCTTATTTGGACATTATGTTTGCCTGGATGAACTTTACATCGTCTTACTTATTGTTTTGTTTCATTGTTTTGATGTTTGTGCAGTCCTGTGAGGCAACTCCTCTTGTGATTTTGGGCTATACAAAACGATTGATTGAGGCACCATGATATCACACACCGCGTGAAATGGGAAAGAGTGATAATTGTGTTTCATCGATGTATTGATTGAACATCATTATGGGGTGTTTGTCACTCGCTGTATGGTAGAGTCAAGCACAGTTACGGGTGCGTTTGCATATTTTGTGGTTCACTTTAAGCAAACCCTGGTGCATTCCAGAGACTGTCCACTTTTTTTTGTGCAGTTTGTGAATTGGCTGAACCTGAAACGGGTGCGGACCAGTGCTTCCAGACCAAACTAATTGGATCACTGAGTCCTAAAACCAACAAGTGTGAACGCACTCTAAGAATCTGCAGAGAATGAAAAGCTGATTTTTTTTGGGGGGTATGTATGGATGCGTTAAAGTGATGGTCTGTAAGTTTGCAAAGTGAGGAGGGATAGAGGAAATTTGTAAAGTAAACAATCAAATTCTTCCCCTCTTGGACCAGAAAGTCACCCCTAGTTTGGAAAATGAGGAGAGCAGGAATAGAATTTCAAAAGTAAACGATCATGCTCCCTCCCCCTCCCCTCCTGATTGGACCTGATAGGCCGGTTCACAGGAAAAGCTCGTCTCATTGGTCAAAGTGGAATCCCGGGGTCTCCGATTAGTTGCTGAAATCGGCAACGGCAGGGACTTTAGAAAAATATCATTATTTAATATTACTCACGTTACCTCAAATTTCAGACCCAGGCGGTCAATTAAACGCAATCTTTTAAATGTGTAAAACATTTAAACTTACAGACTATTACTTTATGGTACAACTGGTATAATATAAAAAAGGTATTCAAAACATTATTATTATTGTTGCGATGCTTGGTTTTTAAGCCTGATGGACACTGAGACAGAATTACAGACAGTCCCAGCATTAATGATTGAAAAAAAACTAAAATGTTTTTTTATAGAATTTCTGAACATTTTCTTTTTATTTTATTGTTGTGGAATCTGGATATGGCCTATTGTAGTATAGGTACTGCAAAAAGTATTGTTCACATAGTGGTCAACCAAGTATCGTTTGGACACCCCTCGGTCCATGATTACAACATAAACACTGGACATATCTAATGCAATGTACTTCGATAACAACAAATTGTTCTTTTGACTCTCCCAAATACTAGATTATTATTTTTCCAAATGATTTACAGTTTCATTATTGAACTTTGCCGTCTCTGTTTGTGATAAAGGCCGTGGCTCTCTCCACAAAAAGATTTATACTTCACATACTGTATGCCTGCTCGAATCTAAATGACACACTCCACGTCTAAAGAGCGTTGTCTGGTGTCATCTGAAACCCCGCAGCTCCATAGTGACCTGGGCCTCTCAAACTCGCCCGTTAACCGCTGCTGTGGAAGGAGCGGAGTTAATCGCCGGTCGATGGCGCGTGCTCAGGACAGCAGTCGATTGTAGCCGAGGGCGGCGTTTGTGTGTCAGAGTCAGAGCGTGTGCTTGTTATTGATGTTGTTGGGGGTTACGGCTCAAACTGGTTCACAGAAATGGTCCCCGTGTTCCCAATAATCATCTTTTAGAATGATGAAGAAACATTTCTTGATAGTGTACTGTGTCTTGTGTACATTTTCATATTGTCGAAGTAAAAGTTGTGTTTGTCACCAGCGTGAGCAGGCGGGACTTCTAGGAAAAAAGGCACCCAATTTCACCCAATTAAATGAAAATGATTTTTTTTTTTTTATACAGGAATCAATTTCAATGCAGATGTTTCTATTGGTGAAAGTAATACCTCTAAAATTGTGCGTCCTCTTAGCTCTTTATTGTGAGTGGGCTCGCTTCTCCTCAGACTTGACCCGCAACTTTGCTGGGAGCGGGACATGACCAGCTTGTCTCGAACATGTTACTCCTTTGCAGGTAGCTACAGGCTTATGTTGCTTCTTCTTCCAAATGCTTTATTTTTATTGCAATAATTGCATTGTAGGTGTCTAACTGATCATTAGAAGCACCTTTAGTATCGCTGTATACTTAGTATGTTTGTCGTCTGATATAGAGAGAAGCACAACCTGGAATGTTCTACCGAGTGGCTTTAAATATAGTTTGTGCAACCACAAATATGGAATAATATTTCATAGTGTCTTGAGTTTTGACCTGGTTCTAAATTGATGGGTGGAGACCCATGAAAAGTGGGCAATGAGGAGATTCACCTCTGTGTCCCGTAACGGGACACTATATTTACTTGAATTCAGGCCAATGGATGTTCATAATTTCAGACTTTGAAATGAGGAGCACCAAATTGACAGCATTAAAGGCGTTATTACAGTTGCACATGTTTTATTTTTTTCTGACCTCCCTTCTGGCCCTGTCTCTATGGAAACAGCCTCAGGGACTGTTCACCCGGAGAATCTCGACCAGGACTGGATCAGGTCTGGAGACTGGAGTGGAGGCTGTCTTTGTGTGGGTCAGCGACAGGCCATAATTGTAGCGAGTTAGTGAGGCAGTGTGAATCAGTTTCTGAGGCTAAAGAAAATATACTAAATCAGGACCAAAACTAGACTCAAATGTAACTAGATTAGGAAAGGAGGTTTTCCATGGGGCATTGAAAAGCACTCAACGTCATCTATCCATCCATTTTCTTCCACTTTTCCATTGCCGGATCGTGATCACATTGCACCAGCCCCTTATGGCTCCTCCTGCAGGTGGTGGGTCCACAGAAGGACGGCCTCATGGTTCTAACCGGGCCCGTTGGTATATCATAAGGGGCTTCTGAACCGCTCTTTGTCTGACCCGTCACCTAGGACCTGTTTGCCATGGGAGACCCTACCAGGGGCACGAAGCCCCCGACAACAGAGCTCCCAGGATCATCCGGGCGCTCAAACCCCTCCACCACGTTAAGGTGGCGGTTCAAGGAGGGGACGTAATTTCATTATTAAATTGATTGTGCCAAAATGAAGGCCTTAAATGTCATTAAAAAACATTACACTGGATTCTGACTGGCATTAAATAAAACTTTATTGGAAAATAATTACTTTGCTTGACTTTTTTTTACTGCATAAGTTAATTGAAAGTACAAAAGTGTACAAACTCACTCCTTTAAAATATTAGTGTGTAACGCTTAACGCTGCAAATAAACTCACTAAAACTAACAAAAAATATTGTCCAAAACGTATTCAATGAAATTGTACGTAATTAGTTTGCTCAAAAGTTGCCCATAGTGTCCAATTTGCTTTTGTTTATTGATATTTTCCTTCATTCCTCTGTTGGATTGAATGTTTGAATATAGTTTGGGTCAGGTATTATAATGACATTACAAAGCTACAAAGCTGCCATATTGACTTCTTGCGATAAGAAATTTGCGTCTCCTACTTTGCGATAACGATAATTTGTCGATTATATTTTGTCTGTCTTCTATAGGGCAGCAAAGTCTTCTCAAATCTGAAACCTTCTTGTGAGTTTGGCATTTATGAAAAACTGGTGGCGCATTGGCGTCGGTGCGAACGCCCACACCTCGTCCCGTCTGCAAAGGCCATGCTACTCAACAGAACAAAATGTCACCAAACTCCGTAACCTTTGAAACGACAACCACTATCACACACACGCAGGACAGTTTTTTTTTTATTCAGTAGGAAACAGATTGTAACGAACCTGAACATCTTTTAGTCGACTGTGCCCACTTCCTTCCTCAGTTTCTCCCTAGATTGTTGTGTTGTTTGTGCCATTATTTTAGAAATATTAGGTTTGCTTGGTTTTCCACTGCTTTTGTGTGGTGCTGCATTACTTGGTTACTACATATGTATTTCTGTACTATGGTTGGAAGGAGGATTACACAATTTTACCATTAATTGTTATAAATAAATGTTTTCGAGAGTGAGAGAGTTCATGTCTTGGTTCATGCCTTGGGTTCGTGCCTTGGGTTCGTGCCTTGGGTTCGTGCCTTGGTTCATGCCTTGGGTTCATGCCTTGGGTTCATGGTTCGTGCCTTGGGTTCGTGCCTTGGGTTCGTGCCTTGGGTTCATGCCTTGGGTTCATGGTTCATGCCTTGGGTTCATGCCTGGGGTTCATGGTTCATGCCTTGGGTTCATGCCTGGGGTTCATGGTTCATGCCTTGGGTTCATGCCTGGGGTTCATGGTTCATGCCTTGGGTTCATGGTTCGTGCCTTGGGTTCGTGCCTTGGGTTTGTGCCTTAGTTCCCCGATGTAAACAATCGAATGCTGACAGTGTTATTATTATGTTCACGATATATTGATTCCAACACCACAGTCAGTGCATTAAACCTTTTTTCTGTCTTCCCGTAGGAGCCCAGACCCTGTTTTCGTTGCCGCGGCGACCTGGCTATGGCACTGTCGGAAAACCCATCCGGCTCTTGGCCAACTGCTTCCAGGTGGAGATCCCCAAAATCGACGTGTATCTTTATGAAGTGGACATCAAACCCGACAAGTGCCCGCGCAGGGTCAACCGGTAATAAAACCATGACTCTACGATGCTCTGTTCTTTTAAGTTTAAGTGTTTAAGTCAGTGTGTGTGTGTGTGTGTTAAATAGTTTGGCCTTTTTGCTTTGTGTCACAGGGAGGTGGTGGACTCCATGGTTCAACATTTCAAGGTGACGATTTTCGGGGACCGCTTGCCCGTTTACGATGGGAAGAGAAGCATGTACACCGCAAAGCCGCTGCCCGTCGCCACCAGCGGGGTAAGAAGCCACACTACACACCAGGAACAGCCCACAGGTTTGAGAGGTGCTCAGTCTCGCCCTTGTTATACGCACACATTACAGGCGAGTATAATGTAGTAGTAAGAAGAGTCAAAGTCCTTTACAGCTACATGAAATTAGAGGAAGACGGATAAAACATAAATATAATATATAATTAGTTAGATTAAAAGCTTTGCAGATTAATCAGCAGTTGTCTTATTATATTATGCAGCCAAATAGAACTCAAGGACCCTCCAATTGCAGACGGAAGAAAAGCATCACTTTCTACAAATGCCACTGTTGTACATCATATATGGCCTAACTGGGTGGTCTGCTAAGAATTTTAAAGGAATTGACAGCATTTTTCACATTTCTAGAGTATTTTAACAGGCATTTGATCTCTGCTTTGAGTAATAATAATTCTCAAAAACATCTTGGGAGGCCACAGGTTTTGGCCCCCGGGCCTGGCGTTGCCTACCCCTGCTCTATGCATCGCATCCGATGCAAACTTGTGTTGTAACTATGCTAATTGCATTGTCCCTGATTGATAAAAAAGAAAAAACTTGAAACACACCCTCACTGTGTTTAGTCCTGACAGAGGCCACTCTCTGACGACTTTTACAAACGGTGCTTTGCTCGTGCTCCTTGTGCACACATGTCAAAAACACCTGTGGTCATTAGAGAACAGAATGTAACAAGACGGTTTGTATTATTGCAATATCAAAATACCACTGTTGACTTTAACAATAAATAAATACTATCCTCTCTTCTCCTCAGGTGGACTTGGATGTGACTCTGCCCGGGGAGGGGGGTAAAGACCGTCCGTTTAAAGTCACCATGCGCTTTGTGTCTCTGGTGAGCTGGCACATGCTGCACGAGGTTCTGACGGGGCGCGCTGTTCCCGAGCCGCTGGACCTGGACAAACCGATCAGCACCAACCCAGTGCACGCCGTGGACGTGGTGCTGCGACACCTGCCCTCCATGAAGTGAGGACGGACTTTATTTTCATTAAAATACGTCCTATTTTTGTAACGCTCAACAAACACCCAATATCACAATCTAAAGACTGGCTTTGGAGGCTTTGACTGGGGTTTTTTTATATCCTGCAAACAGTTCATTCAGGAAAATATATCTACAATTCACAGTCTCTTCATAACGCTGTGAAACCGTCACTAAATGAGGCACGAGTGGAGTATTTCCTGTTGATGTGTTTCAGAAATCTGATCCAAGGCGCCCAGGAAATGGAGACATCCTGAGCCTACTGTCCATCTCCAGCCCGTCTTGTTTACACAGAAACATTTAACATCTTATCGTTTTGAGTTGGGTTCAATGGGCTTCACAAATGCAGCTTGGTTGATCAGAATTTGCATCTCCCTTTGGTTATTTTACTGTGGCGAGGCAGACGGACATGATGGATTTATGTCCATAGAAAATCCTGCTACGTTTTAATTGCTGATATAATAGAATCAGTTGTATGTAGTATAGGGTTTATAGGTTTTATACATAACAGATGCCCGGGAAACAGGATTTTGTTTTCAAACTAGATCTTTGCAATCTTTACTAATTGAAATTACAAACATGTTTTGATTGTAATTATTATGCAGCCCTATTTGACATACATTTTATAATAGATTGGAAAAAAATTGAGGGGAAACGAAAGAAAAAACATTATTACATGTATTAAACAATCTCTTGTAGCTTGTCCTGTTGCCGTGGTGTTTACATAGAAGTCTCTCTCCTCTTTTAGATACACCCCTGTGGGCCGGTCCTTCTTCTCGTCTCCAGAGGGGTATGACCACCCGCTCGGGGGCGGCCGGGAGGTGTGGTTCGGCTTCCACCAGTCGGTCCGCCCCGCAATGTGGAAGATGATGCTCAACATCGACGGTGAGGAGCTGGTTCACTCGCATCCCGTCACCAACATGATAAAAACATTTATCATTCACAAAAATGATCCTCACTCGCTCAAGATCTGACAAATGCGAGTGTACTACATGTCTGCCCGGGCTCCAGAGTGCATTGCATTTTACAATGTAGACACCAAAGTAAAGTCAGTGCTGGACAAAGACGCAAAAGATCGTCTGAGGGATCTTTGCACTTCTTTCAGCAAAGCACAGATGCTTCGCTCTGAATAGTTTCCATTACGTTTCTAAAGTGTTTGTCCTGGTTCACCTAAATGATACAACTGGTTGCACAAACCCAAAATGTCAGTCTTGAGCTCTGTTTGTGTTAACCACTCTGCCATCATGTTTTCAGATTTACACTACTGTAGTTCTGTCAGCAAGGCTTGGAAATGATAAACCATCCAATCCATCCATTAAGATGAAATGCTTTTTGTGTATTTCTAGTCTCGGCCACAGCGTTTTACAAAGCACAGCCCGTGATCCAGTTCATGTGTGAAGTCCTGGACATCCACAACATCGACGAGCAGCCGCGGCCGCTCACCGACTCTCACCGCGTCAAGTTCACCAAAGAGATCAAAGGTACAGAGTGTGAGGATTATACTCCCTTGTCCCCTCTCTCACCCAGAGGCAAACCACTGTCTGTGCCGCTATTTTTAGATGAAAGGGCTTTTTATGTCCGCCTGGTTTATTTTGGGATCCTTTTGCTGCTGCTCATTAAGTGGAACAGGTCGTTTTAGGAAACGCTTTAAATTCATTTGTCTATGGATCACAAATAATGTACTCGCTAAGAATCAAGGTTGAATTGAGCTGGGTTGAAAGTTTCATTTTGTTGTGTGTTTTGATATTTTCAGGTCTAAAAGTCGAAGTAACACACTGTGGAACGATGAGAAGAAAATACAGAGTTTGCAACGTGACACGGCGACCGGCCAGCCTACAGACGTATGTGATTATGCATAATTAAAAGTCATTAGGATCAATTCAAGATAAACATTTAAATTCATGCCATTTAGAGATCGCATCATATATGGTGCGTAATATTTTCTTTGCAGGTTTCCTTTGCAGCTGGAGAACGGTCAGACGGTGGAGCGAACGGTGGCGCAGTATTTCAGAGAGAAGTACAGTCTGCAGCTGAAGTTCCCGCACCTGCCCTGTCTGCAGGTGGGACAGGAGCAGAAGCACACCTACCTGCCCCTGGAGGTGAGGACACATGGCAACGTTTAAAAAAAGTGTTTGACGGTTTAGTCTTGTAATCTTTATTCATCGAACCTCTTCCTTCTGTTGCTCTTGTGCTGCAGGTGTGTAACATTGTGCCTGGTCAGCGCTGCATTAAGAAGCTCACGGATAACCAGACCTCCACGATGATCAAAGCCACGGCTCGCTCCGCTCCGGACCGACAGGAGGAGATCAGTCGACTGGTCAGTGTCTCGTAATCCACACCGACAAAATACTAATGTATGAGCTAAAAAGGTTTCTGTTATTGGGGCGACAGTTGCGCAGTTAGTAAAGTGGTTTGTCTTGTAAACTCGTACGGTTGGCATTTCAAATTTGTGCTCTAGTTTCGGCGTTGCTTAATCCCGGTCTGTTTTTAAACTTCCATCCATAAATTAGAGCTCCTACACCACACAGCAAAAATGATCTGAAGTCATTGCAGTTGGTCAGGTTTTGTTCGGCAACACAATGTGCCCAAAGAATGAGATCAGCTGACGACCTGAACATCCTGAATGACCAGGTTATTATACAGTATGAATGGATTTCTTCCTCCCAAGATGACAATGTCAGGATTCATCGGGCTCTCACTGTAAAAGAGTGGTTCAGGGAGAGGCATAATTTTCACACATGTATTGGCCACAGTGTCCAGATCTTAACCCCATTGAGAATCTTTGGGATGTGCTGGAGAAGGCTTTGCACAGTGGTCACACATCATCAATACAAGTTCTTGGTGAACTTGGTGAAGTCTGGAAAACTCCTCCAGAAGAGGGCGCTGTCCACATAAAACCAAATATTTTTTAAAGTAGATGTGCATTGTTCTAATGTAGATGCATTTTGAGCAAGAATATGTGCAAAAAGTAACATGAGTGTCTTCACTCATCATTTTAGCAGTTTATGCATTTAAATGTATCAAATATGAAAATCGCAAATCGAATTGCAATATTTGTCAGAAAAATTGCAGTTTGTTTTTTTGCCCCAGTGAACGTGTGCTGTAATCAAAGTTAAAGACTCTCCAATGAAATATTAGAACATGTGACCCTTTTTTCTGTGGTTTATAGTTGATCTAAATCCGTGTAACTGATTGTTCATTTCATTTCATTGCCGTTTCAAACCTAACCCCTCTCTTTCTGTCTTTCAGGTGCGCAGCGCGAACTACGAGTCGGACCCGTTTGTGCAGGAGTTCCAGTTCAGAGTTCGGGACGAGATGGCTCAGGTCACGGGTCGCGTCCTGCCGGCCCCCATGCTGCAATATGGCGGCAGGGTGAGCTCTGAACCCTTTATGGTACCTTTCCTTTAATCACGCTTCATTTGCATGTTGTCAGTCTCTGTGTGCACTACAGCCACTGTCCACACATTCCTCATACATTTTACTTCAGAGTCTCATTCAAATCACTTTTTTCTGAATGAATGCATTATTCCTATAAACAAAAAATAATGATAATTAATATTTCAATCATTTCTGTTATTGCCTATTGAAAGTTATTTTTCTAAGCTTTTTATCAAACTTTTTATCCTCCTTTGGCAACTGGATTTGGCATTGATCTCTTTGCATGCACTTGCTGCAATAATTTCAGTTCCACATGTACAGTGTGTGTATATATACATATCTTGATTTAAAAACTCTTCTCTTTAAAACCTCTTCATGAGGGAAAGTTATGCAAGTCCAATTCTTTGAAGACACTTTTGACCATAATGCCTCACAAAAATACATTTATAAATGCATTTGTTGATATTAATGTAGTTACTGTTGGTGCGAGTCTGAGCGGATCAACCTACGTTGTGTTTTCAGAACCGCACCGTGGCCACTCCAAGTCACGGCGTGTGGGACATGAGGGGCAAACAGTTCCACACCGGAGTCGAGATCAAGATGTGGGCCATCGCCTGCTTCGCCACGCAGCGCCAGTGTCGCGAGGAGATTCTCAAGTGAGCACTTTCAATCTCAGTCACTATGTTTTTACACGCTTGTTTATGACGAGGGAACGGCAAGTATTTAAAGAAAAGGCCACAGTTTTTTCCACACTGAGATGTTCTTACATGGGCTTAGACGAGTTGATGCGAACCTGTCTGGTCTTTACGCATGCGCTCAGTCACACAAAAGACCGAAGATGTTGTTAGCGTTTAGCCTCTCCTCTATGCGCCCGAGAAGGGTAGGGCTATTTGAAGCGACCAAGCTCCACATTTCCCCCATTTAAATACGGTTACGTGAGTAGGTACACAATCCAAGTATAGTTACACAAAACTAAACATGTTGATTTTCTAAGCTTGGTCGCTTCTAACTTCACCCCTGTTTAGCCCAATAAAGGAGACGAGGAGAGGCTAAATGCTAACAACATCTTTGGTCTTTTGACTGAGCGCATGCGTGAAGACCAGACAGTTGCGCATCAACTCGTCTAAGCTAACATATCTCAGTGGACAAAAAGTCGTTTATTCCTTTAAATATTTCATACAGAACATTAAGTCTTTTTTTTAGGGTTGTGGCAATATATCGATTTAGCAATGTATCACAATATTTTTGGGGATGATATAATTCCGATGATACTTTTGATTACAATATCGATACTTTTGATTACGTCATGCATATTAATGAGGTAGCAGTCGCTAGAGGCCAACAATGATCAAGAATTCTGTTCATTTGGGGTTGATTTAATCTTTTGGAAAAATGACTTATTTAAATGTAAATGAAGTGATGCCGCTGACAGATCAATAGACCCTTTTTTGTGCAATATATCCATTATCGGCGTATCGTGAGTCATATCGAATCGCCTAGTCTTTTTACAAGCATTCGTCATGATTCTCTTCCATCGTTTCGTGACAGGAGTTTCACAGATCAGCTGAGGAAGATCTCGAAGGACGCTGGGATGCCGATCCAGGGCCAGCCGTGTTTCTGTAAATACGCCCAGGGAGCCGACAGCGTGGAGCCCATGTTCAGGCACCTGAAAAACACGTACGGCGGCCTGCAGCTCATCATCGTCATCCTGCCGGGAAAAACGCCGGTCTATGGTAAAACACGTCATCTTTTTATGGGCACATTTTGTTCGTATGACGGAGGAATTGCAGCAGCTACTTTTTGAGCAAAGCGTTCAATAAAAATGCATAATTTATGGTCCGACAAGTTTAACTGCGGGTTTTGCTGAAATTTCTTGAAACATTTCTTTCAGTTGTGCAGAAATATTTGCTCAAAAACAGCTCTTTATGTAGTTTATTGTAATTTATCCACATACTAGTATTCAACTTGGTTACAAATCTTTAAAAAAAAGATGGCGTAGAAAGCTTCCATTACATTTTTGAAAGAGTTTGCGATTTAATAAGCAGCTCCAAGTCGCCTGTTGCTTTTTTCTGGCGCAGACGGCCTCTGAAGCTGCTTATTTGTCCGTCTCAAAAGTTCCTGCCTTGACCTTACTCAAAAACGCTTACCGTGTCCTTGTCCCCGCAGCTGAAGTGAAGCGCGTTGGGGACACTCTGCTGGGGATGGCCACTCAGTGCGTTCAGGTGAAAAACGTGGTGAAGACGTCGCCTCAGACTCTGTCAAACCTCTGCCTCAAAATCAACGTCAAACTCGGAGGCATCAACAACATCCTCGTCCCACACCAGCGGTAAAGATGTGTTCCAGTGCTGTAAAACTTCTATACTACTATTATTTTAGAGCTTTAAATGTTGTGTACCTCTGCTAAAATGATGATGGCCTATGTAAATAATGATAGTAACCAACTTTTTAATCAGAAATTCAGATATATTGTCCTTTTTACTTGGATGCCTCTTGTTGACGATGAATGTTGTATTTGAGTTCATTCTTTGACGTGTTCTCCGTTTGCCCTCAGTCCTTCAGTTTTCCAGCAGCCAATCATCTTCCTCGGGGCTGATGTCACACACCCTCCAGCGGGAGACGGGAAGAAGCCGTCTATAGCAGCGGTAAGACACAACTGAGGCCATTTTGTCTCACCAGCAGAAGAATCTACTGGGAGTTTCTATGTGAAAGATATGCCAAAATAAATGGTGTGAAAGAATTGAGCCATGCAGCGTTGTGGCAGGAGTGAGACGCCTACTCAAACATTCATACAGGATCTTTGTAGGCCATAATTCACCGGTTTCTCCCTGACCACCCCTCTCCTTTTCTGCAGGTGGTGGGGAGCATGGACGCCCACCCGAGCCGGTACTGTGCCACGGTGCGGGTGCAGAGGCCCAGACAGGAGGTCATCCAGGACCTGGCCTCGATGGTCCGGGAACTGCTCATCCAGTTTTACAAATCCACCCGATACAAACCCACGCGCATCATCTTCTACCGGGACGGGGTGTCGGAGGGGCAGTTCAGACAGGTACTGGAGCCGCGGGAATCGGAATCTGCAAACACCAAATCACTTTTATGACGACTGGGGCTCAGTAGGTAGAGCGGGTAGTGTGTGTGCGAGTGGTGGAGGCCGGAGGAGCAGAGGGCACAGATTGGCTGCCTCATCTTAGTCAATTTACCCGAAGGCAACTGTGGCTACAATATCGGTATGAATAGGACTGGGTACCCTTACATTTATTTCCGATACTGGTACTTTAACGATACTTGGTTTACAATACCGATACCTGAACGATACTTTTTTTCAATGGCTATTCTAAATTATTGGTCGTCAAGAACCAGAAAACAGAACTACATTGTTCCCTTATTTCATAAAAGAGCACCTTTTCAATTTGTTTCATTTATTTGAGCTGAAACAACTAAGTCACTTCCTCCACTGCTGTCCCTGGACCAACGGGCATCAAAACTGGTCTCTACAGATGTAAAAAAAAATAAAACTAAATAAATTGCCACTTGCTTTTGATTAGGGGTGGGAACCTCAGGGTACCTCACGATTCGATACGATACACGATACATGGCTTACGATAACTATTATCTCATGATACGCCGATACTGCTATAATGGATATATTGCACAAAAATAAGCTACGATACTTCACGATTAAAAAAAGAAATGCTACTTTTAACCTTTATTTGAACATTCTACATATTATTCATTTACATTTCTTTTCATGTGCTTTGTACCACTTTTATAAATGATCCCTGACTTACACACTCTATAGATCTGTCAGTGACTTAATTTACATATAACATACATATAATTATAAAAAAAAATCATTAAAAGTAATTTATTTGTGCTTGAAGTGCTTAAAACTGTAGTGCTGCCCCCTGCTGTCCTGACTGAATTCTTGATCATTATTGGCCTCTATTGACTGAAAACACTGCTGCCTCATCAATATGCATAACGTTGCTCATTAATATGCATGACATCATCAAAAGTATCGATCGGAATAAAAAGTACCGGTATCGTATCGTGCCGCAAAATATTGCGATATATCGGGAAATCGATATATTGTCACACTCCTGCTTTTAGTAGTATACTTGTACTAGTTTTAATAGTACCCAGCCGTAGCTATGAGTGTAATTTACTAAGCGCTTACCTATGTACAAAAGTGGATCAGCAGCTTTTGAGTCTTTTTGATGGGCTGCGGCTCCAGCTCCACACACGGGTTAAAAGCACTAGACAAATAAGAGTTCCTACCCTTTAATATTCAAGAGAAATATTCCAAACGAAAACCCACATATGTTGATTCTTTTATTTCGGTAGTGTGGTCTATTATCCTGCTGTATTCATCCACACGTTTAAATCTGCACATGCATAACGAACGTCATAGCTTTTACTTGCCTCACCTACTGCGCTCTGGGAAGTCTTGATTTTATCCAAACCCCGTAATGCACACTGAGGTTCAGACGTAGACAACTCGTTTGAATCTCCGTGAAACACTCGTTCAGGTGCTGTACTACGAGCTGCTGGCGATCAGAGAGGCCTGCATCAGTCTGGAGAAGGATTACCAGCCGGGCATCACTTACATCGTGGTCCAGAAACGCCACCACACCCGACTCTTCTGTGCCGACCGCAACGAGAGGGTGAGTGTCCCTCTAAGCAGGCCGATGGGAGCGGCCCGAGGATTATAATAGACCTAGTGCATCACGTGGGCAAAGCTGTTGTTAGGAATGAGCCTTGTCATTTCCAGGTCGGTCGAAGTGGAAACATTCCTGCCGGCACCACCGTGGACACAGACATCACCCACCCGTACGAGTTTGACTTTTACCTCTGCAGCCACGCGGGCATCCAGGTACGGAGTGTGACTGCACAGTTTATTGCAATTTAATCAAACTCTCGGGTTTAATGGTCACAATTGTCCTGTTTCGCAGAAGTATTGAGCCTGTAGTCAGACCTATGCTATGTGTAGCATTTCTGACATAACTTTAGCCACAAGCGCCTCATTCATACCTTCTGTTTCTGTGGTTTTTTTTTTTTTTTGAAGGGCACCAGCCGCCCCTCCCACTACCACGTGCTCTGGGACGATAACTGCTTCACGGCGGACGAGTTCCAGCTGCTGACGTACCAGCTGTGCCACACATACGTCCGCTGCACCCGCTCCGTGTCCATCCCCGCCCCGGCCTACTACGCTCACCTCGTGGCCTTCAGGGCCCGCTACCACCTGGTCGACAAGGAGCACGACAGGTCAGAATCACCGCATAGATTACGTCAAATAAAGTATTGTGGGATCAGAGCTGCGTTATGAAAATGACTAACCAGGGGAGATTTTACAGGGATCACACGGGCAGAAGTCAAATGTAAGGCTGAAACGACGCGTCGACGTAGTCGACGTCATCGATTACGTAAATACGTCGACGCAGTTTTTGTGCGTCGACGCGTCGCTTGTTTACATCATGGCGGCGCGCGATGCTGGCGATGCGAGCGAGGGGAAAAAGGCACGCCAAAAGTAATCAAAAGTGTGGGAGTATTTCCAGAAACGGCCAAATAATGTTGTTTATGCACACTGTGTCGAGCGGAAATGGCCTACTACAGCAGCACAACGGCTATGAACGAACATTTAAAACGAAAACACCCGACAGCGTTCATGCCATCAACCAGTCAATCGGCCGCGTGAGTAATTTTCATTACACAAAAACATTAATGTATTATTTGTATCTGCGTTGTAAATTCATAAACTAAAGCACTGTTCCGCTCTGAGAGGAGTCAAAAACGCGCGTGTCTAACGCTACATAACGTTACGTTAGTTGTGTAACTAACTAAACTACCTTTGTACAACATTAACAGTTATGTACAAACGAACAATTAACTTTAATCATACAATCATTGTTGTGTGCTGGTTATTTATTTTTTATTTTCAGCATTTTAAAGCAAATAAGCAATACTTTTATTCAAATGTTTACAGTGAGTGTTCCAGAATATTTTGCACATTTTATAGGCTACTGAGTTGCACATTGAGCCATAATTTTATTTGGTTAAATAAAAGCCATGCCATTTGAAAATACTGGCCTACGTCAATTTTTTCCCCTTCATTTTAAATGAAAAAATAATCGGTAAAAGGAAAAATAATCTATAGATTCATCGAAAAAATAATCTATAGATTAATCGATTAATCGAAAAAATAATCTATAGATTAATCGATAGAAAAATAATCGTTAGCTGCAGCCTTAGTCAAATGGAAAGCGTTTTAATGCAAATCTGTGCATATTTCATTTCCTAAGATTCGCAAACATTTCATCAAACAGAGGGAAGAGAATTGGACAAAACTGGCAACTTTTCAGCTTTTGAGCAAATACATTGTGGTCAATTGTGGGGGGTGGGTGTTAAAAAATAATTTACTTTATTTTAAAGTTTTATGCTAAAACACTAAAAAGCAACATGTAGCCATAACTGTAGGCTCAATACTGGGCTCAAGCGGTTTAAAGCACTACATCATCAAATAAAAAATGTTTCATGTACTTTTATAGACAAGCTTTGGGGCCTCAGAGGCCCGACAGGGGGCCCAACTTTGGCAACCACTGTTGTAGCCCATCATTTTGGTATTGTCAATGTCATAATTTCCCATTAAATTTAGATTTAATGTCAGTGTGAATCTAATGTAATGCTTTTTAATTACATTTAACCTCTTAACCCACGCCTTAACCACTTCAGCTTTACCCAAATCTACAAAACTCGTCAACTGATTATTTCCCTCGCGTTGTTGCCGTATTTTCTGCACTTTTTATCACTTTTCTGTGAATTTTTGTCACTTTTTCATCGCATTTTGTTGCATTTTTGACACTTTTTTTAAAGAAGCTTTTAGATTTGGGTAAAGCCAAACTTGAGAAAATGTGCTCAGTTCAAGTGGGGTTAATTATTTTAGTGACTTTTAATGCCCCACAGAAACCCTGTTTTAAAATGTAAATCACTAAAGTTTTTTTTTTTATTACAAGTATTTGGACACTACAGTATGTTAGATGTATTTATTCATGATTTAGGCTGAATATTTGATCACAACCCAAGGGCCTTGTGTTTAACACCTTCTCTCCTCTCTGTCCCGTCAGTGCGGAGGGCAGTCACGTCTCGGGGCAGAGTAACGGCAGAGACCCCCAGGCCTTGGCCAAAGCCGTTCAGATTCACCACAACACACTGCTGACCATGTACTTCGCCTGAGACCCTCCATAACCGCTCCAAACCAGTCCAGTCCGGCCTGAACCTGAACCAGAACTGGGCCGCCCCCTCACCTCTGCGCTGGTGCTGCTTTGGGCCACAAGAGGGCGACATAAAGCCAGAGAGGAGTATAGCCACGATATGCAACTCAAAACCAGCTAACTGCCTGTGCGCTAACGCCATGCATCTCTATATCCGCATGTCCTTCACTTTATTTCAAGACCTTACGTTTAGCAGCTGCGCTAAGTCCTTTTTTTTAAAAATTTAAACCTTTTTCCAACGACGGCGCATTCGAAGGTAGAAGGAAAACGATCGGTGTTTTGATTCATGGCGGAAGCGGGTAGCAGCCACAGTGACTGGTTACAAAAAAGCGCTGGTTAAAATGTAGACCGATTTACATTCATGTTTGTTTGTCCCGAGTGCGTCCAGCGATGATCTCGTACTCGTTTTTGTTTGTGGATGGATGGGTGTGAGTGATTTATTGCCATGGCAACACCCTGTTATAGTGGAGAGATCCCACGGAGGAAAAGAAACTGGACTGAAGGTTCATTACCCGCTGACACGTATACATCCTCGGAAGTCAAACGCTGGCTTATATTAATTCTGTGAGTAATTCTCGACTTCACACCGCTTCAGGAGATATAATGCTTTTTCAAGTACTACCTCAAATGACTAAATCGATTCTGGATCTCAAACTGTGGCGTTTTTTCTGGTGATACTCGGGGCTCCAGTCTAGCCTTTGTTCATTCCTTTTGGATGCGGTTTCATGTACGCTTCAGTTTTAAGCTTGTGATTTGGCTTTTGCAGGTTTAGACATGGGTAATGGCCAGTTTAAGCACGACTTAGCCCAGGTTTAAGATGGTTTTAGAGCCTTTTTTAGACCGGAGCGGGACAAATTTAGCCTTCATCTAGTCCCGGTACTTGGGAAGCAGTTTTAATTTTGTGGACTGTGATATTTAGTCATAGTTTTAGTCAAGTGATGATTTTGCTGACCTAAAATGAGCTAATTTAACCTCTTACCACCCGCCTTAACCGAGCACATTTTCTCGTTATGATTGTCAAGTTTTTTGGTTGCGTTTCCACATGTTTTTGTTGCCTTTTTTTGTTTTACTTTTTTGAGGCTTGATCACAGTAACACTAAGACAACTCAATAAGGCCAAACGGCAATGAAAATGTGATAAACAAAACGTGACTAAAACATGACAACGAAAACAAAGAAGAAGCTTAGATTAGGTTTTGCACGTCTTAGCTTTCAAATAAGGCCAATAGGCTGTAAACTCTCCAGTCGAGAAGCTTTGGGGAAGCTGGAGAAAGAGTGCTCTGTTAAAGGGGGGGAAAAGTAGTTTATGATGACTAAAGCTATGACCAAAATGTCCAGATATTTGTCCACTAAAATGACTAAATAAAGAATGAAAAGAAGGTACTAAAGGTATAAAAACTTCCAGTGTCACAGTTGGGAAGCAACATATTTCACCGGGTGGTAACTTGTATGTGTGAATATGCTTTAAATCACACCCAACACTAAACCAGTGTTGAAATGTGTACTGTATACTAAAATAAACTAGTACCAGTTCTAAAGAAGACTCCCAAGTACCGCCAGAAAAAAATCCACCCACTACTTCATCGTACAAACAAAATTTGTTTGTACGATAAAGTAGTGCGTGGACTAATGAGACTTTTGTTTGAAACTGAAGCTTGTAGCAGTTTATCGCACCAAACGGAGTTGGAGTTTACTTCCTGAAACTTGTCCAAATACGGCCAGTGCTTGTGACGTCATCATCTCAATAAGCCCGTCATCCTCTTCCGTCCAGTTTTCTTTTCCTCTCCTGTGGGAGCCTTGAAAAACTCAGCATTGCCCTTTAAATGATTCTTGTGTTTATATAAATCACGGCTGAACGATTGTTGCCCCTTTAAAAAGCCAACGGCGACTGCGGTCAGCCGCTAAACGAGGCCTGAAGCTGTACGAATTTACAAACTTTTGGACAGAAACCTCGAGCCTTTTCGATGAATTCTGAGGTGCGGATGAATTGACGCTATTGGCCGCATTTATTATTATTTAGTCTGTCTTGGTACATAGTCATACAAATCGTGTGTATATTTTACTCTTGCTATTTATTACTTTTAAATTAAGTGTCAGACGGTTATAGCCGATACTGGTTTTAACACCGCAACCTTTCGATTTATTTTTTTTTGCAATTTTTTATCGACCAATTAAGTTATGAAGAAGCCCATCAACAGTGCAATAAAAATTGGAGATTTAATGAGGGAGAGCGAGAGATTTGGTTTGAAATATGGGTAATTTCAAGAGTTTTGTTGTAAGAGAGATTTTAGCAGGTGACAATGGGACGAAAGCGAGTGCAGTATTTGAGAGAGTCTTTTGGAGAATTCACAAAAAGTGCCTGAAACGTTGATCAAAAGTTGTTGTTTTTTTTTGTTCAGGTTGTTTTGGTTGATTACGACGCAAAAATCATGGCGGATGAATCACCAAGCGTAGTCGTGTGATTTTCCAATGCTTGGGATTCAATGTGATTTTCTGGGTCGTGTAATGATGGAGTTTGCCTTGACCAGTGTGACTTATTCTAAGAAATAACTTGGCATTTTGAGAAATCGGCACCCTTTTGGACCCACTGTAAATCCAGCCTCAACTGACTGCACTTTAGCTTCATGTGGTAATAGTTCTATATGACTAAATCATGAAAAATTATGGCCAGCTGTCGTTCCTAAAATTCTTCTTACTAGACCTTAAGTATGAATATCAAGGGAGACGCGTTCGGGCCAGTTCGCTCTTAACATATGAACTTTCACCTGTAAACAAATAAATTACATAATCTTTAGTAAAGTGTTTAATCGTTGCACTGATTCAACATGAGAAATTGTCAATTAAAAACTTTCCAGTCTCGCACTTGAACATTTTGTAGGGTTTTTCAATAGGTAATTCTTAGCCTGATTGATTGAGCTTTGAACCCCAAAGAGCATTTTTGCATTTTTATGCCTATTGAAAAAGTTTAATGATTACTGGTAGAGGTTATGTTTAAAAAATAATAATACAAAAAAGTAAGTCTCTAGCCCATTCCTGTGTGGAGTTTTAAAAGTTTAAAGAAATGGCTAGAATGCTCACTCCAGCCACTAGGGGGCAGCTTAAATTAAAAAAAGGTCCAGCTGAGGGTGCTGACGTAATAAGGGATCAGGATATAAATAACACATTATAGCCACGTGTTTTTTTTTTTTTGGGGGGGCGCTAGATCGGCCGATAGCGGATATTGTAAAATCCCCAAATATCTAGCTCTACTACCGGTTTTGAAATGTAACTAAACCTTGTGTACCATTTGAGTTCCCTGCTTCAGTTTGAGAAACACTGGTCAAGGCGACTGATTTAGTTTAATGTAGTCTAACAGCCTGTTCCTTGGTCACATGTATGCAATAAAAAAAACACACCTTATTGGCTCAAGACTACCAAATAACAATAACTAAAGCTGTCATTTTTAAACTTTTGAATGGCATTTTCTCAGTAATCAATGCCAAATCCTTGTCACGATGTTGAATATGGTGCTGTCCCGGTGAAACGAGGGGTGATCTTCGGGTTTTGGGTGCTACATTTGTGGACCGAGCGTGCCTACAGAGGGCCAGAGGAGAGCGAGAAGGGAGAAGGGGAGGGATCGAACTTAAGCTGCTACGAGAGGGAGAGAGAGAGAGAATATTTAATACTCGAGAGATATATTTATGAAAACGAGGACACACTGCACTTAAAACACATGGAGAGCAGCTAAGATGGTGCTAGATTTCTTACTTAAAATGTGGAAATAAGACTGTTTGGAAGTGAGGTTGTACGCTGAGGTGTTGGGTCCGTGTTGCCTTTGACTGTCTTTTCCACATTGAGCCACATTGAAATGCATTTTGTTCAGTTCCTCGTACACTGAGCAGCTACTTTGGCCATTACTCTTCTTTCTAGAGGCGAGCCTGGCCCCTAATCCAATTTATCTTATTTTGAAAACCAAAAATGTTGTGAATTTGCCTGCCTACACTGCCCGGCCCAAAACAAAAGGCCACACATGACGTTGTTTTGATTATGAAGCTTCTGCGATGTCTCGAGGCCGATTCCCGTCCAGTGTTGCGTCCATTTCTCACCAAGATCTCGTCATGGTGATGGGAGAGTCGGACCACTGCGCTATCCCAAAGATAATCAATGGGGTTAAAGCTGCACTACCTGAATCAAACCGCCAAAGTCGAAGGGAGCTGAGTGAAATCTCTCCGCTGTTGCCTGAACGCGTTTCTAGCTCTGTCTCAGATCCTCCCTCACATCCCAATTGCTCCACTTGCGTTAATTAGAAGCGACCGATGCTAACGCTGTGCTAATTTAGCCTCTGACTTCCTGGTTGGCCCCGGAGGGAAAGGCGCTATATTTTGACCCACAGCGGCGCGACGTGGTCTGTTTTTTCTGTTGCAAATGTCGCGTTTACGATGTAGATCTACGGTGCCAAATGTAGCTTACTCCACTACAAGGAAATGATTGGATTACCACAGCTTTAAGGTCCGGATTCTGTGGCGTGAAATGAATGCTCCCTGGACAACGCTTTAACAAACCCCAGATACAGGTGGCGATTTTATTTTTGGTCGGGCGGTGTATTTTATCAATTTAATCAATCATTACAATAACTCTCCCCTTGGGGACTCAAGGGCAATAACAATGCATTAGCAATATTACAGTACTGTCAGCCCTCTACCTTTTTTTTTAGTGAAAGATTTTATTTTTTATTTTTCAACAACCTCACTTCGAAACATCACTGCCATTGCCAGCATTGCACTTGAAGAGAAGTTTGTTTTGGTTGCCTTCATGTGACTGTTCTAACAAAGCCATTTAATATTGAGAGGGCAGCAGAGACGTCTACGGGGAGGTTTGCTAATAAACGATCACATTGCAGTTGTTTTTGACCTACTCTATGGTCAAATATCTCTGTTAATACTTGGCCCATGAGTGTGAAACCAAGACTAGCTTAGCGCGTGAGGTTTTCTCTCTAGGGCTGCTCGATTTGAGGAAACAAAAGTATATTATCGATACGATTTTAGCACAGTTATGTTGCAGTTAAACGGCTAAAAAAGGACCAAAATGAGGCTAAATTAGGAAGAACTTGATTAAAACTTTAACTTTTTCCAAGCTTCAATTTGTTATTTTCGGCTGTGTTTGACAAATTAAATGTAATTCTCTTGCGCAGAGATATTTTTCCCTTAGAAGTGCGTAGACTGCTGCCCTCCGAGATCATGGCACTGAATCCTGTTACGCAAAACCAACCTGTTGCTTCTTGAGCCTTATCAGAAAATGTTTCCAGCTATTTTAAGACCTCTTAAATCGACCTGTCAAGTGGCTTTGTACTGTATGTACCACCAATGTCTGACCTGAATGTCCCGATACCACACAAAGCGCACTGCTCTCTCATTTCTCACAAACCAAAATCGTGTATCCGAAGCTGAAGGTTTAAGTGGTCTGCACGCGCATTTGACGAAATTTGACGACGCAATATTGTCCTTTTTTAATTTATGTGAAATCTTTTGAATGACTCTTACATTTCTATCTGCATTTCCACAAGTCGGGGAGCGTAAGGGTCTTGTTATTTACCCCGTGTGTCCGAATAGACCTGTGCCTTTTCTGATGGTGCTGAAAAAAAAAAAGATTTTACAAGCGAAATCAAAGACGAACATTCACATGACTATATTGATATAACTGTACTATACTGTAAGGCGTGCGTGTGTTGTATCTAAATGTTTATGTTTCACATCTGTGCGAATGTCCTAATAAATATATTTTATGCCAAGAAGACAAAAAAAAACAAAAACGTGCAGAGCTTTTGGGGGAGTAGGACCAAAACCGGTGACACGTGGGGTCGATGTAGTCGAGTCGGTGGGCACTCGCAACTCTGCAAACGCAATTTTTAACGTGGTATTTTGGAGATTTTTAATTTTTTTTAAAGCCGGACGCGAGATTTCTCAATGGCAGGGCTGCGTGGTGTGGAGAAATTGCGTCGACTGCCTTGAATCTTAAGAAAATACTAAAATGAGATTGTTATTGGAGTAAATAAGGGAAAAGCATGGCTAAAGCTGAACTTTTATGCGAGAAAAAAAAAAAAAGATTTATATCTGTGCATTTGACCTTGTAGTGGCCGAGCTGCTGTTTGAGTGGTCAGCAATGGCGCCTTTACTTTCGCTCCAGGATCAATTGTTTGGAAGGTTTTCAACACAGACCTCTCACCAGAAAACCTACAAAACAATGGATCCTGGAGCGTCCTAGAGACCACTGTGATGATTAGTACAAAGGTGCCCTGTTGAACACTCATACAGCTGCTGGGTCCCTACGAGATTAAATACGCACAAATATCAACTTTCTTTTCCACATAAGTTGCATAATGCACCTTTTAAGTTACATGTGTCAATTTGGATATTGCACAGAAGAGTGTTTTGGTGATATTTTCCAGACGTACTCGAGGGATTTATCAAATTCTCAGCAGTAATTGATCTTTTGGGTGAATGTATCGTAATTTGGCAATTAATATAGACTTTACATTTATATGGAGCTCAACAGTCCCATCCACGTTTAAACCCCCATTCATTTTCAGCATTGATTTTTCAAAATGTTTTAATAAGAGTTTAAAGCACAACGCCGGCTAACCAGCTATGTGCTAACTCACGGACAAAAAACACACAAGGTTAAAATTGGAGATTTGTCTAAAACTGAAAAGTCAGAGTTCGGGAAAATCTACTGTTGTCATGGAGATCCGTTTGTGGCTGTTAGCATACATTTTCCATAGACTAATGGTGCGTTCCAGGTAACTGGTAAATTTCCCACTCCCCACTTGGAAAAATGCCTTGGAACTGGTAATTACAACTTGTAAACTCGGAAACCTCAAGACTGCTACGAGTTCGTATACGAGATTAAGACGGTAATGGCGCCCCCCAGTGGCGGAGCGCAGCTAATGTAAAAACTGTAACAAAACCACTGCATCAGTGACGTGAACGTTACTTTTGGTCACAGCTTACAACATAACGTTATGTCGCACGATTTTTATTATATCTGGTTTAGAGAAACGTTCATATAACGTTAGCATCTTATGAGCTAACTGTTGTAGCATTAGCCGTCGCAAGTCATACTTTTCAAATGGGAAAGTTACCAGTTGCCTGGAACGCACAGTGACATAAGCTAAAAACTGTGTAAAAAGCTGTGCATTTTATTATACTTTTTAAAATCTCCATTAGTTTATTAATGAGGCAAATCCCATGATGCTTAGCGATATGACGTCACAGTCCTGAAGTAGTACAAGTTTATCAAGTATTGAGTGTTTTCTTCCTTGTAAAATATCCGGCACATACTCCTTAATATTAAAATTTTGCGCCAAAAAAACAATGCTAACATTTTTAGCAATTTATTTTACATCCGGACCCAGGCACGTGACGGGAAGTGGGTGGGACTGTTGCGCTCTGTTAAGCCTACATAATAAACAGAAAATGTATCTAGTTCTAATCTCTGTCGAGTAGCCCAAACAGCTCACTGAAAAATCCCAAAGTATCGTGTTAAAACTGGGGGGTAAACTCAAGACCTAGTAGCTAAATATCAATAAAGCATTATTTATTCGCCGCCCACTTCCTGCTGCATTTTGTCGTTCCTTTCAGAGACAAAATCACTGTATTATCTTTGCATTTATGTTCTGGTTTTAATGTGAAATGTAGTGGTCGTTTACAGACAGGTTCGGGACTATGGGGCCTTGAGTGATAACGAAAAAATGAAATTGCGAGTGCCCACACATAAGGGACGCCCCACATGGACAGACTTTACCTCTCTGTGGTTCGTAGCTGCATATCAACGATGCTCTTTTAATAAAAACATCCTGTTTTAGTTTCACGGTTTTATTACTAATGATTGTTGCTTGTTATGATTTTGCTTCGTGTCACTTTTAGATGTAAACTGTTCGTTGAGACCTTTGTCTTAAACTCGTCTGAACCTGCTCCGGTGTCGAGCCTTTATTTGGCTGTTATATTTAATTTTTGATTAAAATACTTCTATGTATTAAAACATGGTGCCTGTTGGGTTTTTTTTTAGTTCTCTTTAGGCGACTCTGCTCACCACATGACGAGTTTGGTCATTTTGGGGCGCAGCCATATTTGAACTTGAATATTTTTTTTTCGGGGGTACTTTCAATGACCTCAGATTAAGAAAAAAAAAATTAAAAAAAAGGTGGAACTGAGTAGAATTTTTTTATTATTTTCAAATACAAGTTTTAATGATGTTTTCACTTAAATACTGAATATATGTTTAGTTGCTCACTTTGTTCAAATTTAGGATCCTCGAGTTAGGGGGAACTTGAAGTATAAATCAATGTCTCAAAGGGTATGTGGGAAAAAAAATATGATTTAAGACTTTTGGAAGCATTTTATAAACCTGGTCCGTTTGTATCCACGGGTAGCCTGTGTGGTAAACAAATTAATGATTTGTCAGTGTGGGTGGGTTTCTCTTGAATTTGTCTGCTTCCCTTTGAAACATAAGTTTAAGAAAAGTTTGTGATATTGACATCCACTGCATTAGTATGTGTTGTGAATAGTTCTACTTCTTGTTTCTTGATTATAACTTCACTGTCATTCTGTGAACTCTGGGTCAAGGCTCTTTTTGCCCACGATCAGGGGACGAGGGTTCCCTCAAAATGAACCAAAAAAAGCATCAAAATAGCCACACAAACGAGACGAAAATGAGGATGAATGCGCAACAACAAAGTGGCAAAAATATGAAGAAAAAAGAGCAACAAAAAAAAAAGCGATGGAAAAAGTAAAAATAATTAAATAAAAAGTGACAATAACACGGCATCAACACAAGGAAATAGATCGGTTTTGTTGGTCTTGGCTTTCAAATGAGATGGCACTGGCTCGAAGCTCGGTTCAGGTGGGGGTTAAGAGGTTAAAGAGGTTGCGCTGACTCTTGAATCACAATGTTCACCTCCTCTGGGTCATTAATAAAGACAATAATGATCTTCTGTTATCAGTGTTTCCCGTCTGTGCCAGTATATTAATGTTTACAACTGTTTGTCCACCTCTTCCTGTCTCTGCCCTCCTTGACCCGCAGTAACACACCTTCCGGATTAAGTGTCTGAACGTGGCACATTTTAATTTTCTTGTGTCTACAACTCCAATAATATAATAACTCTCCACGCTGATTAAATCTCCGTGGACGTTGTTCGAGGATACAGCCCCACATTTCCTCCATTATTGCATTTTGTTCAGAGAGAAAAGTGCCACAGGAAGCAGTGACGCACAAACTGACCTGATAATCAATGACGCAAGGCCACAAGGGGAAACAATAAATATATTTTAATGTGCATTCAAAACATTGACACAAGCTATTTTTGCACGGCACAAACTGAGGGAATTTACAAGAGTTAGCACCATGTGGCCAAAGAGGGAGATCATTGACTTCACCAAAATACTATTGAATGCAGTGCTCAGTTTGTCGGCCAAAATCTTTCGTCATAATTTCAGCAAAAGTAATCATTTGTTTGACTAAAACTAAATTAAAAGTAGTTCATGGTGACATAACTATGAACAAAATCCCCAGATATTTTGTCAGTGAAAACATTTAACGTCTTAACCCCCCACCTGAACCGAGCACATTTTCTCCAGTTTGGTTGTCAAAAAGTGACAAAAACAAGGCGAAAACGCGACAAAAAGCAACAAAAAAAGAGACAACACAGTTAGCTAAGACCTACAAAAGTGATCCTTTCAAATGAGCCATTACACTGTTGCTCCATTTAAACCTCCCACGACAGCTTGAAATAGTAACAAAGTCAATTTACTTGTACTTATGCAGAGTTTTTGAGGAGCTTTACTTGTATACTATTGATAACTTTGTACACAATACGTCCTACTCCACTCCATTTCTGTTAGGGCTCCAAATAAAAAATTACATTTGGCAATGTGTTTTGTTAATTTTATAAAGCCCAACAATGCACACCCTGTGAGCAGTAGGTGGCGCTATGCAGTTTTGTCATGTTGCTGTCGGCCACACGTTTTTGAAGCTGCAAAGTTATTATTTTTCACTTATTTAAGCAAATTGTACTTTCTGCTTTGAACTCATTATGAAGTATTTTTAAAAGCAAATACGTCTGTGCTTTCTTCTTCCCTGATGTCATGGGATTATTCCTGGATGGCAATACCAGGATTCAATGGGTTTAAATTAAGAACGATTGGTTCAGGGAGCATTATATTCACACATGGATTTCACTTGGCCACTCCTGGACCCACCACCTGCAGGAGGAGCCATAGGGGCTGGTGCAATGTGATCTGGGCAGCTCCAACGCCCCCACGACCCGGCAACGGACAAGTGGAAGAAAATGGATGGATGGATTTCACTTGCTGAATTTCATGCGATCTCCCCATAAGCCCCTCCCACCTCCCGCTTTTTGCCCTCTTCGCTGCGCAGGAATATAGCTAAATAAAATGAATCAGGCAGAGCTGTTTGGGAACTGTCGCTGCCTGTGTTGCACTGGAGAGGATTCAAAGATTACTTAAAGCTGTGCGAGTGGGTCGACACATAGATCCAGGTATGTTTTTGATGAGAGAACAACATTGTAACAAGGTAAAAAGCTCTAAAAAGCAGATTTTGCACAATTCCCCTTTAATGGAAAATCAGCTGCATCCATTTCTGGCCACAATCATCTCATCTTAAAGAATCAGAATCAGAATTGTTTTATTGCTATTGTCATGAACAGGTTCACATTTAGGCATTTTTCGTGGTTCAATCGTGGAACATAAAACATACAACACATAACTTAGAGAAATGATGAACTATAACTTAAAACTATAAGATTATAAAGGCATGCATAAGAAGATTAAATTTAAGCCATAATGAAGACAGCTTGACATGGAACATGGGTTTATTCACAGATGTGCAGGTGCATTAAGTGTTAGCAGCAGATATGAGTGTGGACAGAACAGATATTGCAATAGAGCAGTGCAATGGCTGGAACGGGTTATTACATTCATGAGTCTGATGGCGGAGGGAAAAAACTGTTCAAGTGGCCGGATTTATGGGTCTGGATAGACCGTAGCCTCCTGCCTGAGGGGAGAGGGGTGAATAGTCCGTGTCCAGGGTGAGAAGTGTCAGCTGTGATCCGACCCACACGCCTCCGGGTCCTGGAGGTGAACAGGTCCTGGAGAGATGGGAGCTCACAGCCAATCACCTTCTCTGCAGCACGCACAATGCGCTGCAGTCGGTGCCTGTCCCGTTCTGTAGCACCGGGGAACCACACGGTGATGGAGGAGGTGAGGATGAACCACACGGTGATGGAGGTGAGGATGGACTCGATGATGGCCGTGTAGAACTGCACCAGCGTGATCGGCAGCTTAAGTTTCCTCAACTGCCGTACGAAGAACATCTGCTGGGCCTTCACGATGAGGGAGCAGATGGTTGGCTCCCATTTGAGGTCCTGGGTGATGGTGGTGCCCAGGAAACGGAAGGAGTCCATGATGGAAATGGGGGTGGGAGAGTCTGTCAGGGCGACGAGGGATGGTGGGGCTGTGTCTTTCCTAAAGTCCACGATCATCTCCACTGTCTTCTGGGCGTTCAGCTCCAGGTTGTTGTGGCTACACCAGGACACCAACCGGTCCACCTCTCTCCTGTAGGCGGACTCATCACCGTCCGAGATGAGCCCGATGAGGGTGGTGTCGTCCGCAAACTTGATCAGTTTAACAGACTGGTGACTGGAGGTGCAGCAGTTTGTGTACAGGGAGAAGAGCCAGGGGGAAAGTACACAGCCCTGAGGAGTTCCAGTGGTTGTAGTCCAAGTGTCCGAGACAAAACAGATATTAATCCTTCAGAAAGTAATCCACAACATTCACATAGGTCTAACAGAACTGCACTTTTAAAAGGGTTACATTTTAACTTAAGATAACAACATTTACTGCAATAGCAAAAGGTCGTTCTTTTCAAGGCAAGATCACATGGTCTCTTCTTTGTATTTCAAATATTGTTCAAGTTCTGTGCAGCAGGTTTTTGACACTTCAGAATGTGCATTTTGGCCATGATGCTTTGGCAGCATCTCTTCAGCATCCCTCGCACCGCCGCCGACGAGAAGTAAAAGATGATGGGGTCGAGACAGGCGTTAAAAGTACTGGACAACAGTGCTGCGTGCCTCCAATGCTCACTCCCTTTCCGGGCGAACCCGACCACATGGGACACATTGTATGGCCCAAAGCACACCGCGAAAACCAGCAAGGTCCCTAACGCGAGACCTATCGCCCTCAAGCGCCGGCGCCTGCTAATGTTCGGCAACCGCGACAGGATCAGGATGAAATTTACATAACAGAAGGTGCAAATCAGGAATGGCACGCAAAACAAGACCAAGAATAGCTCTAAACGAACAGGTAGCACAACTGAAAGCTCTTCGGGGCTAAAATCCAAGTAGCAGGAAGCCGGGGTGCTGCCGTTTAGGATTTTAGCGGTTGGCACGATGTAGACGATGCTGAGATTCGTCAAAGTGATCATCCAAAAGATTGCGGTTGCCAATACTGCGTAGCGTGGCCGTCGACAGAGGGAGTATCTCAACGGGAAAGCCACGCCCAAATACCTCTCCACGGCAACAGCGGTTATCAATAAGGTGCTGTTGTAGATGGTGACGTAGAAAATGAACCCGGTGACGGGGCACAGCCAAAAGGGGAGGGACCAGGTCATGTGGTCCAGGGCCTCCTTGATCTTGAACGGCAGAAAGGCGAGGAAGATGAGGTCGGACACGGTGAGGTTGAGCAGCAGGACGTCGATGGGCGTGGCTTTGCGGTACACTTTGCGCCAGAAGGTGCACAGGGCCAGGATGTTGGACGGGACGCCCAGCACGAAGGTGACGATGTAGCCCGTCGCCAGCAGGCCGCAGCGCATGGCGACGGGGGTGTCCGAGCTGGGAAGAGAATGGATGAATAGATCAGGTTAGAAATCTAGGCGTAATCATGGACTCAGACCTGAACTTAAACAGCCACATCAAAGCAACAACATCATCAGCTTTTTACCATCTGAAAAACATTAAGATCAGAGGAATAGAGTCAAAACCAGACTTAGAGACACTCATCCATGCATTTGTCTCCAGCAGGTTAGACGACTGTAACGGCTGCTCACTGGCCTTTTCTAAACGAGCTGTTAGAGCTGCAGGACATCCAGAACGCTGCTGCTCGAGTACTGACAAGAACCAGAAAATACGACCATATTAGTCCAGTGCTCCGGTCTCTGCACTGGCTTCCTGTCACTCAGAGAATAGAATTTAAAACAGCTCTGCTTGTGTACAAGTCTTTTCATGGTTTAGCACCAAAGTCCATCTCTGACATGTTAGAGCCGTATGAACCATCTCGGGCCCTGAGAGCTTCAGGGAGGGGTCTCCTGGTGGTTCCCAGAGTCAGGACTAAACACGCTGAGGCTAAAGCTAAAATCTGGAACAGTCTTCATGAGGATGTGAGACAGGCCTCAACTCTGACAATGTTCAAATCCAGGCTGAAAACAGCTCTTTTTACCCGAGCATATGAAAACTGAAAGTATTTTATCTGCACTCTTGCCTTTTACTGTCATTAATAAATGTTTATGTTGATGTTTTAATGATTGATTTTATCGGTTTTCTTGTAATTTTATGCAACTGTGAAGCACTTTGAATTGCCTTGTGTATGAATTGTGCTCTACAAATAAACTTGCCATGCCATCAGTAACATCAGGTTTGCAAATGTCTCACCACAGCAGATGATAGGCTTGAGCCAAAACGTGTGGCAACAAAACATAATTAAGTGCAGGAATGTGTCCAGGCAATTTTCACTCTAGTGGTCCAGTGGTGGCATTTAACGTAACGGCATTTTCCTGCTTAGATTTTGGGACTGAAAGCGTTCAACTGTGTTCAGATGCTTTTATGTGAATGATAACTCCAGCGTTTTACATTTCGTCATTGGTTTATGATCATGGAATGTGCCACTAATACCAGAGTACATGCACTGTCTGATAAAAAAAAAAAAGAGTCACCACCTGGATTTAACAAACTGTTCTGATATGGGAACTCTGCAGTCGGTCCGGTCTAGGTTCAGCAACACAACGTGCCCAAAGATCGAGATCAGCTGACGAACTGACCGTCCTGATTGACCAGGTTATTCCATCAGTGGATTTCTTTTCCCCTGATATTCCCAGATTACAATGCCAGGATTGATCGGGCTCACGTTGAGGCATCATTTTCACACATGGATCGGCCTCCACAGAGTTCAGATCTTAACCCCATTGAGGGTCTTTGGGATGTGCTGGAGAACATCCCATCAGAACTACAAGATATTGGTGGAAAATGAACGCAACACTGGATCTTTTGACATTGCAGGAGCTTTTCCAGACAATGCCACAGTGAATGTGTGTTATAATGTGTATGACGTGTGTGGCAACTTTTCTTTGTGTGTCAGGTGGTGTACTCAAACCTGGCCAGCTCCTACACACACACACACCTGAACTCGGAGTATTCTTTACCACTTGACTATTCCTCCTTTTGTTATGAGTCACCACAGCAAATTATTATGCCCTTCCTGTCACAATGTGCCCAATTTGACTGAAGTGGGCCATGAGGGCGAAGTGTCTTGCTCTGGGACACAACAGCATTGTGAATTGAACCGGTGACTGTCTGCATGAAAGGCAAAGACTGACTGACAGTGCCTTCAAACCGTTTTATGAACTGAACTCCCCTAATGTTTCTTTTTCTTCACTAAAAGCTGCTATCACTATCACTAAAGCCGTGCAAATACTAAAGTCACATTCAGAAAATAAAATGCATCTCTCACTTCGTAGATTTAAAACATATTTAAACATGTATCAAGCTCGCTGTCACAACTGGACATTTTTCAGTTTCTATGCACAGACTCAATGGAAAGAAACAGGATTGGTCTTATAGTTTGTTTGGAGTTGACTATAAATCAGCTGCGCTTGCGTTAACAAGCTTCAGATGGAGAGTTTTGTCTGTGTTATGATGAAACAAATACAGCTTGTTGTCCATATGTGCTCATTCTCCTTTAGACCTTTAGATCAATAATAATAGTTGTTGGTATTGTTTTATAGTAATGTTTAAAATCAGAATCAGAATCAGAATAGGATTTATTGCCATGGTTTGAGAACAGGTTCACAAACTAGGAATTTTTCTCGGTGCAAACGTGCGACATAAAACATATAACACAGAGTTAATAAGCTAAAAAACTTTAAACTATAAGGCTATAAGGGCATGCATAAAAATATTAAATAAATAAGATAATATCAATAATAATTTAGCCCTGTTATAATTCTAGAACAGACCACACATAAGGCACTCTTTTTTTGTTTGGAAATTGGCTCATTCATTCAGCTTCTTTTTTTTTTTTTTACTTTCGAATATTTCTTTTTTAAATCTTAGTTTATTTCTCTTTGGCCTTGCTTAATTATTTACTATTATCGCTCGTCTATGTTTCATGTTGCACCGTTAAAAATGAGTTTGAACTGATGCTGCAGTGGTAACAAAAGCTTTGATATATGAATAGCTGTTTAAATATCACACTATTGCCTGCGTTACTATTTCCGTGGGGCATAACAAGTCATTGAACTGAACTGTTAAAACAACGGCCTTAAATGTCATCAAGCAGCATTACATTTGATCTCAACCGGCATTAAATCGGCATTTCTTTCACAATGGTCTCCTTGCTCACATGTTTTACACCAGCCGTTCATCAGAAAGTGCAATAAAGCGTGGTCAAAACACATTCAGTCGCAGGTTTTGCTGAAAATTGCTGCAAAACTTGAATCAGTTTTATAGAAATATTACTCAAAGGTTGTCTATGCTTTTAAATAGCCACTTTCTTCATCATGTTTACTGGATGGTTACAAATGTTTGGATATATGCATATTTGTGTGAATAAAAACATTACATTTGACTTGCTGTCATCTAAACACTGCTGTAGTTGTAAGATGCAAACTATATTAATCCCATAGGAAATTTCTTTTTTTTTTGCTGTTAAAAGCATTTCAGTCACACATGAATGCAAGAAAAGCCACATATTTTAGAAGAAGTAACAACACAGTGCCCGTGGTAAACTAACTTGTGTTTTATGCAATGGTTATAATTGTTATTCTGTCATAAGAGCATAGAAACATCACAGGTATCTTTTAACAATATTAGAAAATAGTCTCACCTGTTGTCAGGCATTACATATTTGGAAATCCATCCCTTCCATGAGTCTGGTCAGCAGCTTCTTCATGAGACAATCTGAGGGACGTTGCTCTGAAACGGAACTAAAAATGTCCCGGGAATGAAAAAAAAAAAAAAAAAAAGACGCCGGAAATTTAATAAACCCCCCCCTTGCCTTTTCAAATACACAAAGAGAGAGAGAAGAGAGAGAGAGAGGGAGAGAAAGAGGGACTTTTATCCCATTTGTAAACACGATTAATCTAGTTGATCAGAGCCTCCCAACAGTGAACATATGGCACCACTGCAATGTTATAAATTTACAACCTTTATAATATTACTGCTCAAACAAATAAATAAACTAAACTAAACATTAAAGTTTACGGTGTCTCTGGACTTTATATTTCTCATCTCCAATAGATTGAGTAACAAAGTGCATATGTAGACTATAGTGAGATGGTCTTATTGGAACAGATACTAGTTCTTCACTGAGACACTCGTGTATTTGTCTAAACACTAAGATAAGATTGAGAACATTGTTATATCGTAAAAGAACAGCCGGTCAGCGTCTGCCAGCTGGTCACGCGCAGAAATAACGAAGAGTCAAATGTTATAGCAGCGGCGTCGGAAGCGTTTGGAAGGTGGGGGGGTTGACTTCATAAAATTAAGAACTACAGGTCAAGGTCAGGTCAATGTTAGGGCTTTAGCCAGACTACATCCGTTACTTCAAGAAAACATGAGAGAGACTGGATCAGCTCAGCAGCGCCCCTCCTGGCAGCTGGGTGGACATACAGGGTGGATAACCAAACACCTGTGGAGTCGCTCAGTGAATTTAGCGCTCCATTAGACGGTGCGCTCGTGTTTGCATCCACTTTTATTCAGATTCAGCCACACCCGTTAACTCCTGCCATCGCAAACAAACATCTCAACGCTTGTTTCTTCACATTTCCCACAAACTCGCTTTACAAACACATCCAAAGCTGATGTTCCTTACCTTAAAGTTACTGGCCAGGCCCTTTGTACCGATGAAGACACGCTGTCCACCTGCCGAGGACCGCGACAAGTCCTGCTCCTCCATGTGATGATCCGTGAAAAACTCCGAAAACACGATGCACGAGTGTCCTTGTGCTTCGGTTTGGTTAAATCTGTCAGTCCGTCCAATGATAATCCTCCAGTATTCTCACTTTAGCCGTTTTTCACCGGTTTACAGGGACATGTTTACAGTTCAGCCGCTCTGAGGTGATGGTGGCAGAGCCGCATAAACACAGCTATGCAAAGCGGAGCGTACGGGTGCGGATAATGCCAAAATATATTGTTTTTTAAAGAAAATAAGGCGCGGGTCATATTTAATTGTTTGCCCTAGGACCGCCTATTGAACAGGTCCAGTCTAAACTAGTAAATGTAAAGTCAATGAAAATTCATGTTGTGAAAGTGGAGGGGACCAAATAATGGTTCCGACGCCCATGTGTTATAGACAGTTCACAAAGATTAACACACGGTCATCACTGAACAAACATCATTTAAAATCAGGGTTTAGGATTTTGAAATGAAACACACATTTGAGTTACATGGTGCGGACTTGAGAATAGCAACCACAGAAACGCCGTTAGTTATCTGAGCCTGTTCCTACAAATGTGCACTTCTGTTAGTGTCATGATTTTGTTTAGTTAGCCATTGCTTACGTTCTGATTCACTCCCTGCTCCTTGGTTTTGCCCGTTCCTGTTCATGTTTTCCTGCCTGCCCAGTTTTCCTGCTCCCCATTCCCTCGTCAAGTCGGGGGAGGTTATTTAACTCCCTCAGTTCAGTCAGTCTCTTGCTAGATTGTCAACCTGTGAAGAGAGACTTTCAAGCTCAGTTAAAGTATAGAGAGATTCTGATTCTGATTCCGATTGTTAAGTAATCTGTTTTCTGTTCCTGTCCTAAAAAACAATAAACAAGTCCTGTTGGGGAAATCTTGGTTATCCTTCTTTGTTTTGTTTGGTGCCCGTTTATTCAGGCTTGTTCAGATATTTCAGTTTCCTTTTACTCCATCCTGTGTTGCATTTGAGTTCTTCTATATCGGTGATAGTTAGCAAACAAATGAATGGTGAAGCCAAGCCCCATGCTAAAGTATGGAAAGGTATGACATGTTCATTTCATGGCATTTATATAATTTCTGTGTTTTGTCCACTCTTTTCTCATTAACATATAAGATCATGTTGACCCCACTAGAAGCAGAAATTTAACTGACAATCAGTTCGCATTAAGCTCAGAGCCCAAGTGTATTCGCTAATTTGTATCTAAAGTAAAATCTCAAAGGAATGTGGTGGATGGATTGACACCAGCTGAAAACATCTGAATCTTTCATAATTTGGGATGTTTGGTGCCTTAATTCCGACGGCTATGGGAAAAACACTTTGAGCAGGCTAACAAACTCGGACAGCCAGTTTCCCCGGACATTTCTACATGCTTAGATGGACGACGTTGGAAAACCATCAAAGTCCCACCACTTCCCCGTGCAAAGGTTAACGCTCGCACTGTCGCCGTGGCAAACACCAAGGCACTAATCCGAATAACAAAAACACATCCAATAAATCCATGAGTTAAGAAGCCTTTATTTTATTTACTGGTGAACAAAAACCTCATCCTCATTGTATGTTAGTGTAAGCTCGCTCGATCCAGTCCCTCCTCCAAATGCTTTAATGAAAATAAATGTTTCTTTTGTATTAATGCTTTGATTTTTTGTTGGACGAAAGAGTTGACTTGTGAACATACGAAGTTTTTGAAAGAACCTGAATCCATTCTGCTGGTCCTTTCCTCAGATGAAGTATTGTAATTCAGTGCCTGAATAAATGCCTCATCAAAGTCAATACATTGCCTAAGCTCACATTGTCTTTTTTGCTCAGTCGTCCCTCCTGGGTTTAGTCTCTTGGTCCCGTCCTTTGTTTCTCATATACGCCTACAACATTTGCCCCTTTATCTTTGATCGCACTCCGCCTGGGGCCCCGTTGACCGAAATGACTCTGCCTTCCGCAAATCCTCCCCATGACGCCTCTGGGCACCGCCGGCGACAGCATCAGCATCACCGCGGGCTCCAAGAACACGTTGCAGACGCTGGTCAGCATGGCCGAGCTTCGCCACTCCACGTCCCTGTCCAAAGCGAAGCCGACGATGTGCGACGCGTTGTAGGGCGCGTAGCACACGATGAAAACCGCCAAGGTGGACAGGGCAACCGTCAGAACCCGCCTCTTCCCCAGCGGTCGGAGATGGGAGCGCCAAATGAGCACGACGCAACGCAAAGTGCAAAAGGACGTTATGACCAGCGGCACGATGAACAAAAGTACGGCCATCTCGAGCCGCAACGGTAGCAGCACTTCCAACTGGGTCTCGTTGAACGTGTCGTAGCAGGCCACGACGTCATTTTCAACGGATATGAAGTTCGCCCCGCCTTCCGCTTCGAGTCCGATGCCGAGGTGGACGAAAACGATGGCCCACAAAATGGCGCTGATGAAACAGGAGAGCTTAGCGCGCCGGTACGTTTTGTAAACGATCGGGAAGGCAATGCTGAGGTAGCGTCCGGCGCTGACAGCGGTGATGAAAAGGCAGCTGCCGTACACGGACGAAAACAGGAAGAAGTTAAAAATCGGACAGACCAGAGCGGGGAGTTTCCAGGTGTGTAACGTTTCGAAAGTCTTAACGGGAACCCAGGCCACGAGGACCAGGTTGGCGACGCACAGGTTTAGAGCGTAGACGACGTTGGGAGTGGCGCCGCGCTTGCGAGCCTTTCGAACGTACACGAAGAAGACCAGGATGTTCGATGGGAGACCCAGCAGGAAGGTGACGCAGTAGATGGTGATGGCCAGGCAGTCTTTGACGAAATCTGACATGGTGGGTCCACCGGTCGAGCACAGTTTACGGTCAACGAGCCGTTTCCATATTGAGTTTTTTGGGGAAATCTGAGAGCAAAGTAACACCAGGGATCATGGCAGCGGAAAACGTGGACCAGTAACTTGAAATCTGTAGAGATGTGGTCCTCGAAAGTCCATCTGGAAATCTAATTCCAAATAATGTCAATGACCTGGTAATATATCCTTGATGCTCCAAAATCTTCAAGCGCTTAATAATTACCAGATTTTCAGCAAGAGCATCTCACTGTTGTTTCAATGTTGATGGACAGTTTCATCTTGTGGTCAGAAGCTTCAAAGGCTGTATGATAAATGAAGAGTACGGCATCAAGATATGAAAACAGTAAATGTTCCGTTAATGTTGTTGGTAAAAAAAAAGATCTTCTGGTCTTTTGCCATTTGATCTGTGCTGTGGCTAAAACAGCTCCTGGGCAAATGAGGTTCGTCACAAAAAGCCTTGAAGGGAAGAGTTAAATAGTTTGATTTAGACTGAAAAAATTAGACTGAAAGTGCTCCAAAAGTTAGTAAGAAATAGTCAAATAATCTCGTCAAAATCCCCTTATCGTCAATGAGGTCAACGCTCATGTGCAGAGATTGTCCATAATGTCTGAACTTGCTTTGGAAATCCAAGTTTGACGTCCTCTGGGAAAAAAAGTACCATGATATGTTCCTTTAACTCTCTTCGGATAAACCTCCAGAGCCTGCAACTCTTCACTGAACAAAGGTCATTAAAAATGTAGGCGTTGTCCCAGCCTGGGGTGGGCATGAGGGGGGCGCGTCCCATATGACATCAGGACAGCGATAAGGGTCGCGCTCATGCAGAAATACGGCTCATTAGTCAGTACCGGGAGGCCTAAGTGCCCCATCCCACAGAGAAGCTGACAGGTAGCATGTGGGCACTTATGTGAAATGATTCGGTATAATTCAGTGAGTCAGGCTTTAAAGCATAGACCACAGACAAGACGGACAGGGCAGTAAAACTATAAAAGTCCACATGGGCCGAGGGAGAGCGGGCGTTTGGGTTTACTGTGATTTGTTTGTGACACTAAGACACTTCTCGAGGCCTAATGGCACAGAATAAAAGGCAGAGCAGGTGTGTTGTTAAAGCTCTGGGAAATTATAATGAAGACAAGCATCATCTGCAGAATGAGTTTACTGAGAAGATCACTTCCAAGAAACAGAAATCAATGGCAATGTTTGCCTAGGACTTGGCCTCATTAGCTCAAGTAAAAGTCAATGATAATGTATTTTGGTAAGGAAACACAAGGCTACTGTTTCAGTTTAATGCAATGTATTGGGATTATGTGGTGAAATTATGTCGGAAAAAATGTCATGGATATTATTGCGTTTTGTGCGACTTTAGACTTGGACCTAGTTCAAGAGTAAACGCTTTGATAAAAAGACCCAAATATCTTCATACACTGTAATTAATGTATCCATTTAAATCCTAATCCGCTTGGCATTCTCACAATGGTATACAATGAAGTAACGCATCATACCAATCTCTCTCTATCCAGTATTACCATGTTGTTATTCCATCATCAAAGATATACCTGGAGTTTTCATTTGTCTCATTCATTTTCTGTTTCAAAACGTTTGTCTTCCACCTGTTGATGTCATGAGGTGATGCTCCTGTGCATTATATTTATTTTATTTGGTGAGGACAGTCTTTTTTTGTATAAATACTTATAAGACACAAGTGTGTAAACATGTCTGGAGCTGGATCCAAACCTTGATCTCCTTTTTTAAACCATTATCTAATTTCGGTTTTAACTACTTAAACGGTTCCAACGAAAACAAGGCTGTATTACTTTTTTTTTTACACCATCCTAAAAATCTATCCAAACAGACACATGGTTAAGAGCCAAATCACCCATTTATTGCGGAAAACTACAGTATTTCTGCAGCCTGACTCCATTATCACACTCTCATCTGATCAAACAATTCCACTCACTCAAACACCGCCATTAAAGGTAATGGTCAGTGAGAGCAAAAACAAGTGTAAAATGTATGACAACATGAATACTCACACCAAACGACAGCACACTGACAAAACCACAAAACACACACAAGTACATGAAGAAACAAACCAGTAATTAAGAATAATTTAACTCATGACTTGGAAATTAAGGTTCAAACAAAAAAAAACTTAACATTGGTACTTGATTTGCATGAAATTGAACCTACATCAGAGAACAATGTTTTTTTAATCTGTTTGGAGCCTCAACCTGATTCACGTTTAAAACACATATGAAAGACAAAGATATCAGTGACAACATTTGATCAAATGTTGCAACACTGGCGCCTGTTTGGGAGGTGATTACTTATTACCATGTAGATAAAACTCTTCTGCATGAATTTGTGTTTGTAAAGTGTTAATTAAAGCCGTACTAGTTAACTTGTTTACCTTAATAAATCCTTTCCGTAGTCCCTCTGGGGGTAATACAAGTGTTAATGGGATGATTGGGGGGCCTTTCATCTCCCCCTGGTGTCTCTGGCCAGAAAACCACACTTGCAACTTTCTCTGCACTGGGTCGTAGAGGAGAAATACACACAAATGGAATCACGAGAAGCTAACAGGCTAACGGGCAAAGCTAACTGCGGGCTAGCGCCACTTAAACAGTATTTACAGCCAAGTTTTAGTGAAGAAATTATCTCCATTGTGTAATTGGATGTACAATATCCCTCTCTCCTTTTGTCTTTTCTGTCAGCGTAGTATTTACTCTCACAGACAATTAATGAGTAAAAAACAGCAACATGCTAAGACACCTGCAGTGGCGCTTATGGCCTCTAGGGGCATGAGCTACTTAGTTCTGCTTTAAAGCCACACTGAGAGACATATTGTTACTGTATAGTAACATCTGAATGAATGAAATGAGAGGCAAACATTTAAAACTGGAATGTGTGTATGTTGTCAGTGATGGAAAACACCTCTCCTCAGACCTGGCTTGTAACTTTGCCAGGACTTTTTGTTGCTGACGAAGCCTTTTGGATGAGGCGAAACATTCGAAGACCTCAACTACTGAGTACAGAAGATGAGTCAAGTCATAAAATTCGAGAAAAGTTACGTGAAAGGTTTGTTGGTGTCTGGTTGACTTTAAGGAGCACGCTTTGCTGCAACATTTAGGCAATAGGTGTATAATTTAAGAAATGTTCTCTATAAACACGGAGCCAGCGATGATGTCGCCTGTCGCCCGTGGTTAAGCAGAGAAGTGGAGGATTGTGCAGTAAAAGTCAGTACAAGGTCAGTAGATCATTGCTAACAAACACAACACTGCCACTGTGATGCCATTGTTTTAGGAAAAGTTGGAACAGCGTTTTGAGATCTCGTCTCTCTGGGACCGAGCTTGGATAATAACTGTTACAGACCCTCCAAAACATGGGATTGATAAAATATTTGTGCGTTCAGTCGTGAGCTTCACTCCGTGTGGATGGGGCTTTGAAGTGACATAGATAGAGGCAAACCCTACCCCTATGTCACTTCCTGTCAGTAGCTCAAATAAAAATGACTTTTCTGCCAAACATTTCTTCATTAATTTTTCTGCTACTCTGAAATAAAATGATTATTATTACTTACAACAGATTCTATCCATATAAATAGTCATATTTTCAAAAGCATTAAAACCTGTCATAGGCACTTTAAGCTACAATGTTCCGCACATTGTGATCCTTTCTGTGTTGGTGTAAATACTGTGCACGGTGTCATCGTTGTCCTACTGAGCCAGAAGCTGCAGGTGTCTCCTCCCGCTGGAGTTGGTGAGTGGGACAAGGGGCACAGGGGGTCTCTCTGTACTTGGGATGGGGGTGACTGGGGGGAGGGGAGGGGCGAGGCGGGTCCTGGTGCCGAGGCTGCGCTGCTCCAGGGACAGGGCCTGCTGCTTACGGGACAGGTTCTGCAGCATCCGAGTGTGGTGCAGCTTCAGCCTCTGCAGGGAGTTTCTTATGCGGAGAATGGATAGTTTAAAAATAAATATAAACATTTTATTTCATTGCCAGAGAAACATAAGCTTACTGTGCTTCTGCAAGCTTCTGTTTGAGAGACATGATTGTCGATTCGAGCTGATTGACTTCATAAACAAGTCCGTGCTGAACCTAAAAAAGACAGAGAGCGAAAGAGTGTGAGCAAATACGTTATTGATGTGACTGCTCTATTGCAATTAACAGTATATGAGCTACAGTATATGTACATAGCATGGCAAGCCAGACTGAGTTTCTTTCCTGGGTTTTTGTGTAAATTAGAAAGAAGTAAAGGCTGGCTAAGACAGTACCTCATCTCTGCAGAGGTCCATGCCGGGCCGGTAGGTCCTGTTCTCTAGTCGAGTGTGGGCCAGTTTCAGGGACGCTGTTTTTGCCTGTAAATCTGCGTCCAGCCCTTTTATGTCCCCCTCCATCTCCTCCATCTCCCTCTCAGTCTGACAGCAAACATTAAAGTGCATATGACAGGTTTGAATGCTTTTGAAAATATGACTTATATAGAAGCATAACATCAGTTGCATAAGTATCATTTTATTTAAGTGATACAGCCATTTTTATTAGATTTTTTTAAAGCTGCTGACAGGAAGGTAAAGGTAAAGTTCAATAGCAGTTTGACTCATTGGTCTCATTGGCTTTAGAAAAATATTTTCACTATTATGATTATGAGTTTTGTTTTAAGGCGGGTTGAACCGTTGAGCTTTGGCAACTTTATATAATTATTGAACAATTGCTGCTTGAAATGGAGAAATAAAAATTGTATGTAACAAAAAAAAAGAAAATACTTATTTCCCATTGACTTAACAGTTTAAAATTGTTTGCCTTCATCTATGTCACTTCCTGTCAGTGTCCAATAAGGAAGTGAAACTATAAACATCACAAAATGGTCAAACTAAAGAAAGCTGGGTACAATCTTTAGCAATATCTTAAATATAATTGTGTTGGAAAAAACTGTGTCTAATGTGTCGTATGCACTTTAAAGACAAAGTACTGCGTTACAAATACTATATGTTCATGCGTAACATTGCTGTAGATTCCGCTCACATTTCGTATTTGCCACTCGAGCTCGTCCCGGGCCTGCTCCTCGTTGTGAGTGCGTTTCCTGAGGGCGAACTCGGTGGCACTTCGCTGTTTGTCCAACTCATTCTGCAGCTACAATAATAATAATAATAGTTTTAGTTTAACCAGCGAGATTAAGTAGCATGTTGTAGGGAAATGTGTCCTCTACCTGTGCCAGGGTGAGTTTTATCTCCTCTCTCATTTGCCGGGACAGGTGCATGGCCTCCTCCGCTCGGGCCACGTTGTACTGACTGAACTGAAGCCACTCCTCGGGGGTACAGGATCTGACACAAGTAAAGCAGCTATTTCACTTAATATGAACAGATAACAATGGCAGGAGTCCTTTTATGCACACACCCTGTGGGGATCCTGGTGGGGTTGGGCTTCAGTGATATTTGGGGGGATTTTCTCGTGAGGGACAAACAGGACTCGTCGATATCCAGAGCGTCCAGTTTGTTTTGGAGGTCTGCCGTGAGCTGCTGACGATGTTCCTGCAACACACTGACAACAAAGGCGCATTGAAGCAGGGGCGCGTCCAGGTTCATTTAATTGGGGGCCCAGTAAAATGTAAATAACATATAAAATAATCTATAATCTCATAAACATTTGCTTCGGCCCACTCCTTTTCAGCAGAACTTCAACTGCTCAAATAAACAAATAAACTAAACTAATAATCAGAGCACAATTAGGGCTTCACATTAAATCACCAAAAATTAGTTTTTCATCTGACATTTATTGCGAAGTCATCTTAAAACAAAGTAGGCATTGAATATGCAAAGTTTGTAGTTGTACTTTTTCTAATTTAATTCTATTATATCCTTGTTTTAGTTCTGATTTGGTGTTTTTTTAAGTATTGTTTTCACACAATTTGCTGAAAAATCCATATCTAAGGATTTGTGTTTAAATGGAATGGGGCATACTGTGTCGGAAAGGTTTAGTAAAGTATCACGAGAATGTTGTTGTTGCCGTATTGTACTTCCATATCACAATCGCACCAAGGCACTCTTCCCACAGCAAACATCTCTATTTACATTTTCTCTCAATAGCCTTTATATTAAGGGAATGAATTAATTTTTAATCGTTATCCCTCCCAAGCGCACTAGCAGCCAACATAACAGCCTTCTCCAGGGGGGCACTCGAGACACCCTCCCAGCCGCGGACTGGGCTTATATTTTACCGGGCATTTGACCGGTGGGCCGGTTCCAAAATGAGCCGGTGCGTTAGATACATTTTTTTTATTTTCTGCGCAGCCCGTGCTTTCTGGAATGGAATCGTCCAATGGTCCATAACAGGCGCATCAGTGGTACACGGGCCGCACGCGTGATCAGCCCCCTCCCCTCTGCCCCTTCCATTACTCCCCCGGGGCTTGTGAGTTAAGTGCTAAGGCTGGTCCAAACCAAAAAATGCCCTGGCTGAATTATTGTCCCAGTCCGCCCCTGCACACTCCTGCAATGAACTGAATAAAATACAATGCAGCTCCTTCGTTATTTTAAGTACTTTGTATAATGCAATGAATGGGCTGCACAAGCGTAGGAACAATTTGCAAAATGATATGAAAATGTTAATGTTTTATTATTGTTTTCAGGTGAACTTTTATTTTTTGCCATATCCAGTGGAGCGAGCTGGTTACCACAGGTGTTCGAAGGCCTTGTCTATGAGCTGCTGTAGGGTCTGCTGCACTCGTTCGATGAGAGCCACCTCCGCCTTCAGCTGTTCGTGAGCGGGGTCCAGGACGAGCTCGTAGCCCCTCCGCCCCTCCCTCAGGGTCAGGCACTCGGTCCCCACCTCCAAAGGGAGCGCCGTGGCAGCCAGCGCCTGCTCCGTCTGTTCCTTACACTGTCCGCACATGAGAGGAGAACGTCAACGACAGTTTGGACCAGACACTTGTAGAAATGACAGGATTTACCAACGTCAGGGCGTCCATCTCGTCGTCGACTTTCTTCGCACAAACGTCCAGAGCATCTCTCCACTGAGAAACGTCCCAGATTCTGTCACTGAGGCGGTGGTTTGTGTCCGTCTCATCCCAGTCCGTCTACACAGAGAGGACAATGGTATTTTATCATAGAAGGGAGTGGGGGCAAACTAAACACGATCATCTCAAAACAATGGAGAGCGGGAATACAGCGTTTGTGTTTTGTGTCTCATTATCATGATGACGTACCTGGCAGTTGGTCCCGTTGCGCAGCGCCCTGCCCTCCTGCCTGATGAAGTGGGACACATGTCGCTCGTGCTGCGCGGTGCTGGACAGCTCCAGGTTGTTACTGGTCCACTCCGGGACACTGTGGCGCGGCGCGGGCTTCACGGGGAGCGCAGACATCCTCCTGGAAAAGAACTGAAAAATGGCAAAACCAAAATTAGAAAAGGGGGATACCAATGTGTAGCCTCCAACCAGAACTGTGTTTATTTTTTAATTCAATAAGGCCCTGACCCAAACCGTATCCCTAACCAAGGCCTAAACAAAAATGCGGGAACATTTGACTAATCCCATTAAAACCACCAGCCCATAGTGAACAAGCTCTGTGCAAGTGAATAATAGGCTCCAATGGGAAGAAAAAGTGAGTACACCGTTTGGAATTTCTTACATTGGTCACTAAATGTGGTCTGATCATCAAAATCACAGGAAATAATAAACAGTGTCTGCTTAAACTAATACCACCCAAACATTTACATTTTATCATATTTTTTATTGGCATGTAAATATTCACAGGAGAGCGTGGAATAAGTAAGTACACCGCCTGTATTTCACTGAACTGCAGCAGTTTTGTAAAGAGGAACGGTCCAAGATTCCTGATTGTTGTGAGCTAATCTGCAACAGAAGTAATTAACTAGATTAGTATAAATGTTTCAATTTGAGAATAATAATCAAAATTTGAGTTGTTTTGACTAGGTAAGATGCATTTGGCCATTTGACCTGGATTATTTCACTTGTTTTGAGATGCTTCTGACTCGTTTCAATACATTTTGTCTCTATTTCAAGTAATTTTCTTTGCCAATGGGGCCAGAAAATCGGTCTTATCTCATTGGCAATTTTACTTTCTTATTTAGAGCGAGATTTAACTTAGAACCAAGTCTGAAATGTCCTCAAACTAGCAAAGTAAACTTGGTCAGACCAGGAACAAAGTCTAAATGAGTGAAAACCGCTCAAAACTAGATACATTTCCTCAATTCAAGACATTTAAGCCAAATGCTTGATATTTACTTTTTGCAGTGAAAGCAGTTATTGCTGCAAAATAAGGGTCAGCTGTTTAATACAAGGGTTCACTTACTTATCCTATGCTGTTGTGAATGTCTCAGGTCTTTCTGCAAAATACAAAACTGCTGCAGTTCAGTGAGATTCAGGCGGTGCACTTACTTATTCCATCATATAAAAATATGATACAATGTAAATGTGTGGGTGGTATTAGTTTAAGCAGACACTGTTTAATCATTCCTGGGATTTTGATGAAGAGCAGACCACATTTTAAGTGACCAATTTAAGCAGAAATGTGAGACATTCCAAGCGGTGATACTTACTTTTTCTTCCCACTGTATATAAATTATAGGCCTACTTTAAATTATTTATACAATTCTACGAAGTTATTTATTTCATCAAGTATCTTTTTTATATTCTGTAAAGCACACAAGATATTTTATTTTATTTTAGGGATACGTTAGAGGCTCCGTACATTTCAGCTAGAAAGCTAATAAACAAATGAATCCACGAGGGAAAAGTGGAAATCTGCCATTTTATAATGTTACTCTAAGAACTGTACAGAAGTTGTTATCTTGGGATTTTTTGGCAGCGAGTCATCAGTAGGCCTTCTACCATTCATAAAGTTTCTGTTTTGACAAAGTTAAAGGCAGTTTCAATTTCAGACAAAGCAGAAGAAAAAAACCCTAATACGACTACGAAGTCGACATAAAAGCATTTTCCTTTGGTCCATGTTTCACTCACCGCGGTTTGCAGAACGTTCCCACAGAGCTGGTGTTGGTCTCCTCTGGCAACCGTCTCTAGGCAACCAAGTGACACAACGTTAACTCTACTTAATAATTCACAACACAAATGTTTTTAAGGTGAATTTGACAGGTTTTATGCTTTTGTAAATTAGAATACAAAGTCTAACGGGATATTTTTCGGCAGTAAGTATTCATTATAGTGTTCAAAAAATAAGAAGAATTCTATATTCCAAGGATGGATGGACTTGATCATGGCCCTAGCTTGCATGACTACACATTTGGACAATTTATCTCTTTATGTCACGTCATGTGCACATTTCCGGAAAGTAAAATTCAAAACCAGGCAAACCTATTTTTTACATGCAAAAAATGAAATAACTACAATGTTCTGGTGAGTCTATGCACTTGAGATTTTATTATGTTTTTTTTTTTTTGTGCTTTTCAAAAACAATCTTAACCGGTACGGATCTTTACCCAAATCTAGAAGCTTCTTGACTGGAGAGCAATGGCGTACTGCCTCATTTGAAAGCTAAGACCTTTGTCACATTTTGGCGTGTTTTCATTATCTTTTTTGTTGCTCTTTAGTGGTGTTTTTACAACATTATTGTAACGTATTTGTCACATTTTGGTTCGAGTTTTCCTCCTCGTTTTAGTAAAAATGTTTGTTTCTTTTTTGGCACGTTTTTGTTGCTCGTTGTGTTTTTGTTGCTATTTTGTCACATTTTTGTTATAAAAAAAAAGTGCTCGGTTCAGGTTAAAGTTATTAATAAATGAGCTACACAAATGTTTTATAAGGGAAGATTAAAAAAGTGAGGCGACATAATTAGGCTTATGCTATTCTTGTTCTCATTTGTTTGACCTTTATTTAACTAGGAAAGTCCCACTGAGATTAAGAATCTCTTTTTCATGGGAGTCCTGGCCCCAGAGGGGAACCTACTGTACTCATGAAGAAATAAAATAAAACATAGTTATAAAGTCTTATTTATTGTATCAGAGTTAGTCATGCCAGTGGTTATTTTCTCCATGCTGCTGTGGTGACTTTCAGTGTAGACAAAAGCTGGTTAGTCTTGGTACCACTTCCTCCGATCTGCCCTCAGCACCGTCCTGACCAGGCTGCAGTTATTAGTATGGTCCTCTGCCCTGCAAACGTTCCCGGATTGTTTTTGCGTCTTCGGGGCAAATTACAAATGAGAAAATCATTCAAATAAAACCTTTACATTTCAATACTATCCATATCAGTGCATTAAACAAGTGACCTCTTCATCAGATATACAAACAATTGATTTAATGCCCATTTAAAACAATTTATACAGATAGATATTTGTTTCTTTTTTTAAACGTGGGAACTATTTGCAAGAGAGCTATCGCAATTACCTGAGCTACGCAAGTCTCCAACAGGCTTCATATTAAGGCCTTGGAATAAAATCACCTCCTTTCTGTGCTATCAAACCTACATTTACAATATTAATAACCTCTGTAGAATATTGGCAGCTTTCAAAAAATCTAGTATGAGTGATGGGAAAACTAAAAAGCAAAGAATATAAGAATGGAAAAAGAAGGGAGATCATAACCCACACAAAAACAGCATTGTTTTGTATGCACATTTAAACATAATCCTTACTAAATAAATTAAATGACAAAGCAAAGTAGCGCTTTCTGTTCATTCACATTGAGTAGTTTCAAACTCGCCAACAAAAAAAGTGAAAATAGTCGATGGGATAGTCCAGGAATACTTCTTAATATCTTTGCAAAGCTGACCATGCAGACCCTATTTCAATTCAAACGGCCACACAGAGGCACTTGAATGTCTAAAATTATTAAAAAATCATAATTAGGTCGGAAAAATACAGCGACAAAAAATAGTTATCGCTTTATTAAGTGAAAGAATATTCATATGACTGTATTATTAAACATTTACACATTTTTAGCCAACACAGCCTAAAGTAAAAATGCATGGCAAAATGTGCAAAAGTTCGATTTTTCTCATTCAATTTGATCCTCATTTTGGTTGAGATGTTTTCCCATATTGTGCAACCCTAATAATAACTTAAAAAAAAAAAAGTATGATAATTAAAAATCTTTCAAATCGCTGGACTATCCCATTCAGGGTACAACGTCAATGGCAGGTCATGGTCTAAACTTGAAATGAACAAGGTTTAGTTGGAGGATGGGTCATAGCTTGGTGTGAACGAGGCTGAGTCCGATAACGGCATTTTGTCAGTGTCCCGTGCCTCGTGGATCTACATGGTTCAAAAGTTCGACGCAAATGGTCTTTCATAATTCTACTTCCAGGTTTGGTGAAGGTGTGTTGAAAGGGGGGGGGGAGAGCAACATTAGTGATGTTACAGCAAGTGTCCAGTAAGTTCAACATCATTGGGGCGTTGCGTCTCCATTGATTTCTATGCCGTGCTGCTGTAGCTGTGCTCGAAGTAGTGCATTGTCGTTCTTCAATTCTTCAATCTGAAAGAAAAAATAATAAATTATGAATGGGTTTTCAGCACATTACCATCAATCCAAATCAAGAAGTTTAACAACATTTGTGAAAAGGGAAAAGATTAGCCTTACAGCTTTGTTCATGTATTATTTTCAGTCACAGCGTTTTTTCCCCCCACATTACTTGGGGCTGCTCTACAAGTCCTTCATCAGACAGATGAAGGACTTGTAGTCCGAAACGTAACAGAACAGAGTGGTGTGAGTACTAATTAAAACCATTCTTGGGAGCTAAAATGCAGTTGTGCGGATTTTTTCTATTCTTCTTAAAAACAAACATATTAATGTGTTCGAATGGCCCAGTCAAAGTCCTGACCTAAATCCTATTGAAAATCTGTGGAAAGACCTGAAAACTGCTGTTCACAAACGCTCTCCTTCTAATTTGACAGAGCTTTAGTTTTTTTTGGAAAGAGGAATAGACTAAAATGTCAGTCTCTAGATGTGCAAACCTTGTAGAGTCATACACCAGGACCAAGACTTGCTGCTGTTATTGCAGCAAAAGGGGGCTCCACAAAGTATTAAGTCATGCTGTATGAATACTTGTGCATGCTCCACTTTTCGGTTTTCTATTTTTTGAAAAATCATGCATCATTTTGCTTTCACTTCACAGTGGTCAGTTACTTGTGTGTGAACTTTCAGTAAAAAATTTGAAATGAAATCTTTATGTTTAGGGTTGTAAACATGACAAAATGTGCAAAAGTTCAAGGTGTATTAGTACTTTCGAGAGGCATTGTACTTATTAAAAGAGACTGTAACAAAGTTAAAATGGCATTTAGCTTTTGGCCAAATATATTGTGTTATTTAACTGTTTGGCCAAATTACTGCCGTGTTTTTGTCTGTACTGCCAGACAGTTTTGTACATTGCAGTGTACAAAAAATTATTGCCTATGTTTTGTGTTTATTGCCAATCAACAAACACATTTAATAACGAATGGGATCTTAGATCACCCTCTCTGTGTAAAATTATATTACACTGTAAAGACTAATAGTCTTGCTTAAGCGGCCGTTAAAAACGGGCTATGTAGAGTTACTCTCTATATCCAAAACCATGAATGAAAACAAGTTGAATAATATATATTTTTTCTTCATGTAAAAAATATATATATATATATATATTAGGTATCGGATCAGGACTCAGTATCAGGCAATTCTCAAAAACAAATGACTTGGAGGCAACAAAGCCTGATCGGGACATCCCTAGTGTTTACTGACTTGTTGTCTAAGCAGCTCATTGTCCATCTCGACTCGCTCCACCTCTTTGAAACTGTCCTGAAGCCGCTGGTTGCTCTGACGCAGCTCTCGGATGTAGTCACACGCTTTGGACAAGATCCCGCCTTTACTCTGAAGAAGACAGAGGATAATGATTAGTGATGCCGTTATTGTTAGATCTGGAAGCAGCAGTGACTCAGTGGTAACACAGTTTCAGACTTTAATCAGTTTTACTACAGATCATTTACTCTTTAGTAATGCATTTAAGTTTGGTGTCTTTGCTGGTTTAGACCAGACTAACAGCCAGGTTAAGATATACAGTACATTACTCCAATTTAAGTCTATTGTAAACCCTTTTAGACCTGTTTGGTTCCATTATGATTTGATCTTGATCTAGACCTGGTGGTGATTGGACCATGACTAATCTCATGAAGTGGTACTTGGAGAGTTAAACAGTTTATGAGGTGGTATCTGGTGTGAATAGTTTGAGGACCACTGTAGACAACACCACAAAGGTTAAAAAGCGCCACCTACTGTAAATGTGATCATATTTCATTTCAAATACCCTCTGTTAAGTACAAGCTAAGACTTGGCCTAAAGTGCTGTACAGTAAGTGTAGCGTTAAAGCAGAAATTACGACGCAAGGAAACAAGCAAATACTTACTGCTCCTGTTCTGCTGTCTACACTGCAGTCAGGGATAATTTTCGAAAGTGTTACAATCCAGTTGTTAATCTTATCTCTTCTTCTTCTTTCAACTAGACAAAAAAGGAGTTTGAGTTACAGTTGTGAATTCCCTTGGACAATAAACATCTCAACATTTGGTTTCTTATCAATTCACCTTCATTGTGTTGTGCTCTTCGCCTTTCATCTCTAGGTGCTCGAGGGCCATCTACTTTCCTATGAAAAAAAATAAACAAAAATAATCTAAAACCGTGGCTCAAAACTTGAGGGAAATCACTGGCTGTAAAAACTATTTTGTACACATTTTCACATTTGTTAAAAAAATTAAAAAGTGCATGAATTTTGGGGGGGGGGTTTGTTTGGCTGAGGGTGTTAAGATGAACAATGAACCACAAAATGTCGACTGCTAAAACACACGGGACGATACAGGCTCAGATTGGGCTTAGGCAAAAGTTATCCTCACCAGTTTGAACTGCCATGCTGCAACAAGTCGCCATCATTGAGATCTCTGAGAACGGTAGGTAAGTGGGACAAAGCGTGTTTTTTCAGATGTCGTTAAGTTGGATAATTTTACACAAAACACAACTGATCATTTGTCGAAAGGTGGAGAAAAATAACACGTGGAGTTTTTTTTTTTTCTATGATGATTGGGCATAATATTAGGAGACAATGAAGCAATGAAAGATGGAGAACAGCAAAGAACAGCGGGACAGTAGAGCTCGATACTTACGCAGTGTAGGTATGTGTCCGAGGGGCGAGGGTTCTCTGAGCCGCCGTCTGTAGCACCTCAGGTGGACTCATCATGACATAAAACTGACCTGCAATCAAGAAATATTACACATTTTATTTATTGAGCTGCCCTAAGAGTCAAGATATAATTATTTTACTTTAACTAATGAGCACAAAATGTAGAATGGCAGATTTTAAGCAGAAGAAAACAGGATACTTTATGTTTGCAAAGGATATTGTACAACTATGCTACTATTGCAGTGTTGGTGATTTCGAAATTGCTACATTGCAAATTACAATAATTTCCCTTCGATTGCGTTCAATTGCAGTAACTCTTACAGCATTTAGTAACATATGACAAAGCCATTTCTCACCTCCAGCTTGTGTAATTGTAGGTTCGGCAGTGGCTTGTACTGACACGGCTGTCCCATCACTTACTGTGGCGGCAGGAAAATAAGCAAAACGTGTCTCTCCTCCCACCGTCTCCCCGGCAGGACTTCCCCCGTTACTAAACGGGTTCTGGATCACAGCCTGAAAAGGACAAAATTACATTAATAAGTAACGTCTTTTGAATATCAACTTGTAAACAAAAACAAAACTCAAATGCCGCTCAAAATCACAGTCTGTTTACCTGTGCCACAGCCTGAGGGGCTCCAGCGAACGCAGCGGTAGAGACAACGCTGACTGCTCCTGTCCCGTCTGTGGCCTCCAACTGCTCGTCTGTCACTTGGACGACACGGTATGTCACCTGCAGATTAGAGCAGAGGGTTTTGGAGTTTATATTACCATAACAAAAGAGGAAATGCCCGTTAAACAAAATCCCACCTGTCCTCCGTTGCTATCTGTGCGAAACTGGTACTGTACATTGTGGTCAGCGAAAGCAGCCTGTGGGACGCCAGTGATGGCCACTGTGGTCGGCTCCTCTCCTACTGCCTCTCCTGGAACACAGGATATTACAATATGAAGTTTTGTGATGTACAATTTCTCCATTCAGTTCTTATTATTGCCAGTTTCACATTGTCTACATCTCAAACACTTTTGAATGTCTTTACAGTGCTGAATCAGAAACTGCATTAGAATAGTTAAAACAATATATATAAACTACTGTAGAATAAATATAGATTTACCACAAAGAACAAAGGAAAAAAATGTCATCTTAATTTGCAAGAAAAATTCTGAAGCAAACATCCACCCTCTGGTGACATCTGGCAAATAATTGCTAAATCCAAAAATCAATAACATGGTCAGCATGGATGTTTATTTTCATTAGTGGGAAGTCACTCACCTTCTTGTAACGCCACCACCTCCTCTGTGTCTTGTTTGTCGTGACTGCAAAAAAGATAAAGCAAAAATGACTTAAATTTGTGTTGAAAACAAACTTTCGTTGAATCTATTGTTTTCCACGGAGCCCTAGAATTGAAGCGGCAATAGTGCGCCCCCTAGTGACCCAAAACAATACAGGACATGAGGGAATTATTGATGAAATGTGTGCAAAAATGGCAGCAATACATATTCAAATAAATATAAGAGCAACTTATGGTGAAATGTGCCGGTATAGGCTGTGTATAGCTGTAATATATTTAATTTAGGCAGCCGTACCATGTAGCAGAAACTTCAAAACTAGCGTTTACTCAAAATGCGCCGTGTGTTTTCATGTTTAGTTTAGCCTTCCTGCAAACAGTGGAAAATGTCATGCGAGTCATGCAGAAATAAGCATCCCCAAAGCGCATCCACACGCGCACAAACAAACTAACCCAAAACATGTCAAAAGTACGAGAGGATTGCACACAAAAATGATCGCAGAATGAAAGACTGGGGTTTTTAGGCCGTGGCTGTAGCCGACCTAGCCGCACAGGAAACGGGCATTAGCTTGCCCCTACCTCGCCGTGTTGTCCAAGCTCTGCTCCAGCATATCCATGTGAAGCTTTTGTGGGGTGTGTGTAAAAAAATGCTGATATTCAACGACACTGATTTACAGAGATGGAAGCGCTGGTGGTCACGGGGACAAACACACGGGTCATGTGAGAAAGACAGTCCGGGACACGTGAGGCGCCGAGCGGGCAGCAGCAAAATGGAGGCCGAAGACGCGGGGCAGGCGGCGCCGAGTCGAGAGCGTCTTTTCCGCGAAATAAAACGGCGATCCCGGGACTTCGGCACCATGTATCGGAGCAACGCGACGTCCTCTCGCTCTTGTACACCGTTTAGTCGCTTTGTGTTGGCTAAATTGCGAGCTATGTATCTGTATTTCTTTGCCGAAAGGTCGTTTTGTCCTTCGTTTCCTGGTCCGTTGCTATGCGGTTCGCAGCAGCTGTTTATCCGCTCAAAGCTGCGGGTCTACACAAGACACGGACTGGACTCTATCTTACATTTTGCTACTGAGGCGAACCGCTGTTTTCGGACCATTTCCCCAAGTTAAATCGAGTTAAAGCTACATATTTGTGCTTTGGGCTAGCGTCGGTCGGTGTAATACAGCACGTGACGACAAAAAAACGGGCAAAAAACGGTCGATAAAATGTCTGATACTGTTCCCGAAGGATTAATGCACAACGCCAGAGACAAAACTTTAACGTGTAAAGGTATTTTTTTTTTCCATTTTTTTTTTCAGTAGGAGTTTGTTTGTTTTGTCTCGCTCAATTTTGACAGGTCGCTCTTCAAACGTGTGTATGTTTTGTGTGTGCGTGTGCGCTTTGATTTGCCCAGGTGACCGCTGAGATCCAATACGGGTTTTCGCTCAAACCACATGACAAGGAAAATGTCCGTGGCGAGGTGGAGAGGCAGCGGTTGCCTTTCACGCGCTCCCATAATTCTCATTTTACTGCGTGTTTGACAGCGATGCCTAATTATACCATTAATCCTACAGAGAACACGACCCCCACCGTGTTTTAGGGACTTACGGTGAGGTTGGGCTGGAACATTTACGGGGGGGAAACGGCGCGCCAGTCAGTTTTTCCGAGCGCACAGACCCCATGCAGATGCGAGCGATGGCAGAGAAAAAGCGCAACGTGACACAGTATGGATCCCCCAAGCACTTAAAGACAACGAATCAACACAATTTAAATTAAAAGGGCACATTTCACCATATTGAGATATTTGAATACAAAGGCTAAAACATAAAAAAAAAAAAACCTCATTAAACATACCCATAGTTTTAATGCAATGTTCTACCATTCCCCAAGTCGCTGCCCTCATAGGGGTGCAACTAAGGTTTAACATTTTCAAAATCTGTCTAATTTCAATAGTCCTATTGTCTACTGCCCTCTGGTGGATAATCTAAAACATGTCACAGTGCCCATATTATGTGAACTAAGTAAACTGTTCTTTTGTTTTTCTTTTACTTATGAAGCACACGTTGCAGCACATCCCCAGATCACAAAAGAGAGCATGTCTGGAACAATCCACAAACAAAGACCGAACACTCTTCCACCACTTGCAGTCAGAATGAAAAGATGTCTAATGCCAAAGTCTATACCAGGTAAACCCCCCCCATTATAAGTGCAACTTATCAAGGTGCCATAGTTATTTCTGCATGTATATGAATCAAGCCTAACCTATTTAATATTAAGTGGGACAATGTGATTCAGTAAAGATAAAAATAATCCTTTTAGATTCAACAGTTCTTCTAAAACAGAGCCCGTATTGTCAGTGGAAGTACACTGTTTATAAACAGGAAGTCATGGAATTCAAGCAGTGCGCTGTCAAACGGTAAATGCACTGCGATGTGAGAAATACACAAATATGTTCCGTGTAGTTCATCTGCACATTCATTATTTTCTGTTCAGTCTTGGGCAACCGGATACAGATCAGCATGAACATACAAAAGAAATTAATTCGTGGCAGAAAGCATTGGAGAGATCTGAGTATGTGGATTACATAGTACAGCACTGGCTCCTTTCAGTATACTCTCTAAAGGTGCCCTAGCAAAGTTGAAATTGCTAAAATGAATGAATTACAGTAAAGACTAGCACCGAATGACTATCAGCAAACTGTAAACTTTGATTCAATGAGTAATACTGTATGTATGTCCAAATTAGGATTAACCCAGAATAAGAACTTGATAGCTACATAACGGAGAGATTATTTGAAAAAGTCTGTGTCAACAAATTATTTCAACAGGCGGCACAGACACATGTTTTAATTCCGACATGACACTTTGCTTCTGGTGCCAGTCATTCATTCAAAGCATGAACCCTACTCCTCTCTTATGTAACTCTTCGTAAGTAGGAGTCCCCAACATCACACCGCCGTATAGAGTCACCCAAAACCTTCTGCGTCATTGGGCATTCCTTACTTCTGCTTTTAGTCATCTGAATAAACGGCAATCAAAACTTTCTCTCAGGCAACGAGCTCGAACTAAAATTACTCCTTGGACGTGTCACATGGGGCTGTGGCTTTTCTATGAGCGGAGGATGAGTCACCGTCAGCCAGACAGAGGAGGTGGGCACGGAGGAGCTACGACTGGTTACATTCTCTCGAGTAAAGCTTCATGTAGTTGTACCTTTTAAGTAGTTCAGTTGCAGCTTAGTTTTTTTTTTTTAGCTTGTGCTTCTACATTGTTGCTTCCCATAAATATGTACAGGTGAAAAAAAAGATCTGTTGCCATTCATTCACAAATGTCGTCTCAGATTACTTGATGTTATGCCCACAAAGTAGGCCTATGCACTGAACTATCCTCGCCAGACTTAAATCGAGGAATAGTAACCCAGTGAGTGCCAAACCTTGTAGCTGATCTCTCTCCCCTCCCTCCTTCTCTTCTCCCTCCTTCTCTTCTCTCCCTCCTCCCTCACCAGCTCACTCTTTCCTACAGCGCAGTCGGTGAACTCGCATGCACTGTTCAGACCCGAGCCGCATTTTCTCATAGACCACAGAGGCAGACGCAGCGAGTCCCTTCACATCCCAGACAGAAGACCAACAAAAAAACAAAAACGCAGGTAAATCCCCGAACGCCGCGCATCTTCAGACTAGACATTTGTTTAACTTTTGGGTGGGGCCCGACTCCGCCCTCGGCTTATGATCAATTATAGCCTTTGTATGGGCGATTCTAGAGTTGTTTTATCTCGCACACAGAGATGAAAGGTAAGATGGGACTTCGCTTTACTACTCTTTGATACTTTGGATTCAGTTTTAACATTTTTTAACATGTTTTTTTTTGTGTGTGTACAATAATTACAATGCCGTTAGTTTGGGGATAGACTGATTTATTATTCCGTTATGCACAAAAGGATTCAAGGCAAGATGCGCATAACCTTCAAAACCTTTTAAATAATGAAAAAGGATCAGTTGATTCATACCATAATTTTTTTACAAATGAATGGACTCTTTCGCAAAATGAGTTTGGAAAGTTGTCGGGGACTGACTTTGATGATGAAAAATGTCCCCTTTAAGGTCTTGACATCATTCTGAAATTGAGACGATAGGAGGGACTTTTTCATAATAACTGGTGCTGAGTTACTGGCATCGTGGAAACGCAGCCCAGATGCAGTGGTTGAATCTCGGGGCTTTGCCAGTCCTTTTAAAAAAAAAAAGAGTTGAGAGCTGCAGCCGTCATTAGCAACCATTCAAGACAATACTTTGTTTTATTGCTGCTCTCTGCTTTTCCAAACTGGGGGGTGGGCCAGTCAGTCATTAACACAACGTTTGACTATTATTAGCCAGAATCTACTGTTCCAACTTCCACTATTATTACTGCGCACACATATGCTTTTAGAGTACAATTGTGGAACACTATTGCGTATTTTCCTCCCAAATAAGCCACAACTTCCAGTATTTTCTTTTTTTTGGGGGACTGGGGGTAGGGCTTTGTAGTTATGGCTTTTTTTCCATTAACTATGGGCTTTAGGCGGGGTAAACATATTAGCATTGGCCATACCGGGACAGCCAGCACATGACTGCCAGTGACTATGCACATTCTTATGACACATACTCATAAGTCTAATTTAGAGTTGTCTTCAGATGGTGTACTCTAGTAAATATGTCATTGGGATTGATGCCAAACGCGATGGCAGACGTGAAAACCCGGCTATACTTCATACGGCTGTGACTTTCCAGGTGCTATGGCGACTCCCAAAAACACCCCCAAAGCGGCCAACTCGGTCGCCTCCCCGAACCGCATCACTCGTCTGCAGGAGAAGGAGGACCTGTGCAACCTCAATGACCGCCTGGCCATCTACATCGACAAGGTGCGCTCGCTGGAGTCCGAAAATGCGGGACTTCGGCTCCGGATCACGGAGTCGGAGTCGGAGGTGAGCCGCGAGCTGGGCGGCCTGAAGGCGGCCTACGAGACCGAGCTGGCGGACGCGAGGCAGACCCTGGACTCTGTGGCCAAGGAGAGAGCGAGGCTTCAACTGGAGCTGGCCAAACTCAAGGAGGAGTACAAGGAGCTGAAGGCCAGGTGGGTGGGGACAGGAAAGGGAAAAATTTTGTTTTTTGACTCAGAGAGAACTGATTGTGCAATTAAAACAGTGCAACCAAAGTAGTTTATGAAAATAATATCAGATAACTCTAGTATATAATCAGTATTTTTACATTATAGTTATAAGAAAATGGTAGTAAGCGCAAAATGCAAAACCACATATGAACAACATATACAAAATATTGCGTAATTAGGGACACCCCCCCCACCCCCCCCCCTCACTTCCCGGGCCCCAGAGCAGCTGCACTGGCCACACAGCCCACTGCTACAGCTCTGGTTAGTCTATTTAACTGTTAAGTCCCAAAGGAAGTCCTTTGTTAAAGACACAATGACTCAGATATTTAGTTTAGATTAGATATTTACAGTAGCAAGTAGAAGATGGCAATGAGTAATACAGTATATGAGGTAAAATGAGACACGTGCATAGGCTCAGTGTTATGTTTCCAAATTTAAACTTAAAAATTTTGTTTTTTTCACTTCTCTTGCCCCATTTTCTAGCTTGTATGTGCAATAAAGTATATTTTTATGATGCATTAACCAACACTCAAACTACAACTTTTCTATTTTTTACATTTACTTTTGTATCCTTCCTACTTAAAGGTAATATTCCTCGTAAATCTCTCTTATCCTTGTTTTAATTGCACATTTTCTTACTATCTGCACTCACCGTGTATTAAGCGCTGCAGTAAGTGATCTCTTCCACTGTGACATGAAGTTCTGCCTTATCTTATCTCACTTCAAAGGAACTGTATGGATCAAAATACTCGCCATCTCTTAGCAACATACCGTATATTATTGTGTGGGGATCATTTTTTGAGGACCTTGAAAAACGTGGTTTGGCTCGTTGTGTGTCATTGCTCCTCCCTGTTCCTTAAAACTGGGAGTGTGCAGACAACTATGTACAGTAGGCATTGAGTGACTCATAGATCCTCTTTTACAAATTACCAGGCTTTATTAAAATTAGTCTAGACACGACCATGAGAACTCCTCGTGACGTCTTAAAAAAGAGCTTCACATTCACACTTTTGCTTCTTTTTTTTAAGCCCCAGGCCTGATTTTGTGCCGTTTGTCTTCTCTCGACAGTTTGCTGAATGACAAAGTAAATAATTCTCTGCTCGGGTGAAAGTGATTCACTGTAATGGGCGAGGCCAGCGACCAGGCATTTGATGCATACCAACGTATATACACACAGTATAATAAAGAAAACAGCCTCATGAATCAGGCCTCATTAGATTTAAAGTTGTCCTAGAAGTTCATGTCAAATGTACACAATATATGCATAGTACAAAAAAAAAGCAAGATACAAAAATCATTAAAAAAGACCTTTATTACTACTACTATTACTATTACCACATACTGCTACTTACTGCTACCACCACTACAACTATAAATTCATACACATACAAGTGTAAGTTTACCAGCCTCCATTAACGGTTTTTATTTCACATCTTATTATAAGTTTTCCCACCAATGTTCATCAAGTACTAAACATTTTCACAGTCGAACCCTGCCACACAGCAATCACAGCGGCATGCAAAGGTTTGGGCACCCGTTTGCCATTGGCCCAAGCGTTTGCATGCCGCTGTATAAACACATCAAGTTGCATCAAGTTGCAGTATTAAATTACAGTGCTTTGACCACTGGCGGATACATCGGCAACATATATTCATATAAAAACGAATAAAATTAAACTTTCTTATTGGTCCCATCTCACTAAATCTATTGCACAGCGCTATATCCCGCCTTTGTGAGTCATGGTCTAAGCATTTCCTGAATGCCTCCGAATCCACAACTGCGTTATTAATTACATGGTAATGACTGACGCTCATCTAACTTGTGCTGACGCCGTGTGCCCGCCCGTAGCCACTCCCTTCTCAGCTCCAGCTCCGGCATAGCCCCTGCATTGCTCACAGCTGCATTTCGAGCCCACTCTCTCTTCCTCCTCCCATCCATTTATCCGTCCATCCAGTCAGGGCTTTTGATGACTAACTCTTTCCCCCGTGTCTCCCTCCTCGTCAACCAAAGCAATCATTATACATTATACGGGCTCAAGTACAATACGTGGCACTGTTTGTGGAGCAGTTTCCATAAATATTGAGACGACGGACACGCTGTTTCCATGGTAGCGTAACTTGGCCAAACACTTCTTTTGGTTTGTGGCGACCAGATGCAGAAGCCTATGGACGCACATCCCTGCAGCCCGTGACTCATATTCTCTGAAACTAGAAGGTCTTTCCCCTATTAGACTTCTTCTCCCGTTCCAAAAATAGCTTGTTGTAAACCATCAAGGAAACTTTTTCAAATTTCCACTCGAGGCTAAGGTTTACGAATGCATGCTTTACTATATAAGGTGGTCCCCAGCATAATGATTCATTAGAGTTAGCAGGCCTTTTTTTTGCATAATGAGACCACACGGAGACGAGATACTTTGTTGTTTGCAGAAGACATTGTAATACCATTAACAGTGATTCCCGAAGTAGGATCCAGGGTCCTTTGAGGGTCTTGTAGGTATTGCAGGTGGGCCCCCGAAGGTTGTCTGCATATCAAGCACACACAGAAGAATACAGTTTGATAATATTGACTCAGTATTTAGCCTTTAGTCACTGTTATTTGTGAAATTTTGTGGGGTACAGTGTGGGGCCTTTGAATCTGGGGATCTGCTCTGGACTTTGGGAATGTTTGACCTAAATAATTGCTTCATGAATTTCCATGTGTTAATATTGCGATCCTGATCACTATATGACGCCTGGGTGCTGTCTCCCTGCAGGAACACCAAGAAGGAGGCGGACCTGGCGTCTGCTCAGCTAAGGCTTAAAGATTTGGAAGCTTTGCTGAACTCCAAAGATGCCTCCCTGGCCACGGCGCTGGGAGAGAAGCGCACCCTGGAGGTGGAGAACAGGGACCTCAAAGCACAAGTGTCCAAGGTAAACTTGTACGGTAACTGTGCTAAATGTGAAGGGGGGATGTGATATCGTAGTTCGAGTTAAAAATAAATGCCTGTGTTAGGTGTTTATGGAGACATCTGCTGGTGAGAGTGAAGACTGCAATTCAAGGAGCTCAGTGCTCAAGAGTTCAGGACTTCTTTGATCTTCCCTAATTGCCATAACTAGCATAAATATTTACAGTCATTTAAACTTATCAGACGAATACAATTATGCACACGGACACATGATATGATCTGTGAAGTTTATTTTTGTTCAATGGAAGGACACATTGTTTTGATACATTTGACTGACCCTTGAGTATGCGAGATGTTATTCAAATATGGCGTCCTTGCATTTAAAATTGTGAAGCTTTGGCTCAAATGTCCCATGTTTTGCTGGTGTCAAATGCCATTTAATCCATAGAATACGCTGTGAAACATTGGGCTTTCTTTTAGAGTTTGGGATGGAATGTTTAAATTTACTGTTACCATGGAGATCCGCCATGTTTGTGGGCACTAGCAAACATTTTCCATAGACTAAAACTAGCTAAAAACAGTATCAAAATGGACAGAAGAGCCGTGGAACAACATTAGCCCTGGAGTGTCTAAATGTTTTAATAAGAACAAAAACTCCAGCATTGTACCTTTTAAACTCTCCATTAGGTTATTATCAAATAAGCCCGCCGCAAATCCCATGATGCTTAGCGGTATGACATCACAATCTTGAACTCTATACCAGGCCAAAACTGTGTCTACATCAGATCTGAAAGTGAACGAAATCATGCATCGAGTAGCTCTAGACAAAGACTAACCTACACAAGAACTAAAACCTAAATAAATGAGTCTTGCAATTGAACCAACACTAGATCTGCTGTGGTACCTGCACCGCTGTTTGAGAAACTCGACATTTTTCCGCAAACGGGCCTCCTTTTGTTTAGTTGTGGACTCTTTCAAACAATGCGTCTCTCTAAACTTACTGGAAGCACATCTGGACTGAATCTTCCTGGATTCCTTTTTTTCATTCACAATTCTCTGTTTTGCCAATGCCGTGACTCATAACGCTGCTTTATACGAACAGAGGAATTTGTGGTTTTTGGCGCTTCCTGATTTATGGGTTGCACTGGCACAAGTTTATACTAAATATCGACTAAGTCTGGAAGACATTTTGTTCGCTGTTTCTTTACGCTCTCCAAAAAAAACCTCTCGGTCGTTAGCGTTTGTGATTAAAGCGCCGACCTCCGCCTCCTTAAGTTGTTACTGTACTCTAGGCTTATTTTGTGTTTATTGTTTCAGCTCGACACCAGTTTGGCAGAGGCTCGGAAGCAGTTACAGGACGAGATGCTGCGCAGAGTCGACGGAGAGAATCGTATCCAGACGCTGAAGGAGGAGGTTGAGTTTCAGAAGAACATCCACTCAGAGGTGAATGAAACAAGCTGTACTTGATTTCATCACTTGAGTAAAAGTGCAAAAACTACTGGTAAAATATTCAAAATACTTAAATATTCAAAGGAGAAAACACATATCTCTTTAGATAAGTCAATAGTAGCTTCAAAAACATGAAGATCACAGCTAAATTCTCTTTCCTTGTTGAGAGACAATAACATTTACAGCATAGATTTCACACCAGGGTTGCCGGTTTTCCGGTTCCAAGCCCGGCCAAAAATATCTAAAAAAAAAAAACACCCGAAATTCAGGGCACAACTGGAATTTTAAATGTTTTTTACTATAGTTTACAGAGCCCATGTGCTCCTGCCATGATGAGAGACCGCCCCTTTCTCTCTCTGTCACTGAAATGGACACTTTGTCATTTCGAAATAGTGATTTTTATCTAGAAATAAGATAGAAATAGTCTATTTTACATTAACACAGCATGGCAAAAACCCACAACACTTTGTTCCCCTGTGGCAAGTCTTAACCTCTTAACCCCCGCCTTAACCGAGTGCATTTTCTCCAGTACAGCTTTACCCAAATCTAAAGGTTTACAGCCCATAAGCCAGTGTAACGTCTCATTTGAAAGCTAAGACCTACAAAACTAAACTGATCTTTAATTTTTGTCACTTTTTCGTCATTTTTTCTGCCTTTTTGTCACTTTTGTGTCGAGTTTTCGTTTCATTTTCGTCCCCATTTTTTTCAAGAAGCTTTTAGATTTGGGTAAAGCCAAGCCAAGAAAATGTAATGGGTTCAGGTGGGGGTTAAGAGGTTAAAAATCCGCCCAATTTGACCTGGCAACCCTGATGCACAGCACCACCTACTGGAACAAAATATGCTGCTAATTTTGAATCTTTTACAATAAGTCCTCTATAAAAAGACAGTGGAATCAAGGTATAGATCCTTCACTGACCACTTTATGTGCCGTTTTCAGGAGGTGCGCGAGACGAAGCGGCGTTACGAGTCCCGCATGGTGGAGCTGGACTCCGGGCACCAGCAGGAGTTCGAGAGCAAACTGTCCGAGGCTCTGACCGACATGCGCAGCCAACAAGACCTGCAGATCAAGATGTACAAGGAGGAGATCGAGAAGACGTACAACGCCAAGGTCAGATTTAGTGTGTCCTCTTCCTGAGTAGGTGTCCTCTGGCTGCTCTGTACAAAGTAGTCTTAAATATGAGTTGGATGTTCCTTGTTTAATATGGGTAAATCAGTAAACGTGTTTTTCTTGTTTTCAGTTGGAGAACGCTCGCCAGTCGGCCGACAGGAGCAGTCACCTGGTGGGAGCCACTCACGAAGAACTGCAGCAAACCCGGGTCAGAATGGAGTCCACGTCGGCTCAGCTCAGCCAGCTCCAGAAACAGGTCTGTTTTTACGCGGGGCTGGACGTAAGTCGGTGATTCACAGGGCCCCACTGTTAGCTCGGTGACGCGTTTTTCGGTCTGGAGGAAGCCGCAGCTATTGTTTACTGAAGTCCGTTGGGGCCATGGAAACGGCAATGAAAGTTCTGGCAGTTGACATTGGAGAAATGTTTGTGCAACTATTTGGGGCATGGATTATCTATTCTAGCTTCCTTTGTGATTCACTGAAAAGAGGGAAATAAGATTGAACGAAGCGTGTACCTAATAATACTGTGAATCAAATTAAGCTGATGTACGAAACAGACAAATATGATGGAGAAAGTGTTATTTTGGTCAAGGATTAGTATATTTAAAAAAAGATTTGAAGATGTAAATACTGAAAATCCAATAAAATAGCACATGCAATACATTTGAGCTAAGTTTAATAACAGAATAAAGCATATGCATTACAATTTAGATGATGTACCTGTGTGAAGTTAGCCCCTCATAGTGTCCACTCCAAAATGGTGTCATTTGTCAGTGCTTCGTTCGTTTGACTTGTAGTCAAAAAATGAGAGTTTGTGCACGCTCCGGTTTTTAGTTATTGATTGCTAATTGATTATTGGAGTGAAATTGGACTCTACGGGGGGCTAACTTCACACAGGTTAAGGATATCCTGACAAACCATTGTCATTACATCTCGCTGAAATACGTTGCAATATGTAGCAGTATTTAGTTACATGTTCATATAATCACTGACCTCTTTTACATGTTTGTTATTTATGTGTTTTCAGTTCTGCTCATCAGAGATTACAAATTCTGTCAATAATTTATTGTTTCATTAAACTGATTTTAACATTACAATTACATGTTACTGTTGAGGCCCAACACAGTCCAGATGACTACTCTTTTTACACCTTTCTATTATGGAAAACTCCTGAATGATTGAGAGCTTAGTTACAGACATAATATTTGTTCTTTGATTACCTTATAGACCAGTGAGAAAAGGTTATGTCAAGTCACAATACGCTTGTTATACCATTCCCCCAAATAACATTTTTGCTGATTTTTCTTTGTCGTTTTTTAGCTGGCGGCCCGAGAGGCGAAGATCCGCGACCTGGAGGACGCCCTGTCCAGAGAGCGGGACAGCACTCGGCGACTGCTGGGGGAGAAGGAGCGCGAGATGAGTGAGATGAGGGCGCAGATGCAGCTGCAGCTCGACGAGTATCAGGAGCTGCTGGACGTCAAACTGGCTCTGGACATGGAGATCTCCGCCTACAGGAAACTGCTGGAAGGAGAGGAGGAGAGGTACAGAGGCGGGACAGGGGAGGGGGGCTGGTCTGGTGCTTAATCTGGTGCTTAATCTGGTTATACAGTTGAGTTCATTAGATGGCAATTGAATTTTGTCTTTGAAGGCGAGACACTGCAGGTGAATGGAACAAAAAGCATTATTATAGAGCTGTCACTTTGAAGCTTTACTTGTAGATTAATGTGGTTTATATAATTTCTATAATCTATTCATTTTGCATTTTAAGCATCAAAATTGTCAAAATTGCAAATATTCCCGAGAGACAGAACAGAGCCACAGCTTTAAATTGACAAGTTTCAGGGGATTTTGGTTAACTTCGCCTTATTTCATTTAAAAGGTGAATGTAGAAATTAGATGTGACAACACCTTCTAAAAAATAAATAAATAAATAAAAGTAAAGCTAAACATTCATATAAGGCTGGAAGATTTGGTGTCTGTATAAAGAAACTACTTGGCAAAATGCAAGTGGTGCAGAATAATTGGACACTCGACAAACAAATACAAATAAAGAAATATAAAGAAGAGAACACAATGTTTAAGGTTTAGTTGAAAGCGTGACTAGAGTTTTTTCAGCAGAATTATTATGCTGCTAAAGATAAATGTTTGGTGTTGAACTTAAAAGTGGATCATGCAAAATCAGTAGTAGTATTTCACTACATTCACGTAGTTTTGAGTAATTAAAAATTCCTGGTTAATATTCTTCTTCTACGGTGTCAGCACTTTGTTTATCACGCTGTGCTGAAGCCGTTAACCGCGCTGTAAATCAAAACTGAAAGTGATTCATAAAACGTAAAATATCACTGCCGAGTCACTCAAAATAATGTTTTTTTTTAAAGGCTGTTTTAAAGGAATAGGCCACAATTTTTGCATACCTGTCTGGTCTTTACGCGTGCGCTCAGTCACGCAAAAAGACCAAAGATGTTGTTAGCATTTAGCCTCTCCTCCTCTCCTCTATGGGGCCAGAAAGGTACGCATGAACTCGTCTAATCTCTGTGGAAAAACGGTGGCCTGTTCCTTTAAACCCCATTTGCATGATGTGCCCACTTTAAATATTGTCATCGTTCTATTCTCACACTCTAACCCCTTGTGTCCTCGTGTCCCTTCTGCCTCCAGGCTGCGTCTGTCCCCCAGCCCCCCTCCCACAGTCGCCAGGATGTCAGGCAGCCGCACCTCCGCGTCCTCGGCCCACTCCCGCGTGGCGCAGGGCTCTTCGGCCAAACGGCGCCGCGCCAACGACACGGACAGCGAGGCCAGCTTCGGCGGAGGAGTGTCCCGCACCAGGATCACCCAGCAGGCCTCCGCGAGCGGCAGGTGCACCGTGGACGAGGTGGACATGGAGGGCAAGTACGTGCGGCTCAGCAACAAGGCGGACGAGGTGAGGAGGGGCAAACACACTGTTACTGTGGGGCATTAAAAATCAAAAACGAAGTCTTAAATATTATTAGTAAGATGCATTCAATTGGATTCAAACTGACAATAAATCTAAATAATGATGTTGCTCGACTATTTTTACTGCTTAATTTTCTAAAAAAATATATGTACTGTTTATAAAGTTCGCTGTTGTATCCAATTTGCTTTTTAATATTGAAATTCCCCCGTTTTAAGGAATTTGACGCAATGAAAAATGCACAGATTTCGAGCATTTTTGGCAATAAAAATATTGTATTTTGCCATTAAAAAGCATTGAATTAAACTCGCTGCTACATGTATAAACCCTCTATGATAATCCATGTTAATTTGGAAAATAATTTCACTTTTCTACAGGACACCAAACAAGACATTTTTCAGGGATAGGCAAATGTATTAAATGAGGGGTGATTTATTTTTTTCCTGTACTTTTACAGGTAGTTGATCTTTATTGTGTGTGATCATATTTCTCATCTTGGAGGCCACATCTAGACCCCCCCAGTTTGACTTTTCAAACTGCTTGTTTTTCAGGATCAGAGTCTGGGAAACTGGCAGCTGAAACGTCAGGTTGGAAACGGCGCAACCATCACCTTCAAGTTTCCTGCGAAGTTCACCCTGAAAGCAGGACAGCGAGTCACGGTGAGCGCTGGCACACATGGTGACATTTCTGTTTTAGTTTTTTTTTTTTTTTTTTTCATGTGAAAGAAATTAGAAACTTTTTGTAGTTTTCACAGATTGACCAATTAGTAAAAACGCCATGTCTCTCCTCTGGCTGTTATAACGGTAGTGTAATAATGCATTCTGATCCAGATTTGGGCGTCCGGGGCGGGAGTGGCCCATAACCCGCCCTCTGACCTGGTGTGGAAGAACCAGTCGATCTGGGGAACGGGAGACGTGTTCCAGACCACACTCATCAGCGCCAATGGAGAGGTACTTCAACAATAGACATGTGACATTTGTGAAATACTGTAATACAAATACTTTTATGTATTGCTTCAGGAAATGGCCATGAGGAAAGTGACTCGTTCACACTTTGAGGATGATGAGGATGACATGGTGAGTGGTATTTTATAATTCAAAATATTCTATTTTTGGTACTTCCTGTGGGTTTTATGGATGTCTTTATCCTTTTATAAAATAAAACAATACATTGCTTTAGCATCAGGCTACGGCACGTGTTGTTCATTCCCTGTCCCTGGTCATTTTTGTAGCCACGTCTTCTCCTGAAAATGTTGTGGTAGAAGCCCTTCATGCCCCTCCCTCCTCTCCCTCCCGCCTCCAGCAGGTGGCGCACAGTACCTGCAGTGACGGGGAGTACAACCTGCGCAGTCGGACGGTGGTGTGCGGGTCGTGCGGCCTCCCCTCGGACAAATCGGGCTCCTGCACCGTGTCCTCCGCCTCTCGCTCCTTCAGGTCCGGGGGCATCTCTGAGGCTCTGCTGCCCCAGTCCTATTTGGTCAGCACCAGCACCCCTCGCAAGGTAACACAGAGTTGAGCCGGCAAAACGTTATGACCCCTTGACTAATGTTTTTTGTCTGGTATAATTTTATGATGTATTTATTTCAGACTGGGAGCAAACTGGAAACCTGTCCAATCATGTGAGCTCAACACGTGACGCTTGGAAGACCTTGAAATAACCTTTTTTGTTGTTAGTTAGTACAACTTCTCCTCTATAATTTGTTCATTTTATTGATGTTGTTTTTACTTTAAGCATTTGGAATATATTCCTCAAAATGAAGTATTTCGTGGTATATATGCTAGGATACATTTATGGAACGCTTTGCTTTTTCGCTATGCACCATTGTTGACATTGGTGCCTTTATTTTTTCTACATGATATTGATGCATACACGCTTCAAACCACTATTTAGCCTTAATTTTGAAATAAAGTGAAATAAAAGTCATTTGGAAGACGTGTTTTGTACTTTTTACCTTTTGTACTTTATGAAATTGATGATTCTTGACTGACTCTGAGGAATGGTCAACTTTGTTTAAGTGAATCGACCATCATCATTTACTGTACTGTGTGATTTTGTATCAATAAAGATTTGTCATATACCACTTGCGTTCAATGTCCTCTGTGGATGTCAGATCTTCGAAGCCACACCCAATGACTAACATATGGTTTAAATTAGTGGTTCTCAACTGGCATGGCTTCAGGACCCACAATCACCCAAATACGACTTGGACTAAATATTTTCTATAAATAAGACAAAAAACTGAATTTATGAAAAAAACAACCCAATAACAGTCTCTTTTTTCTTCTTTTTTCCCCCTGTCTTTTATCTTTATTTGAGCAACAGATGCATACAGGTATAATACACATGTTAAATACAGAAATATGTAACAATATTTGTGCTGCTCAAAGGGGGTAGGAAGAAGTTAGTAATAACTTATGAGGCCCTACCCCTCCTTTCAGTCGACTTACACAACTTAAAACTACTGCTCACGGAAAAATCATTATCAATGTGTATTTAAGCTTTAACCATGAGATCTACGCGGCAATTCCAATCTATGGAATTGCCTTGGTAGCAGATTAAATCAACAAATGGCTCCTCTTAGCCGTCCCAAAACAGTAAAGTAACTTAGTTCATAACATTCTTGTGTGTGCACTTGCATAAGATAGAAGGTGCACATGCTGTAAATTACATAATAAGTCCGGATTCATTACATACTTCTCATAATAAAAAAAATACAAAAGAAAACATTTCATACTTAAGAGTTCTACATACATTTCCAGTATTTGCTTTCTGTACATTATTTTCTGTACAGTAATTTTAACTGACTCAAGAAGTGATTCTATACTTTTTCTGTGCATGAATATTAAAAGAGAATTTCCACCGTTCCCACTTTTGGGTCCCAACCAATCAGTTGAGAACCACTGATTACATTAAGTCATCTTCCAAAGGCTTTATTTTGAAAACCTACTGCAAAAATGATATTGTTAGTGTCTACCTGAGCATTAGCAGCACATTTTGTTCTTTTTATTTTTATTTTTGCAACCCTAAAGCGCTTTGTGACCATGTCTGTGAAAGGCTCTATACAAATACAGCTCTTCTTCAGTTTAGTCACTCTTGTAATTTAGCAACCTTTTAACCTCTTAACCCCCGCCTTAACCGAACACATTTTCTCCAGTTTGGCATTACCCACACCTAAAAGCAAAAAAGTGGCAAAAGAGCGACAAAAATGTGCCGGAAAAGCAACAATAACACAATAAAAAAACTGGCAAAAACACGACTATAGAGTGATGAAAAGGTGACAAAAAAAGTGACAAAAACATGACAGAAAAATGACCAAAATACAACAAAAAGTGACAAAAATGTAATGAAAAAGTGACGAAAACACAACAAAAAAGCAATTAAAATTGACAAAAACCTGTGACGCGGCAAAAGAGCGACAAAAAAAAAAAGAGTTAATTTACCTGGAATGCTCTGCAGTGTGGCTTTAATCTAACATTGGGGCATTTCTTGCGTTTGCCAGTAGAGGGCGTACTGATGCCGACCCTGATGAAAGTGCTTTTTTCATGCATTGCCCTTGATGTTACAATTAGTGTCTATTGATATGAACTTTATAAATAGTAAGAAGTTTGTCGCTTAAAGACCAGTTTGAAAGCTGGATAGTAAAAGGCTCTTATTTTGAAACGTGACCGTCTTGAGTATTTTTTTTTTTAAACCCGGAAGTAAATGTCAACAAGGAGCTGTAAGTTGCGTTTCTCGTTTTCGCGTTGTTTATAACGTTATAGCAGATCTTCATGTGTTTATCAGTGCACGATATTACAACTGTGATTTATTTAAGACTGTGTGTAAAATCTACGATGCATGCCATGAGTGTTTTTGAAGGTTTTGTGTAGCTTCAATGTCAGCAGCACATCCCGAAGTTCTTGAATAAGAGTTCGGGAACTAATTGAGATTTTAAAAGTTAAAATACTGGAGTCATTGTTCACATTAAAACACTTGGACACCACAGTGTGTTAGATGTGTTTTACCAGCAGTAACTCCACGGCTGTTTTCTCCACTTTTTATACTGTTTTTAGCTAATGTTAGTCAATGGAAATGTATGCTAACAGCTGCAAAGATGGGGGATCTCCATGGTAACTGGAATTTCCCGAACCTACAAGGATCAAACATGTGGGCCTATAATGAGGAAAATGAAGCCTCTGTAAATGTGACCTTCTCTTTTTCGATGAAAAAGCCATGCGCCCACTAAGCTGCTAAAGATCAGATGTCAGAAATAAACAGACATTACTGTGAGAGCTGCATTTATTAGTTACAGGGAATGTGACATTAAGTAAGTAGGACAAGCCTTATCAATGGAAAATTGGCAATATTTGGACATTAAAATTGGGTAAGGTCCATTATCATCCATAAAGCCACACTGAGGAACAGTATCTATCATTTGTTATATGCGCCTATAGAGCAAAGCACTGATAAATGAATATATATGTCTGAAAAAGTATGTATAATAACAGTCAGCTTTACATTGACATTTTGCAGTGGGTTATCAAATCATATTTAGTCTCCATGGAGATGAGCTGGTGGTGATGTCATGCTCCCAGTAAAGGTTTGAGTCAGGTCTGAGGCAAAGTGGGCCGGTTTACGGTAAAGACACATTTTTTTAGGAAATCTTCCCCAATAAATGCACCTGTAATAAAACTAATGATTGTTATTTCGTGCATTGATTCTTTGTCACTGCCAAATCCAAGTCAAAACTATTATTGTTATTGGAAGAATTGCAAAAATTCATAGACATGACTCCATTATGACAACATTATTGAACATTGTAAATAACTAAAAGTTTATTTGAACACTCTTGTCGTAGGACCCAGAGCCTCCTGGATGTTGAGTGTTCGTGCCTTGTTTGGGATCGGTTTCCTGGTGTCCTCCCGGGCCACTGCTGTCCTGTCTCAGCCCGGGACATGTCCACTGTCCTCTGTCTCTAACTCTCACAGAAAAGACGGTTTCAGCAGCCGACCGCTCTCCACGATGGCGCAGGGCATCAAGTATCTTGGGTAAGAGTTTATTTGTAACAAACCACTGTCTAGAGGACACAGAATTAACCTCTCACCCCCCACTTTAACAGAGCGCATTTTCCACAGTTAGGCTTTACCCAAATCTAAAAGCTTCTCGACTGGAATTTACAGCCTATAGGCCAGTGTAACACCTCATTTGAAAGCTAAGACCTACAAAACTGATCGTAACTTTTTTGTTGCGTTGTCGCTGCATTTATGTCACATTTTTGTCGCGTTTTCTTAGTTTTTTTGTCACTTTTTTTGTCACTCCTTTGTCTCTTTTTAATGTTGTTATTGTTGCTTTTCTGGCACGTTTTTCTCCTCATTTTTGGCGCTACGTTTACGCTTTTTTCAAGAAGCTTTTAGATTTGGGTAATGCCACACTGGACAAAATGATCTTGGTTCAGGTGGAGGTTAAGGATTAAGGGAATAAATCTCAGTCTTAAATGAAAATCTTCATTGAATTTGAATGTGGGTGGCACTTCAGTTGTAAAGGCCGATTAAGAAGTTTTAACCATAATCAAAACACATTTATGTTTTCAGACTGGCAGACATAACCAGAAAACTGACTAGTCCCGTTGTACATGTTACAACATCAGTCAGTTAGTGAACACTCGTGTTACACTGTCCCTCTGTCTCTCAGTCAGGAAGAAGCCCAGCACATCGATGAGGAGCTCTTCTCCGAGTACGGCTTCAGTGTGGATCAGCTGATGGAGCTGGCAGGACTCAGCTGCGCCACAGCTGTCACCAGAGTGAGTCTAAACACAGCCCTGGGCTATGATGCAACACTGATCTCCCACCTGTAGCTCGCAAGTCCTTTCCAACAGGCTCAAAAGGCGTGCAACATTTCTATAAAAACTTAATGAGCCAAGTTTTGATACTGTCTTGGACAAACGACTAAAATGTTCCTATTTATAGATGCATAAGTCTGTTGAGTTGCTCTCGGCTGTGTTATTTTTTGAAGTTGTTCACGAGGGAAGCAGTTGGACCCAGTTGCTGTGTAATCAAAGAAATACTCAAAGCAACATTCCAGCAAAACAGATCAGTCCTGCAGTTTCTTCTCAATTTAATGTGTAGCTCATGTCATAGCTCAAAAAGATGACTGAATGGAAATGTCAGCTGTTCACAAAATGCCCTGAAAACCTGATACAGTCATGTTCAGGTTTCCCTAATATTTATCAAAAACTTGTAAACTTTAGGTGAATTATTATTTCACACATGAGTTGTTCCATTTTTGGACTGTAAATTATACTACATTATTACAGAAGTGTCCTTTTGTGTTACTCAGACCTCATTCCCCATATCTGATTACGGTTGGAGCATAATCAGATTGTTCATATCTGTCCACAGTGGAAAACCTCTCATTAGTGACATAATGCTTGTATTTCCCTCTTGTATTGGTTTATATCTGCAGGCATATCCTCTGTCCTCCCTGCTGAAGTCCAGACCCTCTCTGCTGGTGATCTGTGGCCCGGGGAACAACGGAGGAGACGGTTTAGTCTGTGCGCGACATCTCAAACTGTTTGTAAGTGGGATTGAAGTTCAGATCCTAATCCACAGTGGCTTCTCCCTTTCTGACACCTCAAAGCTGGGTTTAAATCATACAAGCACTTAATGGGCAAAAACAACACAACATAATGTTTTTCTCATGTCTTGTAAGAGGTGCCAGATAGAGCTGGGTACCGTTCCTTCCCCCCCCCCAATACCAGTACTTTAACGATACCTTTTTCGATACCTATACTAAAACATTTGTCATCAAGAACCATAAAACAGAATTTGTTCCTAAAAGACTTATTATTAAAAATGTGTATAATTTTTTGAGCTGAAACAAACGTTCTTAAGTGCTGCCCCTGGACCCAACAGGCATCAAAACTTGGTATCGAAAGTAAAAAAAAAATTAAAACAATTTTTGTGAGTAAGGACTCGGGCATCTGTTTTGGATATCTCCTGAAAGCCTTTGGAAATTCTAATTCAAGTCTCACCGATAGAAACACAACTGCATATCTGAATTTCACCAGTAAAAGTGGAAATGTTGCCTTAATTGGTCTTTATTGTAAAACAACTTAACAGCTTTCTTAAAGAAAAGTATTGAGTTGATTAAGTTTTTTAACTTAATTTACTTTTACTTCAGGGACTTTTTTTTCCTCTCTTGAGTCAAAATGATAAGAGTGGGAGAGACACAAGCTGGAAGTAGTTTTTTATTTTGTAAAAGCAGACATTTGTGACCTTCCACTGTGAGCTGAAATATGGTCCTGAATTACAGTATAAAGCCTTATTAATAATGCTGAACGAGCTGGCTTCTTGTTTGAGTTAATATAACAACAAAGCTCGACTTTACTCCCTAAACAACGCAATGAATACAGGGCCTGTAATTTACCTTATCTTCAACCCCGCTCTCTGTCTGTCCCTCAGGGCTATGAGCCGACCGTCCTGTATCCGAAGAGACCGAACAAGCCTCTGTTCCAGGGCCTGACCACTCAGTGTGAGAAGATGGAGATCCCCTTTCTCTCGGAGCTGCCTGAGGTCTGTTATACACCACATTATGATCGGCCAGACTTCATTATCCAACACAATGGTCCTTTTATGACTCTAGTCCAATCTCACTATTGATTTTTGTATTGCTTATTCATGTTTAATGGAGGTTTGAGATGATTATTATGAGCCATCGACAAAGCCTGTAATGGATGGTCTGAGCTGGTTTATTATTCATTTGTTGTTTGCTTTGATTATGATACAACTCTAGTGATGGGACTCGATCAAAATGTTTAATAGTTAATTATGGCCTTTGTACTGTAATTAAAGCAGTACTAAGTAACTTATGCCCCTAGAGGCTATAAGCGCCACTGCAGGTGTCGTAGCATGTTGAGTTTTTTTACTCAGTAATTGTCCGTGAGAGTAAATACTACGCTGACAGAAAAGACAAAGGGAGAGAGGGATATTGTACATCCAATTACACAATGGAGACACAATGGAGAGTTAGCTTTGCTCGTTAGCCTGTTAGCTTCTTCTTTGTGATTCCATTAGTGTGTATTGCTGCTCCGACCCGGTGGCAGTCAAGTTGCAATTGTGGTTTTCTGGCCAGAGACACCAGGGGGAGATGAAAGACCCCCCAATCAAACCATTAACCCCCAAAGGGACTACGAAAAGGATTTATTAAGGTAAACAAGTTACTTAGTACTGCTTTAATCAATCATTATTAAGCATCATATATTAAGGAGTTGTATTTATTTTTCAGATGTATATTTTCAATGCTTCTTTGTATTTTCCTACATTTGTACTTATTTTCGTGGGTCATTTTAAACACTTAAAAGACAATAGCAGTTTGCTTTATTTTGGAGAATTATCTTTTTAAACATGTCAGAAATAAAAGCAAATCAAACAAAAACAAAATAAATCTAATTCCTATTCAAATTAGTGGTGGGCAATATTGAAAATATGAATATCTTAATATTTTTAGTAGCTTCTTTTGTTGTTGTTTCTTGGCGATATACTCGATATTGTAAATGTTCATATCTTCCAAACAACAATATTGCCCTCCTCTATACCCTATGCAAATGAAGTTATGCTTTCCTGTGCTTTGTTTGTCATTAATAACGTTTTCTCCTGTGTTCTTTCCAGGCGGCGGTGATAGACGAGGCCTACAACCTGGTGATCGATGCTATTTTCGGCTTCAGCTTCAAAGGCGCAGTACGGGAGCCCTTTGGGACAATTTTAGACACTCTGAAGAAAGCCACGGCCCCCATCGCCAGCATTGACATCCCGTCTGGTTCGTCAAACCCACAATTATTTTGTCCAGAGAGCTGCAGTTTTCAATATCACTGACAGTAGTAACATCAAATGGAGTCTGCTGTGGCTTATTTCAGCGATTAGTGTTTTGTCAAGTTGTTTAAAGCCTTAAAATGCAGATCCAGTGATTACGCATTCAATTATAATTCTTTTGTTAATTACATACTCTGTTTCATGGCATCACTTCTTAATTTTCGATCACATTTTTTGAATAATATCTACATAGTTAAGGATAGAAAAAGGTTAAATCATCGACTGGACTGGGTTTGGTAAAGTTGAGTAGGTTTCGCTTCTAGTCACAGAAACTTCTTCATAGCTCTTCAGGTCATGAAAGACACTATTACCCAAACTGGGTAACAGGGTAACCCAAACTACGATGGATACTCCCTGGATGAATGAGAGCCTTCACAAACACCTACATAGTTAAGGTTTTACAATTCAGTATTTAAGAGGTTTCACTTGCCACAGATTATCCTTTTGAAACAAGCATTTTGATCATGAAAGATTAGGGCTGCAACTAACGATTATTTTGTAATCGATTAATCTAACGATTATTTATACGATTAATAAATATTTGTGGATCTGTAAAAATCTAATTCAATAAATCAGCATAGCAATTAGATATTGAAAAATCCCTGTGAAAAACCTTCAAAATATGGTTCAGTCCAAGGCTGGAACATTTGGAGTCTGTAGGAGTTACTACTAAAGTGGAGATATCGTCGCACCAATGTGACAAAAGTGCAATTTCTCAAATAAATCTATCGGGAAACATTGAATAAACATGTCATTGTGAGACAGGTTAGTTTTACGCTACTCATGATGTGCAATGTGTATTTTCTTCCTTCCAGGTGAAAGTTTATATGTTATTTCTTTCCAATGGTAGTGAGTAAACCTATGCAGACACTTCCAAACTCTGCGTAGAAAGACCTCCACTCAGTCTCCAGTTTTCCCTCAAGCTTGTCGTGTTTTCTAGGTTGGGACGTGGAGCAGGGCAGCGCAGACGGACTCCTGCCCGACATGTTGATTTCTCTCACCGCCCCGAAGAAATCTGCGCAGCTGTTCAGGGGACGGTACCACTTTCTGGGCGGTCGCTTCGTCCCGCCCGGTCTGCAGAAGAAATATGAGCTAAACCTGCCGCAGTATCCCGACACGGACTGCGTGTTACGACTGTAGAGACCGGAGCGGGTGATGGTGAGGGTCGTTACGCAAACGAAACAGGAAAACGTGGATAAGAGGCATTTGAACTAAATAAATGTAGTACAAGGCTATTGGTGTCTTGTTATTTATTATTAACTAGTGTTTATAATAGGATTTTAAACCAGGCTGGATCAGTAGGGCTGGGCGATTTTGGATTGATCTCGATTTTCGATTCGATTTTATTTTTTCTTAGTAAATTAAATGCATCGTGTTGATTCATAAAATGAGATACATCTTTTATTCAAATCTCAGCTCAAACTAAAACAAACGCGTTCCTCCAGTTTCATTTAACGCACAAAAGTCTTCATTGTCTCTTGTGCTGTTTGTGCCAAAGAAATGTCCCAACACGATTATTGAGATTGACCAAAGCAGAAAATTGCGATTTCAATAACATTTTTAGTAATTGCCCAGCACTAAGTCTCAGGATTTATCAGACTGGGAAGGTTAACCTCTTACCAAGTGTGTTTTCGGCTTTACCTGAATCTAAAAGCTTCTTGATTTGAGCTTACAGTTTTTGTCACACCTTTGAAGGGTTTTTGTCTGGTTTTCACAGTTTTTTGTGTAATTTTGTCACTTTATAGTCGTGTATTTGTAACTTTTTAATTGTGTTATTGTTTCTTTTCCGGCACGTTTTTCTCGCTCTTTTGTGGGTTTTTTCATCACTTTTTCATCATGTTTTTGTCGCTTGTTTATTATGTTTATGTCGCTCTTTTTTTTTTCTCACTTTTTCTCTATATGTAGGCGGTGGAAATTCCCAAAACATTTCTGGACATTTTTGTGAAACGTTCAATGGGAACTTTAGCTTGAAAAGTTAAACATTAAAAACTGGCAAAATGCTTAAATAATGATATTCTGGCATTTTTTGTTGAATAAACAATTGGTGAACTATCAGCACCCCACTAATCATGTTTTTAAAGCAATAAAACATGCATTGGAGTGATGTCACATCCCAGACCTATAGAAGAAGTGTGAGGACCACGTCGTCAGGTCAAAACACTGCGTTCCTAAACCTACATTCTGCTTAATGCTCTTTCTAATACGTGGTGGGACAAATGGCAAACTTTTATATCAGGATTTAGTTTTACCAGCCTGGTTAAATTCACCTGTCACTAACTCAGACCCTGACAGACACTGACCAACAAGCACAGACCTAAACTTTTAAAACGATATATTATTGTAATACTGCACACACTTGATGAATATACAGCATGTAAGAAGGATACAAACATGGAATGAGTCCGCTCCATTTCATAAAGCTCGTCTTTGTATCGCCCACGACCTAAAACACGGTCCTCTTTAAACCCTGCTGTCAGACATGATGATGATGTTTCAGCGTATTACTATCAAATCACATCTCTCATGTTGTGTTGCCAATCTGCAATGGTTTCGTATCAATCCCGTCTCAAACACTGAAATGGAACTCGCATATCGATGTCATTTTACTTTTGGAATAAAGTGGACAGCCGGCAAAAGCGTCGTGACATTTTCTGCAAAACTAATATTTATTCGACTCTCGACAGTTGTCCTTTTGCAGAAATAAATGTGCGTATCACCTCCCACTCACTGACTCACACGACACTTGTTCAGAAGATAAAGTGACAAAGGAGGAATCAACATTGAGCTGAAACACTTGATTTATTTCATGCTTTTAGTAACTACAGGTGGCCAGGGTTAGCGTTTCAGAGTCAAAGAAACACAGATTTTATTACAGCATCACTAGACTAGACAGCAGCTTGTTCGTTTCTTTTAGTTAATATCAGTGTGGAGTTCTGAATTGGTTTGGAGCGTGGGAGAGATCACCTAATAGGGCGGTGGAGGGGAGAGTGGGAGGCTGAGGTCGAGGATTTTGGAGAGCTCTCCCATGACCCCTGACCAGAAGTGTTGGACTGGAGAACAAAGTCAGGGTGTGAAAAGCCCATGAGGTACATTATGTGGGATCGTGTATTGAATTAAAGTGCACATTTTTTGCGAAAACATAGCTGACACAACTATTATATTTGAAATGACCCAGCAGTCTTTAGTTTGACATTTTTTGTGATGTGTATAGTTTCACCTCAGTGTTAATTTTGACAAGATATTTTAATTTAGTTTTAGTCTTTTGACGAAAATGTAATTCAATTTTAGTCGAGATTTAGTCGACTAAAATTGCAAGTCAATTTAGTCGACTAAATTTAAGACACATTTAGTCGAATTTGTATTTAAAATAATCATTATAATCACATTTAATCAAGGTCCTCTGCTTCATGGAGCTGCTCCCTCATGAACAAAGCTCAGAGCTGTTCCTTTGGCAGTGAATTTACATGATATGAGGCTCTTTCAGACTATCAATAGAAGTTTGGATGATTTTAGTCTCTCCTTTTCATTTTTATTTAGTCTTATTTTAGTCGACTAAAATATCTGGACATTTTAGTCATAGTTTTTAGTCTCATGAAAAACTTTTAATTTAGTTTTAGTCCAATTTTAGTCGTCAAAAAAATCACTTTGACTAAAATTAAGACTAAATATTTTAGTCGACGAAATTAACACTGTTTCACCTCCTTTTTGGACACTGACAGGAAGTGACATAGATAGAGGCAAACAATTTTAAACTGTTGCCGTGCCGACCATGTTAAGTAAATGGTAAAAGTGAGTGCTGTGGAACCGGGGAAAACATTTTCCGAAAACATTTTCCATCCGTGGGGAAATGCACATGGACGGTCGCTCCGCTGGGGAACTCGGGTCAAAACAAGCTTACGTACCCGACTGTGGGAATCAGCTGATTTGTTCTTTTATCATCTAATGCAAGGTTTTTAGTTTAACACTGCTACTTTTATGAGTTTAGTGTGAGCCATAGTCATTTAAATAGCGATGGACAGAGGGTGCCCCATAGCGTTCATTGCGGGCTAACGAAGCTCGGCCTTGTTAGCGAGCTCCACTATGGGGCAGGGGAAAAAAGTTGAAATGACAAAAGGAAAAATATAGGACACTGTTGCACATTCAGAGAAACACATTTTGATTTTAGAAGAAGTATCTTGGAGAGGAGCGTAAGAGTGGAGTTTTCAAGATTGTTAATATCTAAATGCTGTTTGAATTATGATGAAATATATCGGTCCACAGATTTTTTTTCCAAAGAAATACCTAAAAAGTGCTCAAAAAATACAGAAAATTGCCAATTATTCATCAATTTCCCCCAAAAACCTATATTGAAAAGCAAAAAGCATCTATCAGTGATACTCAAAGAAACTAACATTGATCTTCTATTGTCTTTCACTAATTTAAGAACAACAATGTCCGTCATCCTGTGGTGTCATGATGTTTTCAATCACTAAAGACAACATGTGTCACTTCTCGTTTTCATATTTTTATTAGTACATCATAAATTTGACTGTAACTAGCGGTATATGATCTGGAAAGACTTTCTATTTGGATCCATTACATGTACTTTACCATACATTTGTAATCGTGTATATACAACAGGGAATGATTTCATAAAAAGCGTATTCTTTTACAATCGGCTTCACGGAGTCCCGCAGACGCCCGCGACACTCGTTGGTCTGATACAAACGGATGCTATTGACAATGTGGCTCAATGATGCATAATGTGGTCTTCAGAACATGCTGAGGTTACTATTTACAGTGATGCTGGTTCATGCTTGGTTTGTGGGTTGCAGTGCTGTCGTCAAGTCAGCGTTTATTTGTATTTGTATTTTTATTTTTCGAGTTACGTGGATGTACAGAGGCGGTCAGTGCCGAGAACTAGCTAAAAAGTCCAAATCCTCCAGGCCGAATCCCAGGTTGAGTGTCCCAAGTCCTTTGTCCTTCGTTTGAGTCGCAAGTACTACATCTCTGTTGGGTCGCGCTTTACTTTACGGCACAGTCATAGGATGGAAATAGCACGGTGCCTTAGCTTGTAATACCATGTTCAATAAAGTCTGTGCAATAGTTCATTGTTTAGTATCTTCCTGATAAATAACAACACTGCAAAAGGCATTATCCCTGTGACTCCAGTGACCGGGCCATTTCAATCCTACTGATACTAAAGTAAAACACGTCCGATTTGTGGATTGTGATGTTCATTTGTGTCGGTGCAGAGGGACACTACAGGCTGAAGGTGAAGCAGAAAAGTCTCCACAAGGTGCTCATGCAGGTCGGAAGAAGATGAGGGCTGTTTTTGGTCCATGGAAGAAGCCTGCGGGGAAACGAAAGGAGAAAAACATTTGAAATAACAGCGACATGCTCACAAACGCTCTTCCGACACAATGGTGCCAGTTTTTATTTGGACATTGTTTACAAAATATAATCTCAATATGAGTTGTCACCACCTAAAATGTCTAGAGTTCGGGAATGTGATGTCATATCGCTAAGCATTATGGGATTAGCAGCAATTGTAAACTGATGGAGATTTTAAAAGTTAAATTACTGGTGTTATTCTTCACATTAAAACACGTGGACACCACAGTGTGTTCGATGTATTTACCAGCAGCAACTCAGCAGCTAACGGAGTTGTTCCACGGCTTTTTCTCCACTTTTTATACTGTTTTTAGTTAATGTTAGTCAATGGAAATGTATGCTAACAGCTGCAAAGATGGCGGATCTCCATGGTAACTGTGAAATTTCCTGAACTCTATTGGGCGTGACGTGTGAGACTGTAATTCACTGCATGTTATGTGTGTGTGACAAATAAATGAACTAAACTCATATAGAGTGTAATTATACGCATAGTAGAACAAGAGCTAAATATAATAATGCGGCCTGTATCTTTATTATTTCAGATTTCTATACTGTCTCGTGAGCGCTGATCTGGTCAGATCTCAGGGGCTAAACGCGGTTGGCTTTGTGAGTATCTTGATGGGAGCAGGCCCGGTTCCACGGGTCACAAAAGGGTGCATTGCAACTGCATTTTAAAATGTTTGCACACAGTATCAGTTGCATCACGATGCATTTTAATGGTAAGACTCTTTTGGCACTCTGGAGCCAGCGGAGAGAGAGTGTGTGAGTGGGTGGTGGTCGAACGTTCTGTTTGTGCAGATGTCTGCTGCCACACTTCTGCCAGTCTACCCCAAAGGCAACTATGGCTACATACTGTAAGTAGCTTACCATCACGTGTGTGGAGTGAATGAAAAATTGTTCCTTATGAAGCACTTTGGGTGGCGTTGAAAACCGCTGTACAAATAAGATTCACTCTCCTCAGAGGATCATTGTTAAATAATGATTTGTATTGTTATGTATAATGTACAGTTGAAGAAGATATCAAACAGCATAGGTGTAAATGTGTTTTTGCACTGAATCCAGTTTTATGATACTTTTGGGGCATTTCTAAAGTGGAACGTCTAAATTATGTTTGTCTGGAGCCCGTTCTTTTGAAAACTTTCAGTAAGTACAACATACAATGAAACTGAAATTCAGATGTTGGGTTAGTCCTGAGCCACTTTAAGTTCTAACCTTTGGGTCAGAAAACAAGCATCTTAACTCAGTGAGGGATATCATCATGTTTGAGGTGATTTGCTCAGCTCATGATCATCTCAGTGTGGACGTACCTGTGCTATTCTCCGACCTGCACTCCAGCACAGTTGTCTTTACTTTCTGACGCTATCGCTAAATACTCAGCATTTCTGAAACAAAAGAGAGAAAAACAGCCATGTTAAAAACCAATTCAAACCATTTGTTGTAACAGAAATAATGAAAAAGTCGAATGAAACAAAGTTATGGATTTGAGATGAGGTGTGATCCTTTGTGACTTACGGGAGGAAGGTTTTGAGTTTGGTTTTGGTTTTTACTGAGAACGAGACAGAGACAGAACGGACACAACAGCACAAGACAGAGAGAGACAGATGAAACACAAGCACAGTACGTCACGACACATGGACAGGAATAAAAACAAAGAACAAAGAAATCTGAGACAAAGACGGAGGCGAGAGTGATGTTTGGGACTTTCAAAAGTGGGGCAAATATTGCACTGCGGCCATTAATATTCTTGTATTTCTCATCCAGGACATGACCCACCTGGACTGGGTAATAACGACTTCTCATCAGTATAAAAATAGGACGCTCAGTGTAAATCTAAATCCCCACATCTGAAGTGGATATGCCAACACAAAAAAACATGCATATAAACATTAACAAGACGGTGAGCCTTAGATATACATGCACATATGAACAAACATCACTCTGTTATTTGATTATTACAGTAATCAAATCATTCTGGAGAACATTTGAGTCACTGTTCAAGCTCCTGCTTCTAGTCTACCTGTCATATCTTCAGAGTTGAGTATTGACTAAGATGAGTTCCAGGACCGGGAAAATGTATTCCTGGGAAGCAGCATGCAGGCCTCGTCTTTTCATCTGACCACGAGGACACGTGATTAAAGATGACTGGCGCTAACTGTCTTCCCTTCATCCTCTCGTGTCCCGGTGCCTGGTCTTTGCACGCCGCCCCCTTCCCTTCCCTGTGTTTCTGCAGATCTGGCGCTAGCGTGGACTTTCATCGGCCCTTCAAAACTAGATTAAAAACATAAACGGGCCGGACTAGGCCTGATCCTGGTGGGATTGGGATGGGACGGGAACAGTGTTTGGGGGTAACGTATAACTAAGGAATACAATGTTAATATATTAGTAATTCAAGTAATTCAATTAACTCGAGTTACTGGTGCATTTAAATGTATGAATGAAAAAATGGCAAACTCCCCCCAAATAAAAGGCAGCACCAAATCAAGTTAGAAGTAGGTTGTAAGATCTGCAGTTGTGTAGCTAACGCCATCAAAAACAAAACTCAAGAGAATGGGGATAGTAAAGGACAGGGAAATCTTTCTGGCTTTATTACTATTTTCAGTTTATATTTTGCCGAAGGTAACTCAGAAGTAACTCAAAGTAGGGTAGCTCAGCAACATTTTTGAAAACAGTAATATGTAATACCAAGATATTACATTTGTAAAACTGTAACTACTACTATAGAATATATTACAATTTTAAAGTAACTTGCCCAGCACTGGACAGGAATGGGGCGAGACAAGAGTGAGCGTTCACGTCTGTGTCCTCATACCACACGTCTTTGGTAACAAAGACAAAAATGCAAATCGGCTTTTCCTACTTTCATTTATTTGATCTCACAAAGGGGAAATGCAGAAAACCAGGCTGCTCGGTTTGCAATCAAAAAGAAACGGAGATGTGCAATTTCGATCATTAACATTCATTTTATTTTTTACATTCTTTTCACATACCATGCCGTCGTTTTGCACATTTATGTAGCTTTTTGGTTGCATCTATATTTGGCACTTTTTAAAAAGGCATATAATTAATCATTTTCCCCACTGTGGGTTCAACGTAAATCAGTTTGACTCTCCAGCTTTAGATGAACAGGCGAACATATTAGACCATTATACAGTGCCCTCTGCAAATATTGGGAGCTCTGTGGGAGCTCTCGGTTCAGGGATGCCAATATAAGTCAGGTGCACTGTATAAAGTGCGAACATTGAATTTGGACTCACGCTGCTTCCCGTAGCGCCTCCTCCCCTGCGGCGGCGATCTTCCTGTAGCAGTAGATCATTTCGATGAGGAGCCAGACCTGCAGCCCGATGATGGAGACGTACATCATCACCTCAGACACGATCGACGCGGTTCCTCGGTTCGCTGCAGAACAGTCACACAGTTACACAAGCGGAAATCAGACACAGGTATATTTCATTCATGTGTAAAATCCTGTGCACTCTTCACCTGTTGGCGTCATGACATGGTGCTCTTCTGACACCGTCATTGGATTTGTTCTGATCATTTCCGTGCTCAAATTGCCTCCACTTCTTTATCTACTTTTTATATCGTAATTGGCTAATGAGAATCTATGATCCCAAACTCCATTCTCTCGTGCTATACAGCAGGTTTTTATGATCAGCTTTGTGAAGCTTTTCCTTGCCGTTGCTCATAAATGATAATAACATATTCCCAGTTTCTAAATAGTTATTTAGTGCCATGAAGCTTTAAAGGCCTATATCATGCAAAATCTACTTTTTTGAGGTTTTTAACTAAGTTTGTTATAGTGTCAAAGCCTCACCAAAATCAGACTTGGAACAGTGTTTTGTTTCATTCGCTTATGTTTCCTGCAGGGTCAGTCTACCTCCCTCTTCTGCACTAAAAAACACGGTCACCTGGTAACCCCCATGATCTTTCTCTGTGTTTTACAGTCAAAAACATTATCAATCCCGATATGCATTACCTAAAATGCGGGAAAACCACTAATGTTTTCACAGACATAAATAATGTATAACTGAGATTACATTCTTATTGTAATTGTTTAAAACAACCCAATTCGCAACTGGTCCGGCCCTCGTGGGAAGTTCCAAACTCCACTGTGGCCCTTGCTTCATACGGTTTTCCCGTACCTGTCTAGACATCTTCAACAAACTGGTTCTGATTCCGTTTTCCTCGCTCTGATTTGCATGAAAGCCTGTGCATAGCCGTTTTAAAACTTTGCATTTACCTTGAGGCTCTAGTCACTTTTGCATGAAGGGGCGAAGTGCGCACACGCTGGCTTAAAGTATATCTGTGCTTTATCATTCCATCAAAAACAAGCCTAATATTTAGAGGCATACGTTATTTTAATGTATATTACAAAAAATATCAAGGCTAAGAGGCCGAAAGTAGGTATAAAAGTAAGAAAAACCCTGCATGATATAGGAAACTGATTTATGAAACATCATCTATTCCATGTTTGTACAGTATAATGAATGTAGAATTAAACCACCAATAGTGTCAATAAAAAAAACAAATAAAACAGTATTGGTGACTACAATTCTACATTGTTATCATTGTTCCGACCCTCTGTTCTGCTTTGTTTAGAATGAAAATGATGCTAACCCTCTATCTAATAATAATATTTAGTTTCTTTTCATAGTTACTGAAGAGCAGTACCTTTGGCGACCACAGAGAGGTGCACCACTTTGCTGATGATATCGTTGTACTCGTAGTTGTTGTCGTACGAGAGGATGCGGTTGAAGAAACAGCGGTACGTCCCAGAGTCATTGAAGGTGACGTTGAGCAGGTAGATGGAGGCGTCCTGGATGTCATTGCTGCGTTTGCTGCCCTTCCATTCGATGCGGTCCATGAAGTCATCGTGTTCGATCGTACCGGGGGCCTCATTGTAACTGTAGATCTGGACACATAACACAAAATAAAAATACGGACGAAAAAGCTTTGGATGGTCACAAGTTGCAAAGGCTGCAGTTATTTAGTAAATGTTTGTTTTCAGTGAACCAAATATACTGCCTTGATGGTGTCTGGTTATGTATAAAACCTGATAATCCTGAACTTTAGACCAGTGCTGTGATTGTTCTGATCATTTTCATGGTCATCCTTATGTCAACACAACACTGTGAGAAAATACGGCATTTTGATATTATTTAACAGCGTCAAAAGGCACATTCTTAATTTATTGCCGAGCCCTCATTGAAATAATTATTTAGGGGGTTGGATTATCACGATGGTTGTCGGTGGGTCCCTATAGAACCACTTAAGATCGGGGGTTTCAAGCTAAAATCAATGGCCGCTAGCTGCTCTGCGTTGTGAGGATGACACTAGGGGCCGTCATTGTCCCGCCATTGTTGTAGTACCTCCATATAACCGCTAGTCCCCCATTGGAATGCACTGCACTTTAGAAACGTTAAAACTAACTTTAGAGCCTGGTGCCTAATCCTTTGGAACTTTGTACGACTAGATATTGCTCCTGTGGTAACGCTGGGTTAGTAACAATTAAAGGGACCAGGCTGGTTTTCGTAAGAAACATTTTAGAAATCTCATGCTAATGAGAGCCGGACTGTTAGCATTGGAGGTGCTATGACCGAGCTACACGTCATGCAAGGGCCGAGTCTACAGTGAAGATCCCGCCCTTATGCCCTTTTTAGGAACATGCTGGGAAGGAGGAGTCAGTAAATCCGCCATGATTTCCCCCTCGAGCGTAGTCATTGTGGTAAACGGGGAGGAGTGAGGAATGACAGTCTATTATTAATATGTCTATGGCTAAAATACACTGTTTTCAATTAAATAAATTGACACTGACATGAATATCATATCCTGAAATAATTGTCAGGTCCCCAGCTCAGTGCCTTGCGACCGCCTTGGGGTCCTAACCCCCACTTTTGAATCACTGCTTTAGACCACTACAATCACGTGACTATGACTTAAAGGCCCTATTCCATATTTTTTTTACAAAAATGAAAGAGGAAGCCACTAACCCATTAGAATGTTAGTTGTGTCCTCATTGGACACACCGAGATGAGTTTATATCCACATTTCACAACGTGCAGGGTCACTTTTCAGGGTCATTGTCAAATGCACAATCTTTTCCCACAAATGTTTTAAGTTTAAAATATACAAAGGAGGCCGAAAAAATATATTACATTACTAGAAACAAATAAATCAGGTATCGTGTCTTTAACCTTAAAAGGTGCATTATGCAACTTTTTGATTGCATAATTGACTCATATGAAAACAAAAGTTTATATCTGTGCATATTTGACCTTGTAGTGACCCAGCGGCTGTACGAGTGGTCAGCATGGTGCCTTTACTTTCCATCACTGTGGTCTCTAGGACGCTCCAGGATCAATTGTTTGGAAGGTTTTCACTGCTGATGGACCCGCTCACCAGAAAACCCACAAAACAATTGATCCTGGAGCGTTGTAGAGACCACTGTGATGGAAAGTAAAGGCACCATGCTGACCACTCGTACAGCCGCTGGGTCACTACAAGGTCAAATATGCACAAATGTCAACTTTTTTTTCCACATAAAGAGTTGCATAATTCACCTTTAAAGATAACCTTGTTCAACAAAGTTATTTTATACATTCTAATATTCGTATTATAATGAAGAAGAAGAAGAAGAAAAAGACAATTCTGACGACCAGTAGGTAGTTTCTTGTGCTCAAAAAGCTTTATCTTATCTATACGTTTCTGTTGAACCATATTTCTTTAAAAAATAAATAAAAAGTGCAATAAAGGCCGCCTTGTGTGATTAGTTTTGGGCTTAACTCACGTCAACACTGCACAAGGTCGTCACACCATATTCCCCAGAAATACGATTGATTTTAGTGTGGGGGGAAAATATCTGTATCGACTTTTATCTCTGGCGCGGTCTGATCTCTAACACTTCATTTGGTCATGTGACAGTGACCCAGCGTTGTTACGAGAGACGGACAGGAAGTGAGGGAGAAAGGGGAGTCTGCAGACTTGTGTTCAAGAATAGATCAAACGAGGCGTGGGCAGCTGCATTTTGTACCAGAAAATCGAGTCAGTCAAAATCAATCACAGCCCGGTTGAAAGGAAGCTATTATTACACACTGGGAGACAAAATAGAGATTTCAGTCATTCGAAACGGATACAAATATCTCATTGAAATTGTCTATTGCAGTTAGATTTGCGATTTATGTTATGTTAAAATCCTCAAAGGCATTAACACTTGACAGACAATTGAAAACAAATCTCATGAATTGCAGAACATGCTTGTAGAGGTCAAAACTACAGGGTTAGCAGGTTTTACAATGAAGCCTCATAGAGACAACAGCAGCTCTACAACCTCAAAGTGAGAAGTTGCAGGTGATATTGATCCCTGCACCGGCCTTTCAGGAGTCAGTCTGTCCTTAAAGCCTAACTCTTTCTTGGTCAAATTAAATAAAGTCTTTACAATCGTAATGCAAGATACGTACGAAGTCTACTCTTACAGGTATACATTCTGGGTTATACCTGTAACTTTTTATTACTAAATACCTGAATGATCAAATTAAACATGCCTATAGTACATGCCACCAATCTGCTTAAGGGCACTATACCTGATATTTTTCTAGTAGTGGAACAACATTGTTTTTGAGCTGCCTGTAAACTAGACATTTGTGGGAAAAACATTGTGCATCTAATTAAAAAGCATTTGTATCAATTTCATGAAGTTACAGGCTGGTCTTCTAGCATTTCTGAGAAAGTGACCCTGAAAAGTGACCCTGCAACTTGTGAAACGTGCTCATGAACTTGTCCCTGTGAAGACTTGAGATGCTACAATTATATTAGTAAGGTTAGGAATGAGTTTGGTGGCTTCCTTTTTCATTATTTGTAATTTAAAAAAAAGCTTTATCCAGGGCCGGGTCACAGATGCAGCAGTCTGAGCAGAGATGCCCAAACTTCCCGATCCACGCACACCTCCTCCAGCTGTTCTGGGGGGACCCCGAGGCGACACCAGGCCAGCTCAGAGACATAGTCACTCCAGCGTGTCCTAGTGCCTTCTGCGAAGCCTCATCCCAATAGGACATGCCAGGAACATCTCCCGAGGGAGGGGCCGACCAGGAGGCATGCGAAACAGATGCCTGAGCCACCTCAGCTGTTCCGAGCTCCTCCTGGGTAACTGAGCTCCTCACCCGATCTCGAAAGGTGCGTCCAGCCACCCTGCGAAGGAAACTCATTTCGGCCGCTTGTATTTGTGATTTTGTCCTTTCGGTCATTACCCAGATCTCATGACCATAGGTGAGGGCGGGAACGTAGATCGATCGGTAAATCAAGAGCTTTGCCTCAGACTCAGCTCCCTCTTCACCACAACAGTCCGATACAGCGACCGCATCACTGCTGACGCCGCACCGATCCGTCTATCGATCTCATGCACTGCTGCTCAGTTTTATTTAAGATTTTTACTGGTGATTGTTGTTAACACCGTCATAAACTCGCCTTTTGTTATTAGTGTTGGGAGTTGAATCACCTCAGCAAACAGATAAACAAGGTCTGCTCTCTGCCTACTGACAAATGCTGTCAACAGATTTGCAAGGTTTCTCGGCCAATGCAGAGGAACTTTCCATGGGTTACATAATTTTCTCATATGTATATTTTTCTCTTTTCCTTTAGAACTGGAGCCTGTCAAAGCCACGTGGACAAAAGTAGGATTAAACACAACCGCAGGTGCCATGTCTGTGTGCGCTGGTGTCTGAATGGGGATAGATGACCGTTCATCAACCATTTTATCGACGCTTCAGTCAGACTCACGTGAACAAAGTCGGCCTCTCCTTTGGCTCTGAAGTACCACTCGACGGTGGCAGTTCCCTCGACTTCACTGCGGCGCTTGCAGGAGATACAGCCCAGTTTAAATTTTTTCCCCGCCACAGCCTCAGTGTCCGAGTCCACCTCGGCACACGCCCCTTCAGCCCGGTCCACTGAGAGGAGAACAAATGAGGCAAATAAAAACAAATCTTAATGAGACTTTGGGCTTCGTGGTGCTCAGTGTGCAATAAGTGATGTCTGTGTATGTCCCCCATTTATTATACATGGAAACAAAAAATAGAAAAACGTAGCCCTATCCAGTGCAATAAAACATGATTCATATTCTGGACTCTTCATCAGGGTTGTAGGCAATACCCAGCCCCAAGAACCTGTTCATTCTTATTGCTCCATTGTTCAGCCCTAATTGTGTATTGTGCGATTGTGTGTTGTCAACTAGGGCTGGACAATGTGATGACAAACAATCAAACAGTGATACGGTCCCTGTGACGGCATACGTCAATTTGAAGAGGTTTTCTATTGGGTTAAATACAGCTAAATGCTCAAACAAATGCCTTTCTCCACACTCTTCTATTCAAGTGAGGGCCACGCCGATTTAACCACAGTGAAGCGTTACCTTTGGGAAGAAGCATGTACAGCGTAAGCTTTTTGGCACATCACCCACTCCTAATGTTGACTCTGTAATTGACTCTCCCTGCACAAAAAATGTATTTGGACAAATTGACTAATACAAACCCTACATCTCTACTTTAATGGTTGAGATTCCAAAGCAGAAGTCGTCATAATGGTTCTAGTCAGAGCCGTGGGAAGATATTCTAGGTAGGGGAGGCTGAGGGACAACATTTTCCCCCAAAACGCCTTTTCTGTGCATATTTCCTATTTATAAATATTGCATGCAGTTTGCAAACTATCCACCAGGGGGTGCTGCAGCGCCCTCAGCACCCTGGGTTCGGCCTTGGTTCTAGTTCAGAGTGACCTTGGTTAAAGCACAGCTGATAGTCTCACTGAGTTGCACTTCTGAATGATTAGTTTCCACAAAACTCTTTAGGGAGTGGGAAGTTATCAGGAAATGAAATGCCAGGTGCTACATGTCAGCAGCAGTTTGTCCAAATAAACAAATGGAAACCGTTTCTGTAATACTGGTGGGACATTTACTCATGCAGTGGGAGGCAATACAATAGAAACATTATTGCATCACAAGGTTTGACGGTTTTACTTCAATAAAGTGGACCTCCACACGGTGATGATCTTATCCCACGGTGACCCCATCCCACTTACCGAACAGGGAGCAGAGCAGAGCCAGGATCAGGAGGTGCAATACTGTCCCGTCAGCCATCTTTTTATTGGACGTCCCAAAGTACCAGCACTTCTACTTCTCCGGACTGAGCCCCTCTTACACTTAAAACTCTAATGGACCTTGGATATTTACAATAATAAATGTATAATGTAATAATAAAGTGCTGATTGGAAATGTCAGGAAGCTAAACATGCATTTCAGTGGCCAAGGCCTTGCTTACACTTTGAATTGCTCTTATATCTTTGGCTCTAAGCAGCAACAACAACAGACTGGAACATACAGGTATTATTGCCACACGTTTCTGTAATTGTACCTGGAAAGAATTGATGCACTCGAACGAAAGCTTTTTGATTTTTGTTCCCTATGATATCCAGATCACAGTGCTGTTATTTTATTTGGAGATAGCCTGAGATGTGAGTATCTTGGTTCCCTGAGGTGCTGTAGTCAAATTACGCACACGGTAATAAAACGCGTTAGATCGCATTACAGTTAACACTAGGGACTAAAATACAACAGTTATGCGACATGCAATGCTACTGATGGACTATACCACGCCAATGCATATATGATCAATGTGCATGCTTTATGGTTAAAAGAATGGGCTACGTTTTGACGCGCTACTGGAGCTACAAATGCTTTTTGTAAATCCCCCAAAACGCGTAATCACTGTCCTGAAATCGAGGCCCAGTCCGTGTTGAGAACAAAATAGACACTGTCTTGTCGTCGTCCTGCTTGACAGCCGCAAAATTTTATCTGATGGCCCCGTGCTCCGAGAAGATCTGCCTCCGCTGGGCAGACATCACAGGTGAACTCAAGATGTGCCCAAACAACGAAGGCGCAAAACAGAGAAGATGAAATAAATCTGCGTATGCGGTGTGGCTGGACGGTCCTCTCTGGAGCAGGTTTCTCTGTGCGCCACACGCACCTCTGTCACTGAGCGCTGCTGCAGAGGCACTGCGGTAAAACCGAGGACTCAGCGCGGACTGGAGAGGCGCGCGGAATCACCGCCCCGTTGACTTCTCATACTAGATGTTTACAGTAATACTAGTATGTCTAGAACCACTACGTGAACACAGTAAAGAATCCTAATGATCTCCACAATAAAAAAGACGCGGATTTATCAGATAGGCTGTCCCTTTAACACCACCCCACAGGGCGGGGTTACAGATATGATGGCAGCCTCCTAAGCATTAGCCACAACAGCCTCAACATTCACAGTTTTAAATCTACCAAACTAGCATTCATCCTAAACAAAACATGTATGTGTCACTGTGATCGCCTCTTCTTATATCTCCAAACCACCTGATCGACTCCAAAACATCCACAGATGCTGCAGTTCACGAGGGTGATGCAGCTCCGCCCCGACGCTAAGCTAAGCTGCTGTTAGCTGCTGTTAGCCGCTGTTAGCTGCTGTTAGCTGCTCGGGCTGAGAGGCTAGAAGCCAGCGAAGCTCCTAAAGCTGATCAAACAATAGGACAGGCAGTCAGACTGTTTTTACCATGGACATATCTACGGACATGTAGAGCTGCAAGGACAAAGCTGCAAGTAGTTAAAGGTATGGTATGCTAACTAAACACAATGCTAACATGCTAATAACGCCTAGTGCGATGACTGGGTGATAAGCTGGAGTCCAGGTGATAATGTAACTAATCATTAATAATATTACTAATATTCATGTCCTGATCATTGTTAAAAAAAGGGAGGGGAAAAACTGTTGTGTTTGTTTGTTAGTCAAACATGTTAGACATCTTATACATTTCTAAATGCATTCATGTCAATATTTAGAAGATGGTCTCACAATTATCACGATTATTTTTTTTATCCCATTGAATACATATAGTATGTTCAGTCGCAGGACAATATTTCATGCCATCAGAAATGTTGTGATTTATGATTCTTGCTGCAACACGAGGCTACTTTCTGCACAATTGTATAAGCTTGACCTGTGTATTTTCCTTTTCCCCAGTATTTTGATAAAGATGGATGTGGGTTCCGGAGACAACCCGAGCCCCACGGTGCAGGTGTGTTTCCCCGCGGTTCGAGCCTCGGTCCTGGACAGCCTGAACCGACAAAGGGGAGAGGGGCAGCTCTGTGACCTGTCCATCCACGTACAGGGACAAGTGTTCAGAGCCCATCGATGTGTCCTCGCTGCGTCCTCTCCGTACTTCCACGACCAGGTGGGCTGTGACTCCGTTGGGTTCACGTTGAATCATGTTGAATATGATTTAGTGTCGGATGGAGGGACCTTTATTTGATCTCATTTGTGCTGACGGAGGCTGAACTTTATGCCTGTTGTTTATTTTTTAAGTTTTTTTAGTTTTTTTTAACTGTTATTTCATTTGGATAGGCCTGATAATTTCAGAGATGTTAGCCAGAAACAAGTCCACCTTGTTCTTGCGCAAAACTGCCAAGAAACTCTCCAGTGATTTGATAATGTGCTTAAATAACTGTGCCAACTATTTTACGTTTTATCCATGACTCTGTATAATCCTGCAGTACAGATCGAACCAGTAAAATAATAAACAAGATAACTCAAAACTGCGGGGATGAAGTGATCTACCATTGCAAATATGTTTTTGAGAACACGGGGAAAAGCTCAGTCAATTTTGCGTAATACCGTACGTCTCCTTAAAATTTAAAGCAATGTCAATATAAACATTTATCCATGAAGTTAAAGGGAAACGTACCCCCCCCTTCCAGAGCCTCAGCCTGAGCGCTTGAGATGAAAAAAAAAAAGGCAGGAGAAAGAGGCGTTCCTGGAGGACTATACTTTTTATATAGAGTTTATCAGCAAAAAAAAAGTGGATTTGAGGGCAAGTTTTCTTTACTGAGGATTATTTTGTATAAATATATATTATATTTGAGGAAAAGTATTTTTTTATTTTTTTTCATGGTAGATGATGTCTGTGCTGGTCCTCAGTCATTATAGCAACTAAAAAAAAATTATTAGTTGCAATTCGTTATTTGCTATTTATTCCTCACACAGGTTTTACTGAAGAATGTCACCACCGTGTCGTTGCCGTCGGTGATGGACCCTGTTGCCTTTGAGAGCGTCCTGATCTCGGCTTACACTGGTCAGCTCAGCATCGTCCAAGATGACATTGTCAACTATGTCACCGTGGCCAGCTTCCTGCAGATGTGGCACATTGTGGATAAATGCACTGAGATTTTAAAAAGACCACGTCCCACCTCAGAGGTCCCTCCTCCCGGGGGCTCTGTGTCCCGCCAACAGTCTCCCAGCAGCACTGACTGTCTGTATACGGAGCGAGAGGGCAGGAAAAGGGAGAAAAAACCTGATACACTGCCCCCTTTGGCAACATGGAGAAGACCTCAACAGTTTCCAAGATGGGGACGTCAAAAGTCTTCAACGGGGCAACATTTAGCGGACTCACAAGTGGACAGCCTGCCTGCTTACAATGACAGTAGCGATTACTCTAGTTGTGAGGAACCGTGGGTTTCGAGCCAAAGAAAACCAAGCTATTTTGTCCAAGCTGAGCCAGGGCACAGTACTAAAAACCACGGGACGCCCCTCAGTGAAGATGCGTTAAAGAAATTTAGGCTCCAACAGCAGCGGGACCCAGAGAGAAGCTCAGAGAAGAACGGGGAGAGGGGGGGAAGTGATGCGACTCCAGAGAGGAGGCTGAATGACCGGAAGGAGAGCACAGCTGTGGAGAAGAAAGAGGGCGTGGTTCAAGTGGGAGTCATGGGACAGTGCGGTAAGGGTCCAATCTGTGTAAGTTCTCAGTCGTACAGGAGTTGTCCATCTTCATCTTCTGTACTCGCTAGTTGAGGTCTTCGAACGTTTCGCCTCATCCAAAAGGCGTCGTCAGCAACAAAAGTCCCGCTCAGCGTCTCTTTAGAGACACTCTACTTCAAAGGTGTTTACCCACAGGTGAGAGTAGCTGTGATTAGAGAGGAGGAGCCGGGCCAACCCTAACTCCTCCCTGTTTATCTATATCTTCAGCTGCGGGCTGAGCGGGACTTTTGTCACTGACGAAGCCTTCTGGATGAGAGGCAAAACGTTCGAAGACTTCAACTACTGAGTACAGAAGATGAATCAAGTACCTTCATTGAAAATCTGAGTTATCTAACTGTGATTTTAATACAGATCAGACCACATTTTATGGGCAATTTTGGCAGAAATGTAAGAATTTTTTTCCCTCCCACTGTAGTTGTAAGATGAGTAAAATGGCCAATGATTTACTTTAACTAAACACTGGGAACATTTAGGATACTAATGATTTTGTTTTGTCTCAGCAGATTTCAATACCGTTTCAAAGTCAAACGAAGGACCTGTTGTGAAGGTGAACGTTGATGACGTCAAAGTTCTCAGAGATGGTTCCTGTGACGTCCCCGAAAGCGAGACCGTCCCGGGACCTTCAGCTCGGCTCCAATGGCAAATGCCTCCTTGGTCTCATCAAACCCCACGACCCCAAGAGAGCGAGCACGGGCGAATCAACTCGAATGAGGAAGACGCAGATATGGGACATTTTGGGGAAGGCAATTTTAGCCAAGACACTTTTGACGAGATCGAAAAGGAGAGCGGACAAGTCACACAGCGGCCTTTGGTGTCTCCAGACTTTAGTTTACCGGGGTCTGACGGAAACTGGCCTTCAACGAGCAATAACCAAGGTGCTTCGTTGACTCCCACATCCTCGTCCACTTTCCTTGCACCTTCTTCGCCTCCCATGCCCTCCTCGTCCTCCTCCCTACCCCTCGCCGGGGCCCCGTTTGGCGGAAAAGTCCACTACTGCCACTGCGGTAAAGCCTACGCGCTGAAAAGCATGAGGGATCGCCACGTGAAAATGCAGCACCTGAACTTGCGGCCGTTCGGGTGCCCAGTCTGCAACAAGTCTTTCAAGATGAAGCACCATTTGACCAAGCACCTGAAGACCCACGGTGGACTCCGGCCTTTCGAATGCAGCGTTTGTGGCAAGAAAGTTATTTGGAAAGACAGTTTTCTCAGGCATCAAGCGCGATGTCAAAGGCTGGCCGCCAATGGCAGCAACCCAAGCACAGCGGCAGAGGATGATGGCAATTTCGGCTACGGTTTCGAGGAGGGAGAGGGCTTTCTCGCGGCGGGAGGCCAGATAAAAGTGGAACAGGGGGAGTTTGACTCGGAGGATGGGATGAACAGATTACTGGGGAGTGTGTCGAGGATCGTGGATGATTTGCAGACTGAAAGTGTGGCCACCGGCGGCCATGTTTTCAAAGAAGAGGCCAATGAGGGCTTCAGTTAAAAACGGCGTGGAAATGTTTGTACATTTTTGATGAACTTTGTTTTTTCTTCCTAACCTTTGGGTCAGAAGGAGGTCAAATCATGTTGTTAAGGTATTCATAATCTGACTTGGTCTTTTTGAATACATGGAACTTACACAAAAATAACTAAATAGGTCCTACTTATTTAACTACTTACAAATAGTGCCATTATATATAATTATAAAAGTTCTGGCAAGAGGCCTTTTCACAGCTCACTCTCCGCCTTTGTCTAAATTTAAGGTGATTTTTCAAGTTACATAATTTAGAAAACAAAGTGCTGCTTTTCTTATCCACACTCCATCTTATCACCCACTATATTGGATGGAATAAATATTTATTATATATTTAAATATAGGATATGTAGTTGTGTGTGTTTTTTTTAATGATATTTCCACAAACCTTGCCGATCTATGTCCCCAGGGGCAAAGGAAACCTCTTCAAATCTGATTAACTTTACTGATTATTGTTGATTTTGTTTTAGTTCTTAAGCCCATTTATTGCCTATTGTCCAAAACCAGTCGGCCATAATCCAAAATAATATATTCTTTCTCTTTCAAACACTAATTGTGCAGGATGCTACCTTCCATATGTCCACCAGATGGCACTAAATCGTACACTTTGCAATAGCTCCTCTGTCTTTGCTGTTCTTTCATGATTTATTTATAATAATCTTGTCTAATCTCACTTTCTCTGCACTCATGTTGCTGAAACTTGACCTTGACATTTTGCTTTTTGCACATGATGTTGACGATGCATTAAGAACACTGGGTAAAATCACATGATATTTATGGACTATGACGTGAATCTGTGTTTTTATAAGATTGTACACTGTGAAGTCTGAGCAAATGTTTGTGCTAGTGATATTTTTGTATCGGTCCCAACAACAATTTACATTTGTAACCGCTGCAGCCTTTTCGGGATTATGTTTCCTCTGAACATATGAAAACAAGTTTGATGTAAATTTCAAGGTATGATGATACATGTTCCAACAAACAGTTTGGCACGAAATGAGAAATAAAATCACGTTCAACGCTCCGTTATTGTCAAGTCTTGTTACTTTTAAGGCAATAAGGCACACGGCACCTTTATACATATTAGAATAACAAGTAGACTGATATACATATTATAATAGCATTTACCGGCTCATTCACCTCTTCTTTTGATATATAGAAAGAGGGTATCCGCGTGGTCTGAAAAAAGAAATTGGGTACCAGAGCTTTAAAGGGGGGGGGGGGTGTATTATGTAAAATCGACTTTTTCAAGCTTTATATCACATTATCATGTCATCCCCTCATTAAACACATGCCTGGAGTGTCGCCTTGGCTCATTCACATATTTTTGAGTAATCCGTAAAAATTTAGACGGCGGCCATTTTAGGTGTAGCTATGCCTCAGTCCTCCTAGGAACGCCCCCACCTCCTGGAGACGCCTCTGGACCTTTCGTCACCAGCCAAGCCCCCAACCACTGCTCCTCAGCTCAGCAGAGCCCCCTCCCCGCACAGTGTTGTTGTTTAAATGCCACAGTAGTGTGCTGGAGGGGGCGTGTCGGAAAGCTTCTTAAAGAGACAGAGGCCTATTTCAAGACGTTCAGTGCAGCCATTTTGAGAGAGCAATTTTATTCATGGCAGTTATTTTAATTTACTGCATATACAGACCAACAGAAGGTTACGCCATCTTTGTAGTTCTATAGACTGGTGCTATGTGATTGAAAAAAGCATAATACCCCCTCTTTAAGACATTGTTGAGCTTTATATAAAGTTGATGTGTATTATGTGAATAACAAACCAAGGTCAGTAACTTGGGGGAAAGAACATTGTCCTTTAAGCTGAGTAACGTTCATTGTATCTACTTGTGTTACCAACTTTCAAAGTCCTCTTCTGATGACGGCCTGCAGATGGCGACTGAAACTGGACTGAAAGGTAAAAGATTTCAAAATTTCTAATCTCGTGTCTGACTAAATGAACCTAGAAGGTATACTACAAATTGTCCTGTTTGGAGGTTGTATAGTTGATCAATGGTAGGGCAGTGTCTGGAGCGACCATTTATTTTTATTCATCCGTATATCAGTAATTGATCTCTATTATTCGGGGGACACAAACTACAGTTGTCCACTTTATCAGGTTTTGAGATGGTGGCCCTGGCTGAACAAAATATTGTTCATTTTGTGCGTAATTTCAACACACAATGACCTTGCTTATTGTTATACAGCTTTGTGAGCCGGAACACATTCCCCTCCAGTGTTCTCAAACGATGCAGCTTTGACTCATTTAGATGATGGTTTTGTGAGTGTGTTTTGCAAACGACGCACCATTCAAGATGAAGTAGTGCTCATGAACTCACGCCTTATGATGAGTACTAGAACGCTGTGCCTCTATATGCAGCGCATCACGTATGAAAGCAGTTCACTGATGGTTCAGAGCTCAGACAAGGTCCTCGAAATATTAAGTGCAGTTTTGATCAATGGGATGTCTATTTTAACATATCAATATATAAAACAGTAAAGATAGAGTTCGGCGTGTTCTAACTGAAGCTCGTTCATGCAGAGATCTGTCCGGATTATTGGGGCCAGCTCCATTATTTAGAACAGTGGCAAATGTGTTTATTTTTTATTTATTTACATATAATATAATATTTGGTCCTCTCCTGGAACCGCCGCCTTAACGTGGTGGAGGGGTTTGAGCTCCTGAATGATCCTGGGAGTTCTGTTGTCAGAGGCTTCGTGCCCCTGGTAGGGTCTCCCAGGGCAAACAGGTCCTAGGTGACGGGTCAGACAAAGAGCGGTTCAGAAGCCCCTTATGAGAGACCAACAGGCCTGGTTAGAACCATGAGGCCGTCCTTCTGTGGACCCACCACCTGCAGGAGGAGCCATAGGGGCTGATGCAGTGTGATTTGGGCGGCTCCAACGACCCGGCAACGGACAAGTAGAAGAATATGGATGGATGGATGGATGACAAGCCTGTGTTCAATAATGACTTAAAGAGGCAAAAGGGAACAGTTCAATGGAACGTCCTGGAGCCAGCCGGCATTTCATTACAGCTTCAGGAATTAGTCCATTCTTTATTTACAGTCTATGGGGGTATTTAAGGTCCACAGCAATTTGATCATTGTACCTAGAGATATTTTTGTTTATTCTTTAGTAATGCATTTAAAGGTATGCAAGTTTTTATGTGGGGGGAAAAAGTTGATATTTTATTGCTGACGGACGCTCTCACCAGAAAACCCACAAAACAATTGATGCTGGAGCGTCCTAGAGACCTCTGTGATGGAAAGCAAAGGCGCCATGCTGACCACGCAGCCACTGGGTCACTACAAGGTAAGATACGCACAAATGTTAACTTTTTTTCTTTCTTGCATAAAAAGTTGCACAATGCACCTTTATGTTAGGTGTTTTTTTCTGGTGTAGAAATAATTTTCACCCAGTCTGGACATAATTTGGTCCAATGGTCTATAGGCCTATGTAGACCTTGTTTAGTCCTGATTTAATCTTGATCTATCTAGGCCTGGTGGTAGTTACAAGGCCAAATATTTTAAAAGATGGCACTTGCTGTGAAAAGTTGGAGAACCACCTTGCACAAATAGTGTGGTATGTCAAGTTGATATCCTCTTTTAAATACTGGTAAATTCAGGTTTAGTCCTACTTGGTTTGGTCCTAATTCAGAACTAGATAAGCCCTGGCATTAACATTTGTGAAGACCCACTGAAATCCAGGCTCATATGGGTTGTATAGCCATGCTCCAAACTCTCCGTATATAGGTGTGTTTTTTTTTCCACTGTGTTCCAACAAACAAAGTATTACAGAGACTTTGCTTCGGCTCAGTTTCCTTTTCACTCAATATCAAAACACGTCAGGCGGAAACCCCAGACAGCAGACCGCTTTGAACAAACTTTAATAGCTCCCATTGACAACATACAATATATTTCTCATTAGGCTGGACTTACAACACACAAACTCCGCGATCACATTGGTTTCTCTACACCGGAAAACACTAACTTAAACAAAACCAAGACTTTTATATATCGGCTACAAACAGGGCTGGTAATTTCACATAAAATTATGTTATTATTTCCTTCCCCCCCCCCCACATTTTCACTGAACTTTTTGTACCATCCACTATTTCCTTCCAACAACTTGCCATCTCTCCCTCACCTTAAGATATAAATCACAATAAAGTCACGATAGTGCTAGGAAGTTAACGCTACATGCTCCGTGCTAACTTCGGTATTAAATTAGCTACACATGAAGATTATTCTGTAGTTTTAAAGGCTTTGGTCACAGATAGTGCAATTCATAATAAGGGCATTATTACTATTTCTCAAACAATATACTGTACATTTCTTTATTTCATCAGCTATTAAACGCCCCTATTAGTGCGACACACTGCTTTCACTGAAGGTATTTATGTACAAATAACAAAACAATGATGAGACATTTGCCCTGAATTTAACGACAGATACACACAGCACCTTTACACCAGTTTTTGCTTATTTACGGACGACATTTTTTATTTATTTGCGGCCACTGCTTTTGACAACACTGCGCCTGCGTAAGTTAACCGTGTTATAATATCGAATAAACCAAACTATATTCATTCAGAGCTAGTGTTAACAAGATAATACATTTAATGCTGAAGAAATAGGTATATACAGCGTTGCCTATAGATGGTGTTCATGGCGTTAACTTGGAGGTCGACGCACTGCGAACAAAATCCACGTAATCACGGACAGACACGTCTCGACATACAGTATGGAATGAACGAGTTTATTTGAAAAGAGCTGCGACACATTCGAAAAACAAAGCCCGGACTTTTGTGCAACTCGAGCAAATGCTGCTTCAGACAGTGCAGGAACATTTAACCTGCTGCGGCCTTCCAAGCGAGCGTTTTTGCCATAGCGCTTGCTCGTGTTTTGACCTCCAAGTCGCATGAAAACTATCTACAACAGACCCCCCCCAATACATTTAACACGGGCGGACATTTTCCCTGTTAGTCATTATTAAGCATTTCTCGAGCGTGTGAGTCCGCCTCGGCCTCTTCAGTTTCTCCTTCTTCTCGTCCCGCTCGCGTCGGGTCCGGGGGCGGTCGCTCAGAAGATGGTGCTCCAGCGTTTTGGGGGAGGGCGGGACTTGCTGTCTCCCTGGAAGAAAGGGGCGGCATAAAAACGACAAAAGACGACAAGTTAGCGGCCGAATGGCGGATCGCGTGATTGTCAGGAGCGTTCACATTTAGTGAGGATCAATGGGCTGCTGGTTATCCAAGCTGCAAATAAAAATGGATGGCGTTTGAGGTAGGCTTAAGGATGAGATGGCGAGACCGTCAATGTGAAATGTGTTTGGTCAGTGTCCCCCCTTTTCATTTAAAAAGTCGCATTTTGTCTAAACTTTCATCTCTGTAAAGCACTTGTGCAGAATTAGAAGAAGTGTATGTTAACCTCTTAACCCCCACCTTAACCGAGCACATTTTCTCCAATTCGGCTTTACCCAAATATAAAAGCTTCTTGGAAAAAGTCAAAGCGATGACAAAGTGACAAAAAGGCAGCAAAAACAAATAACAAAAAAGTGACGAAAAAGTGACAAAAATTTGATGGAAAAAAACTCTAACAAGTAAGACATCCATCCATGTTCTTCCTCTTTATCCGGGGCCGGGTCGCGGGGGCAGCAGTCTCAGCAGAGATGCCCAGACTTCCCGATCCACGCACACCTCCTCCAGCTGTTCTGGGGGGACCCCGAAGCGACACCAGGCCAGCTCGGAGACATAGTCCCACCAGCGTGTCCTGGGCCTTCCACGAGGCCTCCTCCCAATAGGACAGGCCTGGAGCACCTCCCGAGGGAGGCGACCAGGAGGCATCCGGAACAGATGCCCTAGCCACCTCAGCTGGCTCCTTTCGAGTAAGACAACACGGCAGAAAAACAACGTGAGAAAAAATACCAGTTTAGTAGGTCTTAGCTTTCAAATGAGGCGTGACACTGGCCTAGAGGCTGTAAGCTCCAGAAACTTAGATGTGGGTAAAGCCGAACTGGAGGAAAAGGTGGGGTACAGTTTGGGGCCGGGCCGACCAAATGGATACTATACTCAGCACCCAGAATGATGTCCATTGATCATTTACAAATACAACAGTCGAACCACCAGGACATTTCTCTGCGTTACATCCTAATTGATCACAAGACGAGGCACTGACCAAATGTTAAAACGGTGGGAGAATTGAATGTGCTTTCTTGCTGCTGCAAAACAAACATGTTTTTGTTGAATCGTTTAGTTTTTAAAATGACAAGCTTCTGCAAAGGAAAAGAAAATGTCGTTGATGACTTGGAGAAATAAAACCATCTTCTTACTCACTGATCTGCGCTGAATAACTCTTTACTGTTGCATCGGGACACACACACACACACACACACACACACACACACACACACACACACACATATTGAGGCTTGTTTCTTAACATGTTTGGGGTGAACGTGATGCGGTGGTTTGTCTCACCAGGCTGAGGAGTCGGGACAGTGTGCCCTGCTCTTTGCGCCGTCGGACTGGGGACTTTGCTCCTTCGGCTTTGGACGATGAGGCCTAAAACAACATCTGTGTGAGATGGAAAGTAGTGCAGCTGCAGGTGAAGGTACAGAGAGCCTACAGGGACAGGCTGAACACACACGCAGAGAAGTCCACTCAGAAAGACCCTCCGAGTGTGGGGATTGAACCTGAGAGCACGTCTTGGACTTTTAATCATTAATCTGCCTCATACTGAAATTTGGTGACGCAAGCTAAATTACTGAAACGTGTTTACAAAAAAGACCTTAAGCGTGAGGTTTTATGTAACATGACCCGGGCCCATCCTGGGACCTGCTAAAATCACATACAATGGACAGTAAGATGCACTGAACCCTTTTCGCAAATGGACTCTGACAAAAGCCTACACTGGTCTCATTGAACTAAAGTAGAAAAACATGTTTTCTATTATAATGCTAATGCTTTATGATTGACAGACTGTAGCATTTATTGATGAAAGTGATGAAGAAATCTGGAGGTCAGCGGGTGGTTCGAAATGTTTCAAAATAATAATAATGCCTTACACTTGTGATGCGCCTGTATTGCCGAGTTTCTCAAAGCGCTGTCGTCATTATTCATTCACTCCAGACAGAAATGAAAATGCAACGCTATCACCGGCGTCTCCTTTCCCGTTCTGCTCCTATAAAGCAGATGTTTGATGTTTTTCCTGGACCAAAGGTGGGGACCACTTTCTGCACTTGTATTACAGTGTGAATGTAAATCCTAGACCCACGTAAAGGTTGGATCTGGGTTCCTACTCCAGGAAATCTTTAAAGGAACTAACAATATTTTAGGATTTCTGTGTATTCTGCAACTTTTTATTTGAAAAATAAAGTTGATATTTGCGTGTATTTGACCTTGTAGTGACCGAGCGGCTGTATGAGTGGTCAGCATGGCACCTTTACCTTCGATCACGGTGGTCTCTATAACGCCCCAGGATCAATAGTTTTTTTAGGTTTTCTGGTGAGCAGCAGTGAACAACGTCATAGAGATCCCTGTGATGGAAACTAAAGGCGTCATGCTGACCACTCGTACATCCGCTCGGTCACTACAAGGTCAAACACGCACAAATATCAATGTTTTTCCCACTTAAGAAGTTGCATAATGCACCTCTACCTGATATACCCACTGCTTGACAAGAAAAGTCCCCACAAATAAGGTCCCATTTTATGATATTTGGTTGGACCGCCTTTAGCTTAGGTCACAGCACGCATTCATAGTGGCATTATAAGCTTCTGCGATGTCAAAAGTGTTGCTAAGTGCATTAATTTTTCACCGAGATCTTGTATTTGACGATGGGAGAGTGTGACCACTGTGGAAAGCCTTCTCCAGCACATCCCAAAGATCCACAATGGATTTAAGATCTGGACCCTGTGGTGTCCTCGAACCACTCTTTGGGTAAGGGAATATGCCTGCGCCATCATGGAAGAAGAAGTTTACTGATGGAATAACCTGGTCATTCAGGATGCCACCCCATTGCTTGGACACATAGCGTCGGTCTGTTTTAAATCTGAAATGTTTCCCTATTATTATTATCATCCTGCTATATTGCACAGTGGCCTTGGTCCTGACCTGTCTCTTTCTGTTCTTTCAACAATAACGACAACAAAACATACGCTCAGGATTGACAGGATTAGGTCCACTTTGACACCAGAAAATTGAAACAGAGGACAGACAGGAGTGAGAGGATGGAGCAGATTGCCTTAGAGACCAAAGCTTTACAGAAAAGGAGAAAATACAGGGCAAGAGGCCGACAGACGCTTATTATATAGAGAAATACAAAAGTCTAGCATTGCACAATTCCTATGAAAAAGTGTGTTACCAGTGTGGAGTCATAAATAGTCGTGCTGTCTCGAAGTCATCGAGAAGCAGTGAGTCATTCTAGGTTGAAGCAAAGGGGACTGGAATTACAATGGAGCATTGCAAAAGTCTATTAGTCTACCGGGGATATGGTGGCATTTGAAGATTATTATGATTTTCTCATTTAGATGTTATTGCGAGAACGGCTGAAGCTCTGATGCGATCCATTTACGAATCTGATTTTGTACAACCGCTATTATTCTAGATGTGAAGTCAGTAGTTTGTTTTGGGGATTTACGTCCGTGGATGTAGGTACGGAATGTGGTCTGTTCAAGCTGTTCCCAACCTGGTTTGCCTCGTGTACTTCTTTAGCAGAGTACCATATAAATGGGCTACGGGCAATTATTTAGAACGCAATCAACTAAAACCTCTAATTGGGTTTTGCGACATTATAATCAAGCTACTTCCAGGTCCAAATGTCCAAAGGTTCCATAGACAAACACAGCACACACAACTATCTTAATACCCTTGTGATCTGACATAAAATAAAAGGCCAAAAGCGTAGTGGCGGAGTGATCTGCGAGAAAATAGTCCCTCAAAATGCGGTAATTCATGTGATACAAGGCCTAGCGCCACTAAGCTCTTCAAATATAAGAACTGCATGAATTTAAGAAGAAAAAAAAAATCTCCAGACATCATCAACACTCTGGATAACTAGGAAATGAGGCCCTACGTCAAAAATCCTGAAATATCCCTTTAAGCACTAGGCCTCACGCTCTGACCTGCCATTCGTTACCACATCTTCCTCACCTGCAGTGATCTCTAATGGCTTTTTCAGTCATGTGCTTGGTTCAGGTGCTGCGGATGCTTTGGTATCACGTTGACAGAGTGAGAGACTTGTGTTAGTTTGACGGTTTTTGACAAAGGACACACTGCTCTCGACACAAAAACAGGGATTAACACCAAGGGCAGAAAAGGGGGGGGGGGAAGTGGTTTTGTTTTGTGACGTACCAAACCCAAGACGTCTCTCCACTGGACATGAAAAAGACACAAACATGTTTCCATCAAACATTCGTCTTTAGGTTTGTCTGTTGGCTCAGGCTACGTTACATATATATTTAAGGGTAATTGTGGTGGTGTAGTACAAATAATGATCCCAAATGCAGTTAAATATGAGTAGCACTTCACTTAACAGTATAGCATGATAATAGTTAGGAAATAGCATCTAAAACCCTAGAAATCAAACTATCTGTGTACTTCTGTTAGATAACGGCTTCCCGGACCTGTTTGAATTGAGCTTTACACCCCCATACAAATGAATGGTGCAGCCAGGCCCTATACTAAAGTATGGCAATAGATTAGCCTGACCAGCCATACTATTCTCTGTTTATTCTAAACTGGAGACGGGGTTAAATTTCAAATATAAATAGAAAGAAGTGAGTATGGCCGTTTCATGGCATTTGCATTGCAGGTTCTAGAATGTGATGATGGACCCAGTGGGGGGCAGGAGCTAGTTTTTCCCATTACACTTTCTCAAGTCATATCTAAAAAGAATATTTATGAATTAAAAAAATGATCATTCATATAAGTCACTGGGTCCATGATCTCTCTGTACAAGACCAAAAATGTCCTCAAAAACAGAATAATTTTACCTCTATATAATATTATAGGCCTTTAGAACGACTGCAACCCAGCAATACAGTAACTTGTGTGGTCACTTTACCATTAACCTTTTACAAGATGATGTTTAGTGGCCATTGGATGTGTATCTGATCCCACAAAAAGCTCAAACTTAAGGCAGTGTCTATAGAACCGTCCAACTACAACTCTCGTCACTGTTTTGCGGTCTCCTTACGATAATGCGTAAAAAGACACTACTTTTTTTTCTTGAACTGCTCAACATGGTATTTTGGGTGATTTTGATGCACTTGGTGATGGTTTGAGAAATAAAACAAATGATGAGAAACTTGATTTTAAATATGTCGCTAAATAAACCTAAACCATTTTCCTAATCTTAACATTGTTATGTTTTCTTGTTTTTAAAGCAGTACTAAGTAACTTCCCTTTCCCTTAATAAATCATTTTCGTGGTCCCTCTTTCATCTCCCCCTGGTGTCTCTGGCCAGAAAACCACAATTGCAACTTGCCTACCACCGGACCGGAGCAACCAATACACACTAATGGAATCACGAAGAAGCAGCTAACAGGCCAACGAGCAAAGCTAACTGCGGGCTAGCGCCACTTTAAACAGTATTTACAGCCAAGTTTGAGTGAAAACAATGATCTCCATTGTGTCATTGGATGCACAATATCCCTCTCTCCCTTTGTCTTTTCTGTCAGCGTAGTATTTACTCTCACGGACAATTAATGGGTAAAAAAACACAACATGCTACGACACCTGCAGTGGCGCTTTTGGCCTCTAGGGGCACAAGTCACATAGTACTGCTTTAAACTATTTCTAGCGTTTTCCAACTCCTGGAAAGAAGGCTTTGACATCACCTAAATGTGGTCGATGTTGGCAACCGCTGAAAACAATATTGGATCATTCATAATTTGCATTGTTTGATGGCTAAATGCTAACGGCTATAAGAAAAAACACATTGAACAGGCTAACGGACCCTCAAAAGCTTGCTAACTGTCCGATCCTGCTGGGACCGTGTGCTGCTTCTCCTTTTATTTCTTTGCCTAAAATAATAACCGTAACCCAGGTAACTACCAGGGAACAAGGCCAGTATTTGATTTAATAATATGGAAATAAGGCTCTATTGATACCATGCTATTTCCATACTATTCCCATGTTATTATTATGTTGTAAAGTGCAATAAGAATAGGTTGTCCTTCTTATTTTGTAAATAAAACGAGGTCATGCAACTGTTCCATCCTCTGCACTTCTACCATCTGAGTTGAATTTATTAAATCAAACTTGAAACTGATATTAAATAATGGCCAAGGTATTTGTAGCTAACAAGTCCCGCATTTGGCATTTGAAACCCCATAATAACACTGTAAACTGCTCCAACCTTTGTATCGTGGTGACTAAAGTGTTTACCACTGCTGCAAAACCATAACACGCTGTACCCGTCCCGCTGTGGTGCATTCTGAAACATGTTTCCTTCGTCCCCGCTGCGAATAAAGGCGGAAACCAAACGATCAGGTTCAAAACTCACCCTGGATTTGGGAGATTTAGGAGAAGCGGCGACCTGACGGGACAAGTGAGAGAAAAGTCACACAAATATCAACTCTTTTCAGTCAGTCCCTGTAAGAGAAATGCATAGTTTTAGTCTAAATAAGCACGTCTTTGTCGGAGACGGAGGCAGCAGAGCTTTCAAGGATGGAGACAATCAAAGCACACTGTGTCGCAACTCGCCCGTAACAATAGGTTTTTTTCCGCCGTGACAGAAAACACAATGCACCCCGCTTGTCCACAAATGATCTTGTCCTCTCATCTGCAAAGCAATCAAATGATGAATAAATAAAAAGCTGCACGAGAATAAATAACTTGGCGGTTGTTTGGACTTGGTTGACTTGGTTACAGCTCAAACAAATGAGCCCAATTCTTTATACATTTATAATATTTTCTTATTTTTGCCCCAATTTTTCCTTGTTTTCCCAAATTCTAATTTTTGCTCTTTTGTTTTTATTACTCACATTTTCCCTATTTCCCGCCATTTTTTCCAAATTTTCCCCCCAAGTTATTCCCAATTGTTTCCCCCCATTTTTCTTCCCATTACTTGATATTGGAGATGAACTCGATATATTGTAAATAAGCATTTCTTCCACACATTATTGTTGTGTTTTCTGGTTCTAGAACACACATTTTAGTACTGCATTGGAAAAGTATCATTCAGGTATCGGTATCAAAAACCAAGTATCTTAAAGTACTGGTATAGAATTATTTTTTTTAACAGTACCCAGCCCTATTACTTTATTATAGCATTTCATTTTACATTATTATTTTTGATTTTTTTAGCATTTTATCTGGAAATGAGAGATTAGAACTGTCTGTGAGGTTGCCTGTAACTTGACACTTGAGGAAGACATTACAGAAACTAAACACAAAACAAAAACACAGAAAATAATCTTTTATGTATATATAATCTTGAATAGTTATATATAAGCTGTAGTTTTACTCACGAGGCTCCTGAAGAACTTGACCACAGCATTTTCGGCCGGTTTACGTCGAGTGGAGGACGTCTGGGGGGAGGCAGTGTGGCCCCGGAACGAGCCCTGGACACAAACGACAAGAATATATTCAGTTCAGTCGACGCCGCGTTCATCAGATACACGGGCGAGTCAGAAGAGCGAGCAGGAGGCGGGTTGTCTTCAAACCGTGACAGTTTCATATTATCGTCGCTATAAGAAAACCCGATGAACCTGGATTATCGAACACCACAATGCATCGTTTCATTTTGCAGTTGCTCGTGACTCCATCTAGTGGCAGAAGTAAGGACTTGCGCATCATTTGCCTCTTTGTCCCTTGTGCAAATATAACAACCCCATATTTTACTTGAGTAATTATTCTTTACAATATGTATTTATCATACCCTATTTTGCTTGCTATAAGGTTTCTGCACAATTATACAAGATCTGACAAAGGAACGAGCATCATTTTTGAAAAATCTCATTCGCTGCATCGAAGTCCCACCACGAAAACAGCGATCACCTTTTTGTCTCCAGTCTGATTCTAAATGTTGCAAAATCCACGACTGTTTTAATACGATGATGGCAGTAATGACTCTGACATTCAGTCCCAGCGAGTCGGCAGCCGTCAGTGGGAGACGGAGAGGAGCAGGAGGCGCTGGGGGCAGAATTAAATGGCATTTCATCTAAATAATGACATCATTTAAAAGTAATCATGAGCTCCAACGAGTCAGCAACAAGAAAGACTCTGATTCCAAGTGTGAGATTCAAATGATAGGCTGTATCTTGTTGATGACTCTAAATCCACCAGGATTAACAAGTTAGTTTGTACAGTGCCAGCTTTTAAGTGAGAAAAATAAGTAAACATTCTAAAATATGTCAGAGGAGTATTGGCACTTCATTCATAGGCGGCGATTTATGTTTTTCCCAGTGAAAGAAAAACAACAACTTATATTTATGAGCTGGGGGCTCGACCTATACAGCTAAGCAGAGCCACACACACCTATTGATCTAATATGATCTAATGACCCGCCCCGCGCTCATGTGGTAAATGGCTCGCGATTTACATGTTAGATCTTTCGAATCATTTCGTAATTAGAGCAAATTTGCTCCAGTCCCACGGGACCTGCGCCTAAGACCCCATTGGTCAGTTACAACTGTAAACATGCACAATAGGTCAATCCTCCAGCCATGGTGATTCTGACCATGGTCATCTGGCCATGGTGAGCTTGGCTTTACAACTGGAGGTGTGGTCACCCGTTGCCCCGCATTGGCATTGGAGGATATCGGTCAAATGCAGAGGACACATTTGTTACTTCCATCAGCTCGAGGCAATGAAGAGAATTTCACTGGAAAAACATAATGAGGCATTTTATTAGACCGCATGCCAAAAGTATAAGCAGCTAAGAACTCCACAATACTGAGGACTGAAGCTGGGTTTCCTCCGGGCTCCGGTTGCCCTTACCTCCAAACAGGCTGATCTGGTTGACCCTCAGCGCTAAGTCGCAGCGGCTCAGGACTAACCCCACGTCTGACCGCCGCAAATTCATTGTTGTATAATAACAAAAAAAGCACTTACTTACTTTTGGGAAAATCTAGTGAATGTAATAGGGGAAATCTTTGGCTGTAAGATGTACGACTCACAAACTACGTACCTGGGCTGAACTATCCAAGTCAGTCATACGGACCGAGGATGTTCACATTTACAATGTCGTGTTGATGGCCAGCAAGAAAAAAAGGAGTCTTGCTTTAATATTGTCACAAAGGAGGTAATGGAGGAGCCCAAACTGTCAGCTGCATATTTGATGTGACACTCAGTCTGGAACCTTTAGTGCTCTGTTAAGAATGAAAATGACGTATACAAAAGACTTCAAGACTTTCCTTCAACAAGACAGATCCTTTTATGATATGTCCAAATGTGTTTCTTCACATTCTCTGTTGAATCAGGCTTTGATCATTAACACTGACGATCAGAAACTTTCACAAATATTTACCAAGATCTGTTTTTGTCCTGCCATCCCCTGAGAACCCCACAACCCATCAAGCCCCATCCTGATACTAATGGGGCGTGTTATTTTCATATAACCGCATGGGGTGTTCGGCAACAGAATGTTATACTGTGGATCTAGACAGGTAGATCAACCTAGGTAGACAACCTAAAACATGCACAATAGGTTAATCCTCCAGCCAGGTGACTCTGACCATGAGCCTGGCTCTACATCTGGACAAGGGTCGCCCGCTGCTCCCCAGCTGCACCGAGGGATGGGTCAAACGCAGAGGACTTTAACCTTAAATGCAATGCTTTTAAATGCCATTTAATGCCCAAATACTATATTTTTAATGCCTCAAATACAAAAAATAAATAAAAATAAAATAAAATATATATAAATAATTGCACATTTTCATATTCAAAAGCACATTGGACACAACAGGAAACTTTTGAGTATAGTTTGAATATCAAGAACAGGACAACACGTTACCATGGCGATGTCCTGGGGTATTCGGAAACAACCTCAAACACATCTGAAGAGATAATATTTTTATACGATGTTTTGTTCCTTTGGCTATTTAGCAAACTAACCAAAAGTTGTCATTCAGTGCAGAAAGGTGTGGGTTCCTCAGAATCTTTTGTTTCAAGACACAGCAACCCCCACCCGGTCCACTGGCCATTTGGACAGAAGGGGTCAAATTACGACGGAACTGAATGGACAGCTTTGGGGAGCCAATGGGAAATCTTGTGGACAATGGAATGTGGAGTGCTGTGCTTCCCCAGGAAGAGTCAGTCTGACCATGGGAACGGCTGAAGGCAGACTCACGATGGATAGGAAAAACAGAATTCTGTATTGAGATGACATGTTAGAGAAATAAACGTTTAACTTGTTTAACTCCTTGATGTGTCATCAATTCCTGGTATTTAATTATTAGTTTATGTAGAGTAGTTTTTGACGACTCTCAACTCCTCCTCCAGTTTGAATACGCGGTGTTGTCAATTAAAGGTAATGTTAAATAGGGAAAAAGTAACCGCCGTCGTAGCGGTACTATTTTATTGTGTACAGCGACAACACAGGAAAACGGCTGTTTTTCTTTATGTGGTGACCCCGGGAGAACTGCAGGGGGTGCTGAAGAGCCGTCAAACGGAGACGCGACGAGGTTCGGTCTTCGAGAAAAAAAAACCCATTTTGCGTTAGAAATACCAGGTTCTTTCTTCCACATCATACAACAACAATTTCATGGACGTCATTCTAGCTTAAGGTAAGACTGCTTTTGACCTCTACTATTGTGTGAGTCTCAAAGTACGTCTAGTTGGCATATTTTTCCAAATTTTAGATTACTTTTTAACGGAGTTGTCTGTTGTGTGGTGTAATCTGTGAATTGATGGTGGAATTAAGGAAAGAAACGTTATAATTTGATATCTTAGATACCACAGAAGACAAAATAAGTGGGATAAACTGAAATTACGAGTAATTAACGGGCTGCGCGTTGGGTTTTACCCCTGTAAAAGCTGAAATGCACGTAGGCAGAATCGCCCAAGGCCGTGGACGCACGGTCTGAAATAAAACGTTGAAATAATCGTAGACAGATTTGGGGTCTGTCTAAAAGACGGGTTGAAGGCCCTTAGAACGGTGATTCTATAAATAGGTTGAAGGCCTGAGAAACGGGGTTTCTTAAATTCTATATTTTATATTAGCCTTTGTTAGCTTTCGTTAGCTTCGTTAGCTTAGTGCGCTAGCATACAGCATGGTTAGCTTAGTGCGTTAGCATACAGCATATTGTTGATAAACGTGTACTAAACCCACACATGTGTTAAACCCAGCTCGGTGTGTGGACACTGAAGGCTGTTCTGTGTAGTAGTGTAGGATTTTATTGAAGTGTGGTGCATGGTTTGTTTTCGATATGATCTGTTTGCTGTTGGTGTGCGAGGTTGCTAAGTTAGCTCTGAGAACAAAGGATTAGCTTTAGCATTTAGTTTTTTCCATGTCGTACTGTTATTTGGCTGTTATTTTGTAATACCGGAGTTTCTGGCCGCCATCGTTGTAGTGCAACCGTATGGCCTCTAGGTTTTCATTGAAAGGCATCGGACTTTAGGCACATTATACTATTTAACGCGTGTTTTTATTTTTATACACTTATCTGATTTTGTTGATCGGAGGGGGAGAATACTAAATTGTTTTGGTTGTTCTTGTTAGTCTGTTTGGTTTTTTGTTAACTGTTGTTTTGTTTGTGGAAATTATTGTGTCTTGTTGTCTCTTTGTGTAATGTTCTCTTTATTGTAGAGTGACTGAGTGTGTCCGGAGTGAAACTAAAAGTGCATTTGCTGTGTCTGCATTTGTGTAGACGCAGCAAAGGACTGATTACACGGGAAGTGATGGGCGCATTGGGAAAGTGGCCATTTTCCTTTGTGCCCAGACATCCGTGTAGGAGGGTAAGTGGAGAAATTGCTCCGCCCCTCATTGCAAAACAAAAAAGTAGAAAAAAGAAAATTTTTTGACCTAATTTCTTGTTTTAAGGGTTATTGTTTTAAAAGTTATTATTTTGTTTTGTTTTTAAAGAGGAACATTTCTGCTGGTGGTAGAGTTATGTCTCCACAGCATACATTTGAAGAACGAGTATCCAAAATCAGTGTGAGAAAAATGCTATTTTTTTAAGCCTGTGATTGACGGAGCATTTAGGGCTCTGAGAGATGTTGCTAAAAAAAATAGAACCTCTCTCCACACGGTGGCGCCATGGAATGAAAACTGAAGCAGGGAAGTCCTGTCGTGAGTTTGAATACATTGATTGAAAGTACAAACCACTATTAATTTAGAGTTTAAGTTGATCTTTATGCGCCATTTTGGACGCATTACCAAAAGTTATGAAGGAGCAATTATGCAAAATTCAAATTATTGTTAATAAAACCAAATAAATTAATGAATACATTTTGAGATGAATGCCCTTGACCAGAAGCGAGAGCAAAATTGAACTGAAAGAAATGAGTGCAACTTTTAAAGGTGCAGCTTAAAGGAGCGAGTAATGAAAGTAATAATGAAAAAAGAGTAATAATGAGTTTACTTGAATGTGCAGTGACCTGTGGGTGTGGTGTTGGTAATTGTGGCCAAGGATTGTTTCAGACAAAGATGACCAACAACGTTCGAGGAGATCGAGGCGTTTACAACAACGCTGATGGGAACCATGCTACTCTCATCACTGGCTGCTACTGGGTTCAGAGGCATGGGAGTCCAGAACTGTTACCTGTGAAGGTGAACGGACAGACTCTTGACGTGCTGGTGGATAAAGGTGAACGACACTCATCTGTGAACTATGAGACTGTGATCATTAACGGACACCATCTACTGGGTGGATACAGGAAGACCACCCACAACCTTTCACCAAGCCAGTGCCTAGTCAGCTCACAGGACTGAATCTGACACGCCAACTCAGACTCCTGTTTCTCTCCTCGGATGTGATATGCTGATGACAGTGAGAGCAACAGTTTTGTGCTCTCTGAATGGACTAACAGTGACTTTTCCCTGATTGGACAAACACCTTGCTGTCTGACAGTGGTTGCTGAATGCAGATATATCTACTGGGAAGAGCTGAAGGACTGTACAACTGACGTTTGACCTTGGATCAAACATTCACTTTGCCAAAGCCACCCACCCATTGATCACTGTACTTTAATGATATAGAAAAGCTTTTAAGGCTAACCTTAGTGGACGTGAATGGTCCTTTTAAAAAACAAAATTAATTAGGCAAACGAGGTGTGACTGCGAACTGTTTACACCCTATAGAACAGTAATATGATGTGTTTATAACTCGTTTGCTCTCTCTCCTGGACAATAGGCTAAAGAATTTGTTCCATGACCAAAGCGTGAGTGAAACAAAAGATTGGTAAGAAATTGAAGTTTCTAAAATGTCCTGTACTCTCCATCCATGTATGCCTACTCTATAGACATTAATGCTAGACTTATGTCCGTTTTGGGACATCATTCCACGACACCATGATAGAGAATTACGTGTTTATGAACTGACTGAAAATATCTTAATGCACCAGATAAAGATGGTCTTTAGGACCTACTGATGCTGGTTTATTTACTAAATTGAATCGATAATCTTTCAGTTACAACTACATGCATTTGTCTGAATGTTTTGATACAAAATTTGAATTTGATGCCTTAGAGGGCATTGACATGTGATAGAACTGAGAAAAAGAAAAAGCTGAAGTGAATTGGGTTTCGATCCTTTCTCTTGCTCTGCTCCTGGCGTCAATCCGTGAGCAGATCGAGAGGAAACTCTTATGAACTTGAAACAGGCCATTCTGTTGCCTGAGTTCAGCCTCCTCTTTGATTCCACGGGAATCCAGTGGACACTGATCTTAAAAATGTATGTTATAATCCCTATTGAAACCATCTACACTCATTAGTTTATGCACTCAGGTTGGAGGTGACTGCTGATCTCACTTTGGGAGCTGCTGAGAGCTCCTTTCCCAGCCTGTCTGACGGTCCTCTGCCACGATTGGACTGAACCAGTGCTGGTCTGATCCCTTTTGAGGCCACTCCCAGGACCTCACATGCTGTCCAGGTCTCTCACTCGCCCTGTCGACCCATTTAAACCCGCCTTCAACCTCCCTGGACTGAACCTGACATTTGTTATTTTGCTATTGTTTTCTTTGTTATGTGGGTGCAGAAGGTATTAATCTCCAGTGAAATTGGAGTTGGTTTGTTGTGTTTCCTGTACAAGGATAGAGGTTTCACTTGTTTATGCATGTTTACATGACTCTTTATTGGACTGAGTTTTCCTCAGTCCAAGAGGGGGTGTTAATTATATGGGAAAATTATTATAATTTGGTTTATTTTGGCATGGGAAAGAACTGATACAAATATATCTAAAAGATAAACAAACGAAAACATAAAGTGACGAATTGACAAATGTTATGGCCAACTAAGATTTCGGTTTCAGATAGGTAAATTAATTTATAATACTCTGTTTTTGACGTTTGCTGTGATTCTGAAGTGCACACAGAATCTGTGGTAAATGTGGGAAACAGAAGCTAAAAGAGAGTTTTTCTCTGTAGATTAATGAAACCTGAATTTCTGAATTTTCCAGATAAAATTGACCCTAGCATTCCAACAGATAGATTAAGTTAAATAGGTTTTTGAGTCCAGCCATAATTTGCAAGATTAGCTGGCATGGTCGTTCTAACGGTGAGCGGCCCTGATGAGAATTTTTGTTTTTGTAATTTTCGTCTGTTCTTTTGTGTTTCTGTTACAGATCTCTGTTGGTTCCTTGTCTCGGTGGGTGCTTGTGAGTGGTCGTAATTGTGAGTTTTTGACCCAAATTAATCAATCAAGTTTTATTTCTAAAGCGCCTTACAATAATCAAAGTTGACCAAAGCATAGTGATGTAGAAAATATAGCGGACGCGGAGGGAGCATGAACCGAGACAACGACCTGACAGAATCAATACGGGGAGGAATTCGAGAGCCCCTCCCGAGCGGAGGAGCTCCCGCTTTGGCCCCATCGGCCCCTCCTCCATATGTACAGAGCGGGGCGTCCGGCTCCACTTTTTACACCCAGTTAATAACCCTTCATGGACTGGTGGACGTGGCGGCTGCGAACTTGTTATCAGCGGAAGAGCATAAAAATGGCCATGCCCGGGTGCCCGCCTAAGTCTAACTCAGCGACCTTGCCTGAGCGGACTTACCATCGAGGGTCTACATTAAAAACACCAGGACCTGTTGGACGCTCCCAGATACTTAGGACCTTTTGAAGTGACTCAAAGGACTGCCACCGCAGTTAAGGTAGAGGGGCGTGACAACTGGTACCACTGGTCACACTTGAAGCCCTGTTCTGAGAAAACCGGCTTACACTGGACTCATACGCATCCCGGACGGTTGACACATCCTGACGAATATGGTAGTGGGTCTAACAGCCCCACTGAAGGGGGTGGGGGACACCAACCCCGACCCACACGGTCACAAAGACATAAAAAAGACTAACAAATATGGACTTAAGGCCTGGGTTTTAAAACCAGGACCTTTTTAAGGTGTCCATACGGGGTGTGGGGCCTGACACTTGCTCTTTGCTTGCTCATCATACCAACAGTAATAAAAATAGACGATCCACATAGTTGTGAGGGACGGGTCAGAGGACACCCTATCAAAGAATTGAAATTGGCCCTTTACAAGGTATGCAGAGAAGTAGGTAAAACACCTGGAGAAAATCTGGTCATCTACTGCAACAATGCAGGTACAATGTTGGTGAAAATGAGAGAAGCAGTGTCGGACCAACACACCCTAGACTGGATTACCCATTGTACAGAAAAAATGATAAAAACATGGGAAAACAAAGAAGGAACAAAATATGCTGTTTTGAAACCTGTGATTTATGATGTATCTAACATGTCTGTTTCCACAGAGGGAGATGGATCTAGGAAGCGACGGTCTTTCAATATGGGGGGTCATACACCAGGAGAGAATAAATGGGTAAAATTAGCTAAGCACACGGCCATGATTACCAACTCAACCCTGCAGGTGGGAAACCGTACCCTCGGTCAATCATACGTACCTTTCTCTGATGACGGCGGCCGTAAGCCCCTGTTCGGAGATGGGAAAGGATTTATCGCCACGCTGATCCCTATGATCGGTGTGGCGTCCTCCATGCAGCGTCTAAATGAGGTATGGTGGATCCTGGAGGACCTAACTGAGGTAATAGGCGACATCTTGGACCAAATGGAACGGAGTCCAGAACTTAAGGCAGTGGCTGTTGTGGTGATGCAAAGTAGAGTGGCGTTAGACGCCATGTACGCTGAACAGGGTGGTATGTGCGCAGCAGTTGGCCTTGACCACTGCTGTACATATATTCCCCGACGAAACTGGCAATTGGACAGCCATTAAAAATAAAGTAAAGGAACTCAAAGACTTCCTCGCGTCTCAAGAAGACCAGGGTCCTCAGTGGACCTGGCTAAATTGGTTAAATTCCGGTTCCTGGATCCATATCCTTCAAAAGGTGGGTATTCTTATAGGTGTAATACTCTTGTTTTGTTGTATTTTGTTTTACTGGGGGCATCTATACGATGGGTGATGCGTCCCAGGGGGACACGGAGCTCGGGACAAGGGAAACGCCAGAAGGGGGTGGTCCCAGCCTGTACTTGGAAAGAGTACGGCAGGCTTTGAGATATGAATGGAACGACCCCCGACAAGGCTGTGATGGAGAATATTGTGGTGGAGATAATATCTAAACAACACTGTTCGGTGTTGTTGCGCTTGCTGTGTTTTGTGTGCAGGAATGTTTATTTTTGTGTCAATCAGAGACGGTCCCAGGGGGACATAAAAGTTGACATGTACCATTGACACGGAATAAAAACCAGCTGAGTTCCGCCTGGAAAGATTAGTAAGCGGAAGTTACACATGGGAAGAGAGAGATGATTTTGAAACCACTCAGCGGCTGGTTGAGTATGCCCTACATACAGTGAACATGTTTTTTTGGTGTTATAATATGTGAAATTGTACTGTGATTTTTGATACAGGCTGTACTTTTGTGAACTTGAAAATATTATGGTTTTGTTGTCCTCCTTTGGGAGGTCAAAAAGGGGGTCTGAAGAGATAATATTTTTATACGATGTTTTGTTCCTTTGGCTATTTAGCAAACTAACCAAAAGTTGTCATTCAGTGCAGAAAGGTGTGGGTTCCTCAGAATCTTTTGTTTCAAGACACAGCAACCCCCACCCGGTCCACTGGCCATTTGGACAGAAGGGGTCAAATTACGACGGAACTGAATGGACAGCTTTGGGGATCCAATGGGAAATCTTGTGGACAATGGAATGTGGAGTGCTGTGCTTCCCCAGGAAGAGTCAGTCTGACCATGGGAACGGCTGAAGGCAGACTCACGATGGATAGGAAAAACAGAATTCTGTATTGAGATGACATGTTAGAGAAATAAACGTTTAACTTGTTTAACTCCTTGATGTGTCATCAATTCCTGGTATTTAATTATTAGTTTATGTAGAGTAGTTTTTGACGACTCTCAACTCCTCCTCCAGTTTGAATACGCGGTGTTGTCAATTAAAGGTAATGTTAAATAGGGAAAAAGTAACCGCCGTCGTAGCGGTACTATTTTATTGTGTACAGCGACAACACAGGAAAACGGCTGTTTTTCTTTACATCTTTCTTACACTTTGTTGTAGAGGCTGAAACAAAAATATACAGTAGTTTCACTTCCTGATCCACCATGCAACCTCCCCATAAGCCCCTCCCAGCGCCCTCCTCTTATGCAGCCGTTTCAACTGAGAGAAAGAAGAGAAGGAGATTCCAGTTTGCTTGAGCGTGGGTCAGATTAAAACATGACGAGCCACAACAGAAGCACCGCAGCAACACAACCATCCGTCACCTCAGCCAGTCCGTCTCCTCCTCTTCCCTTTCCCCCAATGAACTGTGCACCTCACGCATTCGTCACCGTTTGTTCTTGCCTTCGAATATTTGTTAAGAAAAAGTATCCCGTTGTCGTGGGACCTTTTGTGTCGAGGAGTCTGTGATGGATTGTGATTGTGACTGAAATACAGTTCTAAGAGGCCAACTACTTTATCAAAGAGAACATATTATTTTTAATGGATTCTTTTGTGAAAAGATCTTTTACCTATTCATTCCTTAGTGTTGGAATGGTAATAAAGGGTTTTCTATTCACTGAGGGCAGAGCACGGCTTTTCACACATTAAATGAAGGCAATTTTCCCACCGTCACAGAATAGAATAAGGTAGAAACCGTGCATTGGCTTTAAAAAGGGTTCCCAAAGAGAGGGTCGAGATTTTTGAAATCTCGACCTTCATTTTAAATGCTTTCTGCCATAAACGCTAAGACAGTGCTACTTTCGTCGACCAAAATTTTAGTCAAAATAATTTTTATTGCTGACCAAAAACGAAATTAAAAGTTGTTTATGAGACTAAAACTGTGACTGAAATGCCCAGATATTTTCATCGACTAAAATATGACTCAATAAAAATGAAAAGAGACTAAAATGATCAACTGACAGTTTGAAACAGCCTCAGATTCGGCCAAAGCTCTGAGCTTTGTTCTCCTGACAGAAGCCTCATGAAGCAGAGGACCTTGATTAAATCCGATTATAATAAATATTATAAATGTAAAGTCGACTAAAATTAAACATGTCAAAATGATCACTGCTCTAACCTCCTGACTGGACAGTGAAACTGAACCATGGTGGCAAAGTTAGTCCCAAAGAAAATGCCAAAAAGTCAACATTAGAATGATCCATAAAACTGTCCATCATCATTTATGTGTTGCTTTGTTGGAATGACACTTGAAAAAGCAGAGAAATGCTTTGCACTTTGCACACAGGTGTTGCTCTTGCATCTCCTCGATGCCTGTTGCATTCACCATCTCAGGAAGATGAAGATGAAGATGAAGATGAATAGCACCAAAGTGTCTCAGAGCTGCATTTGGCTGGGGTTTCCACTTGTGATGTGGAGGTGTGTAGTTATTTTCCTTTATACTTATTTTTTTCCATCAATATGGACTAAATAACTACCAATGTCCACTACAGAGGACATTTTTAAACACGTAGATACTATGGTGAAATACGGTTAAAATATTGTGCATTAATGTGTTGTCAAGAGACTAATATAAAATATGCAAACAACATTTCAATCCAAAATTTGCTCCTTAAAATGTTTTATGCATTTACTTTTCTTCCCACAAAATGTGCTCGCATTGATGGCCGCCATTTTCCTTACTGAAGCCCCACCCCTTCACATGGTATCACGGAAAAGCCCTAAATGTCCTCTGTAGAGGAGTTAAATTAGTACCATGCATTGGGTGGGAGATATTCAGGTGTAGAAATGTCCTCTACAGAGGACACATTTGCATTGCTGGTCAGGATACACAAACCTTTCACAGTGGAGTCCTGTATTGTTTGCTTGCCAATTTTGGGTTTGCAGCGAAAGGAGTTTGGGGGAAACCAGCTCTATTGTGAGCCAGTCACATTCTTATTCTGATGAGTTTCCTCTGACTCATTCACACCTGCTTTGAGCTTATGATGGACAGACATCACAGGGGATTCTCTATCGCTCCATTCTCTGCAACTTTACTTCCAAATGTTCTTCTACATCTTGGTGCATTTCACATTTATACGGAAGATGAAATTTCTCTTTGTGAGCCAAGAGTTCTGAACATGCTGAACACATCAGGAGAAGGTGATTAGAACCACTGCTAACTCCTCATACACCTGCACATCTGTGACCACAATCCCGCTGTTGTTCTATGTCAAATTGTCGTCGTCTTATCATATTTGTCTTTTATTTATTATTATTTATTTATTGTAATATTCTTTATGCATGCCCTTATTTTTATGTAAATTCTGTGTTATATGATTCCTAGTTTGTGAAACTGTTCCAAACAATGGCAATAAAAACTATTCTGATTCTGATTCTGAATGTGGGTAAGTCTCATAAAATATTCAGAGAAAACTACATTAATTCAATTTCTTCGTGCTGAAAAATAATCTTGGCTGCTGGACTTTTCTGAAGTGTAACAAGCTCTTTGCTGTTTCTCATTAGCTCACGGGGGGAAAACGTTCGAGACGCCCAATTTTGAGAGATACAAAAACTCATATTTATAAGATTTTTTGTAAAACATCCAGAATTAACGTATGAGAGAAATGGATTTTTGTCCGAAAATGCCTCATTGCTTCATACTTTTTTTTTTACAGCTGCAGTATTTTCTTATCCTCACTATGACCACTGGGACCCAATTGTCAAGGTAACAGTCCTTGTCTGTACATCCAGTGCTTCCTGGAACAATGTGCAATTCAGATCCAGCCGAGGACTGGAGGAGACTTTATGCTAGAGGTTATTCTTAGACTGTGTTCTGTGTGTGTTTGTCCTCCGCTGCTTTATCATTGGAAAGGTTTTCAGATGCTACACGAGCTGCATTCACAAAATACACTTTTTAAGGCATTTGTCTTGACTGACCTGAAGGTGCCGTGTCTTAAACACAATGCAAACGTATACAATTTCACAAGTAGAAGATGCTGCAAACTGGGCTGCACATGATATTAATAAAATGCCAATCATTAAGTTTTTCTTTTCCTTGTTGCGATGGGATTTACGGCTCTGAGCCCCCGAATCTTTAGGAGCCGTTAATTCCAAAGAGCCGTTCAAAAGACTGGCTCTTTTTAATGTTACATTTTCTAATAGCGCCATTAAGTAAACTCACCATATCTGAAATTACAATGGGACGGAAAAAACAGGGTTTGTGAACAAAATCCTGCTCCACAACTAATAAAAAGACGCGTCGACTGTCATCCTCAGTGCATTGACTTTAGTGCAGAAAGATTTTCACTTGTGTCAACTGCTCCAATGTCGGGCTGGTCCTGGTGCTCGTCGGGGGGAGTTATGGCTGACATGTATTTAACGTTTGCTCTGATCTGATCTGTCATCACACTTTGGCAAGGATCCATTGTAAGAGACAACCCGGAATGCAAGGTAGCAACAGGACGAAGCCAAAAGAGTGAAGTTTAGCTAAACATCATAAACTTCATACGGGTTAAGCTGAGCAGGCGTTGCCTTAGTTCACCTGAAATATGTGCAGAGGTGGGTAGAAGCCTTTACTCTTTCACCAAACTTTAATCAATCACTGTAATTTTCTTAAGAATGATTTACTTTATCTAATGTCTATAGTTCATTCTTTGGAAATATCACATTATGCTTTGCTTTTAATCATCTCAGTCACTGCTCTTTACTTCTGCGTGATGAGATGTATTTCAAAGTCATTCGTACTTGAGTACATATTCGGGCTACTCTACCCACCTCTGACTATTCGAGACGTCCAAAAGTCGACAAATCCAGCATCACTGACCCCTTTCCATGTGAAGTCGTAGCGCCGGGAGTAAACCTCCAGCTCCATCTAAGGGCAAACTAGGCTGAAAATCCGCCGAGACACTGACCTTGCTGCGTTTCTTCTTGTCCCCCGCGAATATTTTACTGATCTGATCCATGAGGCCGGGACTCTTCTTCTTCCTGCCCAGTCCGAAGGCGCTGTGTCCCGTGCTGCTGCTGGAGGCCATAGTCCTGGAGTCTGTCTGTAGGCGTCTGGGAGGGCTCGACCTTTTGCTCTGTCCCGTACACTACACTGCTGCCTGCGCGCCCTTCTGCCACGGGACGACTGCACCCGGGGGCGGCTTTGAACCTGCTCCCTCCCCTGACAGGGGTGGGGAGAGGGGGGGCGATTGTGCTCAAGTGTTGGGCCGGTATTGTGATGTCAGCGATAGTGAACAAGGGAGGGGATGAACATGAATGAATCAATATAAAGATCACATGTATTGAAATGTTACACCAGAAGGCAGACGAGCAAAGTCATCGATTCTTCACGTGACGGGTTTTCAGGACAATTTTACAACTCGCAGAGTCACTTGTTTCCAGGGTCATTGTCAGAGAAATTCAGGAAAACTCGCCTGAAAGTTCATGAAATTGACACAAATGGAAAGTTTTGTTATTTCCCACAAATGTCCCACATTATTCAAGAGGACACAACTAAATTTGTTCCACCAAAAAATTCAGGTTATATTCTAATTATATGACGAGCACCTGTACCTGCATTATTCATTCACTAAATTGAAGCCACAGCTGCACACATTTCTACAGAGGCAAGGTGGGTAAAGTGTCTTGCCTAAGGACACAACAACAGTCTGCATTAAAATCGCCAATTTTCTAATAAAAAAAACTCCTGCTCTACTGTCTGAGCCACTGTCGCACACGTTTATACACAGCATCAGCGCAGCACAGTCTATCACCAAATGATAATCACAAGAAACAAACCAAACATACCACACACACTCTGGGGTCTTTCGTCTGACCGAGGCTTACATTTTTCAAATACAGCAACAACAACAAAAAGTAATGATTTTCCAAATTTTCCTAATTTATTTATGTTTATTTATGTCATTTTATCCTTGTGTTGGTCCTTATTTTGCATCAAATCAAATTTCTCATGATTTTGTAATAAATGTTCTATTAACATTATCACAATACACAGTTATTGAATATTGCATTGATTTCTTGACAGACAGAAAGAGACAGAATGCTTTTTAGTGATCAAATCAAGTACATGTATTCACACTCCTGGGGCAGCACGGGACAGTGACCCCAGGGTCATGAAGGGTGAGGGCCGTGTCTCAGCCCAAACCAACCGACGGGACGGGGGTCTGATGGTTGTGTCAGTCTCCTTTGTCCCGGGACACTGGGCTCGTCTCTGAGTGGACTCGCAGGGCGGTGTCTGTGTGGGACCATTGTGGAGCAGCAGTGATTCTGATGAATGAATGAGAAGAGGAGGCAGAGAAGATGATCCAATACAAGCGATACCAGTCTTCTAACCTCTTAACCCCCACCTGAACGGAGCACTTTTCCTCCAGTTTGGCTTTACCTAAATCTAAAAGCTTTGTGAAAAAAGCAAGGATGAAAACACAACAAAAAAGTGGGGGAAAAAGCGACAAAAACACAAGGGACAAAAAATTGACAAACATTTTCACAAACACGACCAAAACGCTGCAACGATGTGACATAAAAGTTACAATCAGTTTTGTAGGTCTTAGCTTTCAAATGAGGCGTAACACTGGCCTATAGGCTGTAAACTCATTGGTCGAGAAGCTTTTAGATTTGGGTAAAGCTGAACTGGAGAAAATGCGCTTGATTAAGGCAGTGCGTAAGAGGTTAACTTGAACTTGGTTTATGATACTGGTGGTTCCTGAACAATACTTTTTTGGTACCAACATTATTAATCTAGATTCTAGAACAAGGGGGCGGGGATTGTGGAACCTTTTTTCACATCAAGGGCCAGGTCACTTTTTATTAAGTAAGGGCCTTATAATTTAGCGACATTCTAGAGTTCATACACCACTGAGGTAGGACGTATAATCACATGACCCTGATCTATACGATATCAAAAGAGACACATGCCTTGGTCAAATGGTCTCGCGGGCCATAAATGGCCCTGAGGCCTGAGGTTCCCCAGCCCTGATCTAGAACCATCAAACAGATAGTGGTGCAGAGAGTAGAGCCCCTTGTGACTGGAGGGATGGCAGTTTGAATATTTGCAGGGGCACGATATCGCTGTGTCATTGGGCAAGACACTTCTCCCACCTTGCCTCGAGTGTCTGCATACACTGGTGTATAAATGAGAGTGGGAATGGGCGTGTGATGTAAAGCCAGTGATTCTTGTTATTTACAGTGCCTTGCGAAAGTACTAATACACCTTGGACCTTTGCACAAGTTGTCATGTTTACAACCCTAAACGTAAAGATTTTATTTAGATTTTTTTACTGAAAGTTCACACAAATGATACATGATTTTGTTATTTTTCAAAAAATAGAAAAGTGAAAAGTGGGGCGTGCATAAGTATTCATACAGCATGAATTAATACTTTGTGGAACCCCCGTTTTCTGCAATAACAGCAGCAAGTCTTCTGGGGTTTGACTCTACAAGGTTTGCACATCTAGAGACTGACTTTTTAGTCCATTCCTTTTTACAAAACAACTCAAGCTCTGTCACATTAGAAGGAGAGCGTTTGTGAACAGCAGTTTTCAGGTCTTTCTACAGATTTTCAATAGTATTTAGGTCAGGACTTTGACTGGGCCATTCTAACACATTAATATGTTTGTTTTAAACCATTCCATTGTAGATGTTTGTGTTTAGGGTCATTGTCCTGCTGGAAGGTGAATCTCCGCCCCAGCCTCAATTCTCTTGCTGACTCCAGCAGGTTTTCCTCCAAAATGTCTCTGTATTTGGCTCCATCCATCTTCCCAACTATTCTTACAATCTTCCCAGTCCCCGCTGAGGAAAAGCAGCCCCATAGCATGATGCTCCCCCCACCATATTTGACACTGGGGATGATGAGCAGTGTTACGTTTGCTCCATACATAATATTTTGCATTTGGATCAAAAAGTTCAATTTTTGCACCTTCTTCCACATGGTAGCTGTGTCCTCCATATGACTTCTAGCAAACTTCAAACGGGATTTCTTATGGCCTCCTTTCAATAATGGCTTTCTTCTTGCCACTCGTCCATGAAGGCCAGATTCGTGTAGAGTACGACTTATAGTTGTCCCATGTACAGGCCCTGGTTTTGCATATATTTTACAATTATAAAATAAATATATAATTACGTATAATAATGTTGCTAATGATGGCTTGGATTTATGTTGAAGTGAGTTTTTCCGTCACTCTCTCGGGACAAAACTGCACTTGTTGGTTGTGAGTTGACGCCTTCAGCTTCTGAAAATTAATATTTTCAAACAGAGGACTACTGTATCAAACGATTGGACTCCAACTGCTGGAGAAAGAAACATATTTTTACATGTGTCTCTCTGAATCTGCCATGTCCCAAATATTTCCACAAGTTAGTGATTATTTTATTCTCAGCCTTATATGGTCAAAAAGTAATAAAACTCCATCATGTTTGCCTGATTAGGTAATTGTAAAACTTTAATATTTAATTGACCCAATCATATAGTTTCATAGTGATCATTATTTCACTGAATCCTGTTCCCACATTCAGCTAAAAGTGCTGCAGATTTAATATCATATTGTGCATTACGGTTCAAGCCTTTGAATTGTCCTCATTCTTCAATAACAGCTTTAAAAACCTCACAGTGAGCGGGATTGTGCGTAGTTTTGCAGAAAAGAACGAGTGAGGCATGAAGCATCATTATCCATGAACAAAGCGCCGTCCTGACAGAACACACTTGAACGAATGGAGTCCGGTCTTGAAAAAATACATCAGCAAATCTGTTCAGCTGCGGATCAATGCTTTAAAGCTCACGGGCGCCTGGGGGCCCTTTGAGGCTTACTCAGTAGCCCTGGACTTTTTCTAAACCCCAAAAAACGTTCCTATTCTGGCGGCTCACTTTTTTAAAGCTGTGAATCTGTTACATTATATACAGACTTTCGGGCTGACAGTGGACACTCTGAAATCCTCAGCTTCAGACCTGACGGAGCATGTCGGCTGAACGTGGGCTGGACAGACACCCGTGATGAATGGCGAATGTCGATGTTATAGAACAGTGGTCCCAAACGTTTTCCTCCTTCCAGACTCCTATCAGACTTGAATATGTTCTACGGATGGGGGTATCTTCTCTTTTTTGTCGAGCACGGACAGTGCTTAACTCAAATAAAGGTTGTAGTTGTCCTGTTAAAGCTTAAGAAGGATGTCGCCTAAATGCTGAATGAAGTACATGAGGCGCAATGGAAAGCAAGAGATGAGAAGACACTGAGAAGGGGAAGCAGCTCTTGCAGCACACCATGTCTCAGTCAGCCTTTTTGTTCTAAGCGATATCCTTTAGCTACTGGCTGCAAGCCCTGATGCAGCAGGTGTGTGCACGTAAGATAGCAGCCTCGTCTGGACCAATGCTGTTGTTGCGCCGGGCGGAAGATAGGGCCCTAAGTCTTTTATATAATTGTTTTGGAACTGGGAGCCTCCGAACAACTCAGTGTTCTTGACGGTTTGGCGACTCCAGCTTTAAAGTAAACTGGTGGTGCACATTTCCTTACAATGAATAATAAAGTTTACAAGAAACCTTGAGAAATGCTAAATGTGGAAAAAACATTACCTCTGTGGCCTTGTAAGGTTATATTACTTTAATCGTCGTTTTATTGGCAGATTTGAACCCTGTCAATGCAGCGATTATCCTTGTGTTGTATTTTAACATGTATGCAACTGGTGATATCTCAAACAAGTGGTCTGCATGGCGTCTGGTTCCTGCCTCTGTCAAAAGTCATCCCAGGTCTAGTCTTGCCTGGACTGAACCTAATTCACCTGAGAGGCAGACAGTGAAGTCAAGAGCGGTACAGGAACACACTGGAAAAAACATCTCTCTAATTGACAGAAATGGGAGAACCCAGCTTTTGAGAAGATGGTTTACATCCGCCACAAGAAAAGAAAACTCAATAAATCAATCATGCGTTTTGGTAAAAGTGTCATAAACACATAAATGTTATTTGAATATAATTATTAATAATCCCCTTTTCTACCATTTCTGTTTAGATCAGTCTAATGTATAACTTACATAGCTCCTTCATATTGGAGACCTGTGGCTCCTTTGAATTCATAAAAGTAACTTCGGAAGTCAAGTTGGTAACACTCCAGATTACATACCATGAGTCCCATGTGTAGGTACAGGGAACAATAAAGTAATTCGGTGCCGACTCCAGAACAAACTGACAGAGGGTGCATTAGAGTTTCAGAAGGGTGCAAATGCAGATTCTCGTCATATTACGATGCCACGGAAACTGACAAACATTTCAAATTGAAGTTGCAATGCACCCTTTTGCAACATATAGATCAGGGCCTGAAGTTAAGTCACTACTACTAATACTTTATTAATCCCCGTAGGGAAATTAATTCTACCATCTTCAATGCCGCTGGGGCGACCTGTAGAAGCAGTGGGCAGCCAGCGTGGGCCGGCGCCACAACTGGCCGGAGGATAAACCTATTGCACATGTTTTTAGTGGTAGAGGAAACCGGAGTACTCGGGGGGAAACCTACGCAGACATGAGGAGAGGCCCAGTCCGACCTGAGGATCGAGGTTTAATAAAGGTGTACAGAGTGTAAATTACTTTCTTTGTCACCTGTACCTACACATGGAACTTGCGGGCAGTAATCTAAAGCAGTTCAGCAAAGCAAATTATTTCATGGTTATTATTATTACCATGAAATACTTGATAATCTCGAATCATAAAAGTTTGGATGATTCACGCTGGGTGAATCCGTAAAACTGGGCCAACATGGCGTCCACTTCCTTTAACCTCTTTCTAAACCGCAGAGGCATGTTTGTCCACTCCGATCGAGACACATAGGGTTTGTTTGTCCGTCCCGCTGCGTTGGACCCACGTTTGGAGCGTGGAGGGGCGCAGGAATCTGAGGAGTGGGACGTCCCGTCAGCTCCGGCCCGGGTCCAGAAGAGACTTGGACTTGTTCCTGGGACTGCGGGGTCAAGGCGGACCACGGGGAGCACAAAGGGAGCGATAGAGCGGAGCAGTGGGACACAAACACGGAGATACGCACAGGAATCCTGCCGCGGGACGCCTACAGGGGGCAGCTGAGAGAGAGAGTGGGACACTGGGCTTTGTGACGGGACAAAGGGACGGCTCTGTTTGAATCAAAGATAAACACGAATGAATGAGGGAGATTTTTGAACTGTGGGCGCGATGTAAAAGTGAAACAAATTCACTTTTTCAATAATAATGTTTAGATAAATGTAAACCTTTTGACCCTACAGGGAAAATGTTTTTTTGCATGTGGTTTTTGATCCATTCCTTAATTCAGCTGGGGCAGAGGGCAGAGCTGGGGGAGGCATCTCCAGATCTTGAGCTATAGGTTTGGTCAAGACAACAGTAACGTTTAGCCTATTGCACATGGTTCTATAGCCCTAAAAATACTTTTTTGGAGTGGGGTTATGCTGCACACTCTAGGTCTAGGTTCTATGTGCCCAAAGATCAATCACCAGGTTATTCCATCCATGGATTTCTTCTTCCCTGATGGCACGGGCAAGTTCTAAGATGACAATGCCAGGATTCATCGGGGCTCACATTCTGAAAGAGCACTTCAGGGAGACACCATTTTCACACATGAATTGGCCACAGCAAAGTCCAGATCTTAACCCCATTGAGAATCTTTGGGATGTGCTGGAGAAGGCTTTGCGCAGTGGTCACACTCATCACCATCATCAACACAGAACTTAGTGAAAAACCAGCGCGACACTGGATTTCTTGACATTACAGAAGCTTATTGACACAACACCACAGCGCGCTGTAATCAAAGCAAAAAGCGATCCAACACAATATTAGTCCGAGTGTTTTGCGCCTCATTCAGAATCGTTGGGACGTGCTGGAGGAGGCTTTGCACAGTGGTCACACTCTCCCATCGTCATTTACCATGTGTTTGCTCATGTGCGAAGTGAGTACCACGTGCAAAAGTGGAAAAGCAGCAGAGTCATTGATGCTTTTACACACGCAGCATTATCTCGTCAGATTTGGGCCCCTAAAACTTTAATACAGGCAAGTTTATCACCTGGAGCGCTCTGAGGTCGTAAGTCATCATTTTCAAGTGGGAAATGAACCAGTTACCAGTAAGGGCAACGTGCCAATAAAATACCATATTTTATTTTTTCACACACTGATCTTGAATGAATTTACTGGAAAAATCTCAGAAAATAATAAATACACAAAATGCCCTGATTACCACCTGAAAAACTAGATTCTTCTTCTTCTTCTTCTTCAATGTTAAGGAGTCTCCATGGATATACAACAATGGTTTATGGCTAACATTAGTAACATAGTAAAGGCTGCACTTACTGCCCTCCATTCATTCTTTCTGCCCCATTGTGTCCGTAATAACCCCGCTCCCCCGGGTCTGTGATATTATTGTGACGCTAAACAAACAAACGCATTATCTCCCATTGTCTCTGCTGCTCCTGCCAAAGGTTGAGGGAATCATTGGCACCAACACATTCAAGCTGTTGAGGATCCAAAGGAGCAAAGTACAGCCATGGCTGATCCTATTATGGCTCTTTCAGAGGTGAATCACGGTGCCGAACGGATCGAAACGAGCTATAACGGCTTATTTTGATCAGTATTCATAAGGAGATGCTCATCCAATAGTGTAATGTGAAGGCCTTTGCTTTCACTGCCTGGCCTCGCGGTGACATCAGGATGAGAGGCTGCGGTTGTTTATTCAATAGTGAGATGAGATGAAGGGAGGTCGTCCGGGGTGACCGGCGTTCGGAAAATGAGGGCTTTGTGTAACTAAAGTCAATCAGGGAGACTTGTTTCTGTCGTGGTTTCAGCCCTGAACCTTCAGCTGTGAGGTGAAAAAGTCACGGATGGTTTGGAAGTTTACAAACAAATCAATGAGCTGAAAGATGAGGCGCAACTGTGACGTATTCTTAAAGGAAGTATTCAACTCATTCCAGGAAGCAGAGAAATAAGGCGACAAAGTGGAAGGGAATCTTACTTTTACAGCTTCATGATGATGTCTTTTTCACTTGAATGATGTAGCCACAACTGCTCTGGAACAGACGAGATTGGGCACTAACTCTCTGGCATCGGAACTCTAATTGCACATAAAAGTCTTTATTAGAAGGTGCCTCACCTTTGGTCATGAGATCTGGGCAATGACCGAAAGGATACAAGCGGAAACGAGCAGTCGAAATGAGTTTCCTTCACAGGGGGTCTGGGCGCACCGTTAGAGACAGGGTGAGGAGCTCAGTCACCCGGGCAGAGCTCACAGTAGAGCCGCTGCTCCTTCATGAAAGAAGCCAGTTGAGGTGGCACACGGTGGAAACCTACGCAGACACGAGGAGAACATGAAAACTACACAGAAATGGTAAATGGTCTCGACTTATATAGCGCTTTTCCACTCAAAGCGCTTTACAGCAGGGAACCTCTCACCCATTCATACACCAGTGTACACAGACACTGGAGGCAAGGAGGGTGAAGTGTCTTGCCCAAGGACACAACGACAGCATGCACCTTTAGGAGGTGGGATTCAAACCCCCGACCTTCCGATCATGAGACGACCCACTGTACCATCTGCGCCACCGTCGCCCCATCCGGTGGTCAAACCCGGGACCGTCTAGCTGTGAAGCATGAGCACTAACTGCTGTGCCACCATGTCACCTAATGTGCATGTTTTAGTAAACTGAAAGCTGTTATTTTGTACTATGTATAAGAGGATCAATACTCTTTCTAAAAGTCGTGTGGGACCGCTGTGCCTGAGAGCTGCTGGGAGACCCCGGGGACGCAGAAACAGATTCAGTTAATAATCTGGAGCAGTCGGGGAACAAGCCTGCAGCCGAGAGTGCATCCCTCACGGTTAGGAAACGCAGACAACCACTGAGTTACTCGCACAGTCCCGAGGAGGTATTCAGGGGCTGCACTTGGAAGGAAATGAAAAAAACAAAACAGTGATTCTCACGGTTGAGTTTACAATTTACAATGAAAGTCTTTATTCTGCATTACTGTATCCCTATAACAAACTCAAACTAAACATATGATTCTGGTCTCGTCCATAAACAGTTTATGGTTCTGACCTTGCCTCAGCTCAGCATTGTTTTGTCCGTAAATAAAGTTAAAGTTTTTAGTGTTTCTTGTCATTACTGTTGTTTACAGTGTTGATTGTAAATGTCATTGTGTGTTTATTGTATGTGTTGCACTTGTCTTGCTTACAGCACTTTGGGCGGCGATGGCTGTTTTCAATGTGCTTTATGAATGAACTGGACCGTGACCTTAAACCAACCCAACCAAGCTCATTCTGGTTTTCTCACTCAGCGGTTAGAGCTTCACAGCAACAAAGTTTCCCCTACCACAAAAAACATGTGCAATAGGTCCCCCTCTGGGGCCAGGACTCCCCTGAAAAAGAGATTCTTAATCTCATGGTTAAATAAAAGGTAAAAAAACGAGCATTTGGCATTACCCAAATCTAAAAGTTTCTTGACAAAAAACATCAAAATTGTGATGAAAACAATGATGAAAACTCAACAAAAAAGTGACACAAACATACTGGAAAAGTTGCAAAAAAAACAGGGGAAAAAAGAGATGAAAACATGACTAAAAAGGCAATGAAAAAACAACAAAGAAGTGACAAAGAGCAACAAAAACATGGCCAAAAGAGCTGAAAACGTGACGAACACGCAAAATAAGAGCGACAAAAGAGCAACGGGGAAAAACAGCAATGAAAAGCGACAAAACTGCTTTGTGTGCGACATCCGATTTGTAGGTCTTAGCTTTCAAATGTAAGCTCTCCGGTCATGGAGCTTTTAGGATTAAGGAAACTGGAGCAAATGCGCTCGGGTTAAGAGGTTTTTCTTTTTACAGTAAATGGGGCAACTCTTCCAAAATGATACCCTGTAATTGCCATTGCGCTGTCCTGATGGAGGCAGAGGCAAATGCTACTGTCTCCCTCTGCTGGTGGTGCAAAGTGCTGCATCTTCTCCTATAGGGGTTTCACACATTTACAGTGGCCTGCAGGTGAAGATGTCAAAATGTAGATGATCAATGGGAATTTCACACTTGCCTCATGGATAGTTTGTGTGAGAAAGAGACATTTCAAATGGGGGTGAAGTGTCAACGCTTGAGATTCTGTAAGAAAAGGGTAAGTGACGCTTCGAAAAATGAAAGTGCCATTTTACAAAGGGAGGCGTTGAAGAAGGTGCTTTATGCAACATGTTATTGTACAGACTATATAGGAGGGTTGCTCTTTGAGGTTTTCAAGGATAAACTCGTGTTGTGTTTTTGTTTTTGTTGCTGAAATTAGTCCTGTGATGTCTTGGATAGACGAGAAGCTGCTGTGCCTTGATGTGGGTTGAAGACGTTTGCTAAATGTCTGTCTGTTTTTTTTTTTTTATATCATGTGGTCGCACACACACTTCCTTTCTTGTTTTCCTCCTTCAGATTGTGAGATTATCTCTTTAATTTCTCGTTATGTGAAGAGAACAGCAGTTGGTCTTAAGAGCATCATCTCCCTAATGACATTTATCACAGTGAAGACAAGTCAGATGATTATGTTGTGCACAACAGAGAGTCCAAAATGGAATACGTTGCTCTGAAATAGCATAAATTTTTCCTACTTGAAGTAAAAATGTCATACAAAGAATTATAAGCCTTTGTTGGAAAGGAACAGGCTACCGTTTTTTTTCCCATACCTGAGATATGTTCTTACTTGAGCTTAGACGAGTTGAGGCGTACCTGTCTGATCTTTGTGTGTGCGCTCAGTCACGCAAAAAGACTGAAGATGTCGTTAGCATTTAGCCTCTCCTCCTCTCCTCTATGGGGCCAAACGGGGGTGAAGTTAGAAGCGTCCAAGCTCTTCCACGTTTCCCCTATTTAAATACAGTTACATGAGTAGTTACACGATCCAAGTATAGTCACACAAATTAAACATTTTGTATGCGAATAAAAAGAGGTTGACTTTGACTTTGACTTTACTGCATGGACGTCGTAGTGCTCCTAAGGTGTTATTACGCCTTATAATATAGTTCCCCTTTTTACCCACTTAGAAAATCGACATGTTTAATTTTGTGTAACTACTCAAGTAACCGTATTTACATAGGGGAAATGTGGAAGAGCTTCCAACCTCACCCCTGTTTGGCCCCGTAGAGGAGAGGAGGACAGGCTAAATGCTAACAACATCTTTGGTCTTTTTGAGTGACTGAGCGCACGCACAAAGACCAGACAGGTACGCATCAACTCGTCTAAGCTCAGGTAAGAACATATCTCAGTATGGACAAACGGTGGCATGTTCCTTTAAACAAATAAACAGTCAAAATGATTAGTTCATTTTCATGTTTAGTATGTTTAGTAAGTTCTCAAGTATGCAGATGTTAAAACAAAAGAAATATAATTTGGCTATAAAATGAGTCATGTTAATTTTCTAAAAAAAAGAAATCGAAATCGGGAACTCAAAATCGAATCGGTGCTTGAATGCATCGTTACATCCCTATTGATGGGAAAGTGTGATCTTGACCGTGGGGGTCATGAGCCCAAATGAGGCTGGAGACAAATTATATCATGATTACAAAATCGTTTGGTTAATTTGTTTATAATTTTTTTTTATTTGCCCCTAATCCTATTATATATCAATATATATAATATATATAAAATCTATCGACTGCGTTGAGCTACAGGAGACACACACTAAACATACGGGCCTTGGTTTCCAAAGAAGAGCATTTGCTCATATAATTCATGTGGGGAGTAAAATGATTGATCAAGTGTTTGTCCAGGACGCTTACGCTAACTGCATTTGGTCTCGTATTATGTAAATACCACTTGTCAAGTAGAAAATTGCTTTGACCTTTCACCACGACAGACTGCAGCAATAATACTTTTCATGCCTTTTAGCTGAAGGTTAAGAAGCAATTTTATTGTCATCTTTTTCCACTAGTGTCATGTTAAATAAAAGAACGTGATGTGTTTTACTGAGCAAAGCAGACGCGAGATGCATTTGGTTAGCTGCTGTTTGTAGACGACGTTCTCACGTGAAATCATTTATTTAATGTATGAATGCATACATTATGTGTGGCTTTATTAAGGCTGAGACGATCCACTTTTGTCCGATACAGTAAGTAATTATGATAAGGAATACCTTTACCTTAAAATGTTGAAAATGTCATGTGTCCAAAGTTCTAAACCACCTGCCATTTGACATTTATTAAAGTGTTAGGAGTGAAAAGTGCATTAACACAAAATATTACAAAGTGCTGTGTAACTGTTACTGAAAAACAAAGGAGTGATGCCTCCAAACACAAGTGAAAGTATAAGTATTGCCATACTTGATAAAGTATCGATACTTGATATTGCAGCGCAAAGTATTGCAATCCGATATTTTGTCCCAGCCCTAGTTTTTATGTTTTACTTTCACACGACCACAAAAGCACTCGTTGTTACTTCACACCTGGACAGGAGCATCTTTCACTTTCATCGTGGAGTCAAAGTCAAATATTGGTGTTGAAAAGAAATGTCAATTTAACGTAATGTCTGTGGAAGCTCTCAGTCGTACAGGAGTTGTCCATCTTCAATGAAGGTACTTGAGTCATCTTCTGTACTCAGTAGTTGAAGTCTTCGAACGTTTCGCCTCTCATCCAAAAGGCTTCGTCAGCAACAAAGGTCCCACTATGGACGCAGCTGAATATATAGACCAACGGGGAGGAGTTAGGGTTGGCCCGGCTCCTCCTCTTTAATCCCAGCTACTCTCACCTGTGGGTAAACACCTTTGAAGTAGAGCGTCTCTAAAGACCTGCTTACCCCAGTCAGTCCTGTCCTATTCATAGATGATCACTGCCCAGTATCTGTCCTATTCATGGATAATCACCTGCCTATTGTTCTTATGTTGAGGTGCCGTCTCCTTGGACTGGCCGTGCCCTGTCGGTTTTCCGACAGGGCACGGAGTAAAGTGGAGTAAAGTGGAGATTCAATCTGAGCCCACCGTTCCGGTTCATGGCGGGATTTTCTTCCTTGACAAAAATTGCTTCTTTTACTCCTCTTTCAAACCTTCCTTGTGTATTTTTGGCAGACCATAAATACGCGGAATAGCCTCTCCCTCTCTCTCTCTTCAACTACTGAGTACAGAAGATGACTCAAGTACTTTTGAAGAATTTAACATAATGTCACCGATCAGTTGGGAGATAATGCAAAATGTTGCTCCTAGTAGGGACTGTTTTTCCCCCAATGTAGATACAGCATTTCTGGCTTTTTCTTCATATTTTTGCCTGAATTGAAAGCTTCCCACTCTCACTAATAGTCCTCTTAGACAGGTTTGTTGTAGTTTTAATCAAATCGAGTTGGTCTCACAGTAATTGTGTCCAGTGGTAGATGTAAAACCACTCGTCATCCCTCCAGGAAATTCAGCTCCAACAGAATAAATTTGATTGAGCGTGTCTCTGTCCACCCACACTCCAAAATGTAAACAAACTATCCAAAAATCCAATTCTCCTGTGCCCAGAAGATATCCCAGACAGGAGAGACCCGGAATAGATGGAAGTAATATCTGTGAACGCACCGCCCCCCCAGTCCTCACTCATGAACATACAGTTTTTCTCAGGCGCTTTGGCATTTCTCTGATCAAAACAAAAATATTACAATGGCATTCATCCGGAACGACAATCACCGTTGTTTTCTCATTCTATTTGGAAAGAGGTTCATAATTTCAAATAATTTGTTCTATTTTCCATTTATTTGAGTAGACCTTAATGCACTGGATAGTGGATACTCAATCCGCATCTACTTTTTAAGCACCAAACCCTCATCTTCAGTGTGTCTTTTAATTGTAAAACAGTGAACATTCTCATCATCTCATCATACAGGTAGTTTAATCACAGTGACACTAAAATAAGACATGGGCTTACGTTTTTGACAGATTGTCTCATTATAGTGCCATTCATTGTAAATGGTTTTGCATTTGATCTTTTTAAAGCTGCCCTCAGCTATTGCTACTGACTACTATTGTCAGTAGTGGAGTAGTGAACCTTTGCCCTCACAGCCTGACAGCTCCCTGTAGATATGGGAATATTTGACAAATGGACATTTAATGAGGATTTCAGCAGAATCAGAGCAGGTCGGTCAGACATAGTCTAATGACAGTCACTTATTTATTCATTGAGTTCTGCGTTTAGTTTAGATTTCCCAATAGTTCACTCACTGTTATTCTCTGTGCTGTCCTGTTTGTCTCTTAAGTCTTCCTAATTTTCATAACCTTTGAATCGGTCACAGATGTATGAAGCTGACAAACGGAATTTCCTTCGGGATCAATAAACTATACCATATCATCATATAGTGATTTAATTGCTTCCTCGCTGTGGTTGCACTTCGTAAAACCTTGGTGTGAAAAGTCTGAGAACCGCAGATCCATAAACTTACTTCTGTATCGCTGCGTGTCCGGGTGAAATAATGCTGCAGTTGTTTTTGGACAGAACAGGTAATTGGCCGAGCGGGGAAGGAGACGGATAAACTCTCAGCTCGGATGGACTGAAGCGTCTCCATGGAGACTTCAATCTCGACATGAAGTGATAAAGCAATTATGATCAAAACGCTGTAAAAGGGACCGTGGTTAAAGGTACTGTAGACGGTGATTATTCTCCCGCTGCAGAGGTACTGGATTGTCTTCAGGCACCATTATCCATAGTGTAACTCAGATTAGTGTTAGGTAATTGTGAGCAAAATATCTGGAAGACAGTAGACGCAGCTGCCTGCCTTTTGACAGACACATCCCGACGCTCCCACATCCCCCCGAGCCTCTGCTCCCTCCACTGCAGTTTGGAAGGATGTTACGAAGGAGATGGTGACCGACTTCAGGGGGAAGGCACTACCGCACACACCGGTGAATGTCCGAGGGAGGACATTGAGAAGGTGGACAGTTTTAAGTACCTGGGAGTCAGAGGCGTAGCTTTCCATTAGGCAAGGTAGGCAGCCGTCTGGGGCCCCCAAGCCAGCAGGGGCCCCCATAGGGCCCCCATAGGGCCAACAGATTTGACAGAAACAACCAAGAGACAGGTGACAATTGGCCGTTGCATACTCCCTGAAAAGGCCCCATGAGCCCGGCCCCTCCCTCGCGGGGGTCCCAGGAGAAGGCGAAAGAAAGAGAGCGTGTGCAGCGTGTTGGAAGAAAACTGACACAGCTCCGACAAAATGTGGAGAAGTTCTGCTTCTGGCAGCGACAATGAAAGAAAAGGAGGATAAAGAGGAGGAAGGAGAGCAAGACAGCAGGGAGTGTAATAAGTTACTGTAGCTGTATGTCTCTGAAGTGTTTAGTCCTAGCTCTGGGACCAGCTAGGATCTGTGATCCAAATGTTACCCCCCCGAAAAGGGTAGACATACTCACGAATCCGGCCTCTTCTCTTTTGAGCACAGAGGTCACGCGGGTGATAGTATCGCTCTCGTGTGGTTCGGGTTACAGCGGTCCATGAGCTGCAGATGTTTATCCTCCATCTCTGCCTCTTAATCACCGTGATGTTGTTTTTACAGCGGGATCAATAAGACAAAGTACAGGCCAGATGGAAACTGGTATCAAGGCGACTCATACTCCCCCTTTTTCCAATAGTTAAAAATAATCTGAGCAATGCATCTTCTTCTAATGAGCACGCCCTCTCCTCTTTCAGTTGATCCATTTATGTCCCCTTTGGTCGACTCTCATTTCAGCCTCCTTCTATCATCGCTGAATCCTCTTTATGTGCATCCGAATATAATTCCAAGTTAAGTGCTATTTTATTATAAGGGAAGACTCGCTGTGTTGGTGTAAAGTATAAGAGAGACTCCCTGCTGTCTGTCTCTGTGTTAACATAGCACTGATAGGACCAGATGTTTAAAGTTGAATGACCATGTTTGGTATCACACTTGTTCATAGCTCGTATCCTTTCCCTTCTGAACTGTGATCACTATGTTCCGTTTGCTTCGAGCGAGATTACATGGAAACAAAAAGCTATTTCAATCAAGTCAATTTTATGTTTGAATCTGCAATTCATCGTTCATCCATATTCAGTTGGTCTCCAGCTTTGGCAGCAATCCACTGAAGTAATTACACCGATTTGATGTAAAGAATTTGTTATTATCTTGTGTAGGGATTGGTTTAGGCTTTGTATAGATAGTGTATTAGGGATATATTTTTAGTTTCAGGTCATGCATGTTAACAAGACGTCTGTCCTAAAATGACATAGGGGGGATGTCCTCACTGACCTCATTCTCCGTCATAAATGTTGTGTGTGCACCTGTAAACCGTTTCAAGTGCGCATTTTCATTTGAGATTGCCCTTAATATAAACAGTCTGGCACAGAGCGCGCGCATATAAAGGTCTTCTATTTGCACTGATATAAGAGCATTATCCCGGGTGCATTCAACTATAAAATGAATAATCTGAAAGCCCGTAAAACGCTGCTGTGGATCAAAGGCGCGTCTTTTACTGCGCTCGGGTTGGAGGAGGCAGCGCGCGCGTTTCCGTGACGCGTGCGCGTGGGAACAAGAAGGAGCCGCGCGCGCCTTCAGTCATCAGTGTGTTCGACCTGCGAAGAGAGAGGCTGAGCTCAACATGTAACTTCAGCTTCAGGGATGGAGAACCAGAGCGACGCGGCGCAGCTGCTGCCCGCGGCCAAAGCGCTCCTCGGCGTGGGCTTGGATAACTTCATCTCACTGCTCATTTTTGGGATCATCTTCGTGTTGGGGGTGCTCGGGAACACTTTGGTGATCACTGTGCTCGCGCGTAGAAAGCCCGGGCAGCCCCGCAGCACGACCAACATCTTCATCCTCAACCTGAGCGTGGCGGACCTGTCCTACCTGCTCTTCTGCGTGCCCTTTCAGTCCACCATCTACGTGCTGCCCACCTGGGTCCTGGGCGCGTTCATCTGTAAGTTCATCCACTACTTCTTCACGGTGTCCATGTTGGTCAGCATCTTCACGCTGTCCACGATGTCCGTGGACCGCTATGTGGCTATAGTTCACGCGAGGAAATCGTCCTCAATCCGCGTGGCAAGGCACGCGACCCAGGGCGTGGTGCTGATTTGGGCACTGTCTTTGGGCATGGCGTCCCCCGTGGCACACTTCCAGAGCATCGTGGAGCGCGAGGACAATAACACCTACTGCTGGGAGGTTTGGCCCGACCACCACCGGAAAGTCTACGTCCTGTGCACGTTCGTCTTCGGATACCTGCTGCCGCTCGCGCTCATCTCCGTCTGCTATGCCAAGGTAGGCGCGCTGCGCACGAGGGCGCACGGGCATTACGCAGCTGTAGATCAAACTGGAAATGTTGTAATACCCATAAAACTATACGTTACATGTCTGTCGTTGCAGGTTTTAAATCATCTTCACAAAAAGCTGAGGAATGGTTCTAAAAAGTCGGAGCTCTCCAAAAGAAAGGTAAGTGACTTCTCTGAAAAATGAAAGCATATCCACATGATGAGCTCCATTTACGTTTGTGGTGACTGACTGGTCAAACTGTCTTCAATAAATGATACGCTGCACATACATTTAAACACAAGGCTGAAACAAAAGGGCTCTGTAAATACTATATTTACAAAAATCAAGAGAACTCAAGAATGGAGTCAAAAAGCTCAGTGGCTTGGTTGGTAGGTTGGTTACATTTCCTTTTTCATCTAAATCATGTTTAGCTACATACTGATAAAAATGTGTTTGAAACCTTGATGGAGATCCGATTTTACTGATTGGTTTGAATTGTAGTGTCCAGATGAAAAATGCACCAGGCTCTCATAGGAACGCTGATTAAAATGTAAATGTGTAAAATGTAAATGTGTTCATGATGGGACATATGACGATAATGGTGAACGTGATGCAGTGATGTTTTGTGATGTTTTTGTTCAGTGATGTTTTGTGATGTTTTTGTTCTCTTTGTTCATGGCGATGAACAATATGATTAGGAATGGGCTATCGCAGTCATCAGAGGCACAGGTCATGTGACATGTTTTAGAGATATAACTCCAGATTAAGGTTTTGATGTGGGATGGACAGTGAATATAGAACAATGCTGAGATTAGATTTGCCTGAAACTGAAGCTCTCAAAGAAGACCAAGGAGGAGGAGAATGAAGACAGCTGGAAATGCGTCCCTTACAAAACGAATGTGATAAACCCTTTAGCAGATTGAAATGAATGTAATTGTATGTGGGCGTTCTGCTGAAATCCATTAACATTTCCACTGAATTCAGCCAGATCCGATCCAACTAAGAGCCACAGGAGAAATGCCTATTATCACGGTTTGAAGTTGAAACTCTGAGCTGAAGGGAGGCCTCTAATCCTCTTGACTTTTACTGTATAATTGGTTCATTTTTGGAGAATGTTTTATCCGTTAAGTGCTCCATTTCCAGTGCAAACACTTTTACCATAAAGCCTATTACTGTCATGTTGCTCATAGCCACTGGTTATGTCATTAGCTTTGCTCCATTAAGGCAGACAGAAAGATAGGAAGACAGACTGACAGGCCGATTCCCAGTCCAGACAGATTAAAGTGTTCGAGAAAATGAACGAGACCGACAGCACCAACTGAGCTTTTACATGAAAGAAGCAATTCTCATAAAAATAGTTGTGGCAGCTGTAGTTTGAAGAGCTGTTCACCCACTTACCCAAAGACAGATCAACCCCCAACATTCAAGCAGCAAAAATATGTGGACATCACCAGGTGCAAGGCTGCAGTGAGGAAACGTTGTGTTAATAAATGCAGTTTCATTGGAGTAAGTGTGCAGGCGTTTTCCCTTTTCACCCAATCCCCAACCCTGCAGTTTATGCTGGGCAGCAGAAAGGCGACTGGCTGGTGACACAGATACAGGGAATGCAGTCAAAAAATTCCGAGGCACTTATTGGAAAGCAAAATATTAAAGTCCTTAATTCTGGCATGGATAGATCTAAAAAACGCCAACGTGTTTCGACACTAGTATGTCTCCATCAGGGCAACTTTGTGAATGAACACCCTACAGGTGATAAATACCAGAGAGATCACGTGGGAGGCATCATGTGTCCCAAAAAAACCCACAAAAAACAATTATATACATATGCATGTTGAGGGGATCACTTCTACATGGGATTATGATGCGTAACATGACAGCAAATGAACACTAGTAGGTAGCAGTGACAGAACGTACATTTATCATCATAATATTCAAGACCAAGAAATATAGGCCAGAGTCACAGGGTTGGGGAGAAATCTATCTCTTTATTGAGGCATATTTTTAGATCTGTCCATGCCTGAATAAAGGACTTTTATATTTAGCTACCACGGAGTCAATTCAATATATCACCAGCCAGTCACCTTTCTGTTGTCCTGCATTCACACCTTTGGGTCCTGACCTGAAACAGCACTCACTCACGTTTTATATTTTCACTGCAGTTTACTCTGCCATTGATTGGGTCCTTGGGCAAGAGGCTACTGGCTGGTTTTCATCCAGTGACTGTTGAATTTGCGAGTGAATGGGTGAATAGCGCTGACGGCCTCAAACAATGTGTGACAATTCATGCTGCTACATTTAGATAGAGTTCAGTTTTCTTAGTATTGTATTTCTTTCAAGGTGCATTCTTCAACTTTTTATGTGGAAAAAAAAGTTGATATTTGCGCGTATTTAACCTTGTGCTTACCCATGTATGTGTTCAGCATGGTGCCTTCACTATCACAGTGGTCTCTAGGACGCTCCAGGAGCAATCGTTTGGAAGGTTTTCTCTGCTGACGGTCCCTCTCTCCGGAAAACCTAGAAAACAATTGATCCTGGAGCGTTCACCGTGATCGAAAGTAAAGGATCAAATACAAGATCAAATACGCACAAACATCACATTTTTTCATTCCGCATAAAAAGTTGCATTAAGTACCTTTAATGCATCATCATACTGTAGGGTTGCCAGGTATCAGCGGCCTAACTCGCCCAATTTTATGTGAAATACTGTCCAAAACATACTGTACCTCTTTTCTCCTACCATGATCCAAACCTGCTTCTTTCTCTCTGTCAGGAAGAGCAGCTCTGATCTGGATTTGATGATTGTTAATTTGATTATAATTAGCCTTCAATTAGCATGTTTTACATGAAGGGTAGAAAATATCTCAGTTCCACAATGCGGACATATCTTTTCTCAACTCTCCACCTTGTTGCTATGATATACTTGAGTCACTCTTTTGGCTTATATTTAAGTAATAACTGATTACAGCAGTACTAAGTAACTTGTTTACCTTAATAAATCCTTTTCGTAGTCCCTCTGGGGTTAGTACAAGTGTTAATGGGATGATTGGAGGGGTCTTTCATCTCCCTCTGGTGTCTCTGGCCAGAAAACCACAATTGCAACTTCGCTGCCACCGGGTAAGTGTCACCAATACACACTAATAGAATTGCGAAGAAGAAGCTAACAGGCTAACGGGCAAAGCTAACTGTGGCTAGCGCCACTTAAACGGTATTTACAGCCAAGTTTGAGGGGAAAAAATATCTCCATTGTGTTCAATGTTCAATATCCCTCTCTCCCTTTGTCTTTTCTGTCAGCGTAGTATTTACTCTCAAAGACAATTAATGAGTAAAAAAACGCAAAATGCTACGACACCTGCAGTGGCGCTTATGGCCTCTAGGGGCACGAGTTACTTAGCACTGCTTTAAATCCAATCAAATCAACATCGGGAGCAAATCATGACATGATAAATGGATTCAGTCATTATTTCATGTTTTTTGTGTTCACGACTCTCTCTCCGTAGACGGCTCTGACGGTGCTGGTGGTGGTGGTGGTCTTCTGCCTGTCCTGGCTGCCCCATCACGTGGTGCATCTCTGGGTGGAGTTCGGCTCGTTCCCCCTTAACCAGGCCTCCTTTGTCTTCCGGATGGTGGCGCACAGTTTGGCCTACAGTAACTCCTCCGTCAACCCCATCATCTACGCCTTTCTGTCCGAGAACTTCAGGAACTCCTACAAGCAGGTGTTCTGGTGCCGCGCGGCCGGCGACTGCCCCCTCAACGACAACCGGGACCACCGCAGCAAAATGGACACCGCCCAGTCCGCCAACGTCAGCGCCGCATCCAAAAACACAGACTTCACTAAGGCGATCTCATCGTGCTAACCCTGCGGCTAATGCTACGCGCAGAACCCAGGCGTGTCAGAAGGGTGGTCCTAGAAATCATAGAAACACTTTTAGCTCTGGGCCTGTTCCTCCAAATGCGTACGTCTGTTTGGCTTGAACGTTCTCTCTCCAGACAAATAAATGGAGAAGCCAATCCCTATGTAAAAGTATGACGAGGTATGACTGTCCGTTTCGTGGCATTTATATCATTTCTGTGGTTTCTCTATCTTAAAAAAAGCAGAAACTGAGCTGAATATGACTTAGCATTTATCCCCTATCCGAAGTAAAATCTCAAAAGGTCTGTTGAAAATGGCACGGTTCAAGACTCTGTTGGGAAGCGGCCATTAAAGTGTGGAGAGGTGGAGACTGTACCAACCTGCACCAGAGGAAGCGACTCTACAGGGACCCGGGGATCGTCGAACAATCAAGCTTTTATCTCAAGCATCTTCTCAATCTTGACAGTTGGACCAACATAGAAAAAAAGGGTATTGGGTTCTACGATAGAATATATTTAAGGAATATTTGAAGAACGAACAGCAGGAGGCCGAAATACGCCATAGTCACGTCTAGTCTGCCACTTGAAGAGAAGAAGAAACGGTCTGTACAGTCATTAATGATTTCTATAGGCTCACCTCCCCTAAATGTGGTCGACAGGGAGAGCCGTTCAAAACACTGGCTTTGTTATAATGATTTCTTTTTTTTAAATGACAAATGCTTACAGCGAGATTCCTTTTAACCTTTGAAATGTGTGTCTTGTAAAGAAAAAAACGTTAAGCCGCAACTAATGAAAGAGGCTCAAACTGCCGAATCCAGACACTTAACCTTTCCCTCCTGGTTTCTGCTCGGGTGCTGCTCCTTGTGTTTGCTCGGTTACATTTCTGCAAAACTGTATAATGGAATAAGTGAACCCAGACTGAATTGTCAAATATGGGAGAAAGTGCGTCAAGAAAATGGTTCGGAAAGTCTGCACTTTAGGACCTCAAAATATGAAGATCGAGGCCATATCTGATTCAATCTAAATGCCTTAGAGCAGTGGTTCCCAACCCTTTTTGTCTAAAGTGCAGCCAATTATTTCGAAATGATTTACTAAATTCAGATTTATTTGTATTAGTTGTGTATCGTGTTAAAAAAACACTATGAAATTCAAACCGTTTACTACAAATGAGTTTTCTTTTAAAATAGCATTGTAATATTGTTCCGTTTCGCCTTCTTTGAAACTCCGTAATAGCTCCAAGTGCCCCCTGCTAAGTGCTCGCGTGCCCCCTAGACTTACGTTTCACTGCGTCGATTCGAGAATGCTTTTCACTGCACAGTAGCAGAACTAAAGAGCTTGTTGCAAATGGATTGTTTTGATTCATAGGGTATTATGTCATAACCACAAAGCTGCCAATGCTCGTGTGTGCCCAGGCCCGGGCTCGTCTAGAAAACCTCTAGTTCTGGGGTAAACATATTATCTATAATTGACCATCATCATTACACTGATCCTAGACGCTCCTTGAAACTCTCCACAAACACAAGTTGTATTGTTTTCATCCTTTGACCAACACACAGCCAAGAATATACCAATGTGAGTAAGGTACGATTTAAATCAGGGTCTCCAAATGACAAACTAACTGTATTGAAGTGTTTTTTGCATCCTCTGATACATATATGTTATATACTTATATGTTACCAGAGCGAGGAACCCTTGCTATTCGGGTCTTTAAAACGGTCTGGCAACTGTTTGTGAATCTTTAACAAGGCATTTCATTTGGAGCATTATCAGGACTCAGGAGTATAGACTTTATCTGGGGTATATTTTGGGGATGCATGGGATTTTCCATGATGTTTGAAAGCATATCTTCCCAGGGTCACATGTCCACTTCTTTCCCCCGACGAACTACAACAGATCACTGAAGCCCAACTGCCGTCTGTGGGTTTGATAAAAATAAATAAAAAAAAACAGTTCTGTCACGATATTATTGAGAAAGGCCAAATGCTAACAACATCTTTGGTCTTTTTGTGTGACTGAGCGCACGCACAAAAAACGAATGAAAGAAACTAGAGTGCGTAACATGGCTGAAATGTGTGTATCCTGGTTTCTATGGTTTCGAAACAACACCGTGACCCATGCCCCGACATACGAGCGGTGCAAATCCAGAGGAGAATCGAAGGACAGACACTGGGAAGCTCACGGCAGGAGTATAGGTTCTCACACTTTGAAGCAGCTCCTCACACAATGCACACAGCGAGAGGAAGAAGGATGATTATTTTTCTCGGTAAATGTGATATTACCCTGGGTCCATTTTCGCGGGATCGTGTATCATATCGTGTAGCACCATTTATAGGATTTTACTGAGAAAAATGTTCACTCCCAGTACTTATTCCACTCCCTGTATTCTGACCTAATCATTAACTCAAAACGGACCCAAATCATAAGACCCAACTCACATACACTACTAAAGACTAAAATGACTCTCAGACTGCAGCTGTTTTAAGAAGTTTGAGACTGAAGGGAAATGGGGGAAAGAGTCTCTTAGCATCTATTTTTAACGGTGATAATACAAGTGTGCAAATCCGCCCGCCCCGAGGCGCTAATTCAGACGCGAGGAAATAAGTAATAAAACTAATGAAGTTTCTGTAATAGACCTCAAACATGTCCTCGGGGGCTTGGGCTCAACTGGCATGAGCATTAGACACTCTTACTGCCTTTTTATTGTTATTGCACACACAAAAAAAGCCTCAGTTTTTGTTTATGTTTTTGCATATCTATGGGGATCGGTCTGAGATCGCCACGTGTCGTCAAATATAAGGTGACGTAATTCTAAAGTGGCGCTCAACTATCATTCTAACAAGCATTAAATGTATTTTTCTGAAACTGTATTGGAAATTCAACAATGATGGTCCAAAACATCAATTACAGTTTCCGTCGCCTTTACATTTGTTGTTTTTGCTCAAACGTTGCCCGTTGTGTCCAATGTTGCCCATTTTCAAATTTCTCTTCAATCCTTTGTGTTGAAAAATATCTTTGAAATGACAAAATGGACAGATTTGTAATTGTTGGCAGAATGAAACGAGAAACAAAGGCCTTTTTTGTGTAAAATGAATGTTTTGGAAATCGTTAATAAACCAACATTATACTGTAATTGCTATCAGTAAAAACAATGTTAGATTTGAACATACTGTACTTCTTATTTAAGAACGCAGACGGGTCATGTTTTGGAAATACGTAGCTTCCCCCCAAAAAAACCTCCATACCTAGAACAGATTCCTGGTAATTGTGAATCACGATCATTCGATGTTTATTATGAGAGTTTGTCCTGGTTTAGTCTCGATTTGGTCCTGCCACTTAAGTGTCTGTGTTGGGCCCGCGTAGCTAAAAAGAGCGTTCCTCCCCATCATTTGTATTTGCAAAACCACTACCAAAACTGCCTTTTCTCAATCATTTCTTTGCATGCTTTTCTCCACCTGTAGCTTATAAAAAAATATAAGCTAACGGTGGTATATTTACAGAGGAAAACGGTGATGTGTTTGGTACTTACCTGTTGTGAATGTGGCATTAAGGTTTACACACCCTCCATTAGACAGGTTGAATTGTATATTATAATCATTATGCTGTTAGTACTTTACGTGCAGTGCGATGTTGATTTTCTACCTCTGCCTGAAGGATCTAGTAGGTTTCTTGTGCATCTAAATGTGTCTTATGAGAGTCCATGAGAAAAGTAGAGGACACCGGGGCTGGTTGTCACGCCTTTGTTTGCACAGTCAACCTCCCACAAAAGTTACACACACATTAGACACAGGTTTTAACCCTTGACGTGGCGTAGGGATCTCCTCCTTTTTGAATGTCTCATTGTATTAAATACTTATCAACCATCAAAGACAGGACTGTGACGAAATGCCCCGTGTGCGGGAAGGGACTCCACGAGACAACCAACCCCTGAACATCTGACAAAACGTTCGAGCTATGGTCTGTGCTTTTTGCAAGATAGTTTTCAGAAAATACTCACCTACAGTATTTTAAAGCTAAATCAGCTCCTCATTTCAGTTAAAGAATGAACACATATTTCAGCAGGAGAATCAGGACGTTAGACTTTGGTGTTCATTAACAAATATCAAGTCACAGCGCCCCCTGGTGTGGCAATAAAAAGCAACGTGACGACCGACCCGTGTGACAAACAGCCCGGTCTCCCCTGGAAAACACAGACGAAACACTACAAGCTGTTAAGAAATGTATGTACTATTGTTGTGTAGGATTAGTTTTTTATGCTAATGAGAAATTATCAGACATGTACGGTATATTGTGAATAAAAATGTTGCATGATTTCGATCAAGTCCTGCTTCAGATCGTGTTTAATCCGTTCTTAAACCTGGTGAAATTAGTGTGAAATTGATTCATACGTGACAGTGATGAGGCGTTGATTCGTGGAAGATCTTTTGTAAAACAGGCTTAATCCGAACACGGCAGAGCTGTGATCTGAATTATCTGCTGCTTATGTCAAAGCATGACAGAGATTACCCTTTACTGTCGGAGTCACCTGTGCTCAGGATTAACAGGAAAAGAGGATAATGTCATTCACTTGAAGCTATGTATGCCTGAATAAATGGAAAGGAAAGATGTCACACAATAATTTGTCTGTGGTGTATAGCCTATTTATTTTTCATACTGAGATGTGTTCTTACCTGAGCTTAGACGAGTCTATTCGTGCCTGTCTGGTCTTTGGTGCGTGTGCATATTCATAGCTCCAAACGGGGGTGTAGTTAGAAGCTGCCAAGCTGTTCCACGTTTTCCCTATTTAAATACAGTTACATGAAACATTACACGAGTCTAGTTACACAAAATTAAACATGTCGATTTTCTAAGCAGATAAAAAAGGGGTACTATATTGTGAGGCGTAATAACCCCTGGAGTACTTTGATGATATTACTGCACGGGCGCCGAAAAATTAGGATGAGGATTGGCAAGCCTGTGTTCAATGATGACTTACAGAGGGGCAAAAAGGTTTGAACCGAAAGGCCATAGGAGCTAGGAACGTCTGGAGCCATTTCCTTATATGGTTACAGGAAGCAATCGGCCACAATAAGTCCATTCTTCATTTCACAGTCTATGGTGTGGACTGACGGCGGCGAGGACAATAATCACACACCATTCACCCCGCCGGCCGACCCCGCATGACCACACGGCTTCGTGAAAGCGTGTAGTGTGGTTGGCCAGGCTTCCATGCACCCATCCTGGCCTATTGTACATGTTTTTTAGTGGTAGGGGAAACCAGGGGCACCCAGAGGAAAGCTACGCAGGCACAGGGAGAACATGCAAATCAGAAAGGTGGGGAAACCTGGCTCTGGGATAGAACCTGGGACCGTATTGATGTGAGATGAGAGATCAATCTAGCTTCACACTTCTGGCAAACATGGACATATTTCTATCCACAGAAATTCTGAATGAAATCTGAATTCATTTATTTAAAAGGACAATGCACAAGATATACAACATACTTGAAAAATTAAGGATTATAGCTCTAAAGCTTATTTCCATCCTGAATGAATTACATTTTTTATTACATATTAAAATACAAACGCTATCCAAATGTGCTACAATCACTGGGTAGTTCATTTGATGAGAATAGATCAGCCGGCTATGAGCTCGACTGTTAATTAGATGTGGACTTGAGGCTGAGAGCACCTTCTTGAGCTGCAGAGGAAATGACCTCTAATCCACTTCATTTAATGAGAAATTTAACGGAAGTGTCATGATTTACAACGCGCTATAGCAGCCAGGCATTAGCCGGCCATGACACGTTCTGTCAGATTTGAAAAGAAAGGTAATCTCACTTCACATTATAAAAGGAAATGAATAGCTCTCAATGAGTCTCCTGTAAACTATATAGAAATGATGAATACGACTGAGGATTAATGATGCTCCCAGGTGCGTTTGAGATGGCAGAAGAATCCTTTTAGAGTATTCTTTTTGTTCGAAATGCTGCGGATGAGGTTCATATAGACATCTGTAACCTGTGCATAATGTGACCAGAGGTGTGATTTAGCACCTGGTGTTACCGAGAAGAACTGCGAAAACACACAGACCCAGGGGACACACCTGCCCCGTCCCTATAACACACTTCTGCAAGTGCATCCGAGGAAATAACATTAGTTTGTTCTGATACATGTTGTACTGACCAATCTTTGTCACTTTTAGAATCACATTCTTTCCAATCTTTATATTATTAAACTAAAATAAATATCCCATAGCTAATATTTTGAAGCAGGAGATTCACACATCAGTTATTTTGAGTGTAATCTGAGGATGCTGTTCACTCCCCTGGCTAACATTGCAATTAAATAATAGTTAATGCCATATTTTGGTGTAATTATAGGCTACTGTAATGTCTGTGAATTGTTTTTAGAATTTATAACAGTATTGGTGTGTAATATCCTTAGTTGTGCGTGTCAATCTCATTTAAAGTGCAATCAAAGAATAAACCCACAATAAGACAGAGCTGTGGGAGCATAATGGTTTGTAGGTGCTAAGAGACTAGATTGCCCCCAAAACAGTTCCTATTAGTATTGCCTGCAGTGTGTAAACTATCCACTAGGGGATGATGCACCCTGGGTTCCCACAACCACCCCCGCTGTGTCGGTCATAAAACGCTTATTTATTTTCAGCCCATTTTAGGATGGAAAAAAAAGGCCTTTTGCTAAACTGGCTTAACTCTCATCTGAAACTTTTATTTTGAACTTTTATAACCAGTGCAACACATCGGCTCTACACTAGAGGGCAGTGTTTCATTACGTTGGTTCAATGTGGCGCATCATCTTCCCTCTCGATCACCGGGGTCTGTTTATTCTCTATGCCTCCCACGAGGCAACAGCACCACCGAATCTGTCATAAAACATTTCTAATTGAGTCTGCATTGATTTTGTGTGTCACTGAGAGCTCTTTAGTGAAGCATTAGAGACCAATCATCACCGCTCTGGAGAAGCAAAAACACATTTGATCTCAGTTTACGTGGTGGTTTCAATGTGATAATTAGTTTATGACCTGAATTAAATGGAAATGACTTTGTGATGTTGTGCCATATTGATTTAGCAAGAGTCAAGACTGTTAATACATCGTCTGATTGGACATTAAATCTGCCGGACACTACATTTGTTTGGACATTCTACTGTGTTGTTTTGTTTCACTGTTTTAATGTTTGGTGCAGCCCTGTGAGGAAACTCCTGTTGTGATCTGGGGCTATACACAACTGTAATCAGACCGTCCACAGCTTCATTTCCCATGAATGAGTTCTATAGCAACTTCAGCCTTTAAAATGACAGGTTATATGTTGCTATGTCACAAGCGCAACTAAGCAATTCAAAACACATGCAGTAAAGCACTTCTTTTTTTTGTATGAGGAAGACCCACGGTTTCTCCAATACCCAGGGGTGTGCAGGTCGGATCACAGCTGACCCTTCTCACCCCAGACACGAACTGTTTGTCCCTCTCCCTTCAGACAGGAGGCTATGGTGCATCCAGACCAGAACCTTCTGCCAAATGAACTTTTTTTTTTACCTCTGCCAATGCCATCACACATACACCTATAATCACACCGCTGTTTGTTGGGACATATTTGTGTGTATTTTGAATATTTACTATATCTTCTCTACTTTTTGAATCCTAGTTTATTTCATTTCATTTATAAACCTATTATTATGTATTTTATTTTACTATAGTTTATGTTTCATGTTGCACAATTGCACTGGAGGAAAAAGTACCTTCACTGACAATTAAACCAATTAAACCCTGATTCTTGTATCTCCTGTACCCAGCAAAGTGACGGATCAGATCGGAGGAGGCAAATCTGCTCACAGTAAAGACACATGTATTTAAATGATTATATGTATGTTTTTGTTGCACAGCCTTAGGGGTCCGGTATAGGGGCCCTAACCCAAATGTATTTTTGATAGATTTATCTCAGACTCCTGTCTCGGACCAGATAACAGCGGTGGCAGTTGTTTGTTATGCCCCTGTCGCCGGGGATTGTGGGAAACGGAGTCCCTTCGATGAAAACGCGGCCGAGGACAAGGCGCGACCTGTCAGCGATTCTGATTAATGGCCCTTTGAACGGTGTCCACTGCTGTTATAGCCCCGTGTATCTCCGAGTCCACACCGCGGCCGCCTTTTGTTCTGCCGGGAAATAGTCCCCCACAAACTGATAAAGATTTACTGTCAAGGCGCCAGATTAAAGCGCTCCACGCCACCATTGATTTCTGCGAGAAGAGGAGAGAGAGAGAGGGGGAGAGGGAGGGAGAGAATACAAAAAAAAAAAAGAAGAAAAAAAAAAAAAACTAGAAACATTTTGGATCGGAGCTCATTCCAGGTCCCGACGAAAGATATGATCAGCTTATTTGGGCGCCGGGTAATATGGAGTCCCCCTTTTCCTTCTGCCAGAATGAACTCTGAAAGAAGTAAATTGTAAATATTGATTTGTGAAATGAACTGTCAGTCTCAGTCGGGGGAGATTATTGCGATCATGGAGGGGACTGAAAAGCGAAAGGAGTGAAAGGGCTCAGTGTGGGAAAGTGAGTCAAAGGAGTTTGGTTTGAGCGGTTTGGGGGATAAGTTTCATCAGATAAAGGCAGAGATTTTGAAGGACGGCAGATATGGGGTGTAATGAGTGGAGTGCGCTCTTGTGTGAAGTGGACAGACTGAAGTGGTTATGTGGGGTTTGAGAGGAAATGTTAAAGTTCTTTGCACTGGGGAGATGCATTAACATTGTGAGCATATCAAAAATGTCAAATGAAAGGAAATTCATTGAAATTAAGATCAATGGTCTTAATTCTCGTCTCTTCACAGTAGACGGGAATGTTGTGTTTTTATTCTTACAGAGACCTGGCTCATCAACAACCCTCTGGACAGGGCCCACTCGACCAGCTTTCCTGCTGCAGTGCAAACCCATGTCACGTTCTTCGTTGTCTTCTATTGCAGGGAGAAGACTGTTCTGATCTGGGGTCGCTGCAGTCGGTCAGGTCAAGGTTCAGCAAAGGCCAACGAATGAGATCAGCTGACGACCTGAACATCCTGAATGACCAGGATGTTCAGGTCGTCAATAGATTTCTTCTTCCCTGATGGCACGGGTATATTCCAAGATGACGATGCCAGGGTTTATCGGGCTCACGTTGTGAAAGAGTGGTTTGGGGAGCATGAGGCATAATTTTCACACACAGGGCCCAGATCTTTACCCCATTGAGAAGCTTTTGGATGTGCTGGAGGCTTTGTGCAGTGGTCACCATCATCAAAACAAGATCTGAGTGAAACCTAATGCAACACTGGATCTTTAGACATTGTAGAGGTTTATTGAAACAATGCCACAGCATACGTGTGCAGTAATAATATAATACTATACTACAATAATAATATTACATGTATTGCGCTTTACAAGCCTGTATTAATAATTAACTAAACAAATGTCTGTTTGTCATCATCTGTTCTGTTTTAATAATAATATTGCATCGGTTTTATACAGCGCTTTTTTGGACACTCAGAGACGCTTTACATTGCACTCCATACTCGGTGGGGGTAAGCTACTATTGTAGCCACAGTTGCCCTGGGGTAGATTGATGGTAGCGAGGCAACCAGTCTGCGCCATCGGCCCCTCCGACCACCACCAACCACTCACTCACTACATTCACTAGGCTTCCTGGTGTTCCCAAACGGTCTCCCATCCAAGTGTCGACCAGGCCCTTCCCTGCTTAGCTTCCAAGGTCTGACGGGATCAAGCGTAGCAAAGGCTGTATGGCCTTGAGGGTTTCCCTCTCACTTCAAGAGGCTTTGTCAGCAACAACCAATTTTAGCAGCAGGCTGCATATATACATACCTATTAATCTAGTAGTAGAGGTACTACTGCAAATCTTAAGCTGCTTTGAAGCCTAAACTGAAGACTCACATTTACAGACTTGTTTTCATAACCTAATTCATTTTAATCTCATTGTGTTGTTAGGTCTTACTGTTTTATCGATATTGTAATAAAAATAAAAATAAATATAAAAATAAATATTATTAGCAGTAGACAGAGGTGGACTTCGTAATTGCTCCCACATCTTTATTCTAAATATCTTCTCTCACAACACTGACATAAGGTCAAACCCAGTACAGATGATGGTGTAGGAACTTTGTCTTATGTGAGATTTTTTTTTACAGTTTCTGTATCTCATTGTCCCTTGCATCGATAAAATAAATTGAAAGTACGTTTACAGCGGTGGCGCAGGGGTTAAAGCTTTTGCAAGAAGGTCCTGGGTTCTAATCTCAAAGTGAATGGATCTTTCAGTGTGGATGTTGCGTATTCTCCTTGTGTCCTGTAGGTTTCCTCGCCTGGCCAGCCATCCACTGCTGCTGTTTCCATCTGTTCAGAAGCCGGGCCGTCGGGAACTTTGCTAAATCTCGAAAAGTTTTATATATCGATCCAATCGCAGACCGCATTGTCCCGACAGAAAGATGGAATGAACCACCAGTGCCTGCGTATACGTTGATGCATATATACTATATACTATATACTGGCCACCCAGGCTCTAGGTTTCCCTCCTGTGCTCTGGTTTCTCCTGTTTTGAATCCGGACACTCACTAGATGGCGGTACTCGACTACTTATGCAAATCAGCAACAGTGAAGCTCATTCAGATCCAAATGAATGGACCCCCCTCCCTCTCTCCCTCCCCCCCTCTCTCTCTCCATTGAAACCCGTTCCTGCCTTTTCACTTAGACAGTTGTGAGTGAAACAATCGCCACACATTTTCAGCTGTGCACGCCAGCACTTTGTCCGTGTTTCATCAAACGTCTGTCCGGGTCAAATCAACATACGCACGTACACTTAGCCCCTAAACGCAAGCCCTAATTTCCCATTACCGTGGATTGATTGGCGCCGAGATGATTGCTTGTTTTTGCCTGATTTTGACGGATGGAGGCAGCTGGACCGGATCCTATCACTGCCCGTCCCGACACGGGGACAACGCCCCGAGCATTAACTGTCCTTTAATTGTCCATTTACATAGAGGGCTAATCATTATTTGTACGTCCCCCATTAGTCGCTATCTCTGTGCAACAACCCATGCAACCTGCGCGAGGTTAGACAAGCTCATTTTAAGAGCAAGATATGGATTTTAAACACTGTAACAACTGCTGAATCAATGGCCGACAAATGAGTCCGACATCGTGTTGCAGGATTTTTATTTTTATTCATCGGAATGACTTACACTGTCCCGTTACTGGCCTCTCCCAAATGCAATGCTTGATTGAAGCAGTTCTGTCGCGTTCACTTTAGTCCTGATGTTTCCCCACACGATCTGCAATGTTCCGCAGTGAGGCTTTAAATGGGGAATGCATGAACCTCGATCTGAATGCCCGGTCAGGTATTGTATCCAGCTCCTTTATGGTCTGAAATCTGGATTTTCATGTAGGCGTCATTTAGGAAGACATGTCTGAGAAGTAGTAAGTTTTTCACGCTACAAAGCTCAACTATTCCCTTTTCGCTGAAAGACTAGTTCTAAAACTGTCTTTTTCTCCTAATTGTATATATTTAATTAGTTTTATTACTGTTTGTGTTTTGTTTGTCATATTTACTAGTTGATAATGTAATTGCTACATTCTAAAAAGTAAAAGAAGTCACATATATGCCACTGTGGATTACAGTCACCATTGATGGCATATTCAACTCAAGATATAGATATAGATTTGCAACCCACATACCGATATGGGGGGGGGGGGTTTCTAAAGCTAATACAAAGCATTTACACATGTTTCACGCAGCATCCTCTCATTACTGATCAGATCTGGGGCCCTCAAACTGTAATACAAGCCATCTTAAATGGGAAATTAGGAGCTATGTGCTATTTTCAATGTTTAACTCGCTATTTAGCACATGTCTTGATCAATGACGCCCCTTTATGTCACCTCATTTTGTATTAATGCTATCCCTTTCCAAACGTAGCATGTATGGCCTTAAAGGCACACTGCATAACATTTTGGACTATACTGTTGCCATCAGTACAAAACATGCTCCTATATTGACCAGCTCGACACAGAAGATGCTTTTACTGGATCTGGATGAGGACCTAACCTGTTTGAATCTCAAATTCTTCAGACTTTAGTCAACATCTCCATGGAGACGAGCTAGAGACGTACCCACTCCCGGTAAAAGCTACAGTCATGTCTTCGGTGAGCTGAAGCACATGTTTGTTTGTACATTTATGAGGTATTTTTCAATTACGAAAATATCTGCCATCAAATAAACGCTTGTATTTCAATGTTGTTTATTGGGTACAATTGTACGCGGTGTGGCTTTAAGGTAGTGGACATGATTAGGAGCAATAATCCAGTGAGCGTTTGTGTTCAGGGATTTTAAAGGGAGCACTGACGCCTACAATCCAGCCAGAGGTTTTGGAGGGCAGGACAGAATCCAAACGCTGAAAGGAGAAAGAACAGCTAAAAGACAACGAGAAAGAGGGATAATAAAGGCTGCCAGAAACCAGGCCCACACGTTGCCATATATTCGTTTTTAATTCAAGCTAATATGGGCTTTTATACTGTAAGCACGTCCAACTTTTCCCATGTGTTGTAAGGCTTTATTAGTTCTAGCATGTGACCCCTCCCGCCTCCTCCTCTCAAGTGTAAAGCAAACGGAAGTCCATTTCCTGTTCCGTGCGTTTGCCTTTGTACTTTATAGTCACTGTTTGCTCCTCACTTAAACTTTGACGATTCGCTCTGACCCCGGTGGTTTCATCTGGCTTTTCCACGCACCGGCGAGTAATAACGACAAATGGCGCGCTGTTTACTAACGATCGGCGCAGAGATGGTGCCGCCTCGCTGGTAAAAGCCACGTTTAAGAGCTTTATTTATTGTCCCATTTGCACATTTCAGTCGCTCTGTTGTCCGGGGGAGAATCGTTATTAATTAGGGGCAGCGTTGCAGAGTGGACGGGCAGGTGTGTGAGAGAGAGTGGGCGCTAAAGGTCAGAGGCCTCTCGACTTGTGAGTGCCGGGAAGGAAATGTTCTTTCTTTTGTCTTTTTACTAATTATGACATTTATTTGTCACTACAACTGAATAAAAAAATCCTTAAAAGGACAATACAGAGTTTAAAAATGTTAATATAATGTATTTTCCTCTCCCTATATTCCAGCCATGTCCTAATGTGTAGAATGAGCCCAACCTCACCACAACTGTTTAATATAGAGACTGCAGTTACGCGTAAGACCTGAGGTGGCAGTAGTGAGTACAACAATTACCAACTTGCATCTAGTCCCTTTAAGAGTCAAATAATGGAACCAACTTGATTTTCTTGACTTAAAAGCCAACGTTTCCCCTACAAACCTTTTGAAGAAGCTCATAATTAACATACCTGGATGTTTAATCTGTTTGATTAAAGGCACAGTGCTCAATATGTTGGATTATACCGTTGCCAATAATAAAAAATAAAAAAAAAAGCTCCCAATGACCAGCTAAAAAATGCTATTTTCGTTTTGGGTAATCAAAGTATGGATTTGGATGAGGTGGAGCTGGAGACGTCCCGCTGCCAGTAACAGGTTCCAGGTCATGTTTGTTTGGTCATTTTAAGGTATTTTTCAACAATGAAAAATTCTTTTAATATAGATGTTTGTATTTTATTCTTTTCATCCGATTAAATGTTACACAGTGTGGCTTTAAAAGAATGCTTGTGCCCTGCTGTGTACCCGCCCACTGTTGGATGGGTCATCATCACTGACCCAGCCTTTAAAGAAGCCACACCTTTTGTGGCGAAACATCGGCTTTCAATAACATCAGAAAAAATAATTCTCGTAACTAACTTTCAGACTAGACGTGCCCCGAATGAGTTCAGTATAATGTGATAATCTATTTTACAGTGTTTATTCCCCAGTTTGTAGATTCATGCATTTTGAAGTGCCCACCAGCGCCACTCGACACCACAAGACGCACTCGAGCCCCTGGAGGAGCACAGGCGGAGGGTGATCCATGGCGAGTGATTGGCAACCTTTGTTCTGGTCTGATGCATCAATCCCATATCAATCAATGTAAGATTAGACGGATAGTTTCATGAATATGCAAACATGCTTTTCCAAAGAGCTGCTTGTTTTAATCCACGGTCTGAGATAATCACGAAAATAATGATCAAATGGTGCGGCCTCTCAATCCTTCACATGTGCTGTTTTTCACGTCAGTCTAAATGTAAAATTGTTCTTGTTCTTAATGTTGTGCCCGAGGAAAATAAAGGACATAATAATAACTTTTTTTTATGTTCTGAAATTTGAAATATTGTTTTTGTAAAGAAAAGACCATAAGGAGTGCGACATAGCAGGTCAGGATTTGGAATTGACCTGGAGCACCCTCTGCAGGCGGTAGAGGGAATGACATGTTATAACACAGTAAAATCAAGCTTTCACTTTCAGCCAAATCAACAGTGCCATGATGAACACACTTTGAGCGACGCAAAAATGTGAAGGACAGTTTTGTGATCCCACAATTGATGCAATAAAATCCTGGTACAACAGATCAGAGCACTTCAGCAGTGGAAGAAGAAACAACCAGAGTGAATAGGATAAAGGTCCCGGGTTCAACCTTTCTTTCTGTGTGGAGTTTACATGTTCCTCCGGTGTCTGTGTAAGTTTCCGCTCGGTGCCCGGTTTCACCTACCACTAAAAACATGTACACCAGGCGATCCTCCAGCCATGTGATTCTGACCATCAGCCTGGCTCCACACCTGGAGATGGATCCCAGGGCGCTGCATTGCGGTCGCCCACTGCTCCTGACGGGCATCAAATGATGGGTCAAATGCAGATTACAAATTGCAAGTATACCTTAAAGGGACTAGACGGAGTTTCAAATGATGTATGTTCCTCCCACACTTGCTCCAGCCATGTCCTAATGTGTGGAATAAGCCGAGACCTGTTCACCACAACTGCCTCTGAAATCCTGCACTGTCTCTCAAAAAGGTCGAAGTGCCGTCATGCACGAGCTTAATATAGAGACTGCAGTTACGCGTAAGACCTGAGGTGGCAGTAGCGAGTATAAAAATGTCAACTTCCATCTAGTCCAATGGCCGCTGACTGCTCTGCTTTTTGACTACGACACTGGAGGCCGCCATTGCTCCACCTTTGCTGTAGTACCTCCATATGACCGCTATCCCCCCATTGCAATGCATTGGACTTTAGACACGTTAAAAACAACGTTAATGCCTGGTGCTTAATGGTTTAGAAGTGGCTAGAGCTACATATTGCTCCTGTGATTACGCTGGGTTAAAAACAATATGAAGCACCAGGGTTTTTATCGTAGATAAGAATTTTAGAAATCTTGCGTAATTAATGAGGGCCTGACTTTGATTGACAGGCCGTTTACGTTGCTGCCTGGCCATGGGCGTAATTACAACAGAAATACACGCCCATTACACGCCCCGCGAGGGCCGAGCAGGGGCCGGGTCTACAGTCAAGATCCCTCCCTTATCCCTTTTTAGGAACATGCTTCGTCAGAGCTGGAGAGGAGGAGCTTGTAAATCCGCCATGATTTCCCCCACGAACGTGGTCATTTTGGTAAACGGGGAGGAGTGAGGAGGAGCTGTCTATTATTTATACAGTCTATGATCTAGTCCCTTTTACCTTTAAAAAGTGTGAATGAAGCATTTTTCTTCTCCAGGTGAGTCTTTGACGAATGAACTAAGCTTTAAAAAAGTAAAAAAATAAATAAAAACAGGTTAGAAAAGTTAAAATGCCTTTATTTTACAACTGAATTAAAAAGCCAACGTGTTTTGCCTCACAGGCCTTCTTCAGGGGAAACTCGAGATGGCTGTCTGCGGCCATCTTATAATTATTTTGCAGTGACCACTGCCTGTGAGCCAAAACGCGTTGGCTTTTTAATTCAATTGTATAATATGGAAATTATCCATGTAAAATAAAGGCTTTCAAACTTTTAACACCTTTTTGAGGGCCTTAGTTTTTGTATGATCCCTGCACTGAAGAGCACCAAAAGGAGATGTTATTGAATATAAACACAGACTTTATATCCAAGCAGCACGCCAACAAATCAAGTTTTGAAAGTGAACTTTAAAAAGTTTATTTAGCATAATGTGTGCACTTTCATTTATTGGCCTGCACCATAATGGGTGTTTGAAACAATCCTACTATGACCACTAAAACAATGTAAAACATTGTGTTACAGTATTTTGTCGTGTCCAAAGTCCAGTCTGCCCAAGGTCTAAGATTGCGTGGCCCCCAATTTACATGTTACAGCTGTTTATTGATACAATGATGCAGAATCAAAGGCTAACAGTGTATTCAAATGTGAATCTGCCTGAGAAACCATTTTCATCTGCACCACAAACACGTCTTTTCCTTTCAACACATCTCAAGACCAGCAGGGTTTATCATTTTTGTTTGATTCTTTATATAATACAATGTTTCATCCTTCAGACTGCATGGATACAGGCTGGATGTCGTTCATTCTTGATAAATATTTAGCATGATAATACTCGGGCTAATTCTCCTTAAAAAGCCCAGGCCAGTAAAACAGCTGAATACATCATAATCATTTCAAAGCTTGTATTGTGTCATTTGTGGACGTGTAATGTTGAATAAAAATGAGGCTCGGAGGCTAATGCAGGACGCAGAAACATAAAAGAAATGTTATTAAGGGCCAAACGCACTGGACTTGAAACACACTGAATACATTTTACACGAGGCTCAGTCTGAGGCTTTATGCTGATTGTTTTGATGGATTTCCTGTATCTGTTCATGTCTGTAATGGCTGAATCTTCACATGTGTTTTTGAAATGCAGAGAGGCTTCCTCTGATTAAAGCCTTGCAGACCAGAGTGTGCACTTTCCTGATTTTTGAATAATTTACACCAAAAACATTAAATGAGGAAGAAAAAAAATATATATTATTTTTTTATTTTGTGCGTCAGGTTGGCAGAGTAGCCTCAATATTCAATCCAATGTATTTTTCAACAGTAAAAGTTGTAACCCAAATAATTAAGAAGAACATACTGCTAAATGTTTTAGCGTATACAGGTGTTTAGGTTTCAGTGAAATTCTTCTTTTCTGGACACGAACATAATCTATAGTCTGTTCAAATTAACAATATTGGGTTGTTTTGATCATAATTTCAGTCTTAAAGGCGTATCTACTGCTTTTCAATAAAACAACCTGTGTGGAAAATACAATACTTCATACGACATATGACAAATTACATTTTTATTTGGGTCACGGCTTGTCATCCTATGGGGCAGTGGTCACGGGGCACTGAAGTGGGGGTCGCAAGATGATTTTGAGACGATATTTTTTACATTACTGACAATTTTGAGAAATTAATCCAAATATCAAAATACAGTATCCAAAGTAACATTATTAAATCAGATTGTAAGTGTTTTGCTCCTTGAATAATTCTAAATGCCAATTACATTTTACAGACAGGGGTCCCGAGTTGTTACACTGCAAAAACTATTCTTGAAATATGTGAAATTTTCTTGAAATAAGTACATTTGTCTTTGATTTGAGACTCTAATCCCATAGGAAAATGTGTCCTCTGCATTTGACACATCCTTCAATGCCGTTGGGGCAATCCGTAAGGAGCAGTGGACAACGGCTGTCCATGGGAATAAACATTTACACTTAAAGCAGTACTAAGTGACTTGTTTACCTTAATAAATCCTTTCCGTAGTCCCCCTGGGGGGTAATACAAGTGTTAATGGGATGATTGGAGGGTCTTTCATCTTCCCCTGGTGTCTCTGTCCAGAAAACCACCCTTGCAACTTTCCTGCCTTCGGGTCGGAGGCGCAATACACACTAATAGAATCACGAGGAAGAAGCTAACAGGCTAATGGGCAAAGCTAACTGCGGGCTAGCGTCACTTAAACAGTATTTACAGTTTAAAAAAAAAAATCTCCATTGGGTCATTGAGTTGTGGCACAATGTACAACATCCCTCTCTCCTTTTGTCTTTTCTGTCAGCGTAGTATTTACTCTCACAGACAATTAAGAAGTAAAAAAAAACGCAACATGCTACTACACCTGCAGTGGAGCTCATGGCCTCTAGGGGCATGAGTTACTTAGTTCTGCTTTATATTAAGATAAAACAAGAATATTTAAGTAAAGATTTTTCATTTAGTTTTAAGTGCAGTGATTTATTTGATCTTAATTTAAGTGTAAATATCTTGCCCCATGGACAGATTTCTTGAAATTAGACTCTCGAATGAAGGACAAAAGTATTTTACTTATTACGAGATTACTTTTTGCAGTGTAGTAGATTTTTGGGGGACGCGCCCTGAAAAGTCGAGGAACCCCTGCAGGGTGATGGTGGGTCCCGATGCCACTTGAGAACCACTGATCTATAAGATAAAATAAATGCATGTCCCCTCTCATTATTGACCTTGCAGAAGCACAAAGCCTCTTCAGAGACTCAATTTCCTCCTCCTCACCACCAGTGACTGAGTGAGCAGAGATTTTTTTTTCTCTATATTTAATCATTGATACAGTCTCCACACAAGGCGGGTGTTAAAATAATGTCTTATATTTAGTCTTTTTTGCTAATTATATCCACGACAATGCACTGGGCCTTTCTCACTGTGTCCTGGCGTCATCCCTGGAGCTGCTGCCATAATGTTTAGAAACTCTACAAAGGCCTTTTGTCTGCGGGGGAAATATATCTGGACCTAACGTTGGAGTTTTGGAAGATGTTGCCGTCGCTCTGCACTTTACTGGAAATGTGAACGACCTGCGTATCGTTTCTCGTAAAAAATATCAGAAATATAAAAAAGCTTGGCGGGCGCGTTGACACCATAAATAAATAAAAGATGAAAAGATGAGGAGGTGTAATCAGAATAACAGCTCTGGCAGCCGCGCAATGTCAACAGAGAATCTGAAGTGTAAAAACGTGAGGAGTCCCGCATTAGGCTTGTCGCCCGTAAAATAGGGCCCGTCCCGGGACGAGGGGGGAGCGGCCGCCATCTTGGACAGGTTGATATACTGCGCAGTGCCATATGGACAGGGCTTTAACGCGATGAGAGGGGCAGGTGCTCGGGATTTATGGAGAGTTTGTGTGATTTGTGAGCGATGAGGTCCTTCAGTGACAGAGTTCGTTTTGTTCTAGTACGGTACGTTTTGCCACGGAATTATTCTTGTTAACTAAAACAAAACAAAAAATAAAAAAAGAGTCTGATTTAAAGGAACAGGCCACCGTTTCTCCACACTGAGATATGTCCTTACCTGAGCTTAGACGAGTTGATGCGTAACTGTCAGGTCTTTGTGCGTGCGCTCAGTCACGCTAATGTTGTTAGCATTTAGCCGCTCCCAGCACAGACATAGCTCCAAACTGGGGTGAAGTTAGAAGCTACAAAGCTGTTCCACGTTTTCCCTTTTTAAATACAGTTACGTGAGCCTTTACACGATCCAAGTCTAGTGACACTGAATCAAACATGTGGATTTTCTACGCGGATAAAAAGGGGAACTTTGTTGAAAGGCGTAACAACACAGGAGCTAAAATGTTTGAAAAGTCAATAAAAATTAAAAACAAGAATATTTACATTAACAATCAAAGCAAGGAATGTAATGCAAGAGAACAAATTATAAATCATAAACAAGGGAACATGAGGCAAGGCAACAACAGATAATAAGGAACAATTATAAAAAAAACAACAGCGAAATAAAGAAACAACCACAAAAGAATATACGACAACATTCAGAATAATTGTTCGTATTTAATAAATAATTATTATTTTTAAGTTCACAGATTTCTAGTTCACAAAATGCATGTGATGTTGTCTACTAAATAATCACTTTAGCCTCTTAGCCCCCGCCTGAACCGAGCACCTCTTCTCCAGTTTGACGAAAACGAGAATGGACGAAACGAAAATGTGACGAAAATGCGACAAAAATGCACCCAAAAAAAAAACCCACAAAAGGGAACAGAAAAGTTACAGAAATGTGATGAAAGAAAAAAAAATGACGGAAGAGGGGCATAAAAGTGTCAAATGCAAAAAATAATTATAAAAACACAAAAAAGCAACAACAAAAGAAGCGATGAAAAAGTGACAAAAATGTGTGACGAAAATGCAAAATTCGTATTTATTTTATGTATTTTTTAAGTGACAACACAGCAACAATGACAAAAAGATTTGTTTAGATGAGTTTTGTAGGTCTTTGATTTGGATAACGCTGAACTGGAGAAAATGCACTCGGTTAAGGCGGGGCTTAAGAGGTTAACCAGCACGGTGAGTGAAGATTATTTTAGTTTTACAATCAGGATTTTTATATTTTATTTATTGACTTATTTATTTATCAACATAGTTCCAACGTGTGTTTGCGGCTGATGCGATGCATGAAGAGCTGCTAATGCTAATAATTAACTTTTCTACGTGATTCACACCAGTAAAATACAGTGATACAAACTTCAGAAATCCCTCCGACTTACATGTACTGTATGTTTTGTGTCTTGCCCAAGGACACAATGGCACAAACCTTTGCAAGCTCGACTAAATATTTCAAAACAACATACTCTTATATCTGTTGTTTCTTCGTCCCCACTTCTGAATCCACATGTGTGTTTTGTGGAGGTGTGTGTCTTAGCCTGAGATCAGCCGCTGCCCCTCCTCAGCTCAGCGCGCCCCCGGAGTGAATCCTCTTTGTCCCGTTTGTCAGTGGGACGTCCCGACAGAAGGTGAGGTCAACTATGGGCAAACCACACACAGCAGGATCCGAACCAGCTCAAAGCCCGGACTTAGACTTTGAAGATTTGAAGATCCCTCTCGGTCCGGTCTCAAGACTTAATTAAACATTGGACGCCGGGGGTCACGAAGGACTTAAAGGTGAATCCTGTTTCAGAGTCAAAGTGTGGATAATGTTGGTCCTAAGTCGGACTCCGCTTCATGTTGTTAATGTGGAATTATCATAATCTCATCAGAGGCAAAATCCACATCACAAAAAAGATACTTGTAACATAGCGAGAGTGGTTCAAAGCAAGTGGTTTTAGCATCAGCTCCGTAGTTTGTTCCTATACATTTGTTTAAAGTGACTGATCGTTACTTTACACAAGTTTAGGCCTAGTCCTAAAACATGTGAAAATGGAAATATTGCCTTTTGACCAATACAAGTGGCGCATTCACAGAAATGTTGTATTAAAGGTGCATTGTGGAACTTTTGATATGAAAAAACAAAAATGAATGTACATTTTCATGACTCAATGGGTGTGTGGGTGGGGCCTTTACTTTGCATCACGGAGGCCTCTACAACGCTCCAGGATCTGTTGTTTTGTAGGTTTTCTGATGAGAGGGTCCGTCAACAGTGAAAACCAACCTGACAATTGAACCTGGAGCATCTTAGAGACCACTGTGATGGAAAGTAAAGGCGCCGTGCTGACCAGTCATACAGCCACTGGGTCACTACAAGGTCAAATACACACAAATGTCAACTGTTTATTTGCATAAAAAGTTACAGAATGCTCCTTTAATGTCCATCCATCCATTTTCTTCCACTTGTCCGTTGCCGGGTCGTGGGGGCTGTTGGAGCTGCACAAATCACATTACACCAGCCCTTATGGCTCCTCCTGCAGGTGGTGGGTCCACAGAAGGACGGCCTCATGGTTCTAACCGGGCCTGTTGGTCTCTCATAAGGGGCTTCTGAACCGCTCTTTGTCTGACCCGTCACCTAGGACCCGTTTGCCCTGGGAGACCCTACCAGGGGCACGAAGCCCCCGACAACAGAGCCCCCAGGGTCATTCGGGCGCTCAATTTTATTTTAAGAATTTTGAACTTATTTAACATTGTTGTGCTTTTTTCATTTTTATTTTACCAGGAAAGTTCCACTGAGATTAAGGATCTCTTTTTCAGGGGAGTCCTGAAGAAGAACTTTATTTGTATAACACCTTTCACAGACATAGTCCCAAAGCGCTTTACATGAAACAAATTGTACATATTTCTACTGGTAACCTACACAGACACAGGGAGAACATGCAAACTCCACACAGAAAGGCCCCGCCCAAGAGGGAATCAAACCCTACATATTAGTTATTTAGTTAGTTTGCAATGCTTTTATTTAAACCCCTGCTGTTGACCATTCACTGCTTTAATCACTGAACACCAATGGAAACATCATGAAACACTTATATATGAAAATCTGACTTTAAAAATGGCATAGATTTCATAATAAAGACATGACTTGAGCAAATATATTGAATGTTATAGAGAAATGTGCAGTCCTTCCCCGTAAGCATAGTTAGCCAAAGTCACATGTCCACAGCTGTCGCCCTGTCCCGCTCCAGGTTAAACTGTGCTAAATATATGTAAGTGTTTGTGCGCTTGAACCCGAGTTATCCCTCATCTCTCTCTCTCTGAGCTGTTGGCAGGACGTCCCGCGGCAGAGGGGGGTGGGGGGCGGAGGGGGCATTGGTGCTGGCTGCCCTTCTCCCTTCCCCTGCTGCTGTTGTTTTGGGGGAGCCCTCGATGGGACGGTAGTTTGTGAAAATGACAGGACATGCCAACAAATTACATCACTTCTGGCTGGGCGACCAAGGACAAAGCCGTGCCATATGCCAATCGGAGGGAGGAGTGTGTGTGTGAGGGGGGGGGGGGTCCCGGGACAACCAGCGATGAATGGGGGTACATGCTCTGTGGCTCCCTCTACAGACTGACCCCTCGCCATGCCCATGACCTGAGCATCTCACCACGGGACCCGCCGCTGGAGCAAGTGCCGACACCAATGTACGAGGGGGCGTTTATGCTCAACCAAACACATTCATCTGGACACATTTAAACTTTTCTAAAACTATACGTCGCTCCGGAGAACAGGACGTCTTCTGAACAATCGCCATGACAACTACCCGGGCACAGAGGCCGAACGGCACCGTTGACGAGCCTCTCCCGGCAGCACGTTTTCCAAGCTCTCATTTGTGACAGGTTTCTCGCTCACTTTCATTTCCGCTGCTCGATTGGCCTGCAGTGCCCTCTAGCGGCGCGTGAAATTAAATATTTGAATAAAAAAAAAAAATAACATATCAGTCGCTCGGGAGTATGAGACGCACCCCCGGCCAAACTGTTAAAAAAAGTGTGACTTATAGTCCGGAAAATACGGTATCCACTAACAAATTGTATCCAGACATCGACATTCAAAGTGCTTTCCTCAAACTATTATTATTATTTTCCTCTTCATGAATTCACAAAGGAACCCCAGTTGCATTCGGACCGGACCCGAACATTAGCCCCGGCATTTCTCGCCCCATGCTGCTGCTCCATGTGCGCCGCACTTGTCCCGCCGCGGGACACGAGCGCATTCGGGACAGTCTCCTCGTCGCTGCGTCTCTTTAGTGTCTTGGAGATCACAGATTGGGAGGCAGTAATTTGAGCGGGGAGTGAAGCGCGGCGGTGATTTAGGGGCTGTTTTCCCCGTTGACATGATACAAATGAGCGTGGCATTAGAAGGTCAAACCACCCCTCAATTCCCCATAATTGTTCTAACTGGGACAATATGTTGAAGATAAATCACCGCTGCTCGCCACCGAATCCTTTCATGTCTTTTGCTGCTGAAAGGTACACGCACGCTTTGCCCGGGCTTTCCAAACTTCTTTTCTCCACCTAGGCAATTGTTTTTTTTTATGTTATTTTCTAAACTTCAAGCCATACAGTGTAACATTTCCCCACATGATTAAGCATTTATCTCACTAGTGGTGAAATACGCCTCGGACAAACACATTTACTGTGAGCTCTTCTCCTTCGAAATGCGGCTCGTCTGGGCAAACATCAGGTTTACAGCCTCTGTTCGGTTTGCCAAATGGTAAGGCGACTTTATTTACAGGTGGAAATAAATGACATGCAAAGTGAGATATGTATAGTCTTTATAATAATACCCTGGCTGTTTAACGCACCTCACAAATAGGGAAAACAATCCAAAACCACTGACAGACAACATTATTACAGTGGAAGCAGGTATGATAGAAATGAGAAACATGATCAATTTGAAGATGATACTTTTGAGAATGCTATTATTGTCACTGTTATTATGGTGATGATAATATATGTATAATAAATATGTGCGCTATAATGTATGTGTATGTAGATATATGTATGCATGTGTTTGTATGTGTGTATATATATGTATATCTAAAACACTATGACAACTTAAACAATAAGTAAATCAATAGAATGGTGACCAGAATGGTAATATAAGCAATGAAAAAAATATATGTATAAGAAAATTATAAAACTAAGTAAATACACCGAGAACTCACAAATGTTTCTATTTTGTATTGTACTGTATTGTATTGTATTGTACTTTGAAATTGGGGAAGGCACTTATAAGCTTTCTTGCTTCGGCCTACTCCTTTTGAGTTATTTATTTTAATTTTTATTGTTGTTGTGAAAATGTAATAATGTAAATATTGTAAATAATAACGCACTGTAAATAATAGCTCAAATAAATCAAATCAAATATTTGTTATTTGATTTGTCAAAACCCCTAAAATTAAAAATCTCATAAAATTTGAATATTTTGAAAATGGACTGTGAGCTATAATCATCAAAAGTATGATAAGTATGTCACTTTGCATGTAATGAGTCTATATCATATATCAGTTTCACATTTTAAGTTGAATTAACAATATTCTAAGTTATACCTGTATACTGTGCATTTCAAACACAAGGTTTTATGCATTTGAAGCACATTTGATTAAATGGTCACATTTATAGAGCGCCTTCCTACCTGCGTTAGGCACTCAAAGCACTTTACATCAAGGAACCAGTCACCCATTCATACACCTGTGTGCGCAAACACTGGAGGCAAGTCAGGTGAAGTGTCTTGCCCACAGACACAACCACAGTGTGCACCTGCGGGATTCGAACCACCGATCCTCTGATCACAAGATGACCCGCTCTACTCTCTGTGCCACCGTCGCCCGTTAATGAAGATTTACGCTGACAAACAGACGAAAGTAATACAGCTCATAAAGAAGAAGACGAAATGCACAGATGTGTCCTCTACTGCTGTGGTTCCCAAACTGGGGGTCGCAAGATGATTTTGAGACAATATTATTTTTTACACTTTTGATAGAAAGTTTTAGGGAAATTAGGCCAAATATCAAAATACAGTCTCCAAACTAACGTCATAAAACCAGATTTTAAATCTTCTCACCTTGAATTATTATAAATGCTTTTTTACATTTACATACAAGGGGGTCCCGAGTTGTTGGCTGAGCGATTCCGAGGGTCGCGGCCCGAAAGGTTTGGGAACACTGAGATGATAAGAACAAGTCCTCTGAGGCCGCCTGGACTTTAAAGCTCCACTTCTCTCGGCCGACGATCTCTCACTTCCTGATCGTTCACTCGAGTTCATTATCAGCACGTCTCGGCCGGCGCTCATAGCGAGACAGAGTTGAGACGTGGACAAGGCTGTGCTAATCTTAGCCTCCGACTTCCTCATTTGCGCTGGAGGAAAATGCGCTATATATTTAGACACGCAGCATCGCACAGGGGCTGTTTTTCTACTTTACGACTACAAGAAAATACATTGATTACCACAGCGTTAATAACAAACTCAACTTGAAGAGCAATTTAAAAAGCTCAAAAAAGTCGATCTTGAAAATATGATGGTCTTTTTTGGAAATGTCCGACGCCTCTAAGAGAGCCCTTTGCAGAGTTTATTGTTGGAGTCCTGTAGTTGGCCATATGTTTTTTAACAGAATGCTAATGTCTTCTTGGGCCGAGGGAAGCGACATGCGAAAGGGGTTTTAACCTCGTCGTGGGGGGAAGTTGTGTGGATGGCTCTCAGGTTGGGACAGTGCCAAGTCGGGATGGGTGCGTGGTGGGACGGAGGGGTATAATGGGGAGTGGGGGGGGGGGGGGTGAAGCCAGATGCCGAGAGAGTAGACTGTGGTGGCTGAAGGAGCAGAGCATCAAGGTTGTGTCCCGAACAGGAGTGGGACGTATTAGTCACTGAGAGGACTGCTGAGGGAGAGAGGGAGGAGAGGGGAGGTCGGTAAACTAGAGATAAATAAATAGGAATTGTTTCATGTCTGGGCTTCAGATTTTGTGCCGCAGGGGGAAGAGAAGTTTGCTTGAATGTGGGAATATTCCTGGTCAAAAGATGTCGGGCCGAGCCTCCGTGGCACAAACTCAAGCTTTACTGCGTGCAAAAAGTAAAACAGGGGTCACTCTTTGTGAAATATTTAAAGGAATGATTCATGTTTTTTCATATTTCTTAGACGATTTAAGTCTCCTTTGAGGGCAAATATGTGTCTCAAAATTTGGGGGCCCAGATGATAGATATTGGGAGGCATCATTTTAGCATATTAGTGAATGTGCAGTTTCAGACCGATTTTGTGGGTATCGTTGGGGACTCGCTCAAAAACAGGTTATGTTCCACGCCTTGAAAACAGTCTGTATGTAAATAAATAAATGCAATATGAGTTCAACACTGTGTGAGCCAAACACTGTTGTTTTAATGGTGTATTTTCCTTTCAGATTTAGATATCATCTGGGAAGTTAGAGTTGGTGCTTTTCATAGTAATACACCCATTTTTGCCCTCTGTGCTTAAAAGTAATCTAGTCTGATTCATAGTTACTTTAGTTTTGAAAAAGGATCACGTCAGGCTGTTTTATCTCTGCCCCATTTGTCTTTCACAGTTGAGAAAGTCTTACTTCCCACAGAACCGACAATGGACCACAATTCTTAGACGAGAGAAACTCAAAATATGATCTCTATCTCCCGCCAGACTTTCGTTTTTTTTACAGATGTTTTTTTCTAAATTTCGGACATTTTGCGAGTAATAAGGCATTTTCAGCCATCAAAGTGTTACAAGAGTTATCTATAGTTACTTCAGAGACTAATTATAATCTAATGGCCCGGTTTGTAATCCTGTAACATCACTTTCACTGGTCAACACATGAGGAATATATAGTCACGTCTTTGATTTATTTCACAGGAAAGGCTAACCTTCGCAAGTGAAAGATGGAGCCAGTAAATTTCAGGGTTTGAACACTCTTTTCTATCTGAACTCTCACCGTTGTTTGACGCAAATGACAACGGGCGACGACAAGGATTTCTAATTAGAAGCAAAGTGGTCTGTTTTGTTTTTTTTTCTTCTGTTTTCTCCTCCAGCGCACTGTAAAAAAAACAGATCTCGTCCCACAACCAGGAGACACTCCGGCGCAGGTGCTTTAAAAGTGCGGTTCGACGTAACGGTTTTTACAGTGTCGAAGCGGCATTCGGATTTTTTTTGTTCCCCCCCCCCCCCCCGACCTGTGTTTTCGTGTTTGGGTTTTGGCAAGTGTATCGCGGCCGCCGCAACACGCTGATATTTTGATCTCATTATTGATTCAGTCCGCGGGGCTCGCACACATGAAAAGCTGTTTGTTGAATGTGGGAACCCTCACGATTATAAATGCAGATGTATGCGGCCGGTTTTATAAAATGCGTTTTGTTTTTGAGGGTCTCTACAGTGCGACGGGGCAGGGTCTGGAGCGGGGGACCTGTGGATGATTAGCTTTCTCTTTGTGCGCACTCTCCCCCCCCCCCCCCCCCATCCTCACCCCCCTTTTCTTCTTTATTTTCTGTGAGAAGATTAAATATTTCTGCTTGAGAAAATCTTTTTAGTGCGCCACTGACTGCTGTCTCCAGCCCCCCCCCCCCCACACACACACACACACCCGGGTACCAGGGCTCCCCCCCTTTAACCAGAAGTCTCCAAAACCCACAGTTCTCCCCCGTTTTGTCTGTCCAAAATGTGCTGAAAAAATTTAATCTTCTCACAAAGAATAGAAAAGGGGCGGCTATGGAGGAATTTTTTTGGGGGGTTCCCGGGAATGGCCTCTTTATTGGCTGGGGGATGGGCCCCGCTTTCCTCGACGGGGCTCCAATCTGTCAAATAATTAGCCAGTGTCGGAGCACAAAGCTTTTTATTTGCACGAATTTCATACATCAGTGCCTGAATACACGGCGACTGTATGGGGACGGGGGCATGGGAACTCCGCTGATGGGACGTCCCGACATGGAGCCGCGGCGGCAGCGAGAGGAGCAGAGGAGGGTCCGGTGGCGCGTCGGAGTTATAATTATACATTTACTGAGGTCTTCATAAGGGGGACAGGCGGAGATTTAAACCAGGGTCAGTGACGGGAGGGTCTAAACAGGCACCTTTTTTCCAAAGCCAAATGAGGGGTGCTGCCCAAAACATGCACAACAGCAGGGTTTCTCTGGGGCATTAAACGTCATTAACCTCTTAACCCCCACCTGCACCGAGCATATATTCTCCAGTTTGGCATTACACAAATGTAAAAGCTTAAAAAAAAACTAAAAAACGCAAAAAGCAATGAAAAAGTGACAAAAACACTACAAAAAGTAAATATCAAGCACTGGCTTAAATGACTTGAGTTGAGGAAATGTATTTTGTTTTGAGCGGTTTTCACTAATTAAGACTTTTTTTCCTAATCAGATCAAGAATACTTGTTTGAGGACATTTCCGACTTATTCTATAATCTTCCTTGAAATAAGAAAAGTAAGACTGACAATGGGATAAGACCAACTTTCTTACCCTATTGGCAAAGAAAATGACCTGAAATAAAGGATTAAATGTATTGAAATGAGTCAGAAACGTCTCGGAACAAGTGAAATAATCTGGGTCAAATACCCAACTTAATCTTATATTGCGCTCAAATTGAGACATTTAAACTAATCTAGTGTATTACTTTATTACTAACACGACAAAAAAATCCACAAGAAAAGCTACGAAAAATGACAAAAAAAAGTTACTATCACTTTTGTAGGTCTTCGCTTTCAAATGAGGCATCACACTTTTGCTCTCCAGTCGAGAATCTTTACGATTTGGGGTAAAGTCGAACTAGAGAAAATGTGCTCGGTTAATGTGGGACTTAAGAGGTTAAATGAATTGTGCATTAAATTACATTACATTCAACTAAAACTAGCATTGTAGTCCGGTTCACTACGTTTAGAGAGTTTAAAGTAGGAAAACTATATATGTTTAAAGAAACCTTATGGCATAAGCAATGAGAAAGACAATGTTTCCATCTGCCCTTGTCATTTGGCAAAACTGTGCAATTATATCATTTTCCCATTAGAGTGAATGGGGAGTTCTGGTCACCGCTATGGTTCTCCATTTTGTATGTTTTCCTGGAGGCTACTTTCCTAAGCTTAGCCGTAGCTTAGCCGTAGCTTAGCTTAGCTTATTGTCTCGTGTAAAGCGCTTTGTGACCGTGTCGGTGAAAGGCGCTATATAAATAAAGATCTTCTTCTTCTCCTTGGTCGCTCCCTGCTTACCGGTCATTCAAATGCAGAAGAACTTCCCTTACAGTGAAAAGAAAAGACGCCTTAATTGAAATGCAAACAATATGAAAGAAAAGACCCAGATCACGGGGTGTGACAATCGTAAAGGTTATTTATGGCGGAATCACAAAAGCTGTAAATTGTAGAATCAAACCTATTCAGTCTGAACTCTTTTACTGTTTTGTTATTGCCGCATGTTAATGAATGAAACTGCTTAAACTACAAACCGAGAGAACAAGTGTTAAAGCTTGGATGGACAAAAACACCAATGACCAAACCAAAAAATACAAAGATGACAGTCAGGTTTACATAATGGCCTCTACTGTAACGTCACAAAAATACAACTTTGTGCTGAAGAATGTCCTAATATTATGGGATTTTATTGATTTAACCTCTTAACCCCCACCTGAACTGAGCACATGTTCTCCCATTTGGCTTTACCCAAATCTAAAAACCTCTTGAAAAACAATGGCAAAATAGCGGAAAAAAAATTAGACGGAAACGAGAGATAAAAAAAAGTGACAAAAAAGCCAAAAAAGCAACAAGGAAGCAACAAAAAGAGACAAAAAACACAACTAAATTGAGGCAAAAAAATTATTAAAAAAATCATAAAAAAGCCACAAAAAGCGATGAAAATGTGGCAAAAAATGAAAAGAAAACTCAACAAAAAAACGATTGAACAAAATTAAAAAGGTGACGACAACGTGAGGAAAAAAAACATCCATTTAGATCAGTTTTATAGGCCTTAGCTTTCAAATGGGGCTGTAAGCTTTTAGATTTGGGGAAAACCGAAGTGGAGGAAAAAGCCCTCGGTTAAGGCGGGGGTTCAGAGGTTAAAGTTCATGAGAAATTGCAATTAATTGAAATGTTCTGCTATTGCCCTCGTTCTTAGTTTTGAGGTCAGACCTTTATATGACCGACTAATGTATAGTTATTTGGGCAATAAAGCGCATTCAATGAGAAAAAAAAAAATCAAAATATTGCTTTGATTCTGCACAATCTCCCTTGAACTTTCTTTCCCCTATAACGCGGTTCCTTTCCCCCTTTATGAGGCTACACCGGGTCTACAACAGAAACGCCTCGCATGTAATTAAAATAACAGTGTCTAAATCAAAACCACAGTCCGATATCAGCCGCGGTGAGACTGACCCTCGCCGTGTCGTTGGTGACATTCTCAAATCCCCCCCCCCCCCCCCCCTCTCTCTCTCCGCTGATGTGTTTTCTTCCTGTTCCTCGAGGCCTGATTTAAACACACACAACATGCCCCACAATGGCCGCCTTGTTTGCTAAACGGGATAGCCTTTAAGGAGACTTATATTTCCAGGATTATATCTGTATTCAGTTGCAAATGATTCGGGCCGGAGGGGGGGGGCTTCTCAGTCTATGAATAATAGTATCATTTGAATTAAGTGACACCTGGTTTTGCGCTCGTTCCCAGCTCCCTCTCGCCCCCCCCCCCCCCCTCCCCCCCTCCCCAAACCCCCCTCCCTCTCTCTCCTCTCGTGATGCATCCGGTTTCAGCAAATGTCGCACACCGGTAACTTTAGTCCCTCCACGGCCAAAACTGAAAGGGAGCGAAAAAGGGGGAAAGGGGAAAGTCGAAATTCTTATCAATCTCCTTAAAGACATTTTGAAAGAGCCGGGGTAAAGTTTCAGGGGAAAACTTCCAATTAAATACAGTAAAAAAGATAAAATGACAGAGTCCCACAGACGGCTATAGCTGCTGTTAAAGAGCCTTTTGTTGTTTACTGTGGCGGTGGACGGCAGGTACTCTGACTCAGGCCATTCACGGCTGCACAGTAAATCTCATTGTCCCACATCCACCGGAAAATGTGCACAACGACCACCTTAAAACATACTCATTAGTGACTCGGTGAGAATTAAAGTGATAGTCTGTAAGTTTCAATGTTTTACACATGTAATAGGTAGCGTAGAATTGGCTGCCAGGGCCTGAAATTTGAGTCGGGAATCCCTAATAATAATAATAATAATAATGCATTGGTTTATATAGCGCTTTTCTGGACACTCAAAGCTTCACATTGCATTATTCATTCACTCCATACAATATTGATGGTGGTAAGCAACTATTGTAGCCACAGCTGCCCCGGGGTAGACTGACGGAAGCGAGGCAACCAGTCTGCGCAATCGGCCCCTCCGACCACCACCAACCACTCACTCATTACATTCGCTCGGCTTCCTGGTGTTCCCAAACGGTCTCCCATCCAAGTACCGACCAGGACCTTCCCTGCTTAGCTTCCAAGGGCTGACGGGGTCGGGCAGAGCCACGGGGGACAAGGGGGGGGGGAGTTTGGTTGTTTACTTTTATATTTGTTTCTCTTCTCATTTGAAATCTGCGCGGCTCGGTGGTGCAGCGGTTAGAGCTCGTGCCTCTCTGTAAGAAGGTCCCAGGTTTGAGTCCTCTCTGTGTGGAGTTTGCATGTTCTCCCCGTGTCTGCATGGGTTCCCTCCGGGTACTTCGGTTTCCCCTACCTCTAAAAATATGTACAATAGGTTCCTTTTTTGGGGCCAGGACTCTTCTGAAAAAGATATTCTTAATCTCAGTGGGACTTTCCTGGTTAAATAAAGGTAAAAGAAAGTAAATGATATTCTTACACATTATCCCTTTAATATAGCAGAAGTCTAAAGCTAAAGTGCGATGTCCAACAGCAAATTGTGGAGCAATATTCTGGGAGAGAAAAAGTAAAAATGTTCCTTTTGGGCACTTTCAAGACTATCAATTACATTTGCACAAAATATTTTTGATCTTAAAAATGAATAATACATTTTTTTTGTCTTCTTTTTTTTTAAAGGTGCGGTATTATGTTTTTTTCAGGCACATAGTACCATTCTATAGTTTACTCAAATAACTACAAAATGCAGCAAATATCAAACACAACTTAAAATAATTTTCCAACATGCCCATGAGCCCTCCCCTTTCAGTACGTTATTGTTGTGTGTTTTTTTTTGTATTTTAATTTTTTTATTTTTTTATGCGTATTTAAATGAGTACAGACAACATAAGCCAGGGGTTTCTCACAAAAGTATTTAAAATAGGTGAATGAAAAGCTACGTTTTGCAGGGGCGGCTGAACTGGGGAAGAGAACATGGGCGGGGCCTCGTCCCCTCCAGCAAGGAGGAGGAGATTCAAAGATTACTCAAAAATACATTTATCAATCTGAGCAACACTGGAGGTATGTTTTCCAGGAGGCAATGACACACTTTACATAATACCTCCCTTTAAATTACAATGTGGGTGGTGCGGTGCAATAAAGCGTAGCTAACTTGTGGGAACTATTGTTTTACCTCCATATTTTTACATATTCCATAAACCATTTGAGCAGCAATGGCCCACTAAGATTTTAGTATTCAGGAGGAGTCTTGAGGAGCCTATTTTATATGTTTTATGTGTGGGATCCAGAACCTGCAGCAGACAGATAACATGTAAACTTAGAGAGGCCCCTCCCAGACCAGAATCGAACGTTTTTTCTTTAACGTGAGTCTTTGAGGGAAAATGATCTGATTTCAGTGACTTTCATAATAAAGTAAACTTCAGCTGGATAGGGCACGCGACAGACTGGTCCGTTTGTGTTCAGTGTCCACTACTTTAGATTTTAACTCTCCATCCGTGAAAAATAATCTTTTTCCTCAGTAAGTGGCGTTTCCCAGAGCTGGAGTGAGGTCCACACACGGCAGCTTTGTTCAAACCCCTTCAGGACGTCTGAAGGAAAGCTCCCAGGACGGTGACCCTCACACCAAAATGAGCAGTCATTTATATCATATTATAAAAATAAATCTCCGGTTCACTTTGCTTCGAAGAAAGAAAATAGGGTAACTGTTTTGAGTCAGTATGGAAACAGTAAACTTTATAAAAATATGACTCAAGGAGAGGACGAGCTCACCTTGAGCGAACCACAGCACGCCGCGACCCAAATAAAAATACTCATTTCAACTTTTATAAAGCGGCTTTCAGTTTGACCCTATTATGACTATTTTTTCCACAAGGTTATGCTGAATTGTGTACGCCACGATTCAAAACCCACTGGAAATGATCATTGATACTGAATTGTAACAGTTTTTGTTATTTTCCGTATTTTAAATTCTATTAATTAATTGATAGTAGGGGAGACCGGGGCTATTTGTCACACTTTTTTTTTTTCTAGAGTTCGCTGCTCATCAACAGAAAATCCCACAAGAGTCAGACCTGCATTAAATGAAAGCTTGAAACCTTGACTTGACGAAGACCTCGCTCTCGTTTTTTTTTTCTTTTTCTTTTAATCATATTGTGGTAAATAGTTATTAACCGTCAAACACAAAAAAATTTACTGTGACAATGTGCCCCATGTGTCGGTTGTCACTATTGTTTTTAATCGAGATTTGATGTTAACTTGAAATGTAATAAACCTTTGTAACCTTTTTGCTTTTTGAGATAAAAGGACAAAATACATTTTAAAACAATTTTGTTGTTGTGTTAATCTGGCATGAACACAATGCCAGATGTGTTCGTGACACTCATTTGAACTAACTGTTTGCAAAATGCTCTATGAGGTGTAAAATGTACAAATTCACCAAAATTACCCCAATTTATGGCCTCTATAAAATATAATATTAAAATAAAGTGATCGTAAAAACATAAAAAAATGGCCCCACCATGTTATACCCCCTGTGACAAATAACCCCGAGTGTCCACTTTCCCAACAATGTAAGCTCGCTAACAAACCTCTTTAGCATGTTAGCTCTAAAATGTCTCAAATCGAAGCCACCGTCTCTGTCTTTCAGATCTGTGTCTTTTGTTTAAGGCACTAACTAAAGGGAAGCTCTCATTACAGAAATAACCCAAACATTAAAGTTTGGGTTATTTAAAAACAATTCAAATCCTCGTCCTCGTGTCTTCAGTCCAAATGAGAAAATTATTATTGGAAGAGAAGAGGAATACCAATACACATATTATACTAATACTAATAATACTTATGTGAACCTCTGCTCTGTGCATATTGGCAATCGATCCAGAGAGCGCCATCACGTGACCCCAATCCCACAGTGAGAAAGTCCTGAAGTCACAGAGTCAGGGGTGGTCACCATAGCGACCCATCTTCAGATTTCCACTGCCACATTCTCTCTCTTACAACCTTGAATCGCGTCTAGACGACAGGAAATGCACAAGTGAGTTTGTTTACAGCCACAAGCCGCTCGCATAGGACCGGGGTTGAGGAGGCAGCGGCCAATCGGCTCGGAGGGGCGGGGCTTGCGTTTGCAGTGGGCGGGGTTTGAGCCTGTCCCACCGCACACACAGTCGCACTCCCGTAAACCTCCGAAAGTGTCTTTTACAGTTTGCGTTGCGTCTTTAACTCGGGTCCTGAATGGGAGTCTGGAGAAGAGACGCTTTTACTGGTGCAGACTGGAACCAATGAAACGGCAATTCTTTCATGGGAACTGGGTTCATAAAGGGTGCGCTGGAATTGGGTGAAAACAAAAAGAGGCTAAATGTGCATCGTCTTGAATGCTATAAATGAGGCGAGTTTGACCATGACTTTTGATTCACGGTCAGACAGCAGTGAATTCAGGGAACACATAAAACTATCACTGTTCATCACTGAATGTTGAGACGATCCTTTATCTCTTAGGCTAGCCACACACGCTAATATTTAGTTTGAGCGCCTTTAGCTTTAGCATTAGCATTAGCATGCATTCACCGTAAAACTGCTTCAATATAATGCTTCTGCGATGTCAAAAGATTTGGTGTTGCGTTCATTTTTCACAAAGCCTTCTCCAGCACATCCCAAAGATCTAGACTCTGTGGCGGCCGATCCATGTGTGAAAATTATACCCATCTTATCAGGAGAGGAAAAAAAATCATTTGATGGAATAACCTGGCGTTTCAGGATGTTCAGGTCGTCAGATGATCTCACATAGTGATGATGAACCTAGACCTGGTCAACTGCAGCAACTCCAGGTCCACAGTTAAATCCAGGTGCTGCATGACCTGAATTACTGCAGTCAATCCTAAAAATATAAGACTGTAATGACAGAGCTGACACACGTCTGCAGTGGAAAAAGAATAATCGTCTTAACTAAGTAATGACATAAATCTACTTGAAGTAAGAGATTACATTTAAAGTTTGAGTAGATTTGGTCTGGTCCTACATAAGATAAAACCTCATTGCCAATGGAATAATATTTTTTTTTCTTAATTCCGATTATTTTGTATAATTTCAAGAAACCTTTTTAAAACTAAAAGTTTGCCTGATGTCAAGTGTGATTCATGCTTGTCTCATTTGCATTAGCATTTTTCTCTTACCTCTTCTCAAACCGAGTCAAATTCAACAAAATGACGGTCATTTCCCCAGTGTGTTCACCACCTTGTTTGTCTCAAAATGTTCTACTGCCTCATATTGATGTTGTCACTTTGTTTTAAAAGACTAACTTTGTTGCCCGTGACTTCTTTGACGGGACTGGCCAACATGAAATGGGGAAATGGGGAAGAGGCGGACAAACCAAAATCATAGGACTCGCCACCAAACCTCAAAAATCTAAATAAACGGGCCATTGAACGCTTTGCACTAGCAATAGAACAGGACTCAACTCACCCCTCTGCCTTTATTAATAATAATAATTATTATTATTATCAGTATGAGTGTACTCCATACTGTTTGTTTCCCTGTTGTTCTGTCTGTCCATTCGCTTCCTGTCTCTGTCGAGTGCGGACGTGTTTTCTCACTTCTCCTGCTTTCGTGCTGTTTCCTGCCTCTGCGAGTGTCTTGTCTCACTTTTATTTTTCCTCTTGGACCACCTGCTCGCTGTCCTCCCGAACCGCTAAACTATGGAATTGATTAACTGGGACCTCAGTGCAATTGATGAGTTTTATTCACAAAGTGAGGCCACGGAGGAGGTTGTCTTCCCTGACCGGATTTTCACAGCTCGGTTTGCGATGGATGTCGTTTGCCTAGGGGTCCTGTCGGTCGGAGACATCTGAGATATTTACTTATTTGGACTCTTAATAACAGGGTCTCTGCTTATTGGATGGACTGCCCTGGATTATCGGAAATTTGGAATGACAGCAGATTTCAATCGGACCAGGCTGCTGTCCGTTAAAACAAGCACTTTGGAGCAGGGAGTGACTGAGTGGTGGAATTACACCAGAAAGTAACGCACACGATGAACTGTTATGTACGACCTGGCAGCTCACTGTGGAGACGGACAATAGATGGACTATATTTTGGGAGGAAACGGGTTGAACTGTGAAGGGAACTACCTGCTCTGGAGAACTGAACTAAAGCTGAGACCAAGAAAAAAGCTAATTCATTATAAATGTATGAACTATTACTGGAATAATTCTCTTCCTCCTGAGAGAGGAGGTTTGAAGCAGCTGGACCTCTTATCTCTCCTACGCCGTCAACACTTCCCTTCAAGGCCAAGCCACGGAGCTAAACCTGATAAGGACGGAGTTCTCTGGGTCATATTTTCCATAACACTGACTTTCCGACTGTAAATAACCGCACACACATACCCCTCCCTAACCACGCCCCCGTCGTTCTGAGTCTGCCTCAGCACGTTTCTTCAGCCCCACAAATTGTGTATCTCCCTTGATGTTTCTATACATGTGCTTTGCCTTAACTTAACCTGATTGTAATCTCACATTATCTTCTTTTGTAAGGCGCATTGAGTTGCCTTGTGTACGAAATGCGCGGTATAAATAAAGTTGCCTTGCCTTTATCAAACATACACTGTACGTGAAGAAGGATTTCCCCCTGGGGACAATAAAGTCTAAAGTCTTAAGTTATAATCAATGCGCCTGACTTTAAAAGTTCACGCTGAGCTTTAAACCTGGGGCATCCAGAGCGGTTCGAGGGCAGATGCAGCACTGGCAATTACGACTTCAGGTCAGTTTTATTTATACTATATTGCCAATCCTGAACAGACAAGGTGAAATATAACACCCCAGTGAAAAATCAGGACATTCATTGTTTATAATACCTTGGACGTTTCTGTGTGTCTGTGGAATTGTTGTTGTCCATTGCTTCGTATTGAATAAATGAAATGAATAGGTTGTGATGCATACGTGTTTCAGCCGCACCACTGAGCCACACCGTGCTTTAAGACACATGTTACTGAAGTCTCCGGCGTTGCCCCATAACCCGAGCACACATTATAGGACACACTGCATGAGCCGCTCTGGAGCTGATCACATAAACACTGGGCGTCTATGGAGCGTGACTTCGCAATGATCCGGAGCCTGGTTACTACTGCGGGCCGCCTTTTATAGTGTCGTTAATACATGGGAAACAGCGCCAAACAATGTCATTTAAATGTGTTCGGGCCAAAGGTAATAAGGAAACAGGTCGAGTGTGAAAATGCTACAAACACAATGCTACACCGCCGTGAAAAGGATCAATGGGATGTGGTAATGTGAAGAAAAACGTTACAGAAGACAGCGAGGCAAATGCACGTCAAGTAGAACCTTTTTTTTTAGCAAATAAATCAAGCAACGAGGTTCTAAATTACCATAGTTATTGCGTTATTGAACAATATTCACTGATATCCAGATACTAATGATTTAACAAGCCCTTTGTGCCAGATGTAAGTGACACATTTACAGTATTTGACCTTTATTTAACCAAGAAAGTGTCACTGAGAGTCGGAATATCCTTTTCCGAGGGCTCCTTGCCCAATGAGGCACCCTGTTGTACATGTTTTAGTATAGCAGGAGAAATTGGGAACGAAGGAATGGGACAAATGTGGCAATAAGTGCTCTAGCAGCTTCCGTGGTGCATGTACCAGATGTCAACAATTTGCACAAAGTCTCTCTGAACACTCTTTCTTTCGCTCCACTCTCACAAGTAGGAAGTGGAAAGCAACTTTATGATAAAATAAAGTTATTTTTTGTGATCACAACCAGAGGTGGTAGCGTAAGTAAGAGTAACATTACTTTAGGGTAGTTTTTATGTTGGATTGGAGTGTAATTGAGCATGTATGTGTACCTCTCTGTGTAGACAATAATGTGCACATGTATTATTCATATGAACGAATAAAAGCTGAGACAAATATTGTTTTGTAATACGTCGCAATGCGTCCTTACTAAACTGGTGCTTTTTTTGTTAAATTCACTCATAGAAAGATGTTGCAGTTTGTTGTAATGACAGATCAAAATACTATATTATTATATTATCTAAGTACGATCGTATCAAGCCCTCTGTGTCCTGACATAATTGTATTCCAACAAAAGAGTGCAGTTCCAGCCCTAGTTTGTTTACGATACATTGTCATTCACTTTTTTGTCTTGTTTTTGCACCTTGTTTGACCCTTTTGTGTTTTATCTCATCACGGTGCTGTGCATGATTATTGGGTTTCTTTTTTGTTTCTTCTTCTCCTCTTTTTCTTCTATTTCTCCTTCTTCTCCTTGTTCAATTTCCGCCTCTTTCTTCTCTCTCTTTCTCTTCTTCTTCTTCTTCCACTTCTTCTTCTCCTTTTTCTTCTTCTTCTTCTCCATCTTCCGCTTCTCCTTCTTCTTCTTCTTCTTCTTCTCCCTGTTAATATTTTTCAAAAATGTATTTCCCGTAATCTTCCTCAACACTTGCGACAAGGATGTTTTTTTTTTACCTCTCCTTCCCTACCTTGTAATAAAGCATTGAATTACCTTGATATCCCATTCCTCCCAAAATAAAGTCTTGTTAAATCTCGCTCTGAAAGTCATTTAAGGACACACTTCCCACTCAACCGTTCTGTGATTTCTCTCCTGAACAATATAAAACCACTCACCTTAAACCCCTCTCTGCTGGTCATCCTCCGTCTGTCCGCATATCTGCTAGCACTCAGCCATTAGCTTCCCCTGTTTGCGCGGCTACAGCATGATAATATCTGTAGCTGGGGGCTTCAGCCTCTGACTCACAGGAAGTCACAGCGAGCGCTAAACACATGGCGACGCTCTGACTCAACTCCACATAAAAATACTCACGTTTTTAACACGTTTCTGCGGCTCGTTCACTGCGCTCCGGGCCGCGAAGGAGCTCTGCTGTTTACCGCGAGGAAGACAAAAAGGTTTATTTATGTGTTTGGAGAAGGCGACCTGGGGCCGTCGCGCACGGGTTTGAATTTTTATCTTGGAGACGAACAGGTCTGGGACTTCTGGAAGGTACGGACATGAATGAACTCTAGGTTATTGGTCTATAGTAAACGTTCGCTCGGTGCATGTTTTGTGCAGCTGTGGCCGAGGCACACTGGAAAACACGATGTGGGAGGCCAAACCTGAAGCTGTCCTCCAACGTCATCTGTACTTGTTTGTTTAATGTTAGCAAAAAAAAAAAAGCAAAAACAAAAGCGTAATCTCAAATATCAAAGAAAATCTCGCTAAATTCTTAGTTTCCCCGGCAAAAACGTTAAAAATGAAACAAAAAATGCATTAGATTTCAAGATTTCGAATAAACCTGTGAACTAAAACAATCAAGCAATTACTGAATTACTAGAAATTACTAGAAATGTAGATTTATTGCTGGTTGAACTCAAAATGAATGCTTTTCGATGACATTTAAATTGCATATGACAGGTTTTAATGCTGAAAATATGACTTATAATCATCAGTTGCATAATTATCATTTTATTTCAGTGAAGGAGCAATTTTAATGAAGAAATATTGGGCAGAAAATTATTTGTATTTGAATGTTTAAGCTGCTGACAGGAAGTGACAAAGATAGCAGTTTGGCTCATAACATTTATTTATTTATTTGGCCGGGACAGTGCATGTTAATGAACATACATGGTCTCATGCATGTAAAAAAGCCACACCGTATTGTACATGTTTTTAGTGGTAGGTGAAACCGGAGTACCCGGAGGAAACCTACACAGACACGGGGAACACATGCAAACTCCACACAGAAAGGCCCCGTCCAGGTGGGAATTGAACCCGGACCTTCTAGCTTTGATGCGAGTGCGCTAACCGCTGTGCTACCGTGCGTACATTAGTTTAATTTAAAACTGTTGTCCTCTTTCTATGTCACTTCCTGTCAGGGTCCAATAAGGAAGTGAAACAGTAAACATAAAAAAAATTGCCAAACTAAAAAAAAGTGGTTACAATCTTTAGCAAAATGTTAAATAGAATTGTGTTAACTATGTTTTAGCAAAAATGTGGGCTAATGTGTCATATGCACTTTGAGGCCTTCATTTCGTCAAAGTTCATTTAAAGGGACATTTTAGGATTTTTGACATAGGGCCTCATTTCCTAGTTATCCAGAGTGTTGTTGATTTCTGGGAATAATGTTTTATTTATTCATGCAGTCCTTATATTTGAAGAGTTTATTGGTGCTAGGCTAGTGCTAGGCTAGCGCATGTCTATGGTAACTAGTAGCCTGCATTAAAAACAGTCTGACCCGGGCACAGTGCACCTGAGGCAAAAACTTATAACACCAGACTACCAATATAAATGTCTGTGTTTACTGAATAATGTTTTCAATATAACCATTTGGCATTTAAAATAACGTATATTTGAGCAGCATCAGCTTCCTGGTTGTAAGCTACGCAGCGGCGGAGTGATCTGCTAGGTTACCGGATCTACAGTCGTTTGTTTACCTGCGGCCGACATTACTACATGTGGAATTCACAAAGGAGCTTTCTACAAATCAGATATGACAACGTTTGCAGGACTACCCGATGATTTTGAAGAGGTTTTTGATGCAGGCTACTAGTTACCATAGACATGCACTAGCACTAGCCTAGCACTACTAAACTCTTCAAATAAGGACTGCATGAATAAAAAAATAAAATAAAAATCTCCAGAAATTAACAACACTCTGGCTAACTAGAAAATTAGGCCCTATGTCAAAAATCCTCAATAGTCTTCATTTGACCCATCCTTCAGTGCCAGGGACCCAACTCCAGATCTTTGGCTTGTTTTTATTTAGGATAAAGCTGGGGGATTATCCTTTTGTGCGTGTTTTGGGTATGAGTGACATGAGAGATCGAGCCAACACGGTCCTGGTAATCAATTCATCAATGAGCAACTAAAGCCACACTCGTTGATTATTACATTATAATAAGAAATAACTGTACGTCACGCACAAAGTCTTAATAAACAAAACAAAAACACATAAATCCACCTCGACTCGACTGTAGAGCCCATATTCACCGCCCGAGGCCTGGTCCAATATCCCAAACCTTCACTCAGCACTTATTGCGTCGAGGCGGCAGCAGGCTCCCTCATCCCAAAACACAAAGCAAACAGAAAATCGGGGCAAAAAGGAAATCAAATCTGAACAAAGCCTGTTTTTAGCCGGTCCGGCGCGTGATGGACAGACGGGATGGGCCCTTTAGGGTTATGTGCCTTCCTGGTCCCAGTGAATGAAGGAAATTCTGATGGGTTTTAATTCACCAACTCCGGCTCCTCTTGTGCTTTTATCTCCCGCTGTGTCTAAGTATTGATTTTTTTTTTTTTCCTTCTTCTGCTTTATCTGGCGCTGGGGAAGAGGACAGAGCAGAGGAGCAGTGGATCAGAATGGGGGGAACTTTGGGATTGGTGAAGCTTAGAGCCCTCTGTCCGTCCCGAGTTTGACGTCCACATTGTGTCAAAGAGAGAGGGGGTTAGACGATAGGATTTAGACGCCGGGAATCGTAGTTTTGATCAACTCATCCTTCGCTTTGATTGTGAAGGCAGCCACTGTTACCTCTTAACCCCCGCCTTAACCTAGTGCATTTTCTACAGTTCAGCTTTACCCAAATCTAAAATGTTACAGCCTCTAGGCCAGTCTAATGTCTTATTTGAAAGATAAGACCTGCAAAACTGATCTGAACGGATCTTTTTTTTCTCGTATTTTTGCAGCGTAACTTTTTAAATTTGTATTTTTTTTTCATTTATTTTTTGTTGCGTTTTTGTCACTTTTCAGTCACATTTCTGTCGCCCTTTTATGTTTTTTTTTTACTGCACTTTTCATTACCTTTATGTCACTTTTTTGTTACTCTTTTGTGGCTTTTTCATCCTCGTTTTCACACTTTTTTCTAAGAAGCTTTTAGATTTGGGCAAAGCCAAACGGGAGGAAAACGTGCTCAGTTCAGGTGCCGCTGCGTTTAGATGAAAGCGATGAAGTGAATGTCGGGGATCGATCATTAACTGTGCAACAATACGCGGAAACGTGACGGCCTTCAGCCTCACCGTCAGGCATTTTCGTTTCAAGAAGCCAACTGGAGAAATGGGTTTTGTTCTCGGTGAGAAAAGGCCGAGACGACCACGACAGACGCCCCGCTGACGCCGCTTTGTCCAGCAGAGAAACACCAACAATAATGGGTTTAAACATTCGGTTAAAAAGCGGCAGGCACGAGGAATGCGACCGAGTGTAACGACGGACCCTTTGTTTAGACTCGGAATTAAACAGGTCATCGGAAAATGAACACATTTTCGGGCATGAATCACATCACGTTAAAAGGACATTTAAAACAGTGTCTCACATTGATGTTTATAGTTGGGCTTTTGACCTACATTATTTCACTTGAGGTATTTCAGGTTGATTTATCTGACAATGGGGTGAGAACATTGCACTTGTCCCATTGGCAGTTTTACTTTATTATTTAAAGAGATATCTTTCATATTAGAACCAGTCTGACATGTCCTATAGCAAAGCAATCCTGGTCCGATCAGGGATAAAGTCTAAATGTATATTGTGTTTTGTTTATTATTATTTTATTATTATTTTTTGTACTGTAGACCTTTTCGTGAAGCACTTTGGTCAACAACAGTTGTTTTAAATGTGCTATATAAATAAATTTGATTTGATTTGATAAATGAGGGAAAACCGCTTATTCTCAAATCAATCACCAGATTGGCTTTACCCAAATCAAAAAAGTGGCAAAAGAGTGACAAAAAAAAAAAGCAATACAAAATAGAGATGAAAAAGCAAAAAAAAGCGACAAAGACGTGATGAAGAAGTGATACAAAAATGTGACGGAAACACAACAAAAAGGTGACAATAGAAAACGACAAAACTTGAGAAAAAGGTGACAAAAACGCAACTAAAGAGCGACAAAAATGCAAAAAAAAAAATATATATATAAAAATTAAAAAAAACATGACAAGAAATGTGACAGGAACGCGGCGACATTGCGACGACAAAGTTCCGATCGCTTTTGTGGGTCTTAGCTTTCAAATGAAGCGTTACACAGTTGCTCTCCACTCGAGAAGCTTTTAGATTTGGGTAAAGCCGAACTGGAGAAAATGCACTTGGTTAAGGGGGGGGAGGGGTTAATAACTATGTAACAATAAATAAGTGAAGAATGTGAAGAACTATTCATTGTGAGTTAGGAATTAACTGAAGTAGTTAAGTAGTTATTAAGTCTTAGTCACACTTAACTAATGAATTGTTCAAGTAAGTGTTATTTCATAATTTATTAAGGCTAAATAGGGTTTAGTTATTATAAATTGTTGCCCCCTAACCTATGGGGTCTACTCTTATGCAACACAAACGTCAGAGAGCTACATATGCTTCAAAGACGTTGGAGTTAAAATGCGACTTTTGGGGAGTTCAACCCGGAGAATTATGAGATGAAATTGAGAAGAAAAGAAAATCGTCCTTATACTTTACTATCAACCCAAATGTTTGCAGATTGCGTTCAGCGTGTTCAGAACAAAATGCATTTAAAATGTGTATATACTTGAAATATAGAAACCCAAGGGTTGGAGAGATACTGGTTGGAGATCCATGCCCGGACCTTTCAGGACCAATACCAGATATACAAGAGGGAGCACATGCATTTTAAATGGGAGAATGCTATTTCATCTTAGACAAAAATGACTTAAAAGTGCCTGAATTATCGGAATTTGTGCTCATTTTAAGTAGGTTTGGACGGTCTTATTCCCAACAGAACAAGAATGATTATTATTTTTAATATTTTTTTATTAAATCCCTATTATTTTAATGCTTGTTCCATTGGCAATCATATTTCAAGACAGTGCGCACACAAAAAAAAAATATCAGCATTCATTGAAATTGGGATATAGGCACTTACTTTGAGTTATTATTTATTTTTCTTGTTTGTTTTTTTCTTGTGATATAGTAAATGTAATGTTATAAATATTGTAAATAATAACTCATTGTAAATAATAGCTCAAATCAATCAAATAAAAAAAAAGTTATAATTGTTTTCAGACCCTTTCCCTCCTGCTTACATCATCCGTGACATCACCTGGATGCAGGAAGTGGCCGCGAAAAGAAGATTAAACTGAGACCAGCGATCAGAAGTGTAGAATGGCAACTTTCAAATGTCATCCAGTTGTGTGTTTATTTGCAAGAACAGGAGGAACAACATTTTTGGGGGCTGGAAATTAAAGATTTTTTTCTGATATATCCAACAAGAGTTACAATGTACCTACTGCTACTATGACAACAGCTACAGTGATACTAGCATTTGGCAAAAACAAAACATTGCACTCCCACAAAAAAAAATCAGCTGATATGACCTTTGACCTTCAACAACAGAAATACTAAAGCCTGTACACTGACAAATGACTTGAACTCAACACATTTTATTCACAAAGTTGATCGGACGTGCGCACATAAATCCGAGCCCTGTTCCCTCTCAGTGTCCCGTCTCCATGTGCTGACCGGATAACTCGGGCCTCGTTACGGCCGCAATCAGCTGTTCCTCAAAAACTACACGGGTCACATATATTTCTCTGTTCGGGGGCAGAGGTGCGCCATGCCTTCATTCCAATCCAAATGTGGTATTGATTGTGTTATCAGACCCCCCACAGGCCGCCCCGGCATCGATCCTCTGTCTGATTTATGGTCATTCTGAGCAGGATCCCCCCCCCGCTCGGATAATATGAGAAAACAAAGGCCCCGCTGAGTCCGACTGTTTTGTTTTAGAGCGGACACAAGTTATCAACCTGAGAATGAATCTGACAAACCTCATTTATAGTTTTCTTGGAGCAACTTGTGCAGTGATTCGGTCAAATGTGTGAGTCTTAGCTTTCAAATGAGCCGTATAGGCCCGCGGGCTTTTTGGATTTGGAGGTGAAACTGAACATGGCGACAATGTTCTCAGTCGAGGCGGGGGTAACGAGGTTAAGGGGCCGGTCACCCATCAGCAAGAGGGTCAGAAGTTCAAACCTCCGCCGTCTCCGGAGAGGAAGTCACAGGTTCAACGGGTTAGTTCTGTTTTCCGTGTATTGTAAAACCAAAAGAAGAAAAACCAGGTGCAAGGCCTTTCAGTTTTGCTAATGGAAATCTTCTTTAACCTCGGGCCTGTGCAGTAAATGTTGTCATGATGTTGTAGGTTGACGCTCTTTCCCCCCCTCTCCGTATCAGTGCGGAGAAGGTCAGTGGTTAATAGTTTGTCATATCTGTATCATGGGGCCTCCACGGCTCCACACAGACACACGTTCCTCAGCTGTTACGGAGGCGCCAGAGAAGCTACTGCGAGGAACCTCCGGGATTTACGGGCATTTACGCACTGCAGTCTCCCCACACACAGAGACAGAAGAAGACTGGCCCGGATCGACTCGGACAACGTGTGGCAGAGCAATAACAGTGTTTGACCGGAGGAAGCCTGGGAGGTAAGTTGAAAATGCCTCGACTGTATTGTAGATGTTGCTGTATTGCTTTTGAAAACTACACACTGGAAGATGGTCTGCTGTGATTTTCCATGAGTAGGGCTGGATGCCGGCTGGTGGAGCCGTTTGGGGCGCTCTGGGAGTGGCTCTATGGTCCATAGTACACAGGTGTGGCGCTGGTAGAGCATGTCATGGTTTTTGATTGAGGTTTCTAAAAGCAGCAACAATTGGAAGTTTCATTTTTATATGTTTATGTTATTTTTTAATTCTCACACTTGACAATAAATGGACTGGCATATCCGACCGAACTTCAACGTATTTTTGTTTTCTTTACGCAGTGATCACTTACCCCGGGGGGCACGTATTCAACCAGCAAACTAAGCACCACTACACTGGTTAAACAAAACCAGAAAAAAAGTGTAGGCACTACTGGCATTGAAATTTTTTATTTTATTTATTTTTTACATCTTTAGAGGCCAAGGTGTGATGCCTGTCAGTCCAGGGACAGCATTAGAGGAAATTACTCTGTTGTTTCACCTCAAATAAATGATACAAATTCAAAATATTTTGTTTTTTTTATTAAATTAACATTATTGTTCATGTAATAACAAATGTAATAATAGTAATAATAATGTTTAAACAATAAACATTGTTTGTCGGGAGGTGTTCCAGGCATGTCCTATTGGGAGGAGGCCTCGTGGAAGGCCCAGGACACGCTGGTGGGACTATGTCTCCGAGCTGGCCTGGTGTCGCCTCGGGGTCCCCCCAGAACAGCTGGAGGAGGTGTGCATGGATCGGGAAGTCTGGGCATCTCTGCTGAGACTGCTGCCCCCGCGACCCGGCCCCGGATAAAGCGGAAGAAAATGGATGGATGGATTATTGTTCTGTTTTCTTCGGTATCGTAAGACCAATATCGTTAAAGTACCAGTATCGAAGAGACGTAACCGTATCTGACCCTATCAATGAGTTGTTTTTTTCTGAACATATAAGTAACGCTAATAACCTTAGCCTTAACCATATCCCTGGTCCTAACCCTAATTTGTGTCATGAAATCTCAAGTTTTCGCCACAGACGTCCCGTCCTGAGCCGACCATCGAGCATTATCCAAATGGAGGACATGGCGTTGTGTTGTAATAATGGAATTGCCTCACATTCTTTGAGACTGTTTTCATGCCACAGCCAGCCTTCACCAGAATGTATAATGACCGTATTGGTGATTGTGTATGCGCTCAGCCTCTAGACTCTGACGCTCACGCCCTCCTTTTGTTTCTGAGAATAAAAACATATTTCGGTTACGACCACTATTCATGATTAAATGTACCCGTTACACTGTCAGCGGCCGATAGATAAGTAGGCTAGTAAAAAATAAGTATCTGAGTATCTTATTAGCATGATTTATGGAGTGGCAACGTTTGTCTTTCGGATGGAGACGATGAGACTCTTTCTGTGTGCGGGTATTGAACAACTGAGATGCAAACTCGAGCCTTCCCACAGAAACCCCTCCATCTGTCATAATAATTCAGGTGCACTTGTTCTGCTGCCGGTGCGTTTTCTCCTACGGGCGGACATGTGTCCCGGTCTGAAGTGGCCGCGGCTCCTGTGGGCTTCACTTCTCCTCGCTGTGGGCCAATCTGGAAGGGATCGCGGCCAAGTAGTGCGCTGTAGTTTGATTCGGTGCGTCGGCGCTGGTTACAAAGAATCAATAGTAAATCAAGGAGGGTGAGTTCTTAGATAAGCGCTTTGGGCCACTGGCTATTCATCATAAAGTGTGGTTGGCCCGATAGGTCAGTGGAGATGATATAGAGAGCTGCTTATCTGAGTACAGCAGGGGAGCGGGGGAGACGTGCCGATCAATAGCAGGCTCTTGTGTAGCACTTGCAATTATCAACAGCTGATTCTGTCCTCCCCCCTCCGTGTCTGTTAATAACACATAATTACAAGTTTGGGGACAATGCCGGGGCGAAGGATTACAGCTCTGGTGAAGCATGTGCGGGTCCCTCTCCTGTCTCTTTGAAATAGCTACAGTTTAGATAATTGGAAGGTCACTGGCGGAGACATTTTTTGCGTGTACTGAAGTGCCGAAGACACAGCGCGGGACATTCCTGCTCACGACTGTCGGAGACACCGGAAGCGAGGTGGGTGAAGTGTCTTGCTCAAAGACACAGTGACAGTAGGCACGTGCAGGAACTGGGATTCCGACCCTTGAGATTCTGATCATGACACTTGACCTGATTTTCTAATTCAGGTTTTAAAACCATCTGGCTGTAACGTTTGATCACTGTGTGCGTTTCCTCTGTGATTCTATCAGATGCCCCTCCCTGACGCTCAGCTCTCTGTTCATTTATCCAGGCTTGGCACAAGGAGGGGAGACCGGGGCTATTTGTCACGCGGGGTAATTTGTCACATTAGGGGGGCGCTGTACGCTGGTACTGATATGCATTCTCTTCCAGTAATAATTGTCTCATTTGGACTGAGGACATGAGGACAGGGCACATTTGAATAGTTTTTCCCCCAAAATTTTAATGTTTGGGTAATTTCTTTAAATGAGAGCTTCTCTTTAGTTAGTGCCTTAAACATTAGACACTGATCTGAAAGACAGAGACGTTAGCTTGTTTTAGAGCTAACATGCTAAAGCCGTTTGTTAGCTATAGCTTACATTGTTGGTAAAGTGGACACTCTGGCTTATTTGTCACAAATACTGAGGGCTTATTTGTCACATGGGGTATAACGTGGTGGGACATGCTTTTCTTTTGTGTCTATTGTGTTTTTATGATCACTTTATTTTAACATGAGCAGTTCTAGGCCATATGTTTGGGTCATTTGTGTGGATTTTACACCTCATAGAGCATTTTGCTAAAAAACAAACAAATCAACAGTTAGTTCAAATGAACACGACTGGCATATTGCGTTGCGACTGTTTTAAAACATATTTGTCCTTTTAGCTCAAAAAGCAAACAAGTTACAAAGGTTTATTAACTTTAAAATTAACATTAAAAACTCCATTAACAACAATAGTGACAACCTGCCCCGCACATGGGGCACATCGTCCCAGTCGATTTAGTTGTGTTTGACGGTTAATAACTTATTGCAATATGATAGAAAAACGAGAGTGGGGTCTCCTTTAAGTCAAGGGTTCAAGCTTTCATTTAATGCAGGTCCGTCTGACTCTTGTGTGATTTTCTGTTGATGAGCAGTGAACTCTAGAAAAAAAAATGTGACACATAGCCCTGCTGTAGAGCTTCTCACTAATGAAGGTGCCACTTTATGAACCTGTTCCCTTTGCCCTGCTTTTGCACTGTCCACACTCATATCTGGATAATACATCTGTTGTTCTGTATTAAATTGTTATTTAATCATATTTAATGTTAGTATATTTTATGCATGCCCTTATAGTTTTAAAGTTTATATGGTTCACTATTTACCTCAAGTTTTATGTTTTATGCACGATTACGCCAAAGAAAATTCCTAGAACCTGTTCACTGACAATGGCAATACATTCTGATTCTTATGCATATAGAAATGATTGTACCATATATGTGACTCTGCTTTATAAAAGTTCAAAGTTCCTGTCATGGAGAAGAAAGGGGCAATGCAACTAATTCTATTTGCATCTACAAAATGAACTGCTTAATAAACAATGAGAAAGCTGTTGTAGTTTAATGTGTTGTTTTACGCAGTGAGTGCCATGTTCTCTTAAAAGGGGCATTTAATTTTACTCACAAAGTTAGGTACACTCTTTTTCCAGCTTTTAACTTTGATTCGGTGACAAAAACTTTAAACACATCTCGGTTCCTTTTTGTGGCGCCCAAATGTGGGAGGTCGCAACACGCGGAGCGCTGGCCCCGGCCGCTCCCGCAGTGTCCTGGCAGCAGCCTATCGCAGGCGGCTGAAGGGCAGAGGCGGAGGGAGCAGCGAGGAGGAGCGCAGCGCCGGTGTGTGTCCGACCGACGAGCAGCGCACTTTGCACGGGGAACCAGCGCAGGGCGGACCGGTACCACGGGGAGGACCGAGAACACTGACCCCCGCGCGTTCTTCACCTTTCACCGGACCTTTCACCCTTTTGGACTTTTTGCTCTTCAATAATCCTAAATAGCTGGGACTGTGACAGGATTATCCCACACTGGAATGTACTGCTTATTATAGGCACACACACACGTAACGGGACGCTCTACGAGAAAATAAAAAGAATTAATCTCAAATGGACGCGTTTTCGAGATCAGCGTGTGTCGCGCGTAAAGTTTGCGCCGCAACTTTTTGACGGACTGGGCTTGAAAGTTGAACCATGTTGGAGCCGTGCGTCACAGCAACACGCGGGGGACACGACGCGCACCGATAATTATTAGCACCTCGTCCCTCATCTCCACAGTTCTCCTGAGTTTTGTCTGGACACGAGCCAATCCCCCACAGACAGAAGGGCAGTCGTAAAAAAAGAAAGCCGAAGCCGTCCTCAATCATAATTACCCTGACATGCGCAATCGGCACTCCGGTCTAGCCACCCGCTCCATCGGCTCCGGACGCTGTATTTGAGAGAGAGCGCGCGCGCGTGAGAGAGAGAGAGAGTTCCAGATCCACTCTCCGCTGAAGGCTCCCCGCTCGTCCCCCATCGATGGTCCCGGGGAAGCACGGCGCCATGTCCCGCCGAAAACAAGCAAAGCCTCAGCATCTCAAGTCCGAGGAGGAGGCTGCGGAAGCGCGCGGCGAGATGCTCTGCGGACACGGTAGGGTCAGAGTGTCCGGACGTAGACACTTTTATTTGACATGTTTTTTTTTTTTAGCCCAGACAAGCAAGGGAAGAAGAGGAGATAAACAAGTTAGAAAACAGACTTTATTTACCCCTAACAGACACTGCGTTGTTTCATCGGAGTGAAACAGGTTCGCATTTGGTCTGTGCGTAAAAGTTGTCACAGCCTAATTAGTGCTTTGGCTTTTCAAGTATGGGAAATGTTTCGGTTTACAATTAACACAAAAAAAAAAAAACTACAACAAAAACTCACAGCAAACAGCGAAATAATACAAAAGCAACATTACATTTGTGTTTATATATTAAGGCTCCGGTCGCTCGTGTACCGTTATAACTTCCCCGCCACGTTTACGGGACGTTTTATAGGGACAAACATCGCTGACAAAGCAGTGGCACGAAACCAAATAAAACCGTGCAATTATTTTATTCATTTTAATGCGTGACAACCGTCTTTTAATGGCAGTGAGTGAAATAATAATTTAATTTACGGTATGATTTATCGTTTTAGCAGAGCACATTTTGGAGCTTCGAGGCCTCGCTCAAAACTCGACCGCGTAACATCACCCGACATGCCCGTTTTAACCGAGTGTTTATCAGGCTTAGAATTAACATGAGTCAAATGTAAATAGAGCTACTGTGATTTTGATTTGTTTTTGTTTTTTGTTTTTTTGTATAAGGCTCAAAGACATTTCAAGCCTGTACCCTAAAGTGTGGCTCATACGCGGAGGCAGTGTTTCGTGCGTAAAACCATAATTGGGATCATCTGTAATTCTCATTCTTATATGTAACTTGATCTCGTTTGTTCAATCACATCCACATTTATTTTTCCCTTCACCTAATTTTTTGATTATCGAATTAAACAATTACATTTTCTCAGCCCGAGAGAATTGGATCTGATGTTATTAAAACAGGTCTGTATTAGATATCATGGTATACGTGTGTGTGTGTGTGTGCGTGTGTTTGTGTGTGTGCGTGCGTGTGTGTGCGTGAGTGCGTGTGTGTGTGTGTGTGTGTGTGTGTGTGTGTGCGTGTGTGTGTGTGTGTGTCCATCCATATGGAGACATTATAGGCTACAGAAAAAGACTGAATTCAGACATACCCTAATTATGGGTCAAATGTAATATTTAAAATATTCTGACCAACACACATAAGTAAATGTCTTTGTAAAAACAGTGCCTAAACTTGCAGTGGGGCCTTGCCTAAATCCATTGCCTAAATCCATTGCCTAAATCCATTGCCTAAATCCCAACCATTGAGAGCTTCGCAGCTTTCCTCTCCCCTGTTCCCATTAGCGCTGAGGCGACATCACAAATATTGTCAGTGTTCAGGAGGTGTTGAAGAGGTCCTCTCGTGCCCAGGTCCACTGCAGCCGGGACGTCCCGGGAAGGGCAGGCAGCAGCAGGCGGGGGGTGGGGGTGGGGGGGGGTTTCTCAGATGATTGACTTAACCTTTGTCAGCCTCACCCGTCGAGGGGCAAGAGTAAGTGTCCCGATCATAATACAATTAGTACGTCAACAGCTGCTTTCTGATCTGCGGGGTCAGAGGTGAGGAGAGGAGCTAAACGTGAAGTCAGAGAGGCTTTGCACTTAAGTGGCCTAACGTCAGTCGAGCAGGAGTTAAATAGCCTATATAATGGAATGGAATAATAGCTGACGTTAAAAAAAAAAAAGTTTTGTTGGGAATAATGTGAACGTGACAGATCAAACAAAGTATAAAAAGAAAGTGGCTCCTCTGCCACAGACCCCGGTGCAACTTTCCTCTAACTCCGTGGCTCAACGCGTGGATCTACGTGACTCCCGTCTGCTCAAGCGGTTACACGGGTGACAATGTAAAATAAATTCCAATCACAGTTATTACATTCGCTGACACCGGCGCGGTCGCTAAATCAAAGTCGACGCTTTCTTTGTTTTTGTTGGAAGTAAATCTCGTAAAGCTCAGACAAAGACCGCAGTTTTTGTTTTTTTGTTTTTTTTGTTGCTTCTGTGTTTTTTGGCTCGGCTCGGGTGACTCACGGACCACCCAACGCGTCAAACCATTTATTTAGCCCCGGCGAGTTTACTGTAAAAGTTACACTCCCTCACTTCGGGGCTCACATCTCCACTTTTTAATCCTACAATTAAAAAAGCTAAATTCGAGTCATCTCCCTCTTCGCTGCCGTGCTTATTTGCCCGGGGACTTCGAGCGTATACAGCAACTCTTCAATCTTGTAATATATGTGCTAGTAAAAGAGCACAAAAGTTGCCATGGTTAAGCCCCCTTTGTGTTTGCTCTGGGAAGACGGGGAATACTGGGATGTTTCCCCGAGGTTCCTGGAGATAACCGAATTTTAATAACTTAAGGAAAACAAAACGCGGACACAGATGCGCAAACAGCTCGCAGAGAAAGGCAGTGGTTTCACACAAGAAGTCTTTGTTTGTGTGTGACAAGTGTTTCCCAACTTGTGGGATGAGTCCGAAAATGTTTACAATGCAGTGTAGTTTGGTGATATAAAGTGTAAAAGTGAACGCAGTGAGCTCATGGACACTAAAATTGGGGGTTGGTTTCACAGAGACTGGCGAAATGCAATGAGTTACAGAGATGTGAAAAGTTGTAAAAAGTAATTAAATAAAAAAGAAAAAATTTGAAGAGCAGGATCTGTGCGTTAATACAATTGTAGGATAATTTAAAAAAACATTGTCTTAAAGAACGGGGAGAAACTGTGTGTTTGATAGTTTGATATTCTGTCAAAAACCTTTACATTACAATAGACTGTACAATATATCACACACTGATTGTCATCGCAATATCCATATGGCAAGAAGCCAAATCACTGAGGTCTTCTTCCTGACTGAGATTTACACTTTCCACTAACGCAGCTTCAAACAAAAACAAGTGGAAGCTTAAAACTGTGGGGAAAAGATTGTTTTTGTCAAAGATTTCACTAATTTATTTCAATTTGAGCCTTGTTTTCACCTTGACTTAATACTTTTAAAGCCACACGGCAGAGAATTTTACCCAATAAATAAAACTGAAATACAAGCATTTATTTTATGACAGATATTCTCATCATTGAAAAACGCCACATAAATGTAAAAACAAACTTGTGCCTTTGCTGTGAGCGGCTCAGCTCTCCTAAGACATAACGGTAACTTTACCGGGAGAGGGGACGTCTCCGGCTCGTCTCCATGGAGATGTCGACAAAAGTCAGCAGAGTTTGAGATTTAAACAGGAAAGGTCCTCATCTAAATATATTCTTTGATTACCCACGGCAGAAACATCACATACTGTGTCGAGCTGCTCATTAGCTGCATGTTTTGTACTGATGGCAACAGTATAGTCCAAAATGTTACGCAGTGCGCCTTTAAGTATTGTTTTGACACCATTTGATGAAAAAACTAAATGAAATGGCACATACAGTGTTGAAATCTCACTGTGTTTTCTCATAAAATGCAGCTCTGTCCATCTTAAAACAGTGAGGAAAGATGTAGGTCACTGCTAAACTAGTGGGCGAGGACTCAAAATGGGTCACAGGAAAAATAAAGAAGAATGACCTTAAAACAATTTGAGTTTTTCAGCGAATGGGCTCATACTCTGTTTAAAAAAGAAAAGAAAAAAAAAGAGCTCAAAGTCATGTTTTAAAGCTCGCAGAAATGCTCGTACGCGGGTCATCCCAATTCATAACGTGGTTAGCGAACTCACATAAATTGCGTTACTGAAATCAGTGCAGGGGAAGTGCGAGTGTGGAGCTATAATTTAGTATTGATTCGTCCAAATCCGTCCATCTGCCGCGCGATCTGTTTCTAATGGGCCACAGCCGGAGCAGATGCAACAGTGACTTTTATAAAAGAGACGCACAAAGAAATCCAGCTCGGCGACAGCGAGACACGGGAGCAGGGGTCGGTGTCGAGGTGAAGGATCGGAAAATCACATTAAAATTTCAATATTTTTCGACACACAGTATTGATTCCTGAATATGAGATCTGTCCATTTTTGAGGTCATTTTCAGATGGGACTCAGATTTAATGGGCTACAGATGAATTTGTAGCTTTTTTTTTCCGCATTTAAGTGAGTTGAAATTATAAGTATTCAGTGAAGTTTTGTGTGTGTTTAATGGGTGTACAATGTTTTTATTATAATTTCAGAAATGTCAACATAACAAGCTGCGACCAAAATAGGAACATCAATTTCGACTGATATGAACAGTAATGATGCAGCATGACGTTTTTGTGTCTAAAATCAAAAATAGTGTTTTCACATTGTGGAACAAATAGTTTAGTGCAGTCGTTCTCCAGATGCTGTCAGGACCCACTATAATCCTAGGGTCCCAAGCCGTGACCCAAATAATAATTGAATTTCTTGTATATCATGGAATATACTATATTTTCTCCACAAATTGATTTTGACAAAACATTAAATAAACATATAGAGCTAAAATTATTATCAAAGAAAAAAAAATATATATTTTTTTACAGATTAAGCTGTTTCTACACTTTTATAGAAGATAAATATTGCACAAAAGGACTGAAAATGGTTCCACAAATCACTTTTGGGTCCCAACCCACCAGTTGAGAACCACTGGTCTAGTGCAGGGCCTGCAACCAAAAAGAAAGTCTCAAAGAGCCCCAAAAGTCATTTGTATCCGCAAACAACAAAGCATAAACATTGTTATGTTGATGAATAAATGCTGAGTAAATAAAATGAATGAATAAATGAATAAAAAAGTGATTGTTGTAAATATAAGCGGATCTGGATGCTGGATGGTCGCGCCTGCATAGTTTCATCAAATAATTTGCCACAGCCTTCATTACGGCACAGATTTTACATCTTACTATTGCAGATTGTCACTGATACATTTTTTTTCAACTACAGAGTACAGACGATGACTCAAAAACCTTCATCTAGGAGTTTTTTTCATCAAAGCTCAAAAGAGGCTTTAAAGAGCCGCGTGTGGCTCTCGAGATCGCGGTTGCCCATACCAACGGTCTAGTGGTTCAGGCTGCTGCACATGTGACTTAACAAAGTTCTGTCCTCCGAGTCCCAGCTTTAGTAATTTGCTAAATGTCTCTCCCCATTCTTCACCCCCCTTTCACCTTTTGTCCAATAAAGCCGACGAGAAGATGTAATGCTGACTGCCAATCAAAATTTAGCAGCAGTAGCATGGGGATAGTGTTTCCATCCAAAGTAAAGGGATACACAGGATATATTGGACAGAAGCGCCATACCATTAATATTACATACAAAACCTAATGTTGTAGATTATGTCCCAAACATAGAATTAAGTGTCTCATAACGAAATATCTGATAAAAATGACTGTTACACGCTAAACCCACGTGCGGCGCTTCACTCGTCGTTGTTAAAATTCAAAAATATTCATGGAAAATCTGGGCTAATAGGTGAAGCAAAAGGCGGTTGAGGATGAGCTGATGATTGAATGATATGAACGCACAGAAAATCAATGTAACGCATGGGATTTCATTATCTGTCTGAATGAACAATTGAGAGGTCACTATGGCCTTTATTGAACTATATTGATTTCGGTGAAAGATTGTTAACATGCAAAAGCAGGGACTTCGGGGCGAGACACTGTAGACTCCACAGAGCTGTCACTTGCAATAAAACAGTGGCTTTCTCGATACGCGTAACAGCCATTAGACGAGGTACGTTATACAGTTTACTAAGTAATTTTGAATCAGGGCATGTATTTGCTTTTAAGACGAGCTACATCTGGAGAAAAAATAAGAAAAGCAATTCCATTAACTTTATCTTAAAATATTTCATGGTGCTGGTTTGGAAACACTTTTTACGTGTGGGCTTTTCTTTATTTTCAACACTATTTACATTGTGTGATTCTCAGTGAAGACATTAAACTATAAATGAAACCCGTGGGATTGTGTAGGAAACAAACAAGGGTGAAATGACTCGAAATATGTTTTATATTTTTAAATTCTTCAAAATTGCCATCCTTTATTCTTGGTATCCTCCCAATGAGCTTCATAAGGTGGGATTGTTTATTAATCTGTGGAGTCAAAACCGACTCTGAGGAAGCCCGTGAAATGACAAAAGCAAGACGGCTATTTTGAAGCATGTATGTCAACTTTTTTAATTCCATATGAGTTCATTCATAAAGGAAAGCCCTCAGTGGGAATCTGCAATGTGCCTAGTCTTGAAATAAAAGAAAAAACATTTTCACCAGTACTGTAGGCCTATATTGTTTTCTGGGAGTCCCTCAGGGCCCTTATGTACAGTAGAGTTGCAGGGTGACCTTTATGGAATGTCTATCTCTTCTTATGACACAATGTGCTTATTTTCACAAAGGAAGTAAAATAATACTAAAAAAAAAAGTCAAACCAGGAAACATTTGAGCAAAAATCTCATATACAATTGTGTTAAAGGTGCGTTATGGAACTTATCAGTGCGTATTTGACCTTTTAGTGACCCAGCGGCTGTTGGGGTGGTTAGCGTGGTGCCTTTACTTTCACATATGATGCCCCAGGGTCAATTGTTTTTAGAGTTTCTGGTAGGTTTTCCCCCCAGTCTCCGTGGTTACACCTGCATTCCATTGATCCTGGATCCTAAAGGCCTCTGCAAAGGAAAGTGAAGGCGGTATGCTAACCACCCACATGGCCATTGGGTCACAAAAAGGTCAATTACGCACAAATATCAACTTTTTTTTCTTTGCATAAAAAGTTCCATAATGCATCTTTAACCTCTGACCTGAACCGAGCACATTTTCTCCAGTTTGGCTTGACCCCCAAATCTAAAAGCTTCTCGAAAAAAGAGTCGAAACAGCGACACAAACGAGGATGAAAACGCGACAAAAAAGCCACAGAAAAAACAGCAAATATGACATAAAAGTGACAAAAATGTGACGAAAACGCAAAAAAAGGCAAAAACAATGAAAAAACACTAAAAGGACAAACAAAAACGCTTCAAACATGTGACATAAACGCGACAAAAATAGTTACGATCAGTTTTGTGGGTCTTTCAAATAAGGCGTTACTCTGGCCTATTCTGTGAGCTCCAGTCGAGAAGCTTTTAGATTTGAATGAAGCTAAACTGGAGAAAATGCGCTCGGTTGAACTATAGGTACTAATGTCTCAGTTTATTCATGCATATATTTATTACTTTTAGTGACTTTGACAGCAGCACATTACCTTTGCATTCAACTAAACTTTAGTTCAAATCTATCTCCTTAGGAACGCTACTCTTCTAATTGATTTAACACGATATAAAGTAGTATTGATATCACGTAGCATTGTCCTGATCCCGGCCTCTCTCTTGTCTTCCCTCAGACCCTGTTGAAGGCCCGAGCCAGGATGACACCAGTGCAGCGGAGCTCAGCAGCGACGACACCCATGTCTGTGACAAATGCTGCGCCGAATTCTTCACGTGGCGCGAACTCACCGAGCACCAGAAGGTTTGCGCGGCGGAGGACCCTACGGTGCTCATCGTGCGGGACACCGCGCGCTCCCCCAACGAATCCTCGCCTCGTCCCAGCGTCCTGTCCAGCGACTCCTCCCCTCCCCCGTCCCCGGACTACGAGGCAGAGGAACTCATGCTCGGGAACGACAGTGAAAGTCTGGACAATTTAGACGAGGCGAGAGAGCAGGACGATGGCATGGAGACAGAGAATTTTACGGATAAATTCACTTGCAACAACACTTCAAACTCCAGCCCTCAACCTTCAGGGTCAAATTCCCCATTGCGGCCCGCGGCGATAGGATACAACATGCCGAATACGAACGTGACGCTTGAAATCCTTCACAGCACCCGGGTGGCAGTCGCGCAGTTTTCCCAAAGTTTAAGTAACAGTTCAGGGGCAAAGGGTGCGCCCGCTGCCGCTATCCCGGTCATTTTAGAGCACCTGCTAACGCTACAGCAGCAACAAGTGCATCAACTCCAGCTGATAGAGCAGATCTGCAGCCAGGTGGCCTTCATGAATAGACAGCCCACACAAGCCGCGCTCAACCCAGTGTCCAGGGCTTTCCCTCTGTGCCCTACCCCGTTTCCCGCAACTGCCAGTGGGATCCCGCCACCCTCCATCCTGCCTCTCTCTGGAACTATTCCTTCCACGGTCAACGGGCAGGCCGCGGTAACGTTGGCGTCGAGGCTTGAGAAACCGCAGAACTTGCAAACTTTTTCCAGAGATTCTTCAGAAAACTCCTCTGGCTCAAGCGGCATTACCAGCATGTCCACGTTGCTTTCCCCCTACACAGCCGCTAGTTGCATTAGCGGCGCCCAGACGCTGAGCTCCTCCACGCCACACTCGCTTGGGCCAAACAACCTCCTTAGCTCATCTTCAAACTTCCCATTTCTACCTCACAGCCCAACCAGCGGCGGCGTCATCTTCCCCAATCCTTTAGCTAGCATCGCGGCCACAGCTAACGCCCTGGACCCCCTGGCGGCGCTAATGAAGCAGCGGAAAGGCAAACCTCCAAGCTTGTCTTTATTTGATGTAAAACCAAGCCCGGAGGAGCCCTTCTTTAAGCACAAGTGCCGGTTTTGTGCCAAAGTGTTCGGAAGCGACAGCGCACTCCAGATCCACCTGCGCTCGCACACTGGAGAGCGGCCCTTCAAGTGCAACATCTGCGGAAACCGCTTCTCCACGAAGGGGAACCTAAAGGTGCACTTTCAGCGGCACAAAGACAAGTACCCCCACGTCCAGATGAATCCGTATCCCGTGCCGGAATACCTCGACAACGTGCCAACCACCTCGGGGATTCCCTACGGCATGTCATTCCCGCCGGAAAAGTCTGTCTCCTCTTCGTGGCTGGAGGGCAAGCCTGTTGTTGCACCACCGCCTCTGCCCGCCAGTTTAGGTCCTCCGCTTGCCTCCGCCGTTACCGGTATGGGCGGCTCGAATGACCCCGTAAGTGTAACCGCATCCATTAAATCTCCCGCTGTAGGTGAATGCATGTCATTGTCACCTAACCACGCAGGCAATGAGGCTCGTTTCTCTCCTGTTTCAGAGCCTTCAGAAGACCCCAATATACTGAAGTCTGACGGCCTGCCCTTGCCACAAAACTGTGCCCCAAAACCCGCCTTCCAATCTAGTGCGATCTCCACTCCCGAAGAGAGCACCTCACCTGCCCCCACTTCCCCGCCTAACCACGCCGAAGACACTAAACTCTCCTTCTTCCTCGAATCTATGCAGCCGTCTGAAACCTCCAAGTTGCAAAAGCTAGTTGAAAACATTGACAAAAAGATCACCGACCCCAATCAGTGCGTACTTTGCCATCGCGTCCTCAGCTGCCAGAGTGCGCTAAAAATGCACTACCGAATCCACACGGGGGAACGGCCCTACAAGTGCAAAGTGTGCGGTCGCGCGTTCACCACTAAAGGCAATCTAAAGACTCATATCGGCGTCCATAGGGAAAACCCACCTGTGCAAGTGCAGCATTCGTGCCCTATTTGTCAAAAGAAATTCACTAACGCCGTGGTCTTGCAGCAGCACATTCGCATGCACATGGTTGGCCAAATCCCTGACTCAAATGTTACGGAAAGTCCCCAGGAAATGGACTCCTTTAGCGATAAGAACTTTGACAGTCTAAGCAGCAACAGCAATGATGTAACGGATGATATTTCAATGGACGAGGAGGATGAGGAAAGTATGGAAGAAAATCTTAGCAGTTCGCCGAAACCATTTTTGTCAAGTCTAGCCGCTCTGGAAAACCAAATGAGGAATATAGACACTGCATATAAATCACTATCAAACGGTTTCCATGACAGTATGAAAAGTTTAGAAAGAAGTCCCCAAAGTCCAGGCCAGACGAACTTAGACGGAGCGAGGATCAGATCTCCAGCTGTGAGCAGCAGTAGGTCAGAATCTCGAGAGGATTTCGCGGCATCCGTGAAGACTGAGCAATCTCAAAAGTCGATCAACACGGCAGAGATGACCGGCCCGGAGCAGAATGAAACTCAATCCACCAAACTGAGCGTGAAAGAGGAGACGCCATACTGCATGTCCTTCCACTTCAGCAGAGGTAATTGCCGGCTTCCGAAGTGAAGTAACTAGAGTGATATTAGTCGTCTAATCTAACTCTCTATCTAACATTCACAGGAGTTCATAAGACCCACACAATGCACATATTTTAAAATGGAAAAGTAATGTCTTTATCGAGTATCAAGTATAGGCAAAGTATAGTGTACTCCATAAAGTACAACAAAAAAAGTTACTTCATACACTATTTTTATCTGAATAATTCCTGCCTCTGTGCATATTGTGATATTGTGAACCTATATCCGTATTCTTCTATATGTGATTTTATCAAAATAGATAGCAGTGGAAACATACAAGGATCTTTTTTGTTTGGGATTGGGGACATGTACTGGACCTTAAAGTTGCTAAAACACCAATCTGGCCCAGTCATGTCTCAAATAAGTTTAGTCGACTTTTTGTTTTGCTGCAAATATGTAAAATTACTTATTTGCTCTTTCCAGCTGCTGGCCAAAGCACTCCCAGCCTCATCACCAGCTCCACACCATTAGGCCATCTCAAACCAGACTTGAATGGACAACCGAACACGTCCAGTGAGCTCCTGCCTCCTCCTGCTCCCTTTGCTGTGCACGTTCCCCCGGCCTACCCCTCCTCAGGCAGCCCAGGACCCCTTTCCCTCCTGGGGCCTGCTCCTCCACGACGCACCCCCAAACAGCACAACTGCAACGCTTGTGGAAAGAACTTCTCCTCAGCCAGTGCCCTGCAGATCCACGAGAGGACGCACACCGGCGAGAAACCATTCGTCTGTTCAGTCTGTGGCAGGGCCTTCACAACCAAAGGCAATCTCAAGGTGAATGCTCTTGAACTGATTTGTTCCTCAAAATAATGTGTTTGTTTCTTTGTTTGTTTTTTATATAATATTATCCAAAAATAACTTTTTTGACCACGCTAATGCTCTCAAGATTTGAGTAATCGAGCAGTTTTGAGTAATCCTCTTCTCTTTGGTCATTTATTATACTAGTCCTGGAGGGCATTGAGCTGTATTTTTCTGATTTTGTGGCTAAATAGTTAGAACACGAAAGTGTCCGAAAAAAACATCACCAGGTCTTCTGACCAGCTCTGCGGCCAAACTGTGTTTACTATGACACCATTGATCTGTATGCATGCTGTTAGCTAAAAATTAATGCATGTCTTTTCCAATTAAACAGACGTATCCCACAAAACAGACGGCCACTGCCTGCCACTCCAACCAAATGAAATGCAAACCAGTCCTTTTGTTTATCCTTTTCATACACAGAAATTATAATGAATATACTACATATAAATTTGTATTAATTTATATAACTTAACATACAAAATGCTGAGGTGCCAAAAGTAGATTTATAAGCCACAATTATGCATATGTCTGACTTAAGAGATATTTTTTTCACGATCTGTTTAACACCTCCAGTAAAGACTTTTGATATGGGAAACATATCTTAAAATATATCATATCCAGAAACTTCCTATTAAGCAAAACAAAAAGGTGTCTTGTTATGGATGTAAGACACTCACAAACAGTGGATTCTTAAATGACTAACCCACTTTGACTGGCCTCTATTTTCTAAACCTGGTAATTTTTGTCTTTAGGTGCATATGGGAACTCACATGTGGAACAACGCTCCGGCCCGTAGGGGGCGCCGTCTCTCAGTAGAGAACCCTCTGGCGCTGCTTGGTGGAGACCCACTGAAGTTTGGAGATATGTTTCAGAAGGATGTGAGCTCTCGGACCGTGGACTCAGGGTTTTGGAGCAGATACGCTTCAGCCCTAACTAACGGCCTGGGCCTGAAGACCAACGAGATCTCAGTGATCCAGAACCGACCACTGCCTCCCATCCACCCCCTGAGCCTGGAGCGGGGCAGCACCCCCAGTGCCATCAGCAGCCTCACCAAGACCATGGAGTTGGGCAACAACAGGCATTTCTCCATGTTGATCGATGACAGCAAAGAGATTGGAATCAACTGAACTAAACTTATGCAAATGACTATGAACTACTGTATTTGTAAAAACATGTTCTTGTTATGTATTATCTATATGCTTTATAAATGATTTTTATTGAAGGACAAGCGCATCGCATTCATGTTTGATCTTTGCTGTCACTTTGGGGATCACCTCTCAATAAAATACGTTTATTTGAGCGTTTATAAGATTCTTGGACATATTGTTCCAGAAACAGAGTGAAAACTGAAATAAATAATGCAAAGCCTTTCTCTCCTCTGGACAGCGGCCAGTGCTGCTAAAGCACAAACCTGCTCCTAAATGCCCATAAGTGTGACTCCAGAGATTCTGTCTCTGTCAAGGTGGAAATGGTCACAAAGAACATTTAGACTGAATAAAAGATAGAGGAAAAACTAAGGTTGTCTTTTTATTGTCTGCTTTGTTAAACCAACTTAAACTGTCGACTAGACTGGGTTTGGTTGAGTTGAGGACGTTTCGCATGTATTCACAGAAGCTTCTTCTTAGCTCTGGTGGTCAGAATGCGACACTGTACCCAAGCTAGAGTCGTCTCTCTTAAGAGGAGGGAACCAAAACCGCCAACACCCACCTATTTGAGTTGGCTACAGCATCACTCAATTAGCAAGTCTTTGTTATGCTCCACTGCTGAGACAGAGAGCTGAGACAAACCATTAACATTAACAAAGGATCTCAATAGGCCGCTACAGAAAGGGGATATGGTACGCCTCTGTCCCCCACCCCTGTTGAGACAGGGCTTCTGCTGTTTCATAAAAATGGACTCCTTAAACCATCTCTTCTCCCTTGCTAGTATTTTTACTTCTTAGGCCTAATCACATAAGACATGAGACATGATGTAACCAAGACCAAAGTTTGTATGGCCCTGGATGTGAGACCAACGTCTTGTGTTTGTTTATAAAGTATAAATTGTCCTTAGGGCGGCACGGTAGCACAGCGGTTAGTGCTCTAGCTTCACACCTAGAAGGTCCCAGGTTTGATTCCCACCTGGACGGGGCCTTTCTGTGTGGAGTTTGCATGTTCTCCCCGTGTCTGCGTAGGTTTTCTCTAGGTACTCTGGTTTCCCCTACCACCAAAAACATGTACAATAGGCCTGGATGGATGATGTGTGTATGGTGTAGTTGTGACAGCGCTTCTGTCAGTCTCCCCAGGGGAAACTGAAGCTACTAACGTAGTTTATCACCACAGAGTATGGAGTGAATGTAAAGTGCTTTGTGACCATGTCTGTGAAAGGTGCTATATAAATAAAGTTCTTCTTCTTAATAAGTTTTTCATCGAACCCCTTAACCCCTGCATTAACCAAGCACATTTTCTCCAGTTTTACCCAAATCTAAAAGCTTCTTGACCTGACATCTTACAGCCTATAAGCCAGTGTAACGCCTAAGAGGTTCAGTGCACCAGAATATAATTTAAGCACACCACTTTAGGAATTCCAAGAAATCATAAAACAGAGTTAAGAATTATTTAAATTACTCTTCTATAAACATATTTTAAACATTCTTGAACGTTGTTTGATAAAGAACTAGGATATAGACCTGCAATATTATTTAGACAGAAAAAATATATTTTTGTAACAACTAAACCTAGCTCTGTACGATCCATTTCCATCAAGTTACCCAACTTGATCTCGTTCTGGACCCTAGATTGACCCATAGACTGTAAAATGAAGAATTGACATAGGCTTGTCTCGTTGATATAATGCTTTTGTTTTTCTTTTGTAATAATATATATTTTTTTGAAAGGCTCATTTTTCATTTCTACACTGAAGTGGGCATGCACGTCCTCAAGTGACGTCATCACGCAGCGTGCCCAGCCAAGATGGCTGACAGTATTCCATTAAATCCGGTGAGGAAGAACTCGAGGCGAATACCGTATTACAACTCCGCGAGACTTTCAAGGTACAGTGGCTCCGTGTGTCCTTTCTTTGGTCATAATAAAATATCTGTTTATGACTGAGCTTCCGGTGTCCGTCGTCGCTGTTTGTTGTTAAGCAGTTAGCCTGTGTTGCTAGCTCTGTGATCATGTTCCTGCCCCTTTTCTCATCTGACAGCTGTCTGTTCCGCATCCCCAGGAAATAAAACATTTCCTGCTCACTTCCAACCATATAACATCACATTAACCCGTGCAGTGCGGACACTACAGCCAGGAAGATGCGTATCTACAGCTAAGACAGCCCTCTTTGACAATTCACGTCATATGATCAAGCCTCACCTGACTCCAGTGTCAATACTGTGGGAGATGACTAGAATGAGCTCATAAAACACCTTCGACTTCTCTTGAACTGACGTGTACACTTTTCCAGGTATGTTTACTGAACAATGGCAGCTTTTGTGACGATTTGGCTTTTGTAGGGAGAGCTGTACTACTCAACTCAGTTTATTATTACTGCCTTTGGATGTTGGAAATCAAAACAATTGTTGTATTTTGTCAATTATTATTATTAGCATGGACTTTCTGTGGTAAGCAGTGTTTATAATGGCGTTGTCCTCTCTGGGACCTGCTAAGTAATCAAGCAACACGGATGTTTTAGGCTAGTATGTCAATTTCCCTGTGGTTGCTAAATAAAAATGTGTTTTCCCCCCATTCACGATAAGCATATGTAGTTATTGAAAGTAAAGTGATTTTAATAAGCATATTTATTATGGCCCTGAACTGGCCAGAATTCACAATGTTGGTATTTTCCTCCCACATATCTGCAGTGAACTTTGGCCACATTTTTGCCATCTGACTGTCATTCTTTGTCATTACCTATCGTCTTCAAAAATGGCCCGATATGGAGAAATTATTTACTTATAAGTTCTCCGATTCAGTAGAGGGGAAAAGAAAACTTTCATAACTTGTATAAATACAAATACCTTGTGATAGATTAATGTTTGTTGAAAGCCGAATGAAAGAAATGAGTGCTTTTATTTCCAGATATAAAGATTTTATAGGTGCGATGAAGAAGCTTTGAGTGTATATTGATCCCAGAAGCCTTTGGAAGCAATAACATTATACATTTCCATATTAAATTATGTTGTGACGTAGTGTCAGTCAATGGTCGTTATATAACTTGTATAACTATGTGGTCTGTACTGTTATATCCTCTGCAGGAGTGACCTCTCTCTTCTTACATGCTCGTAATCATAGCTGTTTGCAGAGGTTTTGCTGCTCTTTCCGTAAGCGCAGAGTTGGATCTTCTTAATCCGACTTAATCCAACTGATGCTAAACTCATGTCTGTGACGAGCTCGCGTCTGCGGGGACGGACGACACGCTTTCCCACGTGATGTCTGGGGACTTAAAAGCTGTGATGCACATTTTATTCATTTACATTTGGTTTACTTTTGGTCAAATAAAGGAGCTATAGCCGTGATTCAGATCTGAGCCGGTCTGACCTGCTGAAAGGGCCTCATGAATAAGACATTAAGTGCTTCTCAATGCATTTTTAGTATTTGTGTAGGATGTGGATTTGAGAGGCCTCAGAGTGATGCATGCCATTTAAATGCTTTCAATCCCTCTGTTATGTGATATTATTGCTATGATTGCCTCTCATTTACGAGAAACCTAACCATCAGAGCTCATTCTGCGGTGATATAACGCTGTCACGTGGCTTCAGTCTTGTAGTGTTGTTGATATGCTTTTTGTTTTGTATGAGAGAAATGTGTGCCACATCACACTGCAGAGGTGTCCAATGATGGAGGGAGCGGATGAAGAAATAAAAACATGATTCAATCTTAAGCACTTTAATGCCGTGATGTCACCTGAAGCCAAACCATACCCGTCTTTGTATCCCGATGAAAGTGAATATGATATTTATTCGTCTGTAGATTCTCCCTGGAAGATGACCCTTCTAACCTGGATGAGATGCCTCTGATGATGTCGGAGGAGGGCTTTGAGAACGATGAGGGCGACTACCAGACTCTGCCCCGGGCCCGCGCCCACCACCGACAGAAGGGGCTGGGGTGGTTCCTGTGTGGGGGCTGGAAGATCCTCTGCAGCAGGTACTCTACTCTTTCAAATATACAAAAACAGTCAAGTACTTCCACTCATTCAAATAGGGCTCTTTGTCAAACGAATTGATGAAAGAATACTAAAAATACAGATTTGCTTGGACAATCCTAGCAGGGTCTTGTGTTGTCGTGTATAGAACAGTATTGTATTGTTTACTCAACTACAGTGTTGTTTTTGGCAGCCCTTTTAGTTTTAGTCTTAGAAAATGCTTTTAGCTTTAATCACATTTTAGTCATTTATAAATGTGATGGCTTTAGTTACTTTTTAGTCAGTTTAAAATAACTATTTTTATCTGGTCATTGTTATCATAAAAAAAGGTGTAATGAAGGTGAAATGATATCATTGACAAAAACAACTCTGCTACACTATTGGTATTGCTATTGTTCATAATTTCAGTATTTAAGTTTGTTTGATTTTGGCTTTAACATTTTGATCAAATAATAGTTAGTAAATCACCTATTACATAAATTACCATAGTAATAAAAATATGACTGTAATCCTGGACTTCCGGCACTGGAAATCTTTGCTCAGTTAAACACAGTTTCTCTTCTCACACATTGTACTACCGGTCACCTACTGCACTATTTAAAACTACCACCCACAGCCCCCACGTTCAACTCTCTGTTACTCAGTGGCCCGTTTTCACGAAGCTCTACTTCGGCACTAAAACCGCCACGAAGATGTTTAAATATTAAATGGTCTATGCACCGGTCAAAACGATAATGTAAAATGTATGTGTTAACCAGACTCTGCCCCGCGCTGTATTATTCAATTCAAAGATTTAATTTGTCAATTGATTTCACGATGAATCGAAAAAGTTCATTCTCTCGTCCTTGTTGTGGAGCGAGGGATGCAACTTAGTGTGACAAATGCTTGGTTGACTCATTGATTAAGTGAATGATTGCAATTTAGACGGATTTTTATATGGTTAAAAACGCTTCAAGTCAGAGTAATTTGATGATTACAGCAGGTGGAAGGCTGAACTACGTTGACATGTTTATTAGGGTTAAAATGGTGGCATATACAGGTGCTCGTCATATAATTAGAATATCATGAATGAATGAAAAAGTGCATTCACTTCCGTTATTCAACTTAAACTGTGGAACTAATATATGATAGACTCACTACATGCAAAGTGAGATATGTATAGCCTTTATTTGATATAATTTTGATGATTATGGCTCAAAACCCCAAATTAAAAATCTCATAAAATTTGAATATTTTGAAAATGGACTGTAAGCCATAATCATCAAAATTATAACAAATAAAGGCTTGACATGATCACTTTGCATGTAATGAGTCTATATCATTAGTTCCACATTTTTAGTTGAATTACAGAAATAAATACAATGAAAACGTTTTTCACGATATTCTAATTATATGACGAGCACCTGTACATTCACACTGAGCGATCGTTGCCAGTTAAAAAAAAACCTTTTAGCAGCGAGATTATAGCAAATTAGTTTGACCCGTTCCTGATCCCAACACATAATGAAAAGGTTCAATATGTGGATTTTCAGAGCGTTCCACTGCACAGTGACCGAGTGGCTCGCAAGAAGGTCACGGATTTGAAACCCAGATTGTGTGCTTTTCCTGTATCTAAATGTAGGGCTGGTAACCGTTACATTGTTTTCGATACTAATGCCTGAACGATACTTTTTCTGATACCTATGCTTAAGTATTTGTCACGTAGAACCATAAAACAGAACGATAATGTTAATTTATCCCATAAAAGACATTTTCTTTTGTATTTGTATCCTTTATTTGAGCTGAAACACCCGTCACTTCCTTTAATGCTGTCCCTGGACCAACAGCTTCAGAACTTGATCTCTAATGATGATTTCATTTTTTCGGTGCCAGTTTTTGATACCATATTGTAGGGTTGGGCCATATTGTATCGCATATCGTTATCGCGATATAATGTTTTGATATCGTTGTAATTTTTTATATCGTTGTGGACACAATATGATTTATGTTACGCTCTGCTCCATCAGAGCAGCATAAACGGTGACTGTAGAACACGGGGACACGTGCTGAAAAAGTACAAATGAAATGAAGGATGTAAACTGCTTGAGTAGATCATATTTGCGAGACAATTATGCCGTAAAAAAAAGAAAAGAAGAAAATATCACTGAATGAATCTTCCCGATAGGCGTAAGGCTTGGATTTTGAAGTAATTCGTCCATTGTCAATTATATCGTCAAATATATCGTTATCGTGATATTTATTTTTCCATATCATGATATAGATTTTAGGCCATATCGCCCAGCCCTAGCATATTGTTTAATGGTACAGAGCCCCATCTAAATGGCTTTCCTCAGCTTGTTTCGGTTCATCCATTAACCCAAAAACATGCTCAATGGGTTTCATTCTTTCTTTTACTCCAAAACCAAACCTACAGTAGTTGTAGATCTGGAGATTTACTTTACCTTTTGTTGTTGTAGTTATTCCCTTCAAATACAGTGTTATTTCTGCTTCTGCCCTTCGTCTGACATTCTTAAATGTTGTGCCAGCGAGTACAGCTTATAGTTCAAACGTATTGCACACATGCTGTTTTGTACCGCACTGTTATGCGGAGTGTTGCTGTATATTTCCCCAGTTGTCCCCGCGATGATCAGTTTGTGTTTCAACGCTCTGGTAGTTGAGCATGAAGTGCAAAGAGAGGATAAGGGCGTGTTTTTGGACGGGTTTTTTGGACGCGCACCATCAGTCCCAACAAGATTGTCAGGTCAAACGGAACAACGCGGGCTTTACGCAGCTCATAATTCACGCCGTCCTCTGCGGAGACGTTTGTTTGAACAGTGCGTGGCATTCATGAACGCCGCGCAAATAAATAGATGTTTACTTAAAGAGAAATTCGTATGAAAATTCAGATTTCGTCGACTTGTTGTTGGGGAGTCGGTCGCCGTGGCTGCATATTGATCGCGCGCCGCCCTCCCTCGCGCTAATGAACAAATCGGATTCTTCACAGCTGACCAGTTTGATGCTTTCCAGTAATTTTCTGTGTGCTTAGTGCGGGATTATAAAAGGCAAATAGTTCACTGTGAATAAGCCGGCGCTGTTCAAATGCCTTATTATTTGGAGAGCCGTCATTTGCTCAAATAATCACCGTTATGAATCTGCCCCCGCGGCACTCGGAGACGCGGCCAACGTAAACATGACTTTCCACCAAAGTTCGATTTATTTAGCGTTTTGCCAACTTGAAAAGTGCAGGGGCCAAGTCGCGCGGCATGACGGTATACACGGGCACAGGTGCAGCCAGGTCACCGCCAACTTACACTGTTTGTCCGCCCCGATAATGCGTCACGAGCCTCAGCCAAGTCAATGGAGCTAATGGAAGTTGTACAGTAGTATTAAAGCGGGGGCATTATGTTTTATGCAGGTGTTTGATAATAATCTTAAACGCATCTTTATCAGTATCTTTGTTTGTTAGAAAATGCAATATTGATTCAAAACAGCTAAAACTAAATATCCAGTAGGTTCACTTCCTGGTTTTCCCTTAAGCCCTTCTTTGCAAGTTTCAATAAAGAGGGAGAAAACGTAAGAAACAAATTGCGGCTTGCGTGGCTGTAGTGAAGTCTGGCAAGTGTTTTTACTCCGCAATGAGAGGATTAAGCTTGGCAAGAGGATTCCTCAAAGTTGCGCGAGTGGGTTGAAACATTGCTCCAGGTATGTTTTTGATTAGGGAACAGCACTTTAACATTGTAAAAAGCTCAAGTGAGTCTATTCTGCTTAATACCACCCCTTTAAGAGTTAGAGGTGCAAAATGAAGCACTGGTGACTGCGCAATATATCGCCGAATTAATGTTCTGCCAATCAGACAATAGTTGGCATGCTCTCTCCATAAAATCCATAATGTATTTTATGAAGAAGTTAAGTGGCAGAGGAGAGCTCAAAGTCTTCTATATCAGCACAAATGAACTAAGGTCCAGTTATATTTTATAAATCAGTCCTAAAGTGGTGGTTGGTCAGTAAAAAAAAACATATTTAAATGGCAGGTTTTTGCGTTCCAACACCACCAAATAACAACCAGGTCAAACATTTGGAGATTTTCTATTCTCTGAGGTCATGAAAAACGCAAAACGCAACCTATCTGTCTGTCTTTCAATATAAGAATGTTTACTGATGATGAGAATTGTTGCCCTCCTCCAGCTGCTGCGACTGCTTGGCTCGCTGCTGTAGGAGAAAGAAGGAGCTGAAGGCGCGGACCGTGTGGCTCGGCGCTCCTGAGAAATGTGAAGAGAAATACCCCAAGAACGGCATCAAAAACCAGAAGTACAACATCATCACTTTTGTGCCTGGGGTGAGTCGCACTGAACAAGGCAGATCATCATATTCATAAGGCGACACTAAAGTTGGCTAGCAATGTTGAAAGTAAAACTGTCTGAAAAACAGGAACTAAAAGGCCACAGAATCACTACTTTTTTTTGTTAAGATAAGGCTGCCCCTGTTATGTAGTGTTATGTAAAGACGTGGCACTATTGGGCACCAGGAAGTCTAAGTTACTTATTAAACAGCCTTAATTAAGAGACCTGCATTTCCCTAAACCATAAAATGTCACCTGTCCAGTGAAGTGTCTAATATCGTAGTCGGCGCTGGACCAAACCTCTGCTTTTCCCGCTGCTCTTTGAATTATTAAAAACACACAGATTGAGTTTAGCCACAGCATTTTTCCTTAAAGGTCGGGAGGTTCATTAACTCCTCCATTGATCTCATTGTCTGTGATTATCTGTGACCAGACACCGGGTTCCCATTATTGCAAACATTATTCAAAATTTGACCTTAGATGGATGCAGTACTAGGGCTGTAACTGATGGATTGGCCATTAGAAAAGTGTCCTTTGCAGAGTCCCACATGAGCACCGTAGAAACAAGCTAAAGCTTTGTCCAGCCTTTCACTCATCGTCAATTACTGTACAAGGCAGGTGTGTGAAATAATCAATGAGTACATATACAAGTTTGTCATTGAGCAGAAATGCTAATAAAGGCCAATGTAGACGAGGATCTTGACTGCTAGAATTTTTCTGTACCACAAAAAAATGTAGCTGAGAATGTCAAGCATTCATTATTTTTTTATTTATTAGATTTTGCAACTTATCGTAATTAGGTGACGCAATATCCGTATCGCAAGAAGCCACAATATTGTCTCACAAGTCGACACAATTTCTACTAACTTGTTTTGACACAATTTGAACAAATTACTTAAAATGTGTGTGTAAATCAACATGCAACATATAAAAACGTTATGTTATCGCACTATTGCACTGTGTCGTAGTGGTTAAACAATGGGGCCAGCTGACGACCTGAACACTGAATGACTAAGCTATTCCATTTTCTTTCCTGAAAAAAAATATTTGCCACTGGATGGAAATAAATCTTGAACCACTGCAGAGGCGTATTGAAACAATGCCATAATCAAAGCTAAAGGCAGCAATGCAAAAATGAGCTTGTCTGACATTTTTGTCAGATCTAATTGATATCCCAAATTGGTGCAGAATCCTCTAAATCACAAACTTTCTTTGCCTCATATTTATTTACATACTTAATTTAATACAAAAGTTAATGAAACACGACACGAAATGTAGTTAAAACAACAACAGAATGGCAGTAGATCACAGAATAATCGGCATAGAAATGCAGAGTTGCGTCTTTGGAACCAAGGCCCCGTTTGTTTATGTAAATGGAGAACAGAGTAGGCCCTAAAATTGAGCCTTGTGGGACTCCTTTTGTTATGTCCAGATACCTAGTTTCATAACATAATAATAATGTCTGAGTTTCCATTAAACTAAGGTAAAGTTGGTGTCTCTAGTTGCACTAACCCATTCCGAGACCTGTCCCGATCATAGCTGTCATCGTTCAGCTCACGTCTGCCTCTCTCCTCTCAGGTTCTCTATCAGCAATTCAAGTTCTTCCTCAACCTCTACTTCCTGGTCGTGGCCTGTTCCCAGTTTGTGCCGTCGCTCAAAATCGGATATCTGTACACGTACTGGGCGCCGCTGGTAATTTCTTCACACGCTCCATTCACAATACACTTTATCTGCCATTGAGCCATTTTGTAATTGACCTTTCAATGGAGTTTTTACGTAAAAGGTTTTGCTTATTCTCAGGCTTTTGTATTAGCGGTGACCATGGTGCGAGAGGCTGTGGATGAAGTGCGCCGTTATCGAAGAGACAAAGAAATGAACTCCCAACTCTACAGCAAACTCACTGTCCGAGGTCAGACATGGATTTATAGATGAAGATAAATGTAACTGTCAATTCACAGAGAAATGTAAATGGTATTACTCTCAAACCCTTGGTGCTATTTGTGGGGAGGGGAAGGGTAGAGTTCAATGTCTTTGAGGAACACAGTTTGTGAACGCATGTGGAAAGCAGAGAGAGGGAGAGCAGGGAAGAGAGAGTCGAGCTTCCTCACAGCTTGGTGGATGAAGTTTTTTCTTCAGTCGGTTTTGTAATGATTTTGTGGGATCACCTGTTTTTCTGAGGGCTTTGAAGTGAATAGAGGGGAGAGGAGCACTGATGATCCTCTGAGCTGCTCTCACTATGCACTGACGGCTTCTACGGCAGGATGCAGCGCTGGCTCCGTGCCACACAGGGATGTCGCTTGAGGAGAAGTACAGATACTACTGAATCTAGTCAAACATTACCTCAATAAAAGTTCCTCAGTCACATTATTAAGTGAAAACACCAAAGCATTAACTGTGCAAAAAAAGCCTCATGAACTCGCAGGCTAGTTTTCTAGCATTTCTATGAACGTGACCCTGAAAAGTGACCATGCAAGTTGCCTATAAACTTAGAAGAATTGAGATACTCCAAACATCTCAGGAAAGTTAGGAATGAGTTTGAACCACAAGTAACATTGTACTTTAGTGGTTACCTATTTCATTGACTTGTTCTAAAAATCAGGTACAGGGTCATTAAGTAGAAAGCATCTGCTTTCTGCTTCTGATAAAAACTTTACGGCTTCAAGAGCATTCTTCTTTGTTGTGACTCAGTGGCGCTTGACTATACATCTCCACAGCGCCACCTCCTGTTTACAAAAAATGTATTACTAGGCTTTTAAAATGAACAAAACATGGCCAATTTACTTTGGAGCTTTTATAGAAATGTAGAAAGTATTATATGTATCTTTCAAAAGCTCTACTGTAAGTGCAGTACTTATGTAAGCTTCGTTACTCCCCACCTCTGCTGTTTACCCACATTATGATAGGCGATATTCTGCCGTACAGTGCCGCGCTCCCCGTGCAATTAGGAGCGGCATCTACACTTGTAACAGAAGTCGTGGCTCGGGTCGTGAGAGCATCGATTTTCTCTAGGTTTCTCCAGGGCCTGTGATCTAAGACGTGTCCTTTTGTTGATTGTGCGGTCGGTCCCCAGCGGCGGATCAGTGACACGCGCTGTAACTTTCACACCCGCTGAGTGCATCGGGCTCGCAGGCAGTTAAGTCTTGATGCATAGAGGGGGATATATTTAATCAACTGTGCCCTATGGTTTTGATCTACTTCATAAAAAAGATAACGTGTTACAAAACGAAGTCAAACAAAGCAAAATAACATGTAGTGTCTGTTTTGGAAGGCTATGTAAAGGGCTCTAAGCTTGGTGGAACAAAAAGACAATTGTGCGTATATATTTCAAGAATCTAAAATCAACTTTTCCTCTTTCTCAGGTAAAGTTCAAGTGAAGAGTTCAGACATACAAGTGGGAGACCTCATCATTGTGGAGAAGGTACGGACTTTTGTAATGAGCTTTTACTACTGGATTTTGTGCAGTTTTTCTCAATTGTTGAGTTGATCAATACAATGTTATTCATGTTAAAGTGTGGCTTTAAAGGTGCATTATGGAACTTTTTATGTGAAACTTCATCGGTGAGTATTTTACCTTTTTGGTGACCCAGTGGTTAGCAGGCAGGTCACTTTCCATGACAGTAGCCTCTATGATGCTCCAGGATTCGTTGTTTTAGGAGCATCTGAGTTTTCACTGCTCACCAGAAAACCTACAAAACAATCTATCCTGGAGCTTTGCCGAGGCTACCAGGGTTGAACGTGACGGCTCCATGCTAACCACCCACACATCCGCTGGGTCACAAAAAGGTCACGGATATCGAGCTTGTTTTCTCGCATTAAAAGTTCTGTGATGCACCTTTAACTTAAAACCCATCCGTCTGTGACATTATGCACATTCATGCATTTCCCTATAGAACCAGAGGATTCCCGCAGACATGATCTTCCTGAGAACGTCTGAGAAAAATGGTGAGTGAACAGTATTTAAAAATTCTGTCTTTTAACTGTGCAAATTTATTACGAAATAGACTGAATTTCTCACCTGTGGAGGATAAGGGACTCTGGTGTTCTCTCTCTGCCCTGCGTCACTGTTAAGATCATTTACAGGTGCTCGTCATATAATTAAAATATCATGAAAAAGTTCATTTATTTCTGTAATTCAACTTAAAATGTGAAACCAATATATGATATAGACTCATTACATGCAAAGTAATTACAGCTTACAGTCCATTTTCAAAATATTCTAATTTTATGAGATTTTCAATTTGGGGTTTTTACAAGCTGAGCCATAATAACCAACATTATAACAAAAAAAGACTATACATATCTCACTTTGCATGTAATGAGTCCATCATATATTAGTTTCACAGTTTAAGTTGAATAACAGAAGTGAATGCACTTTTTCATGATATTCTAATCATATGACGAGCACCTGTAGATGTGGGGTTTGACTTTCCCACCTTTGCCTCGTCCCATCGTGGCGGTCCATGATTTGTATTATTTATGTCGCATTGAACCGGCGACTGACGAAACCAATGCTAATAATTCGATGAGCAGTTTTAAGAGGAAGTGCTCACATCATCCCTCACGCTAATGCGGTTTATCCCGGTGTTGTGATGTTGTCTTTTGAGTCGGCCCTTTTGTAGACTGGGATTCCCTGATTTGTTCCCGTCTTTGAAATGATTATTCTTATCTGGTTTAGATGGGATTAAGTTGTAATTCAGACCTGATTTTATTCTTGTTTATTTCACCCTGATATTTTAAGATCCAACTATTTCCGACTGTTTGTTGCGTTGTTTTGAATTGTATCCATGCACAGTGATGTTTTGTTCGCAGACCTGTCAGCGCTGCACTCTTAAGTCATTTCTCTCCGCCTTGTTTAATGTCCCGTCATATTGAAGCCTCCGGGGGCGGGTTAGCTCTGCCCTTTGGCCCGTCTGTCAAACGGTTTGTCTCCTCTGATCGTTTCATGTGTAATATTACCTCGGATCAATGCAGGTCATGACTGTTGAGTGTCCTCAGCCGCGGTAGCACTCACTCCTCTCCAATAAGCTCTTTATTAATATCCTGCTCTGGAGTCGATCCTTTTAACACAGCAGTGCAGTTTCTGCTGCGATTTTGCACTGTGTACTTGAGCTCAGTTTTGGCAAAGAAAATACTATTAGATTACCGTGTGTTTGCAATATTTGTGCCTTTGACGGTGAACTGTAAATTCAGCTGATTTTGAACTCGGGACAGCATTTTTTATCAAGACGAGAATGCTACTTTTTTGCAAGCGTTTGGCTCATAGCGCTTTACTTGTTAGGAATAGGACGGTAGTATTTTGGAAATGAGAAAAAAGAATGTGTTAGAAAAGATTAGGATGTATTTTTTAAACTGTGAGATACTACACAACGCTCTTGACAGTCGGCGAGCAGATAAAGCCTTCAGTTAGAACTAATGTGTTTGGCCTTCAAGCATAAGTCTTATTTAAAGGCTTTAGGGGAAATCGAACGACATGCTTTCTAATGCTTATAAAGGTGATAGACTTGTAACTGTTTGAGGACATGCCTCCAGAAGCAGAAGTGTGAAAGTTCTGCATCAAAAGCATAAAATGGCTCAGGCAATTATGTGGCCGACATTTTCCACATGTGTAATGCCAATGTTTTATAATGTGTGCTATTGTGCGTTTCATATTTTCACCTGTAGAATTTCCTCTTTGATAAACTGTTCCTCTATCGTCATATTTTTGTGGCGTGATTTTCCAGGTGCGTGTTTCATCCGGACTGATCAGCTGGATGGAGAGACTGACTGGAAACTGAAAGTGGCTGTGGGCTGCACTCAGAGACTTCCTGCTGTCGGGGTGTGTACTGCACAATGCACTTCAACATTTAGCTTTAGCCTTTTACGCAGACCCGCTCACAGCTCCAGCGAACAGAAAAGCTTAAATCAACTTCAATCCCTTGTTGCAAACATACCAATCACTTATGCATGAATGTCCGCTTTAAATCATTTCATGTTGGCTACAGTGATATTGACCTTTTTGGCCTCTTTGTGCTGATGTGTCATTGTTCCATTGCTAACAGAGCTGTGATGTTTGGACCAGGTTCAGTGTATCGGGTGTTGGCTGCTGTGGTTGCATGTCACGCTTAATAATGGTAATAATTAAAATCAATTTTCTGGTTGAGGCCAAATGGGCTCGAGTCGCTGTTTGACTGAGCTGTGGATTATTAAGCTGATGGGGACTGAGGCTTTGAAATCTGTTTTTAAAACGGTAGTCGCTGCTGCTGACAGTTGTACAGGTGCTCGTCATATAATTAGAATATCATGAAAAAGTGCATTCACTTCTGTTATTCAACTTAAACGCACAGAGAAACGCATCACCTGGAATGTCCCGCTCTGTGGCTTTAACAGGACAATTTATTGCCACTTAAAGCGGTTTTCAGTGCTCTTCGTTTATACTCAACGTCTGCTAATTGGGAAATTTCTTTACTTATTCTCCAAGGGAATTATGAGGAATATGTGTCAATTGATTGTTAAATAATTCCAATAATAAATCCTTTATCCGTTTGTTGATCCAGGACCTGTTCTCCATCAAAGCGTTCGTCTACGCCCAGAAGCCGCAGCTGGACATCCACAGTTTCGAGGGGAACTTCACTCGGGTACAGTACAGTAACTCGCTGACACTTTAACGGCCTCAAAGACAAATGTTTTTAAGCGCATTCAGATCCCCTCCTCGCTATACAAACCGCTCCGTGTATATCACCGCGGCGTGTTGACAAGCGCCCACAATGGCGTCTTGTGTGTCGACAGTTATCTGCGGCCTTACATCACAAGCCCCTTCCCTGTCCATCCCTTCCCACTTGTTGCTTGGTGATTTTTTTTTTTCTTTTTTTTTTTTTCTCTAACTCACTCTCTCTCTCTCGTTCTCGTCTTGGTTTTTTATTAATAGCAGATTAGCGCAGCCCCCACAGTGAGTAGAGCCGCGGCACAAAGGCGGCCATTGTGGTTGGCTTTCACATTTGGCCACACACCAGGTTTAGTGAACGAGCATTTCCTCTACTCATTCATCCTCCGCGGCCTTCCTTTGCAGAGCGTGTGCTTTTAGCCCGGGCGCGATGGGAAAAAAATAGGTTCCCACAAGATCCACCCCCCACCCCGGCAAATGAACTTACCTATATATGAGTTGTTTTTTGTTTTTCCCTCCCTTGAAGCGGATGTAGGAGAGTTGAAAGGGTTCATACTACGGTGGAGAAAACGCGGCAAAATGTAAAGCTGATCAAGCAAATGTGTTTGGATGGAATGGTTGCACAAGATGAGAAAGATTTGCAATATTTGATAACTATGTTAAGTTATTGCAGTTCAATTGAATTTAACAAAAAATTATCGAATTGTGCGATAACTAGGGCTAGGCGATACGGCCACAAAATCTCATCACAATTTCACAAGTATATTGTCTTTTAAAGGCGACTAAAGCCTCTTCTTGGACTTAGACCTGGTGTTGTCCTGGTTTAGTTTCGGTTAAGACCTGTTTTAGTCCTTGCATCGTTTTTACATGGTTTAATCCTGGTTCTGTCTTTGATATTGTCCAGGTTTAGACCCGATGTAGACCCAGTGTTCTCTTTGTTTATTTCTGTTTGAATCCTTGGGTTTAATCCAGTTTCAGTGCATGATTCTGTCCGATTTTAGACCTGGTGTAAGCCTAGTTTTGTCCCGGTTTAGTCCTGACAGTAGAAGCAGTGAGTGGAGAAAAGTATTTGCGCTCAGAGCTGTGTTAGACATAAGACACACCGGATCACACTATGACAATGTTCCAAAAAAAAAGCAGGTTGTCATGGAGATCAGATCACGGTTCGATTCATCATATATGCCCAGCCCTAGCGAAGACTTTTAAAATCTATATCAGACCCAAAACCTGGCTAAAATGGGACTAAATCAGGAAAATCATGACTTTAACGAGGCTTTTGCACGATTTTAAGTTGCATTTTGTTTTTGTTTAGGGCAAAAATGTGTAAATCTCCCTCACATGGAAAACGCAGTTATTTTAACCCTATTAAATCTGCAACCGCGGAGAAGCCTTTGGGGTCACTGGGGGAAAACTGTGGAGATGGAGTTATGAGGCCAATGTCAGTGCGGTCAAGCGCTGTCCGACCGGCCATTTATTTTTCATGCACCCCTCTCTGCGCGCGAGTGGACTTTGCGGATGTGGCTGCTTGGGTATCATAATTATCATATCAGTCGAGCAATTTGAGACGAAACGGGAGCCGTCGGTCTGAGCACTCCTGACTCCAGCCGTTTTCACCTTTCGTCTTTATTTAAAGGGACGGAGTAAAGGAGGGCAAGGCGAAACGGGACGCCCCCCCAGGGACGTGTTTATCCCTGAAATCTCATCTATGCGCTACTGTTTTTAAAGGAGCCCGAATCGCCGAGCCAAATCTACTGGAGCTATTGATAAAGGGGCTACTGTCTTATAGCTGCGCTCGGCACCGCGGAGGCAGGTGCAGCTGAAATTAATGGGCAATAGAGACCCCGCTCTCCCGACGGGATCTGGGGAGAAGAAACGTGTCACTGTACGACGTCAAGTGTAGTTTGGTTTCTCAAAAGATTTTACATAACATTAGGACAACTACAAATTTGAATCGAGGACACAGCAACTTTATTTAGACCGCTTAAGGATGAACTGCATTGGCATCTTGTATTGCCCTCCCGGTACATTTTGATCCACCCTCAAAAGGCCTTTTCCGGTTGGGTTGTCATTTGTAATGTTTCTTTTTGTCCTCAATACGCACCTGATTGTTGTTGTTTTTTTGTTTTTTTTACCAACCTGGACCCAGATGCGCTCACTCTCATCCTGTTTTGTACCACGTTTAATTATTGCTTTCCACTTTGTTCAGGAGGACGCAGACCCTCAGATTCACGAGAGCCTGAGCATCGAGAACACGCTGTGGACCAGCACTGTGGTGGCATCAGGTTGGTACCTCTATGAATCAAACATTTATCTGTTATTGGACCTGCCCACACAGCCAGCGAATAGGTTGTTAGTTTTTAGCTTGAATTTATTTAATATCAGAACACTTAAAGCTACTCTAAGCCACTCCATTTTGCCAGACCGGCATGGTTGCATTCCCACATTGCGTCGCTAGATGCGCCACCTTCGCTTCGTACTGCAGAAGAAGACCAGCCCCCCTCACCTCACAGCACTCCCCCCACCTGCCCGTCACCATGTAAACACAAGCACGTGCAGGGATCGCAGCAGGAGTTAGCATTATGATAGAACTTTTACAAAAAGATCAGATGCAGCTGAAATCCTCATGAAATGTCTGTTTGTTTAATAATCCAGTATCTACCGGGAGCCGTCAGGTCTTTTTCCTCCTTATGATCACAAAGCAAAGCAGCACCAGGGCTGAGGCGTTCAAGGGTTGCGTGGAAAAAAAGCTCTGCACTGTAAACTTGGTTCTCAATGGAAGTATTATGTTGTGCAAGTATAAAAATGTTCACTTTGCCACACATCTTATTAATGCTGATAAATGTGTGTTGCACATAAGATTAATGAGATTTCCGTATCTCCTTGAATGCAGCGTGCAGTCTATGGCAGTGTTTTTCAACCTTTTTTGAGCCAAGGCACATTTTTTTCGTTGAAAAAATCATGAGGCACACCAACAGCAGAAAATGTGTCTTCAATAGGAACACCATATAGTCTCGCTCGCCACAATGCCACTGTAACCGACACCTGTTGCATTCATGCAGCACTAATTGATTCTGGCGATCACTAGACAGCACAGACACTCAAACGGCACATTATTTGTGGATAATAATTAATTCGTTTAAAAAATATATATATTTCAGACCACTAGACAATAGCTCACGGCACAGTGGTTGAAAAACACTGGTCTATGGTGTGGAGGGGAGTGAGGGGCGTTGGCGAGGAGGGAAAGCCAGGGGAGGGGAGGGAGCAGAGCTGGGTTCACTACTGACAAAAACATTCAAAAAGACACAGCTTAGTGCAGCTTTAAGCTTGGAGTCATATCAATGTAGGTGCTGCGTTTTGGCTTCATGCAGTGTTTCCCAAAGTGGGGGGCACTGAGCTGGGCGTCCCAAGATGATTTCAAGTATCGATTATGTATGTAAAATAATTCTTCTGAAAACAACATACATTTGTGAATTAAGGTAAAAAAACTATTAATATAATTATATGTATCTCTAAACTAGATAACTTTGTTGTGCTTGCGTTTTGCTAATTTGCAAATGTCTCTCCCCTTCACCCACTTTCACGCTGTGCTAAACAGTCAAAAAAAGCCTGCGGGCCAAAAATATGTAAAAATATAACTGATATAAAGACATAAACACTGGATCCCGCTCCGTTCTCACACACTGACGTAATCCCGCTGCTGCAGTAGTGGTTGTGACAGTTGAGAGTGTTTGAGCCGATCGGAGCCGTGGCCGCAGCATCGACCCGCGGTCTGCCCCTCTGCCTGACCTTCACACGAGAACAAATGCCTCTCAACAGTTACATCATCTGCTGCTCAGGAATCCCACTCCAATCCCTGAACGCTCTGCTCCTCCTCAGGCGTGAACTCGCCGTCTCCTGAAAAAACATTCTGAAGCTCTGTGGGACTTTAAAGGTCAAGTAAATAAAATAAAGTTATATCGTTTTAGTTCATTCTGTCACTCTGTCCATGGGTTAATTGTTAGGGTTTTCTGTGTATGACGTTCTGGCACAAAAGGCAGAGATGGCAGAATACCGGCATTTAAACCCGTCCCAGAACGATGTGAATGCTGCAGCAGTGTCTCGGGATCACACTGTTCACTCGTCATGGGCCCCGCTCCAGCTGTGACGACTAATTCTAGGCTTTGGCGTATTCAAATTGAAACCTTTTGTACACGCTGAGACTCGGGCCATTTGTCACACTGTTCATTCATTCATCTTCCACCACTGACGATGACGACTAGTATCGGGTGTAGAGATCTGGAGCCTTTATCAGGAACTATGGGTCGTAGGCGGGTGGCAGGCTGGGTACCAATACTTTTACTGACAGAATCATATTTAACAGGCACGACCTACATGTGACCCCAGATAAAGTATGAAGCAGTCATATACGAATCAAATGCCATTAGACTGAATAAATATAATGGTAACGCTCTTTCATTCACCATTAGAAAAGCCTTTTACATTAGGGCTGCACGATATTGAAGTAACTTGCGATATGTGTGCGATGTTTAACTAACTATGTTCCATTCCAATTAAACACAAATTGTAAATAACTAGTTTTTCAGCAAATCCTTTCAAAACAAGACTTAAAAACACTACATGAGCAGCGCAATAACACTAGAATTGAACTAAATTAGTAAATGTTTAACTAAAACTTTAACTAGAACTTTTACACATTTACAAATTCAGCGTTGCCAGATTCTTCTGCTAAAACCAGTCGGCTGTAAATCAAAACATATGGCACAGATCACCTTTTGTTTTGGGCTACGACAGCTCCCCTTTGTAGCCTGGACTCCACTGAAAAAGAGATTCTGAGATCTCAGTGGGACTTTCCGCCTTTTAAATAGATAGAGGTAACCAAAATAAACGATAATTATGTAGTGCTATTTTAAAAGCTATACCCTTCTTTAAAGCTGTGTTTTCTGGAGTCATTTAACACGGTTTCAGCACCACCAGACATTGATGAGTGCATGGAATACTACGAGTGTATAGCTATGGTTGACTGAGGAGTTTTATTAATATTTTCAGAATTACAAATGTAATAACAAGGGGTTGATGTTGGAAATACGTTTTGATACATTTTCATAGTTTGGGGATGTGGGAGCTTGTTTCCAGGTTTATTGGCGCCTTTGTTTCCCTCATTTAGCTCATTTAATATTAATGCTCGGTTAATCTCTTTTAATTGAACACTGTAATGAATTGCCAAATAAAGATGGCGGCATATCGATCTGGTTTTATAAGCTTCCAGTGGTTCATTGGGAGTCTAAACGTATTAAAAACCTCTGTCTTGGGTCCTTAGTGTCTTCCTCTGCTGCAGTTCATCTTACTTGACCAAGATTAGTGTGCGTTTGTTTACGTGGGGGAGGGCGAGGGGCCAGCGGGGGCAGAGGTGTGGGGCACTTTAATGAGCTACATTACTTTTCTTGTCCTGTGGTTGGCAGGCACCGTCATCGGGGTGGTGATCTACACCGGCAAAGAGACCAGGAGCGTTCTCAACACGTCCTCCGCCAAGAACAAGGTGAATGCCTTTTGGATTTTGGGGGTTTCGCTCTCAATGGATAAAGTCTTTGAAATGAGACGAGGGAGGTTTATTTATGTCAAATAGACAAATAAAATTAGTATCTCTCATCTGCAGCTTTATACTGGATCACATTTAATAAAATCGTCTACTATATTGATCTTTTTAGCCGCAGAACCACGAGAGTAGCATCTGTGTTCACGTCCCTGCTGCCGACTCATGTCCCCAGCCTTTTATCACTAATCAATCACTTCCACAAGGTGCTTTTTTTTCCCTACCTTGACTTTCCAGATAAAGTTAGACCTGTCAATGCAAAAGGTCGGCGCTCGTGGCTAATTAACCAAACGGGAAATTAACTGACCAAGGATTTAAATGACATTTTCAGCCCAAAGTTAATCCCGCACAATCCCCATTGAGTCTTTTTGTCCCCAGATTGAGGAGATTAATGAATATTTGTAAGATTTTGCCTGAAAGATTTGGGCCGATAAACCCGGGTCATCTGATAAAGGCAGGTCTCACAAGGAGTTTTGCACAGAATTAGAGAGTTGCTGTTGTCTTTTCGAGCAAGACAAAGCCATAGAGTAATATTGAATCCCATAGAAGAATTTACCATCGAATTTGCCTTTTGCAGACAATCTTGTTTGTGTGTAATCATCCTCTGTAATCACTTGGTCGATTCACATGAAACACAATCTGGCACAAAGTCCAACATCTTCAATACAATATAAGATAAGATAAACTTTATTGTCCCATAGGGAAATTTGTCTTGGACTTGCCATGCTGTGGTACATACAATAGCAATATATAAAAGATGCATTAAATATATTCAAGTACAACAAGTGAACTCCGGTGTAGGGCTGCACAATATCATATCGCCAAATTATCCTTAAGGTGAAGCAATATCCATAATATCGCAAGAAGCCACACAAAATCACTATGGTGTTTCCTATAGGTCAGAGATTTACACATTTTTAGCAAACACCGACTTAAACAAAAATGCATCGTAGCTTAAAAATGTGCAAAGGTTTTTGTCTTAGTTTTTCTAATTCTGTCATCTCGATTTAATACATTTAAGTCTTGTTTAGAGACACAGTTAGAATTTTAAAGTGATAGTCTGGAAGTCTAAATGTTTTACAAATTGTATAAAATGTGCAAAATCGACCACATGGTCTTGCATTTTGATGAAAAGTAAGTAGTAATATAGATGTATATATAATCTTTTGTAAAGTCCCTCCTTCCCGGATCTCAGCAACTAATCAGAGTCTAGTATCCTCCCGCGTTGACCAATGAGACGAGCTTTTTCTGTGAGCCGGCCTGTCAGGTCCAATCAGGAGGGAGGGGGAGGAGCTTGATTGTTTACTTTTGAAAATTCTGTTTCTGCTCTCCTCATTTTGCAAACTCAGAAGGGCTTTCTGGTCAAAGATGGGAGGAATTTGATTGTTTATCATCTTTATTTGTCAGACTCGAGGTCCATATGAAAACCTACAACACAAACAAAACGGATAAAGAGAATATTATAAAAGGGAACTGTACCAGTGCTTCCACAGAGCTGACTGGTAACGTGTGGCACTGATAGTAGGATTCTCCAGTATGCAAACAAGAGAGTTCTGTGATTCATTCAAACGGTGTATAAACATGTACATCAGATTTCTCATGAGAGCATCAAAAGTTCACACACGAGCCTGGGAAAACGATAGACTGGCACTTGTGGACCTCGGCTTTTTCGACAGGATTCAAAATGCATCATTATAAGCAACTTTGCTTTACTTTCAAATTTCTTTCTAGCTCTCCTCACGTTGCAAATTTACAGATTACCACTTTAATCCGAATTGAATGGAGCACTGCGTTGACATGGTTTAGCAATCTTTGGTGACATTATTTTCTCTTTCTTTTCCTTCCCAACAGAAGATGGTGCTATAACGGGTGAAATTGTTGTCAGCTGAAACTACTGCCGTCATAAGATTATTTTCATTAGGTTTGTCATTGATAATGATCAGGTTCATTATTTTCGGATTTATTTTGGCCCCTTTTTTTAAATTCAGTGAATCACCCACAGAGTTGCGCATGCGCTCCATCTGAAATTACGCCAAATTATAGCATGTCCTGAACTCTACACCCATTTCATCTTGTAGCGCAGTATTTTAGCACGTTTAAGCGCCTTAGGTTTGTTTTTGACACTTTAGTCTTTTCGTTTTAAGAGCTGATTCGCTCGGGCGAGTGTTTTGTGTAAGCCTGACAGCTGAGAGGAATTCAATATTTCAAGGAGATGATGTCAGAAGTGCCAATACGGAGACTGGGGAAAGTCGATACAGTGCGGTCTATTGCGGCCCGAGCGTTTTGGCCTCTTATAATCTGTTGTGACACTGTCCGGGACAAAGGCAGGCTCGGATCAATTGGACAGGACGGACTTAGCCCCCTCTCTTTGTTGTGAGAATGGAGAGACAGACCACCGTCAGAGTGAGGAGACAATGTAACCTGACAAAAGGCCATCCCTGAATACAGACTGGTTAATTTGAACATAGCCACAATCCAATACTCGCCCGTCTCTCGAGCTCCAAGTTCTAAGAGACGTACTTCACTGGGACCTGAGAAATCCATTTTAAAGCATCGAGACATATTAACGTCAACATCTGAATGTGTGGGATGTATTGGAGTCTCTTGAGCTGCATTGGTCACTTGCACTGATTGAGTCGACTGTACATCCTAGAAAGCCAAAAATGTTTTCCAAATTTCAAGTTAATTTTCATTTATAAACTCATATTTGAAAATATAAATTTGCCATTGTTTATTAGCACTTGTTACTGTAGATGTATTTTTCTTTAGTTAATTATTTTCAGCTTAATCTGTATCAGTGTCTTTATAGGTTTCTTAGATACAGCAGAAAACATTTATTACTTGTCCACCCGCCTGGGCCAGAAAGATTTAAATAACTCATTGTTGGTATTGGATAGCTTCTACACTGCTGATTGATGGTTTTGGAAAAATATTCAACTGTGACTTATGACAAGTTTTGTGATTGCGGTATGATTTGAAATCATAATTCAATTAATTGTGCACATTTTAAAAGTGAAATATGAACTGCTACAGGGATCACGTTTGTAAAGGTCTAAACTAAAAATGTACTTTTTTAGAGCTTTGTACCGTGTTATCAATGTTGTCCTCTCTTCAAAAACATACTTGGAGCTGTGATTTGACCCACTCACGCATCTTTGAGTCTTTACTAGTGGCTGATCTTAGCACCGCGGCGACCGATCCCGAAAAGCTCCTCCTGACGTCCTACGTACAGGAAATGCTTTCCCCACCTCTCCATCGCTAAACTTATATCTTCATCATGGAGTAAAAACTCTCGAGCCCGAAGAGACGGGAAGCAGTGTTCATTTTGAATGCCATTTAATTTTTGTTGAGATTTAGTCAAACTCTCTTCCATTTTAGTCTAGTTTTAGTCGAATAGAATTAGGACGAATTTAGTCAACTTTGCATTAATAATATTTATTATAATCCTATTTAATCAAGGTCCTCTGCTTCATGGATCTGCTCACACATTAACAAAGCACAGAACTGTTCCTTTGTGAATCTAAATGATGAGGTGGTCAGTGGACGTTTGGATGATTTTAGTCTCTTCTTTCCATTTTTATTTAGTCTCATTTTAGTCGACGAAAATATCTGCACGTTTTAGTCTCAAACAACTTTTAATTTGTTTTAGTCTCATTTTAGTGAGTGCTACTTTGATTAAAATTATGACGATATATTTTAGTCGACAGAATGAACACTAGTGGGAAAGGCTGAGGCTACGAAAAATCAGGAAGTGAAACTACTGGATATTTTCTTTCAGCTGATTTATATCAACATTGTATTTTCAAACAAAGTGTAAGATAGTGATGTATTTCAGATTATTATCAAGCTCCTGCAAAAAGCACAATACTCTCTAACTTACGAACACATTGAGACAAAGGTTATTTTATGCAGAGGATATTGTACTGATCTAAATAACTAGATTATTTGCGATTAACTAATTGCAACCATTCAAAGTGCGGTTTCGATTCGATTGAATTGTGCCGATCTACTAGATGCTGGTTGATTTTAATGTCCCAGCCAGACACGTCTTAGTGTATTCTCTTCAGTTACTTGACATTGGTGAGAGCTGATCGATCTGAGACGCTTTCTTTGTTTAAAACGCTTAGATGGACCACCCTGTTATTTGACAGCGGACTATTACGGACTTTATTTGCACAAATCCACAATCCAATACTTCCCCCCCCCCCGTCTGTCTGCCTTTTAAACAGTCTCAGACGTTTAAGTTGTTTACCGCGCGTTTATAAATCAATTTCACTTAATTTTCTCGACTCTGCGCGACCCCAAAGGCGCAGCACTTACACACCACTGAATATTCATAGCCTCGGACTGAAAAAAGCCTTTATCAGATTTCACACATATGCAAAAATACAAGCCACACAGGCCGACCCAATCTTCTCTTTCACTTCTAATAGCCCCGCCGTGAATGGGCTAAAATATGCACTTTTATTCATTGATAGCATCTTTAGCTCGTGGTAATTGAGTCCCTTTCCCGTCGTGACTGAATGAATAATGACTTCATCCGATCCCTGGCAAAAGCTTGGAAAATTTAGACCGGCCATTGTCCGCAGCAAGGGGGATCCTTTCTGCTCCTCCAGGCATGCACTGTGCTCCTCTCCTCCTCCTCACTGTGTCTGTCTTAATTTTTCTTCATTTTAATCCACCCAAAACCCCCTATTTTTCTCAATAGCTCAACCATGAACCATGTTGGGGAGGCACCGGCTCGGGACCACATGCCCGCCCCCTCTCCCCGCTCCGTAGTGCCCTGTGGGTTTGTTTAGAAATTAAGACGTACATGATTCCCTTTCTATGAAAATAAATCAAATCCTAATAAATAGTATAGATCCACAAAAGTAAAGTTATGCATTTAAATCCTCCATTTATTTTTCTTAATTTTTAACGTATGCAAATGTGTGCATTTTAAGTAGATGACGGCACAATGGTATTTGCATAATAAAAGTTAAAGGTGGATTTGTTTTCATGTTTTTCCCACATACAAGCCAATTCTTTCCCAAAATGCTTACATTTTATAATCTTTCAACGTCATTGAAAACAGGGTTTCCACGGGCCATTCAAAAGTATTAAAAGTCATCACATGAATTGTGCCAAAATCTCATTAAAAAGCATTTAATCTGATTCAAACTGGCATTCAGTCTAAACATATTGGGAAATGATGACATTGCTCAAAAGATTTTACTGTAAGTTCATCAAAAATACCAAAATTAGGGTCTTGAATATATTCAGCTGCAGTTTTGGCTAAAATTGACCAAAAAGTTGCCCATTTTGTCCAATTCTCTTTCGTCTGTGATATGTTTACAAATCTTAAATTAAATGTGCACTGATTTTGTATTTATTTTTTATTTTTTTCTGCATGTGTGGCATTAAAATAATAATGTATTTTGGCATTAAATTTGACTCTGTATAAACCCTGAAAAGTATTAAATCTGAAACTTAAGCAGGGGGTTCGGAGGTCCTCCCCCGAGAGACTTTTAAGATTATTTTCTGGATCTAGTCGACCCTACACAAAGCTCAGTTTCTCATTGCCTTCACACCTTTTTATGATTAAAATAATTATATTACTCAACTATTTTAGTTCATATTGTTATGTGTCGTTTCCAATTTGCTTATCAGAACTTCCCTCATTACTCTGTTTCATGGACTGTTTGCACGGTTCAGCATTTAAGGTATTAAGCAAAATCGACTTTTTAGAGAGTTTTGCCACGTTGCAAAGTTGTTCTCTCATCAAAAACATACCTGGAGCTGTGTATGGACCCCCTCGCACAGCTTTGAGTAATCTTCGCATCTTCACCAGTGGCTTTTCTTTGCAGCAGGACGACTGCTTCCGAAAAGCTCCTCTTGAGCTCCTATGTATCCAGGAAGTGCTTTCCTCACCTCTCAATCTGTTGCTAAGCTTCTCTCACTACGAAGTAAAGACACTCGCCTCAAGCGTCACTACAGCTACACAGACTGTATTTTTTCACTTTTCAATGAAACTGCTGCAGAGCAAAGAGGAGGAAGGATGGGAGGGGCTTGATCGGAGATCAGTAAGTCAAACCACTGGATATTTTGCTTTAGCTGTTTTAGATCAATATTGCATTTTCTAACCTACAAAGTGTTAGAAAATTTTTTTTTTGAACCATCTAGCTGTAACTTCAACAGCTAGAACATAATAAACTAAACACTAACATTTTTTTGTATTGAAAACCAATTTATGTAAAGATGTGTTTGAGATTATTAGCAAATACCTGAAAAAAAATCCTATTACTCTCCTATTAAACTCTGTTGGGCATCAAAGCAGTACTTGGTAACTTGTTTAACTTAATAAATCCTTTGCGTAGTTCCTCTGGGGGTAATACAAGTGTTAATGGGATGATTGGAGGGTCTTTCATCTCCCCCTGGTTTCTCTGGCCAGAAAACCACAGATGCAACTTTCCTGCCACCGGACCAGAGCAACCAATACACACTAATTGAGTCACGAAGAAGAAGCTAACAGGCTAACGGGCAAAGCTAACTGCGGGCTAGCGCCACTTTAAACAGTATTTACAGCCAAGTTCGAGTGAAAACAATTATTTCCATTGTGTGATTGGATGTACAATATCCCTCTCTCCCTTCGCCTTTTCAGTCGGCGTAGTATTTGCTCTCACGGACAATTAATGAGTAAAAAAAACGCAACATGCTACGACACCTGCAGTTGCGCTCATGGCCTGTAGGGGCAAGAGTTACTTAGTACTGCTTTAAAATGGCATGAAAACGCATTTGATTTGACTTGCTGCTGCCGGTCTTAACCCTGAAAATAAATGTCCTAGATCATCCAGCAAATGTACTAATCTTGCTAAAAATCATGTGTTTGAGAAACCCCGCACTGGAGGAGTACTTGGTCTTTTTATAGCCAGTCACAGCCTCTACCCCCCCCCCCCCCCCCCTCCACTCCCTTCTTTTTGTTCTGTCTTGTTCTTTTATTTGCGAGGCTCGCGATGTTATGTTGTGCTGTTTTTGTAAGCGTGGTGCGTCACTTGAAAGGAGCTCTGTGTTGGTCCAGAAAAGGGGAAGGGCGCTGCTTTATCTGACGTCTCTTTCCCACATGCTCCATTGGCCGCGACGGACACTCGAAAAATAAAGGGCAACTCTGACCCTCTTTTTGTCCGATTCAGACTCGAGAAGCGTCTCAATATGGGGAGCCTCCATTCATTTCCCGAGCCCCCTCTGACCCGCCCGTGCTCTCGAGGAGGAAATAACGCCGCTTTTATAATAACCCGCTTTGTTTTTCCGAGTCTGTAGTGGGGAAAATGGGAAGCAAACAATATTATTATAAACGGTTGTGCATGATTGAGGGATTTTTAATGTTTTTGGAGAAATAATGCATGTTTAGTTTTCAGAAGAATGTGCGAGACTTTGTTGACCCAGAGAAATTGCTTACAAACTTTTGAAAAAAAGAAGTAATAAAGGTTTTTCATTGTTTGTATTATAGCTTGAGAGCTAATCAATTATAATCCGAAAGGGGTTTATAGATGGAAAATACTGATACATAGATACAGGGTTTATTATAAAGCCTTACATTTGATTAAAACTGGCATTTCTACATTTCTTAGAAAATATGATTTTTCCTTAGAGACAGAACCATGAACAATGTTGTTGCTCAACTATTTTTTACTGCAGACATTTGTCTAAAACTAATCCAGCTCCCATTCTGACTGAAATGTTTACACAATCTTATGCTCAAAATCCCATTGTGTCCAAATTAATTTTTAATATAAAATTGAATGTTTACAAATCGAATTATTATTTGTGGCGCTAAAACTATAGTATTAAAATGGCATGAAAAAGCATTAGATTTGACGTACTGCTGCCTGTATAAACCATGTTCTGTATTGGTTTGGTTTGCCTTTTAAGCACTTTGAATTTAGTAAGTAAATAAACGTACCTTTCCTCACGGTAATTTATTTCATTATTCATATACCTTGTTATATATATTATAAAACGTTAGGTGTACTGGCACAATCATGAAGTAGCTTTTTACTATTACACATTATTGGGGTTATGGCCAGTGTAGTAATAAAGTGTTTATTGCTGTTGCAGGTGGGCCTGTTGGACCTGGAGTTGAACCGTCTGACCAAAGCGCTGTTCCTCGCTCAGGTGGTCCTGTCTGTAGTGATGGTGGCGCTGCAGGGCTTCAGCGGGCCCTGGTTCAGAAACCTCTTCAGATTCGTCGTCCTCTTCTCGTACATCATCCCTATCAGGTAAAAACGTTTAGGTCTGCGACTCATTATTTTGAGATCAAGATATGGACTGCTAAACTAATTCAGTATCGTCTGCATTTTAGTACATGTTTGTAGAGGTGTAAACGGGGGTTAGCTTGATTTACATGTTTATATTGCCTGAATAATTGCAGCCTTTAGGGATTTGCCAGCAACTATATATAGATTGGAGTTTTGAGTCATTTATTTCTGTAATTCAACTTAAAATGTGAAACTAATATATAATATAGACTCATGACATGCAAAGTGACATATGTCAAGCCTTTATTTGTTATAATTTTGATGATTATGGCTTACAGTCCATTTTTTTGAGATTTTATATTTGGGGTTTTGAGCCATAATCATCAAAATTATAACAAATAAAGGATATACATATCTCACTTTGCATGTAGTGAGTCTGTCATATATTAGTTTCACAGTTTAAGTTGAATAACAGAAGTGAATGCACTTTTTCATGATATTCTAATTATATGACGAGCACCTGTATGGCCTTAATAAGGCACAATGTGTGACACTTCCAACCAATGCCCGCTGGCTGCTCTGCTTTATGACCACAACACTGGAGGCCGCCATTGCTGTAGTCCCTCCATATAGCCGCTAGTGTCCCATTGAAAAGCATTGGACTTTAGACACGTTAAAAACAACTTTAACGCCTGGTTTCTAATTTTTAAACACTTTCTACGGCTAGATAACGCTGGGTGAGTCGCAATTAAAGAAACCAGGCTGGATTTCGTAAGAAACATTTTAGAAATCTCGTACTTAATGAGGGCTGGACTGTTAGCATTGGAGCTGCGCGAGCTACACGTCACGCAATGGCCGAGTCTACAGTGAAGATCCCGCCCTCTTGCCCTTTTTAGGAACAGGCTTTGTCAGAGCTGGGGAGGAGGAGTCTGTAAATCCGCCATGATTTCCCCCTCGAACGTGGTCATTATGGTAAACGGGGAGGAGTGAGGAGGAGTTGTCTATTGTTTTTAACAGTCTATGCTCCCAACATTGTCCCCATGCCACATTGGTGATATGTATATTCACGTTTACACAAGTTTGTTTTAATTATGTTTTTAATAAAGAATATGTTTATAAATTATTCTAAATTGTGACATGTAAAGAGATGAGTCAAATGCAATGATGAGTCAACCTTAACATACTGTGACATAGATTCAAAGTTGTGTCTCGTAATCAAAGAACCCTCATACTGATGATGAGTTTTTCTGTGCCTAGTTTGCGTGTGAACTTGGACATGGGGAAGGCGGCGTACGGCTGGATGATAACGAAAGACGAGAATATTCCCGGGACCGTGGTGAGGACCAGCACCATCCCAGAGGAGCTCGGGCGCCTGGTCTACCTCCTCACCGACAAGACGGGTATAAGCCAAAAATACTGATTCAACGTCATAAACGACACTGATTATGCTGCACATGATAATATTTCAACCTGGACAGATTGAGAAACATGAAGAAGCGGGTTAGGAGCAGTATCTAAGAAACATTAGAAACTCGGACAACTCCCCCTAAACATTCAACTTGTGGACTTTTCTTCTTTTTATATTCCAGTATTAATGGCTTTGGTCACGCCCCCTTCCTTAACCCCTAATCTTAACCCTAAATATGGTCAAAACTAAAATATTAACTGACTAGAGCTGACTGAAAACCCCCACTGGGAATGAGAATTTGCAAGGGTGTGGTTTATGGCATAGGAAGGAAAAACTGAATAATTTCAATCCTCTGTGTTTTCCTTACCTGTGTAACAAAGCTAATTTAACTGTATAATTCGCAATAAATACAAGCTTGAGATTTTTTATTATTTTCCCAATTTCATCCCCGTTTGTCTATTCCCAGATAATGACGGTGTTGTGTTTAAACAAACAGGGGCTCTTGGCTAAAGCGGGCCACGGTGATGTTAGTGATGAGCTGCTGAGGTGGTGCTAACGCGGCCCTCCGTCTTCCTGCTGCTCTATAGATTAGCCGTGAGCTCCATTAATCTGAGCTGAGAAGTAGCGCACACAGAAACAAGCCCGGCCGATCAATGCGTTAGATTCGGTTATCCGAGTTCGGCCCATGCTGACGCAATCAAAAATAAAGCTATGGGTCTATTTTTAAATTCAGCTCTGAAATGTTTTCGTTTGTCGACATTGATCATGTGGTTAGAGCAAAGGAGGCATAGATATAATATACAAGAGATAGCGGTTATCCATTCTTTTTGTAGTACAGGTGAAACTTGCAAAATTAGAATATCGTTAAAAAGTGCATTTCTGTTATTTAACATATACTGTGAAACTAATATATGAGAGTCATTGAATGCAAAGTGAGATATTTAAAGCCTTTATTTGTTATAACTTTGATTATTATGGCTCAGCTTGTAAAAACCCTGAATTAAAAAGTCTCAGAAAGAGAATATTTTGATAATGGACTGTAAGCCATAATCATCAAACCTATAACGAATAAAGGTTTGACATGTGTCACTTTGCACGTAGTGAGTCTATCATATATTAGTTTCACATTTTTAGTTGAATTACAGAAATAAATGAACTTTTGAACGATATTCTAATTTTCCGAGTTTCACCTGTAATGATCCCGTGTGTCCTGTGAAATTAACATGGCCGCTCAATCTCCTCCTACAAAGCCTGTTCCGTAAAAGGACAATAAAGGCAAGAAGCTCCGCCCGTCCCACAAGGCTACGAGTCTCCACAGCTCCAGAGCCCGTCAATCACAGATGTGGGCTTCAACTTTTTATTTGTTCTATACAAAAACCAGCGTGGTTAAAAATATGGTACATCATGGCAATTTTTAGAAAGAAAGAAACTCTATGGAGCCTTTTAAGCAGTGCAGTCGAGGCCCAGAGCTACATAGGAACACTGTTTACCAAGTGTCTTGTGGGGTTGCCCTCCATTCTTACCGAGTCTAAAACAAGAGAACTGCCTCCTGAAACAACCCTGTCCTGCTGATGACTTTAAAAACTTCTACCACACTCCATGTCCCGTATGCAGGATCGGCTTTTGACCTGTCGATTTAAAAACCTCAAGTTACAAAACAGTAAAATTGGCACTGCCCACTTTGCAAACGTGTGGTAACTCAACTTTGGTCCCGGAGATGCCGGTTTACTCTCGTTCATGCTCTGGACTTTCACATTTCACGAATTGAACTTAACCGTTGTCTTGAACTGTAGGCACTCTGACGCAGAACGAGATGATCTTCAAGCGGCTTCACCTGGGAACGGTTTCCTACGGCACGGACACGATGGACGAGATTCAGAGCCACATCATACAGTCCTATGCTCTGGTGAGATTAGACACGATTTAACCTCTTGACCAAGTGCGTTTTCTCCGGTTCGGCTTTACCCAAATCTAAAAAGTCAAAGCCTAGTAACGCCTCATCTAAACTAATCTTTTTCCTCGCGTTGTCACTTTTTTGACAATTTTTTATCGCTTTTTTGTTGCGATAACGTCACACATTTTGTTGCCCCTTTTGTTGCATTTTCAACGCTTTTCGTGTTTGTTTTTTTTTCATTCTTTTTACTGGGTTTTTTCGTCCTTTTTTTAATAACTTTTTCATAAAAAAATTTTCTCACGTTTGTGTCGCTCTTTTGTTGCATTTTCATCTTCGTTTTCGTCTCATTTTCGTCGCTATTTTGAGTCTTTTTTTTTTTTTTAAGAAGATTTGGGTAAAGCCAAACTGGACAAAATGGGCTCGGTTCAGGTGGGGGTTTTACATTATTATGATATTTTGCTTTCACCATTTCCTAAAAGTTGCTTTAGGAAGTGTTATTCAATGCATCTGGGTAGAAACAAGACTTTCAGAATAGTAAATCAGGCTAAAATTGGATTAGATTAGGAGAATCTTGACTAAAACTGAACTATTACACATTTTTAATTCACCAAAAATTTATAAATGATGGAAGACTTCAGTGATTTGTTGTAGCATCTTGCCTAATATTCATCTAATAACTCCATAAAACTCTTCATAACTCTTTTCAACATCACAACTTTTCTATTGATTATCTACTCGAGCTGTGTGTAATGTTATTTTCCAGTACAATTGCTTTATCGCCCTCATTCTGCAGTCTGGAGTGATGATCTGTTTTTGCGACTGGATACTTCCACTCTCTCTCGCTCTCTGGAGAATGATGAAAGGAGTCTGTTGTATTTACACATCATGACATACCCCAGTAAAGAGTCATATTGTTAATTCATCATCATGTCCTCCCTGAGAGGCTCTTGGACTGTAAGTGCGCTCCTCTCTGGGTGGTTCAGATGCGCCTCGTGACAAAATGATATTGTTCGGTCTCTGCTCAAACAGCTGTTCAGCTCCGAGACCATCTGCTGCAAACCTCGAGTGATCGCAGACCGGAGAAATGACTGGGGTTTTTAATACTCGCGCCGGAACAGGCAGAGCAGAAGAAAAACGCCAATTAATAGGATTTACTGAGACGTAGAGAAGGGACGGCTCGTGGAGACGTCATTTTAGGATAGACTGAAACATTTTTACGTATTAAAACCTCCGTCTTCCCATACATCCACTGTCCCCTTGCACTTGTCCAATCCACCTCCTGACCATCTTGAAATCAACTAAAACGCTTTTGAAATAAAAAATAAAAAAACTCAGTCCTATTTTTAGCCACACAACATTTTAGAAAGTGGTGATATAATTTTTAGTTCGACCCAGAGGCCTATAAATCCCAATGGGAGAGACACAGTTCTGGATAAAAAATAATGTACAAATATTGAACCAGATCATTATTTTGGAAGTGATTGGATTCACAAACCCGCGACATTCATCTAATGCTCAAAGTCCTTTCATCTGACAAGCATCAAGACCGTCATTTCACCTCAGTTCATATGTGCTGAGAGAGAAGACGTTGAACTTTGTGACAGTTGTTATTTTAAGTGTATAGGACCAGCCATTACGGAGATATTAGCCATAAACCAAGTCGAAATTCTGCGTTTTGGCGGTTTCCGTAGTTACCACAATAGAGTTCTTTAGCTGCACCAACTCCATTTTAAATTACAGGTTGTTTTGAATGTTGTGACCATAGAAATCAAAGAAATGTCTACATCTTCAGCCCGTTCCTACAAATGTGCACATTTTGTTAGCCATTGATTTCCGGACCCGATTTAAATGCAACTCTCCATCCCCATACAAATGAACAGGGAAGGCGAGCGCAATACTAACGTATGGGGAGGTATGTTTGGTCCTTTTCATGGCATTTATATAATTTCTGTGTTATTTTATTATTAACATCTTGATGTTAAGTGGCAACTGTATACGTATTCGACCCCACAAACAGCAGAAACTTAACTGAATTTGAGTTTGCATTTCAGAGGCCACTTTTATACGCCAATTTATATCTGAAATAAAATCTCAAAAGGTCTGTATATTCATTAATGATTTCTAACAAGGCTTTGAGGTATTATGTGGTCAATGTGTTGACAACAGCTGAAAACATCTGGATCTTTCATCATTTGCAATGTTTGAGCGCTAAATGCTAACGGCTATTGCAAAAATACATTGAGCAGGCTAACGGACACTGAAAAGTTTCCTGGACGAGCTTTCATGCTAACTGTCTACATATGCTAGCTCGAACGCCGCTTCGCTTTATTTCTATGGCACCAACAACATTTTAAATCACAGGTTGTTTTGAATGTTGTGACGTCACATGTTCGCTCCCTATTGGTTAATCAATCACTTCCTTTAAAGCTCTGGTAGATGAGGTCTCGGACTATACTGCTGTCTGGCCTTGATAGTCACTTTGAGCAAAACCCTCACCGGATCTGTCCAATTTGTTCTTGACGAAGGTTGTCATGTTTCGTCCTTTGCTCTGCCTGTGGGACTGTTATAATAAACTCTAATGCTCAGCGGCTCAGAGGGCTGTGTGCGGCAGCGTTAAATGGATGACTGGTGTCGACAGAAAAAGGCCCTTACAGCAGTTATGACAGGATAAATATGGTGACACGCTCTCTCCACTGAAAACCTGTCATTGTGAGTTATCCACCAGGCCGAGGTTAAAGACGCTGTCACACCACGTACCGGCACTGGGGCAAAGGGGAACTGAACAGGACTCGAGGGGGGACGTCTATTAATAAAAACTATCAAATAAAACATGAGCGTTTAAAGTGCGTGCGACAGGTCCTCATGTTTGATGGAATAATAACTGCTGTAAGTTTTGTCATAGTTATTTTACACAAGTGAAGTGGCAATTTAATGTACAAAAGGTGGGAAATTCCTCTTTTCTAAATTCTAAAGTGCATATGACAGGTTTTAATTTTTTTCGAAATATTACTTGGTGCAATAGGGTAATGTTGATGGGAAGTATAAATCCTAGTTTCACTCCAATGAAGTGGCAATTTTATGAGAAATGTTTACAGCTTTACCTGTTAGACTAATTTCTTCTCTGCTTGTTTTAAGTGTCATACGTCAATGGTTTTCTATCCTCGTCTCTTTCATCAATCATCTCTTCCTCTGCCAGGTGCCCCCCCAGCCCTCCGGCGGCAGCACCAGTGGAGCGACCCCGTCCAGGAAGCCCCAGGCGTCGGCTCCGAAGGTGCGCAAGTCCGTGAGGAGCCGGATCCACGAGGCGGTGAAGGCCATCGCGCTGTGCCACAACGTGACTCCGGTTTACGAGAGCCACGTGAACGGAGAACCCGAGGCCACCGAGGCCGACCAGGACTTCAGCGACGACAACAGGACGTACCAGGCCTCCAGCCCCGACGAGGTGAGGACGCAGAGATGCTCTACCGAATCCAAATTCCCACAAATCAGTCATGAACCCACTTCGTTACAGCTTGGACGGCATTTGCTAATGATTTTCTGAAAACTATGACATCACCATTATGTTTTATTACTACTACTATACTATCATTGTTTTTTAGGGGGTGGTTCTTGCCTCACAGCTCGAAGGTCATGGGTTCAATTCTCAGACGATGCAACCCCAACCTTCATCTCTAAACCGTAATAATAATTGAAGTAAATGCACTTCGAGCTGCTCCTCTGAGTGGGAGTGTCCACACAGATAAATCCCCGTCTTTCACTTCGCCCGTCTGCCCCGTCCCTCCCACTTTGATGTTTGTATTTATTTATTTCCTTGTCCACGTCTCGGATTGATCAATATTTAATTTTCCCTTTGTGTCGTTCTCCTCTCGTCACCGTCGTTTCATTGGCCGCCCGCGTCTGATCTTTGTTGTCGGTGGCGAGTTCGCGTTGGCCAGTGGCGCCTCATTCTGCCTCTAATGTAACGAGCCGTCGTTAAGGAGATGAAGTGGGCTGGTCCCTGGGGTCGCGCGGGGGTCGAGGAGGGGTCGTGAAACCTCCCGCTGTGACCGTCGTCCCCCCGTGAGGTCATACACACTGACGTTAATGGTTGTTATTGGATTGGATCGGGGGTAAAGAAGTCACAGTGTTGAGGTAAAGGTTAGCAAAAGCAATTCAAAGAGATTCAAAATGAGTGTTTGTGTTTTGCCTGGATAAATTACAATGAAAAATACTGATGCTGCGAGATGGCCCAGTGGTTAAGGCTGCAGGCCGCGACACATCCCAGCTTCACTCTCTGTCATGTTGTTTAATTAGCTTTAAAGACCAAAAATTTAGTGAATGATGTCATAACTTTAAAAATCAAGAGCTGCTTATTTAAACAGAGGTTTAGGCAAGGCAAGTTTATTTGTAGAGCACAATTCATACACAAGGCAATTCAAAGTGCTTCACAGTTGCATAAAATTACAAGAAAACAGATCAAATCAATCATTAAAACATCAACATAAACATTAATCAATGACAGTAAAAGGCAAGAGTGCAGATAAAATACTTTCAGTTTTCATATACTCGGGTAAAAAGAGCTGTTTTCAGCCTAGATTTGAACATTGTCAGGGTTGAGGCCTGTCTCACATCCTCATGAAGACTGTTCCAGATTTTAGCTGCATGAAACTGAAACGCAGCCTCACCGTGTTTAGTCCTGACTCTGGGAACCACCAGGAGACCCCTCCCTGAAGTTCTCAGGGCCCGAGATGATTCATACGGCTCTAACATGTCAGAGATGGACTTTGGTGCTAAACCATGAAAAGACTTGTACACAAGCAGAGCTGTTTTAAATTCTATTCTCTGAGTGACAGGAAGCCAGTGCAGAGACCGGAGCACTGGACTAATATGGTAGTATTTCCTGGTTCTTGTCAGGACTCGAGCAGCAGCGTTCTGGATGTTCTGCAGCTCTAACAGCTCGTTTAGAAAGGCCAGTGAGCAGCCGTTACAGTCGTCTAACCTGCTGGAGACAAATGCATGGATGAGTGTCTCCAAGTCTGGTTTTGACACTATTCCTCTGATCTTAGCCATGTTTTTCAGATGATAAAAACCTGATGATGTTATTGCTTTCAATGTGGCTGTTTAAGTTCAGGTCTGAGTCCATGATTACTCCTAGATTTCTAACCTGATTTTTTGGTTTTAGAGAGAGAGACTCAAGGTGACTGATAATTGTCTTACACCAACTCGATCTATAATGACAAAAATTGACCCCGATTTAACTTGCTGTATAAATAGTGTGGGGCGACGGTGGCGCAGATGGTAGAGCGGGTCGTCTCATGATCGGAAGGTCGGGGGTTCGAATCCCGCCTCCTGAAGGTGCACATTGTCGTTGTGTCCTTGGGCAAGACACTTCACCCTCCTTGCCTCCAGTGTCTGCGTACACTGGTGTGTGAATGAGAGTGTGAATGGACCCCCTATGAGAGACCAACAGGCCCGTTTGGAACCATGAGGCCGTCCTCCCGTGGACCCACCACCTGCAGGAGGAGCCATAGGGGACAGGTGCTATGTGACTTGGGCAGCTCCGGCAGCTGCCCCCACGACCCGGCAACGGACAAGTGGGAGAAAATGGATGGATGGATGGATATAAATAGTGTCATACTTTATTTTCCTACAAGTTATTTTGGAATAAGCTTTAACCCCCACCTGAACCGAGCACATTTACTCCAGTTTGACATTACCCAAATCTAAAAGCTTCTTGAAAAAAGTGTCAAAATAGCGACAAAAAGTGATCAAAAAAACTTTGGAAATGCAACAAAAAAGTGATGAAAAAAAAGTGATAAAAAATAAAAAGTGATGAAAAAAATGAAAAAAATATGATGAAAAATTTTGATAAAAATGAAAATAAAAGTATAAAAAGTGATGGAAAAAATTACAAAAAAACAACAAAAATGAGGCAAAAAAGGTGACAAAGGCGCAACAAAAATGTCTAAAAAGTCACAACGCGGCAACAACCCAAGGAAAAAGATCTTTCTACTGTAGATGAGTTTTGTGGGTCATAGCTTTCCAATGAGCCGTTACTCTGGCCTATAGTCTGACAGCTTCAGTCGAGAAGCTTTTAGATTTGGGTAAAACTGAACTTGAGAAAATGCACTTGGTTAAGGCGGGGGTTAAGAGGTTAAATGATCCTGTAAATCTGAAATCATGGTCAAAAGAACTCGACTACTACTCTGCAAAATGGAATCTTACTTTGAATCTTTCTTGAAATCAGCAAATGTGTCTTTGATTTCAGGTACTAATTTCAAGTCTGTGGGGGCAAGATTTTAACTTGTACAATAAGAGAAAAAATCCTTAATTTCAGTGTAATGGACAGATTTCTTAATATTAATGATAATAATTTCATTTATTAGGCGCCTTTCTGGACACTCGAGGTCGCTTTACATCAGTGTGTTGAAATGATTTACTCAAATCACGGACAAATGGTTGCTGCTTTGATTTGATAACTGTTGATACTGTTGGTGTGCTACAACATTGTTCATTCTTCTCTTTGACGGCGAATAGAAAGCATAAATAAATGCTTTACAAGGCGCTGACATGGATCCGGAGATCAGATGAAGAGCACCCTCAGCGCCTCAGCCCCCTCCCCTGGCCCTGTGTAATGAGCTGCAGATGTGTGTTGAGTAAATATAGGCAGCTCTTTCTCCGCGGCTCAAAGGGGGCGCAGGAAAAATGATGGGCTATTAACAGGAAGTCCCAATTTGTAGGTCGGAGTATAATAACAAGCGGCGAGTGTCTAAATTGAAAATGAAGCCATTGAGGGGTGGAGTGGTGCGCAGCTGAGCTCTGAGGGGCCGAGGTTCCTGCTGCAGAAAAGAGGAAGAAAACAGAACAACACTTCACTCCAGCTGAAGAGAGGCTCACACTGCCCTCTCCCAGGACTCCCAGGGCCGCGTACGCTTTCATACCGAGTCTCCGCTCTTTAATGTGTGCGGATGCTAGATTTCCAACACTGCAGAATGTGAGGGAACATTTAGATATTTGATAACCGTCTTTTGATATTGAGATTTATTACCAAACCCTAAATTCGATCCATTTACAAACTTTCTAAAGGCTTTATTGTTGTCATTATGGGAAATCTCGCACTGCTATTTTAATGGGTGGTACGAGTTTTGCCATCGCCAGGGGCAACAGAAGCTCAGACAGTAGAGTCATTCAGTTACTCCTACAGGTGCATATTGTCGTTGTGTTTTTTATCTCATCGCAGTAAAAATCTGATAAAAAGTCTTCATTTACCTGAAATAATATTGTTGCTTATTTTTTCTTAAAACAGAACTAAGTGACTTGTGCCTCTAGAGGCCATAAGCGCCACTGCAGGTGTCGTAGCATGTTGCGTTTTTTTGATAATTTTTTTCGCTCAAACTTGGCTGTAAATACTGTTTAAGTGGCGCTAGCCCGCAGTTGGCTTTGCCCGTTAGCCTGTTAGCTGCTTCTTCGTGATTCTATTAGTGTGTATTGCGCTTCCGACTCGGTGAAGGGAAAGTTGCAATTGTGGTTTTCTGGCCAGAGACACCAGGGGGAGATGACAGACCCCCCAATCATCCCATTAACACTTGTATTACCCCCAGAGGGACTACAAAAAGGATTTAAAAAATTTTTTTTAGAATTACTTACTCAAATCCGGAATATATTTACTTATTTCAAGATGAATTTACTCATTGCTAGATGACTTTTTGCAACGCATAATTATCATGTATTACTTTTGGCCAAACTGTTGATTTGTATATGAAGTCCAAATTGTTACATAATCCAGCAAAGGACAGTTTAAATCCACTCCTGAACTACTGTTTTTGGAACCAAGGGTTTGAGACTAACATCGTTTTGAATGTCTTAACACAATATCCGAATGAATTTCTGCCTCCGCATTTACACAGTTGTGTTGTGTGTTGTGCCTGTAGGTGGCGCTGGTGCTCTGGACAGAGAGCGTGGGCCTGACTCTGGTGAACAGGGATCTGGGCTCTTTGCAGCTGAAGACGCCCTCAGGACAGATCCTCTCCTTCTACATCCTGCAGATCTTCCCCTTCACCTCCGAGAGCAAGAGGATGGGCATCATCGTCCGGGTGCGTCTCAGAAATTATAATTTGTATTCTCCCCAAATCACGCAGCTTTTCCAAATGCAATGCAAAATGGATCCTGTGGCATTTTGCAGGTAACGTTCTGCACAGGTTTTCCAATACTGCACAAGAGTGAAAAACGAATATTAAAAAAGCGACTTGTTTCGTAAAGTAATGATGGTTTGGCCAATGTGAATGACTTGTTTGCTGTGTTCTTATTTTGTGTGTTCCGTTGCAGGAGGAGTCGACAGGAGACATCACTTTTTACATGAAAGGCGCAGACGTTGCTATGGCCAGCATCGTCCAGTACAACGACTGGCTGGAGGAAGAGGTAACTTCACTTTCACTACAGTTTATCACATTTTAAAACCATTATTGACGTTCACTGCCTGAGCAATACAGTCCAGATCTTAACCCCATTGAGGATCTTAGGGATGTGCTGGAGAAGGCTTTGCGCAGTGGTCACTCTCTCCCATCATCAATACAAGATCCTGGTGATTAATGACTGCAACACTAGATCAGAAGCTTAACGCCACAGTGATTATATGTGCTCTAATCAAAGCTAAAGGCTCCAACCAAATATAGGAGTGTGTTCTTGGTTCAGGGTTTCCGCGGGGCATTGAAAGTCAATATATGATTTGTGCCAATATCAAGGCCTTAAATGGCATTAAATCTTAATTTATTGGACATTTCTGACATTGCTTTGGTATTCATCGAAAATACCACAGGGGTTTGAAAAACATTTTTAGCAGGGACCCAAAAAATGGACGCGTAAACACCTCGGGACCCCTGTTGTATAAACGTATTGCCTTTCACACTACTATAGGGAAGAAAAACATTTTAAAATCAAGTTGATATGTATTTGAACTTTTTTTTTACACTCAAAAACATACTAAAAACAGTAGCATTTTTCTTTTTTATTTCATCTTGAAATCATCTGGGAAGCCCCACCCAAGGCCTCGCAACCTCCACTGGTCTAAAACGTATTCAGTTGTAGTCGTGGCTGAAATGGACCACTTTTTTTTTTTTGCTCAAAGTTTTGCTTTTTGTCCAGTTCTCGTTCTTCTGTTTGGTGAAATGTTTGCAAATCTGCAGCTTAAAACACTGGTGTATAAGAAAAAAGTTGATGTGCTGCAGGACGGCATGAAATGAGGAAAATAAATATTAAGTAATTGTTTTTCTGATCAGTGTAGCAATAAGAGTTGAAATGCACTTTTAACACAACCAGAAACTTTAAAATTTGAGAGAAAACTGAAGTATAAACCGCTAAACTGACACAGGAAACATGCATTTCAGAACATCTTTGTGGCAGTTTAAACAATATAATAAGAAAACCTCCTGCAATTTGCACGTCACAACCAAATGAAATGCGATGTAGCTCCTAAAAAAAACTGCACAATAGCTTTCATTATTACTTGTTTGTTAATTGAGAACCCTTGATAACGGCCTCCCATCGCTGTGACTTTGATCTGGATCAGACTGAATGCGTGATGCGGCCGCTCTCGTGCGCATACGTTCATAATTATATTGGCATTATCGAGTCTGCTGGCTCCGCGGGCAGCTGTAGATTTAATTAGTGACCTAGATTAAGGCGCGGTAATTACAGTATGTCATATTCACAACAATGCCCTCTGTCAAAATCACCCAGTCAATAACCAATCAACGTTCGGCCCATTGGTGGTTCATAAGAAAGATAAACCGCCATCCGCCTGTCTGTTTCCCTATGTGTCCTCTGTGCATCTCCAGAGGCGCTGTTATACGCCATTGATCAGGTTTTTAGTGTTGGAATTAATATGCCGCTATTGATGATGCTGTGGAGTCTCGTTATTGGCGCGTGTTCGTGTCCTATACAACATCAGCTAATTAGTGACCTAAAAAAAAAAAAAAAGGCTGAAATCTAAAGTATTGTGTTGTTTTCAGTGCGGGAACATGGCCAGGGAGGGTCTGCGGACTCTGGTTGTTGCCAAGAAGTCTCTGTCTGAGGAGCAGTACCAGGATTTTGAGGTAAATGGGGAACAAATCTTTACTTTGGGCCTATTTTGTTAAAGTATTCCAAACAATTCACATTCATTCCATTTGCATTCAATGTTTCCTTGTGGTGAAATGATGACATTTGTGGAAGATAAAGCTTTTTTTTATTAATTGGAACTTGCAGGCTATTATGAAACACACTTTTAAACTCATCCCGGTGATGAAATGGGATGTTAGAAAAGTGTTAATAAAGAAAAATCATCTTAAGAAAGAAATGACATAAATCTACTTGACTTAAGTGATTAAATATAAAGTTTGATTGCTGTATTTTCCAGACCAAAAGTCGCACTTTTTTTTCATAGTTTGGCTGGGACTTGTATATCAAAATATATAATTTCACATGTTTGTTGTTTTCACACTGACAGCCGCTAGAGGGCGCTCTAGTCTTATGTACCAGTATCTCCTGTACCACTGAAAATTAAAACGGTAATCGAGCAGCAGAAAGAAAGTTTGGAGTGAGCGAGAAACTTGTGAGGGACTGGCGAAAAGTGGAGGTTACTCTTACTGCAATAAAGAAAACAAAAAAAGCCACAAGCTCGATGGCCACAGCTAGAGGAACGAATTCACAAATGGGTGATTGAACATTGTGCTGCCGGGAGAGGCTTGTCAACAGCGCAGTTACGCCTCAATGCCCAGGTAGTTGCCTAGGCTGTTGTGACTTATTCTCTGGAGTGACTTATAGTACGGAAAAATACAGTAGATTTGGTTTTAGATCAGATAAAACTTCTTATTGCCAGTGGAACAAGAAGTGAAATAGAAATAGAAAACTACCGGTATAGTAGTTAAAATCCTAAATGTTTGATAAATCTAATCATCAAATTAGGTTTATTCGGTCTTCTAGTAACGATGGCAATATGTCCTTGTAGCCTAAATCTAATCATCGAATGTATCATGTACTTCAGAACCGCTATAACCAGGCGAAGCTGAGCATCCACGACCGGTCTCTGAAGGTGGCGGCGGCGGTGGAGAGTCTGGAGCGAGAGCTGGAGCTGCTGTGTCTGACCGGAGTCGAAGACCAGCTCCAGGCCGACGTCAGACCCACTCTGGAGCTGCTCCGCAACGCCGGCATCAAGGTCCCACAGACTTAAAAAAACTAACGTGAAGACTCCTTAGATGATGATGTTTTATAACACTCCTTCTCAACCAACATAAAACATCTGCCTGCCCAGTACAGAATATCTCTTCATTCATCTTCACAGTGAAAAGTAAAGTTCCGACTTGTTTCGTCTCCAGATTTGGATGTTGACCGGCGACAAGCTGGAGACGGCCACCTGCATCGCTAAGAGCTCCCACCTGGTGTCGAGGAACCAGGACATCCACGTCTTCAAACCCGTACGCCCCTCTCCTCCATCTCGCCATGGTGCTTAAGTTCTGGCTAATCGTCTGTTGTGGCTCTTGAGCAGGTGTCGAACCGCGGAGAGGCCCATCTGGAGCTCAACGCCTTCAGGAGGAAACACGACTGTGCCCTGGTCATCTCCGGAGACTCTTTAGAGGTGCTGCACAGTAATGTTACACAGGGGTCAGTGGACAACAGAGGAGCAGGTAGACTGAGATGTGCATCAGAAGTTTAACGTTTCGACGGCTGGTTATTAGGATGTGGGAAAGAACATCTGCAGACTAAAACTCTGGGAAGACTCATCGTTCTAGTAATGATACCTGGACCTAAATTAATACAGTATTGTCCATAATTGACTCAGCAAATGCTCCTGCTTTATGTAGGGCTATATACTGTATCTTTCTACATCACTTAAGCCCTTACTGCACTAAACTAATGTTAATATCATGCTCTATGCAGATGAAAAAGGCCTTTCTTTTCATCTTTTTCGGGGGGTTCTTTCCAAGGAAATTTTCAAATGTTGCGTTCATATTCATTTTAAAAAAACTATCTGGTGATACTGTATGCTCGAGGGTAGGCCTGTCACGTCAATTACTATATCGACTCATTGCTTAATTAATGATAAACAATATAATTTTGGACTATGTACTTATCGTCAGTACTTTTTATTTACATTTTTTCCCCTTTTTTTGTTAAACAATTTTACAGAAGTTAAATTTCGCATTGTGTTATTGAAGACATGTTAATGCATACTTACATTAGCTCCTTTTCCAAATGCTCTGGAAAAAAATATCATTGTTGGCGTGTAGGTGAGCGTCAGGAGCACATGTGTTATCCCTGTGTGATCTCATGGCTCGTTCTCGTGTTGCAGGTGTGTCTGCGCTACTACGAGCACGAGTTTGTGGAGTTGGCGTGTCAGTGTCCCGCGGTGGTGTGCTGCCGCTGCTCCCCCACTCAGAAAGCACAGATCGTCACGCTCCTGCAGCAGCACACGGACAACAGGACCTGCGCCATCGGTCTGTGCTCTTTATTATTTAGAAATCATGCACCGAAATAATCATATCCACCTCTAAAACGGCACGGCTAGAAACTGTTTTGTGGCATTCAGTTACACCTCATGTCCACAAGAGGGCAGTCAAAGCACATTGTTACAGCAGGTGTTTTGTGAGGGCCTTATCCAGCAATTTCAATGTTCACTTATTCTTGTAAAATTGAGTACAAGTGATGTATAGTAAGATTTGTTTCCCCCACTGTGGCTCAGGTGATGGAGGAAACGACGTGAGCATGATTCAAGCGGCAGACTGCGGCATTGGGATCGAGGGAAAGGTGTGAAATGTGACACTTTTACTCAACGTTTCTTCTACATTATGCATGAGTTTCTCCTTTGTGTTGTGTAGGAAGGGAAGCAGGCCTCGCTGGCCGCCGACTTCTCCATCACACAGTTCAAGCACATCGGCCGTCTGCTCATGGTCCACGGCAGAAACAGCTACAAGCGCTCGGCCGCCCTGGGGCAGTTTGTGATGCATCGCGGCATGATCATCTCCACCATGCAGGTACGGCACACGGGTAGCACGACACGGGGAAGAGATGAATCACACTTTGTTCTCCATATTGATGTATGTATTTATTTTTCTCATCCAAACCAAATATGTACTTTATTTGTATGGCATATGAACGTCGGGAAGATGCAGCTTGTACCCAAACCTCATCTTAAATTGAACAAAGTAATGCTTTTCTTTCCAGGACCATTCACACACTCTGGTTTCCAGTTTCTGTTCCTTGATTCTGGCACAGCCCTGTATAAAGACTGAAGCCATCATTTTCTCTTTCAGGCCGTCTTTTCCTCCATATTTTTCTTCGCCTCTGTGCCGCTGTACCAGGGCTTCCTCATGGTCGGGTATGTCCTGCCTTTGATATGTACTAATATCAGTTACTATTAACTTTACTGTAGGGCTGCACAGAATTGCGATATTATTGCGATATTTTACTAAACCATTTCAACACGATATGGTCCGTTCTAATTAAACACAAATCGCAAGTAACTAGTTTTTCAGCAAATTGTGTCAAAAGACGACTTAAAAAAGACGGCTTCAGAACCAAAACGAGACCAAAACTGAACTACATTAGGAAAAGTTTAACTTAATCTGAACTTATTTATTTTTATATGACTTTAGTGATGTTGCGATATATCGTGGCTTTTTGTGATCCAGATATTGCATCGCCTACTATCGCGATACGATATTTTTGGGATTTATTGTGCAGCTCTCCTTTACCGTACTAACTGTATTTGCTACTAACTTTCATCCATTTTTACCGCGCTTTCCCCTCTTTATGTATTGATATTGCTTTTATCGATTTCGTTCCCAGTTACGCCACGGTCTACACCATGTTCCCCGTGTTTTCCCTGGTCCTGGATCAGGACGTTAAACCGGAGATGGCCCTGCTTTACCCAGAGCTGTACAAAGACCTCACCAAGGTCTGTGCGCAGATTCACTATGACTTTCAGACGCAGATGTAAAGAAATAGTGATGGAAACATCCAGAACACGTAAAGTAACTGCTGCCTTTGTCTGTTTCAGGGCCGGTCCTTGTCTTTTAAGACCTTCCTCATTTGGGTTTTAATCAGTGTTTACCAAGGTGAGATCGAGCAGCTCGTGGAAGAAAACTCTTACAAAAAGTAAAACAGTTCACATTTTAGCCAATATGTCACTGAATTCTCATGCTAGAGCCAAGACTTCGAGGGAATAGAAATGGAAAGCAGATTGGGGTCTCAATGGGGTCTTATTTTGTTGCTAATTAAGACGGCCACAAATGAGTTTTAAAACGCGTGCAGTTCTTGTTTTATTTCAACCTTTTTATGTTTCCCTTTTCTCAAACATTATCACTAATCAACTGTAGGATTTATCAGACAAATCCACTATTCTAACATTAAATAACAAATGACACAATCTAAAAGCTTCTCGAAAGAAGCGTCAAAATGGCAACGGAAACAAGACGTAAATGAGGATGAAAACGCAAAGCAATAAAACGCTGCAAAATGGTTACAAAAATGGAAGGAAAAAAAAATACGAACAGCCTTTAAGCTCCAGTCGAGAAGCTTCTAGATTTGGATAATGCAGGGGTTCAGAGGTTAACACAATTTTTGCCAGAAATGTTTCTCTAGTTTTGCTTCGTTTTACCTTTTTTGTGATGTTTATTGTTTCACTTCCTCATTGGACACTGACAGGAAGTGACATACATAGAGGTAAACGTTAAAAATAGAATGAAAGAGATTCTCTGGCACTTTCCCTCAACTGAGCACATTTTCCTCCGTTTTACCCAAATCTAAAAGCTTTTCGATTGGAGCTTTTACAGCTTATAGGCCTGAGTAACGCCTCATTTGAAAGCTAAGACCGACAAAACTGATCCAAGATTTTTTTCTTGTTTTTGTTGGTTTCTTGGTTGCGTTTATTGCCACATTTGTACATTTTTTGTCCCGTTTTCATCGCTTTTTTGCAGCGTTTTCGCCGCATTTTGCTTTAATGTGTGATGTACAGTGTCTGATCAAGCCACAAAAATGTGACCGAAGTGTGTAAAAAAAAAAAAGCTTTCAAAACGTGGCAATCATAACAAGTAAAAAGCTTAGATTATTTTTGTAGGTCTTGGCTTTCAAATCAGGTGTTGCTCTGTTAATGCTCAACTGGAGAAAATTCACTCAGTAAAGTACTTTTGTTTTCCTTCTGGCAGCTTCTGTATCGATGTCACTTAAAAATCTGAGTTAAAGGAACAGGCCACTGTTTTTCCACACTGAGATGTGTTCTTACCTGAGCTTAGACGAGTTGACCTGTCTGGTCTTTACGCGTGCGCTCAGTCACGCAAAAAGACCTCTATGGGGCCAAACCAAACGGGTGAGGTTAAAAGCGTCCAAGCTCTTCCATGTTTCCCTATTTAAATACGGTTACGTGAGTAGTTACACGATCCAAGTATAGTTACACAAAATTAAACATGTCAATTTATAGCATCCCATAGAGGAGAGGAGGAGAGGCTTAACAACATCTTTGGTCTATTTGCGTGACTGAGCGCACGCGTAAAGACCAGACGGGTACGAATCAACTCGTCTAAGCTCAGGTGAGAACATATCTCATTATGGAAAAACGGTGGCCTGTTCCTTTAAAAACAACTTTTGCCAACCTTTATTAAATGACTGACTAATTTCATTAAAACAATAATAATGTCTAGTACTTGCCTAATACTGAGTCAAAATTAGAAAAGGATTAAAACCTCCACTTTAAAGATCCTCATGTTTTACACTACACCGTGCTTGAGCGATTTGGCATTGTAGTTTATAATTACTACTCGCCTCGTCAAACTGTGTCTAAGGCACTTTCTCAGTGTCTTATGTTTCGAAGGCCCAGACACTTTTACACGCGCACTATTGTCCGTCCAGTAAGTCGATATTTCAGTAATCGCGAAGCCATGCGGGGCGCGCGAGAGAGAGACGGATCTTTGCCCCCGCTCGACCGTGACTTCCTGACAAAAACGGCCTTTTAATTAAAGGCCACACAAACGAGGACCCCGGAGGAAGGCAGAAATGAGCGGAGAAAATGAGAGGGAAATATGAAGGCTTAATCTCAGACGGGACTTGTTGTATGAAGAGGCAATTACGCGATCAGTTATAGTCGGTTAGGTCCAATTTGAGGCGCGATATGATAAATGAGAGGGATCAGGATACGGAGGGCGGCGAGATGAACGCCCACACACACAGGGCTGAGAGAGGAGGGAGTTATTCAGTCATTATATGTGTCATAATGTGTGTTTAAATGAACTGTAGATGGGATTACAGTCGGGCTCATGCAATTGCCATATTTTAAGAAGCCTTAATATGTTTTTCAATCTGATTTCTGATGCCCAGGGTCTGCTGCTATTTCAGTCTTTGCTCATTCCAGTGTCATTCAGGATTTACCGGTGCATTTAAGTTTGGTGTTTTTTCTGGTTTGGACATGACTTCTGTTTCCGTTTGAAGCGGATTACTCCCGATTTGATATTGATCTAGAATTTTAGATCAATATCCTCGGAAGATCAAATATGTTATGGCTGAAACGGAAGCTCGCGGTAACGGAAACACGTGCAAAGAGTTCGGTGTTAGTCATGAGTTTCCTAATTTCGTTCCGTTCCAGCCATTGTCCTGATTTTCCGGATGACTAAACTAATTGCTCATGATTTTGAAGAGAAATAAACTTCTTTTTTTTTTTTAAACTCTTAAACCCCCGCGTGAACCGAGCACGTTTTGGCCCAAATCTAAAAGCATAAAAGTGGCAAAAGAGCAACAATGACTAAAGAGTGATGAAAATGCTACAAAAAAGTGACGAAAAAAATATGAAAAAAGACGAGAACATAACAAAAACACTTCCAAAATGTGACAAAAATGTATTATAAATCAGATCATTGTCCGTTATTATCAGAATTTTTTTTTTACACATTGTTGTTCAGACCTTGGAAGCTCCTCAACATCCTCCTATCTTCTGTCTGTGGCGCCCCCAGGTGGTATCCTGATGTACGGCGGCCTGGTGCTGTTCGAGTCGGAGTTCGTCCACGTCGTGGCCATCTCCTTCACGGCGCTCATCCTCACCGAGCTCCTGATGGTGGCGCTCACGATCCGCACCTGGCACTGGCTCATGGTGCTGGCGGAGTTCTTCAGCCTGGGCATCTACCTCGCCTCGCTCGCCTTCCTCAACGAGTACTTCGGTGCGTACTGCGTAGCCATTGCTTTACATGCTTTACTACAGCTGCGTTTCTTCTGGCAAACGCTTCAGTCCTGCTTTAAACTCTCATTTACCTCCAGTTTCGCCGCATTCTAGACTTGGTTTAGTTCAAATGTGTCTTGATCTCGTCCTAGAAGCGCCTGGAAATGTTTTATGACGGCGTAACTTGCCTGAGCACAACAATATGTTAATGTGTTCAGTTTGGGGTAAACACAGAGTGGATTTTCCTGAGTTACACAAACGGGTGACCTCTTATCAATCATAAAACATAAAAAATGAAAGATGGCTGCAAAATACATTAAGCAGCACAATATTCATTTCGCAAGAGGCCGCAATGTTTCACTAAACCATTAATCACAGTCTGATGTAAAATGCAGATGCTAAGGTTCAGTTTTAGTTCTACTTTAGACAATGCTATTTTAGATGCAGTTTTTATGGTAAACACTAGGGGTGGGAACCTCCTGGGTAGCTCACGATTCGATTCAATACGCGATACATGGCTCATGTATCTCACGATACGCCGATACTGCGATAATCGATATATTGCACAAAAAATAAGCTATGATATATCACGATTTAAAAACAAAAAAATTCTACTTTTAACATACTACATAGTATTCATCATTTACATTTATTTGCTTGTGCTTTGTACCACTTTTATAAATGATCCCTGACTTACTCACTGAAAATGGGTCTATAGATCTGTCAGCGACTTATTTACATTTAAATAAACAAGAAAACACAGTCCTATTTAAAAAGTAATAAATCAACCCCAAATGTATCTTTTTTAGAATTATAAAAACTATCATTAAAAGTAATTTATTTGTGTGACAGTGTTTGGTCCAAGTGCTTAAAACTGTAGTGCTGCCCCCTGCTGTCCTGAATTCTTGATCATAGTTGGGCTCTGCTGCCTCATTAGTATGCAGGACGTTGCTCATTATTATGCATGACGTCATCAGAATAAAAAGTATCGGTATCGTCCCGCAAAATATCGCGATATATCGGAAAATCGATATATTGTCACACTCCTAGTAAACACTGTGCTGAAATGGTTTAGTACAATATCTCAAGTCGTATCGTAAATTTGAAAACCGTTTCTAAATTCAGCCTAGATGCTCTGAATAAAAATAGTCACACCACCGCTTTCGAACGCTAGGCACACAATGTTGTTCTCTTCTTTTTCTCGCTTTTTCAATGTGTTTTCAGTTTCTCTCTGTGATCTCACGTTACTCCTTTTGTCCACTTGTTTGTTGTGTGCGTTGGACACAGGTATAGGCAGGGTGTCCTTGGGAGCTTTCCTTGGTAGGTTTGAGACTCAAAAAGACGTCCGGTTTTGCATGTTCATCGTTTACGTGTCGTTCATCATGATCGGTCATTTGTTTTGTGGGTTTATTTCTCTCCTGTTTTGGGCCTCATTACGTTGTGTCTTGATTTCATTTTCTGTCCAGTGCCTGAATTTTCATCCTTAATATAAAATCCTTTGGGTTTAGTGCATTCGCATGTTAAAAAAAACCTTAAACTTCGCCTGGTGCTTGGCGCTTATTTCACTGGTTAAAGTCACCGATCTTTCCTATCAGAGGTTAATGAAAGTCTCCCCAGTTTTGGTGAATTACACTCATGACAAAACACTTTCATAAACCTGTTAAACTGACATTATCAATATTAAAGCCACACTGCGGAACCTTTTAGCTCATATGTCAACTATGCCAGTCCAAAACCCCCACAAATATTGCAAAATATAATAATAATAATTACCAATAAGCATTTTATATATATATTTATATGTATATATAGGTTTCCTGCACCTGTTCTTCTTTCTCAGTCATATTGGAGGATTTTAACGATTTAATTTGCTTAAATAATATCACTTATGATTGGACTCGAAAGCCACATAGAAATAAAAAGGAGAAACTGCATTCAATCCTATGCGGACAGTCGACCAGTCCGGGAAACTTTTCTTGTTCCTATAACCGTTGGCATTAGCCATCAAACAACATACGTTATGAACGATCCAGATGTTTTCAGCTGTTGTCGACCCATCAGCCACATACAGGTGGGGTCAATGCCTTGTTAGAAATCATTAATGAATGTACAGCCCTTTTGAGATTTAATGTAGGTTGAAATAAGCATCTAAAAGTGTCCTCTAAGCTAAATGCTAACTCAAATTCGGGTACGTTTCTGCTTTTTGTGGGGTCGGATACACATCCCATGGCCACTAAACATCATTTAATAACACGTTCATGAAACCACAGACATTATATAAAGGACAAAATATACCTCGCCATACTTTAGTATTAGCCCTGGCTTCCCCATTCATTTGCATTGGGCAATAAGGTTCATTTTGAAAACCAAATGGCTCATGGCATTTCTGTGATTTCTACAGAAACCCAACCCTAGTTTGCAAAAGGAGGAGAGGGAGACATTTCAAAAGTAAATAATCAAGCTCCCTCCTGATTGGACCTGACTTTACAGGAAAACTCCCATTGGTCAAAGTGGTGGAACTGGAGATTCTGATTTAGTTGAGATCAGCAAATCTATGATTATTTAATGTTATGTATCAAAATTACATCAAATTGCAGCCCAGACTTTCAACTAAACACAATCTATTAAATTTGTAAAAATGTAAACTTACAGGCCATCACTTTAAAGACACTGCCTTCAGCGCTCCTCTGAAACGGCGCAGCCTCCTGGGTTTGTTGATTTAAGGTCATTTTACGTATAGAAAACAATCATTGAAATTAGGGCTGGGAAAAAAAAAAATTGTATTCAATATCGAGTTGGCAAGTTTCATATTTTCTTTTTATTAGTATTAATAATATGGATGTTTAAAAATCTTTTGGCTTTTCAGTTTTTACCGCATTGAGTTGCCTTGTGTACAAAATGCGCGGTGTAAATAAAGTTGCCGTGATTGTCTTCGCTATTTTTGGGTTTGTTGATGCACTTTAACTAAAAAAACAATAGAAATGCGTATTTAAAATATGTTTACAGTCTGCAGTTATTTGATTTAAATGGGGGCGGGGGGAAATCAAATTGTGAATCTTTTTTATTAATTTTTTTATCAGATTTTTTTTTTTTTTAAGTTAAGTTATACTTTATTAATCTCCATAGAGAAATGTGTTCTCTGCGTTATCCTCAATGTTGCCGGGGCGACCTGTAGGAGCAGCTCGGGGACCCATCTCCAGATATGGAACCAGGCTAATGGTCAGAAACACCTAGGAATTAAACCCAGGACCTGCGCCACCGCGTTCCTCCGGGTTTATTTTTGGAGGAACAGATCGCCCAGCTCTAAATGAATTAAATGAATGGGTGACATTTTACTCAGTATGGCTTTAATTTTGCATGTGAACCCTGAAACCAAGTAGTTAGTTATTTATTTAAAAGGACAACGGACAGGTACATTAAAAAGATGGCTGCCCCAGATTTAGCACAATGCTAATTTCCATCTGCAGTCCTTAGTAGGAATGGGACTAAAAGCGGCCAAGTTTCCTCCAAATGTTTGAAATATTAAACCCATCTCTTCTCTTCCAGACCTGTCCTACATCACGACTTGGCCTTTTCTGTGGAAAGTCTCCGCCATCACGCTGGTCAGCTGTCTTCCCCTCTACATCATCAAATATCTCAAACGCAAATTCTCTCCCCCCAGCTACTCCAAGCTCTCGTCCTGAGCCAAAGCCACAAACTCTCTCGTATCGGACAGCGCTTTGTTGCCGGGGAACGTTTTTTCGTGCACTTTTTTTGAGAGGAAGGAAGAGGATGTGAGACCTTTCGCTTTACTTGAAAAAGACCAGAGCACATATTGTCGAGTTCAAGTGGACGTTTGGGGGCTGGACACACTCGGCTTTTGTCTTTAAAAGGAAAAAAAAAACATTTTGCCTTCGTTTAAAAAGCATTTGCAGCAATTTTTATACGTGGACTTTTTCTACGTGACATTTTTAGGTGTCCGTTATTTTCTTTTTTTTTAAACGCACATTTCTGGCCTGTATTTTTTTTTACAGCGCTGCGTTCACGGACCCGTGGGAAAATCCGACGTTTGACGATGTACACGAAGCCATTTCACCCGCAACTCTTGATACTTGCTACGCTCGACCTCAAAGCGCAGGACAACGAGGGATGACCAAAAAAAAAAAACACTTTCAAGTCTGAACACTGTATTTTGAAGCGGGACGTTTTCATTTCTGCGCGTTTGCTGCTCCTGTTAATGTACGAAAAGTTCCTTTTGCCTTTTGCGTCGCGTTCATGAACCACGTCAGAAGCTCGGACTATCGCAAGCAGGAACATAAGAGCCACTATCCAGCTATGTTCATCTTTAAAGATTTGCACATTTTTTTCCATTTAAAGTCATTTGTTTGAGCCCCGAACGTGAGGAAGCACCACTCGGGTTTTCGGGTTTCATTTTTTTATTTATTTTTTTGTCCACTGATTTTGATGACGGCCCCATCGAGCTGATGCGGAGATGTCTAAAATAGGAACGTGAGACGTGCAGGATTTACTTGACTCGGCACAAGAACAAGGCACAAACAAAACGATTGAATCCCATGTTATTCTTGATTTGAACGGGTTAGTTTTAGTTTCTTTTCAGGATTACTTGTTTTGACTTGCTTTAATATATTTTTTATATTTTTTCCTCCTATTCTTTTGACACTTGTTTGATTGCGACCAACCCACCTCTTGTTTATTGTGGCTTCGATCAAAGGGAACATTATGCAAAATGACCTTTACTTTTAACTGTGTTTAAATGCCATTTCCTCACTGAAATTGGACCTGAAGCCGTGTTTCACTTCACACACGTTTGCAGAATCCTGGTTTAGGAACTCTGACGTTTGGCTGCAGAAAACGCGCCGTTTTGCACTTCGTTTTATTGTCTCGCACAACAGATGGAACCCAGATCTGCCTGTGGATTTTCAAAGCACTTCTGCGTCCCCCCGGGTGGTCATCGCGGCACTTTTATCACATGTCATTCCCACGGCTGCCTACAGAGGGTGCTCCAGGCTGCAGTCCTCTCAGTTGCATCTGTTAATGACTGACAAAAACATAAATAAAACGCACACGAATGTTAGCTTTAATTACAGCTGTGGCGTTGGTTATATCGACGTCTGCAATGTCAAAAGATCCAGCATTCGTTTTTCACAAAGATCTTGTATTGATGACGGGAGAGCGTGGCCACTGCGGAAAGCCTCCTCCAGCACATCCCAGAGATTCTCAATGGGGTTCTAGGCACCATACATGATTTATTAATTTTAATATACATTATTATTTTGATTTTTTTTTTATAACTAGCATTGAAAGGGGAAACCACTGAATTGTCACTCATTTCCAACTTTCCCAACATCCCAATTCTTTACAGAGACGAGCTCATGAGCGCATTTCACAACCTGCGGGGTCACCTTTCTGGGACACTTTCACAGAAATGCTAAAAAGAAAAATGAAATTGATACAAATCCTTTCTGATTAGATGCACAGTGTTTTCCAACAAATGGCCTGAGTTTACAATATATTAAAGGAGGACAAAACGAATGGTAAAACATCTGGACCCTGTGGTGGCCAATCCATGGGTGAAAATGAAGGAATCCAACATCGTCTCTTCTTTGGTCACGTGGTTTTGAAGCAACCCCAGATCAGAACAGTTGGTTTGAATCCAGGTGGCCACTTTTTCTTTTCTTTTCTTTTCTTCAGGCAGCGTGAAATCCTCTTTTGTTTTTCCAAGCACATGATTAACCAAGCAACCTTCGGGAGTCGTAAACGCGGTGTTGGATCAGCACTCTGTAGCAAATATCCAACACGTTGAGCTCTGATTGTGAACTCCCATGACTGAACATCTTTCACTCTGTGCCTCCTGAGCGCCAGTTTTCTCGTTTTTACAGTATTTCAACTCCTCGCGGCACAATCCGGCTTTGGGCGCTCAGACATTGCTCCTTTACAAAAAGACTTTGAACGAACCCGAAAATCTTGGATTTTCCGCAGATTTCTTCGACAATGAATGAGTTTTATCATTCACTCTTGTACACTGGGAGTTTTTATTATGTTTAGTGAAGGAAAGGTTTTTTTTTTTTCATGTAAAGTAATTGCACGTAAGGGTATGGTAATGTTGTTGTGGTAACCTGTATTAAAAAAGTGGGTTATCTCAACTTTTTTTTATTATTTTATGTGGCGCTAAAATGTGGCTGCTCTGTAGACCAATATTGGATGTAATTTTTGAGGGGAAAGTTGTTTCAATCATTGTTTAAAAGCCAATTTAAATGTGTGTTTTCTTATCATTGTTCAGTGTCTGTGGCGTTGTACACTCTTGCTTTCCACTGTCTGCTGTTTATATGAATGTCTCGGAGAAATAAAGGATACGAGGAAGGTGGACAATGTACGCTGTGGTTTATACTGAGTGGCCAGGAGATGGCGCCAGAAACTAGGAGGTGGAGTCCCGGGACGTGACGCTACTCCGTAAAACAAGGCCAGGAGGTGAGTGAGTTTAGCCTCTAACCTCCCACTTCAACGGAGAGCATTTTGTTTGGTTTTACCCAAATCTAAAAACTTCTCACCTGGAGTTCACAGCCTATAAGCCAGAGTAACGCCTCATTTGAAAGCTAAGACCTACAAAACTCATCTAATCTTACTTTTGTGGTCAAGTTTTAGTTGATTTTGTAGGGGTTTTGCCACAGTTCTGTTGCGTTTTCATTGCTATTTTTGTTGCGTTTTGGCCGCATTTTGTTCTTTAGCGTAACTGATGAAGCGACACAAATGTGACAAGTGTAACAAAAAACGTGATGGAAGAAGCTATTTTAAAAAAAGTTTAAAGGGGGAATTACGACAACGTGAGGATAAGAATCTGTCCAGATCATTTTTGTAGGTCTTAGCTTTCAAATTAGGCGTTACTCTGGCTTATAGGCTGTAAACTCCAGTTTTAGATCAGAGTCGACTCCCACATCTGCATGTTTTGCTCAGTTGATGGAATCAGAAAGAAGACTTTATAATCCACATGAGACTGTTCCCGACACATTTCCCCAAACACTGGATACTATATTCTTTATTAGGACTAAATTCACAAAACACTACACACTTAGTCTTTAACTACACACTACTGCAAAACAATTAAAGCTGTGTGAACCTTTTGCATGCGCGCTGTGAATGAAAGCGCCAAATCTGACAACAGAGAAACCGGGTTTTGGGAGCAGTGTGTTCATGGTTTGGTCATGATTTTGAGAAATTAGTTCAAGCAGTTGGTGAGGACTTGGGGCAGGCACTGGCATTTAGGGGGTTCCTTCACCAAGCGGTTTTGTTCGTGTACAAAATGAGTAGCACATGCAAACGTAGATCAGCAGTGCAGTCATTTATTTTGGTCACGCAGCATTCTCTCAAATACATATCAGATTTGGGGCATATTTTACTTGTCAGTTTGCATTCGCTATTCAGCCCCTATATTGATCATATAGATGATACCAGCGTGTGTAACTGAGAGGGCAATATATGTGCAAGTAAAGGCTTTTCCAAGTATTTCTAAACCCATGAGCATTGATGATTATTTTTAGTTAGTGCATAGACAAAAGATTGTACAATAAAATACAAAACATCTGGGGGCCGTATTCCTAAAGATTCTTAGTGCAAAGAGTTGCTCCTAGTGGCCAAATTCTAAGACAATTCTTAGAATCGTGATGTTCTCTTAGAATTTCCCCTAAAAGTGAAGAGTAGAACCTAGTTAAGAAAAAAGCTATTCCTAAAGAATCGTAGCTCTTAAGAGAGCTCCTAAGGGGAGATCTCTTAAGAGTTGGGAGGAGGACTTTTAAGGAGCTTATATGAGTTCCCTAAGAAGAGCACAAAATGGCGGACAAAAGAGGCAGGAGAGATATTCTCCAAACACTGGATAGCATCCATCCATCCATCTTCTTCCACTTGTCCGTTGCCGGGTCGTGGGGGCAGCCGTTGGAGCTGCACCAGCCCCTATGGCTCCTCCTGGAGGTGGTGGGTCCACAGAAGGACGGCCTCATGGTTCTAACCGGGCCTGTTGGTCTCTCATAAGGGGCTTCTGATATCAGTGAATTAATAAAATGTTAAATCATGGTTGATCCCATTAGAGATGCACTTACTTCTCCAACGCCAATGCAATACCACCCCAAATGAAAGTCATAACACTACGGTATTTGGCTACAGGTAAAATGCAACGATGCAGCAGTGATGACTTGGGTCTGTGCCATTTTACCCTAGAAATGTTGAAAGTGGAAAGTGCAAAAATGACCAGCATGGCAATTAATATATCTGTTATTTTCTTTTATGTCAAATATTATGTCCAATGACACAGTCTTTATAAGATTAGATTTTTTGCTTAAGTTTATCGATTTGAGGGTCCATTCTTTGCCCATAATCACCAAAAGTAAATTTTTTTATCTGGCTATTAGAATCAACCAATCACAGCTTTTGAAATGATGACTCGTACCTCACAATGGGGTCAACCACTCCTCACAAAGATGGGAGGTTTTGTCCATTCTGAATTCTCTGAGAATGTTCTGGAATCACTCCTAAGCTCCTTGCTAGGAATGTTTAGGTTAAGTTAGGAGCTCTCTGAGAGGATTCTCAGGACATTAGCTGCAGCTACTGGTAAGACGTATGTCTAAAGTAAATGAAAGTTTATGTGTCATTACACAATCATTAGTAAATTTGTCTTTTGCATTTGACCCATTCTTCGATGCCACTGGGACAGGGAGGACCCATCTCCAGATGTGCAGCCAGGCTGATGGTCAGGATCACCTGCTGGAGGATTCACTGCTTAAAGGCAATTTGGGAGGGACTGTTTCTTTATTAGAACCCGTGGGTGCATTTGTTTGCAGAAGGGAACTGCATTTGAGTTTTCTGTGTTCCATACGGTTTTGCTCGATGCCTTTGAACGTCCTGGTCGTGTTTTTGGGGGGTTTGGTGAATTTATTTCTGCAAAGAGTCCACAACAGTCCTGAAGAAAGCAGCTTTTAAAAAGTAAACAAACGGTTAGCTTATGAGTTAAAGATGTTTGAGACCCACAGATTTCTTCTTCCCCCCGCCCTCCTCCCTGGTGAAAGACTGTTGTGGAGCGGAGGGAGCTGCGCAGGAGGAAGAGGAACTCTAGGAGATGGAGCTGACCAGTGCAGGACGAAAATAAAATCCTTTCGGTCCAATGATGAGACGGTTTAAAACAAAACAACACGAGTCCTTCTCGGTGTCTTGGGGCCCTGAGTCTATCAGCCACAGTTTACGTTCAGGAGATTAAACATGTGGCTAATGCCGGTCGAACACGATCGTCTAAATACAGGGGAACAGTGTTATCAGACGGCGCCCTGAGGAGAGGAAGTCCACTCCGTGCTGTGATGGTCCACTGGGTTTTACATGTTCTAAACGCTCTTTGTTTTCACATGTGCAGAGGCTGGGGCCGTGGAGGTTCACGGAGTTCCCCCTGAAACGAGCTCCTGCGTCGCCTAAAGCAGATGAAAAGGTTCGTCTTGAGGTGTGTTCAAATAGCGTAATGAGATCTTTAGGGATGAGCATGTGATGAACAAGCTGATATCATTGAAAATAAGGGTTGTGTTTACTTAAAAACAGAAGAAAAAACGTTTCATTATAAAGTCAATATGAGCAGTGAGCAATCAAACGTGCCCGGGTCAAGTCATGAATGAAAAATGCAACTCTCGCCGTCCAAATATGGGCCGACTCTCCGGGTGACTAATTTATGAATAAACAGAAAACGTTCACGTCCTGTCAGAGGGTTATTGTTGTCGCTATGGCAACAGGTCTTGTGTGTGCAACGTGGACTTGATCAGAAATTAAATATTGTGTAGGGACTTTATTACTATTGATAGTCTTTGCTCCCCCTTTTTAGAGTTTTTATTCTTCATTTTACATGAGATACCCCTTTTTACTGCCACGTGTCAATCCACACATGTCTTCTTCTGAAACCCTGAAGAGGCGCCACACTGGCAGCACAGTGGATGCGTCCCAAGAGGCGCTACAGGAAACAAAACAAAAAAGGGGCGAACAAGGAGGTATCCGGGCCTAAAAAGTAAAGGGAACACAATGACACGACTCCAAGTGTTCCCTTTATTTACAGTACAGGTGTATATATAAAATATAGGGAACACTTGCGTTGTTAACCTTCATTTTTTGGAGCAGAATAATGACAATAAAGTTCTTAATTCATTATCTTACAATAATAATGTCCCACCCAGCCACAAAACTGCGACTATCGTGGGCGTTGGGAAATGAGACAATGCTGCACTGAAGGTTTTGACTTGGAACCAGTAAATTTGCTCTTGAGTTGAGTAAATTTCAAATAAATAATGATATAATTGTTTTTTTGTTTTATCTATTTTTGAGTGCAATGAGAACTTTCATCTTAATTTAAGCTTAAAAAACAGATTTCTTTAAATTTAGTTACTCAATTCAGGGGCAGATTTACTTATTTCAAGACCATTTTAGTCATTTCTAGGTTACTTTTTCCAGCGTGGTAGTAGAATTAGCCAACATTCCCATCCAGTATCCCGTTACAGAAAAGAAAGGAAAAGAAAAAGAACCAAGACAATCTTCTCTACAGATTTTTTTTAAACATTTATCTGAAACTAATCATCAGACGCTTCCCGGGCACTTTGATATTACATTTTGTATCCAGTTATTAGTTTGTACATGTTTTTTTTCTTTTTTTTATCCTGAAATGATATATTTTTTGATGTTTTTACTTGAGTAGCGGGGTCTAAAGGCCTCCTGGGGTTCTGTTTAAACCCGTGTTTAAAGTGGACCCTCTTTTTCAGTCAAATACATTGCGTACGTTGGACTCGCTCCACATGTAAAACCTGCTTCCAGCTGAAGTCTGAGGCAGAAAACAACATCAACAATGTTCTGGGGATCTTTGCTCTGCATCGATGAAGAGGCTGCTTCGCTCCAGACTCTGGGGATGACTGGTTCAGCCCCTTCCATTAGTCTCGTCCTTCTGTTTTATAAACGTAGGATCACTGACTGTGCAGAAAACCCACGGAGCGTCCCACACGGTTTAGCATTAGTTTTTACTGTCTGGGGCGCCCTGCCATTACCACATTAGGAGATCTGGTTACTCAGACTGAGTGCAGCCTTTATCCGAGCCCCTGGATTCAGCCTGTTATAGGAGATCACTCTGCAGCTCCACTGAATTAAGAAACATGAAGCAAAAATACATTGATTATATGCAGATTTGGGATTTTCCACTGTCCTGAAGGCAAAGGGAATCCAAGAGCATAATACAGAAACACTAACGTTTGCTTTTCTCTTGGGGTTGAACTAATTACAGACTTGGAACATGCCTTATTTCAGCAACAAATCAATACATACATTTCTGCAAAACAATTCATTTTAATATTGATACTTCTGTTACTGTATCTTTGCTAGCGTTGTAGAGAGTTGTGTGTGTGTGCAGTGACAGTTGATCTGGATGAGGTTCAGTCTCTGCTGTTCATAAGTGCTCAGTGATTTCTTTGATCACACAAAGCGGATCGTATCTACAGTACAGTCGACGGCACTTCCTGGTTTCTGTACAGTGTGGGTATGAATAGCCCGGACACACTTTATGTCTTCCTTCCTCTTCAACACAAACACTGTTATTTCCTCAAAACCCACTTCAATGAGCCGCGAGACCTGAAAGATTAAAAACAACATGATGCCGGTTCACAGTGAAGTGACCGCTGTGTGTTTGTGGTCGACTAGACGGAACAGGTTCAGATTCAGAGACGCCACAGATGAAGCTCTTGGTCATGTTGAAACAGGGAAGTTGTCCTGAGTGCTGCCACCACAGACTGTATACAGTAGTATAGAATGTTTATGGTGCCACTGGCTGAATCTATTACAGTATTTCCTGTAACTGACTTTGTGGACACATTATTTTGATGAAAATGTGATCGCTGCACATAAAGTGTTAATCTGCTTGTGTTTTGCATTTGATCTTATTTCAGGCAGAACATCCTTCATCTGCTGACAAGTTTCTCCAAGGAAAAGTCCCTGCCATAGAAAACTGCCACATTGTAGTCAGTCTGCCCCAGGGCGGCTGTGGCTTCCTCGCTCTGTGGGTGCCATAGCACCAAAAATGTTTTCAGCATAAACACAGTCGCAGCCTGACTCAGCCTCTAAACTCTCTGCTCTTATTCAGCGCCTTGTAAAATGTCTACAGTGTGTCTCACAGCGTCACGTCTATTAATATCTCACATTACTGAGCTGCTGTGGTCTGTGCACGTGGACACAGGAAGTGTCGCTGGGGAAACACGCTATGACCCCTCCCCTGCAGCCGTAACCCGGCAACGCACAGTCAAAACAGGAAACAGAGACAGAGGGGACGCAGGGTGTGGGACGCACAAATAACAGGCTCTGGACTGCGACTTATTTAGACATTTATAAACTACTACAAGAGAAAAACTGTCTTTGTGTCTGAAATAATGAATGACATGTTCGGGATGGGAATAATAATAATCCATTGTCCAGAATGCAAACTACTTTTTCAGACTCCGGACATGTGTATCTGTTTAGTCCACTTTTACTGAAATCCACCAATGTTGTCATGATTAAGCTGAGATCAAACTTCCCTGATGTTTTTACAACGTTGGCAAAGTCCGACCTGTTTTATGCCCCAAAAGTTCCAATGCCCAACTTTATTCCAAATTTCTAATACCTCTAATACTCCTCCCCGATTACTCCACCTCTATCGCCATCTGAACTTCAGCTGTGGTCACTCCAGCTCTTTTTAAGCCTCTTTAGCCCAAAACACGTAATAAAGCGGTGGTTACGTGCCCTGGGACTCTCTCAAACACAAAGCCTCACAGTGAAACCCGTTCACTCTCTCCCCCAGACCAATTTTCCAACACAAACAGGTGGGAACGCAACATTCGGGGAGTTCATGAATTACTTGTAGCGTTCCAAATTTCCGACTTCCAAAAGCGGTGGATTCGGAAAACGTAGGGGAAAAATAATCCTACGTCGAGGCCTTTTCCACGTCTCTGAAGCCAACGCGCGTCATAAAGCGGAGAAATGTTCACGAAATCTGGCAGCCGCCGGGCACAGGGGCGACCCGCGACCAGAAATGTGCGGGTTTGTTACAAGCGGGCCACCCTAAACCGCTGGGTCTTTCATCTCAATCACGTTTTTTACGCAAGGGCAGCGGCAGGAGAACCACAGTTGGGTAAGACTGGCAGTCGATATTGAATGCGTTGATTTATTCCTCTATTAAGTTGGAAGTATGTTGGCAGCGCTGAACAGCATAAACACATTGCACCATGGGAGAAATGTATATTACGCATCAATGGCGCTGTGGCTCAACAAAGATTATTTAGAAATTTGGGCGTGGAGAGAAAAGCCCTTCTATTTTGGGAGAGTGAAGAAAACAGTTTTATACGCGGCCCGCGGGTTCATTAAGTTTTGCACATCGGGAATAAAGTGTTGCCAGTGTTTCCCGAGTGCTGAGGGTGTAGCGTGAAATGACTACAGTGGGGAGCAAGTAACGTGGTATTCTTCGGCGTATTCGGCATACTCCTCGCGGATGTCACTCCTGAGGGACATTATCTCATGAAGACGTGTTGCATTTTGCAGGAATGACACCGTCGTCTGTCGGCCGACTGGGCAAACATTTTAAATTGAGCTAAAAGTAAATCGTTGCTACTTTGCCACACGCTAACATTTTGTCAGTCCATTTCTAGCTTTGATTACGCATTTGCTGTGGCGTTTTAATAAACAATGGCCTTCCACCGCACATTAGAGCTGCACAGACACCGGAGCAATTTAAAACTGCTAAAAACACATTTGTATCAGGGATGGCCGATACTGTGGACCGATACAATACTGTTATCGGATATCAGAGCCGAAACTGGAAAAAAATAAAATAACAGGTATCAGCTACAAATATCTAATACTGAACCGATAGCCTACCTGTTTTGGCTGTCACCGTTTTAAAAACACCAACTTTCACCAAATAAATCTCAGTCAGTAAGGACCTGCTGTACCAGAAGAATTTAATCGCACTCGCAGAAGTGGCTGCTGGACTTTCCGACGACCCATAATACACTGAACACGGGGGCTCCCCAAGGCTGTGTGCTGAGCCCCCTCCTGTTCACTCTGCTGACCCATGACTGCGCTCCAAAGTACGACTCAACGACACAACAGTGGTGGGTCTCATCAACAACAGAGACGAGTCAAACTACAGGAGTGAGGTGAGCAGTCTGGCCATGTGGTGCACACAGAACAACCTCTCTCTAAATGTGGAGAAGACAAAAGAGATTGTTGTGGACTTTCGAAGAGCACGGGTCCAGCATGCTCCTATAACAATCAACGGTGCTGCAGTGGAGAGGGTGACCAGCACTAAGTTCCTGGGTGTGCACATCACAGAGAACCTTTCCTGGACCATGCACACTACATCTCTGGTCAAGAAAAGTAATCAGTGTTTCTACTTTCTCCACAAGTTAAGAAGAGCTAGAGTCCCAGCCTCTGTTATGTGCAACTTCTACAGAGGGACTATAGAGAGCATCCTGACCAGCTCCATCACTGTGTGGTTCTTCTACAGAGGGACTATAGAGAGCATCCTGACCAGCTCCATCACTGTGTGGTCCTTCTACAGAGGGACTATAGAGAGCATCCTGACCAGCTCCATCACTGTGTGGTTCTTCTACAGAGGGACTATAGAGAGCATCCTGACCAGCTCCATCACTGTGTGGTTCTTCTACAGAGGGACTATAGAGAGCATCCTGACCAGCTCCATCACTGTGTGGTCCTTCTACAGAGGGACTATAGAGAGCATCCTGACCAGCTCCATCACTGTGTGGTCCTTCTACAGAGGGACTATAGAGAGCATCCTGACCAGCTCCATCACTGTGTGGCACGGCGCCAGCACTGCCTCCTGCCGAAGGAGCCTCCAGCACATCGTGAGAGCAGCGGAGAAGATCTGTGGAGCTCCTCTCCCCTCCATTAAGGACATGTACTCCACCCGTCTCACCCGCAAAGCCGTCAGAATCACCAGAGACCCTACGCACCCATCACACAGTCTCTTCAGAGTAATGCCGTCAGGGAGGAGACTGCGGAATCTACGGGCCAGGTCCAGTCGACTTAAGAACAGTTTCATACACAGGGCCATCGGGAAGCTGAACTCCCTGCCCTCCCTCCCACCCCTCTTCCCCCACCCCCCGCTCCACAATCAAGGATGAGAGAAATATAATTTAAAATCATTCACATGGTTTGACAAATAAAAAATCTTGAATCTTGAATTTCTGATCGCTGCGCAAAATGCTGCTGCAAACAACAGCATGCTAATGCTAACGGCAAATGACCGAGGCTGGAACAGAAACTATGGCTGTTTCACCTAAAGTAATAAAGTCATATTGCTCACTGCTGAAGCGGCCGAGTGTTTGTATTTTAGTTTATGAAATGTTGTGAAAGAATAACTGATATAACAGATTTGTAATGCACAGATCAATTTATGTGTGTCCTTATATTAATGTAACCTAAAAGCCTGTTATACCCACGAATATTTAGTACAGAAAGGTCCAGTGATCCTTGTTTAATGTATTTCCATTAGTTATAGATAATAAGTAACACCTCGTTTGCAAGAAAATAAAAGACTTTTGGAGCATTCACTTTTGTCACTCAAAGCAGCTATTGTTGAGAAAGTCTCTTGGTATCGGTTAATATCGGACATCAGCAGATACTCAAACCCCCAGTATTGGTATCAGAAACAAAAAAAGCTGGATCAGTGCATTTCAAATTTTTTCTAAGGTAGATGAATTTCATAACCTATTTTCATGATTGATTTTAGTTTTATGTTGAATGTACATTAGTAGTTTCATCTTGAATGTGTGTTGTGTTCCCCCCCCTGAGTTAGCCTGCTCAGCACTTTGGTTAGCAGTAGTTGTTTTTAAATGTGCTGCAGAAAGAAACATTTGATTGATTGGTTTGGATCAAGGTCTTGTATTTAGCAGTGTGACCGGATCCCAAGGCTTCTCGAGTCCTGACAAGAACCAGGAAATATGACCATATTAGTCCAGTGCTCCGGTCTCTGCACTGGCTTCCTGTCATTCAGAGAATAGAATTTAAAACAGCTCTGCTTGTGTACAAGTCGTTTCATGGTTTAGCACCAAAGTCCATCTCTGACATGTTAGAGCCGTATGAACCATCTCGGGCCCTGAGAACTTCAGGGAGGGGTCCCCTGGTGGTTCCCAGAGTCAGGACTAAACACGGTGAGGCTGCGTTTCAGTTTCATGCAGCTAAAATCTGGAACAGTCTTCATGAGGATGTGAGACAGGCCTCAACTCTGACAATGTTCAAATCCAGGCTGAAAACAGCTCTTTTTACCCGAGCATATGAAAACTGAAAGTATTTTATCTGCACTCTTGCCTTTTACTGTCATTGATAAATGTTTATGTTGGATGTTTTAATGATTGATTTGATCTGTTTTCTTGTAATTTTATGCAACTGTGAAGCACTTTGAATTGCCTTGTGTATGAATTGTGCTCTACAAATAAACTTGCCTTGCCTTGCCTTGCTTCTCAGAGAGGTGAGATCTGGACATGTGTGAAAATGATGTCTCATGCTGCTCCTTGGACCACTCTCAACCCCGTCACATAGTTAATGTTGCGGGAGCTCGAGCTGACCAACTGCAGAAGTGTAAATTAAGTCTTCCCTAGATCAATCTATAAGCAACAACAACATCCCACACTTTCGGCTTTGATCCAGAGCGAGATTGCAGCACCTCCAGGGTTCATGGGCCGAATATACAGTGTTATGTCTTGGCCTGGTTCTGGTGGAACATGAGAGAGCGGTGCGTCCAGAGGGCACCAGGAAGACACCCCCAGCTTTTACGACCTCCTAAAAGATCGAGTAGCTTTGACATTTTAGCTCTGACATTGCAGAGAGCGGGTCTGCTTTGCTAACGGTGGAGACAGGCTCAAATGTTTTGGAGTTTAGAAAATATTAAAATAGATAATTTCATGTTACGGTGGTGTATCCAAGCTGGGTGTTATTTTGATTTAGAAAGGGTTTAGTTGTAATGTGATCATGATCTAAGCCTGGTGGTGCTTAGAAGGTCAGATACTTCGTGAGGTGGCCCTTGGTGTGAAACGTTTGAGAACCACTGGACAATATCATACCTCACTCCCTGACCAAAATAAACTTGCCACCTGTAATTTACCAGCTGTTCTGATCTGGAGTTCCCGCAGTTGGTCAGGTTGAGGTCCAGCAACATTATGTTCCCGAAGAATAAGACCTGGACTTCCCGGAAGGACCAGGTTATTCCATCAATGGATTTCTTCTTCCCTGAGGACACGGGCATATTCCGAGATGATGACGCCAGGATTCACCAGGCTCCTCACATTTTGAAAGCGTGGTTCAAGGAGCGTGAGACATCAACAGTCCAGATCTTAACCCCATTGAGAGTCATTAATCGAAAGCTCAACTCAGATGTACAGTCCTTGCAAGAGTGGCTCCAAGACAATCATTTAACTATCAACATTAAGAAAACTCAACTGTATCGAACGATAAAAACCTAGGGGGGGTAACCCTTGACTCTCACCGTACATACAGTGTCCACATACAAAATCTCACAAAGAAGTTAAACCAAAAGCTGTTTGTGTATGGTACCTTGTCCTACTGTCTCCCAGTTTGGACGCTCACCACTATGGAAATACTGGAACCTGTGGCGGGACTCTACAACAGAGCATTTAAGATCCACCACAGGCTCCCTGGTTGGACCCACCGGACTGCTGTATCCCAGTCTGGTGCCTTGACCTTCCAGAACTATGCCCTGAGCCATGGGATTAAGCTCTACTTCCATCTGCTCAACAACTGCCCATCGGCCTCACGGTCTGCTCTGGTCCCGAGACCCAGCTTGGTTTGTTTGAAATCTTTCCTGCTCCATAAATAAAATGAAAATGAAATCTTGGGGATGCGCTGGGGACGGCTTTTACAAGATCTTGGTGAAACATTATTGCAAAACGGGATCTTTTGACATCGCAGAAGCTTATTGGGGCGACGATGGGGCAGATGGTCGTCTTATGATCGGAAGGTCGGGGGTTCGAATCCCGCCTCCTGAAGGTGCACATTGTCGTTGTGTCCTTGGGCAAGACACTTCACCCTCCTAGCCTCCAGTGTCTGCGTACACTGGTGTATGAATTCCCGTTTGGAACCATGAGGCCGTCCTACTGTGGACCCACCACCTGCAGGAGGAGCCATAGGGGACTGGTGCAATGTGATTTGGGCAACTCCAACAGCTGCCCCCACGACCCGGCAACGGACAAGTGGAAGAAGATGGATGGAGGGAGAAGCTTATTGAATCAACGCCACAACGAATGCCACGAGATGTTAGAGCGTGTTGGCAAGCAGGTCGTTTTATTTTGAAAGCTGAATATTTTCTGTAGAGGTACTTTAACAGCAATGTTGTTCTTCCCCATCTGCATCAATAGATCTTCTAATTTTCTGCCCTGCAGCCTCGAGCCAAAATGCAGTATAGGCCTCTGGAGCGGTCTGTTGCCTATAAGCGCGCACTAACAAGCTGCAGATTTGTGCGGAAACACTTCGCACACGGTAACAGCGCGTGACGTAGGGAGCCACCGGTCAATCAGCGCGGCCTATCCCCCACATGCTACAACTGTTTACAGACGCACATGGCAGAATGTAACCCCCCAGTCCCGCCAAGAGTGGATTTCCATGAGGTCAAAGCGTAGGGGAGCCACGACTGCACGTCCAAAGCCAAACGTCTCACACCTGCTGATATCAGTGTCCCGTGTGGAGATGGGGGTAAAGGGGGCGAGGGGAGGGCGAGTTTGGGACATGGGGCGGACAGTGAGGAGAGTTTATTAGGGAGTTTAACCTTGAAGTCTGGAATTTTGAGTTATAGGTTTAGGTTTGTTTTTTTATGTTGAGCTGACGTCGCTACATCGTCGTTTCAAAACACTTAGCCTAACGTAAAGGTGATGTAATAGTTTTAATCGTTGAAAAAAAGGGCCACATCTTTGTCAGCTTCGGGACAGAGCGGCCTGCTGTAGAGACACACCACGTGCCTGTATGCGAGAGGCCCCGAGATAGAACTGTGTGGGTAAAGAGGGAGAGGAGAGGAAGAAGATCTCAAACATGTAGACCCTCTTTCACTCCCACAGGCCAGTTTTGAGTTCTATCTCTCAAAAGGCAGACGCTTTGACCAGGTTTACGGTTGATGACTCTGAAATAAACTCCAATGTCTCCTCTACCAACAAAACATCTTTCCAAATCTGACATCTGGTTTCCACTAAAGTATATTGTTCAACTACACAAGTTCTATTCGTGTAATATATTTTCAGATGTTTCAGACTTCATGTATTCAGACATTTAGACATGTTCCAGGTAAAGACGGGAACCATATGTTTAAATGTTAAGCCTCTTGGTAAGGTTGTGGACCCATTTCCAACATGTGTGGATTTTTCTGTCTACAGATGTCCTTCAAAAACACAACATCTTGTTTGTGAAACGTATTCGATGCAAGGTTTACTGAGGTTTTTTGCTCCTGTTGGTAAAAGTGTAGCTTGGTTGTTATGTCAAATGACTGGGTGCAGTGATTTCTTTATGTGCATGTAGTTTATAATGACATGTTTAAAAGGAGGAAGTGGAAATTATCTATAGAGAGTTTATATTATGCTTTATGACTGATATGTCCTGGCTTGTTTTATCTGCTTTTTCTCCAATCGCCGCAGCCAGGAAATGTGCGTGGCTTTGATGAATGTCTCTTTGAAAGGGAAAACGTCAGTAGTCGAAGTATTAAAATGCTCACTCGCCGCATAAATCTTGATTAGGGAGAATTCCTCACGCAACAGTCGGTCTGTAATGATGCGTTTGAGTTCGGGGCCAAAAGCAGAAGATGCAGCCGATAAAGCGCTGGAAACTCCAGGATACACAGCTCCTTCTCATTAACATCACAGACTGGAGACCAGCACGGTTATACATGCAGCTGATGGTACTTAGAGATTCAGTGTTCTCAAGCAAATTTCATCTGCTTTCACGGTATGATGGAGTCAAAAATATCCCGTTCTGCATCCCTTGAATAAAACCTAAAGAAAAACAAACCGTTTTCCTGTGTTGTCGCTGTACACAATAAAATAGTACCGCTACGACGGCGGTTACTTTTTCCCTATTTAACATTACCTTTAATTGACAACACCGCGTATTCAAACTGGAGGAGGAGTTGAGAGTCGTCAAAAACTACTCTACATAAACTAATAATTAAATACCAGGAATTGATGACACATCAAGGAGTTAAACAAGTTAGACGTTTATTTCTCTAACATGTCATCTCAATACAGAATTCTGTTTTTCCTATCCATCGTGAGTCTGCCTTCAGCCGTTCCCATGGTCAGACTGACTCTTCCTGGGGAAGCACAGCACTCCACATTCCATTGTCCACAAGATTTCCCATTGGATCCCCAAAGCTGTCCATTCAGTTCCGTCGTAATTTGACCCCTTCTGTCCAAATGGCCAGTGGACCGGGTGGGGGTTGCTGTGTCTTGAAACAAAAGATTCTGAGGAACCCACACCTTTCTGCACTGAATGACAACTTTTGGTTAGTTTGCTAAATAGCCAAAGGAACAAAACATCGTATAAAAATATTATCTCTTCAGACCCCCTTTTTGACCTCCCAAAGGAGGACAACAAAACCATAATATTTTCAAGTTCACAAAAGTACAGCCTGTATCAAAAATCACAGTACAATTTCACATATTATAACACCAAAAAAACATGTTCACTGTATGTAGGGCATACTCAACCAGCCGCTGAGTGGTTTCAAAATCATCTCTCTCTTCCCATGTGTAACTTCCGCTTACTAATCTTTCCAGGCGGAACTCAGCTGGTTTTTATTCCGTGTCAATGGTACATGTCAACTTTTATGTCCCCCTGGGACCGTCTCTGATTGACACAAAAATAAACATTCCTGCACACAAAACACAGCAAGCGCAACAACACCGAACAGTGTTGTTTAGATATTATCTCCACCACAATATTCTCCATCACAGCCTTGTCGGGGGTCGTTCCATTCATATCTCAAAGCCTGCCGTACTCTTTCCAAGTACAGGCTGGGACCACCCCCTTCTGGCGTTTCCCTTGTCCCGAGCTCCGTGTCCCCCTGGGACGCATCACCCATCGTATAGATGCCCCCAGTAAAACAAAATACAACAAAACAAGAGTATTACACCTATAAGAATACCCACCTTTTGAAGGATATGGATCCAGGAACCGGAATTTAACCAATTTAGCCAGGTCCACTGAGGACCCTGGTCTTCTTGAGACGCGAGGAAGTCTTTGAGTTCCTTTACTTTATTTTTAATGGCTGTCCAATTGCCAGTTTCGTCGGGGAATATATGTACAGCAGTGGTCAAGGCCAACTGCTGCGCACATACCACCCTGTTCAGCGTACATGGCGTCTAACGCCACTCTACTTTGCATAACCACAACAGCCACTGCCTTAAGTTCTGGACTCCGTTCCATTTGGTCCAAGATGTCGCCTATTACCTCAGTTAGGTCCTCCAGGATCCACCATACCTCATTTAGACGCTGCATGGAGGACGCCACACCGATCATAGGGATCAGCGTGGCGATAAATCCTTTCCCATCTCCGAACAGGGGCTTACGGCCGCCGTCATCAGAGAAAGGTACGTATGATTGACCGAGGGTACGGTTTCCCACCTGCAGGGTTGAGTTGGTAATCATGGCCGTGTGCTTAGCTAATTTTACCCATTTATTCTCTCCTGGTGTATGACCCCCCATATTGAAAGACCGTCGCTTCCTAGATCCATCTCCCTCTGTGGAAACAGACATGTTAGATACATCATAAATCACAGGTTTCAAAACAGCATATTTTGTTCCTTCTTTGTTTTCCCATGTTTTTATCATTTTTTCTGTACAATGGGTAATCCAGTCTAGGGTGTGTTGGTCCGACACTGCTTCTCTCATTTTCACCAACATTGTACCTGCATTGTTGCAGTAGATGACCAGATTTTCTCCAGGTGTTTTACCTACTTCTTTGCATACCTTGTAAAGGGCCAATTTCAATTCTTTGATAGGGTGTCCTCTGACCCGTCCCTCACAACTATGTGGATCGTCTATTTTTATTACTGTTGGTATGATGAGCAAGCAAAGAGCAAGTGTCAGGCCCCACACCCCGTATGGACACCTTAAAAAGGTCCTGGTTTTAAAACCCAGGCCTTAAGTCCATATTTGTTAGTCTTTTTTATGTCTTTGTGACCGTGTGGGTCGGGGTTGGTGTCCCCCACCCCCTTCAGTGGGGCTGTTAGACCCACTACCATATTCGTCAGGATGTGTCAACCGTCCGGGATGCGTATGAGTCCAGTGTAAGCCGGTTTTCTCAGAACAGGGCTTCAAGTGTGACCAGTGGTACCAGTTGTCACGCCCCTCTACCTTAACTGCGGTGGCAGTCCTTTGAGTCACTTCAAAAGGTCCTAAGTATCTGGGAGCGTCCAACAGGTCCTGGTGTTTTTAATGTAGACCCTCGATGGTAAGTCCGCTCAGGCAAGGTCGCTGAGTTAGACTTAGGCGGGCACCCGGGCATGGCCATTTTTATGCTCTTCCGCTGATAACAAGTTCGCAGCCGCCACGTCCACCAGTCCATGAAGGGTTATTAACTGGGTGTAAAAAGTGGAGCCGGACGCCCCGCTCTGTACATATGGAGGAGGGGCCGATGGGGCCAAAGCGGGAGCTCCTCCGCTCGGGAGGGGCTCTCGAATTCCTCCCCGTATTGATTCTGTCAGGTCGTTGTCTCGGTTCATGCTCCCTCCGCGTCCGCTATATTTTCTACATCACTATGCTTTGGTCAACTTTGATTATTGTAAGGCGCTTTAGAAATAAAACTTGATTGATTAATTTGGGTCAAAAACTCACAATTACGACCACTCACAAGCACCCACCGAGACAAGGAACCAACAGAGATCTGTAACAGAAACACAAAAGAACAGACGAAAATTACAAAAACAAAAATTCTCATCAGGGCCGCTCACCGTTAGAACGACCATGCCAGCTAATCTTGCAAATTATGGCTGGACTCAAAAACCTATTTAACTTAATCTATCTGTTGGAATGCTAGGGTCAATTTTATCTGGAAAATTCAGAAATTCAGGTTTCATTAATCTACAGAGAAAAACTCTCTTTTAGCTTCTGTTTCCCACATTTACCACAGATTCTGTGTGCACTTCAGAATCACAGCAAACGTCAAAAACAGAGTATTATAAATTAATTTACCTATCTGAAACCGAAATCTTAGTTGGCCATAACATTTGTCAATTCGTCACTTTATGTTTTCGTTTGTTTATCTTTTAGATATATTTGTATCAGTTCTTTCCCATGCCAAAATAAACCAAATTATAATAATTTTCCCATATAATTAACACCCCCTCTTGGACTGAGGAAAACTCAGTCCAATAAAGAGTCATGTAAACATGCATAAACAAGTGAAACCTCTATCCTTGTACAGGAAACACAACAAACCAACTCCAATTTCACTGGAGATTAATACCTTCTGCACCCACATAACAAAGAAAACAATAGCAAAATAACAAATGTCAGGTTCAGTCCAGGGAGGTTGAAGGCGGGTTTAAATGGGTCGACAGGGCGAGTGAGAGACCTGGACAGCATGTGAGGTCCTGGGAGTGGCCTCAAAAGGGATCAGACCAGCACTGGTTCAGTCCAATCGTGGCAGAGGACCGTCAGACAGGCTGGGAAAGGAGCTCTCAGCAGCTCCCAAAGTGAGATCAGCAGTCACCTCCAACCTGAGTGCATAAACTAATGAGTGTAGATGGTTTCAATAGGGATTATAACATACATTTTTAAGATCAGTGTCCACTGGATTCCCGTGGAATCAAAGAGGAGGCTGAACTCAGGCAACAGAATGGCCTGTTTCAAGTTCATAAGAGTTTCCTCTCGATCTGCTCACGGATTGACGCCAGGAGCAGAGCAAGAGAAAGGATCGAAACCCAATTCACTTCAGCTTTTTCTTTTTCTCAGTTCTATCACATGTCAATGCCCTCTAAGGCATCAAATTCAAATTTTGTATCAAAACATTCAGACAAATGCATTTAGTTGTAACTGAAAGATTATCGATTCAATTTAGTAAATAAACCAGCATCAGTAGGTCCTAAAGACCATCTTTATCTGGTGCATTAAGATATTTTCAGTCAGTTCATAAACACGTAATTCTCTATCATGGTGTCGTGGAATGATGTCCCAAAACGGACATAAGTCTAGCATTAATGTCTATAGAGTAGGCATACATGGATGGAGAGTACAGGACATTTTAGAAACTTCAATTTCTTACCAATCTTTTGTTTCACTCACGCTTTGGTCATGGAACAAATTCTTTAGCCTATTGTCCAGGAGAGAGAGCAAACGAGTTATAAACACATCATATTACTGTTCTATAGGGTGTAAACAGTTCGCAGTCACACCTCGTTTGCCTAATTAATTTTGTTTTTTAAAAGGACCATTCACGTCCACTAAGGTTAGCCTTAAAAGCTTTTCTATATCATTAAAGTACAGTGATCAATGGGTGGGTGGCTTTGGCAAAGTGAATGTTTGATCCAAGGTCAAACGTCAGTTGTACAGTCCTTCAGCTCTTCCCAGTAGATATATCTGCATTCAGCAACCACTGTCAGACAGCAAGGTGTTTGTCCAATCAGGGAAAAGTCACTGTTAGTCCATTCAGAGAGCACAAAACTGTTGCTCTCACTGTCATCAGCATATCACATCCGAGGAGAGAAACAGGAGTCTGAGTTGGCGTGTCAGATTCAGTCCTGTGAGCTGACTAGGCACTGGCTTGGTGAAAGGTTGTGGGTGGTCTTCCTGTATCCACCCAGTAGATGGTGTCCGTTAATGATCACAGTCTCATAGTTCACAGATGAGTGTCGTTCACCTTTATCCACCAGCACGTCAAGAGTCTGTCCGTTCACCTTCACAGGTAACAGTTCTGGACTCCCATGCCTCTGAACCCAGTAGCAGCCAGTGATGAGAGTAGCATGGTTCCCATCAGCGTTGTTGTAAACGCCTCGATCTCCTCGAACGTTGTTGGTCATCTTTGTCTGAAACAATCCTTGGCCACAATTACCAACACCACACCCACAGGTCACTGCACATTCAAGTAAACTCATTATTACTCTTTTTTCATTATTACTTTCATTACTCGCTCCTTAAAGCTGCACCTTTAAAAGTTGCACTCATTTCTTTCAGTTCAATTTTGCTCTCGCTTCTGGTCAAGGGCATTCATCTCAAAATGTATTCATTAATTTATTTGGTTTTATTAACAATAATTTGAATTTTGCATAATTGCTCCTTCATAACTTTTGGTAATGCGTCCAAAATGGCGCATAAAGATCAACGTAAACTCTAAATTAATAGTGGTTTGTACTTTCAATCAATGTATTCAAACTCACGACAGGACTTCCCTGCTTCAGTTTTAATTCCATGGCGCCACCGTGTGGAGAGAGGTTCTATTTTTTTTAGCAACATCTCTCAGAGCCCTAAATGCTCCGTCAATCACAGGCTTAAAAAAATAGCATTTTTCTCACACTGATTTTGGATACTCGTTCTTCAAATGTATGCTGTGGAGACATAACTCTACCACCAGCAGAAATGTTCCTCTTTAAAAACAAAACAAAATAATAACTTTTAAAACAATAACCCTTAAAACAAGAAATTAGGTCAAAAAATGTTCTTTTTTCTACTTTTTTGTTTTGCAATGAGGGGCGGAGCAATTTCTCCACTTACCCTCCTACACGGATGTCTGGGCACAAAGGAAAATGGCCACTTTCCCAATGCGCCCATCACTTCCCGTGTAATCAGTCCTTTGCTGCGTCTACACAAATGCAGACACAGCAAATGCACTTTTAGTTTCACTCCGGACACACTCAGTCACTCTACAATAAAGAGAACATTACACAAAGAGACAACAAGACACAATAATTTCCACAAACAAAACAACAGTTAACAAAAAACCAAACAGACTAACAAGAACAACCAAAACAATTTAGTATTCTCCCCCTCCGATCAACAAAATCAGATAAGTGTATAAAAATAAAAACACGCGTTAAATAGTATAATGTGCCTAAAGTCCGATGCCTTTCAATGAAAACCTAGAGGCCATACGGTTGCACTACAACGATGGCGGCCAGAAACTCCGGTATTACAAAATAACAGCCAAATAACAGTACGACATGGAAAAAACTAAATGCTAAAGCTAATCCTTTGTTCTCAGAGCTAACTTAGCAACCTCGCACACCAACAGCAAACAGATCATATCGAAAACAAACCATGCACCACACTTCAATAAAATCCTACACTACTACACAGAACAGCCTTCAGTGTCCACACACCGAGCTGGGCTTAACACATGTGTGGGTTTAGTACACGTTTATCAACAATATGCTGTATGCTAACGCACTAAGCTAACCATGCTGTATGCTAGCGCACTAAGCTAACGAAGCTAACGAAAGCTAACAAAGGCTAATATAAAATATAGAATTTAAGAAACCCCGTTTCTCAGGCCTTCAACCTATTTATAGAATCACCGTTCTAAGGGCCTTCAACCCGTCTTTTAGACAGACCCCAAATCTGTCTACGATTATTTCAACGTTTTATTTCAGACCGTGCGTCCACGGCCTTGGGCGATTCTGCCTACGTGCATTTCAGCTTTTACAGGGGTAAAACCCAACGCGCAGCCCGTTAATTACTCGTAATTTCAGTTTATCCCACTTATTTTGTCTTCTGTGGTATCTAAGATATCAAATTATAACGTTTCTTTCCTTAATTCCACCATCAATTCACAGATTACACCACACAACAGACAACTCCGTTAAAAAGTAATCTAAAATTTGGAAAAATATGCCAACTAGACGTACTTTGAGACTCACACAATAGTAGAGGTCAAAAGCAGTCTTACCTTAAGCTAGAATGACGTCCATGAAATTGTTGTTGTATGACGTGGAAGAAAGAACCTGGTATTTCTAACGCAAAATGGGTTTTTTTTTCTCGAAGACCGAACCTCGTCGCGTCTCCGTTTGACGGCTCTTCAGCACCCCCTGCAGTTCTCCCGGGGTCACCACATAAAGAAAAACAAACCGTTTTCCTGTGTTGTCGCTGTACACAATAAAATAGTACCGCTACGACGGCGGTTACTTTTTCCCTATTTAACATTACCTTTAATTGACAACACCGCGTATTCAAACTGGAGGAGGAGTTGAGAGTCGTCAAAAACTACTCTACATAAACTAATAATTAAATACCAGGAATTGATGACACATCAAGGAGTTAAACAAGTTAGACGTTTATTTCTCTAACATGTCATCTCAATACAGAATTCTGTTTTTCCTATCCATCGTGAGTCTGCCTTCAGCCGTTCCCATGGTCAGACTGACTCTTCCTGGGGAAGCACAGCACTCCACATTCCATTGTCCACAAGATTTCCCATTGGATCCCCAAAGCTGTCCATTCAGTTCCGTCGTAATTTGACCCCTTCTGTCCAAATGGCCAGTGGACCGGGTGGGGGTTGCTGTGTCTTGAAACAAAAGATTCTGAGGAACCCACACCTTTCTGCACTGAATGACAACTTTTGGTTAGTTTGCTAAATAGCCAAAGGAACAAAACATCGTATAAAAATATTATCTCTTCAAACCGAATATAACTGAGCTTTGTTCGAGGAGAAAATCACTCATCATATTAGACACATCGTTTCATCATAGCATAAGAAACATATACACTACAATATTTATATTGTAATGTATGTGGCATAGGCACAACCTGCATCACTGAACAAAAGGAAAAACTTGGTTTCATTCTGTGATACTTTTTTGTTGTTAACATTTGCCAGAAATAATTGCTAAAATCATGACAAAATAAGACCAATGTTCCATTATCTATTTGCAGAATATTTAAGACATTTATGCTGATATCGTGGGTTCCAAAGTGAGGGTCCAGCCTCGGAGCTGTGGGTACCAAGATGATGTGAAGACAAATATATTCAATTCAGTGCAAATAACTTTAAGATGTAGTGTAGAACATTCATTCAACACACACACACCCCTGCACGTGCTGTAATCGGGCCGCGCCCCCCAGTCCAAAACTGTGGCCCCTACAGGTGTATCAAAACATGAAAATAATTGCTAATAAGTATTTATATCAAACAAATAAACAGAAATGTGAGTGTTTAATGCACCTGTTGTCCTTACTCAGTTATATTTGATGATTTATTTTGCTCAAATAATATCATTTATGACCTGACCCTCTGACCAGGCAAAGTTCTGGGCCCCCCTTGAACCACTGAACTACAACATGAATTACAACATAAAGAAAGTGCCCAAGTAAGTTCAGTAAGTGTAGACTGACAGCCCAGTCCTCATCACGTCTGTACAGAGTTCAAGAGCTATAGCTCTGAGCACAAAGGTCCTTCCTCTTCTGTTTCCTCTATTTCATTTAATTCTTAATTGAAAACAGCTGATATTTGTGAATTGAAGTCAAATAACCAAGTAAATAATCTCAACATTATGAAACCAGACATTAGACGTTTTGCTGCATGACAATACTATTCTAAGTTGTCCGTAAAACTGTGACTAATAATCGGCCTCGGGTTAAGTCAGATCTCCATCTGGGCCAGACAGCTCTTTATTTCCTTCTGTGCTTATGAAAAGTGGTTTGTTCACAGCCTTTGGTCATAAATGATGGTGAATCTGTCCAAAGTAAATGTTCATGTTGTTTTGACCATTTTCTCTCTGTTATTTTAAATATAATTTTGTTTCATTTCACTAAAGCTGCTGGCCATCATTTTTGGCTGTCTTAAAAATGTCTCTGAGGCAAATGACCACTGCCATAAAGTGATAATCATATGGTGCTTCTCATCATTTGTGGCTTATTTAGGCTCATTTATACACAACCCTTTTCTTTTTTTTTCTTTTTCTTTTTTTTTACAGTAGTCTAGTCTTTTTTTTTTGTAAGCATGTTTTCCATTCACAAACTCTAAAGTCCTGTAATTGGAGGTAACCCCGCGGAGAGAGAGCGAGGATCTGGAGGTCGACATGGGACGAGCCTCGTGCGTCACCGTCTGAAGTCTGAGAGGGGGGCGGCGCGTGCGATCCGAGGAGGTGATCCCCCGATTTAAAAGCGCCCGAGTCCTCAACGAGCTCGTGCAGTGCGTCACGGCCGACCCGAGCGAGCCAGGATCTCCCAGACACACTGGCGCGCGCTCCCAAATATAGCTTTAAAATCAGAGGCGCATCTGCTTTTACTTTGGACACGAGTTCTTTTTTCTTTCTTTCTATTTTCTATTTTAAACAGGAACAGCTCCAGTGTTCGTGCCGTTTCATTCAAACGAGCTCTTGGGAATATACACCATCACCGCTTTATGGATAAACTACCGCTATAATCAGAAGTTCGAGTTGTTGGTCACGTTGTTTTCAGCGCAAAAAAAACGCAAAATGAAGTCGGCAGAAGAAGGTGAGCTTCACCATTCATCAACACGTAAACTTTTACCAAGTTATTGCCGCTGCACGTGCGTTAAACCCCGTAGCCAGAGAGATTTTGCTCTTGTTTCGCTCGGCTGGGATGAACATGTGATATTACGCGTCGATATTAAAGCTGCAGTTTGGCATTTATAAATTGCGCACCCGCCTATCTGATTAAAGCGGGGTGGGCGTGTCTTCTCTGACTGACAAAGTGCTCTTAAAATAGTCCCACACTTTGCAGAACTAGCCTCGTTAATGATTCGGTATCGGGGCGGTATTGAGCAACCCCTGGGGCCACCTGCAGGTCTAATTATAGCAACCAGACTTTTTTCTTCTTCTTCTTTCTACAGCTACTGCTTCTGTGTCAGTGCCAGGTCCTGTATAGCGTTACATTTAGGTTTTATGAGAGACGGTCATGAGGTGCAGAGCTGATGTCATAGCGGGGCCCATAATTGTGTCTAATTCGCTGCAGTTGTGGGTGCTCTGTCCGTCTCTGCGCGTGTCGGTGTTCGCCATGTGGTCGTTTTCATCCACGCACCGCGCGGCCACAGCTGCAGTTCCCACGTCTGAGGCTGTGGCTCATCTCTGCGCCTGGATTGAAATCAGGACTTTTGCATTAACCTCTTTGCTCAAATGCTGTGGCCACTTAAAAGTTATATTAGCCGAAAGTTATGACGTTTTTGCTTATGTTTGGTTCCAGGTTCTATAGCAGCGTTTGAAAAAATCATGGTAGAAATGGGCCTATGAGTTCATCTTCTTAATCAGATCTGCCTCAATTGGCCAAAATGACTTTAGTGAGAGATACATCTCTGAAATAGTGACAGTTTGGTTTGTGTTAATGTCAAGCCCTGACAACGATATGGTCAATTTAACTTAAAGGGCCTAATCCTGGTATGTCTTTTCATTCATTTAATGATTTATTTGTGTTACAAACAATGCAAGGGAACGCCGCTAAATGTTTGTTGTGGTCCAAACTCCAAACTCGTTTGCACATTTCACAGCTTGCAGGGTCACTTTTCAGGGTCACTGCCACAGAAATGCTACAAAGCTCATGAACCTGATACAAATGCTTTGTAATTAGATGGACAGAGTTTTCCCCACACACACTACGACAGTTTTGGCACCAAAGTTAAAGACAACGAACCGTCTTCACTCGAGTCAGAGAGCGAAATGACCGCTTTGTGATTGATATCGGGTCAGTCCCAAATGTGGATGAATGAAACGGAATAGAAAGTTGCTATATGTCGGTGAATATGTCTCATTCGTCCAGGAAGTATTCATCGTAGTGAAGTCTAAGTCGTCGACTGGACTGGGTTTGATTGAGTTGAGGACGTTTCGCTTCACTAAGATGAAGGTTGCAACTTTTCCGAAACAGGATCAACTCATTGGCAGCCTATAGGACATTTGATGCGAAAGCAACAATGTCCTGTTTCCTCATCACGTGATATTTGTATTTCCCTCGTGCCGCCACTGACCTCAGAGCTTTACCGCGAGCCAATGGGCTGAAAGAAATGGGTACAGCGCGCACCTTTACAGCTAAACCACTCCCCATGTGTTTCTTTTTGATGGCTGTAAGAACACGAGCAGAGCCAACCAAAGCAGTGCGCTGTTTTCATAATCCAATGTTTTATGGGCTACTCACATGGAACTGGCAACACGTTCTGGAAAAGACACCTGGGTTTGACTTTTAGATCTGATTTTATGTGAAATGTGTCGCTTCAAATGCAATTTCCTTTGGACAATAGCGGCTTTCATTAGAGAACTTTATAGAGAGGATGTGTAAACTCGAATTTAAGTAATTAATTGACCAACTGGCCGTCATGTTGAGCCAGATTCATAAAAAATGATACGTTATACTTTGGAAAGATACAATAGTTTGTTGTTCTGGTTATTAATTATCTAGAACCATAAGGCTGAAAGATTATGTTCATTCATTCCATAAAAGACTGAGCTGGAAAAATCAAATAACTTTGGCGGAATCTGAGAACTCATTTTTCTTTTTATCCGAAGTAGGCTCATTGTATTTCATGTTTTATAGTGTGATGTTTTAAGATCAAGTACTTCTCGGACAAAACTTTAAGTTCTAGTTTAAGTTCTATGACATTAAAAGGTCTTCAATAATATCGTTTATCGTGGCTCCATTCTCTCCTCAGACGCTTTCGGCTACACCCCCAACGTCACCCTGTCCCTGCCCCTGAGCGCCCCCTGTCTGCCGTCCCAGTACCACAGCCTTCAGTCCAGCCCGACCATCTCCGTCACCGAGCCCCACCTCCACCAGGGCAACTTCGACTCCCCTTCTCCCCAGGACGAGCTCAGGGCGTCGGGTTACTACTCCTCCCCGCGGCCCAACGGCGCCCCCGCCCTGGAGAGCCCGCGCATCGAGATCACGGCCTACAGCCAGTTTGCCGAGGAGGAGGTGGAGGAGAGCGCCCTGCCCGTGGCCAAGAGGGTGAACTCCATCGTGACGCTGACCCTCCCGAACGCGGACGGCTACCGGGACCCGAGCTGCCTGAGTCCCGCCAGCAGCGTCTCGTCGCGAAGCTGCCACTCGGAAGCCTCGTCTTACGAATCGAGCTTCTCCTACAACTACGACAACTCCCCGCAGAATTCGCCCTGGCAGTCTCCGTCGGTGTCCCCGAAAGGGTCCACTCTCGCCCTGCCCGGGGACGCCCACTCCCCGGCAGCATCGCCCCGCACCAGCATCACGGAAGACACCTGGATGGGGCAGAGAGGGTCCAGACCGAACTCGCCGTGCGGGGCCAAGAGAAAGTACAGCTTCAACGGCAGCGGGACGCCCCATAACAAGTATCCGTACTCACCGACGCATTCGCCCGGTCTCTCCCCGCAGACGTCGCCGCGGCTCAGTGTGACCGAAGAAACGTGGCTGCCAAATACAAACCAGTACACTAATTCGGCCATTTTGGCGGCGATAAACGCCCTGACGACAGACGGGATGGTGGATTTGACGGAGGGGATCCCGACAAAAGCCAGGAAGACCAGTTTGGAGCACAGTGCCATGCTCAGCCTGAAGGTGGAGCCCTTGAGCGAGGAGATGGGTCACTCCGAGCTGTGCCCCGAGGACCGCCCCGGGCTGAAGAAGGAGGGGGGGTACGGAGGCGGGTTCCTGGACGTCCCGCAGCATCCGTACTCGTGGGCCAAACCAAAGACGTACATCAGGTGAGTTTATCAAAACAGTGACATCTTTTTTTATTGATTGCAGACCTTTGCAATGTGTCAAAAAGTTTACATCCTTGTGTCTAAGATTAAGTTTTTTATTTACACATATTTATTGATCTCGTAGGATACACAAATCATCTAAGACTGTGATACAAACAGACTTGCTAAACTCTTCTGTAAAACTGACCTATTCTAATTTCACCGTACCAGATTAGTGGCTCTCAAACCTTTCAGACAAAGTTCGTTCCAAATATTTGACCTTCCAAAAACCACCAGGCCGAGATCAAATGAACACCAAAGCGATGCAAAATAGACATAAATTAGATTAGATTATGTTTAAACTGGGTATAAACCATGTTACCTGAGGGAAAACTATTTTTATTATGTTGATTTAAGATGGAAAGTCTACATACTGTATGACTGCTTTAGATCATAGACTGAAAAACATTTACCGCTGGAAGATTTGGACAATCGGTGCTATCAAGTGGACAGGCTATACAAACAGGTTGATCGTCATGAATGATGTTTTTATTGATACAATTTTACTGTACGTTCAGTCTTTGACTGCAAGCATGAATCAATGGAATTAACTTGACGTAGCATCGCTATCAGCTGCGGATGCCTGATTGAAAACCGGAAGATCCCTGCAGTAATGGACTTTCCATTAAGACTTTTTGACCCCTCTTTAAGTCATTATTGAACACAGGCTTCTTACCTCCACCTCGCAATGATGTAAGAATTACTATTCTAAATATAGGAGCTGGCTCCAAAAACCCAGGCAAACTTGCTAGCATGAACAAGCTTCAGTTATGGGGGAAGCCAAACCTCACTGAGTCCATCTTTATTCTACAATCTATGCTTTGGATAGATAGATAGACAGATAGACAGATGATAGATGATTAAGTGCATAGGTAGGTAGCAAATACATTAGTGCTTTTTGTGAAAGGTTAAAAGGTGTCCCACTGTGACATTTATCCCGCCCTCATTCACTTCAGTCTAAAACCATTTTCACAGTGTGTCCTTCCTCATCATTTGTCTGGCCGCGCCGTCACGAGCTTTGGCGTATCTCTGTGTTCACATTCTGCACATTCTGCTTTGATAAACACGTCTAAAATAACTCCCGCTCTCTCTCTCTCTCTCAGCCCCTCTCTGCCCGCTCTGGACTGGCAGCTGCCCTCCTCGTCAGGACAGTGTAGTCTTCAGATAGAGGTGCAGCCCAGGTCCCATCACAGAGCGCACTACGAGACGGAGGGCAGCAGGGGCGCGGTGAAGGCGCTGACCGGACATCCCGTGGTGCAGGTCTGTACACTCTGCTGTGGTTTACACTCAAGCACTGGGAGATCTTTTGTTTTGTCAAGTTTGTCATTGAATCAAACTCTCCCCGGTCTACGCAATTTTACCTCCAACCTGTCACGATAACCAAATCTGATGTGTGATATATTGAGGCAGGAAATACATGATATTATTGTAGACCTTTTAATGCCACAGAAACTAAAGATTAAAACATGAAACTCATCTTACTTTGGGTAAAAAATAATGGATTACATCAGAAAAATGGTTGGGGGAATGCAACTAAATATTCAGACGATAAATATTGAGCCCAAAAATGTATTGTTTATCTGTCATTTATTGAACAATAAGTCGATATGGTAATTATTAAGGCTGGGACGATATACCTTTAAGTAAGTAATTATTATAAGTAATATGTTAACCTTAAAGCCACGCTGCATAGAGTTTTACCCAATAAGTACAACTGAAATACAAGCATTTATTTTATGATGATATTTTCATAATTGAAAAATACCTCATAAATGTACAAACAAACGTGTGCCTGTGCTGTGAGCGGCTCAACTCTCCTAAGACTTTACTGGGAGTGGATACGTCTCCGGCTCGTTTCCATGGGCAAATTTGAGATTTAAATTAGTTAGGTTATCATCTATTCTATCTCTATTCTTTGATTACCCACTGCAAAAAAAGCATTTTCTGTGTTAAGCTGGTCATTAGAAGCATGTTTTGTATTGATGGCAACAGTGTAGTCCAAAATGTTACGCAGTGTGCCTTTTAAAATGAGTAAAACGAAACAGTTATGTGTCCAAAGTTTATAAACCAAAAGCCATTGGACATTTATTGAAGTGTTGGGATTGAAAAGTGCCCCTGGGTTCAATCATCTCTCGCCATAACGTGTCCTTTCACATGTATGCAGACGATCTACAAATCTACCTCCCGGTTTCGCCAAACTCCCCAGACACACCTCAGTCCATCCACAGGTGTCTGGATGACATTAAGCTCTGGCTCTCACAGAACTTTTTGTGTTTAAATGAGGGCAAATCTGAACTCATTCTTTTTGGTGCTCAAAATCCACTCAGCGCCACTGTTCCTGGTCTTCAGTCTCTCGTCCCCCACACCATCATCAAAAACCTAGGTGTTAATCTGGATGCAAATCTGGATTTTCGCAAGCAAATTGACTCTGTAGTTAAGGCAAGTTTTTTCCAGCTTCGCCTTCTGGCAAAAGTGAAGCCTTTCCTCAGCCGCTCCGACCTGGAAAAAACTATTCACGCATTCATCAGCTCACGATTGGATTACTGCAATGCACTGTATATTGGACTCAGTCAAACCTTCATTCACAAATTACAGCTTGTGCAAAATGCTGCTGCCCGGCTCCTCACCAACTCTCGCAAACATGACCACATCACGCCCGTCCTTTACTCCCTGCATTGGCTCCCGGTCCTTTTCAGAATCCAGTACAAACTTTTACTTTTTGTTTTCAGTTCCATCCACGGCCTTGCACCTGTGTATTTATGTGAGACTCTGACCCCTTACCAGCCCAGCAGAACCCTACGTTCAGCCCAACACCACCTGCTGGAGGTGCCCAGGTCACATCATAAAGAGTGGGGTGATCGGGCTTTTGCTGTGGCAGGTCCAAAACTCTGGAACTCGTTGCCACTTGAGTTGCGTGCCGTTTCAGACCTGCCCCTGTTCAAAGCAAAACTAAAGACTCACCTGTTTAAAGAGGCATTTGACACATAGTTCTGTGGCAACTGTTGTAAATGGTCTGTTTTAAATGAAATTGTACTCCTTTTTATATTGTATTTTTATTTTAATGTTTATTGTGTGCAGCGCTTTGGTCAACTTTGGTTGTTGTAAGGCGCTTTAGAAATAAAACTTGATTGATAAAACTTGATTGATTAAAGCAGAACTAAGTATGCCCCTAGAGGCCATACGCGCCACTGCAGGTGTCTTAGCATGTTGCGTTTTTTTTTTTACTCATTAACTGTCCGTGAGAGTAAATACTACGCTGACAGAAAAGACAAAGGGAGAGAGGGATATTGTAAATCCAATTACACAATGGAGATCATTTTATTCACTCAAACGTGGCTGTAAATACTGTTTAAATGGCGCTAGCCCGCAGTTAGCTTTGTCCATTAGCCTGTTAGCTTCTTCTTGGTGATTCTATTAGTGTGTATTGGTGCTCCTGGTCGGAGGCAGGCAAAGTTGCAATTGTGATTTTCTGGCCAGAGACACCAGGGGGAGATGAAAGACCCCCCCCCCCCCCTCTCATCCCGTTAACAGTTGTATTACCCCCAGAGGGACTACAAAAAAAATGTATTAAGGTAAACAAGTTGCTTAGTACTGCTCTAATATAAAATGTAACTCAGTGCTGTAACTGGAAAACAAAGGAGTGCAGGATAATAATGCCTCCAAACACAAGTATTGAAAGTATTGTGATACTTGTTAAAGTATTGATACTTGGTATTGCAGCAAATAGTATTGTGATCCACAGACTTAACAAAATTCTTCTTATTTCATATTTATTTTTAGCACATGTTTAGGAATTAGCCTTGTGACATTTAGAGCAAATTTCAATTTCAACTTCACCCCCGTTTATGAATGTTGTTTGTGCAGCAGTTACTTCACGGGGCAATTGTCACCTCAGATTCATGCTGTGTAAATTTCGGGCCCCACTCCCGACGCTTTCACTCCCCCCTCTGTTTTCCTTGCCCCGTTTGCCCCAATTTTCTCCGCGTCTCGTCACCTCTCGCGTCAGCGCCCCGTCCCGCGGCCCATGTGCTAAAAATCGCCCGCACTTACTTCACGCCCCGGTGCTAATGTGACTCGGAGACGTCATCGCTTGTGAGTCGGGCCTCGCGCAGATACGCCGTTCGACGTGGAGCGCTCCCGTCAGTTCCTGTCCAGACAAGAAGTGACTCAAGAGTTTTCCATTGATGCAGCGGGTTTTACTCACTCAGCCACAGTAGCCCCGGCGGTCAAATCCTGGAGAGATATGTTGACTGAAAAAACATCTGGACCGACATTGTAACCCTGACATCAGCCTAAGAAAATAGTCAAACTAAACAAGCAATTTACCGTTCAAACCAGAGCGACGGTGATGACGGCAATCAAACCGCATATTCTGAAGCGGAGGGGGGGGGTAGAAGGCCCTGTTACCCCGGGTCCAGAGCAGCCTCGGGCAAGACACCTCACCCATCTGCCCACTGGGAACTGAAACTTTGCATGAAAATGTTGTCAAATCGTGTCGTAATGAGGATAATTACTTCACGCGTCGTATTGGGGCTGGAGTTCTTGCTCCGGTTGCGTTTCAGTAATGGAGAGGTCGTTTAGCTGTTACAATAATAATGTGAAAGAGGTGCTGAAAAGTGACGTCGCTGCGGCGGACGCCATTCAGGCTCTGACGGTACGTCGACCTGTTTTCTGAATCTCAAGCAGATTTAAAACGTGAATATGGATTTACGGCGAGACTGCACGAGTGGCAACAGTGAGAGGGAGTGGTTGGGATTTGTTTTATCGTTTTATTCGTATTTTTTGCTCTTTGCCGGGTTCTTCACATTGTTTTGTTTTATCGAGTTTCTGTGACCAAGCATTTTCCCTCATGCCTCGATAAAGTGTAAGGAAATTATAAATGCTCATGCAAAAATTAAATATGGTGTGTCAAGACCTTGAAACACGCTACGGGATTCTAGAAATGTACTGATTTTGATTTAAGAAGTCAAAGTCGCAAAACACCAGCAGAAAAAAAAGCTATTTCCAAATTAAATATTATTGTTTTCAAATAGGAAATTCCACTCAACCCATATTTGAACACATCCACCTCCTGAGTTGAAAAGAGTTTTGGATGCAACGCATCGTGATGTTTTTCACATTAACATGACAAAGAGTTGTCTGAACCCGTGAAGAGCTGCTTCTGCTTGGGCCTGTATACTGTTTACAACATACAGACAGGACGTCTATAACATACAATGGGTGCGGTTCAATTCACTGCTGGCAACATTATAGAACCAGAAACACTAAACACATTATACAGAATTACTAAGAGCCATACCGTGTAACTTCTGCAGCTTTTCTTTTGCTGGTGAGCCAAACATTTGGTTTAAATACACGATGTCCTCTTCCAAATGCTTTATTTTGATTATCCTACTCTAAAAAAACAATGTTCCCCTGATCATTTAGAGCAGTGGTTCTTTGGTATGGCATCAGGACCCGCAATCACTCCGGGATGACAAGCCATGACCCAATACGACTTAGACTTGTAAAATATAATGTTAAATATTGTCTTGTCTTCATAACATGTTGTTGAATAAGCATCAAAAGGCCAAAAAAGATGAAATTATGATCAAAACAACCTGATAAGTCATTTTATTAGACAAGGGTTACACTTTATTGTGCTTAAAAAACTAATTTGCTTCAACAAAGTGTAATAACTTGTACCTGTGTACAAACACAATAGAATAATGTATACACATTAGTCTGGAGGTACATAATGTAATAAGACATAAAACCCTTGGGGTTAGGGCTTACGGTTAGGGTCAGAGTTTGGGTTTTATATCTTACATTATCTACCACCAAACTATTACGGGTAATACACATTATTCCTTTGTGTATAAGTAAAAGTTATTACACACTGTGACATAGCATATTACCTTGTACTAAATTTGCCAGGTTTATCGGGGTCATGTAAAAATAAAGTGCTGCCGATTTTACTTTTTCTGTACCGAAATATTCAAACATATGTTTTCTGGGCTCTTGTGATGCAGTAACATATAGGCCTAATCTGAAACATTCCCCGTTCTGGCTTTCACAGACCTTTGCAAAGTTACCAACTTATTATTGCAGGTTTCTCAGACTTAACACTGATTCTGGAATAAATCGTGCCTTAGTTTTCCCCTGTTTTGTTGTGTATTTATTATTTATGTGGCACTAGATATGATGGAAAGCAAGAGATTTCTGTGGTGTTATTTTTGATGATTTGCTTCTGCTCTTGTTGTCCCGACTGCTCATGTGCGAAGAGCGAGAGTATGTTTGTCTTTGCGAGGGTGCTAATGATTTAATGACAGAGGTCTGGCCTGTACAGAGAGGGGTGTGTGTTTGGGCTGTAGCTCCCGGGACCAACCACCTCCATCCACTCTCCCCCCTCTCTCTCTCCCCCCTCCTCTCGCCAGCAGCTACTACCACCAACCACACAGACCTCCCTTTGTTTAGGAAAGGTCCCGGGACGCCGATGCTGACATCACCGCCCGGCCAAACCACACACGTTTCGGGCGGGCTGGGGCTGCATGTTGGACGGACTTCCTGATTACATGGTTGGCTTCTGGGAGCTTTGGTGCTGCTTCAGCTCGGAGTCCGGCCCTGCCCTGAGTTCTAAATGGCTCTATTCTGAGGACTAAAGACTTTGTTGCTATGGGTGTTGTTTATGGATTGTAAAAATAGGATTGTAAGATGGCCCGAAATGTTGCGTCCCAAACTTACAGTGACGGAAGTTATGGCTAGGACTCAGACTTTATTGAGACTGAGGCGCAAAGTATTGGATGATTCAGTGTGAAGTGAGTCAGTGCTAAAGTTTAGTCGAATCCTAGAGTCTAGACCAAGTCCAAGTCCAAGAGTTTTAAGTTGAGACTTGATGTGGCTGCAATGAAGTTTGCGATTTAATTATGGCCAAGACTCCCATATTATTTGTAAAAGACAAAAATGTTTTAATATTATCAAAACAATAGCAGCTGGTAAATACATCTAACACAGTGTAGCATCAGAATACTTAAAAGTGAGTACATGTGACATTTTGTTTCATGCCACTTTGTATTTATTGCGATATTTCGACCACGATACCATATTTGCAAACATTGTACTTGATAAATAGAAATACTGGGGATAGTTTGCAGTGAAAGCAAGAATAGAAGTAATAATCGCAGCTGTATATACTCTGTGTTTAGGGCTGCCACGATAATTACTATATCGACTTATCGTTCAATAAATAACAGATAAACAATACATTTATCGTCTAGAAAAACATTTTTTAGCATTTTCCCCCTATTCTTTGTAAAACTTTGATCTTTAACTGAAGCAAATTGAGTAACATTACATTTCATGTTTATTGCAGCTTGTGTGGTATTTCAGGATCTGGTTATGGACTTTTAGAACAAAGGTTTACTGTATTTTTTTATGCTTTAGAGTGGACAGTATCTAGTATCTTTATAGTCAATAATATCGCCTACCACAATTTATCAAACTTCAAATGTGCAATCGCGACAGGCCTACCTGTGTATACATCCTGTTGTCATGGATACTGTAAGTGTGATAGTCTAGGATTGCATAAAGACTTTCTTAGCCTTTTATCCTTATTTAAAAAAAACATAAGTAACAGTAATAAGTATAACCCAATCAAATTAAGAAAATATTAAGCAAAACGTTTCCATATATATAAAAAAAAAACAAAGACATAAGATGCTACTTTGGCTAAACATATAAAGTTAGATCATTTTCCCTTTTTATGTGTCGCTATTTTTTTTTTGTTTTTTATTGGTCTTCTTTTGTGCAGCATCAGACACATCCCTCCGCTGTCTGTTCTCTGTCATCTGAAAGTTGTCATACCACACCCAGCCCTATCCCAGCTCAGGACCGTCCTGTCTGCGTACAAGTGTGCCCCTCTGACCACACTAATATACTGTAATAGACTGCGCGGCGTTGGGTCGAGGGCCGCTCATTAAAGTCTGGGTTTAGGACCTGCTTGTCCTCAAAGCACTTATGATCTTGTCTCTTTCTCATGGGCCTCTTTTCTTCCACTTAGGCCCGGAGCCACTTTCAGCTGCTGGAAAACCTCTTCAGTTGTGAACATGTCAGAGGTTGTTAAAATTTTGTTTGGCCAGACGGGTCCTGTTTTATACAAAGACTAGTTTGGGATCAGGCCTTACTGTATCTACTCGAGTTCAGATGAGACTGGCAGATGGATTAAACTCTTAGAGAAATGCATGGTCTGACTATATCAAAACAAACATGGCGGCTTACGTGCGTTAAGAAGAAATGATATGTATACATGACTGTCAATCAGAGGCGAGAGAAGTTATAAAGTATGGTCTGAAATACAATAGAGGAAATGTCGTCATTCACAAAAAGACTGACTGTGAGCAGGAAGGAACAGAGTGAGGGCATTCCCTATATTAAAGTATGACATTTAAACATTGTCTCTGGTTTCTCTATCATTGACATAAATGGCCATTTGATGTGTTTCCGATCCCACAAAAAGCAGAAACTGAACTGAGTATGAGTTAGCATTTAGCTCAGAGGACACTTTTAGACGCTAAAGTAAAATCTCAAAAGGTCCGTTCATTCATTAATGATTTCTAATTGGGCTTTGACGTCACCTAAAAGTTGAAAACATCTGGATTGCTCGTAATTTCATGGCTAAATGCTAATGGCTATAGGAAAAATACAGTGAGCAGGCTAACAGATGCTGAAACATTTCCCCGGACTAGCCGACTTGCTAACTGTTACTCGAGTTAATGATGGCCTTTGTAATGAATTAAGCATCATTTATTTTGGGGTTGTAATGATCTTTTAGAGGTATATTTTAGAGGCTTCTTTGCATTTTCCTACATTTTAACTTATTTTAAGTGGAGATGCGAGGCCTTGTGATCATGTCAAAGACAATAGCAGTTATTTTAGAGAATGAGTTTATGTCGGTGCTTAACTGTGTGAAGAAACAAGTTTGACAGTAACATTGTTTTTGGATTTGCGCCGTGTTCGTCCCTAAGCAACGTCTGAAAAAGTGTTGCTAAAGTAAAGTGTGATTAATTTTGATTCATATTTTTAATCGTACTAAACCTTATGTAATTCATTCATTCAGAAATAATCCCGGTCCTAGTTAGGATTGAACACAGCCTCTCCTTCCTATTTATATGGTTCACTTTTCTTTTTCTACACTTTTCATACTGTTTTTAGCTCATGTTAGCCTTTGGACAATGTTTGCTAGTACCCATAGCGGATCTCCCTAGTAACATTGAATTTATAGCATTCCATCCTGAACTCCATACAGATTTGCTTTCCACGTCCACGGTATTTTCATGGAGAAATATGAACATTTGTCAGATAAAGTATTAACCTAAAGCCAGGTCATTTTACATCAGCAGATTCTGCATTACGGTTCTTATTGTCCTCCATATTCATCTAAAAGTCGCCCCTTGAAAGGCTTAGTACTTAAAGTGCCTGCAAAGAAATCATATTCAATCAGGGCTGTTAGAAAGAAGAAAGAAATGTTGATTTAGGGGTTTGTTCTAAATGTGTGTTGTTCCCTCGTCTCATGCATCCATTGCTACATTAATGTGCAAAGTTTCCTGCTCTCTTTGCTAAAGAGAAATCTACCAGTAACATTTGGCCTTGGCCTTGGTCTTACTGTCACGCCTGAGTTTGTACGTCCAAGTCTAAGTTGTGGAACCATAAAAATATCAACCGGTTCTGGAGACGCAAAGATGGATGTCGCCATTAATTGAAAATATTGACCTCCATAAAATTGTCTTTTTCAGCCTAAAGTCGAACAGGTCTGTCCCGTAGGCGCAGCTTGTTTTTAAGTTGATTTACCGTCGTCCATGCTTGGCCCCGGTTCAGGTTTAGTCCGAGTCCGAAGTCTTGAGATTCCTCCAGTGGGTGATAATGTGGAGAGGAGGCAGCTAACACCGCCGTCAGAGCCCAGCGGAAAGATTTACAAGAACATAACACTGCTTTAAATGACGGCCACAAATCAGCTTTCAAATCTCAGCGGATAAACATGAAACACAAACGGCAATTAATAATGTCACAATAAGCTTTGAATACAAGTGCTGAGCTTCCAATGGGCTTAGAAAGTATTTGGTCTCCTTTTAATCTTTTCTTTATTATCAATCCGACACCGAAATAGTTCAGGAGAATTACAATTGTGTTAAAAGTCATTTCATGTGTGCACTTGTTTGACCCTGGGTCCTACTTTGACTTTAACCTCTTAACCCCCGCCTCAACCGAGCACATTTTCTCCAGTTCGATTTTACCCAAATCTAAAAGATTACCGCCTATAGGCCAGGGCAACGCCTCATTTGAACGCTAAGGCCTACAAAACTCATCCAAACAAATCTTTTTCCTCACGCCGTCGTCATTTTTGTTGACATTTTTTTTCCCATTGCTTTTTTCCTCACGTTTCTGTCACTTTTCTGTCACTCTGTTGTGGCTTTTTTGATGTAGAATGTTTTTTTTACACTTTTTTTCATGATATTTGTTGCATTTTTGTCACTTTTCTGTTGCTCTTTTTTTCTATCACTTTTACATATATTTTCTTCTCGCGTTTATGTTGCTCATTCCAATTTTTTGCTGCTGTTTCGACGCTTTTTTGCAAGAAGCTTTTGGATTTGGTTAAAGCCAAACTGGAGAAACTGTGCTTCGTTCAGGTGGGAGATGTTAAACTTACAAGTGAGTTCTATGATGGAAAAACATGCAGAATGTGTTTCACGTGGCTGAAACTGTCCACAACTGCCCGCTGCATAGATGGTCAGTATGATTCGGAGCAGAAGTGTGAATGCTCAATGAAAGGGGCCCCTCTCTGGTTTGTTTACACACAGAGGATGTTTTGACTGTCCAGACCGGCTCTGAACCAATCACAGTGCAGCAAGTGTGTGTAGCACAAGGGCACACAGTCAAAGATGGTAAAAACTGATTCAAACTCGTACAACTAAAACTTAATTTGATATAACTTTTTGGCAGGATTTTAAATGTGTACGCGGTTGTTTAGTTTTTTACTGTAGTCTGCATTGTCAGGGCCGGATTTAAGTAAAATGGGCCCCGGGGCTAAAGTTGTTCAGGGCCCCCCATACTGTATGTCTGTCTGATTTCTCCCTCTCTACAATGAAAGGATAAATTCATGATTTTTGTCTGTTTAACATAAAATGACCCCAATTTGAGCTCTGTGGCCCTCGCGGAAGAAGCTTTGCTGCTGCCAGACTGGTGGGGGAACACATTTATAAGGGGGGGTCTGGAGGTCCTCCCACAGAGATTTTTTTTATTTTAATGGTGCAATTTGGTGCATTTTAACAGACCAATAGGTACATATTATTTCCCAGTGTCAGCTCAGACCTTGTTTAGAACTGGTTTAGACCTGGTTTAGACCTTGTTTAGTCTTGGTCTAGTTCTGGGTTAGACCTGGTTTAGTCCTGTCTTGATTTAGTCTTGGTCTAGTTCTGGTTTAGTCCTGGTTTAGTCTCGGGTACAAAGTCATCTGATTAAGCCTTACATGTGAGGGAGTCTGCAAAGAGAGAGGGAACGCTCTCCTTTTCTCCTTATGGCCAGGGGCCCTTCAGCCTGCTGGGCCCCTGGGCTTAGCCCCTGCATAAATCCGGCCTTGTGCATTGTCATTGCGTATAGGCCTGACTTTATTTACGCACTTGGGTGTTCTATTGACCAGCTGTGAGACCTGTTTTGGTTTTTGGATTAAAAAAAGATTAACCTTTTTGTATGTTGTATTAGTCGACTGGACTGGGTTGGTTGATTGAGTTGTAGACAATTCACTTCTACAGTGTCTTCAGAAGCGAAATGTTCTTGTTGTGTCACTTCAGCCTACACCTTTTCAGTCAAGCGTACACAAATAAGAACACAAGCTTATGCGCTATATATAACATACTATCCCATACCAGCTTTATTTTAACGCACTTTAAAAACGTTACAGTTTTCCAAAGTGCCGTGCACAACTACACACATCTTAAACCAATGGAAAAACAGTCTTAACACAGTTTTACTTGTTTATTAACACTGGGTTAGCGCTCTCGCTTCACAGCTAGAAGGTCCAGGGTTCGATTCCCACCTGGAGTTTGCATGTTCTCCCCGTGTCTGCGTAGGTTTCCTCCGGGTACTCCGGTTTCCCCTACCACCAAAAACATGTACAAGCCAGGATGAATGATGGTGGTCAGATGGACCATTGGCGCAGATGTGTGCAGTCGCGACCGCGCTTCTGTCAGTCTCCCCCAGAGGAAGCTGAAGCTACAAACGTACAGTGGGATGAAAATGTGTGTGTGAACGCTTTGGAATTTCTCGCATTTTTGCCTAAATTGGTCATAAAATGTGGTCTGATCTTCATCAAAATCATAAGAATGAATAAACAGTGTCTGCTTAAACTAATACCACCCAAACATTTACATTTTATCATATTTTTATTGGCATGTAAACATGTAAATATTCACAGGACAGGGAGGAAAAAGTAAGTGAACCCAGGAATATCGCTGAACTGCAGCAGTTTTGTAAAGAGGAATAGTCCAAGATTCATCCTGATCGTTTGAGCGACTAATCTGCAACTACAGGAAAGCGCTTATTGCTACAAAAGGGTCGGACAGCAATTTAATACAGGGGTTCACTTACTTATTCTGTGCATGTTGTGAATGTCTTAGGTCTTTCTGCCAAATATCTTCATAAACTTGTGAATTATTTTTTCTATTATCACGTTGTCCAGGCCCTGAGGCAACAAAACAGCCCCACACACCATGATTCTCCCTGCTCTATACTTCACAATGAGCATAGGGTTTTGACGTTGGTGTGCTGTTTGTCCTCCACACATGATGTTGTGTGTTCCTCCTAAACTGTTCAACTTTGGGTCCAACAGTCCACAGCATATTTATCCAGTAGTGCTGTGGAGCATCCAAGAGCTCTTTCGCAAACCAAAGTTAATTTAGTTTAGGAGGAACACACAACATCATGTGTGGAGGACAAATGGAACAGCACACCAACGTCAAAACCCTATGCTCATTTTGAAGTATGAGAAATATGACAAAATTTAAATGTTTGGGTGGTATTAGTTTAAGCAGACACTGTTTATTCTTTCTTATGATTTTGATGAAGATCAGACCACATTTTATGACCAATTTAGGCAGAAATGCGAGAAACTCCTAAGCGTTCACATACATTTTCATCCCACTGTAGTTTACCACCACCAAGTATGGAGTGAATGTACAATTGTCCCATGTGAAAGCGCTATGTCTGTGAAAGGCGCTATGTAAATAAAGATGTTTTTCTTCTTCTTAAGTCATAAGAAGAAGAACTTGGTAAACAGTCTTAACACATGTTGAAATCCAGTGATGCAAACAACATACTGTCGGAAACTAATCAATCAAACATTAAAGCAACGAAACAGAACAATAAACAAGACAATGTAAAGTTCAGGCAAATGAAGTATCCAGGCAAACGTAATGTCCAAATAAGTGTTGGTAGTAGACGGTGACGAGCGGCGTGGGCGTCCCCCGTCCTGTGACTCTCCTACACAGTGAGGAAAAATTCAAAAACCCAGGGGGAGAAAAACAAACCTCGGGGAGAACCACAGAAGGAGAGATCCACTCCCATGGACCCAGGGCCAATGAGTCCCTCAGCAGACGGGCCAAGATCGCAGAACGTCCAGTCCTGGTTGGAGCTTTAGTTCTTCTTGTCCAATCCCTGTAGGCGGGGGTTCCTCCGTGGACAGGGCTGAGGACCGCGACACCAACCACCCACCGTCTGAAACAGGCACTCCCGAGCAGAAGTGGGACAGGGGACGTCGTGTGAATAGTGATGAACAGACTTCAGCTAATAAACATACTGTAAGAAGAACTGCAGGATAGCGCTCAGTGTACCGTACTATTTATATATCAGGCTTATTCAAACAGATTTGGACACCCATTGGTATTTCACGCTTTATAACTCATGAGTCTAGAAAGGTGTCTGGAGTGAAGCAGTTTAAATGGGGCTAAAACAGTAGCCGTGAGCCAGGACATGCTCTGTAAAGCAAGTGTATGAAGAGCACCACTTCCCACGTGAGACTGTGAGCTGCTAGCTTACTTAAACACGAATAAGTAAGCTAGCACCGTCGCCAGATGGTAGAGTGGGTTGTCTCGTGATCGGAAGGTCGGGGGTTCGAATCCCACCTCCTGAAGGTGCATGCTGTCGTTGTGTCCTTGGGCAAGACACTTCACCCACCTTGCCTCCAGTGTCTGCGTACATTGGTGTATGAATGGGTGAGAGGTTCCTGGCTGTAAAGCGCTTTGAGTGCCTAATGTAGGTGGAAAAGCGCTATATAAGTTGAGACCATTTACCATTTTACCATAAAACAAATCAGTTTAGTTTAGCCCAGTACGAGCGCTTCCATACATTATTTATTTTGTGTTTAGCTCGCTTGTACACAGATGGCAGCAGCCTCCTTTACCACAGTCATTTGCCGCCAGCCAGAACTCTGTCTATTTACAAACTGTGCGCTAACGTACGGAGAAAAACCCCAGCTATCTGTTTGGGGGGAACCTCAAACCTTAATTTAACTCCCGCTCAGTTAAACGCTGATAACGCAGTGCCCAGTTTGTAATTACGTTTTAAAAGTAGCCGTCCCGTGTTGTTGCGTCCTAAATAAACAGGATTGCTAGGCAGCGGCCCCGCTTCCTTACACAAATATACGGCCGGGAGCTCCTCCTAAATCACAGGCTGTTCCTCCGGGCGCTGCAGGCTCTCCTCATGTGATACTCTTATGTAAGAATACAGGCAAATTAAAGTGCTTCCTTTGCCATTGTCCCACATGACAAGTTTAGTGTGAGGCGGTGAGAGGTGTTAATGCCCGCCTAAAAGCGGCCTGTTCAAAGGAAGCAAACATAGCACTTCTAATTGAACGCCAATATGTTTCACACCGTTTCCTTTGAATAATATTGGTTTTGTTTGTTGAAGCTGAATTATGCATGACGCTTTATAAACTCACTGGGAGAGACACGTTTTTGGAAGGAAAACAGAAAATCTACAAATGTTTTCCCTGATCATTATGTAGAGGTGATTGGATTCACAAACCTGCCACAATAAAAGTCTTCTGGTAAAGATGCTGTGTAAATGTTTGAAACATTCAGTGTCTATGGAAGTGCTGCTGGCCAAAAAGGCAACTTAATTATGTAATTTCACACTTTTAGAGATAGATATTGATTGAGTTTCTGCCTTCTCCAAGCCTATGGAAAGCTGTCTGTTTCCCCCCAGTATGGCGCTGACCATAGAATTCACAGAAATGCCGGAAACACTTTATTTTACACTTGATGCATTGTACCTGCCAAATTTAGTACAATGTAATGTGAAGTGTAACAATCTGTAATAACTTGTACCTATGTGTTACTTACACAATAGAATAATGTGTATTAGTACTTTGGTTGTACATAATGTTATAAGACCCTAACCCTCCCCTTAAGCCCTAACCCTAAGGGTCTATGTCTTATTTCATTATGTACCTCCAAAGTACTAATACACATTATTCCATTGTGTATGTACTACATAGGAACAAGTTATTACAGATTGTTACAAAGCAGATTACAATGTACTGAATGTAGTTTGGTACAATGTATCAAGGTAGCGTAAAATAAAGTATTACTGAAATGCCTTTAGCTCTGAGCCGTCGAATCCCGGACCCGATTTTTAATTGAATGTCGTGTCCTTTTCATGGCATTTATGTAATTTCTGTGGTTTCTCTATCATCAATATCTCATAAGATAATGTTTAGTGGCCACTGGATGTGTATCGGATCCCACAAAAAGCAGAAACTTTATTGATTTTGAGTTAGCATTTAGCTCAGAGGCCACTTTTGTAGGTTAATTTATATCTAAAGTAAAATCTCAAAAGGTCTGTACATCATCGTTAATGATTTCTAACTAGGCTGTCACCTAAATGTGGTCGACGGGCTGACAACAGATGAAAACATCTGGATTGTTCATAATTTGTTTGATGGCTAATGCTAACAGCTATAGGAAAAATGCACTGAGCAGGCTAACGGACTCTGCTAACTGTCCGCCTACGTTATGACTGTCCTGTGTTACCATGGAGATCAGCTGCATCACTTTTAATACGATTACTCATTGCAGTAGCTTCACAAATGGACACTTGGCCTTCTTCCTTTTGCGTCAGCCTCCCGTGTTACCGCCCCTTCTCTAAGCCCTGACTCTGCGGCTGTTCGTCAGTAGTGCCGCCCGTCTTGAGTTACCCGCTGCGGCTCGGGGGCCCAAGTGCATTGTGGGTGGCTGAGGTCATCGGGCCGTCAGCGCCACCTCCAAACGTCTGGCAGCTTTTACTGAAAAAAAAATAAACAAAAGTCACTCCTCTTCTAGTTTTCAGGCGGATTAGCTTGAAGATAAAGATCGAGAGTTCAGATTTCCTCGGCTCTGACTGGTTGAGGCCTGGAGTAGTTTTGATGACCCTGAACATCGGGTTAGCCTTGTCACAAAACCTCACGAATCACCGAAACCTGCTCCGTCGGTGGCTAACGCTACTGCGGCATCAACATCTCGGGAGGTTTTTGACGTGCACTGATTCAGGAAGTGCATTCGGGGGCGCGGGTCGTAAACGGGGAGGAGGTGAAACGATTAGGAAAGACTAAAAGCGGCATTGTTTGTAAGAAAGGCCTGAACTCCGAAGGACCCCGGGTTTATTTTGAGGGACTGACCGCAGCCCAGAGGTTCCCCTGATGAGCGAGCGAGAAACGGGAGAAAATGTCAAACCCGGGCTTCTGAGTGAACTCCAGCTAAATGTCAATGCTTTTAGTTTTAGTGTGAGCGTGCACAGACCGGGACGAAACACTGCTCAGTATTCCTCACAGCATTTCTATTTTCTATTCATCATTATATCCGGGGTTTGATGTTTTATAATGTATGTCAGTCTAATGCAATGTTTGTTTTGCTTTATTGTAATGGAGTTTCGATATAAAAAAACTATCTTCCCATTCACACTGATAAAAACACTAAAAGGGATCTCTCAAAAGTTGTTTCAATGGTAGCTGAAACAAGTAGAGAATCCTATATTAATATAAAAAACTAAATTTAGACTAAAACCCCGATATGGTACGACTGTATGAAGCCCGGATGAAGAAGAAACATGTTGCCTATTGAAATAAAGACCCTCATTTTTGAAGTGCCTGCATTTCTCACACTTTTTTTGCAACACACTACAAACAAACAAACAAAAAAAAGATCACACACTCTTCTAGTACAGATTTGCTGTGGCATTATTTCAAGAAGCTTCTCCAATGTCAAAAGACCTTGCATTCATTTCTCACCATGATCTTGCATTTGATAATGGGAGAGTGTGACCGCTGCACAAAGCCTTCTCCAGCACATCCCAAAGATTCTCAATGGGGTTAAAATGGACTCTGGATATATCATGCTCCCTGAACCACTCTTTCAGGCCATAATAGATCATTAAATCCAGGTAGCAACATTTTTCTTTTGGTCAGGCAGCGTATATACAGTTTTACAGATTTCAGACTCCAAAGCAGCAGCGTGCCTCCAGAATAGCCATCAATCAAAATGTTTTGTTTCCGAAAAAAACATCTACATACAGCGGTCAACACACTTTAGGGAACAGGATGGTAAAGGAAAACAATAGGTACTGAAGCCTTTAGGTCCACAGTCATGTTCACATCAAAACCCATTAAAGCTTACATCTCTTTGCTCTCTCCTCAGCTCCACGGCTACATGGAGAGCGAGCCCCTGACCTTGCAGCTGTTCATCGGCACGGCGGACGACCGGCTGCTCCGACCCCACGCATTTTACCAGGTTCACCGCATCACGGGCAAAACCGTGTCCACGCCCAGCCACGAGGCGCTGCACAACAACACCAAAGTCCTGGAGATCCCTCTGCTGCCCGAGAACAACATGAGGGCCATGTGAGTCCACGGCGGTCAAAACATTATGACCTGTCGAGCAGTCATTAACACCGATATGGTTTACGATTAACCACACACTACACATTTGGAAAGCATCGGTAAATACTATAAACTTAATATTGATAGACCTCTTGTGCTCACTCCTCCCCATTTGCATGAATTTACTCCATTCGAGAGAATCCATGATGCTGCGCAGTCTCCTCATACATGTTCCAAAAAGGAGAGAAACTCCGGCCCTCGTGAGGCGGGCTGAGCAGCCACAAGCCTCCACAGTGCTCCAGAGACTGTCAATCAACGCCTCGAAGCCTTTTAAGCAGTGTTTGGGAGGTGGAAAGACTCCATTGGAATTTTAAAATATGTATTTCGGAGTCGCCCCTGGCCACCAAGGCAAGGCAACTTTATTTATACCGCGTATTTCGTACACAAGGCAAATCAATGCGTCAGGGGGTGGTATTGCAGGAATGCCAGTGACGTTGACTGTATGTCTGCACAGCGCCACCTGCTGTACGGGAGTGTTCATCATAAGGGTTTTAAATGGGGCAGCCAAGTTTTCTACTTTGGAGCCCTTATAGAAATGTAGTCGTAGAAAGGGTTTTATCCATCTTTCAAATGTAGGGTAGTAGAAGAAGTAAGTTCTCTCTGTAAATACTACTCTAGTAAAGACCAGATCCTCAAAAACTCCACTTAGGTACAGTACTGTGGCAGTCCCAAACTTTGATTCATCTAAAAGGAATGAGTATGAGACATTTAAATCTTCTTCAGACAGCAGGTCTAAAGAGTTAACCTCTCTTTCAAGCTGTGAGTCTCTGTTGGGACATTAGCACGCCCCCCCCCCCCTCCTCCCTGTCTCCCCCGCCGCACAAGGCCGTATAGAGCTGTTTGGGTTTTTCTGAGCGTTGGCCCAGGATCCGCTGTGAGGTTTTATAAGCCTCAGAGTGAGATCAGATTACCCCAGGAGCTCGCACCGTCCCGGGACACTGTCTGGGGTAGTTCTGCTTGGATCAGCACTTTCTCTGCTTTAATGGATATAACACATAAGCTTTGCGTTAGCGGGACCTCGGGCGGCTCACGCTCCCCTCACACGCTCCGCAAACGTCCTGTACACAGATGGGCTGAGAGATGCCAGCCTCGAGCAGAGTTTAGATACTTCATAGGTTCAAATGAGATGTGTTTGTGTGTTCGTTTCCACAGACGCTGTATTTTTGACTGGGATTGTCAGGAGGAGAGTAGCTTAAGTGAATGTTGCTAATTGTTCAAGAAAAGCTGGAGCTGCTGCAGTATTTTCTGTTGACTTAAAATGTTTAAATACAGACATATTTGTACTGATTTTGGCCATTTCAGGATGGGGTCAGTAATGAGACAAATTTGTTTCTGTAATCATGAAAATGTAGTATTTATCTATCTTCTATACTCAAAACACTGCCCTCAAATCACTAATGGACAGTTCTATCAAGTTTATTGGAATTGTACAGTCTATAAACCAAACTGATCCTGGCCCCCTCTCAGTCTCTGTGTGACTTTTATTAGTAATTTAATTTTATGTCTTGGCACTCGGTAAAGCTGCCATGTTGTGTTTCTTAATGGTAAAAGTGACAGGCTGTTTACAAATTTAATAGAATGCATTAAGTTGATCTTCTGGGCCTGAATTTTTTTTTAAGTAAGTTATTAAGTGCTTTATTTGTCATCGTACAGCCGTACAACAACATTGTGTTCAGGTGTTAGTCCTGAGCCGTTGCGAGTGATCGCGCCACCATTGTGGTTCAACCTAACCAGCATGTTTTTGGAGCTAGTGGAAATCGTAGCACCCGGAGGAAACCTGGCTGCCTTCAGTCTCCTCTGATCCTCTGAAACGGTGCGGCGTCTCCTGGGTTTGTCCCTGTTTCACAGTGTGGTGTCGTGCGGTGACCTTCCTCTCCCTCCTGCGCAGCTCCCTCCGCTCCACATCAGTCTTTCACCATCTTCTGGGAAGAGCTTGGCATGTGTTGCTTAGCTGTGAGTCTTGCCCGGATACCTCCCTGTTTGTCCTTTTTTTGTTTCCTGTAGCTGCTCTTGTGACGCCTCCACTGAGCTGCAGGTGTAGGGGCTCTTGGTGCCTCTTCAGAGTTTCAGAAGTAGAAATGTGTAGGTCTCAACTCAAGTACTGGAAAAGAGAAGGAGGTTCCAGGTCCAATCAGGAGGGCAGGGGGATCGAGTTAGGTAGTTTATTTGTAAACAATTTTCCTTTTTCATTTATTTGATAAGTGGAAGCTCTGCACACCGTCTCACTCGGAGCCTTTTTTTTAAAGTTAAGTAATCCTTTTTTCATTTAGCAATCTTTCAGACTTCTTCTTTATTCCGCCTGTCAATCACGCACATCACAACTCGCAAAGATAACGCCAGGTCTCACACAGCAAACATTAATTTAAAAGAAAGAAGAACATTTCCTCATGGACAGATTGATGACTCAAATGAAGGAAAAAATGTATTTATTTCAAGCAGAGTCTACTTATTTCTAGACTAGGTTTGCGAAGAGGAAAGAGTCGAGTCTGTCTGGTCAGGCTGACGTATACCAAGGCTCCAGACGCAGTTTAAAAAGCCTGACTAAAGTACGGTGCTCGGGTTAGAGTCATGCCGTTGGTTCTTCGGGCCCGTCACCTGCGCCGAGTCCAGAGCTGGGCCTGATACAGGAATGTGAGGGAGTGAGAAGAACTGACTTTTACTGGAGCTGAGGAATGCAGTGCGAGATCTGTGCCAGTGGAGAAAATGGAGAAGACAGAAAGCGCTCACATAGAAGTAAGAGCGATGTTGATACAGTCCAAATGAGAGCAGAGTCCTTACGCTTAATGCAGTACACTAAAGTACTTGAACTTGGTCCTTGTGCTGTCTATATTAAATGTTTCTCGTCTTGTTTTGTTCGTCCAGAATCGACTGCGCCGGGATCCTGAAGCTGCGTAACTCCGACATCGAGCTGCGTAAAGGGGAGACGGACATCGGGAGGAAGAACACCAGGGTGAGGATGGTGTTCAGAGTCCACATCACCCAGAGCTCGGGGCGCATGGTGTCCCTGCAGGCGTCGTCCAACCCCATCGAGTGCTGTGAGTCTCAATGGCACACGTGACATACTGTAACACGAACTTACTCTCATTCACTCACTTTCCATGCAACCTTCGTGTAATTCTGAGATATTTAAGTTTGGCTCCTTAAAACCTAAGAAAATGCACCGAAATCTACTAAACTTTTATATAGTGTTACAGAATAGGTCCAGAAAAGAGAATATGGGAATAACTCATAACTAGAACCTAAGGAGGCGCATTATAAAACGATATTTATTTGGTCAAGATAAAATGTCCATATTTGTTTATAAAGGGATTGGTCTGGTTAACTTAAATTTGTCCTTTAAAATGTATTATTTTTACAATAGGTTATAGCGGATGTCGAAACAAGAAACAACACCTTACTTAACCTGTTAAACGTTTTTTAATCGTCCCTTTTTCTTCACATTTTTGTCACGTTCTTATCGGTCTTTTGTTGCTTTATTTGTCTCTTTTTGATGCGTTTTCAAGTTCATACTAAAGTTTAAATGATCACAAATTAAAATGAACAAAGTCTAAAATTGCCGACGACCCTGACTCCGAGTATCACCAGAAGAAGCCACAGTGGTGCACGGGCCACCGATTGAGAACCACTGGTATTACATAGTCGCAGCCATGTCAGTTCTTAGCTACATCATCATGTCTCTGTCCGCGTATCGTCCCGGGACACACTCCTCCGCCTGTCCCGTTTGTGGATGTGGCTCTGAGATGAAGTCTGCTGAACTAAATGAAAGGCCGTTGTTAAACCATGTTCGCAGCCTCCTCAAGTACTCCATTGTTTTGGGGCCTGACACGCCGCCAGCGAGCAGCAGTTTACGACCAGAATTCACCGCTGTCTGAGCGACTGAGGCGCAGAGATACAAACTGCCCAATTATAGCGATTTAATGCGAGAAAATAGAGCTGTGGGTGCACTATTAGGCCCGTGTTAGTCTGCCTGGTATGTTTCAGCCTTTTTTGGTCGGGGGTTTTGCCCTGTTTGAGTATTGTTAGCAAATAGTTTACTAACTACTGATTAAATAACACTGTGGGTCTTCAAAATGAGCTGCCACAAAATCATAATCTCATAATATAAATTCTCCATGGAGGTCTTATTATGTGTAAAACCTGCTGACCCTGTAGTTTAGACCTCTACAAACATTTCCTAAAATGCATCTTTATCTTTATTAGTTTAGCGGCTCATGTTTCTTTCTTCTGTCAAATGTTAAAGCAGCACTAAGTAACTTGTTTACCTTAATAAATCCGTCCCTCTGGGGGGTAATACAAGTGTTAATGGGATGATTGGAGGGTTTTTCATCTCCCCCTGGTGTCTCTGGCCAGAAAACCACAATTGCAACTTCCCTGCCTCTGGGTCAGAGCCACCAATACACACTAATGGAATCACGAAGAAGAAGCTAACAGGCTAACTGGCAAAGCTAACTGCGGGCAATCGCCACTTAAACAGTATTTACAGCCAAGTTTGAGTAAAACTGTCTTTTCTGTCAGCATAGTATTTACTCTCACGGACAATTAATGAGTAAAAAACGCAACATGCTACGACACCTGCAGTGGCGCTTGTGGCCTCTAGGGGCATGAACTACTTAGTACTGCTTTAATGCTCCTGGACATGTTCATTATGGTCCAGTGATTGTTGATTTTAAAACATAAATCGCACTTTGTGCAGCCTGTATATATTTGAGAACTCTCTGCAGTGTTTTTGGCAGCTCTCTTAGTTCTAGGGCCAGATCTTGTGCCTGGCGTGAGGACAGTCCTGCTCCAAACGCATCGTTAGACAGGCGTCATCTTGCCGTAATTGCATTAATGCAACCAAAACAAAAGCACATGTTCATGAACATGACTTTTCCCAAAAGCGGCTGCACTTTCCTCCTCTGATCATCGTCTCGAGATGTTTTATCAACAGTTTAAAAAATCTTTTAAAAAAGGTGCGTCGACATAAGGACATTGTTACAGTCCTCGTTGATGAAAACACCGATTCTATTTATTATATGAACGAAAAACCTGGTTGGGCCTCCCGTTATGTTGGGTTTGAGTCAACATTAACAAGCTTCTGCAAAACGCGCCTTCACATCCAAGTATTCACAGTTGAGCAAATCTCTCCTGACAGTTATAGATTGTTCCAACAAAAAAATACAAGTTTACAAAGTGCGGAGCGTTGCCAGGAGGTGAGCCACCGCTGGGACTCAGAGCTGTGTTCATAAATCTCCGTCCGCCTCGAAATAAAACGGCTTTTTAGCTTCCAGTTAAAAAAATGGTTCAGTGAAATCAAAATATGGTCTTTGGCTCAGGGTCTCCCGGTCCCCTGAGCTGCACCCCTCAGAGCAGAGGAGCGTCCCGGGCTGGACTGAAGCCAGAGGAGGACGAGGGATTGCATCAAACGGATTCCGAAATAAAAGACTTCTGCAGTACATCTATGTCACAAACTTCAGTTACAACAAAATAAGTTTACTCAGTAAGAAAGTAATCAGTAAGTCCTTGGTCCGGCTCAAAAATCGTCCCAGGACTTTATCATTGTCGGGTTTACAGCCGTTTCTTTGGCAGAAACAACTAGTTTTGGAGTTTGGATGAGACAATGGAAGCTTTTTGTGTGTAAATGATACTGGGGGAAATAATTTGTTTTTGTTTGAGCTGAGGTTTGTATAATAGCTCTGACTAAGTTCATGAATCAGCTACATGTATTTATTTTTATTGTGAAATGAAATGTATCAATATGAGAAATGAATCACAATAAGTCATTAATTTATTTGCCACTTTGTTCAGTACTAGTTCTATTGATCAATAATAATCGGAAAGAAGAAGCTTTTGTTATTTTGTGATAATTAACATCTGCCTTAATCATACAGACCCCGACAACACAATAAAAAATACCACTTTAAACCCTCTAAATGCCAGGTCTAAGTCAAGGAAACATTATTTAAACCACATCTGTGACTTACAGCAAATACTGGATTCACATTAGATTATATGAGAAATGTGCAGTGTTGGGGTTAACGTATTACAAAAGGAACATGTTACAAAAACATATTTTTTTCAGTAACTAAGGAATATAACATATTACTAAAACAAAATACAAAAATGTGACAAACGCAACAAAAAAGGTGATGAAATAGTAACAACAAAGCAACAGAAAAATGACAAAAACAAAGAATTATGATTTTTTTTTTAGTTATTTTGTCAAAAGTAACTCAAAGTAGTGTGACTCAGCTACATATTTTTAAACAGTAATATGTAATACAAACATATTATACAGTTTTAAAACTGTAACTACTAATATAAAATATATCACAGTTTTAAAGGAACTTGCCCAACACTGCCTCCCACACATTTGTTTTGCTTCTGAGTAACATTTCAAAAGTGGTCATGAGAATTTCACATAGTAATGGCAGCAGGCTAAATAGAAGTGATTATAATGGAAGTCAATGGGTCCAAAAATGGCTTCAATGCTGTTTCTGATTCTTTTAAACATCTCGTTGGACTAATAAGGATTAGAAATTGTATTTTTAACCAATCAATCCAGGCACTCTATAAAAGTGTCCACATTTTACAGTAAACGTGTATCTTAAAAACTTGATTTGTCTTTGTATATTCCCAAAATGAGCAGTCACGCTTTCCGAAAGCCGTGGCTGCCTAAATGCATCATAGTCATGTGTTTTACCCAGTATCTCTGCCTCGTCCCGTCTCTGGATGCTCCGGTTTGCCTGGTGGGTGGGTGTAACCCTCTCCTCTCTCTGTCCCGCCCCCCTCCCTCAGCTCAGAGATCGGCCCAGGAGCTGCCGCTGGTGGATAAACAGAGTCTGGAGACGTGTCCCGCCTCCGGAGGACACCCCATGGTCCTCGAGGGGCACAACTTCCAGCCCGACTCCAAGGTCCTGTTTGTGGAGAAAGCCCAAGGTAAAGAAGAGCTGTGTGCACGGCAAAATGAGCCACAGTGTTGCTATTTATTTATTATTGTAGGCAGTACGAGTTATAACTTCTTTAATGCGGATATTTGTGTTATGTTTTCGCATTGAGGATGTTTCTTTCCTTTATTCCAAAAAGCTTCTCTCAACTTGTTTAATTGTTTCATTTGGATCTTAAGTGGTGTTGTACTCTATAAAAACAATTCTCCTCAAAAATGCGCTATGGGATTAGACGCTAGAAAGGACTGTGTGGAATGAAAGGGAGAGATTTTCACTGTGGCTTAACCACAAGGCGAGCTCTCATGCAGCACATGCAGCAGAACATTCATCCTGAAGTTTGACCATGAAGTTTGTATTATTTTGTTGTGTTGTGAGTGGATTAAAAAAATAATAATATGGCACTTAAAAAGATAAACATCAAATGGTATCCCTTTACTTTACACTACCTTACATTGTACTTAACTAAATTTAGTACAATGTAATCTCCTTTGTAACAATCTGTAATAACTTGTACCTATGTAGTACATACACAATGAAAATCATGTGTATTAGTACTTAGTGGGTACATAATGTAATACGATAAAAAAAGTGTTATCCATTACATCCTGGGTGCCCAAAGTGTGGTCCGCGGGCCAAATGTAGCCCTCAACCCAATTTTTGATGGCCCTCAGGCTTCTTGTTGAATTGGCACACATCACCAGAGATGATACATTTTACTGCAAGTTTAATAATACCACAAGATTAAAGCCTCAAAACAACACTTTATAGAGAGACAGAGCTAGTATTAAGGGTCCAAGCATAAATAAAGGTGAGGGAAACCGTTAAACCTCTTAAAAGCCCCCAGTTGAATGTTTGGTTTATGGTTCATGTTCAGTGCCATAGGCTTTAGTCTAAGCTTTAGGTCCTCCCCTTTTCTAGTCTCTGTAGATCAGGTATTTCAAACCAGTAACTCTCCAGCTGTGTGGTGATGTTCTACATTTCTTCACGTGCTCAAAAAGTCAAGTTTTAGATGCATTTTCTTTTTTGTTCTGCACATTTTGAGCAGAATCTGCAAAATATTTAGGTAAATAAAGTAAAGTGTGAGGACTAGTCTTGAATTTTGTTGAATTGCCTTCTCCGGGGTGAACTCTCCTGTCGCATAGTTCCTTGAGTGTCAAACGTTGCTCTGTGATGGTTTATGTAAAAGTATCTCACCGGGTAAAGACCCCTCACTGTTACTGTGCAAGATAATACTGTATGTGCATGTTGCGGCCGAATTGATTTAGGCAACGGATTAAAATGACATAACATTACTAAAGAATGGCATGCTAAAGCTAGTCAGAAATATCTTGAATTAAGCTTAATGATCTAGGTCTTCTCTAGGTCTAGGTCTTATACTTTAAGTAAATTATAAACTTGCACAATATACTGTATCGCCAAATCATCACAATAGTAGGAAAACCACTGAGGCCTTTCATCTGTCTGAGATTATTTATCTTTTTGTAAACCATTTAATTTTAAAGAAACAACTAACAATATTGTGGTCACGCTCTTGAAGGCGGCATATTGTGTAGCCCTAATATCAGATTAAGATTGTTATTCTGGATTCAAATCACTGACTCATGTGTGTATTAGGAGACATCCCTGCACTCTCCTCTCTCCCCCTCCTCCCCCCCCCCTCTCCCTCGTCCTCGTCCTGCCAAGCGCACACATGTGGTCCGCATTAACGCGCGCGGCCGTATCCTTAAAACCAGTCGCGTTTGCTCGAGTTTCCATCGGCCCGTCGAGTCGGTCGGACGCGGGACGAATCGCCGGCGCTGCGTTTGGGGTTTTTGGGGCGGGAGCGACGGGCGACTGCTCCCAGATGTCGGTGCCGAAGAGGGTTTTGCAAACAGCAATTTCCCTGATTAGCTCCCACCGAGAAACGTGAGCCGCGCAAACACGTGCGGGTGAAAACGGGCCCAGGCCGGAGACGGAGCGCTGTCCCACCTGAGGAGAGGAAGTGAGGGATACAGCGGCCCCCCCCCAGCGCTGCACTGTTTACACTGAACAATAAGTGAATGTGTTTCCTATTTCCTCAAGCATTTGATTAATCTGAGTCTCTTCCTCTTTGGGTCTAAAGTGCCCCTATGTTATTTCACATGTGTACTTAAATATATTATTACCAAGACAATGGAAAACAATCATGAAACTGAGTGATTATAGATTGTCTTACTGTAATATAGCAATTATTGGGTCATAACTTTCAACACTTTATTATGTGTGCATTTTGCAATTAATGGAAATCAATTTGGGGTTTTAGACACTGCCTGACCAAAGAAAAAGTGGCCACAGTTGATCGTCTTTTGGTCCGTCCTACAGCAGCTTGAAGGTTGTAGCCTATAGTGCGTGTTTTGGGTTGACGGGTGAGACCGGAGCATGCAGGGGAGACACCCACAGAAAGGCCCCGCCAAACTTAGATCAGCTGGTAGGGTCTATCAATAAGCAGGTTACCGAATTAAGGCGAGACCCTGCAGGTGAAATCATTCCCACGACTACTGGGAAACATTCACGCAATGGTCAATGTTGAGATTTGAGTTAAGCTATGCCTTAAAGTGGACGTGTCATGCATATGGAGCTTAAAGGAACAGTTTTCCATACTGAGATAATGTTCTTACCTGAGCTTAGACGAGTTGATGTGTACCTGTCTGGTCTTTACGCGTGCGCTCAGTCATGCAAAAGATGTCGTTAGCATTTAGCCTCCTCTCCTCTCCCCTATGGGGCCAAACGGGGGTGAAGTTAGAGGCGACCAAGCTCTTCCATGTATATATAGAGAAGTTACACGATCCAAGTCTAGTCACACAAAATTAAACATGTCGATTTTCTAAGCGAATAAAAAGGGGAACTATATTGCAAGGCGTAATAACACCTTAGGAGCACTTCGACGTTACTGCGCGGACGTCGAAGCTAAGCTAAGAACATGTCTAAGTATTTAAAAACGGTGGCCTGTTCCTTTTTAAAAATAGTCTTGACAAGATAATTTTGGGTGCCTCAACTTTGATATTTTACGTTTTATAATTTTGAAAATGTGTCTATAAGAATTAAATAGTAACAATGAAATGCAGGCGAAAAAGCTTCCATGTTGCCGTGCGGGATAAACTCACTTTGAGCACAAAACGGCTCAAAATCCATAATGTTGGATTATGGGCTTTAAACATGTGGAGGACGGTTTTTGCGTTTGAACAATGACGCGAGTGTAATCAGGAAGTACAGAGCGAGGCGCTGACACCGTAGAAGAAGAAACAGCTACATTTAACAGCTTTGTCCGACGATTATTCAAAATTATTCGCAGATCTGACCAGGGAACATGAAAACATGGTTTAAACCTGAAGAACGTTTATTTTGCATATGTCCACTTTAACATCTGAGTATAATAAAGACAACACTTAACCTGTGCAGTGATTATTTATGACATTTTGTCTGTTAGCGAGCCGGAGATATCCAGGAAGTGACTACAACATGGCGCCGGGGACGACCGGTTTCCCGCGCTTATTCATTCACAAATGCTGACCCTGTTTTTGTGCGCTGTAATCCAGGCTTGATCATTTCCGCTCTGGGAGACACTCGCCGCTTAAGACGGGAGAAATACTCTCGGGCCTATTTACTCAAAATTAGGTTTTTGTTCCACACATTGCTGAAAATATAGCCTTTTAAAAAAAAAAATCTGTAATCTGCAGTAAAGGTTTCAAATTGATGTCTCTAAATGTACTTTTTTCCCCTATTCACCTGCAGTGTCTCGCCTTAAACACAGTTCTCCTTTTCATGAAGACATTTTTGCAGTTTCCTATTTTCAACCTGCCCCGATCCCCGGCCCGATCTGCCAACACCTCTGCTGTTGTTATCGCTGCTAATGCTCTTGACCCATTATCGCTCCTCTGGCCTCGTCTAACATTACCTCCACTTTATAAATCAATACACGCTTCAGTTTACTCCACATCAAACCCATCCGTCTCTTGGACCGTGCTGCTCGTCCGACTCGCTCCCTCTCCGCTCGCTTTTTCTGAGGGTTTCCCCGAGTTTTGGCACCGGCCGCAGATTCCTGGGACGTCCCATGGAAACACTGTCCCGTGCTCACACTCGCAGGAAGAACACACAAACTTTCCTTCTGCCCTGCCATCGCCGCATCAACCGGTAAAAATAGCAACTCGGAGAAATCAATAATAGGCTGCGAAGGATGTGTACGAGTGGCTCGTGTTGGTATTTATCACGGCGAGATTGCAAAGTGAAAATATTTGAACTATGTGGACAAGGATAACTGTACATTTCACAGATTATTACAATTTATGTACCAAGAAGACTTAGAAAAGGTCTTGACTTTCAGATGAGGCATCACACTGGCACATCGGCGTAAGCTCTCCTGTTAATACGCTTTGAGATTTGGATGTGCGTAATTGCTAACCCTAACCCTCAGATGGCAGGTAACAGGTTAATATTTCTGTAAAGGCTGGACCTATGAAACACAAACTGTCACAAAGTTCAAAGTCTTATCTCTCAGCACATGTGAACTAAGGTCAATGACAATCTCGTAAACATGCCCAAAAGGGTGACAGTATCCAAAATGAGGACTTTCAGCATTAAATGACTGTGGCAGGGGAGATGCCCCTGCTCCAACTGAAATGATGACGCTGTAGAATATGGAGGACGCAACCTTCAGTATTTGGACATCCTCTTGAACATAGACACTTACTTTTTGTTTTGTGAACTTTGCTACAGGACATATGCCACTTCACTGGTATAAAACGTTTAGTGATGGGAGTCATGGCTCTTTTTTTGGGAGCCAAGTCTTTGGAATCAGTTCCATTTCAAAGAGCCGTTCAGGAACTGGCTCATTTAGACTCCAGTCAGAAAACTCATGTTATCCCAGAGTAAATTGCTGAGAGGCAACCCTTTTTATCCTTTTAATTACCAAAACTTACAACATGGCTGAGTTTTACCCTTGGAAAAGCGAATATAGGTAGAAATGTGTGCCATAATGAACCAAAAGAGCACAAATGCCACATCACTAAACTATGATTGAGAATAAAATGCATGCAGGTGAGGTGGATATTTAGTTTTCATTTGTTTCTTGCAACATGGAAGGTTTGTCTTAGATTATAAATGATGTGCCAATGTTCTCTACCACCACCTACCCACATCACTGCATGAGTAAACATTATGCTAAAAATATGAAATACCTCATGGCTACAGTGCTGATAACATAGAGGAATGTTAAAATCAACAAACGGGCTTCTGGCTGTGACTGATTGCCCGACGTACCAACAGTAGCGACGTTTTCTGATGCGCGAAATGAACAAAAGGCGAACGTTTCTGCATTTTCCCACCGCCTGTAAACGTGCAGCTCCCGTTCTGAGAAACCACTTAACGATCGCACCCCCATAAATCCTTCGGTCTTAAATTTTGACTTTGACGAACTGTTTTCCAGCCCAAATACCAATAAACCCCCCCCCTCCCTCCCTCCCCCGGCGTTTCACAGCCTCCGCCCGGCGCTCGCGGTGCGGCTCGCGGTGCGGCCCACGTGAGCCGCGCTTGTTCTCGCGGTGTCTCCCCCCGCGGCGCGAGAGCGTGGGCGGCGGAGAAGGGGTAGCCCTGCCTCGAGGCGCGGCCAAAACCCCGACAGCATTTGTTTAGGTTCCCGGTCCGCTCCGATAATTGTGTTTCCATCCAGCTCCTCTGTTTGAAACCTCATACTTTGTTTGAAAAGTAGAAATCGTTTCATGTTTTTTTTTTTTCTTCCAGAAATTAACTAAACACTCGCGGCACATTTCCGACGGAGGAGCGTGCGGGGCGGAGAGGCACGGTCCACTGACAAAGTGTGCGACAGGAATGTAGGACTTTGGAACTCCCATGTTGTGATCATTTATTTCTGATTGGACAAAACATTAATAACTACATTTCTGAAATGGGGAGGGAAAATCTCTCAGACTATTTGAACAGAAACGTCTTTGGTTGTATTATACGTTTTCGTTGCATTTTCTTTTCTTTTGAATTGCACCATATCCATGACGTGGAGCACAAACAAGAGATCACAGATGCTTTTTAGCAAACACTGATTTTTCACGCAGTGTTCAATGATTTTGTTACCTAGATAAATCCCTTGAAGTGCGTATGAAAAGCCTTTTGAAGACTTATTCAGATGGATAACATCTGTTGTAAGTCATTCAGTGCCTTGCAAAAGTACTAATACACCTTGAACGTTTGCACATTTTGTCATGTTTACAAGCCTAAACGTAAAGATTTAATTTTACATTTTTTGCTGAAAGTTCACACACAAGTAACAGACAACTGTGAAGTAAAAAGCAAAATGACACATGATTCTGTTATTTAAAAAAAAAAAGTGAAAATTGGGGCATGCACAAGTATTCATGTGTTCCCTTTCTCTGCAATAACAGCAGCAAGTCTTCTGGGGTTTGACTCTACAAGGTTTGCACATGTAGAGACTGACATTTTAGCCCATTCCTCTTTACAAAACAACTCAAGCTCTGTCACATTAGAAGGAGAGCGTTTGTGAACAGCAGTTTTCAGGTCTTTCCACAGAGTTTCAATAGGATTTAGGTCAGGACTGTGACTGGGCAATTCTAACACATTAATATGTTTGTTTTTAAACCATTCCATTGTAGATTTAGCTTTGTGTTTAGGGTCATTGTCCTGCTGGAAGGTGAATCTCCGCCCCAGCCTCAATTCTCTTGCTGACTCCAGCAGGTTTTCCTCCAAAATGTCTCTGTATTTGGATCCATCCATTTTCCCAACTATTCTTACAATCTTCCCAGTCCCCGCTGAGGAAAAGCAGCCCCATAGCACGATGCTCCCCCACCATATTTGACACTGGGGATGGTGCACTCAGGACGATGAGCAGTGTTAGGTTTGCTCCATACATAACGTTTTGCATTTGGGCCAAAAAGTTCAATTTTTGTCTCATCTGACCAAAGCACCTTCTTCCACATGGTAGCTGTGTCCTCCATATGACTTCTAGCAAACTTCAAACGGGATTTCTTATGGCCTCCTTTCAATAATGGCTTTCTTCTTGCCACTCGTCCATGAAGGCCAGATTTGTGTAGAGACTTATAGTTGTCCCATGTACAGATTCCCCCAGCTCAGTGGCAGGACGTCGCAGCTCCTCCAGAGTTATCTTGGGGCACTTCTGACCAGTGCTCTCCTTGTTCGGTCTGTTAGTTTAGGTGGACGGCCGTGTCTTGGTAAGTTCACAGTGGTGCTATACTCTTTCCATTTCCGAATGATGGATTGAACAGTGCTCCGTGAGATGTTCAAATCTTGGGAAATCTTTGTATAACTTAACGCTGCTTTAAACTTCTCCACAGCTTTATCCCTGACCTCTCTGGTGAGCTCCTTGGCCTTCATGATGTTGTTTATCGGCCAACACATTCCAACCATAGCTCTGAGGCCCTCACAGAACAGCTGGAATTATACTCAGAGTAGATTACGCACAGGTGGTATTTAATGGTTAGGGCAAGGTGTGAACATTCTGCAGTCATTAGGAATGTTATAAAGGAAATTTAATGCACAAAATGCTGTATGAATACTTATGCACGCCCCACTTTTCACTTTTCTATTTTTTGTAAAATAACAGAATCATGTATCATTTTGCTTTCACTTCACAGTTGTCTGTTACTTGTGTGTGAACTTTCAGGATTGTAAACGTGACAAAATGTGCAAAAGTTAAAGGTGTATTAGTCCTTTCGCAAAGCACTGTAATTATAATTGTATTTCGATGAAGCGGCGTTTGAATGATGAGATCCTGGACAGAAAAAGTTTTTTTTATTTTAACTGTTAAGCCGCTGACAGGAAGTGACATAGATGGAAGTTCCAGCAGATTGACTCATTTCCCATTCACATGAAAAGTGAACCTGCAAGTTGTGAAAAGTGCCCATGAACTCATCCCTGTGATGAATTGCGATGCTACAAACATGTCAGGAAATTTGGGAAATGAGTTTGGACCACATTTTAATTCAGTGGCTTCCTCTTACACTTTTTTTTTTATAGTAAAAAGAAAAATCAGGTATTGTACTTGGTTTTAATGTCTGAGTGGTATTGTGCGTTGAGTTTGGGAATGGTCTCCGTTTATATCATTGTTGCCCTGCCATACTGTAACAAACAGAAACCCTGAATGGTCGTTTCTGGCTCTTGGTGCTGAGGAAATCCCGGTCTCCATGGCGACAGGGGACGCATAAACCCGGACAACTGTAGCACAGATTGTATCGGTCGTCCCGGGTTACGCTGCCGTGTTTATGGGCGTCTGACGTGGATCGTGTCCATGGACTCCACCTGCTGCACTGATCCTGCTAGATAAACACTCCTCCATTTTGGAAAGTAACCTCCTCCTCCTTCTTTTTTTCTTTACCTTTTTCTTCTCCTTCTTCTCCTTCTTTTTCTATCCCTTCTTCTTCTTGTCATTTCTTTCTTTACCTTTTTCTTCTCCTCCTCCTCTTTCTCTTCCTCCTCCTCCTCCTCCTCCTCCTCCTCCTCCTCCTCCTCCTCCTCCTCCTCCTCCTCCTCCTTCTTCTTTACCATCATGTCTACAATTTCAGTTCTTAGTGCACAAGAGACACTTAGAGAAAACAAATATGAGCTGCTAAACTGATGCAAGAATCTTTTGTTTCAGAGATAGAGGTCTAAACTACAGTGTGAAATAACAGGTTATTTTGTTACCCTCAGAGCACATTATATCACTAAAATAATAGCAGCCTTTGTGATTTGCCGAATTGGTCCAATCACAGTGAAACAGCTAATGCCTAAGATATTAGCGAGAGCTGCAACTAATTTAAACGGGAGTGGCCCAATAGTTTTGTTGAACCATTATTTTAGGTTCCCAGAATTGCAGAATTATTTCGAATCGAAGTGAAATGGCAATTGTAATAGGCACAATTTGAAGAATGCAAGTATTGAGGTTGCACATAAAATGTATTGTGTTTCTTGACCTGCAAACCAGTCATTTAGATCTCTATAAACATGTTCAGTAATGCAATTGAGCCTTGTTTTTTTTGAATAAATCTAAGTCGAATCACATGTCTTACTAGAAAAATTGCAATTAGATATTTTCCCAAAATGGTGGAGTTGTAAAAAGTTGCTTTCTACAAAATAACACTAACCTGCTAATGCCTGTTTGCTTTGTCCCACTCGGGCTGCAGTAGTCACGCGGGTCTGATTTGCACGGCTTTGTTTTAACAGCTTGAGCTCCTTCTGTGCTGACGTGATCCTTCGGCCGCAGTTACCAAAGTAAATTATGCTAATGCTTCGTCAGAGTTAGCTTTTATAAATATCTTCATACAAGAAAAATACTGACCTCAGGCCTTATTTGCTTTTTGTCTTGTGCGGTTCAGGATGTGTCAGCCTTTCCGAAAGTCCAGTATTACTCAATGCAGTTTAGAAAAAGGGCTTTGAAAGGCAAACGGAACACTGTGTTTTGTCCAAAATCCTCTGTAAATATGATAATTGTGTTTATTCTACAGCATTTGGATGACGCACTGCCAGTGATAGGATAGAGAACATTAGTGAGTGTTTGACGCTGCACCTGCTGATATTACTGCCTGCGGATAATCACTCACTTTACTTTGTCATGTTTTACAGCTTAAAATAACAAATGGCTATTACTGCACGCTGAATACTGATTTGAAGTTGCCGTTTTAAAGCTATTCCAATTTCCCGGTCTGGAATTGTTGCATTCCCACTGTGCATCACTAGATGTGCCACCTTCAACAGCATGATAACTTTGTCCCTCAGAGACGAGGCCCACACCCCCTCCGCCTCACCCCAACACACCCCTCACCTGCCCTCACACCATGTCAACACAAACACATGCATGATCGCAAATGTTTGAAGCAGCAGTTGGCGGCTAACACCGAGTTTATGACAGAAGTTTACAAAAGATCGTGAACAGACAAACATCTGACCGATCTGTAGCTGAAATCCTCATGAAATGTCCATGTTACTTGTTTAATCATCCAGTATCTACAGGGAGCTGTCATGTCTACGCACAGAGAAGTCTATGAGGCATTCAAGGGTTGCAGGAAATTAAAGCTCTGCCGTGTAAATGTAGTTCTAAATGGAACATGAATGTTCTAAATGCCAAAAAGCACTGACTTGCATGAAAGTTGCAGTTTAGCAAATAAATATAAATATCCAAATGTTTGCTTTCTTACCTATCCTATTTATTCTGCTGATAAATTAAGATTAATGATGCTTCCCTTCTCTCTTTGAACGAATCATAAGGGCAGCTTGTGAGAAGTGAGGGGCGTGGCTGAGGGAGGAAAGCCAGGTGAGGGGAGGGAGAAGCAGAGCAGGGTTCACTACTGATGTTAGAAAAACAATCCAGGTGTAATAGCTGAGGGCAGCTTTAAACACATGTGCATTTCCTTTCAAACTATAAATATTTTTGTAGACACGCTTTGAGGGCTCCTTGCTGTGCCGCTGAGTAGTGTATCAATGTAACTCTCAGGATGTTGCTTTTTACCGATGAAATGGCGGATTTGTCTTAACTTTCAATTATAACATTAAACCCCTAACCCTATGAACGAATCCCAATACGTTTTGATGTAGCTGAAGAAAAAAACATATCGTTCAAAAACCTTTATTGGACAATGTTCTCTGCTTTATGGAGTTTTTGCATTGTAGAAAACCGACAAAGGCATTGGTGAATAAAACCACTCTGACTCCTTTTATAAATTATGCTTTGTATCTGGAAATAATCGCTTCCACTCTCCTTCAGAAACACACCTGACCATTTCACACGCTTTAACTACGACCGCCGCTGTGTGTTTTCTCTCTCTGATTGATAATAGTTTAATTTCAGTGAGAGGGAAAGCCTTACGAGAAGTGTGTTTTCACATCTGGAGAGTGGGACTGGACGGCTGCCGAGTCGACTCCGGCTCATTCAATAAGTATCGCAGTGTTTTCTGTAAAAGACCTGGAGGCTTTAGCTTCCTGGGGCCTGTCATATAGAGCTGGGGCAGTTTAGTGCCTGGACCTCAGTATTTGAAGAACCCACGGGGCCGGACAGCCGACAGGAGTATTCCAGGGTTCACCAGTTGTTGTTTTTTTTAACTTTCAGAAGGGAACTCCCGAACTGACTGTAATTGTTCTTGGCCTGAGACCAAGGCGCGGGAGAAACTGTCTGAAAAGTGAGGATTATTTCAAGTGAGGCCGCCAGAAATTTACTGGAAGCCAAAAACTCCCAGAACACTATTAAGATTTAAAAAAAACACTGCATCAGGCCATGTAGTATATGATACATAGGGATGCACCGATCGATACTGGCATCCGATATCGGAGCCGATGCTGGTAAAAAAGATCTGGTATTGGCTCCAAATATCCGATTCTGAACCGGTGCCTGTTCTGGCTCTCATCTTTTTTAAAACACAACTTTCACCAACTAAATTTAACGTAGCAACTGCAAATGCTAGCATAACTAATCAAAGCTGGGACAGAAACTATGACTGGATCCCTTGAAGGAACAGGCCACCGTTTTTACATACTGAGATCTGTTCTTACCTTAGATTAGACGAGTTGATGCGTAACTGTCCGGTATTTGTGCGTCCGCTCAGTCACGCAAAGGTTGTTAGCGTTTAGCCTCTCCCAGCAAAGGTATAGCTCCAAACTGGGGTTAGAAGCTACGGAGCTGTTTTCCCTATTTAAATACAGTTACGTGGGCCTTTACACGATCCAAGTCTAGTCACACAAAATCAAACATGTGGATTTTCTAAGCGTATGAAGCGGGGCACTATATTGTGAGGCGTAATAACACTTGGAGTACTCCGACGTCCGCGCAGTAATATCGTCACAAAGCTACAAAAGAGCGTCAAAAAAGTCACTAAAATGGAATGAAAAAGTGACCAAAACACGACAAAAATGCTTTAAAGAGTTCCGATCAGTTTTGTAGGTCTTAGCTTTCAAATATGGTGTTACCCTGGCCTATAGTCTGTAAACTCCAGTTGAGAAGCTTTTAGATTTGGGTAAAACTGAACTAGTTAAGGCGGGGGGGTGGGACACAGAACATTTGTAATGCACAAGCTGTTACGATCCGGTCACTTCATTTGAGTTGTTTATATTAATGTAACCTGTAATGGATAAAGGCTAACTGATAACTGATGTAACACCTTGTTTGCGAGAAAATATAAGACTGTATTGATCTGACAATGAAGAACAGTGGACCATCCATTTTCTTTTTCAAGCCGCTTTAGAGAAAGTCCCATGATATTGGTTAATATCAGAAATGGGCGGTTACTCAAACCCCCAGTGTCGGTATCGGGAGCAAAAAGCTGGATCGGTGAATCTCTAATAGGGTTCTACATTGGTTTAGTGACTAAGGAACCCAATCAGTAAATGTGTCTTTTTGCCACAGGAAGAGCATACAAAGCCTTCATGAGCCCTTTGTGTAGAGCAGCAGTAGCCGCTTCCCGGGGAGACGTCAAACCTTCCTGTCTTTGAGCGAGGTTCTGTTTAAATTGACTGTACATTATGGAGGGTTGGTCCTGCTTCTCCGCCCAACTCGAATTAAACCCACAACAAGCGGCGATTCATTCACGTTATAAACTCAATACGACAAATAACCCCTTTGTGCGGCGTGTGTGCGAGAGCCCGGCGTCGCACATGTGGCTGTGTTTTTGTCTATGGGGGAAATAATGACTTGCATGGGGCGAATGTGGGCTGCAGGGTCCGTGTAGGTTTGGGGCAGTGCCAGGGCAGTGGGCGTCAGTGCTGGGAGTTTTTATACTAGTGTTTATCCATTTAGAGCCTGGCGTTTCGGAGACGAGGCTCGACGCCATCAGGTCACTGGGGGAAAGGTTTGGGGACTTCAAGCCGCTACCTACAGGCTGTTTGACCTCTCACCTCAAGAGGCTTTTGTCAGCAGCTCATATTTTATACTGATCTGTAAGGGAGGAGTTTACCTTGTGATTTTGCTTACGGCTTTGCTTTCATTGTTTGTAAAGTTGAAATCATTTTTTTTTTACTTTCTTGGCATATTTCTAACATCCCAATTCTTCACAGGGATACGCGTCTTAAGCCTCATAATTAGCTGTGTCTTTTCACATATTTACTTTAACAATTTACTGAAGGACAGAACGATGACAACGGCTTATGAGTTCAGCCTGTTGCTAAAAGATCGTTAGTTGTTGACGAAGGCGAAACGTCCCCAACGTAACAGATTAGAGGCCGATATTTTATTTTACAATATCGGCCAATCTAAAACCGATAAAGGGCCGATATCGCCACCGAAGTTTTGGAAAGAGCTCACTCAGAGCTTTAAAGTAAAGGAACTCATCGTGATGAAAATCAGTCACAAGTTTGTACCCCAGATCTTATTTGATTGATTTTATGCTTATAATTTCTTTTTTTTGTCTTGGAGTCTGCTGACTTTTGTCTTTTAAACAAGTACCTACCAAACAGGAATGTCCTGAATAAATCGGCCCTATGACTCTGACAAAGCGCCCCCTGCTGTCACAGTTCAACACACACACTTTACAGTTTAGAAGCATCACACACAGGATTATACACAAGACATTTTAAAAATATCGGCGTCGGTCAATAAAAATCCCCCAAAATCTGCATCAGACCTCAACAGATGGTGGCGTGAGACCCTTCTTCTCCACTGGTCAACCCCTGCACATGTGTCGGCCTACACAAACAATGCATTCAATTCTCCATTCAATTTTGCTTGAAGCCTCAAAGGCATGGCTGGGCCCGGTGCCACCCTCGAGCAACTCCGCTCTCCGCCTGGACCACGCCTCGCCCCGAAACCGAAGCTGCTGCTGTTGATTAGTGCGTGTTTGTGAGGTTGTCAATCTCCAAAACACTCAGCTCAGACAAAGGAATCCCACATGCCTGCTTTTGTTAACTCGATTTCCTGGCAGTTGGTAAAACAATCTTCGACAAAAAAGGGGGTCAAATTATGATTTTATTTCTGAAAAATGATGTGCGCAAATCAGAAAATGTCAGAAGGGAAGCACAGGCTGCTGTTGATTTGAAAAGCTGTAGTTTTGGTCACATTTTTTTAAAGCACAAAAGAAGGTGCTGAAGACCCAAGAAAGAAACAGCCCTGTGAGGTTTAGAATGTGGCCTTTTTGATGTGGAAAGTGTCACTGACGTTTTTTGAACATTTGAAATGATGAAACAAAGCGCTCATTGTTTGGTTGCGCACGTGTGTGTGTGTGTGTGTGATCCTCCAAGGACCTGGACTGTGTTTATTTGTGGACTTCCTGGTTTCATGGCGAACACATGTGCGGCCTCCTCCTCCTCGGTCTCCCTCTCTGCGGTATGTGAACAGTGAACGCTTGCCCACGCCTCGTACTGCGCTCGTCAGATGAAGCATTTTAGACTAAGATACAATTTATCAGGCACATTCAGAAACATGTGGTGGCGGTACTAATGGTACGAGTAGTGATTTGTTTTGTTTTTGTTTCCCCCCTCTTGTTTGTATTGTTTGTATCCAAGTATTTATTTCTTATTTATTTTCACTGTTTAATATACTTTTTTGTTATACCTCATGTGTTATATCTTTCTTTTTCTTTTTTTAATGTCTTATGCTCCTTCTACACCTTTGTAAATGTGCACTTCTTGCAATAAAGTAAAACAATAATAGTATATATATATAAAAAAAAGAAACATTTGGCCAAGAAATCTGTGCATTTTCTCGGTTTCCTCTCGCCTAGGTGCTCAGATCTCCCCAGTCAACCCAAAACGTGTACAATAGACTATATTCTCCAGCTCGGTAGTTCGTACCACTGCACTGCGGCCGCCCACTGCTGCTCGACATGTTGCTCCGGGACGACGGATGAGTCAAATGCAGTGGGGGCAAATCGAAGTTCATCTTGACCCGCGCGCTCAAATGTTTCCACTAAAATGCTACGTGAAAAACATCTTCTGCTAGTCCAAAAAACAATCATTTGCAAAACCGTGTGTCATTTGAGATCAGATCCATAGATCGCTCTTTGCACTGAGCTCACCATCGCAGACGGTGCGTCAGACAGAGAACGGTCCAAACAGAGACTCCGTAAACAGGTGTCTCGTCTCTCATATAATAACTGTGTCGGTGCCAGCTGTGCCACATCAGCGCCGCGGAACACATGAACTCATTTCTTTAAAGCCGTTTCCCGTCCCATGAACCCATTCTCACTCGTTCTAATTGAGTTTTTAGCTGTTGCTGACTCTACTGAGATGTGTTTTCTTTTGCTGCTAATAAAAATTGTGCAAATATGGCCCTCGGTTCACACCCCGCCGTGGGAAGCAGTGCGTGTATTTCATAACTAAGGAGGTGCACTTCAAACGGAGAAGTTTTTGCTCATAGTAATTTCTCGTTATGGTGTCTCACCGTAGCTCTTACTATTGTTGTGAACATTTCATTACTGATATAATCCAAACTTTTGGCATCATCAGTTTTAACTTGTCGTGAGTAATAATATCTTAAAGCTACACAGCGGAACATTGCTGGTTAAAAGTGCATCATGCAACTTTTTATGCGCGACAATAAAAGTTGGTATTTGTGCGTATTCGACCTTGCAGTGACCCAGCGGCTGTACGATTGGTCAGCGTGACACTTTTTACTTTTAATCCTGGTGGTCTCTACAACGCATCAGCATCGATGGTTCTGTGGGTTTTCCGGGGAAAACCTTCCAAACAACTGATCCCAGAGACCACTGTGATGGAAAGTAGAGGCGCCATGCTGACCCTTCATACAGCCGCTGGGCCACTACAAGGTCAAATACGCACAAGTACCAACTTTTATTTATTTTTGCACATAAAATACTATAAGCGTATTTAGCACAAATAAAGTCAAATCAAAATCCGGTCCTTGTGAATGTTTCTACAGGCGCGTTGAGTTGCCTTGTGTACGAAATGCGCAGTATAAATAAACTTGCCTTACCTTTTATAGAGCTGATTGTCTACTAGAAGTAAATAAAAAATGGGTTCAAAGTTCGCCGTTAGCTTGTAGCATGAAGCTAACGTTAGAATTATGGTTGAAAGAGGAGTTCTTTTTCCTCAACTGTGGCCATTTGTAGGCGTTTCCTGTCTGTATCCAAAGCGGTATCACATCTCCATGGAGACGAGTTGGCGATGTCATGCTCCCAGCAAAGTTAGGAGTCGGGTCTGGGGAGAGGCGAGCCTGGTCACGTGTTTTTTTTCCCATGTGTTTTTCACCAATAAAATCACTGGTAATGAATGAGTGCTTATAGTTAATTCCATTTATTGGGTGAAACGTTGCGCAGTGTGGCTTTAAAGTTGCGTGGCCATGTTTATGGGTACACTCAAAGTCACACAGCCTTCAAAGTTCACATTGTGATGGTAAAACCTCCTTATTGTAGCCCCTAAAATAAACACTATTTCAGAATGAGGCGCGCAGATGGTGACTTTAGCAGATGTGTTACGGGACTCCAAGCATCACCTCTCTGGTATTTGAGGATTACATCAGGTCTCTCCTCAGTCCGTCGATAGTCTAGTCTCGCCCGAGTCCTGGTCGTTTGGCCCGGGCCTCTGCGTCTGAGGGACTGAGGAGGTGAGGTCACAGTCCGACCGCTGCTGGATGACGTTTGAGGTCTGTTTTAGATATCACTGACGTAACAGATAATTAGGACAAAGCGAGTTTCTTCTTTCTTGGCCACGAAGCCGTACGAATGTGGATGCAATTGAAAGAAGTGAAACCGCTGCTCTAAATATGGAGGCATAAAAATGGAAAAAATGGAAGCTGTCTAAATGTTTTGTTGCTCTGGATATAGATAATATCACTGAGCATGTGATTCATTTTTCACTTCACACAATATTTTGGTGACAACTGTGAACGCTATTGCAAAATTGCTTTAAAACTTTTTTTTTTTTTTTTACCATCAAGTTTTACTGAAAATTAAAGGCCCGATACCTGACTTTTTACTCTTTTTTTGTAGGGTAACATTCTTGTTGCCCCATAAAGGTGTGTTGTAAATGTAGTAATTTGTGAAATGATGAGCCTGATTATGATTTGTTGATGGGTAAGATCCACCCAATAAAAAAAAAAAAAATATATATATATATATATATATATATATATATATCGCCACATCTTTTCTGATCCTGATTCTGATTTTGGCACATCATAAGATCATATTTAACATGGTATCATACTAGTTTTGCATCTTATTGAATATTCTACAGTGGGGGTAAGCAACGTCAGGCCCAGGGGCCAAATCCGACCCTCCAGCACAGAACCTCTGGCTCTCAAGATGATTTTGAGAAAAAATGGTATGCAAATAAGAGATCAAATACCTGTTAAAGTACTCTATAAATGCGAGAAATAGTGTCAGTATTTATAAATTTCCTGGCAGAGCACCCCACTTAAAACAGTGATTCTCAACGGGTGGGTCAGGACCATTTTCTGTGGGTCGCGATGCGAGCCTATAGGAAACCTTTTCCATCTGAAACCGCAAGGAAACACACCGGAGTCAGTTGGAATGAATGTTATTGGGCTGTTTTTTATTTTAATTTAGACGATTTATGACAATTTACAGTTTCATTTGGATCACGGCTTGTCACCCTAGGTAATGGTGGGTCCCGAAGCCGTACCACTTGGGAATCACTGATGTAAAACATTAGTATTTGAAGAAAAGAGTTCTTTACTTTGGGATACAATGGTAAGGTTTGGCCCTTGGTGTTTTGACAATGATTAAAATCAGCCCTCCATGACACAAACTTGCCGACCCCATTAATTTTGAACTAGTTTGAATATAGCACACTTGGTCAGTTCATTGTGGGCTCAACACTTCAATTGAGACTTTAATCACGTATGTTTATTTACTACTGTGTAAATTTCCCAATTCCCCCACCACTTGGATGTTTTTGGACCGATTGGGAGGAAAAGGAGAGAACCCAGAACATATTGTATCTGACATATAGAGTCACTTTAGATGTAGAGTAGGCGAGTTTGCAGAGTGGCATTATGTGCCGAACCTTCCTGTGGTGGTTCCAGACTTAGCCACTACAAATATTTATGTTGTACATCAGTGGCTTCAAACCTTTTTTCGTCTCAGTTAAACTCTGAGTACCCCAAAACTAGAGGGGTGCTTCCAATCTTCCAATGATTTAAGAACTAAACAACTCCTCTAAATCCAGCTTTATATTTGTGTTCAAAATAAAGCTAAAATACTCTCAAGATCAGCTTTAATTCAGTTTCAACTTCTTTTGTAAATCTGAAATTATTCCAGGTACTACTGGCTAGGTGCTTGGTTGGGAAACACTGTTGTAGACAATATAAATTTAACAAGCCATTCTGGGGGCCAGTTCATTAGAAGAGAGAAAATTACTGCTAAAGACCTTTTAACATTCTCTCCCATGTGGTTTAGGCCTGTCCCAAAGTAAAAAAGTTGCCTCTGTTCCAAATACCGAAGGCGCTCAGCACAGTGCATTCTTTTATTGGCTGTACGTGACGTCTTTCCGCTGTCGGCTCCGTTTGTCTTGTTTTGATGCTGATTGGGCGCGGTGTGGGTGGATTACCGAAAACCTGTCGCGTCTGAACCTCTTCCTGTCTGTGTCTGCTTGTTCTCAGATGGACACCACCTCTGGGAGACGGAGGCGAAAGTCGACAGGGACAGCTCCAAAACTGTAAGTCATTCACCGCACTCTATCATCAAACACACCACGGCCGGCACGGAGGTTTCACACTCGTGGTATTTAGAGCAGCTGGGGTGAATCTGTACGACTAGAAATCGCGAGGTCTCACATCTGCAGGGATTATAAAAGGCCAACGATGAAAACATTATGCAGGAATCCCCGACTGTGATGAGTAAATGTAAAAGTTTGGCAATGGTCATTTTAAAGCCAATTTCTGATTTCTATTGTTTCGTAATTGTCAGGGATCTAATGGAAAGTACAGCTCTTAAATCTTTGTTTTTTTCTGAAAAGGAGACACTGAATTCCTGTCCTGAGCCCGGTTCTTGGGTCAGACGGGAGTTTAGCCAAATAAATTGTCCGTAACCCGCAGCGTGGCTCCTATTCATCCACACTGAGCCTGGATACAGTGTGGACTTTATTACAGGGGAGACTTGGTGGTCCCAAACCAGGGACCGGTCCAGAATCCTGCTTTTGGGACAGAGTCATGTTGTGTTTTAAAAAACGTGTTGAAAAGGTTTGTGAAAGTTCAGCTTGTGATCTGCGGGAGGAGACGCCTGGCAGAGAGTCCAGGCTTTTCCTGTGAGATAGAGGTTTCCCTGCTCGGAGGCAGACTGGGGGAAATTCTGGACGTGAGATCAGGATTTGGAAGTGAAGAAAGGCTGAATTCATTAAGACCTTTGAAATATATTGATTTTGATCACATCTAAATGGCCAGTCAATAATTTCCATAGTACCTGCTGGAAATGTTGAGTCCTCGTGCATTCCTTTGTAAAGTAGCACGTTGGGGTGACTCAGTGGTTTGAGCATTCGCACACTAAGGTCAGCAGTTCGAATTGTTGCTGTGACTGGCGCATACAGTCGTGGTATCTATTTTTAATTTTATTTGACCTCTATTTAAAGGGACTAGGTGCAAGTTGTCATCTTCATACTCGCTACTGCCATCTCAGGTCTTACGCGTAACTGCAGTCTCTATGTTAAGCTCGTGCCCGAATGAACACCTTTTTGAGCGACAGTGCAGGATCTTGTGAACAGTTGTGGTGAGTATAGGTCTGGGCTCATTCTACATTTAGGACATTGCTGTGGCATGTAGGGGGTAGAAAATACATAATTTTAAACTCCAGTCTAGGCTAGTCCCTTTAACCAGGAAGGCCTGTGTCCGAATGTTCACACTGTTCTATAGTGCTTTATATAAGGGTCACGCCATATTGTAGTGGTGCCAGAATGCCCTGAGAGAAAAAAGAAGTGCACTCAAACATTTTCTACGGTGCATTCTGAAAAGTAGTGTGCAGCGATGGTCAGTAGACGAGTCAATATAGACCACAATGCATTACAAGAGTTGGAGGACAGGTTTTTTAACTAAACACAACACGGATGAATGAAAACAGCTATATTAATCGTGTGTTGCATATTTTTCATGAATAAACCACTTAAATGTATATTTGTTACAGTGAAAAGTTGCTAATGTTAGCTGCTGACCTTTAGCCTGAGCTGCTAAATAATGAAGCTTCCCTTCTCGGGCAAAAGGGCAATAATCCAAGCTGTTTTCTTCCTTCATGTAAAATCCTTGTTAAATCAAACTGATCTGACTAATATTTATCCATAAGTATTAAACTGTCTCCTGATTTTTTTTTTATCTGTATCGCAGACATATATTATTGCCAACGTTTAGCGAACTTACAGTAGATGCACTCACTCTATTGGTGAGTCGGACCTGGAGTTTACTACTGTCTCCTCACGGCAGAACACACGACAACTAACATGACTAACATTTTTCATAATAAGGTTGTTGAAGTAGCAGTGTAATCGTGCTAACTTTAAGTGTAGTTGATTTTTTTTTTTAATGTCAGACACAAACAGCAATCAAAATGTGTTTGCTCAGGCGCCTGCACTCACTCAGAGTAAAAGGGCCGATCTCTGCTCACTGCTGTGATTTAGGACGGCCCTTCAGACTGGATACGTCAGGTTATTACGGAGAAATCTGCACCCCCAGAGCCCCAAAAGAAGCGCTCCCCCTCGCCAATCCGTCAGCTCAGTCTCTCCCTCGGTCCACGTGAAGTATGGCCACTGTGAGACTGTGCTGTTTTTTGAGGGAGATTGTCGAGGTTTGAATTTCCAAGAGATTTGAAAAACCCTCACAGCCTGAAGGATTTTACAGTAGTGCAATGAACTCCATAACAATGACAGTTTCAGTCTTAAGAGCATCATTAAACACAGATGCTAAAACTACTTTTTGCATTTTGTCTTTACTGCTTTTGCTACTTAAGCACTAAAACTAGCTATACCAATGGTTTGCAGTTACTATTACTTCTTCCTATGCCGCTACTCCCACTTATACTTTACAAAAAGTGCTCTTACTTCCTCTTACTATCCTACCTAATTCATGCATGACAACTCCTTTAATCATCATTACTCAAAATTACCTCTGATTCCATACCACTGCCCACTCTGCTAACAAGATAGTAATGGTGATGTCTTCCAGAGAGCAAACCTGTCCTTCTAAAATTGAAACTATTCTACACGTCCTCAAATATTTCTCCTTAACCTTGACATTTTTCATCTTGAGAACAACATAAAACACAGCTGCTCTGGGCTGCATCCATCTGGCTTCCATTGCACGTACTGCTCTAAACGTAAACGTGTCCGCTGCCGGGCCTGTCCTGTCACTGCCTGCTCCATAGATCCTCTCTGCAGACACATGGCCCTCCTCCGATATGCTCATGTGCTCAGATTTACATTCGAGCAGGACGTGAACTTAAGTCATCTCTCGTCAGACAGCTTTTGGCTCCTGGGTCTCGACATCATAAGTGTGACTTATTTCTTGGCCTTCAGTGTCACAGGTGTAGATAATGTTTCAGTGAACAGTGAATGCTTGAAGTGATGCATAATCAACTTTTTAGAGCTTTTTACCCTGTTACAATGTTGTTCTCTCATCAAAAACATGCCTGCAGTTGTGTTTTGAGCCGCTAGAGCATCTTTGAGTACATTTTGAATCTCCCCCTTTGGCTTTTCATTGCATCGCGGCGACAGCTCCCCAAAAGCTCGTCCTGAGGTCCTATGTATCTAATGCTTTTCTCACCTCTCCATCTCGTGCTAAGTCTAATCTTAAATTCACTCGCCTAAGCTTCATTACTGCCACACGGGCCGAATTGTTTTTTGGTATTTTCTCTTAATTGAAACTGCTGCTCAGCGAAGGGGAGCACGAGGAAGGGGGTGGAGGCATAGAAATAAAAATGAGAAACTGCGTTCAATCCTAAAGTATGCGGACAGATAGCAAGTACTCTAGTCCGGGATACTTTTCAGGGTCTGTTAGCCTGCTCAATGTATTTTTCCTGTAGCTGTTAGCATTAGCCATCAAACATGGCAATTTCTGAACGATCCAGGTGTTTTCAGCTGTTGTTAACCCATCGACCACATAGGGATGTCAAAGACTAGTTAGAAATCATTAATGAATGTACAGACTTTTTAAAGCAGAACTAAACATATTTTTGTCTCGAGAGGCCACAAGCTCCACTGCAGGTGTCGTAGCATGTTGCGTTTTTTTACTCATTAATTGTCCGTGAGAGTAAATACTAAGCTGACAGAAAAGACAAAGGGAGAGAGGGATATTGTACATTGTGCCACAATCCAATTAAGATATTTTTTTCCGCTCAAACGTGGCTGTAAATACTGCTAAAGTGGCGCTAGCCCACAGTTAGCTTTGCCCGTTAGCCTTTTCGCTTCTTCTGATCAGGATAAACCAAATAACAACGTTTTGCAACAAACCGAATGCTGTAGACAGAATACAGTCAGGACTTACTTGTCCGCCATGTCATAAACCTCAGAAATGCGAGCCAAAAGTGATTTTGTGGACAACTGAGAGCAGCGAGGGAGATGTTTTCCATTCGTTTGTATTGGGGCTGCCGGGTCGGAGGCAGGGAAAGTTGCAAGCATTGTTCTCTGGCCAGTGACACCAGGGGGAGATGAACTAGCCCCCAATCATCCCATTAACACTTGTATTACCCCTAGAGGGACTGTGAAAAGGATTTATTAAGGTAACAGTTAGTTCTTAGTTCTGCTTTAAGAATTTACTTTAGATACAAGTTAGCGTCTAAAATTGTCCTCTAAGCTAAATGCTAACGCAAATTCAGTAGTTTTTGCTTTTATTTATTATATAAATGTCATGAAATGGACAAAACGCACCTCGCCACACGTCAGTATTGCGCCTGGCTTCCCTATTCATTTGTATGGGGGATGGAACGTTCCATTTAAATCGGGTCCAGGATTCGAGGGCGAACGTTTATAGGAACAGGCTCAGAGCTAAAGGCATTTCTGTGATGTCTTAGGGTGGAAAGGACCGACAGTGAGATGTGTTTTTAGATCAATATTGCAAGTGTAAGATAGTGAGAAATATGTGTTTCAGATTATTACCCAAAACAATACCTGCTCTTTAATTATTAGATCACAGTGGATGTTTTGCCTCATCAGGGTCATATATAATTAACATAAGTTTAATCCTCCTCTTGTCAGAACACTCTGCTGGTGGAAGTCCCTCCGTACAGAAACCAGAGACTGTCCACTCCGGTCCACGTCAACTTCTACGTCTGCAACGGCAAACGCAAACGCAGCCAGTACCAGCGCTTCACCTTCGTCCCCGCCACCGGTGAGAGCATTCATATCACATGGTGTTTGGGAAGGGGTAAAAAAAAAAAAAAAAACGGGTATCTGTACTTTCTACTCCACTATTTTATTGAGCCGTCATTGGGGTATTCTGGAATATCGGTTTGAAACACATTTTCACAGTCATTGCCGTAAAGTCTGAAAACACCTGCGGCTCACTGTGTCTGACCAGGTTTAAAGCTGACTTTGACGCGATTCTTCATGAAAATAAAAATATTGTTAGGCTGGAGTGCGCAGGCAAATTATATTGTGTCCACAACGAGGTAAAAAAATTATATCAGTATAACAATGCGATATGTCCCGCCCCTAACCTAAACTAAAGTAAAACTAACACAGCTCACACTTCCAGACCAAAGTCTCGATTCAATGTCGTATGAATCTGCACTGCGCTGTTGAATTTCTTCACTTAGTTCATTCTGTTTTTTGCTCAACATAGCAAAAGGTAGAGCTACTTTGTTTATTGTTTCATTTTAAAAGTAGTCATTATATACATGTGTACTAAGGAAAAAGAGCCAATTATGAGCAACTCCATTTTGGTTAAACCTCTTAACCCCCGCCTCAACCAAGTGCATTTTCTCCAGATTTTACCCAAATCTAAAAGGTTATAGCATCTAGGCCCGTGTAAAGCCTCATTTGAAAGCTAAGACCTACAAAACGTATCTAATCTTTTCGTCACCTTTGTGTTACTCCTTTGTTGCGTTTTTGTCGCACATTTTTGTTACTTTTTTCATAATTGTTTTTGTCACGTATTCGTCGCTCTTTTGTTGCATTTTTTCCAAGAAGTGTGAATATCTTGCCCCAATGCCAGAGTTCTTGAAATTGTCTCTGTGCATAACTTTAAAATCATAACAACGTCGCCCAAGAAGTGACTTCCTGTTTCGATCCAGCACGCCACACTAAAAGCACCGTCTTATTCATTAGTTCAACTTTCTTTCTGCCAAACTATTAACAGACAAAACATGTGTGTATTTAATTATATTCTTGTAATGTTGCAAGTACCTGCTGAACTAATCCATGAGACGAGCTGTGTGCTTTTATTTTGGCGTGCTGGATCGAAACAGGAAGTCACTTCTCGGGCGGCGTTGTTATGATTTGAAGTTATGCACTCAAATCAAAGACACATTTACTTTTTTCCCAAGAAGCTTTCACTTAAGTCAAACTGGAGGAAATGTGCTCGGTTAAGGCCAGGGTTAAGAGGTTATTATTACTTATTATTATTAAAACTTTCTCATTTACCTGCTCATTATTATTATTATCTACTTATCATTAATATTCGAATATGTCAGGGCGCCTTTTGTCATGTTACTTGCTTAGTCTTATTGAAAACACTTTCTACAGCATTTCACAGGCAAAGACGGCGGACAAACAGATTCTATTGCCCATTGTCTGGTGGTTAGCGAGGGAGGAACAAAGCGGCATTATTATTTGGGGGAACCCTTCATAATAAAACATGTTATTTCTCAAACCTGGCTGCGGCTGTTGTGACTGAGCGCTGCTGGGCGGGACGGGGGGGGGGGGGGACATGGGAAAGGCAAGTCTTTTCAATAGCGAAGCCAACGCCAACCTCAATATAAACACCGACGTGAATGTAAAAAGTAATTGGCGCAGACTTGGAGCGAGTGGGCGACGCGCAGCAGTGACTCAGTCGGACCCTGCCTGTCCCGCTGTAGGCGAGTTACTGTCCCATAGTGAATGTACAGCATTGTCCCGGGACGAAAGAGGGGAAGAGAGAGAGAGAGTGAAGTCCCGGCTGCGGTCAGTGTCTCCTCCGGGTCAAAGTCTAGGAGGAACTCGCGGAAAACATAGTGGTTTGGCACGATTTGGTCAAACGTGAAAATGCCGTGTTTTCAGTGGCGCTGGCGGTTTTTGCATTTGGACGGAGTTTGAATCAAATTAGGGCTGAAAGAACTGATGAATTAACTGTACAGGTCATAAGTTTATTAAAAGGCCCCTTTTTTACATATGCTTAAAAAAGAATAAGACAGAAGCTCTGCCACCTCGACATTTAAGAGGTTTTCCCTCTTTCTTAAAGCAGTACTGAGTAACTCTTGCCCCTAGAGGCCATAAGTGCAACTGCAGGTGTCGTAGCAAGTTACGATTTTTTTACTTATTAAATGTCTTGGAGAGGCAAAGGGCAAAGGGAGAGAGGGATATTGTACATCCAGTTATACAATGGAAATAATTGTTTTCACTCAAACTCGGCTGTAAATACCGTTTAAGTGGCGCTAGCCCGCAATTAGCTTTGTGCGTTAGCCTGTTAGCTTCTTCTTCGTGATTCTATTAGTGTGTATTGGTGGCTCCGACCTGGTGGCAGTCAAGTTACAAGCATGGTTTTCTGGCCAGAGACACCAGGGGGAGATGAAAGACCCTCCAATCATCCCATTAACACTTGTATTACCCCCAGAGGGACTACGGAAAGGATTTATTTAGGTAAGCACGTTACTTAGTACTGCTTTAAAGGCGATCAATATACAAAATCGACTTTTTTGAGCATTTTACCACGTTACAAAGTTGTTCTCTCATCAAAAACATACCTGGAGTTGTGTTTCAACCCTGAAACGCATCTTTGAGTTATCTTTGAATCTTCTCCTGTGGGTAATTCTTCTCCCAAAAAGCTCCTACGTATCCAGGAAGTGCTTTCCTCACCAATCGATCTCTTGCAAAGTTTAATCCTCTCATTGTAAAGTAAAATCGCCATAGCTTCACCACACAGGCCAACAGACGTTTTTTCTCTTTATTAAAACAGCTGCGCAGCGACGGAGAGCAGGAAGAGGTTGTGGTAATTTTTAATTAGACTCTCAAATCGAGGACAAATTTACTTATTTCAAGATAACTTTTGGCAGTGTTTCCAGTAACAGTTTTACAGCACTTTGTTACATTTTGTGTTAATTTTTAATCTTCCATCCATCTTCTTCCACTTGTCCGATGCCGGGTCGTGGGGGCAGCTGTTGGAGCTGCCCAAATCACATTGCACCAGCCCCAGATTTTCAATCTTAACACTTCAAATAAATGTCAAATGGCAATTGGTTTATCAACTTTGGACACATTTTAAGGTACAGCGATGATTTATCATAATATATCATCACTGTATCGCAATACGTATCGGATCGTGACAAAAGTGTATCGTCCCACTTGCCATCTGTAAACCTTGATCTATTTATTTCTCTTGGCCAAAATACTAAAGACAAGCGCAAAGTTATTTATGGACTTCAGGCATATGTTTTTGAAACGCTTCAGTGCATTTGATGGAGTAATGGGCCGATAAACGTCCAGCTCAAGGTTGCTCTGGGAGACACCTGCTTTATTCTTTGGTCCCAATATAGATTTTACAGGTCTATTGTTTTTTTCTACTTCAGTCTTTCTCTGTGGTGAGGAATATTTCACTTTAAAACGACCGGCCCCGCCGCTGTGACATATTTCATGAAACACATTGTGGAGAATATCTCGAGCTCAGATCCAACTCAAACAGGACTTTTACTGTCGAAGCGGCTGGAAGTTTCTCATGTTGGTGACTCAGTCCTTTTTATAGTTTTGGAGGCTTTTCAAAGAGAGAGCGGTCATACGGGAGACCGAGTCCAAACTACTCACTGTTCAAGGCTATATATAATAATGGCCACTGACAAGTTACGTGGCTATTGGTGCACCGAACTGGAGCCGCAAGTGAACTACAAAAGAGAATATTTAGTGAAAGTAATACCTGGTTATCAAATATTTATCTCTAAGCTAAATTAAAGTTGTTTATTTTGCTACAACTACACAGTGAAGAGAGATGAACTACCTGTCGTTTCAACATATTTGTTCACTAGCCTTACCACTGTAATATAAATGATCTGAGGAACTTTAAACATAAAAAGAAATCACTGAAATAACTCAATCATTACTTTAGTGACGTGGTCCATTTTCACCAAACACACAGGATGGCTTACAGTCCATTTTAATTTTTTTTCTAATTTTATGAGTATTTTAATTTGAGGTTTGTACAAGCTGAGCCATAATAATACAAATTTTAACAATACATATCTCACGTTGCATGTAATGAGTCTCATTCACTCGTATATTAGTTTCACAGTTTAAGCCGAATAACAGAAGTGAATGCACTTTTTCCTGATATTCTAATTTTCCGAGTTTCTCCTGTATACGTCACATGAATGTAGTCGTCTAAATCTAAAAAAAAAATAATTGAGTCAACTTTGCATTCTTTTTTTTTTTATTAAAATATATCAATCCATCAAACTGTATTTATATAGCAACACCAGGAAGACCAAAGTGCTTCACAGAAAGATATAACAATTTAAAATCATTGCATCCAAGACACAATTCAGTGTATTCTAGGTGTTAAAGTAAAACATTTTGAAAAGATCAATCTGGACAGATCTGTGAGAACACGTGAGGGGCAGATTGCTCCACAGTTTAGGCAACAGCAAAGGAACGAGGCCGTGGGAACCCAGGGTGCTGAGGGCGCTGCAGCACCCCCTGGTGGATAATTTGTGAACTGCAGGCAATATTAATAAATAGGATATAATATTATGCGTTTTTGGGGTAAATTTTGTCCCTCAGCACCCCCTAACTAAAATGTCTTCCCACGGCTCTGCCCCCACATGAACCGAGCACATTTTGTCCAGTTTGGCATGGGACAAAATGCAGCAAAAGAGCAAACAAAACGTGCTGAAAAAGCAACGAAAAATTCAACAAGAAAGCCACGACAGAGCTTCAAAACAGTGACAAAAATTAGATGGAAAAAGTAGCGAGAACGCAACAAGTCACGATCTGTTTTGTGAGGAAGCTTTTAGATTTGGGTAAAGCCGAACTGGAGAAAACCCACTCGGTTAAGGCGGGGTTTTAGTCGATGAAATTAACAAGTTTTTTGTTTCAGATTTTGTAACTTGTTTTTGATTGTAATTCTTCGTAATCAGTTTCTCTCCTCTCCTCCTCAGTCCCCACCATAAAGACCGAGCCCCACGACGACTTCGACTCCCCCCTGGTCTGCCCCTCCATGCCCCTCCACCCGAAACCGTTCTTCCCCCCTCAGACGCTGACCCCCATTATCCTGAGCGGTCCAGGGACGGGCTTCTCCCCTGTGCCCCCCACCCCGCCGCCGCCTCAGCGCGTCAGCCCCAAACCTGCGCCCGTCCCGCCAGCTTCGCCCGGTCCCAAACTCCACAGCCTCCCCCCCACGGCTACGACCTGCGCCCTCCCCTTACCCCCGCAGCAGCCGCTCGTCGTCCCGCACGTGTCGATCATCCAGGAGACGCCGGGACGCTTCGCTGCGTCCACGCTGTCCCAGGCCTCCACGTCGAACAACGGCCTGCAGTCGCCTTTTTCTGCCAACGCTAATGCGACGACAACCCTCCCCGCTCCGAGCGCCTCCCCGCTGGCCCCGCAGCCGAAGGAAAGGTCCCGGGACGAGGCCAGCGTCCCCTCCCAGGCGCTCTCCGTCAGCATCAAGCAGGAGCCACAGGAGCTGGACCAGATGTACCTGGATGATGGTGAGTAAGAGTTTTCAGATTAAGGATTAAGATCCAGAAACAGAGGAGTGTTTGTGAGGATTTTAACTTTTTTAAACAATATAAAGTTTATTCAAAGAGCGTTTATCTACACCGCTTAACCAAATAAATGTGTCCACCTGGATTTCACTAACTGTTCTGACACACTAATCTGCCCAAAGAATGAGATCAGCTGAACATCCTGATTGACCAGGTTTATTCCATCCATGGATTTCTTCTTCCCTGATGGCTCAGGGCTCGCGTTGTGAAAGAGTGGATCAGGGAGCAAGAAACACCATTTTCACACATGGATTGGCCACAGTGTCCAGATCTTAACCCCATTGAGAATCTTTGAGATGTGCTGGAGCAGGCTCTGCGCAGTGGTCACACCCTCCCATCATCGATGAAAAATTCTTTTGGTGAAGCTTATTGAAACGATGCTGAAGCAAAAGGTGGTCCGACCAAATATTAGAGCGTGCGACCCCTTTTTTTCTTTCTTTAAATTATCAACTACACTCAGATTTATGGGTATTTATTTGTGAATTATGCTAACAATAAACCCCTGGTTGGGACGCACTGTTGATCACCTTGAACTTAAAAGAAGGGTACGTCTGGGCCTTGGGGAGGGGGCGGTGAGGGGGCAATCTTATCTGTGCATAATAGTTGTGTCCTTTGGCAAGTCGGCTGCATTTATGTGTAAAAGCCTTTTTTGTGTGTGTGTGTGATTTAGGGACAGACGTTTTAGTTTTTCAATCTCTTGACACATTTTACTCCAGTTCGGCTTTACCCAAGTCTAAAGCTTCTCGACTGGAGTTTACAGTCTACAGGCCAGAGTAACGCCTCACTTGAAAGCGAAGACCTAGAAAAACTGATGTTTGTTGTTGTAATTTTTTTCATCAAATTTTTATCGCTTTTTTTTGTCGCGTTTCCACCCTCGTTTTTGTTCCTCTTTTAGTGGGGTTTAAGAGGTTAAAATTAAGAAGAAAAAACTAGCTTTTACTAATAATAATAGTAAAAGCTAGTTTTGGTCCATGAGGTACTGTATAATCCTCAGCATAAACAACCAATGAATGCACTCCACACGAGCACTATTGAACAAAAAAATTGTGTTTTTCATTTTATTTCCCCAAACTCCACTCCAAACAACAACTCAAGAGTCAATCAAATCGATTAAAACGTGACTTATTGACGGTATGTGTGAACAGTTTAGTTTGAGAGCAGCCACTTCCTTCAGTTCATTACTGACTCGATGGAACGGTGCCATGACGTCAGCGTTTGCAAATCCCATGCTTTACTTTAATAATAACTTGCTTTTTCACCGTACGGCCGATATAAATGTTAGCAGAGGCCAGAAGCTGAAGCTTAGAGCCTGCGAGTCGAGGCTTTCATAAACCAAACACTTCATTTCAAAATGTGGAAAATATTAAGTCGCCAAATTAAAAGACAATGAGCTTTTTATGGAGGCACAAAATGGCGTCCGCGCAGCACAGTGTCCGCAGGTGCACGTTGGCCTTTAATAGGTATCACATGAATCACGGCATGTACGGCCAGGAACTGGGAATAACTTTGGCACGGAGAAGTGACTTTGCAGGTTTCGTTTGAGGGTCAAAAGTGTCCCTCTGTTTTCATTTAGAAATAACAATGGACAAAGCAGCATTTCGGATCAAATTCTTCACAACAATAGAGCATTTTACCAAAGGATTTTATTGGCACATGGTTTTAAGAAGTATTATCGGACTAAAACAGTTTTTTAGTGGAATCTTGTTGCAACTTTTACTTTTGCGATTAACGCTTTTCAGATTACCATATGTTGAGCGTTGCCAAACGTTTAACTTAATTCAACTTTCAGACACTCCAAGTTGTAAGTGCTTGACATAAAAGGATCTTTAAAAGCAGAATATCACCACCTGCCCCTCTTTTGGTCGCACTGCACAGCAATTTAGACCTTTGTCCCACCCATTTAGACAATGTTCCACTTTTTCCAACTCTCTGAAAATAGCTATATTCTTTTATGCCATGATTCTTTCTTTGATTTCACAAAACTGTTTTGCCTAATTGGTCAAATTTGCTTTAAAATAATATCTGCTTGATCTAATGTTTCTAGATCTTTCGGAATGGTAAAGGCTTAGATTTGTTTTTGGGCACTAACTAACAGCCTTAAAAAGCCTTAAATTTGACTTTCTGCTGCCTACATAAACCCTGGCCCACACTCTTTGAAAAAACTTACAATATGAGGTAGGGCTGTTATAGGACAGTTACTTTTTTTGTTTTTATTTGTCAATAAATGTCAGGAAATGTGCAAAGGGTAATAATTTGGGGGTATTTTAGTTTTGTATTAAAAAAATAATAATTGGAATACAGTTGGGAATTGGTAATAAATTGGTAATAAAGTCACTTCCTTAAAGCAGTACTAAGTGACTTGTTTACCTTAATAAATCCTTTCCGTAGTCCCTCTGGGGGTAATACAAGTGTTAATGGGATGATTGGGGGGTCTTTCATCTCCCCCTGGTGTCTCTGGCCAGAAACCACATTTGCAACTTTCCCTGCACCGACCTGGAGGCGCAATTCATAACACTAATGGGATCACGAAGAAGAAGCTAACAGGCTAACGGGCAAAGCTATCTGCGGCTAGCGCCACTTAAACAGTATTCACAGCCAAGTTTGAGTGATTTTTTTTTATCTCCATTGTGTAATTGGATGTACAATATTCCTCTGTCCCTTTGTCTTTTCTGTCAGCGTAGTATTTACTCTCACGGACAATTAATGAGTAAAGAAACGCAACATGCTACGACACCTGCAGTGGCGCTCGTGGCCTCTAGGGGCATGAGTTACTTAGTACTGCTTTAAATTCTGTCCCTGGGCCAACAGCATCAAAACTTGGATCTAAAGATAGAAGATTTTGAAACTTTCATTTTTTCGATACCAGTAGAATCGAAGCTTTTTTATATATATATACTGTATACCAGCCTGGTATCGTTTACCGGTGCCCTTGTGACCAATTGCTTCCCTATGTATGTTCCTTTTTGTTCTCTTAACTTTCTGTGTGGAGTTTGCATATTCCCTACAGAGTCAATAAAGTCCGCAAATACGAATAATACCTGAATCTTTGTTTTGGCAAACTTTAACTGTTGTATTGTGTCATTACGCGGCTCAACCTCTTAATGGCCTCACTGTAGCCCTTCACTACCTCATTGTAAAGTGTTGGCAAAGAATCAATACTTCTTGCTTCAGCCTTCCACTTTTATTACAACCAGATTTGTTCGGGGGAAGTGTTGGGGGTCACTGCGGTCGCATTTTGATTAGATTTTATAAATTTGCTCCTGACACTTTTGCGTTCTCTCCTTCCCTGCGGTGATTTAATGAAAGAAGCCGGGGCCTCGTGTTGCTGCTGCAGTGGGATCTGGATTCCTGCAGAAGCTGCCCAGAGTTTGATCACATCATAAAAGTCATTCCTCTGACCCCTTTTATCGACTCCATCCACTGCACAGAATTCATGATCTCACTTTGGCTCCGGGCTCTGCTACTGAGGGGACGTGGTGTTTGTCAGAATCGAGCTCGAAAAATACAAGATCTGGAGGTGGACACGACAAATAACACTTTAGAAATGCATTTATATTTGTCATAGCAGCGCGTTTTTAAGGATTCTGTAATCGTTTTAATAGGGACAGAGAATTATACGCCGCACCTTGAACAAAACAAAAGTTGCTCTAATATCTGGTGGGACAGATGTTGCTGTGACATCGTTTCGATTAGCTTCTTTATCGATGATGGGAGAGAGAGACCACCGCGTAAAGCCTTTTCCAGCACATCCCAAAGATTCCCATTGGGGTTAAGATCTGGACTCTCTTGCTCCCCGAACCACTCTTTCACAACATGAGCCCGATGACTCCTGGCTCATCTTGGAATATGCCCGAGCGTCAGGGAAGAACATCTCCATTGATGGAATAACCAGGTCATTCAGGATGTGCAGCTGATGATGTAGCTCAGTCGGTGAAGCTCTCCCTATACTATATTTCAGTGACCATTTAGTATTAAGGTGTTGGCTTGGCTGCACTGGTACGGTAAGGTCAACTTTATTGTCTCTCAATGGGGACATTTGACTTCAAACATACACACACAAGTATAGACGTATTAACCTCTTAACCCCCGCCTTAACCAAGTGCGTTTTCTCCCGTTCAGCTTTGAAAGCCAACACCTACAAAACTCATCTAAACTGATCTTTTTCCTTTGCTTTTTTTGTTGCACTTTCATCCAATTTTTTCCAAATTTTTATACCTATTTGTAATTTTTCTGTTGCGTTTTCATCACACATTTTTTGCCACTTTTCTGTTACTCGTTTGCAGCTTTTTTTGTTGCAATTTCAACACTTTTTTGTTGTGTTTTTGTACCTTTTCTATTGCTTGTTTTGTTGGGGGGGGTTTTCGTCACGTTTTTGCCGCTCTTTTGTCGCATTGTCTGCCTTGTTTTTCATTAAAAAAAAATGTGTCGCTATGTTGCCACCTTTTTCAAGCTTTTAGATTTGGGTAAAGCCAAACTGAAGAAAACGTGCTCAGTTCAGGTGGGGGTTAAGAGGTGAAATAATACTATGAAACGTTGTAGTGGTGTTTATTTTTCCCGGGCTTTCTGAGTTGTGTTTTTTGCCGCTGCCTTTTGTTTATCTATTTTTTTTATATTTATTGAAATGTGCGGCGCTTTGGATACGTTTATTTGGAAAATGTTTTCGAGAAATAAATCGGATCGGATAGTTAGTTGAGCATTTAACAAGGACATTTTAGGGAGCTGGCCTAATTTTCAGAGCATTTTAACTGCATCTTCTCAAAAGGGGGGTGAGCGAGGACAGGCCTTCAGCAAATTATCGGAGCCGGGAGTTGATGTCATGACGCGGAGAGTGTCCGGCATAAACCCCCGCTCAGTAATATACATTATTAGCACATAGACATTTTACCCAAGGACTTCTTTTACCCCCGGTTCACTTTGGTGATCCGCTATAACAGTCTGCAGCTTTAGCTCTGTTTGTGTTGGACATTTGTCTGAAACTTTAGCGAGCGCGGCTAACGTCATGCGGTTGTCACTCCATTAAAACCCTCGGTCCGACGCACTGATTTCCTGTATGGCTCCGGCTCAGGTGCGCTGTGGCTAGTTAGCGATACCTGAAACTCGAGCTAAAATGAGCGGCGATTATTCAAACATGGCCGCCGTCGGTTGTGTAAGTCGCCATTAGCCATCTGCGAAACCGCTCAGTGTTATGTAACGCATTTATGTTGCCGTAATGATCCTGAAATGACCTTTCCCCACATTACCGTAGTGTCTAATTATTGCAATGGGCCAAATATAACACGTGGGAATGTCTGACTGGAAATGCATGAATGTCTCTTGTTTAAAAATCAGGCTCCAGTGTTACAATTAGGACTGGACCGGTACCATTTTGTCGAGCCTGTGACGTCTATGTCTGGGTCACTTGCACTCGCGCTTCACCGCGGATAGAGTGTCCCGGGTTCGATTCCCAGGTCAGACGAAACCTTTCCATGTTCCCTCTGTATCTAATTGTGATTCCGTAGACTTGGACAAACGTTTTGAAAATCCACATAAGAGAATGTCTTACAATAAGTGAATTTGTGCTTGATTTGAGGAAATTATTTCAAGAAATGTGCACATGGGGATGCACTGATCCAATATTGGTGTCGGATATCGGAGCTGATACTGAAAAAAATACAATATCAGGTATCGACCACAAATATCCGATACTGAACCGATACCAGTTTTGGCTCTCAATGTCTTAAAAACACAACTTTTATCACCTAAATCTTAGTCAATATGGGCATGCTGCATATCATTGGAAAGCTAAAAAACAGGTTGGATTTTTGATCGCTGCGCAGCATCAGTATGTTAAAGGCTAATTAAGGCTGGGACAGAAATTAACATAGAAATACCTAAAACAATGTAGTTTCCCCGTCATCCAGGTGGCTAATTAAACAAAAACAAAAAAAGGGTGAATTAACACAACTGGACTTACTTTTATAAAGAGCTGACAGTTTCGCTGTCCATCCAGACCGCTTCCTCAGAGCTGTTGTCCGTGGATGGTGAATACCCAGCAGCGAAACTGTCAGCTCTTTTTAAAAGTAAGTCCAGTTGTGTTGATAAACCCTTTTTTTGAGAAATACCTAAATTAGCCTAATAAAATAAAATCGACTACTGTTCAAGTCAAGTGTTTGTGTTTTAGTTTAAAAAATAACTGATCTAACATATTTGTAATGATCAGATCACTTCATGTGAGTTGTTTATATTTAATGTAACCTAAAGCCTGTCATGTACCCAAGGATAGTTAGTGTAGGAAAGTCCAGTGATCCTTGTTAAATGTTTATCCAAGGGTTTATCAAAAGATATAATTGATCTGTAATCTCATGACAATAAAATGTGACTTTATTGATCTTAAAATGGAGAAAAGTGTCAATACAATTTTTCACTCAGAGAAAGCCACTTTTAGGAAGTGGTATCGGTAAATATCGGGTATCGGCAGATACTCAAAACCCAGTATCGGTAGCAAAAAAGCTGGATCGGTGCATCTCTACTTACATTTAGGGGGATAAGACACCTACAACTCTTTTTATATGTAATTTTGAGTGTGAAAAGATCTGTTTTCTTCATTTAATTGTCACAGACGGATTTAGTAACCCAAATCAGGAGCAAATGTTACTTATTTCAAGATTACGTTTTGCAGTGCTAGAAAGTCCTGACCAAACCTAACTCAAAATCGGGGCTAACCGAATGGCCCCCGTATGTGGCAGGATATGAAAACTGTCAAGCTTGATTTATTCTTATTTTTTATTGTTATTTATCCCTTATCGCCTCACAGCGGGTTCGATTCCCGGACTGCGCGGGCCTTTCTGTGTGAGTTTGCATGTTTCTTGGCATCAAAGGATTGGTCAAATGCACGAGGACAATAAAGAAAACTCCTAAAAGTGACCTATTGATCCCCTTTGACATATATTATACACATATTATAGGCAAAATGATTGCTTTGGTGTCTTACTTTCAGTAGTTCTGAACTTGCTTAGATGATCCGTTTATAACCACTAAATATTACATTGTTTTCTTTATATAGGCCTATAGTTACAAAAGCAGTACTGTATGTACCAAACCAGTTGTTGCAAAGCTGGACATAAATGTATAATAGCAGTTACTCCTGTCTGTAAATCAGTGTCCTCCCTTGTGTTTCTTCTCTGACAAGCACAACACTACAATAAAAACTCAGCTGTAACTCAAATTAAATGTTTTTATTTCTCAGAGCACAGCTTACCTCTTCTCCAGCCACAAAGGGCTTGCAAAGGTTTTCATATGGGACGTATCAAAACGTCTTTCTGCTAACGTCCTCCTGTGAGATTGAGTGGACACAGCGACCATTTGCACTCGCATGAGCTCTGCACTTTTATCTAAAGAAACGTCACCTGGAAGACTGTGGCACGCCGTGTGTTTGCAGTGTGGCGCAGTAGTTTCGCTGGTAACATGAGCGAAATGTGGCTTCACGGCACATTTTTATGGTTCTATGTCACTGCACCACATGATGATATCAGAACGAGTTGGACAAAATGATGCACAGGCGGAAATAATTGGACACAGTTCTGGAGTTCAAGATTGAAAATATAGCGTTTATTTGTTGTAATAAAGTGAGCCAACACATTGACGTGGCTTTCTAATTGTTAGGGACATTTATGGCTTGAACGATGTCGTAAAATTTAACGCAACATTGCCTAAGCCGTGTGCGGTCCAGAGAGATTAAAGGCTCAGAGCTCTGTTATTATGAATGTCCCCGGTGGCCGGTGAGTGAACTGCAGGTTTATGACGTGTTTGATTTTAGGATAAAGCCATGGACGAAGTATTTTCAATGGGTAATGAAATGTATCTTATCATAATGTGGTTAGAATTTAGGTTAAAAACCAAAAATCAGCATAGTTTTCATTGGACTAGTTGTTTCTATTGAGTCAAATCCATCAGTATATTCTCTTTCTCTCAATAAGGAATGTGTTGGACGTACAGTGGGATGAATAAAAGATTGTTTGTCCTGTGAGAGCTTATAATTAAATGCTGAATGTAGTATAAGCCTAGTCTTTAGCAGCCTTTTGTGGTGCCAGGCTGAAGGGCTGCTAAATATATTGTAATATTGTAGATAAGTAAGTGCTTTGTCATTGTACAGCCGTACAACAAAATGGTGTTAGTCCTGAGCCGCTGCGACTGAGCTGCGCCGCCACTATGGGCCAACCTGACCAGCAAGGTTTTGGAGGTCGGGAAACTGTAGCACTCGGAGAAAACCTGGCTGGCTGCCTTCAGTCTCCTCTGATCCTCTGAAACGGAGCGTGGTGTCCTGCACTGGTCAGCTCCACCTCCTCTTCCTACCACGCAGCTCCCTCCTCTCCACAACAGTCTTTCACCATCTTCTGGGATGAGCTTAGCAGTTTCTCTGTTTCATTCCCCAGTGAACTATTTATGCTACAACCATTAGCTTACTGCCGCTAACCTACGTTTTTATCTACTCCAGTTCTTCTAATAGACTGATTTCAAAACTTCTCCTCTTACTACCAAAATACTTGTACAAGGATCTATCTCCTTGTGCTGTGTTATTTTAGTTCACGTCAGCGTTATTTTAGTTCACTCCTGCCCGAGTGCGGATAAACAGCTGAAGAGGAATGAGCAGGAGGTGGTTTACTGTTGTGTTGCGTCCAGGCCACAAGCCGCTCAATGTCCTTGGCTGAAGTTTCTCCTGCGGTGTTATTGCCCCCCAGAGCCATGCAGACTATAATATCAGCTAATGCTCTCACTGCTAATGCCTGGCCACCTTTTGGAGAAGAAACTCACCTTGGGAGGAAGCCAATATAAATGATAAATACTTCATCTGACACGTCACAGTAATGCATTTTATGGCTTGACTAAACGGTCTCAACTGGAAGCATGGTGGCATATTTATACAGTAATCTGTACACATCAGATTGACGAGAGATGATACCCTGACGTCACATTTGTTGTATCTCTGTATACGTCCTATCTCAAGGCCTAGCCCTTATCTGTGACATGACCTGAGATGAATATTCAGGTCATAGCACCGATATCCCTTTCGGCTGTTAAACAATGACTAGTACATGTTAGAAATATATTTCTGACATTACACATACATGTCCAGGGATATTTTCTAAACGCGTGACCGCAAATACCGTACTTGCGGTCACGCGTTCTAACACGCTTCAGTCCAACAGCCCTCCAGTCGTACACGGTTCAAGGTTGTCTAAAATGGGGTGAAATTAGGAAAATGTTTTCAAGCAAGACATACACAGCGCGCTCAACGTGCACATATTGTTATTTTCTCTTCACATTTTCAAACTCCAAACCGTGTAAGACTAAAGGCTGTTGGATGGAAGCGTCCCAGGGAAAGATGATGTTTGGAATGAGCGGAATTGTGGCCATGAGCTGAATCACGTGCAGTCCATAAGCCCTCTGAAAAATGACTTTCCAGAGTTTTTAATACGCGTTTTCCTTCCCATGTTGTGTCAAAATGGCTGCATAATAATTCTGCACTTGAGTCAGAGCGTGGACTTGCTTTAACGACAATTCCTCTAACTTCAAACATCGTCTTTCCCTGGGACGCTTCAATCCAACAGCCTTTCAGTCGTACACGGTTTGGAGTTTGAAAATGTGAAATGAAAATAACAATATGTGCACGTTGAGCGTGCTGTGTATGTCTTGCTTAGTGTCAGCCGCTTTTCATGCTTTCAACCTTGCAAAAAGAGAGAATTTATTACCGGGGCGATGTTTAGAGAAAGACTGCCGTCACCCTCCAAGGACTGGCCTCTTCATTTTCATTTAGTCCTTTTTGGTCAACGGAAATATATGGACATTTTGGTCTGAGTTTTAGACATTATGAACTACTTTCAATTTAGTTTTAAGCCCTATTTGCATGGGATTAGTTTTACCTAGGGACCACATGCAATTGTAATAATTGCAGAGAATGTCTGGGATGTTAATCCCGTGTGAATGCACCATGTGATTTGTAAAGTGAAAATTCTCCCGCGAATTCCCTCCTATATTTTTATCCTGTGATAATACTGATCCAATGTGACTAAGTGTCTGTGATTTGGACAGAAATGGCCAGGATCAGACACGTGTTTAGGCTTTTTACTTTCCTGTGCGCATTTTATATTTACTTTTGGTGAAGAATAAATGCAGCATTAGAGAGTTTCATCTACTCATTACATTCAATATTTTTAGAGATATATGCCTATTTAAATTAGGAATAATCAGAGATTACAGGATAAATGGAGCTAAACTAAACATTATTTCTGAACAGAATCATGGAACACGAATTGCAACACAAACAGCTATAAAAACTCGTGCGTAAAAGTCTCAAAGGAGGACAACCTTTTCAGCGCATCTTCTGCTCATCAATATTAAGGCTTAGATTTCAATATTAGAAATATAATAAAATGATATATAATATTAGAAAAAAGGCTAAATGCAAATGGAAACCACACGGCGCTCCACATGTAGATGCACTTTTGAAAGAGCCAGGCTCAGAGTTAATGTCACTACAGCTTATAGGCTACATTTACAACCAACAACGCTTATACACATTTACGGACAAGTGTTCAAGATAAAAATGTATTCAGGTGAAAGTTAATTTTACAAATTAACTCAGAAAACAGCACTTTGACGTCATATCCAGGAGATGTCAGTCAATTTAAACACAAATCTTAGGCTTCGGTTATCCCGTGCAGATGCGCCACAGCAGAGGAATAATTCTTTTATTACATGGGGTCCCGATGATCCCACGCGAATAGGGCTATAGTCACATTTTAATCAGCTAAAATAATGCTTTGACTGAAATTATGACCGAATATTTTAGTTTTTAATTAAAACACATTATAGATAACATCTTTTAAACGCTTTGTGATCGCCCTGTGCTTTGCGTCCGTGGTTTTAGGTCACTGTTGTCTCTCACAGATCGATACATCGACTGAGCTCAATTAGACGCTCCACTTCAAATGTGGCACCATCGCTAAAACTGGGCCATGGCAACGAGCGCAACAACAGGAAGTGCTGGCCTCGATACACCGCGTTAAATCAACTCTGCCCCTATCCCGACGCGTGAACCACTCAGTTCCATTCACTTACATGTACTTTAGGAGTAATTGCACTGTACTTTTTAGTTCTAGTCATTTTATCTTGAATTAATAGTGAGAAAAAAGATTTGGTTAGTATACTGTATAAGTGTCCTCAAGTCAATCTAGGGAAATGAGTGAATATGAATTCTCTTTTTTATTCTCTTTGAAATAATTTAATCAACCTCTTAACCCCACCGGAAAAGGTTTGGCTTTACCCAAATCGAAAAGCTTCTTTTAAAAAAAGCGTCAAAATAGAGATAAAAACGCACTGAAAAAGCAACAATAATACAATAAAAAACCAATGAAAAATGCGATTAAAAAATGACAAACGCAACAAAAAAGCATAAAAAAGGAACAAAAAAAGCAGTGAAAAGGCATCAAAAACACGACAATAAAACAACTAAAACATGATGAAACAGCGACAAAAAAACATGACAAAAAACTACGAAAAAAGTGACAAACACAACAAAAATGTGACAAAAATGCAGCGACAATGCAACAAAAAAGTTTAGATCAGTTGTGTAGGGCAAACATAAGCTCCAGTCCAGCAGCTTTTAGATTTGGGTAAGGCTGAACTGGAGAAAAAGTGCTGGGTCAAGGCGGGGGTTAGAGGTTAGTCACAGCGTTACCATAGGTGCAGTTGCAGCTTTTGCCTGTAGGGGCAGCGTATTTAACCTATTCACCCCCACCTTACAACCCCGTGAACTGCCACCTTAACGTGGTGGGGTTGTTTGAGCACCCGAATGATCCGAGGAGCTATGTTGTCTGGGGCTTCATGCCCCTGGTAGGGTCTCCCATGGCAAACAGGTCTTAGGTGACGGGTCAGACAAAGAGCAGTTCGAAGACACCTATGGACAGTTTAATATCAAGGACCGTGACGTCGCCCGGTATGGCGCAGCCGGGGCCCCACCCTGGAGCCAGGCCTGGGGTTGGGGCTCGAATGCGAGCGTCTGGTGGTCGGGCCTCTGCCCACGGGGCCCGGCCGGGCACAGCCCGAAAGGACGACGTGGGCCCGCCCTCCTGTGGACCCACCACCCGCAGAGGGATCCGTAGGGGTCGGGTGCAGAGAGGACTGGGTGGCAGTCGAAGGCAGGTGCCTCGACGACCTGGTCCGCGTGCGCAGCTTCTGGCGTTCGGGACATGGAACGTCACTTCGCTGGGGGGGAAGGAGCCTGAGCTTGTGCGGGAGGTTGAGAGGTACCGGCTAGATATAGTCGGGCTCACCTCCACGCACAGCCTGGGTTCCGGATCCCAACTCCTGGAGAGGGGCTGGACGCTCCATTTTTCTGGAGTTGCCCGCGGGGAGAGGCGGCGGGCTGGGGTGGGTTTGCTCATAGCCCCCCAGCTCAGCCGTCACGTGTTGGAGTTCACCCCGGTGAACGAGAGGGTCGCGTCCCTACGCCTTCGGGTCGGGGACAGGTCTCTCACCGTTGTCTCGGCCTACGGGCCCAACATCGGTGCAGAGTACCCGGCCTTCTTGGAGTCCCTGGGAGGGGTACTAGATGGTGCTCCGGCTGGGGACTCCATTGTTCTACTGGGGGACTTCAACGCCCACGTGGGTAACGACAGTGAGACCTGGGTGGGGGTGATGGGGAAGAACGGCCTCCCCGATCGGAACCCGAGTGGTGTTCTGTTATTGGACTTCTGTGCTAGTTACGGTTTGTCCATAACGAACACCATGTTCGAGCACAAGGATGTCCATAAGTGCACGTGGCACCAGGACACCCTAGGCAGGAGGTCGATGATCGACTTTGTAGTTGTGTCATCCGATCTCTGGCCGCGTGTCTCGGACACTCGGGTGAAGAGAGGGGCTGAGCTGTCAACCGATCACCACCTGGTGGTGAGCTGGATCCGCTGGCAGGGGAAGAAGCCGGTCAGGCCTGGCAGGCCCAAACGTGTTGTGAGGGTCTGTTGGGAACGTCTGGTGGATCCCTCTGTCAGTAGGGTCTTCAACTCCCACCTCCGGAAGAGCTTCAACCAGATTCCGAGGGAGGTAGGGGACATGGAGTCCGAGTGGACCATGTTCTCCTCCTCCATTGTCGATGCGGCTGCTCGTAGTTGTGGCCGTAAGGTCTCTGGTGCCTGTCGCGGCGGCAATCCCCGAACCCGGTGGTGGCGCCCGGAGGTAAGGGATGCCGTCAAGCTGAAGAAGGAGTCCTATCTGGCCTTGTTGGCTTGTGGGACTCCGGAGGCAGCTGAGAGGTACCGGCAGGCCAAGCGTGCTGCAGCTCGTGCAGTCGCAGAGGCAAAAACTCGGGTTTGGGAGGAGTTTGGAGAAGCCATGGAGGAGGACCATCGGTCGGCCTCGAAGAGATTCTGGCAAACCATCCGGCGTCTCAGGAAGGGGAAGCAGTGCTCCACCAACACTGTTTACAGTGTGGGTGGGGGGCTGCTGACCTCGACTGGGGATGTGGTCGGGCGGTGGAAGGAGTACTTCGAGGATCTCCTCAATCCCACCGTTACGTCTTCCGATGAGGAAGCAGAGGCTGGGGACTCGGAGGGGGGCTCGTCCATCACCCAGGCTGAAGTCACCGAGGTGGTTAGAAAGCTCCTCGGTGGCAAGGCCCCAGGGGTGGATGAGATTCGTCCTGAGTACCTTAAGTCTCTGGATGTTGTAGGGCTGTCTTGGCTGACACGTCTCTGCAACATCGCGTGGCGGTCGGGGACAGTGCCTCTGGATTGGCAGACCGGGGTGGTGGTCCCTCTCTTCAAGAAGGGGGATCGGAGGGTGTGCTCCAATTACAGAGGGATCACACTCCTCAGCCTCCCTGGTAAGGTCTATTCCAGGGTGCTGGAGAGGAGGATTCGGCCGATAGTCGAACCTCGGATCCAGGAGGAACAATGCGGTTTTCGTCCCGGTCGTGGAACACTGGACCAGCTCTATACCCTTCATCGGGTGCTCGAGGGTTTGTGGGAGTTCGCCCAACCAGTCCACATGTGTTTTGTGGATCTGGAGAAAGCGTTCGACCGTGTCCCTCGTGGTGCCCTGTGGGGGTGCTCCGGGAGTATGGGGTCCGGGGCCCTCTACTAAGGGCTGTCCGTTCCCTGTATGACTGCAGCAGGAGCTTGGTTCGCATTGCCGGCAGTAAGTCAGACCTGTTCCCGGTGCGTGTTGGTCTCCGGCAGGGCTGCCCTTTGTCACCGGTTCTGTTCATTACCTATATGGACAGAATTTCTAGGCGCAGCCAGGGGCCGGAGGGTGTCCGGTTTGGGAACCTCAGAATATCATCTCTGCTCTTTGCAGACGATGTTGTTCTGTTGGCTTCATCAAATCAGGACCTCCAGCGCGCACTGGGGCGGTTTGCAGCCGAGTGTGAAGCGGGCGGGATGAGGATCAGCACCTCCAAATCTGAGGCCATGGTTCTCCACCGGAAAAAGGTGGTTCTCCCGCTTCAGGTCGGTGGGGAGTCCTTGCCCCAAGTGGAGGAGTTCAAGTATCTCGGGGTCATGTTCACGAGTGAGGGACGGATGGAGCGTGAGATCGGTAGACGGATCGGTGCGGCGTCAGCAGTGATGCGGTCGCTGTATCGGACCGTTGTGGTGAAGAGGGAGCTGAGTCAGGGGGCGAAGCTCTCGATTTACCGATCGATCTACGTTCCCACCCTCACCTATGGTCATGAGATTTGGGTAATGACCGAAAGGACAAGATCGCGAGTACAAGCGGCCGAAATGAGTTTCCTCCGCAGGGTGGCTGGGCGCACCCTCCGAGATCGGGTGAGGAGCTCAGTTACCCGGGAGGAGCTCGGACTCGAGCCGCTACTCCTCCACGTCGAAAGGAGCCAGCTGAGGTGGCTAGGGCATCTGTTCCGGATGCCTCCTGGTCGCCTCCCTCGGGAGGTGTTCCAGGCATGTCCCACTGGGAAGAGGCCTCGTGGAAGGCCCAGGACACGCTGGTGGGACTATGTCTCCGAGCTGGCCTGGTGTCGTCTCGGGGTCCCCCCAGAACAGCTGGAGGAGGTGTGCGTGGATCGGGAAGTCTGGGCATCTCTGCTGAGACTGCTGCCCCCGCGACCCGGCCCCGGATAAAGCGGAAGAAAATGGATGGATGGATGGACCCCCACCTTAACCGAGAACATTTTATCCAGTTTAACCAAATCTAAAAGCTTCTCGACTGGAGTTTACTGCCTAAAGGCCACTGTCACGCCTCATTTGAAAGCTAAGAACTACACAACTCATCTAAGCTTCTTCCTTGTTTTTTAGGCTAAAGGTTCAGGTTAAATCTAAACAGAAGTATAAAGAAAAGGCTCTGTGCATTCTCAACCATAAACGTTATAATGATCTCCCATCACAGCTGTTTGTGTGATGTACTGTAAATTAAGCATGTTGCATTTTTTGTGCCACATTTTAGGAACTCACAGACAACAGACGGTACATGTCCGTCATTAGAAGAGTGTCCATCATACGGTTAGTTTTTACTCATGATACATATTTTTTCTTCCACACATTTCAATTATCAGCAATTTTTTTGCTCATTTTAAAGCAGTACTAAGTAACTTGTTTACCTTAATAAATCCTTTCGTAGTCCCTCTGGGGGTAATACAAGTGTTAATGGGATGATTGGAGGGTCTTTCATCTCCCCCTGCAACTTGCCTGCCACCGGGTCAGAGCCACCAATACACACTAATGGAATCACGAAGAAGAAGCTAACAGGCTAACGGGCAAAGCTAACTGTGGGCTAGCGCCACTTAAACAGTATTTACAGCCAAGTCTGGGGGAAAAAATGTGTAATTGGATGAACAATATCCCTCTGTCCCTTTGTCTTCTCTGTCAGCGTAGTATTTACTCCCACGGACAATTAACTGTGTTGGGCAAGTTACTTAAAAATTTAAATATATTCTATATTAGTGATTACAGCTCTAAAAAATGTAATATGTTTGTATTCCATATTACTGTTTCAAAAATTTAGTTGAGTTACATTACTTTGAGTTACTTTCGGCGAAATATAAACTGAAAATAGTAATAATGCCACAGAGCAAAAGTGCAGTCAGAGATTTCCTATTCCTTCGCTTTCACCGTTCTCTTGTGTTTTGTTTTGAGGACATTAACTAAACACAACTGCAGATCTTATTCACCAGTGTCCAACTGGATTTGGCCTGATGCATTTTATTTGGGGGTAGTTTGGTATTTTTTGTTCACACATTTAAATGCTCTTGTAACTCGAGTGAAATGTAATGACTAATATATCCCCATATTTTGTCTAAGTAATATGCTATATTCCTTAGTTACTGAAAAAAGTCATATATTTTTGTAACTCGTTGCTTTTGTAATACGTTACCCCCAACACTGACAATTAATGAGTAAAAAAACGTTACAACATCTGCAGTGGCGCTTATGGCCTCTAGGGGCACGAGTTACTTAGCTCTGCTTTAAATTATTTTCAAGTCAATATTTTGGCATCTCTGCTATTTCTCCAGCTGCTACTCGTGTTGATACGACGTCACTAATTAACTTTACGTACTTGTATTTAAGTGATTTGCTTCTGAGAAATACTTTTGTGCCACAGTCACACTCTTAGTAACGATACAGAGACCACCGTCAGGTCCAGTTGTCTTTTCATTCTTGTGTTTTGATGCGGATGCCTTAACGCCACATAATATTCCCCAACGGGACACTCGGGGACAGACTCGGGCTCAAATCATGTTCGGTCCTGGTGGTTGTGGGACAGGGCGATGAATCGATGCAGGAATGAGTGAAGTCTTAATGTTGAATATTTGCAGCTGTCACTCGAATAGAGAGTCTGGGGCGGGACAGTGGACTCCAGAGGGTTTGGACTTTCAAATCCAGATGTGCTGAGGCCAGAGCCAGGTCTAACAGAACAGACACGTCAGTCAAACCTCAAACAAAGGCAGGAATTTAGTTGTATATTTATTTACAAGGAAGCTTAATGTGAAATAGAAATCTGAGCGTAGGCGACCGACATTAGACAAGATGCATTAAACCACGGCGGATTCTCGCTCGTGTTGTTTACAAAGGTTTAATGTTTCCGGGAGGTTTTAATCCATACTGCTATGGTGTCCAGTGGAAAAGTACTGCAGTGCCCCGATATACAGTATCAACACTTTGTATGTGTCAGCTTTTTCTTTATTTTCAACTCATTGTGTGTTGCTTCATTGAATAAATTAAACTATATGAACATGTGGCATTAGAAGGAAACAAACAATAAAGTGAAATAACTCAAAATGTGCTTTGTATTTTCAAAGTTGCCACCCTCAATGAGTTTTATAAGGTTTTCAACAGGAAACCGTCTGTTAACCTCTTAACCCCCACATGAATCGAGCACATATTCTCCAGTTTGGCTTTACCCAAATCTAAAAGCTTGAAAAAAATAAATAAATCAAGAGAGGAACACGAACGAGAGTGAAAAAGCAACAAAAACGATGCAAAAAAAAGTAACAAAATCATGACAAAAAAGCGATGGAAAAAAAAACGTGAAGCTCATTGAGAAATTGTTAAAAGTGTGCAAAGCAAAAGACTTTCTTTGTTTAAAACGTATGTGTTCATTTATAAATGTATGGCATGAATTTCTGAGTATGTCGCACACAAAAAAGTAAGTCTTTAGCCCATTCCTGTGCGGAGTTATGGATTTTTAAAGAAATAGCTAGACATTAAAAAAAAAAAACGAATGAATTCCACACGTGTCCAGCAGAGGGCACTGACATAATAAGATCAGGATACAAACAGCATATTATAGCCATGTGGTAAATGGTCTGTCTGCCCCAGGACGGCTGTGGCTACAATAGTATTAGAGTGAATGCATAATGACTTTATGTAGCACTTTGAGAAATGTGTGACACAAGTTGATGAATGAGTGTAGGCCGTTGTTGTTTATTAGGCTGCAGTCCTTTATAATATATGCGGCCCGCGACCCGCCGTGGGGGCTGAATTTCGGCCCACGACCCAAAACGAGTTCGACGCCCCTGTTCTAAGTTGTTAAATCCGTGTCTTATCGCGGCATATTTTCTTACCGTTGACTAGAGTTTAGTTAATCAATATGGTTTTGAAAAAATAAATAAATATGGATTTACACCCTGTTCCTTAATGACAGGCACTTCTCCAGCAGATGTTTGTGAAAAGATGATCGGAATAAAAAAGGTCAAATAATAAAAGCCCATCCTGCAAAAGAACAGCATTAGCCTCAGAATGTCAAAAACTAAAAGTTGATTGATGACGGTAGGTTCCCTTCAAGTCCATTATTCCAGTGCTGATGGCTGCACAGAGGACCTTGAGTTTTCTGAGCGTTATATAAGAGTCTGCCGCTTTAGACAAGTGTGTAATAAAAGTATTTAAACATAAAAAGCTCGAAAAGGATTTGGCGCTGTAAAAAAAAAAACACATTTTTGAGCGAGGGTCGTGCTGTTCGATGCCAGGTTTTTCCTCAGACGTGCCGCCGCCGCTGCTGCTGCTGCTGCTGCTGCTGCTGCTGCTGCTGCTGCTGCTGCTGTCCGTCCTCAGATATAATCGCTTCAGTGTGTTCAAACGTCTCTGGAGCTTCCTCTGATTCAAATCTTTAAGCCGTTCAGTCAAACCAACTTAGCAACGACACGGGGGCCTGTGAGTGTGCCTGTAGAAAACATTATCACACGGTATGTTTTGTTTTAGTCATATTAGGATGATCTATTCTATACTTTGAGTAAATCTTTAAAGCAGTACTAAGTAACTCTTGCCCCTAGAGGCCATAAGCGCAACTGCAGGCGTCGTAGCAAGTTGCGATTTTCTAACTTATTAAATGTCTTGGAGAGTAAATACTACGTGCATCCCGTTATACAATGGAAATAATTTTTTTCACTCAAACTTGGCTGTAAATACTGTTTAAAGTGGCGCTAGCCCGCAGTTAGCTTTGCCCGTTAGCCTGTTAGCTTCTTCTTCATGATTCTATTAGTGTGTATCGCTGCTCCGACCCGGTGGCAGGAAAGTTGCAAGCATGGTTTTCTGGCCAGGGGGAGATGAAAGACCCTCCAATCATCCCATTAACACTTGTATTACCCCCAGAGGGACTACGGAGAGGATTTATTTAGGTAAACACGTTACTTAGTACTGCTTTAACAGACAAGAGCTTCATGGAACATATACAGTGTGTAGTTATTGTTTCATGTCCCTTTTTACCTCGCTCACTCCTTGTGCAGCTGAGTTTTCTGCCTTTCTCTGCAAACTGCATTTGTGGTTTCTGTGTTCCACATTGTTTTTCTGGATACTTTTGTACGTCTTTGCCGAGTTTTTGTGGAGGTTTGGTGGATTTGTTTACTTTGAAAGTCCAAAATGGTCCTGAAGAAAGCAGCTTTTTAAAGATAAACAAAATGCATATCAGCTAAACCCATTTGAGGCCTACACATGTCTTCTTCTGAGACACTGAAGAGACACCAAGAGGCCCCCACAGCTTCAGCACAGTCGAGGCGTCACAAGAGGAGCTACAGGAAACAAAAAAGGACAAACGAGAGATGGTGAAAGACTGTGGTGGAGCGGAGGGAGGAAGAGGAAGGAGGAGGTGAAGCTGATCCGTGCAGGACACCACGCTCTGAATTAGGGACAAACCCAGGACCATTTCAGAGGATCAGAGGAGACAGAGGGCAGCCAGCCAGGTTTCCTCCGCGTGCTACAGTTTCCCCGACCTCCAAGGTCATGCGGGTCAGGTTGACCCAGTGGCAGCTGTGGCAGTAGATCAGGACCGACACCTGAACACTATTTTGTTGTACACTTGTACAATGACAATAAAGCACTTACTTACTTACTTTTCGTCTTTATTTTTATGGCATTTCCTTTGCAAATATCAGGATTTTTATTATTTTCTGAAATATGCAGAATGTAGTGGTCCAAGAGTTGCTCGGTACTGAAATTCTTTCCAAGTGATGTTCCTGTCACTTGAGTAAATCAGTGTAAACACATTTATTTTCCTGCACTGAAGTAATACCAAAACGAAATTTTTTAAACTCGCTTTTTGGTCACATTTGTGTTGCGTTTTCACCCTTGACGCATTCGGGTAATGCCAAACTGGAGAAAATGTCCTCGGTTCCACTGTTATGGTCCGGGGTCGCTGCAGTCGGTCAGGTCAAGGTTCAGCAACACAATGTGCCCAAAGAATGAGATCAGCTGAACATCATGACTTACCAGGTTATTCCATCGATGGCACAGGCATATTCCAAGATGACAATGCCAGGATTCATCGGCCTCACATTGTGAAATAGTGGCTCAGGAGCAACGAGACATAATTAGTCCACATCTTGACCCCATTGAGAATCTTTGTGATGTGCTGGAGAAGGTTTTGTGCGGTGTTCACACTCTCCCATCATCAATGAAGATCCTGGTGAATATTAATGCAACACTGGAGCTTCTGACATCTTTTTGAGACAAAGCGACAGGGAATGATTTCTGTAATCAAAGCTACAGACGCTCCAATACATGTTTGTGGCGTCTTGTTTTTTGTTTTGTCAGGCAGTGTATTTTCATCACCAAATAAAAAGTCAATGACTGAAAACTTAGTAATAGATTTAGTCGACTAAATTCACGTGAAAGTATTTGTCGACTAGAATTTGATTAAACATTTTTGAAAACAGACGCCCTTTAAGAATTAAGATGGGACATTAATACAGACCTCACTGTCTTCTGTGGTAAATACGACTGTGTGGAACTTTAGAAACCCTCTGCTGAGTCAAAAACAGCGCTCAGGTCCCAGGAATAATTCAAAAGCGTGTAATTTTAGTCCGCAGTGTGTGTCCTCCTCCCGCGGCCCCGTCCCGTCCCTGACCTCGCCTCTTGCTGGAAGTGCATTGTATTTTAGTCCGAGCCCGTTGCGCCTCTGGGACGAGGGCTGCCCCGTTTCGGGATCCAAAGTGACCCTCGTCCAGGCTGCCGTGATGGTGTTGTGATGTGTTTGGAGCGGCTCGGGTTTCAGGCTGATCTCCGAACGGGACAGAGGGAAGTCCTGTCCCGGGACACACCGCTGCTGTGGGGTGTTTCCCGCTCACACTCGTACATCCACACAGCTGCACCGGCCCCTGGTAACAGAGGGGGATGAAATATTTACTGAGGTGTCGCGGGAAAAGTACATTTGGTCAAAGTAACAGATTAAAGATGAGATCACCTTTTTTATTGTTGCCAAGTATTTCTAAAGCTTTGTGTTTTGTTTTTTGGTTGTACAAATGGTCATTACCCTCTTAACCCCCGCCTTAACCGAGTGCATTTTCTCCAGTTCAGCTTTACCTAAATCCAAAGGCCTCATTTGAAAGCTAAGACCTTCAAACCCATCTAAATGGATCTTTTTCCTCGAGTATTTCCTCGATTATTGCAACTCTTTCGTCACTTTTTTCAATTTTTTTCATCCTTTTTTTGTTTTTTGTCACATTTTCGTTACTTTTTCCCCCAAATTGTTTTCACGTTTTAATCATTTTTTTTTTACTTTTTTCACATTTTCGTCACTTCATAATTTTTTGTTCATGAATTGATCACATTTTCGTTTTTGTCTACATTTTTTTCAAGACACTTTTAGATTTGGATAAGGCCAAACTGGAGAAAATGTGCTCGGTTCAGGTTAAGACGTTAAAAGGGCGTGTTCTGCAAAATCAACTTTTTAGAGATTTATACCATTTTACAATGTTGTTCTCGCCCAAAAAAAAAAAAAAACGACAGACCTGGAGTTGTGTTTTGAGCCGCTAGCGCATCTTTGAGTAATCTGAATATTTTGTTTCAGATGTTTGAAATCACTATTGCATTTTCCAATGTGGTTGTTTAAACTGCAAATGGCCAATAAAATGAATCTGAAGTGTTAAAAACATGTTTGAGATTATTACCAAAGTGCTGTAAAACAACAGGATTCCTACAGTTAAGATTTGTTTGGCGTGATAGCATAATGTATACGGACACACAGGCTTATAACTCACTCATTATTTATATTGCACTTTACCTTTCCAGGAAATCTCAAAGTGCTAAACAGGCTTGCTCACAGACGTGCATTAGCTTCTTGGCTGACCAAAGATACATTTTAAGGTCTATTTCAAAGTCAATATCAATCGTAATAATAAGCTCAGGTAGTAACATTCATTCTTAAATTCATTGCGAGCTCCCACGCTTCACCTGAAAGAATCGCAGCCGAGAGCACAAAGCTTCACTCTTTGTTTCCCACAAGAGAGGCTAAACTTTAACCTCTTAATTACCCAAATCTAAAAGCTTCTTGAAGTCAAAATAAGTGATGACAAAGTAACACAAAAAAAAGAGTCAAAAACGCAACCAAAAAGTTACACAAACAAGATGAAAACGTGACAAAAAAGCATAAAAAAACCGATTAAAAAAAGTGACGACAACGCGGAGAAACATTTTAGCTCCGTTTTGTAGGTCTTAGCTTTCAAATGAGGCGTCACTCTGGTCTGTAGGCTGTGAGCTTCAGTCAATAGGCTTTTAGATTTGGGTAAAAGTGAACTGGAGAAAGCGTTTATCGTGAGCCTCACCGGCCGGGAAACACGGTGTCCCAAAGCATTTAAAAGAGACACAAGGGGATTAGTGCGTCCCCCGGCGTATAGCAAACTTCTCCATTAAACTCAACCCCCTGGCTTTTTTTTAATGCTTTTTGTGTCACATTTTTGTGGTCATTTTTGTTGTGTTTTTGTTTCATCCTCATTTACGTCTCGTTTTCGTCTCTATTTTGATGGGGTTTTATTTTATTTTTTTACGGAAGCTTTTAGATTTGGGTAATGCCTGGATACCTGGATAATAACTGGAGAAATTGTGGTGGTGTAGATGGGCTTTAAGAGGTTGGCACAAACAGACGCCACATTTTCCATTCTTATTCTGTATTTTGAAGGTTTGTTTATTTAGTTTTTTTCGGATGGAGTTTTCTTATTCCTAGACTGATTAGTTGAGCTTTGAATCCCTAAAAAACATTTTTTTTTATCAATCTAGTTTTCCAAAATACCCTCTGGGAAAAATCCTTGTACCTAATATGTCAACATAAGATGGCGATGATTGGCTGCTATGGAGGAGCGGCTCTGACGCTGATGTGGAGGTGTGGACCTTTCAGGAGCGATCATTGGCTGGAGGTTGATGATGCTGAAGTTTGTCTACCAGGCTGAACTAACACCTAGGCTTCATAATGACAAAAACATTGCAGCACTTTTTTTTTCTTCGAGTTCAGACCAACGTTGTTGAATGAGCTTGGCTACAAACGGGGAATCTGGGTAATCAGAGGCGCGGTTGGGTGAAGATAAAATCAGATATTAGCTCCACATATTGATGTCAGTCATAAAAGTTCGGTAAAGTTTCAAAGTGATGTCTCAAGATCATTATTTAATCTTTGTTCACCTGCAGTGTCTTCCCATAAGTTCTAGCATTAGCACGTGTGTCCACGATCAAAACAATGACAGCCCGTTTCTCTTTTTTTCCCCCTTTTCTTCCAGTGAACGAGATCATCAGGAACGACCTGTCGAGCATCTCCGTCCACAGCCACGCGTAGCTTCCTGTCGGGGCGGGAGTTCAAAGGGCAAAGGGACGCCTAACACCAAAGACACTAAAACCTCTGCTTCTTTTGGCACGGAGAAAAGAAAACGAACTGCACAGACTTTTGAAGAAATCTGAACGATAAACTCGACCAGGGTCCAATTTAAGTGTGCCTTGTTTTGGGAAGAAGAAAATGCCTTCGACATTATCAGGAAGACGAGACTGATTGAAACATGTAATAATGAAGTAGCCACCACCGAAGTTAAGCTTTTAGACCAAGAACATGCATTCCCCTTGTGTTTCTACTATGTGGTCTGTACATGATTCGGTGCCTCTATGACCTATTTGTATATAATGTAAACAGCGGTGCTTCATATCTAGCCTTTTATACCAATTGAGTTGTGCCTTTAACTGGAAATGGACGTCTGTAAGCATATATATAATGATGCAATTAATCAGCTTTCTTTTGCTTTCTCATGTTCCTCAGGCATCAGGTTTCAGCTACGATTCAGATATTTCTATACAATCTCTCCATGTGAGCTCCGTATGATGCTTTATTTCCAAGATAATAATAATAATTGCTTACACTTGTATTGCGCTTTACCTCAAAGTGCTATAGTCATTATTCATTGACACCACTCTCAAGGGTGGTAAGTTACTATTGTAGCCACAGCTGCCGCTTGGGGTGGACTGAAGGAGGCGAGGCTGACGATCTGTGTCCTTGGCCCCTCCGAACACCGCCACCCACTCACTCACTGCATTCATTCTGGCCTATTGTACATGTTTTTAGTGCTAGGGGAGGAAACCTAAGCAGACACGGGGAGAACTCCACACTCGTGAAGTACGAGCGCTGGACAAAGACATCCTTTGGTTATGTTTTCAAGTGTCACGTTATTGGGTTTGCCCCGTGTAAGGCCCAAAGTTAGATACATTAGTCTCAAAAAGATGCACAGGGAGTAAATCTGAACTGTATGTATTGATTTATTATGGAAATTCTTATTTTCACAAACACTACCGCTCAAAAGTTTGGGGTCACTTAAAATGTCCTTATTTTTGAAAGAAAAGCACTGCTTTTTAATGAGGAGAACATTAAATTAATCAGAAACACAGTCCCGACATTATTAATGTTGTGAAGGTCTATTCTAGCTGGAAACGGGTGATTTTTAATGAAATACCTACATAGGTGCAGAGGCGCTTTTCTAGCAACCGTCGCTCCAGTGTCTAATGGTCCAGTGTGTTGGTTTATCGTGTTCGAGGGTAATTGATGATTAGAAAACCCTCGTGCAATTATGCCAGTACTGCTGAACACTGTTGTGCTGATTAGAAAAGCTATAGAACTGGACCCCAAACGTTGGAACGGTAGTGTATGTATACATTTTAGTCACTGTCCTTGGGCAAGACACTTCACCCCACTTGCCTCCAGTGTCTGCGTACATTGGCGTATGAATGAGAGTGAATGGGTGACTGGTTCCTTACTGTAAAGCGCTTTGGACCTGATAAAGCTAGAAATTAATGGTAGAAACCATTAAAAACATATAAGGCCACGGCGAAACGATTCACCAAAAGAAATTCTGCCAAACCTCTGCCGCCGACAAATGCCTAATTCACACCACAGGCAATTTTTAGATGTCTGTAATTTACTTATATTTCAGTGGCCAAAATGTTTGTAAAATAAACGTTATAGTTCAAATGTAAGAGTCAAATAAACCGAAGAGAAATGAACCGTAAGCCTTACTAGTTACAATCTGTCTCCATTACAGAACTTTCAACCAAATGAACTTTTTTGCTCTTTGTCAAAGCTGTTGCACTTGTATCAGAAGCAAGTCATCTCAGTTTTTTGTGGCTGGACAATGTCACGACCCGGAGGCCGAAGCCACGGTCACCCAAAGAAACCCAGCCTACAGCCATATGAATATAGCCGTGTATGTATAGCCTACACTTTTGTATTTTTGTATTTATTCTAAGCATGAGCTCTGTTTAACCCTGTTTTCTTATACTACCTTATTGGCTCTGTGGACATTTACTGAAGACATTTGTATTCCCAGTTTTGTATGTACTTTGTATTTAAAGAGTCTTAATGGGAGAAGCCATAGACGTCCTGCACAAGTTACTCACTATCCTGCTTCGTCCTCATTTTGTGTATTTGTAATAAATAAGCATCAGCTCTGGCACTTGTGTGTGGGTGTCATTGTCACATTATCTCATTAATGCTATGCTAACAATAGACCTACTACTACGATTCATTTTCATCTGATCAGGTTAAAAGAAAAATCGAGTATCAATCTTTACTGCACTTTTCTCAGGACATTACATTATCGCCGTTTTTTGAAACAGTTTAGTTACTTTTGTGACAGAGCAACATAACCTGAAAAGCTCCTCAGTTTGGCTTTAAAGGAACACCGCGTAACATTTTGGATTATACCGGTATCAGCAATACAAAGAATGTTATCGGTCGCCTTTGGTCGACATCTCCATGGAGACGAGCTGGAGACGTCCCGCCCCAAGTAAGAGGCGAGCCGATCGCAGCAAAGACACGCGTTCAGTTGCACGTTTTAAATGCTTGTATTTTATTGTGTCTATTGGGTGAAATGTTACGTGGTGTGGCTTTAAGTATCCCACGGTAGTTATTGAGATTTTGAAATTGAAAAGTGCAGATTTGATATTCTGGCTTTGCTTCATTTGAACCTTTTCCACTTGTTTACCCTGAACTACAATCTCACATCAGTCAACACCATTAGGCACCGATCCGTTTGAGCTAAAGTTCCCTTTGCCATCCGTAAAGTCCGGTCAATTATAATTTCGCTACATGTACGTCTGGGTCTGATCTCAGTGGCTGCGTTTCATCGGTTGAATTCCAACCTACCATTCAGCGAGCGCGGGAGGTTGTAGTTTGAAAACAGATCCAATCGTTTCAAAGGAGTTCATCCCTCCCACCTGAAAACGGAGCTCAATTGTGAAGTTCCAGACCCTCTGTACGAAATGAGTACGAGTGTCTGGTGAGACCGGGCTACTTCAGTACAAGCTAAATAAGGGCCAAAGGCAAGGCAAGTTTATTTGTAGAGCACAATTCATACACAAGGCAATTCAAAGTGCTTCACAGTTGCATAAAATTACAAGAAAACAGATCAAATCAATCAATAAAACATCAACATAAAAATGTATCAATTACAGTAAAAGGCAAGAGTGCAGATCAAATACTTTCAGTTTTCATCTGCTCGGGTAAAAAGAGCTGTTTTCAGCCTGGATTTGAACATTGTCAGAGTTGAGGCCTGTCTCACATCCTCATGAAGACTGTTCCAGATTTTAGCTGCATGAAACTGAAACGCAGCCTCACCGTGTTTAGTCCTGACTCTGGGAACCACCAGGAGACCCCTCCCTGAAGTTCTCAGGGCCCGAGATGGTTCATACGGCTCTAACATGTCAGAGATGTACTTTGGTGCTAAACCATGAAAAGACTTGTACACGAGCAGAGCTGTTTTAAATTCTATTCTCTGAGTGACAGGAAGCCAGTGCAGAGACCGGAGCACTGGACTAATATGGTGGTATTTCCTGGTTCTTGTCAGGACTCGAGCAGCAGCATTCTGGATGTTCTGCAGCTCTAACAGCTCGTTTAGAAAGGCCAGTGAGCAGCCGTTACAGTCGTCTAACCTGCTGGAGACAAACGCATGGATGAGTGTCTCCAAGTCTGGTTTTGACACTATTCCTCTGATCTTAATGTTTTTCAGATGGTTAAAAGCTGATGATGTTATTGCTTTGATGTGGCTGTAAAACCATTCATGTCAATCCATTTTAAATGGCTGATCCAGTGGGCAACATTGAAGCATATTTTGGCTTTCATTATTTTGATCTAGATTAATAAATACGTCTGCGTGAGCGTTTGTGGTTTATGAAAATGAGGGTACATGTGTGCACACGTCACACGCTCAGTTTGTTGATCTTGTGTTGGCTCTGATTTGTTGTTGTTTTTTCAGCACAGCTGCAGTTTCCTCGTCTTTTATGTAGTTCCATTTGTCAAAGTTATGGTCGACTAGAGTCGCCGCTACACGCTCCCCTCAGACCTCCACGGTAAATATACTTTGATTTGAATAAAAGTATCATCTTAAATGTGCACTATGTAACTTTTCATGTAAAAAATAATTTGATATGAACGCATACTTGACCTTTCAGTGACCCAGTGGGTGCTTGGGTGGTCAGCGTAGCGCCTTTATTTACCAAATGGCAGTTTCCAATAACAAAAAAGTGAGGTACTAAAATGACTTTTAATGTAATTTGTTTGTAAAAAAATATATATATATATATATAACAAAGATAAACCTGTCTAATTTCTGGAGATTTCTTTCAAAAATGTGTCCCGCCCACAGAGTCAGCCCCTGCCCTATGAATGCAATTCTCAGCCTACCTGAAGAATTCTTGATCAGAAGTTATTCCGTATTACATCGTCCTCATTTTGTGTATCTGTAATAAACCGGCATCATTTATACTTTTGTGTTTAGAGCCTTTGTTACTTTGAGGGGAAAAAATGCATTAATAGCGAAACGGCTACAGAAATTGTGATAGTTGTTGACATCTGTTGAGCTTTGCCGTTCCAGGGGCCTCTCTCGTGAATAAGACCCCGAGATAATGTGCAATCACTTTATTATAGTGTGGCAAACAAGAGCACTGTTAAGAGCTATTATTTGTTGATTCAATGAGATTTTAAAGCTACAGTCTTATGTGAAATACTTTAATGATTGTGTAGATATTCCAGAAATATCTTTTTTTAATGTGCTCTTCAAGTGGCTTTGTAGCCTTTCATGTTTAGGTTTACAGTGCCCTCTTCAGGCTGGGTTTATAATTACAGATGGAGAGACAGATTTTGAATTTTGAACTATATTTGTGAATTGTATTTATTCATTTTTTTCAATATAAAAAAACATACTTTTTTCTACATGTTTTTATTATCTTTTTAAATCGAACGCATGCATGTATGTTTCTTCAAATCTTGAAGTGTAAAATTCTCAGTAAAGAAAAATCAAACTTCGCGAACATGAATAAGCCCATGTGACTCAAACTAGTGTCTTTCATCAAAGCCTATTCCTCTGATCTTGGCCATGTTTTTCAGATGGTAAAAAGCTGACCCTACACACCCGCAGCATCCGACCATCACTGTTTTTTAGTTTTAGTGCGTACCAGAAAATGTAAGTCAATAAAATCAATATTTGTACGTATTGGACAGAAAGGTAGAGTGATTAAACGATCAATAATCAATATTTGACACAAGAGGCGTAAAAGTATGTATACTGTAATGTGTATTCCATCTTCCATAGAGTCACTTTAAAAAAAAACAACAACAAAAACAAGGTCACAAATAGGAACACAATCTAAAATAATTAAAGTTAGTTAGTAGTTAAAAGGACTAAAAAGAAACATTCAGCCACATAATACCCACAGAATAAATCTTACAGGCCACTCTCATTCCAGCTCAGAGCATCAGAACCGACATGTCGACTAAACAGGCACGACAAGGCAAACGTTTTCACAATGAACTGCAGTCAAGGAGCTGACATAACAATGCATTTGACATAAACGTATATTATAGATGTGGAGGTGAGAAGTCTATAACAGGAAAAGGTAATGTGACTGAAACCCACACATAGAGGATAAACATTACACAAATGTTGTTATGACGACACAATCCTGATCTCTAACGGCCCCATGGGGATTAGGCAAGTTACACATGTGCTTCAGAAAGTCTTACCTGGTCCTTGGACAGGGCTTTGACCCGTCACAAGAGTCAGAAGAATGTTTTTTGGTGAACTTACAGTAATGAACAGCATGAGGTACAGAATAAATTGGAACTGAAGGCCTGCGGGTCCTCTGTGGGGACACCTAGTTTGACAATGACAAATAATTGTATTTCACATTTCTTAAACAATTGTAAAAATATTCAGTGTTAAATATATAAAAATCTATGATCATCGTACAACTCTGGGCACTTCAAGTGGTCTACAAGAGGATCTGTGCATATTCGCTACACTGGACATCTCAACTACAGCAGATGAGAAGTTGGCGAAGAAGAAATAAATACAAGAGGTGTCTTGTATTTTGTAGAGTTCAGTCGGTGATTTAAATGTCTGGTTAGCAGCTCAGGGGCACTTGGTGTTGCAGGGGTCTCCAGATGAGAACATACTGAAGATGCTGACCAGAGGAAACATAGTGACCGCTCCGAGCAGAGAGCCCAGCTGCACCACCGCTCCACACCACACGAGGGCGCTGTGGCCTTGATCACGCAGGATCACACCTACCATCACCTTCACATAGGACAGCGAGAGCACGAACACCACCCACGCCAGCACCTAAAAAAAGACAAATTCATGTTATTCATGTGTCTATCAGCGGGACTGTTGTGCTCGGAGACTGAACTGCAGGCACTGGGAATTATTTATTTAAACTTTTGTTTGTATTTTTGTCTTTGAGACACCTTTGAGGACCAGCTTTACCTCTGATGGTACCCATACTACAGTGTGGCAACACTCTGTGGCAGCAGAACATTTTCATAATAGCCACCATTTTGTGAAGTTCATTTCGTACAGTCTTTCTCATGTGATCGGGGATTACACTCACAATGATAACTACTCCCCAGGTGTCATGCACCAGCAGAGGGCAGGGGCTGAGCACAGCCATCCACATGATGTATGCTCCAACTCCACTGCCAAACACTGTGAGACCTCCCATCAGCACCAGAGACCTGCACAAGATACAAGAGTACTTTTACTGTGCAATGATTTATCGACTGTTTACAAAATACTGTATATTCTTCTTAAACAACAATGGGACCAGGTGAAGCTAAGCCTCTTGCCTGTGCACTCAATATGAGTTTCAAAACCACTTTGGCACCATCTGGTGGTGATCTTACCAGACAGCAATTCATTACTCTTCAAAGGGCATAATTATTTACTTCCTACTACTGGGCACAGTATCCAGCTATTAATTTAGTTGATTTAAATTATATCTGGATACTATGCTGCATACTACTCTGAATACACTTTATTATGATCTTTGTTGGGGAGAACTTTCATATGTAAATAACTGCATGATGTTGAATCAAGCCAATTGTTAATTGTAATACAGCTTTAAGCACTTATATGCTAAATACTTATACTATGATATTAGTACTAACCATTTTATTTAAAGGCCCTATGCCTGAGGAAACGACTAAATAAAAATGGTAAGTGTGGTCCAGATCCAGTCCTAACTTTCCTAACGCATTTGTTTATTGGCACTTTTCACAATTTGCAGGGTCACTTTCACAGAAATGAAAATTGATAAAAATGCTTTACAATTTCCCCCCAAAAAAGTTTATATTTACAATATACTGCTATATGCTATACTGTTATATTCTAATGTGTTGCACTGACCTTATGGGCAGGAACAAGGCGATGAAGCAGGCCAGAGGGTTGGACACAGCGGCCATAGTGGCAGACAGGTGATAGGCGTTGTTCCCGTAGGGCAAACAGGAGTAGGACTGCACTGACGGCACCACGACGTTGCTCAAAGCATTCACCCAGGCTAAAATCACAAATATATAGACCACCTCCATCACACTATATGTCCCTGTCCCAAACCGGCTCCTCCTTTTGGGGCTTCTGTACGGGTCCAGCATGTTCTTCTGCTCGGACCACTTCTTGTTTTTGGCTTTGACCCCATTCGCATAGCGTCCATTGGGGAGCTCTCGTGCCACTGCGGGATGGTAGTTTAGCAGAAGGAACGCGACGAGGCACACAAGCATCATGGCGCTTAGGAAGAAGAAAAAGACCTCCACAGAGAAGTTAGCGGGCTGGTATCGAGCTTGCAACTCAAACGAAGACGTGTTTGAGGTTTGGTTTGAGATTTGAGTGCTGTTTATGCAATGGACAACCCCGACGCCTTGAACTAGGGCAACCAAGGCGGGGAGCAGGCCACTGACCCCTTCCCCAATGTAGTACGTGGTCAAATACTGAGGCTTTAAACGCATCATAAACGGGAGGAAGGTCACAGAGGAAGTGCAGTCCACAGCAGCTAAGAAAAAGGTGAGCACCAACAGGGCGACGCTTCTGTGAAACCCCGCCACGACGACTGTCTCTTTCCAGAAAAACCCCAGTAAAAAGCTGGCCACCGTGCCCAGGGCGATGATGACGTAGATGACCGCGGTTTCACTGAGGGTCCCAGGGCGGAAGCGGTGCATCAGGGTGACGAAGAGGGGCCCCACGTTGGCCATTTGGATGATGATGGACAGGTAGGAGGGGAGGTACCAGCCCTCGGGGATCTGCGGCACGATGAGCGGGAGTTCGACCCACAGACCGTTGATGGAGACCCAGGAGCCCATCCCAAACAGGACGGCCAGGAGGTGGGTGAGCAGCGACATCCCGGAGGCGAGGAGGCGTCTGAAAAGAGACAAGATCGTATCAGATATTATACTATGACAAGAGAAGAAAGAGGTCTGTGCCAAAGCTCAGTGAACTTCTGGAATAGCGTTAAGCAACTTTCTTCAGATTACAAATGTTACTAATGAAAAATGCGAGAATGGACACCTGCAACGCAAATTCTAGTGGAAAAAGTGACAGTGAAGAAAGAGAAGGTAAAATAAATCATCTGCCAAAGTTATACAGTAATTCTCTTTGCACTTTAAACATCTTCAGTAATGGCACTTAAAAAATAGATGACAAATCAAATTTTACTTGAAATAAGAACAAAATATAGTCTTTTGTATTTGCCTGACGAGACAAAATGACTCATATTAGGGTGAAAGATTCTTCATTCTTGTAATTTTAACTCATCAAGATATAATTCTTTGCAGTGTGTTTGCAGAGCCGTCATAATAGAGGGGGGCAAACCAGGGCCCCAAGCTGATGGGGGGCCCCAGTATGTAGCGGCCTTAACCAAAAGGCCAGTAAATGATACATATTGTTAACTATTGAATAGCACTTTTTTAACACTTACATTTGAACAGTTGCTCCTTAAAGCAGAACTAAGTAATAGTGTTAATGGGATGATTGGGGGGGTCTTTAATCTCCCCCCGGTGTCTCTGGCCAGTAAAAACCACACTTGCAGCTTTCCCTGCCTCCGGACCCGGCAGCCCCAATACACACTAATGGAAAACATCTCCCCCGCTGCTCTCAGTTGTCCACAAAATCACTTTTGGCTCACCTGACCTGGTCCTGACTGTATTCTGGGCAAAGCTAACTGTGGGCTAGCTCCACTTTATCAGTATTCACAGCCAAGTTTAAGTGGGGGAAAAAAAATCTCCATTGTTTAACTAAGTTGTGGCACACTGTACAATATCCCTTTGTCTTTTTTCAGTGTAGTATTTCAACCTGGATAGAATATTTTTGTTTATGTATGTAGACCCCCAAGGTTCCTGCTTGCCTTGGGCCCCTATAGTGTCTATAAACGGCTCTGTTCAAGCAGGTGGGCAACAGACTTGAACCGGCAGTTTGTTCATGCCTTGGATGATGATTTTGCTGCTTGATTTTGTCGGCTCTTCCGGGAAAATGATTGATAAAAGCAGTTACTGTGACATAGTTAATGTTTACAGTTAGTAAACCGTGATCTAATTTACTGTAACTTGAATTATAAAGGACCACCTGTCGTGCCGCGTGAGATTTCCCCTACGCCTGTCTGCGTTTTGATCCCAGGAGGAGCTTGGTCTGAAACAACAGGACCTCATGCGGCTCAGGAACGTCTTATGTAAGACGAGGAAACATCTGACCAACGCTTTGTCCGTTCAAGTAAATGAGACTCAGAAATAATGATTAACCGGAACATCGGGCCACATTATCAGACTCATGCAAGCCATAAGAAAGTGATAATCGAGAATAACCCAGCTCGTGTAAGCCCTAAAAACACACAACCCTGAGATATTCTAATATTGTAATGATATAGGTTTAAACATCAAATTGTAAGCAAATTAATATCAAATAAACTACAATGAAGGTACTTGAGTCATCTTCTGTACTCAGTAGTTGAAGTCTTCGAAGACTTCAACTACTGAGTACAGAACATGGACAACTCCTGTACGACTGAGAACTTACACAGACACCAATCATACGCATAAAAGTTAAAGGGTTTCCGCTGTGCGTTAAAAAGCATTCAATTAGATTCAAACTTTATTGGAAAATGATGATATTGCTCAAGCATTTTTTACTGTATAAGTTCATCAACAATTATGGTGTAAAACATGTTCACTTGCAGTTTTGGCTGAAATTTACCATATTTTTTGCTCAAAAGGATTTTGTCCAGTTCTCCTCCCTCGGATTAAATGTTTGTAGATCTTAAGAAGCGGAATTTTTTTTCTGCGTTTGTTGCATTAAAATTCTGTATTTGGTCTTTAAAAATGGCATTATAAAAAGCATTACATTTGACTCGCTTCTGCCTGTATAAACCTGAAATACGTAAAAGAAAAAACAAGCAAATGATGATTAAATATTGCCATTGTGGGTTTGGGATTTTTGTTTATACCTATGGAGTAGGCACAGATCGCACTGACAAACAAAACTACTTTTCTATCTGGTGAAAACAAACAATTGAGCACTAGAGTCACTGCAGCTTTGCATTCGTGCAAAACCCACAAACTAAACGTGCACGAAACACACAAAATATACAATTGACTTTAAATACACAACTAATACCATTGAATAGTTGCACACAATATTAACTTGGAAACACAATGAAACAAATGTTGATGTTTGGCATGTAGCGGTGCAGAATACTCACGTGTGGCTGCAGCAGAGCTCTGGGGGTTTCTGATCCAAAGTCCTGGTGCTAAACCGCAGAGGTGTAGAATTAGACCCTCCTTCTATAACAAGCCAACCATTACAGTCACATCTGGGGCCGTTAGCTGATCATTGTCTGTTAAAAACCTCATCCACAAACGGGACGGGGGCAGCAGATCACACGGGGATGTTTTGAGACACGTCTAACTCTTTGCCTATGGGGGAGTTAAAAAAAAAAAAAAAAAAGACAAGGCCCATTCAAGAAATCCCACTTTTGTTAATTCGGCTTAAGGCGACCGTTACGGGGGCAGTAGTTGCATAAGCACATGTTTCTCTGATTACACAATAGGTATTTTGACGGTGAAAGGGGAGGAATTATGAAATTACTGTGTTTTTGATTAACAAGATATCATGGATTCATGCAGAAGGCCTCGGACAAGATCAACGCCTTCACGGCACCTGAAGTAGTGCTACGTCCAAAATGTTTAAAATGTAATATCCATCCATTTTCATCCACTTGTCCGTTGCTGGGTCGTGGGCCCCTATGGCTCCTCCTGGTGGGTCCACAGGAGGTCAAATGTAATAATCCCCTGAAAATACATTTCTCTGGTGATGGAGCTCTCAGGGCCGGGTGCCGTTAAACAAGGCCACTATGTTATCGGGAAAAAAAAGTTACAGTATTACTGGTATCGAGCACAGCGACTTCACAGCGAGAAGGTCCCGGGTTCGACTCCCACCTGAACGGGGCCTTTCTGTGTGGAGAAAAAACATGTGGAAAAAACAAATGGAAATCAGCCCATGGCTCCAATCCATGCGTGAGTCCCATGTGTGTTCATGAGCATGCATAAAACATAAATAAAATAAAAATCTTTAGATACTGAACTTCCCCCCCCCCCCCCCCCCAACTCAAAAAATTATACAAATTTAAAAGAAATAGTCTTTTATAGAGTATATTAACATTATTGTTCTGTTTTAAAGGTATCAAAAAAGTATTCTAAACCACGTATTGTTAAAGTACCCAGCCCTATTATTGTTTACTTATTGATTGGTTTATTTGGTTGGGACAGTGCGTGTTAACACACCACACCGGATTGTAGCTATGGGCTAATTTGCATCGGTTGTCCCACAGCACTCTCAAACACATCCTCGTTCATACTGGCCTATTGTACATGTATTTTTAGTGGGAGGGGAAACCAGAGTCCCGGAGGAAACCTAGACAGACATGAAGAGAACATGCAAACTCCACACAAAAAGGCCCCGGGACCGTCTCGCTGTGAAGCACGAGCCGCCCATATTGACCCTGTATCACGATGATGATCCAAAGACACATATTAACTTCAATTTACAGGTGCATTATGCAACTTTATATGCAGGAAAAAAGTGGATATTTGTGCATATTTAATGGCACTTTTACTTTAGATCACGGGTGTCTCTACAACGCTCCAGGGTCGTTTTGTAGGTTTTCTGGTGGGTCCGTCCGCAGTGAGAACCATCCAAACAGTTGATCCTGGTGCATCATAGAGACCACTGTGATGGAAAGTAAAGACACCATGACGGCCACTCATACAGCCGCCGGGTCACTACAAGGTCATATACGCACAAATATCAACTTTTTTTTCCCTATAAAAAGTTGGATCATACTTTGGATCATAGTAGTGATATAGAATAGGGCAAAAGTATGATGTCGTTTCAGTGTTGATTCAAGCTTCGATCATAAGGCTGAGGATCAAGATCAAAAGGCCAGTCAGACCCACCAGTTGCCTACACTGTTGTTTGGGGAGATTAAATAAATGAAATAAACGAGACATTCACACATTTTTGATCAAACCAATAGAAAAACCAGTACAATTCCGCACACAACACTTACAACAGGAGACCGACGTGAACACAACCTTCAAGTTTAATCACATGGTTATTATTATTACACAAATTAGGCAAATCAGTGCAACTCACATTAGAAAACGTTACTCATAATTTACATGGCACGTTTAGTGTGTTTTAAAGTTAAACATAAAAAAATAAATCCATCATTAGTTTAGACAAAGGGAACTGAACACACACATTTTATCCTTCAGCGACAAAAAAAAAAAGACACCTTCAGGCATAGATGGAATGAAAATAATATTTGCTTATTGCTGAAAGAAAAGGGAATGCCATTCAAAGCATTATCAAGGTTCAATACACAATAAAAAAAATATAATCAACCACACATTTTTCCAACATAATTTTCTGGCATTACAAAATGGAGGTAGGATAACACGTTCTACGGACTTTTCAGGAAATTAAACGATAAAGAGAATCTTTTCCAAACTAGAGTAAAAACATGTGACACAATCCATTTTAGATTAAATGGTGTGACTTCCACAATCATTAGAGTATGTTTTTTTTTTTTTTTATCCAGTTGTGCTTCTTCACTGCGGAGGTAATTTAACGCCGTCTCCCTGAGTTTAGCACATGACCAAACAGCTCATCATCAGCAGACAGCACAAAGCACACGTGGTTTAACAGCACATTCACTTCCCTGCGGCCAGTCTTTTCACAAAGCAGCCTTTATCGGGGAGATGTTTTTGACTTGTCCAAGGCCTCTCCCACGAGACACACAAGGTCGGCACTTGACTCGAGTCTGAACAGCGAATTCCCACAAGCTTTTTTTTTTGTCGTTGTTGTGGCGGTTTAGACGCTAGCTGCAGTCGCCCCCGCACTCGTGGCTGCGGTGGAAGACGGGATAGACGTTCACCAGCGGGAACATGGTCAGGGCCCCGATGAGGGAGCCGGCCTGGATGGAGATGCCGCACCAGAGCAGGGCAGAGTGTCCCGCCTCGTGCAGCAGCGTCCCGATCACCACCTTCAGATACGAGAAGACCCCCGTGAACATGATCCACGACAGCACCTGGGGCAGAGGAACGTTGCTCAATGATTGATTTTAGGGTGGAGGGCATCTACAAAAGGGCTATTCACACATGAGCGACACGTGACTCCTGATACTGCAGCTCTTCCTCTCTCGTTATTTCCTATGAATTATTAGCATTGTTTTGTCCAAATAAATAAATAGCTCAAGAAAATATGTCAGGAAGTGAGTTACTAATGGACATGATAATTACTCCATCGACTTATCGGTCAATAAATGACAGATAAACAACACCTTTTTTATCTCAGTATTTATCGTCAGAACATTTGTTTGCATTTTGTCCCGTTTTTTTAATGTAATACTTTTTTCTTTTTTTTTTACCCAAAGCAAAATGAGTTTCATTGTATTTCAGGTTTATTGTGGGATATTTTAAGATTAAGCACTTTTTGAACACATTTTGACTGCCATTTTTTAGTTTCTGTGACATTAAAAGGTCTTCAATAATATTGTTTATCGCAATATTTTCATGCCTCAATATACTGTATCAAACATCAGATTTTGTTATAGTTAAAAGGGATATTTCAGGATTTTTGACATAGGGCCTAATTTCCAAGGCAAGGCAAGTTTATTTATAGCGCATTTCGTACACAAGGAAACTCAATGCGCCTAGTTATCCAGAGTGTTTTTCATTTCTGGAGATTTTTTTTTGTGTGCGCGTTTTTTTTAATCCACGCAGTCCTTATATTTGAAGATTTTAGTGGTGCTAGGCTAGTGCTAGGCTAGCGCATGTCTATGGTAACTAGTAGCCTGCATTAAAAACCTCTTCAAAATCATCGTGTAGTTCTCAAAACGTTGCCATATCTGATTTGTAGAAAGCTCCTTTGTGAATTCCACGTGTAGTAATGCCGGCCGCAGGTAAACAAACTACTGTAGCTCCGGTAACCTAGCAGATCACTCCGCCGCTGCGTAGCTTACAACCAGGAAGCTGATGCTGCTCAAATATAAGTTATTTTAAATGCAAAATGGTTGTATTTAAAAAAAAAAAATGATTCAGTCAACACAGACATTTATATCTGTAGTCTGGTGTTATAAGTGATTTTCCTCAGGTGCACTGTGCTTGGGTCAGACTGTTTTTAATGCAGGCTACTAGTTACCATAGACATGCGCTAGGCTAGTACCACTAAACTCTTCAAATATAAGGACTACATGAATTTATATATATCCATAAATCAACAACCCTCTGGATAACTAGGCAATGAGGCCCTATGTCAAAAATAAAGACTTCACTGGAGGAAACGTCCTTGATCATCTCGGTAGGCGTTTTTGTCCTGAAGCTAACACGAAATAAAAATTACAATAGCACCAAGATTTTAACCTCTTACCCGCGCCTTAACCAAGCGCATTTTCTCCAGTTCGGCTTTACCCAAATTTTTGCAACGTTTGTCACTAGTTTTTGTTGCTATTTTGACGCTTTTTTCAAGAAACTTTTAGATTTGGATCAAGCCAAACTGGAGAAAACATACTCGGTGCAGGTGGGGATTAAGAGGTTAAACAAGCCTGTCCAACAATCAGCCTGGCTTCAGTATAATTTTTTTATTTTTTTAAAAGTCATTTAACTTTTGGGTTTTCTGATAGTCTGACTGTCCAATCCAACTTTATTTATAGAGCGCTTTAAAAACAACATAGTCGACTAAAGTGCATTACACAAATCATAATACAATTACATAAGTAAAGATAAGACAGAGTACAGTAAACGTAAACTCTCCAGGGAGTGAATCAGTCAGTCTGATATTCAAAGGCAGCTCATTCCAAAGTTTAGGACCAGCCACTGAAAAAGCACGATCACCTCTAAGCTTTTTCTTAGTGTTAGGAAATACCAGTAGAGCCTGATCTGCTGACCTCAGTAAGCGAGAGGGGACATAGGCAACAAGGAGGTCACACAGGTACTGGGGGGCCAGGCCATGCAGACGTTTAAAAACAAATAAATAATTTTAAAGTCAATGCAGAAGTGCACAAGAGTTATGTGATCAAATTTCCGTGATCCAGTTAAAAGGCGAGCGGCGTCATTCTAAACTAGTTGCAGCTTTGCCAGTGAGGTTTGGTAAATCCTTAATAGAGAGTGTTGCAATAATCCAGACGGGCGGTGATAAAAGCATGGAGATAAAAAAGCCTTTACTTTGGCAAGTTGCCTCAAATGATAAAAGCTGGACTTCACGACAGCACTTATTTGGGCGTCCAATTTAAAAACAGAGTCCATCTTAACCCCTAAATTAGTCACGACAGGGCTGACAGCTTGGGATAAGGAGCCTAGCTCAGCTGTGACCACACCAGACAAGTCATTAGGAGCAAACAGCACCATCTCAGTTTTACTCTCATTGAAATGCAAAAAAATTGTAGGCCATCCACAGTTTCATTTCTGCGAGGCGTTCAACAAGGGACTTGGACTGCTTCAAAGGCAAATAAACTTGGTAGTAGCTCCAAGGGGCAACCAGTATAAGAAAACAGTAAGGGTCCAAGGACTTACCCTTGTGGTACTCCACAAGTGAGAGGGGCAGTAGTGGACACCGCATTCCCAACTTGGACGGAAAAGCTTCTGTTTGTCAGATACGATCCGAGCCAAGCTAAGGCCAGACCTTTTATTCCCACATAGGTCTCTAACCGGGACAACAAAATCTGATGGTCAACTGTATCAAAGGCTGCTGTTAGGTCCAACAGCAGCAGCGCAACAGTGTGACCAGAGTCCAAAGTTAAAAGAACATAATTAAAAACCCTCAACAGAGCGGTCTCGGTACTGTGGCCAGTTTTTAAACCTGACTGAAAAACTTCAGAAATGCCATTTTTGTTGAAAAATGAGCCCAGCTGCAGGTATACAATTTTTCCCAGGATTTTTGACTCCAATGGAAGCTTGGAAATAGGCCGATAATTGGAGAGATCACATTTGTCCAGGCTTGATTTCTTTAATAAGATTTTGTACCACAGCGTATTTAAAAACATAAAAGGAACCACTCGACTTGCTAGGCTGCCATTAATGATATCCAACACATAAAGGTGCCAGTGTTGGAAAGAGCTCTTTAAAAAGATGCGGAGGGATCACATCATTGGGAGAGCCTGTCATTTTCATTTGGCCAAAAACTTGTTCCAAGCAATGCAGTGTGACAGGTTCAAATTGATTAAAAACAGCTGAACAAGTGGCAGATGTGCCAGGGTAATAAGCAGGACGACTGATAAGGGCCCTAGTGTTTTCAAAAAATCCTCAGACATTTTCACAGAGTCTTCAGGACAGTGTGATTCAGGAACCCTAAGAACCGTTTTAATTGTGTCAAAAAGAACGCGAGGGTTCTGACCATTGGAGACTATAAGGTCAGAATAGTGTCTCTCAAGATCTGAAAAGACACATCCAACTGATCTTCCTTCCACTTTCTTTCTGCCCTTCTACATTCGCATCTGGCAGCGCGTGTGACATCATTTAACCACGGTTCAGACACAGTAAGACCATGAGTGAGAACAAGATCTAGAGTGTGCCCATGTTCATGTGTGGGGCCACCTACACACTGCGCAAGGTTAAAACATTCCAGCAGACCTCAGAAGTCTTTAGCAAGCGGCTTTTCAGGACAACACACGTGAACGTTAAAGTCCCCTGCAGTAAGAATACGGTCATACTTTAGCGCAAATTCGGTCAAGAAATTCGAAAAGTCACTAATAAAAGTTTTGTTGTATTTCTGTCCATCAGAAACTCACTGTGCATCATGTTTTCTTGAACTATTTACTGATTTGTGCGAGACACGGCTAATCCTTAGGGAAATAAGACAAAGAGCAGTGGCCTCCTCAGGGTTGACTTGGAAGTCACATGTTCCTCATGTGCAAAGGGCCCCTATAGAAGTACAATCAACCACTGTATTACAGAGGTTTGACCCGGATTACTTTTATCTCCTTAATGTCTCTGCAATCAATGGGATATCACACGTTTCTCTAGGAGCACACAATGAACGCCGACTGATGTAGGTTTTTCTAAGGCTGATGCCGATATTTTGGGATGTTAATTGGCCGGTGCAGATATGCTCAGCCGATAATTTTGACCAATATTTTTGGCTGATTTTTCCAAATGTCTGGTCTATAATCCTGTAAAAACAAATACTTGGCCGCTGCAGCACTGTCCGATTTTATTTTATTACTTTAGGTGATCCAATCATAGTTTCTGTCCCAGCTTCGATTTGTTGTCGTTAGCATTAGCATATTGTTACTAGCCAATGGCATTTTGCGCGGCGATCAAAAATACAATATTGAAGGTTAAAACTAATTTGGAATTTGGAAATCTCCAGATTCTGCACTTCAAAATGACCATATTGACGGAGGTTTAGTGAAACTTGCGTTTAACAAACTTGAAGCTAACCAGTTTTCATTGCGATGTTTCTCACCTCCCCTGAAACCTAGGGAGTTGTGGGAGGACTCGTTTTAAAGCCCTGACTTTGCTTTCTATTATTTTCGGTCCCGGAAATATCGGCGCTAGATCGGCCGATAGCCGTTATTGTAAAATACGCAAATATTGGCCCATGAACTAAGGTGAAATTATTTAATGTAAAAAATGTGTAGTATTTATTGGCAATACTCAGCATGAAGTTCTGAACTCAACCCATTAGAATAGAACATCCAACAATGACTATAGGCTAAAATTTCGCAAATCAATGTAGATTTCCTTTCAAAATGAATTTATTTTTTCAACGTCCTTGTAGAAAAGCTTTGGGGTCCCCTTGTAGTGCCTCTGTAGTGCCGCGGCCCCCACTTTGGGAACCACTGTAATAAAAAAAAAGCTAAATATTTGTTTGGTTTACATAGTGTGCTTTGTGTCTTTGATAGAGATTAGAGTTGTTTGGACAAGATTAGAGACTCGAGGCCATAAAGGAAGCGAGCTAAGGCAAAATTAATTATGTCCGTAAAATAAATCAGTGCATGTCAACAATACCAAGCTAAATTCAAGCAGTTGTTCTTGTCCCAAAGAAATAGAGCTCAGAGTGGTCATTATACACTTCTACTATAACCTCAAACACCTAAATCTCATCAAATCAAGGCAGTTTTCTTTCACCGCATCAATATTTTATCGTTTACAGGCAATGATAATGATTGTTCTGAGAGAATTGATGATTAGACTGGACACTGAAGTACTCGGAGTTTGAACTCACCACTAGAGCCACGCCAGAGGAGGTTCCTAGGAGCGGCGGGCAGGGGCTGAGAGCGGCTAGAGCCATGAGGTACGCAGCAAACACTCCCCCAGCGACAGACAGGCAGCTCAGGCCACTCGCCGCCCTGAAGGACAGACGCCAACACGGTTAATTACAAGTTACATTACACAACATCTAAAATACAAGTGTTTCAATGACAAACTGTGTGTACTGCTTCAAACATGGGCTCGACAAGATACTGCTAAATTATCCTTATTGTATGATTATCTGACACCATAAACAAAGTCTTATACACAACAACAGCATGAATTGTTGAAAAAGTCTGGATTTAGTTCTTGTCATGATGATGTTTTCATTTAGCCTCATTTTGTTCCCGAGTTAGTCTTAGTCTTAGCAGGGCTTTTGGCACAGTTTGACCAAAAAATACATTGGTTTATATTTTAGTTTCAATGTGTGATAGTCGGCCCTCTCACATAAGTGTCCAGAATCTAATCCAGTGGTGCCCAAACCGTTTTCCTTGGAGCGAAATAATGCAAGCATAATTGTGGGCTAAGGACCAAACGCAATCAGATCTATTATTAAAAGGTTTGGAAATGCTTTTTAATGTATTGTTTTTCCTTTTATTTCAAAACTATTAAGATTGTAGATTCTCACTTTGCTTTGATTACTGCTTTGCACTTTTGACACTTTCTCAATGAGCTTCACCATGTAGTCACTAGAAATGGTTTTGATTTCACAGACTGTTGAAACCCATTTCAGATGACTGCCTTACAGTATGAAGCTCATTGAGAAAATGCCAAGAATAAAGGGTGACAATCACTGGTTGTTCTTTTAGTAAGACAGGTTTGTTTACCTGCTTTACTAGTTTCGATCACTTCCTGTGATCTTCCTCAGACGCGTCACCTGGTGGTGGAGGTGGCGCCCGCGAAAGAAAAATCAGTCTTACTAAAATAACAAATCAGTAATAGTTTAATCTAAGAGGACAGTATGAACCTTTTGCATAAAGAGTGACAGGTTTGAAGAATTTTATGATATAATTTGAGTTATTTCACGCTTTTTTTTTGTTTCCTACATAATTCCATGAGCTCATTCATAGTTTAATGCCTTCAATGAGAATCGTACAACATTAATAGTTTTGACTGGGTACTGTAACGATCCAATAGTTCTAGTATTTATGAAGAAACGCGTGTTTGGTTTCCTCTCCAGTGCACAAATTAATTAAAACACACACTCTTGATGAGTTTAAGCACCATCTTGCGGGCCAAATCCAACCCATTGGAGAGACGAATTTGAAATTGTCCTGTTTTCATTGAATCGCAGAGAAAGTGTGTTCTTCTAGTTACAGTATGGTGGTCATGTAATATCCATGTTTCTAGTTGAACATGTTTTGCCTGGACAACAGATGAACTTTAACTGCTGCTGCTTATTACTATCATGTTGATGATTACCGTGCATTGTCCAAAGTAAAGTGAATAATTGAATACTATTCAATATACAAAATTCAATAAATCTTACCTCATAACAAAAAACATGGCCAGAAAGCAGGCGAGTGGGTTGGCTATGTTGCCCAGGACGACAGACAGGTGAAAGGTCATGTTGCTGTAGGGCAGGCTGGTGAAGCTCTGCACTGAAGGCAGGACTCCGTTGGTCAAAGCGTTGGATAAAGCCAATAACACCAGGAGGTATATGTTATGCGGCGTCCAGAACGTCCGACTCCGAGGCCGCGGTTCCTCGAGCTCCACATGTTGCTCCGACACCGGCGTCCCGTTGTGCAGGGGGTGCGTCTCGTCCCCGCTTTTTACCGCGGCAGTGTTGTCCTGCTCCGGTGGGGAGTCCATTTCAGCCGTTTGTCTTTTGGTCAGCGCCAGAAAGCTCAAAGCCGAGACCGTGAGCATGACGCACAAGAACCAGAAGAAATTTTCAGCAGGGAAATTCTCCTTAAAATACTCGGGCTGGGCTGTGCCGTTGACAGACCTGCACTCCACTTTGCTCACACCTTGCCCTAAAGCGACGATACAGGGGAATAAGGCGCTAAATCCCTGCCCGATGAAGAAGGTGCGGATATACTGAGGGGGGTATCTGAACATGAACGGCAGAAAGGTCACAGTGGACGTACAGCAAACGAACGACAAAACAAAAGTACAAAGCAGAAAGGGAATCGATCGTTCCTGTCCCGCCACGGTGACTATGTGAGACCAGAAAATGGCCAGAAACGCAGCGGTGATGATGGCCAACACCTGGATACAGTGGATGACGATCCGTTCGTTCAGCCGTCCCGGGGCGCAGTGGTGAGTGATGGTCACTGCGATGGGACCCAGGTTTCCAAATGCAATGAGCACCGAAAGGTAGGCAGGCAGGTTCCACCCTACAACAAATTAAGAAAAACTCTCTTTATTGACATAATTTAATCTTCTGATACTGCTGTGGCATGTGGATTAAAAAACGACACAATCTGGACACATTGCAAGTGAAAATAATTGTTTAAGATAAATGGGAATTAATTGAAATATACAAAATAATAATAGAATAAAAAATTGTACATACAAGATGATGAATTGCAATGTAATGAATCCCCAGTTATTGTCTGTAGAAATATATTTATTATTTTTACTCAAATTTAAATGTTCAAAAATTGGTTACAATAAATAATTTTAATGGATGGGAAACTTTATTTTGGTCCTTACTTTATTTACCCTGCAATTTACCATTTTCCATCGTCCATTTAACATTTCATGAAGATTATGAAGCCCAAGGTGTGGAGCATCATTATTTAGTTAATAATTATGTAGTTTATTTAATTATTAAGTAGTAGCCTTCCTACTCCAACTTCCCTCTGGAGCTAAGACGCTAACAGAGTCAGCTAAACGTAGATGCAGCGAAAAGCTCCTTTCTACGGACAAAATAGACATATTTATTAGACCGTGGCGGACACAGATTGTCCCACCAGTCGGGCAAAGGGCACATCAGGACACCCCCACCCCGGGAACAGACACTGACCTTCGGGGAGCACATTGACCACCACCGGCAGCTCGAGCCACAGGCTGTTCACGGAGATCCAGGAGCCCATCGCAAACAGCGCGATGAGGCCGTGGGTCACCGCCGCACTGTCCCACCAGCCGCCGGACATCGTGCCACTGTCTCTGGACGGAATAAACAGTCAAAGAGTCTCAGGAAGACTCGACTCGTGTGTTGAAGACGGTAGCACCATGGATCTGTTATAATATTCGGGTAGCACCGTGAAGTACACGCCGACGTAGTATGAATGGGCGCGGTTACGCAAAGGAAGTACCCGCCCCCTGCGCGTTCAGGGGCTCATCCAACATGTTCATTTGGGTTTATATCATTGAAGTAAATATAAGGTTTATATCAGTTTATATCCTTTTAACAGTCCAGTCCCAATGGACCAATGAGTTTTTGTGTGTGTGTGTGTTTTTTTAAGATTCCAATAAAACAAAGGTGATAGTTAAATGAATGCGGTTTAACTAGTTTGAGTGAGTCGACGCTTATGAAGATTTACTGATTATTTAAGAGAAGGAAGCAGAAAAAAACATAAGAAAAAGAGTATTTCTAAAACAAGAGCAATTAATTAATATAGAATAACAATAAATCACATATTATAATATACCAATTTCCTTAAAGGCACACTGCGTAACCTTTTGGATTATACTGTGGCCAGCAACGCAAAACATGCTCCTAATGAAAGTGAAAATTATAATTTTTGCAGCAAAATAATGCATTTGGATGAGGACCTCACCTATTTACATCACTTTTAGTCAAGATCTCCATGGAGACGAGCTGGTGATGACCCTGCTCCCGGTAAAGTAACTGTCAGGTTTGAGGATTTATTTGGTTTGTTTAGGTTTTTAAATCAACAATAAAAAATACATGCTATCTGTTGGCTTAAATGTTATGTGTTGTGGCTTAAGCTTTTGTAACAGTTAACTCTGTCACATGGTCCTAAGGCGCATAATGAAAACTCAAATACAGTGCAGTACTTACAAGTTAAATAAGGTAAACAGCACACTATGATAGGAATAGGAAGAGTGTTTATTAAATCTAGAGAAGCAACATAGTTCAAGGTAGGTGCAAAACAATACATGGCACATAATCTTTTTGTAGGTTTCCTTTTATAGTAAGTACATTATTGTTGCAAAATGTAGAACTTAGTAAATTAATCACATTCATAACACGTAGTCGTTTTCTTTATTGTAAAATATGATTATCACAAATATTTAAAGCACATTTGGATACATGTTCAATCGCATATGAAACTTCACGATTGCAGTGGATCTACACTTAGTTCTGCCTGCTGCTGTGTCCCCGTCACATCACTGCTTTTCTGCTTGGGGTATTTTTTGTACGTCCTTTTTGGCTCGAGGACCAGCGAGAATCCCGGTTTGACCCGCGGCAGTGCCATATTTAGTTTCGCTGAACTTGTAGTAGGTTTTCCCTCTGACTCCATCAGGTGTGGGCTAGAGTTGTTCAAGATCATTATTTGGTAGAGGACTTCGCAGCGGATGCACTCCGTTTTCTCAGCTCTAGAGAAACGTTCAAAACGCAACATCATTTTCTCGAAATCCTCCCGCGTCCTGCACGGCCCCCCGTTCCTCATTACCATGCCAATGATATAATCTTTGTCAGTTATTTCTGGAAAACGAACAAGGCGCCTTTTTGCAGGTTGTGGTTTCTCTTCAACTTCCTCTTCATTTTCATCACGTCCTGCGTTGACCTCTCCTTGTCCGTATTCATCTTTTGCATCATCGTCGTCGTCTTCCTCAGAGCTGGCAGAGGAGGCGTCGCTGTCAACTTGTTTCTTGACATTGTAAAACGTTTGAAAGGGATTTTCTACCATCAAAACCGAAAAAGTGCACCGTGACAACTTGTGGCTCAGCTCCGGGGATGGGATTTGTGAATATCTCCCGCCCGGTAAATAATCCCTGAGGTGATTGTCTGCGGCTGTAGCGATCGCCTTCACCACTCGCTTCAAACTCGCTCGGATAAGCTCTCTGTTTGTGGGCCAGTACCCACAAAAGCTGAAAACACCGTTGTAGGTTCTCTCTGAAAATGCATTCATGGCAAATACATTCTTGCGAATCTCCGGCTCCAGCATTGACGACGGCTCCTTGCTCCAATTCAAAAACCTCTGATACAGCCACAGCAAGTATGTGGGGTACATTGTAAAGGTAGCCGCACTTTTCAACAACTTCAAGTAGGGGCCGAGTATTTTGCAGTAGATTAAAGCCAAAACACAAACGAAGCTCTGAATTATTGAATCATTAGCATCATTGGTCACGCTCTCTAGAACAATATTTGGACATGTGTCGCTTTCCAGAGCGAGCATGTCAGAGAAAAACAGCCCGACCTCTTTGTAATGGTGAATGAGACCAGCAGATGCTTCAAAGTAATTGCATATTCTGTCGGTAGAGTGTTCCATCAGCTCGGAAGGATTTTTCTTTTCCTTGCAAAAAGCCATCCAATGCTTTCTAAACGTCCTGTTATGCGGGGAGTTGGGGCTTAGTAAAGCACACGCCATGTGGATATATCGCGATGTGGCACTTTCACCAAAATTTGAAAAACCTTCAAACTTTGGCAATTTGTCTCGGCCAAGCGTTGACCCTGATGTCTGAATGATGTCCTTTTCCAAACTCATTATCTGCTCCTCCACTATCTTGTGAACCTCGGCAATAAAGTTGGCATTGTGATGTATAAACTCCACAGGGGTACCAAGTGAAATCCTAAATGAATTTTCAGTCAAAGTTTTCTCAAATTCTACCACTTCTGGTTTCTCTTTGCACATCAATGCATACTGATTTTTCAGGAGTTCAAGAGACACTTCTTTACATTCCTCAGAAATGCCATCATAGAAACTTGACAATTTATGAACAGACGCAACTGCAATGTCCAGCAATGTTAATGATTCGTCATAACCACCTATGATCTCTAAGCTGTTGGGTTCATCTTGATCTTGACTGCTTTCTTCTTTTATTGTATTTTGTTTAATATTTTTTTCTCTCACAACTGTCTCCTCCTCTGTGATTTCGTAGCATTCTGGTTCTTTCTTGATGGTTACTCGTTTGAAAATAGGTTGGTCTTCCGTTTTACGCTTTTTTACCACAATCTTTGACTCTTCTGGCGGCTCCTCAAGGGATGTGAGGTCAAACGGACTAAGAAGCAAACTTTCTATTGCAACGTATCTCCTATTCCTCCGGCTTTTTGTCTCAGAAGTACTGCAGTACATTTTCAGGGTTTTAATCTTTGCCTTGAGCCCGGAAAACACTTTTGAATATTCCTCATTCTTACAAAACTCTGGAGCAAAGTTTTTAAGCCAGTGAACAATGACAACAGGCGCAAGATTTTCCCTTTGGATAAATTCCTCCAACTCGAGAACCAAACCATTTGTAACTTCTATTAATTGTGCCCTCTCTGAAAAGTCACTCAGTTGTAGAAGGTCCTGACGTTCAATTCCTATGCTATCACAAATGGGTCCTACAAAGTCAAAATTGACAGCTAACTCGAGAAAAGCTAGCCTTGAATCTCCAAATAGACTCAAAGTAGTGGTAATGCCTCTTTGAATCAAGCAGCGAAAGTCGGCTGTCTTATGTGCAGGAAATACTTGTTTGAGCCAATCGATAATGGACCTCCACGGAAAGTTGTTGTCTTCCTTTAAAAGTCCTACTTGAATCAAGACTCTGTTTTTGCAGATCCCGCGATCAAGGTCTAATCCTTCGCCGGACCGAGGGCCAATGAAGTCTGCAACGAGTTTCCAGTAATATTCATCTCCTAAAAAAAAAAAAAAGGTTGTTCCAGTAAATGTAAATTATAAACAAATAGACATACATAATTATGAATATGAATGAAATGAAAAAGACCCATAGGTTGAGTTCATATGACAATTTTAAATGTATAAACCACTGATGTTCATTTATTGCTGAGAAGAAATTTAAAATAGTTAGCCACATAGCATAATTGCCTAAATCATATTTCAAAGTTTTTCAAAGTTGTTTATCGATATTGTAACAATACATTCAACCAGATGTGTGAATAAGTATGCAAAAAGAAAAAGACTGTTCATCAATTGCTTACCCATTAAAAGTGACTTAGGCAGAATATGCCATGACTTAGGCATTTTGTATTGGTCATAAAATGTGAATGAAAAAAAGAATGAATAGACAGTGTCTGCCTAAACTAATACCACCCAAACATTTTCATTTGATCATATTTTTATTGGCCATAACATGTAAATGTTCAAAGGAGAGGGAAGAATAAGTAAGTATTCCCCCAGGGATCGGTGCTGGGACCTAAACAATTTTTATTATATATCAATGATTTATACTTGGTTTCCAAAAAGCTTAAACTGGTCCTTTTGGCAGATGATACAACAATCATACTCTCAGGTGCAGACTTCTTGCAATGTTCTTTGGAAATCGTGTAATGAATGTACAATTACCAGTTAAAATTGGCAACGAAACCATTTAAAGAGTCTATGAACATACATTTCTTGGTGTAACACTCAATCATAAAATTAGCTGGAAACCTCACATCATAAAAATTAAAACTAAAGTTGCAAAGATTTCAGCCCTAATGAATAATTCTAAATATATTATAAACAACAAAGCTCTATATACTATATACTGTTCACTTACCCTTCCCCATTTAACATACTGTGTAGAGATCTGGGGAAATGTGTATAAAAGTAATCTTGACCCATTGTTTAAAGTTCAGAAAAAAGCAATAAGAATAATCCATTTAGCCGGATACCGTGAACACGCACATCCATCATTCTTTAAATCAATTAAATTTGAGGACCTTACTGAATTCAAGATGGCTCAAATCATGTTCAAAGCCTCACAAAAGTCGCTTCCTGAAAGTATACAATAGATGTTCTGCAAACGAGAAGTCAAATACAACTTGAGAGGTAAAATTAGTTTCGATAAACAGTACTCCAGAACAACCTTGAAAAGTATGTGTCCCACGAGACGTGGTGTAGAAATTTGGAAAAATCTAGATCAAAGCATCGAACTCTGTAAAAATCTGGCACAGTTTAAAAAGATCTACAAAGAATCCATATTCCTCAAATATGAACAGACATTGTGAGTGTTGTTGTATATTCTTTTGCTGTTGTTTCTTAATTTTGCTGTTTTTTTTTTATTACTGTTCTTTATTTGGCGTTACCCTGCCATATGTTCCCTTGTTTATGATTTGTTTATAATTTGTTAAATGCAATGTTATTGGTTTTACTTTTGGGGTGGGCGCTTATAAGGCTTTGGCCCACTCCTTTTGAGCAGATAAACTGCTCAAATAAATAAATAAACTAAACTAAAGTAAGTACACCGCCTGAATCTCACTGAACTGCAGCAGTTTTGTAAAGAGGAATGGTCCAAGATTCATCCTGATCGTTGTGAGCGTCCAATCTGCAACTACAGAAAAAAAGTTATTGCTGCAAAAGGAGGGTCAGCAGCTATTTAATACAGGGGTTCACTTACTTATTCCACGCTATTGTGAATGTCTCAGGTTTTTCTGCAAAATATCTTTATATCTTGTGAATTAATGTTTCTGTTGATGATAGCATGTTGTCCAGGCCCTGAGGCAACAAAGCAGCCTCACATCATGAAGCTCACAACTATCTGGATGAATCTTGGACCATTATAGTAATATTATTAACTAGTTCTAATTATACCTAGGGTGGCCATAGTGGCCATGCCGCCTTTGCTGTGCCCAATCCCGTCAGACCTGTAAAGCTAAGCAGGGAAGGGCCTGGTCAGTACTTGGATGGGAGACCGTTGCCTGGGGCAATGGAGTGAGTGAGTGGTTGGTGGTGGTCGTAGGGGCCGATGGCACAGATTGGTTGCCTCGCTTCTGTCAGTCTAGCCCAGGGCAGCTGTGGCTACAATAGTAGCTTACCACCACCAAGTATGGAGTGGATGAATAATGCAATGGAAAGCGTCTTTAAGTTTCCAGAAAAGCGTTATATAAAACCGATGTATTATTATTTATTCCTAATATTGCAAAATGTCTTTTTATTATTACCTAATTCCTATTATACCTAATAAGAAGAAATTAGGTAATATTCTTACCTAATGTCTGGTCAGAACAAATCTTTACACTTCACCAGTGTTTGCTATACTTCATATTTTGTAGCAAAAAATGTAATTTAACGTTTAAATAAATCAAATCCCTTTGACAGAAATTACATTTATTGTCTAAAAAATTTAAGAAATATGAAAACGAATCTAAAACAAGCTAATGCTTCACTTGGGGATATGCTTTCTGACATTTTGTTTGTAGCATCAAAACTGCCTAAGTCAAAGAGATGACTAACCCCCGGCTCACATTAACTACGGTCAGGGTTTGGTCCGGGTTCGGTCCTGATCCGGTCCGGGTTTGTCCCAAACTACCACCCACAGTGAGTCCGGCTGACACTGTGGCTCCGCCAGCTCCGTCGCCAGATGCTGCGTCAGGCACAGAAACGGCCCTCGCGAGAACAGAAGCGCACGTGAGTTATAAATAGCCCCATATATAGGTATTTTTGTAACAAAAGCCGTAACAACGACTCTCCCCAGTAAAGTGGATGCTTTGCAACCAGTGTTTGGAATAACGCCGTTTAAAATAAATAAATAATATTTTTCCAGAAACGGAGTAATCTAATTCATTACTCTCCCCGTCGTTACAACGCCGTTATCGTTACTGGACATAAAATGCACTGCGTTACTATATTGATTGAATAAACTGTGTAATCTGAATGCTAAACCGAGAATCGATGGAGCAGCAGAGATGGCGAGTCAGGAGGAGTAATTTTCTTTGGCCAAATTGGCCGACAGTAGAGAATACAGAAAAAATTAATTAAATACAACATTTGACCCAAGTCAGTGACTAACAAAGTGTTAGTCCTTAGCTCATTTTACAAATGCAGTCAAAGCGCCATCATCGCACTGGAAATGAAAGGCTTTTCTCGTCGTGCTTCGTAACATTTTCCAAGAAAACGGCAAACTACAGGTACATTTACTTTTATAAAAGTGTGTTAAGAACTCAGCAGCTAATATTTTTGATTAGGACATTATTTAAACGCACGTGTGTTCAGTCAGACTGATGCGCTGTCTCATAGCGGCTCTTCCTGAGAGAGTGGCCGGGTTTAGAGGCGCTTCCCTCGGCCAGTCTGCGCAGGCCGGCTCCGGAGCCGCTCTAGAGCGTGGCAGAGCTAGGTCCTTGTTGAATCGCTCGAAACTGACTTTTGATGACTTTAGTGCTCTAGATTTGTCCCTGCGTAATATTTCAGCGGTGAGAGACTTATTATTTTACACCCGAAGCCACGTTAAAGCGCGGAAGGGGATCTACAGCCCAACCTTCGCTGTGCAGCTGATGCGGTTAGATCTGGACAGCGTTGGGTCGTAGATTCTGTCTGAGTTATAGTGCAGATGAGTGGGGTACGTCCGCGTGACACCTGCCGCTCATTCTTATGTATACTCACTGTCTAGAAAGTTACTACTTGTTGAGGTGGGGGAGATCGTAGCCCCACCCATCCTCAAAATAAGATAAAAATTTGTATAAAAGAAATTGGTTTATAAATGAAATATTATACCATATAATAACATTAAAACATTTACTTGTTGTTAAAGTACGTGGTACATTTTGAAACTTACTCAGATTAGCCTCAATCACAACCTCTTTATCACACAATGAATTGTCATCAGCTTCATCCATGGTTAACTGTCAGAAGAGAAAAACAGAAATTCAAATATGTGTTAGTCGTAAATATTTAATAAAATACCATTTATAATATTACAAGATTTAGGATAAAATATGTCTTTGGCTTTAGCAATGCACACAAGACAACCTGCAAATAAAAGTTGAATAATAAAAAAGAAAAATCCCCCAAATTTGATCAAATAAATGTTTTCAATATAATTAACAATATCTTACGCAACTTCAGGATGAATTATATTATTAGTAAATAACATCGAAACCAACACGTGTGCTAACCATGCTAATGCTACAATTTCACTTCAAGCTACTGTTAGCATGGTTGGCTAACTAAATAGTAACACAAACCACGCATAAAATTAAATTAAAACAACACAATTCATAATTTGCTACGTTTATTACGCATTATTAAGAAGTGTGCCCTTGCGTAAAGTTTTAAAATATGCATTATATTATAAAATAACTGACCTTACAGATAAAAATGCCCCACAACACGAGCGACACGAGCAGCGTAGCGTCGCTTGGTCGCGCTGATCTGCCGCCCTGTGATTGGCTGGTTTACCGGAAAGCGGCTTTCTGTGGGGTTTTTTCTGCCAATCACGTTGCAGGAGGTCGCTGTGCATTGTGGGAGGGTAACAGCAGCACCAGGGTTTGTTAGTTTGGAAACCCTAGCTGCTATATTGTTAATTGTCATCCTTTCTTCAATGGTTTCATACAATTAACGTTTATCCTGCATGAAAACCCGTATGAATAACGTCTACGGTAAAGCGGACCTTGTCGAGCTGGTGAGTCCGAGTGTTTTACATGCATTTCTCAGCTCCCTCTGAATGTTTTTTTAGGCTAAATCAATTACGAAATTAGTTTGTTGTCGTTTGTCTTCCCTTTTGAAATCTGCACTGAATACATAACTGTTTAAAGCGTGTCGACTAACGTTGCAGCATGTACTCTAATATCTCATTTATGAATATATATCTCCCACTTCCTGTTTTTAAATTCGAGATGTCTTTCTTTGCCCTAGCAGAGAATTATAGAAACTTGATGGACTCCACAGAAGAAGGAGGGATGTCTGGCTCTGGCCAAGGACACTCGCGTGACACAGGTAAAAAAATAATAATACAGTAAACTATAATAAAGTGTGTACTAATGTGTGTAATAATGTGATTAATACTGCTAGACACAGCAAATAAAGATGAAGCTCGAATTGAAGTAAAAGCTCTGTATTGTTGTTGACAGACATGTGAGGAAAAAAACACATATAACGTTACAGTGATAGAATGTGCACGTGCAGCTGCGTTTGTTACGTGCAGCTGCGTTTGTCATTCGCGTGAATGATCGTAAAATCGCAATATTTCTTTCTTACAATAATGGTGACTATACATTTTCAATCGGGACATCCCTACGCATATTATAGTGAATAAATCTGTCTTTTGCACAATGCACACAAACGACTAGCAATTTTGATATCGGAATCTTCTAGTCATATAATGCTAGTATTTAGTCACAGTAAAACGGAGAAAAATGTTACTCTGTAGATAGATTTGCCGCACACACCCCAATTTATTTTTGATTGCATTGGGGACATTTCAGGAACTATAATGGCATTTAAAATGGTAGTTTCTGCCTAATGTGACATAACTTGGTATAACCTGATTCTTCTCCTTATGTAGGTGATGCTGTGTCTTTAAAAAGAAAGTCTGAGGCAAAACCAAAGAAAGGAGGAAAGAAGCACAAAAAAACTCGAGCTGCTCAACTGGGTTATACGGTGCATCAAGGAGAGGACATGCTCCTCATTGTGTCCAGTACTACCTCCCAGTATCAAGATTCGAGATGGATTAAGCCAAAGAAAGGCAAGAAAAAGAAGAATCAGGTTCAAAACAAAAAGAAAAAGACGGTTCGCCCAAAGCCTGTGACATACGACTCCCTAATTGAAGAGGAAAAAGAGGAGACTGCTGCGCTTGTACCACTTGAAGCATCAGACAACCGATGGGGAGAGAGTTTGCCAGAAGAGGTGCTCGTGCACATCTTTCAAAAAATTGTTGTGCAAGATGGAGCTGTGCCATTTCTCTGCAGGTAATATTGCAATACACCCTTGTAGTTTTGCCATACATTTTCAGTCCATCCATCCATTTTCTTCCACTTGTCCGTTGCCGGGTCATGGGGGCAGCTGTTGGAGCTGCCCAAATCACATTGCACCTGCCCCTATGGCTCCTCCTGCAGGTGGTGGGTCCACAGAGGGACGGCCTCATGGTTCTAACCGGGCCTGTTGGTCTCTCATAAGGGGCTTCTGAACCGCTCTTTGTCTGACCCGTCACCTAGGACCTGTTTGTCCTGGGAGACCCTACCAGGGGCACGAAGCCCCCGACAACAGAGCCCCCAGGATCATTCGGGCGCTCAAACCCCTCCACCACGTTTAGGTGGTGGTTCCAGGAGGGGACATTTTCACTCTGATTAAAAAATGAAACCATGTTGGTAAAGGCTTAGCAATATTTCCAAGTGTGGTTAGTGAGGGAATAAGAGGACCAGAGGAGATGGCTCCTTCCAAGCTGTCGCTGACGCTCTGGAATGGTTTTCCACTTTTCTTACGTCTGCTTTATTATGTTTATGCAAGAGCAAACTAAAAAGCTAAAGCCTAGTTTCAAAGCGTTTTAATTATAGTAGATTAAGGGTTTTTTGTGACAGTAACTGTACTTTTCAATTGTCTTTTTGTGACGCTCTTTTTAACTTATCTGTCTGTGAAAGGTGTTATATAAATAAACGTTACTTACTTACAATTCATGAATAACAAAAATCCAAACCGTTATTATTGGGACTGCTAAGATCACAGTTCATGACTTAATGATTCCAGGTGGATGACATTTTTTAGGTTGAATGTCCCCTTGGGCTTGGGGAGCAACAATGATTTTCTGTTTCTGGTTCTATTTTCAAACCACATCTTTTTGTTTTGTTCTTTATTCTTGTGTAGAGCGGCCAGAGTCTGTCGTTTGTGGCATACTGCAGCGTCCAGTCCAATCCTGTGGCGAAGTGTTACCATCGGCTACTGTTGGATCGAACCAAGGAGGAGTCAGCTGCCCAAAACGACGAAGAAGATAATGGACACCATCAGCTGGCTGGCAGAAAATCGGTACAATAAAAACATTTGTCTAAATCCAAGTGCTATGTCAGTTGTTGTAATAGCATTTTGTTTCGTTCTGTAGATTGCCTCAACTGCAGGAATTCTCTTTATGCCACTGGGTACACAATGTGAATCATGCAGTACAAGTAAGTACTAAATGATCACCCTATGTAACACTGCAGTAATTAAATGTTCAATTTTTAAGGCCTATTCGTTATCTTGGTCTGCAGTCAGTACCACTTTTGAGACTGCATTTGACAGCACTCATTCCTTAAACCACTTGTTACAAATTACAGATGTAGGGACAAAGTTATATAAACATTAACTGCCAAACTCATTCTTTCAAAATGTTTCTTATTACAAAACTGCAAAAGGGTAGTAGTGTATAAAGCTGCACAGTGTGGCTGCTGTCATAATGTTTCCATTGAGCATTAAATAGCATTAGGCAAGTTTATTTGTAGAGCACAATTCATACACAAGGCAATTCAAAGTGCTTCACAGTTGCATAAAATTACAAGAAAACAGATCAAATCAATCATTAAAACATCAACATAAAAATTAATCAATTACAGTAAAAGGCAAGAGTGCAGATAAAATACTTTCAGTTTTCATATGCTCGAGTAAAAAGAGCTGTTTTCAGCCTAGATTTGAACATTGTCAGAGTTGAGGCCTGTCTCACATCCTCATGAAGACTGTTCCAGATTTTAGCTGCATGAAACTGAAACGCAGCCTCACCGTGTTTAGTCCTGACTCTGGGAACCACCAGGAGACCCCTCCCTGAAGTTCTCAGGGCCCGAGATGGTTCATACGGCTCTAACACGTCAGAGATGTACTTTGGTGCTAAACCATGAAGAGACTTGTACACAAGGAGAGCTGTTTTAAATTCTATTCTCTGAGTGACAGGAAGCCAGTGCAGAGACCGGAGCACTGGACTAATATGGTTGTATTTCCTGGTTCTTGTCAGGACTCGAGCAGCAGCGTTCTGGATGTACTGCAGCTCTAACAGCTCGTTTAGAAAGGCCAGTGAGCAGCCGTTACAGTCGTCTAACCTGCTGGAGACAAATGCATGGATGAGTGTCTCCAAGTCTGGTTTTGACACTATTCCTCTGATCTTAGCAATGTTTTTCAGATGGTAAAAAGCTGATGATGTTATTGCTTTGATGTGGCTGTTTACATTCAGGTCTGAGTCCATGATTATTCCATTTCTAACCTGATTTTTTGGTTTTAGAGAGAGAGACTCAAGGTGACTGATAACACTTTGTTAAAAAGCATTAAATGAATTAAGGCCTTAAGTGTCATTAAAATGCATTACATTGGATTGAAACTGGCATTATTCATTCATCTTTTTCTATTTGAGCAGCTTATTTGGTTCCAAAAGGAGTAGGCAGAATCAAGGAGCTTGTACACGCCTACCCCTTTCCAAATTGACATATATGAAAGTAAACGTTTACAGATTTACAGACGTTTCAAAAGGATGTCAACTAAGTGCATCCAGTACCATATCATGAACATATGACGTCATACATACTCTTGACGTGAGGAGAACATACGCAATACCATTACTCATGTCAGTCCATGTCCATAAATCCAAATGTATTCGATGACAGTCCTTAGTATAGAACATTTTGTGTAAATATTTACACAACACATATTGTATACATATACATACGTTTATATACATATACAACAATATAAATATAAATGGTGTGCATAGCCCTTCAGAGAACAAAAACCAAAATGTATTTTTTGTTAATTTTTTAATTTCTGGGGAAATAATTACTTCGACTTTTCTGGCCTATAATACATTCAGCTTCAATTTTGGCTGAAATTATACACGGTTTTCCTCAAAAGTGTGTATGTGGAATAGAAATATAGTTAAAAAGCATTACATTTGACTTCCTGCTACCCGTCTAAACCCTGTATTAATACGATCTATATTTTCAGGCTGTGTCCCAGTTTTGCCCTCACCTGCGAACTCTAAAACTGTCACACTGCACGGGATTTTCAAAACGGGCCTTTAACGGACTCAGTCTTCACAGCCATTCCCTGCAGAGGATAGATCTCCAATATTCAGAGGTAAAGGACATTGGAAAGTGCATATGAATTTAAATTCTTGATCGCATATTTTATTGCAGTTTCAAGTTGAAGGTCTCCTTGACTTCCTGGAATCTAACGGAAGCCAGATCAGAGAAATATTGTTCACTCACGGACAGAAGATTGACAGAGTACTGGCTGCCTTCAGTGTAAGGCCATGTTGTTAATATCCTTTTAGCATAAATGTCTCATTTAAATTTTAAATGCATTTAATTGTGTTTGTTTTTTCCAGAGAGGCTGCTGCCCAAATATAGAGTTACTGGAAATCAATAGAAAGCTGGACACTAAACTATGTGAGCTGCACGTGTGCATTCAAGGGCTGCAAGTGGCATGCCCCAAACTCAAGGCAAGTGTTTCTAATTTATGATTTATTTACATCTCATTGTGGTTTTTATTAGACTTATTTGGTTGAAACATCCAAGTTAAAATAAGCTATTTAGACTGTAATTGTAAGTTCCAAACCTCTATAAAAGCCAAATGTGTGACAGCAGTAGATGTATCTATTCTTGTATTATCTGAATACATTTGCAAGTGACAGAAGTACTGCTCTTAAATGATCGGTTCCCACATTTGGCAAATGGTATCTTTCTGCTTTAGATTAAAGGTTTTTAATCCCCAAAATATTTCCTTTCAACAGACTTTTCGAATGTTGAACCTCATCCCCATGAACAAGACCATGCGCGGTGTGGAAGAGTCCTGTGGTTTTCCGCTGCTGGAGGAGCTGTCTTTAGCCACAACATCGTATTCTTTCACATCTGACAAAGACCTGTTGCACATCCTCTTTGGGTCGACCAAACTTCGAGTCCTGGACCTTAGAGGATGCTCCAGGATCACACCGGCGGGACTAGCTGCTCTGCCTTGCTCGGGTAGTCACAAAGAGGAACTTCATAAAATGATTTGATGTGTAGTCTTCTTTATTTTGCACTTTTACCACATTATCATCTCTCCACTTCAGTTAATTGATCCCTAGCCGTTTTCTATCTATATAATTATTACCCTTCAATAAGTTTAAGTTTATTGGTTTATTTGGTAGGGACCGTGCACGTTAATTAACAAGCCACACCGGATTGTAGCCTGGGGCTCATTTGCATCCCTTGTCCCACAGTCACACTCTCAAACACACCCTCATTCACCCTGGTCTATTGTACATGTTTTTAGTGGTAGGGTAAACCGGAGAACATGGGGACATGGGGAGAACATGCAAACTCCACACAGAAAGGCCTCATCCCTGGTGGGACTCGAACCCGGACCTTCTAGCTGTGAAGCATGAGTGCTAACAGCTATTCCGTGCCGTAGTAGAAGAATAGGTAGAAATATTATTTCAAAATAGGTATCGGAGAGTTGACTTTTTTTGCCACATATAAAGCACAGACAGAAAATCAAAATTGTGTTGCTGTTTAAACTTCTGTGCAAACCACCACTTGAGAATTTAATGTTGTGCAAAAATATTTCAAAGATATACCGGTACATAAAAAGTTATTAGTTACAGGAACAAAGACGAAAATAATAAGGGATCCAAACGCATCCAAAAACTCTATAATACTTGAAAAAGAACTTGAAATATTTTGTACCCCAGTTGTGTAACGATAGGGGGCAGTAGAGGACGGGAAAAGGAGAGTTCAGCTTCCTGACGGCCTGGTGAAGGAATCTACCCTGAACTAGAACTCAGAAAATTATTTGCCGTATTAGCACATTAATCACAATTTTATTTTTTGAAAATATTCTATCTCGATTTTTGATTAGATTTGATTATTTCATAATATAAATAAATACATAAATGATTCATGAACTTAGACTTGCCTTTGTTACAAACAACAAGATGATGATTATAAAGTCCCATAACGATGATTGAGATTGACCAAAATAGAGATTGCGATTTTGAATAATTGCCAAACCTTAATTAACATAAATAGTGTGCTCTTTTCTACTGTATTCTGTATTTTTTTGCTCAAGTTTTGTTTACACTATACCTATTTGTTCACTGTTTCCTTCACTGTCTGACCTCACCACTTTCCTCTCTCTGACAGACCTCGAGTGTCTCTTCTGGGGGCAGTACTTCACCAGCAGCGTTGGGTCGTCCTCGCTGCCTAAAACTGGACTCCATTTGTTGACGCAGAAGTGGAGCCGGACTCTGCAGCAGTTGGACATCGCGAACCAGCTCTTCACGGAAGAGGACCTGGAGTGTGCCATAAGCTTCCTCTCTCAGGCCCCAGACACACTGCGCTCTCTCAACCTCAGCGGCACCAGGATCTCGCTGGCACCACTCAGGTACACCAATGCAGTATTTTTTGTAAAATACTCATTGTTCCTCTAATAACTCTGTATCAGACTCATGCACTATATGTCCACACTCGGATCTGTTGCTAACACTTCATGCACCTGCACAACTGTAAAGACACTCGTGCTGTTGTTCTCTGTCAAATTGTTGTTGTCTTTATTATATTTTAAATGTAATCTTCTTATGCATGTCCTTTTATAGTCTTAAAGTTTAAGTATTTATATTTAACTATTTATCTAAGTTATGTGTTTTATGTTTCATGTTGCACGATTGAATTGAAAAAATGTCCTAGTTGTGAACCTTTTCACTAACAATGGCCGATAAAACAATTCTGATTCCCATGTATGTTCATTAACATGCACTGTCCTGACCAAATAAAATATTCAAATCAATGGGAATATTTACTGATCACCCTTTACCCACATGTTTTAAGTAAGTCAGTGCTTCCCAATGATTTGACTGAGACTATGGTGATATAAGCAGTCCATATTAATATTTATTTCTTTTTATTTTGGGTAAAACCGCTGCTTATTGCTTCTATTTTGTCATTTTTCAACAGTATAGTGCAGTTCCTGTGTTTGTAGCAATAAGAAGCAAAACATTTAGTTTCTTATCCTAATCAATTGCTCAGCTCATTTTTAGACTATGCTGGAGAAAATTAGAGAATGAGAGCCACCGTAGTCTTCTCTGATAACTCTGGGAAACACTTGTATGTAAAAACAGATGCATGTATTTTTTAATTGGATTAGATTGACCTATAGTTTTTAAAGAAAAAAAGATAAATATTTATAGATTTGTATTGAAACGAAACTTGTATTTTGTGGTCTTTACTTGTGGGATAATCAGCATCTGTCTGTAGCTTTTAGCTTTTAATGCTGCAATTGTAAGTGTTGCCATTAAATTTGGTGTTTAACTTATTAACCTCCACTTTATTTACCTGAGCCCCCTCTCAGTCATTATATAATGTGTGTGCTTTATATTTACAGGGCACTACTTGGACAAACGACACTAAATTACCTCAACCTGTCATCCTGCCGCTACCTGCCTCGAGGACTGAAGCGAACATACAGGGATCAAGAAGATATCCAGCAGCTTCTCGTCAAAATTGAGTAGTAATACAATTCTGTGCTTCAGTTTTCTTAGATACTCAAATACTGTTCTACATTTAACATTTTGTTACATTTTTGTAAAAATAATAAAATATAAAGTTGAATTCTTATGTTCTTATTTTTCTCCACTTGAGGATGCTGCTCTGCAAAGTCTTAGAAAGGACAGTCTGGAGACAAACAGATGTTGATATTTCTGAGTTTCAAGAAGGAGTCTATATTCCACATCTTAAATAATTACAGAAATCATGTGCACTACAGACAGTTTTTTTATTTTAAATTACAATATGTTTTCAATATTCAAAACCTCCTAGTGCAACGTTGGACCCAAGAAGAAACCATACACAAACTAGACATTGCATAACACCAACTATAAAGGAGCTTCCAGTGCAGATATAAACATGACAGAGGCAGACAGAATAGGATAAAAAGAAATTATACTGAAAAACTATAAGTCATTTTTTCAAAATGTTTAAAAAGTTATTTTCATCACAATAGTGTATACATATCTAAAGGTTATTGTATTTTTGCATTGTCTTATTTCTTATTTAGTGGAAGCAAGCTTAGTCCAGTTCTGGGATCAATGTTGCACCTCTCAACCAGCTGGAGATAGGTCAGGTTTTTGTGAGTGTTGGGGTTGTAGTGGTCTTCTGTTGGATTGTTTGCAAGAGAATCTCTAAGAAACGTTCAATTGTATTTGCTCCAGACTTGAACTGTTGCACCAGCTCTCTCCTCTTCTCCTCTGTGATGTATTTGGAGTAGAGGAGATCCCACATAGACACTGTGAGGCCTTTGTATTTTCCACCCGCTTTATTGGTTGTTTTTGATTTCAGAATAAGTTTAGTTGCCTCATCAACAAAGAAGTAAAATTCTCCTTTCTGGACAATCACCAACAAGCTCAGTCCAGTTCTTGGATCAGTAAAGCACCTCTCAACCAGCTGGAGATAGGTCAGGTTTTCGTGAGTGTTGGGGTCAAAAAAGCCTTTAGTGTCATCATCAGCGTCAGATAAAATCATGTTAATTTCTTCATCAAAGTATCCTCTTTGGTAGGCCACCTGCACAGGCACACGATGGCTATAAACTGGGTCTATGATCCCTCCAGTGGCGATCTGGGCTTCAAGCAGGCGGATACCATGATCTTTGACGATGAGGTCTTTCTTGAGCGCTTGGAACAAGGAGATCATTTTTTCAGTGTATGGGTCTTTATATCCAGTCACTGCTCTTTCTGCCGATAACAGTTTTTTTTTCCACTCACTGCCAACAACTCCCTGTGTCACAGCTTCCTCCACTGAGAGCTTCTTGTTCTTTACAGGGTCAATGACAAAGCCAGTAGCAGCTTGTGCTTCCAGCAAAACTAATGAAGTGCCTGGAGTTAGAAGGCGCCTCTGTTTGGCCTCATAGATGCTCAGTGTCTCTTGGGTGGACTGCAGATATACCCCCGCGATGCTGTTGGTGCCTTCAAGATATTTTCGGACAGAATCCATCTCACTAACTTCTTCAACTGTCAGTTTTCCAGTGTTAAGATCTTTGTAGAGGTCTTCATTGATAACCTCTGACTCCAGCAGCTCAGTAAGACTGACGTCCTTCCTGATCCCATGAAATTTAGGTGCTTGGTTGTTTTCTGTCACAGTAGTGGTGGTGATGGTTGTAGTAGTTGTAGTGGTCTTCTGTTGGATTGTTTGCAAGAGAATCTCTAAGAAGCGTTCAATTGTAATTGCTCCAGACACGAACTGTTGCATCAGCTCTCTCCTCTTCTCTTCTGTGATGTATTTGGAGTAGAGGAGCTCCCACATAGACACTGTGAGGCCTTTGTATTTTCCACCCGCTTTATTGGTTGTTTTTGATTTCAGAATAAGTTTAGTTGCCTCATCAACAAAGAAGTAAAATTCCCCTTTCTGGACAATCACCAACAAGCTCAGTCCAGTTCTTGGATCAGTAAAGCACCTCTCAACCAGCTGGAGATAGGTCAGGTTTTCGTGAGTGTTGGGGTCAAAAAAGCCTTTAGTGTCATCATCAGCGTCAGATAAAATCATGTTCATTTCTTCATCAAAGTATCCTCTTTGGTAGGCCACCTGCACAGGCACACGATGGCTATAAACTGGGTCTATGATCCCTCCAGTGGCGATCTGGGCTTCAAGCAGGCGGATACCATGATCTTTGACGATGAGGTCTTTCTTGAGCGCTTGGAACAAGGAGATCATTTTTTCAGTGTATGGGTCTTTATATCCAGTCACTGCTCTTTCTGCCGATAACAGTTTGTTTTTCCACTCACTGCCAACAACTCCCTGTGTCACAGCTTCCTCCACTGAGAGTTTCTTGTTTTTTACAGGGTCAATGACAAAGCCAGTAGCAGCTTGTGCTTCCAGCAAAACTAATGAAGTGCCTGGAGTTAGAAGGCGCCTCTGTTTGGCCTGATAGATGCTCAGTGTCTCTTGGGTGGACTGCAGATATACCCCCGCGATGCTGTTGGTGCCTTCAAGATATTTTCGGACAGAATCCATCTCACTAACTTCTTCAACTGTCAGTTTTCCAGTGTTAAGATCTCTGTAGAGGTCTTCATTGATAACCTTTGACTCCAGCAGCTCAGTAACACTGACGTCCTTCCTGATCCCATGAAATTTAGGTGCTTGGTTTGGCTCTGTCAGAGTAGTGGTGGTGACGGTTGTAGTAGTTGTAGTGGTCTTCTGTTGGATTATTTGCAAGAGAATCTCTAAGAAGCGTTCAATTGTAATTTCTCCAGACTTGAACTGTTGCACCAGCTCTCTCCTCTTCTCTTCTGTGATGTATTTGGAGTAGAGGAGCTCCCACATAGACACTGTGAGGCCTTTGTATTTTCCACCCGCTTTATTGGTTGTTTTTGATTTCAGAATAAGTTTAGTTGCTTCATCAACAAAGAAGTAGAATTCTTCTTTCTGGACAATCACCAACAAGCTCAGTCCAGTTCTTGGATCAGTAAAGCACCTCTCAACCAGCTGGAGATAGGTCAGGTTTTCTTGAGTGTTGGGGTCAAAAAAGCCTTTAGTGTCATCATCAGCGTCAGATAAAATCATGTTCATTTCTTCATCAAAGTATCCTCTTTGGTAGGCCACCTGCACAGGCACACGATGGCTAAAAACTGGGTCTATGATGCCTCCAGTGGCGATCTGGGCTTCAAGCAGGCGGATACCATGATCTTTGACGATGAGGTCTTTCTTGAGCGCTTGGAACAAGGAGATCATTTTTTCAGTGTATGGGTCTTTATATCCAGTCACTGCTCTTTCTGCCGATAACAGTTTGCTTTTCCACTCACTGCCAACAACTCCCTGTGTCACAGCTTCCTCCACTGAGAGCTTCTTGTTCTTTACAGGGTCAATGACAAAGCCAGTAGCAGCTTGTGCTTCCAGCAAAACTAATGAAGTGCCTGGAGTTAGAAGGCGCCTCTGTTTGGCCTCATAGATGCTTAGTGTCTCTTGGGTGGACTGCAGATATACCCCCGCGATGCTGTTGGTGCCTTCAAGATATTTTCGGACAGAATCCATCTCACTAACTTCTTCAACTGTCAGTTTTCCAGTGTTAAGATCTTTGTAGAGGTCTTCATTGATAACCTCTGACTCCAGCAGCTCAGTAAGACTGACGTCCTTCCTGATCCCATGAAATTTAGGTGCTTGGTTGTTTTCTGTCACAGTAGTGGTGGTGACGGTTGTAGTAGTTGTAGTGGTCTTCTGTTGGATTATTTGCAAGAGAATCTCTAAGAAGCGTTCAATTGTAATTTCTCCAGACTTGAACTGTTGCACCAGCTCTCTCCTCTTCTCTTCTGTGATGTATTTGGAGTAGAGGAGCTCCCACATAGACACTGTGAGGCCTTTGTATTTTCCACCCGCTTTATTGGTTGTTTTTGATTTCAGAATAAGTTTAGTTGCTTCATCAACAAAGAAGTAGAATTCTTCTTTCTGGACAATCACCAACAAGCTCAGTCCAGTTCTTGGATCAGTAAAGCACCTCTCAACCAGCTGGAGATAGGTCAGGTTTTCTTGAGTGTTGGGGTCAAAAAAGCCTTTAGTGTCATCATCAGCGTCAGATAAAATCATGTTCATTTCTTCATCAAAGTATCCTCTTTGGTAGGCCACCTGCACAGGCACACGATGGCTAAAAACTGGGTCTATGATGCCTCCAGTGGCGATCTGGGCTTCAAGCAGGCGGATACCATGATCTTTGACGATGAGGTCTTTCTTGAGCGCTTGGAACAAGGAGATCATTTTTTCAGTGTATGGGTCTTTATATCCAGTCACTGCTCTTTCTGCCGATAACAGTTTGCTTTTCCACTCACTGCCAACAACTCCCTGTGTCACAGCTTCCTCCACTGAGAGCTTCTTGTTCTTTACAGGGTCAATGACAAAGCCAGTAGCAGCTTGTGCTTCCAGCAAAACTAATGAAGTGCCTGGAGTTAGAAGGCGCCTCTGTTTGGCCTCATAGATGCTTAGTGTCTCTTGGGTGGACTGCAGATATACCCCCGCGATGCTGTTGGTGCCTTCAAGATATTTTCGGACAGAATCCATCTCACTAACTTCTTCAACTGTCAGTTTTCCAGTGTTAAGATCTTTGTAGAGGTCTTCATTGATAACCTCTGACTCCAGCAGCTCAGTAAGACTGACGTCCTTCCTGATCCCATGAAATTTAGGTGCTTGGTTGTTTTCTGTCACAGTAGTGGTGGTGACGGTTGTAGTAGTTGTAGTGGTCTTCTGTTGGATTGTTTGCAAGAGAATCTCTAAGAAGCGTTCAATTGTAATTGCTCCAGACATAAACTGTTGCACCAGCTCTCTCCTCTTCTCTTCTGTGATGTATTTGGAGTAGAGGAGCTCCCACATAGACACTGTGAGGCCTTTGTATTTTCCTCCAGCTTTATTGGTTGTTTTTGATTTTAGAATGAGTTTAGTTGCTTCATCAACAAAGAAGTAGAATTCTCCTTTTTTCACAATGGAGAGTAAAACTAGACCAGTGTCTGGATCAATGACACATCTCTCTATTAACTGAAGGTAGGTGAGATTGTCTTGAGTGTTGGGGTCAAAAAAGCCTTTAGTGTCATCATCAGCATCAGATAAAATCATGTTCATTTCTTCATCAAAATATCCTCTTTGGTAGGCCACCTGCACAGGCACACGGTGGCTGTGAACCGGGTCAATGATGCCTCCAGTGGCGATTTGAGCTTCAAGCAGACGAATACCATGATCTTTGACTATGAGGTCTTTCATGAGTGCTTGGAACAAAGATATTGTATTTCCAGTGTAGGGGTCTTTGTATCCAGTCACTGCTCTTTCTGCCGACAATAGTTTGTTTTTCCACTCTCTGCCAACAACTCCCTGAGCCACCGCTTCCTCCACTGAGAGCTTTGTGTTGTTAACAGGGTCAATGATGAAGCCAGTAGCAGCTTGAGCTTCCAGCAAAATCAGAGATGTTCCTGGAGTAAGTAGGGCTTTTGACTTTGCTTCATATATACTCATGATTTTCTTTGAAGACTCCACTCTAACTCCTGCAATGCAGTTTGTGGCACCAAGATACTTCTGAATTGATTCCATTGTGTTGACATTTTCCTCCGTTACCTCGCCTTGCATAATCTGTGTGAAAAGCTCTTTAGTGATAATTTTTGATTCATAAAGTTCACTTGCAGACACTTGTTTTCTCAAACCTTTGAATTTTCTTTCTTTTGATGAAACCTCTGTGATAATAACTGTAAGTATTTCAATTATCTCCTCAATTGTTATAGTCCTTGTCTTGTATTGCTCCAAGAGTTGCTTTCTCTTCTGCTCAGATATATACGCAGAGATTAGAACCTCCCATAATGTTGTGGATTTGTTCTTAAATTTGCCTGCATCAATAGTGACTGTTGTGTTTTTAAATGCAAGCTCTATTTGCTCATCTGTGTGGAAATCCTGATCCTGTTTTTCATATAGAGGTAACAGAAGAAGGCCAGTCTTTGTATCTTTCTCACACTTCTTTATCAGCTCACAGTACGTCACCTTGTCTTTGGTATTTGGTTCAAAGAATCCCTTTGTATTCTCTTCTGGGTTCAGAATAGCCTTGCTAGTTTCATCATCAAGGTATCCTTTTTTGATAGCAACTTTAAGGGGTAATCGGTGACTGTGAATTGGGTCAATTATGCCTCCCGTGGCGATCTGTGCTTCAAGAAGACGAATACCATCACCTTTTGGAATCAGTTCCTCCTTCATTGCTTCAAACAGTGATATAGTTGTGTCTGTGTATGGATCTGTGTAGCCAATGGCGGCTCGTTCAGCTGACAAAAGTGGCTCATGTATGTCAGGTCCAATGACCTTTTCTCTCGATGCCTCATCAACAGTCAAGATTTTATTTCTAATAGGATCAATAATCCAACCTGTTGCTGCTTGAGCCTCAAGTAAAACAAGAGCAATGCCTGGTGTCAACAGGTCCTTCTTCTTTGCTTCATAAAAGCTCATAACTTCCTGCGATGGATGCATTCTTATTCCAGCAATGGCTCCTGTACCTTTTAGGTACTTCATCACTGATTCCCAGAGAGTTACTGCTTCAAAGGTGAGCTCCCCCTCCTGTATCTTTTTAAATGTTTCTTCATCAATAATTTCACACTCCAGCAATTGACGTGCAGACACTGGTTTCCTTAGACCCATCACAGTTTGGGGAGTTTCACTCTTCTCTAGTTTTTCAATAGTTGTAATTACTATTGTGATAATGGTCTGTGTGGTCATTGTGCCTGTCCTGTATTTTTCAATAAACTCATTGCATTGGTCTTCGGTAAAGTACCTTGAGTGAATCAAGTCCCACAGTGACACTGATTTTCCAGCATGACACCCCACTTTCACATTCACAGGTATTTTCTCAAATTCGTTCCTTATCTCTTCCAGGGTGTACACTTTGATGCTTGTGTCTTTTGCTTTTGGCTCTTCACTCAATGGAAGCAGGTATAGTCCGGTTTCCTCATCTTTAACACATCTTTTCAACATCTCAAGGTAGGTGAGGTTTTCTGAAGTCTTTGGGAAGAAAAATCCCTTTGTGTCATCAGTTGAGTCATTAAGGATTTGATTCATTTCTTCGTCAAAATAACCTTTCTTGCATGCAACATCAAGGGGCAGGTGAAGACATTTCAGAGGGTCAATTATACCACCAGTTGCTATCTGAGCCTCAAGCAAACGGATACCATGTTGTTTTGTAATTAAATCCTTTTTGATGGCTTGGAAGAGTGAAATCTTTTGTCCGGTGTAAGGATCAGTGTAACCAGTCACAGCCCTTTCTGCGGACAACAGCTTTTCATACATCTGTGGGTTGATTAGATTTTCTCTGAGGGCCTCCTCCACAGTCAGCTTTTCATTCTTCAAAGGGTCAACAATGAAGCCAGTAGCTGCTTGTGCTTCCAAAAGACAGTATGCTGTGCCAGGGGTCAGTATGCCAATACGTTGGGCTTCTTTGATACTCAGCTTCTTATTGGATTGTTCAAGAAGCACACCGGCAACACAACTCTTTCCCAGAAGATAATCTCTTGCGTTATTAATAACTTCTTTGCTAGGGATCGTTCCTTCAAGTAAACCGCTGTATGTCTCTTCGTCCACAATTTCAAGATCCAAAAGATCCACAACAGAGACCTTTCCTCGAAGACAATCAAAGGTCATTCCCTCTTGCTTCTTTAATTCGTTGGTGCGAATAATCTCTAGAATTATTGTAATTAGCTCTTCAATCTTGATTTTCCTGGACCTGAATAATCTGAAAAACTCTTGTCGTTTCCTCTCAGAGATGTATTCTGAATTGATCAGCTCCCACAGTGTTGTGTGCTGGCCTCTGAAACGACCATATTGAACTGTCACAATGGTTGTTGAGAAAATGTCCCTAATGTTGTCGTCAATGTTAATTTTTTTGCCTTTGCCTGTCAGTGGCAGCAGGCACAGACCTGTCACGGGATCTGTTACGCATCTGGCCATGAGCTGCAGGTATGTCAGGTTTTCCTGAGTGTTGGGGTCAAAAAATCCTTTGGTGTCATCACTTGGGTCACTGAGAATTTGGTTCATTTCCTCATTAAAGTATCCTCTTTTATAAGCCACATGAACAGGGATCCGATGACTATTTACTGGGTCAATAATGCCTCCGGTGGCGATTTGTGCCTCAAGAAGACGAACGCCATGATCATGAACAATGAGGTCTTTTTGCATGGCTTGAAACAAAGAGATCTTGTTACCATCATAGGGATTTGTGTAACCAGTGACAGCTCTTTCTGCTGAACGCAGCTTTTGACAAACATCAGGCCCCACAATCCTGGCCTTCACAGCATCATCTACAGAGAACTTCCGATTTCTAATGGGATCAATGATGAATCCTGTAGCGGCCTGTGCTTCCAGTAAAATCAGAGCTGTTCCACGCATCAGTTTCCTTGCCTCCCTTGCTTGATAAATTGTCATTATTTGAGAGTTGGGAAGAAGGACACCAGCGATGCTGGTGTTTCCTTGTAGATACACATGAACAGTTTCATCTTCTGTTACATCTTTCACAGTTTTTTTGCCCTTTTGTAAATCATCAAACACTTCTGCACTTATAATGTCTGCTTCCAAAAGTTGCATCCCAGTGACAGTTTCTCTGATGCCTTTGAAAACCACTGGAGTGTTTTTGACAGTCTTCTCAATAATTTCTAAGACCATTGTCACAATTGTCTTAATGTTGAGTTCACCATCTTTATATTTCTTAATGATGTCTTGTCGCTGGTGTTCATCAAAGTAGTCAGACATTAGCAGCTCCCAGAGGGACACAGTCAGGCCTGCATATTTCCCACAGGTCACGTACACCATCTCCTGTTTGAAAGCCAGTTTTATGTCATATTCAATGAAGATTAAGTTGTTCCCACCTTTTTTATCATGGAGAGGAAGGAGACATAGCCCTGTAATAGGGTCAATGACACACCTCTCCATCAGTTGGAGGTAAGTCAAATTGTGTTCTGTGTTTGGGTCAAAGAATCCTTTAGTGTCATCCCCAGAGTCATCCAAGATGGAGTTCATTTCTTCATTGAAAAAGCCTCTTTTAAAGGCGACTTCAGTGGGGAGCCTGTGGCTGTTGACTGGATCGATGATTCCACCTGTTGCAATTTGAGCTTCGAGAAGACGAATACCATGTTCCCTTACAATTAGTTCTTTGGTCAGGGCTTGAAACAGGGATATGGTCTCACCTGTGTATGGATCTTTGTATCCTGTGACTGCTCGCTCTGCTGATTTCAGTTTTGCATGAAACTCTGGGCCGACCAGCTTGTTTTTAATGGCCTCATCCACCGTGTACCTTTTGTTCTCCACAGGATCAACCATAAAGCCTGTGGCAGCTTGAGCTTCCATTAAAACAAGTGCAGTGCCAGGCATCAGTATACCGTTTTTCATGGCTTGATAGATGCTCATTCTTTGGTTGTTTGCAAGTACTGCAATCCCAGCTATACTGCCCTTTCCCTCTAAATACTCCTTGACTGACTCCAATAGCATGACATCTTGAGTGGTGGTAATGCCTTTTTGCAGATCATCATATGTTTCTTTGTTAATAATCTTGGACTCAAGCAGTTCTGTTGACGAGATCCCTCTTCTTAGACCTTTAAAGGTGATGTAAACTGGAAACAGCAGCATGCCTGTGTCTGGGTCCACCATACATTTCTCCATTAGACTTTGATAGTTGGTGTTTTCCCGTGAGTTGGGATTGTAAATCACTTGGAGCTCTGACATCTGATTATTCACCAAACCTTTTTCATAAAGCCCTTTTTGGATACCATCATCAATTGACATCCAAGTCTTCTCTATGGGATCGTAAAGACCTTTAGTTGCAAGCTGTGCCTCAAGTAGCCTCAGGCCATACTCTTTTGTGACTAGATCTTTTTGCATTGCTTGGAATATGGATATTGGTTCGTTAGTGTAGGGGTCTGTATATCCATTGAGTGCTTTTTCTGCTGCTAAGAGTTTCTCCCTCAACTCTGGGCCAACGATCCCTTCTTTAACCGCCTCAGAAACAGGCAGTGTTTTGTTGGTCACTGGGTCGACTATCCCCACTGTAGCTGCCTGAGCTTCAAGCAGAGCTAAAGCCGTCGCAGCTTTGAGAAGCCGTTTCTTCATGGCTTGATAAATCGACATCTTCTCCTTGGCTTTTTCCAGATAGATGCCCGCCACTGGGCCACGGGCGTCTGTATAGCCATTTGTTTTAATTTCTGTGTCATCAGTGGAAGCCATCTTGAGCTAAAACACAAAAAGAAGAGACCCCATATTAGGTTCTGCCAAACTAAGCTTCTGTTTTCTGTATTCATGGTAAATGTTTCTTGATTTACAAGTTGCCTGACACTTTGGAACAGGTTTTGTCCTGGTGCATGTTATCTTGTGTTTGCCTAGAGCTGTACTTCCCTTTACGTCTGCTACATCCGTTCCTGCTGAGCTTGACTGCATTTTATGACAACAATATAAGTAATGTACCTTTCACACTAAAATGCAATTATTGAAGCTGTTGTGATTATGTAACTTCGCTCTGCAACAGTTTGACCTTTATCCAAGTTGATGTCAAAAGGCTGCTCATAAAAAGAAAATTCACATATAAAATGGCTATGAAAATTTTAACAAGACCTTTACATAAATATTGGCCAGTGTCGGAAAAAAATGTGTAATTGAAGTTTGTGCAAGAGCAGAGAAAGTCTACTGCCTCGAACTCTGGTCATAGGTATGTATCATGCTGCTATTTTTATTAGTAGTTGACATAGACATGGAAGAATAATAAGAAAACGATAAAGGCTTTCACAAACTACATATTTGTTCTTATTTGCTTTGGCAGTTGTCAATGTGGACGCGAGAGCAGACTGGACACACTGGTTGTCTTTAAGAGTTAAGTACCTCTGTGTTGTTTGTTGGGTCACTGGGCTTGTCCAAGATGAATGGCAAACTTCGTCTTTGTCCTGAAAAGGGAAGCAGCGGTTTGTTACTAATCAAGACTGTTTTATTGTGCAGTGGACTTGGTTAGTTCTTGAGATTTTGATGTCTTAGAAATGTCTTAAAATATAGGTAAACATTTTTAACATTTACTTTTTATCTTCCATTTATTCTTCTTGCAACCTGTTTTATATGTTTGTTTGTTTTTCTTTTAGCTGCATTTGATACCCACTACAGCAGACCTCCCTAATAATATACAGTATAGTACATGGTGATAAAGCTATGCCTGATGTTACTAAATGCTAGCCTAGTTGTATGTATGGTTATATACTATTAATGGTTGCAGAGGAAACATACCTTTCAGTTTTGGTTTGGTCAGATCTTTGCTCTTTCCTGGCCTTCTGGCGAACCCTCTGGCACACTGCACCTGCAAAGAAGATACAACCAAGAGTTTATTATCTCAATCCCACAATTCGGGATTTGTGACCCTTGATACAATAAGTGGGTCACTTATAACTCTTCGCTTCAGCTGCACAAAAGTAGTTAAAAGATTAAAAAACCGTCGTACAATTACAGGTTTGGCTTGTTCATTTGTATGCAACTTGCAAAGCTACTTTTGTTATGGTAGACATAAGGGTGGGATTAAATACGTTTTTCTTCATCCCACTCCTTGTAGAGCTACTGAATTTGTGCTCGAAATGAAAATGAATAAAAGTTTAAAGCCTCCAATCATTAACGGTGTGTAATGATGTATTTTTATTGGTTTATGAAATTGATCTATTAAGGTCATCTTCTAATTAAAATCTAATTGCCTTCCCTTCTTTTTTTAACATGATATTGTCTTTGTCTGATTATCAATCCAAAAATTGAAGCTCAGTTATAAGTTTCTTGGCAGGTTCTTTACGGCTCTGCCATGTGACATACAGTAATACGGTGGCATGACAAGAGTTTGCACATTGTAAGACAAGATTCCTACACTTGATAAATCTATGTAATAACGCTGATGACAGGTTGTAACAAATTCAGATGTGTGTGGAAAGAGGAAGCTGTGGCCTGGCTGCTGATTGGTCGGTTTTCTTGGGGAGACTTTGCAAAGGGTGATGTCATTGTGAAGTGCAAGGTAACGCCGGAGGAAAACTGGGCGTGTAAAGGAACTCAGGAATGAAACTCTGGCTCACAGTTAGAATCACAAAGGAACCACTGTTTTGTACTTTCCATTGGAAATGGCGTAATTACTCTTCCTCTGAATTACAAATGTTACTCGTATGTCTTGTAAATGATTATTGTTGCAACAGTAAAGGCAGTACTAGCGAGTATATCAAGTATTTATATTAACAATACCAAATAGTACTTTGTGTGATAACACACCCTCTCATAAAGACTATTTTCTTTCCAATAAGCTGTTACCACCAAGGGTCAAGCATGTAATGATGACTGCAGAAAATTAGAAATAAACAATAATATAATTATAAGACCATTTAACTCACTGATAAACCAACCTTAATTGGTAATCATCACAATAAAAGCTTTGTCCTCAGCCATGTTTTAAATCGGTGTTTCCCCACCAGGGGTACGGGGGTACTATGCAGGGGATACTTGGAATGACCTCAGATTATAAAAGGTGAAACTGAGTAGAATTTCAATATTACTTTTTTAAAAAATAGTTAGTTTTATTGATGTTTTTGAGTCAAAGGTTTGACTTTGAGTGTTTAGTTTTAGTAGCTCACTTTGTTAAAATTTTGGCAGGATCCTCCAGTTAAAGGGGTACTCGGAGAATAAATTAATGCCTCAAGGGTTACGTGGGACAAAAAAGTTTGGGAACCACTGTCTTGATTAACACATTAGCTCGACAATAAAACCCTTTTTTTTCTTCTCTAAAACAGCATGTTAGTACTTATTGTGGTCATAGATACTGTATGTTCCTTATTCAACTGAACAGCTCTCATGTGATTGTAGGTAAAACAGTTGGTAGATTGCTGGTAAAAGAAGAAGGAAACAACAACAGTCTGCATGGGATTTGAAACGCCAGCCTCGTGGTTATAAGACGACCTATTCCACCATCTGAGCCATTATCACCCCCAAAAAGTCCACGCCTTGCCGCTGAAGGTACAAATATAGTAATTACCATCTATAATGCCACTGGTCCAAAGTAGAAACATTTGCAGTAGCTTATGAAATACTGCACTTAAGTAATACTAGTAACTTTTCTACATTGGCTGAAGTTAATGGTCACTTTGAATTGAACTCCTCTGAATCAGTGGTGACTTGTGTCCTTTACCATTTATTTTTCATATCTAGATCTCTGACAAAACCTTCACCTACTTTCGAATTGACTCTCGATATTTTATAGACCTACCTTTTGCTTTTACTGTGGCTCATATTTGCCAATGCTGTCGTAAAGTCAAATGCGCTTATCAAGGTTCACACAAGGATGTATTATTATCATCACGGTGCATTTGAAGAGATTGTGTTGTTGTAAAATAATTGGAAATAATACTTTACTCAAAAGTTAAGTATTTGTGCAGCAACTTCGAACACTTGTTTGGCCTGATTTACTAAGCTGTGAGTGCGCGTGCCATTTTATACCGTGTTGTTACCTCATCTATCACTGGTAACGGCTTGTGTCACTATTCTGTGTCTTGTTAGTGTTGCTAAGCTGATAGATATACAAGTTATTCTTATGGCCTTTTATGAAACACGCCTTATAAACCCGATTTATTATTGTTATTATGAGTCGTTCTACACCAAGCTATTGCTGCAGTGTGTGGTCATTACTTACTTTACCTGTTTTCATCAAGATCTGCTGATTTAGAGATGCCTGTTACTTTCCACCAGTGAAATACATTAATTAAATCTGCTGGGACTCCTCTCGCATCCGTGTGAGTGAAAGTAGTCAACCCACATGTCTGTTTGCATAGTCCTGCTAATTGTTGAGATGAGGACGCTAATGTAGTCACCGCTGTGTTGTATTTCCATAACTTTGCCGTGACACATTTCAAGAACCGTGTTCATGTTTGGAGCTTGCTCTTAGGTCTGCCAGGCTCTATGCTCATCTTTACACATCTATTGGAAATTTGAGTCCGCATTTGGACGTGATAACTTTATTTAAGCGCTTACGTTATACAGAATTCATGCCGTTTTTTATTTTTAATTTTATTTTTACATAGACATAGATCAGAAAATTGCCCCAAAAAATGTATTGCAACCTCCGTATGGTGTGCCATGATAGTTTGGCAAAATATTACATTGATTCAGCAAACATCAAATTAAGAGTTGTGTGAATCAATACTTTTTTCCTTCATTGAAACTAGTATGTTCATCATAAAAAAAACATAGTATCACAAATACATGAAATTGTATCTATGTTTAAAGATTTGTTATTCTAATACCAGTATTAAAAACAAGTAGGTATTAAAGAATGTCTAGAAAGTTATTTTAATCTAATCACTGTCTCTCTCTTATCACATGCAATAAGACAATCCACAGCCAATAGAAGTCTTCACACGCCCTCAGCACTTTCATCTTTGCGCGAGAGCCAAAAGTCATGTTTTTGATCTCTACCCGAAGAACAGGCAACGCCTCCATATCCGAGCCAAACAGGAGTCAAACAAAATGTATCAGTGAATCTACCTAAAGGGTTTTACATCAAGGAACCAATTCACCCATTCGCACTCTCATTTACATACCAGTGTACGCAGACACTGGAGGCAAGGTGCGTGCAGTATCTTCCCCCAAGGACACGACGACCCCCCCCTGCCCACCCTCCGATCACAAAATGACCCGTCTTACTATCTGCACTACTGTCGCGCCAAACACAAAACTGCACAAAAATGTGAAAATGGCTAGAAATTAATTGAACAGTTTTACTCAACCGTTGGACACAATTTATAAAAGCGATCTCAGATAGCTATGTGTGATGATGGCAATAATGAGAAACATTTTATGCACGTAGCAATAATTCTGTTGCAAACTTTTACCACAAAAACGCAACTCACCGTTTGTTTATATTATAACTACTTAAAAAAAAAAAATTGTATCTATTGCACTTTTTCACATAGAATCCGTGAATGAAATCAGGATGGAAAGATGGTTTATTACTTTTTAATTGTCCTGGCGTAGTCAGTTTTGAGTGTCTACATTGCATTATTTTTAATACTGTATTCTAATTTCCTGTTTATATCCCCATGTGGCATATGATGAGCCAGTTTTAAGCATTTTAGCCCGACAAAAGTTCATTATGAATGCAAACGTTGTCATGGGCCTTCTTGAGCACTTTTCCAAAGCACTTTCTTTGCAATTATTAAAAGTGTAGCTTTATAGTCGGTCATTGTCCCCACGCTCTAGTTTGGCAAGAGCCGTTACGTAATCTTGGCTCTAACACCAATACACGTCTGCACAGCTCTGTTTCAGATGATATCACAAAACTTCGTTGCCTCGTAACATTTCAGACGTGGGCAGGTCTAACATACTTAACATGAGTTTTTTGTTTGGATGATTGATTCAGGGAATTGCATAGTGTCATTTTTGGGAAATGCTTATGAGAAAACTAGTAATGGGAAATAGCAAACTCTACGCCAGTTGTTTGTGTCCAAATCGACACTGAACAAAGACTAAATCAAGGCCAAAAGAAAATCGTGGCAAAAAAAAAAAAACACGGCAATCATTGAAAGTGCTGGATATTTCATTTTAGGCTGAATCATATTAGTAGAGTGGCGCAACTAATATCATAATCTGGTCATTTTTAGCGCAGCCCATAAGAAAACCCTAATTGATACAAGAATAATGGCACCTGCCCCCATCGGAGAGTGTGGCATCCAGATGTTTAGCCATTCTTCAAACACACAGCTACATTGAGGTTTTTGTATGTTTTTTTTTCCTACATAACTGTTCACTGTAGTTTATTGCTCTGAATGTAAATGTATCACTGGCCCGGCTGTGACTACGACTATACTGTTGAAATGACCACACAAAACCCCTCAAGTCATGTCAGACACTCACGAGATCAATCTTTGTCATAGTTGACCAATTCGATCACCGATTATCGCACGGTATTGCAATCCGAAAGGTTATCCGTCAATACATTGCATACAATTTTAATACCTTTAAACCAGTCGGGATGCCACGCCACATCCCATATTGCACAAAACGTTCACCGCGGTAATTCCCTGTAGGTTTAAAACAACATCAATCATCTTGCTCACTCCTCCGATAACCTGTGTGTGCCAACCTTCACCAAACACACACATTTCCACTGCTTTTGATTTCACTCTAAGACTGGCCTCAACAGTTTCGCCTCATTTTTCTTCCCACACGACTTGGACGGAGACCATGGCGCTACTGTTCAGCCAGTTGGACTCTTAAAGTTGTGGTACCGGATTTTTCCTGTTCAACCAGTGACATTTTTTTTTTTTTTGCCCCAAGCTTGTTTCTAGCCCTCACAGTCCCTCCTGTGTATTCAAATTGTTCAAAGAATGTAATTATATGCACATTTCACACCCATATACGGCATTGAGTGGTGACCAGTGTTAATTTCGTCGACTAAAATATTTAGTCTTAATTTTAGTCAAAGTGATTTTTTTGACGACTGAAATTGGACTAAAACTAAATTAAAAGTTTTTCATGCGACTAAAACTATGACTAAAATGTCCAGATATTTTAGTCGACTAAAATAAGACTAAATTAAAATGAAAAGGAGAGACTAAAATCATCCAAACTTCTATTGACCGTCTGAAAGAGCCTCATATCATGTAAATTCACTGCCAAAGGAACAGCTCTGAGCTTTGTTCATGAGGGAGCAGCTCCATGAAGCAGAGGACCTCGATTAAATATGATTATAATGAATATTATAAATACAAAATCGACTAAATGTGTCTTAAATTTAGTCGACTAAATTGACTTGCAATTTTAGTCAACTAAATCTCGACTAAAATTGAAGATATTTTTTGACTAAATCTCGACTAAAATTGAATTACATTTTCGTCAAAAGACTAAGACTAAAACTAAATTAAAATATGTTGTCAAAATGAACACTGGTGGTGACAAAGTGAAGCACGAACCCCCAAGATAAAATCCACTAATTTAGGTTAGACTTCTATCATTCATTGCTCAATTACATTCTAGGTGAAGACAATACAACATGGTCTGTGTTTTGCTGTGTTTACCACATACTATAAAATAAATGTATTCTACAACACCAAAAAAATCCGGTACCCCAGCCCTAACATCATCGGTCAAAGGTAATCGTGCAGGAATGTTTGCTTTGCTGCTTTATCTGTAGGGAGTTGGCTCTCGCTGCAATAAACGTTGAGCATAAAAACGTGCGCTTTTCTAGTCCATAATCCCGATACATTTCAAGCACTCGAGTCATTTTACTAATACATTTTGCAAATCGGGGCACGCTTTTGTAAAATTTCAATCTCCTTACCTGTTTGTGTGCGCGTGGGCCCACTTCAGTGTGATAAGTTGTCCAGGGAGAGGAGAGTGAAAGAGAGATCCCGGCTCAGGGTTGTGTTCTCTCTTAAATACTGTCCGGTGTTGGGACGTCCCACGCAGCCGGGGTACGCCCTCCCCCTCGTCCCTCAGGATGCCACAGATTCCTTCACACTTCCTCTAAATCTCTGTCTATTGTGAACAAAAAACAATGAGAGCAAACGGATCGAGCTGTTTTTTACGGCGCCACTTTGATTTTCATGTGTAATAGGTAACACAGTAGGCTTCATTTATGTCCCATGCAAACATCTATATATCCTGTCTCCATGGGGTCTGTAGATAAGATCTTCGAAATGCACGTTCTCTTTCCAGTTTTTCATGCTTTTACTCATGTTGAAAAAGTTTCCTGTTGAGCAAATCACTTTTTTTTAAGCCACAAACTTCCCAAACAATCCCATTGCAGTATTGTGTTTCCAGAGTCATTCAGCCTTACAGTGTGGCTGATTTGAAGAGAGCTGTTTTGGTGGACTGTGTTGAAAATAGGATTACCTGACCCACCTAACAGGATCATCACTTCTACCAACACTAGCCCTCCCCCTCCTTGACTGCAGACTGAAAGACAAAAGTGCACCGCCCACCTTTCACCATCATGTCAGGTCAGCTGTCAGGTTTAAAATACCAAAACTACTGCTGACAACGTCTTCTGCTACTAATTCTAAAACAACTCCCACTGAAACATTAGCTTTATCCACCTTCATTTGTGGAATCAACACATATACAGCTATATTTATATACAGTTTTCTACAACTCAAAAGGTGATGAAAGTGCTTTGCGAAAACTAAATCCTCTCCTTTCTAACACAGGGATCTGTTCAGTTTCTCGTGAATTCTGCCAAGACTATAGAGTGCAGTTATTCTCTACACGCATAAGTACCATATGTGTTCAGTAACATAAACTGTTCTACCTAAGGCACTATGTACACAGACTATATACAATACACAACCGAGCACAGACAATTAACATGAAACTGACAATCAGTGAAAAAGGACAACCCAATTTATCTGTATTTATCTGATCTCTGCGCTGATCCCTATAGGTGGTAATTCTGGGGGTTGTGACTAAAGATCTTTGATGCGTTTTTTGCCTTTTTCTGCTGACTGCATTTGTGGTTGCTGTGCTCCACATTGTTTTACTGGATGCTTTTGTACGTCTTTGCAGTGGTTTTGTGAGGTTTGGAGGATTTCTTTTACGGCAGGGAGTCCATCATGGTCCTGAAGAAAACAGCTAGCTTATCAGCTAAACCCATTTGAGACCTACAAATGTGGTCTTCTGAAACACTGAAGAGGCACCAAGAGCCCCCCACACCTGCAGCAAGATGGAGGCGTTACAATAGATGCTAAACTACAAGAAACAAGTAAGAGACAAATGAGGAGGTATCCGGGCAAGACTCACAGCGAAGCCACACATGCCTTCTATCTATACTAGTGTTCTGGCTAATGGACGTCCACTGGAGAATAAAACAGATTAACTGCTAAGATCTTCCCAGAAGATGGTGAAAGACTGTTGTGGAGCGGAGGGAGCTTCAGGAGGAAGCGGAAGAAGGTGGAGCTGACCAGTGCAGGATGTGCTGATTCAGCCTGGATTTGAACATTGTCACTTAATTACTTACTTAATTACTTACTTGCTTCTAAGATCTTAAGTCAGTTTTGAACTGTGTAGTATTTTTGACTTTATAAAAAAGAAGCCAAAAGTATCTGCAGTATAATGGCAGTTGTTTTTTTGCTATGAGAGTGGAAACTCTCTCATTGTCATAGACATTGCATCAGTTTTAAATCAGATGCCCTCCCTGACACAACCCTCATTTATACAAGAGGTGGGACTTCCGAAAGAAGACTGAGGCTGCTCCTCTTGGTTGGGTATCAAGTAGACAGATCTAATCATGACGGTGTTTTCTTGTGCTTAAATGCATCTGTAGCTGCTGTTTAAGACAGGTCGGGACTGGCATGGCCGGATGGTTCCCCTGGAATGAGAGAAGAGTTGGAGTTTGGCAGGTTTTCAGTCTGGGGGGGGAGGAGGGGCTGAGTCTATGTCCCAATAACAGTCGACTGCTCTATCACCGTTTACTCATGTTATAATTATGATGCTGATTAACTTCGTAGCCTCGAAAGCCTGAATGAAACGGACGTCAGCGCCAAAGCACGCTGCAATCATCAGCCTGTAAAATGATAGTCTCCGTCAGCTCCGTGTTTGGGCTCACGATGGGCTGCTGACGGATGTGATCAGACCAGTTTCTCCTCCTGTGTGAACGGTGGTCAATGCTGTCTGGAAACGTAAGCATCATCCTCAGTGACTTAATGGTAAAAACCTGCTTTTTATGCGTAGCCGTCTGAAATCGGCAATAACGATTTCTCACGTTGCTCAAATGCCAAACTATTCCATGGCCTTGGAAATTTCGGAAGTGTAGCCAGCGGGTTTTTGTGTCTGCTGTTTCAATGAGCTTTCACACCAGTCTCTCATGGTGGCTCAGATCTCTCACTGTATCTCTCATGAAAGGGGTTCTCAAATTGTGTTACCGGAACCACGGGGGGGCATGGGATTCTTATATGTGAGGTTTTTATAGCTTTTTTATATGACATTACGTTGAAAGAGTTCTCTCCGCAATGAGAGAACTGAACTCATCCCTGTGAAGATTTTAGTTAGAAATGTAAATGAATTAGGACAATAATTAACAACTGTTGAGATGTTTTACTGTTTGTAAACGAAAGAAAATCCGATACAGGACCTTTAACCAGGGCTTAATGCTTTTTCACATTCTACTCGTCAGCCGTACAGCAATACTTAAAGGCCCTACCTGATTTTTCTTTTAATTTCAAACAACAAAAGACGAAGCCACTAAATTAAAATGTTAGATGTCGTCTAAATTCATTCCTAACATATTTGCAGGATCCCACTTCTTCCCAGGGACGAGTTAATCGGCGCATTTCACACTTTTCAGGGTCACCGTCACAAAAATGCTAGAAAAGTTCATAAAATGTATCAAAATGCTTATGAATCAGATGTTTTTTCCCCACAAATGTCTAAGTTTACAAAATATCAAAGGAGGAAAAGACAATTTTTTTTCCATTACTTGACAAAAATTAGGTATAGTGCCTTTACTTTAAGTAGCTTTTTGAAGTAACTGTATTTTAAGTGGAGTTTTTTCTTTTCATATAAGACTTACTTCTTCTTGAGTCTTATTAAAATGTATCTGTACAAAAAAAATATCGGTGCTCTTACTTGAGTCACAAAATTATTAACTCGTGCCACTGTGAGTAAATCTTTAATTGGCAAATCTTAATTTTGACACTTTAAATAGACGTATTAAATCTTTATAGGTATGTTTTATACATGTTTTTTATGGTACTGTCTTTGATATTACAATTTACACATTATTTCATTTTTTTTTTCTCATCATTTATATCACAACTAAAACATCAATCAGGCTTTTAGGTTCAGTTACTTTTACTTTACAGTTACTTTACTTTTACAGTTAATTTTTACTATGTTCTTTTTTCTCTTAAAGCTGGGCTACCTGATTTGTTCCTTTTCAAACAGTGACATTTTTTGTTTTGGCCCAAACTTGTTTCTAGCTCTCACTGTCCCTCCTGTGTATTCACATTGTTCAAAGAATGTAACATTTCACACCCATATACAGCATTGAGTGGTGAAAAAGTGAAGGCGGGGCGGCCACCCCCAAGATGAATTCCACTAATTAAGACTAGACCTTCATCATCCATTGCTCAATAAAACTTAAGATGAAGACAATACAACAAGTTTTGTATTTTGCTGTATTTACAACATACTCTGAGGTGGCAAAAAATAAATGTATTCTACAACACCTAAAAATCAGGTGTCAGCTTTAATGGGGGACAATATTTGGGCCTCTATTTTTTTCTTCTACATGAGGAAAATTATTTTAAAGTAATACTACGCTCTTGCTTGAGTATATATTTTTCTGTTTACTCTACCCTTCTCTGTATGCATGTGATCATCTTAGTAATGGTTTTGTCTTAAATCACGATCTGGCACCTTCATATTAAAGTGAATTGTTGACTTTGCACACTGCCCATGGTCCAACCGAAAACCAGACCACAACTAAACTCTCTGCCTCTGGAAATCGGAGCTTCCTCTTCTGTGCAGAATTTTAAGTCACTGTTGAAAATGAGCCTCTTCGCATTGGGGTTTAGTTCAAGCTGAGCAGGACATTTGGATCATGCTACAAGTTTGTTTTTTTACATTGTTTTAGTAGCGCCGGCTCCAGAATAAACTGACTGAGAGGGAGCGTTAGCCTCTCAAGCCCTATGTTCCCCCGTCAGTAGAAGTGGGTGAACATCGATGTATTAAGATTAGGCACCGGCCCAATATCCTTAAAGGAACAGGCCAACGTTTTTCCCATACGATGTTCTTACCTGAGCTTAGACGAGTTGATACGCACCTGTCTGGTCTTTGTGCCCGTGGAAGAGCGTGGTCGCCTCCAACTTCAGCCCCGTTTGGAGCCATAGGAATATCCTGGGAGAGGCCAAATGCTAGCGACATCTTTGGTTGTTTGGCGTAACTGAGGGCACGCACGAAGACCAGACCGGTACGTATCAACTCGTCTAAGCTCAGGTGAGATTGCCATTCAAATACTTTGTGACGCCACTAAAACTGTGGGTGCAGATCCGGGCCTGCCATTTAGTATGTGTTGTGTTATTTCTATTGTTGCATTGAATATGGAAAGCACTTTGGGGCAGCACTCATTTTTCCGTGCTATGTATGTGAATAAACTTGACCTCGACCAAGAATCATTCTGTAACTATATGCGATACATTTACAACACGTAAAGGTGAACTAAAGACGGGCATAAAGTTGGAGCGACACTAAAAAGTCAAACAGCATTTGGCCAGCTGCCTCGCGTTCACTGTGTGCGAGTGCACCCGGCGCTAGATTATTCATCATTACTGTTCTACATTACAGAGAAGGATAACAATCAAAGCTCTTTCTGTTTTAATGATCGTGTAAGACAGGCAGTCGGCGCAGATTAACCCCGAGATCAAACACGATGCACAAGTGTGCGTATTGCGTGTTGAAGTGCAGGTGATAAAGGATTTGCGTGCAGCGCATTATGAAACCTTTTCAAACCTGTCACTCACACAATGACATCAGACGCTAACATTTGTCAGATCAGCAGCACATTAGTCTTTGACGAAGCTGAAGGTTTAGCCACTTAATCACTCTCCTCCTGTGCATTTTTGGCGTTTCTTAATCAAATCTTCTGCCAGCTCTGTTCTCTTTCATCTTCCACCAGGGAAAGTCATTATCAATGGGATAATCACGTCAACCCCAGTCTCGGAAAAGGTTGCATGACTTCAAATTCAAAATCTTTTAAGTAACATGATGGCTCTTGTTTAGGGTTGGACACACAACTGAATTCACAGCCATCAAGGAACAGCCCTACAGCGCTTACGTAGTCTGGTAACACCCTGTACACCGCTAGTCTTTTGGAATATGTTCAAGGAGACGTGCTGTACATAGAAAACTGTCACCTGAAGCTCAAGGCAAGGCAGTCGAGAAGGACATTATAACTTTGCTGCTTGCAGTTGTGTTTGTTAAAGTATATACATTTCAAATATGTTTTTGTCGGCTCTCAGTCATCCACAGCACTCAATCCACACTGTCCAGTCGATCATATCTGAAAACCTCGACTACTATGCACTTAATAGCACTCATATCCCAGAAACTGTGAGGAATTTTGTATGGGGCGCCAAATGTAACATGCCTTATTTCGTGGACAGAATGACTTTTGTGTCACGAAATACATATATTCATTACGAAATCACGTTACACCGTAATGCCGTTTGTCCACGGAATACACACATCGGTTTGCATTGTGTCCACGAAACACTGAAGAGAGCACATCGTTTCGTGGACCAAATTGACTGGTGGCCTTTTCTTTCGTGGACATAAGGCTGAATGCACTATTCACTGTCATAGACGAAATACACTTTCGTCATAAAAGTATTGTGATGTGATACAGAAATGATGATGTGTACAAAAGGGATTTATTCTCTAACTCTGCAGTTACAGAAGGCATTCCGTCCACGGAATAGTGACTTCATAACTTACGAAATGCATTCAGTGACACGTGCTTTCATTACGTGGACGAAATGCAAAATGGAATACATTTCGTGACTCAGCAGTTTACGGAATGAATTATGTCTCATGATAATACATTGCGTGGACGAAATGCATTATAGAATCACGAAATCAGTTTTGTGACCGGCTACAATACATTTCGTGAGTCAACAGTTTACATAATAAACTGTTGACTCACGAAACAGTGAGTCAACAGTTATGTTATGTTTACGAAATGTTTACGAAATGTCACATAATTCATTCCGTAAACTGCTGACTCAAGAAATGTATGCCATTTTGCATTTCGTCCACGTAATGAAAGCATGTGTCACTGAATGCATTTCGTAAGTTATGAAGTTACTATTCCGTGGATGGAATGCCTTCTGTAACTGCAGAGTTAGAGAATAAATCCCTTTTGTACACATCATAATTTCTGTATCTGTACCTAAATAGACGATGCTTAAAGGCACAAATCAATTAATTACAGAGGCCATTATTAACGTAATAAAACAATGTAATCGAGTCCCACCAGTAATGAAAATGCCATTTGTGAATATTCTTTCAGCTCCTGCCCTGCACACTGTCAACATGCACTCCCCAATTGTGTAAAACACTGTCTTCATATACTGTGATGAATTTGTGCAAATGTAATAACAGAGTACTGGGAGAGAGCACATTTTCCCGTGCAGGGCCACACCTGTGTTTGAGCTCAACTTTACGAGTGGAGCTGTGGAATGAATGGCAGCCTGTACTTTCACGCCGCTCCAAGGATCGAGGGCTCGTCTTTCAGCTTATAGCTCAGACTCTGCACGTGAACCGGCCGACGATTCCACTGCGGCGCGAGCAGGCCCCAAGAAAACCATTCACAGTTCAGCAATCGAACGTGGGATCTTGATATGAGGTGAGCGTGCCAACAACTACTTCCCCTTAACAGCAGTTGCCAGTGTCTGAAGCCTTAAGCCGCTTGTGCCTTTCACATGCACCTTGGATGGTGGCCAGGAATGATCACGTTATGGAGGATTACATGAAAACAGGACATGGTAGTATGATTAATAACAATTCTAACAATACAAACCAGTGGCTGTGAATTACAAGAAATATAGTTAGTCTTTCCCTGGTATTAATATGAAAACGGCTACAACATTATCCAGAATTAACAGGTTATTCCGTCGGTTTTCATGTTACTGTGCTGTAAAATTAATGAGACTGATTTCATTTCACTTCACCTTCTCATTTTGGGGCAATATCCCTTGATCGAATGTGTTTTGTCTTACTCTCTCCCTGTTACGTGCACGCATGCTGTGTCATCAATGGCTTCCAATCAAAAGCAGCTAATGAGCCTTTACTGAATCCAATGAATCGTCAGTGGCCCCCAATGAAGCCTGAAGCAAAAAGTCTCTCTGGCAGACTTTCCATTGAATCACCTGCAACAACTGTTCGTTTTCTGTCTGTTATGAAAGTGACTGACACCTGAGGACACTTGCGTCATTTGTTTTGCTCCGAGGAAAGTGTAAATTTCGAGGGTGCAGCCGGTGACTCCATCTGACACGGGTTCAAACCTGCTCCTGAAACAACTATGATAAAAGTGAAAGGGACGGACAGAGTTCAAGGAAAAGCAATTTGTACATTATAACTCTGGCTTTATTCTACTTAATTGTTTGGTGTTGTTGTTTTGTTAATGCCATCTAAAATTACTCACTTCTTTTTTATTTTATCTTGGTAACATTACAGTAAAAAACATTATTGGCTTCTCTTAGGGCGACCAGTTCTATGACGCTGAAAAGTAGGACACTTGAAACCTACAGAAAATAGGCTGTATATTTCGTAATGTTATGTTAAATTCAAATGTTCAATGCATTCTTAGGAACGGGGGAATAAAATAGCCAAAATAAGAATTAACATTTTATCACTGAACATAGCGGTGCAGGGACAGCGTGGCCAAAGCAAAAAGGTGGATGTCGTGTCCCACACAGTCGTGTCCCACACTGTTTTCAATACTGGTGCTTTAACAAATACCTAAACTGAATATATATCTCACATCCATCCATCCATTTTCTTCCACTTGTCCGTTGCCGGGTCGTGGAGGCAGCCGTTGGACATTGCAGCAGCCCCTGTTGCTCCTCCTGCAGGTGGTGGGTCCACAGAAGGACGGCCTCATGGTTCTAACCGGGCCTGTTGGTCTCTCATAAGGGGCTTCTGAACCGCTCTTTGTCTGACCCGTCACCTAGGACCTGTTTGCCATGGGAGACCCTACCAGGCCCCCGACAACAGAGCCCCCAGGATCATTCGGGCGCTCAAACCCCTCCACCACGTTAAGGTGGCGGTTCCAGGGGGATATTTCTCATATAGGACCATAAAGCAGAACAATAATGTTATTTATTCTGTAAATAACAGTGCTGTCAGCATCAAAACTTGGTCTATTCAGATATAATATTTTTTCAGTATACCTGCTTTTGAATCAATACTTAAACTTTTTTTTTCAACACTGACTGATAGGCATTAATGAACAGCTGCTGATCAAGCCATAAAACCGGACAAATGCCCAAAAGGACGGGCTTTCTTCGTCCGGACACAAGGCCCTCTGCATAGGTCCCCTCCAGGTGCACCAGTTTTTAGGGGTTGTTGGGTTCCATCTTTAGCCAGGATAAATGTTGTTGTTGAGTGTGGGACAACTGAAGGAAGTTAGCCCTGTCCAGCCTGGCGTGTTTCAATGTATGTGTTGACAGTGCCCTTTAAGCTCCTTTCACATTTTTTCCCAATGTGTTTTTTATGTTGCATATGGCAAATAAACTGAACTGGACTACACTGAATTGAACTGGGCTGAACTGTGAAGGTACAGGTAGAGGCAGAAAGCAACTTTAATAAACTGCAATAAAATGTTTTTACTGCACTGCTCTACTTTCACAATGACGTCTGAACTCAGATTAATCTCCTACTAATCAGACTCATAAATGTACATTAGCTTATTTATTGCTGTTGTATGATCATTGTTTGAGTTGCTCTTATAATTAGGAATTTAAGGAAATAAATAATTTATAGGCAACTGCTTAACCTCTTAATTCCTTTTGACTGCACTCCACTGCATCATACTTGGCTTTTTCCTAAACTGTACTTTCGCTTTCACACACTTTTCAACTGCCTTTTGTCCATTGTGGCATGAAATATGGTATGTCAGGAGCAGAGAGCGAGCAGGGATGAGTCGAGATCAATTGCTTACGGATAACCAAGTATTTTTAAGGTTAGGCCTTTTCTTTATCTTGTGCCCTGATGTTGAGAGGTGTGTTTTAAATTCTCACCTGTGACAACACTTTCAGAGGCATTTCACTGCAAGACGTGCCTTTCCAGTGAAGGCTGGAAGCCTTCCATTGGAAAAATGCCAATTTCTTTAAAAAATTTGACAGGCCTGGACTTTTCAAAAAGGACAGACTTGCACCCCAACTTCACCGGATCCCACCTGTTTTCACAGAACATTCAACTTACAATCGAATCAGCATGAAGGTCTCCCTCCCCACCCACCATAGCGGATATTCCTGTTTTTGTCAGCAGTTGGACAGTTGTGATTATTAAAGCTCGAGACGAGATTGAAAAGTGAATGGTGTCAGGCACAACATCCAAGTACAGCGTGTTCTTCATTAGTGAGGAGTGTGATGACTCTATATGGCGTTTCTCCTTCCTCTTTGAATATCCGCTGAGACTCCCACAGCCCGGACACATGCCTGTGTGGGTCATCTAATCATTCAATCCAGTTTACCTGATCGTCGACTCCTGATCGTATTACCGCACAACAAAATGGTTCCACTTTGGATTCCCTGCCCGTTTTTACTTTGGCTTTCAATGTGACGTGTGCATTTGCCTGGGGTATTGCAGGACAGGTCGAATTGCTGTTCAAACCTGTTCTCCTCAATTTACTCCAAAGCATCTAGATAAGAGCCACTTGTTCTTCGCTGCAGTCAAGGTAGAAGTGGAAGTAGCCTACATGTTACTCAAAGCACATCAAGCGCAGTTACAGCAGACTCTTTTGTGCGCTCTCCTCTTGTTTCCCGTAAATCCCCGGCCGTTTGTCTTGTTAGATGCGGAAAGATTTGTCCAAAGCCGGACGCAGCTCAGTATCTGGACTCTCGGTCAGGTCCAGGAATGTGTTGTTTTTCCATTGTTCCCAGGAGTCAAAACCGCGCCCTCATCTCCTGCTACGGCCTCCGTTTTGTAACACATACATCTCCTCAAGGCCTGATGTGTGTTTATCTCATTAGTTAAATGGGAAAAAGGGTTATGTAATATGTATAGTAGCGCAGCAAAACTGAAATGTTCCCTGCGCTAGTTAATTTTGAGCATTAACACACTTCCTGATAAGCAACCCCCCCGTAGGCATGACGAAAACTGACTTACTCCCCACATCTGTGCCTCAACTGTTTCAAAAGCACAAAGGACACGTTCTCTTCAACTCTTCAGGCATTTGTTTGATGTTGACTGTGGACATTTGGATGTTTTAGACTCTGTTCTTATTTGATTATTCATATTTGTGCCTCGTTTTACAGTGTTGTATTCATTGTACTTAAGATACGTTTATTTACTTCTCATCCTGTTCTTATTTGAACCCCCGTGTTCTCCTTCGCGAGATAAAAGTCCTGTATCTCTCTTGAGGTTTTTACATTCAATTATTGACATGGAAGTTCCCTGTTCGTCACAACTAACCACATCGGGGGCACTTTTTTTAACTAAAAATAAATGGGGGAGAAATTCAGCATCCTGGTTGGATTTGCTACATAATGGGAGGTGTTTTGTTAGGATGGATGAGGGGTTAGTAGCTTTGGGATTTCAATTCAGGTTCAGTCTTACATAATTTGCATTAGAAATATGATCCAATATGGGGGCGGGTAGCGTTTTTTGTCACATGACAAAAAAAAACCCTCAAGCTCCTCTTAGTGCGGCAATCAGGAATTTCAGGAGTGGCCTGTAATTCTTCTGGTCAGCCCCTACACACCTAAACCACATACTGGGATTGGTTTAGTCAGTGCGGGTCGAGGGGTTTTGAAGAGCCTGTTTTGCCTTTTTGTGTTCAAATCAATCAATCAATTGTTCTGTAGCCCAATATCACAACAGGAGTCGCTTCAGGGCTACACCAAACATGAAGACAATGGAACAAAAATAATAAAAAAATTTAATGTCCAGGTAAACATAACACAGAGGTAATGTCCAAATAAGCATCGGCAGCAGGTGGTCCTCCCCCAGCTTAAGACTCATTACTTGACAAGGAAAAACTCAAAAACCCAGTGAGAGAAGAGAAACCTCAGGGAGAACCACGGATAGGGAGAACCACGGATGGGGAGATCCGATCGGCCCCCGAGTATCGCGATACGTATCGGATCGTAACAAAAGTCGATTGTCCCGGGGCTGATGGAAGTCACCTCTGACGGAGAAAAGTAGTTTTGAATTTTCAGTGTCTTTTTCGATGTCCTTATTGACTAACTGGACATTGTAAGAGAAACTCGTACATAATTGCTGTTGAACCTTGTTTCAGCTCGATACGCCCGACAGCACGGTGGCGCAGCAGTTCGTGGAGTAAGAAGGTTCCGGGTTCGACTCCCACTAGTACGTTGCCTTTCTGTGTGGCGTTTGCAAGTTCTTCCCGTGTCTGCGTAGGTTTCCTCCTGGCACTCCGGTTTTCCCTACCACTAAAAACATGTACAATAGGTTCCCCTCTGTAAAAGAGATTCTTAATCTCAGTGGGAGTTTCCTGTTGTTAAAATAATTTAAAAAGCGCCTCAGGATCTGGAGGAGGAGGCGGTTGCATTGAAAGTCACCCATGAGTTCTGACAGGTTCCCATTACCCCATCGTTCAGTGTTTATTTTGGATGTCATTTTGGTTGCATTCCGCCAACAGAACGGTATTTGTGTGGGAGGTTAAGTGAAACTGAATACTTGTCTTCAGTTGGTTTTGACCTGATGCTTTGTCCATAACAACAGCTGATTCTCGCCATTCTTAATGTTACAGCCTCTCCCTAAGTTTAACATGGGACCTCTATACTGTAAGTGCATTATCACCTATATTGGTTTTCAGTGTTGATTAAAGGTGGAGGTGTCGTACTCCATCGCACACGTCCAGAGCAAACAGTGTGTTGTGATAAGCAGGGCATTCCTGGACCACACGGCTCAGGTGTTATCAGCGCGTCCTGTCTTTCAGACACACCCTGTCATCTCCACTCTCTCAGTCTGATCCGCCAAGCAGCCGTCAGTCCTGTTTGGTTAATGACACAGACAGAATCAACAAATGTGAAAGGGCAGAGGCAAAGGAGGTGAAAGAAGGACTGCAGTGTGCACTCAAGTGTGAATGCTGAACAATGTGGAAAGATGCTCTTATAGTAATTAGGAATTTAGATGGAGGGAAAAAATACTTTATCGACAAATGATTAAACTACTGTTAATTTAGCAAAACCCCAAATGAGAGATGATGTTTTTCATTTTAACCAACACACCATCATACTTGGCTTTTGGCTCTCTTTTTTTTAAAATCATTTTACCTTTCTTTACTTTGGCTTTCCAACACTTTTGCCAGACTGTCCACAGTGGCATGAATGGCATGTTTATGTGCTCTCTTGTTCACAGCCGCTGTCGAAACCTGTCAGGAGCAGAGAGCGAGCCGCGATGAGCCCAGATCTATTGCAGATCTATTATCAGGTTTCTCTTGCGCCTTGAGAGATGTGTTTTTATTTCATTTCACTGGAAGACACTGCATTGTTTAATAAAAATAATAATAACACAAGTTCCTGAAAGCTGTAGTCATTATTCTTTCTCTCAGTGGCGCTAAGGTTGTCGCCCTGGGGTAGACCGGCCCCATAGAGGCATTCTCATGAAGGCCTGTTGTCTTTGCCAAACATTTCTTTATAAAATGCTGCATTATTAACCTCTTAACCCCCACCTTAACAGAGCACATTTTCTCCAGTTCAGTTTTACCCAAATCTAAAAGCTTCTCGGCTGGAGCTTACAGCCTATAGGCCAGTGTAAGGCCTCATTTGAAAGCTAAGACCCGCAAAAGATTTTTCCTGCAGTTGTCGTCACTGTGTTCTTGCGTTTTTGTTGCTTTTTCATCGCTTTTTTTTCCGCCTGTCTTGTTGCATTTTTGACGGGTTTTTTTTATTTAATTTTTTTGCTTTTTTCATCCTGATTTTTTTGTTGTGTTTTTGTTGCTTTTTCATCACTCTTTTGCTGCATGTTTATCGGCCGTTTAGCTGCGTCTTTTAGATTTGGGTAAAGTCGATCTGGAGAAAATGGGCTCGGGTTAAGGCGGGGGGTTAGAAGAGCTTTTGAAGTTGCAGCGTGATTGAAAAAAATCCATGGTATTTGTTTGGGGATGCATCATTTGTGTTTATGGTCGTCTTTCATGTCTTTACGAGGCTTTAGGCAATTTACCACCTAATTAATCTTAACATGTTTTTGTAACCGCACATAAAAAAACTATGAACTTTGCTGAACTGCTTTTCTATAGCACGCCTAGACTCTTCCACAGTAGGAGGTGATCCGTGGTAACTTGTAGATGTTTTTGGCGCCCAATGATGTTCCAATCTGGATCTGGAAAAGCGTTTTTGTGCCGGAATTTCATTAAAGGAACAGGCCACCGTCTTTACATACTGATTATGTTCTTACCTGAGTAGGGTGACCAGATGTCCCAGTTTACCCGGGACAGTCCCAGTTTTGAGCCCTCTGTCCCATGTCCCAGTGGATTTCTCCAAAACCATTGATTTTTTCCCAGTTTTACACAATTTCTGTCCCAGGTGTCCCGGTTTTCCACCACTCCCACGCCCGAGGTAGCCATTTTGGACTTGTGACTTCAGGATTATGGTCATGTGTGCCTCAGTATCTATAGAGCTAAGCACCAACTTTTCACTTCACTGTTGATTGTTCCATTAAATTGACATTGGACTCTTAAAGACAAACAATTTACCATTCAAGGTGGGAGGAAAAAAACGTCCCATGATGGCTCGCTCCACAAATTCCCAGTTTTTAAAGTGGAAAATCTGGTCACCCTATACCTGAGCTTAGGCGAGTTATTCATACTATTTAAACACAGTTATGTGAGCCTTTACACGATCCAAGTCTACACAAAATCAAACATGTCGATTTGTCTAAGCCGATAACAAGGGGTGCTATATTGTCCGCTTAAAAAAATCTATTTAATTTTGTGTTGGATCGTGTCTAACTGTACACGTTGGATCGTGTCTAACTGTAGGAGCATTACCAACTGGATAAGTGAATGTCCATTATAGTAACTAATAGTAAAATAGCTAGCCATGTCTACCTCCTGTTCCTTTGCTTATTCGTCTCGTATAAATAAATAATTAAACATGTGCCATTCATGAAATAAACATAACTTGATATTCAGTTTGTTTCTATAGAGCTCCAGTAAGTTGACTCTTTTCTACTCTTGCCACGCTGACCCAACTTTACTTTTACTTGGTTACACTTTCACCAACTTATGCCACCACGCCCTGTCTCCTTTTCTGTGGGCCGCGCTTTTCACAAACTCCAACAGGAGGTCGGGCAGAGTTCAGAGGATTTAACACAAAACGGACAGAGGTTAATGCATGTGCTAAACAAACTGGCTTGATGTGTCAGAGCAGGTAGAGACGTCTATAGCTGCCGGGCTTCCCAAACTTTTAAGCCGCAGCGACGGATCCGGGACCCCCACTGTTAAAGCCGATTTCAGACACAAAAAAGCTTTTAAAATCTAGTAATGTGTAGCTATTTATGGTGTTTGCTTTGTAGGGCGGCACGGTAGCACAGCGGTTAGCACTTGTGCTTCACAGCTAGAAGGTCCCGGGTTCGATTCCCACCTGGACGGGGCCTTTCTGTGTGGAGTTTGCATGTTCTCCCTGTGTCTGCGTAGGTTTACTCCGGGTACTCCGGTTTCCCCTACCACCAAAAACATGAACAATAGGCCGGGATGAATGATGTGAGTGAGTGAGTGGTTGGTGGTGGTCGGAGGGGCCGATGGCGCAGATTGGTTGCCTCGCTTCCGTCAGTCTACCCCAGGGCAGCTGTGGCTGCAATAATATCTTACCACCACCAAGTATGGAGTGAATGAATAGTGCAATGTAAAGCGTCTTTGAGTGTCCAGAAAAGCGCTATATAAAACTGAAAACTGATGCATTATTTGTTAATTGACATGAACATACTGACATGCCGTTATCAATGAAGAACTGTACTAAATAAATGGTCATATTTCTATTTTTTACATCTTCTATAGCGAGTGTATTTACAAACATAAATTAAAGGTGTTAAATGCTATGTATATGATCAGATCAAATAACTAAATTAAAAGTAAAATTACTTTCTATTACCACTATTACCACTATACGGCTTTTACTTTTCCTACCCCTTTCCAAAAATATTTATATATTTTATGCCAATTTTCTTTTGCATCTGGTTTTATTGACAGGAGAGTCTTCTATGAAAGGGGTTCCCAAACTTTTTTGGCTGGGACCCCAAAATGTATACGGAAACAACGGGATGGTATAAAGTTACTGCCTCTTCCGCTACTTTCGGGAAGGAAATCATTTTAAAATCAAGTTAATATAGGGGCAACGGTGGCGCAGATGGTAGAGCGGGTCGTCTCGTGATCGGAAGGTCGGGCGTTCGAATCCCGCCTCCTGAAGGTGCATGCTGTTGTTGTGTCCTTGGGCAAGACACTTCACCCACCTTGCCTCCAATGTCTGCGTACACTGGTGTATGAATGGGTGAGAGGTTCCTTGCTGTAAAGCGCTTTGAGTGCCTAATGTAGGTGGAAAATCGCTATATAAGTATAGACCATTTACCAAGTTAATATGTATTTAAAGAGTTCATTTTGAGTAGTTGAATGGATTTAACAAATGATACGCTGCTTTACGCTCAACAACATACTAATAGTAGCATTTTTTTCTTTCTTTTTATTTCATCCTGAAATCATCCGGGGACCCCACCCCCATTTTGGGAACCGCTGTTCTACTGTATGATTTAGCAGCTCCCCCTGCTGGACTAACTGAGGTACTCCACTCTCTTTCCTGCACGGCACCTGGCCTGGCTCTGTTCTCTGTGACGGTCGTGATTGGCTCGGTTAGGCCTTAGCCTCCAATCAGCAACTTGTTTACCGTGTATGTCTAGACCATGGATCTACTACAATAGTCCACTCCAGACCTCCAGACCCACTTTCTTTCACGCAGGAAAGAAGTCAGGCTACACTGCACCACAGCTGCTACTCTGTCCAGTACAACAAATTGTACTGATTCTATAATCTTGTATTAAATTATGCTAATATAACACCGTTCTATCTTTAGATGAAGTTTAATTCAGTTTAAAATCAAATTACAATTAAACAGTGTGGCTGAACTCAAAAGCCTGAACGAATGTAACATCAAATAAACACAAAATTAACTGAGGACAAGAAGCTGCTCCCCAGAGTCCTCGTCCTCGTCCTCGACCCTTCTGGACGGTCTGAAGTCCTGAGGAGAGAATAGTCGTGCAGGGGTTTAGGATTATTCCACTGAAAGACAACCTGACATGACACAAGAACACAAGCTATTAGCATTTCAACACATTCAGCATTTAAAGGGATATTTCAGGATTTTTAACATTGGGCCTCATTTCCTAGTTTTCCAGAGTGTTGTTGATGTCTGGAGATATGTTTTTTTCTTAACTTCATGCAGTTCTTATATTTGAAGAGTCTAGTGGCGCTAGGCTAGGGCGAGGCTAAAGCATTTCTACGGTAACAGTTAGCCTGCATTAAAAACCGTCTGAGGCAAATCACTTATAACGCCAGACTAACGATATAATAACTTGCATTTGAGCAGCGTCGGCCTCGTGGCTGTAAACTAACGCCGCGGCGGAGTGATCTGCGAGAAAATAGTCCCTCAAAATACGGTAATTCATGTGAAGATCAACAACCCTCTGGATAACTAGGAAATGGGGCCCAATGTAAAAAAAATCCTGAAATATCCCTTTGACCTCTTATCACCCGCCACAACCGAGCACATTGCATTTGTGTCACCTCTTTGTTGCTTTTTCCTCTCTCTTTAGTCGTGTGTTTTTGTCGCCTTTTTGTCACATGCGCTTTCATCCTTGTTTTCGTCGCTTTTTCCAAGAAGCTTTTAGATTTGGGTAAAGTGCTCGCTTCAGGTGGGGGTTGAGAGGTTGAAAAGCTATTTAAAAAAAAAAAAAGGCCTCTATGTCAAAAATGTAACCCTACATGAACTCAAAGATGAAAAAAATGAGCAATAGATTTTGCTTGGAATTTTGATACTAATAAAGTGCAAAAATAAAGTGCACATTTTACTTTATTCTTTATGTTTTCAAAGTGGAATGCTTTCACATTTAGGTAACATTATTTTATTTATTCTATTTTGCAGTAAATGCACATTAGATCAAACAAAAGCTGCTTTATTTCTGATGACAAAAATCTGAAAAATAGTCCCAAACCCCCCAGTGGCACTTTCAGAGTTTTCTGTTTTTCTGACCTGGTTTGATAAAACAGCACTTCATTTCTTTCTTCGTAAAAATAACCCACTTTAATTAATCGGTGTAAAAATACTTCAATATGGACACTGCGTTTGAGTATGTATTATCTTCTATAGGAAATAAATAAATATTCAATATAATAATACATTAATTCTTCTTCGTCAGTCGCGAAAGAAAACAAGATATGGGCCTATTGCATTTTATCATGATTATTATTGGAGTTTTTACACAAGCAGCAAAAAATCAATAATTTATGTTGTTGTGAAGTTGGGATTTGTGTATTTTTTTTATTTTTTTTTTGCCATATTAATTTATTTTCACTGCACAAGAAAAAAATGTGAAAGGCCTTTTTTTTTTTTTTTTTACTTTTGATTTCATGGCGACGTCTACGGTGGTGACCCTGCGGGAGACTCACCATTGCCGGTCCCGCTGGTTCAAAGGGCGGGGGGTGCGGAGGCGCGTAGGGGTACGGAGGCACCAGCGGGGACAGGCTGCCCTCGTACAGGCCCGGGGGCACCGGGGACCACGGCATATTCACCATATAGTGGTATAAAGGGAACGGAGCGGGCATCCGGACCTGGAGGTGCAGGAGCTGCGGGGGGACGGGCCCGTAGTCCGCCCAGAACAGAGGGTCTGGAGGACGTGGACATGAAAGGAGCAAATGAAAAGTAACACCGAAACAATATCAATGGTCACACAATCACTGCGACTCAAACTCATGTGTCAAAGTAAACTCACTCGGTGACGGTGGTGGGGGGCCACACGGCGGCGCAGTCTCCGGGGCCGCCGCCTCCTCCTCCTCCGCTGACGGTGAACCGGAGACGGGCCTCCTCCTCCTGATGGGGCGCGGGATCTGCATCTGCATCAGTCCCGGCGGCGCTGGCTGCTGTTGGGCCGCATCGATGGGACACGTGCCGGTGTCCGCGTGTCCCGACCGCGAGGCCCGCTCCTCGTCCCGGCGCAGTTTCCGCTGCAGCCCGTTGATGCGGGTGCGCTCCGTTATCAGCGTGCACTTCCAGCAGGTGCACCGGGCGAACGGGCACAGCTTGGCGTGGCCTTTCTGTGGCACGACCAGCCCGTGGTGCCGGCAGCGCGTGCACTTGGGCTCCTTGGACAAAGACATGATCAGCCCTCTCTCAGTCTCGGATTATTAAACCGCCAAAAATATTCTTAAATATAATATGCTCGACCCATACGACCTGATACGACCTCACTTACAATGTATCAGTTTAGGGACAGGGGGGGGGGGGGGGGGGGGGGATTTCCCCACCGTGGGAACGATCAGAGGGCTCGCTAATGGCTGTGGGCCTGATCCGCATGGGCCAATCTGTGACCTGTGTGACCCATTTGTAACCACTGTTTCTGAGCTCGTGCATCGCTGAAAGTAGCCTGTGTCGATGGCATTTAAAATGGGGGATTACTGTGCCACTGTTAAATATCAGTGTTGCCACGTGCCTTTTTATTATGGAGGACCAAAAATGACTAAAGTATAAATAAATACATTCATTTTGGACAATAAAAATTAAATATTTACATTGATATGTTAAATATGACTCTGAAATCAAATAAATATACCTTTATTTAGGTTATTTATCAATATCTACGTTTCTTCCTTTATTTATTTATCCATTTATTGCATGTATTTATTTATGTATTTCTTCATGTATTTATTTATGTATTTCTGTGTTCCTGTATGCTAATTAGGCGGGCGGTGCTGAACTCAATCTAGAGCAGGATTGGTTAGGATTGCGTGAACTCTGGTCTCGATCATTACTGCCTCACATTACGGTGCTCTGTCAGCTAGAGATCCTCTGTGCACTTTTGTGTGGTATGTATGATGGCAGTTTCGAATGTACGTTTTTTAGGAGCCATTGCTCATCAACTATCTCCTCTTTCGGCTGGAAAGACTATTAGATGTTTTAGTTCATCACAGTCCGCCAGCGATGTACCGCTCCCGCTTGAAGTCATCGCTAAAACTGAGCAGTTACTATCTTGGAGTAATTTTGATAGCTTCTGTCTGGTTCCCCTGGCTGACCTACAATCCTGCTCTTGATTGAGTTCAGCACCGCCCGCCTAATTAGCATACGGCAACACAGAAATACATAAATAAATAAATGAATAAATGTAGATATTGATAAATAACCTAAATAAAGGTATATTTATTTGATTTCAGAGTCATATTTAACATATCAATGTAAATATTTAATTTTTATTGTCCAAAATGAATGTATTTATTTATATATTCCCGTATTTATTTATTTATTTATTTATTTATACTTTAGTCATTTTTGGTCCTCCATATATTATTGTCAGAAACGTTTGACCTTGAAAGTGGTGGTGTTTGACAATAAGAAGCCAGTTCTTAGTGGGACATGAAATCAAAAAGGATCCTTATTTTGGAGTCTGGTTCAACCTTTTAAAGAGCAGTAGGGGTTGTTTTGGACAAATGCCCTGTGCCATAATGCATATGGGCCGTTTCAAGATATTTGGGGGCCCTGGGCAAAACAGCGAAGTGAGGCCCCAAGTCCTCCCTCGGGAAATTGTTTTAAATTCAGATGGGATTCCTTGTATCCTAGTGCATTTTCAGAGTCATGAATTACTCTGTCGTGTGCTGCACAAAGTGGCCACTACAGTAAAGGACACAGTCAATGAGGCATCGTTATTTTTGACTAACTGCTCAAATAAACAAATAAACTAAAAACTAAACTTTGTCAACAAGGCAAAAAAAGATGGAAAAGTATAATTATTCTCCCTTTGCAGAAGCTACAGTGACAGGAAGTGTCAGAAGGGAAGAACTTCACATCCCATAATACCACAGACATCGGGGGCCCCCTTCAGCTGGGGGCCCTAGGCAGCTGCCTACCTTGCCTACCCCATTGCGACGGCTCTGCTTGCAACTGTATTTTTAATGCATTTACATTTTAAGCCCCAAATGCTTCACAAGTAAAATAGAATAAAAACAATAACTGGCCCAGTGTTAAGAGCCAGGAGAGGTCTGACATAAACTGGCACAGTCCTCCTCGTTACTTCCACTCTGATTGGTTGATTGGTTGATTGATTGGTCATTGAGGCGTCAGTAATGTGATCAATGGCGCCCACGTGTGGACTATTACTATTACTGCAGTTCAAAATGTTGTACATGTGTATGGAAATAAAAGTGACATTGTATTAATGTATTAAATCTGTTCATGTCGTGTCCTTTACCCTTTAAAGAATGAAACAATCCCATGGCTAAGGCTGATAGCTTTATTGATGTATTTCATTTGTATTTGTAATGTAACGTAGGGGAGGCCGGGTATGGTTGTAACATGGGGAGAGTCGTAACACCACCAATTCCACCATTCAGGGGTAAGATAGTCAAATGAGTCAAGTGATCATATCAGTGTTTACCCACTTCCTCCCTGATCCCACACGGCGACTGTCAAGGTTGTAAACAGGTTCAGGCAGATTCTATAGAGAAAACAATTGGGTTTGAGGTAGAAAGTAAATGTTTTTGACCAAGACTATAATTTGTTTATTGCTTATACTATTGCACACAAAACACATGACTTACATTAGATTAAATTGTAGTTTCTCAGCACATTTCCCCTGATAATTTCAAACCATTATGCTGATACAGCTTGGTAAACAATGGCTGACAGGGGTGGGGATGGTTGTAACACAATCATCCCCTATTTACAGTTAATAACACCTTTAATACTTGAGTTGTTCAGACATTATAATAGATCCATGGTTTAGACCCGTGTAATAGTATTTTATTTTGGTTGTCTTCCCCTTGAACGTCATGTCCGGTCTGAACCCTATATAAGTTGGCTCCTCCCCTTCCGTCTTCCCTTTTGTTTACCATTTCATGGAGGAGGTAGGATCAGATGGAAGGCCAGCTGCCCATTTTGTTGTATATTTAATATTCTCTTGTCTTATTGTCATTTCTGTTCATATTATTTACTTACGTGCTGCGTGTCTTTTCTTTGTCTTGTAGATGACACGTGAGGGCAGGATGTTTGCGGGGCTAATGACACTTTATTTTCACACCAGAAAATAAACTGAGTGAAGTCCTGAGTCCCGCAAGTCCTTCTGAGATCACAACACAGCGCAGGGTCCGCCATACATCAGCCACACCTGGACAGTGGAAAAGAAAGACTGACAGATTTGTGCCAGATTAAAAAAAAAATAATAATTATTAAAAGCATCTGATGTGGTCACAAAGAAGGGCAAGTCAGATCAGATCAAATCAAAGGAGTTTCTGTAACACTGACCAGATGCTGCAAACACAGCAGAAGCTGAGAGACCGGGGTCCAGTATCTTCCCAGTGCAGGTCACACTGAAGCATCCTCAGTTTTCTCTGAGGCGCAGGAGGAAGTGTTGGCTGATTATTTGACTCAGACAGCAGACTTGTATTATGGCCTGACTCCACCTGAGGTAAGCGTAGGACGGCTTGGAGAGGGACGTTGTTCTGGATTGTTTTATTTAATAAACCTGTATTTGAAGCATCACATGACGTGTTTTTATTTCTTTTGTCCAACTGTTGCAACTCTCCCCAGCATGCAAGGATCACCACGTATTTCACATCTCCTCACGAGGTCTGTGATGTTCTTGCCGAGGTTTGAATTGGTGCCATTTGTAGTAAACAAATGTTGGTACTTTTGTATTAAAGTTTAGCTCAAAAATTCAGTGAGTTACAGGCGCTGAAGCAAAGTGGTACAACCATACCCGGTCTCCCCTAAATGTCATTAAGATTGTAGTTGGGTATTCGTTTGTTTGCAGAGGTGGGTACTCAGTCACATTCACTCAAGTAGGCCTACGTGCAGTACCAAGTAACGTTTTAATTGTACTTTTGCAAGTAGTTTTTCATACAGTACTTTTACTACTTTTTGAGCAATATTAAAGTATCTGTACTCTTGAGTTAAAAAAAACTCACTGTGAGAATCTGTTTTGTTTATTTATTTATGGGATTTTTAAATATATATTAAACTTTTTTTCTTGCATTATTTCAGTCACTACTGGAACCTGAATTAAACTTTTAGGCTTAAACATTTACTCACATTCAAGTTTTGACAATATAACTCAAAGTGAAGAAAACAACAGCAGTCACGTGGGGTCACGTCGCTGTTTACGGAAACGCTCTACGTCAGCACGTGCTCCAGCCTCTGGTCCGGCCCATCCGCCAGTCCGCGGCTGTACGTGTGTGTTCACATGTTCTCGGGACTTGCAGGGACACTCGTGGCGCGGCTGCACGTCCTGGTGGAGTCCGGAGATCGTTTTATCCCATTTCTGGCTCTGCGCTGAGCGATGAAAACACTCGACGGCTCGCACAGGAGTCGAAGAAGAAGGAGGGCAGGGCGACATTTTGATTAGCTACAGGGCTACAAGAAGCCTCAAGTAGCGCGAGAGTCAGAGACGCGTTGGGTTTGGACGCATGAAGATTGCGGAGTTTGTTTTTTGTGTGTAAAGCGTGATGATTCTGCAGAGACTTCAGCCTGTGGCGCGCAGAGCCGCCTGGCGCACGCGGGTGAGTGTTTGTGTTTGCACGGCACCGCCACAAACGCACACGGTTTATGTCGTAACTTCGTTTGGCGCTGGCTTATTATTGCAAAAAAGTCACAACAGCAGCTGGGCGGGTTCCCATGTCTTCCACACTTCCTTGTTTAGTGATGGGTCGGTCGCGAACGATCCGGCTCTTTTGAACCTCGCGGAGGTGAACGGCTCCTTTTTTTCCCTTTTTTTAAATTCCTCTTCGTGGGAGGGGCGTCACTTTAGTTGTGCACAGTGTTAATTTTGACAAGATATTTTTATTTAGTCTTAGTCTTAGTCTTTTGACGAACATGTAATTCAATTTTAGTCGAGATTTAGTCAAAAAAATACCTTAAATTTTAGTCGAGTTTTAGTCGACTAAATTGCAAGTCAATTTAGTCGACTAAATTTAGGACACATTTAGTCGACTTTGTATTAATAATATTCATTATAATCATATTTAATCGAGGTCCTGCTTCATGGAGCTGCTCCCTCATGAACAAAGCTCAGAGCTGCTCCTTTGGCAGTGAATTTACATGATATGAGGCTCTTTCAGACTGTCAATAGAAGTTTGGATGATTTTAGTCTCTCATTTCCATTTGTATTTAGTCTCATTTTAGTCGACTAAAATATCTGGACATTTTAGTCATAGTTTTAGTCGCATGAAAAAGTTTACATTTAGTTTTAGTCCAATTTTAGTTGTCAGAAATATCACTTTGACTAAAATTCATAACAATTATGAATCATCTGCAATTTGAGTCACTTCGACACAAGTTGGTGAGTTAAATGCAGAAGTTACTCAATAAACCGCAGTAGCTTTTGAAAAACAAATGTTGTTCATGTGCAGCAGACTCCGTGGGGCTTTGTAATAAGAATAATAAGACTGAGGTGTTGGGGGGGCCCCTTGACCCGACGCCCTGAGCTTCTTGTATGGCTGTCAGTGTCCATCATTTTAAAGCTTGTGTGTGTGTTGGAGAGGCTTGATCTATTGAAGCTACTTTGTGCTTCTTGTTTTTTTTATTTATTCCTTGTTTAAAAGCTCTAATGTTGCAGTTTTTAAAAGTGAGAGCGCTGCAACAACGGATCAGATTAATTATAAATCATTGATTGCAATAAACTAGAAGGGTTACATAATGACAACGGTTATCTGGATTAGCCCTGCCAAGAAAGGAGAAAGTTTTAATTGTATTAATGCATTCAGTTGATGAAAGTCCTTCATTGTTTGTAAATATCCACGATGCCGTCAGGTGGTTTAGTTACAGCTTTCATAACTGTGCAACCCTAGTTATAGTTTCTACATTTAAACTCGTCTGTTTCTGTTTGCCTCTCGTGACTCGTGTCCTCTTTGTTTCCTCCAGGTTTGTGTGAGACAGGAGCAGAACCGGTTCTACTCCGTCCCGCAGCAGCCCGTGCCCCCCCTGGCTCAGACTCTGCAGGGGTACCTCCAGGCCCTCGAGCCGCTGCTGCCCCCCGACGAGCTGGCCCACACCCGCCGCATGGTGCATGAGTTTGGACGCCCCGGAGGCCTGGGATCTCAGCTGCAGAAGAGACTGGATATCAGAGCCAGGAACACCAAGAACTGGGTTTGTGAATCAGCAATCGCTCTTAAGCTGTATGGTTTACGCCTCTGTGTTTGCTGACTCTTATCGAAGCCAGCCGTTCTTAGCAAGGCCGAGGGAACCCAGGGTGCTGAGGGCGCTGCAGCACGCCCTGGTGGATAGTTTGCGAACTGCAGGCACTATTAATAAATAGGAAATATGCACAGAAAAAAGGTTTTTGGGGTAAATTTTGTTCCTCAGCACCCTGTAACTAAAGTATCTTCCCACGTCTCTGGTTCTTAGTGTGGGGAATGTGTGTGGTTATTTCTTATCTAGTTATTCTAAACCTGTAATTTGACATGTTTTTGTTTTATTTATATTCTTAACCTGTGAAAATGGTAAAATAAAGACGTGTAGTAGCAACAGCGTCAACATCACACAGCCAGTTACAGCCAATTATATGACATTTTTACCAAAACATGATCTGCCGGGCCTTTCAAATGTTGCATATGAACCTTTGTAGCCTTTGCACCTGCATTTTAGAAATGTATGCCCACGTCATCCCTTCTTGATGACGGTAATTTAGTTTTATTTCTCCTGTGTAGATAACGGACTGGTGGGTGCAGTGGTCCTACCTGGAGAACAGGGAGCCTCTCACGGTACATTCAAACCCGGCCATTTCTCTGCCTCGACGGGACTTCAATGACTGGAGGAGCCAGCTGGTGTGAGTGACGCAGTACGATATGACCCCCATAGGAAGAGGTCCGGGCTATAATAAGAGGAGTTTCGATGCGAGTTCATCACTGAGGGGCTCTAGTCATCATGGAGCCTCTGGTTTAGAAATTGATTACGCGTACTGTGGTTTTATAGATATTTCTTGACCTGGAGGATTTGTTTCCTTATAGTTTTGTAATCGTAAGCGCTTTATTTGTCAGTATACTGAAATCGGTTTATTAAGGCGTCAGCCCTGAGCAGCTGCGACTGAGCACGCCGCTATTTTGAGCCAACCTGACCAGCATGTTTTTGGAGGTTGGGGAAACTGGAGTGCTGCCTTCAGTGCTCCTCTGAAACTGTGCATCGCCTCCTCGGTTTGTCCCCGTTTCAGAGCGTCGCGTCCCATGGTCCGCTCCTCCACCTCCTCCTGTGCAGCTCCCTCCGCTCCACAACGGCAGTATTAGTAGGGGGTGAAAAGCGGGAGCGCGGATCTAGTGGCGTTTTCGTCAACAAAGACTAACAATATCATTACGTCGTTGATGCACCTCTTTTTAATGCGGATAACCGTGATGAGCTTAACATGGCTCTTTGGAGACTAAAATATGACGAGACGTTTGTGAGAGAAAGTGGTTTGTCGGACCAAGAGCTGTGCTGTCGGGTCACATGTTCTCCCCTGCTCCAGTCTGTGCCTAGAGCTCCATGGTCTGACTGCGACTTTACCTTTTCTTAGGACAGTTTTTCCACAATTTAAAGACCGCAACGTATGAGCGCAGACGGCATGTTGATGAACGAATGAGCAGACGCCGCTGTTAATAAAAAAAAAAAGCTCAAAGTGATGATCAGAGGACTTTCAGGAAAGTCAAGTTCAGTGACATTTCTGCCCTTTGTGGTGTAATCTGAGACTGTCAAAAGCTTTGTACAGCCTGTCGGCCTTCATCCCAATTTCCAATAGGCTACTTAATAAAAAATTGTGAATATGTTGATTTTTGTTTTGTCTTCTCTCCGTTTAGATTTGCGTCCAAGCTCATCGCCGCTGTCCTTGATTTCAAAGCCATGACTGACAGGTAAACCTCTCAAATAATGATATTAATAATATACATGCATCGGTTTTATATAGTGCTTTTCTGGACACTCGAAGACGCTTTACATGGCATTTTTCATTCATTCCATACTTGGTGGTGGTAAGCTCCTATTGTAGCCACAGCTGCCCTCGGGTAGACTGACGGAAGCGAGGCAACCAGTCTGTGCCATCGGCCCCTCGGACCACCAACCAACCACTCACTCACTACATCCGCTAGGCTTCCTGGTGTTACCAAACGGTCTCCCATCCAAATACCGACCAGGCCCTTCCTGCTTAGCTTCCAAGGTCTGACGGGATTGGGCAGAGCAAAGGTGGTATGATGACATACAGTCCAGCCTGTTTACTTGTGTGGCCTTTGCTCTGTCTGGCTCCTCTGGACTTTCTTAATGACCGACTGAAGTAGATCCAGGTCTATATTTAGTCTTGGCGTAAGTTACTAAAGCTCTCGACAGGTGTTTGAAATCTCTCCTACGGTTTCAGCTCCAGTGTATGTCTGTGTGTAAACTGTTAAAGTGTACACACATTGAATATGTTTGTTCTAAAAATAACAAAAATCATTCAACACTGGAGCTTTTGACTATAAAATGTAATGCGAAAAACGTCTTTCCTACATTTTATAGTTCTAAATGCATCATTAACACAGTGTTGTTTTGTTCTTATCTCTATAATTTTGTAATGCATATAAACTTTGAGAAACTATCTACCAGCTGATGCTCATGGTCTCTCTCTGATTTGTCAGTGGAGAGAGAAACATGTCACACAACTTGATATTTTACAAATAATGTGGTTGCAAGACATGAGTTTTATGCGTCTTTCCACCTTCCAACCCAGTTATGCCAAAATCCCGTCCCCCTAACCTTAATCCCTAACCCAAAACATTTGTAAAACTGCAATATTCACTTATTAATAAAGCCAACTGAAACAACTGCATTTGGTTTATGGCTTAACTTTTACAGACTGCTGTTAGCATTAGCCGCTGTTAGCATAACATTAGCCACATTAGCTCACCTTAATGGTTGTCCTCTCGCTGTTTTGGCTAGTCACTTCTGGATGACTTTCAGTGTTTCCCCTCGGTTTACTGGTTTGGCAGGGGGGGTATGGGTACACGTGTGAGCTGCCGGGTAAAATAAAGTGTTTTTAAGTTTATTTGAGCAGTTCGTCTGCTCAAAAGGAGTGGGCCGAAGCAAAAGGCTTATAAGCGCCCACCCCCAAAATAAAAACAACTATTATTATTTGTAACAATGTATTGTTTGAATTTCTATATGATACACAATTAATTCAGTTTAAGTAACTGTAAAGCATTTTGATGATGATGAACAAATTCTTTGAAGGGGTTATGGACAATCTTGAAGACCAGTTGGACATGAGAAAGAGAAATGAAGTTATTAAAGTTGAGCATTTCATATTTGCTCAGGATGTGGCAGTGGTGGTATTGTTTGTTTTTATCTAAGATTTTGAGAGCATGTTTGTAAAGACATTCTAATTTCTTTGTTGGATTTGTTTGCTTGAGACCAGCTGGTAATGTAGTAGGAGAAATGGGATAGAACCATGGTATTTAATTGAGAGGGAGTTTCGTATGCTTTTGAAAGTGGCCAAATTATACTTTAAGGTTCTAGACAATTTCTTTATACTTTTATCAAAGTTAAGGAAGGGGTCGAGTGTGAGACCTAGATACTTGTATTCTGCCACGTTTAAGATTGTTTTTCCATTTACAGTTATTGTTGGATAAGTAGGGATTTTTTGTTTGTTGGTAAATTACATGGCAGCAGTTTTGTCAATATGTAGGAAACAATAATAGGTTTTAGAAAGTTTGAGAATGTAATGTACTATTATTAGATTGGCCTAATGTAGACTTCCATTATTTAATTTCCTCATGGGTGTTTGGATAATCCTCATATTCATGTTTAATATTTATCAGTGAGTTCCACAGTTTATGAGTCTGTGTTCTGTTTAAAACAAGAGGAGCCAAAATCAGCATTTAAGGCTAAGTTCGGGACTTTCTACAACATCTAACAGCGCCAACTTCAGTGACTTCATGTGAAACAGATGCCAACAGCTTCACCTAAACAGTTTAGGCTAAACTCAACTGTTGCATTTAGCTTGGGTTGGATTTTCTTATTTACAAAGTGCCAAAGGGATTTAATGTTAATGTTATTGTTAAACTTACTCGCTCTGTAGGAGCTCCTGTCTCTGCCCCTGTTTCTACGATCTTTTCTGCCGCAGCCCCAAATAAACACGACCGCATGGCCTGGGTCACTGAGCGCAAAACGTGGACTGGATCCATAAAAATGGCGGACTCGGACTGGCTTGAACAGGCGTAGTAACTCATAAAACAAAAAACGTAAAGGATTAGCGGAACAGATTTGGTAAAGACGCTCGTTTTAACGATCGGTGATTACTGCTGCATATTAAAAGGCTATCGTATCTGCCAATATAATGGTAGGGGAAACACTGATTTTATTACTCCATCCAAAGGCAGCCAGTCCCAAAGTCCGGAGGGTCGCAGCCCCATCATCAAACCAAAAATCCTCCGATGCCCCCCATAATTAAACGTATTGAAAATAATTTGTCATGTTTACATATTTAAATGATATAAAATGACAAATAGCAATGTCTGTGTGGGCTAAGTATTAATTTAAAGGTGCCTCATGCTTATACAGTTAATATGAGCCTACATTCTAATCCAGAAGACCTAAAAAAAAAAAAACTGGAGGTCTTGGAGAGTCATAAAGGCCACCGTGATGCAAAGCTAATATGCCATATTAACCACCCATACAGCTGTTGAGTCACTGAAAGGTCAAATATGCGTTAAGTTGCATAACGCACCCTTCATCATTGTGTGTATTACATTGTGTTTTCTCCTTGGGACCACACGCACAACTAGAGTGCGCTAACTAACGCTAATTTAAGTGAGCGTGCTGCGTCCTGAACTGTGTAGCGTTGATGGTATGTGCTTTAAGGAAGACTCCAGTAATAGTGCTTAAAAGACTGTATCAAATTATAGACATGAGCTTTTTTACTTTGAATAATGTGAAGAAAATTCCAAAATTGATGATCACGATTGCCATTATCACACAACAGATATTAGTGGTAAATACGGTTAATGTGCAGTTCTTTTGTCGATTACGCTGCTCACTATCACTGTTTTTTGGACTTGTCCCAGGGGCCAGTTGCCGGTGGAGCAGATGCGGGGCAGGCCTCTCTGTATGGAGCTGTACCCGCTCATGTTCTCGTCCTGCCGGGTCCCGGGGCCAAAACACGACTCTATCGCCCATTACGGCCGCTCACGACGCTTCCCCACACACATCACTGTTGTCCGGAACTACCAGGTCAGACATTTACTGGACGAGAATGTGTTTGTACCGTAGATATGTCAACCAATAGACTTAACTGGTCTTTCACTAAAGCACAAAGAACAAGACAGACAGACTACAGAGCCCAGAAGAAAGGGAGTTGAAGTGCCGTAGCCGGGGTCTCAGAGAAACTTCAGAGAATCTTTAGGCAGCACAGGATTCCAGTGAACCACAAACCGGTGAACACACTGAGACAAACATTAGTTCATCCCAAAGACTAAACTCAGAGCCACAAACAAAGCAACGCGGTTTATTCTATTCGATGCAAAGAAGAAGAATGCAAACCACATTATATTGGAGAAACGAAACAAGTTTTACAGAAGAGACTTTATTAACACCGAAGAGAAAGCACAAGCGGCCCTCAGTCGGCGGTGCACCTCCACCTCAAAGCCTCCAACCACTCCTTTGAGGACGGGGAGGTCAACATTTTAGCTAAAGAAGAACGTTGGTTTGAAAGAGGAGTTAAAGAAGCTATTTTTGTCAGGAAAGAAAATCCCTCCATGAACCGGAATGGCGGCCTCAGATTTAATCTCCCGTCACTTTACTCCAATCTCCTTCGGGAGAAACCGAAAGGGCACGGCCAGTCCAAGGAGACGGCAACTCAGCCAACAAAAGAACAATAGGCAGGTAATTATCCATGAATAGGACAGATACTGGGTAGTGATCATCTATGAATAGGACAAGACTGACCGATACTGAGGTGAGCAGATCGTTAGAGATGCTCTACTTCAAAGGTGTTTACCCACAGGTGAGAGTAGCTGTGATTAGAGAAGAGGGGCCGGGCCAACCCTAACTCCTCCCTGTGGTCTATATCTAAAGCTGCGTCCAGAGTGGGACCTTTGTCGCTGACGAAGCCTTTTGGATGAGAGGCGAAACGTTTGAAGACTTCAACTACTGAGTACAGAAGATGAATCAAGTACCTTCATTGAACAATAGACTCAAAGTGACACGGATAACAGAGTGAGGTGTGATTTAAGATCCTGTACACAGCTTATTTCCTTGGAGTTTAGTTAAATCTTTTGGTACCTTGCAAATGCAACCCCAGAAGCATGTGCTGGAAGTAGTTGGTTTCTCTCGTCATAAACTCTGGCTTTGCAGGCTGACAGTTGCGTGTATAATATTGTAAAAACCAAGGACGTGTGGAAGAGTTTGTGGGTCAGAAACACGTCCGAGTCGCTGCTAACAGTTTCAAAACGTGTCTTCCCTCTGTCGTGGTTCGAGAACACAGAAATGCCTGCATTGTTGAAGCTCTGTTTTCTTCTGTTTCTTTGTTTATTCTGCCGCCATTCGTAAAGCTCTGTGCAAAAGTCAAGTCCAGTCTTGACAAGGATACAGCCTCTGACACACCTACTGCTTTCCAGATTTACAGCATAGACAATTAATCGCTGAATACTGATGGTAATCGATTCCCCAGAGCCATAAGTTACTTAAAGCCAGACTTTGCAGTAAAGTGATCCAAAGTATTTTGTGTTTCGTGTAGTTTTTCCAGCTGGAGGTCTACAACAGCGACGGTTCGAGGATGACCGAGTCCCAGATCCACGCGCAGCTGCTCCGCATCCGCTCGCAGTCCTGGAAAACCGACAAAGAGCCGATGGGGATTTTAACCAGCGAGCACCGCCACACCTGGGGAGCCGCCTACAACCGCCTGCTGCGAGGTACAGCAAAAAAACATGATGATAAAGCAAAAAAAGAGAGACAAAGAAGCAACGGAAGAGCAACAATGACACAATAAAAAACCAAGACAATAAAAAAAGACAAACCCGTCAAATGCTTAAATGTGACAAAAACGCGATAATAAATTCACAATCAGTTTTGTAGGTCTTCGCTTTCAAATGAGGCGTTACACTGGACTACAGATTTGGGTAAAGCTGAACTGGAGTAAATGCACTTGGTTAAAGGAACAGGCCACAGTTTTTCCATACTGACATTATGTTCTTACCTGAGCTTAGACGAGTTGATGCACACCTGTCTGGTCTTTGTGCCCCGGGAAGAGCGTGGTCACTTCCAACTTCACCCTCGTTTGGCCCCATAGGAATACGCTGGGAGAGGCCAAATGCTAACAACACCTTTGGTCTTTTTGTGTGACTGAGCGCACGCACAAAGACCAGACAGGTACGCATCGACTCGTCTAAGCTCAGGTAAGAACATGATCTCAGTATGGAAAAACGGTGGCCTGTTCCTTTAAGGCGGGTGGTAAGAGGTTAACTCTCTATAGCCTATATTCACAATATAAAGTGCATCCATGCATCACTAATTCTCTTGTCTCAAAGAATTTAGCGGCCACTTTCTGATATGGAAGAGTTTTACATGGTTACTCCGCCGATCACTAGACGGCACAGAGACTTGACAATGGCGCACTATTTGCAGATAATTATTGATTTGTTTTAAAAAAAAAAATTTTTGGGAAATTGGATAATTTTCCAAGGCACACCAGACAATATCTCACGGCGCACTAGTGTGCCCCGGCACAGTGGTTGAAAAACACTGCACTAGATTAACAGCTGCGCCAATAATTTGACGGAAAGTCTCCTAGTGTCGATTGGTTTTGGGAAACTCTCAAACCAAAGTATCTAAACTGAAAAAAAAACGAGTGCAGTTAAAGTATTTCCTTTGTTTTAGTTTTTTTGGTTTAAATGTTTTAACATTTTCTGGTGCATGGTGTGCCTCGTGATTTTTTTCAATGAAAGAAATGTGCCTTGGCTCAAAGAAGGTTGAAAAACACTGGTCCAGTGGGTTATGGCAGCTGTGGATAAATTTCAACCTCGGCGTCATGGGCTCGAGTCACGGCTCTGACAATCTGCTGAATGTCTCTGGCTCGTTACCCCCTCTTTGCCTATGCTGTCCTGTCTAAAAAAATAAAAATAAAAAAAACCGACGGGCTATAAAGATGCCTATAAAAGAAGCATTTTGCTGTCTAAGTGCAGTGAGTGAAAAACATTCAACTAAGATGACAGGACTTTTTCACACACTCTTCTCAGTTCAGTTCTTTTTAGTGAGAAGAAGTAAAGACTACCCCGTTTCTCAGTCACAGTTGACGCTACAGCTGATCCAAACAAGTCATTAACTCCTGTGCAATTGAGTCCAGACACTAGACATTTTGAGTCAGACGGTTACTCACAAGCTGACTGCAATAATTTTAATTACTTTACTGGATATGTTACTATCTTAGGTTTACGTGAAACAAAATATGAAGTGATTTTTATTACTGAACTGATCCAAATATGCTAATGATATTATTGCATCCTGGAGCTGGAGCATCCCCCACATTTCTGTTATACACATTATAACTTTTTTTTTTCCTTGAGTGAATTGGGTAAAAAGTAGCATGCTTTGCTTGTCGATGTCTAATCTGATAAATATGACGTGTGTTTTTTTTGTGGTACAGACAAAATCAACCGAGAGTCGGTGCGAGCGATTGAAACTGGACTCTTCTCCTTGTGCCTGGACTCCCCTGTCATGAGGATTTCTGATGAGAAGTGAGTTTAATTTCATTCAAAAGTTTAACGGGTAACTTTAGCATTATGTGTGACGCATGTTATCAGATTGGAGCAAATCATTGTTATGAATTGGCTTGTGGGTATTTCTGAAAAGCGCCCAGATACTTACTCTGAATGCTACATAATATATCCTAATAGAAGAATAGCGTTTGAAATCTTTCCATATTTCTGTTTATCTCAGATATGCCAGTCGTAAAGCGGCTCAGGTGCTTCATGGAGGCGGGACTTTCTCAAACAGCGGAAATCGGTGGTTCGATAAAACTCTCCAGGTGGTTATTTTGCTTTTATGAATTGTGCTTGTCTTGATCATTTATAGATCGGTGTCCTAATGTGGCACAAACTAAACACACATTGACAAACTGCCTGCTCCAAACAACCCATTTCATTAAAGAATGAAAATATGTCAGATGAGGTGATGAAGAGGGCAGCTGTGACTGGTCTAGAACTGCTTTCATTGAATGAAATTTCACGGCGAGACCAACGGGCTGAGTGAATAAATGTGTGAAATGTGACGCCTGTTCATTCCTGTCTCTGTAAGTGACAGCTGTAGATTACCTCCAAAAATAGAAGCGTGGCCAAGTGTTTTATTTGAAGAAAGGCTTTTAGGCCCCGCGCAGACAGAATGTAACGGAAGTAAATCAAATGGGTTTTTTGTTCATAAGGAGATGGGAAGATTTTAGACAGGGCCTTGGACTGAAACGTGCTTTCCTACAAAACGATAATGAACATCATAAAGACTTGAGACTTGCGGTGCTGTGAATCTTCAGATCTTAAAGCTTCTTGGGGAGGGAAAGTGTCAAAATGGCAAAAAAAAAATAAAACATGGATGAAAATGGAAAAAAAGGTCAAAGTGACAACGCGAGGAAAAAGCTCGATTTATTCAATTTGTAGGTCTTGGCTTTCAAATGAGGCCGTTACACTGGTGGTCTATAGGCTGTGACCTTATGGATTTGGGTTAAACTGAACTGGAGAAAATGCACTTGGTTAAGGCGTGGGTTAAGTAGTTACAGGAGTTCACAATTACTTGATGTTAAAGAATGGGTATGATTCATTTTAATCTCAAACACGTTATCACTTTTCCTACACTTCCTGTAGTTTCACTTTCTAATGTTCAAGAGCTCTCATGGCAAGCCCCTACTGTCCCTGTCCTCTTGCTCCCCTTCGTTGCGCAGCAGTAACAATAAATGGGAAGAAAAAAAAGACTCTGCAAATGTTTTTACTTCACAATGACAGGATAAAGCTTAGCAAGAGATCAAGAGGTGAGGAAAGCATTTCCTGGACACATAGGAACTCAGGAGGCGCTTTTGGTTGAGTTGCTGCTAATAATACCTTTTTGGGGAAGTTTCAGAGATTACTCGAAGGGTGCAAATAGGCAAAAAAAAAGATTTTGCATGATAAGATCTCATGCGCAGTCATATTTCTCAAAATCATCTGCTGGGCCAGAGCGTGTGCGTTTGGGAGCCATATTTTGCCTCCGGGCCTGACGTTTCCTTCCCCTGCTGTAAAAATACACGGAGTGACTCAGGCTGCTAGCCAGGCTAAAGCATGAGCCTCCCACTGGATAATTAGAAGGAAGAAAGGAGACAATTTTCAGCTTGGCTTTATTTAGGAGATGCAGCGTATCATCAGGGTTTCCGCGGGCATTAAATTAATTGTGCCAAAATCAAGATTATTACAAAGCATAGGATTCAAACTGACATTAAATCTGTATTCATTGGGAAATTATGACATTGCTCAAAAATATTTAGTTTGTCTAAAACATGTTCAGTTGCAGTTTTGGCTGAAATTCACCACATATTTTGCTAAAATGTTGCCCGTTTTGTCCAATTCTCTTTCCTCTGTTTGATGAAATGCACAGATGATCTTCTGCGTTTGTGGCATTAAATCTGACTTGACTGTATAAACCCTGACCGTTATCCTCTGCTTAGAAGAAGTACTGATTCTGTTCTGTGTAACTTGTTAACAGTTTGTCGTTGGCGAGGACGGCTCGTGGGGGCTGCTGTACGAACAGGCCACAACTGAGGGCGTCCAAGTGGCCACACTGCTGCATCACATCCTCGAGAACTGGTGAGGGGGCAACTATATACTGTGGGAATGCCCTCGACAAAAGACGTGACTGTGCAATGTCTTACAGCGAGATGCCTGACCCAAAGAGAGCCCCCCTGGTCCCGCTGCCCATGCCCAAAAAACTGTATTTCTACATTGACAAGGAGATCAAGAGGGACATTGAACTGGCCAAACAAAACCTGGACATGTAAGCGCTTAGATTTTGAGTCAGAATTGTTTTTTGCTTTTTTTTTTTTTTTTACTGAACCACGTGAGAAATGTATGTCAAATGTAAACAGATTAAAGTCACCTTGGATAACGCAGGCCATGTTTATACAGAGCAAGAAACGGGAGATTGTGAGCTGATTGTTTCTTTCTTACAGACTCATAAATGACCTGGACGTGAAGGTGTTTAACTTTAAGAGGTTCGGGAAAGAGTTGCCAAAGAGAAACAAGCTGAGTCCAAATGCCTTCATCCAGGTGGCCTTGCAGCTCTCCTACTACAGGTGTTGCTCTTTATTTATATATTTTACAGCTTTTCTTTTTTTTATTTGCACCAAAGGGTTATGCGTTTGAAGCTGCTGTTGGCAAAAAAAAAGTCTAATATTGTAACACTTTATGGCAGAGCAGTTTTAGTTTGAACTTGCTTTACCTGCAAATTGTCTGGCAGGGTTCATAACGAGATGTGTCCGTCCTGTGACATCGCGTCCCAGAGGATGTTCAAGGGAGGCAGGACGGAGTACATCCGATCACCCACGAAAGAGGCTCTGGCTTTGGTTCTGGCCTTTGACGACGCCTCTGTTTCTGTGAGTGTTGTTCAGTTACTAACGAACACTGCCCGACCAGAACAAAAGTCGTTACCTGGATTTAACGAACAGTCACGATGGTCGCTGCAATTGGTCAGGTCTTCTGCAACACTATGCGCCCAAAGAATGAGATCAGCTGAACTTGAACATCCTGAATGACCAGGTTATTCCATCAATGCATTGTTTCTTCCCTGATGGCACGGGCATATTCCAGATGACAATGCCAGGATTCATCAGGCTCATATTGTGAAAGAGTGGTTCAGGGAGCACGAGGCATAGTTTTCACACCTGGATCGGCCACAACAGAGTCCAGAATCTCAACCTCATTGAGAATCTTTGGGATGTGCGGTCAAAGTTAAAGGAACTAGACCTGATTTTTCTTTTAAAAAAGTACTAAGGAACTTGCTCGTTTACCTTAATAAATCCTCTCCGTAGTCACTCTGGGGGTAATACAAGTGATAATGGGATGACTGGGGGGTCTTTCATCTCCCCCTGGTGTCTCTGGCCAGAAAACCACATTTGCAACTTTCCTGCCACTGGGTCGGAGCCACCAATACACACTAATGAAATCACAAAGAAAAAGAAAAACACACAGTGCATCTAAGTAAAAAGCATTTGCATCAATTTTATGAACTCGGACTAGTTTTTTTGTATTTTTGTGGAAATGCCCCTGAAAAGTAACCTTGCTGGTGTTGAAATGTGCCAATAAGCTTGTCCTTGTGAAGAATCGGGATCCTACAAACATGTTAAAGTTGGGAATGAGTTTGGAGCACAACTGACATTTTAATTTAGTGACTTATCAAAAAATCAGGTATAAACCCTTTTTATAGGCGGCCAAACCAAATATTACAGTGACCTTTTTTTGTTTTGTTCAGGCAGTGAATAAACCAAGCCAAGGCTATACTGTATCTCTTATTCAAAAGGCTTCTCTGAAAATATGTGAAATCTAAAATTCTATTCTGTTGCAGAGAGAAGTGAAGCTGCAGTTGCTCCGAGAGGCTGTGGAGGCCTACGCTGCTCTCACGGATCTGGTATAGTTTCATCTCTTTCTTCTGTCAAGTTGTTGGCCCTGCCTCAAATTACCCATGTAGTTTGGCGCTGGCTGGTGGTTATTCTCGAGAATGCGACTCCACGTCTTGGCTGTTGGCAAATCTGTGCTCAAAGCTAAATTGAAATTGCTTCATGTAAAAAAAAAAAATTGGGAGAAGCGCTGCTGAGGTACTGGTGATATAAAGGTAGACAGGATTAACCTCTTACCCCTCGCCTTAACCAAGCACATTTTCTCCAGTTCAGCTTTACCCAAATCTAAGAGCTTCTGGACTGGAGTTTACAGCCTTGTTTGAAAGCTCACTTACAAAAATTCGTAACTCTTTTTTTTTGTCGTGTTTTTTTTATTGATGTTGTTTACATTTTTTTTTTTTTTGCCTTTTTGTCCTTTTTTCCTGACACTACTTTGCTGTGTTTTTCTTTGCTTTTGTCGTTGCTTTTCTGTCACTTTTTTTGTTGCTTTTTCTTCAGTTTTTAGTAGTGTTTTTGTCTTGGTTTTGACGCTCTTTATAAGAAGCTTTTGGATTTGGGTAATGCTGAACTGGAGAAAATGCGCTTGGTTCATGCGGGGGCTAAGAGCTTTTAAAGCAGTACTAAGTAACTTGTTTACCTTTTTAATAAATCCATTCCGTCGTCCTTCTGGGGGTGATATCAAGTGTTAATGGGATGATTTCATCTTCCCCTGGTGTCTCTGGCCAAAAAAAATACAATTGCAACATTGCCTGCACTGGGTCGGAGGCGCAATGCACACTAATGGAATAATGAAAAAGAAGCTAACAGGCTAACGGGCAAAACTAACTGCGGGCTAGCCCCACTTAAACAGCCATGTTTGAGTAAAAAAAAAAAAAATCTTCATTGTGTAATTGGACGTACAATATCCCTCTGTCCTTTTTGTCTTTTCTGTCAGCGTGGTATTTCCTATCACAGATGATTAATGAGTAAAAAAATGCAACATGCTACGACACCTGTAGTGCCGCTTATGGCCTCTAGGGGGAAGAGTTTCTTAATACTGCTTTAACTAAGTCAAATGTTGATAGTTTACCTTTATTGGTCCACGCTGGGAAGGCAGTAAAGGTAATTTGAATAAGGCTCTGAGGTCTACTCTTGACTGATTTCACGTCACCAATTTTAAAGACGATGCAGAAATTGTGCAACTGCCCGATTTTACTTTTGGGTCAGAGACGTGGATGTTAAAAATCTGTTTGTTATAACCAGGCTCTGAAGGGATGTGGCATCGACCGGCACCTGTTGGGTCTGAAGCTCCAGGCCATAGAGCAGGGTCTGAGCATCCCCAAAATCTTCATGGACACGGGCTACGGATTCGCCACGCACTGGAAACTCCGCACGGGACAGGTACAATTAGAGGAACCTCCACATTTGAGACCAGAAAATCACATGGCACTTTCCTTCAGCTGCTGACTGTAGCAGTGACACATGATAGTTTATTGCTGCGATGCTTTTACAGCCACTCTGTGCTATTCTGGGAGTTTCCAGCAATCACTTATACAGTTTGTATGATAAAGGGTTTGTCCATCGTTTATAGGAAATGGATCCGAAGTCTTTTGGTAATGAATTTTTTTATTTCCACTGCAGTAATTGTCACCATCTCTTATGTCGCTTATCAGTGCCAGTAGCTGCTTCTAATAAAAGTGAAACCCCACTTGTACAGCTTCTAAATATTTAATCATCTGCCCTGATTTCAAGGAAGACTTTAAGGACAAAGTTATGCACACATGTGGATAACAAATTTGCATTAATTTCTTCTTTTTGTTAGCATTAAAGCTTCTAGTAAAACTCCAGTAAGGCACATTTTAGCTTTGTTTTGTTCATTTCTTTTATAATTGCAAATGTCTAGTTTATTTAGTTTATTTGTTTATTTGAGCAATACACATTGTGCTCAAAAGGAGTGGGCTGAAGCAAAAAGCTTATGAGCCCCCACCCCCAAGTGCAATACATAAAAAAAGAACATTTCAAAACATTTCAAGCAGCTACATTCGTACAGACCAACTTACAACAAACAACAAAAATATATAAACTCTTTATATAATTAATTAAACCAACGCACAGCTACAACAACAATCTAGTTTCATATACGATGTCTAGAACAAAGTAAGTCAAAAAAATGTGTTACTTAATATATTGCTTGCATATTTTTACCCGTGATTACAGAGTTACTTTTATGGTATAAAGGTACATTAATAGATATTATAATTTGAGATCTTGATACTTTCCAGTTGTCATTACCATTCTCAGTATAATTTTAATTTGGGTTTAATTATCATCATCATTATTATATATTTATTTAATTGAGTTATATGTGAAGTATGCTGTAGCCCTGCATAGTGTGGTGCATTAAAATGCCAGAGAGTGAGCCAGTTGAAGAGAGCAGTAACTCACCTTCAACAAACCCCCTAACAGCTGATTTGTAGATGATGTTCCTATGCTGAGTGGTGCATTAAAAGACAAGGTTTAGAGCCCGTTGGGAGGGTCCCTCTCAACAGATCCATAACCTGCCAACCCTAATTCTCCGTTTGTGAATTTGAGCGATAGAATGACAACCGTTCCAAGCAGCAACACTCTTCCAGATTATAGAGGAACAATACACATAATTGATCCCACTGCTCCCCCTAGTGGCAACGCATTTCTTCTTGTCTGTATATTTCAAAAGTCTTTTGTTTGTATTTATATTTGAACAGGTTGATGTTTGGACATAGTTTCAATTCCATCTCCAGTTTATTCCACAATTGTACACCATTAACTGTTGGACTAAAACTTTTCAAAGTTGTGCTATGTTTCTGAATCCTAAAGTTTAATTCATCACGTAATTCATAACGACCAGTACGTTCTTGGAACCTTCTTTGTATTTGGTTTGGTAACAATTTATACCTTGCTTTGAATAACATTTGAACAGTTTGGAACTCAACAATGTCACAAAACTTCATGATCTTTGATTTTAAAAATAATGAGTTTGTGTGGTCCAAAAACCCAACTTTATGAATTACTCGGATAGCTCTTTTTTGCAACAATATTATTGGTTTAACTGTGTTTTTATAAGTACTACCCCAAACCACAGTACAATAATATAAGTAGGGCAAAATCAGAGAACAGTATAAGGTATGTAGAGCTTTGATGTTTAAAATGTGCTTTGCTTTTGCTATTACTGAAATGCTTCTAGAAATGTTCGTAGATATATATTTAATGTGAGATTTCCAAGTAATTCTGTCATCTATAATCACACCAAGGAATTTGATTTCATGCACTTGCTCGATAACAACACCCTCTATCTGAATTGCTTCCTGAGCATTGGAGTTACAGTTGCCAAATATCATCATTTTGCTTTTACTCAGATTTAGAGATAATTTATTTTGTTTGAACCACTTATTGACACTTTTGAGTTCCAAGTTAACAATCCGACACAGCTGCTGTAAGTCGTCTCCTGATGCAAACATATTTGTATCGTCAGCAAACAAGATAAATTTAAGTACTTCAGATGTGTTACAAATATCATTAATATACATATTAAACAATTTTGGGCCCAGAATAGAACCTTGAGGTAAACCACAGACAATTTGTCGACAACTCGACTGATAATCACCGATTTTCACACATTGTTTTCTATTTTTTAAGTAACTGGTAACCCACTGTAGAGCTACCCCCCTAATTCCATAATGTTCTAGTTTATTAATTAATATATCATAGTTTATTGTATCAAACGCTTTACTCAGGTCAATAAATAACCCTATTGCATATTTCTTGTTATCTACAGCATTAGTTATTTCTTCAGTTATATCAAAGAGCGCGTGTGAGGTTGAGTGATTGTTCCTGAAACCAAACTGATTGTCCGAGAGTAAATTACACTTTTCGATAAAGCCGTCAAGTCTAGAGTTAAAAACTTTTTCTAAGATTTTAGAAGAATGTCTTTTAAGTATCTGAAATAATAGTCTATCTACGCTTTTATCAGGAGATTTAAAACTTTCCACACTAAGTATCACATGCTAAAAGAGGAAAAATACTTCTCTGACTAACACTAGATGTAAATGAGGCCTGCGACGGGACTTTTTCAGGTCGAAACTTGGCCTCATGAATAGATAAGTAACGGTGAATGCCAGTGTTGCATTCAAGGCAACTGGTGAATGTATTATTTAATAAAAAATAATAATGATATTTATGCCACATTTTGTCAACTCTGATTTGTCGGTTCCATTTGACCGGTTGAAGTTTTTAGTTGATTGGATAACTTTGACGATCTAATATGTTTCTCTCACAGGTTCCAGCCAACACCGACAGCGTGATGTGCTTCGGGCCCCTCGTTCCCGACGGTTACGCCATTTGTTACAACCCTCAGGCCGACCACGTGCACTTCTCCATCACTGCCTTCAACTGCTGCGAGGAGACCAACGCCGAGACGTTGGCCCAGACTGTCAAAAGCACCCTGTGCGACCTGCAAGAGCTGCTCGAACCCGCAGTCTGAGAGGGGGGGAAACGGATGCAACGTGCTAAAATGACACTTAAAGGGCTTTGCATGAACTCCATAGCTCGCTGCGCCCCCGAGGAATACGTTCTTCAAAAGTTACTAGCCATTTGAAAGTACATTAGCCACATTTTTGCTACATATAGGCCTGGTTCTCCCCGCAGAGTTTGCGTGGGTGGACATTAAACTAGTACTTACCAGCTTTTGTCGTATGGACTAGTGTTGACTTGTAAGGACTACGATTATGCGTGACCTTTGTTGCAGCCGAAATGGTACTGGTTTAACGGGGTCTGAAAGGTTTTTTGATACTTTTGTAATTTGCTAAAAGCCAAGCCGGTTGTATGACTTTGTATAAGAGGTGCTACAATCAATGCGTGTACAGCTTCGGTTGAAATCAAGTGTAATTTTGTGACACTCCAGCATTAGTCTAAAGCAATATTATGTTTTACGAGTCTTGAGATGCTTTTGCGGGTTTTCTTAACGCAACTTGGTGTTTTGTATTGGACCAAAGGCACAAGGAATTAAATGTTTTGTAATGATTGCCAGCGCGCCGCACAATGCGCAGCTGCTACTATCTTTAAACTAAACCGTTTTCTCAGTCACAACACGTCCTAGTTTTGACCTACACTTTTGCCAAGACGTGTTTTCCAACTGACTGTATAATATGAGGAATAATCGGTTTATATGCAGCAAGTGTATTGTAACCATCTTGTCCTTCAGTGTTGAGTGATTGTGCATTAGCCTGAAACTGATGCAACTGACTCTGAACTTTATTTTGTACAAAGACTGTTAAAATAATTAAATTGCAATTTAAAAAAAACAAAATCCTTGAATGATTTACAAGTTGCATCTAGAGCTTTTTTCTGAAATTGTGTAATTGACTAAATATAATTCATAACTTTGTACTGTGTGTTTATCTGCTTATTTGATTTAATTAGTATCCAGAGGTGTTTTTTTTTTGTTTTTGTAAAAAACATAATATCCGTATTTGATTTCATTTTTTCCCTATCCATATTTTGGTTGTCTTGGAAACAGGAAGTGACGTCACTGCCTGTGTTTACGTCGCTCTTAAAACCGGAAGAAACAAAAACAACCAAATCAAAGCGCAGCAGATGAGCAGAAAGCAGGTGCTGGCGCCTCATTTTATCATTTTAAAAGGGAATTACGAGCAATATCTTTAAAATATCTTCAAAATACGAGTGTGAGATATCGGTGGCTAACTCTGTGTTAGCCACCGACGCAATCGGAACAGTTTTGATGGAGATATTTTGAGTCTTGTCAAAGCTTTATTGGTTTTATTTAGACCTTTAAGAGTGAAGTGACCATGCAGGGACGGAGGAGGACCAGCGGGGCGAGCTGGCTGCTGTGTCCGCTGCTCGGTGCGTGTCTCTGGGCTGCAGGAGTCGCCTACAAGCCGGTGGTGATCGTCCACGGTTTGTTCGACAGTGCAGGGGATTTCAAGAATTTGCAGCGATTCATCAACGAGGTAAGTTTCCTTTCGGAGAAGACGCTGTGAAACATCAGGATCAGGCTTGGACTTGCGATATTTCTGAACTTTCGATTATCTGAAAAGGGACAACTCTCAGCGGTACATTATGTTCATATCAAACATTCACACCAGGAAATGAGGCATATGATGTGTATAGTATTGCTGGGTTGCAGGAAACATCACAGCCAAGGCCAATACTATTATATAGAGGAAAAAATATTTTGTTTTTGAGGACATTTTTGGTCTTATACAGAGAGATCTTGGACCCAGTGACTGATACTAATGGTCATTTTTGTAATTCACACATTTTCTTTTGAGCTATGACTTGTGACAGTGTAATGCTGTTAATGGGAAAAACCGGCTCCTGCCCCCCCCCCCCCCCCCCTCCACTGGGTCCGGTGACGACATCATATTCTAGAACCTGCAACCCAGCAATAGATTACATTTATTTCATTTCACAAATTACATAGGTTTTCCTTTTTCATTCATACTTTACAAAAAAAACAAGGCCCGTCATAGTCACAGAAAAGCATAATAATGTAGGTTCATAGGCCTCGTTATTTCAAATGTTCAAATGTGGTAGTTCTGGTTTCACAGTGACCATATTGAGATGTTTGCAGCTCATATCTCAATGAGGTCAAGGTCAGTGATATGTAAAGGAGAGGAAGTCGTTTAAGAAAAGAAGACGTGTGTGTCCATCGATCTAAAAATATCACATGTAAAATACTGTGTTTACATAATCTGCAGACTATCTTTTACTCTTATGCTTCACAGAGAATGAAATACATGAATAAATCTATCTGATGGGGTAATATCCGAGGCACAACATGAAAGACCTTTGCTAAATCAGGGACATGCAGTCTAAAGATAGCTCTTAAAGTATTTTATTTTAACACTATTCCCTCTACTTGCAGAGCACTAAATACAGCACTAGTGAGTCTTACATCATTATCGCGCAATGAACAAATTATTTTTAACATGCGGTGATGGTATTTAGCGCTCAGTTCACGCCGTGCTGTTTGCATCGTCTTCATATCACACACAGAGATACGAAGTGGAGGCCTGCGCTGTTTTCAGGGGCACGAGATTTTACAGTTTTTCCATAAGGTAATCTCCTCCTCCCATAAAGTTTAAACAGATGCATTAGGGGTGGGCCATATCGTATCGCATATCGATATTGCAATATAATTATTTGATATCGTTGTAATTTTTTTTAGCGTTGTGGACACGATATAATTCACGTTACGCTCAGCTCCATCAGAGCAGCATAAACACTGACTGTAGAACACGGGGACAGGTGCTTAAAAAGTCAAATGAGATTAAGGATGCTTGAGTAGATCATATTTGCGAGGACATTAGTATGCCATTAAAAAAGAGAAGAAAATATCACTGAATTAATCTTCCCAATAGACGTAAGGCTGGGATTTTGAAGTACAATTTGTCCATTGTCAATGATATCGTCAAATATATCGTTATCGCGATAATTTATTTTTTATATCGTGATATATATTTTAGGCCATATCGCCCTGCCCTAAGATGCATTGTGATTAAAGATTGCAAACATGTGAGAGCAGCACTTAATTCATAAGACTGGCAATTCAGAGATTGGGAAATACAAATGCATTTGGGTTTCTTCCTCACATCACTAAAATAAGAGATGTTTTAAATATATGCTATTGTAGGTTCAAATTAAGAGTCGTCATCTGCGAAAAATAAGTAGATAAAAGGAAAAATTCCCAAAAAAATTTGATTGTGTAAAACGGCATACAATTTGTGAAATCCTGTCAAATATCTAAATGAACTGTTTGAATGCCAGTTTATAACCTTGATTTTTTTTAAATGTTTCTTCCCCTGAGGTAGTATAGGAGGCAATGGGTTTTTAGAGGTTGTGAACTCCTGCACTAATCGATCCCCTCTGTGAAGTACTAAGTGAAATTTAAATGTATAATAATATCCTGAATATCCCTTCTTTTCTTGTCTCTTGTCCCGAACCTTCAGTCTCATCCAGGGACCAATGTGACGGTGATCGACCTGTTCGACCACAGCGCGAGTCTGGAGCCGATGTGGAAACAGGTGGAGGGGTTCAAAGCCGCGATTTACCCCATAATGCAAAACGCTGCGGACGGAGTGCACTTCATCTGCTACTCTCAAGGTCCGTGTGTGTGAACGCATTGTGGCGCAAATATCGGCGTAAGGACTGTTTAGGTATTTAAGCGATTCCCTGCGGTTTAAGACTCTCTTTCTTGAACCCTGCTCCAAGATTCATCCTGATCATTGTGAGCGTCTGATCTGCAACTACAGGAAAGCAGTTATTGCAGCCAGCTATTTAACACTTACTTGTTCCACGCTATTGTGAATGTCTCGGGTTTTTCTGGGAAATATCTTGATAAACTTGTGAATTCATTTTTCTTTTGATGATGGAAAGTTGTCCAGGCCCTGAGGCAACAAAACAGCCCTGTTTCAGTTCAGCGAGATACCTGGGTTCACTTATTTTTTTCTCCCTGTCCTGTGAATGTTTACATGTTATGGCCATTAAAAATAAAAAAATGATAACATTAGTTTAAGCAGACACTGTTTATTCATTATGATTTTGATCAGACCACGTTTTATGACCAATTTAGGCAGAAATGTGAGAAATTCCAAAGCGTTCACATACATTTTCCTCCCACTGTATATAGAGGGATATGTCGAGATGAAGTACTTTTCAAACAAAGCTTTACTGTCATTTTGAAGCTTCAGAGTTAGTTTCTGTGGCATTGAAAGGTCTTCAGTAATATTGTTATCACAAACCTCAATATAGAGTTTGGGAAAATTCACTGTTACCATGGAGATCCGGAGCATGCATTTTCCATAGACTAACATTAGCTAAAAATAGTGGAGAAAGAAGCCGTAGAACAACTCCGTAAGATGCTGAGTCACTACTGGTAAATGCATCTAACACACTGAAGTGTCCAAGTATTTTAATGTGAGCAGTAACTCCAGTATTTTACCTTAAAATATCCATTAGTTTATTATTGCTGCAAATACCATGATGTAATATGACATCACGATCCTCAACTCTTATATCGAACTTCAAATTCTGTTATCGTGTGAAAGAAGCTGCGTGAGGCCGAGGTCCAGCCTTGCTCTGTGCACTGTTGCTGCAGATGCGATTGGGGGGGAAGGGGCTGGATTTAAAGGCTCTGTAATTTCTCATTTTATTTACAGAACACACACCGGACACGGTCTTAAGCCAAAACAGAGCCAAGTTAAGTGAAAAGTGACGTCATTGTTTGTGATCGCAGGAGGCCTGGTTTGTCGTGGGATCCTCTCGACTTTACCGGATCACAACGTCCACTCGTTTATCTCCCTGTCGTCTCCTCAGGCCGGACAGTACGGAGGTAGATTACGTTAAGATGACTCCATTACACGAGGACTCTGCTTCAAAACCCTTTCCTCTTTCAGACACGGATTATCTGAAGTACCTGTTCCCGCAGTTTGTGAAGTCGAACCTGTATCACCTCTGCTACACCGGGTTCGGGCAGAGGATCTCCATCTGCAACTACTGGAACGGTGAGGAAAGGGCACAGGAATTTAATTACCAAGAGGATTTTATAGCAGACGGAAACAAAGGACTGTGGTTTGAGGTTCTCAAATCTGTCACACGTATTATTTATAGCTTTCTTATCTCCCAGACTGAGAAATCCAAACTATAACCATTTATTGTAGTGAAGCTTAAAGGCTCTATACCAGATGTTTTTATTATTATTGCAAGCAATGAAAGAGGAAGCCACTATATTAAAATGTTAGTTGTGGTTTAAACTCATCTTCACAGGGACGAGTTTATCACGACTTGCAGGATGACTTTTTGGGGTCACTTCTACAGAAATGCCAGTAATGTAGTTAATTAAATTTATACAAATGCTTTATAATTAGATGCACTGTGTTTTTCCCCCACAAATGTCTACACTAAAGGAGGACATGTAAAAGTAAAAGTAAAAAAGTAAAATCAAGCAGAGTCTCTTTCTATTGGCGACTGAACTGGGTTTGGAGTTTTTGAATGGAGGACCTTTTATTTCGCTTCTATTCACAGAAGCTTCTTCTTTAGCTCCTGTGGTCAGAATGTAACCGTTTATTTTTAGTTTAACGTTCACCTGTAACTTGTGTTTTACTCACACAGATCTGAAACATACTGTATTTTGAGAAACTATAGGGTCTTGGCTTTGAAATGAGGCATCGCACATGGCTATAGTCTGTATACCTACAAATTGCTACAAAAACAAAGGTGGAAAAACGCATTGAAAAAGCGATGAACACATGACAAAAAAAAACATGACAAAAATTTCCTAGAAAAGCAACAATAGTGGGACAAAAAAGTGTTAAAAAGGCCACTAAAAAACTACGTGACTTAAACGGGGCAAAAACATGACAAACCAGTTTAGATGAGTTTTGTAGGTCTTAGCCGTACTGAAGAACATACACTTGTTTAAGGTGGGGGTTAAGTGGTTTTAATGTCTGTCCTTGTTTTCAGACCCTCACCACAGAGACCTGTACGTGAACAGCAGCGATTATTTGGCTTTGCTCAACAGCGAGCGGCCGAATCCAAACGCGACAGGTCTGTGGACACCCATTTAACTTGTTCCACTTTTTTCCTTTTCTGACTTTGCTGACATATATTTAACGTTGGCGACCCTCTAAAAACGATCCGTTATGATTTTTCAAGTGTAACGTGTGAAGATGCTTTTATTTTCTGTCACTAGCCTATATACTGGATGTTTTGTCCGTTTGATTCCAGACTGGAAAAAGAACTTCCTAAAGATCAAGAAGCTGGTGCTGATTGGAGGACCAGACGACGGTGTCATCACTCCCTGGCAGTCGAGGTAAATACAGACTTTTACTGCATGGCCTTGGCTTTTATTTTTATAAAGTACTGAATTCTCTCTTGTACTCTAGCCTATAATGGCAACTTGGTTTAATTTGTATCCTGAAAAATATCCTGTACTACTGGCTTAACATAAGATATTGCATCAACCAATTTTTTTTGCAGATAAGGATTGAGAATGTGTGTAGAAAATGTAACAAATTAGCTTTATTTTTGACTTTGAGAGTTTAAACTACAGCAATAAAAAGTACCCTGACATAAAGGCATAACAGAATGACTGAACTGCACGGCTGTGTTTGGTCTGATTTATGAGTTTTCATCTTGTGTAAACGTTAAGTTGTTTGTGTTCCCTGTGACTCGAATGGATTTATGTTCCAGTTTTACAGCAGTAATCTGAGACCTTTTTAAGGCGTCTGTCTGTGAATAGAAACTGATCATGATCCAAATCAAATGAGCCTCATGTGACTTTTCTTTCAGTCAGTTCGGTTTTTACGACGACAATGAGACGGTTGTGGAGATGCAGAACCAAGACGTGAGTCAAATCTCAATTTATTTCAGTGATAAGTTCAGTCGATGCCCTGAAATCTAAATCCAACAAAAGCACATTACATGAAGTTGAAAAGATTTATTTTGTTACTTGAGACCTCATGTTTGCTGTTTGTTTACTCTTCTAAATTATCTTGATTATAACCTGGCCTTGATTTAATTCCCAGTTTTAGGGGAATGCGTCAACGTCTTAACCTGAACCAAGTACATTCTCCCAGTTTGACTTTAAAAATAAAGCTTCTTGAAAAAAGCCTCAAACTAGCGACACGGCAACAATGCGAGGAAAAAGATCAGTTTACCTCAGTTTTGTAGGTTTTAGCTTTCAGCTTTCAAATGAGGCGTTGCTCTGGCCTGCAGGCTGTAAGCTCCGGCTCAGAAACTTTTGGATTCGGGTAAAATTGGAGAAAATGTGCTCGGTTATGGTAGGGATTAAGAAATTAATCTCTCTTTTTAGAGTCTGACGTATATAACAATGTATATTAGGAATGTTCCTGTAATCCAACACAGTTCAAAAGGGTATACACGGGTACACGGCCTGACCCAAACAAAGTGCTACTTAAATGTAACTAAATGTTAAGATCTCGGGTTGGTGTTGACGGTCTAGGTTCAGCAACACGATGGGCCCAAAAACAAGATGGCAATTCCAGGACGGGCTCCCATTGTGAAAGAGTGGTTCAGGGAGCATGAGCCATAATTATCACACGTGGATGAATCTTTGGGATGTGCTGGAGCAGGCTTTGTGCAGTGGTTACACTCTCCCATCATCAATACAACATCTTGGTGAAATATTAACACCGGATCTTTTGACATTGCAGAAGTTTATTGAAACAAGCTAAAGGCGCTTCAACCAAACATTAGAGCGTGTGGCCTTTTTCTTTGTGCCGACTTTTTTTTGGTCAGGCAGTGTTTTGTGTTTGATTAGGAACCAGTCATTCAGAATATATTTTAAGTTTCCTTTGCTACGAATTCATCGCGGCGAATCCTCACAAAAAAGGGATACATTAAAGGAACAGGCCACCGTTTTTCCATACTGTGATATGTTCTTCCATGAGCTTAGACGAGTTGATGCGTACCTGTCTGATCTTTGTGCGTGCGCTCAGTCACGCAAAAAGACCATAGATGTTGTTCGCATTTAGCCTCTCCTCCTCTCCTCTATGAGGCCAAATGTGGGTGAAGTTAGAAGCGACCACGCTCGTCCACGTTTTCCCTATTTAAAAAGGGTTACATGAGTAGTTGCATATCTTCACTTCACTGCACGGAGGGCGAAGTGCTCCTAAGGTGTTAGTACGCCTTACAATATAGTTCTCCTTTTTATCCGCTTAGAAAATCGACATGTTTAATTTTGTGTAATTATACTTGGATCGTGTAACAGCTCATGTAACGGTATTTAAATGGGGAGAAACGTGGAAGAGCTTCTAACTTAACCCCCGTTTGGCCCCATAGAGGAGAGGAGGAGAGGCTAACGCTCGGGCAAGAACAAGTGAAACGCCATCCATTTAAATCCTTTTACTCTGTGACGGCGCCCCCATGTACTGTAAATAATGTGATGCGTTCCCCTGATTCCAGGTTTATTTGAAAGATGTTTTTGGCCTGAAGACTCTGGGCGCTCGTGGAGACCTCGTCCTCTGCTCGGTCCCTGGAGTCGAACACATTTGGTGGCATTCCAACGAGACCGTTTTCCACAGCTGCATCGAGAAGTGGCTCGACTAAAACAAGAGATGCTTTACGGACGCCGACACCAGGACAGTTTCTATTCAGTCTATTTTTGCCAACATTTGAATATTCACAACCAGTTTTAGGTATTTATTATCAGATTCACGTCTATGGCTCAGACCAGTATAACACATCAATTTATATTAGAGGAAGGTGTTAAAATAAACTCCGGTCCATGCCTTACTTTTTAAATATCCAGAAAAAGCACAAATTGTTTGTGCCTAATCGGGGAAAGTGCAACGAAACTTTAGCCTTAGCGCTGAAGTGTAAATACTACGGCATATTTTTTTAAGCGTTTATAAAGAAATCTGCCTCCACTTCTGACAGTAATTTATTTACCAGAACTTAAGGTTGTTGACACTAATATAACTACTAAAAAAGGGAAAACATCCGTCCTCCTTGTTTTTTATTTTTTTAAACCAAATATAAAATCTGGTCACTTGCAGATTGGGAAAAAAAGAAGAGAAGGGAAACATTTGTACTGAAAAAGCTTGTATTTGACTTTGGGATAATATTTTACTACGACTTTCAATCGCCAATTGGCTTTTAATGTGTGACATTTCTCTCCTTTAAGATTTAAAAACCTTTACTTCGAAAATTCCTGGATCAATGAGAGCTTACACAATAGAAAACTATATGTATTTTCCTAGTACATAGGGGATATTTTTTTAGTTGGACTTGTTCATTTGCAGAAACGACCCATTGAGTTTCTTTCTTGAGCAAATGTACACACGTTTCTGTATTGCCTTTTTCTCCCCCAAAGGAGCTCAAGTATATTTTTAAATTATGTTTGTGTTTTTCGTCACATGTACCTCAGATCTCCATAACCAGTCAGTGCCTGATGTCTCTGTATCTGTCTTATCAACATGTACAGACTATAAACTTACTACTACTACATAGATTAGATTTTTGTATAACTAGTTGCAATTGGTACAGACCCTTTGCATGTCTAATTGGTGCAGTATTTCATCCTTTTAATCAGATTATTCTCTTTTAAATAAGAACATCGAGCTCCCAGTGTGACGTTCATACATCAGTTTCCATGCAGTGCTTTGTAAAAAAAAAAACATCAGTCGATCTGTGTATCAGTAGATTCAGCCTTACATCTTCTCCTCATGTGTACATTAATATCCCGAACCGAAGTGCTATGGCTGCTGCCTTCTCATAAACCATGAGAATCATCGTTTACGTTTGTGTGTTTTTGTGGCGCTCATTTCCTACCGTTGCATTTGTAATTCTGAGGTGTACTGTACTTTTTAAATTAAGGGATTTTTGTTTTTGTGATTTTTTGTGTGTGAATGTTTTGTTAATCATCGTAAATAACGTTGGTATCTTTGTTGGAAGGAGATGTTTTGAAAGAGTGACCTGTATTGTACGATGTTCAGGAACATGAGGATGAAGGGGAATATTTCTTAAAGCTAATAACTTTTTTTTTAGCTAAATGATTTCTGTTTGTGCTCGTGACGTTTAGTTGCATTTATATATATAGTATTGTATTTAAGGGACATAAGTTTCTCAGTAACTAAACATCAAGCTCTTTCTAAAACTCAAACGGAAACTATTTTGCTACTGTACAATTTCTACAATAGAAATATGGTCATTGTCAAATCCTCAATAAACGATTTTGATCATCGCATCGTGTGCACATTTATGGTCGTAAAGTCAAGATGATCACAGGGACAGTCTTTTCATGGTGTTGTCTTTATCATCTTCTAAAGGCTTTATTTTGAAAAACCTACAGCAAAAATGACATTGTTAGTGTCTAGCTGAGCGTTAGGGTAACTTTTAGTATCGCTTGTTTTATATTTTTTGTTTTACAACAGTTTAGATGCTGTAAGTTAGCAATTCCGTATTAATTCACTTGACATGTTCTGCAGTGTGGCTTTAATCTAACATTTAATGCATTTGCTGCTAGAGGGCGTAATGACAGGTTGACTTTTATACAGGTAATAAAAAGTATTACCTGGGGAACACCACACACTAGGGTATCACACATGGATCTGATCTGCCCCATTTGAACATATTGTTTACGGAGGAAGTAGGATTCAATCCAGTTGAAAGCAATATCTCTTATCCCATATTTTTGTAGTTTGTTCAGGAGTACACTGTGATCCATAGTGTCGAAAGCCTTCTTAAGGTCGATGAAAATACCTATTGAATACTTTTTCTTGTCGATATTATTTGTAATTTCCTCTATGAGTTCCATTAACGCGAGAGCGGGAGATCTGCTTTTACGGGGTCAGCCCTATGTTCCCCGGTACCTATGTTCCCCCACTTCTATTGATTAAGATTAGGCACCAGCCCACTAGTGGCTAGGGCAGGGTCAGGGTTAAGCTGATTGATGACATTTCACTCTCATGACTTGTGATTGGGTGAAGTACCAACTCACCTACTGAAAAAAAACATCGCACCCGGGGAACATAGGTACGCACTAGGGCTGGGCGATATGGCCTAAAATATATATCACGATATAAAAAATAAATTATCACGATAACGATATATTTGACGATATCATTGACAATGGACAAATTGTACTTCAAAATCCCAGCCTTACGCCTATTGGGAAGATTAATTCAGTGATATTTTCTTCTTTTTTTTTTTTTAATGGCATACTAATGTCCTCGCAAATATGATCTACTCAAGCATCCTTAATCTAATTTGACTTTGAAGCACCTGTCCCCGTGTTCTACAGTCGTGTTTATGCTGCTCTGATAGAGCTGAGCGTGACATGAATTATATCGTGTCCACAACGATAAAAAAAATTACAACAATATCAAATAATTATATTGAAATAACGATATGCGATACGATATGGCCCACCCCTAGTACGCACCCATGTTGATTGCGTCTAGTCGAGTTGTATAGAGCTTTTCTAATATTTTTGAGACTTGATCTTATACATACAAAACCAAGTGCATTGTTACATTTTATGGATGTGAAAATTTCAATCATAGTTTAAATCAGGCGGGGTGAGTTCGACAAAACACCGGCCGCGTGTTGAACATCCTCCACGCACCGGAAGCAGCCGCAGTTCCAACCGGATATGTGGCTGCGTCGCCCCGTAAAGGCCCTTTCCCGTCTCTGAGAAGTGTGGTGCAGAACGGCAGACACAAGTGAGTCCAAAAATCACATTTTGGACGTTTTTTCACGTTCCAAAGCGCTCGATTCAGGTCTATCAAGAGAGGGGTTTGTTTCCGTCGTCCACGTATATGATTAGAGACCACATTATGCCTAAAATGTGACGATATGTCACAAGAATGTTTGCCAGGGCGCAGAGCTTTAGCATGTGGCTAAGTGTTAGCACATGTGGAAGCGGCACGTTGTTTAGCCGCCGCTGTAGTCCAAGCTTTCTAAGTCCCAATGCTTTACGTTTCTAAAATGGGACAAGTCACTAGATGCCCGACCTATCTCTGGACTTTTATATCCGATTTGTTTCTAGTAATTGTGCTGTGAAGCGGCACAATAAGAGTAATGATATAAAGCTAGCTAACGTCAACGCGCTACTTCAGGCCTAGTGCACATCTAGGCAGCTTGCATCAGTTTTGACACTTTTTATTCCACTGTTAGTCATGCTTGTACTATAGAAGCTAACTTATTACATAGGTTAGCTGTTCTACATCCTCAGTGTCATATCGGTACTAAATTATGTTGCGAATGTACAGATGAGCGTTACTTTGCTGTAATGCTACTTCAACTTCTCCCATTTAAGAGTGTTTAAATTATTAACACACTTCAGAGTTGGAAACCATTTAAACTACTTTGATATATGGCAACATCACTAATGTATTGTGCCATCTCGGATTGAAGTTTCGTTTAAATATACTGGGGTTGAAATGTGTAAACCTTAATATATTTTGATTAACAGTGACTGACTGGGAGCCTGCGCCAGCTGTGGCCGAGACCCCTGAGATCAAGCTCTTTGGAAAATGGAGCACAGACGATGTTCAGATCAATGACATCTCCCTGCAGGTAAGAACCATATCCCAGGTGTGCGTGTGTTTGGATAACCGAGGCTAGAGTCACATCTGGGCATGCTTTTGTTGTCCTGGTGTGCTAGAGCTCTCGCAGAGGAGCACGTCTTTGCTTATTCGTTGGCTGTAGTCTTTGTGGCCCAGTCAATCACCAGCTTAGACACAATTCTTACACAGTACGAAGTGGATATTTGTAGGATTGTGATATACATTTAGAGTAGGCCTTTTTTGTTTTTCATTTACCAATACTGCCTAATACTTACTTAATGTTATAATGATGTGTTGCCAGAAGACCTTTATCTTCGTGGCTTACTTTATTCCCTTCTCCCATAGGATTACATTGCTGTGAAGGAGAAGTACGCCAAGTACCTGCCACACTCTGGAGGCCGTTATGCCGCCAAGCGTTTCCGTAAGGCCCAGTGCCCCATCGTGGAGCGTCTGACCAACTCCATGATGATGCACGGACGCAACAACGGCAAGAAGCTGATGACCGTGCGCATCGTCAAACACGCTTTCGAGATCATCCACCTGCTCACAGGAGAGGTACGGGAAACCGGAATGACACAGGCAGGGGGTGCGTTGAACATGGGCTCTTGGACGTGACTAAAAACCAAGTGCCAAGTTGTGGAGGTTGTAGATCAATGCTCTGTAGGTTGATCCAGACCTCCAAACAAAGCTCAAAGGAAACGAGCTAGAAAGGAAGTTGGAACGTCTGAAGCCTAAAGCATATTTTATTTAAACCAATCAATGTTATGTTGTGTTTTTTTTAACCATTTTCATATATTTGACGTGTAAAAATCGAGGCTAGAGTCACGCCCTGATACTGCCCGTTGTCCTGGTGTGCTAGAGTACTCGTAAAGTAAAATCTTTGTATATTCATTGGCTGTAGTCTCTGTGGCCCAGTCAATCACCAACTAAGAGACATTCTCTTTCACTGTATGTTTGTCACCCACTCGATATAAATGTGCTTCTCTGAAAAACATCTTCCTTTGTGTCAACCCAGAACCCCCTGCAGGTCTTGGTGAACGCCATCATCAACAGCGGACCCCGTGAGGACTCCACTCGTATCGGACGTGCCGGAACCGTCAGGAGGCAGGCTGTGGACGTGTCCCCACTGCGCAGGGTCAACCAGGTACCAGAGCTGTGTTATCTGGCTAGTGGAACAGTTGGAAAAAAGTTTTGAAGTATCATCTGTACTGGAAGGAAAACTCAATTTCAGCAGGGCTCGCAATAATGTGATCCTGCTTATGCTGTTAAACCACTAGATGGCGGTAAATGCGGCTTAAATGCAAGACGACGTTACTTCAAGCTATATACAGAGAACTAAATTTTCTTAACCATAATATCTATTTTAAAACTATTTGTTTTAGGAAATGTTGATACTGAGATACAAAGAAAGTGTAACTTTGACTTAACAGGTTTGATCATGTTCTATAATCGAGGCTAGAGTCACGCCCCGACACTGCCCGTTGTCCTGGTGTGCTAGAGTGCTCGTAAAGTAAAATCTTTGTTTATTCATTGGCTGTAGTCTCTGTGGCCCAGTCAATCACCGACTCAGAGACACCGTCTTTCAAATTACACCTTTTGGTGTAATTTGTCAAAGTCAATGTAAATATATTATTTTGTGTTTTTCAGGCCATCTGGCTCCTGTGCACCGGCGCGAGAGAAGCCGCGTTCAGAAACATCAAGACCATCGCCGAGTGCTTGGCCGACGAGCTGATCAATGCAGCCAAGGTAACCGTTAATTCACTTAAAGCCGCGTTTGTGCTGTAGATGAAATTATCTCTGGAGGAGGAGAGGCAGTGGAAACAGGCAGCCATTATCCCTCCGTTAGAATTAGAAAGTGTTCTGGGCATTTCAAAGCACCACGTCAAAACTGGGTCAACAAGGAGTGGATGTATAATATTATGGGAGTTCAAAGCAGCAGCGTTTTATCAAATGCATTGGAGCAATTTTTTATATTGCCAATTTGGTAAATCCTATTTCTGCTCTATACATTGTCTTTCACAGGTTGTATTGCAAGAACTGTGCCAAATAAAAAAAAATAGGCCCAAGACCAATAATTGATCATTAAATCTTTGGGCAATTTGTTATGAACATTTCGACTCTAATATATATATTTCTGTGCCTTTCAGGGTTCATCTAACTCCTACGCCATCAAGAAGAAAGACGAGTTGGAGAGAGTCGCCAAGTCCAACCGTTAAAATGTCAAAACTAATAAAGTTGGAAGAAGTTTCTATTTGGGTTTTGTCTTTTATGGATCTGTTCCAGCTGTGATTTTAGGAGTAGATCTTTTCTTTACCCCTGATAAGATGTGGGGGGAAAAAATTAAAGTTGTCCAAGGCTGCACAAAATTTTACAATATCTTTGAGGTTTTCCATTGCATGTTAAAGGCCCTAAGCCTTATTTATTACAATGAAAGCAAAAACTACAGAATTAAACCGTTAGCTGTGGTCCAAACACATAACGTTTCTAACATTTGTAGCATCCCAGTTCTTCATAGGGATGAGTTTATAGGCACGTTTTACAACTGGCAGGGTGACTCACAGAAATGCTATAAAACAGCCTGCAAGTTCAAAAAAAATGTATACCATACTTTGTTACTAATGCACAATGTTTTACCAACAAATGTCTTGAGTTTACAATACTAAAGGACAAAACTAATTTTGTTCAACCAAAAAATATTTCCCTTATTTAGCTTTGTTATGGTCCTGATTGTGTGTTTTGTTGTGCCCCTAATTAGAAAAGTAAATTTTCATAAAATGGCTTAATAAATGTATCCTGCAGCCGTAGGCCTGGCTGTTTACGGAAGCTATCACTCATATTTAGCACCTTTTAGAAAAGTGTTTATTGTCAGAACACATAGCTTTGGTACATTTAGTGTCTACAAATTCATAGAAAAGCTAAAACAATAGTGAGCTGTTTGCATAGATAAGAAATTAAATCACATACAGTTGACGATTGACTAGAAACTAGTGGTTTTGTTGAAAATGGAAAATTGTCAAAAGCAGTGATTTTTCCCTCGGGTATGAACCAGTCTGCAGATGTTTGGACTTCTCGAGTACCACAGTCAAAGTTTCCTTCCAGTAATAAATAGGACAGAGTGGCGTTTCCAGGCTTGGACTTTATCCTTTTTCTCAGAAGTACGGGAGTTTTCTGTTGATGAGGAGGCAGAGCGAGGACAGGGACGCTCCCAGCTTTGAGGCTTCGCTGCAGGCCGTGGGCAGCAGAGTGTAGTCCTGCAGCTTCTGGAAGGCCTAAGGACAGGAGGGGGGAATTCAAAGCTCTTTATGTGATTTTCATACATTTTTCAGATTTTAGAAATACAGGCCTCTTCATTTTACCCCCGACTTGACCCAAATATTCTTACGTTGTGTCAGGAACTAAACAAACTCACCGCCGCGCTCTCTGGCGCCTCCTCGCTCGGGCGGTGGAGAAGGAAGTCTCTGTTCGAGGCTCCTTTGATGTAGATGCAGTTGGCCGCGGTTTCCTCTGGGACGGTCAGGATCTCGTAATGGTGGTCTGTCAGCTGCTCCATCATCTGCACAACAAACATGAAGGAAAACACTGCTTTAAAACATCTGGACACGAAAGGAAAACACTCCTTTAAAACATCTGGACACGGAGAAGCAACTATTACACACTGGAGAAAACCACGAGGAGGTGATGATTGATAAATTTAAGAGTCTGATATCTACTTAAGATTATTTGTACATATTCCATCGGACCCAAGATACATTCAAGTCAAACCGATTATAATGTTGAATAAATCATACATCCATTTTCTTCCGCTTTATTGAATAATAATATCGCTATAATATATAAACATTTTACATAATGCAACCTCTATCACGCTAAGGCACATTTTAGTGTTTTTGCAAAACTCAAATTGAGTGAAATTTTCCCAGGTGGTGAATAACATAAAATCATTTCATGAATTTAGATTTTTATCACATGGTAAATGGTCTTCAGAACAAAAAAAAACTTTTTCCCCTCTAAAGTTCATGAGCAGACCTTTGCGCTAAGGGGCAATTGATTTTCCAAGTCTTTGGCTAAAATGAACAGAAAGGGACAGCCCGGCATCTCTCTCCAAATCAAGTCATTATTAGTGCTAGCAGAACATTTGACTATTTCCAGATTACTATTTCCATTGCGCATCCTGCAAACATTGCCTTTAAGTTGCTTCCATGTGTCTCAACTCAATGCTTTGAAATAAAGCCTGAGCCTAAAACGGTCAAAGGCACCGGGAACATTTATTTGATGAGAGTAATTATTAAATCCTCTGCTAACCTCCAAACTGAAAAGGGAAAATAAAAAATGTAAGCAGTCTGTATCCCGAGGCCTCACCCGGAGCGTCTTCTTGGCCCCGTCCGTGTTGCTGAAGACGATGGTGTCGGGACCTCCCATTGAACAGATGTTTTTGAGCCGCGCTCCTCCACACACCGGGACAGTGGACACCGCAAAGTCCTGCACAGGAGACAAGGCATATCTGTAAGTCGTTTGTTTCGTCACAACCTCCCTGGATGTATTGAAATGCAAACTCATTCCGACATTTCAGATTCACAACTTTTAAAAAATAGCAGGTGTTTAAAAAAAATCGATATCTATTTGGGTCTTCCACTCCCACATGACTCCCACGTTGCACTTTCAATACTTCATGGACATTTAAAAGGCCAACAATGACATAATACTTAAAACTCCGTCTCTGACAACACGGCCCCACCCTTTGTCTTTAAACCCCACAACAAAGACTTAAATCACTGCCGCTAAGTGGCTCAGCCCCCGACAAGTGTCCGAACGACACCTCGGGGACGACACCAAATCAATCTCTGTGAGTGAGCGCAGTCGAGGCGGTCCCTGAACACAACTGTCCATTACTGCAGCCTGTTCAGGACTCGATATGAGCAAAGACGACTCGATATGAGCAAAGAAGACTCGATATGAGCTAAGACGACTCGATATGAGCAAAGAAGACTCGATATGAGCAAAGAAGACTCGATATGAGCAAAGAAGACTCGATATGAGCAAAGAAGACTCGATATGAGCAAAGAAGACTCGATATGAGCTAAGAAGACTCGATATGAGCAAAGAAGACTCGATATGAGCTAAGAAGACTCGATATGAGCAAAGAAGACTCGATATGAGCTAAGAAGACTCGATATGAGCAAAGAAGACTCGATATGAGCAAAGAAGACTCGATATGAGCAAAGAAGACTCGATATGAGCAAAGACGACTCGATATGAGCAAAGAAGACTCGATATGAGCTAAGAAGACTCGATATGAGCTAAGAAGACTCGATATGAGCAAAGAAGACTCGATATGAGCAAAGAAGACTCGATATGAGCAAAGAAGACTCGATATGAGCAAAGAAGACTCGATATGAGCAAAGAAGACTCGATATGAGCTAATAAGACTGTAGCTACTGTGCACTACGAGACCAAAAAATATGTTTTAACGCCCTACAGGGTTCATACAGGCAGAGCAAGTCAAATGTAACGCTTTTTAAAGCAATTTTTCGGCCCAAATACTATATTTTAGTGCCACAAACGCAGAAAATAATTGGTGCATATTACATTTTTGCAAAGGTTTCATGAAACAGAGGAAAGACAATTGGACAAAATGGGCCACTCTTGAGAAATAAAATGTGATACATTTCAGCCAAAACTGAATATGTTTTTTTAATTGTTGTTGTTTTTTTTTTTACTTACAGTAAAAAAAATTGAGAAATATCATTATTTTCCAAGAAATTTAGATTTTATGCCAGTTTGAATCTAATATTGCTCTAATATTTCGTTGGATCGCCTTTATCTTTAGCGTTCACTGTGGCATGTTTCAATAAACTTCCATCCATCCATCTATCTTCTTCCACTTGTCCGTTGCCGGGTCGTGGGGGCAGCTGTTGGCGTTGCCCAAATCACATTGCACCAGCCCCTATGGCTCCTCCTGCAGGTGGTGGGTCCACAGAAGGACGGCCTCATGGTTCTAACCGGGCCTGTTGGTCTCTCACAAGGGGCTTCTGAATAAACTTCAATAAACCTCTGCAATACATTTTTCACCAAGAGCTTGTATTGACAATGGGCGAGCGTGACCACTGCGCACAGCCTTCTCCAGCACATCCCAAAGATTCTCAATGGGGTTAAGATCTTAACTTATGCTCCCTGAAAAGGACAATACAAAGTTTTAAAATGTTAAAACTAAGTATTTCCCTCCGCCTACACGTTCCAGCAATGTCCTAATGTGTAGAATGAGCCCAGACCTGTTCACCACAACTGCCTCGAAATCCTGCACTGCAACTCAAAAAGTTGTTACTTCGGGTCCGAATTGCCGTCATGCACAAGACTACATATAGAGACTGCAGTTACGCATATGACCTGGGGTGGCAGTAGTGAGCATAAAATGACCAACTTGAAACTAGTCCCTTTAAGACACTCTTTCACAGTGTGAGCCCGATTAACCCTGGCTTTGTCATCTTGGAAAATGCCCGTGCCATCAGGGAAGAAGAAATCCCATGATGGAATAACCTGGTCATTCAGTATGTTCAGGATGTTCAGTCGGACTCATATTTTGGGCGCATAGTGTTACTGAACCTAGACCTGACCAACTGCATCAGATCATAATTTCAAAGATTTCCCAAAAACAAAAATCCACAAATGTTGGAAAAATGCCACAACAATTACCCCGTGGGTCATTTGTGTCGACTGCAAAGATCTTTAACTGCAGAACTGAGGGGGGAAATGTGAGATTCGATATTTGTCAAGAACATTGCAATAACAATAATGTTGCTGTATTGGATTCAATGAACCGAAACCGGTCCGAACATCAGCTTCGGGACTCTGTATGAAAAGAGTTACTACAGACCTCAATGTTAATCTGTGAGGGAAACTAACAATGCAATGATGTCATGTGAATGCCGCGTGTTCCCTTAATGCACTGCAGTAAAAGTGCCACCTGCTCACACTGGCAGCCGAGAGCGGAGAGAAGTCCCGAAGCAATTTACTGCATTTGCTGAAAACTATTGATCGCTGAATGTAAGCTCTTTTGTTCGGCCTCTTCGGGACTGAAAACAAGGCACAAATCTGATTCAGGAATCGACAGGAGAAACAAATGGACAGAAGCATCAGCAGCTGACAGGACCGGGGAGAATAGATTGTTTTTTTTTTTCTAAATGACTGTGCAGTCTTTAAAATAGCAATGGACTCTGTGCAATAAATGTATTTGGCCAACGCCCTCTTGGTCAGTGTCGGGTAAAGACTGCTTTCTGTAAATTGAAAATAAAATAAGATCTAAAAATCACAAGAAAACGTAAAACATGTCAAGTGTGTTTATAAAAATATCAGATTGCGGCGCTATTTTAACATTTGCCTTGGAGAGTCAGCCGTGTCTTGTTGAAATAGATAATTAACAGTGCGTGGCAGAAAACAGGCAGCTATTGGATATCACTGGCAACATACTGAAACTTTACACGGGATGTGAATGCCTCACTGGGGGAGACTTTTGTGTTCAGCTGTTTTAGCCTCTAAGCTAAAGGCTAATGTTATTTCAAACACAGGACTTGCCATTTTCCCCGTGGTTTTCATCCCTGCTTGGAATATTTTATGCCTAGAATGAGAGAAGGTCAATAAAGGCACTATGCTGACTTTTCTAGTAGTGGAGTGAGAAAGTCTGTTGTAAATCCAGACATTTGTGGGATTTTGACCCTGTAGGTTGTCAAACGTAGGGGAGAGTGGGGTAAGATGAGCCACTTTTTGCTTTGGTGGTTGTTATGTAAAAACAGTAAACAATGGATGCAAAATTGTACTATTTATACACATTTTGGGATGTTTTCTATTCTTTTGCATCTTCAAAAATCATCTGAAGTATATGTTTTTTAAGATGTTGGTCTTCAAAAAAAACTTGTCTTGTGGCTCATTTTACCCCCAGATTGGGGTAAATGGAACCACCAGATTTAAAGGTGAAATGAATACTAAACATCATGAGGGCTCATTTTTTACGATTCACTGTTTTCCATTAGCAATTTAATTCCAAATCTTTTTCTTTTCATATGCTACTTCTGCGGATTATGACATTTTGTCTTAAAAAAAATCCCAAATAATTTTATGTAAAATCTAATTTTAATTTGCTTGTCTCTACCAGACCCAGAACCACCAATAAACAATGCAAAAACTATAGAATTGCACATTACAATTTTCTGCAATTTGTCATTCATTGTTTCTTATGGAGCTCAATTTACCCCAACGTCTTTGGGTCAATTTGCCCCATTCTATCTTCTTTGAGAATACCAAGGGAGTTGTGTTTATTTAAGAAGAAGTCTTCCTAAATTATTAATCTGCTTTTATACCTAATTTAATGAGCCAAAAATGTACTCTGAACAGCAAAAAAAAGCTTTTTCATAAAAAAGTGTGTTATTTTACAGCCACATTTTCAATTTTTTTGTCTGTCATGTTCAAATCATGTAAAAATAAAATTTATAATCACACATTTCAAGATTTTTTTTTTATTTTACTAAATTTAAGGGGGGTTCATCTTACCCCACTCTCCCCTACTGATAAACTCGTCCCTGTGAAGAATTGAGATGCTACAAAGATGTTAAAGTCAGGGATATGTTTGGATCAAAACAACATTTTTTATTTAGTGGCATATTTGGGGGATTTTTGTAGGGGAGAAAAATCACATACAGGGCCTTTAAGTGAAGTGGGACTCTGCAAAAGTGCCCAGATGTTGCTCCCATCCATGACACTAACATAAAAACCAACACCAGCATCAGTATCGGCTACATTGCTATTGCTTGAACTGGTGGAACTCGAGTCTGATGAAAAAATCTCCTTGAGTGCAGTGGCTCTTACCCTGAAGGTATCGGCGAGCACCTCCGCCCCTCTGCGGTTCGTGTGGGACGACACTCCCACGAAGAACTCCCTCCCGGTGAACAGGACGTCGCTGCCCTCCAGAGTGGCCCCTCCAGAGCCCCCCTCCTCCTCCCCCATGTCCACCACAGTGAGGTTCAGCTCGGACAGCACCCTCCGCACCGCCTCTGCCTGCAACGGGACACATTCATATATTTGTATGATTAAAGGCTAATTGAATATCGCGCTCACAGACCTCCACACTCCCTCTGCCTAAACATATTCACACACTCGTAGGACATTGTGAGAGTGTGAGTTCATTTTCCTTGACAACGGAGTTTAGGAAAGTCTGCAAATGAAAATAATCAAAATACACGAGCGAGAGTCCAGACACTGATCAGAGCCGCAGCAAAAACGTATCACTGTTTCCATGACCTAATACTGACATGAAAGTGCAACACATTTGGTCGATATGTTTTAGCACTTAGAGTATTTCTATTCATGTTTGAGATCTGTCACTTTTGTATTAGCATTTTTTACAAGATAAAAAGTATTTAAATAGGATTTTTTCTAGGTGGTGTAATGGCAGTTTTTAGAGTTAATTAAACTAAAACCAGTCGCAGCAAATACACAAACTAAACCTACTATCTGGTGGTCTCCTGGGCCTTTAATCAATGCCCAGGAGACCGTCTGACGGCATGCTGAGTTTCTACCGTCGGCTTTCTGCATCACACCTAAAGACGTCGCAATGGCCACAAAGGCCTCTGCTGATTCCTTTCACACTTAGGACAAGAGGCCATTGACATGTCCTGGAACCAAATGGTTTCTGGGTCCTGCTGTGTGCCTTGTTCTATATTAACCTGATCAGAGGCTCTGCCCGGCAGAGCTCACCACGGATTTCTGTGTGTGGAATAAAACTTACGCTTTTGAATAAGACAAATACCGTTCCAGCTTTTTCCTTTACTGTGGAAAGAAATTCCACGACACGAATGTCGACATAAAGCCAAGTGTGCTAAATATCTGCAACTCCATAAGAAAGAGATTCATATATTGAATCTCTCATGCGACCGGGTTATCCCAGACTCATTTCCCATAGACATATTATTAATAGACCGTCATTACTCACTCCTCCCCGTTTACCACAATGATCTGCTTAATCTGGCATGACCCCGGTGTCGTCTCTTTTGTGAAGTGTGTGTAATTTTGAACAAATAGACGATTTTACGGCTCATTTAAACATTATCAAGACCACGATTGAAAAAATATAAAGTAATCCTTGTTCACACTGGATTCCTGTCATTGCATGTCACAAAAAGTGATTTATATATTATCGATAATGGGCAAAAGCCGTGTTTCATAAACAGTACTTTTTATTGCTTTTATGCAACTATCTGCTTCTTATGAGGTTTCACACTCCACTGCGATTGGATAAACGACATGGATTATGCAGGTAGCACCAAGTCAAATATAATGCTTTTTAATGAGGGTGAACTGCAGCTGAGTTTAGGACCGTATTTTGGGGATTTTTTATTAACTTTATTGTAATGTCATTATGTTCGCTGAAATTTAAATGTCAGTTGTCTGTCATTGGTTTTAGAGCGACATTTGAGACCTACAAATCCACAGATGTGTTCTTCTGAAACACTGAAGAGGCACCAAGAGCCCCCCACACCTGCAGCACAGTGGAGGCGTCACAAGAGGCGCTACAGCCACACAAGCTTTCTCTCACTACTATTGTTCTGACTAATGTTCGTTCACTGGAGAATAAGACGGATTATATTTGTCTGCTACGCTCCTCTCGGAAGATGGTGAAAGACGGGCTCAACTGTAAAGCGGGTTTCACAGGTGACCCTCAGTTGAAGAATGATGTCAGAGCCAGGGGAGAAGGAGGAGGATAAACTGTTCCTAGATAATGACCTATCTGGGCCGACCCCCCGCCTATAAGACCATGCAGCCGCCTAAGGCCCTGAGATCAACAGGGGCCCCCCGGAGTCCCTGAGTTTGTACTGCAGGTTGTTCGCCTCAAAATGACTGTGTTTGTTCTTGTGAGGTGAGGTGAGATGAGGCTGGGGGGTTTGACTGCTGTGCCGATGAACAATACCGTCGCACCAGGAGCAGCCCACCCTCCGCTCCAGACAGATTAAGTGCATCACGTTGGGGATTATCTCGCACTGACCTCGCCGCGCCTCTGCTGCTTGTAGGGTCTCGTGACGAGCGCGGTGTCTCCCTGAATCACCACCACGTCCTCCACCCGCCAGCTCTCGGGTAGGTCCGGGTCGGGCGGGATCTCGATCAGCTGCAGACCCGCCTTCTGCCGCAGCGCCCCGGTCAGGCAGCCGAACTGACGCTGCGCCTTGGCCAGGTCCACCGCGACCTCGCCGTTGGTTTCCCCCGCGTCTCCAGGATCCCTCGCGTTCCCGAAGGATTCTGGGATACCACGGACGACGGCGTGGGTGAAGCGGCCGTACGGGCAAATATTCGCCATGAGGATGTTCTCAGTTTAGGATGAAGCGTTAAGAAGAGTCAGTGTGTAGAAGCCCAAAATAGGGGATAAGGAAAGAGTAAAATGTCTAATTAATTAGGAGTTTACTTGGAGCCACAGTCCCAGGACATCCTCAAGTTTTGGGCCTGCGAGACTCAGCTACTTCCTAAAGGGCATCCTGTCAAAGAGAGAAAAGAAAACATTAAGAATCATCCAGTTTAGTTCAGTTTCTCTGATGCAATATAGTTGGCGTTGGGTGATGTGGCAAAACATTCATATCTTTGTACATCATTTGAGAGGAAAATAAATCCATCAGCTTCTTCTGCAAGTTTACGCTTCACTGCTTAAAAACCCCGTTATTATTTATTCGCTCGTAGCTCGATGAGGCCGAGCGGCAGGAGCAGTGAGCGGAGAAAAGTGTCTATTTGAGCACACACCAGCCTTAAACTTAAATAATCAGATCATGATTCGCCCCAGGCCTACTTCATTGTTCTACCGCATGTAAAACACAGAATCAAAATGGAAGACTCTTGCTGGAAAAAAAACAACAGGAGCATTCAATGTCAAATAAACAAAACAACAACAACAACAAAATCCTGCTCGACCATCTTAGATTTGCTTCAAACTTGTGTGAGGTTTGGCGTCTTTCAATCAATCAAAGTCCAAATTAGCGCTTAAAGTGACTGGATTCTAAGGTTTCTGAGCTTTCAAATGCGCCAGTAAACCAGCAAGAGTGCAAATTCACATTACCCATCACTGGGGTAAAAGTAAGTTCTCCTCAAAAATACCGCTCAAGTAAAGTACAGGTCCACAAAAACTGTACTTAAGTCAGCGATCTCCAACCAGTAGCTCTCATGCCCTTCCCAAATAGCTCCCCAAAGACTTTCTACATTTTGTCAAACGCTTTATCACTTTTTTTGTTTTGTTATCAACATATGTAGTACAACCTGTTAAAGTAAAAATAAAAAAAAAAAAAGGTTATTTACTTAGATTATGTTGAAATATCATCTTATCCTCTTACTTTTCAGGGTGAATTCCGCCTGAAGTCGTATAGTTACAAAGCATTAGTATCACACTGGCGAAAATAAATAAATACAAAATAACAAAAAGGCGGGAGATCCCTGACTTTCATTATTTTCAAGTGTTTGTGAATAGTTTCATAATTTCTAGTATTAGACTTGTGACTTGTTTTTTCTCCTATTTACTGGAACCCCGCGTAAAGCCAGCGCCTGTTGGTTAAATTATGAGGCAGCTTCGGGACATCCTGTGTGGGAGAGGTCCAGGCCCCCCTCTCCTGCCTCTCCGTGGGCTCCCGCTGTGAGCTCGGGACGGCGATAAAAGGCCGATTGTCCTGAATCCAAGTGACTGCACAGTGCGCAGACGTGAGAGGCGTTGAACCATATTGTTGATTTAATACTTTGGCTAATCTCAGCTGCAACAACACGCGGGTCATTCAGTTGTCCTTGGACTTTCGGAGGACGTTAGTTTGCTGAAGATGGACATACAAAGTCTCTTACTTCATGGTGGTCTGACCCTGGCCTTTAGTTTGTGGAGATATGAGCAGTTACAGTACCACTATGTTATCCCGACCAGATGATGCTGGTGCAAGCTGTTCCCCCCCTCGGTGGATGAAGGGATGGACAGAGCGAGACAAAACGTGGGTCTAGAGCTGGGCAATATATCGTCTAAACCAGCCATTCCCAAAGTCCGGGACATCGCGGCCCCCTTATTGATCAGAAAATCTCTCGGGGCCCCCCAAATCATAATAACTTACTCCATTCAAAAGAATTTGTTAAAATGTTACAGCTAAAATTACATTAAAAGTAACATCTAGCTATGACAGTAGGCCAAATACTGGTGTAAACTGGTGCATTTGTCCAGATAAATGTATGTTTCCTTTCAAAATGAACTTTTTTCATTTTACTTGTTTTGCAGACATGCTTTGGGGGTCCCCCTGTAGTGCCTCTAGAGGGCCCCGGAACCCATTTTGGGAACCACTGGTCTACACAACATAATATCGACATTGCTGAGGTATGCAAATTCACAATATCGAGTTTATCTCCAATGTCAAGGAATGTGGGGACAAATGAATCCTGATAGTTTTCAAAAATATTGCTTCATCATAGTTTTCGAGAAAGTCTCCAACATGTTTGTCATGTATTGCTCAGCCCCCTCATTTGGGATTAGTCAGCAATCATTTTATTCAAAAGGTTTTCACAATGTTGTTTATTTCTAAAGAGGTCCACTACGAATAAATTAAGTTTTCCATTTTTATCTGACAGTATTATCTACAGTGGACATACAGATGTACTCATATTATTACTGCTCCATACTCATCACAAGTCCTCAAGGAGCCATTGATTTAAAGTCACAAATAACTCTAGCATTTACAAATATAGCAACATTCCCACAATTGCAGTACTTTTATGTTATGTGGTTCCTGTCCACTTCTCCAATCTAGGAATGATCTATCAACTGTAAACATCAATCTAAAGCAACATTAAACATTTCCCAAACAAACCATGTGAAGATCTCCTCTTTTTCTTTGTCTAACCTACTGTCCATCACAAAACATGGGCCCCTGAGCCATTTGTAGTCCACAACAAAAACATTAAAATCTGAGCCCTCCGCCCCACAGCAGTTCAACTCTCGTGATGATGCGAATCTGTTTGTCGAATGAAAACTGGCACGAACTCTTTCAGAAGTTGCACTGTTGGCGTGTTTCGGGTTAAACTCTATGTTTTTACCTGTTTGATGAGTCTCGGTTCCGCGTTAGGTCCTGTTTTTCTGTTTGATTCCCGGAGCGTCCCGTTATTCCGCAGCCGCTCCGCTTCCTCTCGCCGGAAATCTCCGAGTGAAGCCGAAGAAAACAAACCGCAACTTCCGGTGGAGTATCTACAAAATAAAATAAAAATAAATTAAATAAAAAGTTGACGTTTATGAAATTCTCTTCTCTTTTTTGTTTCGCGTGTGTAATCCACTCTTTGTAAACCAAAAGAGTTTGTAAGTTTTGTGTCTCTGGTCTTAAAAATGAGTCCCCTCTTCTGTCTGGGCAAATTGGAAATATAGAAAGAGTGTTTGGGATATTATGAGTAAGGCAGTGACATGCTGTATTACCATAGACCAGGGGTGTTGAACTTGTTTGGGTTGTGGGCCGAAATTTAGCTCCCATGGCGGGTCGCAGGCTGCATATAATGTAAAGGCTTACGCTTATTGCACTTTATCAACTTGTCACATGTTTCTCAAAGAGCTACATCTAGTCATTATTCATTCACTCAACACTCTGTGGCAGTAAGTTACTATTGTAGCCACAGCCGCCCTGGGGCAGACTGACCATTTACCACGTGGCTTTAATATGCTGTTTATATCCTGATCTCGTACCATGTCTGCTGGACACGTGTGGAATTATTTCCTTTTTTAATTTAAGCTATTTCTTTGAAAAAAATCAATAACTCAGCATTGGAATGGGCTAGAGACTTATTTTTAACATACTCAGAAATTCATGCACAAAGGGCCACATTAAACCAGCTCACGGGCCGCATATGACCCGCGGGCCTTGGGTTTGACACATGTAAAATTAAGAATGGACTGAGGGAGAGAGGTCCCCCCATAGCGTTCAGTGCTAGCTGAAGCTCGTTCATGCTAGCAATTTGGCTGGGTTTTTGGAGCCAGTTCCATTATTGGGAATAGGGCAAAAATAAAAATGGTAAAGACACTCGGCATTGTACATGGAGTATTGATTAAAAACAATCACCAAAGAATTGAATTATCCCAAAGATTTTACGTAAACAAGAACTAAAAGAATTTAGAGCAACTAATGAACAATAAAAAAAACTGTGAAAAAGAAATCAGGCCCAGAACTTGACTGGACCAAAAGTCCTATAATCGGTCATAGGCTTTTACTTTTAACAGTCCCAGGGCTGTTTCCTATCTGGTCATGTGATTCCTGCGGGAGATTGACCGCTGCTCCTTTGCCCCATGGATCTGTATGAGCTCCATGCTCTGCGCCTCTGTCCGGTCCCTCCTGTGCCCCGGGACAGTCTCTGAGCCCTCTGTCTCTCCTACAGCCATTTTTAACAATCAGACCCGGGAACCAGCTGAGTTTACAGTCGCAAAGTGACGTTATCTGACAGCTTCAAAGACTAACAGCCCCCTAAAAGAAAAGTTACCCAACAAATCTCAGATAAATGTCAGACAATTAGGCAATGGCTTATTAATTTACCACCATTAGGGTTTCTTTTGGTATAAATAATTAACAAATAGGCCAGTAAAAAATGGTATACGGTTTGGTCTTTTTGAGAAATTTAGGCCTACAATAGAAAGCTTCAAATTGAAAATGCTGTAGAGATCAGGACTATTTAAACGTATTACTGCTTTATTCTAGAAAAACAAAATAGACAAAAGTGATCCAGAGTTTTGTAACCTACACAGCAAGCAAGACACTTCCATTCCTCATCATTTGAGTCATATTAAATTACACAACTGTATGCTGTGCTTCCTGTACCTGCTATTTTTTTTACCCTGCTCTTGTTTGTGACATGAAACAGTAACAATATTAATCTGGTTTTCCTGAAAAGTGGGTCAGAGATGAAGCCGGACGTTGGATTGTGCAGAGGAGAGCTATTTGAACAGCTGCAGCAGTGAGGCTTGTGTTTGTAATAACTATTATGCACAGTGGTGCTTTTGTAATGAAGGCGTAAACTTGTGCAAACATGTTTAGAAACACAGAGGGCAGTGTAATTCCTTCTATGGCGTTAAACATTTGCAGAGGTGATGTAGGATATGGCAACACTATCATTACAGAGCACAGTGAGTCCTTGTGTTGACGCTGGAGCCAACATTTGACTTTTATTCACCTTTTAACAAAACACATTTTATTTGCTTGCAAAACAACCAAATGTTTGTTATGAAAACAGCTAATACTCATTTGTTTGCACATCGAATTACACAAACAAATTCCCACTTGAATGAATTAACATGAAATGCATAAAGGAGCATAAAGCTGTGAGAGAAGAGGATGAAATACTTCCCGAGCACTTTGTAGTAACACAGTATTTACTGATTTAATCAATTCTAAAACATTTTACAAAGTTCATCATTTGTTTACAATTTCTCAGCACCTAAGTAGTGATTGTCTTTATTCTTCATTCAGTGAGTTGGTTAGAGCCTGTAAGACGACCAGTGTTAATTTCGTCGACTAAAATATTTAGTCTTAATTTTAGTCAAAGTGATTTTTTTGACGACTGAAATTGGACTAAAACTAAATTAAAACTTTTTCATGCGACTAAAACTATGACTAAAATGTCCAGATATTTTAGTCGACTAAAATGAGACTAAATAAAAATGAAAAGGAGAGACTAAAATCATCCAAACTTCTACTGACAGTCTGAAAGAGCCTCATATCATGTAAATTCACTGCCAAAGGATCAGCTCTGAGCTTTGTTCATGAGGAGCAGCTCCATGAAGCAGGACCTCCATTAAATATGATTATAATGAATATTATTAATACAAAGTCGACTAAATGTGTCTTAATTTTAGTCGACTAAATTGACTTGCAATTTTAGTCGACTAAATCTCGACTAAAATTGAATTACATTTTCGTCAAAAGACTAAAACTAAATTAAAATATGTTGTCAAAATTAACACTGAAGACAACAAACCTGTTTCCTAACACTAACCTTAACAAGTCTTATTATGTCATCTGTTTATTATTATTAATGTAAACAATTGTTAATCCAACTGTGAAAATGTCATAACCAATGCATTACCAACTGCTGGATAGTGTGCGGTCACCAAAAATATTTCAAAATGCATTGTCTTTTTTTTACAGAATGTGGCACAAGACGTGATTTTTATTACATTTGTTTTAATTACGTCTCTTTAAACTGGTGTAACACATTGCGGCTTAACAAGCACGCCGTGTGAATAGTCAGTTTTGAGTATTCGTAGGCTACAGTGGGTCAGAGGGAGGAGTCTGGAGGAAGTGCAGACAGGATTAAAGCTCACCATCTGTTTCTGCAGCTTCAGATCCAAAAAACAACACGAGAGAGGCACCAGCAGACTTTTCATCTCTGATACTACGATATGTCTTTAAGTGCCTGTCAGTATCAATATCACTATTGCAAAAAATACTTTACTTTTAGACAGACTAATACACGAACTATGGTACTGTATCAACAACAGCAGCTATTACTCAATTACTGTAGGCCCTGAGAGCGAAGGGGAAGACAGTGGCACAGTAGTTAGAGGTTGAAGGATACTTTATTGATCCCCGCAGGGAAATTTGTCAATTTCACCCACCCTTTGATGCCGCTGGGCCAACTGTGAACCCATCTCCAGATGTTGAGCCAAGCTATGGACCTATTGTACATGTTTTTAGTGGTAAGGGAGACCGGAGCAGACACAGGGAGAACATGCAAACTCCGTGTTGTGAAGCATGAGCTCTAACCGCTGTGCCATCGTGCCGCCTTTGGCCTTCGACTGTGAGGGATGAGCAACCTGCTTCCACAGTCTGTCCCGGGGCAACTGTGTGTCCTTGGGCAAGACACTTCACCCACCTTGCTTCCAGTGTCTGCGTACATTGGTGAAGGAATGAGAGTGTGAAGGGGTTCCTTTGCTGTAAAGCGCTTTGGGCCTAATGTAGGTGGGAAGGGCTATAAGTTGAGACCGTTTACCATAGTCAAGAGTGGACTGAGCCGTCACAACCGGGGAGACACACCAGGCGTCGGGGCCCCAAGCTGAAGGGGGCCCCAATATGTGCACTGCCAATGGGCTTATAAAAAAACCTTCATTTTAAACTAAATTATAAAAGCACAAATGTCTTTCGATAACACTAATATTATAACTGTTGCTCCTTTGGTGCTACATTTTGACTTTGATGGGGTTGCGCGGATATTGACCCCTGAAGTGTGAAGAAACTGTGGAGAGCGAGTGAAAGCATGGAATTATGAAGCAGAGCGAAATTACAGACATTAAAATCGTGGTTTCAATTTGACAGCGCCGTGGAAGATGTTATCATAGGGATATCATGAACGGGTTATTGAAGCGTGCTCGTGGAGCTCCCATGGTCACAGGACTCCAGGTCAGCAGAGTCCCACATGCCTCCCTCACGTCCCCCATTATAAAGCGCATAATTTACTTAAACCCGGCCTCGCTCCGCTCCTGGGCTCCCACACACAAACAGAGAACTGCTTCAGCCTAATGGATTCCCTCCAAGTTTGTAAATAGTGTAAATAGACTGATCGATGTAGCCTATTTTTTTCTTTGTTATATATCTGTCGCGCACGTTGTTGATACAAATTTAGCGCAAGAGCTCAAAGTGCTATTATTAGTTCATAAACACATCTGCCTCACAAGAATTACAACAATAAACTGCTGAATGTGTTTCCATCACATGAGTTTTTTTTGTGAGCGACAGGATTGTTGTACTAGAAAGGTCATCTCACTTATAATCTATGAGAAAATACAAAAGAATACTGACTTAATGATTTGGAGTCACTGGAAATCTAAACAATGTGCGACACATCTCAATAATTTGCAATGTAAGCTTGAACAGCAAGACAAGCACATACTATTCCAGTCAATAGGCCTCGTTGTCAGCTGCACAATCGGACTCTTGTTATTGTTTCTCGCTCATAAATTCAGTGTAAACAGGCTTCGGCAGAAAGCAGGAAACGTACAAGTCGTGCGATAACGTGGAGAAATAATATATAAAAACATAACTTTGCTAATCTTCAGGGTGTGTGTACTTGGGACTTGAAAGATGCTGTAATTGAATTTAGAAATGAGTTGAGGGGCGTAAGGAATCAACCGCTGGCTGCGAGCTTCAGGGGAAAATCCCGAGGAGACGGAGGAAAGCATCCAGAGAAAAGGACTCATTGATTTACAGTATTGTGTTTTGAAAAGGAGGACCATGTCGCGATCTCACTGCCTCGTGGTGCTGCTCTGCTGTCTCCCTTTAGCAGGTAATACAAAGATGACATTTTGTTCAGATTTCTAACCTCTAACCATGGAACCAATGTGTATCTAAACTTTGGCTCTCCTTCTTTATTCTCGAAGTCAAAATACCTTTATTGGCAGTGGAAAGTTGCATTAGATTAAAACATTGACATTTGGTCTTTATTCCCATCGTGTAAGCAATAATAGAAGTACAGCTGCCACCATTTGGCAAGTAAACTTTTTAACTAAGATTTAATGTAAAACTGAACATAAATCGAGCACCATAAAAGAGCGATGACTGTGCTGTTCCTTTAGTGAACAGTAACCTTTTCCTGTAAGTCGTGCTACATCAGAGGAGTGTCAGAGTAGTCAAAAAATGTACTCAAGTAAGAGTAACGTTACTTTAAAATAAAATAATAAATACAATAATTTTACTCAAGTAGAAGTAGAAGAGAAACGTGCGTGGGAGATGAGGGAAAATCCCAGCGTACACAGGTAAAAAAATAATACTTCCCGCACACTGCCAACCTGGCAAAAATAGTTTATTAGGATACTACTCAAGTAGAAGTAAAAAGTAGTGGCCCAAATATCTACTCAAGTAAGAGTAAAAAAGTATTTGGAGAAAATGTTACTTAAGTAGTGTGTGCACTGAGTAACTGTCTGAGCCTAAAAGTCTGATTCATGTTTCGTCGTGATTTACATTATGAGAAACAAAACATGAACTTATGTAAAATTGTAATAAATCCCATGAAATCAAATAAAAAGGAATCATTATGAAGAATTAAGTAATAAAACACATCTATTTTACACGTCAAAATGACATACGGCCTATTCATAATCCACAAGACGCAAGAACTGTGGAGTATGAATAAGCCTTAAGAGTACAGATACTTTTAATAATACTCAAGTAGAAGTAAAAACTACAATATACAAACACTATACTTGCAAAAGTACAGCTACTTCACAAAGTTACTTGGGTAAATGTAACTGAGTACTACCCACCTCTGTCCTGCGTATGCTGTTGCAGAATGTACAATAATGTTATTAAAGCACATGCAGTGGATTATGTCTCTGCTTTAATTAGCCATAAGCCATTCAGTTAAAACAACACTCAACATGCCACATCTAAAATGACTCCCCTGATTCTCTTTCTCATCACTTTAGTGAAACATTTGTTCTCTATGCAGATTATCCTTGTTCACCATGAGAAGAGGAAGTCTCTTGGATGAAAGATGAATTGTACTTACACTTCTGAAAACCAACACTACAATCAATGGATACTTAAAGTCTGTTTAAAATTAATTTACAGCTAGCGGTTCTGAAGCTGCTTCATCGATCACCAGGGGGCACTCGCGGTTAAATCGAGACAGTTTCATTATGTTTTAGTAATACTTTTAACTTAGGTCCTGGTTTACACCCAGTTTAGACATTTTTCAGTCCAAACATTTTCACCAAGATCTTGTATTGATGATGGGAGAGTGTGACCACAGCGCAAAGCCTTCTCCAACACATCCGGCAGTTTATAATATTTACTTAAACCTGTCTACGTTGTTGGATTTGACCAACAGCTGATGATGATGATGATGATGTGCTTATACCCCCCCCCTCCCTCTCTCCTGTAGCTGGCCTGCGCTGTTACACCTGTCTCTTCCCTGCCATCTCCCCTCTGGATTGTTTAAAGTTCCCCCAGGAGTGTCCCGCCGGCCAGCGCTGCCTGTTCAGCGAGGCCACGGCGAAAAGAGGTACTGTCCCAAACAGAGACAGGGGCATTATTATCACGTGGGGTTAACAGGGACTGTCCCGGACACAAAGAGGGTTATTTTGGGCTGATGTGATTAGAGGGAACCTGGGACGCTGGCGCTAACGTCTGATCAGACAAAGCCGCACTGTGACCGACATCAGCAGGGAAACATTTTAAATGTGATCTGGTTTCATAATTTATCTGCTGTGCATTTAACTCATCTTAGTATTTTAGTTGCATACTTTACATCAGCGCAGTGGCAACTTTGTGAAGAACAGCTGCGATGTTTATATCCTAAAACAATAGACAATGGATGAGGAAAAGTTCCACTGAATTCGGTTCATTGCCCATCGGTAAAGTATAGTTGGAAACAGTTCTGGAACTTCTACCTCTTTGCTGTGACCAAGGATCAATGATAAACGGACACAATGTCAAACCAGGGAAACAAAATCTTCAATATAACTGTGTCCTGATAAAAAATACTCAAACTTGTCACATAGCTTAATATTGTAAAAGTAGTAGGGGTACTTTATCAAGTATCACAATACTTTCAATACTTGTGTTGGAGACATTTTTATCACACACTTTGTTCTCGAGTAACATTTACACAACACTTTGATACAATTTGTGCAAATGCACTTTTCAATCTTAACACTTCAATAAATGTCAAGTGGCATTTGGTTTATAAACTTTAGTTTGGACACGTTTTCTTTTTACACATTTTAGGGTAAATATGCATATCGCGTAATATAATTACTTACTGTATCGCAATATGCATCAGATCGGCCTCTGAGTTTATCCAATCCAATTTTAGGGGGGTTAAAAGTATAATACCAGCCTGAAAATGTAGTGAAGAAAAGTTAAACGTATTCAATCATAAAATGTACTTTTTAAGTAAATGTTTACTTTTTGTGTTTACTTAATTACTGTCCACCTCTGGCTTAATGCTGTAAACAAAGGTGTGGAGGGTTAAGGTCCTATAAGCCACAACAAAAGGAGCTACACTGAAACTGGTTGACCCTCCATGCATGAGTTTTGCACATTCTTGAATATTCCATCCCTAACATTGTACTTGTATGTTTCAGGACAGTAATACTTTATCATATCGCAGTAATGAGAGTTAATGGGTGACTGGTTCCGTACTGTCTGATAAAGGTAGAAAAGCGCTATATAAATTGAGTCCATTTACCATTTAATCCCCATAACCTGTCCTTTAAAACGTGACAAACTGTATGAACTGAAGTGAATGATATTTCCGGGGAGGTTTTAGACTCGGCTGCTGTAACTGCATCACTTGCGTCCGCAGGCGCCCTGACCGTGTCCATGTACGAGAAGAGCTGCGCGGTGCCCTCTCAGTGCGGGGTGAGTGGGCAGAAATACACCAGCGGCCTCTACTTCAACTACACCAACCGCTGCTGCGACACCGACCTGTGCAACGCCGCCGTGCCCCCCTCCAGCCTCAGCTGGACCGTCCTGAGCCTGCTGCCCGCCCTGGGACTGCTGCTCTACTGAGGGAGCAAAGACAATACATGCGTTTGACACTTCTCATTCAGTTATAGAGAAAAACAGGCACTTTTTGACCTTTTAAGGCCTCCGTACTCCATAGGGTGGCCCAGGGTGGAACGTCCTTATTCTAGAGCACAATGACTGGCCACGGTCTTTAAATAAATACATTTTGCTTATTTGTTGCAACTTCCCCATGTTAACATTCTGGCGCGCTGCTTTGTTATCGGATAATCAGAAGCATGAATAACTTTTTTTTTTTTCATTCTAACTGAATACATTTTCAAGCCACACACGCAGAAAACAATCAGTGCATTTTTAATTTAAGATTTGTGATCATTTCATCAAAGAGGAGAGAGAATTGGACAAAATGGGCAACTCTGTAGCCAAAACTGAAACTGAATACGTTTTCAACCATCACTTATATAATAGAAATTGTTCTGAAACCTCATTATTTACCAATAAATTCAGATTTAATGCCAGTTTGAATCCAATTGAATGCGTTTTAATGACATTTAAGGCCTTGATTTTGGCACGAATCATTTAGAGACATTCAAATGCCCCGGGGAAACCCGAAAAGATGTTCCTTAAAGCCACACCGCATAGGATTTTACCCAATAAATAAAACTGAAATACAAGCATTTATTTTATGACAGATAAAAATACCTCATAAATATACAAACAAACATGAGCCTGTGCTGTGAGCGGCTCAGCACTGCCAAGACATGACTGTAGCTTTACCGGGAGTGGGGACGTCTCCAGCTCGTCTCCATGGAGATGTCGACTGAAGTCAGGTTAGGTCCTCGTCCAGATCCATTGTTTGATTTCCCACTGCAGTGAAAGTGTTTCCTGTGTTGAGCTGGTCATTAGTAGAGGGGTTTTGTACTGATGGATAGTCCAAAATGTTACGCAGTGTGCCTTTAAGTATATCGTAACTTTGTAACATAGTTTTATCAATGTACAGTTTAACATCTGATATGAATCCATTAGCGATTTCAAGCATGATGAACCTGCTGGTATTTGAATTGAAATATATTTTGTAACTGTGTCTAATGTAACCTCTCCATCTTATAATGCACTGAAATGAGTATGTGTAACAATAATGAAGCCAAAGTGTTACTTGTTTCTTACGAATATAACTTTATTGAGATTTTAATAAACGGTGTGAAGCTTTAAGTAGAAAATGCCTTCATTTTTCCCACTATTTAAATGAGCGGTAAAGTTTTTGTGTATATAAAAAGAGACAAACAAGAAAAAGCAAATGAGCTTAACTATTTGCAAATACAAGACAAAGCATGTGACAAGTAGAGCAATGGCAAAGACTGGAGTGCACAAAACAGTCCATTAAGATACAAGAGAGAAAAATATTCAGACCGTTCCCTTTTGTGCACAAACAATGATCCTTCATTTAGAAACATTACGGGAAGAAAACTAGAAGAGACAAGTCAAAATCACGGGTCAGTTTATCTGATACATTTTTAGATACAGAGTCAGGGTTCAACAGTCATACACTTTTTCAGTCTTAAAAGCACCAAAAGTCAAGCAAGGACCTAAACAATACTTCCCATCTTGAAGAACCCCGGAATGTCTCCCATTAAATCTCTTGTCGTTGGATAATTGCACTTGGGAAAGGTTTCTGCCCTGATCCGGGACAGCAAACACAGCTAAGTCGACTCATCAGTAGGACAGGGACCGTTAAGCAATACTATGGTATATATTAAAGGATAAAAAAAAAAAAAAAAGAGTTTAGGTACTACTGGTATTGAAAGCAGAGACCAAGTTTTAATGCCTGTTGGTCCGGTGCAGCATTAAAGGGAGTTACTTGGTTGTTTTAGCTCAAATAAATGATACAAATTCAAAGGAAATGGTCTTTCATGGAACGGATTAACAACATCGTCCTGTTTTCTGGTTCTCAACGACAAAGATTGTAGTAAAGGTATTGGAAAAAGTATCGTTCAGGTATCTGTGTAGAAAAAAGTAACGTTGCGATCTAACATTTATAGATCTTCAACAATTTTTTACAGAACATGAAGATTATGATTTTTTTTTTCAACCTCTTCTCGTGTCACAATCTGTACTAATAAGAAAGTAAGAATTAGGGAAAACTTAGTTGACATTTTTGCCGAAATCTTGAATTACGTTAATAATGTTCTTGTAATTAGATTGCCTATGTTGTTATGCAAACTTGAAGTGTGTGTATATGCTGCCCAAAAAAATTAATAAGGCATTGAAAAACATTAAAATAAAGATGATTGAAATTGATTCGAGCTCAAACTAAAACTACTCATTGCTCTTCCCTGCAGAGGTATTTCCCTCACAACACTGGGACACTACTTTATAAATAATTCACTTCATCATTTCGTTGGACGATGCAATTTCCGTTTGTGCCCTTCCTGCTTTCTGAACATCTCAAAATCCTACATGGAGTCGCCGCTGAACATGCGCCTCATCCACTTTGTGACGAAGAAAAACGCTTTGTTGACATGAAGTATCACAAACAACTAATAATAATGTGTTTGGCGACATGAAAGCAATGCTGATCGAAAGGGTTTGAAATAATCCGTGGGGCAGATACGGCTCCGAAAGGGGAAGTGGGCGCTATTGAAACGGCTTCCTGTCTCAGTTTTCACACTTGAGGAGAGAGAGAGGCCAGTTTGTTAAGAGTAGCAAAAATCTTACTTCCCAAACATTAAAGCTGGTGTTGTTTTTTGCTTTTCTGACACTTTAACTGGTCGATTTGTCGTTATCTAACCTCAGAAATATCTGCAGCATTTTGTGACTGTTTCATGACGTCAGACTCTTGGTGACAGACACAGGGCTATTGTTTAAACAGGGATGTTTCCTGTAGCATTTTACCTTTAATCTAAGATATCAATCCAAATTAATCACAAAAAACATAGTGATAATAAAATTAAACTAGAATATATTCCCTCAAAGGAATCCTTTACATAAGTTGTAATGTGAGCCCTTCACCTGAAATAATGTTTAGTAAAATGTTGCCCTAAACTTTTTGTCCTAAACTAAACAAAAATGTGGTTAATAGAAACATAGATTTTACAGGTAAGTACAAAGATATGTTTTGCCTAAATAGAGCAAATAGCTGCACCTCTCAATCTAAGAGGAAATAGTCTCTAAGGTGAAAAGGTTATTCGCACAAACGTCTTCCGTGAATGGATCTAGTCACTTTTAACCTACAGTGCATTTTGTCTGGATTTCTACGTGTGAAGTGAACAGGCTGGAATTCAAGGCATTGTTTTGATCAAATCAGCAGTTTTTGTGAAGTCCTGTTTGGCGACACTTGTATTACTGGACTGTGAACAGACACATTGAAGTGATTCACTTTTATTCTTCTACAGTATTTGAAGTCAGCTGCATTTCCTTAAGCATTTTACATTTAGTTTATGTCTTTCCCTTTTTTAGTTTATCTACCGTTCCCAAAGAGCAGTCGGTCTATGACACCGATCTGTCGGTATCTGTCACTTCGGATGAAACTCGACACAAACAGTAAAGAGCTTGTCTCCAAACCTGCCCGACAGGTCAAACACAGATTCATGCTTTGATGGTTTCGGAAACAATCTCTCTCTTTATATCAACATAAGTGAACACAGATTGATTCAATGACAATAGTGTGGCATTTAAACTGGCTCCTGCTATGATCATTCTACCACGGAAAATAAACAAAAACTTAAAAGTACTTCGTGGACCTTTTTCATATCGATATGGCAGTAAATGATTGTATAAATGCATAACTTTGCGTTTAAAAACCCGAAAACAATTTGTCATTGTGCCAGTCCAAGGCCAAGGTTAAATAGAAACTGTTACGTCAGGAAAGGGCATCCGGTGTATAACAAATAACAAAGCTAAACAGACGAGTTACTGTAGCAAAGTGGTTCTTGTTTGGTATTTGCCTCATATAATGAAAATAATGAAACGCAGATTTACTTTACAGTTAAGGCAGAGCTTTAGTTTGTCCAGAGAGAGTGTAAATATAGATCAATGTAACTTTTTTTTTTGACTCAAAACAAAACAAAATTACGAGCACATTTTCCCCTTTTTGACCCTCATTAATTATATATGCATTTATGTCTTAGCAAGATGATTTTTATGTTAATTACAAATGACAAAATCGGCATATTCTGTGTGTTATTTACAAGTTTTTGAATATGATGCCAACATTCGCTTTGTGAGACAGACTGTACATAAAAACATCGGCTGTTTTGTTTCACTGAACTCTAATTACTGATACTGCATTTTTGAGAGTATTCGATAACTACAATAACTGGCCCGTTAAAAAATGTCAGTGTAACTCTTTAGATCTTCGTGGTATTGCTTGAATTATTTGCAGAGTTGATCAAATTTTATCTGCAAACATGTCTACAATTTCAGTCATAAACGTAGCACCCACATGCAAGTACAGTCCACATGTAAAATATTTCTTTAGCTCTTAAAACACATCATTGACTTGTATAAAACCCCACTGAAGTTTGAAAGTACGTTTGGCCGGTGTCTGTCCCTCTGTTTTTGTGGGTCCTACTTGAGCACTTTGGCCACGGAGGCGTAGGCCATGTGGATCTCGTCGTCGACGGGGCAGGTAGAGGCGAACTCCTCGCGGGCGTACGCTGCGTTCAGGTACCGCCACAGGTTCGTGAGTGACTCTGGGATGCTGAACTTACGGTACTTCAAACACACCACCTGCAGCAAAGAAGGAGATGTGAATATGTGGTTCTGGTTTACACACAGTTTCAGACATCATTTAATATGATTTAGATACACATTAGACACTTTTTAGGCATGGTTTAGTCCCAATTTAATCTTGGTGGTGGTACTTGGAAGGTTAAATATTTTACGAGTTGGTACTTTGTGTGAAAGGTTTGAGAACCAGTGCCTCAGGGCCTGTCAGGAGCATTGGCCACAGTCCAACGTTCAGGGACCCATGTCCAGATCTTGAGCTAGGACCTCCCACCTGGCCCGGGAATGAAACCCTGGACCTTCTTTTTGGGGGTTAAAGGGGAGGTATGACAAAATCTACTTTTTACCATTCTTCTCTCAGCCAGAACTTACCTGGAGTTGTGTTTGGACCCACTCACGCATCTTTGAGTAATCTTTGAATCTTCCCCAGTGGCTATTTTTAGCAGCAGCTCCCAAAAGGCTCCTTCTGAGGTCCTATGTATCCTGGAAATGCTTTCCTCACCTCTCAATCTCTTGCTGAAAGTGGCACTACCTGAATTACTCCATTATCAAACAAAAGTTGTCGGTAGTTGAGTAAAATCTCTCTGCTGTTGCCCAGATGCGTTTTTAGTTTTCACAGACCCTCTGGATCCCAATGGCCCACGTGAGGTGATTAGAAGCTCGTCTCAGGCAGAGTTCATAGCGAGACAGAGTTGAGATGTGAACAGTGCCAATGCTAATGCTAATGCTGTGCTAATTTAGCATCTGACTTCCTGTTTCTCACTGGAGGAAAATGCTCTATATTTAGATACACAACAGCGCACATGGTCTGTTTTTCTTTCACAAATGTCGCGTTTACAATGTAGATCAATGACACTAAATGAAGATACTCTACAACAACAAAATAATTGTGTTGCTGTAAAGCTTTAATCCTTTCATCGCGGAGTAAAATCTCTCGTCATAGTTTCCCACAGCCGTATGGGCCGCCTGCTAATACCTAATCTGACCACTTTAAGACACATGGACATTTCAATTCTTAATCAATCGCTATTGACATCTGCCGCTACATGTTTTCACTGTTACCTTGACGATGTGCAGTTTGGGCAGGAGGTTGCAGTCGGCCAGAGTGAGGTCCTGTCCGTCCAGGAAGGGGCGGGACGAGGAAGAGACATCATCAGCGCTGTTCTCGTCGATCTCGTCTGGAAGTGCAGTGCCCAGGTAGTCGTCCAGCTTCTTCAGGGCCTTCAGCAAACCTTTCTCCAGATCTGAAGAGGCACAAGTACAGCCGGGCGATTAACTGTTGTCCACAAGATACTAATATCAGAAGTATAAGATGTGCAGAATCCTAAACCTGAGAGGCTGCAATAACTGCTGGAGAAAAACGTACAAAATATGAATACTTGCATTGTTATCTTTTTGCATTTCTCGATTTGAACCTCATAAAGTATGAACCTAAATTATATCTTTCATCCCTACACTATTCAGACAATCAGATCAAGCGTCTATAATGTTTAAAATATCTTAAGAGAAATAATGAAAGTTGAGTTAGCACAGACCATTAGCTTTGGCCTGGTGTAGCTCAGAAACAGAGCCAGAGGATTAGAAAGTAATTTAATTAACAGATGCTCCCCACTGTTTTCTCATTATCTCTAAGGACATGACCGTGGATTGATGCTTTTAACAGGGAAAGTGGTTATGTTTTTGCAATTAATGGACGTCACAGTGGTGCATTTGGGAAGGCAAAAGTCAAAGTTTGGGAAAGATACCTAATTACACGTCAGTTCAATTAGAATTAGCCTTTGAACATGTCCAGGAGCATTGACATTTGAGAGAAGATTTCAATACTCCTAGTAGGAGTTTAATTTTTTGTTTACAATCAATAAAAGAGGGCGCGAGTAAATTTGAAATGGTTAATTCTAATTTTAACATCCATATTCTCCACAGGGATGAGTTTATACGCAGCTTTCAGAGGCAAATACAGTCGCAATAAAGTGAATAAAACAATTGGGCAGATAGTTCATGGTCAATAAATACTTTTTAACAATTAGATACAGCGCAAAATCTCTGCTCTTACATTAAACTGAAGAACAAACCTATTTAATGTTACAACTTGTGTAAAAAAAAAAAGTCCGTCTTACTTTCGTTCATTGAAGGGTTGGAGTTTTTGATGTAGGCGGAGAACTTGGAGAAGACGTCAACGCCGGCCGTGTTTGACTCGGGGTTTCGCGCGGCCAGACGAGGATATCTACAACAGAGACGCACTCATGAGATATTACAGAACAAGAGATGTAACTAAAAATCTAAATGTGTAGAAAGTCCAAATTGAATTCATGTCGCAACAGTAATTGTGTTTGATTTATGCTCATATGCATAACAATGACGAAACCCGAAACAGCTTCTACTTAATGCCACATCCCTAAAAGAGTGTTTACATATTTACAGAGCTCATGGTGAGGGGGAATAAGTGCCTCGAGTGAGATTTGATCCAGCAAACATCTGGTGAGAAGGCGAGATCTTACAGAGGACGAGCCACTGTTCCAATTAAGTAAAACTGTGTGTCACTGTGTCAAATATTGTTTTACAGAATTCTTACAGAATACATTTTTTTAGCTCAGTAATTATCATCTGTACAGCATTTTTGTTCTTATTTTTCTTTATAATACCTTTTTCTTTTTACCGTATTTTCCAGACTACAAATTGCTCCGGAGTACAAGACCAAAACTATGAAAAAAAAGTGCGACTTATAGTCCAGAAAATACGGTACACAAGAAGTATGTTCAATCCATGTATCTTTATGCCTTTGGGTTCAGATTCTCCTAAATAATATTGTTCATCGTGACGTTTCTCTGCCTCAATGCATCGAAATTCAAATTTTGTTATCGTGACAGGCCAACTTGTGCAGCCTAATATGAAGGTAGGATTTCCAACCTGCTGCTCAGGAGGAAGTACCTCTCCAGTCCTTTCCAAGTAGAAACCCGCCGAGGCAAAGGCAAAGGCTCTCTACATTTCTAAATAAGCTTTGTTCAAATTTGAATAACAATGTCAGGTCACATTTACAGATTCATCTCTTTATGCATCTAATGATATGAACACATTGAACGCAATCTGCAAACATTTAGGTAGTATGGGGAAACTTACATTCATTTTCTTCCTGTGTTGAAATATTCAAGTCCCTGAGTTACTCAAGTATCCTCACAGCACAGTCTCCAACCCTTAACATGTCTACATTTACACTTGATAAGGCATGTTTTAGATGCATTTTCTTTTCATTCTGAACACAATCTGCAAACATTAAGCTAAATATAGTATAAATGCTGTCATTTTCTTACCATATTGGCCACTAAATTGAGGGTTAACTCCAAATAACAAAGAATTTGAGCATAATCGCTCTCCATTTAGGAGCGCTATTATGCTCAAAGCATTGCCGCAATTCTACCATTGAGGCCGGGAAAGCATATAAGTCCATTTTTGCGTATAAGGGTGTTTTTGCACCAATTGTCGGCCTTTGAGCCAATGAAATGCAACAGAATGGAGTCAGCGTCAGCATCACAACACTTTTTGTTTCGTGTAATTTGGTGAAATATTTGCGGAGATATTAACTTTTTCTGGTTGCAACCCAGCTACAGTCCGTTTATAGAGCTTACATGTAAATGCATTCGATCAAAAGGTTTTACTCCTGCGATCAGAAAACAGTTGTTATGCTCTTTCCATCACGTAGTTTTATTGAGAAGTGCGAGAGGAGAGGAGAGCTGCGTCTTCTCCTCTCGCTGACAGCGCTGAGCTGCAGTGAGGGGAGGGGATTTCTCCTCCTCCTCGCTGTGTTTAGAGAAATCTGTTTGGAGCAGGATTCTCTGCCCTTCCCCCATCACCAGCTTTTTATTTCTTTATAGCTTAATAATTATTATAGTTACTTCCCATGTTTCTATTAATTAAATTGTATTTTAAAGAGTGGATATAGTTTTGGGTTTAGAGAGAAGCTGCTAGACATTTTTTGAAGTGACCTCAAAAGACAAACCTTTGTAGGTTTAACATAAAACAATATAGGCCTATATTTTAGTATAAGAGGGCTATATACTTTAATTCACTTTGCTTTTACATATTTTATTTTTGTGAAGGTGTATCGAAATAAATCCAATTTCTCAGGAAAGCCACAAGTGTAAGCTCTCAAATACTTCAGGAACTTCAGGTTTTCTGGAACTTTCGGTATTCGGGGTCTTTTCTGAAATCGCCCATAGGTTTTACAGGTATTTTTTCCAGATGTTTTAGGCCTAATTGGGTTAGATAGCAGACTGCTAGTGACAGATTATTTCACACAATAACCCCTTCATTAACAATCCCTACAGACAAAGCCACAAAAGCGTCTCTTCTGAACAAACACAAAACTATAGTTACTTTGGCGGACTAAGGTTTTCCTCCAGAAACTCCTCGATCTTGTTGGTGTCGGTTTTGACCTCGTTGCTGTAGAGCAGGAACGGAGGCTGGGCCCCGGGAGCCAGGTCTTTGAGGACCTCAGGCTTCCTACGACAGGACGGACGTGAGCAAAGAGGAAGAGAGACAATGACAGTGAGATCATCTGGAGTTTAGAGGCAGACAGAATGTAGTGCACTTTAAAGAAGCTAATAGAGCTAAATCCTATACAACCTATTCTACTCCCATAAAACACAAAAACGCCACAACGCAAAGCAAATCTAACAATTCTAACACACTAACCCAATAAATGTGCTCAAAAGAATAGATAAAGTCAAGAATTTGCATGACACACAATAGTGACTACGGCTGCATGATTAGAAAAATGCAGATATTTGATAACTGCCTTTGAATGTTTCACAAAACCATTTCAATACGTCAAATGGTATCAAAACAAGACTTAGACTAAAATCTTAAAACAGCACATTTTGTTCCCGTAGGTTTTTGTTATAGGCTGTGTTTGCAAAAAAAAAAATAGATTGTGGCTTGTTCCTATGAGGATAGTGTGTCCGTTAATGTCACGATAACAATATTTTGGCGAGATATTGTGCATCGTGTTTGTAACGTAATAAGCCTTTAACTCAGGAACACTGCAGGTCTGGTAGGATGTCGTAGCGCCGTCTGAACCCCAGCGGTTAAAGCCCCCCATTCTCACCTCCTCATATCAACTGTGGTCACGTCAAACGTCACGCCCTTCAGCCACAGCACCATGAACAGACGCTGAGAGAAGGGACAGTTCCCGATGCTCTGCCCGTCGCTGCCCGCCTGCCAAAAACACCCACAAAGCACAAGACAGAAGACGTTTATTTTGGGCTGTGACAAGCCTTCCAATGGCTCTACCTAAAGATGAGAGCAGAATGAAACAAAGATCGCAATTCGTGACTAGTTTGGAGACTGAATCTTCTCTCACAATCGTTAAACCAGCAGTGCGTGTCTACGTGAGCCCCTTCAGAACATGGTATACCATAAATGACTCCATCGTCTGTCTCCTAGCTCAGCCATCAGTCACAGATGTTTCAAGTATCGCGCTGAAGCCGCTCAGGAAGTGAAAGCGCCGCTCTGAAACGCACCATGTTTCTGTGGGAAGTTATGCATCGATGTTCAGCCATTTCAACGTCTCTGCTCTAGCCTGACCGGAGGAACATTTGAAGGAAGTCTTATAACGATCAAATCAGGAACTAGACTGCTTTAAGATTAGATGTGACCAACTTTAACAGCGAGTCAGCATTAAGCCTTGTCAGAAGGAAAAAAAAGGTTGTTTGAATGCTCCGACAGAGGAATCATTGATAAAGGTTGAGCCAGAGTTTGCTTAAGACCACGAGGGAGCTGTCGAGAGCCATGTTGGGTCTATTACAGGGCACTGGACCAGGACGGTAGTCACTGACGTGAGGGGATTTAGAAATGTTGGTGCTTAGCTCTGAGTTTAGGTAAAAGAAAAACGTATGTATTCAAAATAATATAACTTATGAAGGCCACATTTTATAACACTTATGGTTACAAAAATGAATGAAAGACGACGGACGTATGTTTGCATTCGTAAGAGTAAAACAACATGAGGTATTTGTGTATCGTGAAGAAGGGGTGTACACAACTGGGATTATTACATAGTAGCACAAACAGCACAGCATATGGCCATAGTCAAAGAAGATGTTTATTAACCTTGATTAGCCGGAACCGAGCACACAGTGTGACTTGAACCAAATCTAAAAGCTTCTTGAAAGAAGCGTCAAAATAGCGAAAAAAAAAAGATGAAGATGAAATCGCAGCAAAAAAAGCATAAAAAGAGCCACAAAAAAGCAGGCGACAGAAAAGAAGCAAAAATGGCGACAAAAGAAGTATGACAAAGCAACAACAAAAAAAGTGACAAATACGCAACAAAACAGATTTTAAGAAAACATAGGAAAAAGCAACAAAATGAGTGACAAGAAGTGATTAAAAAAAAAGCAACAAAAACACAACAAATATGCGACAAAAAGGCGACAGAACAAGCACCACAAATATGATGACAAAAGTGACGACCATGCAAGGAAAAAGTTTAGATCAGTTTTGTGGGTCTTAGCTTTCAAATGAGGCGTTACACTGGCCTATAGGCTGTAACCTTTTAGATTTGGTTAAAGCTGAACTGAAGAAAACACTGGAGGTTAACACAGCATACTAAAACGTCCATATTTTATCTTCCTGAGCCTAGCCTATTTTATTATTGTTTTGTTATAGGCTCTTATTCATATATTTTGTTTTTTATGTACCATTTCTTTGAAAGTGTATTGCTCTTACTTGGTTTAACTGTTTTATTTTATAGTAATAATGATCGAGTGAAACATATGATATATCTTTCAATGTTTTATCGCATTCTGTGCAGTACTCTGGGAACTGACGTGTGCAAAACAAAGACAATAGGATTGGTTTATGTGCTGCCGGTCCAGTCTTTACCCAAAGCTGACAAAAGTTAAAATTCACTCATCTTTTGACTAAGTTTCTCGTGTACTGGAGTCATTCTTGTTTTGTTTTTGGTGTTAGCTTTAAATCCGTAGCGTAGTCCTTCCACGGCTGAGCCTCTTTGCCGCTACACTATGATTATAGCCTGTACTGAGTCCACAAAGGGAGGTACAATCCATATTAGGCACATTACAGAAGAGGAGCGCTATGTTTTTGAGTAGAGGAGGATTGGATTAGCCCACATGGACAACGTAGACTATACTAAAGATAGATTGTACTCGGCTGGCTGTTTACGGGATTAAATGTTTGCAAATCCCGGTGAGTCAGCAGAGGTGGTCCGCCGCTCATCAGTGTTATTACTACGCACTCGCAGCAGCAATTCTTAACAAAAAGCATCTTATAAAGAACACAAGAGTCAAAAACTACACCCACCATTATGTACGCATGTATAATGAAGCAAGAAGAAAGAAAAAGAGGTTTAAGGCGAATAGGAAAATTAAAGAATACGAAACTTTTGAACATAACATAAGAAAAATATATATTACGAGTTTGTTTTATGTTTAATTTAATATGTTTATGTGGAAATAAGGCACATTGTGAATACAAATTATATAAATCTTTAAGGACATAAGTTAGAAAAATGGACAGTGCCAGGTTTAAAATGCATACAACAAATGTATTCAGAGGGCATCCTGAAAATTGTATTCAGGTTTTATTTTATTCTATTTGGGTAATCAAAAGCTCATTAAATCAGGCCATAGGCGTTATTAGCATATGCTTAAAAGGGGGGGAATCTATCACATTTTGCACGAGACTGGAAACTGAGGGAGTCTGTACGTGAGATGATTTGACATTGACAATATCTTTTTTTTTTCCACTGTAAAGAGCAGTGTGGCCAAAAAGCGTTGCCAAAAAGTAAAACACCTTTCCCTGCTGAATAAATGAAAGACAGGTCTAATGAAACGCAAACTCCGAAGTGGTCTGAAATGTGCTCTCTTTGAACGCAGCGTCACTTTCCTGCGTGAATGACGTCTTCCTCCATTCAATCAATCTCTTACCTTCACAAAAAGTTCAACTCGTGGCTCGCTCATCCTCGCTCGCTCGCATCCAAAAAAAACCTAAACAAAAGATAAAGAAAAGAATCACATGAGGGTTTAAACTTTTATGTTACAACTCATCGCCCCCCCCCCCAAAAAAAAAAAAAAAAAAGAAAGAAGCGGAGCCAAGCCCATCTTCCGCGACAGTTAACAGTTAGCCAAACGAGCAACGGCTACGACGGCGTAACAAACCGTCAGCTACAACGCGGTAAAAAAGTCTTCGTTTTATAATAAAGTAAGATCTAACAAGGAAAGTTTACCGTCAAAAGTGGAAAAAGTTGTGTCTCCTCCCGGCGCAGGCTCGGTCGGTCGATGTCGGTGCTCCTCTGTCACGGCGGCGCCTCCTGTTTCCTGCAGCCGCTGACGAGGCGCTGTGAGCGGCTCTCAGCCAATGGCCCCCCCGGCCGGAGGCGGAGGGGGAGGCCGGGGAGACTTTGCAACAGGAGCCGCGATACTGACGATGATGACGATGATGATGCTGGGAGAGCGAGACCCAAACGCGCCATTAAATCAACAAGTAATAGGTAAAATAAACCTTACAATGGTAATCCACACGCGGCACCTGATGAATGTAACGTCACAGTTTGACTCGTCGGCGTAATAGTGGAGGACCTAAACATGCAGGACAATACTTCCAAATTCATTGTGGTTTTGCGAGCATACGTTTCTTTTTTTAGGTTTTATGTTTATATATTATATTTGTCTATTTGTTGACACATACATAATAAGTAGCCGAGCTCAATTGAACCTAAATGTTGGGTTTGTTTATTATTACCGGATTTACCGTCGCTCCAGAGTATAAGTCGCACCAGCAAAAAATGCATAATGAAGAAAAAAAAAAACATATATAAGTCACTCCGGAGTTTAAGTCGCACACCCAGCCAAACTGTGAAAAAAAGTGTGACTTATAGTCTGGAAAATACGGTATAGTATTAATCTCTTAACCCCCGCCTTAACCTAGTGCATTTTCTCCAGTTCGGCTTTACTCAAATCTAAAGGTTTCTTGACTGGAGCTTAAAGTGTAACGCTTTATTTGAAAGCTAAGACCGACAAAACTGATCTAAGCTTCTTCCTCGTTATGATGGTCACGTTTTTGTCCTTTTTGGTTGTGTTTTGTGGCTTGATCACAGTAACAATACACACACAAAAAATGTTATCAAAATGACATCAAATGATAACAAAAACATCTAAAATGTGAAAACAAAAACAAGGAAGAAGCTTAGAAAGGTTTTGTAGGTCTTAGCTTTCAAATGAGGCATTATACTGGCCTATATGCTGTAAGCTTCAGTCAAGAATCTTTTAGATTTGGGTACAACTGGAGAAAATGGTGGGGGTTAAGGGGTTAAAATAATATATATATATATTTAAATCAGAGTGAAGGGCCACAATCAGCAGTAGTAAAGCATTCAACTGGATGCATTTAGTATAAGTTTTAACTGCGAAGCCGCAACTTATTCCAAAATATTTCTGGCGTGGAACCTTAAACCCAGCTCTGTTTCACAATAAAATCTTTGTTATTGAGGTTATAATTATGCAGAATTATTAGCCTTACTGTAAAACATACCGTCTCTCTGGACTGGTGATGGGTGTACTTCAACTCAGCAAGAAACTTGAGGGCCAACACAAAATGAGTGTGGTTGAGGCTATACTTAGCCCCCAGGCTGCACCATGAGATTGAGAACCCCATATAATCAAGATAATGACCAAAATAATCTCCTAAACTCAAATGGCCAAAAAATGAACTGGATTTAGGTGTTGGGCTAGAGGCACTATACCTGATTTTTTTCCTAGTAGTGAAACAAAATATTGTTTTATCCTCTTTTAGTGTATTGGAAACATCTGATTGTAACGCATTCATATCAATTTCATGAACGTGCAGGTTTGTTTTCCATTATTTCTATGAAAGTGACCCTGCAAATTGTGAAATGTGCATATAAACTCGTCCCTGTGAAGAAATGGGATGCTACATATGTGCATCCCATGGTATGGTGGCCTTTAAGCCCCCCATTATAATAACATTATTATTTGATACATTTTGCATTATGTAATACGATGATACCCCATTAAAACAACCACAAGCACTCACACATTTCAAACGCATTGTTTATTAATTTCACTACTACTGTACATGTCCTCTAGATGGGGCTATCGAGAGGGCCTTTTTCTGTACAGGGTTTTTCCATTGACATCTGTACTGACTGTGTCAGGGATGGAAACATGTTGTAATATAGACTACTTTCCATAACCTGGTTTTATGAGAGTCCACAAACTAAAACCTGCAGCTGTGCCCTCCACACACCAGCATTTGTGAGTTTATGGACTCTGATGGAAAGAAACACAGGGTTTGCAATCTACAAACAATAATCCCAGATAATTGAGAATAAATCTTATTCTTTATTTCAAAATAATATTTTCTAATTCTTGCAGTGTAGACAGAGTTACTTAGAAATGTCATATTGTTATACATTTTTTACTCTGTAACGCTGTGACACCTGTCTCTTCCCTGCCATCTCCCCTTTGGATTGTTTAGAGTTCCCCCAGGAGTGTCCCGCCGGCCAGCGCTGCCTGTTCAGCGAGGCCACGGCGAAAAGAGGTACTGTCCCAAACAGAGACAGGGGCATTATTATCACGTGGGGTTACAGGTTACTGTCCCGGACATAAAGAGGGTTATTTTGGGCTGATGTCTGGATGCCGCTGTAAGGTGATTGGTTAATCTTTCTCCACGCACACATGCCTGGTCCAGCATAGACACAAACACTAGCTCTGCTTCAGTCTATTGACAGCGGCACAGAGCAGGTCATCTTGTGACTGGAGGATCGGCAGTTCAAATCCTGCAGGGGCACAGTGTCGTTGTGTCCTTGGGCAAGACATTTTACCTGCCTTGCCCCCAGTGTCTGCGTACACTGGTGTATGGATGAGCGTTATAAATAAATAAAAACAGAAATAAATGCATAAATACAAAAATAAATAAATAATACAGAAATAAATATATAAAAACAAAAATAAATAAATAATAAAACAAATAAAAAAATACAGAAATATATATATAAATAAATAAATGCATTTATTACAATAAATGCATTTATTTCTTTGCAAATTGGATCTTTATTTTATTTCTTTATATATTTCTTTATTGTTTTGGCAGCCACTGTCCTCCATAAGTTACTACTTTTAGCGCCTTATAAATGATATTTATTCCTGGCACTGCTATATGGTACAACTGCGATGTGACAGACGGACAAAAGTGTGATGTCCATTCTCCGCCATCCATCACATCAGGGAATTACAGACTCTTTCATTGATGTGGCCCTGCCAGGGGTTTTAGGGTGTTGATCTGTCGTTCAATTAACATCCATCCATCCATCCATCCATTTTCTCCCACTTGTCCGTTGCCGGGTCGTGGGGGCAGCTGTTCGAGCTGCCCAAGTCACATAGCACCAGCCCCTATGGCTCCTCCTGCAGGTGGTGGGTCCACGGGAGGACGGCCTCATGGTTCCAAACGGGCCTGTTGGTCTCTCATAGGGGGTCCATTCACTCTCTCATTCATACACCAGTGTACGAAGACACTGGAGGCAAGGAGGGTGAAGTGTCTTGCCCAAGGACACAACAACAATGTGCACCTTCAGGAGGCGGGATTCGAACCCCAGACCTTCCGATCATGAGACGACCCGCTCAACCACCGTCGCCCCATCGTTCAATTAACAATTTATGGATATTATTTACCTTTAGGGATATTTACCTTTAGGGATATTTACTTCTGACAACATGAGAGGATAAATGCACGGTTGTGTCTAAAGCCTGGTGTCAGTGGAAAATTACATAATCTTATCTCTTTTTTATTTTTATTTTTTTTTTTGTTATGAGAGAATAAGGGAAAATAATGCAGTAGTCGATAAGTGTTGAATATTGAGATAATGATACTATTGCAATATTTTACTAAACTTTCAATTGATAAATCTGCGACCTGTGAAATCTGTGCCTTTCGTTTTGAATGTGTTGTAGTCTTAGCCGCCACTAGAGGGCGCCCTGGGCCCTCTGTGTCTGTGTCCATTGGATTCATGACGCACAGTGAGTATCATCACAACAGAGCGGCTCATTTCACCAAACACGCTTAGTTTCAAGAACACACAAACCAGTTTTAGCCTGTGTTTGCTTTACCTTAATGTGAAATACAAAAGATGAAAACACTGTTTCGAGATGGAATACTTTAATAGGCAAAGATTACTTACAAAATCAAACGTAATTGAAAAAGTAATTTCCAATTACAATAACAATATTATACAAAAAATAATATATATCAAATAATCCTGGTTCACAGGAAAAGCCCGTCTCATTGGTCAAAGTGATGGCACAGGGGATTGTGATTAGTATCTGTGATCAGCAGTTAATCAAACTTAAATTTGTAAAACATCTAAACTTACAGGCTATCACTTTAAAGCTAAAAAGCTTTTAGAAGCACGACATTTATAGATAGATGCTTAGCAGAGAAGGTAATTAAATGCAAAAAACAGTCTAGTGCAGCGTGAATTTTATTGTGTAAAATATTGTGTTATAATAGAAGTCAAGCAGAGTATTAAATATGTTTGAATACATTACAATAATGTAAATGTAGAGTTGACAATAGTAATCTTAGTTTTAGTCGACCAGACTCGCTAATACTCACTGTTTTCATATATTTTCACATGTGATTACCATGTTTAGTCATTTAACTTCAAGTGCATTGTTAAACCTTTTCAGGTCGCTGTCTACTGTGAGACCCACAGAGTGGACAGGAGCGTGAAGAGGGTTCCCACAACGATGGACAGGTGCATCGAGGAGGCGGAGTTACACAGGTCTGTGGTGCAGCAGGTGAAGGAGCTGGTGTAGGCCGCGGTCAAAATGGACCCCGTTAAACTTTTACCACAGAGGTCCGAGTCCAGGCAGCCGCGAGTGTGCAGCTTCAGCGCGCCGGTGGAATTGAACTCTGCAGGGTCAAGGGGAGGGTTTTAAATGTGACTTCATGACGTTCTTAAAAAGGGGAATTATGCACATCTCTATCCCTATCTTACACTTTGTTGGTTAGAAAGTTGAAATATAGCTCCAGGTATGTTGTTGTTGAGAGACATTGTAGCATGGTAATAATAATAATCTCCCTTTCAAAGCCCTATAGTTTAATACAGCCCTATAGTTTAATACAGCCCTATAGTTTAATACAGAGGTTGAGGACATTTTAGAATTGTTTGGTAGAGCTGCTTTTTAACTGCTATTGCTGATTTTCACTTGGTCTATGATTAAAGGCCCTGTACCTGGTCATTTTTGTTTACAAATGATGGAACACATTGCCTTCCTCATGTCTCTACCCCCTCGTCGTCGTCTCAACTCGGTACCAATGGAAGTCGGTACTGACACAAGAATTTGGATCGGAGAGGGTTCTTTTAGGTTTACTACTGGTTTTAGCCATTGGATATGGCAACCCAAAGCATGGACTGGATTATCTTTGCTGCATTAAGGCAACTGGTAATGGACATTTCCCACTTTAAAATCACAATATCCCACCTCAGAGCGTTCCAGCCGATGAACTCGTATGTAAAGCAAAGTCAGTCAGTAAAATTTTATATGAACGTTTCCTCACACCAACTTAAATAAGAATCTAAACTAATATCCATCCATCCATCCATCCATTTTCTCCCACTTGTCCGTTGCCGGGTCGTGGGGGCAGCTGTTGGAGCTGCCCAAGTCACATAGCACCATGCCCCTATGGCTCCTCCTGCAGGTGGTGGGTCCACGGGAGGACGGCCTCATGGTTCCAAACGGTTCCAAACGGGCCTGTTGGTCTCTCATAGGGGGTCTAAACTAATAATCATTCTAAATAATGTTAGTATAATGAAGGCTGTGACCAATAGCAAATGTTCACATCATTGATGCAGAAGTTCAATTTATCATCAGACACTTCTCCACCGGGGGCCACCATTATTGTCTTCATTTCTTATCTGAAGTCCGACCACTCTGATCATATAAGTTTACAAATTGTAATTACCTGAACTGATAGTGATGCCCATTATCTGCCAGTGATTTACCACCTATTCAGCACAACCTTTACTTTATTCATTAAATGATGATGTCCTTCAGAGTTTTAAGTTTCTTCTTCATTGCCTAAAAACATCTATTCCTAATTCCCTCTTGTATCATCGGGACTAACTCGTGCTAAGGCATTTACAGATTTATTATTTGGCAAACATGTACTTAATTTATTAAAAAAAAAAAAAAATCTTAGTATAGTGTGCCTTACGGGCGTCTCCTTTGTAGCAGCTCTGGGTGGCGTTGTCACATGTGACTTTAGTTCCAAAAAAGCACGTCCCAAACGTCCCGATGAGGCACTGGTTACACTGCAGGCCATAAGCTGCAGATGAAACACAGAACAAGGTTAGGCTTCAAGTTGAACTCACTCCACCACATACTTCGGACTTTATCTGACGCACGGTAGTTCCTGGATATCAGTGTACCCGCGTACCACGAAGGAAGTGATGGAAGAATGTGCCTGGTGTCATTTTATCTTTCGCAAAGACTTCACTGGAAAATTCCTTTATGGTAGATGGTTACACTGTTTAAAATTTTCCGCTGACGACCAGACCGCAAAATGCCAATCGTTTGTGCAATTCACACGTTTCCCTCATGTCTGCGTGGTGCGTACGTGTTCACCAGGCGTTCTTGTTTGTCCTAACACTATAACATGTACAATAGGATCCCCTGGGGCCACGACTTTGCTGAAAAAAAGAGATTCTGAATCTCACATTGGTCAAATAAAAAGGGGACGTCATTAACTAAGTGGGACTGAGGCCTAAATGTGCGATACAAACGCGAGGGGAACAGGCGGTCACTACTTTCAGACCTAGTTTAGGACCGGTTTACTCTAATCCGGGTGATACTTGAATTGGCGTGAATTGAAAACTACTTCTTTTTTTGAGGGGGTACATAATTTCCAATTGTCTTTCCACATTAAAACAATATGAGTGAATCAAACTTCAAAGATTAAACCCTGTTCCTTATCGGTTTAGTCGCCCATTATTAAAGAACGTTAAGTACAATAACAATACAATGGATAAACCTTCATAGGACTTATAATAATATTTGTATCTTACCTGCCGCGATGAAGATGCTGAAGACGATCAAAGTCTTGCCCGTGGAGTTCATCTTTCCTTCAGGTGAACGGCTCAACAAACCTCGTGAAATCTAGTCCTATCAGTGGTGGAATTGGCAGCTTGCTTGTAGTGAAGTCAGTGAACAGTTTACTGGGGATCTTATAGGAGTCAAAGTGAGCCCGATCCAGTTTGTCCGGTTTGAGACAATAGGGGTGTCAACATGCATAGTCTCATCTTACAACTAGTCACTAATTGTATACATGTTCATTGTATCTAACTAAATGGGTTTAGAGAAAGTATAAATGGCTGTTATTAGTGGAGAGACGGAAAAAAGTATACATTATCAGTCAGTCTTTTCTTCTTATAGTACAAGGAAGTATTGGAAGTATTTGTGAGAGCAGTTTCCTTGTAAGATAAACCCCTCTTATGTTTATGAGAACAGTTGTGTGAGTTTGGTGTTGTGAGTTTACATTTTAACAACATTCACATTTACATCATTCTATTAGAGGAGCTCCAAAAGAAGAAACGGAGTAGGCTGAAGCAAACAAGAAGTGACTCCGCGTTCCTATGCCCAAACCAAACCTGTATGTACTTTTTATTCCTTTTTTTTATTTACAGAAACTCTAGAAGTACTGGGTTGCTATAGGAAACCGATCTTAAAGCAAACCAGGAAACTAGAATCTGACTATTCGCAGCGAGGTAATATTTTTAATCAAACAAAATGAGGACAATCGTCACTAAAACTAAACCTTTGCGCATTTTTTGGCGTCATTTAGCAACAACAACAAAAAAGCGTCGATCTCATGGAAGGATTTAGTGATATTATTTTATTTTGGGGATTTATCGCGACGTTGATATTGCGTCACCCAACATTACAATAGCGATAAGTATCTGTAAGTTTTCCAGGCTGCATCTCATTTAACCACTACAGGACTATGGGACGTCGTCTTACACTCAGCAAAGGACAAACGCAAACAGTTGAATTGATTTCCGAAAGCTTTTAATGTGGGTGTGTTTCAGTTTGACATTATTTGCATGAGAATATGGCGGTAGCGTTTTGGTCACACGGCCAAAAAAAAAAAACGATTCAAAGAAAAAGTCCAGGTCCTGTTTAAATGTAAAGGGTTTCATGTATGAAATTTCCCCTGATTATTCGTCTAGAGGAAGTCTAATACCGTTTTGGACACTAAGCGGGGATGTATCAATATGGGCAAAACAATATGGCTGACCTTTCACGGTTTATGAAAGTATTATCTACTTTTTACATTGAAATACATGGTTTTGCTTTAGTGGAGGCAGAAGGAACATAGACTATGATCTTTCACTTCATTTCAATCCAAATACCCACGTCATCTGATAATCAATCTGCGAAACTGTGGCTTGTCATGCGATTTTAAAAAGAGATATATTTTCAATGATCCGTTCTCGCACTTCATGGAACATAAACCTGCTGTCGAACCAAATGTCCAATTCCGAAGAAAAAGAGCATTATTTCCATATACAGCTACAAGTTATATCTGCACAAAATAAAGCACATCTTGAAACATGAAAACAGCTCTATTATCAAGTCCACTGCCTAAAATGCTCTTAATGGACAACATTATGAACTATACTAGCGCTAGAACAATGCTAACTAACTTTTTTGAGGGTTATTTTGAACATATTACCGTGAATTTTAACAGACTTTGCCCGTTATGAGTCTTTTAAAGCCTCAGTTTGGAGTTTGCACAATGTAAACCAATACCATATAGTCATAATGTCATGATGTCATTGTTAAAACACATTGTCCCACGTTCTGTCCAATAACTGCGTTGTAGGGACAGTTCACAGACTGAAGTTCATCCCGAGAGCCAAAAGCAGAGCTCCCAAGGCCGACCCCAGAGCCGGGGGGGCGAGCCCAGGCCCCGCCCGATTGCACAGGGTGGCGTTACAGCAATGCGTGGTCACGGTCAGATTGAAGTTGTTGTTGAAGACTGGCGTAGTGGAGTTCTTGCAGTTGTCAAATTCAATGCAGCCTTTAGAGTGAAGCGTCTCCGCGATACCAGTCAGTTCTGAGGAAGTAAAAAACAATAATCACATCCAAACTATAAACAAGTATAAAGACAGTGCATTACCAGGAAGTGTGGTCAGTATTCTCTTGGCTTTAGTACGGAAACAGAGCTGCAAAGTGCTTTATCCCTCGCTACCCCTTGTTACTATTGTATTTCTATCATTTTGCCATGTTACTGTGCTCTATAATGCAACCGGGTCAGTTTGTTTGATGCAATTTGCAATAAGTTTATCTACTTACAAAGCATAATAAAGGAGTGGGGAATAAAAGTCCACTAGACATAGAAAAATTATAGTTCATGAGTGTCAGGAGCTTCCCCTCTTATTCTTATTTCTCTTTCTTTCTTACCTGTCCGTCCCTCTTTACCTAGTGTAGATTAGCTGCATTCCCTTTCAATCGCACTAGATGGAGGCAGAAACCCTCCCACAGCACTAAAGGCTAGACTCATTACAGGTTGGACCATGCTGGACACACCCAGTCAAGGAAATCCGATGGCAGAGCACAGAGACATTGTTGGTTTTCAACCTGCTGGCTATGAATAAATGTATTGATAAAAAAGCTGAGTTGGCCCCGCGTCCTCTGTGTCTCTCCAGGTCCATCAAGCTGGACCAATACTGAACTATGAAAAAGCTTGACAATGAGTTTGATTAGAAGAAAAAAATGTTGAAGGAAATGGACAGCACAAGAATATTGTATGAACCGCCGTTGATCCTGCTGCTAATGGTGATTATTACAGTTATTATTTGTATGTATGTTATGTCATAGTTTTGTCATGGTGGGGATGAATTGAATAGGGATAAAAAATAATGACTAAAACCATGATTGAATAAATAACAAGCATAATTTTTTATTTTAAAAAAATTACTCAATTGGATTGAAATAAAATAGATATTATTTATATTTAGAAAAATTAAAGTATAAGTTTGCTGGCAAAATCAACACTGATTTTGAGTATGTGCTGATTGCTATGTGATGTTAAGGCCATTTATAATTTTTATCACTACAAATTTTGTGGTTTAGAACTGAAACTGAAATTAAGAAATTAACTGAGGAATATTTTTGTCAAAAGACTCGGACTAAAACTCTCTTTTCCTCCTCGTTTTATTATTGCCCAATTCTAAAATTCTAGCACTAAACAATGAAAGTAAAATTTCTATGTACTCATAACTTAATCATGTGTTGTTTTTTTTCTTCCCTCAGCCAACTTATAATAGCACATGTTGCGTTTTCATGACACAATGTGGCCTCCTGCTGAACATTACGGAGATTGTTTTCTCTGCCGGGACCAGCGATTCAAGGCATTGTCATTCACTGCCGAGTCTAACCAGGGCCAGACCGGTATGACTGTATTTGACTTTGTGTTGCTTATCACCTGCTGCCAAGATAAAATACAGGTGTGTCTGTTTGCTAAATGAACGTAGCTTAAAATAATGTTATCTGAACATGTCCTCAGAGGTCAATTTTCTAAGCAGCTATAGCAAACTGCACAAACACTAGACCAGATAAAAACATTAACTCTTCACAGTAACGGTCCAGGCTCAAACCCAGGCCACTGTGGCAAATATTTTAAACTTCACCATCAATAGGCCGGTTGAGGCAGTAGAGGTTTTATATTACGCTGCTAAAACGCATTACGAAGAGTGCACGGCGACAGAGATAATACTAATACTATGGTTGTTACTCACTTGCGACTCCAGTGTAGCAAAAGGTTTGATTGACGGAGCAGTTGGTCTGATGGGAGATGTCGCAGTATCCGAGGATCGAGGTGTCACAGGTGAAGCACGTGAGGCTTTGCGCTGGCAACACATAAGAGGACTTTATTATTCAAAAGTGCAAATCAAAGCCTTATACCTCACAACGCAGTATATGTTTTATGATATCAATAATAACAGTACAGAACTACTTTACTCGACCTGTAGTACAGGGGATGGCAAAATAATATAAATCCTGGGGCGGACGTCCCCACTCGTATATCAAGGGTAGGCAAGTTTGTTTGGTATAGGGACGATTTTCTGCATTGTTAAAAGACCAAGCGCCGAACCTGCCAATTTTAGCCCAAAGTAAAGCACCTCTTTCTACAAGTGTTGTACATAATATATGACCTTATTGGGTGCTCTGTTTGGACATTTTTAGAGTACTTTAACACTAAAAATCTCTGATCTGTGTAATTATAGTTCTCAAAATCATCTTGAGGGCCAGAGGTTTTATGCTGGAGGGCCGGATTTGACCCCAGGGCCCGACGTCGCCTACCCCCAATGTAGGTTGATATTATGCCATGATATGTATTTGACCAAACAGATTTGGCAGATAGTTGATTTGATCTTAATTGTTTTTACAGTTTTAAAGTGATAGTCTAAATTGCAAGGAGAAAGATAAATATGAAATAAATGATTAAGCTCCCACATCCTCCCCTCCAGATTACAAAGTCACATTTGAAGGGCATATGAAGAGAAAATATATTTACTCCAAAACGTTTTACTTTCTCTGACACAAACTACATTGAAAACAGGCCTTCCCTGTAATCTGGTGACCCCATCTTGAAATTGTCCCGACACCCGGATTGCGAACAGAAAAGAAAAGGCTTTCCTCAATGAAACTATCAGTACAAATGAATCTGAAACCACTCTTACCTGAAACAACCAGCGCCAGAATGGCCGCACAGCTCAACACAAACGTCTTCATGATGATGTTCGGCAGTGAGTTTCTGTCCAGAATTGGTCTGAGGTTCAATTATATATAAAGCGCCAGTGCGTCAGCGATACATATTTATACACAGCTACGTCGGCAAATCTGATTAGAATATTTGTTTATGGTTCTGCGAGATAAAAGAACGGAGCCGCCCACTGGAGAAATATCCACTTATGACAGTCTTGTATTATATATCAGGGGCGTTGATATTGTTCTTTTTAGTTTATTCTGTTCATTTTTATTTTTTTTATTTTTTTAGCTGTCATAAAACATCAGTGACTCTTTAACTTTTACTATACATTTGAATATGTTTGCGTAGGCTAGGAAACACTTGCCAAACACTTTCTACATCTCTACATACGCTTGTTAACTCACATTTTAGTTTTAACGAACACAATCTGCAAACTTTTGGTTTAATAATCAACTTCTAATTCCCCAGGGTGAACTAAGTCGTATATTACACGAGTGTCTTGAGTAGATCTCTGACGTTTCTGTGGTGGAAAAGTAGCTAGCCGGGTAAAACAGGTTGGAGACCCCTTATCTGGTGTAGTCATCCAGGAATTTCCCATTGTAGTATAGATTTAAAGTGATAGTATGTAAGATTGCAAAGTAAACAATCAAGCCTCCCCTTCTCTTCCTGATTGGACCTGACAGGCCGGTCAACCTATTCAATTTGAAAAACATTCAAAGTTAAATGGTTTGGCCCCCTTCCCCTTCAGACGAACTGCCACGGGACAAACAGCATTTCTGTGAAAGGGTGCACAAGCTGGAATAGTCTTCCAATTACTATTCGAGAGTCTTCCACGTTTACAGTATTTAAAGAAGAGCTCAAGATATGGTTAAAAGCATCATCAATCTTGAGATCACGTGTAAGCCCTGATTAACTGTTTGGGGATTTTTCTATATATATCGCAGGGGTGGTTGTAAATAGTCTATACACATTGGGGGTCATTTATCAACAGAGGGGCTAAATAGCAAGTGCAATCAGAAAAGTATAATGTGCTATTTTGTGGTCGTGCTGCAGCTAATTTACCATTTGATACCGCCAATACCATCGTTTTAGGGCCCCAAATCTGATGTGTAAATAAGGCAATAATGTATGAGTAAAAATTGGGGAAATGACTCGGCTGCTGATCCACTTTTGCACATATTACTCACTTTGCACATGAGCAAACGCCTGGTAAATGACCCCCTTTGTGTACATTTTTGTTTGTTTTTTAAATAATTGTTATGAGGACTAAATCTGACCCATTTACCCACACTGCAAAAAGTAATTTTGAAATAAGTAAAAAAAAAAAAAAGTGAGTGTCTAATTTCAAGAAATCTGTCCATATGGAAAGAAATGTACACTTAAATTAAGATTAAATGAATTATAGCGCTCAAAACTAGATACAAAATGTCAACTTACTTGAAATAAAACTGTTGCAGTTGTTTAATCTTAATTTATTTATTTATTTTTTATTTATTTATTTATTTAATATGGACATAGCAATTAACATTGGACAAACCAGATGCATTGTTTAAAGTGTTATAGCACATGTGCTAATTTCCAACACCTGTCCATAGGGGGCTTTTAGAGATAAAACAGAGATAAAACACAATATGATACAGGGTTACAATAAAACGCATTATTAAACAAGATAAGGCAAATTTTACACATGGGAACAGATTTAAGCCACTGTTTGAGCCTCTGTTGATATTAGTCTGCAGTTTCAGAGCAGTGGGGAGAGAGTTCCACAGTGTAGCCCCTCTGAAGGAGAAGCTCGACTGTCCAAAAGATTTTCTAAACTTTGGGAGCACACAATCTCCACTAACTGAGGTTCTGGTGGAAGGTCTGAGAGAACCTGAGGCCTCACCATGAGGCCAGAGAACAGTGGTGACACACAGTTGTTCAGACATTTAAAAGTCAATTTCATTATACTAAAATTTACAAAGTTTTCCAAAGTAAAAAGCTTGTGCTTTTGTATGATATCACAATGATGCCATCTCAGAGGTTTCTTGTCAAATATCTTAATTGCCTGTTTATACAGAGAAGTGACTGGTTTCAGAGTGGACGCCGATGTTTGTGAGCATGCTGTAATTTGTGTAAACTTCTTTCCCATGTGACAGAATTCTTTAAATTAGAATCTCTTATTTCAACATTTCTTTTTGCAGTGCACTGTCCCGTCCAAATAAAGTAAAGTACAGACTGTCACTTTAAATATTGTCGACTGGATTGGGTTGATTGAGCTGAGGAGGTGTCGCTTCTTTCTTCATAAGCCTTTTTTTTGCGCTGGTACTCAGATTTTTTGTAAGACTTACAAATATGTAAAAAGAAAGTCCAGTAAACCGTGCTTCAGACAGTGCAGGGACATCAGCCATTACTGTGGCACTTGCGAGTGTTTTTAACCGCTTAGAAAGTCACATGAAAAACCACAACACTGATAACTTTTTTAGATTTTATTGTTTTTCACATTGAAGTATGAACAACACAGTGATTAAAAGATCAATTTAAAAAAAAGAAGTTATGGAAGATTTACAGCTCAGCATTTTCCTGAAACGCTCCATCGTCGACTTCCATAAGAGACTCGAGGCTTCAACGCGATTCATTTAACAACACAACGGACACAGACCCATGACACAGCCTTGGTGTTTTTGCATCTGTCAGGATAACGGAGGGGTGTCCCCACTTCTAGCATCGGGGTCATTTGCAAAAAAAAAGATTGCTAGCTGTTAACATTTTATAGTGAAAATTTGTGCATATGATCAGGAAGGAAGTTTTCAGGTTTGGCACTTCATGAAATCTTTCCCAAAATAATATTATTAAGGTTTAAGTGAACTTCAATTTAAAAGTTATACGAATACAAATGTGTGTTAGTAGCTTGGACGCCACACAATGTCAAAGAGCAGCTTTCGGTCAGATTGATTGCTGTGCACGCAGGGGGAGAGAGAGACAGAGGTGGGAGCGGGGGCCCGTTTACATGTAGCTCCCCCAGATCGCGGCCAGGGCGGCGGCACTGACGGCCACGGACAGGCTCATGGCGTTGGCTGGTGCGGCTCCGGTGGCGGTGTTGCACTTGGTGGCGTTGCAGCACTGACTAACGATGGTGTACGAGAGGGTGAAGAAGTTCGGGCCAAAGGTGCCGTTGCGGGTGTTGGTGCTGGTGCTGGTGCCGTTGGTGGGGCAAAATGTGGACTCGGCGCATCCCTGTTGTTTGAAGCCGGTGAAGCTGGGCACGCCGCTGAAGGCTGAGGGAGAGAAACAAGTGCCATTAAACATAGAGTTGGGTCTGTCTGTCTGTCTGTCTAGCCCTTAACTTGTTGTTATGGTTTGTTGTCGCCATTGTAAACTATATCTTGTTGTATGTGGTTTATTCTATTTTATATTGATTGAAATAGCAATTTGCAGCACCTGTACGTAGGAGGCTTTGTAGTCCACTCCAAAAACAGAGAAGACTTAACTTTCATAATAAATAAATAGTGCCGGGAGCTCTCGGCTGTAAACAGATGTACATTGTGTAAAAGTGCGTCCGTGACCCGGAGCGCCGCATCACAAAGCAGTGCACCGAGAGACAAAGGCCGACTAAGAACATCCGGTAAAACCGGGTGCACGACTTTGACCGAGCCTCCCGGAATGATCCCTGAACCGACCAAACCGGCTGCACCGAAAACAAAAGCCACTGACTCATGCCCCTGTGATGTGCCTTAATTGTCGCTATAGTTTTTGTTGTCGCATTTTTGGTTCTGTTTATGTGTTCAGTCAAATGTCAGTCTTGTGGGCCTGTTTTTATAATTAGGTTTCGGTGAATGAGCAGAGGAGCAGAGCTGACTGTATCAGTCTCACAATCAAGCTATGGTTGTATTTGTACGGCGCTTTTCAACCTTCACCTCTGACTCCCAAAGTAAAATTCCCATTCATGTTTCCCCATAGACTGTCATGAAAAAAATATCAAAAACCTTTACTTTTAGTCATTTAATACAAATTGCAGGTGCATATTTTTAATCAGAAGGTGTTGTTTGTAGCAGATTAACCTCCATCAATAATTCAAACTCTTAATAAACCAGATTTTGGAAAAGGAAATGGTCAAAATTGGTAGGATGTTTGAAACCGCTGTTGATGTCGTGGGTGAAGTGGAAGGACGGTTTAGATGCCGTGTGTGGTACTTACTGGCTGTGGAAGAGTAGCACACGCTGGTGTTGGTGGTGCAGGTCAAAGAGGAGGGGTTCAGGCACAAGCCGAACAAACTGACCGTGCACCTGTTGCAGTCCAGGGACTCGGCTGAAATGGGAGAAAAAGGTTAATATCACATTCCAAATACGTGTTCACACCACGTTTGAAGATATACGTTGAAATGTATCCAGAACAGTAAAGAGTGGAAGTGGAAAAGAAACAGCTTTTGACTTAATCCAAATGCGTTTTCTGTCTTAGTTAAATGTCCCCTGTACGCTATGTTTTTAGTTTCTTCATCAATGTTCAACACATTTTGGGAAAAACGTGTCAAAATGTAAAAATCTAAGTTTTCCAGTGTAAGATCTAAGCTCTTTTCAACCTAGACACTTTCTCTGACTTCATTTGTCATTTGCATCACTGGTTGACCGCACCCAAGGCCCTTTTGTGCACCTAATCCCAAAACCTGGGGCCCACCCATTTCAGGCAATAACCAATAGTATCTTCTCAAACAGCAAACGTTTGCGTGTGAATTAGCATCATCGTCGAGAGTGGCACAAACAATGCAACTAATGGCCTCGATTTCATAGTTACTGGTAAAGTAGTGGAAAGATCACAAACCGATAAATCAAAAGGCCACATTTTCTCAATTTAAATGTTCCTGCCCAGGTTTTCAAAACATTACAATTCTCAAATATTTACTCATTCCCAACATCTTGCCCAATAAAGCAAAACAATAATCCCATATTATTATACACTCGATTTTGCTCCTTCGTCTTACCCAGGCAGATGCAGGCGATCACAGCGACAATTCCGATCAGGATCTTGGCCATTTCTTTGATTTTGTTTTTGGGAAGCTTGAAAAAAGGAAAAAACTGCTTGTCTCTTGAGGTTGTGAGGTGGAGAATGATGCTGCGCTGGACCCCGGCTCCCCTTTTTATAGGGACGACTCGCGGAGCAGGTCGGACCAGAAGTGATGCTTCGGGGAGTGGACCGGGCCTTTCTGTCACATGAGGTGGATGGAATGTCAGCTATGTGTCTTACCAGAAGGAACTACCGTCACGTACAGGCAATCACGCACAACCTTAAATTCGAAAAGTTTCAAGGAAAGATTTCGGTAAGATGTTTGAGAAGGAAATAAAGGACAGTTTTCGGAAAGAATTAGCCAAAAGAAAAACAATTTGTCCTTGATTTGAGTAGATAAGTAAAAGAAAATCTGCCAGTAATTTTTCACATTCATTAATTTAGACAAAAACAAAACATCAATTAACTCAAAGTACGATGATATTTCTCTCTCAAAAATCATTATTTCACTGGCAGACATTTCACACAAGTGTGAAATTAAATGTGTTGAGTAATTTTAACTTATTGCAGTGTTTAACTCAAACAACACTAGATTTACTAAAAGGTGTGAAAAAAAAAAAGATCTTTACCCTGGAAGAGGTTAATTTTGTCACGCACACGAGTAGTTTTATGTCACACAGAGTTGAATACAAAAAATTGATTTAAAAGAACAACTTCCTCCAGTTAAATACAGATAAAACTGAGATAATTGTCCCACAAAAACAAAGAGAGATTGTCATTGGTCATCTTGAGACTCTTTCACTGGGACCGAAAAGTCAAGTTAGAAATCTAGGCGTAATCATGGACTCAGACCTGAGTTTTAACAGTTTTATTAAGTCAATTACATCAGCGGCCTATTACCATCTAAAAAACATAGTGTCTAAATTAGACTTGGAGACACTCATTCATGCATTTGTCTCCAGCAGGTTAGACGACTGTAACGGCTGCTCACTGGCCTTTCTAAACGAGCTGTTAGAGCTGCAGAACATCCAGAACGCTGCTGCTCGAGTCCTGACAAGAACCAGGAAATATGACCATATTAGTCCAGTGCTCCGGTCTCTGCACTGGCTTCCTGTCACTCAGAGAATAGATTTTAAAACAGCTCTGCTTGTGCACAAGTCTCTTCGTGGTCAGGCACCAAAGTCCATCTGACATGTTAGAGCCGTATGAACCACCTTGAGATCCTCAGGGAGGGGACCCCTGGTGGTTCCCAGAGTCACCACTGAACACGCTGAGGCTGCGTTTCAGTTTCATGCAGTAAAAGTGTGGAAAAGCCTCAGTGAGGACGTGAGACAGGCCTCAACTCTGACTATGTTTAAGTCCAGGCTGAAAGGACACCTTTTTACTGCTGCCTATGGCAATTTATTGTTTTTTTGTTTTGTTTTTTACAAATTTTAATATACACATGCTTTATATTGTATGTTCTATTGTGTTTGGTGTTGCTGTGGCCCATTGAGTTGGGGTGTACATGAAACATGACATACAAATAAACTTGCCATGCCTTGCCCTGCCTAATCCTTGTGAGTAATGGAAAGAAAAGGCCAGTCAAAGACTTGTTGGTCAGGTCAGTAACAGGTTCGTAGTGTTGCCCTTGTGGAATGTGAGTGATTGGTCGTGGTCGGGGCAGAAGTGTGGATTGTGTATGAACAATGCAACATGAAGCGCATTGGATATAATGAAACTCTCTACGGAACTTTACTCCTCAAAATGTGGGAAGGTGCATTATTCAACTTTTTATGTGAGAAAAAAAAGTTGCTATTTGTGCGTATTTGACCTGGTAGTGACCCTGTATGAGTGGTCAGCATGGTGCCCTTACTTTCCATCACTGTGGTCTTCATTATGCTCCAACCTTCTAAACATCTGATCCCAGAGCGTCCTAGAGACCACTGTGATGGGAAGTAAAGGTTTTTTCTCACATAAAAAGTTGCATAATGCACCTTTAAGTTGTAAATGTATTGAGCTGCACATGTGGTATCTCACTCGTGACAGGTTATATAAGTTTTGTGTTGTTTTTTATGGTCCAGATAAAATAGGATTCATTCATTCATTGTGCAGTATATAGTTTGTTCCATGTTACACAAATGAAGTTGAAACCACTACAGTTTTATTTAGAAGTAAAGTTTCGTTTTTTTTATCTAGTTTTGAGTGCCATGATTTCTTAAAACTAGACATGGTCAAATACTCTTACTTTTATGTTATTTTATTTTAGTATCCTGTTCCTTTTACTTATTAGGCTTCCTTTTGATGATTGCCTGAGCACTGTGCTCTAAATCCAAGTTGTCAGGGATACTCAACGTGAATACTACCCACCATTACAAACAAGGAGGGTAACCGAGAGCTTATTATGCCGGTTACAGCATCGAAACAAAAAATAAACATACAGTATGTAACTGTAAGTGCCTCAGATCCTCTCTCTTTTCCGTCTTTATCAAACATACAGTAATATTTGTGGAAAAAAAGAGTACAAATGTTAGTTTTTTAACAGTTTCTTGAAATAATGAATTGAATTGCCCCACTCGAGATTGTTCCACAAGTCGACCCCTTTAACGGAAATACTGTTCATTTTAAAATGTTCGCTCAAACCAACATAATATATTTTTAGGCCATATTTTCCGCTTGACTTTATACATAAGCAGCAGTTTTCAGACTTACTAAATCGTAACTTTTAATTCACAGAATATTGTGTTTGGTGAATGATTGACTTTCCTGTTTTATTTGGCTTTACATTAATCACACTGTTAATACCAATAACCTCGGATCTCTCACCGAAGCACAGTCATCACATAGTTTCTCAAATACTCAGTCCCCGACCACAGTGAATGGCTCTTTTAAATGTCCGCTCTCTGCCGAATACGTCTTTTATTGTAAATTATTTAATTTTAGATAATAATCTTGATTGTTTCTTTCCAACTGAAACGGATGCGAATGCCGTTCTTGCTGAGGCCTCTCCACCTAATTTTAGCAGTGCCTTTTCAACCAGAAATGGAAAAAGGGGAGGTGGCACTGCCTCTATAAGCAGAAATACTCTTTCCACCAAACCTTTTTTATTTGATCAACACACGAGTATCGAGCAGCACGCAATTATCTTTAGTAACCCCCCGATTCTATGTGTCACTATCTATAGACCGCCCAAAAGATGTCCCCTTTTTATTAATGAATTCTCAGAGTTTCTATAAATTTTACATACCTCCCTTTAATATGATAATTTTAACCAGTGATTTAAATCTACACATAGACAATTTTCAAATATTCCGTGCTCAACAAAAGACCTAAAATACAGCAATAAAAACACCGAAAAGTCCCATTCTCAACAATAGAAAATGTTTTAAATCCTGATTCTAACAGACCTCCGTTAAACCCCACAGACGCTCTCTGTGAGGCGTTTGCAGACCAGGGGAAAGATAGACACTATCAGATGTAATATTTTATCTAACCAAAGTAACACGGCTTTAAATGCATCTGGTTTTCTACTTGTTCCAGAGGAAACACTGCACAGTTTTGTCCAGGTTAATGCTGAGATGCCTGATAAAGTTTTCTCCTCAGTGAGGCCCACCAGCGTTTTTTTAAAACATTCTATGGATCTTTTACACATGATGAATCGCTCTCTTCAGACGGGGGTCTTCCCTGCTGCCTTTAAGGGGGCGGTGGTGAGGCCTCTGCTGAAGAAGAGCAATTTGGACAGTAATGATTTTAACAATTTTAGACCAGTATCCAACTAACCATTTACACTTATGCTGCGGTCGCCCTCTGCCCCTGACAGACTATAAGGACAATAGACTCCACCTCATCCTTTAGGCTGAACAAGTGCCAAGAGCCTCTCAATGTGTGTTGACTTTGAGTCCCATCAGACTTGTTGACTTTGAAATGAGTCCCGTCAGACTTGTTTACTGTGAAATGAGTACCATACGCTCAATTGATGACAGACACTTGAGCTGAGAGCCAGATCCACTATCAGAGATGTTTCAGCCGATGCGTTCTTCACACGCACAAACCCAAACATTGTCCACAGATTCACATGAGCTAAAAACTATATCAAATAGAGAAGCTGAAATCCTGTTCCTCCATACGGTCAATGTGCAGGAGCCGATTTTATCAAGGGTTTGTGGTCGTACAATACCTCGCTAAAACAGATAACAGATAGCTGCAGCCATAAACTTTCTCTCTTCTAATGTCACGGTCTTTGAACAATTGAAAACGACAAGTGTGTTTTTGCATCAAGCACTTACCCAATACTATCCCATCAAACTAAGTAATAAAAACACAAAAATCCTTTAACATCATAGGCCTCGAGAAGTTTGTGGTGTCATTGAAAACCCAGCTGTAAAAGTGGAATTAATGCTGTTCTTGCTTTGTTCAATCTGTAGTTGGGGTAATATTTAAGTGTCTTGGTGTTTTGGTAATTATAAAAGATTACTTATATTTTGAAGTTGAAGAATCAGAAACTTGTTTTAAACTAAATGTATTTTGTGTGCCACAGGAGTGAAATCAGACAAAACCACAAGATTCAGTAACGCTTAAGATTCTTTCCAATAGTGTTTTAGGAGGAACATTTAATGTTTTTATTATATTGTTATTGCATTTACAACATAATCCCCAGGTGGGGCATTCAAGAGAAAAACTAAGCAGTAAAAAATAAAAAAACAGTCAGCAACATTTAATTTTGAGAGTAAATAAATGGTACAGTGACTCATGCTTCTCTAGAAAACACAAGGGTGTGGTCAGATTCCTCACTGTTCATTGTCCTGAAATAACAAGTCGTAATTGTCTTTACTTTTTACATCAGCGTTTTCCAACCACGGCTTTGTTCCTTATTCCCTTTCTAAATAAACATGTTGGGGATGGAATGATTTTCTATCATCTTTTTTGTCCAACAAAGCAGTTGTCTTTCCTTCTTAGAACACACACACGAGTATTGCCATATAGTTTTTAAATTCCACTTAAAGTTGTAAGACACTTTACAAGCATATGTTTACAAGATTCTTAAAGCACTACGCTGTTATTTCTAACCATAACTATTGCCACAGCTGCTGGGAAGACTCGGGGTAGGCTGACGGAAGTGACGCTGCCATTATGTGCCGTCGGCCTCTCAGACTACCAGCAACCCCTCAAACCATGTGCTACAGTTCGTGTACTCTGGACCTTTTCATTCCATTTGAGCTTTTGTGTGGAGCTCTCCCTGTGTCTGCGGTTTCCTTCGAACGCTCAGGTTTCCCCTACCACTAAAAAAAAAAAGACTTGATTATGTGAGTGCTATTGCTGCAGATGTAGATGACCAACATTGTGTGTTGAGTGAATGAAATAGTCTCATGTAAAAGCGCTGTATGACCATGTCTGATAGATTTGTTTTTACTACTTGTCAACCACTAATAGGTAATAATATTGCATGTTGAATGTTACATTACGCTCAAGCGTGCATGAAATCGTATCTTACCCAGAACGTGCAGATTTATCCTATACTGTATACACACACACACACACACACACACGCCAGTCTTTTTCCAGGAGGTTGTTCTTACAATGAATAGTTAAACTACTTATTTGAAACATGGTCGTTTCTTTGGCTCAGAAAACTGAATATCACATGTGACCCCGTTCTTTAGAAAGCAGCTCCAACTTGTTTGTTCGGCAATCTTGTCGAGCGCCTTGAGTCGCGACTGAAGAATCCCCTGAACCAGGCCAAAAGGAATCTTCTCGAAAAACCAGTTCATCCAGGGATGGTTACACGAAAGAAACAAAGCCATTCTTTTGGTTTAGTTTATTCACTTTATTAAAATCCAAATGAAACAAAATCCCATTTAAATATACGTGTCCATTGAACCCACCGCCGTTTCAAACGCAGGCCATTTTCATGAGGCAGGAATTCAACTTCTAACATTTTAGTGTATTTACAAAAGGTATTTTAAAGTATCCCATGCACCAAAACATATCAAAAGTAAAACCAGGCATTTCTGTAAAGGCCAAACATGGCACTAGCACAAATCTGAAAAGGCTTCAACCACAGTGGCCTCGTGTTTATAAGTGATATGATGAAAAACTACAAATCATTGCGTGAAATGCTTTGGCTGTGACGATGGGCAATTTTTTTCTCAAACCAATAAAGCAAAAACGAGGAAGTGGTGAAACAAAAACAAAATGTGCTCGAGGGCTAAACATTGGAAACTCCGATACAGTTCCACTTTTAGATTAAATACAGACAGACTTTGTCCAAATGTGCTGCAATCATTGAAATGCAAAACGTGCGCCAAATATTCAAATCTCAATCATCCTGCCTGACCAAGTCTCATTTTTAAATTAGTTTTAGCTCAAGTACTAAAGACAAAAGAGAAACTGTCTTTAAAAAGTAAAACCCAATGAAAAATAGATTCCCTGTGAGGCAACATTAACTGGCAGCTACAATGAAACGCACGGACAAACCATAATGGTGCAGCATGTTAGAGTTAGCCATTTATTAATCAATCTTATACAAGTAACCAGTTAAAATCTCAAACATCTTCAAAGGGTCGACACCAAGGCCGGGTAGACTGTTGGGCAGATTTCAAATGGCCTCTGCGTCATTAAAGCTAAACAAAAGTCCAATTCATATCAAAGCGGCAGGGGAGCAGGTGCATTCCTCTCAGCGACTGGAAAAACCAACATGCGTGATAAAACTCTGGATGGGACTTTGCCACAGCGATCCACTGGAACAGATTCCAGCTCCGGCGGTCGTATTGTATATTGAAGAACTTCTAGGAGACAATTTGTGATCTCATAAATTTTGCATGGCCCGATCTAGCTTCCATTTTTATGCAAATCTGTATGAAACCGACTCGTTCAGCGCTGAAGGGGCTCATATCTGTGTTCATTTTTCAGGCAAATTACGTCCTGATAAACGCCATGCCCTTTCCTACATTAATTTGGCTAAACGAACAATTCCAAAATGGCCGCCACATTTGCCACGGCAGTAGTAATAATAATGTCCCATCTAGAGTTTTATCATACATCTGGTTTGGCACAGTAAAAACATCTTGCCCGTGGAGGTCTGAGTTAGAGAACATTGGCGGCGAACACAGCCATGACGGAGGCCAGTGTGAGCTGCAGAGCCCCGGGCAGGCCAGCAGGGGCGCTGTTGCACAGGTCAGTATTGCAGCAAGTCTTGGTCATGCTGTAGAGCGATGTGTTGCTGTTCGGGGGGAACGGGACATTGCTGGTTTTGTTGCACTCTGCAGCAGGCAGGCAGCCCTTCATCTTGAGTTCGACACCCGCTGCAGAGACAGAAGCAGAGTCAGGCCACATCATAGGGTCTGTAGGAACCGCCAACGTAATATCGGCTTATTACATTTTGAAACTGAACGTATTGCATCATCATTTCTTATAGGTCTAATTCAGAATCTTGAAAAGCGTCGACGGGAAAGTGAACACGGTGTGGTCGGGTTAAATCCTACACTGTTTACAGAGCACACAGACACAGGTGGAGTTCAGATACTTTGTCATGTCAACTGTGTGAAGGAGGAGCTGACAGGAAATCAGTTTTTATTTAGACTTCATATTCTCGTCAGTCCAGATGGTTATGAAACTGAAGCCCAACTTTAATTAAGTCTTATGCAAAATTCCTTAATCCAATCTAATTACATTTAATAAACTCAGTTGATGTCTGTGCTCCGAGGTCTAGTCGAGCAGTGTTCAGTATTGGATCCTGTAAAATGTCAAACAAAAGGACAGTGGTTTTGCCCAGTGTTAGTGCGTACCTGCTTTTCCTTTGCCGCTGAAGCAGTGCTCTCCGGCGGCACAGTCGGTCGTGCTGGTGATGCAGAGACCCTCAAGTCCTGCACACTTGTAACAGCGCAGCGCCTCCACTGGACACACAGACATGACACTTGTAGCAACTGTATACGTACATTATCCATTGTATTTCAGCAGATGAATGTCATTTCGGTTCGTTGGACTTTTCACTCTCCTGAAGGAGCAGCTCCATCACTGCTGCTGCAACATGGTACAATGTTGTATGAATATGATCATTTCTATAAAAGCGCTTTGACAAGAGAACCATGTAACAGCAACTTAACACTAAAGGTGCAGAGCAAAACCAGGGTTGATTATTGAAGCAAGGACTGATCCATGACACATTAGTCCAGTGCTCAGGTCTCTGCACTGGCTTCCTGTCACTGAGAGAATAGACAAACAGCTCTGCTTGTGTACAAGTCTCTTCATTGTCCAGCATTAAAATACATCTGACATATTTGAGCCATATGAACGATCTCAGCACTGGTCTCCAACTGGCCCCGGAGTCAGGACATGTGAAGAGGGTGCGCGTCAGTTTAATGAAACTAAACCTGAAACAGACCTAATGAGAGACGGGCCTCAACTCACAATGTTCAAATTCAGGACAAGTTTCCATTTAGTTTGACAGATGACTCATTTGCATATTAACTTTACTTCAGTAAAAGAAATGTGAAGCACTTTGTGTACCACAAAAACCTTACCTGACTGAACAGAACAAAGCGTTTGATTGGAAATATGATAATTGCTCAGTTTGTACGGAACACCCTGAACAAAAGCGACTCAGTACAGGAAGCGCTGAACCCAAGTTCAGTGTGTCTAAAAGTCTCTTAAGAGCTTAGGCACCTTTCACAAGTGGCAAAATCTCTGGGTCTGTGACGTATTCAAAAAAAGCTACAAATTTCAACTTCCTTCACGCAGGAACGACTTGACACATCTTTATTAGTCATCGCGTAAATCAAAATGTCATAACTGTTGTGTCATGTGAGGGCTTTGGAGCAGAAAACAGACTGAAGGCAAAAGCTTGATTTATAATAGTTTAAATACAAACTGGGTCAGTAAAGTGGTTCTTGCGCTCTGCATTAGGAATAGTCAGTTAACCACAGTTCATATTCAAAACAAATGTCAGTAAAAATTAATTAGGCCATTTTGTTTTAGACGTTCATGTTCAGCCACTATGACCCGTTCTTTTCACACGTCAGTAGAAATCTGGTCACACTGGTTGGATGTGGGATAATCACGGCGAGATTAAACTAAAAGTAAACTGCTGACTTGTTGGGTTGAATATTAATTGTACAGTTTGTGCGTCTAGATGCATTTTAGGACCTAGAGATCAGCCGCTGCCCGTCCTCTACACTTTGATGGAAAGTAGGTTACAGTAAATTATCTTCTCACAGGTGGAATTTCACAAAGTGAGTGACAGCCGTCGCTGAAGGAACAGGTTGGACCGGGACAGAAAGAACACGGCCTGAGATCACTCATGTCAGGAGCCTGCTGCAGTTCAGCTTTAAGGATTGGTACGTTTACTAAACTAGGAAAGCATTTTCAGTTTGCGTACATTTCTGTCAGCCACACAAGTTCCTTAGCAAATATTTCAATTGAGCCGTCAACTGGACTCTGGTTTTATTAGAGGCTTTGTCGCAAAGTCCAGAGAAACCTTTTGTTGCAAGGACATCATTGTAATATTGGAAATATGTCAAAGAAAATCAAAGTCACTCCCAGATCAGACGAGACAGTTTTGCTGTTGACGACATGTCGATGAGTAATTTAAAAAAGTGCACCAATGAAGTGATCAAAAAGGACCCATTACCTCATAAATCCTGTTAATAATAGACACCTTTGTTCTGCTTTCCTGTTCCTACAGGAGGGTGAAATGTTTTGTTCTACTGGCTTCATAGTACACATGAGTCATAGAAATCTGCAAGACGACATTTACAGAGTGATTCTGACGTCAGAAACTGGTCCTACGCTTTATGTAAAGATGGATTAACAATAAAAGAGTCTCATCCAGTGTTAATTTTGACAACATATTTTAATTTAGTTTTATGACAAAATGTAATTCAATTTTAGTCGACTAAATTTAGTTGACTTTGTATTAATAATATTCATTATAATCATATTTAATTAAGGTCCTGCTTCATGGAGCTGCTCCCTCATGACCAAAGCTCAGAGCTGTTCCTTTGGCAGTGAATTTACATGATATGAGGCCCTTTCAGACTGTTAATAGAAGTTTGGATGATTTTAGTCTCTTTTATCTAGTCTAATTTTAGTCGACTAAAATATCTGGACATTTTAGTCGCATGAAAAACGTTTTAGTCCAATGTTAGTCAAAAATATCACTTTGACTAAGACTAAATATTTTAGACGAAATTAACACTGGTCTCATCAAGTGACGTCTCTTAATGACATCAAACCATTTAAAAAACAGTCATTCACTGGAGTTATTGAGAACATGTCATTTACAATAACCACATATGGGATGAGTAACTTATTTGGTCTAAACAATTTCATTTGTGAGGAATCTCTGAACGGCGCAGGATTAATCTTCTCAAATCCTCATTTTGATTTCCCTCCACAGGAAAATAATGGACAAGTATCAGGAACTGGCCTCTCAAGTTAAATTCAGTCACTTCCCTCAAATTAAAGAGGTTATGGCACGGACCAGTTTATTCTGGCATTGATTAGGAGCCGATTACCAGTATAATGAAATGGGCCACGCCTCATGATGCTGTTTACACTGCAGCTCAAGCAGCTGACAATTACGCATCGCAAGTCACACCCAGCCAGCGTCGGTCACACTTAAAATTACCCAATGCACTTTTATCGCATCAACGTCTGCACTATGATACACAACATTTCAGCTAGAACAGCTTTAAATGCAAAACTAAAGGCCAACGGTCACATCACCTTGAAAAGTCAAAGTGTAAAGAGCCATGTGGTAAAGCAGTGTTCTCTCTGGACAGACTGACTCAGACGATTGACAAACATTTCACGCCCACTGAACACAGGACCTCAACTGTGACGTCAAATAATGTGACTAGTCTGAGGAAAGTTTAGTTAAGTATGAAACTAGGACTAAAACTGGTGTACATAAATAGCCTAAAAGGTGCTCTTGGAATAAGCATAATTTTTGCTTAAAGAAAAAAGGGTCCACTTAAATCCATAAGACAATAAAGGTCAAAGGCAAGAATAATCATCCTTGTTCCATTGGCAAGAAGCTGGTGCAAACCAAGTCAAAATCCGCATACGCTTATAAATCAAGCACTTTTAAGTTCTTAAGCCTTTGCCTCAGATAGCTTTTTATCCAGAGCTGTTCCAAAATCAAACGGCTAAAAGTATGTGGAAATACTGCATTAACCTTAAGCCAAAAAACTACCGATATTTGGGTACTACATGGGCCATCAGCCGAAATCCCGCCAATAAAAAGGTCGATATCGCCAGAGAAGACTTTCAGTTTTTCAGAGCCTAAAGATGTGCCCTCCCACGAGACAGACACTTGGAACCGAGCACATTTTCTCTAGTTTGGCTTTACCCAAATTTCAAAGCTTCTTGAACAAAAGCTTCAAAATGGCCACAATAGCGAGGGTGAAAATTCAAAGAAAGAGCGACAAAAGCAGGTTAAGTGACATTTTTCTTCAAACACGACATGGATGACTCACAATTCTGCCTGATAATTACTACCTAAAGAAAAAAAAACAGACAAACTCAAGAGCATATCGTTTAGTTATTGCTATAGTTGGTGATAAAGTAACCTTTTATTAAGAACCAATTACTAAAACAACAGCTACAACACAAAACAGATAAAATGTTGTAGAAAAAAAGAAAAAAAAACCTCCAGAAAAGTCAGAGGCCAGAGACAAATCGCACACACCCTTACTGCCCCCTGCTGGTTACTCTTTTAACAGCAAACTTTCTGATCACTTCAAAGCCTTTTTCCACTTCAGAAATAAAACTGAGGCTCCTTCGTGTTTGTAATAAAATAAAGATTAAATGAGTCATCTCTAATTTATTGCTACATAAAAACTTGCCATCTCTTTACCGGTTGCAGATAAAAAAAAAAAAAAAAGACAACTAGGCAAATGAAGCCTGTCAAGTCACGTAACATAAGTCGAAGAGGAGAGAATGTACAGATCACACGCGTATTTCTCACCTACACCAGTAAAGGACAATGGTGCATTGTTTGGGTCATGGCAAGTATGGGGTTTCTTTTAGTCTGCATGAATAGGGCTGTGAAGCAGGAAGTTTTGATTTCAAGTACTAAAGCAAAACTACCAACTCTTTAGCAGTTTGTGTCCTAAATGGCGAGAAAATGTAATTGCACTTTTGTTCAATTCTTTTCCAATGTTCTAGCTCTCACAAAGGCAGAAAAACGTTGACATCTCCACCACTTACTCTATTCTAATTAACTCAAAATCCCCAGTATAACACATCCATCCAAAGCATCTGATGTGGTCAAAGTCCCAAACCGTTAACTGATCACCTTCAAAGCGGCTGTGTGCCCAGAATGTCCGACTGGGCAAGCACAGACAAAGTCATGAACAAACAAATGTGGCCTTAGGAAATATTTCAAAGTGTAGGCAAATTGTGCTTCTGCAGGAAAAACAGGGAGACGCAAACGACTCAGCCGTCCGTGACCGGAGCGCAGAGTGCAAAGGGAGGGACTTTAAAGCTCGAGGCCAGCTACTGCCCGAAGACACACCCGCCACTGGGCACCCAGTCTCCGGGCATCAGACAATGCAAACAGATCCTCGTCTCCCGCCGACACAAAACATAGAACCGGCTCCGTCTCCGTCTGGCCGGACCGGCACATACAGCTCGAGATCTGGCGGTTCTTTGAGTCGTCAAGAACCCGTCACCTGGTGGATCGAATGTCACAAAGACACTTCCCAAAACAAAACATCCCTTCCTCCAGTATTCTTTGTCCTTCGTGACAGATCCAGGTCATCGTCTTATTTCTGGTGAAACTCAAGACATTTAACACCTTCACCACCATCACCAACTGGAATGGACGCTTACATAAGTGATTAGAAACAACCCGTGTTGTTTAGGCGTTTCCCCAAACTCTCCCCGGCTCCAATCCAAAGGAACAAAAGTTAAGGTCAGCCTTATCATTTATAAAGCAGTAAATATTGACAGATTCCGTGCGTTTTCTTTTTTCATAATTGATGTTCCAAGTCACATGGGTGAGTCAAATTAAAAAGCCAAGCCAGTAAAAGACTTCAGGAACAGGAAGGGCATGTACAGTGTTGGTCAAAGTACGAGAGTTACTCGAGTAAAGGTTCTGACTGGTCAAATATTAAAAATGTTGCTCAGACAAATTATTAGGTAAAGTACTGAAGTATTTGCTGTAGAAAATACTAAAAAAGGTTAAAAGTACCAATTTTTTTAAAGGACAGTTGTGCATAACTTGATTAAGATCGTGCCCAAGTTATCCATCTGTACGGCTGGGACAAAACTCCGTAATGGAGGTTAAATCAACTGGACTGGGTTTGGTGGATTTGGACCAAACCCAGTCCAGTCACTACAATGAACACTTCCTGGACAACTAATGAGAGCCTGCACAAACTACTCGAGTCATTGGCATCGACAGTATAATTGCACAGCGCCACCTACTGTTCTGAAGTGTGCATTATAAGGCTTATAATGGAACTAATGTGTGGCCAACTTTTACTTCAGAGGTTTTGTAATAATGTAGTGGAGTTCTCAGCAAAAATACTGCTCAAGTAAAGTACAGATCCTCAACTTAAAGGCACACTGTAAAATTGTAGATCGTACCATTGCCAGCAAAACAAAGCTGCTACTTCTAGGGCTGAATGATGGACAAAATGTCATCGCGATGTGATATAATTATGGGTTAGGCAAAAACTAAGCATTTTTCAGAATACACCAAAGAGTGCAGTTTTATTGATGAAAATCTATATAGTTTATATCTTGCTTTTTTTATTTTAATATTTTGAATGTTCATCTCGATGCATCTTTAAGCCCTTGCTCCTAATGACAAACGCCATTTTTGAGGTGGGTGATCAAAGAATGCATTTGGAGCAAACATGTTTAAATCTCATATTTTTTTTAAATAAACCATCTGTAATCCAATCTGCTTTTAAAGGACAGGCAGTGTGCATGCTGGATCACTGTGGTAACAAGAGTAAATGCTAATATACCAAATCAGGTGCTCTTCAGGCTCGTGGGGCCAAATGAGGAAGGGCTGAGGCACTCTGAATTTGCAAAGAGTATTTATTTACAGCGTAACCAACACGCTTCGACTTTACAGTATGTAATCTTCCTCAAGTAGTAGACACTACAGGTGGGGCTCACACCTGTAGTGTCTACTTCCCGGAGGAAGACTCCATCCCATCCTCATTTGCGTCAAAGTCTGCTTGTATTCTATTCTAGTTATGGGAAATGACTAGCACACGGCACATGTTGCACTGTGTGGCTTCAAGGGAGTTTACTTTGTTTCTGGCAAACCTCAGGTAAAAAAAAAAAAAAAAAAAAAAAAAAAGACTTCCACATCGCTGCTGATTCACTGGAAACCAACCTCAACTGGAAAAACCGCATGTTCCTTAATATTTCTCATTCCCTGCCCCAATCGCTCCCTCAATCATCCTCTATCCCTCGGAAAACATTTAAAAACTTCTTTCCATTCCCATTCGGTCTGTGTATAATTTGTGCGAGAGCAGTTCATGCCACTCTCTCAGACTAAAGTGTTTACTCAAACCCAGACGGACAGCCCAGCCTGTGCTCCCAGAGCCCACGGACCCCGTCCCGGCCACAGCCTCCAGGAGCAGAGGAGCCAAACACGCCTCCCGCCTGTCATTACCCATACTCAACCAACCATTTCCTCTAATCCCAAAGCTGCACGGCTACACACCTATAGGCCGAGCGCATCCCAAACATGGCATAAAGTTCTCGTCAGGAAAGGTGTGGTCTGAAACAGGACACCCAGAACAACAAGATGAGGCCAAACGAGACAACTGAACGAAGGCCCTGAGGCATGGCGTCTCGAGTGAAAAGCTTCCTTGGAGAATGAGAGGGCTGCTCCCGACCGTTTGGAGGCGAGGAATTTCTCATAAACGTGCAGGTCGGGACATGATTCAGACGCCCATAATAACGCCCCAAAATTCAATATGCCTAGTGAGATGATCGGAAACGCTCAAATGACTTTGCTTCGACCCTTGAAAAGCAACAAAACATCTTATCCACAATCTTATCTTCAGCTTTGTATGTGTAAACTCCAGATATTCAACATTTGCAGCCAGTGAAGAAGTTTAGATAAATTAGAAATGCAACACATTTCTATTCCTATAATTTATGATGCATATGTGAAATGTGTGTTTAGAAGTAATTTTCATAAAAGGTCAGAGTCTGAAGTATGTTGTACAACCTGAGGTTCACTGTAAGCAAACTAAGCGGAAGTTGCATAGGCTGAAAATGCACTTTAATTATTGTACCCATCTGTAGTTAGCCATCACACACAACTTTGAAATTCACAGTTAAATGTAACAAAATCGATTGGTCGGAGCAGGAAGAAATTTAGCGGGTGGCTATTTCAATGTTTTTTTTTATATAGCATACATTTTCTTTTCACATTAAAAAATAAAGTAAAGGAAATGGCACAAACAGTTGAAAAGTGACATAACCACCAGTAATAGCATAAAACTATACGATAGGGATAGTTCAGAAGCAAGTACTCATTACTCTAACAGCACTATTTTACACTCGTTTCCTCAGCTACACGAGGGAAAACCAATGCATAGTTACATTTTTAGGAGAAGAAAAAAAAATCCTGACAGTCAAAGTGCCTTTGTTATGTTGGTGAGGCTTAACGGATCCCTTCTCCTGAACACACCCAGCTTTAACTCCCAACTTTGCGACAAGTGCCAAGGAGGGAAGAACATAAAAGTGTCACCGTCACGTTTGCTTGAATCTTTAAAGGAAATATCGTTGGCTTAACCGTCGCAACTTTAAACTGTTTCCAAATCGATCGGAAATGAACCGTCATTTATCTACGTTGTATCCGTTTGTTGATTGAAAACAAACAAAATAACGGAAACAGTTGGGCTTCATCTTACCTGCAGCAAAGCAGAGAGCCACGGCGATGAGTTTGAGGACGGTTGCGTTCATGTTTGCGTGGAGGGTTTGGTTTAACGGCTGGCGCGCGCACAGAAAAGACCGTTATGATAAAACTCCGTCAAATGAATGTTTTCTACATCACTGAGTTTATATACCAGCGCCGCCCAACGGTGGCCACTACCGTCCAATCGGAATCAGGGACAGTCGCTATGGAAACGCCACGCCCAATCACGGTCTCTCATCAGAGGCTGCGCCACGAGGGCTGAATTAGGCCCGTACGCGTACACGTGCGCATACACCTGGTGAGGCAGATGTGACCGCTACTCTCAAGTACTTCGGTCAGATCAAGGTTGGGATTTTCAAACCTTTCAGAAAGTATTTGACCGTCAGTCATGTACTACGAGAGGACAAGATCAAGTTAGGCTGTAGCTTTTCATGTCACATTCACGTGATGCAATGAAATGCCATACAAAACACAATATAGCCTACAAAACAAAAACAAGACAAGACAAAACAAACGTTTTAGATTTGGTTGGAGCTAGCCTGGCCTTAGCCATCCGTAAACTCCGGTCAATTATCTTTTCCCTAATGAGTACGAGGGTAAAACCAGGCTAGGTTGGAGCCAATGTAGAGCTTGTTTTATTGCACTGGCTTAATAATCCAATTGAATAGTAATTTATAGGCTAATTATATTGATAAAGTCAGTCTTCAATCAATAACATTGCAATGTGATAACATGGATGATGCGTAAAAGCAGCAGAGAATCAAACTGATGTTAATTTTGAAACGCAATCTTGCCTATGGAGACCAGTTTACCAGGGACAGTCCCAGTTTTGAGGCCTTTGTCCCGTGTCCCCATGGATTTCTCCAAAATCATTGATTTGTCCCAGTTTTACAACGGAACTGTGCCAGGTGATCAGGGTTTTAAAGCAGGGGATGCTTGACCCCTCCTGGAACCGCCACCTTAACGTGGTGGAGTGGTTTGAGGGCCTGAATGATTTTAAAGTTCTTTTAATGGTTTTAAAATGTCTTAATGGTCTTGGTCCTTCTTATCTCTCAGAACTGCTTTTACCTTATGAACTTTCACGGTCCCTTCGCTCCTCTGGCAGGGGTCTCCTAGTTATTCCTAAAGTCAACAGAAAGACTCACGGCGAGGCGTCTTTCCAATATTACGGCCCTCGAAACGACCTGAGGAGGAGCTCAGGACCACAGAGAACGTTCATGTTTTTAAGAGCAGGCTCAAGACCCACCTTTTCAGCTTAGCTTTTAATATTTATTTAGTCCTAATGATATACATTTAAGTGTATTGTATGATATGTGTATATGCATGTATATATGAGTGTGTGTGCGTGTGTATGTATGTTTTTGTGTATATGTGTATGTGTACGTGTATGTATATATATATATATATATATATATATATATATATATATATGGATGTATTGTTTGTTTTATTTATTTAACAGGTACATTGTATAACAAATGTGTTGCACAGACCAGAGATGCTACAAGATAGTTTTCATCTGTCGTCCCGGGGCAGAGGCAAAGTGAGGCAGGTTTATACAGTGGCCCGTGAGCCTTCTTACTTAAGTCCATTCACAATATAAAATAGAGATAAAGCACCAGCAAAAGGATCACTTCAACAAACATTCAGATGCAATATTTACAGTATTTACCCTTGCAATTACAAATATCTACAATTTAAAAAAAATATATATATATATATATTTTACCTTCTTACATTCTTAACAATACCCCGATTAACCAGTGTTTTGCTAATGATCACAAATCTGTCTTTCAACCACTTCGTCAGGTTAAGTTTAAACTGTTGCACGGTGCTACTCTCTCGGACAGTTAATGGCAACGAGTTCCACATCCTGCAGCTTCACAGAGAAGCTTCTGTCCAAAGGTGGAGGATCTAAAGTTCACAGAACCGTCTCCTCTGGAGGAGGCTCGCGTTGTTCTACGTCCTGCCTCGTCACAAGATTTCACAAACATTCTCAGGGGCTGTGGGGCCAAATCATGAAGAATTTTAAACACTAAACTGACATTCGAAAACAAAATGAAATGTTTAAACTCATTTATATTTCTTCACAATTTTACAGTAGTGGTACGAAACAGGTTTTTTATCTAATATTTTGAGTGCCTGTTTGTACGAGCTCTGGAGCGACTGGAGCGCAGTGTTGGTTGATAGAAACCAAGTTGTAATACAATATGTAAGATGTGAAAATACCATTGCATGCATATAAAGCTTGGCTGCATCTGTGCTCATTTGGCGAATATATCTGAACTGCGCTAAATTAAATTTGATAGTTTTTATCAGTTTTGAAACATTCTTCTCAAACGACAGTCCTGTCCAACACTACGCCTAAATACTTAACAGACTCTGCTTCAAGAATTCTTGTTCCTTTTACAATAATTTCCGGTGCGGAGTGAGAAGTATTCCTTATTGAGAAAAACATGCTGACAGTTTTGCTAAAATTTTGTGTCAAACATGATTTCACCATCCAAACTGAGATTTTTTCCATCGCTCCCTGGAGCTCAGCTGCTGTTTTCTGACTTGATTTCGCATGGACATATATCACGGCGTCGTCGGCGTACATTTGTACATGAACTTCAGGACAAATAGTTGGAAGATCATTTATATATACACTGAACAAGAGAGGGCCCAAAATAGAGCCTTGTGGTCCCCGACTGAACTGTCTAAAAAAGAAGACCTGATGTATGTTCATTAACATGCACTGTCCCGACCAAATAAAAAAAAACAATATTAATGTTTTGAATATATGTATGTATTGTATTGATTTGTATTGACTATATTGTATTGAATTTGGGGGTGGGCACTCATAAGCTTCTTGCTTCGGCCCACTCCTTTTGAGCAGAGTGTATACAGCTCAAATAAACTAAAACTAAACTAAAACATGTAGGTCAGGTTGGCCCACAGTGGCTCAGGACTAACCCTACATCTGAGCTACAAAATGTCATGGGAAAAGTGAATAATGACAAATAAATTACATACTTACTTAAACAAATGTCTGCCCAACCAATAGAATACACGTAAATGCATTTTATTAGCAAATGGTATACTCCATTACTAATGGTATACTCCATTACTAATGGTATACTCCATTACTAATGGAGCAGGTGGTATGACCAAATCGTCATCACTTTCCAAACTGTCCAATGAAACAATTCCATTCCCATGAGAACAATGGCCCCTTCTTTACAAACCAGGCCAGACTAATTTAATAGTTTTAAAATACGAGCACATTATGTTTTGCACAATTTCTCAATATTGTTATTTTATTAATGTACTTCAAGAGAATGTAACATGGCTTCAAGGTTTGCATCAGATGCCCTGTGTTTTTGTGTCAGGATTGGATTGTGTTTCAGTTTGCTGTGGCCTGTGTTTACCAGGCCACAGCTGGGCATTAGGATATTTGTTGATTTGAAGTTGAAGTTACTGTAAACAACAACATTTGCTATTGCCATTTTCTCTAGTTTATGTTTTGATGCATTTATCTTTCTTTTTGATGTATTTAAATCCTCAGTCACTCTGAGATGAGAAGACTTCTACCAAGTGGCACTGGACAAGAAACTTTATAGACCTCCGTGGCTCGTGTGATCCTCCTTTAACCAAGTATTTGTATTGTTTACCTGGAGAGTTAAAGATATTCTGTCATTTCAGAGTGACGCAGCTGCAGGGACATAATCCACCGTGTAAAGATAATCGCTGTTTGCCGTCCCATTGAGTTCGTAACCACAGAAACTATTGTGCCTGGGCTGGTCCTGGACTCCAAAAACAAACAATGCAATGTTTTTATTGTAACACTTCAATGATTTGCATGAATGTATTGTTGGGACAATCATTCAAAAATATAAAGCAAAAGTAATCTGCTGTCTAGTTTTGTACTGGACTTAATAACGGAATATTTAATTTCCAAATAGTTAATGTTATACTCAGGATAATCTTGTAGCCACAATGCAGAGGACTCAGGTCTGCGTAAAAAGGCGAACTCGCCCACAGTAAAAGTTGACGAGGCCGAGTGAATGTTTGAAACCTTCAGTGTGTACATTATGTCATTTCACACTTTTAGAAATGTAGAAACGGATCAATATCTTTCTCTCTCAAGCTTTTCAACATAATCCACACAATTGGAGACTGGAGATCTGCTGACGTCGATTCTAATCATTAACTTACTCGCGTTGCAAAATGGAACATCCGACCGCACCACAGCTTCAAGGCAGGATTTACTGAGAAAAACTCAATTTATCGAACACGATCTGTCACTCACAGGCAAAAACGCTGTCTAATACCGCCATTGTTTTCACCGCCACATCTGCGGCGCACTGAGCCCTGTACCTGTTTCTATGCTTTAGGATTATTCTGTTGATTCTCTGGGACTAGATGAGCAGTTCGTAGCTTTGGTGATTTCAATTCAGGTTCACTTTGACATTATCCGCACGAGAAGAATTAGCCAAAAAGGCGGCGAGTGGCGTTTCTGTCTCGTGACTCACACCGAAACAATTTACCCGCTTTATATCAAAATCTCAACTGTCACCACTCGCTGTGAGCAACACGGCGTGAGGCGGGACGCCACCACAGATTTCAAACGCACCTGCAGGCCCCGACTTGCCCCTGAAGAACAACACAAACACACTGGATTCGTATCTGCGTGGAGTCAATTGTTTGCTATCTGGCTTATGGGGCGGAATTTCCTGCTGGTTTAATTTTATCCCATCGAGGCCTGTGTTGGGCTTCGGATGGGGGAGCAACGTTTCGAAATCGTTTGGTGGAAGAGGTTTTGACAGAATTCCCCGCGCGACGCACCCTCGGCGATTATTACTGATGTGTGTTTCTCAAGTGAGCAAAAGGGCGGGAGCGGGAACTCCATGGTTTCTAATCACCAACCGCAGCAATGGGAAAACAAAGGGAGATGCATAAGTGTGTTTGAATACGCAAGGAAACTAAAAACAAAAATGTCACCCAATAAATACATCTGAAATACAAGGTTTTAAATGTACAATTTTACTATTTACAGCCAAGTTTGAGCGGGGGGAAAAAATCTATATTGTATAATTGGGTTGTGGCACAATATATCCCTCTCTCACGGACAATTAATGAGTAAAAAAACACAACATGCCATGACAGCTGCAGTGCTGCTTGTGGCCTCTAGGGGCAAAAGTTACTTAGTTCTGCTTTAACCTGTTACCTGCCGTCCCCCCTGATCGGGGGCTAAGGTTAGGGTTAATAACCAGGATAGGATTAGTTAACTTGTTAGTAACTTGTTTACCTTAATACATCAGTTTCGTAGTCCCTCTGGGGTAATTGCTGGGTTGCAGGTTCAAGAATGCGATGATGTCACCGGACCCAGCGGGGGCAGGAGCCAGTTTTTCCTATTAACAGCATTACACTTTCACAAGTCATAGCGCAAAAGAAAATGTATGAATTACAAAAATGATCATTAGTATCAGTCACTGGGTCCAAGATCTCTCCAAAAATGTCCTCAAAAACAAAATAATGTTTCCACCATGTAATAGTATTGGCCTTTAGGAATAATGTGATGTCACCTGCAACCCAGCACTACTACAAGTGTTAACAGGATGATTGGGGGGGTCTTTCATCTCCCCCTGGTGTCTCTACCCAGAAAATCACAGTTGCAACTTGACTGCCACCGGGTAGGAGTCACAAATACACACCAATGGAATCACGAAGAAGAAGCTAACACGCAAAGCTAACTGCGGGCTAGCGCTACCTAAACAGTATTTACAGCCAAGTCTGGGGGAAAAAATGTGTAATTGGATGTACAATATCCCTCTCTCCCTTTGTCTTTTCTGTCAGCGTAGTATTTACTCTCACGGACAATTAATGGGTAAAAAAACGCAACATGCTACGACACCTGCAGTGGCGCTTCTGGCCTCTAGGGGCAAGAGTTACTTAGTAATGCTTTAAGAACAACAAATGTAATTTACGTTGTGTTTATCTCAAACAGATCTTAGACATATTTTTAGAAACCAGAAGGTCTTGGCTTTCAAATTAGGTATCACACTGGCATATAGGCTGCCAACTCTCCAGTCAATACGCTTTGAGATTTGGATATGGGCTAAATAAGTGTTAACCCTAAAGTGGCAGTTAACAAGTCAAACAAAACAAAAGATAAAGGCCTCTGGAGCAGTTTGATAGCGGTTGACAGCTCTCACTAAAAGGTGCATGATGTAACATACAAAACTCATCTAAACAAATCTTTTTCCTTGAGTTGTGTCTTCGTTGTTGTCACTTTTAGGATATTTATTTTCACTGCTTTTTTGTTGTACTTTTTCATCACTTTCTCGTCACTTTGTTTTCGTCACTTTTTCATCGCTTTTTTGTCATGTTTTTGTCGCTCCTTTGGTGCATTGTCATCGTCGTTTTTAGTCTTATTATTGTTACGTTTTTGTCACTGTTTCTGTCGCTCTTTTGTGGCTTTTTTGTCGTGTTTTCGTCACACACCTTTTTCACTTCTTCAAACTCTTTTAGTTGTCAAGTTTTGTTACATTTTCATCCTCGTTTTCATCTTTATATCCGTCGCTATTTTGACACTTTTTTCAAGAAGCTTGTAGATTTGGGTAAAGCCAAACTGGAGAAAATGTGCTAAAAGATGAAGAAATTCAGATTGAATGACTTGAAACCACTGAAATGCTTTTAGGCCGTCATTTTAAAGCCTTCCATGACTTTGAAAACTCGGAAACACTGGTGGATAATGTGTCACTCTGTTTGTAAATCTAACTTCACGGAAGAAGTGGGACACGATCTAAATAGGATCATAGGATCACACGTTGGCTTTACCCAAATCAGCACTAGTAAAACAAAATGTAACGTAAAACAAAATACTTGGGGCTCTATTTAGACCAAACACTGACATATTAAAAAGGTAACCAATACAATTAAATATAACATTTCCTCTCTAAAACACATGAGGAACAGCCTGACATTGAGGCGGCTTTCATTTATTTCAACGCCATGATCATTTCTCACTTTACTTACTGTTTATCGAGCTGGTCGCAGGCAAAGGAGACCACGCTCAAACCACTAAGATCTGTGCATAATCAGGCTTTAAAGGCACTTGACAAAAAAACACTTTGTTGTCATCATTGCATGAGAAAGTACAAACTGCTCAGTTTTGACAATCTAATTCTATACAATAATCTGAGAACTAATAATCACTAATAATACAGCTCCACCGCCGCTGAAGAACTTTGTCAGACTTTGTTCTGAGCAAAACACTGGAGCCACCCGGTCCACTGCAAATAAAAACTGTGTAATCCCAAAAAGATCCCCGGCCTTTGTTCCTTCTCCTCTCGCTCCATTAAACAGTGGAATGAGCTTCCGCCTGAAATTGTAGATCTTAATAGTTTTACTCGAAATTTGAAAGTGTTGTAAGTGTTGATTGATGAACGTATTGTCGGCTCCAAAGCGAGGATTAACAATATAAACTTTAAGACAAAAACATGTGTCTTTTCTGTAACTGTGTGTGTGTATCAAAGTATTGTTGTAAGACGTATTGCAAAAAGATATGTTGTCCCAGCCCTAATAATAATTCTTTAAAACATGATGGAACCAGGATTAACCAGACGGAGCCGAGACCTCCCGCAGACACACTGTGGCCTGGACATTGTGATCATACTTGTGTGTTTTGTTGTGGCAGGACGATGGTTGACTGTAAATCTGACTCTGGGTGTGTCTCGGTCACATGACTCAGGATTTAATCTTTCTGTAACCGCCGGAGGAACACAAGTCCACCCAACGACACTTAGCAACTGCGCACAAGAGAGTTTGATACGGACAGGATACAGTTCTGTGGTCGAATTTGCCTAATGCCAAAATGCCGGTTTTTGTTTGGTCGGGCAGTGTATCTATTATTACAGTCTATCTGTCTATCTATCTATCTATCTGTCTATCTATCTATCTGTCTATCTGTCTATCTATCTATCTATCTATCTATCTATCTGTCTATCTGTCTATCTATCTGTCCATCTGTCTATCTGTCTATCTGTCTATCTATCTGTCCATCTGTCTATCTGTCTGTCTATCTATCTGTCTATCTATCTGTCTATCTGTCTATCCATCTATCTATCTATCTATCTATCTGTCTATCTATCTGTCTATCTGTCTATCTATCTATCTATCTATCTATCTATCTATCTATCTATCTATCTATCTATCTATCTATCTATCTGTCTGTCTATCTGTCTATCTGTCTATCTATCTATCCATCTATCTAACTATCTCTCTATCTATCTATCTATCTATCTAATGGGCCCCTAATGAATTTGGTAAACTTTATATTCATATAATTCTATTCAAACATAATTAATCATATTCTCTGCTTCACGGAGCGTCTTTCCCGTGAGCAAAGCGCAAACCTGTTTTAACGACTTTGCATTTTAATTAGGAAAGATATTACTCTTATGATGAAATATGTCGACGATGGATTGTTTGGCCCAGACTCGTGGTCCGGCACGTTTTAGCGTCGCAGGAGAGGTTTTGCAAAAGGCAGAGATTGTACAGTGTGGTTGGTGTCCTTTTTTGATCTTTTGCTGCAGATGTGTGAACGTGACTCATGCAGATCCTCTTTTAGCTCCTATGGAAACGCTGGGACAAAACCCGAGGCCCAGGACCAGAGTCTAAACCGGGACAAACAGTGACTCATGCAGATCCTCCCTCTCCCTGTGACTGTCCCGGGGCGTTTCTGCGGAGAATCCCACATAACTCCCATAACCACAAACCTGTTGCTCGTGTAACGCTGACAAACACTGTATACGCATCAGACAGCAGAAGACTATTCCATAAAGTGCCTGTCATTATTATTGGGAGAGAAGTATGCAGGGCTTACATCATACTCCACATATAACTCAATTAAATAAATATATAATAATAATAATAATAATAATGATGATGATAATTAAACCCAAATAAAAATTATATTGAGGATGGTAATGACAACTGGGAAGTAGCAAGACCTCGGAGTATAATATGTATTAATGTACCTTTATAACAGAAAAGTAACTCTCTGTAATCACGGTAACAATCTGAAAGAAAAAATATTAATGATCGCATTGCTTTGTAATTGCTGTACTAATGTAGCTGCTGGAAATGTATGAAATTCTCTTTGGGTGAGGTCTTGTTGTTGTTTTGTTCCTTCGGTGCCATTTTGAAATGTCCTTTTTTTATTGCACTGAATTATTTATTGCACTACGGACTATTTTTTGTCACAAAAGCCTGGGAACATCTCGAAATAAGTTACATTTACTTGACTTAAGTAAATATGCCCTTGGTTTTGAGTAACTACAGATTTCAAGAATGTAAACCTAAATGCAAAGCAATGTTTAAAAGTCGACATTTCTAAGTAAATAAGTAAAGTTGCCCCTGATTTAAGTGACTCATTTTAAGAAATCTATCCATAGGGCAAGTTTTTTTTTTAAAGTGCATATGACAGGTTTTAACCTCTAAGTGTGTTCTCTCGAAAGGAGCCAGCTGAGGTGGCTAGGGCATCTGTTCCGGATGCCTCCTGGTCGCCTCCCTCGGGAGGTGCTCCAGGCCTGTCCTATTCGGAGGAGGCCTCGTGGAAGGCCCAGGACACGCTGGTGGGACTATGTCTCCGAGCTGGCCTGGTGTCGTCTCGGGGTCCCCCCAGAACAGCTGGTGGAGGTGTGCGTGGATCGGGAAGTCTGGGCATCTCTGCTGAGACTGCTGCCCCCGCGACCCGGCCCCGGATAAAGCGGAAGAAAATGGATGGATGGAGTGTGTTCTCTCCAGTTCAGCTTTACCCAAATCTAAATGGTTAAAGCCTATAGGCCAGTGTAGCGTCTCATTGGAATCTAAGACAACTCATCTGAATGGTCACTTATTTGACATTTTTCCCATTGCCTTTTATTGCAGTTTTGTCACATTTCTTTCCACAATTTCATCGCTTTTTGTCACTTTTCTGTTGCTCTGTCGTGCCTTTTTGTTTGTGTTTTTGTCGATGCATTTTCATCCTTGATTTTGTCATTATGCACCTTAAATTAAGAAACAAGATCTAATCGCACTTAAAATTGGTTTAAATAAACTCTTGAAACACTTGAAATAAGATTGTTGTAGATCTTCTTTCTAAAGTTAACAGTGAAATTAGGACGACTTTACTCTTTTCTAAGGGACTTTGACTCTTCATAACCTTTTGCGATGTGGTTTTATATTCTTTTACATTTAGGTTTCCTTTCTAGCGATCACAGACAGGTGTTTGCATCATTAACTAAAAGGTATGTCATAAAAAAACAAAGAAACAATTCACTACATATCCTTAGAAAGTGGGGGGAGGGGGAACAAACCTATGGGTGTCACAATAGGGAAAACCAGTGATTAACAATTCATAACAAAACATTCCTTTAAAGTCGTACAAATGGCGTCAGTAACAGAACAATGTTGTGACTGAAACTCGTGAGGCTCAAACGAGATGAGACCTATAATAATAACGTCCCACGTCTCTGGTCTTAATTGGATCATACGAGTATTTTAGGCAACGCTGCATCACATTTCTGTTGGTCTAATTTCCCAAAGTCCAGGGAGGATCGTGTGATTCACTGTTTGAAAGAGCCTTGTTTGTTTTGAGTTTGCTCAGAGTCATGTGAACGCCTCACGCAAAGCCACCGGCACGCAGCTCCGGGATCCAAGACTGTGAAGTTTGTATTACATATTACTGTTGTATTTATTACTTATGTAGCGGAGTTGCACTACTCTGAGTTACCTCTGACTTACTTTTGGCCAAATATAAACTGTAAATAGTGGTAATTCCACTGAGCAAAAGAGCAGGCGGTGATTTATTCTTCCTCTCGTGTTGTGTTTTGACAACATTAGCAGCTGCAGATCTTATACACCAGTGTGCAACTTGATTTTGTGTATTTTATATGGGATTAGTTTGGCATTTCAATACACCATTAAACCATTAAAATGCGCTTGTACTCGAGGTTCTTAAATTGTTACCGTATTTTGTTATATTCCTCTGTTACTGAAAAAAGTAAGTGTCCAAAAAGGAGCTATTTTAAATGGATGTAACTTATCTCTTTTCCATAAAATACAGTGTAGTATACATTTCAAAATACCTAAAGCCACACCGCGTGCCATTTCAGTCAATAAATAGAATAAAACACATACGTTTATTTTATTAGATGTTTTTGTCATTGAAAAATACCTAAAAAATGAAAACACATAGGAAAAAAATAGACATATGTGGGATTTAAATAGATTAGGTCCTCATCAAATCCATTCTTTGTCGACTTACTGCAAAATCAGCATTCTCTGTGTCTTGTCGCTCATTATTGTAGGAGCATGTTTTGTATTGGCAACAGTAAAATCCATAATTCCACACAGTGTGCATTTAGAACTGTCTTCTAATGCTGTGGTTCTCAAGAGCCTTAACCAGAAAACATTGAAAATACATAAAAAGCAACATCTAGTAATGGCTGCACGCTAAATACTGGTCTAAACTGGTTTATGCCCAGATAAATGTATGTATCCTCTAAAAATGAATGTTTCTGGAGGTGGTGATACTTATGTCTAATATTTTATGAAGTACATGTGAAGAGTTTGAAAAAGCACTATTTGCGGGAATACCTGAAGAAATTGTACTTTTTGGAGTAGTTATATCATTCAGTACTTTTTCTTCTACTTGAGTAATATTGTAATGAAGTATCTTTACTCCTATTTGAATAAAAAAACAGTTCAAGCCAACCTATAATAATTGTAGTTTGTGTTTCGAACCCCTTTTTTCTCCCAGAAATATAAATTTAATATGTTATTATGGTATTTTCTTTGAAAATACAAGGATTTTTTAAAATATTTTTTTTATCATTTCATGTTTGGATTCTCATAATTTATTTCACAACTGAAACATAAATCAGACTTCGGGACCCCGAGGCGACACCAGGCCAGCTCAGAGACACAGTCCCACCAGCGTGTCCTGGGCCTTCCCGAAGGAGGCGTCCAGGAGGCATCCGGAACAGATGCCCTAGCCACCCCAGCTGGCTCCTTTCGACGTGAAGGAGCAGCGACTCGAGTCCGAGCTCCTCCCGGGTAACTGAGCTCCTCACCCGATCTCGGAGGGTGCGCATCTCTATCCGTCCCTCACTCGTGAACACGACCCCGAGATACTTGAACTCCTCCAAATTAAAACGTGACGATTTTCGAAGCGGATAAAAAGGGGTACTTTATTGTAAGGCGTAATAACACCTTACACCTAATATTTATGACTTGCACACGGTTAACCCGACCCTTTTCACAACTTAAAAACGTGATATTGGTAATAAATCCAGTAAATCTTGTATGAAAAGAAAATATAAGTTTATTGAGGTTTCCGAATCCTGCCCACCCTCCACAGTAAAACACAGGGAGACGTTCAGGATGTGACATAAATACATCGAGAGGCGAGAATCAGATCCATTTACTTTACATAGAGTTCTCGAGAAACATGGAAACTAGAAACATGAGTGAGCAGGTTCAGACGTCTGTTCAGTTCTTGGGCGAAGATTCTGTTCACATCCAGCATCAGCCGACAACGCCGTCCCATCTGGAGTGGACGAATGATGGATCCACGTCACTTTAAAGTCGTTACGTCACGGAATATATGAATGAGGAGCACTCGAGATGGGACGGTGCCGGGTGTGAACGAAAACCTCTCGTTAACGACCCAGAATCGCGAACAAAAGCGTTTCCCGAGCAAATCACTGAATATTGAAGGTAAAAAAGGTCTATATTTAGGAACAAGCTACATAATATTCCAGTATTCTCCGAAGTTTGATGTTTTTTTATTATTATCCTGGACAGCAAAGACTTGTTTCGCGATGAAATGGAAGCCTTTAAACTAGATCCAGGTTCTTTGCTTCCGATACCGAGGGTTTGAGAATTTGCCGATACCGGATATTCACCGATACCAAGAGACTTCCTTAAAAGTGGCTTTGTCTTAGTGGAAAAGGGAATGGTCCCCTTTTCTCCATTGCAAGATCAATAAAGTCTCATCTTTCCTTATGCTGTTAAAGATCAATTATCAGTTATATATTTTAAAAACTAATGGAAAACATTTAACAGAATAACTGATTAGAAATGTTACAACAGCATTTCATAAACTTAAACACAAACACTTGGCCGCTCAGGCAGTGGTTATTTTATTAGGCTACATTAGAGGTTATTTCTATCATAGTTTCTGACCCACGCTTGATTATTTGCCATTAGCATTAGCACGCTCCCGCTAGCTTTAGCATGCTGCTACTAGCCGCGGCATTTTGCGCGGCGATCCAAAAAATACACTTGGGAGGTTAAAATTAACTCTGCGATGAAATTCTCCAAAATTCAAAATGACACACGGCATGTCCATATTCACTTCAATTTAATTAGTGAAAGTTGTGTTTTAAAGGCGGTGAAAGCCAAAACTGGTATTGGTTCATACCCAATATATTAGTTTAAACAATCCTTTCACTCGTTCATAAACGGCAAAATCTTTTCCTAAATCATTTGCACGATTCGACGCTAAATTCCTGCAAAAAAGGATAAACCAAAACAAAAATTGCTCTTCTGCTGTCCAGGCGGATTCAATCTCTACATATTCAGTGATTTGTCCAGTTTCTTTTTTCACACTTCGTTGTTGACACGTCGCCAACTAACTAGAATAAAGTTCAGGCGTTTCTCTCCGTACGGGTGTCGTTATTGGTGAAAAATACAGATAAAACATGTCTTTACTGGGCTCCCATCTCCTCAGACAAGACTTGTAACTTTCCTAACTCCGTGGAACCTGGAAACGGACTTAAATGTCGGAAAACAAAACTCTAAAAAAGGAAGAAAAAAAAAGGGAACGTGGAGTTACCTTTCTCACAATGTCTTTTCTTTTGTAGACGTTTCCACGGCGATGGCTGCGTAGTATGGTAGTAGTAGGTAATGCGATAATGAAACGTACTCGGACTAAAACAAATCCTGGTTTCTGTGTTTTTAAGGCAAATTTAACAGACTTATTTGACAACACTGAACTAGACGAGTTTGTGTCGTGTTTATATAGGCGCCTGAGGACATGCATGAGGGAGGGGCCGGTGACGGGTAAAAGAGGCAATTTGAACCACGATTATAGAACTTTATGGACTCTTTTAAACCAGGCAAGTACTCAAACTTCAATCCACTTAATTATTTTACATTTTGAAGTCTTTACATCCTGGTTATTATCAGAAGGGTCTAAAGCAGTGGTTCTCAACTGCAATGACTCCGAGACCCACCGCCACCCTCGGATGATCCCAATAAGAATTTAATTTGTTACATATATTGTAAAATACAGCTTTTTCTCTCACACAGATCGTTGTTAAATAAGCATTAAATGAGCCTGTTGAGCTGAAACCATAATCAAAACATCTCAGCAGCGCCATTAACAGACTCGGGCGGTATTGAGGATAAATATTTAAAGACCCGCTCTTGGGTTGGGATCCAAAAGCGGGTCCAGGGCACATTCTTCTACATTCAATATTGTCCTCTTTAACCTCTTAACTGAGCGCTTTTTCTCCAGTTCAGCTTTACCCAAATCTAAAAGCTTCTCGACTGGAGCTTACAGCCTATAGGCCAGTGTAACAACCAGCTGCTCTTTTTCCTTGTTTTGTTGCCGTTGCATTTTCATCACTTTTGTCACTCTGTTGTTTTGTTTTTTTTTACTTTTTTGTCATGTCTTTGTTGCCATTTTTTCAAGACGCTTTTAGATTTGGGTAAAGCCAACCTGGAGAAAATGTGATCGGTTCAGATGGGGGGTTAAGAGGAAACATCTGAATCTGTAAAAATGACTTGTTTTAGTCATATTTTTAGCTTTATTAGACTTTTTTTAATGTTTGTTCATGAATTTGTGGAGAAGTGACAGTATTCAATTCAATCCTTACTTGGGTCGCGGCTCGTCATCCTAGGATTATGGTGGGTCCAGTTGAGAACCACTGGTCTAAAATACCTAAAGTCTTGTAATGACTGTTGACTCGGGCGGATTGTGACGTCGGCATTGTGAGTGATTCGCGCTCTTATCTCACAGCAAGGTCACGGGTTGGATTCCCCTGGCTGTGTGGAGTTTCCAAACAGTTCTCCCCTTATCTACGCGGGTTTACTCCGGGTGCTTCGGTTTCTCCAGGCTAACAGTTAGCGCACAGGCTAATCCTCCAGCTAGACGCTTCTGGACTTTTTAAACTTCACAAAAACTCACAACGATGGCGCCATTTCCCCCAGAGTTTTCTTACAACTATAATCCACTGCCGCCCAACGTTGTTTACAATGCGTGGCATGTTTAAGGATTGCTAAATGTATGCGGTCAGGCGTTAACCATTAATGGGCTTTTTCCTTTTTTTTTTAGCACCCTATACCGAAACTCTCGGACTAAAATAGCTTTCACCATAGTTACAAATTGCCCCTTTCAATCTCCAAACACAAAGCTTTCACTTGACTACGTCGTACATGACTTTATCCCACAGACTTCCTTTCCATTGCCGTTTCATTCTAGCATTTCATATTTGATTCTTTTCGTGAGCCACGTTATTGTTCGTGTCGCGCGTGTGTTCCATGCGTTTACTGGGTTGTGTTACCGTGTGTGTGTGTGTGTGTGTGTGCGTGCGTGAGTTGCGAATCGTTCCTGTCCGTTAAAGTGTCTGGCTCACACTCGTTTTGTCCTGAACTAAAAACAAAAAAAAATAATAATACAGTCTTCGTTTTGCGGGTCTGGCGGCGGCGGCGGCGAGGGGGAGAGACTTTAGCGAATGGCCTTGACTGGACTCTTGAAGCTGGAGGCTGCCTGGAGCTGCAGCTGGTAGGCCATGGGGTGGATCTTGAAGCCGTACAGCCTGAAGAGAAAACAGACAGAGTTGCATTAATTAGCAATCAAACAAATTAAGTAAACCTCTTAACCGCCGCCTTAAAGGGATATTTCAGGATTTTTGACATAGGGCCTCATTTCCCAGTTATCCAGAGTGTTGTTGTTGACGTCTGGAGATATTTTTTTCTTAAATTCATGCAGTTCTTATATTTGAAGAGTCTAGTGGCGCTAGGCTAGGGCAAGGCTAAAGCATTTCTATGGTATCAGTTAGCCTGCATTAAAAACAGTCTGACCCACTCCACAGTGCGCCTGAGGCAAATCACTTATAACGCCAGACTACCCATATGAATGTCTGTGTTAATAGAATAATTTTTGAAATATAACCGACTTCACACATGAATTACCGCATTTTGAGGGACTATTTTCGCGCAGATCACTCCGCCGCTGCGTCAGCTTACAGCCGCGAAGCTGATGCTGCTCAAATAAGTTATTTTAAATGCTAAATGGTTAAAATTATTCTATCGACACAGACGTTTATATCGTTAGTCTGGCGTTATAAGTGATTTGCCTCAGACTGTTTTTAATGCAGGCTAACTGTTACCGTAGAAATGCTTTAGCCTAGCGCCACTAGACTCTTCAAATATAAGAACTGCATGAATTTAAGAAAAAAATATCTCCAGACATCAACAACACTCTGGATAACTAGGAAATGAGGCCCAATGTCAAAAATCCTGAAATATCCCTTTAACAGAGCGCATTTTCTCCAGTTTTACCCAAATCCAACAGCTCATCGACTTTTTCTTTTTATGTCACTTTTTTTCTTACTTTTTTTTTTTTTTTTTATCTGTTGTGTTTTTGTTGCCTCTTCATTGCTTGTTTTGTCATGTTTGTCAAGTGAGACTCAACTTCCTCTAAAGTTGACGAATTGGACGCCGTGTTTTGACCACATTGAGATCACGGAAAATAATTAAACTTGCGGTAAAAAGTCTCTGAAAATGGTGTTCCAACTCTGCAAGAAGCCTGGCAGAGTTGGAACACTCCGAGGGCGGGACTTTGGGCGCCGCTTGTGTGACAGCGATTGTTATTATAATAATGTTTTTTCCCAGGCAAATTTGTACAAAGCCTTTGATGCACGCCCACACCTTTTGTAGTGGAAAAGTTTTAACAAGAGACCGGGTTATTTGTTTTCCGGGCACCGTTGTGTATCCACTGCCGCACTTGTAAAAATAATCGTGCACAAGACTAACCGCGGCACAAACTGGTTGGCGGGCCTCTTGGGTCTGTACTCGGGATGGACCATGAACAGCATGTGAGGAAACCCGGTGCCGAAGTAGGCCCCGTCCGTGTGGTGGTGCCGGGACGACTTGGGGGTGTAAACGTCCATGCATTTGGGGCAGTAGAGCTTGACCATGGCCTCGCCCGGGATGTCCGACAGCCCTGGGGAAAGAGCATTTGGTATTAAAACGTGAAAGGAGACTGCAAGGCCGAGATCAAACTTTGAACAATGTCAAATACAGCTTGAAGAATAGGGCTGGGCCATATCGTATCGCATATCGTTATCGCGATATACTGTTTTAATATCGTTGTAATTTTTTATATCGTTGTGGACACAATATAATTTATGTTACGCTCCATCAGAGCAGCATAAACGGTGAATGAAGAACACGGGGACACGTGCTGAAAAAGTTAAAATGAAATAGAGGATGTAAACTGCTTGAGTAGATCATATTTGGAAGACAATTGTGCCGTAAAAAAAATAAAAAGAATAAAATATCACTGAATGAATCTTCCCAATAGGCGTAAGGCTGGGATTTTGAAGTAATTCGTCCATTGTCAATTATATCGTCAAATATATCGTTATCGTGATATTTATTTTTTCATATCATGATATAGATTTTAGGCCATATCGCCCAGCCCTATTGAAGAATATCCTTGAACGTTAGGCTTTTTAGTCTTGGTTTAGTCTCACCAGCTCCTGATTATACTTTTTATTTGCTAATCATAAAATTACAAATGAAAACCAAATAATTTCTGAGATGGTACTTGCTTAAGTTTAAGTAAATATCTAATCCACAAAAACAACACTCTGGTTCGAGTTGGGGCGAGGGCAGGAGTGACGCTGCCCCCTCACTGTCAAAGCACGTCATTACACTAGTTTACAAAAACATTCTTTAACCTCTTGAACAGAGCTCATTTTCTCCACTTTGGCTTTACCCAAATCTAAAAGCTTCTTGGGAAACCTGTGAAATACAAATACAAAATACATTGTGTTTTCAAAAAGCTTGTCCAATAAAAGGAACCTTTTCCCACAGGACCAGTGCTTAATTTGTAAATTAGTAGTTTCAGGAACACTTTTGGTCTGATGTGACGGATTGGGGGGACAGACCAAAACATTTGCCGGAAAACTCTCATTAAACACCATTATATCAGATCAAATGTTTCCCGGATCCTTTACCCTGAAAAACTGAAAATTCCCACACAAAATTAAGCACTGCACATGACCCGCCCTCATGGCCTGTGTAAACAGTGTTTTCTTTTTTTTCCTATCATGTGTCATCCTGGGAAAAAAAGAAAAGTGTTTAAATTCATAGGCACCGATTTATGTTCTTCCCAGTGGGTGCCCAGTCCCAAAAAAAAAGAAAGTCGAGGCTGGAATAGGTCGCGTTCACGATTTAGAATTCCATTTCAGTTGGAGGGCAGGTGTCAATACAACTCTATGGGAGAGAAACAGTTTTTGAAAGAAATTTCCAAAAAGAAAATGTCCAAATGTTTTCTCTGATCATCATGTGACAGTGATTGGATTCACAAACCTGACATGTGAATTTTATGGCTGAAAGTCCTTTCTACTGGCCAACATCAAGCACATGTTTTTGAATATTGTCTCCACTTTTGGACGCCTTTGTGACGAAATAATTAGACATATGTTCATATGAGCTGAAGATATGACTTTGAACTTTGTGTCAGTTTTTGTTTCATGTGAATTGGCCTCAGGAATTACAGAGAAATTAGCAATGATTTAAGACTATAAATCTGCATTTTGAGCGTTACTATGGTTACGGCCGTGGAATTTTCAGTTGCCCTCCACCTCAATGTTAAACTATAGGCTCTTTAGAATGTTGTGATGTCACGTGAACGCTACCTATTGATCTCACAGCCTCGTGGATGGGAGCTCTACCTATGGAGCGAACAGTCTGATTATGCCCGCGGCAAGTGCCAATTAGTTGAACCCGTCTTGAATTAGAGAGATTAGCCAAACTCGGCGTCCCTTTGGTGAAACCCAGTAAACGCAGCTTTAATTGTTGTGCCTCACATAAGCCAGGATTTGGAGCCTAAGCTGAGCTTTACTGACCCAGGTTTATGAAATAGCCCTCAGAACACTGACAAACGCAACACTTGTAGAATTCAAGTAACACAGTTTAGATGTAATTGTTTAATTGTTGGCGCCCCCAGAACCCGAGTTTCTCTGCTCCGCCTCCCTCTCTTTCCTTTTTCCCCCGGCACGGCGAGCACAGGCACCGAGGAACATGACACGATGCAAACGTCAGGGCATTTGAACTCGTGTTTGCTGATTGATTTACTGCGGGTTGTTTGTTGCATGTGCGTGATCTTCCTCCTTGCGCTGCATCCTCATTTCGCAGCAGCACGTTTCTATAGCTCATTGTTCTCGTTGAATTCGGGCCATTATTGTCAAGCGTGTCAATTAAACAGCGGCGCAAATACACAGTGACGTGCACAGACATTGTGAGGGGCAGGTCCTCAACCAAGACAAAAGGGGAACTCATAACAATCAATCAGGTTATTTTGTTTCATAAAATGGGAAATGGTTCAGCGCTTCATGAGGCGCCGTTCATTTCCAGTACGGACTGTGACTCACCGATGGGGAGCATTGGCTGATTCTCGCAGTAAACTCTGGGGCAGTAGCCGAAGTCGCCTTGTTGATATTTCTCCAGCTACAGTGAAGAAACAAAAGAGTAAGGCTTGATAAAAATGCATTTCAGACATACCGTATACTCCACTAAAGCCTCAAAGACACAATGGTAGCTCTGCTTTGGCTGAAAACAATGCGTGGCCGAGGCTTTACCTTTTTAATCTCGTAGTAAGACTTTAAATTTGCAGGGGTCCATGGAATTATTTCAGATTTCAAAATTAACTTAAAGGTTTAATGATATTTTAGCTTCATTTTGAAAAACAACACTATAATAATAGAACTGAAGTGTTTTTATTTGGACCACAATCTTCTGACACTGTGTTCCCCTCGGCCTCTTCTCTCCCAGACACCTTTTAGTGACTCTTTTTTTTTTTGTACTTTGAGAAGCAGATTTCTTTGGTTGTTAAAAATAGCTTCTTCCAGCTCAGACAGATGGCTAAACTAAAGCCAATCCCAACACAAAAGAACTTCAAAACATTAACACATGCGTTTATCACCAACAGACGGGGCTTCTGCAACTCATTGTACTCAAGCCTTCCACAACGTTGTCTCAACAGCAGCAAGATCTCGCATCACTGATCTCTAAACCCCTCACTCAAATTCTTTCCACTTACTGCATGTCCCCACGATAAAACCAGGGGCGATCGAGCCTTTGCTGGGGCGGCCCCCCAAGCTCCGGAATGTCCTACCACTTCAATTAAGATCGTGTCCTCCTTACCATATTTAATCAAACTTGCCTTTGAAATTATATGTTTGACTAATATGTCTTTTTGTTTGTTTTTCTTGGGATGTGCAACAGTGTTTTTGGAAATGGTGTTGTACTGTGTGATTATTTTTGACGGTTTGCGCTGTAAGCACTTTGGTGTGACGACTCCACTTGACTAAATTCTGAGTAATTGGAGTTTAGTCGACCACGTTGCGAAAATATTGGCAGAATTCTGAAAAATTAAGGTGTCAAGGGGTCGGCGAGGTAACAAAGGTCGGGAACCATTGCTTTTTGTAACGCTGCACGAGTGTTCAAATACTGAGGATGACACAGTTTCGTACCATTTGAGCGATGCCTCGGTTTGTGAGGATGTACCGAGCGTGAATCAGACCGTACAACATCTCCGCTGCCTGTTCGATCAGATCACTCTGGTTAGGATTGTCCTCCAGCTCCTCGTCTGAAAACATGGGATAATAAAGTTCAAAAATATCACAAAAGGCAGAGAGTAGAAACTTCAAATAAACAGGGAGGGAATTTCCAAGCACCACAAAGGGTGTCATAGCTAAAAAAGGAAACCGCACACACAAAGCAACAATTGAGGTTCGCACTCTGTCCCATTGGTAGAGTAGAGACATCAAATGCTAAAGCTGTTTATCAAAGCTGTTCACGAGTAATATTGACTGACCTGGTTCGAGGTCCAGGATCATGTCCAGAGCCTGTCGATAGTGAGGGACCTGTTCATTGAGACCCGTCAGGTTGAACTTGTCCTGAATATAGTCTTCATCAACCTGAAGTAAAGAACAACATATTCATTTTTAGGTGACACTTAACGATCTTATAAAGTATGGAGAGTTTGCATAATTGTAATAATAATGTACTAGTTTTGTGTGCGGCGACTGAATGAAATGAGTTGAAGAGCAAACTTTAAGTTCGTCTTAAAGAAAGAGATGTACCCCATGAACCGGTATATTAAATGACCGTACTTCAATAAAACGACCAGATAATGAATACAATTGTAAAGATGCCTCTAAAAATAAGAATCTGCCTGGCCAATCCAGCCCATTTGAATGTTGCATACATTTGTGACAACGTAAAGGCTCTCAAACACGTTTTATACAAGCACGTGCAATTATAAAACGTCATAGATATACGTTTAAGATAATGCAGTCAATGATGAAAAGACTCACCTCACAGAAAAACTCATTTCCTCTGAGTCCGCAAAACCAAGAAATCCACGACACCTCTTCTGAGCTGCTCATCTCTGTAAAACAGTCGACTTTAAAACCCAATCACTGAATATAAAACAACATATATATACAAAGAAAGGAATTATAAGTGAAATGAGAAAGGATGCTTGAGAAGTACTTAATGATTGCGATGGCTAAGCTAACGCAGCTAGTATAACAATATTAGCATTACATTTATTAATGAGGCCTTCGATTAAACCAGTCTTGCTCGTACCGACCATTTACTTTAGCTGTACATTAGATCCGTTCACAGTACATTACATACTTAACCTCAAGAGATAATAATTACTGAAACCGGTGTTAGCATGTACGCTAAATGCAGGCTAGCACTAAAGACACCAATATGGCGCCTCGTAGCAAAGGGCCACCCAAATATCAGCCTTTAATTCGGGCTTTTTGTATGATCGTTCAGCGTTTTAGGCCAATCGTTTCAAAAATGAAAAAAATCATTACCTGATTTTAATCGTTTATTCCTCTGGAGAAACCGAAAGTCTCAATTTAAAGGTTATTTTTTGATGTAAATAAAATGGGCACCGCCTGGACTCGGGGTGAGACTCTTCTTCGTGGGTTTCTTCTGATGATGCGCAACATGGCTATGACAAAGTGCTGCTGCCACCTGCCGTAGATCTAAAACGGGCCTCTCCAAATGTTTTTTTTTTTTTTTTACCCTAGTACCTGTATGTGAGCCACTTTTTCGAAACAAAAATGGCAGAGACCAATTTATGACTATGCTTCGATTACAATAGCACTTAGAAGGAGTTCTTTCTGGAGTTAACAGCTCAAATCGCGTTTCAACACAAAAAATAAATACAAGTGTCCTTTCACCTTACCAACACGTTTGCAACTCTGTACATTTATTTATTTTTTATTATTATTTATTTATTACTATTAGACACAGCATTTTTACATTTCTAGATTTTTACTTGCAACGTACAGCTTGGTTTGGCAAGATCTGTTTAATGGGAAAGTGTTGTATTCTACATTAGACCGTGCCATTCTCAACATCCACTTGTAAGAGAATAGTTGTTTAAGTATCTGTGCCAGGTCATGGGGCCAGACTTTCCTCACCGCAGACACCTCCCAGTGATGGAGTCGTTTTTTCGGTAGCCTCATATTGAAAAAGTCAAAGCTCCAGTTATCCAGTCAATAAAGAGCGACACAGCATCATTTTCCATTAAATCAAAAGTAGTTTATTTAACTTTGCCTTCTCTGTATAACTTTTATTATAATAAGACACTTCTCTGCTTGTACATTGCTCCCTTAAACTAAAATGGCAACATTTTTTTGTGGGAATGTAAGTTGGGGTAGACAAAAAGAAAAAGAAAACTTGGATACATACATGTGTGTATATTATGCTTTCATTAATAAAACCTTAGATGCTAAAACGGCTCCAACCACTTTGAATTTCCAGAGTAAAAAAAGCCGGAAATCTATTACAATCTTTAGAGTATTTCTCAGATACGCTACGCTTTTATTTTTTTCTTCTTCTATACAAACATTAATGCACACTTCATCAACATGAGAGAGGAGTTAAGGAGGGATGTGGTATGTCTGCCAGTGTTAAAAGTGAACAGTTTAGGCCAGTAACAGGCAAAGAGACACATGCTCTCAAGTCAAAAAGGGAAATCAGACGTCACCTGTTTTAAAATATTCAATTACTTTACATATACACACAGTTGAATGTATGCATGTGGATGTATTCAAGAAAAACAATAGATTTAGAATTATATTGGTTAAATAAATGGGCTTAAGCGCTCTCCTTAATATGCCGTACTGTACTGTAGCCCTATGGTCCCCACCCTTGACCGACTATTAACTTTTCATTTATAAATCGAAGATGCCAAGAAAAAAAAACCAAACACACGCATGCCACGCACTTATACACGCACACCAAATAAAATGCCCAAACATCGGGACGTCCCAAAAACTGTTGTCAGTAAACGAAAAACAAAACCCCAACTTACAGCAGTGATTTGAGTGAACACGTTCAGCCATTTTTGTTAAGTTTCTTCTTTTTTTTTTTTTTTCTTCTTTTTTTTTTAACCATCTTAACATCACAGATTTTATATTTTCCCGTCTGAACACTCGAGGTTAGCATTATTCATTGCAGTGGAAAAGAAGCGAAAACAACCGTGTGGTGAAATGTAGGTCCCAAGTTGTTTTGAGTTCAGCCCCGGTTAAAGCGCATTAGGGCTAGCATGAGTCCGGTCTTCTCTTTGAGGCGTTTGTAGCCCAAAAGTACTAGAAACCAAAGAGATGAATGCAGGTCATAATAAAAGGAGTGCTTATAAGTACACATTAACAAACCTATGAAAGTCACACATGTTCATATCCAGACTTGCACACGTTTCATTCTCCTACGATTACCTGAAGTTTATTTGTGAAGTGAAATTATAAGCTTTGTTGAGAAAAAAATCCACCGAGTTAGTTGTGTAATTCAGTCCTCAAATGGTTAACAAAATTCAGATGAGAAGAAATTAGACTATACTCCATAAGTGAATGTACATTTGATGCAGGTTAAGAAAGATGCTACGAAGAGGCTTGATGGGGAATAGGCGTTTAAGCCTAAAAAAGAAAAGAAAAGAAAAAACAGTCTGACAAAAAGTAAATCGAGGAGTAACAGCAGGTCAAGGGAAAAAAGGAACACAGCCAACACGTAGAAATTATTATTTTTTTTTTAAATTCTTTATATTTGACAGTAGGTCAGTGGACTGAGGAACTAGTGGTGTGTGGACCACCTCTCAAAAAATACTGTTTATATACCGTTCAAAACATAAGCCCCAATTGCAAACTAGCTTCAATCAAAGCTACAATATTGCTAGATTGGGCGCTGAACAGATCAGCAAACATGACTAAGTAGAATGACAAAGCATGACAAAATTGATTTAATAGTACCTGGGGGGTTTGTTCAAACTCACCAGTTCCAGTCCACTCCTACTGTGTATGGTCTAAACAGAAACGGAGGAACCAATAGATTTGGGATTGTTTCATAAAAGATGTTTTAATGACCTGCTGTCAATGACAAAACATCTGTTAAAGTGGAAATTGAAAGAAGGATAAGTCACAGACATTTTACATTGTTCTTGTTAAAAGATGACACTGCACTGCCCCCTGCAGCCCGAGTGTGGTACAGACAAATACAGGTACATAAATATAAAAGTTAGATCCAACACTGACAATTATTCCCACATTTTCACTTCACTCTTTCTCTCGTATCCCACTGTTTTCTGATTTCATTGTGCTTTAGAGGCATTTGCGTGGAGCTCATACAGACGTGCACCTCAGAACCACATGCTTCAATCCAAGAACCTCAGGCGAAAGGTCATAGGGCACAACTGAACAAACAGAATTTACATCAAACGGACGGTCGTTAATGTGGGCAGAGGTGAACACATCTCTGTACAATGCAACGTCTCCATCTGCTGTGGGACAGGGCTGTAGCTGAAATGTTAAAATGATTCACTTTCTATTTTTTGGGGAGGGCCAGTTGCCCCGTCTCTCTCCTCGCCCACCGCCGTTGGCCCCTGGTCCCCCTCCAGGAGGCATGCGGGGGCCTTTTCCTCCCCCTCCTCCATGGTTGACCCTACGATTCTGCCGTTCCATCCCAGGGCGCTGGCTGGAGAAGCTTCTTTTGTTGGAGGCGAGCTCCTTGCCGGACAGGTCGCCAATGTTTGGCCCACTCCGCCCCGAGTGGTGTCCGTGATGGTGGTACTTTCCGCCGCCGTCGCGCTCTCTGAACTCTGTGAAGTCGCTGCTCTCAGAGGCCGTCTCCCACTCCTCGTTGGCCTGGTCTGAGTTCTGGTTGGTGAAATCAGGGGACTTGGCACCGTGATGGCGGGGGCCATGGGGCGTCCCACTGTTGCTCTGATTGTAGTGGTGATGGTGGTGGTTGTTGGTGTTCAGCGTGTTGTGGTTGGAGTTTGGGGCATTGCCTGAAGGGGGCAGAGTAGCCCCATTGGTTTCAGCAGTAACAGCATTAACGGATGGCGATGAGGGCCGTCCCGTGCCAATCACCCCCACTCCTCCATTGATACGAGCTGCATTCTCACGCTCCTTCAGCCTCCTGAACCGTGGGGGCTTGTCCTGTTGGTGCTGGGACCGGCCATGGCGCCTGCGTCTCGGGGGCCTCTCAAAGCCACTGGGGGGAAACCCGCGGTTTGGAAGGGGCAGGGTGTTGGGGCCTGCAGTATTGGGTGTGGAGTTGGATACTTGTGTGCTGACTGCCCCGTTCTCAGTGGCTGCTGGAGCAGGGGTGGAGGCAGGCAGAGTTTGGGGCGGTCCCTGGCTCACAGGTGGAACTCCTTCAGTGGACTTCTCCTTTTTCTCGGTGTTTGCGCCTCGTCCCTGGTCTTTGGAGCCTGGTGCTTGGTGTTGTTGTTGTCTTCGAGCTGAGGCGGACTTGTTGGGTCCCCCATGTGATGTAGAGATGGGCCCGACCCGGTGGCCCCCGACAGGACCTCCCATGTTGCCACTGCCACGGTACATGTTAGACCCGCTGCTACTGCCACCCCTGCCCCGTCGGGAGGGAACCCCTCTGGGCGTGAACACTCTGGTCTGGTTGGCTCTTGGTGGGGCAGAGAGATGGGCACTAGGGGTTTCTGGCCCATTCTTGGTTGGTTTAGGATGGTCCTCTTTGTCTGAGGGCCCTAGGTCACTGGTCCCGCTCTCACTGCCAGTCTCTGAGCCCCTCTCTCTTCTTCTTTTGGGAATCTCCTCGTATTCTGAGCCCTCACTGCGGGTCTCGCTCCTGTTCCTGGCCCTGGCTGGATTATGCTGGGACCGGTCTGGCCCATGTCGACCCCCTGCTCCTTCGCCTTTTGAGTCCTGGTGGTGTCCCACAGATGAGCGGAAGTCTCTTCCAGTGCGGCCGCTCATCCTGCCGCGGGACGTACCTCCTGGGCCCACGCTGCCAGTGTAGGAGCCTCTGTAGCCGCGCCCTCTGCCATAGAACTCGCCTCCACGTCCACGACCGCCTCGCCCTTTGGCAGGACCTCCATGTGGGGCAGACCTCTCAAATGAACGCTCCCTGTCCCTCCTGCCAGGGCCTGTGGAGGACAGCTCTGTGTCTCTTGGACCTCGTCCAGAGGATCGCTCTTTGCCCATGTTTCTGGGTTTGGGGTTTGTGTCCTCTTTTGGGGCAAGTGTATTCTGAGACGCAGAGGGAGCGGAGGTGGACTGAGCTCCATCCTGCTCTTTGTCTTTGCCAAAACTGGACTTCTCTCCTTCAGCTTCTTCTTTCTTCATTTCTTTGAGAGCTGGTTTCTTGATGGGACCGGCCCGTTTGTTGGGGTTCCCTCCAGTTTGTTGCAGTGGTTTATGCTCGGAACCGTGGTCATCTCTGTTGCCCCTTCGGCCATGTCCCACTGGGTTACTGCCAGGTCGTGGGCCCCACTGTGTCTCCGTTTTGTGCTCCCGGGGGCCTCTTTGGTTCGGTTTGGGATGGGGATGTTGCTGGGGATGTTGCTGCGGAGACTGGGCAGGGGCTGGGGGGCTGGTTGCTGTGTGAGGGGCGTAAGCTGGGCCCGCTTTGTCCTGTTTGAGGTGGGTGGAGCCAGTGTTGGTGCGCTCACTGTGGTCATCTCTTGGGGCAGGCTGAGGGTGCAGGCCTTTGGTCCCATCGTCCCGGGTCGAGGTGGAGGACGAAGATGAGGAGCAGGAAGAGGGCAGCGGTGGGGAGGCATCGGTCTTCTTTGGGGGGGCCTCGCTTACCCTGTCCCGGTTACCCTCGCTCTTATGGTGCAGAGGGAAGTGGGGCTGCTGGAGGTGAGCAGCAGCCTCAGGGGGGTGGTCTGGACGCCCGTTGCGGTCATAATGCGGATGTGGAGCACCCCAGATTTGGCTCTGCTGCATCCCCCGAGGTGGGCCCTCATCCTGGTGGCCGAAGCCCCTCTCTGTGCCTCTTTGGTGGGGCAGCCTGCCTCCTTGTTCTGGAAAGTTACTGTAGTTTCCCCGTCCGCTTATGTAGTGATGTGGATGGCTCCCAACCTGCGCCCCAACTGGAGGAGGAGTTTGGTTGGATGTCCCAGTGGAGTTGGGCTGCTGGATGGGACCCAAACCAACCTCACGCATGCGATGAGGGGGTGTGTCACTCCTAGGATCAAAAAAACATAATTTAACTGTTATCCACAATGTGATTTAATTTCTCTCACATAATTACTTCTGAAAGCTGTGGTAATGATTTTTTTGCAATGTAAACTTTTGGCACCAATGATTTACATTTTAAAAACTGCATTTGTGATGGAAAAACCCCACACACCGTCTAGATATTGCTGCATTTCCCCCTTAGTATGACACATTGCAGTGTGTATCTATACAGTAAAAGGCAGGGCTCGTACCTGGGTCCTTTGGGCATGTCTTCATCGTCCAGTGGCTGTTTTTGCCTCAGAGGAGACGTCAGCCCGCGGCCCTCTGCCCCTCCAGGGAAAACCTCTGGACTCCAGGCCAGTTTAGGGTCCATGGGAGGGGTTCCACGATGTGGATGTCCCTGGTGCTGCTGCCGGTCAAAGGGGTCTGAGCCGGAGCCTCCAGAATCAGACCGCTCACGTCCAATGAGACCTTTAACACAACATAGAACAATATTTTAAAGAGAAGCCATCGCAAAAACAAACTTTTGTGTTGATTACAATACAAAGATGCACACACCAGAGGGGTGCATGCCTGTTGAGTAGTAGTCCATTGGAGGGGGGCGGCCCTGCATCATTCGGGGATCCATATAAGACATCATCATCCAGCGTGGGTCAAAGTTCAAGGGCAGAGGCGGCTGTCGCACCATGTTGCTGGGCTGGTACATAGGCCCCTGCTTTGGCCCTGGACCCTGCTGAGGACCGGAGCCTGGAGAAGGGCCCTGAGGCTGAGGGGACAGCTGGCTCTGGGACGCCTGCCACTGCTGCTGCTTCAGCAGCTGCTCCTGAAGAGAAGAAACAGTGGGTTAAAGACATGGTTTACATCAGATAAAACAGTCTGATCATCGCAACAGCTGGATAAGATATACAGTGCCTTGCGAAAGTATTCGGCCCCCTTGAACTTTGACCGTTTGCCACATTTCAGGCTTCAAAACATAAAGATATAAAACTGTAATTTTTTGTGAAGAACCAACAACAAGTGGGACACAATCATGAAGTGAAATGAAATTTATTGGATATTTCAAACATTTTTAACAAATAAACAACTGAAAAATTGGGCGTGCAAAATTATTCAGCCCCTTTACTTTCAGTGCAGCAAACTCTCTCCAGAAGTTCAGTGAGGATCTCTGAATGATCCAATGTTGACCTAAATGACTAATGATGATAAATAGAATCCACCTGTGTGTAAACAAGTCTCCGTATAAATGCACCTGCTCTGTGAGAGTCTCAGAGGTCAGTTTAAAGCGCAGAGAGCATCATGAAGAACAAGGAACACACCAGGCAGGTCCGAGATACTGTTGTGGAGAAGTTTAAAGCCAGATTTGGATACAAAAAGATTTCCCAAGCTTTAAACATCCCAAGGAGCACTGTGCAAGCGATAATATTGAAATGGAAGGAGTATCAGACCACTGCAAATCTACAAGCTCCGGCCATCCCTCTAAACTTTCAGCTCATACAAGGAGAAAACTGATCAGAGATGCTGCCAAGAGGCCCATGATCACTCTGGATGAACTGCAGAAATGTACAGCTGAGGTGGGAGACTCTGTCCATAGGACAACAATCGTATACTGCACAACTCTGGCCTTTACGGAAGAGTGGAGAGAAGAAAGCCATTTATTAAAGATATCCATAAAAAGTGTCGTTTAAAGTTTGCCACAAGCCACCTGGGAGACACACCAAACATGTGGAAGAAGGTGCTCTGGTCAGATGAAACCAAAATCGAACTTTTTGGCAACAATGCAAAACGTTATGTTTGGCGTAAAAGCAACACAGCTCATCACCCTGAACACACCATCCCCACTGTCAAACATGGTGGTGGCAGCATCATGGTTTGGGCCTGCTTCTCTTCAGCAGGGACAGGGAAGATGGTTAAAATTGATGGGAAGATGGATGGAGCCAAATACAGGACCATTCTGGAAGAAAACCTGATGGAGTCTGCAAAAGACCTGAGACTGGGACGGAGATTTGTCTTCCAACAAGACAATGATCCAAAACTTGAAGCAAAATCTACAATAGAGTGGTTCACAAATAAACATATTCAGGTGTTAGAATGGCCAAGTCAAAGTCCAGACCTGAATCCAATCGAGAATCTGTGGAAAGAACTGAAAACTGCTGTTCACAAACGCTGTCCATCCAACTTCACTGAGCTCGAGCTGTTTTGCAAATATTTCAGTCTCTCAATGTGCAAAACTGATAGAGACAAACCCCAAGGACTTACAGCAGTAATCGCAGCAAAAGGTGGCGCTACAAAGTATTAACTTAAGGGGCTGAATAATTTTGCACGCCCAATTTTTCAGTTGTTTATTTGTTAAAAATGTTTGAAATATCCAATAAATTTTGTTTCACTTCATGATTGTGTCCCACTAGTTGTTCACAAAAAATTACAGTTTTATATCTTTATGTTTGAAGCCTGAAATGTGGCAAAAGGTCAAAAAGTTCAAGGGGGCCGAATACTTTCGCAAGGCACTGTATATAGTTTGTCGATTCACAGAGAAATTTAAATTGTATTACTCTCAAACCCTATGGTGCAAAATGAAAAAAAAAAAATACAATAAAATTCATGAACTTTATGTTTAAAAACAGCTGTTGTTTCATAACCAATTTCTCAGCCGTCTCATTTGACTGGACTTCATGCTGTTCATCAACTGGATGTTTGTTTTTGGTTTACATTACACAGGTAAAGGATTTGAAAGACAAACTGTAAATGTCAAATTACAAAACACATCTAAGAGTATAAACACATGCTGAGCCTTTGTGGCTCACACTGTTAGCTGAAACAAACAGACCTGCTGCTGTCTCTGGAAGCGCGGAGGAAGAGACTTCTGGTATTTGGAGTAACCTGGTCCCGGGGGCCCAGACTGACGACCTCCACCCATCACCTCCATCTTCACTTGGTCTCGTTCAGCTCCTCGAATGTGAGCGCTGCTGATCGGTTCCTCTTTAGTCTCTGGTAAAGGCATTTCCAGGACAGGCTGCTGAGGCTGTGGCACAGTTACAGGACACTGCTGCCCATCTGAACAGAAGGAAGAGTGTGACTGGTTTACTGAGGAGCCCACAGTATTTACACACTTGTAAAACATTCTTTTTGATTAGACCAACGTGTAGGAAGGTTGGTAGGAAAAACTGTGTGTAAATAAGCTGACAAGACACACAATAACATGTGACCTACTCTGAGGATGATGGCAGAAAGTGAGCGGTTGAGAACACACTGGTCAGATCAGAAATAAAAGGTTTTACACACAAACGTTTGACACAAAAAGACCAAATTAACTTTCTTGGAGAAGTATTTATACGCGATGCTCAAGGAGTTAAAAAACATTGAGATAGACTCACCTGCTCCAGAGTCGTAGCTGCTGTTGCTGCTGGCCCGCTGCCTGTCGATGACCAAAGGGGCCTGTCCCACCGGAGCTGGCAGGGGGGGCTCGTCACGGTCCACACAGGGGGAGGAAGGCTGGCTGGTGTTGGGGGAGGAGGCAGACAGTGAGGGGCTGGGGCTTCCGGCTGTGGCAGCAGTGGACGTCCCGTCGAGGCTGGGGGTCTTGCTGCCGGTGGGGCCCTGCTGTTGTTGTTTCTCATCGAGCCTCTTAAGTTTTTCGGCGCAGGCTGCTCTGCGCTCTTCCTCCATGCGCCGCTCCTCTTCCTCTCTGCGGCGCCGCGCTCGTTCCACGGCAGCAGAGATCTCTGATGACGACTGTTTACGTCGCTGCCTCCAGGTCTCATCCTCATCGTCGCCCTGTGGACCGTGCACCAGAGGCGCCTGTGGAGGCGTGCCTCCTGCTGGAGGGTGTGGGGCAGGGCCTGGTTTACCAGGAATCAAAACTCCTACCGGGGTGTGGGACCGGTCCTACAAAGAGGATTACAAGAAACAAGTTGAAGTTCTGAAGGTTACCATATGGGACACAAACATAAAAATTTGAACAAATAATGCTCAAAATGGTGACATTTAGTAGAAACTGAACTAAAATGTCCTGAGTCTGATGTGATGGTAATGGCACATGACTGTGAGCTGTGACTATGACTGTCACCTGTCGGTAAAAGGAGTAGGGCCCCTGTGCGAGGAGCGGCCCTGGAGGAGGAGAGGGCTGCTCTCGGGGACCGCCCAGTCCAGGCCTGCGCCCCTGTGCATAACAACACAGTTAACCTACACTAACACTGGTGTTATTGTGACAAATACTCTGTCTGCACTGCTAGCCCGTCTGGAACACTCCTGTTCGAGTTCAGAGCTGTACCTGGAAGTTGGGTGGAGCTCCCGGCCCCCCCCAGCCACTGCCCCCCTCCGCCGGCAGGGGGCCATTGTCAACACTCGAGGGAGGAGTGTGTCGCGAGTCACTGTTCTCCAAGGCTCGAGAATGGGACGCAGCCTGAGGGGCTTCCTGAGACCTCTGATCACTGAAAGAATAAAATAAACATTAGAAATAAACTTGCAGCCTTCCTTACGATCTGGCTCTCAGTGTTATGTTAAAAGACAATTAAGTCAATAATACATGATTTACGTTTTAAGGCAACTTACTGAGACTCATTGTCCTCTCCGTCCTCCTCCACCTCTTCCTCTCCTTCATCGTCACTGAACTTCAGTTTGGCAGAGTAATCAATCTCCTCCTGTGCTCCTGTTACACACAACACAGACATTGAAGGAATACAGCTGTATCTGATGGTCACTTGTATATTTTACTTTAGTTTTAAAAGATAAACTGACCCGCCCAGCCCTCATCATTGTCATGGTCCAACTCATCCAGCTCCTTCAGGTCGTCCTGTTTCAGGATGGAGGGACGCTTCACCACCTCTGTGTCGCGGGGGCCGCCCTGTGTCCTGTCCGGCCCCGGCCCTCGAGCAAACCTGCAGCAGACATAGTTTAGAGATCAAGCCCCTCACACACAGTGGTCTATCTACTGAAGCTCTGAACAGACTGTACCTCGGGGCAGGTCCTTCACCTGGAGGTGGGTATCTATAGGGTCCCTGAGGACCATAGGCTCCCGGGAAGGGCAAATATTGAGGAAACATCTGGACAAAACAAAAACAACTATCATCACATCAATCCGTTTGTTCAGTTTTCATATGAAGAAGAAAGAGCAGACTTACGAATGGAGGCATGATCCCTCTGTAGGCGGGGAAGCCAGGCCCCACAGGCGGCTGGGGCAGAGCCATGGCGGGACTGCCGGCCGGAGGGTTTCTCTGAGGTCCATGGGTCTGGTTTTGAGCTGGGACCCCCGCTGCCCCATCCATTACCAAAGCCCCTCCAGAGCCCCCCTCCGCGGCCCCCTCCCCAGTGAGGGTCAGCGCGCGGCCCCCACCGTCCCGCCAGCTTGTAACGTCTGAAACAGAAAAACCTGCCATTAAAAAAATAGAGGTGCACCGATCAGGATTTTTGAAACCGATCACTAAAATTTTTATCGGCCGATACCGATCATTGCCGATCCGATTATATGGTTGTAATTGATTATTATGATTCCTAATTTAACAGTGACAAATACGGGGCTTTTCAAAATGTGAAGTGTTTTATTGGGTGAATTTATTTTCAATACTTATATTTGAATATTGTATAGCCTACTAGCTAGAAATCTACATTGTCCTGTTTAACCTCCAACTTTATTATTATTATTTATTATTTCTGATATTATTATATGCTGTAGGCTATTGGTTTATTGCCCATTATTTTATAACTTCTACAGAATTTTCCTCATGGTCGTCTTGTTTTTACAGTAAACTATTTTTATAGTCAAATCAAATCAAATCAAACTTTATTTATAGAGCGCTTTTCATACAAAATGTAACACAAAGTGCTTTACAGTGCTTAAAAATCATTAAAAATAATAAAAATCGTCCCCACCAGTAAATATACATAAATAACTACAACCCCACCACCCACCACCCGCACACACAGACACACAGACGTACAGACAGCCCAGCAGTTAAAAGTCTTAAATAAAAATGGACATAGAGTTGAGTACGTAAGGCTGGGTACAGATGGACCGAAAGAGGAAACATCATCCAAGGAGCCGTCTGCACCAGGAGCAGCCCATCGCCCACAGCCACAGAGCGCCAACCCAGGGGGCCCGGAGTAGGTGTAGGAGAGACGTCCTACCTCCATCCAGGCACCCCCAGGAGAGCGCCCGCACGGCCACAGCCAACCAGCACTCCCGGGGCAGAGGGCTCCCTCAGAGGAACCACTAGGAGAACATAAAAAATAAATGAATAAAATAAATAAAAATAAATAAATAAATATTTAATAAGAGATACATTAAAAACAGCTAAAACTGTGCGTGAAATAGCACAGGATAAAAGAGGGAAAATAAAGAAATAATAGAACTAAAACCGGTAAATAAGGTTAATATAAGTAAATATTAATTAAAAGCTAAACTAAAAAGGTGGGTCTTGAGCCTGCTCTTAAAAACATGAACGTTCTCTGCGGTCCTGAGCTCCTCTGGCAGGTCGTTCCAGAGGCGAGGGCCATAGTATTGGAAAGACGCCTCGCCGTGAGTCTTTCTGTTGACTTTAGGAATAACTAGGAGACCCCTGCCAGAGGAGCGAAGGGACCGCGAAGGCTCATATGGTAAAATCAATTCTGAAAGATAAGAAGGACCAAGACCATTAAGACATTTAAAAACCATTAAAAGAACTTTAAAATGGATCCTGAAACACACGGGGAGCCAATGCAGTGACTCTAAAACCGGTGTAATGTGGTCCCGCCTCCTGGTCTTCGTCAGGACACGAGCTGCTGAATTTTGTAAAAGTTGTAAACCTGAGATACTCTTTTTGGGAAGACCAGAAAGCAGGGCATTACAGTAGTCGATACGACTGGTGATAAAAGCATGCATTAGCGTCTCCGTGTTGGCCCGAGAGAGAATGGGGCGGACTCTGGCTATGTTCTTTAGATGGTAAAAACCTATCTTTGTGATATTCTTAATGTGTGGAATTAAAGTCAGCTCAGAGTCAAAAATCACACCCAGGTTCTTCACCTGTGAGGAAGGATTAAAAGACAATGACTGTAGTTTGGGTAAAAGTTTCTCTCTCTGGGCCTGAGGACCGATGACTAAAACTTCAGTTTTGTCCTGGTTAAGCTGGAGAAAGTTTTCTGCCATCCAGGATTTGATATCTAAAATGCAGTTAAAAAGTGCATCCATTGGCCTGGTGTCCTCAGGAGACATGGAGATGTACAACTGTGTATCGTCAGCGTAACTATGAAAGTTGACTCCATGTCTCCTGATGACATCACCAAGAGGGAGCATATACAGGTTAAAAAGCACTGGGCCTAAAATCGAACCTTGAGGCACACCACATGTAATATTATGGACCTTGGAGGAGCAGGTATCCACACTCACCATGAATGTCCTGTCTGTGAGGTAGGATGTAAACCATTTGTGGACAGCACCAGAGAGGCCGATGTGTTTTAAACGAGTTAAAAGAATAGTATGGTCGACTGTATCAAAGGCAGCGCTCAGATCCAGTAGAACCAACACTGTCAACCTTTTGGAATCATAATTTAATCTAAAATCGTTTAAAATCTTTAAAAGGGCTGTCTCGGTGCTGTGGTTTACCCTAAAGCCAGACTGAAATTTCTCAAGGACGTCATGTGCATTTATAAAGTCGCTAAGTTGGGTAAAAACAAGTTTTTCTAAGATTTTGCTTAAAAATGGTAAGTTGGATACCGGTCTAAAGTTGTTAAAATCATTACGGTCCAAATTGCTCTTCTTCAGCAGAGGCCTCACCACCGCCCCCTTAAAGGCAGCAGGGAAGACCCCCGTCTGAAGGGAGCAATTCATCATGTGTAAAAGCTCGTCTCTAAGAGATCCATAGAAAGTTTTAAAAAACGGGGTTGGGACCGGGTCTAAAGGACATGTGGTGGGCCTCACTGAGGAGAAAACTTTATCAAGCATCTCAGCATTAACCTGGACAAAACTGTGCAGTGTTTCCTCTGGAACAAGTAGACAACCAGATGTATTTAAAACCGTGTTACTTTGAGTAGATAAAATATTACATCTGATAGTGTCTATCTTTCCCCTGAAGTGGTCTGCAAACGCCTCGCAAAGGGAGTCACTTGGAGTAAAATTGGTCTTGTTAAAATCAGGATTGATTAGATGTTCTATTGTAGAGAAGAGTACCTTGGGATTGTTTTTATTATTGTTGATAATTTTTGAGAAGTAGTTGTTTCTTGTGTTTCTTACTGTGTTATTGTAGGTTGATTGTTGTTCACGGAAGATTTGGTAGTTTATGGTAATTTTGTTTTTTCTCCATTTTCTCTCTGCCACCCTGCATTGTCTTTTGAGTTGTTTAATTTCCTCATTCCTCCATGGAGTAATTGGTTTTGTAGGGAGTTTCTTGGATTTTAAAGGAGCGATAGAATCAAGCGCTGACTTGAGTTTGCTATTAAAATTTTCAAAAATAAAATCACAGGGGGCAGGTAGAACAATAGGAGAATATTTCTCTAAAACATCAATAAAATTTGCAGCCACTTCAGGGGTGAGATGACGTTTCCTCACAGCTCTTACCGAGGTCTCCCGCTGGGTAAAACTGGTGATATTAAAAAACACACAGTAATGGTCAGAAACAGCCAAGTCAATGACAGAAGACACAGCTGTGGACAGGCCATACGTGATGACCAGGTCCAGACTGTGTCCTCTGTCGTGAGTTGGCTGTGTGACGTGTTGGGTAAAATCCATATAATTAAGAACATTTAAAAAATCCCTAGCAACAGGGTCTAAAAGATTATCTATGTGTAGATTAAAATCACCAGTTAAAAGAATCATATTAAAAGAGCTATGTAAAAGTGATAAAAACTCAGAAAATTCCTTAACAAAAAGAGGGCATTTTTTGGGGGGTCTGTAAATAGTGACACATAAAATGGGGGGATTGCTAAAAACAACTGCATGGTGCTCAAAAGTGGGGAATGGATCAAATAAAATAGGTTTGGTGGCAATAGTGTTTGTACATATGGAAGCAGTGCCACCTCCCCTTTTCCCATTCCTTATTGAAAAGGTGCTGCTAAAATTAGGTGGGGAGGCCTCAGCAAGAACCGCGGTCGCATCTGTACCCAGCCAGGTTTCAGTTAAAAACAAACAATCAAGATTATTATCTAAAATCAGGTCATTCACAATAAAAGACTTCTTCTGCAGAGAGCGGACATTTAAAAGAGCCATGTTTATTGTGGTTTGAGATGGATTAGCTGTGGACTGTGGGGGGGCTTTGGGGAGGGGTTTTAAAACGTTAATATGGACAGGATAATTCCTGTCCATATTAACGGGATAATTGCATGGAGGGTTGTGTTGTGTCCGCTCTCTGCTAGTGATGACAGGGATGGTTTGTGAGGGGGGCGTGGAAACGATAGGAGGGGGAGTGTTGGCGGAGGCTGCACCTGCGCGTGATTGACTGGAGGCAAACCGTCAATCACGCGCAGGTGCGGAGTGGACTGCCAGGGTCATGTTCTTTGTGAGCAGACGGCTGCCCCTCAAGTTCAGATGTAAGCCGTCGACTCGGAAATGAGAGGGTCGGTCCATAAAAAGGCTAAAATTGTCAATAAAAGAGGTTAGAGGTCTACATACGGATTTAAGCCAGCAGTTCAGATGGAAGGTCCTGCTAAAATGTTCATCGCCACGATTCAGCGTGGGGAGGGGGCCCGAGATGAACACAGACACACCTTTAAAAATCCATGGTCTCAGAACGCTGAGGAGTTCTTTAAAATCCAGTTTTGTACATAGTGCGTGTTATTTCGGCCAATCAAACCCCTGTCTTACTTTGCAATCCGCCTGTTGCGTTGTGGGCTGTACAAATGCCCCGTCTCAAAAAAAAGAGACTCGCTTTGTACAAGTTTCCTAAAGACCAAGTTCGTCAACAGAAATGGATTCACTGCCATCAGTAGAGACCAGCGGACTCCAACAGCCGACTCCAAACTGTGCAGTGAGCACTTTGTTTCGGGTAAGTGAAGCAACGCGGCCGCCGTTGAAACTGTTCCAACAATGTAATGCAGGTGAGGCTAGACTACAAACAAACACTAGGCTCTACGTTTACCTACATGAATATACTCTGGCCTAGGCTGTGAGCTCCAGTCGAAAAGCTTTGGGTGATGCCAAACTGGAGAACATGTGCTTGGTTAAGGCGGGGGGTAAGAGGTTAAAATGTAGCCGCCGGAGAGCAACCTAAACACACTTCTCTTGTTAACGTTACCCTGATCCATAGCTGATAAAACCATAAACGATCGATAAAACACGACGCATAGTAGGCTATGACAAAATAACAACCCATAGCTAAACTGTTTGCTTGAGAGAGATGAGTGCCGACACATGCCAACGTTCGCATTTACCATTTACCATGTAGATAGATGTCCGTAAACGTTAGATGCGGCGAACTGTCACTGGTTTAGAGCGGTGCTATACTGCAGAGTTTTCACCAGATTATCTACTGTAAGAAAGTCTGTGAAATCTACGTTTGATTGGCCCGTCTGATCTGCGCATTTCAAAAATTAGGCCGTGATCAGCCGATCACTAGTTAAAAACAGGGATAACATTTCCAAAGAAAAAGAAGGAAACAGACACTCACTTTGGGGGCGGAGGCTTGGTCCGGGCCCATACCACTGATCTGCAGTGGCCTGTTCTTTGCCAGCTTTGTCCTGGTCTCCAGCTGCCTGCAGGGTGGGAAACTCCTCTCGAGAGAACGGCGACGGTAGGTTTGATCCCTTTCCACCTGCAGCGGGAGCAGAGTTCAGAGCCTCAATGTTTCAGTTTCTCACTGTACAATGTAGCACAGAGGCGAAGCACTCACCGTCCCCTAGTGTTCCATGTGTAACACTGGCCTGAGCCCAGGACCTTGCCCCTGCGGCCTGGACTGGAGCCGGGGCCAAAGCCTTCAGAGGAAACAGTATTATCATCATCTGTACAAGTATAGACTATATTATCTGTAGACCAGAAAGAGCAGTGTGTACTTTGTCGGCCGGCGCCTCTGGGACTGGGGGAGTTCTCGGTTGGGTCGGAGCAGGCGTCGGTGAAGCCACAGGCGGCTGCGACTCCGGCTGCGCTGATGACAATGCATCGGTACTGAGGGCATAGAGAACACCATAAAAAAACAATACTTTTGATAAGGCGACTTTTGCAGTATTTGTAACGCAAATAATAAAGATCACAAATTAATCTTAATACGCATTGGTCCTTTCAGACCAACCTCTTTGGGTCCGCTTGATCCTGTTTGCTTGCCCATCCTGTGCCGTCTTTGGGAACGAGCGAGACGTTTGGGTCGTTGCCTTTGTTTTCCGCCTTCAGACTGGGCAGGTTGGCAGGAGGGGGCATGCGCCGCGCGGAGGCAACTTTACCAAGAGACTGCAGGCCATGGCGGGGGGTGACTGCAACAAAGAGGAGAGTAGTGCATTAATAACAAACAAAAGTGTAAATGACCACTTGCACAATGAACTGTATTGTATCAACTCCTGTGAGGAGCCATTTCTTATTTTGCAGCCTGACGACAGCGGAAGATACAAGGAAAGAAACAAGCATACATACAAACTTTATAACAATGCACATAGGTGTTTTACTGTGACCAATAATTGAGATTAGGAGATTGCACAGCCCAAAACAAGAGGTTTGTAAATCACATTGTGGCAGGACACGTTTCTTGCAATCTTAAAATCCTTGGAGTTGCTCTTGTGTTTTCTGAACGCGGCGCGGGGCCAGCTGCTCGAACGGAGTGGAAGTCGCCTGAATAAAACATAGACCTGACACAGAAGTGGAACAGCAGCGACAGTGAGGCTCTGTGTGATCGGCCTCACTGACTTCACTCTCACTGAGGGGCCGAGCGAGCAGGGACTAGTTTAGCAGTGACGTTCAATATTACTCAAGAAATTATTGACTTTTTCAGTAAGAATCATGTTCATTAATCACAAAATGTTAAGAGTTAACGATTACATTTTAAGTGAATTTTATAAATTAACCCAAATATTAAGGGACTTGAAGTCAAATCTAATCAAAATGTTGCTCATCACTGGCGAGTCGTCAGCCACCGTGAGCAAAAAGGTTAATGTCAAGCCCTGCCAACATTTGGTCTGCTTCTCAAGTATCTCAAACACTCTTTGTTTGCCACTTTACTCTGGTAATACCTATAGTTGGCCTGTAGTTCCAATATATATATCTCAACAAATTGATCCAAGCAAAATACTCAAGATGGACAAAAATGGACTCCTCCTCTGTAATATTTACAGAATCAGCAGTTATGTGCTGTCGTACGGTCTATGAATCTCATCCACTTCCTGCATTAAAACATCAGCAGAGAAGCTTTTAGACAGCGGCGCAGCTAATGCATCACACTGATAGCAGCTGAAAGTGGGAAACAATGCAGCGCGCTCAGGTATTTGTAATCACTCCAAGAAAAAGCCTGACTCTCAATCGTGCTGAAAGGAGCAGCAAGATTTCCACATCAGAGAGGAGTTTTAACGCCACTCCACGACTGGGGGAAAGTCAGCATAAAGGCATCTGTCGGCGAGCGGAGACAGCTGACGGGCGGCCATTTTGAAAACTAATACTTCATGGGGTGCGGGAGATGAGGGAGGGGAATAACGGTAACAATGAAATGCTTGTGTGCGCGACCAGAAGGGGCTAGGCCGGTCACAGTAACTACTACAGTGATCCCCGATTTCGACCGCTAAGTGTCCTCAGGTATAAGTAGCTCGCTGCAATTTTCATTTCGTGTAACGGTTACACAATGACATGACGACTGTACTCACCAACAGGCTTTTGTGCTTTAAGGCTCTTTCCTTTGTACGTATCAAACAGGTTGAGGGACGCATACTTGGTTTTGCCTTCCTTCCCCTTTGCAGTTTGCCCAGAGCGCTCTGACATTGCGCTGTCCGCTCATTGAGTATGGTGAGGCCTGAGACTGTAGGGAGACAGGAGACAGTGATTAGAGAAAACAGTGAAAATACAACATGGCCCAGTGTCCGCAATGAAACACTCTCTTTGATGAAATACTGAGACAATAAAAAACGGACTCTGCACCAGACTCCGCCTTTTCAAAATGAAGTTAGACCCATTATTGTAACGGTAGCATCAAAACAGTGACCAGCAGAGGATCAGAGCAAATCATTAAGACATCAACCCAAAACATGCACAATAGGCTAATCCTCCAGATAGGTGATTCTAACCATGAGCCTAGATTTGAAGAAGAGTCGCTGTAGCTGTCAGATGCAGGACAATAAATTCTACCGTAACTCTGCACTGAAGATGGCGACAGATGAGAACAGTAACTTATTCTATGACAGCCCAGTACAAATCAAGATGTTCTGCTTTAGCCTGGAGACACTTCTGTGAAAACATCTGCACAGATCCAGAGGGATTCTGTGTGTGAGGTAAATGGTGCCCCCGCCTCTCGCCCCGCGTCCCATTAGCTACGATTAGCCACAGGACAGACGACTGAGCCGCGGTGATTACTCCACACACAGAGACGTGCTTCTAAATGAAGAGGCGGTGTAATTGCTACGAGGGAAAAATAAACTTGAAATACCAACAAGGACTACACTGCACAATCGAGCTCAGGATTGTGTAAACCAAACCACATTATTCTCAGTCTGGTGTAATACACTCATTGAGATTTTAGGCGTGTAAGATGTATTTCCAGCAGTGAGTCAGAAGTGAACAGTTGTTTTCTCTACTTTTTAATGTTGTTTTGGAAATTATTATGTAATTTATAATATTAAGTCAACTCAGGAATCTCTACCTTGCAAATGAATTGAAAACATTTTGTTCACTGCAAAAAGTAAATATCAAGCATTTGGCTAAAATGTCTTGAATTGAGGAAATGTATCTAGTTTTGAGCGGTTTTCACTCATTTAGACTTTGTTCCTGGTCTGACCTAGTTTACTTTGCTAGTTTGAGGACATTTCAGACTGGTTCCAAGTTAAATCTCGCTCTAAATAAGAAAGTAAAATTGCCAATGAGATAAGACCGATTTTCTTGCCCCATTGGCAAAAAAAATTACTTGAAATAGAGACAAAATGTATTGAAACGAGTCAGAAACATCTCAAAACAAGTGAAATAATCCAGGTCAAATGGCCAAATACATCTTACCTAGTCAAAACAACTCACATTTTGATTATTATGCTCAAATTGAAACATTTATACTAATCTAGTTAATTACTTTTTGCTGTGTATTGTAAAGAAAACATCTGACCTGGCTAATGCACTCAGGTGAAGACCACTCACTTATAAAGGACTCAAATTACCATAACTCTACAACATCAACACGACGATTAGCAACCAAATTATACGACGCGGCGTGCTTGATTGGGGGTCTGACAGATGAAAAACGGGATCAAAATCAATCACCAAGAGGCTTCTATCCACCGCCATCTGCATCCCACAGACCATCCGTAATCCTCAAAAATTACAGAATGCACCACAAATTTGGCCGAACACACACGAGTAAACGCATCACGGGACAGAGAGACAACAGAGCGACACCGGTCTGTTTTGGTGGCACGGCTAAAGTCACCGGCATGACTACACTGCGCTGCCATCGCCAGACGAGATTAGAAAATTAGGTCGTGGGATGGACGGCCAGCTTCGTGCTCATGTGGGGATTAACTCGGCCCGTCGGCTCCACAGCTGCAGTGGCCAGAGACGGGTTTTGGGAAGAAGGGCCTAAAATGCCAGTGTCGACAAAAATGGTGTTGATGATGCAGATAAAGTAGACAATGTTGCCACGCTCTTTTAAAACTCTATATTTGGCCTCACTTTGGCTTTTACAGCAAAGACAGAGACCTGGATTATTACGAGAGCCACCAGCTGTGTGCATGTGTTGCCGAGTGTGTCGCCGCTGCGTTCGGAGAAGATTTATCTTCGTAGCACTATCATGGATTTATCTTCGTAGCATTTTTTTTAACGGGATTAAACGAAGCCGAGGGAAAACTAAATACAGCAGGCTCATGTTAAACTGCAGTACTGTAGTAGTTTCCCCTCGGCTTCGTTTGTGTGGTACTGCTAACACAAAAATATTTCGAAGAGATGAGCGCTATAGTCACGGTGATGCCTGTGTTGTCATTATGTCCCTGATCTATGAGTGACACCCGTTGTGGAGTAGATAAGGTTTTAAATGCCCCGTCTGAGTTATTAGTTATTACTGATCGCTTTCAACTATAGAAATACTAGAAAACGTGCATCCTCAGTTTTATTACTAGGTTATCAAGAAATCAGTTTTCCTTTCAAAGTTTCATAATCACCATACAACACCACAGTCACAAGTGCACATTAGTGAAAAGCATTTATATCATAAGATAGATAATCGAATGTGTGTGTATATAGCCTAACATGAACAAGTGCATTCAGTTCTGTTATTCAATTTAAACTGCAATATATGATGGACTCATTACATGCAAAGTGAGATATGTAAAGCTTTTATTTGTTATAATTTTGATGATTATGGCTCAGCTTGTAAAAACCCCAAATTAAAAATCTCATAAAATTAGACTATTTTGAAAATGGACTGTAAGCCATGATCATCAAAATAACAAATAAAGGCTTGACATGTGTCACTTTGCATGTAATGTGTCAATCATATATTAGTTTCACATTTTAAGTTGAATTACAGAATTAAATGAACTTTTTCATGATATTCTAATTATATGACGAGCACAGATAAAATGTATTTGACACAAATCTAATGAAGGCGTACTAGTTTACTGAATAGTTGTTTCCAAAGTAGTAAAAATAAATAAATGGAAATAATCGTCTAATGCTTCAATATTAGGAAATTTTGTATTGTATCGCGACATGTGTATCGGGATACATATCGTATCGCCTGAGACTAGGCGATACACACCCCTAGTAACTGTATTTCTATTTTATTCATAAAGAGGTGGGTTCCTACATCACAACATTGTAAAGAGCCAAGCGATAGATATGTATAAAAACTTGTGGAAAACACAAGCTCAGAAGCTTGACTTTTTGGCTTTGTTAGATGGGACAGCTCAGGGTGAATAGGGGTGAAGCTGGGACTCGAACCCATGATGCTGAGGTTGGGACATTGTTCCATGTACACGGCAGCAGCCCTAACCACTGGTGTTTTTCCACATGAAGGCGCATGTCAGCCGAATGGCTCTTTCATCCGCTTTGTCGAGCTTTTTCATAACAAAAGGCCAAACCGGTCTGACCAGGTGTTCGCACGTGGACGAGTGACGTCACACGTACGTGATTCTGAACCGCGGCCTTTGTACTACATTATAAATTAGATGAAAACTTCGGAAGAAAGATCGTGCTAAATATAATAAAATCAATGCAGTGAACACACACTCCCCTGTAGGCGACACATACGAAGGAAGGAGCGGAGTGTAACATTTCATTGATATAAGATCAGATTTAACGTGACGAAAGCAACAGCTCAGTGATTTGGACGGGACTGAATCAGCGTCTGTGCCATGAGTGAATTTGCTCACTTCAAGTTATTAGAGGTAAGAAAATAAAAACCTAAACCACATGCACAGACACAGAAAAGTTACTACCATCACTGCCTAGTCTATGGGGCGCAAGCCTTGGAGTAGATGTTCCCATCATGCTGTTCAAGTGACAGTAGTCCAGTCACAAATCAGACTTTTGAACCGAGCACTTTCTAAATGTACAAGTCATTTTGTCCAAATTGTGGGGATGCTTTCATCATCTTTTGGTGCTCCTTTATTTTAATTATATTTAAGTGCTGATTATGATAATTAGTTTAGTTTATTTATTTGAGCAGTGTTCTGCTCAAAAGGAGTGGGCCGAAGCCAAAGGCGTATAAACACCCACCCCAAAATTAAAAACAATAACATTTACATTTAACAAATCATAAACAAGGGGACATAGGGCAAAGTAACAGCAAATAATAAAGAACAGTAATAAATAAAAAAACTACAAAATAAAGAAACAGCAAAGAATTACAACAACACTTACACTGTTTGTGTGTGCGGAATATGGACTTTTTGTAAAGCTTTTTAAAATGTGCAAGGTTTTTACAGATTTTGATGCTTTGATCTAGATTTTTCCATATTTCAACACCACGTCTCGTGGGACACATACTTTTCAAGGTTGTTCGGGAATACCGTTTATCGAAACTCATTTTACCTCAGGTTGTATTTGACTTCTCGTTTGCAGAACATATTTTGTATACTTTCAAGAAGCGACTTTTGTGAGGCTTCGAACACAATCTGAGCCATCTTGAATTCAGTTAGGTCCTCAAATTTCATTGTTTTTGATTTAAAGAATAATGGATTACTGTGTTCACGTTCCCACCCTCACCTATGGTCATGAGATTTGGGTAATGACCGAAAGGACAAGATCGCGAATACAAGCGGCCGAAATGAGCAGTCGAGTCGCTGCTCCTTCACGTCGAAAGGAGCAGCTGAGGTGGCTAGGGCATCTGGATGCCTCCTGGTCGCCCCTCCCTCGGGAGGTGCTCCAGGCCTGTCCTATTGGGAGGAGGCCTCGTGGAAGGCCCAGGACACGCTGGTGGGACTATGTCTCCGAGCTGGCCTGGTGTCGCCTCGGGGTCCCCCCAGAACAGCTGGAGGAGGTGTGCGTGGATCGGGAAGTCTGGGTATCTCTGCCTGTGAGTTTTATTTTAAGTAAATCAATGTTAAAATCTCCACAAAGAAACACTTATCTTTGTCCCAAATTTGAAAATAATCCCTCCATTTAATCTGTGATAGTGTCAATTTGGATCCAGGTGTTCTGTAGATGCAATTTATTAATATATTTTTCCTTTTTTCAAAACACAGTTCCACAGTTAGACATTTCATAAAGCCATCTATAGTTACAGTCATATTTAACAACTTTTGTCTGCATGCCGTTAACATATAGATATATATATAGTACCCCACCCCCTATTTTGTGGTTTCTGTTTGCTTTAAACCTTTCATATCCTTTTATGATGAAGTCATCAGGTTTGATATCATTCATGCTGAATTGGTCCAAGTGCTCTGTTATGTTCTCAAAATTTGCATACAGACTCCGACTGTTTAGGTGAAGCAAAGATAAGGTTTCCTTCCGGTTCATTTTATTTTGTATTTCGCATGCCGTTTATATTATTATAGAAGTTTGTATCAGGATCAATATCAGTTGTTTATTTATGTTTTGTTCAGCGAAGATGGCTGTATTGAGTTCAAAGTCTCTGATAGAATTATTTATAGAATAATTTCTACGCGACTTATTTTCAGATGACAACTCATTGTAGGTACTGTCAGTCATAACGGTGATTTAGGGAACGTCAATGGGGCACATTACCTCTCATAATAAATTAAGGGCCTAAATGTAATTGTTAAACTGGTTTAGGCAAACATGTATACTTAAGTATTAAGAATAACTTTAGACTATCGTTTAAGCTCAAGCTTTTATTTATGAAGTTGTGTTTGTAGTATTTGGTACGGATGAAATGGTCTTTTCGCTTGTAGCAGTCGAATTAGTGCAGTAGCTCGTGATCCTCGGCACAAAGATGCTCCAAATTAGTTTACTCTTTCAGTTTAAATTTGTAAGATCATCCGTCAAGCGACCGTTTTTCCGGTGGATGTCTTAAAATGTTGTTTCTTGATATTACCGAGGTTCTGAGTGGGCTGTGTTGATTATGCAGCATTGTGGAGTCGAGCCTTTTGCCCTCCGGCGTCGTGCGGGATCACCGACAGTAAACGATAACATTCAACGTGTGTATAGGTTTTGGGACCGACCTCTGGCATGTGGCGTCCCATGTCTGATGGGACGTAATCAGACTGCTGGCCTCTGATTGGCAACGAGAAAGTGGACAGCCCTCGGGTCGCCCTTTGCATTATGGGTAATGGAATTGCTTTTGGCAACCAAACAATGATAGTTAGCGTAAAGCAACGAAGAAAGCTATGATTCGGACCGTTTTAACCGCTGGAAATGTCATGATTTAAAGCGTTTTTTTGTAGTCGCCATGGAGCCTGTTACAATATTAGCGTAAAATCTATTTTTACAAACAGGGCTGCGTACACGACAGCAACTTTTCTGTTTTAATACAGCTTGGCACCTCTGAATGATTCCATAACTCCCACAAGATGACAGCATTTGTCCACATTTGTTCTCATCGCAGCTTACTTTTAATGACGATCTGTACAGTGTGCTCCTCTGTATGGGCGCCGCCCACAACAAATGCGTGTGTGTCTGTGTTGGAAACACAAAGGTCTGCGGGTAGTGTCGATACGTGCACGTACATCGTGGCGTGCGCGGCCGGGTCGCGCTATGTGGAAAGACGGCTTAAACGGCTGACCGCACCAATGCACCACTATTTTTTTAAGTCAAATACTAAATGTTTGTCTTCATGATCTGAAATCTATGCACTATTGTTATGAACAATAATCAGTCTATTGGTCAAGTGAAATGTACAATCAAGAATACAACTATACACTGTTTCATTGAAAAAACGACAAGTGTTCTTATTAGTACAATGGAGGAATGGACAGTCCCGCACAAAGTGGCACGTCAGTTCACTGTAACTCAATGCTGGAGTAGCCTTAGCTCCGTTAGCCGCACTCCAGTGATGCTCGCGCTGGGAGGGGACTGCCTGCGATGTTTCATAATGCATTTCCACTGACTGAGTGTAACAATGTCTTAGCAGATGTTCTTACTGTGAGTCACTATAAATATCGACGCATCTCGCCTTTTCGGATGAATTATAGTGTATGTGAGCGGAAGGGCAGTTGAGGCTGTGGGTTTACGCAGAAACGGGATTTTAAGGAGAACAAAACAAAATGGCGGTGGATACAGGCCTACTTCAGTTTAGGCGAAAGCATATAGCATCGCTCTTCATCCTCCAATGGCTAATTTCCCATGTGTAATAACAGTAAAATAGTACGGACATTTCACACCAGGGCGTGGTTTACCAGTATGTACAAAGACTTGTTTAAATTGTAAAATAAAACATATAAGCCACGACTACAAGAATATATGTAGGGCATCTGATTTGCAATTGTAATCCCAGTATCGCGTGCACATTGCTGCCGTGTTATTACTATGAAGCAATTGTGTACCAACATGTTCAAGTGACCAATTAATTATAATCAGCGAAATTAAGTGTATTCTGACGCAGACGCAAAGCTATGTAATCCACAGTATATGCGCTAATGTTAGCTTCAGGATGTTAGCAACAGTGGAGGCATCATTTTTCTTCAAATCCTGTAGCATTCCCACTATTTCATCAATTTCGGGGTGCTCTCAAATGCCTGGGTCAAGTAAAACTGTAGTATACACCAAACAGTAGAACTAAACAACACTACCTTAGTGTTTAAATGGGTATTCTTAGCTTGGACTGATGATTTCAGGTCTAAAATGCATCCTTTTGCCTATGCATCCCATTAGAGTACATGTTCAATTAAATTACACCGATTCCGAATCAGCAAACAAAATATATGTGTTACGAACGACATAAAACGGATGATTTCACCAATCCGAGCACAATTTTCCAATCTAATCCCATTTAGAAGCCGACTGCATAACCTGAATATTGGTGTGGGCATTTTGTGTTTACTATGCTTACTATAAACACTAAATAAACAAATGTAACCAGACTTCTCAAACACATTATTGCATTTGCGCACGTGGACCATTAAGGGAAAAGCACTGCAGAAACAAATCACTGAGAAATTATCATTTACATTCTACTACATTCGAGTTGCTAACACATGTAGCCAGGCTTAGCTAACAACAGCTAGCACTAAGAGAGGCTCCCAAAATAAAATACAAATCGATACAATATTCCAGATTCCATAAATGCTACCGCGTTCTAGGGGAAGACTCATCATGGCAAAAACACAAATGATAGAGATCAATCAGCCTTGTTTCTGATCACTAACCTGCTCCTATCCCGACTTGTCTCGAGCATTTATCAGAATGAGGTTAGCTTTAGCATTAGCATTAGCGTTAGCCTTTGCTGTGTGTCACGTAGCTCTTAGCAATGACCGAGCTTCGAGCTAAACAACTGCATTATCAAACATACCCTCTTTGTACCGCACCCAGACCCGTCGATACAATATTAAACAATGCATTAAAGCGACAGCAAAGGCATGGCTTACTTGCACTCTTTCTCGTTAGTCCCAAATAAAATTAAAAGGGAAAAGAAAATGGTACAGTGGACTCGATCCGTCACTGAAGAGCCGTCAACGGCTACTGCCGAGAGATGGAGCCGTTTGCAGAGAAGGGTCCGCAGGATTTAAAATACAAATAAAAACATTTTTGAGCGCAGATACTGTCAAATATATATTGGAAAATGTATTTTATTTTACATTAGCCGCACTATATATGTAATCCATGATACAGGTGTAGAAAAGGAGAACACAATCTAAAATAGATTTAATTTCTTCCACATGAGAGGAAAAAAAAACTAAATTTTCGGCCTTTTTATTAATGCAGATTTTTCTAAAATGGCCTCGTATGGCAATCTTCAATTTCGTGTGCTTTGGTTAGTTTGGCATCTTTCCAAATATTTTTGAAGCAGAAAGGGGTTTCTGTTGCTGTTGTTAATGGCACTGAAAGTTGATAACTCATACAAGCCTGCTAGTTCAGCACGCTACATAAAAAAGTGCATGTGTGTTGTGGTTTATTGATTGAAGAGATGTTGACCTTTGGTGCAATGCTGTATAGAGGACATTGACGCATATTATCTATAACATTTAGATTTATAAAGCATTCTGCATATCAAAATGTAGAAAACACATTTCCATTTTTCATGTATTATTGCTGTACTTTTTCAATTACATTACATTCTCAGAAAATAATTGAACTTATCTAACCAACATTAAAAAATTTAAAACTAAGAGGAAGGGGGAAAATGTTTCCCTCACTTGAAAAAATAAAAACAGAAGGACACTTTGTGAAGGACCACAGCAGACAACCATAATTGCAGCTGTGCAAATTTGGAGACACACATTTTGTATCCATACACAACAAACAGAGCCAAGAAAACAAACTTAAAGTAAAAGTTGCTTGATTCAAGACCAACACATTTTTTGTGTTAACAATTTACATCAAAGTCCCTTTTTGTTCCTGAGAAAATAGTGTGAACAAACAGTCCTTTCCCGTTTTCAATTTATCAACTGGACCCTGAGAAAAAAAAGACAAAAGCATTTGATTAGAAACATCTACTGTACATCAATGTGTTAAGCTCCGGAAACTACAACTACGACCACTAAAGTTGTACATTATGGCAAACAAATCATGTCCGACTCTAAACTGCTGATATTTTTCATCACAAATTGTCTATTGTCCAATCTTTATAATGACACACTCATAATAATTTACACATTATATAAATATATTAATGATGGTGGTACTCAGTTAAAATCACTTTATTTGATGGGACATAGGACATAAAATTAACAATATTGCCAATTACAAAACATTGAACGTTGTTATTTCCCTGTTAGTTTTAAAGATAAAACTTTAATGACCTTACAATGGTGAAATTCAATTGCTACAGTAGCATGAAGAAGGGTGCAAGAATAGTTTGGAAACATGCTATCAAGGAATCACAATGTGAACGTAATAATAATATCATCATCATCATTAATAATAATAAAATAAATGCATCTTATGTACAATTAATCCAAAACTTTAAAAGTTGGTCTATAAATGGAATTCTTAATTCATTTGCAATCTACCCGCGAAGTGGGTAAAAAGCAGACAAAGATCTCAGTCAATAATTAAATTGAATTTTATTGCATATATTAACCAGCTATTTCACTTGCTGTTTTAAGCTCTTACCTCTTATCGACCTCCATAAAGATGAACCTTCACAAATGACACCGTCTCATCATAAACTTTGTGGCCCTTTTCGTAGATGAGGTAAAGGTATTTTTGATCTTCTGGCGACCCGCTATTCAGGGACGTCATGCAGGAGTAGGCGCTGGGTCCTGGCCAAATCTGGATGGCTTTTTTCTCCCAATTTTTACCTTGATCCAGCGACCAGCGCAAGGTGAGGTTAACTCCTGAAGAGAGAGAGAGAAAATAAGTAATATGTTAAACGTCAGGATAGAAGTGCATGTAGAAAGCTAATATTTCGTGATGTTGCAAATCTATACTTTATTTGAAGATGAGTCATTACTACAGTCTGATACTCTTAAACGAGAACCCATGAATGATCTCATTAGTGTATTTAAGTGTATTGAGCAGACTACACCAAATATGTATTTGAATGTCTCACTGTGTGTTGCGTTGAGTGGGTTGGTGAAGTAGATAATCCCGTCCTTCTCCAGAGCTCCTGCGGCCACCACGGGGTCGATGAGCTCGTAGTCGAACGTGACGTCGTCAATGGGCAGAGACAGGCCTCCGTCGTGGCTGCGGACGATCACGCGACACCTGCAGTGGTAGTTGTTCTGGTTTCTCACGTTGATAACAATAGAACCATCGAGCAACTCATAGGGCTGGAGGGAAGAGAAAGAAAGTCTTAACTTACCACTACTGCGGGAAAAACGAAACTGTTACTTAGGTTTGCTCTGAGGTAAATACACTGCCTGACCAAAAAAATAAGTCGCCACAATAAAAAGGTCACACGCTCTAATACTTTGTTGGACCGCCTTTGTGGGATTGTTTCAGTAAACTTCTGCTATGTCAAAGGATTTATTTCCATCCAGTGTTGCATTCATTTTTCACCAAGATCTTGGCAGAGTGTGACCACTGTGCAAAGCCTTCTCCACCACATCCCAAAGACTCTCAATGGGATTCAGATCTGAAGTCTGTGTGAAAATTATGCCTCACACTCCCTGAACCACTCTTTAACAATGTGAATCGATGAATCATGGCATTGGAATCTTGGAATATACTCGTGCCATCAGGGAAGAAGAAAACCATTGATGGAATAATCTGGTTATTCAGGATGTTCAAATAGTCATCTGATCTCATCCTTTGGGCAAACAGTGTTACTGAACCAAGACCTGAGCAACTGCAGCAACCCTAGATCATAACAGCTACTGTAGTTAGATCCAGGTGGTGACTTTTTTGTTTTCCACATTTAATAGCAGGCCTTTGGAGATACAGACTGAACACAAGGGGACAGTTGTTAAATAATAAGGGTTGTTAACAGTGTTAATTTCGTCGACTAAAATATTTAGTCTTAATTTTAGTCAAAGTGATATTTCTGACGACTGAAATTGGACTAAAACTAAAGTAAAAGTTTTTCATGCGACTAAAACTATGACTAAAATGTCCAGATATTTTAGTCGACTAAAATGAGACTACATTAAAATGGAAAGGAGAGACTAATATCATAGAAACTTCTATTGACCGTCTGAAAGAGCCTCATATCATATAAATTCACTGCCAAAGGAACAGCTCTGAGCTTTGTTCATGAGGGAGCAGCTCCATGAAGCAGGACCTCGATTAAAAATGATTATAATGAATATTATTAATACAAAGTCGACTAAATTTGTCTTAAATTTAGTCGACTAAATTGACTTGCAATTTTAGTCGACTAAATCTCGACTAAAATTGAAGATATTTTTTTGACTAAAACTCGACTAAAATTTAATTACATTTTTGTCAAAAGACTAAGACTAAAACTAAATTAAAATATGTTGTCAAAATTAACACTGGTTGTTAATTTATAATATATTTGTATTTAAAATCAGAATAGTCACACCTTGGAAATTCAATTAATTACGATTAATCGCAGTCCATTTTATTGTTGTTATAATCATTATTAATACTTGACCTACACAAAACACTCAAATTTAATGCATTTGTTCACATTTTATTAACAAACAAATAACTATTTCTAAATGCAAAGTCTAACTTCTCACAGTTTGTAATGCAAGTGTTCTGGCCTTCAGGTAACGCATGCTACGCTAGAGATACAGGAGTGTGTTGGGTCAAAACTAGGGATTCTGCTCAATTTCATTAATCGGTTAATTGGTTATTTACTACTATCAAATGATTATCGTTGTGCAGGACGATTTATATCAACAAGATTGTAAACATGACTTTTTTTTTTTCAAGGAAATGTCAAAAGTGCTAAACAAATACAATTCCCTTTCCTAGTCGTAATAGTATCAGTAGCGGGACAGTACCTGGCATTCATCTGGGTTGAAGTCCAGGTTTTTCTTGGGCTGGTTGTAGGGGATGCTCTTCAGCGCTGCTCCATTGTACCAGTTTTCCCCGTGGTCGTCGCTGAGGATACAGAAAACCCCATCTCCTTCGATCGTCCCGTGACCGCACACCACCAGACGCCCCTTCGCTGGGTCGTACTTCTTCTGCAGCGGGAAATATGCAAGAAATTATAATAAGAAACTCGGTCGTTGTATTTTTCAGGAGCCGACTCCAACATAATAACATAGGGATAAACAGAGTGGTACGAAGAATTCCTGGAACCCAAAGTAAGTAAATATGCACTCATCACACCATTTCCATACCTGTATCCCATACCCAGGCCCCGGGGCAAAAGCTTTGACCCCCAGCTGTCGGGAGAGGTTTCGGGGGTGGCTCCAGCTTAGCCCGTCGTCATGGCTCTGGACCATCATGGTACTGGCCGGTTTGCACTGGTACTCGAGGAAACAGACGGCGTAAACAATAATGATGGACCCATACTCCTCCTCCACCACCACCGAGCCCAGGTTCAGGCCGTTCGCCGCCAGCCCGTCGTCCACGATGAAAACAGTGGGAGACCACGTGGAGCCTACGGGACGGAAGGGGTGGTGAGATTACTTTCTTTTGGTTAAAACGGGAAACCTCAGACATTCAGGTAGAAAGCTGTACATTTCTTGATTCAGATTGTGGACAGTTTTGTGATTAAACTAAATCCCTTCTGCCAGGACCGCCCAGGCAAACTCCGGAACATTGAGGTAAACAAAGTCTGAATCAATACGGCTGGTCATGTCTTTATTAAGTTAGCAACCTTTTCCCTGGAAGAAGTGAATTGTTAATCACAAAACACCTGAATTAATACATTCCCAGCTGTACTGTACTGAAAAAAATATATCTTTTCAAGTTTTGATTCCTGTTGGGTATGAAAGGAAAGTACTTTCACCTCTAACATTATTCTTTTGTTTCCTGATTGTATATGACACATATTTTCGTAAAGGTATCGGCATCAAAAACCAAGTATCGCCTGGAATTTATTTTCTTTCTAGAGGTATTATTTTTATAGGAAAGGGAGGGAGAATCTTATTTGTACAGCACTTTTCATTAGACAAGCGCCACCCAAAACGCTCTCCGTAAAAGGTGAGATTTTTATCTGTGAAAAGCGCTTTATAATAAACATTTCTTACCTTATGTAAGGCAAGGCAAGTTTATTTGTAGAGCACAATTCATACACAAGGCAATTCAAAGTGCTTTCACAGTTGCATAAAGTTACAAGAAAACAGATAAAATCAATAAAACATCAACATAAAAATTAATCAATTACAGTAAAAGACAAGAGTGCAGATAAAATACTTTTAGTTTTCATCTGCTCGGGTAAAAAGAGCTGTTTTCAGCCTGGATTTGAACATTGTCAGAGTTGAGGCCTGTCTCACATCCTCATGAAGACTGTTCCAGATTTTAGCTGCATGAACCTGAAACGCAGCCTCACCGTGTTTATTATTGACTCTGGGAAGTACTCACTATATTTGATGCATTTACCATTTACCAGGATATCTCATGTATGTATAGACAATGTGTTAAGAATACATTATTTTCTTCAAGTAAAAAGTATCTAGTTAGTTGATTTTTACATCTGTCTATTATCAAATGAAGCTGTCAAAAAGGTTCCAACTAAATTCTTACATTTTTCTTGGCATTTATATAGTCAAAACCTATTCCTACCTATTAAAAACAAAATAATTGTATATTTGCATTATGTATGTGAAGTACTATAATTCATTCGTGAGTTCCTGTTGTCCGGGTTCATGTCTATGTCTACTGCCCACGCTACTGGGAATGTTAAAATATTGTCGTCATACCTTTGTCAGTGGAGCGTCTCATTGCGATAAACTTGGCTCCCACGTCGCTCGCCGATGCCTTGCGGCCTTCGGCGAACGCCAGCAGACTCCCCTTCGGCGTGAACGTGAGCAGAGGAATCCTGTACGTGTTCACCTCGCCCTGCACGCCGCTCACCCACAGCAACTGCTCCTCGTAAATCAGCGGGTCGATCTACAAAAACAACAACGTTTGAGACGAGACAAACGTGACAAGAAATGCATCTATTGTATTTTATTTGACCGGGTAAACTACGGAGCGCATATGTTGTGGTTACAAAAACGATTGATTCAAAATTGGGGCAAAATCAAACAAAACCCAGAAAAAAAAACAACGAAGGATAAGGATGTAAAAGTTGAATATTAAGCAAAATACTGCATGAATGAATGAATGAGCATTTCCGGGTTTGTTCTGTATCATGTATTTGTTGTTAGCAGTATGTATTGTATTGCATTTCCGCATCAAAATAATTAAAGCAGGAGGTACAGGGTTAAAAAAAAGTCCATCTCTGACATGTTAGAGCCGTATGAACCATCTCGGGCCCTGAGAACTTCAGGGAGGGGTCTCCTGGTGGTTCCCAGAGTCAGGACTAAACACGGTGAGGCTGCGTTTCAGTTTCATGCAGCAAAAATCTGGAACAGTCTTCATGAGGATGTGAGACAGGCCTCAACTCTGACAATGTTCAAATCCAGGCTGAAAACAGCCCTTTTTACCCGAGCATATGAAAACTGAAAGTATTTTATCTGCACTCTTGCCTTTTACTGTAATTGATTAATTTTTATGTTGGATGTTTTAATGAATGTTTGATTTGATCTGTTTTCTTGTAATTTTATGCAACTGTGAAGCACTTTGAATTGCCTTGTGTATGAATTGTGCTCAACAAATAAACTTGCCTTGCCTAAACGGATCAAATCAATCAATAAAACAACATAAAGTTTTTACGCTTTTTTGTCACTTTATTGTTGTGTGTTTGTGGCTTTTTTTCTTTTGCATCACATTTTTGTCACTTTTTTGTTGCCGTGTTGACACTTTTTTCAAGAAGCTTTTACATTTGGGTGAAGCCAAATTGGAGGCTAAGAGGTTAAGGACAGAGGTACGTGGATTTATTTTAGATTAAAGAAGGTGAAACAAGGTACAATTTGAAGATTAGTTTGATATTAATTGTTCTGTGTGTTTATGTCCCTAATAAGTGTATTGTGTCCCTTTATTCTGAACACACTCATTCTTCCTTCTACAAGTTAAAAGGTACAATACCGGATTTATTTTACAAGTAATGGAACAAAATGTTGTTCTTCTTTAGAATATTGTAAAGTTTTGTGGGGAAAAAACCCTGTGCATCTAATTATAAAACATTCATAGTATCAATTTCCTCACCTTGTTTTAATCATTTCTGTGACAGTGATGCAGAAAAGTGACCTTTCAAGTGTGAAATGTTACGAAATAAACTCGCCCCTGTGAAGGATTGGGATGTTTCAAATATGTTAGGAAAGAGTTCAGACTACAACTAACATTTTAATTTAGTGGCTTCCTCATTCATTGTTTGTAATGAAAAGAATCAGGTATATCGACTTGTACAAGTGAAAGGTCCTAAGTGCCCGCAAAACAAAACTCGCCAAAGTGAAGAACAGGCCCCTGTAGAGAGTCTGATCAAACCTGTCGGGGCATTTTACCGGCAGCGTCTAGAATATTGCTTGATGAGGTGAGCGTGACAGAATGTGGTGTCACCTGACGCTTTTAGTGATCCAGTTTATTTGCTTCTACCTTTGAAGTCATATGACAGTAATTTTACCATCCCTCTGCATGACGGTAGTGGAGTGGTAAAGGATTTTTTATTGTATTGTATAATTAGCACACAGAAAAAGCCCATTATACAGAAAGGTACAGTTCTATAGCCTACACCCAACAGTAACGCATTATGAAATATATACTAGCCGCCTACTTAACTTTACTCCCTTATATTGCTTTCTCAGCAGTTTGGTCTGGGTGCGGCTGGTTTGTCGATGTCAACGAGAATAATTTTGCGTATTCATCAGGACTGGGTTGTGTTTCCCTCTCATCCAAGAAACTTTCTTTCGCTTTTAAGCCGCAGTTTAAATCGGCGTAACATTTCACCCAATACAAAGATTACTTTTGCGATACGAGCTTTTCTTTTATTACGGATAGTTTTATTGTTGAACAAACAGACGTGCGTCGCCTCAGATCTGACAGAAACTTTACTGGAGGCGGGACGTTTCCAGCTCGACTATTAAAGGCACCAAACATGAGATTTAAGGTCCACATCAAATCCATTCTTTGATTACCCGCTGCAAAAAATAGCAATATCTGTATCTAGCAGGTCATTAAAAGCATGTTTTGTATCGCTGGCAACAGCACAATACGAAACGTTACACAGTGTGCCTTTAAGTTAGCCCTGGTTTAAGTTTGATATGTTACAATAATAATGTACATGCTGAGGGATGTTGTTGCCACTGCACTTCCTAAGGACACAAGAGTGGTAGCCAATAATCGACAACTAAAACACAAAGTTGGATAATATCTCTGATACATACAAATACTTAAGAAATACACAGATTTAAACAAACAGGCTCGGGTCGACAGCAAATTGGTTTGGTAAATGGTGCTAAAGGCAAACATTTCACTCATTCAATACTTCATAGGCTACTTTTGCAACAGATGATCCCAAAACAGTAGACAAAGGAGGAGACTGACTCAACTCGCAGCTACCATGTAATAAAAGCGTATTAGCCCAGTGCATGCATTGTTTCAGGTCTCCAGCTCTTCCGTAGCCTACAGTACCTATACCCACCTCAAGGTTGCTGCTTCTGCCGCCACTGCAAGAGAGCCACGCGAGGCTGAAGAACAGCGCGAGGAGCACGAGCCGGGCCATTGTATCCGTGTAGGAGATGGCATTAAATATCAGTGACTGGAGACAGAGGGAAAGAGTGCAAAAACAAGAGAAGAGAAAGTGAGAAGTAAAAGCTAAAAGCGAGCGGAGAGTCTCTGCCGCATCTCGAACTACAGTGAAATCATATGACCGAGGCGGGGTCACATGATCACAGCTGCTAACTAAATGCGGAAGTATGACGGATAAAAAACATGGATCTATTATAATAAAAACTAAAAACTTTAATGTGTTAAATGTGTGTTTAATGTCTAAATGTTGTTGTTGATTCTTTTTCTTTGTTTTGGCTGAAGTCTGTTAATGTTGAATCAATGTCAATCAACAAAATAATACATACATAAATAAACTGTATATCATTATTACAATTCGTCACATAGAGTTTAGGTCTTCGATCTGGGAGTAGTGACTTTGGGCCGTGACAGCCATGAATGTGAGTTTTCAAGTGAGTTTTAATGCTTTTGAAAGACTTATTTGGAAGAATAACATCAGACGCAAGTTCATCTGTTGCATAATTATCATTTTATTTCAGTGAAGCAGCAACTTCAATGAAGAAATGTTGGGCAGAAAAGTGATTTTTATTTGAATTTTTAAGCTGCTGACAGGAAGTGACATCGGAATCAGAATAGGTTTTATTGCCATTGTCTGAGAACAGGTTCACAAACTAGGATTTTTTCTTGATGCGGACGTGCAACATAAAACATAAATAAAACATAGATAAAAGGTAAAGTTCCATAGCACTCATCAGCCTAGGTACCTTGCCTTGGTGTTGAAGGCAGTGCCTCCAAACTCACTTCCTTCCAGTCCAAGGCAAGTGTCCTGCCTTGGTCCAAAAAGAGCTGCTAATGGAACACACTTCAGGGCTAAAGGAATCACAAAATAAAACAGGAAGTTGTGTTTCATCCGGGGGAGAAGAGAGGATCTGCTGAGGAGGGGGTTCTGAACATGGATCTGAAGCACTATAATTTTATTTTTACAGAGTACACGTGAAAAAATAAAAAAGTAGTCAACGATGATGAAACTGAGTTGAAAATACAAAATAAAACTCAAAAGAACTAACATACAAATGTTAGATTTGAAAGTGCCTTATGTCAATTAAATTCAATGCCCAACAAACAAATCTGGTTCTTTGTTGCGCTATGAAGCCGTGACATTTGCCTGAATGTTTGAATCAAATAATATAAATGTCAAGTTAACAAAACAAATTATTGATTCAGTTTTTTCATTATTAAAAAAAAAATATATATATATATATATCCATGAGGCTATTTGACCAAATCTTGACACAAACTTTAGCTTTTTTGCAATTCAAATTTACACTGGCTGCAGAGCCAATAACCAATACACTGATGTATCCTTGGCATATAAGCCACATGCTAAGCAAAGGGAAGACACCATGGAGGACACATGCCTCCGGACGACTTGAACATTGGAACAGCACTTGGGCAGTGAGTGATGATGTGCTGCCTGACCATTTCAGACCAAGGCAAGGCAAGGTACCTAGGATTTGGGAAAAAGCCATCATTTCCCATAGACTTAACATGGTTGGCACGACAACAGTTTAACATTGTTTGCCTTCATCTATGTCACTTCCTGTCGGTGTCCAATAAGGAAGTGAAACTATAAACCTCACAAAAATGGCCAAACTAAAGAAAACTGGGTACAATCTTAAATATAATTGTGTTAACTATGTTTTTGCAAAAAAAAATGTCTAATGTGTCTAAACTACATTTATAATAAAGACTTTAATCACAGAGGGCAGAGCTTTGGCACATGCTGAAGAAGAAGGAAAGAAATTAGTTTCAAATACACCTACATAAAAGTACTGCTACCCCAGTGGCTTTAAGGTATTTTATTTTTATTTATTTATGGTTGTATCCATATGACACAGCCACAGCAGTCCCTGTTGACCACAAGAGGGCGCACTTTGGCCAAACATCTCAAATCATTCAGTTCAATTCTCTGGTTCAAAGGTGGTGTGGCCTAGAAGTTGTAGCTACATCACAAAGCTCTGGCTGAATTCTGCGCTGCGCAAGACCTGCTGTAAGTTACCTATTATTAAGTTATTAAATCTTTAGCCAGTGAAGGGAATTTCCTCTTATAATGTGGTGCTTGATCAACTAGTTCACCACACATTTCAGTAACACCTGTATGTGTAATTTGCTTACACACATCTACACATGAATTTTTGGGAACTTCCTCAATCTAAACAGGTTATTCTGAATACATCACTCTGACCTTTACCGCAATAACTACAAAAATGTAGGTGTGGTTCATTTGCTGAGTTTGGATGTTATAATTATTAATAGGGCGTAGAGCACATTTTGCAGAATACTTTCATTTTGAGGTGTAATTAACACCTCATAATGAAAGTATTCTCTGTAAAATTAGAAGAGGTTCTGGATAAACTCATACGAGAAGATTCTAACCTAACAGCATAACCCTAGCGCTTGCCAAACCTTCGTCAGTCAAACAAAGTGTTGCTGTGTGTGTTTTGTTGCTATGTGCAAAGGTTGAGGATATTGTAAGTTTATTATACCTTTAGGTAAGAGGCTAAATTCAAAACCTGAAATGAAGTGTAGCCATTTTCAGTGCAAAGGAACAATGAGGATTTATTGTCTGTCGTTTCTAGGAAACCTGATTTGTTCAGCTCAATTTAAGTAATACAAATGTGTGGGAGAGTAAATGCCGAGATGTGGCCTGTGGATTAATCTTACAATGTGGTACAATACTGGAAATAACTGTCGTTATTCCTGAAACTTGTATTGTTGCTACTGTCAGAAAATAATTGGCAATATTCCCATTTTCTTGAAACTAGTCATACACACCATTATTGTTGTACATATTGTACTGAGAGTTGAAAAAGTTGTAGGCTATCAGGCTATCTGTCTGGCAGGCCAGGCAAATCAGGTACTCATTGGATCCCCATTATATTCATCTTGACCTTGGTAAAGACTGTACTTCTTGGGGTCCAGCAGAAAGGCATTAAAACATTTCATCATAATAAATCACTTGGAGGAGGCCCCAGGGAAGAACTAGGACACACTGGGGGGTCATGTCTCTGAGCTGACCTAGTGTCGTCTCGGGATCCCCCCAGAGTAGTCTAGGCATCCCTGCTCAGACTGCTGCCTTCTTGACCCTGGCTAAAGCGGCAGAAAATAGATGCATGGATAAATCAATTTACAAACACAGCACATGTATGTATTGTTTTACGGATGTGTTGCTGCCTCTTGGCCGGTCACTCTTATAAAAGAGATTGGAAGGAAGGACATGGTCGCATATATCAGAAATAACAGATAAATGATACATTTTTCGGCTCGACTGTATTGTCTGTACATTTATTAGCATTCCCCGCCTACATTTTCTTTGTAAGACTTTGTAAGACTGAAGCAAATTGAGTTACATTATATTTCATGTTTATTGCAGCTTGTGTGGTATTTTAGGATATGATTATGCACTTTTAGAACAAAGGTTTACTGTCATTTTTATGCCTGAGAGTTGACAGTATCGAGTATCGTTCGAGTCAATAATATCGTTTATCGCGATACTTTCCCGCTTCAATATATCTAAATTCCAATTTGTTTTCGTGACAGGCCTACGTATGACACAATGAAGATGTACAATGGAGATTTAATGCAAACTTTATGTTCTTTAGTGTAAAAAAAAGTTTTCTACAGCCACATGAAGCTCAGTTTGTCCTTCATTTGTAGAAACAGGAAGTCATGTTTTGTTTTTTTACTGTGTATGAAGCTATAAAAAAGAGCTAACCGCAAAAAAGATAATCACTCCTCACATAAGACCAATGTTACAAAAGTAGTGTGACTAGAATATTTTACAGACAGCTTGAACCATGTAATAACCATGTGATTTAAGTAAAAAAAAAAAAAACTCTTTGATATTGTTTATATAGTTCCTTCTTCATAACGCCTCAGTTTCCCTCGTGTGCTCATTCCTGTCTGACAATAGCACAGACAACTCCACCTGTGTGTTTAAACGCTGCTCTGTTGCTGTTTCTGAGGTGAAGCACATTCCTGGTGAAGTCATGAGGCACAGCTGATCCGAGTCACACGCCTCCCGGGGCGGAAATGGCTGAAACACTCAGTGCGCTCCAGAGGCTACAGTGAGGAGAATATGGGGCTAATGCTTTTCCCGGTGATGGACGAGAGGCGTTTCTTTCAGAAGAGGTAGGTTTTCTATTTCATTCATTTGTTCTGCGTTTGTTTGGAGAGCAGATTTAGTCTTACTCATTGGTAACATACAGGGAGCTTACATTCACATCACTATTAATGATGTCTATTCCTCATGTAGCCCTCTGATACTGAAATCATCATATCGTTTGTGGAAAATACACTGTTTTCCCTCAACTAACACAAATGTTGATTGATTTTGAAGACAGAAAAGAAAGCGTGTAAACGTTAATAAGCAAAATGAGTGTATCAACTACTTTGGAGGGAAGTTTGTCATGGGTTAACAGGAAAAACGTCTTCCACAGACTTTAATTTCCGTTTGCTTTCAAGACAGCAGGGCGTTTCATCCAAAAAAAACAAATGGATCCTGGATAAACATTTGCAACGCCAAAGAATGCAGTAGCTCGGTTGCAATAACGCAATAGATTCATAGAAAGAAATGACATCAAGTTCATTCGAGCATAGAAAGCCATTGTAACTAGTAGTTTCAGACAACTCACGGCAGAACAGGCTAAGATAAAGACAATAATAGCCCATGCAACTAGAAGAAGGATTAAAATAGATTGAAAGAAGTTAGGATTGAACATGTAGTGGTGTATAGGCAATCGCTTTATCAACAAAACTCATTCAACAAAGAGATACGCTAAAGACTTCTGGTAGGGTGACCAGACTTTCCACATTAAAAACTGGGACACAATGGGAGTTTTTTGGGGGGTAGCCAAATTGTGACTTTTTTCACTCACATTGAATGGTCAAACTTCCTGTTTATGAAAATCGAATCTCAGTTAAATGGACCAACCAGCATCGAGGTGATGGACCTTTAGCTGTTTAATTGGTTCAGCCGATAATCAAACTCTGTGTTTGACGCGTACATGGCCAGAAGTCGGTAAGTTTCAAGCACAAAAGCTGCTTTAGGCGTGGGTACTGGTGAAAAACCGGGACACCTGGGACAATGTTTGTGTAAAACTGGGACAAATCAATGGTTTTGGATAAATCCACTGGGACATGGGACAGAGGGCTCAAAACTGGGACTGTCCTGGGTAAACTGGGACATTTGGTCACCCTAACTTCTGGTCATTTAGATCGGTTCTGTTGTGGAAATGGTGACAAGTGAGTAACGGCATTAGCAAAGACAAACTAAACTAATGACCTAAATGTGTACAGTAAAAGCTTTCCTTCAGCTCTTAAATGCACGTACTTAATTACGTAATCATTGCATGTTGAAGTGCACAGACAGAATTGCGAAAGTTTTAAAAGCAGAACTGCAGTGGCTTTGAACAAAGTGATGAGACGAGTGCGCGGGTCCGGCCACGCTTCCTGTTTGGGGATTAATCTGTGCGTTTGGTGCCGTGGAGGTGTTTCATGTGCAAACTTGTGCCACTGCTTTGTCATTGTAAAAGCAAAGCCTGAACTTATTCCAGCCTAGACTTGTTTACCGGACAGTAAGAGAGAAACAAAGAGCAGAAAAAGGAAGAAACAATTAAAACAAACTCACAATTAATATGGCACGGATATCAACAAGAACAAGAAGAAAGTGCATTTTATTCACTGCAAAAAGTAAATATCAAGCATTTGGCTTAAATGTCTTGAATTGAGGAAATGTATCTAGTTTTGGGCGGTTTTCACTCATTTAGACTTTGTTCCTGGTCTGACCAAGTTTACTTTGCTAGTTTGAGGACATTTCAGACTTGGTTCCAAGTTAAATCTCTCTCTAAATAAGAAAGTAAAATTGCCAATGAGATAAGACCGATTTTCTGGCCCCATTGGCAAAAAAAATTACTTGAAATAGAGACAAAATGTATTGAAACGAGTCAGAAACATCTCAAAACAAGTGAAATAATCCAGGTCAAATGGCCAAATGCATCTTACCTAGTCAAAACAACTCAAATTTTGATTATTATGCTCAAATTGAAACATTTATACTAATCTAGTTAATTACTTTTTGCAGTGTTGCAAAAGCTAAAACTTGTTGTAAAAACATGCTTCAGTGTTATCAATATTAGCAGTGTCTGAATTGGCAACAGCCTGCAACAGGAAGATAAGATAAGAGAGCATAACAAACAAACACGGAAGTTTTGCAGGTTACCACAATTGTAAAGCAACAACCCCCGTGACGACTGTTTCACGAGGTCGGAGGGACCCGGTCGTAAAAGAGGGGGAACATTTCGGTGCTCACGTCACACCACAGAATGTCACACTTCTCTTCAAAATGTGCAGCGAGAGCGCGAGCGAGGGGGGGAGGGCGTCCGCAGCAGCAGCAGCCTGGCGTTACTCGTTCATCGTGTAAATCGTGTCCCGGTTGATTTCAGATGCGAAGCGTTTTGCCAGAGGAAGCGACGACCGGAGGGGCCCAATAAGGTGCACGTCGTATCTACATCACAACAGAAACTGAAAACAAAAGTCTAGACGCCAGACTTGTGACGACAGACGTGGAAGAAGAGCGCAGGTGAATTCAATGATTATTACGGGGCTTGGTTGAGTTGTTGTTGTTGTTGTTGTTTCGCTTCTTTTCTTGCGGTCAGAGGTTTATTATTTTGACCACGAGAGGAGAAGGAGAAGCTTCTGGGAATAGAAGCGAAACCTCCTCAACTCAACCAAACCGCTTAACCTCTTAAAGGAACAGGCCACCCGCTTTTTCCTTTTTCTGAGATAATGTTCTTACCCGAGCTTAGACGGGTTGATGCGTACCCTGTCTGGTCTTTGTGCGTGCGCTCAGTCACGCAAAAAGACCAAAGATGTTGATCGCATTTGGCCTCTCCCAGCGTATTCCTATGGCTCCGAACGTGGTGAAGTTAGAAGCGACCGAGCTCTTCCACGTGGCACAAAGGCCAGACGGGCCTTAACTGAGCGCATTTTCTCCTCTTCAGCTTGACCCGAATCTAAAAACTTCTCGACTGGAGAGTTACAGCCCATTGGCCAGAGTAACGCCTCATTTGGAAGCTAAGCCCTACAAAACTCATCGAAACTCATCTTTTTCCTCACGCTGTCGCTGTGTTTTTCATCACATTTTTGTTGCGTTTTCTTTGAATTTCTGGCCCTATTTTGGCGCTTTTATTCAAGAAGCTTTCAGATTTGGGTAAAGCCAAACTGGAGAAAATGCGCTTGGGTCCAGTGGGGGTTAAGAGATAAAAAAAACGAATGAGAGCCTTCACAAATTTCTGTCACATTTTAGCCACATTTTCACAGCTTTTTGTCACTTTTTGTGTGTGTGTTTTTTTTGTCTCTTTTTCATCACTTTTATGTCACTTTTTCTGTTGCTCTGATTTGGCTTTTTTGTTGCGCATTCGTCACTTTTATGTCTTTCTCCCCCCCCCTCTCCGTCACCTTTCTTTTGCTTTGTTTCGGGTATTTTCTGTTGCACTTTCATCCTTGTTTTTGTCTTATTTTTTGTTGCTATTTTGACACTTCAAGAAGCTTTTAGATTTGGGTAAAGCCAAACTGGAGAAAATGTGCTTGGTGCAGGTGGGGGTTAAGAGGTTAACATTTACAAAGTTTTGCTCATCATTTGATTCTCATTTATAAGGCAAGGCAAGTTTATTTGTAGAGCACAATTCATACACAAGGCAATTCAAAGTGCTTCACAGTTGCATAAAGTTACAAGAAAACAGATCAAATCAATCAATAAAACATCAACATAAACATTTATCAATTACAGTAAAAGGCAAGAGTGCAGATAAAACACTTTCAGTTTTCATCTGCTCGGGTAAAAAGAGCTGTTTTCAGCCTAGATTTGAACATTGTCAGAGTTGAGGCCTGTCTCACATCCTCATGAAGACTGTTCCAGATTTTAGCTTTAGCCTCACCATGTTTATTATTGACTCTGGGAACCACCAGGGGACCCCTCCCTGAAGTTCTCAGGGCCCGAGATGGTTCATACGGCTCTAACATGTCAGAGATGGACTTTGGTGCTAAACCATGAAAAGACTTGTACACAAGCAGAGCTGTTTTAAATTCTATTCTCTGAGTGACAGGAAGCCAGTGCAGGGACCGGAGCACTGGACTAATATGGTCGTATTTCCTGGCAATCACTATTTAAGGAGTTAAATAGTGATTGCTTTTATTGTCTAGTCAATAAATAAGTTAAAAAAAACGCCCAAAACATTTACCATTCCTCACTTGTCCCTGACCTTAATCAGACTCACGGGTGCATATTGTCTCTATACTCTCTGTTTACACACTTATTCATGTCAACAATGGTTAGTAAACTGTCTTATACAAGTATTTAACAATGCATTACTAACTGCTTGATAGTGTGCAGTGATACAACACAAAATGAGTGGAGGGAGTTGAATGAATTTAACATTGTATTACATTTTGAACTGAAAAACGTTGAGCTGAAAAATCAATGTCTTTTACTGTGAGCTCTTTTTCTGTCTCAGACTCTGGTGAACGCTGTAAAACATGGCCGACTGTGACGGAGAGAGTCCTGTGGTCGAGCCGAGCCTGGTTCGACAAAATAAACCCCAAACCGAGAGCAGATATTTAAACGGTAACGGCCCCTCGTAGACTGAAGAAGTTACATGTTATGTGTGTCAATCACCAGCCAATGATTCCCTGGGTCTCTGCTTTAATAGAAACTTTTTTTATTAAACAGGCCTGACCTCGCTTCGCCATGGCATTCTGAAGGGGGACATGTTTCTGTGATTTTGTTCTGTTTTCTGATTCATCAAAACCTGAAACAGAAACTTCACCATGTATCAACCAAAGATGACTGCATTTGGTATATTCCCAATCCAACTGCAATAGGCCAGCAGCAGCAACTTTCTCACATTACTCCACCGTTACTTTAACAAATACGAATGTTTTTTTCTACTAAATAAAGATACAGAGACATGGAGAGGAGCAAAGTGGTTCAACGGCCCATTAATACTTAAAACGCAGACAATGCTAACCAGGAAGCATTGTTAGTTTCATGTTACTTATGCTAACGTTAGCAACAAGTGCCATTTTTCACTTCTTTTATTCATTTATTGGTTTATTTGGTCGGGACAGTGCATGTTAACACTCTCTCATTCATCCCGGTCTATTGTACATGTCGAACCCAGGACCTTCTAGCTATGAAGCACGAGCGCTAACCACTGTGCTACCGTGCCGCCCATTGCACTGAGCAATCATACTGGTCTCCATGAGTGGTGACACGTGCTTGAAGTTGGCTCATTGAAAGATAAACGTGGCTGGTTTGGGGACAGCTGTTGGTTCTTCTGTTTGGGGATTTCTTCTCTCCTATAAAAGGACCGAGGAACCCTTTTCCAGATCTTGCGCCTGAATCGTAGGACTTCTTAAAGCTGGAACGCCGTCTACTTTCAAAACTGAACCACAAGCGCTTACTTTTAAATGAGGGAATCGAATCTCGTTGCATAAGCACAGTGTTCGCCTCTAGATACTGACGGTATCCTGTTTTTCTGCACAGGTCAGTGTGTTTTGACGATACGGAGTGGATCAATAATAAACCCTGGATTCGACCTGGCTCAGTGCCGCAGCCAACTGGAGCTCAACGGATTTCAGGTCTTTATGATATGATAGTTCAAATGACAGATACAGAGCACGTAAAGGGGAAAGGATGATGCAAGGTTTCAGCAGACACTTTGCAATATTTTGTGGAAGTTCAAAACACAGTGGTGAAATGTCTATGATTTTCAATGTTGCATAATAAGGCACAAGACTGACGATCTGCTTCCCCAAGTTTACAAACCGGGCCTTAAGCTGGCGCAATAGCGTTTACCTTAAACATATTTTCTCATCTTGTTAAATGGGGTAATAGTTACAGTACGTCAGGGGATTTGTCCATCCTGAATTAGTATCTGCTCTGGAATTGTAGTCAACTTAAAAATCCAGTCTGTACGATTACTTGAAACCTCTTTCTGTGATGGACAGCTCTCACAGGATAACTTGATATATTTACAAATGCAGGTTCTACAATTTGTATAATGAAATGGCAGAGTTTGGTTCGACTTGGTTGAAATTTTGATGCTTTTCTTTCTTCCTTTCTTTATATAATGGTATATCTCTCTTTCAGATCCCAGAGTCGGACCTGGAGGCTCCTCTGAAAACGGCCCTCGATGTTCCTTCAGTGAAGCGATACATCGTCTTCAACTCCTCCATGTTTCATTTCCTCATGGCCCCAGTGAGTTTAACTCTTTTCTGCATGAAGTAAGTAAAACGTGTATCGTCCTGCCAGGCAAAATACACAGAGAGAGATGAAGGAAAAGTCTGTCATTTAACATCAGTGCAGCGGTGAGAATAATATACTCCTCCTTCCTGTTCCTTGTTGTGATTCAGACTCCCCTCTCATGTTCAGTTGACTGTTGACCCCCCCTGCTGGTGATACTTTGGGCCTACAAGTGATTGATTCAAGTATTTCTTTTCCCTGTAGTACAACCTTGAAGACTATTCTTGTCTAATTTAGGAAGCTAAGCAAGATTAGACCTGGTCAGTGCCAGGATGGGAGACTGTCTTGGAATACCAGGTTTTGTAAGCTTAGGACAGGGTTAGGCAAGTTTGCTTAGCCAATAGTTTAAAGATGAAGGACCGAACCTCCCCCCGCTCTGTACAAATAATGTTGTTTCCAAACCAAACTGGGTGGTGTTGCGGTCCTCTAGAGCCACCGGTTTCCATACTGAGATATGTTCTTGCGTACCTGTCTGGTCTTTGTGCGTGCGCTTAGTCACGCAAAAACACCAAAGATGTTGTTAGCATTTAGCCTCTCTTCCTCTCCTCTATGGGGCCAAACGGGGGCGAGTAAAGTCACACAAAATGAAACCTGTCGATTTTCTAAACAATATAGTACCTGTAGCGCCGTAGTTTTCCTTTTCCTTAATGCCCCAGAGGGGAACGATTGGGTCCTGTAGATTTGTGTAACTATGCTACACAGAGATGCTGGATCCAGGATGCGTGTCAATGATTTATTGTTAACAACACGCAGCTACCACAGCCGTATGAGTATGGACATTTCAGGGCAAGAATATAGATAGGATGAAAAAAGAGACAGATACAGAGCACATAAAGGGGACAGGATGATGCAAGGTTTCAGCAGACACTTTGCAATATTTTGTGGAAGTTCAAAACATAGTGGTGAAATGTCTATGATTTTCAATGTTTCATAATAAGGCACGAGACTGACGATCTGCTTCCTCAAGTTTACAAACCAGGCCTTAAGTATCTAGAATATAGATTGGATTGACAAAAACAAAAACCATGATAAAGCAATATGGGGTTAACAAAAATTACGGCTACCCAACTAGCGCCTCTCCTCGCCCCCTGCCCGTGAGTGTGCGCCTTTCACACCTCGGTACCGCCCGCACACGCGCACCTACGCCCAATGTAATACTCGTGCTCTCCACACGAGGGCAGCAGATACGCAGTGCCAGCACCACAGCTACATGTCTGTCTTCTATAGTACTTTTCATTCATCAGCTTAGCACCACCGAGTATGGAGCAGTGTTAATTTTGACAAGATCTTTTAATTTAGTTTTAGTCTTAGTCTTTTGACGAAAATGTAATTCAATTTTAGTCGAGATTTTGTCAAAAAAATAACTTAAATTTTAGTTTAGTTTTAGTCGACTAAAATTGCAAGTTAATTTAGTCGACTAAATTTAGGACAAATTTAATCAACTTTGTATTAATAATATTCATTATAATCATATTTAATCGAGGTCCTCTGCTTCATGGAGCTGCTCCCTCATGAACAAAGCTCAGAGCTGTTCCTTTGGCAGTGAATTTACATGATATGAGGCTCTTTCAGACGGTCAATAGACGTTTGGATGATTTTAGTCTCTCCTTTCCATTTTTATTTAGTCTCGTTTTAGTCGACTAAAACATCTGGACATTTTAGTCATAGTTTTAGTCTCATGAAAAACTTTAAATTTAGTTTCAGTCCAATTTTAGTCGTCAGAAATATCCCTTTGACTAAATATTTTAGTCGATGAAATTAACACTGGTTTGGAGTGAATGAATAATGACGACAGTGTAGCGCTTTGAGAAACTTGGCTTGTAAAGCGCATTACAAGTGTAAGGCATTTATTATTAATATTATCCACACATTCAAAAGTCGCTGGTTTGAATGCAAGTCTAATGGGCGCATACTGTTATTGTGTCCTTGGGCAATACATACTTCACCTGCCTCATCTCCAGTGTCCAGCAGATGGCTTCGATCTGTCGCGGCAGGTTTACATATATGTATCTTCAACTACTATTACTACAGCTACAGCTCCTGCTTCTTGTACTTCTTGTTTGTGTATTAACTCTGTCTGTGTGTGGCCCCCCTGCCTCTTGTGCAGGTGCTGTACCTCGTCCTGTGGTGCGCGGTGTTCTCCAGTCTGCACTCGTACCTCACCGTCCCGGATTACTGGGTGCTCTGTCTCTGCGTCAGCCTCGTGTCCATCTTCCTCACCACCGCCATCATCTTCACCCTGCACCACAGCAACAAAGAGGTACGAGTATTACGATGCAAACAAATAAGGATTAACGCAATGCTTTAATCACAGGGCAGGGGGTTTATAAATGTGGGGCTTTTTAATGGACAGGTCTAGCGCCTCCTGTGGCAGTAACGGCTCATTGTTCGGAGTGAAATTAGGACATTGAGGAATGGACTGAAAACTATTTTGTGTTTAAGTGTTCAGAAGTGGAAAGCATTCATTTGTTGTGAAGCTGAGGCTTATTTCTCATGCTGTATCTTACATTAGAAATACTATAAACAAAGGCTAAATTGATTGTTACTTAAATGTGTCTGTCAGATTAACATGAATTTGGACGTGAGGTTGATCGCGGTGAATGAGAGACTGGTCAAACACAAGCTGCTGGTGGCTGTGGCCGATTGGGTCCAGAACTGCACCAGCAATCTGCAAGTAAGTACTGTAAATATACCTTCTATAAAGAGAGTCCATAATGTATTTTTATGGGTAATTATGACAATCAAAAACTATGAAACCTATGAAAACTACTTGATAAAAGTTATTTTGAATTAATCTTTTCCGTTTTATTTTTTTATATAATTTGTGAGATCATAAACTATTACAAATAGGTGGTATTATGTGCTGTTACGTTACACCACTAAATGTCTTCTTATTTAATAAAATGTGTCGATCATAAACAATGTATGTGCTGGACGGCATTGGCTCAGGCCTCGTTACACGTTAGAGCACGTGTGCCGTTCCTCTCTGTGGTTGAAAGGCCAGGGGTAGGTCTACATAAGTCAACTTCAACCTTCTCCTTTTCAGAGCACAAATAATTTTCCTTTTCTTCAGTTTCAAACATTTGTTGTTTTAGGCCGCTCAAATAAACAACAAAATATGTAGGACAGTGATGAGTAGAGGTGTCAGAATCATCTTAATCAAGGTTCTCTGTTTGTCCTGCTATGTGTAGTTGTACTTCGTTTACTGGGACGTGTCTCGCTGTTTGAGAGCTTTGACTGAGTCGTTGGACGAGGGAAATTATGAAACTCAAAATATTCAGGTGAGTTTCTTTTTTTTCTTTTAACGTCTTGAGCGTATTTTGTGCCAAAGTAGCAGTGCATAGACTATTAACCTCTTAGCCTTTTCTCCAGTTTAGCTTCACCCCAAATCTTAAAGCTTCTCGACCGGAGAGCAACAGTGTAACGCCTGATTTGAAATCTAAGACCGGCAAAAGTGATCGTAACTTTTCTGTCATGCTGTGCGTTTTTGTCACATTTTTTAAGTCTTTTTGTCTCTTTTTAGGTCATGAAAATGTTGTTTTTTGTTGCTTTTTGTCATTTTTTTACATTTTTATTTTTAGCTTTTAGATTTGGGTAAAGCCAAGCTGGAGAAAATGTGCTCGGTTCAGGTGGGGGTTAAGAGGTTAATAATTAAATCATAAACTGTGATTGTTTTCTTCTAACCTACACCTTTTGTTCAATGGAATATTGTGGATCGCTGAAGAAATGATCGATCCAGTTTATTCGTTAATGTTGCAGAAGAAGCTGCAGAAGAGGATGTCCCACCTGGTTCTGGTCGGTGAGGCTCCTCAGACCCCCTCAGACACCGAGGACACACAGGAGGGCGACGTGGAGCGGGGCGCGGACGAGCACAGGCCGCTGCTGCAGAACGAGGAGCCGGAGCGCAGTACCGCCTCGGGCCAAAAGGGGGCAGCACACCAGCTCACCACCAACTACAGCCTGGTGCCGGACCCCGCACTGCCGGCCCAGGTCAGACCCAGGCAGATTTTAATGAGAAACTGGCCGATGAGCAAAGACAACTCCACAATAAAATCCATTAAAAAACCCAGAGAATGAAATGCATCTTCTCTGTTTGAGCTCTTTGATTGTTGAATTAGTTTTTTGTTTTTTTTTACCTCTGGCCCAGTCTCTCCACCGGCTGCGCTTTAATGACGTGTCCCGGTGCAGCTGTGATCAGGAGCTGGACAGATGACCGTAACAGATTTATCATGCAAATTTATTCATGAGCAGCCAGAGCTTCCAGTATTTCACTTTGAAGATGCAGCCAAAGATCTCAGCAGAACCACTTCTCCGTGACGCACACACCTGCTCACGCCAAATGATGTTTCTTTGATCTATAAAGGCGTTCTTTCGGTAGCCACAGCTGTACGGGGGCAGTTTGATGGAATTGTGGAAGCCATACTATCCTACTACATTAGTCCAATCACAGAGACATAATGTTAGTGCCCTGATTGTTTTTACATTTAAATTTTTTTTGTACAATCACGATATTGTACAGGTGCTTTTACACTTAAACTCGTACAGGAATCCTTTGCATTTCACAGTTTGCAGATGTTTGAAACTCCAGAATTAGCGGGTTTTGCACATAATGAGACCCTACGCAGGCAGGATATGCATTGTTTTTTACATTAGTTTCAGACTTTGTGATTTGCTAATTGCGACAACATATGATTAATCTTGCAGGCAGCTCGCGGGCGCTGTGGTTATTGCTTTAGCTCACAGTGGGAAAGTCTCAGCTGCAGCGTTTCTGTGGAGTTTGCATCTGTCTAGGTTTCCTCTGGGCTCTCCTGTTTCTTGTCGCAGTGGTTCCTGACCTTTTTTGCCAGTATTTTTATAAAGTGATCAACTATAAACTCAGATTATTCAGTGCTCTGTAGTGTTGCATTCAGAATTAAGCTAACATAATGTGAAATTCAAACATTTTACTTTCAAAGATCATAATTTCAAGCTCCCTCAAGGATCCCAGCACTGTCTAATACTACTAAAACATGTACAATCGGTCCACTCTGGGCCTAAAAGGAGATTCTGAATTTCCTGGTTATATGAAGGTCAGTTGTCTTGGTCATCTATCCTCCTGTCATCTTTGTATTCATATTTATTTTTCTTCTCTCTGCCCAGGCCCGAGCGCAGCAGTTGCTGATGGCCTACAGTGCGTTGTACATTAGGCTGCTGGTCTCAGAGCGACTGTCGGGACCGTCCCATTACAAGATGCGCCCAAAGAGGAACCACTGCACCGCGGCCTGCATCTGCCTGTGTCAGTACATCCGCACCAAGGTCCTCCGGTAGCACCAGACCAACGCCCCCTACGGACTATTGACATTTTATTCAATGTACTGGATGATTTTGGGGGTTTTACTGCTTTGATATTGGAACCACAAATGTTCTGTACGTTGCAGTCGGGGAGCTTAGGCCCGCCATGTGAATACACTAGTTTTATGTAATCGAGCCACTTTGACCTTATTTTTAAAAGCTGCCTTAGATTCATATTAGAACGTCTGACCAACATCAAGCACAGCATTTTAAATATTGTCACCACTTTATGGGACAGTAAAGTGGTGACTTGACTCAATTTTTATATTGTTTTTCCAACACTCGCGTAAGAAAAACAAACAAACTTTATATATTTTACTGATCAGATACAAAGCAGCAGCAGCTCAGCGGTTTGTGGACGACTTTCTAACGTGAACTTATTGGTTTATAGTGTGTCGTATTTTATATTTCACTTTGCTACGCCACGAAAGCACTTGAACACAATGCACTTGACGACTGGAAAGGATCATCTTCACCGGGGCACGTGAAGGCAGCGTGAAGGTGCGTTCAAGGCAACTGCTGTCTGGTACAAGTGGTAATTACAGCTTGTGAACTCGGAGATGACCAGAGTGCTCCGAGTTCGGATAAAGAGCTGAAGACTGCAATGATGCCCCCTAGTGGAGGAAAGAAGGAAAAGTATTAGAATTTGTGTAGCACGTTTTTCAGATAAGATCAGCCTTTAATTATATCTAGTGTGGAGAAACGTTCATATAACATTTACATACGAGTTTATTCAGCTGGAACTTCTTTATACAGTATGGCTGGAACGCTCTGAGGTCGTAAATTGTCATTTTCGAGAGGGAAAACTCGAGTTACCAAAGTATCGGCCGTTTCCAGTGACGTCATGTGAACGTGAACCCATCACGACTGGATTGGGGACATTTTGTAGATCAGTGTTTGTAATTGTAAATGTGTCAACGTCACAACACAATTATCAGTAAAAATCAAGGCTTTATTTGAAACCTCACATCTATGGACACATATAGGCCATGTTGATGAGATATTTTTTTTATCATTTTTATTAAAAAGAAAAAAAAATCTTTCAATTTCAGATAATTTGATCAAAATCGCAACTCGACCAAATGACGTTATTATGGCAACTTGACAATGGATCCGCTGCCACAAACGGGGATTATTTGGACTTGTCAAACAGTGTCAGGAATGCTTTCTCTTTCCCTTGTTGTACATATTGTTTTCTGCTTTGAAGCCCCGGGAAATATTGACACATGCGATTCCAGATTTCCATTTGCACATTTGTTTTATTCACGGCACGGCGTCCAACTCCCTGCTCAAAGCACACACACACTTTACATATTTGTGTTGTACTTGCACCTGACAATCGCTGCACATTTTATATTGAAAGTATTTAATAAACAGATAATCGTTATGAGGGTTTTTTTGTTTGCGTTTTAACTTGAAACGTGGCACTAAGTAAATCGGATCTTACTCGGTTACATAATAGTTTGCCAGTCGATCCAATATAAAACTGTATCGTGGATTTATTGCTCTTCGTGCTGATGTAATGCTGAATACTGATCACCACCTCCAGAAACGCCTTTGTACTGTCAGTCTGCAGCGGAAACAAAGACCGGCCACTATTTCCCACCCAACAGCCATTTCTTTGTGATGAGAAAATGGTAAAAATAAAAAACAAAGCTCCGACTTCACTGTTGTTACAACCCGGCTCAGCGAGGGTATGGGGAAGCAACAAAAACCAAGATGGAAAATGGATGAATAGAGTTGTAATGTAATAAATGGAAACGGTAAAGTTAACGCAAGATAACAAAACCACGGAATATTTACATTATTAACAAAGGTTAACAAAAATCAACCTAACCCATGAACAAAAGGTGTACAAATCAAAGTTACTAAAGCTAAACAAACGCCAACAAAACAGGTGTCTCAAATCCCAAGTGTCACGTATAAATATGCCTACACAAAACGAGTGACACAAAAACACACAACTAACTGGAACCGAGTGTCTCTGAACACACACAGAACAGTAAGCACAGGACCTGGACCAAAGTGCAGCCTTTTATGGGCGTGGTTGATTGCCAGGTGTTCAGATGCCGCACCAATCAGGACCACGGACGAGCAGCCAACCAGAAGCGAGCTTGAAACCAGTCCTCCAATCCCAGACCAGGGCTCACACAGCCAGGATTTGCATGGAGGCAAAGCGGAAATTAGCCACACAGCAAAACTTGGTACAAAACGGAGGGAGACTGGAGGCCTGGGCCCATAGCAACTGTAAACAATGCTTCAAGCAGTGCAGGAACGTTAACCACACTTTTTTCCAAGAAGCTTTTAGACTTGGGTAATGCCAAACTGGGAAAAATGCGCTTGATTCAGGTGATTTTGGTGAAGAGGTTTAAACCCGCAAGATTTTCCAAGCCAAAATATTAACTCAAGTCAGAGTAATGTTACTTTGAAGCAATTTGCTCAAGTACAAGTAAAAAGGAGTGGCCCAAACAATTACTCAAGTCAAGTAATGTAAAAGGAGAAAATGTTACTTGAGTTCAGAGAGTAACTGTTTGAGGGGAAAAGTCTAATATATGTTCAATGATACCAGAAATTGTAAGAAAACATAAAAGCATATGGAAATTGTGGTATTTCCTCAGAAAATTCCCCAAAATTTCATGAAAATACAGAAAAACAAAATAATTGTAAAAAACAAGGAGCTCAAGATGAATTACATCTTTAAAGTTAAAAATGAAGCATTTGCTGCTTACATATTTACTCACAGTGGAAAATATGAGACAGTAATTTGACCTTAATTCATACGTGCTGAGAGAGACGTTTTGTTACGCGAGGGAATGTCCAACCATTATTGTGATATTAACCATAATATCAAATCCTCAAGTTTTGATGGTTACCATGGTTACTGTTGAAGGATAATATTTAATCACTATTTATCATACTGGGTCAAACTGTACAGTCGTACTATCTCTGTCACGGCCTTGACTGTGGTGCTCAGGCGCCACTGAATGTTTTGCTTACGTATCAGTATGACGCAATTAGACGGTATTTATCCCTCTTCTGTGGAAGCATAGGCAGACTTGAATGGTAGGACTAGCGCAATGTCTTGAGTTCATGTCTCCGGGTCCCGTAACGATGGTAAATAAACTTCTCCTGTATAAGACATCCTGACTGCTGCCTCTTCTTCTTCGGTCCTCTCGAACATCAATTGTTATTTCTCTAACAGTTACCACAATAGGCTGCCCTAATGTGGTCTCGTAATTATGGTAAAAACCACTTGCCGAGTAGATAATTGCACATGAACGCCACGTCATCTCGTATTTTCCACTGGGAAACTGGCATATCATTTTGAGGCCCGAGTTCCCGAGGCCATGGAGAGCCTTGTTAGTGTTTTGACGTCCGAATGAGAAGCCTAATGAAAACCATCTCTATTAAATAAACCCCCTTGTCCGATCTTAAACACCTCTCTCCTCGTTGGCCACATGGCGTTTTGTCTCTCGGTTCTGGAGATGACAGCAGACAGGAACCACAGGCCGCCTCCCCCACTGCCCCAGGGCATGCTGGGAGCTTGAGGCAGAGGCCAGACACGTGCAGCGAGAGGCCAGGTCCAAGCATCACGGAGGCGCTGCTGTTAGCGGGAGGCTAAACGGACATCTGTGAAAAATACACACTCTCACACAGACCGCAGCGGAGCCAGGGAGAGACTCCGAGCTCAGGGGTTTAAATATCAAGCAACATTTAAACAGTATAACGGTTAATTACATAGACTAAAAGCAATACATTTTTAGTATGAATTTAACATTGAGATTGATCAATATAAGAAAAAAAAAGATCATTAATGCTTTTTCCATATTCTCCAACCCTTTCACGAGATTTATTTCCGTTCAGTGTTGCATGCACTGTTTAACAAGATCTGTGTGTTGATGATGGGAGAGTCATACCTTTATGCAAAGCCTTCTCCAGCACATCCCGAGGTCTGCACTCTGAAAATGATGTCTTATGCGGCTCCCTGGACCAATCTTTTACAATTCCTTGGAATCAGTGTTACATTTGACAACATATTTTAACCTCTTACACATTTTAGCCAAAAATTGCATGTAAATTTAGTTAACTAAATCTAAGATTAAAGGGACTAGATGCAGGTTGGACATTTTTATACTCACTACTGCCACCTCAGGTCATATGCGTAACTGCAGTCTCTATACTAAGCTCGTGCATGACGGCAATTCGGGCCTGAAGTAACACCTTTTTGAGTGACAGTGCAGGATTTGGTGAACAGGTCTGGGCTCATTCCACACATTAGGACATGGCTGGAACGTGTAGGGGGAGGAAAATACTTAATTCTTTAATGTTTAGACTCTGTATAGTGCCTTTAATTGAACTTATTTATCATAATCATATTTAATCAAGGTCATCTACTTCATGGAGCTTCTCTCACACAAACAAAGCTCAGAGCTGTTCCTTTGGCAGTGAATTTAAGTAAAACTGTCAGTAGAAGTTTGATTTTTAGTCACTTCATATTCTAGTCGACACAAATATCTGGTCAGTTTAGTTTCAAAAACAACTAGTTGACGAAATTAACACTGCTTGGAAAATGCCCAAATCCATTGATGGAATAACCTGGTCATTCAGCTGATCTCATTCTCTGGCCACATGTAATGTCACAGAGCCAAGATCAGGCTTTATGATCAGCCTTTTTCTTATTTTACTTTTTTGCGGCTGATAAAGGCGGCTAATTATCTCGCCCCACAGCCAGCCGCATATAGACACACCGAAGCCCTCATCAGTGAACGGCACCGTGTGCGATCGGTGAGCGAGATAGAGCCGTGACAGAGTGAGAGGAGGCGAAAACCGGGCCAACTATTAATAGCAACGACACAACGAACAGAGGAGAGGCCAGAGCGTGCAAAAAAAAAAAAAAAAAAATGTTAAAAAAACTTGCGAGAAATGTGCACACATGAAGAAGAAAAAAAACCGTCACCTTCGATTTCCGATCTGTCGTTTATTCAGACAACTCGAGTCAGAAGAAACAAACAATGCATGTGCGACAATGAACAAAAAGAGTCATCTGAACATCATTGTATTTAGTCCCCAATGGTACAACAGTAGCACACTTTACAGCAGCTCTCGTTTTGGACAAGCAGTCTCCGCATTTACAAGCAAGAGAATACAAAATAGGGCGTATAAATTAGGGAGAGGTGAAGGCGGGAGTCCTACGGGAAAGCATACAAGTTTGAAGAAGATGACAGGAGTGGGGGCCGTAGCAGCTAAAAAGCCATCTGTACAACACTATAGTCAAACCAAATACTTTTAATTACATAAAATACATAAACTCTTCTATTTGTGTCCATCATTACCACGTATATATGTAATAACAGCTTTATTCAATACTTTTAAATATAATTCCATTGAGGAAACACAGAACAGAGGAGAGATATGTCATAGGTCCGTTTTGGAAAATACTGGTTTGATTGAGAGGAGAGTGCTGAAGACGGTTATGTATGTACTCTTTTATCTAGTCTCCTCTCAGCATTTCACGAATCAGAGGTGCCACTGTCGAGCAAAAGTGATGAGAAAATATTTATCTCGAAAACTGTAAGGGTGAAAACAAGGCGCTGCATCAGCCGTCCTACAAAGTCAAGCGTTTTGCAGCTTTACAAAGAATAGGCAATGTTTTTTACTCATATATTTCTCAGATTTTTCACTGAAAATGACCAATGATTATGTGTGTAGGCAAAGTGCACACAAAGTTAAAGAGACAGGCCACCGTTTTTCCATACTGAGATGTGTTCTTACCTGAGCTTGACGAGTTGACGAGTTGATGCGTAACTGTCTGGTCTTGTGTGGTCTGGTGTTGTTAGCCTTTAGTCTCTCCCAGCAAAGGTATTATTATGTATTTATTTATTTGAACAGGGACAGTGTACAATATACATTAGCCTCAGAAAGGAGAGATGCATTGTACCAGGTTATAGCACTTGTGCTAATTTCCACCTGCAGTCCCTGGGCCTATTGTACATGTTTTTAGTGGTAGGGGAAACCGGAGTACCCTACGCAGACACGGGGAGAACATGCAAACTCCACACAGAAAGGCCCCGTCCAGGTGGGAATCGAACCCGGGACCTTCTAGCTGTGAAGCACAAGCGCTAACCGCTGCGCTACCGTGCCGCCAACATATGTATAGCTCCAAACTGGGGTAAAGTTAGAAGCTACCAAGCTGTTCCACGTTTTCCCTATTTAACGATCCAAGTCTAGTTACACAAAATCAAACATGTCGATTTTCTAAGCGGATAAAAAGGGGAACTATATTATGTAAGGCGTAATGACATCTTAGGAGCACTTCGACGTCCGCGCAGTAATATCTCACTTTCCTGCGTGGACGTCGAAGTGCTCCTACGGTGTTATTACCAATGGCCGCTGATTGCTCTGCTTTTTGACTACGACACTGGAGGCCGCCATTGCTCCACCTTTGCTGTAGTACCTCCATATGGCCGCTATGCCCCCATTGGAATGCATTGGACTTTAGACACGTTAAAAACAACTTTAATGCCCGGTGCCTAATGGTTTAGAAGTGGCTAGAGCTAGATATTCCTCCTGTGATTACGCTGGGTTAAAAACAATATGGGGCACCGGGCTGGTTATCGTAGTATACATTTTAGAAATCTTGCATAATTAATGAGGGCCTGACTTTGATTGACAGGCCGTTTACGTCGCTGCCTGGCCCATCGGCTAGAATGGGCGCGATTACAACAGAAATACACGCCCATTACACGCCCCGTGAGCGCACGCACGAAGACCAGACAGTTACGCATCAACTCGTCTAAGCTCAGGTAAGAACATATCTCAGTGTGGAAAAACTGTGGCCTGTTCCTTTAATTTCAAACTCAACCTATTTGTATGTGAATTATAACAATAACAGCAACATCATAAAGTTAAATTTAAAAACATTATTTTAACCAGAGGCGGGTTGTACTCAAGAACAAGAGTAAATATAACTGAGTAACCTTTTGAAGAAACTGTACTTATTAGACTAGTTATATCATGCAGTACTTTTCACTTCTACTTGAGTAATACTGTAATGAAGTATATTTACTCTTACTTGAGTAAAATCAATTTTCATTTAAAGTTACAAAAGCTTCATGTCGACCTAAAATAAAGTGGGAGGAAAAAGTATGTGAACCCTTTGGAATTTCTCCTGTGAATGTTTTCATGGCCAATACAAATTATTATTTTTTTTTATTTTATCTTTATTTTATGACCAATTTAGGCAGTAATGTGAGCAATTCCAAAGGGTTCACATACTTTTTCCTCCCACTGTATATGTAGGTTGTGTTTGGTTCCCCTTTTTCTTCGGGAATATATATATTTAATAAATTGTTTGTGTAACTTTCTTTGGAAATACTCGCTTTGGAAACTTTCTTTGGGAATACACGCTCAAACAGTTACTCACAGTATTCAAGTAAAATGTCTCACTTTTACTTGGAGTATTTATTTGGGTCACTACTTTTTAGTTGCACTTCAAAGTAACGTTACACTTACTTGAGTCAATATTTTTGCGACTCTACCCACCTCTGGTTTTAACCAACGATCATTGCCCTTTGGTTATTTCATAAGCAGTTTTAAGCAGTAAAAACGTTCTTTTGAATAGAGTAAAATGTTTTTATTGGGGGGCCCTGTTGGAAAGTAATAATAATAAGGGGCTCGCAATGCTCCAGACTTTGGGAAAAGCTGGATTACTGCATCCGTAGAGTCAAATCTATCAAACGTATTGACACCTAACATTTATATAACTTTCTGTTTCAAAATAATAATAATGTAAATAATGCTGATCTACCCTCATTTTGCAGTAGTTTGAAAACCTACTGCAAAAAAACAGCTCATTATGTTTTCAGCTGGTAATTAAGAGCGTTGCTTGAATGCTTTTTACTGTATGTTGTGAGTTCGAGTTTAGTTGCTGAACCTGCTAAATTCTTCCTTACAATCCTTTTCTTTGCTCGGGCGTTTTGGAGAAACTGCTGACCACCGGAGATTCTCACTCCAAACTGATTAAGCGCTCGCAATTTCTGGTCCAAGTCGAACACTCATTTACCTCATAGACAAAACTACTGAATTTGGAGGGGCTTCTTTTCCTCATCACTTTGGCTCCAGTGCGCTCTAGTCCACTCTAGTTGTTTATAGCTATTAAGGAAAAGGCGGCTGGTGTAAAAACATGGGGGTGACATGCAGGTCTGTTGCGCTGGATAGAAGCGTGGGTTCATTTACAGTGATTCAGAGGTAAAATATGTGCAACACAAAAGAAAAAAGGCCAAAAAAATACCTTTACAATATACATGTGCAACTCTCGTCTCAGAGCGTTTTGATCAACTGCAGCTTTTTCTAAGGATAGTTGAGTGTAAATGTGTGTGGAGGAGGAGACAGAAGCAATTATGGAAATCGTGGAAATATCACTCTTTGTTTTGCACTTTCCAAGCTTGAGTTAAGAAGTTCCCTTGCTCCTGTCAACTCCACCAACCTGAAACAGCATTTACCACGGCATATCTCATAAAAAAAACACATAAGCTCTCCCATTATAATTCTGGAAATACTCTCAACTTCAACGCAACTCGCTCATGCACGATAGCGTCTCGACAGAAAGCAGCTGTGCCGGCGTCGTTGACAAAGTGCAGCGTCATCACAAAAAGAGTCAATTAACAAAGTGTCGTAATATCGATAAACTCTCCAAATAACAGCATAGATACATAATAAATAATTCTCAATAAATAAAACAATGCAATAGCTCCGACGACGTTTTAAAACGAATACAAAGTTTGGTTTTGCCCGGTCCATTTGGTGCGTGTAGTGCCGTATGTATGATACAGGTTTGATCAGACGGAGCATTTTTAAGACCCTGGTGTTGATGCAGAACAGTGGGAGTTCTCCACACGGCTGGGATTCCCGTATAGTAGGGCTGCACAATTCTTTCAGATCAGATTTGTGATTTACGTTTTAAAATCAAACTGATTAACTACTAGAACAAGCTTTGTCCTGCCTACTGTCTCTGTGGCGGGCCAGTTTTTTAAAGATGAGTGTTTTCACAATTTTTATTAGGAGTTTCGCTGTTGAGTGTGATCATATTTATCAAAATGATGAGATAGAAGCTGGGAGTCCAGATTTGGCCAACTCCTGACCAACATAATTGTAGTGACTGCTGATTGCCATTTTGGTGCCTTAAGCAGAAGTGTTTGGCGTAAATACTGTACAATGCTATTCAATCACAATGATCGACACACACTGCGTCTTTGCAACCATTAAAGTGAAGTCTGGAAGTCTAATCGTATTACAAATGTTAGAAAATCTGCAAAATCGACCACCTGGTCTTGCATTTTGATGTAAAGTAAGTAATAATACATTCACTACCGCTCAAAGGTTTAGGGTCACCCAGGCCAGTTCTATAGCTTTTATAATCAGCACAACAGTGTTCAGCAGTACTGGCATAATTGCACGAGGGTTTTCTAATCATCAATTACCCTCTAACACGATAAACCAACACAAATGTACCATTAGACACTGGAGCGACGGTTGCTAGAAAAGCGCCTCTGCACCTATGTAGGTATTTCATTAAAAATCACCCATTTCCAGCTAGAATAGGCCTTCACAACATTAACAACTGTATTTCTGATTAATATAACGTTATCCTCATTAAAAAAAAGTGCTTTTCTTTAAAAAATAAGGATATTTTAAGAGACCCTAAAGTTTTGAGCAGCAGTGTATATATTATTTTTTGTCAAATTCTCCTTCTGTTGTGGGTGTGTCTCCTCCACTGCTTCATGGAGGCGTCGCCGTTGGTTCTGCCTGCTGTTTCTGGTGGGCGTGGTTTTCCCGCCTCTCTGCTGGCTGATGGGCACACCTGTTTCCACTCAACTCATCACACGCAGTATTTCAGCACCGGCTCTCCACCACTTCCCTGCCAGATCGTCTACCAGTTCTTGTGAGAAGACTTTTAGGCCCTAACTGCTATTGCTGTGTTCGTTTTTGTTGCTGCTGTAACTAACCGTGTTTTCCACCCGTGTCTCGTCAGATCTCCGTGCCCGCCTGCCTGTTCTTCAGCCCACTCCAGATTCCAGCCCCGTCGTACATCTGTTGCAGCTCCGGTCGTCCGCGCCTCTCCGCCTGCTTCATTCCCTGCGACTCCCTTGCCCGCCACCGGTCATTATTCCTGTCTGTGAATAAATCTTGTACTTACCCGCTCTCCACTCTGTTTTTCTGGGTCCGCCACCCGTCGCCCGTAACAGCACGATCTGGCCCGAAAATGGACCCAACTGATCCCCAGTCGGTGGAGAGAGCTCTGTCCAACCAAGGCGCGTTACTCGGCCAACATCATCAGATGCTCCAGCAGCTCCTGGATACTCAGGGAGCACTTGGTCAACAGGTCGTGCAGATTGGAAGGTTGGTGGAACAGCTAACGGATAAGGTTGCCGCTGTCCCTGCCGCGCCCGCCGCCATCCCTGAACCTCCTCTCAATCCTGTAGCGTCACTCGAATCTCCAGTACCGCCCCCTGAGCCCTTTAGTGGAGACCTGGGAAAGACGAAGGGGTTTCTACTCCAGTGCTCGCAGGTTTTTCGACAACGGTCGCACACCTTCGCTGCGGATCAAGCCCGGGTGTCATATGTTGCTGGTCTCTTAAGAGGAAAAGCTCTGGATTGGGCCCAGGCCGTGTTGGGTAATACGGGGAGCTCCATGTCCTATGATCGGTTCATTTCGGAATTCCGGAAGGTTTTTGCCCACCCTGACATTGCTGCTGACGCGGCCAAGAGACTGTTGAATCTCCATCAGGGGCCGCACAGCGTAGCGGAGTATTCAATTGATTTTAGGATTTTGGCCGCGGAGTCCGGCTGGAACGACCAGGCACTCCGTGGAGCCTTTTTGTTTGGGTTAAGCGAGAACATGAAGGATGAGCTCGCATCCCACGACGTCCCAGACTCCTTGGACCAGTTGATCTCTTTATCTATCCGCTTGGACAACCGGCTTCGGGAGAGAAGACGGGAGAAGCAGTCGAGGGTCCGCTACGCCTCCCCTACCCGTCCGGGACCCCGACCCCCCAGTACGTGGGACCCGCTGCCCCGGCCGTCGCCAGCCTTGCCGCCTGCGGAGGAGCCCATGCAATTGGGTCGTTCGGGTTTGACCCCTGCCGAACGTAGGGGACGTTTCAACAGGGGTGAGTGCCTGTACTGTGGCCAGCCGGGCCATTTTCTCCGCACCTGTCCGGTACGGCCAAAAGACCAAGCTCGCCAGTAGGTGTGGGTGTACTGGTGAGCGAGAGAGATTCGTGTAGCGGCCCACGATTACAGCTTCGTGCAGTGCTTAGTCATGCTAGCCTGTCCCTATCCCTATTAGCTTTTGTTGACTCGGGAGCCGAGCAGTGTTTTTTGGACTCTCGCCTGATTAAACAGGCGGCCATTCCGTTAGAACCCTTAAGCGAACCGGTCAATATCTGTGCATTAAATGGTGACATTCTCTCCCTCGTCACCCACCAGACTGTTCCCATTCATCTAGTCCTGTCCGGAAACCATCATGAGGACATTCGTTTTTATGTGTTTGACTCCCCCCAGTGCCCCATTGTGTTGGGTTTCCCCTGGCTTGCTCGGCACAATCCGGTTATAGATTGGTCTGCTGGAACGATCGGCAGCTGGAGCCCCTTCTGTCACCAGACCTGCCTCCAGTCGGCGATCCCTCCCACTGAAGGGGCGGTGCTTTCGGCTGTCAAGGCCCCGGACTTGACTGGGGTCCCGGCCTGCTACCATGGACTAGCGGAGGTGTTCAGCAAGGAGAAGGCCCTTGCGCTCCCCCCGCACAGGCCCTATGATTGTGCCATCGAACTTTTTCCCGGAGCGACCCTACCGGCGGGTCGGCTGTATAATCTGTCGCGGCCTGAAAGGAGGGCTATGGAGGTCTACATAAAGGATTCTCTCACTGCGGGTATCATCCGGCCCTCCTCCTCACCTCTCGGGGCGGGCTTCTTTTTCGTTGAGAAGAAGGACACCACCTTGCGTCCGTGCATTGATTTTCGTGGTCTGAACGCCATCACGGTCAAGAACAAGTACCCTTTACCCTTGATCTCATCGGCTTTCGAACCCCTCCAGGGAGCCATGGTTTTCACCAAGCTGGATCTCCGCAACGCCTACCACTTGGTGCGCATAAGGAAGGGTGACGAGTGGAAGACGGCGTTTAACACCCCCCTGGGCCATTTCGAGTATTTGGTGATGCCATTCGGCCTTACCAACGCCCCAGCGGTTTTTCAGGCCTTGGTTAACGACGTGTTGCGGGACTTCTTTAATCGTTTTGTGTTTGTGTATATTGACGACATCCTTATTTTCTCACGCAGCTTGGAGGAGCACGAGTCCCATGTTCGTCAGGTTCTGCAACGGCTGCGGGAAAACAAGCTGTACGTGAAGGCCGAGAAGTGTGAGTTCCACGTCTCTACGGTGTCCTTCCTGGGCTACATCATCGAGGGTGGGCGAGTGAAGCCGGACCCCTCTAAGATCGCGGCCGTGGCGGAATGGCCGGTTCCGGCTTCCAGGAAACAACTCCAACGTTTTCTTGGTTTTGCCAACTTTTACCGCCGTTTTATCAGGGATTACAGCAAGGTTGCAGCCCCCCTGACCAGGCTCACCTCCACCTCCGTTCCCTTTGTCTGGACCACCGAGGCGGGCCGTGCTCTCGAGGACCTTAAGCGCCGATTCGTCTCGGCGCCCATCCTGGTGCAGCCGGATCCGGTCAGGCAGTTCGTCGTGGAAGTGGACGCCTCGGAGGTCGGCGTTGGAGCTGTCCTGTCGCAGCGCTCTCGGGAGGACCAGAAACTTCATCCGTGTGCTTTCTTTTCCAAACGCCTGTCCCCCGCGGAGCGCAACTATGATGTTGGGAATAGGGAACTGCTCGCGGTGAAGTTGGCTTTAGTGGAGTGGCGCCATTGGCTGGAAGGGGCGGTGCACCCCTTCGTGGTCTGGACAGACCACAAGAATCTGGCATACCTGGATCAGGCCAAGAGACTCAACTCCCGACAAGCGCGCTGGGCTTTGTTCTTCGGCCGTTTTAAGTTCACGATCACTTACCGTCCAGGGTCTAAGAACCTGAAGCCGGACACCCTTTCGCGTCTGTTCTCGGAGGACGCCCCTCAGTCCTCGGACACTATCCTTCCCGCCACCTGCGTTGTGGGGGCTACAGGGTTACAGGTCGAGTCTGCTGTGCGGGCGGCCCTACTCGTAGATCCCGGGCCGGATCACGGGCCGTCGGGAAGGCTTTTTGTCCCACAGACTGTTCGGTCGCAAGTTTTACAATGGGGGCATGACTCTAAATTCTCTTGTCACCCGGGGAGTCAGCGCACCTTGTCCCTGGTCCGTCGTCGCTTCTGGTGGCCGTCCATGGAGACGGACGTTAGGGAATACGTTGCTGCGTGCTCTGTCTGTGCTCGCAGCAAGGCCTCTCATCGACAGCCTGCGGGTCATCTCCGTCCACTCCCTGTGCCTCATCGCCCGTGGTCCCATATTGCACTGGACTTTGTAACTGGGTTGCCCCCCTCTAAAGGGAACACGGTCATTTTGACCATTGTCGATCGGTTCTCGAAGGCCGCCCATTTCGTTGCGCTTCCTAAGCTCCCGTCTGCACGGGAGACCGCTGATCTGGTAACCTACCATGTCGTTCGCCTCCATGGCATCCCGGTGGACATTGTTTCTGACCGCGGTCCGCAATTTATCTCTCAGGTTTGGAAGGCGTTTTGCGGGGCACTGGGGACCACAGTGAGCCTCTCTTCGGGCTACCATCCGCAGAGTAACGGGCAGACGGAGCGCACCAACCAGGACCTGGAGGCCGCGTTGCGTTGCGTGGTGGGGGGGAACCAGTCTGCCTGGAGCGATCTTCTCGTTTGGGTGGAATACTCGCACAACTCTCTCGTGTCCTCGGCTACCGGTCTCTCTCCGTTTGAATGTTCCCTGGGGTTCCAGCCTCCGTCGTTCCCTTCCGGGGAGGTGGACGTCGCCGTTCCATCGGTGCAGGTGCACCTTCGACGCTGCCGTAAGGTGTGGGACGACACCCGCAAGGCTCTTCTGCGGACTACGGAGAGCAACTGCCGGCGGGCCAATCGTCATCGTGCCTCGGCGCCCCGGTACGCCCCGGGGCAGAAGGTCTGGCTGTCCACGAAGGATTTGCCTCTCCGAACGGAGTCTAAGAAGCTGTCCCCCCGGTACGTCGGTCCTTTTGAGGTGTTGCGACTTGTGAATCCGGTCGCGGTCAGGTTGAAGTTGCCGCGTACGCTACGGGTTCATCCCACGTTCCACGTGTCCCAACTGAAGCCGTTTTTGTCCTGTGCCTTGTCCCCGCCGGCCGTGCCCCCGCCGCCCCCCCGGCTGGTGGATGGGCTGCCGGCTTACACGGTCAGCCGCCTTTTGGACGTTCGTCGTCGGGGACGTGGCCTTCAGTATCTTGTGGATTGGGAGGGGTACGGGCCCGAGGAGCGTTGTTGGGTTCCGCGGGCGATGGTCTTGGATCCGGCGCTGGTTCGGGATTTTCACCACAGTCATCCTGACCGGCTTCGTCCACCTGGGGGTGTCCGTTGAGGGGGGGGTACTGTTGTGGGTGTGTCTCCTCCACTGCTTCATGGAGGCGTCGCCGTTGGTTCTGCCTGCTGTTTCTGGTGGGCGTGGTTTTCCCGCCTCTCTGCTGGCTGATGGGCACACCTGTTTCCACTCAACTCATCACACGCAGTATTTCAGCACCGGCTCTCCACCACTTCCCTGCCAGATCGTCTACCAGTTCTCGTGAGAAGACTTTTAGGCCCTAACTGCTATTGCTGTGTTCGTTTTTGTTGCTGCTGTAACTAACCGTGTTTTCCACCCGTGTCTCGTCAGATCTCCGTGCCCGCCTGCCTGTTCTTCAGCCCACTCCAGATTCCAGCCCCGTCGTACATCTGTTCCAGCTCCGGTCGTCCGCGCCTCTCCGCCTGCTTCATTCCCTGCGACTCCCTTGCCCGCCACCGGTCATTATTCCTGTCTGTGAATAAATCTTGTACTTACCCGCTCTCCACTCTGTTTTTCTGGGTCCGCCACCCGTCGCCCGTAACACCTTCCTGGATCTCAGCAACTAAGCAGAGTCGAGTATCCTCCCGCGTTGACCAATGAGACGAGCTTTTCCTGTGAACCGGCCTGTCAGGAGGGAGGGGGGAGGGGCTTGATCATTTACTTTTCTCCGCTCCAGCTCTTCTCATTTTGCAAATTAAGACGGGCAAAGAGGTGAGGAATTTGATTTGTTTACTTTCAAATGTCACTCTATCCCTCACTTTGCAAACTTACAGACTATCACTTTAAGATTTCAAATTCGACCCAATTGTGGTAAATTGTGCAACCCTATCGTCGAGCCATCTCAAATTGGCTACATCCAAACGATGCGAGTTAATGGTTCTTTTTCTAACTTTGTGAACAAAATGCTCACTTCATCCTGCGCCGCCGGTCTCTTGTCATCATGTTTTGCCTGGTCAATGCGAATGGCACTATTTTTCTCACAGCGAAGCTCAAAAGATGCATTAATAAAATCTACAAATGACTATCCCTAAATTGATGCTCGGAGCATGTTTCACCCACATCAGCAAAGGCCCCTATGAATAAAACAAAAGGCTAAATAATTAAAGAAAGACGCTTTGTTCTCCTGCTGCAGCCACGGGTTTGGTCTGCGTAAAAACTAATCAGCAGCCGTGTTCGCAAACATTTTGTGTGTTCGCGGTTGGTTAGAAACAATTTGATATTATTCGGTCGGCGTGGGGAGATTATATTTTAAACGCCTGAATGCTGTTCATGCCAGGAGGATCGGTAAGTCGGGACTGTCCCGACGAAGGAACCTGAGGAAAAGGAGCATGACGTTTGCTTTTCTACGCCTGTCTTAAGGCCCATAAGCGCAAGAAAAAAAGGTTTTGATTGTGACCAAATAACTGGATTTTTGTGCCCCAATTCATCCAACGAAATAGCGAGTCTACTGTTGAGCAAAACATGAAAAGTAATACCGACCCATGCCTCATATTAATACCCATTAATATTTGTATGTGACAGATTGCACAGAGGAGGAATTGCAGCAGCAGACTTTAGCAGTGTGTTCTCATCGCTATTATCACTCCACGTAACATTTCTATCTAAAGTCATGTGTTTTTTCGCCTCCACTGCCCGGACAAAAAAGACACCGCCTGGACATAAAGCGAGGGCTTTAGATCATTACTTCATGGTCAGCAACATTTTCATTCCATAATCATGAGCAGATAAGAGTGTTTTAAGATATAAAACTGTTAGTTATTGTTCACACAAAAGCATTGGTGTGTCCCGGCTTTTGTTCCACGGCTCTTTTCTGTACTTTTTTTTGTTTACATTTCTTACATTGCTGAACATGCAGTAACTATCCAAAGTAGGGTTCAGTTTGCCTTTTCCTCCCTGCGTTTATCCTATAGTTGTGTTTTAGCTGTTGCCGTTATGGCTCCCAGTCGTCGTCGTGGTGCTGGGAGGCGATGATGACCACTACGGTGAGGATGGTGCAGAGGACGATGGAGGCGATGCCCACGGCCAAACTGATGAAGGAGAAGTTACGGGCCTCACGCGACGCGATCTCCGCGGTCACCATGTCGCCCCGCGCGATGGCCGTCCGCACCTGGGACCGAGACAGAGAGGACGGTATTAAATCAGTGCTTCATAATGAGATTTATATCGAGGAGATTAGAAGAAACAATATCTCTGAAAGGTATTTTGGCTCCTGCATCCGCACCTAAAACGCATTTGATTCGATTTCATATTTTCAGTGGTATCTCGCCGTCTTAGATCCATGGGAGAGTTGCCATGACCATGAAGGAAGGGTCTGAGGACGGGGCACCGCGGGGGTAACATTACATTTGTCTGTCTCTTTCACTGTTCGACGGTCATTGCTGGTTCCCAAACTGTTCTAATGTTTAAGGCAGGGGTGCTCAAAGTCCAGCCTGGGGGTCTAATGCTCAGGCATCCATAGACAAAATATTCTTGGCCCTCAGGCTTTAAGTTTACTACAAGTTTATTATGATTCTCGCGTAGCCCTTGCGTCAGAAAATAAGCCTAATTCAAACCTTTTACAGAAAATTACCATTGAAAATAATACGTTAAAAAATAATAGTTTAGTTCTGCAATGTTTCCAAGTGCCCCCCGCTAAGTGCTCACGGCCCCCCTCGGGTCCCCGCACCCCTGGTTGGCAAACACTGGTGTATTTGCAGAGTTAAAACCTCTGCTTAATCCATACAGTTGAACGTTTCACTGCATTAACCACTGTCTGAGGCTCTCTGTGCCAGCTATATTTCAAAACGTGACCCACAAGGAAAAAGGTTTAGACAGCGATGGTTTGAGGCAACTGCCGTGAAAGCAATTTGATTTTACTTTACTGGATTTATAGTAATAATGCATTATCTTTATTCTTTCTCTAAGTTCATATTTATTATTATATTCTGGTTGCACAGTCATTTAAGTCTCTGTCCCACCATTTTAACAGATCTCTTAGTGGTGATTGATGACCTCACACTCACAGCGACCTGCAGTAGACAAACAGTGACGAGTAAATAAGGTGAAAAAATGATATTTAGTATTAAAATCAATTGAAATAGCAAACAGCATTATGATGATTGGGATCCACCCCTGTCTTCTGGTGGTGCACCTAAATGATAAACTTAAAAGGAACAGGCCACCGTTTTTCCATACTGAGATATGTTCTTACCTGAGCTTAGACGGGTTGATACGTACCTGTCTGGTCTTTGTGCGTGCCCTCAGTCACACAAAACTACCAAAGATGTTGGTAGCATTTGGCCTCTCCCAGCATATTCATATGGCTCCAAACGGGGGTGAAGTTGGAAGCGACCAAGCTCTTCCACGGGCACAAAGACCAGACAGTTACGTATCAACTCGTCTAAGCTCAGGTCAGAACATATCTCAGTATGGAAGAACTGTGTGCCCTCAGTCACGCAAAAAGACCAAAGATGTTGTTAGCATTTGACCTCTCCCAGTAGCGACCAAGTTCTTCCACGGGCACAAAGACCAGACAGGTATCAACTCCGTCTAAGCTCAGGTCAGAACATATCTCAGTATGGAAAAAAGTGGCCTGTTCCTTCAAGTGCACTATAAGTTAAGGTTAAGATACACATTATTTGACCCATCCTTCAATGCCGCAGATTTGATTGATTGATATGTAGTGCATGACAATGACAACAATAAAACCTCCAGTCTATTTGTTCTTAATTCAATATACTCTACAATGGATAGAAATTGCATTACAGTCCGTCACATCCACTGAAAGGATAAAACGCTAAGTCTGACGTGCATCTCTGAACCTCCAGCATGAGTTCTCATTAATAAAACATGAGGGGATGTGACATGCGTAAACGGTAGCAATTTTTACTTTTTTCAGCGAATCCCAACATGAACTTGCAACGCAGCTTTTTCTACTCGCGCTAAAACGTTCGACGTGTGTTTTTGTGTCTATTATTGCATTTGATCTGGGCTAAACCTTTGGGGAGAGCTGTAGCGGTAGATTATTCACACATACATAATTCAAAAGCCTAAAAATAGCCCGGACCAGTCGCATATCATTTACCAGCAGACGTCTGTATGTTTTTTGTTGACAATGGAGCCTCCATGAGTGTATTGATTTCGGAGTATTGTGCTCCCTTTTTGTGTGAAAGAGGCCCCTGGAACGGGACATCACAGGACTACGCTTTAAAGCCACACTGAGCAACATTTCACCGACAACTAAAATGGAAAACACACACTTACTTTGATCAAGAGTTTTTTACAGTGTTAGCAGAAAAGACATAAAAAAAAAAAAACATGTGTCTTTAGTGAAGCGCCTCTTCTCAGACCTGACATCGGGGGCGGGACATCCCCAGCTCGTCTCCATGGAGACCAAACACAAATCCAATACATAGGTTCTCTTACAAATGCTTTATTTTCACCAAATGCTAAAATATCTAATACACTGATCATTAGGGGAACATTGTAATTGCTGGCAGGTTTTCTTGAGGTTTTGAGTTTACATTCCCGCATTGTGGCTTTTAATACATATTGATAAAGAAAAGTCATCACATTAAAAAGGTCACACGCTCTAATATGTGGTTGGACTGTCTTTAACGTTGATTACACGCGTTTGCAGTGTTTTAAAAAAGCTTCCGCAATGTCAAAACATCCAGTGTTGCGTTAATTTTCACCAAGGTATTTTTATTGATGATGGGAGAGTGTGACCACTGTGCAAAGCCGTCTCCAGCACATCTCAAAGATTCTCAATGGGGGTTAAGATCTGAGCTCAGTGGCGGCCGATCAATGTGTGATGATGCCTCGTGCTCCCTGAATCACCACGTGACCCAGCAATACCAGTTCCCTTTCTCTCGGGACACGGCCAATGTTTAACTCACAGTGAAATAAAGTTTGTAGTTTGTCCTGTAAATGATGCGGCCTAAATGCGGAAGGAAGTACATGAGGCGCGCGGGACGCTAATGTACATTTTCACAATTTCCCTGCAGCTTTAGATTCGCCAACTGGTCATAACAATGAGGTCACTGTGAAAATAAATGTGTTTAACTTCGAACCACGATTTAAATATATTGTTGCTTTTACTCATTTCTAGGGCTGGGAACTTCGGTCGTTTAGTCGACTGATTGGTCGATGCCGTCGCGGTCGACCAAGATTTTCATTGGTCGACTAGACTTTACTATGCAGAGGCTTTCAATTGCAGCATCCATCCATCCATCCATCCATTTTCTTCCACTTGTCCGTTGCCGGGTCGTGGGGGCAGCTGTTGGAGCTGCACCAGCCCCTATGGCTCCTCCTGCAGGTGGTGGGTCCACAGAAGGACGGCCTCATGGTTCTAACCGGGCCTGTTGGTCTCTCATAAGGGGCTTCACCCATTCATACTCTCATTCATACACCAGTGTACGCAGACACTGGAGGCAAGGAGGGTGAAGTGTCTTGCCCAAGGACACAACGACAATGTGCACCTTCAGGAGGTGGGATTCGAACCCCCGACCTTCCGATCATGAGACGACCCCGCTCTACCATCTGCGCCACCGTTTTTATAATGATTTTTAATAATTGAATAATAATATTATTATTTTTTTTGGTCGACTAATCGCTACATGTGCCATACTCTTGGTCGACCAACCATTTCCTTGGTTGATTACAGCCCTAGTGGTATGTTCCCTTTCTCTCGGGACGCGGCCAATGTTTAACTCACAGTGGAATAAAGTTTGTAGTTTGTCCTGTAAATGACGCTAATGTACATTTTCACAATTTCCCTGCAGCTTTAGATTCGCCAACTGGTCACTGTGAAAATAAATGTGTTTAACTTCGAACCACGATTTAAAATATTGTTGCTTTTACTAATTTCTCTAATGTAGTGGAGTAGAAAGCACAGATGTTGGCTATAAACTGTAGTAAAGTATATGTAAAAGGTATAAAATCATAAAATTAATATAAAACTACTTCAAATGTGTTCTTTCCACCACTGTTATAAGCATTCCCAATTTCCTTCCCTTCTTCCCTTTCTACCAAAAAGTGTTCTCACCTTTTTAATCATGTTCGCATTCTGAATAAGTATGCTTTAGTTGACATATCGATTTCATAGGCTCCCTCTGCCTCTCTCATTGTGCAGAAAGAGGCCACTGGACTGGAACGAGGCAGGTCTATGCTATGTCTCTGCTTATGTCAGCTCCACTCAGCGCAGAGCAGCACCAAAGGAAAAATCTATTCCCCTGACAATAGGGCCGTTACGTAACGCGCGGGTCAGACGATGCAAAACACATGTGGCAGATAGGTGGGACTTATCATAGCATATCAGACACAGCCGGTAATGCCACAGAATGCGCAAGTTTATACTTGAATTAATAGACCAAAATGTCCCAAACTTTGAGAATCTTTTGGCTTTTAAAAGGGGCCAAAGAGAGCAACACAACAATGTCTACATTCCAAGTAGACACAAATGAAACCAGATCTAAGCCAAATGGGCTGCACAAACAACTGCATTTTAACTTAAATTGCAATTTTAATGGCAGCAATCACCACATGGCAAAGACTGCAGTTATAAACGCCTTCGCAAACACCAAAATATCCTGTCTATAATGTGCAATGTATATAATTATGTAGCATATAACACTTTATGAAATGCATGTGATTCTTGCATTAGTTTAGCAGTTCCTATTTCCGTCTCTCAGATGTAAATTTTCCCGAATGTGTTAAAATGTGTACTGTGAACTCATTTTCTAGCGAACTATAAACGTATTTAACACATACACATAAAGTCAAGTCAAAATCAGGTCCATACGGATGTTTTTCACAGCAGATTGTTCAGTAGAAGCGGAAACAAAAGACACTTGTTGCTAACGTTAGCATACGTAGCATCAGGCTAACGCTACCTTCCTGGTTAGCATTGTCAGTTTTTAGGTATTTATGGGCTGTTGAACCACTTTGCTCCTCTCCATGTCTCTGTATCTTTATTTGGTAGAGAAATATATTAATAATTCTGAATTTGGTACAGAAGTGGTGGAGAACTGGGAGAAGGTTTAGTTTTTTCTTCTTTGTTTTCTCCCTTTGGCCCACATGGGCATTCATCAGATAATGCTGCATTCGTGTGGACCGGGGTGTTCGTTTTTCCCGAGATGTGAGATCATTGCCGCTAGTTCAGATATGGGCAAACCTTTTGATGCAGGGGCCACATTGGGTTTTTGAACTTGCCAAGAGGGCCAAACCCGGACTAGAATTGGGTTGTTTCAAACCTGTACAATTCTCAAATAAATGTAGACTATCTTTTTTCATGTCAATAAAAACATAGGCGTCTCCCCTGTTTTAGGCAATAGATATTGGGCTTTATCATCTTTAGCGGGCCAGATTGAAGGGCTAGGTGGGCTGCATTTGGCCCTTGGGCCTTAGTTTGCCCACCCCCTTGGTTTGTGCTTTTTATGTAGGAAAGTGGGGATTCTGATGTCATCAAATAAAAACACTTTTATCACCGATTAGCGCTTAGCTCAGTTAATCATTTAAATGTGTGGTTAGCGTCTAAAAAGCTAAACGGTAGTTTGTGAGTTTTAAAAATATATCACGGACATTTACCGTACTTTTTGCTAGCATTGATGTCGGGCATTTAACACGAAATATGTTATTCCGAGGATGACGACAGCTCACAGTAAACTCTAAAAAGCTTGCATTATGTGATACAAAAAGCTTGTTTTGAACCCACTTTGCTCCAGTTGAGCGAATCTTCATAACAGAGGACCACTGGAACTAATAAATTGCAACTAGATATTGTTTCAAAACTGTGCAGCTCTCGGGTAAACAAAGATACTTTATCAGTGGCCAATTTAGGGCTAATACAGAACTAATAATAAATACATGGCGACTACTAAACTTCGTACACCGATTTATAGGAAAATCTGAGAGCTATTTCAAGATTGAAATATCCATCCATCCATCTTCTTCAACTTGTCCGTTGCCGGGTCGTGGGGGCAGTTGTCGGATCTGCCCAAATCACATTGCACCAGCCCCTATGGCTCCTCCTGCAGGTGGTGGGTCCACAGAAGGACGGCCTCATGGTTCTAACCGGGCCTGTTGGTCTCTCATAAGGGGCTTCTGAACAGCTCTTTGTCTGACCCGTCACCTAGGACCCGTTTGCCATGGGAGACCCTACCAGGGGCACGAAGCCCCCGACAACAGAGCTCCCAGGATCATTCAGGTGCTCAAACCCCACCACGTTAAGGTGGCGGTTCCAGGAGGGGAGATTTAAATATTCCATACTAAATTATACAGTAAGCGGTGCCTAACCTAGCACTTAAACTTAAATTTATTACAATCCATTTAAGGACTACGTTTTCAAACCAAACAAGGACGAAAGGATTTCACCAAGTCTAAAACTGAGCAGCATCCACTCGATATGCAGCAGACTTTACAACAGCGTGAGGCAGTTATGGTCTCAGCTCAGAGGTGATTTCGAAGATGATTGCAGCGGTAAAGCGGGCACAGCAGAAAGAGAAAATGTGCTTTCACCAGTAATTTAATATTTTCCACGCGTATATCCCAAGTCTAGGTTTCTGCATTGATTGCATTTGAGACACACGAGCACTCGGCAAAAAAATACAGAAGCTCTACCAAAGCAATGACATGATTTACTATTTGTAGCCCTCGAGCAGACCTACACAAAACCTGTCACACTGGCTTTTCACTGATTCATTTCTGGTCTTTCACTTGGTAACTGATTGTTTATTCAATTTTTTTTATAATTATTTGTTGCTTAAAAGGGGAGGAAAAAACATTAATTAGCTTGTACAATAACAATTCTATTTATAAAAGAGCCTAAAGTGAATAGAGCATGCAGAGCCACAGATTGATGGTCAATGTAGCCAAACATTAAAATGGGTGCATTTAAAGTGATAGTCCGTAAGTCTAAATGTATTACAAATTGAATAGAATGCATACTGTATATATGGCCTTGTGGCCCTGCATTTAAATGTAAATTATGTAACATAACATAATAGAAAAATGTCTGAACTTCCTCCCTATGCTGATCTTGTCTGGCAGGATTACGCGTAGACCATTTAGACGATCTTTCAGTCCCAATCACAAGGGGAGGGATCGTTTACTTTTTGAGCAACATTTTTTTGGTGGTTCTCGTTATTACTATTGTTTACAGTCTTGCTTGTAATTTCATTGCGTTTATTTTTTATTTGTTGTACTTTGTATTGCCTGTGTGCAGCACTTTGGGCAGCAATGGTTGTTTTAAATGTGCTTTATAAATAAACTTGACCCTGAACGTGACTTTTTTTTCTTTCTCTCTAGGCTATCACTTAAAAATTGGTACTGTATTTAAATTATGTATTTTCTAGCCCCTCTCCAGCAATGTCCTAATGTGTAGAATGAGCCCAGACCCATTCACCACAACTGCCTCTAAAATCCTGCACTGTCACTCAGAAAGTTGTTAATTCGGGTCTGAAGTACCGTCATGCACGGCCTTAATATAGAAACTGCAGTTACGTGTAAGACCTGAGGTGGCAGTAGCGAGTATAAAAATTACTACTTGCATGTTGTCCCTTTAAAAGGACCAGATGGAAGTTGTCATTTTCAGTGACAGTGCAGGATTTTCGCAGCAGTTCTGGTGAATAGGTCTGGGGTCATTCTACACATTAGGACATTACTGGAGCAAGTATGGGGCGGAAAATACATATTTTTTTAATTTTTAAACTCTGTCTAGTCTTTTTAAGAAAGGTTTAAACTTTTCTCCACAGCTTCATTTAGGCTTGTACCCGAATGCTGGTTCCGTCTCACAATAAAGAGTTGTTTTTTGAAGTTTTAATCGTGTAGAATTATTAAACTTGCAGGAGAACGTACCATCTTTGGCAATGTGTGCCAATTCAACAAGGAGCATTTTGCCCCAGGCCGCACTTTGGACATTCTTGACTTAAACAACCTTTTCCCAAAATTCTCACCACCCAAAAGCAGCAGAGAGCGGAATATAGTAAACAATGTCTTAACTATAGCCACATTCACACATGCGCCCCCAGCAGGCTAAAACCTCAGCCTGCAGGGGGCGCATGTGTGAATGTGGCTTAGGGCTAAAACAGTCCAGTGTGTCTAACCTGCACAGCTTTGATGATGGCGATGATTCCCGTTGGCCAGAAGCAGCAGACGGTGGTGAGGACGGCGATGGGCAGGTAGTCGTGGGGAGGTCTCCGGTCCATCAGGGTGATGCTGGGGGGCATCTGCATCGGGTGCATCTGACCGGGCGGGATACCAGGGTGTCCCGCGGCCCCCGGCATGTACGGCTGTCCCTGAACGCACCACAAAGAGAGCGGGGGAGACTTTGAAAGATTTTACTCATGAAAAGCCTGATCAGCCAATATTTCATGCGACGTTTCAGGTTGAACAGAAATGGTTCAGTAAAATATCGGAATAATAGTGTTTTTGTCACAATAAATAAGATGATGTCACAGTGTTTCCAGTATTGTGTAACCCTACAATAGAATAATCTGTAACTTCTCAACCCTCGACAGAGAAACGCAGGGTCCATCGCGCATCAAAAACGGTATTTGAAAGGAAATGTCTTCTGCATTTTAGAGACGGACTTCAGCTTTATCTTTGACTGAATTTGTAATTTTGTGTGACATTTTTGATCAGGGCGCAATGAGATTCAAAATCTCCCTAAGACAAGAGCCCTAGAGTGGAGCTTTTTTCCAATTTGTAGGAAAAACACACAGACAAATTCACATTTTTCATACATGTGGCACGATTTATCTTCACGAGACTCTCAATACGTCCTTCACTCCTTGATTAAACTGTCAAAGCTTTTTGAGGGGGGAAAGCGAGCTTTTATTGATTGCGGTCTGAGTCATGGCCCATTCTTGTTCAAGGACAAGCAAAAGATACGGAATAATGGAAGCAACCAGACACGCAGTTACAAGGCGAGGACATACAGACGCCACCGGCCGCCAGTCTGGGGATGAAGAGACCAACTCCCTGCTCTTTGAGGAAAATGTCCCCATTGTGGGACAAATAAAGGTATTCTAATCACTGCAGCCGTGGTGCATATGGACACTGGCTCGGTTGTGAATGTGAACAAAGTAAGTGTGTGTGTCAAAAAAGCAATACAAATGTCCTAACAATAACCAAAGAATCTTGGGAGCAAACAATCCTCACTTTTGCCTCCTTTGTAGCTTCTAGCATATATACTGTATGAATAACGAGGACAATACATCACCAAATTATTGCAATTAGGTGACTCATTGTCCATATTGTCCATTGACTGAGATTTACACTTTTTGTTTCACAGCCTCAAACAGAAGAAGCTTGGTAACTTAAAAAAAGCGTTCAATTTCGTTTTAGCCTAATTATGGTTCTGATATAGTGTTTTCTTAGTCTTGTTTTGACATAGTCCAGTTATTTTTATTGTCAGGAGGAAACTAGTCCCATAGTGAAATATGTTGTAACAGCTCCGAGTGTGATGCCATCACAGTGAAACCTGTGTGACTCACCGATGCCATTGGATAAACCGGGACGTAGGCGGTGCAGGGCTGTAGCTGGAGGGGGTATCCCGGGTGGATGTACCCCACGGGAGGGTGCTGCATGGTCCCACCCGGCCCCTGCGTTTGGACCGTGTAGCCCTGCGGAGGTGGAGGGGCGCAGTGGAATTGCGTCTCCTGTAGGTAGCCCTCTGACCCGGCCAGAGGAGGGGCGGGGTACCCGGGCTGCATCCCCGGCGGGACCCCACCAGCAGCAGCGTTTGGGTCAGGGCCGGGGAGGTACGGGGGCGGCTGCATGGGCTGGCGACCCGAATCATCAAGACCTGAGGAGAAAATAGACGGTGTATTTGAATCGAAGGTAATATGTCGTAGAAGTCGAACAAATCAAGATAATTTTCTCCTCACTTCATATCCTCAGGGTTACCAGATTTTAAAATAAGATGCACATGAGTATTCTGAGGCTTTAGAGTACAAAAATCTGAAAATCGTTATATTGAGGCAGGAAAATATTGCGATAAATCATATTATTGAAGACCTTTTTATGGCTCAAAAACTAAAGCTCAAAAGTTACAGAAAAAGCTTTGCTCGAAAAGCACTTTATCTTAAAAAAACCTACAATAAACAGGAAATATAATGAACCACAACTTGCTTCGCGTAAAAAATAAAGTACATTTAGGGTGACCAGAAGTCCCAGTTTACACGGGACAGTCCCAGTTCTGAGACCACTAGTCCTTTGTCCCAGTGGATTTCTCCAAAACCATTGATTTGTCCCAGCTTTACAAAAACTCTGTCCCAGTAAAGTAAAGTAAAATGGAAATTTGGTAATGTGTTTTGTTAATAATACACATTTTATGAACAGGAGGGGGCGCTGTGCAGCTGAACCGGCACAATCTCTGACTCACAACAAGGAAGTGGCTTTGTCCCTGTCGTGTTGCCGTACAGAGGGGGATTTCGAGCACGTTTTAAGCTGCAAAGTTATTTTTTCTTACACTCATTTAAACGTATTTGTACTTTCTACTGTATATTTTCAACATCAAATGCTTCAGTGCATTCCCTTAAGTAACCATTTAACTGAGCAACCTACTTTACATATTGATCAGTAGTGTCTGTACTTCTACTCAAGTAATGAAATGAAGTACTTTGACCACCGCTGCCAATATTTGTATTGTATTGTGAGCAAAATGGCAGATTTTGGCCATAACTTTCCATTTATAAAACGCTCCAAACTCTATTGCAAAAGATGTAGATGTGTTTATGAAAACTGCCTTGAAACAACACCCATTATGGCCTTGCCCTGACGAAGACCTGTTGCTGGTCGAAACGCGTAGGCTGGTCCATTTTCTAATAAAGGACTTTTAATTTTGCTACTTGACTCGAGTGCCTCGGACTTTATTTTGCTTTTTTGATTGTTTTCGCTACTCTGCACTAGCTTTTTCACCACCCAATCTCTGCAAATGTATCCATGTTCATCGCAGCCCCAGTCTTTGTAGAGCACCAGTCAACCTTTTAACTTTTTTCCAGACCAGTGATGCACTCACCCCTTTCTATTTTTATTTACCCATCATGGCCTATTGACATTGCAGTAAAGTAATTGATAATACCGTTACTTTTGTTTTGTAGCAGACAGGTACAATTTCATGCATAGATGAGGCCTTTTCACTGAGTACCAAATGCACAAACAATAGCACACACTCCTGAACCGGTGGCAGATAAAGCAATGTCATTACCAGGCACATTCACAAAGGAACCCTTTTCATCTCTTGCTCTTCATCTTGATACATCCTTCATCGCTTCATGGACCGTGTATCTGCATCTTACTGCGAGTCCAATTACACTTAACTTTGATAAATCACCGTGTCACGAAGCACACGAGACATGAAGGCAAATAAACAAGCGACGGCCGCGCAATTAGAGGCGCACGTGTAATATATCCCATGCATTAAACGAATTACTGTTGTGCGAATGCATTATTACCAGCGCTCTGCTCTCTGATACCTTCACGCTGGCAAACAAATGCGATTTCAACTCAATTAAAGCCACAGCACAGGCGCAGATACGAGTGAGTGTGTCTGGACTTATCTTCAAAGCAAAGCAGAATTACACAGAATTACACTTCAAACCCTCGGTAAACGCGACCGGACCGCGACACCGGCGGGTGTTTTCAAAGCTGCTCCGCCCGATTATGTTTATCACGGCGCATCGACGCGGGTGGTGCGGAATACATTACATAGGCAAATATTATTGTTACACTTTAGTTGTTGTGACAGCACAGTGGCGCAGCAGTTAGCACTTTTCCCCCACAGCCGGAGGGTCCCGGGTTTGATTCCCGGACCAGGTTTTATGAGGCAAGTGTGCACGTTCTCCCCGTATCCCTAGCAGGGCTTTGACGTGCGTCGTTTTGCAATATCTCACGATACTTTTTGCCGTAATACCAAGTATTGATACTTTGTCAAAGTGTCAATACTTTTATGGAATACGTTAAAGGCTGAGGCTGCTGCCCCCGCGACCCGGCCCCGGATAAAGCGGAAGAAAATGGATGGATGTTAAAGGGGCATTATGCAACGTTTTGTGCGGAAAAAAAAAGTTGTGACATTTGTGCATATTTGACCTTATAGTGACCCTTAATTTCAATCAGGGTCAGTTGTTTTGTAGGTTTTCTGGTGAGAGGGTCTGTAATGACAAAAAAACAATCCAAACAATTGATCGTGGAGCGTCCTAGAGACTGCTGTGATGGAAAGTAAAAGCGCCATGCAGTCACTGGGTCAAATATGCACAAAGGTCAACTTTTTTTCCCCCATACAAAAACTTGCATAATGCACTTTTAAGTTAAAGGGATTAACTATTCAAAATAGTCCTAGACAGTTAATGTATTATTAGTAACTAGTATAAGTTTTGTTTCTTGAAGTATGTTATAAAACTACAAGCTTAGTTTAGCCTTTGGTTTAAAATTAAGCTATTTGCAATAGTTTATTTGCGGCTATTTGTTTTGGAGGCATTTTTTTTTCACTCATTAATTTTTTAAAGGGACAGTTATGCAGCACTTTGTTACATTTCGTTGTGTTAATGCACTTACAACTTTTTAACATTTGATTTATATATACCTTCTAGATGTATTTACACATTTTAAGTGACTGTATACGTATCTGATCGACCCCTAAGTATCGTGATACGTTTCGGATCATGACAAAAGTGTATCGTCCCAGGCGCAGTCTATAGACAGTGGAGGTAAAACATTTCCAATTTAGGTAAAAGTACAGATGCCGGAGCAACAAATTATAAGATTAAAATTGTACTTAAAGAGATTTAAATAGGCTAAATCCTCTTCCATAAATTCTTCAATTACCCACTGCAAAAACAGCTTTTTCTGTTTTTTTCTGTGTTTAGCTGGTCATTATGAGCACGTTTTGTATCGCTGGCAACAGTATGATCCAAAATGCAGTGTGCCTTTAAGTTCTGATATTTTCTTTTAGACGATTGAAAGAAAACATGCAGCATTTTTAATAAGAATTGTGCTGTTGCTGAAGTCTAAACCAGGGCCAAACGTCAGACTTTACATTGTGATATTTGTGATTAAAACGACTTTACTTTTCACAGACTGAGGTCAGGAAAAGGTCACTGTGAAAATAAGTATATTTGAAGCACAACGCAAAATAATTTGGGTTTCATTTACCAAGCGTTTGCTCATGTGCAAAACGAGCAGCAAAAGTGGATCAGCGGCAGAGTCATTTACTCTTTTAGATATCAGATTTGGGGCTCTTAGCTTTTATGGAAACGATAAAGGCAGGGTTCGACATTTTGAAACCCCCCTTGCTTTGTTATTATGGATCTTAGAGGTTTGAAAACACCTTGTTCTCTGACTAGTGTTACGCTAATACCACATACTATCTTTCACGCTATGGTTGTTTTTCATCGCTGGCTGTGGACTCCTGATTCCACTGTGGCAGGACATCTGTCTCCCGGTGTGAGAAACATTAAAGGAACGATGGATTGTCGTGTTCTCGCAGCGGGACGCGCCGAGGGAACAAGGATGCGTTTTGAGTAAGGAAGGAAGGAAGGGAAGTGAGGAGATGAGTGATGACACTGGACCTGGAGGGACTGACTTTACGTAACGGCTGCGACTGTCACGAGCAGCGAGTCGACCAGAGACTGAAGAAGCACGAACTAAACACACCTACCCTGCAAACAGAGGGGGTGGAGACGCGTCCCGTGGATGCCAGGGCCCGGTACTACGCCAAGTTAATCAATGCATCGTGGTTTTTAATGGACAAGTCTAAAGCCTGTCCTTTGCCAGCAACAGCTCATTGTTTGCAGAATGGAAACAATTTTTGGAGCTAAATGGTGCAGCAGTGGGTAGAGCTTACGTCCATATTAGTCCAGTGCTCACGTCTCTGCACTGGCTTTCAAAGTGTTAGCAGTACCATAGCACATTTCTGACATGTTTGACCCATTTGAACTATCTCAGCAGTGAGAACCTCAGGGGAGTGGTCTAAAACCTTCAGTGTTATGCTGCTTAATAGCTTGAACAGAAGCTGTGACATGGGCCTAAACTCTGATATTGCTCAAATTAGGGCTGCAAGATATTGGAAAAACTATATTATATTTTACTAACCCATTCCCGCCTGGCATGTTCCATTCAATGTAACTAAAAATTGTAAGCCATTTTGTTTTTCCGCAAATTGTGCCAAAGCAAGACTTAAAAACAACAACAAAAAACAACTAAATCTGGAACATATCTCGGCAAAAATTGGGTGCCTATGTTCCCCGGGTGTGATTTTTTCCCCCCCCGTAGGTGAGTTGGTACATCATCCAATCACAAGTCATGAGAGTGAAACGTCATATCAATAAGCTTAACCCTGACCTCGCCGTAGCCACTAACCTTAAGGACAGTGGGCTGGTGCCTAATCTTAATGCGTCTATGTTCCCTCACTTCTATTGACGGGGGAACATAGGTACTGGGGTACATAGGGCTTACCCCCAATTAAATGTGTTGCTCTCAGTCAGATGGAAGATTTCAGTGATTTGGCGATATAATGTGGCTTATTGCATCACATTAAAGAAGAACTAAGAAACTTGTTTACCTTAATAAATCCTTTTCGTAGTCCCTCTGGGGGTGATACAAGTGTTGATGGGATGATTGGGGGGTCTTTCATTTCCCCCCTGGTGCAACTTGATTTCACTAATGGAATCACAAAAAAGAAGCTAACAGGCTAACGGGCAAAGCTAACTGCGGGCTAGCGCCACTTAAACAGTATTTACAGCCACGTTTGAGTGAATAAAATGATCTCCATTGTGTGATTGGATGTACAGTATCCCTCTCTCCCTTTGTCTTTTCTGTCAGCGTAGTATTTCCTCTCACGGACAATTAATGGGTAAAAAAAACGCAACATGCTACGACGCCTGCAGTGGCGCTTATGGCCTCTAGGGGCATGAGTTACTTAGTTCTGCTTTAAGCTGCAGTAAAAATATTTTCACAATATATTGTTACCTAGTTCACATTCAGTGTCCTTGGGCAAGACACTTTTCCTCCACTGTCTGTTAGAGTTCTGAGCTCCAACAGTACTCTTGTTGTTAGTGTTTTGTCGATATATTTGAGTACAAAATCTATGAACGGACCTGCAGCTTTTCTATAGGTGGGCGAATGCTCTGCCACGAAGCCACTGCTGCTGCGCCAGTCATTTACGAGAACAACCCGATCTGATACCAGGACACCCCTGAACAAAAGAATCAAGGCATTTCTAATTTGTTTTAATGGTACGTGACCTTGTATTACAGGTGATATTAGAAAACGCAATTTTTCGGCCAAAGCACATAGTTACAGAAAGTACAGACGGCAGCATCCCCCAGAGGACTCCATGTTCTGTCCACACAAAAACACACTGATATAACACTGTTTCCCCAAGAGACTTTCAATGAACATACGAGTCCTTGCGGCTGTACTTGCTCTCGAAAGTCAGACGATTTAAACCGATAAATGTGAGTAAAATGCTATGAAAATGTCCTCCCTGGGTTGCTGTGTTCTTTACTCCCACTATAAAAACCCACTCAACTCAACTGCATTGTGTTTAAGTTTTAACCATGCACGAGTCGAATTCAGACTGTTAATTCACCAAAAAGCCCAAAGTAGCGGACATACGGACATGGCCTTTATAAGAATTTTAAAAATGTGTTGACATTAACTAGCCTCACATACATTGGATCCGTGCACTGAACATTTAGGTCTGACTGAGTGAACTAAATTCACGCCAGAATTTCTAGGCGCAGCCAGGGGCCGGAGGGTGTCCGGTTTGGGAACCTCAGAATCTCATCTCTGCTGTTTGCAGATGATGTTGTTCTGTTGGCTTCATCAAACCAGGACCTCCAGCGCGCACTGGGGCGGTTTGCAGCCGAGTGTGAAGCGGCCGGGATGAGGATCAGCACCTCCAAATCTGAGGCCAAGGTTCTCCACCGGAAAAAGGTGGTTTCCCCGCTTCAGGTCGGTGGGGAGTCCTTGCCCCAAGTGGAGGAGTTCAAGTATCTCGGGGTCATGTTCACGAGTGAGGGACGGATGGAGCGTGAGATCATCAGACGGATCGGTGCGGCGTCAGCAGTGATGCGGTCGCTGTATCGGACTGTTGTGGTGAAGAGGGAGCTGAGTCTGAGGCAAAGCTCTCGATTTACCGATCGATCTACGTTCCCGCCCTCACCTATGGTCATGAGATCTGGGTAATGACCGAAAGGACAAGATCGCGAATACAAGCGGCCGAAATGAGTTTCCCTCGCAGGGTGGCTGGACGCACCCTCCGAGATCGGGTGAGGAGCTCAGTTACCCGGGAGGAGCTCGGACTCGAGTCGCTGCTCCTCCACGTCGAAAGGAGCCAGCTAAGGTGGCTAGGGCATCTGTTCCGGATGCCTCCTGGTCGCCTCCCTCAGGAGGTGCTCCAGGCATGTCCTATTGGGAGGAGGCCTCGTGGAAGGCCCAGGACACGCTGGTGGGACTATGTCTCTGAGCTGGCCTGGTGTCGCCTCGGGTCCCCCCAGAACAGCTGGAGGAGGTGTGCGTGGATCGGGAAGTCTGGGCATCTCTGCTGAGACTGCTGCCCCGCGACCCGGCCCCAGATGAAGCGGAAGAAAATGGATGGATGAGTGAACTAATGTAAAGACCAATCCAAAACAGGCACATGTTGAGTAATTTTGTGACCAGGAAGATTTAGCCTGATGTTTTCTAACAGCACACGCAGAAATGTAATCAAAAATTACCTGATTTAAGTATATAGGAATTATGAACTGTAGACAAAAAAAAAAATGCAATTAGAATCCCCCATTTAAAAACAACACTATTTTTTTCTTAATTACTTTGAGACATTTTAATACCTCATGACTTAGATTAACTGTAGTCGCAAAATGAGCATGAAAATAGTCAAGCAAACTCTTAAAAGGAAGTCTTCAATGAAGGTACTTGATTCATCTTCTGTACTCAGTAGCTGAAGTCTTCGAACGTTTCGCCTCTCATCCAAAAGGCTTCGTCAGCGACAAAAGTCCCGCTCAGCCCGCAGCTTTAGATATAGACCACAGGGAGGAGTTGGGGTTGGCCCGGCTCCTCCTCTCTAATCACAGCTACTTTCACCTGTGGGTAAACACCTTTGAAGTAGAGCGTCTGTAACGATCTGCTCACCTCAGTATCGGTCAGTCCTGTCCTATTCATAGATGTTCACTGCCCATTATCTGTCCTATTCATGGCGGATCACTGCTAATTACCTGCCTATTGTTCTTTTGTTGGCTGAGGTGCCGTCTCCTTGGACTGTCGGTTTTCCCCGAAGGAGATTGGAGTAAAGTGACAGAAGATTAAATCTGAGCCCACCATTCCGGTTCATGGAGGGATTTTCTTTCCTGACAAAAATAGCTTCTTTAACTCCTCTTTCAAACCAACATTCTTCTTTAGCTAAAATGTTGACCTCCCCGTCCTCAAAGGAGTGGTTGGAGGCTTTGAGGTGGAGGTGCACCGCCGACTGAGGGCCGCTTGTGCTTTCTCTTCGGTGTTGATAAAGTCTCTTCTGTAAAACTTGTTTAGTTTCTCCAATATAATGTGGTTTGCATTCTTCTTCTTTGCATCGAATAGAATAAACCGCGTTGCTTTGTTTGTGGCTCGGAGTTTTGTCTTTGGGATGAACTAATGTTTGTCTCAGTGTGTTCACCGGTTTGTGGTTCACTGGAATCCTGAGCTGCCTAAAGATTCTCTGAAGTTTCTCTGAGACCCCGGCTACATACGGCACTACAACTCCCTTTCTTCTGGGCTCTGTAGTCTGTCTGTCTTGTTCTTTGGGTCTTCTTGCCCTTTGTGCTTTAGTGAAAGACCAGTTAGGATAGCCACAGTCTGAGAGGGCTCTCTGGACATGTTGCTCCTCTTTGGTCTTCCCTTCTGCACTGGAAGGCACCTCTTTAGCTCTATGTCTGAGCGTCATGATGACCCCTAGTTTGTGCTGAAGTGGATGGTTAGAGTCAAACATCAAATACTGGTCAGCATGAGTTGCCTTCCTGTAAACCTCTGTCTGAAGTTGTCAGTTTTCCCCTATGATAACTTTACAATCTAAAAAGGCAAGTTGTTTCTCCTTTGCGTCCTCCCGGGTAAATTTAATGCTGGGGTCCAAAGCATTGATGTGATCTGTAAAAGGTGCCACTTCCTTCTGCTTAATTTTGATCTACGCGTCATCTACATATCTGAGCCAGTGACTGGGTTTGTTTCCTGGGTGTGAAGCCAAGGCATTCCTCTCCATTTCCTCCATGTAGAGGTTAGCCACTATGGATGAAACCGGAGAGCACAGGATCCATGGCGGTGCAATGGGCTCTCCGGTTTCACCCATAGTGGCATTAAATGTACTGTTTTTTACTGAAGCCTTTTGGATGAGGGGCGAAACGTTCGAAGACTTCAACTACTGAGTCCAGAAGATGACTCAACTACCTTCATTGAAGATGGACAACTCCTATACGACTGAGAACTTACACAGACATCTTAAAGGAAGTCTTAAGTTAAAACACAAAACAAATGTACCTTGCCGTCGCCTTAAGCTACATATTGAGGAAGTGATAAGTAAGATGTACCCTATTTGAAAGCTAAGAACCTTTGAGTTTTAACCATTGACCACCAGCACTAGCACTAATTAGGACATGGTTGTGTACGAGTGCTGGGATTGTGGAAGTGAGAGAGAATTCTCCATCTCATATCTTAAAGGCAACATTTTGGACTATACTGTTGCCATCAGCAAAACATGCACCCAATGACCAGCTCGATGCAGAACGTGCTATTTATGCAGTGGGTAATCAAAGAATGGGTTTGAATGAGGACCTAACCTGTTTAAAGCTCATATTCTGCTCTCTTTAGTCGACAGATATACCCACTCCTGGTAAAGTTACAGCCATGTCTTAGGAGAGGCAAGCCGCTCGCAGCAAAGGCACATTAGGTATTTTTAAATTATGAAAATATCTGTTTTTGAAAGCATTATTATTAGTATTATTAGACAGGATTCAACTTTGCATAGGTAAAGATACTCAATTATTCTTTTCATGAATCTTTTTGAAATGGATCTTTAACATAAGTAACACGACTATAGGTATGCTGGGATAGATAGATACTTTTATAGTGGCTGTAAAACATAGCCTTCTAAAGAACACAGGAGTTTACAGCATACCAACATACACATCTCAATGATATATATAAAAAACGTGTGGTTTTTCAGCATGTGTCCCCATAGGATGGAAACATTAATGGAAATGTTCCCTGCACATTGACAGAAATAGACTCTGTACTTCCTGCGCAAGGACACCCACTCTAATGACTGTATGATGAATGTAGGCCTGCGCTCACTCACCAGTCAGCATTACATACATAAGAAAATAAAATAAATCATATCAAAACAAATGATGACATCTTAAATCTTGTCATTGTGCACATTCTGGACAGAATTGCTTAAACGCGCGAGTAAAAGCCGAGAATCGTGGCTACAGAGATACGGGCAGCTGCGTTTTCCCCGTCGGATGCTCCCACACAGCGGTTACAGAAACATCACGTTGGGAAAAAGGGGATGTAGATGTTGACAGACATGCAGATGGAAAGAAAAAGAAGAAAAAAAAACACCGATGGAGTCAGAGCCTCACCGAGCAAACACAGCACGCACTCTACAAGGAACTCACCGCGTTTCTCGGAGGACATGTCTTCTCCTCTCCACGGGCAGATGTTAATGTTTATAGACTGTGTTAATTTTACACCCGAAATGCCCCCCTTTCTGTGCGGCTGCGCGCTGAGGCGGGTTTTATTCCACGCGCTCGTAGTTCATTTCCAAGTCGGTCTTCATTCTTTCAAAACCCCCACGGGGGAGAAAAAAAATGGACACACACGATACTGTAGGCTGACCGTGTCTCTCGCGCTGTCAGCTTATCAGCGCTGCTCGGTGGTAAGAAGCCCTCTCCAGAAACGCGTCTCACGCTGCCTGCACGCGCAAACGCACTGGATGGATACCGCTGCTTAAAGCGACAGCGCGCGAGGACTGGCTCAGCTGTGTCATTACACTGCTGAGAAAACGGATTCAAGGGGGAGCAAGAGAAGCGCAAATCTGCTGAATCAGACAGAGATGATGTTTCTCTTTGTCCATGAGGAGGTTGGAGAGGTTTAAGTGCATTGGAGGAGGGTGAGAGGGGAAGGTCATGTCACTGACGTCACAGAGACCAGAGTGGTGTTTGGGACATGGTCGCGAGGAGGGATGCAGACAGTGAGTAATGTGGCTAGAAGGATGCTGAAGTGACGGATGAACACTGCCTGGCAATCTGAATTTAACTAACTGTTCTGATCTGGGGTTGCTGCTGTTGGTCAGGTCTAGGTTCAGCGACACTATGAGCCCAAATAATGAGATCAGCTTAACATCCTGAATGACCAGGTTATTCCATCATTTGAGTTCTTCGTCCCTGAAGACAGTGACAGTGAGTGGTTCAGGGAGCATGAGACATAATTTTCACACACGGATTGGCCGCCACAGAGTCCAGATCTCAACTACATTGAGATTCTTTGGGATGTGCTGGACAAGGCCCTGCGCAATGGTCACACACTCCCATCCTCATTACAAGATCCCGGTGAAAAATGAATGACATTGCAGACGTTTATTGAAAGGATGCCACAGCTAATGCATAATATAGTCAAAGCTAAAGGCTGCCCATTTAAATATTAGTGGGTCAGGCAGTGTGGTTTCGAGGCACATGCACAAGACAAATGGACAGATTGAAGGATACTTGATCAGGGCTTCTTCATGTGGTAGCAGGTCAAATTTAATGGCTAAATACTACATTTTTAATACCACAAATGCAACAACAACAAAATCTCAGCGTATTTAAATATGTAAACATTGAACAGGGTACTGACGGGAAACTTTAATATTAAAAAAAAAAATTGGACACAACGGGCACCTTAAGAGCAAAAGAGAGTGTAACATTTCAGTCAGAACTGCTGCTGAAATGAAGCTTCAGCGCAAATTCAACCCGGAAGAACTACCTGCAGCATTAATTCATCGCCTCATCACCAATCATTCAATCACAGGCTCATCTCAAGCCGGCCAATCACCGCAGCAGCTCATTCCTGCTTCAGCCATTCATTGCCCAGGATCCCCTTCTTAAGATTCCTCGTCCATCGCTCGGCTGTTTTCCAGCTGTGTGCGACCCTCCTCCGCCCCTCCTCGGCTCTGGTCGTCGACTGGGCCGCCCCGGGTCTCATCCTCTACCACCACCAGTGTCCAGACTCCGGGGAAGACTCTGTCAATCATTCATCATCGCCGTGTATTTCATATCGTTAATTAAATCTTCCGCCAGGGTCTCGAGCCCCAATTATGATTCATGTCCAAAAAAACCTTTCCTAACGCCACTCGGTTTTGTGAGTCTTTTCAGGTTGAATTTAGACCATCGTTTTTGTGTTTTTGTCAAATGTATGCGGTAGAAATAGCTGAGCAGCGTCATTGCTGTGGATTCCGTCTCTAAGGGAAACATATTTGTTCTAAGAAATTTAGATTTAATGCCAGTTTGAGTCCAATTATGCAACTTATCTATGTCAACTTATCCTTAAGTTTTAAATTGGAGAAATAAGAAGCATGATTGTTATTTGTCACGGTTTTATTTCTGTACAATAACTTACAATCCAGATTTCATGTGTTCCTTATCTTTGTGCTAAAAACCCAAAGTCCCATAGTCCATTTTTTCCATGATCATTGTAGGCACACTGTTGAATCTCACGTCGAATACCTCCTCCGTGTTTGGCAGCGCGCTCGCACCTCGCTCAGTGGGTGTAGAGGGAGGCGGTGAAGACTATGTCCCGCCGGATGGCCAGAGAGGCGCGCTCCATTTTACTGCCCAGGACGGAGTCTCCCACGATCCGAGCCGCCTGCCGCACCTCCTTCAGCACCTCGTCCAGCCTCTGGATACAGCGCACCACGGTCCCCTCCTGCACGTCCGTCAGCTGCGCGATCTCTGCAAACGGCTGGAGAAAAGGGGACATTATTTCCTTTATTTCATCAGCCAAAATATTAAGAACAAATTAGTGTTGGCCTGAACGTGCTAAAAGTGCACTTTCGGGGACAGGGAATGGTATAGAAAACAAGCAATTGCAACAAATGCAGTAGAAAGTGATATTGAAATGATTCATTTTCAAAGAGTATGTAGAGTACAAGTTAGAATATGTCATAAAAAAATGGTTGGATTTTGAACTGGGTCAGTGGTTTTCAGACTTCAGTTCTAGACTTTGCTCTATTAACCCCTTAACCCCCGCCTTAACCAAGCACATTTTCTCCAGTTTTACCCAAATCTAAAAGCTTCTTGATTGGAGGTTACCGCCTATAGGCCAGTGTAATGCCTCGTCACATTCTCATTGCTTTTTTGTCAAATTTTTGCCACGTTTTGTAGCATTTTTGCAGAATTTCTTTTTGTGTGTGTAACGTAACTGTGATCAAGCCACAAAAATGTCATGAAAATGTGATGAGTTTTGTGGTCTTTCAAATGTAAGCGCCAGTCGAGAAGCTTTTAGATTTGGGTAAAGCCAAACTGGAGAAAATGCACTTGGTTAAGAGGTTAAAGATTAAGAAGAAAAAAAAAATATAGTATGTACATAAACGACACAAAAAAATATGAACAAAAGGAAAGAAAATGCACAAAGGTCCCAACCCTATAAAACTAAAATAATACATAGTGAAAGTACAAGGTTAAAAAATAACCACTCTCTGGTCTCTTCCACATTTTCTTTCAGATAAAGCCATAAAATTACAGATTTAACATATTTGAATCCTCAATATATTTAAGAATAATATTTATTAGAATTTGAATATTTTTTGATTGGTTTTAAACTATTGTTGGCCCAGAGATTTGAGATTTGAAGAAAAAAATGATACCTGGTTCATAGTGTAATGTTTTTTCTCTGACCAATCATCAGATCTAAATCTACTGTCTCGCTGAAATGAGTCTAGCAAAAAGTCTGCGCATCGTTAATTCCAGCTTGTTGACACTCACCATGCCCCGGGCCCAGCAGTAAACCACCTCCGTCAGCCCAAACTTGAACTGTCCCACGAATTCTTCTGCGGTCTGAGGTATCCCACAATCCACCTGCAGCTCCCCGATTCGCTTGGCCACGGCTAACACGCGCTCAATGCCCTAAAACACAAACAAATATGTAAAATGTTAAGAGGATTTCACAGCTCGCATTGGGACCTGCGACTTCAAACCAAAACCAAAACTTTGCCACAAAAAATGTCAAAAGATCCAGTGTTGTGTTCATTTTACACCAAGACCTCGAATTATGACGGGAGAGTGTGAGCACAGCGCAAAGCCTTCTCCAGCACATCCCAAAGATTCTCAATGGGGTTAAGATCTGGACTCCATGTGTGAAAAAGGATGTCTCATGCTCCCTGAGCCACTCTTTGACAATGTGAGCCCGAAGAATCCTGGCATTGTCATCTTGGAATATGCCATTGTGTAGTTCACGATTGTATGAAGCGTTTGGTCAGATTTAAAGATAACAGCACAAAGGAACAGCACTGAGGCGTTGTACAAAGATGCAGAAGTGAATTAGTAAGTGAGTAAGAGTCCAGTGCTGTGTCCTTTATGTTTTTGCTTCAGGGGGAAATGTCTCTTGTCAAATCTATGACAGTGTAAGACAAAGAGTGAGTCAGCGGCGGGACGAGGCGGTACAGTATGAACACGAGGCGTTAAGATCTGCAGAGCATTTTCTAGAACAACCGCCGTTAACCCCCTCGTTTCGGTCGCCGTGTCCTCACCTCTTTGAGCGTGTTGGTGAGATGCGGCTCCACCTGCGTGTTCTGCGTGAACACCAGGCAGGACAGCAGGGCGGCGCTCTCCTCGGGGGCCAGAGGGCTCAGGGAGTTTTCGAACAGCAACTCGGTGAGGAGAAGCTCGTGACTGCTGATCTGACACGCCACGCGGCCCTTCAGCTGCACCGCCCCGCTACTGTCAATGTACTGGAGAGACTGCAGCACCTACGGCACAGAAACGAAATGCAACATAATGATCATTTCTATGTGTTCTTTGTGTTGTGGTTATGTGTGTTACTAAACAATAAGCTATGAGACGGTGATAGTGACAGTAGCAATGTCTGACAATGACGCAGTACAGCGTGGGTTTTGCGTCAGACCTTAATTCTTTGGTGATATTCGGGCAACAGCGTCAGAGACTGATCAGAAATCAAGAACAGTAGTTTATCCAGCTCCTCCTGGACGCTCATCCTCTCTTTGACCCGAGCAAACTGTGAAACAAATCACAAAAAAGGTTATGAAACTGTCTCTGATCATTGAATGCAAGATATTGACCTCGTTTCAACAATAAAAGATTCACTGTAGAGCCCGCTTACAATCCTTCTCAGGACATAGCAGGACAATGTTACAGGATAGTTGCATGAATCCCTATGAGGTCTAATACTGTGCAGTAAAATAGGTCAGGAGCTTTTGAAACATTCGATGTATATAAACCATGTGAGACACTTGTTTTTGGTTGCATAATGCTCATAACCAGACACCGACGCTGTGAAGGCAATTAAAGCAGATCACATTTTGCATCAAAGTTCCACCAAGCCGACAGATAGACAGGCAGGAGACATAACAAACAGGCTTTGGAAGGAGTTTGACAGCGGAGGATTGCCACATGCACTGGCTTTAGGGATCCACAGCTGTAACACGGAGACATGAATGACTAAATGATTCTATACTTCCCCAATCAAATGTCTTCAGAAATTCCCTTTAATTTGAATGATTGTATGCGACATGCTGCTCTAGTGCGATGAACCAGGTTTAGTTGTGGGCTAATTATTGTCTGACTGTGGCAAAATTTTGGTTTGATACAGATTTATTTTGCGCTTCAGGAAACCATGCGACTGTAAATATCAGGTTGTGACCCATTACAAAAGTTCACTTCACTGATGCAGTTAAAGTTCGATCCTTCAGACACATAGCTCACCTTTTATTACGTCACAACTCGACTTGTTCTGAACTCAGACAACTCTGATGATCCCAGAGTAAAGGCTCGTTCATACTTCATAAGACCCATGGAAATGTCTTCAGTTGCAAGACATTTCCATGATTACGAGGCAAAAATGACTTCATTTTGTTCTTGCAGCTCTCGTGTAAAGCTTATGAAGTATGACTGAGCCTTTAGTACGAGTTGTTCCAGTTTTTCAATGTAATCAGAGGTTCGAAAAGTCCCAGTTCCTATTTGACTGGAAAGCCCCATATTAAGGTTCTTTATTTGTCATTATAACAACTGTACAACAAAATTTTACCCATCCCTCGATGCCACTGGGGCAATCTGTAAGGAGCAGTGGGTGGTGGAAGTACCACAACCGGGACCCATCTCCAGATGAATCACCTGGCTGGAGGAATCACCTATTGTACATGTTTTAGTGGTAAGGAAAACCCGAGAGAACATGCAAACTCCACACAGAAAGGCCCCGCCCACCGGGACCTTCTAGCTGTAAAGCACGAGCGCTAACCACTGCACTACCGTGCCGCCACATGTGCTGTGGGTTACACTATAGGGTCACGCAGCATTCTCTCATTTATAAACCAGATTAAAGGCCCTAATACTGTATTAAAGGCAATTTCAAATGGTAAAGTAGGTGTAACATTCTCACAAAAAGTTACAGCACATGGTACTTTCAAAATTGCACTCACTATTTAACACCTGTCTAGCACCATGTTTTGTTGATCTGGCTTTGGTTTAGTACAGATTTGCTCTGGTTTAGACTTGATTGACTATAAGTATAGTCCCAACTCCCAAACAGTACAGTTTTGGCTCAGTCTCCATTTAGTTGTGTACTTTCCTCACAAATTTAAATCAAATTGCAAAAACAAACTGTAACCGTAATATAAACATGTGAAGGACATACTGTAGATGTTCATTTTAACTTGACTGTCCCTCACCTGTTCGGCGAATGTGGGCGAGTGGATGCAGTTGAACTCCCTCAGAGCGTCCCGCAGCAGTCGGAGCCTCATGTTGCCCTCCACCACCTCCACGCTCTTCAGCTGCAGGTCGTTCACCGGGTCCAGGGATGCCACGCCCCCGGGGTTCGCCTCAGCCAATCGCAACAGCTCCTGGGTCGCCGTGGAGATGGCCTGCCCGGGAGGGTCGCTCCTGAAATGTGGAGAGCAATATTAGCTTTGTTGGCAAGCACAATATCCGCAAATCAAAACCGTCGGGTCTCTCTATTTAGAAGCACATTGTGGATCATGTTGCTATGTCACCTGTGGAAATAAAAAAGTCTTCATACTGACTTCAAATGACTTCCTCCTTGTATAATTTTTATTCCAACAAGAGCATTTTGATTTAACCACTGAATAATAGCGGTAAATTAGAAAGTACCTTTAAGGAAAATTGCAATGGGTAATATTTAGATAAGGCATCTCCATAAATTATACATGCCCTGGTAATAACAGATCTTACAGAGCAGTGTGGCAAAAAACAAAGTATACTTTTATATTGCTGCACTTAATGACGCAATAATGGTCGCTGTGCAATAGCAGAGTCATGCCGAAATATAAGTAGACAGTGAAACGCCTGATTTATCATATTATTGCATAAAATCTTGTACTGCGTGACTTCAGACTTCCACTAAAGCAGCCCACCGACATTGAAAACCGTTTCGTAACTATCCATTGAATTGCATTAATTTTATACAACCTACAAGGTTATTTTGTGAGTCTGAATCATTCTGCAGTAATCATGCCCTGTCTGATTTAAAGTGATGTGATGAGCTTAAAAACCACACAATCCTTATACAATGTTACTGTACCTTGTCTTTGTTTGCATACACAATATTGTATTCATATCTCTACAGTTTATTGTTTAAAACATACCCAGCATTTCTCCACAGTGAGATTATTTCACCTGAATCTGGGCTGCTGTCTCTTGTTGTAGTTGTCGATGATCCGGTCGGGAATCACTTTGAGCGTTTTGACTGTGATCGCAGTAATGTCCTGAAGCTTCAGTTTCTGCATCGTGTGGCTGCAGGGCCCTGAGAAAACACACTCAGTGTTGAATATCTACCCACTCTACCATCGCCACAACTATTAAAAGAAACTGAATAGACAACATGTGAATCTCTAGTGAGGAGACTAGAGTAAAAAACCAACCAGCCAAACATAAACATGCGCTTTTGTTTTCGCGATTACGGTCGAGCCGATCCGCGCCACAACGGGAACGGCTGTCGAACATTGTTTAGCTCACGACGGGGTTAAAATGCCGTTTTTAGTTTGACCTGTGAGAGCCTATAGTAATGCTTAAGGAAGAACACAAGGCAGCGCAATGTAAACGAAACAACAGCGCAACTCAGATGATACTGTCGCCATTGAGTTAGAGTTTGCACTGTCCCTTCACCAGGCACAAGATCTGGCCCCAAGTCTGTTCAACATGGCGGCTTAACCGAGATCTAAAACAATACATGTAACAAGCAACACTGCGCTGAAAAATGCCATCTTCTGCCAAATCCACAGGCACACTACTAAACTATTTCAATTACAGGAGAAGTGATCAAGTTTGTTCTGAAAGATACGCGATTTGAGAGTCTTTAATCAGCTGTGACTCTTTATTATCATTATTATATTTATTCTATTATCAAGCCCTTATGTGAATGTACTGCAAGTGTATTCAGTCCTCGTCTAACCTTCGGGGATGAACAGCGCGGTGTTGAACAGATGAGGGAAGGCGTCGCTGTCGTTTCCGCCGTCTCCCTCCTCGTTGCCTTTCTCACAGATGATCAGAGCCGTGAAGGTGCGATTCACTGAGTCACTGGAGACCTGTCACATCAGCGAGAGAAAGAAAACACTTGAGCGAAGTGAAGGGAGTGATGTGGAGATGTTACGGAGGTGACTCGGAACTTGGCACCAGCTGCAAAAGGCTGACCGTGGACCAAAAAAAAAAAAAAAAAAAACACTCACTCACTAAAGCGCTCTCCCTGGATTCTGATTTCTAGTGACATTGTTTTTTATTGTCTCACTGTATGGCCAGTATCGTGTTTGACCTAATTCACAAAGTGCTTTTTGGAGCCGTGTACCCCCTGAAGCTTTGGGTGACCAGTTGTTTTTTTCCTTTTTTTTTATATTTAATGGAATAGGCCACTGTTTTTCCATACTGAGATATGTTCTTACCTGAGCTTAGACGAGTTGATGCGTACCTGTCTGGTCTTTGTGCGTGCGCTCAGTCACGCAAAAAGACCAGAGATGCATTTAGCCTCTCCTCCTAATATCTTCCCTTTATTGCGTGGACGTCGTAGTGCTCCTAAGGTGTCATTACGCCTTACAATATAGTACCCCTTTTTATCCGCTTAGAAAATCGACATGGTTAATTTTAATACTTGGATCTTGTAACTACTCATGGAACCGTATTTAAATAGGGGAAACGTGGAAGAGCTCAATCGCTTCTAACTTCACCCCCATAGAGGAGAGGAGGAGAGGCTAAATGCTTTTTTTCTTTTGCGTGACTGTACGGAAAAACGGTGGCCTGTTCCTTTAATAGTTGGGGGTACACAACTATTAAAGGAACAGGCAACCTACTTTTACATGACTGAAAACACTGAAAACACTGTGAATATAGCTCATATAATGATTTAATCCACAGTGAACTCAAGCAGGTTTTCCACATTAGAATATGTTGGCCTAATTAAATAGAAAAATATCAAATGAAAATGTCAACTCATAGATGAAATGTATGTGACAGATACAAAGGCACGGGTTTAGCAGCAGAGGAGCGGCTCACTCCTTCTCCTCTTATGAGAATGAGAGGAAAAGTCGTGTTGCAAGTCTCCAATTACTCTGACGGCGTGAGCACTGGCTCCTCTCCCTTTATGACAGAGAGTAAAGAAATTGCAACTCGATCAAACTTTGCCGCTGTTCATGCTAATGGCTGCTTCTGTAGCGAGGGCGGACGCGCAGCTGCAGCCGCGCTCCCGGTCTACGCAGAGCTTCACGCGCATCGGGTCCAAAGCGACTGTTGAGGTTCGGTTCAGGAAAGAAAGAAGCGTGCAAATTCAGAAGGTCTAAAGGGCACCTGTAGTATGACTCCCAGAGCGTTTAGGTGTTGCCTGTTGTTGACGACCACGACTCGACCGACGGATAGAGCTTTGAGCCCGTTCACCGAGTCAAGGACGGCCTTCTGTAGTAAACAAAGCATTAAACATTGTTAGCAACAGGCAGACCATCCATTACTGTATGTTTCTTAGGGTTGTATGCTTTTTGTACCTGCACAGTTTCCGTAGTGGCCCTGAGCTCCGTCACCGTGTGATAATAGGCCAGGAGGTCGGACAGCTGCCCCTCGGTGTCCAGCGGAGGCAGAGAGGACAAGGTCTGCTTCAGCTCAGTGATGCGCCTCTCACTGGCCTAAAGGAAACCAGGAGGACAAGAGTTTGACTTCATTTGACTTCAATTCAGCTTTGTGCTTCTCATACTGTTGTACTGGTGGCTCGCGGGCTGTTTCTGGAAGAACTTCTGGTAGCTTGTCCTCTACAGTTCTAATCTTTCTTCAATTTAGAGTCAGTTGTATGACATTTTTTCCATGTCAAAATGGAATTAGTCTACTCTTGATTTAATTCAATTTAGACCTGCTGAGCCCTATACAATCCATTTATATTTAGAGTTGGTTGTACTTAGAGAGACAAATGTTTATTTAATAGTTACTTTGTGTATACAGTTTGAGAACCACTCAAGGTTTATAGATTAAAAATAACATCTAAAATTTAAAGAACATGCTGCTGATAAATTACAAAGCAATACAGTAGTACCCTGTTGCTGAGCTCATCAAATACAACTAAGTGGAGTGCAAGTAAACAGAGGAGAATATTATTATATTATTATTCGTCCCTACGGTCTGTGGATAATTATGGTGAACTACGCTCTTCTCTATGTACTGTGTGAGACTGTTTTATCTTGGAGGGAGATACCACACCATTTCACAGCCGCTTCAATTCTGCCTCAGAGAGAAGACTGTGGAGTCTCGATCAGTGACTGGTCCAACTGACTGAAGGATGGCTTCATCCACCAGGCTGCCAGGAAGCTGAACTCTTCCCTTCACATCTATTGTGTACGGTACATGTATTCATAGGCACCGATCCCGTGGGTGCTGCGGGACTGGATCACTCACTCAACTCTTTGGGCACCCAGGCGAATTTGCCCCCAATAAATATTGTCGAACCTTTAAAGCCACTACTCCGTTTTCTGCAAATACATGAGCGTGGAGCCTTTCCTAACATTAACTTACGTGTGGCGGCACAATTTGGCTCTTGTTTAGCTCCATAGGTAGCGCCCTGGGCTCTCAACCACAAGACTGCGAGATCAAGCCCGACCCCGACCTTTTGTTTTTTTTGGACTGGGCACCCACTGGGAAGAACATAAATCGTCACCTATGCATTTATTTGATATTACTCTGCTAACTATTGTCTCTTCGCATCAATGGATTGAAAGAAACCAAACTATGATTCTCTACATTTACACTGACAATACAGCTGCTTGAATTGAATAGTGTGTGACCAGATTATACCATCTATAGTCTGAAATTAAAAAGGAGACTTGTCTGTGAAATGGCAACTCTCAGACATCCCGGTAGATAAACAGTAACCAACTATGGCCCTGGAGAAATATGGTTAACCATGAAACGTCGGCCTTCCACATTAAGAAATGTCCCGTCTCGATTTATCGGACTCTGTTCAAACTTGCTGGTGTATTTCAATTCTCTTTTGCTTCCCAATATTGTCAGGACAAACGGCAACATACAATACATCGTAATCAAAAATCTTATTTCTAACTTTATCTTCAATCTGCAAACTATTGCCTACATACAAATCACAAATTAGAGGCCAAGCCCATCAGCCCATTGTGACCTGTGTGTCCCGGTGGTTCTCGGAGAAGCTCCTCCTCATCATGTCGGTGACTCGGAGCGCCTCCACGCGCAGCAGGTTCAGGATCATGGTGTAGGTCAGTCTGAACTGGGACTGCAGCATCGTCGGCTTCCCCTGAGACACAGTATCCAACAAGATTAATTTGGTCATTACGGGCTCCACAACACAGTGTATACTTTTTGGTCCAATGCAGAGGAGAGTGGAGTAAACATTAATTAACGTTAAAAGGTGGGGTAGAAACCACTTAGTTTGGCCAGGATATATCAATCTCACGGGAGTATGAGACATAGTTTTCACGCATTGGCCGCCAGATCTTAACCCCATTGAGAATCTATGGGATGTGCTGGAGGAGGCCACGATACAAGATCTTTGTGAAACACCAGACAGAAATGACACTGCAGAAGCTTATCAAAACATCAGTCACTACAAAAACTAAATATCTTGTGTTGGTTTAAATTACCTGAATTGAACATTTTAATCTGGTTTTGAGCAGTTTTCACTCATTTAATTGGCAGATAAATCAACCTAAAATAAAGACAAAATGCATTGAATCAGAAACATCTCGGAACAAGACAAATAATCTTGGTCAAATGCCTAACTCAACCTTAACTAGTCAATACAGCTCAATTTGAGATGTTTAGTAAGTAAGTGCTTTATTTGTCACTGTACAAGCGTAAAACGAAATAGTGTTCAGGTGTTAGTCCTGAGCCGCTGCGACTGAGCTGTGCCACCACTGTGGGGCCCACCCCCATGTTTTCTTAGGTAGAGGAAACTGTAGCACCTGGAGGAAACCTGGCTGGCTGCCTTCAGTGCTCTGAAACTGCAGGTCTTGGTGCCTCTTCAGTGTCTCAGAAGAAGAGATTTCTAGGTCTCAAATGTGTTAAGCTGATAAGCTAGCTGTTTGTTTACTTTTAAAAAGCTGTTTTCAATAGGACCATTACGGGCTCTCTGCTAGGGATGGGACAATAAACAATATTGTTAATCGTGATAAAAAATGTGGCAATTAATGGATCGCCACATTTTTCATAATCAGGATTATCGCGCTAGAAGATAATCGCTAATTCTATGTTTATAATTTACTTACATTTTGTGTTATTTTGAGGAGTTTGAAGTATATGACATTTACAGGAGACAAAGAGATATATTTCGTTACCCAATTCCCATAATTTCTGTAAAATCTGCAGTTTCAGTGAATTATTTAAACCATAGGCAAATATCGTGATAATATCGTTAATCGCAATTATTTTCGTAAAGATAATCGTGACCCTAAATTTCATTATCATCCCATCCCTACTCTCTGCAGTATAAAAAAAAATCCACCGATCCCCCCAAAACACACGGCAAAGATGTACAAAAGCATCCAGTAAAACAATGTGAAACATAGAAACCACAAATGCAGTTTGCATTTACACGTCAACAACTAATCCATGTATTTTTAGGAGTGTGCTAACGCTAAGGGCAATCCAACAAAATATAGGAATGTGGTGCCTACTTCACATAAAAGCATTTGGACTCTATAATGCAGGGATCTCCAACCAGCAGCTCTTCAGCCCTTTCTCAGCAGCTCGCCAAACACTTTCTGCATTTCAACAAACACTTAAGTGACTCACATTTTAGATGCATTTTCTTTTTGTTCTGAAAATACTGAACACAATCCACAAACATTTAGATCAATAAAGTGGAGTATACAGACAAAACTCAAGCAATTATCTTTGAAATATCATCTTGGCTCCTAATTCTCCTGAGTGAACTCCACTTGACCCCATTTTGCACAAATGTCTTTGAAACATAACATCTGCAGTGTTTTTGATGTATAAAAGTAGCTCGCCACTTGCACGAGTTGTTCCACGGCTCTCTCGTGTAATCTTTATATCGTTTATGCAAATGCAGATCTACTGAAGTTGTTATTAGACGGTCATTGGAAACATAGCTTTTAATTAACTACATTAACTTGAAAAACATGATCCCAAACTCTATAAACACATGCTATTTAAAAAAAGGTTATCATAGCAAACGTTTTAAATTTAAAGAGCAGATTCTTTTCAAAAACACAATCAGTTTTCAACTTCGCCTAAATACTTCCACATTAGAAACGCTTCGATTCAGATAAAAATGAATTTCTTTCTGCTTAAGCGCTCCCTGCTTATCTGCACTGAGCGGAGCGAGTTTAAATAACCCACTCGACTGTATAATTGAATGCGAGATATGCGGCTTGCCAGACTTTGCTCGAGAGAATTCATTGGAACACATTTTTGAAGGTAATAAAAAGTCATAATATCGTGTTTGGCAAGTAGAGAGAACATAATATAGGCTCTAACCAGCATCATGGCGTGGAGGTCGGACATTTCGTGAACTCCCGCCTTGCACAGAATGATGACGGTCCCTGTGGCGTCCAGGCCTCGCCTTCCTGCACGGCCGGCCATCTGAATGTACTCTCCTGAATCGTGAAGCAAAGGACACACACAGTAAAAAGCTGCTCTGGTGTTAGAAACCTGTTCAGCTCAATCACAGAAAAATCAAGATCAATTGAAGGGAGAATAACGTGGGACTGTATACGGGTGAACAATTAATGCAACACGGGATCTTTTGACATTGCTTAATGAAACAAAGCCACAGCGAATGCCTGCTGTAAAGATAAAGTCGGTCCAACAAAATGTAATGACCTTTTTTGTGGCCATTCTTTTGGTCTGGCAGTGTAGATGATTCTGTTCCTTTTCCCCTTTTATTTTTGTTTATCTCTTTTATTTAAATCTGCTCAGACGCCTGACACGCCCTTTGTGTCTCCACGTCTCTTCCCTGTCACTGTTGTTCAGGTTTTTGTTGTCGCGGTTGTCTAAATTGTCATCTTTTTACTTTTCACAATATGAAAAAAAAGAAAGAGAAAAGGACGTGTTTGAATCCCTGAGATAAAAGAGCCTAATGAATGTCAGATGAAAGTGTGCGAGGAGGCCGTGCAGCACCGGGAAGCAGGTTCCTGAAGCCCGTTCCGTCGTGTTTCCTGATGCTGTCGAACACCACGGTCCTGGCGGGCATGTTCACCCCCATCGCAAACGTCTCAGTGGCAAACAGCACCTGCAGACACCGACAAACTGTGTTGACAACCTGTAAAGTCAGTGCGACACGACTGACGGAGCACGAGACATGAAAAAGCAAATTACTTTACATGAGACTTAGGCGGGTAAGCTTCTTATTTAGGCTTCAATAAAAAGCAATCTTGGCCCATTATCTAAAGCAACAAAGCGTTTCGACGTTTGAAAACCTTATGTGATAGAAGGAGCAAAACATCAACTACAAGTGAAACTCGGAAAATGTGAAAATCGTTCAAAAGGCTATACATATCTCACTTCGCATGCAATGACTCCATCATATATTAGTTTCACAGTTTAAGTTGAAGAACAGAAATGAATGATATTTTAATTTTCCAAGTTTCACCTGTAGATACATCATTTATAGTTGGATTCATTAATGTTCGTTTGAGCAACTAAATATTGATACTTTACATTTCATAACTTAAAATAATGTGAATAGGACAGTTTGGTCAGGATTTATAATTCTTCTGCAGCACCCTCTGCAGGTAGTGGGAAACATAAAATGTAATTTAAATGTAATTACATTTCAAGTGGATGGCATGCTCTCAAATCCATGGCGCCCTAATGAACACACTATGGGGGTCATTTATCAAGACAGGTGCTGAATAGCAAGTGCAAGCAGAAAAACTAAAATGCAGTATTTTGTTCACATGTTGCACCTAATTTATAATATATTTTATACATTTTAGTAGACATGTTAGAAAACCTTTCCCCCCCTTTTAAAATATCCATCCATGATATGTAATAATGTTCTTCATCTCCACACCATGTAAATTACCCTCCACTTTCACTCACAGCATGATGTTGCAGTTTGTCGTGTGTTGGTTTTCACCTCAGAGGTAACGAGTTTGTAGTTTGTCGCCTCCGTGTGTCGAGACTTTACTCATTTCATGATTAAACAATAAGACCAGCAGAGGGCAATAGCGAGTAGCATTGGTGTTGTACTTCCTTTAATGTTTTTGTTCAATGTATAATCTCCTCAAACTGGTGCCGTGTGTGTCTCACCTTCACGAGGCCTCTGGAGAACAGCATTTCAATGACCTCCTTCAGAATGGGCAGGATCCCGCTGTGGTGCACCGCGACGCCCCTCTTCAACAGGTTCCTCATCACCAAAATCTGAGCCAAGTAAGAAATGAGTGAGAGACAACAACCAGGCTCCATTTGATCATCACCATATTACATTTGGGCCACTCAAAAATACTAAAGTGCTTTTTTTTTTCTTGTCACAATTGTACAATGTGATTTTAACTTGCCATGGACGGACTTTGGTTCATTCATTCAAGAAAGTATCATCTGAACAAGAATTAATTGGGTTGTCTACGAACTAACCTGGGGCAGCTGTCTGTCTCCTCCTCGCAGTCGGCTCAGACTTTTCTGGAAAAACGAGTGGATTTCTGCCTTCTCGACGGACGTGGTGAGGTCCATGGAGTCCAGGGACCGAGCGTTGTCGTCACAGCGCGTCCTGGAGAAAGTGAAGGCCACGACGGGCGTCTGCTGCCGCTGGGACAGGAAGTGCAGCAGAGTCAGCCACACCGCGCGGTCCTGGGACGGGAAAGGAGGATAACACGAAGAGTTCGCTGTGACGTAGTGCAAACATCAACACGTTACCTGACTGGCTGTTGTGCTGTGGTTTGCTCCTTTGCTGCCGAACGACTGCGCGTATTTACTGGTGCGCTCCTTCTTTGCCTCAATCGCAGCATAATATCTAGAGCCGGACAGAAACTAGTTCTTCAGCTTTAATAAGACACGGCAATCCACACACGTATTCTAACACCATTTAAATATCACGTTATATAGAGAATAAAAACACACATCTAAACACTGGCTCCTACCCTTTAGTGAGGAAGTTCCCTGTGGCGTCCAACAGAAGAAAGAGCTCCTTCTGGGTCTTGGTGCTGTTTCCTGTGTATAAATGATGCTCCAGAGGCACCGGCCGCTTTAATGTGCTGATCACGTAAATGTGCCTCTTCTTTATACGACTGGGGAGAGAAAGGGAAAACAAACAAACTCCAATATGTAAGTAGTTTTAGTACAGGATGTGTTAAAGATGTGCATTGTTCACTAAATCTTGAATTGTCTGAAAAAATGTCAGAAATAATATTAGTAATTAAGTAATAAAGCCACCCACTGGTCACATTATTGAGGATTGATTCTAAACAAGTAACAAAGTTTGTGTAAGTCGTCGTGGATTTATTTAGTTGAAGGCCTTTCACCTCTCAGTCTGATACAGTGAAATGTCGAGCCCAGCTGACGACTTTTGAAACCACACAGACATGTACAATAAAAAGGTCGATGCTCCCACGAGGGGCAGTAGAGCTCTTACCCAATCCACTCACTGAACTCGAGTGAGTTTGGGACCGTGGCGCTGAGCAGAATGATACTGACGTGGTCGGGAAGCATGATCAACACCTCCTCCCACACTACGCCTCTCTGACCAAAACACAAATAGAATAAAAATAGTGCAACATTTAAAAAAAAAAAGGTTCAAAGCAGATGAAGCAAACCTCAGCGTCGTTGATGTAGTGAACTTCATCAAATATGACCCACTCCAAGTCCCTGATCACCTCTGAACCATTGTACAGCATAGACCTGAAACAAAGTGAATATGTCTATGTATTGCATAATGGGATTTCTTCTATTATTTCATCCATTAGATCTTCATCATGGGGTTGGTTTCTGACAGAAACATTGATCACTTCTTGAATAATAATTACAGTCCTTTCAATTTAAAAACACCCAAGTTAAAGGCCCTAAACTCAATCCCAACATTCCTAACGGATTTCTAACATCCAAATTACGAGGAGGGATCGATGAGTTTATAAGCAAGTTTCACAACTTTCAGGGCCACTTTTTAGGGTCACGGACACAGTAATGCTAACAGAAACTGGCCAGTTGTATTGAAGGAGGACAATAAACAATGTAATTTCACTACCAGGAAAAATACCAGGTACAGGGCCTTTAAATTACGTATGGCATTACGTTTTTTACCTGAGGATCTCCGTGGTCATGATGAGACAGGACGATTCAGGGCTGAGCTGGATGTCTCCCGTGAGGAGCCCCACATCTCCAAATGTGCTTTTAAAATCTCTGAACTTCTGATTGGACAAGGCCTTGATGGGTGACGTGTAGATCGTTCTGCAAACAGTTTAAAGAATATTAATGTGAGGACCACGGTCGTTGTTGACGATTGCGGTCGGTTACCTCGTCATGTGTTTCTGTGACAGAGCGATGGCGTATTCAGCGACCACAGTTTTTCCGGCCGAAGTGTGAGCGGCGACAAACACCGAGTCGTGAGCCTCCAGTCTGAGAATGGCCTGTTTCTGAAAAACGTCCAACTCAAACGGCCACTGCAGACAAATGGAGCCAGGAAAAAGACAAAGCACAGTATAATTAAGTTAGTCAAATAAGCTTCTTGTCAAAATAATATATGGTCTATAACACATTTATTTTCAATTTACAGCTAAACTTATTCAAAGAATACTGGGGAGTCCATGGAGCAGCTTCAAATGTATGATGTCAAAAATATAAACAGCCAAGTAGAAGCTAGAGATAGTAGATGCCTGGCAAGCAGTTTCAGTGTACTGTGTTCATTTACCTTAAAAGCTGGGTTGGGAATGCGCTTGTAGAAGTCATCACAGGGAGACCTGATATTGACAGGAATAGCCCACTTCTTTTTCTCCTCTGGCTTTTCCTGTGGTTTACATTTCTCCTCTTTACTCTTTTGTGATGAAGCCGACAAGGAGACGGCGTCCTGAAAGTAAACCAACGGCATTTTGAAATGTGACAAAAAGTAGTTGAGCAATCATTTAACGAATCTGAAACAAATTACTCTAATGGTCACTAAAGGTTGATATTTTTGGCCAATACTTCAGCGTCAAAAGACAAAGCTGCTTGGTCTAGATCTGGCTCTTTACTAGTGCTGTCAATCGCCTAGGCTGACATAAAACACTGTCATTTAAACCATGTGCTCACATTTCATTAACAAACCAAACACACTTTAATAGATCGATGTGAAAAGCCCAACGGCAAAAATAAGCAATTTGTGACGTCTTTCCTAATTAATGAGGGTGTCTTATCTTGTAATAACAGTTTCTTTTCCACCTTGATGCCCAGGTCTTCGAGGCTGTTTGTTCTTGGTAACGTTGTGGCTTCTTTCGTTTCCTTAACTTCTTCTTTCTCCTCGACGTCTCGATGGAAGTCAGAAATGCCGTCATACGACGTCAACAGAGACATGAGGTTGACCTCTGGCTTTGCTACTTTGGCGTCTATCACACAAAGATAGAGATTAGAAAGGTGTTATAAACATGGAGGAAAACACTGATTTAATGTATTGTAATACAGTACTATACTTTAGACTTTAGTTTACCATGTTTCATACTTAGACAGGCTTTTGTGATCCGCAAGAGAAATTGCTTGGTCACAGTAACCCAAGAATATAATGAAAAAGTAATAAGAAATAAATAGAATGTAGCTACAAATAACATGTGTACTTATGTAAGCGAATCAAGTCGGTAATACTAATATCTATTTTTGAAATCAAAGTCAAACCTTTGTCCGTGAAGTCCATCCCAGTTTTGAGCCCAGGAGCAACTCTGAGTAGTTCTGTCATGACAAATAAAAGAAGAAATCTGTCACTTACTGCTAAAGATGGGGGACAATGACAACATTTTAATCTCTTTTAAATACCGTTTTCAAAGTCTACATCCTCCTCCAAGTCAGACTTCTTTCTGATCTGGTCCAAAGTGAGCTCCTCCATCCCTCCTGTGCGCCAAAGGCAAAACATCATGATTAATTCACTTGTATGGTTACATTTGGGACATGTCTGCCTGTTTACATCTCAGTTTGAAAAGGAATTGCATACATTTGTGAAGAGGGCAAAGGCTTTAGAGAAGTCTCACCAGGAAGGAATGGATAACTTGTGGTGCTCCCACGAAGGCTTTCTGACAGTGGACCGGGCTGCCGTTGTAAAGAGAAGGAGTTCTTCGCAGAGAGGCCAGTGTTTTCAAGTAACACCTATGAAATAAAATATAGGTTATATTGGATGGTTTGGGGCCAACTGTTACCTCGTTATTACATACTTGAAGCCATATATTGAAAGGTCAAATTACACATGATTAAGCATTTGTAAAGCATTGGTAAATACATAATTTGATATTTGTAGAGTCTCTACAAAGCTTTGGAAATGCATGCTGAAAGTTTGGAGATGGATTTGGGCTAGTAGGGTCTATATACATATTCATGGTCTGAGCAATTATGTTATTCAAGAATTTTGTACCTGGAAAGTTGTAAACTAATAAAAAATTACAAGGAATGCTTTGTAAATGTTTTATGAATAACGAATTATGCCTAATAGTTCGTCAACCTCAAAAGCATTTCAATTTGTACCTAAATGTTCATCAATAAGTTCTGTTTCTGTAACTGTGTGATTTTGCGCATTACTTCATTGAAGTCCAGGAGCATCCCAGTGGTCGGGTCTCGGACGACGGACAGACCGGAGTGAAGAGGACTGGGGGAGCATTTCAGGAGAGAGTCCACATTCACCTCCCTCTTTGTTACCCTTATAAATCAAACAATAAAAAGTGTAATGCATTATAATAGTCATGTTTATGATACACAACCATTTACCTTTTTAAACAATACACTGAACAATTATTATTGCACAATCAAAGCACAAAAGTATATTATGTAAAGAGGGACATACTTGAGAAATCTTTGAAAACAGAAGTCAGTGTCGTGAATGGGCAGCCAGCCGGGGTCCCGTAAAAACTGTTTCTCAACTTCTTTCTCTAGACTCAGACATGTAGGGGGCAGTCCATGAGGAAGCTATTGAGGTTTTGAATAGAGAGTATATGTTACGATATTGTGCACATGGTTAGATACTTTAGACCATTATAGTGACGCTGCTTTAGATTAACGAAAAGATATGACACAGCAAATTGCAGAAGCTGACCGTCGTGAGTGGAGGAAAAGGTTGTCCCGGTGTGGGGTGTGTGATGAGCTCAAAGCGTCCCGAGCAGCCCATCTCCAGCAGAGACAAAGGTAGGTCCATGGGGCCCACCGGGGGCACATCTACAAGAAGGGGGCAACAGGAAAAACACAAAGAACAAATTCGACTCACTTTAGTCATTAGAAATATAATGGATTTACCTCATGCTATTCAAAAGTTGATTTAGTGGGAATTATTTAACACGAGCTGTATAGCATTTGGGATAATATGGCATTTATACATTAAAACATATACAAACTAAATTAATGATAAGTAGGATTAATGCCATCACCACAAAATGAGATTAGATAAGATATTATTGATCTCACAATGGAGAAATTCACTTGTTCCATCAGCTCTCAAGAAACACTCAGGGGGTGCAAAATAGCAGGAAATTAGCAATTAAGTAATAGTAACTAAAGGTATCTCATATACAATGAATAGAACGCTTTAAAGGGCAAAAGTATAGGCTATATTAGTGTGAGTAATAAATGTTAGAAAAGGTAGCTACTTTTCCAGAAGAATAGTGACACAATGGGTTACACTTCAGGTAACTTTTGAAAAAGCATTCAGATTTTTCTTTGGAAACACAACATGAACTATGAGCATTTGATGCTAAATAAGTGATTGACAGGAGGTTGGCTACACATGCATGGGCCACATCAGCACCAACCATTAGCTGTGTGTATAAAAGAGACGCTGAGCAAAAAGAACAAACAAAAATTCCAGGTTACATTTAAAGAGTGTGTTTTCGATGTTATTCGAAACTTACTAGTTCTCTCCATAAGCCCAGCTCCCCAGCTCTGATAAATGAAACCCAAAAGTTGCTGTTGTCGCTCCGGATGTTGTAGTCGGTAAAAACGGAAGTATATTTGTTATGTTTTGTTAAAAGTTAAGTATTATTACTAAAAAAAATAGCACATATATATTTGTACCTTTTACTTTAAATTACGAAAAACGTGCTATGCATTTTGAAGCTAAAATATTGTAAACTGGCAAAAATACAAAAAAAGCTTTTCGTGACGTCAGATTTGGGCGACTTTGTTTGTGTTGAGCTTTTTTGGAGGTAAGAAAGAAATGTATGAAATGTAAATTTTCTGTTTAATGTTTGATATAAATAATATTTTATAGGGTATTAATGCAACATGTTGTTACGGTATCATAATATGATTGAAGAACCATTTCTATTTATTGTATTGTGCTTGTTTTCTCGCGAGCCGTGGTGAATCGATAGCTCTCACCAGATTATTTGTCACAATAACAATTGTTATGATATTAAAAGGAAAAAGAAAATCTAATTTCAACATACTTTTTTTCAGTGGGGAACATGGTGGCATTTCCAAGTTCGCTCACCGAAGAAGAAGAGGCTTTACAAAAGAAATATGCTAAACTCAAGAAAAAGGCAAGTTCCTTTGTAATCAGTGATTTTTGCAGTTTACAAAGCAATACAGTATCCTTTTATCATACCATAAACTAATACCCAAAACTTTACATTTCCCCTGCAGAAAAAGGCACTGGTTGCCTTGAAGAAACAGAGTTCAACCAGTCAGACCAATCAGAGTGGACTCAAGCGAAGTAAGTTGAATAATCCACAAGACATATATATACTGTATATATAATATATATATATATATAAGTCTGACAACTAGCAGTTGCCAGATTTGATTTTTGATCGGCAGACCTATTACAATGGCATAATTGTCCTTCTTACAGCTTTATCTGATCAGCCTGTGGTTGACACGGCAACAGCGACAGAACAAGCAAAGATGCTGATCAAGTCGGGAGCCATCAGTGCCATTAAATCTGAGAACAAAAACTCTGGCTTTAAACGGTCTCGAATGTTGGAAATAAAACTTAAGGTGAGACATTTCTCAACAAATAGACCCTGAATCTGGTATTTTGGAGGATATATTAAAGGTGATAGCGTGCACCTTATTGTGGATCATATTTTGTGACTTTTTTTAGGACCCTGAAAAAGGCCCAGCTCCTGCTTTCCTACCATTTCAAAGAAGTGTCTCAACAGACGATGAGCCACCAGAGGTAGAAGTAGTAGTAGTTTATTCGGTCATATTCATTTTCATTCTTTTAAAACATAAAACAAGCATCTCAATATTTCGTGCTCAACATGACCGAAAGGGTTTAGGCTGAAGTAAAAAACTTATTGTGCCTAACCCGATTCACAGACTTCCACGAGAAAACAAACACAAACATTAATAGTAAACAATATCAAGTGTCAAACAGAAGAGAAATAAGCATGTATTTAGAATTGATTTTAACATAAATTTCAACACTCCAATATATATGTAAATATACATTTTGTTTTACGTTAATTTATTTTAACTAAATCATGTCATTTAAATTCATTCATTATGGATCTATTAAAGTCTTTTCACCAGTTTCAGGTAACGATACATTATACAATTATCTATGAAGCTATTAGTTTGTTGTTACTGCACAAGGGATTGATTTTAACACATTTTGATTTTGGCTTCTTTTTGTGCAGTGTGGAAAGAGGGCCCAAAGGAAATCGCTCTATGAAAGGTAACATCAGTCAGTATAATAGATAATAATAAAAGTGTGAGGGTGTTACTGCTGTCCCATAGTTTCTCTGCTTTTACAACAATAAATTGACCTCCTCCTTCTCCAGTTTTGTCAGCTCTAGTGACCGTTATCGTGACGACGAGGACGGAGGCGGGATGCCGTCGAGTCGTGATTTGGAGCGAGATCGGGACCGTGACAGAGACCGAGACCGGGAACGGGACCGGGACTTTGAGCGGGACCGGGAACGAGGACAGGACAGAGACAGAGACAGAGAGAGAGAAAGGGACCGAGGGCGGGACAGGAGCAGAGACCGGAGCAGAGACCGGAGCAGTGATCGAGAACGCGACAGGGACCGGGACGGACCTTTCAGACGTGAGGAGTTTTTATTGATTTGTGTCAGTTGAAGAGTCATTATTGTTATCATTATTACTTCCATTTTTAAATTCCATTACATCTACTGTGACCTTATTGCAATTGGATTTGACTGTTTTGACATGAACCATAGTCTTAAAATGCACAAGGTTGAGGTTTTGACAGTTTATTGTTAAAGTATGATTGGGAACACTGTGTAACACTGTTTGATTTTGATCTCAGGCTCAGACTCGTATCCTGAACGACGAGGCGTGCGGAAAGGGAACACGGTCTACGTTTACGGTGCTGGACTCACCGAAGACGGTCTGCGCACGGCCTTTTCTCTGCACGGAAACATCATTGACCTCTCAATGGACAATCCACGCAAGTATGGACTCACCCAGGAACCTGTTCACTCTTAATTTTATGTAATATGAGAGGCATCCAATAGATCTGTTTGTTCTTTGCAGCTGTGCGTTTATTACATTTGAAAAGATGGAGTCTGCAGACCAGGCCGTAGCAGAAGTCAGTGTACAGTTTATTATTATATATTCACTTTGAGCGACACTGTGCTCATCTCATCTTTTTGTGAGACTGTATCTAAAGCGGGAGGGAAAAGTGTGTACACCGTGTGGAATTTCTTACATTTCTGCCTAAATTGGTCATAAAATGTGGTCTGAACTTAATTAAAATCACAAGAATGATTAAACAGTGTATGCTTGAACTAATACCACCCAAACGTTTACATTTTATCATATTTTTATTGGCCATAACATGTAAACATTCACAGGAAAGGGAGGAAAAGGTGATACTCCCTGCATTGGCTCCCGGTCCTTTTCAGAATCCAGGACAAACTTTTGCTTTTTGTTTTCAGTTCCATTCACGGCCTTGCACCTGTGTATTTATGTGACTCTATTTAAGCAGAAATGTAAGAAATTACACACGGTGTACTCACTTTTCCTCCCACTGTATGTAACGGGGCATGTAATTCGTTCTACTTCCTTATTTTGAATGCCTGTGTGTTCACTGTACCAATGTCCTTAGGCCTCGTCTCAGTCTCTTGCTTTTCTCTGTGTCCCAGTTGAACAGCACCACAGTGGGAGAGGTTCAGATCAAAGTGAGCATCGCCAGGAAGCAACCCATGTTAGACGCAGCCACCGGAAAATCAGTCTGGGCCTCTCTGGGTAAAAACCTCTTTAGTTATTCAAAATACATCAGGAGTTCTGATATTTTATAATATCAAGGAATTTTCACACATGTCCAAAGGTGGCTAGAGTTGTGGTAGAAATGAAAAATTAGATTTCCACTCAATATGCTATAAAATATTGACAAGGCCAAAGAAACACAACTTTCTTTTCATATTTCAACATGAAGCTGTTGCCACTTAAGATTTACTCAGGTAAGAGTAGTGAGGGTATGCAGATGTTGTCATAGCATGGCAACAGAAGCCAAATGAGTGCCATGTTGAGCTATTTGTGTTAGCACTCAAACCAGAATGTTGGGGTATTATAAGATGTAATGATGTAAGTGCATACTCAGATACTTTCAAGTACAAGTAAATGTAACCGATTACTACTTCATCGCGGTTTTGTCTGTTTCACAGCGGTGCAGAACAGCACAAAAGGCTCCTACAGAGACAAGAGAAACCAAGTCGTCTACAGCGAAGACTTTCTTGGCTAATGTCTGTAGAGTATAATTTTGTTGTATTTTGAATCTCAAACAGAAGTTACATTTTTGATTAAATGTGTTGCAGCTTTCAAGGATTACATTTGTTGTTGGTTGCTGAATAAATCTTTACTTTGTGACTGCTGTTATCATATTGTTGTATCCTTGTCCATATCCTGTCCTTCTTCAGCCCTTGCTGATCTGTAGTTCGTCTTGGGGGCAATTGTTTATGCTGGTACACCCAGACTTCTTTCATCCCACGGTCCTAGGTCTTTGAAGAGACCTCCAAGTAGAGCCCAAGGCACAGAAGGCATTTATGAAGGCGGCAGGACAGGCTTAGCTGCTAAGAGCACTTAATTTATATATCAGAAGAATATCACAAATCACAGTAGAGGCCATATCTTTTTTTAAACTTTAATAAAATGTGCTCTACAGTAGCATTAAATATCACACAGTACATTTACTCCAGTCCATTTTCAGTAATATTTGTAGATTAAATATAACAATTTCAATGTCCTCAAGGTTTTAATGGTGAAATCAGTTGTATAAATTGGACCAAATTTAAAACTTTTTTTTAACACTTTCATATTATATTTAACATAATTTACCACTATTTACCCAATATAACAGCACCTTTTATTTGTAGTATTTTAACATCACATACTACTAAGAAAACATTTTGACAGATCTAAAAAAAAAAAAATAACGGTAAGGTCACTTACATTCTCACACTTTTGAGTGTCGTAGCTTTGGAGAATTACAGTGTTTGCAAAATAGATGTTAAATACAAGCCAAGCTAAAAGTAAAATCTGTTAAGCAATATAAAATATTTTAGTGGAGTCTGTTTTTTAAAAACACAGTAGAAGTCACTTAAAAAGAATCCCTTTTTAACAGGTCATTTGGTCCATGTAAATTCATGTTTTCAATTCTCAGCAAAAAAAAAGTATTGAATACAAAACACAAATATGTATGATCAAACTTTTTTTTCTCAGATTTTTGAGACAATGTCTCAAAATTGTTGTCTATGAACCACTAAAGGATAGCTTCTCTACAGTAGGCAATTGTTGACAGGCTATGTGCTATGGTTAGCAACCATTGGTTACTACACCTGGGGTCACTGTAAGGGAACGGCTGTCGTCCAAGAACCAGAACAGAGATGTTAGGCCAAGCTCTTGGTCATAAGTAATCATCACAGGGTTTACAATTAACGCAGAATGATTAGGTTTACAGCACTGTCTGCTTCAACAAACTGTGTCCCGACTGTTGTATTCATAAATTAGCTATCCATAAGTATCTTAAAGCACCGTCTTGGTTCACTAGTTTTGCTCAACGCCTTGTTGCGCCTCCCTCCTGTCCCGCTCCTGCTGCTCCAGTGAATTCTGTACTGTTGTTTTCCCGTGCTGCTCCTTAAGGTGGCGCCGTAGCGCTGGCTTGTGTGCGAAGCGTGCATGGCAGTAGGCGCACCTATGTGGCTTCTCTCCGCTGTGCAGGTTCATGTGATCTATCAAGGTGGACTTTTGCGTGAAACTCTTGCAGCACAGCGGGCATGGGTGGGACTTGCCGGTTGTCCTGTGCACCGCCATGTGTCTGCTCAGGTTGGCCGAGTGGTGGAACTTTTTGCCGCAGCAGGGGCAGGCGTACAGCATGTGGGTGGTGCGGCAGTGTATGGCTAGAATATTTGCGGTCGGGAACGCCAAGCCGCAGTAGTCGCATATCACCGCGCCGGAAACGCTGCTGGAAGTTGACCCCACCACGGCAACGGACTCGTCCCCTCCGCCTGCTCCCTCGCTGGGCTGCACTGCTAAAGCCCCCTCTCCCCCATCTCCACCTCCTGCCTCCTCCAATGCAAACTGCGCTACCTGTCTGTCCCCGCCGCCTTGGCCTTCCCCGACATTGTAATCTAATTGTGGAAGTTCAACGGAGATGTAACTCCCCGGTTTGAGCGTGTCCTGGCTGTACTCTGACCCGAAAGCCAGGCCTACTCCTGAATTAGTGACGTACCACATGTCCTGCTGATTGGCAAGTCCCAAGAGTCTCTTCTCCTCGGATGACATCAATTTTTTCCTCTTGAATCCCCTGCCCCGTCCCTTACTGGGTTTAAGTTCGCTCAATCTATGCCTAATGGCAAATCTCAAGTTCTCCACTGCTTGATTGCTTCCTCCAGGTTGCTCCTCTGCAGGTCGGAGTTCGTAGTTGCCCCCCTCTCCAATGATGATGTCCTCCTCTGGAATTTGTCCATCCTGGAACTTTTCAGACTGACGTTCTTTCTGCGTCTCATCCCGGTGTGTCCGCTCCTCTTCAGAGACGTACACTTTATAGACATCAGTCTCCTCCTGTTTGATGGTGATCTCCTCGTCAGATTCATTTACCTGCAACAATGTATTGTGTTAGTCTTGTGTAACATGTTTTCTCAAAAATATGGTACATTACGCAATCCCTAATCAGCAGTAGCAACTGGCGACACTTCTAACCCCTCAGACAAAGGCAACATGCACTTAATTTGGTATTAATTCCTGACATCACAGCTCAGTTTTAATCTTTTTAGATCTTTTTATCTGTCCATTTTCTATTCAAGCTGCATTCTCTCAGATTTTGGCCCTAATACAATATTAACGCATATTGAAATAGTAAATCAGGTGCACCACACCCACAAGTAAAGCTGTATAATATTGTCCAGCTTGCACTCGCTATTTAGCACCCGTTTTGATAAATTACTCCCTTACTGTTTTGTCAGTATAAATCTATAAATTACTCTTGATACTCCCGGTTTACCTCGATGCAGGCGTTCCTTGAAGGGTTTTCCATCTGGAACTGTCTGCTGCCATGAGCCTCAGGGGCTGATGGTTGTTTTGGGGAGGGTCCGGCTCCGACCGAAACCACGCTGCCAGAGACGATGACTGGGCTCGAGTGTCCCTCCTCCTCATTCTGAAAAATAAAATAATAATAATAATAATGCCTTACACTTGTAATGCGCGTTACAAGCCTGTATTACCAAGTTTCTCATTATTCATTCACTCCATACTCGGTGGTGGTAAGCTACTGTTGTAGCCACCGCTGCCCTGGGGTAGACGGACGGAAGCGAGGCAACCAGTCTGTGCCATCGGCAGTCTCACATCCAAGTACCGACCAGGCCCTTCCCTGCTTAGCTTCCAAGATCTGACAGGCTTGGGCATAGCCAAGGCAGTATGGCCAATATGATAGCATAATGTGTAGTCACTTGTGTTTCCATTCAAAAGTCTGTAAAGTTTTAGATCTTATACATTTTTTTATTATATATTCTACAATATTTTACCCAGGGGAAAAAATACCTATGATAGTCTTGTAAAGTGATTTGACAGATACTCAGAGTTGCTAATTTCTTGGCCACATATGGTAATGAAAGCATGACAGTCATTTGGCCAAAAACAGTGTTCCCAAGGACACAGCTAAAGCATGGAAAGATGGTTGACGGATCCAACTGCCCTGAAAACTCCATAAAACGTCCATATTGGTGATGGTGATAGCCTTGTTTTGAATACTAGTCTCTACTATAAGACAAACCTTAGGAGAACTGAGGTTTTTGAGTTGGATGTACTTCTTTAGGGCCCCTCGGCAGCGCTCTACGATGTGCTCCATTTGCAGGTAGCTGGCAGCGGTCAGATAGTTCACGATTTCTTTGGAGTTGAACTGAAGGACGCCAGTGTAACAGGACAGGAGCAGGTCCCCAACAACAGACGAGCTGTAGAGCATTGACACCTGCGTAAAAAAGACAGTTACACCTGTTTATAGCACTAGGCTCACAGCATTAATCAGCAGTTCAAGTGGACATATTATGCATAAATGTGGCTTATCTGTTATAACCCAGCTTTTTCTTACTTTTATTCTTGTTATAGCATTGTTTTACTTTGTCAAAAAACATATCTGTCTATTTTACTTCATTCACTCAAGTTTGAGTAATCCCGTTCAGTCGTCTTTGGCAACAAAAAGTATGCGGTTTTAGACTTCCTGGATTTTGTTTAGATGCTCTGCACTCAAAGTGTGTTTATTAAGGCACCAGTCATTTGTTCACATGATGTTTGCTGCAAATGAAACCTTCTATTATCTGTTTTTCATTCCCACTGCTGCACTAGCCCAATTCCAGATCCTGATCTTCAAAGTCCTCAGTCATAAACTGCCTGTTCAAACTAGGGCTGAACGATTTTGGAAAATAATCTAATTGCGATTTTTCTTCTTCCATATTGCGATTAAATATGCGATTATTGTTGCAAGTCCTCTTCTCATGTATTTTTCACCTAACACAAGCAATAAATCATTCCGTTTCATAATAAACAATATTAGATTAATTTGAAGTGAAAATAAAGCAACAATAAAGCAAACAAAATTGTTGCTTGACCTATTCAAAATGTGTGTGAACATGTGGACTGCACTTCTTAAAAACTGTCTGAACTTAACAGTACAGTCTATAAATAAAAGATAAATTATATAGATATAAAAAATAAAACAAATAATTCACTGATCCAGTCAGTAACATCACCCGTACTAAAGTGCAGGAAAAGTAAGAACAAACGTCTGCTTTAACTAGTTGGAAAAGTTTTAGGAAATCAAACTCCCAATTAATACAAAATAAACTATTGATTATTATTTTGGCCAATCAAATCCCGGTCTGAACTGCGACTCGTAGTTGCTTCAGATGCGCGTTATTGAAGGACACGGAGAGGCCAGATGGAGCACACGCCAAAACACAAAGGAATTAGGAGCAGCATTTTGGTTTTGGGGATGTAACTTTGGACAATATTAAGAAAGAGAAGAACATTGACGCAAGGAGACGGGACATGAGGCGCCAAATACAGACACGTTTTACTTTCTCTTTGAGTCGCAGCCATTTAGTGACATTTCAGGTTAAACAGCACCTCCGCAAAATAAGACATGACACGGACTCCTGCCTCGGATTCTAGTTTCCAACCCTTTTCATACAGCAGTTTAGTGTTTATATCTAGCGTCTGTACGACCTATGGAGCGCATATGCGGTAGATGCACATGGCACATGCAGATACTTAATGGTCATGAAACGTCATTATGCTTTTGAGATAAGTTCTTATCTTTATCCACAACATTCCCAAACATAAGCCTCCCTAACTGAGCCACAAACAACTCTTTACAAGCAGCACAGGCTCACCTATATCTCTGTGATCATCAGAGCGTGTAGCAGCAGCGAGAGAATGGCGTGATTAGCGCTGCGGCTAACGCAATGCAACGCGGTGGCTGCAGGATAAACGCTGCTATTTTCACTGTACATCCACAATCTACCGCGCACCTTAACTAAACTGAGACGTAAACAAAAGCACGCGGCGGAGCGGACTTTGCTGCCATATCTCGCTGCTGCATTCACTTCAAAAATCGCGTGCCCTGCGATTACGAAATCGCGTTGTGTAATATCGCGATAAAATTGCAAATGCAATTAATCGTTCAGCCCTAGTTCAAACAAAACACAATTTTAAGCAAGGAACTGAAAAATACTGTATCAATGCTGAACCCCAAAAATGTTAAAGTTTATAAACCACAATCACATATTTTAAGATAAAAGTTTTAGAAACGTTCTAGATTGTCTGTTTACTGTACCTGGAGTTTTGAGGAGGGATTGAGGAGGAACTGGTCTCTCAGATAAGGCGAGCAGGCGGCGAGGACCACTTTGTGTCCCCTGAAAATCTGGTTGTCGCTACACATGATGGTGATGTCGCAGAAGTGCTGCCGGGACCTCAGGGAGTCCATGTGCTTCAGGGTGGAGTCACCGTGACCGGGCAAACGAAAACACAGTGTTTCCATCTGGGTGGTAAAGCAAAACAAAAAATGGTAAAATTGGCATCGTTTAAAAGTTTAAATCCTTGAAGTCATGAAGTATCAATGGGACAATCAACATTTTTTTAGTCAGGATTTCGGCCTGTGAAGCACGTGCTATATTGAACAGGAAAACTCGAGAAAGCCTTCTTGTTTGTACAATACGGCCTTCATTGTCTTAATCTTTGAATTACAGGTAAATGCAGCTAGCCCGAACACCAAGAAAAACCTCTGCTTTGGGGAAAAATAAAAAAAGACCATAAGACATCCCAGCTCCGGAAGATGCACTGTTGTAGTGTCCTTAGGCGTGACACTTCACCCACCTTGCCTCCAGTGTCTGTGTATAAGTTGAGACCATTTACATTTGTTGTGGTTTTCTAAAGTAATGCGTTTTTCCAAGTAAAACATGTAGTATTACAAAAGCAAAATGAAGTTGGGTTGTAATTACATAGTCCTTATCGGAGGAAGTGGCCAATACTGGTGCCTTTTCATCAAAAGAGCTTCAACTTACCGTAATATACACCGAGACGGGATAATGACAGTGATGGATTTATTTGCCTAATACTTGTTGTTAGCAATTAGTACATTTAAGTATTTAATTGTAGAAAACAAAGAACTGAAAAAAGAAGGGATTTATTATATATGTAAAGCATAGGGATGTTCAAGGAGAGTGATTCATTTTGCAGCCTTTCCTCGACTACAGATGGTGTAATTGTCAGCACTTGAAGAAAGGAATTTGACAGAAGAAACAATGCAGGTTAGGGATTAAATCAGGTATTTAAGAATTCAGGCAAACACACCTATCCCATAACTGACACAAAGTGATAAACTTTAATTAGTAAGTGTTATTTATCCTAAAGCTTAGCACATACTGGAAGCACAACGTTATTAGACCGTATTAATATACATTTTGAGACATTTCTATTCTTTGAAAGAAACACAAGATAGAAAAAATAGAATTCAAAAGGTCATCAATTATTAACGATTAATTTAATGATTCATTGATTGATTTGTTTTGAAGGTTTGGGCAATTTACTCCAAGGGAAGGGGCAATGCACATGAATGGCCCGGAATCACAGTGTTAATTTTGACAACATATTTTAATTTAGTTTTTTTACGAGAATGTTTTTTTAGCTTTAGTCAAATAATTATCTTCATTTTTAGTCTAGTTTTAGTCGACTAAATTTAATACAAATATAGTCAACTTTTTGCATTTATAATATTTATTCTAATCATTTTTAATCAAGGTCCTCTGCTTTATGGAACTTCTTCCCATTGAACAAAGCCCAGAGTTGTTTCTTTGGCAGTGAATTTAAATTTCTTTGAAAGAAACACAAAATAGAAAAAATAGAATTCAAAAGGTCATCAATTATTAACGAAGTAAATTCCAGTATGACTTCATTTAAAACGTATTTATTTATTTTATTCAAGTAGGGTCAGGACAGTAGCTAGGGGCTGGGGTACCTAATTTTTCCTGTTACATTTTAGACATTTTTGGTATGGGTCCACTCCAAACTCATTTGTAGCTCTCGCAATCCCTCCTGCATATCCAAATTGTTCAAGGAAATTAATTACATGCAAGTTTTACACCCATGTACAGCCTCGAACAGTGCAAAGGTGACGTGACCACCCCCAAAATAAATAAATGGCACCAATTTAGATTCTTCTTTTATCTTCGAGCGCTCCATAAACATTTAGGTGGAGACATAGAACCGAGGTCTGTCATTCGCTGTGTTTACAACATACTCTCAGGTGACCGAAATACATTTACTCTACAACAACAAAAAGTCAGGTACTCCAGCTTTAACAAAACAAAGTAGTAATCGAAGTCGTCATTGAACTGGTATGTTTGGCTCAGATGGTCTGTACCACGCCTCGATCCTTTGGCAAGAGATTCTTATGGTTGACAATTTAAGTGAGTGAACTGAATGGAATTAAATGGAATCCACAGGTTTTGTTGCTATATGACAGACAGTTAACACCAGTATGTGCTGTGTCCTAAAGGGGAATAGAGGCATTTAACTGAGCAGCGCTACAGATGTTGCCGTCGTGGCCTAAACTTGCCTGAACCGTGGTCTGGCCGCTAGCCTCTTCGTTAGCTCCTGCCTCTGCTTGACCATCAACGACACAACAAAAACATACACACCACAGGTTAAATTAGTCACTTACGGCCTCTTTGTCTTTCATTACTCGAACATACGACAAATCCATCTCGAAGCAAGGGCAAAGGTTCACTTGGGAGACGCTAAATGCCGTCTCCAATCATGCTTCTGTCTGGCTACTACTAAGATTTGTCTGTTTACTTTTTTTGGCTCTTCTTTTGGAGGAAAAGAGGAAGTGCGTCCCGTGACAACAACACACGCTAACCAATAACCGTTCACAGCCGAACTGACCCTGGACCTGTTTCATAGAACGTTTGCAACGGCACTTTGCTGTTTGAAATGTGAGCTGCAAACTGACATGAGATCAGTTTTTGTTTCAATTAAGAGTGTCGCTGGCAGAGATTGTTTACGAGGAGGAGATCAGCATGAACAGAGCAAAGTGGTTAAAACTGGCCTTTCTCACCGGTGTGCTTTAATTAATATACATGAATTAGAATAGATAAATAAATATGCTAATGTTTTATTCTCAATTCGGTATTCAAAGCTGTAATAAATTAATTGAGACTAAAACATTGGTAGCGTCTCCGCCCAAAAGTCCACGAGACGTGTTTTGCGCGATGACGCAATACGTTCAAAAGCGTCTCTGTCCTCTTTGGAAACATGTCGGCATCAGAGGCGACAAAAAAGGTACCAATCTCACCTACACGTCAATCATAAATCAAACTTTGGCGTGTGAGGAAAATATTTTACAATCACAGGAAATACGTGGCACGTGTTCATGTGATTAGATCGCGATTGATAGCGGTTTCTTTGACAGCAGCAGGCATTTTGAACTGCTTTGCTAAATGCTAGCTTGTATAATATCTAATTGATCAACAGCCTTAATGTACTATAATGTTATATTTGCTTTTATTGCCATTCAAACTCAATTTTATACGATTGTAAAAGGGTATTGGTCACTGTATGTTATTGCTGGATAGCTTTATGCAGCTAAAGATGTAGGTGTAACCATCTCAAAGTGATGTATCAACAAATGTTTGTGCACTAGCTTTATCCCAAAATGACAGCATGAGAAGCAAACGTTTGACCTCAAATGGTAAACTTCATGAATACCAATTATTATTATTGTTATTATGTATTTTAATGATTCATTGATTGATTTGTTTTGAAAGTTTGGGCAATGACTCCAAGGGAAGGGGCAATGCAAATGAATGGCCCGGAATCACAGTGTTAATTTTGACAACATATTTTAATTTAGTTTTTTTTTACGAAAATGTTGTTTCATTTTTGAGCTTTAGTCAAATAATTATCTTCATTTTTAGTCGACTAAATTTAATACAAATTTAGTCAACTTTTTGCATTTATAATATTTATTCTAATCATTTTTAATCAAGGTCCTCTGCTTTATGGAACTTCTTCCCATTGAACGAAGCCCAGAGTTGTTTCTTTGGCAGTGAATTTAAATTAAATGAGGCTCTTTCAAACTATAGTCTTGTGGCGAGAAAGACGAAAACACAAGCGAGCTGCAAGTGAGTCAACTTTATTTATTTCAAGCCAACAACAAAAATGTCCGGAGAACAGGACTAGACACGCCCCCAAACCCAAATACCTGCCCAGTGAGAGACGACTCACTAACATACACACCACAGTCTCTTAATTTCCTTTTATTTAGCCATATTTTAGTCAACGAAAATATCTGGACATTTTAGTCCTAGTTTTAGTCTCATAAAAAAATATAAATATTTTTTTATAAATATTCTAGTCGACGAAAATAACTCAATCATGATCAAAATATTGTGATTCTGACTGAGTATTTTATTTGTTCTTTCTATACCGAAAATGTGATGTATATATTAGTCCAGCGGCAACGATTTTTTTTTTTTTTGCGCTTTTCTCTGTTTATTTATTCATTTATTTTTGGCTTCAATTGTAACTATTATATTTTATTGGCATGTAGTAAAAACAAAAATCATTATGTTATAACTAGTTTGCTTTTTGCGCTATTATTTTGACGTTTACCCCACCGGAAGTCAAATTCTATCAGCCCGTCGAACGAGCGCGCAGGTCCCTGGTCCCTGAACAATGCGCCATGGAAAGCATTGATGAAAAACGAGAAATCGTGTCGCCCACCGGGAGTAAGTCGGCTGTTTGGGAATATTTCGGATTTTGGAAAATAGACGGGATCGTTGACAAGACGCGTATTGTGTGTAAACTGTGTCGCCACCATTTGGCTAACGTGGGGAACACCACAAACCCGGCCAGGCACCTTAAGGTCCAACACGACATCATCATCAGTGCTATCAGAAGCGTTAACAAAAACAAAGGAGAAGTAAGTGCGAGCTAGTCTGAGGAAGTTGGCTGTGCACCGTCTGATAACTAACTGTGGTCCAACTGTACTCGAGCAAGATGGCTTTCACCGGCCAATATGGAGTAATGATATAACAGCTAATCCAACTGAAAAGTATTTAAGCAGAGAGTACCACTATTGTTTCCGCAATCACTATTAACCAGTATAACCACTAACTAATGCATCCCTTACTAACTACATTCTTTTTACAAGCACGCACTCACTGATTTACTTTCAACCTGTATAATAACAACTACCCACGTCATTGTTTATATCGTTAGTTTTCATTTCTATTAAAACTAATAGAAATTGGAGGCTTTTCTTACCTCCAATGCCTGCTTCTGTGTGAAGAGCTTCTGAATTTTTGACTCATTGGTTTTTCAGAACCACATGCAGCTCTTAAGACTTTTTGGCTCAGGTAAAGTCCTGGGTTTGATCCTGATCTAATCATTTAGACTTATTCTAATCCTGGTCTGGGTCTCCCATAGTTAGCCCTGGTTCAGTCCTCACGATCAAAGTAAGCATTGGAATTATTGTAGCTTTTTACAGAATTAATTGAACATTTTCTTAAAGAATTGAGATTCAAAAGTCCTCTCTGTATGTGTGACGTTTTGTGGACTGCTGTTTTATAAACTTTATAGCGTTACACATAACAGAGAGTTGGTGTGTGTACTTTTCCTAAGCTTTACTTATCTGCCTTTAAGAATGTAATTGCAATTGTTGTGATTTGCATCTTATCTCACGTAGGACTCCGATGAACTAGACACGCCCAGAAAAACACTACCAGGACCAAGTCGCATACAAGAAGGTAACTCCCCACCGGATCTATGGAGTTTAGTTTCAGTCTTTTATGGTTAATGACAAAAGCTGTACACTTGTATTTCGACAGGTGATGCTGTCTTAAGACCTGCCCCCACGGTGAAAAAAACAGAACTGATGGGTGGGAAATCTTCAAAACTGGCGCCTCCACCGTCTAAAGATGGAGTTCGAACTGAGGATGGGTCGTCCAAAACGTCACCAACACACAAACCTCTCGGGGGTGAGGCTTGTGTAGAAGAAAGATATCCATAGTTATTACAGAATCCACATTTACAGTGCTTTGTGTCTAGAGGCTGATGATAATTTCTAGAAGTTAATGTAATGAATCGAATTGCAAGACCTCTGCGCACAAGCGATTCTTGTAGTTTAGCTGTTCTTCTCTCAAATATTAATGCTCCTGATTATGTTTAAAATGTGCCTTGTGAACGGAATATTGATGGTGAAGAATAACTCAAATTTGATAACAAGATTAACCCCAATAATCTTTTGCAATTAATTGTTTATACTCAGGTCACACGCCTAAACCCCACCCCTTGATGTCCAGCACGCTGCTGTCCTCTCCCTCCACCTCCTCCACTCTCCAGTCTCCGGGCCGAGCCAAGATGAGTGTGTCCGGCCCGGGCAGCAGTAAGTGCTCTCTGCCCTCTGCCTCTCATTCCTCCCCTGGGGCAGCTTCCCCATCGATGTCCCCTGGTACCCCAAAAGTCCACAGAGCCCGTAAGACCATGAACAGACCACCTTTCGCACAGGTAAGTCCACAGAAAGTTGTAAAAATTTTAGAATCTTTCAGCCGTGCACATTGTCACTAATACTCATGTTTTCGTGTGGTGTTTTTGTAGATAAGTCAAATGGGAGGATCACAGACTTCAGATCAACTTGATGCTGAACATGGTGAGTAACAGATTTTTGTCATCGTGCGTTCTTTAAATAAAAAATTAAACGTTGGCTTTATTGTCAATCTCACCAAATGTAGCACACATGTTGTGAATCCAAATTACATTACGCTCAAACCTTTGTATAATATATAAAGTAAATCTATAAATGTACACAATATGGGGAGGCATAGTTCACTCTACTTGAGGGGCTGGAGAGTTGCAGAGTTTGTGAATGTACGTGGAAGCAGACAAAGGGAGGGCAGGGACGTTCAGCTTCCTGTAGTCTCCTCCCCAAAGGCAGAACACTGAAGAGACTAGGCGATGGGTGCTCTAGAATCACCTGCGATCTGAAAGCTTTGCGGTTTGAGTAAATGTCCGAAGAAGGTGTACATGATGGGGGTCAGGGCTCTGGCTTTAATCAATTTAGGTAGTTGAAGAAGACGCTGATTGACTTCTGGTGTGGTACAGTGTTAATGGACCAAGACATTACTTACCTATTAATCTACATTTGTTTTACAGCTGCTAAGAAGAGAAAACTTGAACATTTGTTTGAAAGTGCATTGAAGACGGGAGCGGACAACACGGTACTTAACATGGGTCGGACTGTTATGTCTTTGTTATTTTAACTGTCTCCCTAATTATTGACTTTCTTTTGACACATTTAGGAACCCCTTAAAACGACAGAACAGGTTTCCAAACCAGTTGCAATAAAAGGTGATGGGTCTGCAGGCGACACGGAGGACAGTACCAGGAAAAGCCTTATTTCTAGTCCAGTTTCGTTGGATAAGGTATGAGACGAGCTCAAGGAGAAAATCCTCATCAAAATCATACCCTTTTTCCCTAATCTGCTTTCTCTCCTCATGTTGCAGGCTGTGGATTCTGACACATCAAGGACATCACAAACAAAAAATGGACCCTGGTCGTCATCAGATCAGGACAAGGACACAGGTGACGCAGTGGAGAATGTCGGAGGTCAGAAACATTGCGTCCCCCCTTTAAGACGTTGCTTCCAAAGTTCATTCATTAATCTTGTTCAATGTCTTCAGCAGGGCTTGCTCCGGAGTACACTGAGGTTCCTCTGGGAGCGTTGGACATTGCTGCTGCAGACAGTTTGACACATTCGCCTCAACCTGGTAAATACCTGAGTCTATTGCTATGTTACAGAAGACACCACTACATCCTATAGCCGGCTGAGCTTCATTGAGATGGGTACATGTGGTAAGAAAAACATGCAGCATATAGTGAAATAATGGACTTCAACAGGTCAGTTTTTGGGGGTTTTCTTTATGGATATTTCTCTTAAAAATACAGCTCGGAATCATGCGTCACGAATCGCACCTGACAAGCATTTCGAAACATTCCTATGTATGTATTAGCAAAAACGATTTACATAAGCTGCTGTTGGGTCACTCCTGAATACATCTAACAGACTGTTGCATCAGAATACTTTGTGAACGCTGAGTGTTTTACATTTGAAAATCTCTATAATTATTAATCTTTGTACCATAGTATGTCATCGTCACATTTTAAAATCCAATTCAATTAGCGTTACAGATACATTTCGTTTTGTGTCTGTAGATGGCAGTGACGGAGGGGAGGCCGAGCGTCTGGAGGAGCTGCCTTTGTGCAGTTGTCGAATGGAGGCTCCTCGGGTCGACGGCTCGAGTCAACGCTGCTTCAGACAGTGCATGGCCACAGAGAGTGTCAATGGAGAGGTAAAGTAAAAAGTTAAATATTACGTATTACAAGCTTTTTAATTGTATCCACAAGTTATCTGGATTTGGCTTTAGCTACCAAGTATGACAGCTGACCCTCCTAATACACCCCCATCTATTTATCTGGTACAAACTTAAAGTAAGATTTATTTGTAGAGCACAATTGATACACAAGGCAATTCAAAGAGTTACAATAACGCATAGTTTGATACTTTAACGCTTTAGGAATGATAAGTGTGTTTTTGTTTCATTGTCCGTGTCAGCTGAGGACGTGTACGAATCGGACGCTGAAGGCAGAGACCATGCGCCCCTCGAGCCGCGTTCCTCTGATGATCCTCTGTGACGCCCATCGCTCGCACATGGTCAAACATCACTGCTGCCCCGGCTGCGGATACTTCTGCCTCGCTGTAAGAAACATCAACAAAGAATAACTATTACTGTGGAAAACAGTAGTACACTAATGCAGCACAAAATGTACACAACTTTGCAGCGACACACTAAAAAAGCAAGAGAGTATAATGGCAAATAACAGTGGGAGAATTTGCTTTTTACACATTGTTCGCTTTATTTTACTTTCTCCGTAGAACAAACACATGAGACATGCGCAAAATTGAAAAGATATTACACACCTAGTCATTTTGGTGGAAGGGGAGTTGGCGTTCGAAGGCTTTGAGGGACTGGAATGAAGGTGGAATCTGAGGAGGGAGAGAGTTCAGTGACTAGACAGCTTGGTAGATGAAGCTGTTCTTGTTTGCTGGACCTGATCTGTCTCCTCCCTGAGGTTAAAAAGTATTTTCCTGTCCAGGGTACGTTTCTGGAGTGCTGTCCCGACCAGCGCATCACCCACCGCTTCCACCGCGGCTGTGTGACTGTGCTGGGCGGGGGGCGGAGGGCTAATGGGGGTGGGATGATCTTCTGTCCTCACTGCGGCGAGGACGCGTCTGAGGCCCAGGAGGTGACCGTCCCGAGCTCCGCGTCAGCTACGACTGTGGTCACCATGTCCGCCTCCTCCACCACCACACCCTCCCTGCCCCCCTTCACCCCCAACGCACCCTCGCTCACCGCATCCACAGGCGGGACAAAAGACGGGCAGATACCAGAGAGGCCTGTGAGGTACACGTGTGTTGATATGTACGCGAAGCTAATGGCGCATAGTTTCCTCTAAACTTTGGAGTCAAGGAACAGACACGGCTCCAACAGGCATTTTTATCCTTTAACAGAATCATTATATGAACTGGAGTTCAACAGTTTTATGAAAAGTAAAAGTTGAAAGTCGAGTTATAACCTCAATAAGTGCTTCAAAGATTGTGTTTTTGTGGCATTTATAGTAAATTTTGTGTAAACGATATAAAATGAAGGCCAAGCTTAGAAGATGAGAAGAAGAAGAAGATCTTTATTTATATATATATATATACACGCACCTCTCCTCATACTCACCTGTGGCCTTCTCTCTCAGTGCCCGGATGCGCAGTCACGGTTTGAAGTTGACAGTGGAGCAGCAGCAGCCGCCTCAGACTGTGGCCTCAGCAGCGACGTCTGCCTCTGTTCCTCCAGCAGAGGGCGGTGTGGACAGCGTGGGGCCTTCCCTTTGTATGCCCAATGGAACCCCCATCAGCCCTGGAGCACTTCCACCTGGGCCCAGCAGGGCAGCGCTGCAGAAGGCCATCCTCACACAGGATACAGAGAGGTACTCGGATACTCAAATGTGGTTGTTCACAAGTCAGGATTGGGTTATTTTTTTTATGAATCGTTTTCTAAAATCCCATGTTGTTCAAAGATCTGCTTTGTCATTGCTAGGAAGAAAAAGCTGAGATTCCACCCCCGACAACTCTATCCCGCTGCGAAACAGGGCGAGGTTCAAAGGGTCCTGCTCATGCTCAGTCAGTGTCACTGTTACTGAAGAGATGAAGTAAAACTTATAATTATGGCCTTTGTTTGTAAAAGTTATATTTAAAATATCCTCATTTCCCTGTGCGTTATAGTGGAGGGCATAGACCCCTCGTACCAACCCGACTCTCAGAACAGACGCTCGGCGCTTCATGCGGCGGCTCAGAGAGGACTCCTGGAGGTCTGCTACATCCTCGTGCAGGTGAGGCTTAGATCATCACTGTAACCAGTGATGTACCTAAACGTGTTCATTGAAGGAAAGTTCATGAACACGTTCATATTTTGGGCGAACTTGAACTGAACGCGATGTATTACTGCCTGATGAATGAAACTATGAATGCGTTCATTCTGGTGTCTGTGAACGGCATTCCCCATCTATTTACGTTCGTTCAATAGGGTGCCAAATTTCTTACATCTGTGATTTAAGGATCAGTGAATATATTTATGAACCCTCATGAATGCATGGAGGCGCAGATGTGTGCAGTTGCGACAGTGCTTCTGTCAGTCTCACCCAGGGGAAGCTGAAGCTACTAACGTACCACCACCGAGGATGGAGTGAATGTAAAATGCTCTCATGTAAAGCGCTTTGTGACCATGTCTGTGAAAGGCGCTTTATAAATAAAGATCTTCTTCTTCTTAAAATATAGGTTACAAATTGTAAAAGTTGTCAGAAAAATCTGAAAAACATATATTGTCTCTCTAATTCACAACACCAGAAATGTATTTACATTTCTTTCCCGTCACAGGCTGGAGCTCGAGTGGACTCCCAGGACAAAGAGATGAGGACTCCTTTGTTGGAGGCGATTATCAACAATCACCTGGAAGTGGCTCGATACCTGGTTCAGAACGGAGCGTGTGTCTATCATGTGGTAAATGGCCTAATGATTTCCTCCGAATGTAAACGTTAAGAGCGTCAAAAATGTATTGGGCCAGGGTTAGTTTGCTTAGTGTGTATGTTTTTTTCCATGTTCAGGAGGACGATGGATACACAGGACTACATCACGCTGCAAAATTAGGTAACTTGGAAATAGTCAACATGCTTTTGGAGACGGGACAAGTTGATGTGAATGCACAAGTAAGTTAATTGCCATTTTCAATTAGAAAAGTGTTCAATTTTTATAGCTAATTTTAAAGTGCTTCCAGGACAGCGGTGGTTGGACGCCGATCATTTGGGCGGCTGAGCACAAACACATCAAAGTGATCAAGTCTTTGCTGAACAGAGGAGCCGATGTTACCATAAATGATAAGGTGAATTTTAATCCTCCTGCTGATATAACACTCACCAACTCAAATAGTTTAAATGTCTTTCTGTCACTCTCTTTCCTTTAGGAGCTGAACGTGTGCCTCCATTGGGCGGCATACGCTGGGAATGTGGATATTGCTGAGATGGTGCTGAATGCGGGCTGTTCACTCTTCTCATCTAATGTCCACGGAGACACGCCGCTTCACATCGCCGCCAGAGAGGGATTCTTGGACTGTGTCATGTGAGTCAGTGCGCAGGATCATGCTGCGTTACATTTATTCTCAAAGGTCAGTAGCTGAAAACGAGGTAAAGGGTTCCAGTTGTCAGGTCAGAACGTTTAAAACAAATACAAATATTTGAAGCGCATAAGATGGTACAAATCTGACAAAATATGGCCCACATTAGGGAATTGCACACAAAAAACTGGGTGATTTTATATATGATCAAATAAATAATACAAAGATTAGCATTAGTGTCACAGACAATTTTATAACTACAGAGGCCCCACTGCTGCAGGAGCTGAGTGACAGGTTTACTGGCTTATGAGGTAAGAACACAAGAAAAGTAAAAAATATTGTAGTTGGGTGTTTTTCTTCACTTCTAATACAGTGCGCCGCCATGTTGTATCCCCTTACTGTGACTGAGAGGTGATCTAAATGTTGACTTTTAAGAACAAATGGAAAGCTGGTTTAAAGCTAGTATTTTGCGCTGCGATCAAAAGTACGTTTGTGGGGTGCAAAACTATATGTGAACAGAATCTTCATTATAATTAATAAATCGTAAATCTAATTACAATACTGATATTTTTCCAAAATTGTGCAGGATGAATCTTAATGTATTCAAGATTCAAGATTGTTTTATTTGTCAAACCATGTGACTGATTCAAAATTATATTTCTCTCATCCTTGATTGTGGAGCGGGGGATGGGGGAAGAGGGGTGGGAGGGAGGGCAGGGAGTTCAGCTTCCCGATGGCCCTGTGTACGAAACTGTTCTTAAGGTGACTCGACCTGGCCCGTAGATTCCGCAGTCTCCTCCCTGAAGGCATTACCTTGAAGAGACTGTGTGATGGGTGCGTAGGGTCCCTGGTGATTCTGAGGGCTTTGCGGGTGAGACGGGTGGAGTACATGTCCTTAATGGAGGGGAGAGGAGCTCCACAGATCTTCTCCGCTGTTCTCACGATGCGCTGGAGGCTCCTACGGCAGGAGGCAGTGCCACACAGTGATGGCGCTGGTCAGGATGCTCTCTATAGTCCCTCTGTAGAAGTTGCACATAACAGAGGCTTGGACTCTAGCTCTTCTTAACTTGCGGAGAAAGTAGAGACGCTGATTACTTTTCTTGACCAGAGATGTAGTGTGCATGGTCCAGGAAAGGTTCTCTGTGATGTGCACACCCAGGAACTTAGTGCTGGTCACCCTCTCCACTGCAGCACCATTGATTGTTTGAGGAGCATGCTGGACCCGCGCTCTTCGAAAGTCCACAACAATCTCCGTACAGACATGCAAAAGAATAAGACTAGGGGGCAAAGCAAAGTGAAAGGCAGCTCAATTCAACCTAGTCTAATGATGCTTAACGTGATTCAATAGAAAAAAATGTTCTGTCCTCAGGTTGTTTCTGTCCCGAGGAGCCGACATCGACATCATGAACAGAGAGGGAGAAACTCCGCTAACGTTAGCTCGCTCGGACACACCTGTTTGGGTCGCACTTCAAATCAACAGGAAAATACGAAGAGGCATCACCAACCGCATGCTTCGGACCGAGAAAATCATCTGCAGGTCAGCGCCGTGGACACCACCTGTGGGGTATCTTTATGATATTTAGGTTAAATTATTTTATCTCCCCATCGCAGTGATATCGCACAAGGCTATGAAAACGTGCCTATCCCGTGTGTCAACGCTGTGGACGACGAGGGCTGTCCGTCCGATTACAAATACGTCTCAGAAAACTGTGAAACCTCGGCCATGAACATAGACCGCAACATCACGCACTTACAGGTATGAGTTTATTTTTTATCTTCTTCCTTGTTATTTTTTTACCTGTTGTCTTTTTGCTTCATTGTCGTAGCATTGTAGCTGCTCTGACGACTGCGCTTCTAGTAACTGCCTTTGTGGACAGCTCAGTATCCGCTGCTGGTACGACAAGGTAAAACCAGCCTCAGATTTGAGCTTTTTTACTTTTGTCACATTTTCTATTCTCATTAATGCTAAGAGGAACTCACTTTTCCGGTTCACAAACGCAAAAGCAGGAGGTACTTGGTTAGGAATTTTTAGCTGCTGCCCCAACTCGCAATACCTCCCACTCTTCAGGTGAATTATGCAAAATCGACTTTTCAGAGCATTTTTTTATGTTACAATGTTGCTCTCTCGTTAAAAATAATAAATACCTGGAGCTGTGTTTTAACCCACTCGCGCACCTTTGAGTAATCTTTGAATCTTCCCCAGCGGCTGTTCTTACCAGCGCAACGACAACTCTTGAAAAGCTCCTCCTGAGGTCCTGAGTATCCAGGGAATGCTTCCCTCACCTCTCCGTCTCCTGCTAAGCTTATACCTTTCATCGTGAAATAAAAAACACTCGCCGTAGCTTTATCACAGCCACACGAGCCACACAGATGTTTTTTTTCATTGATAAAGCTGCGCTGCAAAGGAGAGAAAGGGGAGGGGACTGGAAGGGCTTGTGGGACATTACGTGTGGGTGAAAACGCTGGATATTGTGTTTGTGTAATACGCCCTCTTTAAGTATATGTACAGTATTTTTCAAAACGTCTCTGTATGCAACGGCCCATACACGTAAAGCCTTTTTCTGTAGCATATAACTATTGTTTTGCATATTTTGTGTGTATTTTTCCCCAGGACCAGCGGCTTCTACAGGAGTTTAACAAAATTGAGCCTCCACTTATATTTGAATGTAATGTGGCCTGTTCTTGCTACCGAACCTGTAAGAACAGAGTGGTGCAAGCGGGAATCAAGTGAGTTCATTCACGGGGATGTCTTCATTTTTAAAGCGTTGTACTGTATGTAAATATTTTTCCCATAATGAAAAATGTGTGTGTTTCTCCTCCAGGGTACGTCTGCAACTGTACAGGACTGAGAAAATGGGATGGGGGGTCCGAGCTTTACAGGACATTCCCCAAGGAAGCTTTATCTGCGAGTAAGCTTTGGTTAAATGTAAAAATATATTTATTTTTCTACACATTTTTAATCCATACTGTTTCATGCACAGATATGTGGGAGAGCTGATTTCTGACGCAGAGGCAGATGTTCGAGAGGACGACTCTTATTTGTTTGACCTGGACAATAAGGTGTGTGACTATTTTCTATTATTGAAAAGTTGTGTTTACTCGGGATAGAACGTTGTCTAAAACATTGGTTCCCAACCTTTTTTCCTTGAAGACCCCCTGCCGCGCCCCCTCAGTCCAAAACTCTGGCCCCCACAAATGTATCAAAACATGAAAATAATTGCTAACAAGTATTTATTTTAAACAAATAAACTGAAATTGGAGTGATTAATGCACGCTAAAATTTGTTTCCATTGATGGTTACACTGGAAGAGCGGTTTGCCTGTCGAACACCATATTTAGGAAGTATTTCTTTGTTTTTTGCCTGTTTATCTCCAAATGCAGTTCTAATTTTACCCCATCTCTGTCTAGGACGGGGAGGTGTACTGTATAGACGCCCGTTACTATGGAAACATCAGTCGGTTCATAAACCACCTGTGTGACCCAAATCTGATCCCCGTGCGAGTCTTCATGCTGCACCAGGACCTGAGGTTTCCCCGCATCGCCTTCTTCAGCTCCCGGGACATCCTCAACGGCCAAGAGCTCGGGTGAGAGCACACAGTAAAAACTAAGACCCATGTGCAATCGAAAAGTGCAAAAGTGGATCAGCCATTTGAGTCATTTGATGCAAAGAATGGAATTAGATGAAGGCAAATGAAACTGCATTACAATACTTTTATTTAAACTTAGATTTTGTTTTAGATTTGACTATGGAGACCGCTTCTGGGACATCAAGAGCAAGTACTTCACGTGTCAGTGCGGGTCAGAGAAGTGTAAACATTCGGCTGAGGCCATAGCCCTGGAGCAGAGCAGACTGGCCCGACTGGAGACCTTCCCCGAACCAGGAACAGACTCTGGCATTTCTGTCATTGGAAACCTCTAAAACACTTAATTTCAACTTGTGTACGATAAGGAAAACAATTAGGATGATTTGTTTGGACATATATGGTGCTTTTTTTATTGGAAAATTCATTTTATTTTAAAGGACTTGGGACTTTTCTGTGTTTTGGCTAGAAAATATGTAGAAAGTATGTTACTTTATATTATTTTTACTGTTTTGTTTGTGCCTAACACATTTTTTAAGTCATTGAGATGAACTAAAAACGGTCATTTGGATGTTTGTTTTCTTTTATAGTGTTTTTTTTTTTATTCACCTTTTTATGTTAGAATAATAAATTGGCTCACAAAGTTGAGATGCACATTGACTGAAACTTTTTAATAAAAAATCTATACTTGCAAAATTGTAATTTTGTTGTTGTTGAGGCTCCTCCCGGTACCAGAAGTGAACATCCCATTCCAAATTTCAATAGACTTTTATGAAAATTCAAACATTGTGCATTAAATGCACAACACAGAGGTTAATCTGCTCCTGAAAATGGATATTTAACAAGAAAGAAAACTTGAAAGAGAAAATTGTTTTAATAATAATAATGCATCAGTTTTATATAGAGCTTTTCTGGACACTCAAAGACGCTTTACATTGCACTATTCATTCACCCCATACTTTTTACCCTCTTGCGGCTCCATCTTTGTCCATCAAGTTAGGAATGACTAACAACTAACATTTTAATAGTAGCTTCCTAGATCATTGTAATAAAAAGAATCGAATCTAGTATAAGGTCTTTAACTATTATCTATTTATTTATTTATTCTATTTTTTATTTATTTGAACAGGGCCAGTGTACAATATACATTAGCCTCAGAAAGGAGAGATGCATTGTACCAGGTTATAGCACTTGTGCTAATTTCCACCTGCAACTTTGGTTATTATTGTGGGAATTATTTATGTTGCATCTTTAGATATTTAGTTTTATTATTTTCTGATAAACAACTAATTAAATAGTTATTTTATTTATGTTTTTGTTTCCCTTTTCTTTTTTTACTTTTATTTGCACCTTTACTCGCAGGAGCGCTCGCGATAGAGCGGGAAAAAGATAGTTTTGATTTTCGCTAGACACCATTGAAGTAGAACATCCCACCGGTGCCTTTTAAACTCGGCTCCGATTGTGCTCGAGTTTTTAAAAGTATTTGGGATTTTAAGAAGAAATCTTTGATGGCCCACGCGTGAAATGGTTGAAAGTCAGAACGGGATTGCCCCCGAGACGGAGCATGGTGAGTGACTACCACCTGTTAACGAGAGATATATGCACATGTATTCTGCTTTTCCCCATAAAGTTGTTGTTTTCCAGTGTGTGGGGCGGGGGCTACACTTGGCTCATGCTTTTGAGGTGTTTTGCTGAACCTTTCCTCAGGTTTAACGTTTATTGGCCGCTCCTCATCACGTTCTCAACCGTTCTCAACAGTCGACTCTCACGCGCCGTGAATCATGGACTGTAACCACAGAGTAGACTAAAAACAAACCAAGAAGAAAAAAATCTATCTAATTAATTAGTAACATCATTTTTAGATATCTTACATTAACGATGTTTACATATTTTCCCCCCAAAGGATTTGTATTCAATCAGATAGTAGTAACGCACAGGTCATCCACTAGGGGGCAGTATCCATGGATCAGTGAGCTACAGACGTTTTCTAAGTAATATTTTTGCCACATTTTAAGATTTTATTTTCATTGAAAATTGCAATGCAAAACTACTAAATATTTTATATAATTAAGAGTAAAACTGTGCTAAATATTTATGTATCAAATTTGATACACATGAGTAATCTCTTACAAATCAATCCTTTGTACTTTTGTTTGCATTTCAAGGCTTATGCGTTTAATAAAGCAACATACAGCCTTGTTATCTTCAAGTAAAGAAATTAAAGGTATATTTAGATTACAAATGGATATTTTTCTAACTTTTAGAGCATTTTTATACCTGCTCTATTACTGAGTGATGAGTCTCTAACATAAGGGGGCTGTGAAGTAATAAAAGAACCAAACTAAACGAGTGTTTTTTCCCCCTTGTACTGTAATTGCTGCTATAGATCATCATTTCACCACTACTGTTTATGTAAAAATTTACTTTTATTGGTGTAAAATTACTTATACTTCAAGTGTAAAGAATATTCAAGAATTTTATTAGGTGTAAAATGTTGTGGATTTCAGTTGCTCTGTGTGAGTGGCAGTTTGAGTATGTTTTGGAAATGTGTTATTTGACTTTGCTACAGTCTGGCAGGAGCCTGTATTTTATTGTTTGATTTTGCAACATGTGTATTAGGGCTGCACAGTATATCGCAAAAAATATCATATTGCGATATTAGGTGATACAATATTTGTAATGCAAGAAGCCACAATATATTTCAACATCACTAAAGTCTTTATCTGTTTGAGCTAATCTGCTCTTTACACACTGCACATAAAACTAGTCCACTGTTGATTTTGACAGTTCATTTGTGACACTAAATCTAAGGCATCTTTTTCTCCCAGGGGAGCCGCGAAAGTTTAATTCCAACTTCCAAGGTCCGATAAAGAACAGGTGAATGTCTTTTTATTTATTTTTAATTTTTAAATTTTTTAATATTGTGTGACCCGTGACCCAAACCATCCAGACAACGTTTTTACTTAAAAAGTTCCCGAATCTTCTCTCATTTCTCTTCAATCAGGCACTGCACAGATATGATTTGCTGCATCCTGTTCTTTCTGGCGCTTCTCGGCTACATGATATTGGGGATTATAGGTAAGGATTCGGACAGCAGCTATTATTTGTATAACTGCTGTGGACATTTTTAGTCCTTGTTGATGAATGTATATGGGCTTGGGATTGCCAAAAGTAGGTTTTGTCACATTACCTGAAACACTTGGATACAAGTGAGTTTTACAAATACAGTATTTACTTTGATGTATTGCACATACTGTTATTTACCATGGAGGAATCTAAATTATCACTGGTTTGCATTGGCCAGGGTCTAGGGGTAGAGGGGATGGCGTTAGGTGAGAGAGTTCAGCTTCCTGACAGCTGGTCTTTGCTTTGTCTTTGGCTTCAAAAGCAACATGATGAAATTATTGACAAATGACTGCTTTACCACATGTGATGTTAAAGTATGTTTGTCTCCTCAGCCTGGCTCTACGGTGATCCCAGACATGTCCTTTATCCAAGAAACTCAACAGGATGGTTCTGCGGCACAGGGCCGAATAAGTACATCTTTGATTCAGAACCTGTACATATAGTGAAGGCCTCCAACACATAAACACACTTTTAATCTTTCCTCTCTCAGGAATCGACCAAACCTGTTCTATTTCGACATGATCAAATGTGCCACTGCGTTCAATCCTCTTTCAAATATGGCAAACGGGTTCCAGTGTGCGACAACACAGGTCTGTCTGCCGTCACGCTTAGTTTATTTGTATTTTTTAAAGGGGTTCATTTAAAACTTGATGTTTTGCTGCTTTCCTCAGGTGTGTGTGAAAGAGTGTCCGGTCACTTTGTGGGGTGTGGGGCCTTTGGACCTCGTGAAACATCCAGCTCAAGTTTTCAATCCTGAGTTATGTGTTCCATCTGTCGACCTCCAAACTACCACGATGGTGAGAACTTGTGTCATGTGAAAAGCATGTACAATAGACAAAAAACATGTACAATAGGCCAGGATGAATAAGACTGTCTGTGTGTCTATGAATGTGGGACAGCGGATGCAAATTAGCCCGTGGCTACAATCCGGAGTGGCTTGTTCATGAACATGCACTGTCCCAACCAAATAAACCAATAAATAAATACTGAAGCCATATTTTTGTTGCTTTATTTTAGACCGTAACTCAAATCACTGGTAAGGAGCTGTGTCCGTTGTACCACACGCCACTGGTTTCTGGTGAGTAGAACATTTGATCCAACAACTTGTTTTGTAAACAGTTTTGGAAATGTGGTCTGTAGTTTAAAACAATCCCAGCACCTATAGGCCAAAGGAGGAGCATATCATAGTCAAGGAGTGGAACTTTACACCATGCCGTAAGAGTTTGTCAGAAGTTATGTTTTGCTCCTCTTTTGTGCCGTATGTTGGCACAGTTAAACAATCAAACTACGTGTATGCGAATGTTACAGTCAAAATGTTGCATGTTTGTGAACGTACAATGGGTGTGGTTCTGTAAAGGATCTCTATCTTCTTTCAGTGTTCGGCCGCTGTCTGCCCGACCCCAATGATCTCGCTAGGCTCCCGAATTGGTTCAGTCAGATCCCGGGTTTGCCCTCCTCCATCAATGACACCGTGGCCCTCATCAAAAATGGCACTGGGTAACACTCATAATTACAAATAATATCATTTCAGCACTAACTCACTTAAGTGCTCTGCTGCAGTAGCTGTAGTTTGTAGTCTCTTTCCATCACAAATCTTTCCCGTCTGTTTAGATTAGTGCTTCTCAAATTGTGGTACGGGGTCGAGTATTATTTTTTTTATTTTAGTAAAGTGTAGACCACAAGAGCCAAGGCACACTATTCCTGTTTAGACTGAAATAGTCCTGTATGGAGGTCACTAAGCGTTTGCTCAAGCAGCCATTTACGTATTCTTTACTCACACAGCATTGTCTCATTTACATTTCAGATTTGAATCCCGCCACATAGTCTGAAAAGTCTCAGATCCGTTTGATTGGGGGGCTGTTGGTTTCGCAGTGGCCTTTTGTCAAATAGTAAACATTCGACTTTGACCTTATTTAACCCAGACTCTGTTCCATGTTTTCGTCAGTGGCTTGGTGAACGGCTTCAACGCCAAAGATATCGCCGTCCAGATCTTTGCAGATTTGGGTGCTTCTTGGCCCTGGATTCTCATGTAAGTTTTTATTGACTGAGTTCACTCTGAGATGTGGCCCCCTGCTGGAGCTGGAGTGTACGACCACACAGCAAAGAAAAGCGACGTCGCACTCCAAAGACGTCTGCTTGATAATTGTTTGAGAGGTCTAAATATGTGAACATTTTGGATTTTTCACGATTTTCAATGATGAGAATCAAGATGAATGGGATTTATTGAAGCTATTGCCCCGTTATAATAGCGCTTCTTGTTGTTGTGTCTCTCCCTCAGTGGGTTAGTCATAGCCATGGTGACCAGTCTGCTGTATCTGCTGCTGCTGAGGTTTATTGCTCCAATCATGGTTTGGGTCCTGATCATTGGAGTCCTGTGTGGTGGAGCTTATGGTAAATAATACATATATTGACTACATTCCATTGTGAACATGATAATGTCCTAAACACACGTGTGTACCATGTGTTTTCCTTCAGGCATTTGGCACTGTTACTGGGAATACGACAACTACAGCAAACAGTCAGCCTCCATCTCGGACATCGGGGTCAGCACCAACTTCAGTGCTTATCTGCAAGTTAAGGAGACATGGCTGGCTTTTTGTGAGTAGGAAATTCATTTCAGACAAAACATCGTCTGCTGTAGAAAACTGTAGACGAGCCGGTCTTACTTGCGTATGTGTTATGTTTGTACGTGGTACCAGCGAAAACCGTTCGCCGGTACAAACATACAGGTATTGCTCGTGTATTGTACACAAACATATTGTATATTGTACAAACATTTAATGTTCACGGATCACGTTATTTCATTATATGAAATGATCACGTTATTTCATTATATGAAATGATCACGTTATTTCATGATACCAATTTCATAATTGAAAAAAAATATCTGGTTATTTCATGATACGATGTGACTGTGGTTTGTTGGTTCTGGACGCCAGTGTGTGCCGGCCGAGCGGGATCATGAAATTATCTTGAAATAACATGATACCGATGAAAAAAATAACACATACGCAAGTGAGACCAGAACGGTTCTGTACTATCCTGATACTTAAATAGGTTCAATAAATGTGATCTTGGCCCGCGGCTTCATAAAGATGTGTTTAGGTGTTGACACAGTTTGTCCATGTGCTTCTTAGTGATTATCCTTTCGGTCATTGAGGGCGTTCTGATTCTGATCCTCATCTTTTTGAGGAAGAGGATCCTCATCGCCATCGCCCTTATCCAGGAGGCCAGCAAGTATGTCCTGGTTAAACAGCTGTCTGTACTTGGGTCTCTTCCCATAAGAGGAGTAGATGGTGGAATTTTTCCATGTCAAATCAGTTTTTGCTACTGGGAAAAAAATAGATGAAAGATTTGTCATAACATAACATTCTCTGGAAGAGGTGTAGAAACCTGTACAATTTTGATATCAGTAAAATACGATAGTGTTTATTCTTGCTATGATAATTGTCAAAAATAGGAAATTAAAACAAAACTTAATTATTTTCAGATTAATCTGTGTATCTTTGACCTTAAAACAGTCTTTAAAACTGTTCTAAAAGTAGATAGTTCTCGTTAGCAATGCTGTGTGATCATCCAAAATCAGGGTTTAGATTTGTTGCACTGTTTAATAATAAACACATTTGTCTCCACAGAGCTGTGAGTTACATGATGTCAGTTCTGTTCTATCCACTGATCACCTTCGTCCTGCTGCTCATATGTGTAGCCTACTGTGGATCCACTGCACTGTATCCTTTATGTTATTTTCATGAACTGGCAGCACCCGCTTCTCTGGCCATCCAGAAGTGTCGTAGTATTCAGAGCATTTTCTGTCTTAACAAACTTGTCCAGGTATCTGGCCACGTCTGGAGCTCCTATCTACAAAGTGGTGGCTCTGAACTCGACCGATGATGCATGTAAGAAGATCATCTCTTCATGTGATCCTCAGGTGAACCTCAAGTATTTTAACTAAAGCATCCGATCTCGACTAGGACTAATGCTGCCTTCATGTGGTGTCGAAATTATGGTAAATACCACTTGCCGAGTGAAAACCAGCTCATCTCGTATTTTCCACTGGAAAACTGGGAAGATTTTATGATGCCCGAGTTCCCGAGATGAGACAACCATTGACCTTTCAACACAACAGAGAGCAACAATGATACGTTTTTATGTCTAATAGCTGATTGTTACTATGCATTTCAATATTTAGCCACTCAATTTTTATTTTCTCATGTGAATTTATTTGTTTATAGTGCATTGGTGTGTGTGTGACACAAAAGCACTTGAACACAATACACTTGTAATTTCCACTTCACAACTGGAAAGGATCATCTTTACCAGCAGGACATACAATACAGTAAAGTGTGTACATTTTAGTCTACACAAAATCGATTCTGGACCAGAACATTGAACAAAGTCTGTACATCAAAGACCGGTTAAAAAGCCATGAACTCCGGTCTGTGGAGAGTCCTTCCTCAAGTGGAGGAGTTCAAGTATCTCGAGGTCGTGTTCACGTGTGAGGGACTGATGGGGCGTGAGATTGACAGACAAATCGCTGCGGCGTCGGCAGTGATGCGGACGCTGTATCGGACTGTTGTGCTGAAGAGGGAGCCGAGTCTGAGGCAAAGCTCTCGATTTACCGATCGATCTACGTTCCTACCCTCACCTATGGTCATGAGATTTGGGTAATGACTGAAAGGACAAAGATAGCAGATACAAGCGGCCGAAATTAGTTTTTGCAGGGTGGCTGGGCGCATCCTTCGCGATAGGGTGAGGAGCTCAGTAACCCGGGAGGAGCTCGGAGTAGAGTCGCTACTCCTTCACATCGAAAGGAGCCAGCTGAGGTGGCTTGGGGTGTCTGTTTCGGATGCCTCCTGGCCTTCCGGTCCTCGGAAGGTGTTCCAGGCATGTCCTACCGGGAGGAGGCAGCTGGAAGAGGTCTGCGTGGATCGCGAAGTCTGGGCATCTCTGCTCAGACTGCTACCTCCACGACCCGGCCCCAGATAAAGCGGAAGAAAATGGATGGATGGATAAACTCTGGTTTGTCAGAAAGATACAGTATTAACCTGCTCCGTATGTTTTTTTTGATCCACAGAACTTCAACGCGTCCAACTACCCAGGCTGCCCCACAGCAAGTTGCATCTTCATCAAGTATAGCGACAAAGGCCTGTTTCAACAGAACGCATCCAACCTGCAGATCTACAACATAGCGGCCTTTCTGTGGTGCGTGAACTTCATCATCGCCCTCGGACAGTGCACTCTGGCCGGCGCCTTCGCCTCGTACTACTGGGCCTTTAAGAAACCGGCCGATATGCCCATGTTCCCCGTCTGCAACTCCTTCCTGCGCGCGCTCAGGTACAGCAAACTCATACTACATTAGACTTTTGACCCAGCTTTTAAGAAAGTTTTCCTGTAATTGAGATCTACAGTTATTATCTATCTCTAAGTTGATTTGAATATCCATTTGCATTTGTAATTTGGATACAGCTTTCCATTCTAGCCCCATTGTCAAACAAAGGTCTGTCCGAATGTGACTAATCCAATTCTTTGGATTCCTTTTATACACCCTCAGGGTGTATACAATTCTGATTATTCTTGAAGTTTCATTTATAATGATGCCATTCTTGTATTAACTCTATTTTTTATGCATTAATAAAAATGTAATTTAACTTTAAAATGACACATTTTCTTCAGGTATCATACGGGCTCATTGGCGTTTGGAGCCCTGATCCTGACTCTGGTGCAGATCGTCCGAATAATCCTGGAATACATCGACCGTAAAACCAAAAGTGAGCACGAGAGAATCATTCTGTTAATGCATTTATTTATAAAACGCTTAAGTTGGTCTCATAGAGTTGTGTTTTTGTAGGGTCCCAAAACAAATGTGCGCAGTACCTCCTCTGCTGTCTGAAGTTCTGCTTCTGGTGCCTCGAGAAGTTCATTAAGTTCCTCAACAGAAACGCCTACATCATGGTGAAACAGAATGCTTTTTCTAAACCTTTTTTTAGTATGCACCCAAATATTTTCAATAATTCAAATTCACAGTTTGAATATAGAAATCCCAAGGTGCTACATGTCCAGACCTGCCCAAGTCTTATTGAGTTTAAAGGTGTCTTTTATGTTTTCAAACCATTTTGCCGTCTTCTTGTTTTTGGATGTTTTGACAGATTGCCATTTACGGTAAAAACTTCTGCGTCTCGGCCCAGAACGCCTTCATGCTGCTGATGAGAAACATCGTGAGGTTTGTGTCTGAAGTCAAGTTACCAGTGAGTGTGAGATCTTACTGTGTAAATGATACAGTTTTGCAAGGACTAAATGATTTGGCAAAAAGATCTCAAATTGTGTCCAAATGGAAACCGTCTTTTTGAACTATTCACTCCCCCTTGTGGCTGATGCTAAGATGTCTCTGTTTCCAGGGTGGTGGTGCTGGATAAAGTCACAGATATGCTGCTGTTCTTTGGGAAGCTGATGGTCGTCGGGGGAGTAGGTGAGGAACAGTAAAACAAGTCAGTATTGTACAGTTGTCAAATGCAGTATTTCTAAATCATCATTTTTTTTAGGGGTGCTTTCGTTCTTCTTCTTTTCCGGACGGATCAGTTTACCTGGCAACATCTTCAGCGCTGAATTACTCAACTATCACTGGGTGCCCATCGTTGTGAGTTTGTGAGCAAATACTGTGTGATAATTCTATATTTTTGTATTTGCCTGTTGGAAAAGATATTGAAGATCTAAAAGAATTGGGCACAGATTCTGTTGTTGTCCAGAATTTGATTTCACATGTTTGCCAATAACACAGAATTGCTCAAAGGGACTATACAGTCTAGTATAGTTTAAAAATGTTAAAACTAAGTATTTTCATCCCCCTACACGTTCCAGCCATGTCCTAATGTGTAGATTGAGCCCAGACCTGTTCACCACAGCTGCCTCTGAAATCCTGCACTGTCACTCAAAAAGTTGTTACTTCGGGTCCAAAGTGCCGTCATGCACGAGCTTAATACAGAGACTGCAGTTACGCTTAAGAACTGAGTGACAGTAGTGAACATAAAATGACCAACTTGAACTGATTCCCATCTCTACACGCATGAGTGTAGTCGCCACCCACTGCTGACGCTTATTTGGACATTATGTTTGCCTGGATACTTGATTCGCCTGAACTTTACATTGTTTTATTTACGGCTCTGTTTTATTGCCTTAATGTTCGGTGCAGCCCTATGTGATATTGAGCTATACAAAACCATTGATTAAATGAGCGACCGTATCTCTCTCCTTTCCGAGGCGGCGTGTAAAAGGTGCGGGACGTGGGTTAAACAACAGTCAGGCAGATCGTGGCACTGGGATCAGCTTGATTAATAATAATAATGCCTTACACTTGTATTGCGCTTTACAAGCCTGTATTACCAAGTTTCTCAAAGCGCTACAAGGTCGTCATTATTCATTCACTCCAGACTCACTGGTGGTAAGCTACTGTTGTAGCCACAGCTGCCCTGGGGGAATCAGAGGAGGGGGCTCAGTGGGCAGGGCCCCTCACACCAACACACTCAGGCATTAAAAATAAAAAAATCTAATTCTGTCCGAGTCAGAGCAGAACAGCACAAAATGTCAGTTTATTTAATATACATTTGTTTCAATCTTGGTCAAGAGTAAAACCATTAAATCTATTACAATTATTGAAAAGAAAAGGGCCAGGCATAAAGTTATAGTTTATTGTGATTAAATAAAACGGTCACATTACATTTAAACTACCGGCCCTGGATCTCGCGAATGGTCGGGCCTTTGTGGCTCTTCACAGGATCAAGGTTGAAAATGTCGGCTCTTGGTCTCTGACTAGTTGGCCACCCCAGCTAAAGAGAATATTTGCAAGACGTGCCACACTCGCGTACTGCTCTGTCTTTGTTATGTCTAATATGTCTTTGCAGTTGGATCACAGCATCAGTAAAAGTCATTTCTTGTGTTTTTCTAGGCGGTGATAATCGGGAGCTACCTCATCGCTAGTGGCTTCTTCAGCGTCTACAGCATGTGCGTGGACACGCTCTTCCTCTGCTTCTGTGAGTCACTAACCATCACTTACTAACTACAATTATATTATACAATTATATTCTGCAATTTAGGTTAAACTTGACTTACTATTGCGCTGTGATAACCTGAAGAAAAGAGACTAATTTCCTGATAACCGCTTTCCAGTATAGCGCCCCATACCTATACATGAAAGGTCCACATTGTCCAGTGTATACGAAACTCTACACACCTATTCTATTTATGAGATCAAGTTTGCCTTTTGGGGGCAGTTTTGTTCACCAAATGTCTGCAGAGTCAATTGAATTAAAGCACTGTAAAGCTGGGGCTCGGAACGTAACTGTAGTTAACAGGAAAGTCCTGTCACTGATACCCAAGAACTGAGCACATTGAAACACGTCACTGTCTGACATGAAACCAGAATTAACCTTTACTTATTTAGGTCAATTAGAATTAAAAAAATATGTTTTTATTTGCTAAATGCCAGAAGAATGAGAGATTTACTTTTTTATTTTTTAGTTACTTTTTACAGTCAGAAGTTTACATACACTAAAATTACTATCTATACCTTTAAACAATTTGGGAAAGCCCAGATGATAGTGATGGGCTAAACGAGCCGAGGCACTGATACACAACTCATGCGCAGAAAGCAATGGCTCAGCCGAGCTGTTTCACCGAGCGTATCGTTTTAAGAAAAGTCACGTGACCGACACAGTCACTGTGTCATTATGTATCATGTAGTGTCGTACGCAGCGAACAGCAGCGAGCAGTAGGGGGCAGCAGCGAGCAGTGGGGGGCAGCAGCGAGCAGTAGGGGGCGCGAGTTGAACGAGACCGACACCTGGCTCATTTTGTCATATGGGTTTTAAGCACCGGGCGCCGATCCCGTAGGTGCTCCCGGGCTCAAGCGCCCGCTCTGGGGGTCCCCCAAAACTTTGGGCAAGAGGTGAATCTGCCCTGATAACTGCTGTCCTGACTGAATTCATGATCATTGTTGGCCTCTATTGACTGAAAACAGTGGAGCACTGCTGCCTCATTAGTATTCACGTCGCTCATTAATATGCATGACGTCATCAAAAGTATCGCTATCGGAATAAAAAGTATCGTATCTTCCCGCAAAATATCCCGATATATCAGAAAATCGATATATTGTCACACGCTTAATGTTTAATACATAAAACCAGTGCACATGAACAAAGCTATGACACCACCACAATTTGTGCTAATTTGCCATTTTTCTTTGTCTGATTTCCCTGATCCAGTGGAGGACCTCGAGAGAAACGACGGGTCAAATGAGAAGCCATACTACATGTCGAAAGGACTCATGCAAATCCTCCAGAAGAAAAACGCCTGAAGTGTTTTTTCCACTGTGTTTCCCCACAGTGAAATTAATTTGTTTTAGGGGGCGCTGTTGAGACATTTCATGAATTTCATGAATGAACTATCTACAAGTACAACTTATTGTATTCAGGTTGTACTCGGCACCCAATCGACATGAGGTTCACCCTTTCGTTTTTATACAGTGTTCCTGAGTCTATGTAAATGTGAGAAAAAGATTTTGATCCCAGCTTCCGTCTCACAAACCACTTCCAACTTCATTTTAGTCCAAGTATATTCAGATAAAATATAATTCTGAACATCATACAGCAGGTTTTCCCATTTACACATTCTCAAAACCAGTGTGGATTCTGCCAGCAAATTACACTTTACTCTAATTTTATGTATTTCATTCTAATTTAATCGGAGACACAGACATTTTTACTCTTTCCAAAATGGCCGTTTTGTTGTGGGCCATAACCACATTGTATTTTGACTAAATCTTAAGTCATTGTCTTAATTTATTGTTATGACATGATACCAAGTTTTAATGTTCGATGTTGAAAACCGTTTTTCACTTTGTCGTTTGTGTGGATTTAAAATAAATAAATTTTCACCGACTTTTTAATTTTGGGTCAAATATGATTGTTGACGTTTAGGGTGGAAATATTGTCACGGTGTTTATGCAAAATAACAGCTGCATGGTTAGGTTCTCTCTGCTCATGGAACCATCTCATTGGTTATGGACAGATTCCACCCATGGAGACGGTTCCATGAGCAGAGAAAACCTACCAGAAACCCTAAAAAAAAAAATACAGTATTCCACGGGAGACACGGTCTTCAATATGAATCTTTCCCACTGGAGGGCAGTAATGAGCCGATTTAAGACCAGACATTTTAAACAATGTTTCCACAGTGGGTTTCCCGCAGGTTTTTGTGTGTGAGAAATCCAAGAACCTCTTCTCCCGCTCAAAACGTCTCAAACTTGGGAGACCACATGTTGAGAGAAATTTATTTATTTTAAACACTTGTTGCAACTCACCATAATCAACAAATTGCTCATTGTTAACAATGTGTTAGCCACTTAAACTTGTGTTAATGCCAAATTACAGATTCATACAGATTTAGACACTTTAAGGCCCAACGAAGTGAACTAACGGCATTAAAACCTTTGTCTATGGAGGACTAAACAGGATCCGGTAAATGGTAGTAACATAGTTTACACAACTAGGACTTTTCAACAAGTTATTCCAAAATCATACATTTGAAATCATTATAGCTCCAAACATCAGGAGAATGTGCAGGTGCACTTTCACATTTGAATACTTGATTCAAATGACCCACTGCTTTTCTTCTGCTATGATGACCTGAGAGCAGGAGATCCAGACAGGAAAGATTGGTATATTTTTTTTATCATAAAGAACATTTAAATACTTCAGTTTTGTCCGGGGCTTGACATAAACTTGTTTTACCTATTGGCCACTGTAACTAGTCTATTTCAAATGTTACTAGCCACTTAATATTAAATATTGAACAAAAACTAAGCCTAGATGTACCATATTTTGCAAATAATTGTGATTGTAGGCTATACACTTATTACAATTAGACAAATACACAAAGTTAATTTACAACTTAACTTATTTTTTTATTTGAATAATGTTTAGTCAACCTTTGGAAGCCCCTTGTAGGACCCCGCTTTGAGAACCACTGGTACACTAATACAGACACAGGCATTTTTAAAGTCAGTGTCCAGATAGAGACAAGGTTATCAGCAAAAATCAAGTGTTGATGTCAAGCCTTTATATTCTCAAAATATATTAATATAAATGCACGTTTCTATGCCAATGTCTCGTTTGCATCAGGCTGTACGCGAACAGTGAAAGGCTAACTAACTATTACCTCTTGGTATTCGTCCGACCAATGAACCATGTTGCAAGGCTGCAGCCAGTCTGTAAAAACTATGAGTAAAAACTATAGAAAGGTTGTGGGAATCAGATACCCAACTAAAATGCCGTATTAAAAAGAAAACATTCACGTTAGTCCTCCATAGAGTTTTTCAAACAATTATTTTTAAGCTTGAATCTCCTTATCCTATGGCTCCTCTCCACCTTTAACACTATAAACCTTTTTAAATTATTAATACTATGTACAAATATATAGTGTGTTCATACTCACTCGCACATACAGACGCATACAAATGTTTACGGTGACAAAAGTGGGACAAAGTTCATCAGATCACACTGACGTTTAAAAGCTCCCAGATTGGTTCAGGGAGAGGCTGGTTACACAAAGACGGGCGATACGTGATCCTGACAGAAGACAAAGGTTGAGAATTACTTTTTGTTGAACCGGAATTATCTTTAGGGAGATGGATGTTCAGAGACGGCACCATCAGTCAGCCCTGACTCAAATAAATTAGCTCAAAGAAATAGAATGAAAATGTAGGCCATAAACTATTTTTTTTTCCTTTCGACTTTACGATATGTACATAAAAATGTAAGCAACATAGGTATTGTTCAATATTAGTATCATCTGTTAACAATTCGTACCTGAGAAACTGAATGGTACCCAGTCCTGCACTTCAAACCATTCCTAACTAGAGAAAGTACAATACCTTTTAAGAGCTTAAAAGTCCTGTACCGTGCTTTAGCTTCAGTATTTTCAGAGTATAACCAGGGACAGGATCAGAACAAGTTTGGTGACGGTGTCTAGACGGTAAAATTAAAATATCAGGCCTTTAAAGCTTCACAAATCTAATTATCATAAACAAACGTACATTTTGTGGAACCAGCCTCTTAAAAATCAGGTTTTTGTACCAACGCATCCATCAAACAACCCGCCCCGCCATCAAACGGGACATGCACTGCTTCGCAAAATCTTACGGGTAAATTCGCTCCAATCCTCAACATCCCCGGGCCCCGTTTGTGTCGTGTTGGGACTTCTTCACAGTGCAATTGGCAGATTAAGTTAAGACAAAACATGTAGCTCGAAAGATTCACCACCAATGTTGCTACTTTTCGTTACTGTCCATTCGCTCGCGCTCCGACGATTGCCGCTGCTACTCTTTGGCCTTTTACAATAGAACAGTCGCCCCTGTGCTCCAACCTCATCATGCGACGCCATTTTGGGAACGGTCCAGAGTCTCTGTTGGCCTTTTTTTTTTTTCTCTTTTCTTTCATTGCCGTAGTCTGTAGTTTGTTTGTGTTTGTTTGTTTTTTTTTCTTTTGCGGACGCAGATGTCGCAGAGGTCACACGCTGAGGAGCCAGAGGAAAAAGAAGATGGCGACGAAAAGGAAGAGCGAGTCCTGCCAGTTGTTGTTGTTGTTGGGGTTACCGTTGTTATGGTTACCGTTGGCCTGCTGCTCGCCCGCGTACTGGTCTGAAACAAAGGGATCGCAGAGATGCCGTTAGCCACCCGCGCCTGTTGCTACAAAAAAAAAAAAAAAAAAAAAAAAAAACATATGGCGAGGTATCACATGACATTTGTATCATTTCTATGGTTAACATATCGGGTCAAATGAAGACGCGTGACCAACGATTAATATTACTAAGAAAATAAATACCTACTCCACATGCACAGACACACAAAGGTTACTGCCATCTAGTGCCCACATGCGTCTGCTAAAGCCTCGCAGCAGATGTTCCCATCATGCTCTTCAAGTGAGGACAGTCCAGTCACACATCAGGCTTTTGAAACAAGCACTTTCTAAATAGAGGTCATTTTGTCCAAATTGTGGGGATGCTTTCATCGTCTTTTGGTGAACCTCTGAGTTTAATAATATTTAAGTGCTGATTATGATAATAAATAAAAGGCCTAAATGTAATTGTTCAACTGGTTTAGGCGAAAATTAGGCACAATACAAAAAGACTTAAAATAATCACGACCTGCTCTTTGGAAGGGGTCGTTGGTGTTGAAGACTGTGGTGAAGAAGCCGAAGGGAAACCCCCCGATGCCAAACGACATGTGGAACCCTGTGTCGCCCAAACCCTGGAACATCTGCAACACAACCACCAGAGTAAACAGACAGATTGGGAGGAGGGGGGCATTGCGGGTGATCAGGACTACTAACCCCGCCCCCGCCTCTGCTCTCCGGCTCCGCCCGCTGCCCCGGAGGCCGAGGGGGTGTTTTCAACCTGAAGAACAGACGACAAGGACACGAGTGTTGACATCCAATTATGACATTTGTTTTGACCTGTTTGAGTTCTATACAATTATTTCAATTTAGTTTCACTCTTTTTTGTGCCATTTCACATTTTTAGCTGTTTTTAATTTATCTCTTATTTATTAATTTTTTTTATTTTATTTATATGTTTTTATGTTCTCCTAGTGGTTCCTCTGAGGAAGCCCTCTGCCCCGGGAGTGCTGGTTGGCTGTGGCCGTGCGGGCGCTCTCCTGGGGGTGCCTGGACGTCACTCCTACACCTCCTCCGAGCACCCCGAGTTGGTGCTCTGTGGCCGATGGGCTGCTCCTGGTGCAGACGCTCCTTGGATGGCGTTTCCTCTTTCGGTCCATCTGTACTCAGCCTTACGTACCCAACTCTATGTCCACTTTTAACTGCTGGGCTGTCTGTACGTATATGTGTCTGTGTGTGTGGATGGGGGGAGGTGGGGGTTGTAGTTATTTATGTAGATTTGCTGGTGGGGAAGATTTTAAGCACTGTAAAGCACTTTATGTTACATTTTGTATGAAAAGCGCTTTATAAATAAAGTTTGATATAGATTTGATTTGACAAAATGAGCGTATGAGGTTAAATTGAATTCTGGATCGTTTCAAGACACAGGCTGTAAACTGGGCGAGTACCGGGGGTCCTCTTGGCTGGAGCTGCCTCTGCCGTATAGTGGGATGACTTTCTCTCTGCTGATTCCTGCTTTACAAACCGGACACTGCTGTCTGCTCGGCCGCGTCTCCAGCCACTGAAACACAACAACAATTACTCGCTCAAAAGCTAAAGATTTGACCCGAAATTCATGTTTATGTGATTAGGGACACTTACACACCTTCATGCAAGTGTTAAATAGTTTTTCGTTTGTTTTGTTTTTTCACGTTGATTGAACTGTGTGTTGCTGCCCTCTTAAATCTGCTCCACTGCACCCCGCTGAACCTGACAAACGAGTTTCTATTTTACGCTCAGGGCAACGGTTGTACCAAACACAGCGCTACGACAGTAAGCCGCTCGACGCTACTCAACACGTGTGGATTAAGATCGGACTCTCGTCGAGTCGCGGTGGCGGATGTGGAGAAAGTGAACACGGGCGTGAGCTGCATTAGCGCCTAATCTGCTCTGAGGACGTTACATCACACTGTTAGAAGACCTCGCGTAAAAGACATTTGTGCTAAAACAACAAACTAAGCCTCGTGTTAAAGGCCTGTCTCTGTTAAAGGTTTACAGGAATTATGTGTATTGTGAGCCAAAACAGTACGACTCAATGTGTAGATCGATGCAAAGGGAACCACTATAGATTTAGACCGTGGACAATTGTCTGTATGGCAGGTGAGCAAACAACGCCATTAGTCACTTTAACCTTCTAATCAAGGGGAGTGTGTGCACAACAATATGAAAGCTCCTCAATGTCTCATCGATCTGTGGATTAGTATTAGCAATGGGTAATATATGATCAATAAACAAATACTTTTACATCGACATCTGATGGCTGCTGGCTTTCCAAACAGGGGAAGCTCATTACATTTAATTTTCTCTTTAGCAGAGAAAACCAACATCGTCGAAGTCTCAACACTTGCGGCCGTTGTAAAATAAAAGGCTTCCGAATAAAGTTGCTCTGCTAATCGGGGTAAAACAAATCTTCATACAATTATTTAAATTATAGCCCAGCCCAAATGATGTGCACTACTCCGTTGGCATCAGATTTGATTGGACTTATTGTATTGCTTAGTTAATAGGTTTTAAACAGACACTCACCTGATGAAGGCACGGCCAGCTGTGGAGACACAAACAAAAGAAAGTTAGTGATAATTGACAAAGCAATTGTTAACGTTAGAGGCAGAGGAGGCAGCAGAGCGGAAGTGGTTTATTCTTTTGCCACAAGAGGAATGGGATTAGGAAATGCAGATCAACACAGAAACTACAGGATCATTTAGGGAGATTATGTGGATCGTTAATTGAGGAAATCAAATAACGATTAGGTTTTATCAAACTTTTAACCTGGAGATATGGGTTTGGTCTTTTAGGAAGAGGTAAACTGGATCGGGAAGAGCTAGAGTCCCAGCCTCTGTTATGTGCAACTTCTACAGAGGGACTATAGAGAGCATCCTGACCAGCTCCTTCACTGTGTGGCACTGCCTCCTGCCGAAGGAGCCTCCAGCGCATCGTGAGAGCAGCGGAGAAGATCTGTGGAGCTCCTCTCCCCTCCATTAAGGACATGTCCTCCACCCATCTCACCCGCAAAGCCCTCAGAATCACCAGGGACCCTACGCACCATCACACAGTCTCTTCAAGGTAATGCCTTCAGGGAGGAGACTGCGGAATCTACGGGCCAGGTCGAGTCGACTTAAGAACAGTTTCGTACACAGGGCCATCGGGAAGCTGAACTCCCTGCCCTCCCTTCCACCCCCCGCTTCACAATCAAGGATGAGAGAAATATAATTTCAAATCAGTCACATGGTTTGAAAAAGAAAACAATCTTGAATCTTGAAAAGAGTGATGGCAGAGTGAAGCCGGTCCGTGTTCTTTCACGTGGCCGCTAAGAATCTACAGTCACTATTTAAGTTAGACAGTCGGGTCCCAGATGGACGGCAGCGGACAGTATTTCTCGGGACTGGGATTGTTTTAGTAATAGTCCTAGGAACCCTCTCTTGTCGAGTGTAGCGACAGTAATGCGGGCTGGAAGTTGCAGCAGTGGCTGACGACACAGAGGTCCCTCGCCACTCGTTTCATGAACATTACATCAGCGGCTCACAGGAGGACAGACTGATGCTGGAGCTGTACAGCGTCTCTAAAACAGGGCACAGGAGATGCAGTGTCATTCTGAACCGAGGACCCGACGACGTTCTGCTCGTCGTAAGTTTGTTACAAAGTCCAACGGTTGTCCTTGTACTCTAAACAAAACACGTCTATGACCGAGTGCAGCCGTGAGCGCAGAGCGAAGGCCACAGATAAGTGAGACTGCAGCTCGTGTACAACCACAGTCACAACGGCTAAACTGAAAGTATTTTACCTGCACTCTTGCCTTTTACTGTAATTGATTAATTTTTATGTTGAGATTTTAATGATTGATTTGATCTGTTTTCTTGTCATTTTAGCACTTTGAATTGCCTTGTGTATAAATTGTGCTCTACAAATAAACTTGCCTTAATGAGAGGATAAGTGACTGATTTGAGATGATAAAAGCATTTCCACACAACTCCATTTACATTTGTGTTGGTCATAGTCTGGTTCTTTTCTATTACCTTTTATACTGAAGTACCTCTTTATCTTCAAATAGGTTTTATTATTATTGCTGCCTTCTTATTCAAATTGTTATTTCTTTGTACTTTGCTGTTATAATAATACGGATAAAGCGGTTTCTATTCTCATTAAGATCTACCTCCTTTTCGTAATTGTTCATCCTGATAGAAATTCAGTCGTGAATGAAATATTTCAGTTTGCAGGACTGAAATTACATGTAACCAAATGAAATATGTAGTTCTCATATCTCAAAAGCAATGTCAATTTCTTCCACCTTACAAGATTAAAGTTAAATACAACTTCTGATGGTTTGTGAGGCATAGTGTAAGAAAGCTGTGCGTGTCACGTCCTGCGTTACTGGTAAATAGGTTACACATCATTACATCAGACTGTGAACACCATGTAACTTTCCAAACTACAGATGGAAAAACTGCTTCATGCCCTAATCTTACACTCAATAGGTTTTCTTCTTCCTACTCCCTTTCAAGCAAAATTGGAGCTTGTTTTCTTTATGAATGTTGATATGTCACAAACTACGTGGTGTCCTCGTGCTCCACTGTGGAATGCATTTGCCTGAAATCAACACATTAAATACAGATACAAACAAATACTGACATTTGTGTCCTCCTAGTCCTCAGTTTTGTGCGGATATCTAGCTTTTGCAGAGCACAGAGTCCGATTCAATGGCAATAATTAGTAAAGACTACACAAATCTCCTCTCCGCCTTGAAAAGTATCCAAAGAGTGACCTTCTGTCTGTATCCAAAACTCAAACATACTCAAGGGCCAGAGTGTCTTTCCCAGGGGCTATTTGGGGAGCTGGCATTTGACAACCACGGCACACAGAGCAAAGAAATAAGTGCAAAAGTGAATAATTGTATGTTTTGTCTACAAACGTATGTATATTTTGATAGTGTAGAGAAAACTGCCAGCTCAGATATCAGGTCTGTTTGGTCTGCATCATCTTTTGAGTCAAAACTTCTGCTAGAATTACAATTGTTCAACCGAGTTTGTTTTAGTAGCGCAAAAGTTCAACAACATTTCTTTTACTTCCTTATATATTTTGGACAAATGTAATGATGTCCGTTCAACTCATTCATTTCAATCTATCTGCTTCTTCCAAGTGATAAAACCGTATGCTTAATCCACTTAACTGTTGCGACACACTTTTAGTCAGATAACAAATAACTTTAGAAATCATTAAAATGTGTCCACGATAATCAAATTGAAGCTACTGGCCTTTTGGCTAATATTCAACTGGTTCATTGTGCAACACTGTCACACCCCAAGGATCACATGTTTCTCCTTTGGCATTGCATTTCAAGCTAACACACCCACATTTCACCCACATTGAACTTAAACAGCCACAATAACAATCAGCTTTTTACCATCTGAAAAACATGGCCAAGATCAGAGGAATAGTGTCAAAACCAGACTTGGAGACACTCATCCATGCATTTGTCTCCAGCAGGTTAGACGACTGTAACGGCTGCTCACAGGCCTTTCTAAACGAGCTGTTAGAGCTGCAGAACATCCAGAACGCTGCTGCTCGAGTCCTGACAAGAACCAGGAAATACGACCATATTAGTCCAGTGCTCCGGTCCCTGCACTGGCTTCCTGTCACTCAGAGAATAGAATTTAAAACAGCTCTGCTTGTGTACAAGTCTTTTCATGGTTTAGCACCAAAGTCCATCTCTGACATGTTAGAGCCGTATGAACCATCTCGGGCCCTGAGAACTTCAGGGAGGGGACTCCTGGTGGTTCCCAGAGTCAATAATAAACACGGTGAGGCTGAGTTTCAGCTAAAATCTGGAACAGTCTTCATGAGGATGTGAGACAGGCCTCAACTCTGACAATGTTCAAATCCAGGCTGAAAACAGCTCTTTTTACCCGAGCAGATGAAAACTGAAAGTATTTTATCTGCACTCTTGCCTTTTACTGTAATTGATACATTGTTATGTTGATGTTTTAATGATTGATTTGATCTGTTTTCTTGTAACTTTATGCAACTGTGAAGCACTTTGAATTGCCTTGTGTATGAATTGTGCTCTACAAATAAACTTGCCTTGGCACATTTCAGGCCAGTTCGCAATTTAATGGCTCAATGTACATGTCGCTGTCATCATCTCCCGTCTGTTACTACTGTTTTGGGCGCGTGTGTGAACCGGCCCGGTGGACTCGCAGTCAGGAGCTGAATACGAACAGCCACTGAGACGCAGTACATGGCAGAAATACCTTGGATCACATTCTACACGAGGAGTACGGTCTTATCGCAGGATCAATCCAAAAATCTTATGCATTTCAGGACAAGTACATTGTTAGACGTTTTAGTATTAGCTCAATCAATGATCATTGTGGTTGGTCTTTCACAAAAGTTAGTGGCCATTTATGGCTTTTACTAACAATGTTAATGCATATATTGTACTAATTCATTTCCGACAATAAGCTTTAACAGATTTGTTCGGATGGGAATCTCAAAACATGTTGACAGAAGCACATTTCATGATACGCAACCCAGAATTTACATTTGTGATTTGCAAACTAAACTCGAGACTCCTGCAGATCGGCCTCCCTTAGTTTATGTTAGGGCTGCACAATATATATATATCGCGAAAAAGTATCGTATCGCGTTATTGGGTGATACAAAGATATCACATCACCTAGGCCTTCATCTGACTGAGATTTTCTGACACATTTTTTTTGCAAACTTGTGTAAAAGTTCAGTTTTAGTTCAACATTTGCCAACCTAGTTCAATTTTTGTTTTGGTCCTAGTGTAGTCTTTAAGTCTTCTTTTGACACAATTTGCTGATACATTAGTTACTTACGATTTGTATATAATTAGAATGGAACATATCGTGTTGAAATATCGCAACAATATCGTTATCGCAAGTTACTTCAATATCGTGCAACCCTAATTTAGGTTAAAAGCCCTGGTTTAGGTTAAAAACATGAATTGGCCAAACCTACTGGAACTAATCGAGTTACTGGCCAAAAATGGAAATCTACCAGCATTTGGATGTTGGCCAGTGTTAACATCGAGGAGCCCTCTATCGTGATGATACCCCATGCATTGCAGACATTATATTTTGTTGTGTGCCTAGTATAGCAAAGCAAAGATCCGCAAGCATTTCCCCTCGCTGTGCTTCGTACCAGAACAAGTGTCCGCACATACTGATGACCGCGTCTCGGGCCGTGTCCAGGCAAATGTTGCACTCGAAGGTGGCCCGATCCGTCTCTGCGCTGCCCCCGCTGCTGCCTCCCGATCCCCCGCGGTCGTTGGTGCTGCTCTCCCCGGCCGGTACTCCTCCGACTCCGGCCTCCGACATGTTTATAAATGTGAAAAGAGTCCGTGTAAAAGTCCAAAAGCCGACGGTGAACGGGCCTGGGCCGGCAACAACCGAAACACTTCTGCCGTCGTTGCTAACGGGAGTCAACACTGTCTGTCAGCAGACTATGTACCTGGACATACTTCCGGTTCCGGAAAAAGACGAAGAAACACGAAGGAGGCCGAACCAAAGAAACGCCACCCCAAATAAATAAATAAATGGTCAGAAAAAATATTATTTTTATTATTATTATTATTATTATTATTATTATTATTATTATTATTATTATTATTATTATTATTATTTAAATCCTATTTAAATCATATTCGCTATTGGTCAAGAGGTCACGGCAAGCAGGTCATATGGGATCAAACTAAATGAAATACTACAGAAAATCATAATTTGTTTGTTTTTATTGGTAATTCAGAATGGAAGCACCGTTTTGTTGTAGCGGAACCATTTTATGTGCGTGCTCTATTTTCTGTCGGACTCATTTGAAGAACGTACGACAAGCGTGTTTACTTCTCAAGAGCCCACGCTGAACACATAGCTCTTTTACTTTTAAGTGGAACTAAACATTCGTGGTTGAATTAGATTCGTAGTCGTGTCCATCGTTATATAACAGTGCTGACTCGGTTATTTAGTTATATGTCCTCGAATCAATCATGAAAATCAAGCGACAGAAACAGGCAAAGAAGAACATCAGCTTCTACAAATACAACTTTAGTTTTAGAGAACCTTTTCAAATTCTGGTGGATGGCACTTTTTGTCAAGCGGCGTTAAAAAACAAGATTCAAATCAAGGAGCAAATGCCCAAGTATCTAATGGGAGAGGTGCACCTATGTACTACAAAGTGAGTACTAACTTATTAACGTCATGTGATTAGATGTTCAACACAAATGGCGTACTGTACTTTGAATAGTCATTGACTTGCTTGTCTGTTCTGCATTTAGCTGTGCCCTCAAAGAGCTCGAGTCTCTGGGGAATGAGTTGTACGGGGCTAAACTTATCCTCCAGCGGTACCAGGTCAGAAATTGTGCCCATTTTAAGGACCCCATACCGGCCTCAGAATGTCTGCTGTCCATGCTGGGGAAGACCAACCCTCACCATTATTTTGTAGCCACACAGGTATGACATGGAAGCTGTACTGTGGGTAATAATTGAGTGTGTTTTGCAAAGGCTGTGATATAGCGGCACTAAATGTACAATGATGACACAATTTCCTCTGTTTTGTGTCAGAATATTATTATACTCTGGGTAATAACATAGGACTCTCCACGTGAGAAATATGTATAAATTATGAAAGGTCCTTAACCTCTCTAGACCTGTTAACTACTTCAATTACTGGTACATTACAATTACTCATACACCTACCACTGCCCATATTGTTCTGTTTTACGGTGTACTGGTTAACTCTTAAGTACATCTTTGTTTTTTCATAAATGTTTAAATGTGTACGGTACATACAGGAGTTGGACACATTTATTTGAGAGTAAAAAATACTCAACTGATTTGCTATAAAAATCAAATGAAAATGCTCTGACTGTCATAGACCTTTAGGCCCCAAGTTCTTCATAAGTCTTAAAACGTTATTTATTTATTTTTTTACTATATTCACCAGGATCACGCGTTGACCACAGGCCTGAAGGAGATCCCTGGCGTCCCGTTGTTCTACATCATCCTCAACACCATTGTTTTGGACAAACCCAGCCAGGCCTCGCTCGACTATGTGGAAAAAGTCCAACTGGGCGAGCTTGTAAGTCCGGGCCAACAAGAGAGCATCCGCAGCCTAAAGGAGGAGCAGGGTTTGGGGCAGAAGGACGTAGAGAGGAGGGGCAGGAAGAGGAAACGTAAAGGCCCCAATCCTCTGAGCTGCCTCAAAAAGAAAAAGAAAGCAGAACCCACTCCATTGAAAAAGACAGAGGATGGACAGAAGAAGAAAAGGAGTCGGCATAAAAGGCGCAAAAGTGGAGCTGTGGTAATGGCACCTGCAGCTTCTAGTGAATAAATGAAAGACCCTTGATGGAATATTGTTTATGTATGTTTGTGTTTTTTAACCACATATAGTATAGTATAGTATAGTATACAGTCTGTGAATTACCAGGGAAAAATATTTTGTGTTTTCTTGAAATGATTGAACTGGTGCAGTAATGCCTAGCGCTGTAAAATAAATGTTAAAAATGCCATGTGTGTGTTCCATGATGACAGACTAGGATGAACTTTAATGCCAGATCTTAATAGAACCGCAAGATCTGTATTACTAAAAAGTAGCTGTATAAAATGTTACAAGTTGTGAAATTATTGTGGATATTGTGAATTTTACGTATTGCAGCAAATCATCATAGTAATATTTGCCAATTAACAAAATAAAAGAAACTCCTCTGAAGTTTAAACTGATAGCTTATTCTTTTTATTGTCAAAACATCTTTGAGTCAGCAGACAAGAAAAGTATTTCAACATTAGTTAGTTTCTTATAAGCACTCTTTGCACACCACGGTTTGTCATGTCTTCAATACAAAAAACAGGCAGGTTTGCACATAATTTAAACACAGTAAATATTAAACATTTAAACAATGTTTTGTGCAATACAAACTTTAGACATAACAATACACTTTATATTAGGCATTTCTAAGTAAGGTGCTGTTTTTTTCATTGTGACAATAAAACAGTTTGTCAAACATAGTGAGCAACTTAGTCTTATTTGCTACAAGTTATTTTTCTCAATTCATGAGTTTGAATAAAGCAAAGACCAGCATTCTTTACTTTATTAAGTAAAACACCAAGTTTAACCCTAATCTTACAATAGATTAACTTCTATTAAAGTGCAGTCATGTTTTTCACTCTTAGCAATATAACTATAATAACATTTTGCAGAAATTATTTTCAGACAGCGCATGCAGATGTGTCGGTCTTCTTGACGTCTCAATGTTGTAAACAGTAGATGCAGGAAACGTGTTTCTACAACCACAGTTTTGACCACGCGGCTAAACTACTCACAGATCTACTGTATGACAAGTGTTTTCTCTGTTATTAAACTGTCTAGTGTAATGAGTTCATATAATGCATTCTCCTGCAAGCTAGCATCATAATATGGTTAAATACTGTATGTTTAGTCTTTTCTTTCATCTGGTGTTCTGAGAAGTAAATAGGTCCACAACACTCACAAAAGTAGAATAACTTAACACATCTTTATGTTTCTTTTCTTTTATAAGCATGAGCTCAACCAAAAACATCTATAATTAAACTTAAGTGTTTTATTGACATAATGCTAACACTTGATTGTATAAGACTATTGTAGAAGACTTTAGTGTCAAGCCCTGCCCTTCATATCATTATTCTTGATTAAGAGATTAAACTCAGTTTTTACTCTTTTGGCAGTACACACGTAAATCTAATCAACTCACTGTTCCAGCTAAAAACTTGCAGGTTAAGCCACACAATACAGTTTTTGTTATTGTATAAAGTCAAAGTGTTAAAGTGAAAAGGGTCTTAAAGTAGATTTAAAATCTTAATATTATTCCAAATGTTTCATGAATCCGTTTTCTCCACATGAAAAAGCTCCATGTGACAACATTGAGCGGAAATATCTGTAGCTGCCATTGATTAAAACAAAGAGAAAGAAACAAAATCACCAAAAGTGATCTTGAAAACCTTAGAATCCAGCCCATAATCAATTGAGGCACTTCTACACTGCAGGGAAAGAGCTTTGGAAGAAAAATGACTCAAAAGAGCTTAAATCTAGTCTGTGTGATGCAAAATTCTGTATTTGTTGTACTTCGGCTTTGTACAACAACAGTAGAGAGTACAAGATAATCACTCCTCATCATGATTGTAAAACCAACCAATAAGACACAAATAACATGCAAATACATAATAGCACCATAAATAAACATTAAACGAGCTACTGTGAAGGTGTCTCTGTTTTGTGCGTTAACAGTTGAGATGTTTCTATACAGTAGTTAGTAGTAAGCTCCTGGGTCTAAATGTATTTTTTAGTTGGAGCAGTATGTTTAAACAATATACTGGGGGACAATATAGACTATAATGTGTTCTTTGTAGTGCAGCCAAAGTAAAGTCCTTAAACACTTTTCAGTCAATATTTTCAAATTTGACTGCAGCTTGCAAAAAAAGCTTCAAACAGCATTTTAGGGAAATATACTTTCAAAATGCAATAAATAATCTTGTATGGGCAATGATCGTCCATTATATCTGGCACTGATATAGCAGCATCAGTACTTGTGAACACTTGGAAAGCCCATTGTTTTATTTAACACTGCGGTTATGGCAGCACAATCCAAATCTCTACCTGGTGACACCCCCGTTCAGCAGCTCAGATGATGTGGAAACGTGGTCCGGGTGCGGCGATGATGTCACTGTAGGGCTCCTCCTGCACCAGCTCCACGGCCTGCTGCTTCTTCAGGACCAGAAAACTGTAAAACTTGGCCGCCGCCTGTTTCCTGTTGTTGTTCCTGCACAAATCCAAGAGGCTGACGGACTGCGCCCCCGTTTTATCCATCACCCTCTGAAAATCGAGAAATGAGAAGAACTTTTTGAGGAGTCTTTGTTCTTTTGTTCTACTTTCAGACAGAGGGCGGGAGGCTGTGCCTGTCGGTAGATGTAGATCTGCAGATTAAATCAATTTGCCCAAAACATTATTTGGCTTGGGGTGACAGTGGCTCAGGAGTTTGTCCACGGATTCAATGGTCGCAGTTTGAATCCTGCTCCGACAAGAGCATTGTCTGAATGTGATTTAAGATAAGAAGTCAATTTTTCGTCCAACATGTAGTCACCAATTACAGATACAACTGTGACAATACAAGAGTATTGCAACCAAAATGTGATGCTATAAAACCATGTACGGGGAATCCAAAAGTGCTGTGTAAGCGTAAGGCATAATCACTATTTATTTAACTTTCATTCATATCTTATGTTTGCAATACATATGGGGGTCATTTAAGTTAAGGTTAAGGTATACTTTATTAATCCCAGTAGGGAAAATCGTTCCCTGCATTTGATCCATCCTTAATGCTCCATGGGGCAACCTGTAGGAGTAGTGGGCAGCCAGCGTAGGATGGCACCCGGGGACTCATTTGCCATACAGCCTTTGCTCTGCCCGATCCCGTCAGACCTCGGAAGCTAAGCAGGGAAGGGCCTGGTCGGTACTTGGATGGGAGACCGTTTTGGTAACACCAGGAAGTGAGTGAGTGGTTGGTGGTGGTCGGAGCCTCGCTTCCCTCAGTCTACCCCAGGGCAGCTGTGGCTACAATAGTAACCACCACCAAGTATGGCGTGAATGAATAGTGCAATGTAAAGCGTCTTTGAGTGTCCAAAAAAGCGCTATATAAAACCGTTGCATTATTATTATTAGCATTATTAATATTCATCTCCAGATGTGGAGCCAGGCTAATGGTCAGAAATAAATTACATACCTATTAGTACATGTTGTTAGTGGTAGGAGAAACCGGAGTACCTATGCGGACACGGGGAGGGAGCATGCAAACTCCACACAGAAAGCGGCTCAAACCTGGAACCATCTAGCTGTGAAGCACGAGCGCTAACCACTGCGCCACCGTGCCGCCCACCAAGCGTTTGCTCATGTAAACTAGAAGCACATGCTGAAGTGGATCAGCAGCAGAGTCATTTACGCAATTTTCACTCAGTATTCTCTCATTTTTATATATATCAGATGTTGTGCCCTGAAACTGTAAGACAGGGGAATCTCAGTGCTACTGTATTTGCTATTTTCCAGCTTGCACTCACTATTTAGCCCCCGTCTGGATAAATGAGCCCCATACTGCATACCTAACTTGTTACTCATTTATCTGAAATAAACTATTGAACATTTCAGACCTGGAGTCCGTGAAGCATCTGCTGCGTTCGTTTGTTCCATCGTCGTTCTTCTGGGTCCTGGTCTCCTCCCTGAACCTCCTCCTCCTGATGCCACAAACACACGTGGAAAAATTAGCAATTTCTACAGCAAAGCAATAAGAATAGTCTAAATGTAACGATTAACTCTTTTAACCAGGAAAAGAAAAGGCGTCTCACCTCGTCGTCAGAGTCGTTGTCGTCGTTCTTCTTCTTGTCCTTGTCACTGAGCAGGTCCAGGTCCATGAGTTGGCTGATAGATGGTTCCTCTGGGGGCAGCTCCGACGCCTCCAACTGGGTCACCTCTCCAGTGCCCTGCTGTTGCTCCAGCGTACCCAGCTACAAACCAACCAAGAATCACACCGTGCTAAGGAACACGAATTTACTTACGCTGTACCCACGGGCAGCGCCGGCTCCGAGTCCTGGGCCTTGCGTTTGAGTCCCCTCTGAGATGCAGGGGGCGCCATCACAGACTCGTCCAGGGTCCTGCTGCCCTCCACGGCTGAGGTCTGAAGGGCGCTGGCCTCTTCCATCAACGTCTGGTCTGTAAAGGACACGCAGTCACCAAAAAGTGCAATATTTCATCTATCATGCACCCTTCTGATCTCTGTTGAGTTCATTTTTTGTCCCATGACTCTAACGCCACCCCAAAGGGAGTATAGTGTCTGACTCTTTGGAAGTGTATTAGTCTTCAGTCGATTGTAAATCATAAAACACAATGCGTAGATTACCCATGATGCCCTGCTGCTGCTGTCCCGCGGTCTCCTCTCGTGGCACCTCTGAGTTCTCCAGATCTCTGAGGAACTCGTCCAAACTGTCGGCCTCTCCTCCTTTCCTCCTCTTTCTCAGCTCGTCCGGGACCAGAGGAGTCAGGCATCGGGTGAACATCTGTAGGAACATAGAAAAAACACTATAGTTGTATAGTATATAGTTATACTGAAAATGGGTTTCACATAGACCAATAGACATAAAAAAAACAAGTCACCACCTGGATTTAACAAACTGATATGATCTGGGGTCACTGCAGTCGGTCAGGTTTAGGTTCAGCAACACTATGAGCCCGAAGAATGAGATCAGCTGACGATCTGAACACCCTGAATGACCAGGTTATTCCATCAATGTATTTGTCCTTCTCTGATGGCACGGGTATATTCCAAGATGACAATGTCAGAATGTTGAACCTCAAGTGTTTTTTTTCCCACTTCTTGAAAAAAGTGTAAAAAATAGCAACAAAAATGAGATGAAAACAAAGTTGAAAACGCAACAAAAAATATACAAAGACGTGTAAAAAACACATAATAGAGCAACAAAAAAGTGACAAAAACAAGATGAAAATGCAACAAAAAAACAGTGACAAAAGTGACAAAGAAATTATTAAAAAAAAACATTAAAAAAAAACACAAAAGAGCATGAAAAAGCAATTAAAACGAAGATGAAAAGCAGCAAAAAGTGACAACAATGCAGCAACAATGCGAGGAGAAAGATCTATTTAGATCAGTTTTGCGGGTCTTAGCTTTCAAATGAGGCACTGGCCTCTAGGCTGTAAGAGATTTGAGCAAATGTGGTCGGTTAAGGTGGGGGTTAAGAGGTTTAGAGCCTTCAATAGAACATTTCCAGACAGAATGTGAATGTGAGTCTCTGCATCTGCCTCTTGTCACTCAGAAAATAGACTTTAAAATAGCTCTGCTCTTGAGGGTTAGCGCCAAAGAACCATATGGACCATGTCAGGGAGGAGTCTCCTGTCGGTGACAATCAGGGCTGAACACGATGAGCCTGGGTTTGAAACAAGCCTCAACTCTGACCATGTTCAGTCCAGGCGGAAAACAGTCCTTTTTATCTGTGCATATGAACTGAGCGTATTTAACAGCTCTCTTAATTAAAGATTATACGATTATGGATTGATTGGATCTGCCTTATTGTGATTTTATGTAACCATGAAGCACTTTGAATTGCACTGTGTACGAATTAAGCTCTACAATCACTTTTTCAATCACTTTTCTGTTACTATTTTGTGAATTTTTTATCCCATTATTGCCACACTTTCATCGCTTTTTGTCTCATTTTTCGTCACGATTTTGACACTTTTTTCAAGAAGCTTTTAGACGTGGGTAAAGCTGAACTGGAGAAAATGGTCGGGGTTCAGAGGTTAAATCCTTGTCCAGTAAAACGTATAATCCAGACACTCCTGCTTGTCTGCACGGCGTGTACCTTGAGCAGCCTGTTGTTCCAGAGCGGCTGCGCGGGCAGCGAGAACAGCTTCTCCACGCCGCCGGTCTCCTTCCACATCATCAGTTTCTTCGTGGGCGGGGCCAGGTCCAGCGTGGTGACGATGTCGGAGTAGTCGGACAGCTGAGCGCGGATGGTCTTACTGTCCAGCTCCTTCACACTGTCCACAATCAGCTTCCTCTTACGCTTCGCCTTGGTCTCCTTCACTGAAAAGTGCATACAGGCAAATATCACAGTGGTCACGAGATGATTTAGTGACAGTATTTTTTTTTTACATTTCTGACACGGAATTTGATGTATTTTGCATGTTTTAGTGAAATCAAGACAAATATCATATCATTAAACCAGATTGTAAATGTTTTGCACCTTAAATCATCATAATGCTAATTACATTTTACAATAAGGGGGTCCCGAGTTGTTTGTTGTTTTCCAGCAAAGTTTGGGAACCCCTTTCATAGTGCATTAAATTGTGCTTCTCTCTACAAGTTACAGCGTCTTCATCTTTGTTAAAGCTACAGTCCCCGATTTCCCTCATTTCCAAACAGCGTCAGAGTCCTTTAAACCGCCAGCTACGGCCTCGACTCCCTCACGAACCTTTCTGTGCATCGTGATACTTGTCTTGTAGGAGTTAAAAAAATAGCCCTTCAGTGTCTCCTTTGATTTGTGACGGTTTACAGTGAATTGAACTCAGTTGCATTTGTGCGTTGCTCACGAACATGGCTGCGGTACCTGTGATGTCGATAGGCTCCAGGGCGAAGGTCTCCTCCTCGTTGTGGGTCAAAGCCGTCTGTTCGGCCTGATCCGCCATCGCCGGAAGCGGCTCAGCGGGACCGGAGTCTGGGCTGTCCGGGGCGCCAGCTTTACGACAAAATACAAAGTCTGCATTAGCACGATACAAAAAGTGAATATCACGCATTGGTTTAAATTGAGGAGATGTATCTTTTCGGTTTTCACTCATTTAGACTTTTTTCCTGATCTGACCAAGTTTACTTTGCTTGTTTGATGGCATTTGAGACTAGTTCTGAGGTAATCGCGCTTGAAATAAGAAAGTGAAACTGCCAATGGGATAAGACCAATTTTCTTACCCCATTAGCAAAGAAAATTACCTGGAATAAAGACGAATTGTATTGAAACAAGTCAGAAACATCTCAAAACAAGTTGAATAATCTATGTAAAAGGCTCAATTAAATCTTAACTAGACAAAACAGTTCAAATTTGGATTATTATGCTAAAATTAAGACATTTAACCTCTTAACCCCCACCCGAACTGAGCACATTTTCTCCAGTTTGGCTTTACCCACATCTAAAAGCTTCTTGGAAAAAACAGTGACAAAATAGCGACAAAAACGAGGATGAAAACGCCACAAAAAAAGTGGGAAAAAGCGTGGGGAAAAGGGACAAAAACACAATTAAAAAGAACAACAAAAGTGCACAAAAAAGAACATGTCAGTGAAGCAACAATAACGCAATAAAATGAGACAAAAACGTGACTACAAAAATTACAAAAAAGAGAAGCTTTAAGATTTGGGTAAAGCTGACCTGGAGAAAATGCACTCGGTTCAGGTAGGGGTTAAGAAGTTAAACTAATCTAGTTCATTACTTTTTGCAGTGAAGTTACACCCATAATATATAACCCTAACAGAATAACCTATGAACAACTCTACTGTCATTGAGGCAAAACCCAACACTGACCGGACAGGGCATCAAAGTCGTCATCGTCGTCTCCGTGGTCCTGGGGCATCATCACACTTCCAGGGATGGCAGGAGGGTCGTCGAAAATGCCCCCACCGTCCTCGTTACTCAACAGCTTATCCACTAAAAGGGCAATGGCAAACGATAAATGGTCTCAATTCAAACCCCGCCTACATTAAGACCTGATTTCATCTTTGTAGCACTTTCTTGTATTTTCAAAGATTTACAAAAAAAATTGTCCCTTGAGAAGTGAAGAGATATAATATTTTTATACGATGTTTTGTTCCTTTGGCTATTTAGCAAACTAACCAAAAGTTGTCATTCAGTGCAGAAAGGTGTGGTTTCCTCAGAATCTTTTGTTTCAAGACACAGCAACCCCCACCCGGTCCACTGGCCATTTGGACAGAAGGGGTCAAATTACGACGGAACTGAATGGACAGCTTTGGGGAGCCAATGGGAAATCTTGTGGACAATGGAATGTGGAGTGCTGTGCTTCCCCAGGAAGAGTCAGTCTGATCATGGGAACGATTGGAGGCAGACTCACGATGGATAGGAAAAACAGAATTCTGTATTAAGATGACATGTTAGGGAAATAAACGTTTAACTTGTTTAACTCCTTGATGTGTCATCAATTCCTGGTATTTAATTATTAGTTTATGTAGAGTAGTTTTTGACGACTCTCAACTCCTCCTCCAGTTTGAATACGCGGTGTTGTCAATTAAAGGTAATGTTAAATAGGGAAAAAGTAACCGCCGTCGTAGCGGTACTATTTTATTGTGTACAGCGACAACACAGGAAAACGGCTGGTTTTCTTTATGTGGTGACCCCGGGAGAACTGCAGGGGGTGCTGAAGAGCCGTCAAACGGAGACGCGACGAGGTTCGGTCTTCGAGAAAAAAACCCATTTTGCGTTAGAAATACCAGGTTCTTTCTTCCACATCATACAACAACAATTTCATGGACGTCATTCTAGCTTATGCTGCGTTTACACATAAGCACGATGCGTTACGAATGCCACAAATGCACATTCGTGGCCAAGGATCACGAATTTGATGATTCGGGGTCGAGGTTTCACGCGCCGCCACTAACTGTTGCGACCTGTTACTACGCGTTACGATTAATGGCACGAATTATTACGCACGGTCACGAATATGCGTCCCGCGCTGCTGCGTGGTGTTGCGCGCTGCTGCGTGGTGATGCGCGCTGCCACGGGATGTTACGGGTCACTGGGAATATTCGCGTTCTGTCCGAAATCTGTCAAGAATTAGGCGAATGTGGAGTGATCTTCTTCCACCGGGTTGGAGGCGGAGCAGAGGCCGTGCTCTCCCCTGAGTCATTGGGCTCGTCTGGCTCCAACTCCCGAACATCAGGTACAACCCAGGAGGAAGAAACACTATCAGCACCTCGAGGAGCGGCAGTGGCTCGGGTGCTGAAAGTGTTTCTTCAGGTGCTGTCCGTGACTTGGAGCGCGGATTGGCCGACTTTGTGACACTTTTCCTTGACATAGCTACTGCAGGTACCAACATTTACTTTGGGCGTAGCGTGGGTTTCTGTCAATTTTGAGCGTGAAAACAGTGATTCTGCTCCACGAATGCTCCACGAATGCTCTACGAATGATCTACGAATGCTCTCACGCTGAATTACGAAGCGCCACTCCTCCTCACGAAAGGACACGCTCCGTTGCGAACTCCACGAACAGAGGGTGATTCGTGACATTCGTGGAAGATTTTTTGACAGACAAAAACTTTCTCCACGAACGTCACGAATGTCACGAACTGTTGCGTTCTGTTAAGAATCCCATTGAGATGCGTTAAGTCACGTCACGAACGTCACGAATGACGGAAAAATGACATTCGTAACGCATCGTGACTATGTGTAAACGCAGCATTAAGGTAAGACTGCTTTTGACCTCTACTATTGTGTGAGTCTCAAAGTACGTCTAGTTGGCATATTTTTCCAAATTTTAGATTACTTTTTAACGGAGTTGTCTGTTGTGTGGTGTAATCTGTGAATTGATGGTGGAATTAAGGAAAGAAACGTTATAATTTGATATCTTAGATACCACAGAAGACAAAATAAGTGGGATAAACTGAAATTACGAGTAATTAACGGGCTGCGCGTTGGGTTTTACCCCTGTAAAAGCTGAAATGCACGTAGGCAGAATCGCCCAAGGCCGTGGACGCACGGTCTGAAATAAAACGTTGAAATAATCGTAGACAGATTTGGGGTCTGTCTAAAAGACGGGTTGAAGGCCCTTAGAACGGTGATTCTATAAATAGGTTGAAGGCCTGAGAAACGGGGTTTCTTGAATTCTATATATTAGCCTTTGTTAGCTTTCGTTAGCTTCGTTAGCTTAGTGCGCTAGCATACAGCATGGTTAGCTTAGTGCGTTAGCATACAGCATATTGTTGATAAACGTGTACTAAACCCACACATGTGTTAAACCCAGCTCGGTGTGTGGACACTGAAGGCTGTTCTGTGTAGTAGTGTAGGATTTTATTGAAGTGTGGTGCATGGTTTGTTTTCAATATGATCTGTTTGCTGTTGGTGTGCGAGGTTGCTAAGTTAGCTCTGAGAACAAAGGATTAGCTTTAGCATTTAGTTTTTTCCATGTGGTACTGTTATTTGGCTGTTGTTTTGTAATACCGCAGTTTCTGGCCGCCATCGCTGTAGTGCAACCGTATGGCCTCTAGGTTTTCGTTGAAAGGCATCGGACTTTAGGCACATTATACTATTTAACGCGTGTTTTTATTTTTATACACTTATCTGATTTTGTTGATCGGAGGGGGAGAATACTACATTGTTTTGGTTGTTCTTGTTAGTCTGTTTGGTTTTTTGTTAACTGTTGTTTTGTTTGTGGAAATTATTGTGTCTTGTTGTCTCTTTGTGTAATGTTCTTTTTATTGTAGAGTGACTGAGTGTGTCCGGAGTGACACTAAAAGTGCATTTGCTGTGTCTGCATTTGTGTAGACGCAGCAAAGGACTGATTAAACGGGAAGTGATGGACGCATTGGGAAAGTGGCCATTTTCCTTTGTGCCCAGACATCCGTGTAGGAGGGTAAGTGGAGAAATTGCTCCGCCCCTCATTGCAAAACAAAAAGTAGAAAAAAGAACATTTTTTGACCAAATTTCTTGTTTTAAAGGTTATTGTTTTAAAAGTTATTATTTTTGTTTTGTTTTTTAATAGAGAAACATTTCTGCTGATGGTAGTTATGTCTCCACAGCATACATTTGAAGGACAAGTATCTACAATTAGTGTGAGACAAATGCTATTATTTTTTTAAGCCTGTGATTAACGGAGCATTTAGGGCTCTGAGAGATGTTGCTAAAAAATTAGAACCTCTCTCCACACGGTGGCGCCATGGAATGAAAACTGAAGCAGGGAAGACCTGTCGTGAGTTTGAATACATTGATTGAAAGTACAAACCACTATTGATTTAGAGTTTAAGTTGATCTTTATGCGCCATTTTGGACGCATTACCAAAAGTTATGAAGGAGCAATTATGCAAAATTCAAATTATTGTTAAAGACAACCAAATAAATTAATGAATACATTTTGAGAATGCCCTTGACCAGAAGCGAGAGCAAAATTGAACTGAAATAAATGAGTGCAACTTTTAAAGGTGCAGCTTAAAGGAGCGAGTAATGAAAGTAATAATGAAAAAAGAGTAATAATGAGTTTACTTGAATGTGCAGTGACCTGTGGGTGTGGTGTTGGTAATTGTGGCCAAGGATTGTTTCAGACGAGATGACCAACAACGTTCGAGGAGATCGAGGCGTTTACAACAACGCTGATGGGAACCATGCTACTCTGATCATTGGCAGCTGCTGGGTTCAGTGGCATGGGACGGCAGAACTCTGTTACCTGTGAAGGTGAACGGACAGACTCTTGACGTGCTGGTGGATAAAGGTGAACGACACTCATCTGTGAACTATGAGACTGTGATCATTAACGGACACCATCTACTGGGTGGATACAGGAAGACCACCCAAAACCTTTCACCAAGCCAGTGCCTAGTCAGCTCACAGGACTGAATCTGACACGCCAACTCAGACTCCTGTTTCTCTCCTCGGATGTGATATGCTGATGACAGTGAGAGCAACAGTTTTGTGCTCTCTGAATGGACTAACAGTGACTTTTCCCTGATTGGACAAACACCTTGCTGTCTGACAGTGGTTGCTGAATGCAGATATATCTACTGGGAAGAGCTGAAGGACTGTACAACTGACATTTGACCTTGGATCAAACGTTCACTTTGCCAAAGCCACCCACCCATTGATCACTGTACTTTAATATGATATAGAAAAGCTTTTAAGACTAACCTTAGTGGACATGAATGGTCCTTTTAAAATAACAAAATTAATTAGGCAAACGAGGTGTGACTGTGTACTGTTTACACCCTATAGAACAATAATATGATGTGTTTATAACTCGTTTGCTCTCTCTCCTGGACAATAGGCTAAAGAATTTGTTCCATGACCAAAGCGTGAGTGAAACAAAAGATTGGTAAGAAATTGAAGTTTCTAAAATGTCCTGTACTCTCCATCCATGTATGCCTACTCTATAGACATTAATGCTAGACTTATGTCCGTTTTGGGACATCATTCCACGACACCATGATAGAGAATTACGTGTTTATGAACTGACTGAAAATATCTTAATGCACCAGATAAAGATGGTCTTTAGGACCTACTGATGCTGGTTTATTTACTAAATTGAATCGATGATCTTTCAGTTACAACTAAATGCATTTGTCTGAATGTTTTAATACAAAATTTGAATTTGATGCCTTAGAGGGCATTGACATGTGATAGAACTGTGAAAAAAAAAAAAAAAAGCTGATGTGAATTGGGTTTCGATCCTTTCTCTTGCTCTGCTCCTGGCGTCAATCCGTGAGCAGATCGAGAGGAAACTTTTATGACCTTGACAGGCCATTTTGGGGCCTGAGATCAGACTCCTCTTTGATTCCACGGGAATCCAGTGGACACTGATCTTGAAAATGTATGTTATAATCCCTATTGAAACCATCTACACTCATTAGTTTGTGTACTCAGGTTGGAGGTGACTGTTATTCTCACTTTGGGAGCCGCTGAGAGCTCCTTCCCAAGCCTGTCTGACGGTCCTCTGCCGCGATTGGACTGCACCAGTGCTGGTGTGATCCCTTTTGGGGACACTCCCTGGACCTCACATGCTGTCCGGGTCGCGAACCTGACGAGTGGTGTCCACCTCTCACTCGCCCTGTCGACCCAATTCTTCCCACTTTCAGCCTCCCTGGCCTGCACCTGACATTTGTTATTTTGCTATTGTTTTCTTTGTGTTATGTAGGTGCCGGAGGTATTTACCTCCAGTGCAATTTGAGTTGGTTTGTTGTGTTTCCTGTACAAGGATTGAGGTCTCACTTGTTTATGCATGTTACGTGACTCTTTTTTGGACTGAGTGTCCTCAGTCCAAGAGGGGGTGTTACTTATGTGGGGAAATTATTATAATTTGGTTTATTTTGGCATGAGAAGGAACTGATACACATATATCTAAATGACAAGACAAACGAAAACATAAAGTGACGAATTGACAAATGTTATGGCCAACTAAGATTTCAGTTTCAGATAGGTAAATCAATTTATAATACTCTGTTTTTTACGTTTGCTGTGATTCTGAAGTGCACACAGAATCTGTGGTAAATGTGGGAAACAGAAGCTAAAAGAGAGTTTTTCTCTGTAGATTAATGAAACCTGAATTTCTGAATTTTCCAGATAAAATTGACCCTAGCATTCCAACAGATAAATTAAGTTAAATAGGTTTTTGAGTCCAGCCATAATTTGCAAGATTAGCTGGCATGGTCGTTCTAACGGTGAGCGGCCCTGATGAGAATTTTTGTTTTTGTAATTTTCGTCTGTTCTTTTGTGTTTCTGTTACAGATCTCTGTTGGTTCCTTGTCTCGGTGGGTGCTTGTGAGTGGTCGTAATTGTGAGTTTTTGACCCAAATTAATCAATCAAGTTTTATTTCTAAAGCGCCTTACAATAATCAAAGTTGACCACAGCATAATGATGTAGAAAAAATAGCGGACGCTGAGGGAGCATGAACCGAGACAACGACCTGACAGAATCAATACGGGGAGGAATTCGAGAGCCCCTCCCGAGCGGAGGAGCTCCCGCTTTGGCCCCATCGGCCCCTCCTCCATATGTACAGAGCGGGGCGTTCGGCTCCACTTTTTACCCCCAGTTAATAACCCTTCATGGACTGGTGGACGTGGCGGCTGCGAACTTGTTATCAGCGGAAGAGCATAAAAAATGGCCATGCCCGGGTGCCCGCCTAAGTCTAACTCAGCGACCTTGCCTGAGCGGACTTACCATCGAGGGTCTACATTAAAAACACCAGGACCTGTTGGACGCTCCCAGATACTTAGGACCTTTTGAAGTGACTCAAAGGACTGCCACCGCAGTTAAGGTAGAGGGGCGTGACACCTGGTACCACTGGTCACACTTGAAGCCCTGTTCTGAGAAAACCGGCTTACTGGACTCATACGCATCCCGGACGGTTGACACATCCTGACGAATATGGTAGTGGGTCTAACAGCCCCACTGAAGGGGGTGGGGGACACCAACCCCGACCCACACGGTCACAAAGACATAAAAAAGACTAACAAATATGGACTTAAGGCCTGGGTTTTAAAACCAGGACCTTTTAAGGTGTCCATACGGGGTGTGGGGCCTGACACTTGCTCTTTGCTTGCTCATCATACCAACAGTAATAAAAATAGACGATCCACATAGTGGTGAGGGACGGGTCAGAGGACACCCTATCAAAGAATTGAAATTGGCCCTCTACAAGGTATACAAAGACGTAGGTAAAACACCTGGAGAAAATCTGGCCATCTACTGCAACAATGCAGGTACAATGTTGGTGAAAATGAGAGAAGCCGTGTCGGACCAACACACCCTAGATTGGATCACCCATTGTACAGAAAAAATGATAAAAACATGGGAAAACAAAGAAGGAACAAAATACGCTGTTTTGAAACCTGTGATTTATGATGTATCTAACATGTCTGTTTCCACAGAGGGAGATGGATCTAGGAAGCGACGGTCTTTCAATATGGGGGGTCATACACCAGGAGAGAATAAATGGGTAAAATTAGCTAAGCACACGGCCATGATTACCAACTCAACCCTGCAGGTGGGAAACCGTACCCTCGGTCAATCATACGTACCTTTCTCTGATAACGGCGGCCGTAAGCCCCTGTTCGGAGATGGGAAAGGATTTATCGCCACGCTGATCCCTATGATCGGTGTGGCGTCCTCCATGCAGCGTCTAAATGAGGTATGGTGGATCCTGGAGGACCTAACTGAGGTAATGGGCGACATCTTGGACCAAATGGAACGGAGTCCAGAACTTAAGGCAGTGGCTGTTGTGGTTATGCAAAATAGAGTGGCGTTAGACGCCATGTACGCTGAACAGGGTGGTATGTGCGCAGCAGTTGGCCTTGACCACTGCTGTACATATATTCCCCGACGAAACTGGCGATTGGACAGCCATTAAAAATAAAGTAAAGGAACTCAAAGACTTCCTCGCGTCTCAAGAAGACCAGGGTCCTCAGTGGACCTGGCTAAATTGGTTAAATTCCGGTTCCTGGATCCATATCCTTCAAAAGGTGGGTATTCTTATAGGTGTAATGCTCTTGTTTTGTTGTATTTTGTTTTGTTGTGTTGTGCCTCTCATTCGCAGCATGGTCTCCAGGGCTCTGGGTTCCACTGGGGGCATCTATACGATGGGTGATGCGTCCCAGGGGGACACGGAGCTCGGGACAAGGGAAACGCCAGAAGGGGGTGGTCCCAGCCTGTACTTGGAAAGAGTACGGCAGGCTTTGAGATATGAATGGAACGACCCCCGACAAGGCTGTGATGGAGAATATTGTGGTGGAGATAATATCTAAACAACACTGTTCGGTGTTGTTGCGCTTGCTGTGTTTTGTGTGCAGGAATGTTTATTTTTGTGTCAATCAGAGACGGTCCCAGGGGGACGTAAAAGTTGACATGTACCGTTGACACGGGATAAAAACCAGCTAAGTTCCGCCTGGAAAGATTAGTAAGCGGAAGTTACACATGGGAAGAGAGAGATGATTTTGAAACCACTCAGCGGCTGGTTGAGTATGCCCTACATACAGTGAACATGTTTTTTTGGTGTTATAATATGTGAAATTGTACTGTGATTTTTGATACAGGCTGTACTTTTGTGAACTTGAAAATATTATGGTTTTGTTGTCCTCCTTTGGGAGGTCAAAAAGGGGGTCTGAAGAGATATAATATTTTTATACGATGTTTTGTTCCTTTGGCTATTTAGCAAACTAACCAAAAGTTGTCATTCAGTGCAGAAAGGTGTGGTTTCCTCAGAATCTTTTGTTTCAAGACACAGCAACCCCCACCCGGTCCACTGGCCATTTGGACAGAAGGGGTCAAATTACGACGGAACTGAATGGACAGCTTTGGGGAGCCAATGGGAAATCTTGTGGACAATGGAATGTGGAGTGCTGTGCTTCCCCAGGAAGAGTCAGTCTGATCATGGGAACGATTGGAGGCAGACTCACGATGGATAGGAAAAACAGAATTCTGTATTAAGATGACATGTTAGGGAAATAAACGTTTAACTTGTTTAACTCCTTGATGTGTCATCAATTCCTGGTATTTAATTATTAGTTTATGTAGAGTAGTTTTTGACGACTCTCAACTCCTCCTCCAGTTTGAATACGCGGTGTTGTCAATTAAAGGTAATGTTAAATAGGGAAAAAGTAACCGCCGTCGTAGCGGTACTATTTTATTGTGTACAGCGACAACACAGGAAAACGGCTGGTTTTCTTTAGAAGCGCTTTATCTGTCTGTGAAAAGTGCTGTACATCTATATTGTGCCTTTAAAACTATAAAATGTGCTCTTTTTACAACATGGATTGGTGGATTGAACTACGTTACCCAGCATGCCCCCCTCGTGGCTCTCCATGGGGTTTTCTCCGAAGTCGTCCTTGTACTGGTCGTACTCGAGGTGGTTGGATTTGTCCGTCTGATTGGCTGCGCCCTCCGTCTCCAGCAGCAGGTTGGAGGCTGAGGCGCCCATGATGTCCACTTCAAACACGCTGCCGTCCCGCATCATCTCACGGTCGTCCATCCCGAAATCGGCTGATGAAAGTAAACGGCAAGCTACTTTTATGCAAATAAAAACATCCCAGAGCTGGACACTTGTGCGACTATGCGAGTTCACCCAGGAGAGTTAGCAAAGATGATATTGTGAAGAAAGTGTACGTAAAATGTGAGTCATTAAGCGTGTGTACAAATGTAGAAAGTCTTTGCCGAGTTACCGAGAAAGGCCCACGGGTTGGAGATCCCTGATGTACCGTGTAGAGTGTGTTTTTTGAGAATTTCCGACTGAACGAGCGTCTAAACTTACAGAAGTCATTGTCCTGCAGCAGGCTGAGGTTGCCCACTTCCTCTCTCATTGTGATCTCCTCCGCTCGGCTCTGGTTCAGGTTGAACTGTTGAGCCACGTCAAGATCACTGGACCACAACAAGAAAGCACATCATTTATTAGTCTCCTGCGGGAGAAATTTGTTTTAGTACAGGGCAACTGCTCAAACTTACACACATACCGTACACATGAATAAAAAGCACTAAAAAACACAAACCCCACATGGTCACCTCCTCTGGCTACTCTCCAACTCACTGTTTATGAGTGAGAGGGAGGGATGCATGAGTTCTTGCACCAATACTATCACAAAACGATCCTGTATCTTCTTCGAGAGTGCATGAGCATGTACTTTTTACTATTCATTTTGAATCAATAGATCCACAGCCCTAGAAATGGTTCCTAGGCCCTGTACTGTGCCTGCTCCTGACAGGTCACCCGGAGTAAACATTCTAACAAAAAAGATGTACTGTGACAATTTTTTGTCATATTGACTGATCTTGATTCACTTTCATTTTTCCATATAAAACATATACATACATTTTCCATTGAGCTACACCCAATGGAAGATTGGGTGTAGCTCTACCAACTGCGACAGTCTCTCTTTAAAGGTAAATAAATCTGACTGTCATCAGCGTAAAAGTAGAACAATGCCGTGTTTCCTCAGGATGGAGCCTAAAGGAGGCGTATAGAGGGAAAACAGCAAAGGTTCAAGAATGGATCCTCGTGGTACCCCACTTGACAACGGGGGAAACAAATTCTCCAAGAGCAACACAGAAGGATCTCCCAGTCAAATATGATCTGAACCAGTCCAGTGTAAATTAGACGCATGTAACGTACTCCTTTGTGCGACAGAGAGGTGCTCTGAGTTTTCAAAACAAAGACTAGAGGTAAAAATAATTTAAATGTGATAATTTATATGTCATTTACCCCTGTTATGGACCAAAGCATTTAAACTCAGTTGCACTCACTCTAAATCGGGCAGCGGTTGGTCAAAATCGTGAAACTCTTCCGGGAGCGTGATGGCGTTGTAGGCGGCTTCTCTGTTTTCCTCTGGCAGATCCACCACACCTGAAACACACCAGAGAGTACAATATTATCAACCGCCTTTTTACTATTAAATACTAATAATATAGTTTTGAGCTGTGAGTTAAAACCTGGTCTGAACGCCATCTTGATCTTGATGAAGGCCTCGTTGCAGTCTGCCAGCAGATACTTGGCCTTTCTGTGGTAGATCCTCACCACTCCCAGAAGCAGGTGCCCCGACGTGCGCAAAGCCATCTTCACCTGTTTACCAGCGAAAGCAAGCATCACGCGAGACTGAGACGGATTATAGTTGAGCTCATGTACTCTATGCTCTTAAACAAACAGGCCTGAGTGTAACCCTGGTGCTTTTATGTGTGAAATATGGTGTATTGAATTATGTTGGTACGAGGCCCTTCGGCACTTCAATGCATAAACATAAATCCACTTTCTCTTGGTGCACAAAATGCACTTGTGCTGATGGGCTAAGATTGGCGTCACATGACTTGCACTCAAAAAGGCATCCTTCAGAAATCCCATTCTGTAGAACAAGGCACATCTCTGTTTTGCACACTGAGGTTATCATGTGGGTATACAAAGGTCTGATTCTCCAGGGCAAATGTTCCTCATAGATTAACCTGGATTGCATTTCCACACTTGGAACCTCAGAGGGTGATGAGGAGGAAAAGGTAACAGACAGGAAGGAAACAAATAGAAGGTTAAAACAGGGCTTAAGCTATAAGGGAAATTGTTGTAAACTTATAACCTGTTTAGTACTTTTTATTGTAGTAGAGACTGTATTCGCCTCGCCTGTGTGACCGTGACGTTGGATCGTAGTCGCAGCTCATCAGCCGTGCTTTGTTTAGTCTAATCACAGCATCTACATAGCGTATAACGAATGTGTAGAAGTTTTAATGATTTTGCTGCATTATTCTATCACCAATTAATTTCTATGTCTTCTCCCCAATACTGATGTTGTTTGATTGTCCGAGCTCCACATGTACCTTTGGTGAAATGATGCTCTCCACGCTGCTCTCCAGGTTGCACTCGAACACATGCGCCTTGGTCAGCTTCTTGTCCCAGTGGGCCGCCAGCCAGATTTTAGCCAGCGGCCCCCGTTTGCTCAGGACGAAGTGGGCGTAGAACATTGTCCCGACACCGTTTCACCTCAGCGGGGGAGGGGGGGGAGGGCCGAGGGGGGAGAGGGGTCCTGTGGGAAGAACAATAAATACAATTTTATCACATGATTCAAAAACTAAACAAAGCGTGACAGCTGAAAAGACTGCGGCTCTTTGAAGTTCGTAAGTGGACATTCATCACAGCTGTCAAGGGAGTTTGTTCTGCCTATAGAGGACTGATTATGCATTATCTTTACGCTCTTTAGTTTCAGCCCCTTAAAACAAAAGGTCTCACACAGGTTCAGATGTTAGGCTTTTTGATAAGTCCTTTTAGTGAAACAGGAAGAAGCCTCCCTCTCTCTTGGTACAGCTTAATTTTTCACCAACAATTTGGTTTCTGTGTTCCACATTGTTTTTCTGGACACTTTTGTACGTCTTTGCCGTGTTTTTGTGGAGGTTTGGTGGATTTGTTTACTTTGAGAGTAACTATGGTCCTGAAGAAAGGAGCTTTTTAAAAGTAAACAAAATGATAGCTTATCGGCTAAACCCATTTGAGGCCTACACATTTCTTCTTCTGAGACACTGAAGAGGCACCAAGAGCCCCCACACCTGCAGCACAGAGGAGGCGTCACAAGAGGAGCTACAGGAAACAAGTAAGGGACAAACGAGGAGATGGTGAAAGACTGTTGTGGAGCGGAGGGAGCTGCAGGAGGAAGAGGAAGGAGGAAGAGGAAGGAGGAAGTGGAGCTGACCAGTGCAGGACACCACGCTCTGAAACAGAGACAAACCCAGGAGGCGGTGCGCCGTTTCAGAAGATCAGAAGAGACAGCGTCAGAGGGCAGCCAGCCAGGTTTCTTCCGAGTGCTACAGTTCCCCCGAACCTCCAAGGTCATGTGGGTCAGGACTAACACCTGAACACTATTTCGTTGTACAATGACAATAAAGCACTTACTTACTTACTTACTTACTTAGTGTAACGAGGGAGTTTACTTATGACATGTTACGCTTTTTTCCAATGATTACGTTGCTATTAGTATTAGCATTCACACGCAACCTTACATATGATTAAATTGTATCCCTTCTTATATACGCAGTGTTGATACATTAAGGCTTTTAAAAAATATGCTAAGATCATGGTTACTTGAGAATGTATTTTATTTCTTGCTGCTTTTGTGCTGCCATTGTAATTCTGCCTGTGTGTGACTGTCCATGGTGTTGATGTGTAGTGCATGTGTGTGAGATCATACGAATGAACTGTTTTACCATTTTTTAGGCTAACTATTGTTGTTGTTCTTGTGTATTGTTTGCTGCTCGCAATCTACATCTTGCCCAAGGGACTAGGGTTGAAAACTAACTTTAGAGCTCAAACTGGCACATTTACAGAGGTGTTGAATAATGTGCATTGTCCCTGTTAAAAAAAAAAAAAAAATAGGCCAACCAAATCTTTAAAGCAATCAAAGCACTTTGTACCTTCCATACAGTAGGAGCCTTATAGCCGACATTAGGCCTATTCTCCTCCATGGCAGAGTCGAGCCAAGCTAAAATATCAAACTACTGATGCTGCAGAGTGATGTCATCCCGGGTTTACCTCCTCCACAGCAGTCAGGCAACAAGCCAGCGCGTGCAGATATAAACGCTCGCTCTGGTTCATTAGCGTGAGTCAATACAGGGACGATCAAAGCAGACATCACTGCAGATTCAAAAACATGGGCCGTGATTCCAACAGGTGAAGCTGCGGAGGAGCTCTAGCCTCGCACGCCCCTTTTCCAAAATCCCCCCCAAAAACAAGACCCGTTTCTGTCCCCTCGCCCCGCAGACTAACGCCTCGTGAGTGTATCTAAAGCCCACACTCCTCACCCGTTAGCGGGTTCTCCCCGGTACCGGCCGCAGTCCAGCTCGCGGTAGGTTTTCCATCATCATCATCATCATCATCGCTCCTCTGCAGAAGAAGGACCAAGATGGCGTCCTGCACCGGGATTGGACGGACCGGGAGAGCGGTGCTGATGCTGGGCACGGACAGGGAGGGAAGGGGCTTCAGACCGGTGAGGTAATGCCTGGTGAAGCTGTCTTTATGATGAGAACATTCTTCTTGAGTAAACTCGTTTCGTTTAGCCTTGGACAGTCAGTCTCGCCACCAAAGTTTCACTTTCTCACTGGGAAGTCAAATAGAAAAAAAAATACGCTAATAATACGGCAGCAGTTTAACATTTACTTCTTCCTGGCTATAAATAATCACTTTATAAAGATAAAAAATGTTTAAAAAAAATGCCAATATTGAGCCTAAATCTTTATTTGGATCAACCACAAGAGGGCAGCAACGATACAAGTTAAAAGTTAAAGTGACAAGTACATTTTCAGTGTTGGGAAGAATACTTTGAAATTGTATTTAGTTACAGAATACGGATTTCTCGACTTAAAATGTATTTGGTGACATGTTCCATTACTTTGTCTAATCCGAGTACTGTATTCTAAATACTTAGAATACTTTCACATTAATTTGCATAATATTAATGCATAAAAGCGGCATAAAGATTAAGAAGATGTTGAGTCAACACTGTTACAAACTTATTTACTTATTTATTTTCTTTCTCTTCTCATTAATGTTACAATTATGAAACTGAAATGTAATGATTGGGTACTGTGATGTATTTCTTTGATATCAAGAAAGTAACTGTACCTAAAATGAGTATTCTAAATAGGCTACATATTCTAAATGCATGTATTCATTACTACCCAACACTATCGGCTACTTATATAGTGAGGTTTTCACGGCTGTATTTCAGATCATTTTAAGAAGAGGCAGCATTAAGCCGGTTCGAACATTTCTCCCAGTGCCACCGTACATTACGCCTAAAAATCCATTACAACAAACTGGGGAGAGTCAACGAAAAAACTTGTAGTGGCCAAAAAAATAATAATTCTCAAAGAGTCTCATTTGGTCCTTGAGCTGTTTGGAAACAACAAAAGAAAGAAATACAGCTTTTCCTTTTCAAAAACAGTACTCATTGAGCATCTCCTCCTGATAACACTATGAACATGAAGTTTCTCTTTCTCATCCTCGTGTGGATCATCAGTTTGCGGCGGCTCCAGTCCCAATTAGGCTATACCGTTTGTTCTCGGCTTTTAGTCGGTCTCACAGTCCACAGAGTCTCAAAGGAGTCGCGCCTTTGGTGTGATGAGCTCTGACAGGCCCCCCCTCCCCCTGCACCACCAGGCCGCACATCTGTAAACAAAGACTTCTAATTAATGGCGAAGAGATGTTTAAAGGGTATCCATTTATATCCATTTATATAGATGGACCTCTCACTGGTATTTCCTCTTTCAATAGTGTATAAAAGGCCATTGTTGAGGGTGGACTTTAGTGAAGAACTATAGGATTAAATCAATGACTGCTGACTTTTTAAATTCAAGATAACACTGAATCTTTTGTTTTTACTTTATATCTTTACTTTATATGCACATTCATCCCATTTTTTGATATTACTGGTCTCTGTGTGATCTGCAGTTTAAAGGCATTTTGGATTGTACTATCGTCAAAACAAAACCGGCTCCTAATGACCACCTCGACACAGAAAAGGCTATTTCTGCAGAGGGTAATTAAAGAATGGCTTTGGATGAGGACTTAACCTATTTAAATCTCATATTTGGCTGCCTTTTAGTCAACATCTCCATGGAGACGAGCCGGAGACGTCCCGCTCCCAGTGAAGTTACAAGGCAGGTCTGAGGAGAGGTGAGCAGCTCCCAAAGAAACAACAAAACAAGCTGTAATAAAATAAAGGTAGTGGATATTTAGCCGTCTTTTAGTTTGTTTACGCTGTTGTGCTGTTACTTGCGCCCAGTTTGTATCACGTGATTAGATCTTGGTGATTATAGTTTCTGCGGGCGAGACAGTCTACAGTGAAAATTTTAGATTTCATGACAAAAATGACATTAGTGCCTTATAGGATTAGGGTTATTTATAAAAAAAATTGCACTAACCATGGCGTATATCGGGTGGTAAAGTGAATGGACTGACGAATTTGGAGCAAGTCCTGGCAAAAATAGCATAAATAATGTCCACTGCCTAAAATAAATGCTTGTATTTTATTCTATTTATTGGCTAACATTCTTCCTGTTGCTACTGGAGACCGGTACAAAAACAAATGCAACTGTACACTGTGCTATTGTGTGTTCATGTGACAAACACACCTGATCTTATCTGATAAACAAATGCTCAAACGTCTAAAATGTTTCTCATAAAATACCGGGCAAATGCAAACCCTTGTGTCCCGTGAAGAAACACTGATCTCATGGTAGTGGCTGTTTGTGCCACTTTTTTGACAGCTGTAAAAAATATTGTAGATGAATATTTTTTTAAACTTATTCAACTTTTTTTTACATAATTATGTTAATCTACTGCCGTTCTGCACAAAACTACCAAAGTTTGAAAAAATATCCAAAACGAACACACACAACTGTTCCTTTTTCATATACATTTTTGGACAGAAATTGAAAACACCCTTGGGTATGTCATAGATCTGTAACAACTTTGATTTTCTGTATTTTTAGTTTTTATGTAAAGTTGAGTTTTCACATTTTCTCCCTAATCTCATGTTAGGGGCTTTTCATGCCACTTTTTTGACTGTAAAAAGTAGATGAACATTTTTTCAAACATTTTTCACATAATTATGTTAATCCGTTCAGTTCTGCACAAACTACCAAAGTTTGAAAAAATATCAAAATATGTTACTATTTTAGAGTCAATAATAAAAAAAAAATGACTAAAAAACAACAACACACAAAATGGCTCATTGTTCATTATCAAAAGTGAGTTTGGGCAGAATGTGGATTTACATTTTAAAACACCCTTGGGTGTTACATTTTAAATTGGCTATAAAATAGTAAAATATTTTGATATATCGAACTTTGGTAGTTTTGTGCAGAACTGAAGTGGATTAACATAATTATGTGAAAAAAGTTTGAAAAAAAGTTCAGCTACAATATCTTTACAGCCGTCAAAAAAGTGGCATTAAAAGCCCCTAACATGAGATTACGGTGGTACATTTGTACGGGCTGCATCAATGACAAATATAAAATGTTAAAATTATATTTTGAAAATGTTGGTCAAAATTGTAGCAAAACATTATTCAAATATCTCAAATATGGAAAAAGTTATGGCCAAATTAAGAGCAAAAAATGTTGCACGAAACGCTCCAACTGAACACGAGGGTTAAACGAGCGTAGTTTTATTGTGTCGATAGTTTCATTAACAGTCAGACAATCGGAACTTTGTCAATTTGGTCTCGTTCGGGAGTTAACGCTGAGGACGAAATTAGCTTGGGACAGTTCTACAAAAGTCAGACAGACTAATACACTGGACCCCTTTCTCTGTTCACAAAAAGTCCAGGAAACGCTGAACCATCCCACGGAGGGCGGCCACAGGGGAGCGGACTGACCCCCCCACTGTGAGGCTGGGTATATTTCACTGGATCAGGCCTTTGTGAAGTGAATGGGCTCAGCTCTGTGTCCTGCACCACTGTAATCTGACAGACTGGTCTTATTTAGGGACCACAGAGGGGGTCCCGGCTCCACACACTTTTTTATTTTTTATTTATTTATTGGTTTATTTGGTCGGGACAGTGCATGTTAATGAACGTACATGGGTCGCATGCATGTAAACAAGCCACACCGGATTGTAGCTTTGGGCTAATTTGCGTCTGTTGTCCCCCATCCACACTCTCAAACCCACTCCCATTCATCCTGGCCCATTGTACATGTTTTTAGTCCACTGCAAAATGTCCCGATGTTTCACAAGTTTAATCAATTCTTCTTCACATATTTCTGGTTAGTAAAACATGATTAAAACTTATTATACATAAATCTTAAATAGCATTGTTGAAGCTTAAGTTGTGCCTTTTCTATTAGTAAATAGCCCCCAACGTCTTAAACATTAGAAATTATTGTAACATCAACCAAAGAACCAAAGTACAGTAGATAAAGTAGGGTTGTATAGCTTTCTCTTACAGTGACATTTGTACTGAGTAAAGTTTTCAGTGTTTTTAAAACTTTTCACACCAAATACCACCCCATGAAATATTTGACCTTCCCAGTACCTCCAGGCCAAATCAAAACGGAATCAGGACTAAATAAGATCTGAATCTGGACCGAGGTAACACTTTATAATAATAACTGCACCTTATTTAGCCTCAATACATGATGAGTTAACACTACATTCATCATGTAGTTTTTAAGTGTTAGTCACACTTAACTAATGAATTATTCACGATGAATTAAGTGTTAACTCATCATTTATTAAGGCTAAATAAGGTGTAGTTTTATAAAGTTAATGGCCCTTTACTTACTTTTTTCCAGCAGTGGAACAAAATTAGCTTTGTCTTCCTTTACTATATTGTAACTCAGACGTTTGTGTAAATACAACTGTGCATCTAATTGTAAAGCATTTCGTTTTATCCATTTCATGAAGTTAAGTGAGTTAAAGTAACATTCTTCCCCTTTCATTGAACAATCAGGTACAGGGCCTTTAAATGATTTCAAATGAAAATGGACAAAGTCTAAAACTGCAGATGACCCCGAGTATCACCGGAAGAAGCCAGTGGTACACAGTTTGAGACACACTGTCATGAACAAAGGCTCCTATAAGCCGTCATCTGTACTGGGCTGTTGATTTGTCGACCATTTCACACATGTATGAACTTTAACACAACAACACTGCCCCCAGAATGAACCAAAGAAATCCTGTTGTGGGCCGCTTTGCTCATGGGCACTTAAACCAATAGTGAACAGTTCGGTGCAGATTTCTCACACTGGAGTTGTATGGGACCGTCCTGCCTGAAAAAGGATAAAAAGGGGGAGGGTGCAGGAGGGAAAAGGGGGGTGGATTCCTTTTCACTTCTTAGTCAGGCTCAACAATAGTCTTTGTCCCACATCTTCCACCATTCTTATTAGCGCTACTGCACGGCGGCGGGAGGGGGGGCAGCTTCTCCATAGTAACAATGACAAAACAGGACCGTCCCACACCGGCCGCGGGACAAGTGCAGCTGCAGGGAGAGCGCACTGCCCGCTAAGAAGTTGCGAGAAGAAAAGCGCAGTTCACAACTTTCGGGGCTCACAAATCTTGCCTCCCACACTTTACCCGAGCATGGACCGGGACAGCCACAGCGAGGACACGTTATCCACAATGATGCTGGACAATATTAAGAATAAGCTCATACATGCCTTCAGAGCGGCCGGGGATGGAGCCAGGGGAGAGGGGTGCCAGAGGCCGGCCAGCGCGGGACGTCCCATGAGCATCGGCAGCAGACTCCTGGCGAACGAGGAGCTGAGGAGGGCGCAGATAGACGGGGCGATAACGTGGATCAGGTCTGAGCTGGTGGGTAAAGATTCGGAGGGTTCTGCCAATAAATGTGCTGTCAAGGGATAAGATTATGCGGGATATTTGATTGGAACAAGCTGGAATATGATGGCTTTGTGCTTTTGATATTTGTAAAAACATAAAATAAAATAAAAAAACATCTGTAAAAGCTGTTAATATTCAGAGAGTTGGACATAAATAAACAACTAAATAATCAAGCTTAATTTTCGTAAACCTTCAAAATTAGAATTGGCATTTCCCTAAATATCACTGTAAAATGTAATAACTGCTTTTGTTGGTTAATATACTCGCTTTCTTACACGTCAACAATCTTAATATTATCTGGTAAAAGTTCCAAACATCAGTATTTGTGGAAAGTGGTGCGACGCAGGAACAGTGGTGGTGAACCTCGATAAATGAGGCACTGGAGTGAAGCCAAATTACTGCTGAGATGAATGACCTGAAGACTATTGCACAGGGCAGTGTTGTTGGGACCAAAGCTAGGAGTACTCTTTCTAAAATCATCTCGTTAGATCTTTTCTGATTACGGATTACGAGTTACTTTAGTTTTGAACAAAGATCAGGAAGGTCTGCCCCACTTAGTTTTTCGCAGTTGAGAACGTCTTGTTTCCTGCACAGAACTGACCATGGACCATCATGGCTTTTTGTCAAGAGAAACTCAAAATAATGTCTGTATTTCCAGACAGACTTTGTAGTTTTCGGTTTCCCCCTAAACTTCTGACATTTTATGAGTAATAACTTAACCTGGTATCTGCCAGTTTAGGGTTAGGGTTGGGTTTAGGATTAGCAATTTTGCATATCCAAATCTTAAAGCGTATTGATTAGAGAGTTTACAGCCAGCTATATTCCAGTGTGATAGCGCATTTGAAAGCCAAGACCTTCTAGTTTCAAACAATATGGGGAAGATCGGTGTGACTGAGACACAACTTACTCTCTCACATTTGCCGTTCCTAATCCTAATCATAACCCCTGACCCTAAACCTAGCCCCCTGATCAGGGGGGGACGGCAAGTAACAGATTAAGACATTTTCAGCCAACAAACCTTTACAAAAAGTCATCAATAGTTACTTGATGAATGTAATTATAATCTAATTACCGGTTTTGCAATTGTGATCCTGTTACGTTACTCCGTCCTTAAAAAGAGTAATCTAATTCCTGGCAACACAGTTTGCTGTGCCCGATGCACAAATCAGCATAACTTTGAAATCCCAAATCAATTCAAAGTGACAGATACGGGATTATGAGGGATTTACTGTCAGATTGAAAATCCATTGCATTTGGATCATTTTATACATGTTTCTGGAAAAGTAACACCTGTCTGGGCACATATTCTGTTATTCTGTTCTAATTTGAATAGTTATACACTCCCCATTTTAAAGTTTTTTATTCATTGTACATGCATACCTTTATTTTATTATTTCTTGTTTCCTCTTTTAATTTTTCCTGACTATTGCACCTCCGTAGTGTTGTTAAGAGCTACTGGAACAAGTGGATTTCTCCATTGTGAGACCGTTTCTATTAAAGCTTCACAGGTTTTTTTGGAAACTAAATATTTGTATTTATGGACCCACGCAAATAAATGTAATTTAATTTGAGAGAACTGGTAGATTGTTGTTTTAAATACGTCTCTGGACTAACCTGTTTCTCGCTGACTCACAGTTGGAGATGAGGTCCCAGGATTTGCAGCTGGCCCAGACTCTGTTGGGACTGAACAGTGAGATCCAGAGGCTGAGGAGGGAGAGTTTCGCTGGATCGGACATTGACGAACAACAATAAAATTCACAACAAAGGCCGCCTCGAATTTGGACACGGAAGTGAGAAGAAAACCACCTGGAGCATTTCTTTCATTGCACACGGACATTTTTATTTTATTTGCTTCGGGAGTGTGAACGTTTGCATTGAACTTATGACATTACAGATTCTTCAGTGTTCGTTTGTATATGAAGGGATTCCTGCTTTTATCGGACCTGGTTTGTTTCGCCCCAAAGACATAAATGAGAGTAAATCATTTTTTGCCTAATGCACCTATATGTTGAAGCCGTTTAGAAGCTGATTTGTTCATAAAATGACTCTACAATGGTTTGCACGTCATCACTTTTATTGGTGTATACTGCAGCACACAGTACCTGTTCAACAAATTACATACAAATATAAAAGTTTCATTTGAATCTAACCGTGACTAAAGAAAGATCTGCAGTGCCAGTGTCTCTGCACATTGTATAACCCACTGCCATTTTTTATTAACCCAATAAAGTCTGTAAAGGTCAGTGAGCGTCGCTTTGCATTTCACGGTCAACAAGCATCTCCGTATAACACCGATGGATCACCACTTCATCACGACACGAACAACCGCCCGAAGGACAGTGAATGTAACGGAGTTGTAAAGGCGCATACACAAGGACACAATCACGGGTTTCCAAATGCAACGATATCCAACACTTTTACAATAAGCTGCCATAAAAACATATGGGGGTTCATGAACACATAAGGAAATGAAACACATAATTAAATACATACAGGACAATGACAAGGTTCGAGTTGCATCTCTGGTTAAGACCATAGACCGTTAAAAACAATAGACAACTCCTCCTCGCTCCTCCCCGTTTACCATAATGACCACGTTCGAGGGGGAAATCATGGCGGATTTACAGACTCCTCCTCCCCAGCTCTGACGAAGCATGTTCCTAAAAAGGGCATAAGGGCGGGATCTTCACTGTAGACTTGGCCCTTGCGTGACGTGTAGCTCGCGCAGCTCCAATGCTAACAGTCCGGCCCTCATTAAGTACGAGATTTAAAAAAAAAGTTTTTTCGAAAACTAGCCGGGTTTCTTTCATTGTGACTAACCCGGCGTTATCTCCGGAGGAATATGTGGCCGTAGAAAGTGTTTAAAGAATAGAAACCAGGCGTTAAAGTTGCTTTTAACGGGTCTAAAGTCCAATGCTTTTCAATGGGAGACTAGCGGCTATATGGAGGCACTACAGCAATGGCGGCCTCTAGTGTTGCAGTCGTAAAGCAGAGCAGCCATTGGTTAAGACATAAATCCTCACAGGGGCGTGTCCAGGGGGGGAGGCATCTGGGGCTGACGCAGCGTATTGGGGTCAATGGGCTAAAACAGGAGTCTGCTAAATCTGTTAAACGGTAATGGCATAGGAAGGCAATATAGAGGGATCTGTGAGGTTCTTCCTTGGGAAATATGAAAAAAATATTTGTTACTGCCGTCATTCTGGATCAGATGTACCTAAGGAGCTCATCACTCATATAAATGCACTTTATGGGTTTACTTCAAGTTGGTCGTTTTTCATACTCACTACTGCCACCTCAGGTCTTGCGCGTGACTGCAGTCTCTATATTAAGCTAATTTGGACAGCTGTGACAGGGGGGAAAAGAAGAAGCAAATCACATGACCCCTCACACAAGAAGGAGCGGCTGAATAACAGGTAAAGGGAAAGGCAAACAGGACTTAAAAGATCCTTTGTCAAACATTCATTACTTTACAAAACATTGTGTCGTCTTGGCCTGGTAAGCAAGCATTCTTCAGGGCACAGAGCTCCTCCTGATCTCCGTCCTCTTGGTTAGGCCTCGCGTGTAAAGCCTCACGGGTGTGTTCAGGGCAGACACTTCCCCGGAGCTCGAGTACTGGCTGCTGCTGCCGCTGTGGTCGCTGTCACTGTCCCACGCGCTGCCTTTCCCCTCCCCAGACAGCTCCTCCTCGGTCAGCGCCTCCTCCCACAGCTCCTGCTTCAGCTCCTGTATCCCCGAGTGCAGCTCCATCAGCTGTCGGATCAGCGCCTGGTCCTGGGAACGCATCTCCATCTGAAATGACATAGTTTAAAGTTCATTCAGCCTTAATCCTATACGACTTTTCCCCCCAATAGACATGAGCTTGATCAATATATGCAAATGTCGTTCTCCAACAGAGATATGTGGAGATTTTCAAGTGAACCACCTTTTTACAGTGCATTAGGTCACAATACTTAGACTTACATTTTTGAATCATACTCCTAAAGTGCCTGATTTCACCTAATAAGCAGAATAAAAGTCTAGTGTTTATTTCCTTGCAGGTTTTTGTACTGGTGAAAAATATCTAAAAATGTGTCTTTGAGGGGGCTCTTCCTGGTCTTGTAAATTTGCTGTTACCTCCAGAGCGAACAGTAGAATTAGCCATAAGAGATACTTCGCCACTTGGACAACAAATAGCCAAACATGAAGTTTAATTAAGCAACCTTACTTAATTCAACTTCATGTCTTCCATTTGCTTTATTTTTGATAAAAACTGCACTGTTGGTGTCGAGCAGAACATTAGAACCACCTTCATGTATTTGCTTCACCTCCACCTCAAAGCCACCAACCACCCCTTTGAGGACAGAGAGGTCAAAGTGTTAGCTAAAGAAAAACGGTGGTTTGAACGAGGAGTCAAAGAAGACATTTTCGTAGAAGGGGAACCCCACCTATGAACAGGAATGGAGGACTTTGATTTCATCTTCCTCCGGTGTCCAGAAATCTCTTACAGCCCACATCCCGGGGCTCTGTCGCGTTAATGAGGCTGAAACTGAGCCCGGGTCAGATCAATAGGCAAGTCATTATCAGGGATCCGCTGAGATTAGGGTCGTTCAGACTGAAACCTAGGTGTGAGTTAGGTCGTTAGGACTTAGAACTACAAAGACGAGAGGAGAAGGTCTGGCTGCGAGCTGAGCTAAACCTTAGTGCGCTGACGAAGCCTTTTGGATGAGAGGCGAAACGTTCAACACTTCAACTACCGAGTACAGAAGATGACTCAAGAACCTTCATTGAAGACAACACCTGTACGACTGACGGCCTACACAGACATTTTGCTTCTTTATGTTTTGAGTTTTGCAACAGAATACCGTCATTTCCCGACTAAAATCTACTAAAAATAGTGCACAAGAGGAAGAGGAAGATTTATTGTCATTTATTTATTGGTTTTCTTTGGTCGGGACAGTGCATGTTAAGGAACATGGGTCTCATTCATGTAAACACGCCACGCCGGATTAAATTATCCTTGGGCTAATTTTCATCCGTCGTCCCCCATGCGCACTCACAAACGCAGTCTCATTCGCCCTGGCCTGTTGTACATGTTTTTTGTAAACCCGAGTACCCTACGCAGACACGGGGAGAACTCGCAAACTCCACACTCCAGGTGGGAATCGAACCTGGGACCTTCTAGCTGTGGAGCACGAGCGCTAGGAGCTGCTCCACTGTGCCGCCCACAACAATGACTCTTCTGGTAGGCTGAGGTATTTTTTTATTCCTTTAACCAGGCGCGTTGTTTCCTTTTTAATGCCGTGCCACTGCGGTTTTACTCACGTGTTACAGGCAATGTAATACTTTTTTTTTTAAAGAGGGGGTATTATGCTTTTTTCCATCACATAGCACCAGTCCATAGCACTACAATGATGACGTAACCTTCTGTTGGTCTGTATATGGAGTAAATTAAAATAACTGCCTTGAATAAAATTGCTCTCTCAAAATGGCCGTACTGAACGTCTTGAAATAGGCCTCTGTCTCTTTAAGAAGCTTTCCGACACGCCCCCTTCAGCGCACTACTGTGGCATTGAAACAACAACACTGTGCGGGGAGGGGGCTCTGCTGAGCTGAGGAGCAGTGGTTGGTGGCTTGGCTGGTGACGAAAGGTCCAGAGGCGTCTCCAGGAGGTGGGGGCGTTCCTAGGAGGACTGAGGCATAGCTACACCTAAAATGGCCGCCATCTAAGTTTTTACTGATTACTCAAAAATATGTGAATGAGCCAAGGCAACACTCCAGGCACGTGTTTAATGAGGGAACGACATAATAACATGATATAAAGCTTGAAAAAGTCGATTTTACATAATACCCCCCCTTTAAATCTTTCCGTGTACCATCTTTCTCTAAATATCGTGGACACCTATATGTAAAAAAAACAAAAAACTTTACACTTTAGTTGGTGCGGCTTATATTCAGGTGCACTCTATAGTCCGAACGTCACTTAACAACGCGTGAAAGTTACACAGTGTGGCTTTAACTGCTCGCGTAATTAAACTAAATCTGAAGCCAGTCATTTCTAAACTTTCATAATGGAACCCCCGATACTGAATGCTTGAGTTAAAATGCTATACAAGCTTGGAAGCAGGAACGTGAGGCAGGTTCACTCTCAGCGGGACAAACCCTTTTCCCTGGAGTCCATACTTTTCAGATGCTAAATCAGAAATTCACAATTCACTCCAAGTCCACGTTTGCCTAAAGCTCGGAGGAATGTCCCGCACAACAAGGGCCTCGCTGATCTCATCTGCATTTCTTTTCTGTGTAATTGCGGCCGTCGGCCCAGGGTGTGCTCGGGCCGAGAGAGACGGGGTTTGGCGCCTTCCAGAAGAAACTCAGGGGGAAAAGGATCAGCTTTTGTGGAGGAATGGAGACGTTCGGTGTGAGATTTTGGAATTAGGACAATGCTGTTCTTAAAAAGTGAACAAGAATGGCCTTAATGTGTGTGATCTCAGCCTGTATTGACGTGCCTCATTTGGAAGCTCTCCAGAATTATTAACCTCTTAACCCCCGCCTTAACCGAGGGCATTGGCTTCACCCAAATCTTAGAGCTTCTCGACTGGAGTTTACAGACTATAGGCCAGAGTAACGCCCCATTTGAAAGCTAAGACCTACAAAACTGACCGGAAAGTTTTGTCGCCATGTTTATGTCACTTTTTTGTCACGTTTTCGTCACTCTTTTGTGCCTTATTTGTGGCTTTTTCATCACCTTTTATATTGCTTGTTTGTTGTGTTTTTGTTGCTTTTCGGGCAGATTTTTGTCACTCTCTTTTCAAGAAGCTTTTAGATTCGGGTAAAGCCAAATTGGAGAAAATGTGCTCGGTTAAGGCGGGGGTTAAGAGGTGAACTAATTGGGCTCTGCACCAGCGCTAGACTTGTCTGAGGACAGATGCTTGAGAATTTAGATCAGAAAGCCCCTTCTAGACTTTTGTCTTAGGATCTGGCAACCCGACGGGGCTCACTCTGCTTTCTATTAAACGGCTTGAGAATATCAAAATCAATATTTGTACATGTTGACCTCACCTCTGGACAGACACAAGTTCAGCGTACTGTACCTTTAAATGGAGAAAAATATCGAATTAATCAGAAACCCTGCGCTATAGCTGATTAGGAGAAATGTGCTTTGTGTCAAAACAGGTGCTAAAAAAGCGAGTGCAACCTGGAACATAGCAGCTGTTTGTGGGCATACTGTTACAGTATTCGGGACTCAAATCTGATAAAGGGGAGAATACTGTGTGACTCCGTGGCCGTTCTTCGAGTCACTTCTGTTGCTTTTCTTCGTCTCCTGTGGTTGCCATGCCAAACAGTCTTTCACTGAATTCGCTGAACACCAAGGGATTTATGACTTTCTGACAATGGGCCTCATAAAGGAAACACAATGAGGCGAACACACAGACACCCGCGGTTTAGAAAGGGAACGTTTCAACAACACGACGTGACAGAATGAGAGCGAGAAAAAGAGCTGCAAACGAGATGTCCCGCGTAAAGATGGCACGATGGGGGACTTTTAAGGGTTGGGAAATGTTTTGACTTTTGACCTGAACAAAACAGGAGGATGATCGTGAGCGATGATTCCAAACATCTGCAATGAAGCCTATACTCATTTACGGATTACGGCTTCTGTGCGCAACTTGTGTCAATGAAAACTGATGGTTCAAACAGGCACATTTTGGCAATTCATAACGAACCAGAGAAAGTGAAATATCCAAAAACAAAATCATTTCTACTGCACATGTGGCTTTAGCATCACAATGTTTTTTATTGCCATTGTCAGTGAAAGGTTGTATCAATGCAACATGAAAGATAGACTGGCAATACTTAATAGATAATAGTTATAAATAATTAAACCTATAAGGCACACAATAAAATAAACTAAGACATTGGTTAAGAATAGCCAGTTCTGATTTACAGGTATCGCTTTATATTAAGCGGGGCTCGTTAAGTATTTTTAATATGCATTAGTAATCTGTTCATAGTTACGGGTTAGGGTTAAGGTAAGGCAAGTCCAAAGAGTGGCCCGTGGGCCAAGTGTGGCCCTCATGCTTCTTGTTTTATTGGCACCCGTGACCAGTGATGGTACTGCCATTTTTAATAACTCCACATAATTAAAACCTTATTGTGAGACAGAGCTGGCATTATGGTGCCACGCCTTAATTAAGGAGTGGGCCACGGTTTAAACCTCTCCCAAATACACCCAGTTGAATGCATTGACCACTGATCTGTGGCCCTCCATGCTGTATAAATACATGGAGGTAAAATACATGTCCAAGGTTTGGACACCCCTGGCCTATAGGGTTAGCGTTAGGGTAGGCCATAAATAAGTATATTATTCACGCCCTATTAGTATGGTAGTTGATAATATTATGATGAGCATCTTATTAATATCTTTACAAGCATATTATTCATGGCCTATAAATCAGTAATGCTTATTAATACTTAAAGAGCACCCCTTAATATAAAGCGCTACTGATTTACAGATGCGCCATAAGCAGATGTAACTGTGGCCATACCATAGTATAAATACAACAGGGCAAACATTAGTACACTTGTGTATTTTTTCCAAGCGATCATAAAGAAGTGGGTCACACTGGTCAGTCTTAAGATGTAAGACAGTGGTTCTCAACTTCTTTTAATATTTATGTAAAAGAAATATACAATCACTACTTGAGTTTATTCAAATGACTGTTAATGGGTTGTTTTGATCATGATTCAGCTTATTATCATGACGCTTATTCAACACAATATTAGACATTACATTATACACGTGTCGTCTACCATAATAGTGATGCCAATTACAATATACACACATTTCAATATGCAACACATGTTATATGGCAAGTGAAAAAACCCACTGTTTGATGACTATGGAAAAACTCACCAGTTCTGTTCTCAGCCAGGCCAGTGCACTCTCTATATCTAGCCTTTCCCGTCCTATTGCTGGCCGTCCCGCTCTGAAGCTCTCCGCTCCGGGTGGGACGTCCCGCCACTGTCCCCCTGCTGTGACCGCGGCGGCTTTACACTCGAACGTGGAACTCTTACAGGAGAAATCCCTTAGTCCGTTCAGCACCACTTCCATCATTATCAAGTTTACTGGCGGCTGCGTGACGAGCTACAGCCTTGTCTCTAATGATCTACAACTTATGGGGCGTCCCGGGACACTTGGTTTTAAACACCCGCCTGTCCCCCTCCTCACGTTTTTATTGACGTCAGCGCATTGTCCGGTCGCCTGCATGACCTCAGCCTGTTTACCGGGGCATTTTTTATCACTCAAACACAGACAGAGAGAGAGAGAGAGAGAGAGGGGAGAGGAGAGGAGAGGAGGAGGAGGACGTTACCAAGGTTACCAATGGCAACGGGATGTGTATCTTTCGAAAACAGAAATGCTTCGGGCAAAAGGACAAGAAGGGAAACAGATGAAATTGGTTCGAAAAAACAAAAAGGAAGGGAGACGAGCAAAAGCAAGAAGAAAAGAAACAGGAACACGATTTTTTTTCTTTTAATTTTCTTCTCAGCAAAGACTAATCTAAAAATGGCTTACACTTTCCTATATTGTGACCTTGTTATTATCTGCCAATGAAAGAAGTCTTTTTTGCAAGTAAATATCTTATTCTACTTAAAACATTTTTTTAAATAATTGTGATTTTACTTGGAAAAAAAAGGACAGAAATGTTATTTCACCGGCCGATTTTTTTACTCGGCAGGTCAGAATTACTCAAATTAAAAGTCCAGCCATTTTTTGCAATGTTGGTGTTTTTAAGCACAATTATTGGATGATTTGTGTCAATTTCAGAAAGGAAAACCTATGTGGCGTGGCTCATATTACAAAATACTGACATCATATGGTATGACCTCTTAACCCATGAGCCCGGCACATTTTCTCTAGTTTGGCATTACCCGAATCGAAAAGCAAAAAAAAGTGGCAAAAGAGCGTAAAAAAAAAAGAGTGAAGACAAAGCAACAGAGGTTAACAAAGTGATTGCAGTTCAGTGGGATTGTCTAAATAACTGATTCAGACCCCAATCTGTACTGAAACGACAATCTAAACCGAGCAGACGCTGTCTACGGGGGAAAAAAATAAGAAAATGGCAGTTCAAAAGTGCCCAATCTAACTATCTTTTATCCGAGTCGTGCATCTGTCTTCGGCCCGGGACAGTGTGGACCGTCAAGTGTAACTAACCTCATCCTCATGCCTGTTCGCCTCCAGATCCGGCCCCTAGCAACACCACCGTCCCGGGACCATTCAGCGCCACGGGGCCCTGGCATCAAGGCTTCAGAGAACAGACCCCAGAAGTGAACCCAGGAGAGGCACTTTTATAACGGAGGCTATTTTTAGAGAAAACCGACGTCAGCGACCGATTGTGGGATTGTGAAGAGTTCCGAAGGGAGTTCATGTCACGGTTTATACGGAGGAATCGGCCAAACCGACACGGATGGACACCGGGAGGAAAAGGAAGCTTGAATGAAATCAAATGCTGTGACGCAAGCCTTGAGTTTTTTTTTATTCTGAGCAAGTAACTGTTTGATGGTGGAATCTTATTTTCTAATCCTATTTTGACCAAATCTTGGTTTTACAATGGCACATGTTTACTAGTCTTCATGTTTTTATTTGAGTTTTTTGTTGTTGTAATTTGTTCCTACATTTTGTACTCGAACTTTTCTCACCACGTACCATAACACGTGTTACCTTCCAATACCACAGATCTATATCAAATAAGGACCAAACTGGGTTTAAAACAGAAGTAAATTGTGTCTAAACCAGGTGTAAACCCCGTCTAAACAGCTCATTTACATGTACTACTAAATCCTAAATGAAATGATCTTAACCCCCACATGAACCGAGCAAGTTTCCTCCAGTTTGGCATTACCCAAATCTAAAAGCTTCTCGAACAGGGACAAAAACAAGGATGAAAACGCGACAAAAAAAAAGTGTCAAAAGAGCGTCAAAAATGTGACGGAAAAGCAACAATAACACAGTGAAACACAAAAAAATGACAAAAATGCGATGAAAAACTGCGTAAAATACGACAAAAGGGAACCCCCCCCCCCCCCCCCAAAAAAGAAGACAAAACCACCTTAAAAAAATGTGATAAAAATGCAGCGACAATAGGCTGCATATAGGATGTGAGCTCCAGTCGAGAAGCTTTTAGATTTGGGTAAAGCCGAACTGGAGAAAATGCACTCAGTTAAGGTGGGGGGTAAGAGGTCAAAATAAAACGGCAGTGTCAACTAAATAAGTCCATACGTACAAATATCAGTTTTAGAACCAGGTTTAAGAAATAAGCAATAAATGTTTGTGCAATCACCAGAAAGTCAAAACCTGGATCATCTCGACCTACAAACCCCCGGAATAAAACATCTTCACCTAAAACCCAAGGTTGTAATGTCTGGACACATAAAGGCGTTGCATTCTCCATTCACTCCACACTCAGTGGTTGTAAACTACTAGTATAGCTGCCATTGCTGCCCTGGGGTAGACTGACGGAAGCAAGGCTGCAATCTGCGCCATTGGCAACTCCGACCTCCGCCGGTTTCAGCGTTAGTGCACTTGTCAATGGTCAGATGTCGCCTCCTTGTGGTTATAATTGGCAGTAAAAGAGACAGAGAAAAATAACATATCAGACTAAAAAGTCCAGAAAAACACGCACTCCGGGACATGATCACATGACCAAAAGGACAAGTTAAAACCCCACGTACAACCGTTTGAGCCTCGTTTTTCCTGACCAAAACGTTCTGGTTTTACCGCGCGGTAAATACTTCATCCAAACCTTTCCCCCCCCCCCCGGTTTTAGGAAACATTTATGCCTATTTCATGTTTAATCCTCAGAAATACGCGCAGGTCTATTGCTCACTTGAAAGAAAAAAAGGCTTCACATCATGATAATCCCATGATTAGTGCACACAAATCCTGTGTGATTTGATAGGATTCCTAACAAACCACACAGGATTTTTGCGCACGTCTGGCTGTGGGCTTGAGACAGCACGAGACGGAGCGCACGGCACCTCGCGTGGACCTCTCAGTGCCGTCTGGATCAGGGGAAGGGGGCGGTGTAAAAAAAAAAAAAAAAAGGGGGATCTATGAGTTTTCATGTTTTTCTCAGGCTTTTACTATTTCTCTCCAATTTTACATAGACAGGTTGAAAAAAAAAGTGACATTAAAACACTAGACATAGAAAGAGTGTTCCTAATAATGCATAATACCACATGTTCATTATCTGTGGGTATGTCTAATCCCGTGATCGCGGTTTTGTCCGAGCACTTTTACGCACGGGACGCAGCCAATCAACCAATTACAGGACGAAATGCACGGCGCAGGTGTGTGTTTCCAACGACGCACAGGCATAGGACGACTTTGCAGGAAATTACATGTTTTCTAGCCAGATTTGGACCTGTGGCATGTCGTGGACTTTGCACACGATGCTGTTCATGAGAGTCACAAGGCCCTGAGGCTGTTGGAAGCGGTGTGCAGGGGTTTCTCTGAGAGGATGTGCCTCAGAAGTGCTCATTCACTGGTTCGGACACCTCAAGACCTCTCCCAGCCAAACTAGGATTCATGTCAGATGTTTTTTTCTTCTTTTTCCTACTGTTGACATTTGTATTTTGGTGTGACTTCAGTTTTTAGTACATATAAACCTTTTTAAATCGTTGCCATAATGGTGAAAAATCTCGAAAAAGTTTTGCTGGTGCCTGACGTGAGGAGGAGCAACTACCACACAATAAGGTGAGCGGGCTGCACGCTGCGCAAACACGATCCACTGGTCCTGGCTCTGAAGGAGTCGTCTGAACGGTGCATGTTTTTGGGGTTCACGCCATATCGGACAGTCGCTTTTCCCTCTGCAGCTTTTGGGATTAGCGGTGCGCAAAAAAACCTGGATTTGGGTGGTCGGATAACTCGGGGTCACGTTTGGAGATGGTCGTACATGGGGGAGCAATGCAACGCGCAGAGGTGGGTGGTAGCGACACATTATATTTAGTTTTCATCGTGGGACCTGATGCGCATTGTCTTGACCAGAGTTTTAGTTGCAATACAGACTGTTGTTTACCACACTTGCTACTACTGCTTCTTCTCAAACCGTTTTAGTTGTGTAAATGAGTTCCCCTAACCCACAGCAATGTTTTGACAGACACTTGTAACATCCTTTTTTTTTTTTGACGCATCAAGGATTCAGAGGGAAAATGCAGGGTTTCCGCGGGGCATTGGAAAGCATTAAATTATGCCAAAATCAAAGCTTTAATGTCCCTACAAAGTATTGCATTGGATTCAAACTGGTATTAAATCGAAATTTATTGGAAAATTAAGAGGTTTCCGAACAATTTTTACTGTTTGTTCCTTAAATACCCAAATTAAAACGTGTGTGAGTAAATTTTAAAGCCACACTGCGTAACATTTTGCCCATTAAATGGAATAAAATGCCAGCATTTATTTTTATTACACATTCTAAAGCAGTACTAAGTAATTTGTTTACCTTAAAGCTGGGGTACCTGATTTTTTTTTTCTTTTTTTTGTGTAGAATACATTTATTTTTTCCACCTCCAGAGTGTGTTGTAAACACTGCAAAACAAATCCTTTTGTTTTCACTAAAGTTTTATTGAGCGATGGATGATGGACGTCTGATCTAAATGAGTGGAGTTCATCTTGGGGGCCCCTGCTTCACTTTGTCACCACTCAATGCTGTATATGGATGTGAAATGTGCATATAATTCCATTCTTTGAACAATGTGAATACACAGGAGGGACTCTGAGAGCTAGAAACAAGTTTGGGCTAAAACAAAAAATGTCACTGTTTGAACAGGAACAATCAGGTACCCCAGCTTTAATAAATCCTTTCCGTAGTCCCTCTGGGAGTAATACAAGTGATAATGGGATGATTGGAGGGTCTTTCATCTCCCCCTGGTGTCTCTGGCCAGGAAACTACAATTGCAACTTCGCTGCCAGCTACGACCCCTGCAGTGGTGCTGATGGCCACTAGGGGCATGAGCTGCTTAGTACTGTTTTAATGTTGAAATTAGGGCTGCAACTAACGATTATTTTGGTAATCGATTTAATCTACCGATTTTTTTTATTTTTTATGACTAAACGATTTCATTCATTTTTGTTTTACTTGTTAAAGTGGCGCTGCTCGAGGACATGTCTATTGGAGTAACTTTAAAGTGAATATTTCTAGAAGGTTCTGAGTGCTTCTCCTGCTTTCTGATTGGTTGAGACAGATATTTATGCAATGTTCAAAACACTACATAACCTACTTTTGTTTTTAAAGTTACTTAAATGTAACTTAATCGATTACTAAAATATTAAAATGGCGCTTGCGTGGTAAAAACATGTATGCTTAAAGGAAAACTAAACGCCAAACCTTTTTTCAGGCAAACTCTTTGGACCATGTGTTGGAGGCACATGACCAGGCTACAGCCAATAAACACAACATTGTCAGAAATGGCCCCTGTTGGTTTGTTTGGTTTAGTTAAAGCATATTGTGACCCTTCTGTTTGCGATTTCCTTCTTCAATTGTGATCATCTTGCGTCCCTACTGCTACAGACTTATGAATGTCCCCACACCTGAATTGTTCCCACAGTGCGGACGGAGGGCTGGTCTCGGACAGTAACGGTGACGTGAAGCATTGCCATGACAACAGCCACGCCAAAGAAGACCGCGACAAGGAGAAGAAAACTGCCCGCAAGAGGCTTTATGTGGTGTCCGTCATCTGCCTGGTCTTCATGATCGGAGAAATCCTTGGTAAAACACGACATCTGGACTAGAAACTTGATCAGCAAACTTTGCAGTAAGAAAGTCGCATTGACGGATGAAGTAATCCTGAAACGGTTAAGGTTTATTTCTTTGCCCAACAGAGAAGTTTGTCTTGTGCATTTGACCCATTCTGTCAGGAGCAGTTGGCAGATGCTCAGTCCCGGTTTTCAGATTTTGAGTTGGGTCATGGTCAGGATCACCTTTCACACTTTTTTTTTTTTTTGTGAAGTACTCCATCACAAAATATTTGACCTTCCAAGTAGAGCAGGATCAATTCCGATGTATAAAAAGGGTCTAAAATCTAAATTGTGTCATCTGACTGTGAATTATGTCTAAACCAGAAACGAAATGCATTACTAAAACAAACAGAAATTAATTTAAAGGAATGAATCCTAAAATTGAAGATGACTTGGCGTCACCAGTGAGGCAGAAATTCCACTCGGACACAGGGAGATACTCCAGGAATCACATCCGGGACATTCTTGGTTTGAGGCAAGAGCACTGCTAACCTCTCAGCCAACATGCACCAGTTACTTACCATTAATGTTTAGCAGGTTTAAAAATCATGATGGAAAAGCTGAAACTTTGTTTCGACGCCTTTAGTCCATAACGTACATGTTTGACATGTGGCATATCTTACTTTCACCTCCTCCCTGTCCTTCCTTGTCAACTCTTAGTGTTTCTCAATAGCCAGGAACCCTCTGCACGATCCCTTCATTGTGTGCTTTGATGCATTTGGAACAGCCTCGGGAGTGAGCGGCTGTGGCATGTCACGTGATCAAATCATGTGATAATATCTGGATCTAAATTGACAAAAACAATGGTTTTATGAGTAAAAAGAGGAACGAAAGCAGCTTATAAACTGGTTTAGGTATAGGGGGGTGGTGGCAGCCTCGTTTATGTCACCCCCATGGCCTGGTGGTTACGATAGTAGCTCACCACCACTGAGTATGGAGTGAATGAATAATGACTATGCGCTTTGAGAAATTTGGTAACACAGGCTTAAGTGCAATGCAAGTGTAAGAGGATCCTGGCTGTGTGTCTAGTATTTTTAGATCTTTTTCCCCTCATGACATTGAAGGTGCATAAAACTAGATTATATAACTATTATTTTTAGAGAGGGGAGATTATAGTCTAATACTATAGTTTCTAACATTTCTTAGATTACGTTGTGAAGTGTCTCTAAACAGTTAATCATACATTTAATACAATAATGCTTAATTATAACTATTTGTAACAATGTATACACAACAGTACGCTGCTGCAACTAATCTATGCCTTTTTTAATTGCATATATTGTAAAGGTTCATGATTATATTGCCAATACAGAAACCCTCGTCTTTCTCGCTGCAGGGGGGTATTTCGCGGGCAGTCTGGCGGTGATGACGGATGCGGCTCATTTATTAGTGGATTTCTTCAGTTTCATCATCAGCCTCCTGTCGCTGTGGCTCTCGTCTCGACCGGCCACGCACCGGCTGAACTTCGGCTGGCATCGCGCGGGTACATCATTTACTATCCTACCACTTTCTCATTACCGGCCTGTACCTCCTTTTATTTCCCCGTGCTTTCTTTCCCTCAGAGATCCTGGGAGCGCTCCTGTCCGTCTTCACCATCTGGCTGGTCACCGGTGTGCTGGTTTACCTGGCCGTGGAGCGTCTGGTCTCTGACGACTACGAGATCGACGGCACAGTCATGCTCATCACTTCGGGCTGTGCTGTTCTGGCCAATATCATGTAAGAAACATCAGTAATCCAAATTAATATCCAAAGAACCACTTCAAACCGTGTCAGCTTTTGTAAAATGGAAACGACCAGCCTCACTCGCTCACTGCAACATCTATCAGTGGTACTTTTGTTTGGTTTAAATGATCTTTGTGCTGAACCTCTGTCGTCAGTATGGCTTTGACGTTGCACCAGTCGGGGCACGGACACAGTCATGGAGGCCTGAGCTCTCACGGACACAGCCACGGCCCCGAAACGACCTCCGTAGAATCCCCTCAGACCTGTCCCAGCGGAGACGCCGACCTGGAGCACAACAAGCAGGGTGTGTCCACGGCTGGGGTTTATTCCCCCTTCACTGACCTAGTGGATAATGTTACTTTTGTTTTATATTATTATATACTCTGCTCTTGCAATTAGTCCAAATGTGTGTTTCATAAATCTGTTTGTTGCATTTTCAGAACGGCGAGCTCATCAGGCCAACGCCAGTGTCCGAGCGGCGTTCGTTCACGTTGTGGGGGATTTACTCCAGAGCATCAGCGTCCTCGTCAGCGCCCTGGTCATCTTCTTCAAGGTGAGAGTTTAGCTTACGCTGTCAAATAGCCAACCCTACAGTTGATGCCACAAACTCGCTGTGCGTGTGTGCGGACTTGCATTCAGGGGATGTGCCCTCATGACTCGGATCTGTTAAAAGCCTTTTTCGCCCTTTGTTTGCCGTTTGGTCGAGACGTTCAGCTTTCAACTTAATGGCGGACTGCTAGCCAATCTAAGGCTCATGTCGTTACTGTATTGTGCCTAGTTTTGTAGTCCTGCTTGGCTTTGTAGCGGAAAAGTTTCGAAGACTGACTATATCGAAGCGACTCAGGCCATAGACATGCAAAATGAGCACTTGCTTTACACCCCATGATGCTTTGTGGCGATCTATTTGTTTAGCTACTGTGAAAGACTCTATTCTGTAGTACTCTTACTTAAAGGCACTGCACCCATTTTATTTCTTGTAGTACACTAAACTCTTTGTCCTGGAGTAATTCTGTGCGGGAAGAATCGGGATGTGCAAAATGGTTTGAGGTCTCTTTGCCGTTGTTTAGGAGCATAGAATCAGAACAGGGGCTTCACCACCGTTCTCCCCATTACTGTTGCATCAGAATAAAAGGCAGTGATGTGAACGCTTTCTACCGGGAAATGACTTTCCTCTATTTTTCAGCCCGAGTACAAGATGGCCGACCCTATCTGCACTTTCCTCTTCTCCATATTGGTCTTATGCACCACATTCACAATCATTAAAGACATCCTCATTGTCCTGATGGAGGGTAAGTACGTCCTTGACTCTTCTATATTAGAAGGAGCAGTTGTTGATGAACCTTTTTGTCTCCAGGGACTCCGGCGGGGGTACGGTACAGTGAGGTGCGGGACGGCCTGTTGGCGGTGAAGGGGGTCACAGCCATCCACAACCTTCACATCTGGGCCCTAACCGTGAACCAGGCGCTGCTCACCGCACACGTGGCTATAGGTGAGACACAAACTATACAAGTGTGTTCAGTTTTTGAAGGAAAGTTTGACTCTCAGGACTTTAAATTCTTTCTGTGACGATAAGGCTCAATCTGAGTTCCTCAAATGATGGCACCTGGGTCCTGATCCGTGCTCCTATTCCTTTGTGACGTGATAAGGTCAACAGTTGGGTCCCTATGCATTTAGGAACTAAAGCTTCAGCTACGTTTGGACCATCCTCACCCAGTGCCGAAAACAGGGGACGTGACATCGCCATCCGCTGTTTCATATAAACCACATTAACCATAGTATTGGACTATATGCTCCCGAGCTGCTGGCCACTGACTTTAATCATATTTTAAACATGCATGACCATAATCTGTGGCTTGTGGGATGACTCGTAAGGAACCTGGCTGCATCTCCAAAGTGTAAATAGGTTTAGGAACCTCCTTATTGTTGACCTGGACGTGCGTCATCGTCAGCCATAACAAGGAGCATCCAAATGTGCAGTTATGAGGTAGTTGGGAAAGGAGCTGTATGGTTCCTTAATAGTTTTTATTCAGAACTTGTATGAAAGTATAAAGCGGGTCATGCAGCGTTAGCGCCACAGGAGCATCTGAAAGTTTAATATAGGAAATCTATGAATGTTTGGCATCATTACGCACTTTTGTTTTACATTTTACAAGAACGAAACTTAAAGAAACAGGACACCGGTTTTCCATACGGAGATCTGTTCTCACCTGAGCTTAACAGAGTTGATGCGTACCCGTCTGTCCTTTGTGCCTGGTTGCTTCTAACTTTACCCCGTTTGGAGCCATAGGAATATGCATCTTTAGTATTTTTGCGTGACTGAGGGCACACAGTTTTTCCGTACTGGGATATGTTCTCACCTAAGCATAGATGAGTTGATGCGTACCCGTTTAGTCCTGGTTCTGACCTGCTCGCTGCCGATCGGGGAAAACATTTGTTTAGTGACTCTGCTCTAGGTCGACCTCATGACGTCGGCCTCAAAGGTTAAGGAAAAGGAGAAAGGACACTTATCTTGGTTTTGGCTTGGACTTATTCAGACCTTGGACACTGACTGCTGACCCTTTCCTTTGTGCTCATTCATAGGTGTACTGTTTTTAATTATTCATAAGAAAATTGATTAAATCCGTTGCCTATGATGCAGAGAGCTGTAACCTCGTTTCAAGCCAAAGTGTAAAATTAATCACCAGACTTTGATGTGATCATATATTATAAAAGTTGCAGCCTTGGCTTGAAGAAAAATCTATAATTGTCTCTCTTCGCAGATGAAACGGTGGACGCTCAGACCGTGTTGAGAGAAATGACGCAGGCCTGTTACTCCTCCTACAACTTTCACTCCATCACGATTCAGATGGAGAGACAGGCCGACCTCAAACCGGGCTGCACACTCTGCGAAGACCCACAAAAGTAGACCCTCTTCCTCCTCAATGGCAGCCTTTAAAGCCCTGTCCCATGTATGCCTGTCTCCCAACATTTCACATTTGCTTGTATCGCGTGTATGAAAGGTTGCCAGGTCGTAATACCGCACTAATTCAATAAGTCAATTAAAGGCTGTAAATAACTGAAGGCAATGTATTGAACTAGTGTTTCATGCCAGTACAAAATGCCGCCCAAGGACAAGTGGCATCGTTTAAATATTTCACATGCCAAAGTTAGTGTCAATATTTCCTTTTCATATATTTTAATTCTGAACTGTTTAAATAATGAACCTGTTGATCATTTGTCAAGGATGTGACGAAGATGAAAGGTGGGAATGTTTGTTCAAGTCATGTGCCAAAATTAGTGTGAATATTTGCTTTTCATGTATATTAATTCTGAACTGTTTAAATAATTAACCTGTAGATCTTTTGTCAAGGATATTATGCAAATATGCTTCATTGGAGTCACCGCCCTACAATGTTGGGGATTTTTAAAAGCCTTGAATGTGTTTTTATATCTGTACACTGGAGTTGGAAAAAATATCAATAAAATTTGTTTTTTACTCTGTCATTTAAGGTTTCCTAATTGGATCTTTGGTGGCATTGATATAGTGGAAAAAGCACAGTAGTATTCCTCCATTTACGTAGAAAAATGTATATGACTAAATAATCCTCTCTGTCCACAAACTAAAACACTGCATTATATTGGATCTAGTTATTCTCTGCTTCATGGTTTAGCAGCAGGGGACTCGTCAGATTTAACTTTTTCAAGAAAACCAGTTCCCTCTGTCCACCCAAGAAGACGTGGACGGTGATATATATATATATATATATATTTATTTAACTAGATATAGTAGAGTTAGAAACACTTGATCGGTACGTCGGTTCCATGGCTTGGGTATCGGTAAATGTTCTAAAACCTTTACCATGTTTCATAAAAACTAAAGCCAGTCATTCAAGTATTTTCTTTCTCTTTCAAATTATTGTAAAAGTGACTGGGTAGCAAGTAATACTTTCACACCTGATAAAATAATCGACCTTTCATCGCCTCGCCGGATCAATTCAGGACTAAATCGGGTCTGAAAAGAGTTTAAAATTGACCTGACGATTACAGTCGTTTGCAAAAGTATCCGCTCTCTAACCCTTCGACATTTTGCCACGCTATGGACCATAAACCTGAATATATTTAAATTTTATGTGAAAAATGCACTAAGTGACACAGTCGTGAAGTGAAATTAAATTCATGATTTTATTTTTATAAATGCAAAACTGAAAAGTGGAACCTAATCTTCACAATAACACGTTTAATCATTGCACTGAGTCTGTTTCTCCATAGATTAATATAAGAAATTTTCATTTCAAGGGCCATTTTCTCAAAATGCATTTGTCTCACATTGGCGCAACAATTTCCCTACATGAGTAGAACCTACAGAATTTTCCAGCCTTGGACTGAACAAGGTTTTTACTGAGGGATTTTTCAATATTTATATTAGTTTTGAATTTAAAAAAACAAGGGGAAATTTCATTTCCAAAATCCCCTCTGAAAAAGTCTTTGTAACTATGCAGAAGGCTAATAAACTTTTTTACATAGTTGCCGACGTTTCAAGGATCTCGAAATGTTGGCAACTATGTATGAAAAATGTCCAGTTGAATAGTCTTCTGTGTTGTATCTACCTGTATGATTGAGGGCAGTCTTCGTAACTAATATGTCAACAATATATATATATATATATAAACCTGGCTTGATCCATTATTCAGATTTTGTCTCGGACATCTCGGAAATTTGGGGCATTTTTATGCATAAAACGCCCATTTTGTATGAAAACATGAAATGTCAAACTTTCAATAAATGTTTTCCTCATATTTATGCCAGTAACCTACAGCAAAAGTTGCAAATTGATATCTCTGAATTTAAAAAAGTTTCCCTATTTACCTGCAGTGTCTTGTCATAAAACAAAGTAAAAAAAGAAGACATCACCTCAGGCTATTATCACCTGCAAATTGTGTTGAAGATAAAAAGAAATTGAATGTCAGACTGTGACCCAAAGTTGTCTGAATAATGCAAATTAAGTAATAGGCATATCATCTACTTTTTCAACTCCACTAAAGCCTACAGGCAAAGCTCTCCCCCCTTCCCAATCCGAGTGCTGGTCACAGTGCACTAAGCACATGCTGAAGAAGCAGTCTGGTGAAGTTAATACTGTCCCTTTTTGACATCTCATGTATTTAAAACTCATTTGAATTTAGATAGCTTGCAAAATAACCCGAGCACAGACGCATGTGAAACATAATGGGCGGCTGAATACACCGGGCGATTAAATTAAAGAACGTACGGCCTCTCCGCGTAAGGGAATTTGAATTATATGCTTGCTAAATAACTTATAATGATCCATGAGAGGCAATCAAGTGGCATAAATTGGCCCGAGGCTGCGGATACGGCTGTGCTTTCTGAAATGCACAGGAGATGGCGCTGTGGTATCGTAATGTCACCCGCGTATGCGTGACTGCGGTTATTTCCTTCGCGCACATTTTTCCAATTAGGTAAAAAAAAAAAAAAAATGCTGCTATTGTTAAGAACAAATAAATGATGTGCAGAGATTTAAAAACGTCCCAAAAATAAAAAAAATAAAATGTTTCTCTTTTATGATATTTTCAGATCTCGCGATGCTTCGGCGGTGACGTGATCGTAGCAGCTGAGCCCCGAGGAGCAAAAGCCGAAGCATGACATGTCCGCGAAAAAGATAAATTGTCTCCGATCAGGTAACATTTTACGCTCGGGCCGTTCGCGATTGAGCGAGTACGACTTGAAAATCTTAGCTGGAAAACGAAGGGGGGAAAGCACGATGCACAACAGAAAAAGTCGTTTCTGACAGTTCACTTTAGCGTTGGTGACAGTGGAACACATGTTAGCATTGTTTGTTTCCTTATTTCATCTGGATAAATGTTGAGCGGTTACTTGTCATTTTTTTGTTTTGTTTAAAATGGTGGTTTCTGGCTTGTGTGATTATAAGAAATTAGAGTTTAAAGGGCAATGTAACGCCTTTAAAGTTAGAAACAATATCTGATTTTGTAGTTAACCCCTTAATCCTGCCTTAACTGAGTGCATATTCTCCAGTTCGGCTTTACCCAAATCTAAAGGCTTCTCGACTGGAGCTTACGGACACAGGCCAGTGCAATGACTCATTTGAAAGCTAAGACCTACAAAACTCCTGAGCATCTTCCTTGATATGATGGTCATGTTTTCATCCTTTTTGGTTGGTTTCAATCTTTTTTTTTTATTTCTGTTTTGGTCACATTTTTGTGGCTTGATCACAGTTACATTGAACGAATAAAAAAGTGACAAAAAAAACAAAACAATAAAAATGTGACAAATAAGTGATTTAAAAAAACGCAACAAAAACAACTAAAACGTGATAACCAAAACAAGGAAGAAGCTTAGATGAGTTTTGTAGGTCTTCGCTTTCAAATGAGGCATTACTCTGGCTGTAAGCTCTCCAGCCGAGAAGCTTTTAGATTTGGGTAAAGCTGAACTGGAGAAAATTAAGCATTTTTGTTTTTGCTGCTTTATGATTTTTATCAGCATGAAATGACTGCTCTTTATGTGAATGCCTTTTTGCAAAGTCACATGATTTCACTGGTCATTGGAATTAGCGTATTTTTCATAGTAATTTTGCTATAGTTTGTCTTAGTATTAATTAATTAAGTTTAATCTCTGCTAACAAATCCCTCGGCCATTAAGGTGTGATTGGCATTAGAGCGACCTTACAAATAAGTAATGCTTTGCGAATATCCCAATACTTTTGGTAACTTTAACTCGATGCCACACTGCGGAACGTTCCATGTTATGTGTTGCTACTTTACAAGAGCAACATAGCCAATGATGCACTGCCTGACCCTGGATGTAAGTAACTGTTATGATCTGGGGTCGCTGCCGTCGGTCAGCTCTAGGTTCAGCATCACTTGTAATGAGATCAGACTCCCAAACATACGGAATGACTAGGTTTTCCGTCCAAAATATGTCTCAGGGAGCACGAGACGTCATTTTCACACATTGGCCACAACAGAGTCCACATATCTTAACCCCACTGAGAATCTGGGATGTGCTGGAGAAGGCTTTGCGCAGTGGTCACACTCTTCCATCATCAATACAACATTTTGGTGAAAAATTGATTTGCAGAAGCTTATTCTAACGATGCCACAGCGAATGCGTCCTGTAATCAAAGCTGAAGGCTGAAATAATAGAGAGTGACCTTATTTTGTGTGATAACTTTCTTTTTGGTCAGGCAGTGTATTATGACAGTGTTATGAAAAAAAATTGAGATGTAATGTATTTAAATGTATTTAAACTAGGGCTGAACGATATGGACAAAATTTCATATCTCGATATTTATGCCAAATATCTCTATCGATACTATATAACTATGGGTTACGTGAAAACTAAGCATTTTTCAGAAAAATAAAATCATAATACGAAAGAGTGCAGTTTTATTGATGAAAATCTATATTGTTTATATCTGGCTTTTTACGATTTTAATATTTTGAATGTTCATATCTCGATATAAATACGATAACGATATATTTTTCTTTTGCGATATTGATATCTTGAATGTTCATATCGCGATATCGATACGATAACGATATATCTTTCAGCCCTAATTTAAACCTCATGTTTAGTGAAGGAAAGCAGCTAAATCTTATGTAAAGTAGCTGGTGATGTCCTGCTCCCAGCAAACCTGCACAATAACAACAATGGTTTTAGGTATTTTCACCAATAAAGCCACTCCTAATTAATTAATGTTTGTGTTCTATTCTGGTCATCAAATAAGAAATGGTAATAAGAAAAAAAAAGAAAAGTGCATGTGTGTGACAATGAGCGAAAACTGGCACATTTACAGAGAGGTTGATTAATGTGCATTGTCCCTGTTAAAGAAATGGAGACAAAAAATTGCAATAACCCGTATCTGTTTCCCGAGGCATGTGAACATTGTCAAAACGTGAGCTCCATCCATCCTCGTCCCGTCTCCACCTCCTCTGTCTCCATGACGACCCCCCCGATCGCCCCTCCCTTTGTGGGACAGCCGCCTCCCGTGCCTCAAGCCCAGGCGGCGCGGGACGTCAACACGGCCTCCCTCTGCCGAATCGGACAGGAGACGGTGCAGGACATCGTGCTGCGGACCATGGAGATCTTCCAGCTCCTCAGAAACATGCAGGTGACCGAGACGGAAGCCAAATAAAGTCAAGCGGACGAGAAGTTTGTTAGTCAAGTATGCAGAGATTATTCACATTCTGTTAAATACCCGTCATACACCTGTAAGACTTAAACTAAAAACAATATTACATTTGGAACCCTCAACCAAGTTCAGTGTACAGTATACTTTGGTTTTTCGAGCTTTATATCATGTTATTATGACATTCCCTCATTAAAATCATGCCTGGAGTGTTGCCTTGGCTCATTCACATATTTTTGAGCAACGCCCGGCTCACACTGAATCCGGTCCGGGTCCGGTCCGGGTTTGCCCCAAACTACCACTCACATTGAGTAAGGCTGACACTGTGGCTGCGCCAGGCACAGAAATGGCCCTCGCGAGAACAGAAGCGCACGTGAGTTTCCCTCTTGGTGCGAGTTCACGTCATAAATAGCCCCATATATATATATATATATATATATATATATATATATATATAGGTAGTTTTTGTCAACAAAAGCCGTATTTGCCAGTACAACGACTCTCCCCAGTGAAGTGGATGCTTTGCAACACACTAATGCCCCTGTGTCACTGGTAATGGAGAAATGTTTACATTTACGACGTTACGCGCGTTTACAGGTCGTAAACGAGGCCAAATAAGTAGTAAGCGGACAGATTTTATTTTGAAATACACCGGATCTTCCTCTCCCAGGAGACCTGACTTCCTGTTTGGCGCGTGTTTTTCGTCAGCTTGATCCGTTGGGGCTCCGGTATCCGGCAAAGATAGACTTCTTGCGGATTCTTTCCGTTGCCGCCGGAAGGCCGCCGGATGGCCTCGGTAGCCGGAGCCGGACTTCGCGGAGCGGTGTGAGTGTGCTACATTGGTTTTAATGACTTTCTAAGTTGGCGGACGCCGTACCCGGCGTTAACCGGATTCAGTGTGAGCCAGGGGTAATCAGTAAAAACTTAGACGGCGGCCATTTTAGGTGTAGCTATGCCTTAGTCCTCCTAGGAACGCCCCCACCTCCTGGAGACGCCTCTGGACCTTTCGTCACCAGCCAAGCCACCAACCACTGCTCCTCAGCTCAGCAGAGCCCCCTCCCCGCACAGTGTTGTTGTTTAAATGCCACAGTAGTGTGCTGAAGGGGGCGTGTCGGAAAGCTTCTTAAAGAGACAGAGGCCTATTTCAAGACGTTCAGTACAGCCATTTTGAGAGAGCAATTTTAATCAAGGCAGTTATTTTAATTTACTGCATATACAGACCAACAGAAGGTTACGTCATCATTGTAGTGCTATGGACTGGTGCTATGTGACTGAAAAAAGCATAATACCCCCTCTTTAAGTTAACGCACGGTTCAGTTGAGGTTGTGTCCTCAGCTCGAAGGTCAGGAAGCTTTGACTCAGACGTCTGACACTTGGAGACGCCGTTGTCCTGACTTGTTTTGTCGACCGTGCGCCGCATGTCTTGCTTCTCATAAAAATTCTTCATTTATTGTCCGTCTCTTGGCCCTGCTGTGCGTCTCTCTGTTTGCAGACTGCCCTGAAGGCACTTGTTTTATGTTATGTCTGATATTGGTAAGCAGACAGCATTTCCCCAGAGTCAATGCTCGCAATAAAAACATGTCTCTCATGGTGGTAAAAGATGGCGCTAGCAGAGGGAAAACAAGCACTGTTTTTATATTTCGGTGCGTGTGCTTTCCGGCCACTTTATCTGATTAGGCTGCAATCTATAGTGGCTCAATAATACCCCACATATTCCTCAGACCTTGTGCTAACGTGTTAAGTGTGTAAAGTGTTAGCGTAAATGTAATTTATTGTGTGTAGTTTATCAACTTTTGGGGCTTTTTGGGAGCTGTAGGCGTAAACTGTTAAAACTGGCTGAATTAACTTTACGTTTTTGTTTCTTTGTGGCCTAGCTTCCAAACGGAGTGACGTACAACCCCAACACTCACCAGGACAGACTGGGCAAACTGCAGGAGCACCTCCGCATGCTGTCAGTGCTGTTTAGGAAGCTGAGGCTTGTCTTCGATAAATGCCACGAAAACTGTGCCGGCCTGGACCACATACCCCCAGAGGTGAAGGATTTACTTTATCTTTACATTTTTTTACTTCATGCCAGGAAGATTCTTTCCAAAAACAAAGCCTGATGACTTTGCATGTTGTGAGGTGAACACTGTGAGAAATGGCGCTTTTTGGCCGAGTTTTTAAGTAATTCTAGAGTGGCAAGATCTGAAGTCTGTCGATGTCACAGATCCGTCCCCCCTCGGCTCGCTGTGAACCGAGGGGGAGAGAAACTACAAAAGGGGCCTGCTCTCAGGTGTTGGCACTAGCGATGGGATTATTGGCACTTTATTTGGACGCTGAATCTTTGGGAACCATTAATTTCAGAGCTGTTCAAAAGTTTGGTTCTAGTCAGCCAAAAAGTATTGGAGACTTAATCATTGGGAGGCTTTAAGCTACTGTAAGCAACACCGTTTTACCGGACCGGCATAGTTGCATTCCCACATTGCATCACTAGATACGCCACCATCGCAAACAATGAGCGAACTTTGTGCCGCAGAAGGAGACCGGCGCCGAACCTCCCCTGCCTCACAGCACACGCCCAACCACACGCCTCACCCCCACACGCCCCCTCGCACCATGTAAACACAAACACGTGTTGACATCGCAAATGTTAGCGACTAACACAGTCAGAGTTTCATTATGAGAGAAGTTTACAAGATCGTGAACTGATAAACATCTGACCGACAGCTCTGATGCAGCTGAAATCCTCAGGAAATGTCCGTTTGTTTAATAATCCAACATCTACAGGGAGCTGTCAGGTCTTTTTTCTCCTTATGATTAGAGAAGGCACCGTGAGGTGAGTTCTGCTACTGTGTACGTTGAGGCAGTGTGGCCTTCAAGGGTTGTGGGGAAAACAAGTTCTGCATTGTAAACTTAATTCTACATTTGTGTTCTTAATGCCAACACAGAGACTTACATGAAAGTTGCAGTTTAGCAAAAGATGAAAAGTCTTCAAATGTTTCTTTTGCTACATATCTTATTTATGCTGATAAATGTCTGTTTCACACAAGACTAATGAGATTTCCATATCTCATTGAATGCAATGGAGGGGCGTGGGTGACGGGGGAAAGCCAGGGGAGGGGGGGGGGGGGCAGCAGAGCAGGGATCACTACTGACACCTACTGACAAAACAAATTCAAAAAGACATCTCTTAGGGCAGCTTTAAGTTTTGATAAAAATCTAATAAAAGTCACCAGGAGAACAATTTTTATTTATTAAGTATTTTATTTGATCTTTTTTATACATTTTATCAGCGGTCAAAGCCTTCTCGCCTGTTGCCTGCTCTGCTTTTATGCAATTTGTTCTATTCTGCGAAATTTGCATAAATGAGTTTGTGATGGTAAAGCCATGTTTCTTTCTAGGGCAGGTATGGCTAGTCATACTGTAGCTAATAAAGTGGTGAGTGAGGGAGAATTACTGTGAATGCCCCATTACTTGAATAAGCTCCAACCACGCACAACCTCAAACTAAAGAGCACAAAAGAAGACGGTCAGAAAATCAATTCTCAGTTGTGAAGACTCATCACAATTGTTCCCCGACCTGTAAATGCTGTAACCCAGTTTCCCTCCCCAAACGCTGCAATACTAATTTAGGTAAGGCGAAAGGAAATGGGACATCACGAAACACTGCTAATCTCCTGGGGACACTTTTGCCACCTGCCTGCCTCTGAGTGCCTTACAGAAGCGTCTCTTGTGTGTCTTTACCACCGGTTACGGTCACCATCCACCCGCAGCAAAAACAAACAGTCCTGGAGTTCACTGTAGCGCAAAGGCGTTCCAGGTCCATAGGCACATACGCAGTTCTTCTACGGGCTAGTGCTGTGTACCGCCGCCGCCGCACCTCTGTTTGATTGGATTTATGACTGCGGCAGAGTCCCTTTCCCAATTTTCACAGATTGGCTCGCAGCTAATCTCTCTCTCGCCAGACTTAGACGCTGGATAAAGGAGAGAGTGGGAGGAGGCCGGCCTTAAATTGGAACAAATTAGTGAAAGCTGCCATCTCATTCTCTATTAAAGTCGGTCTGAAGAGCTTCTTAAAAGATACGGAGGCTATAAATGAGTCACAGTTTATCAAAGTTTGTGGCGGCACTTTTTGTCTGCACACAAAGAGTGGGGGAATTAATTTCGCAAGCCGCCTCTGAACTAGCAAAAACCGTAAACTTTCAGTCAACAAACAGCCCTCTCTGTGGGTATTGCTTTGTAGATTAGATCTAGTGCATTAATTTTCTTATGCAACCACTATGAATTGGAACAAAAGTAGTTTGCTCTGTTTTCAACAATTCTCTCATAACTTCAGGTCCTCTTTCTTTTCTTTTTTTTTTCGTCTCTAACTTTTATCTCTGTAACATCAAACAGGTGCTGTCCCTCTGATGCATTCATTCCTAATTTAGTTTTCAATCGGCCATATTCATTTTGTGACTGCTTGCTTTTATTCTCTATTCCCCAACTTCCAACATACAGTATGGATAAAATATATCGACATTAATTGTTTAAAGGGGTGTTATGCAAAGTTGACTTTTTAGAGCTTTTTGCCATATTACAATGTTGTTCCCTCTTCCTTCCTGGATCTGTGTTTTGATGCACTCAACGCATCTATGAGAATCTTCTCCAGTGGCTATTTGCAGCACTGAGTAGTGGGGCTGGGACACAATATCAGATCAGATTGCATTACTTTTAGCTGCAATACCGATACTTTATCAAGAATTGCAATACTTTCAATACTTGTGTTTGGAGGCATTTTTATCCTGTAGTCCTTTGGTTTTCCAGTGACTCAGCACTTTCTTTTTGTGTTAATGCACTTTTCAATCTTAACACTTTTTGGTTTGGTTTATAAACTTTGGACTCATGACTTTTACAAATTTTTAAGGCTTAACCTCTTAACCCCCTCCTTCACATTTTCTCCAGTTTGGCTTGACCCAAATCTAAAAGCTTAAAAAGAAAACATTGCGGCAAAAAAAGGTAGAGATAACGCAACAAAAAATAAATGAAAAAAGCGATTAAAAAAACTTGGCGAAAACATGACGACGTTACGGTAGGTTTTGGTAGGCTAGCTGTCAAATGAGGCATTGCACTGATAGCTCTCCAGTAAAGAAGCTTTTAGATTTGGGTAAAGTTGAACTGGAGAAAATGCACTTGGTTCAGGCCGGGGGTTAAGAAGTTAACATTACTTATCATAATTATTTACTGTATCACAATACGTATGGGATCGGCCCCTGAGTGTCGTGATACGTGTCGTAGTAGTAGTAACAGCAGTACTATGTTTTCTGGGTCACTTTAACTTGAATTGTGGGCTTGAACTTGACAATTTGCCTGTCCCTGCGCTCGCTCTTCCTATTCAGCTTTTCCAACAGAAATGGCCTAAAATTACCGTCATTTGCACTCGGCAAATACTGTTCGTCGAGTGATTAGACTTATTGCCTCGCATAGTTATCCCTGTTTGCTCTTGATGTGCAATAATCCACTCCTGATATGTGACTTGAGTGGCCTTTATTTCAACCAGGAAAAGTCCCGCTGTGATTCGAGAATATTGTTTTCAGGGAAGTCCCGGACATGACGTGAACGTGCAAACACAATCCAGGAATGGAACCCAGGATCTTCTTGTTGTCAGGCGAAAGCTCAAATTGCTGCACCGCCATCATCTCTAGCCCAGACGTCTCCAGCCACTTTTTAACAGTATGAGTACTAGCTGTCTATCCCCCATAGCCATTAGCAGGGTATTGTATCCCTCTCTTTTGTCGACCCTCCAAGTCTCTGCCCGTAACATGTTGCCGGGTGCAGAGACTGGTTCAGTTTGGCCGCAGCCTATGGTCCCATCCATCATCGCGGTGCGTTCAGGTGCCTCTGTGACAGCCCGCACGCGATAAGCCACTCCGAACAGGAAGTGAATCAATGGCTCATGCAGCGTGACCTCATGGCTGCCTAATTAGCAACAGAGGCGTTTAAAGAACATCTGGAGCAAACGCACACGTCAGCGCTCGGGTTCCAGCTGCTGCAGCGATTTCTTGGCCATGGCCTAGTTTTTCAAATTTTCTCCTCTTTGGGCACTTTTCTCAGTTCATTTCTCAAACATTGTGAGCCTAAAAATACTAGTAATGTTTTGTATCTCAAGGGACATTAGTTGAAATCATAAAGACTGCAAACAACAAAATAGATAAAAAATATCTCAATTTTGTATCTCTAACCCTACACCCAACACAAAAGGATTGCCGCTAGGAAAAATTTCAAGCAACAGAACCTTTAAATCAAGTTTAGTAAAAGGTTTGGCGATTCTTTGCTGTTTCATCTTTAGGGACTTAATGCATATACAAAACAAATCCAGTGACTAAAAAGTTCTCCTCAGAAAGGGCTTCGTAAAGGGAGCAACATGTGTCTGCTACAGGAGCAATAATAACCAAAATGCTGTTCTTTCTACACACAAACACACGGCAAAATCCATGTGGAGTTGTAGTTGGTCTAATGCAAAAAGAGGGCAATCTAATAATAGTAATAAATGATATACTATTATTGAATAAAAAATAAATACAACACAGGCATTGACTAACTTTTGTACGAGGGCTGTTACGCCTATAAAGGACAGTTGGACTTAACCATTTCCATCTTTTATAAATGAACAAAATGAGACACTAAACGCAAACCACAACAAGTAATGCCTTGTTCTCTTGTTCTGACTGATATTTGAGTATTTATGTGTATTATTACTCGTATTCGTTTACATAGGACTGGAGAAGTCAAGATAAAAGCAGTAACTATCCAAATACGTTTTTAGGCCGCGAAGAGAAACGGTGTTGACTTGTTGGTGCAAATGAACATTGGACACTTTCCACAAATCAATCTACTAAACATCAGATTTCCGCGGTGAAAGTGGGCAGGTGTGCAGTTTTGCGATAACAATATTATTGCGATATTTTACTACCACTTCAACACGATATGTTCCGTTCATATTAAACACAAATGGCAAGTTTTTCATCTCGCGGAAGTCATCAAGAAACAGAAAATCAAGATCAAAACAAGGCTAAACTTGTACTAAATTTGGAAATGTTGAGTTCTGTTTAAGTTCTGTTCACTGTTTGTTTTTGGCTGGAGTTCGCAAAACGTGTGTCGATCTCAGTCGGATGGAGACTTTAGTGGCGTCGCGATATATCGGGGCTTCTTGCGATACGGATATTGCATCACTTAATATCGCGATACGGTATTTTTTGCGATGTATCGTGCAGCCTTAATGCGTGTGATGTTTCCAAACCGCCGTGCACATCGGCGTCTCCCAAGAAAAATCCCCCAAAACCGGCGTGGCCCTGGGGAAAAAAGACATATCGGTCGACCTCTAGCACTTGTATTGGTTTCAGAAAAAGTGGCATCAGGGCGGGGGGGGCAGAACTCCACACACAGAAACAACATCCATCTCTCAAATGAGTCACACGGACCAGCTCACGAAATAAAACACACCAGGACGCGTGCACAATAGGCCCCTCTCCATCCATCTCTCCCAAACACACTCGGCGCTTTTCATTTCCCCCGCACCGCCCGGCAAAATCAGCCACGTACAGCTTTTTAAATCCAATACGTCATTGAAGTTTGAATGAAAACAAAAAACAAAAAAAGTTCCCCTGGTTTTGTCGAGCTTTTCCCAAAACAAGAAGTGTAACAAAAAACGAAAGAAAGAATAGAACATTTGAGGTAAAAAGTATATTTTGGCTGGACCTGTGCAGTAGTAACCGTATCATTGTGTGAGTTGAGGTAAAGATTTAAAGATCCTGTATAATCTATTGTAGAGTGAAAGGTTTTTCTACAGATGGCTCCAGGGGCGACGCGGCGGGTCACAGCTGGACTGTCTTTTGCACTGGGAATGAGCACACTTGTAAAGGGTTCATTTTCCTTTAGGATTATGATTTTTATCTGGCTCGTTTTCCTTAAGTCAAGTAAGGACAAAAAGTAACCCAACTCGTCTCTGTCCGCATTTCACCTATTCCACAGTCAGAACTTTATATTTGCAAAGAGCAATAAAAGTTGCATAACTGTGAGTAAAATGTCAAAATGGACCTATTGGTTAATGTTTATGTCCTGGTCTGAATGAGGCACTTTATGCACATTTTTTGTTTGTACCTTTTGTTCTTTTTGTGGCAAAAGGATAAGATTTAGTGCAGGATAGGATTTAATGCAGTGTTTGTCTTGCAATGGAAAAATCCAGTTTTAGACCAGTCTGGACTAGACAAGGAGCCATCATTGTGTCACTTTATCCAATCAGAGGACATCAATATGTGACCTTTTTCTACTTGAGAGGAGTCTATAAAAACAGGTAAAAACTGTGAAGATCTAGACGTAACTTTTACTTCCTCAGAGTATTGTATTTTAACTACCCCCAAATGAATAAAATATACCTATTTTGTGGTTGTTTTTGAAAACTATTAGTCATCCAGAAGATTGTCAGCCTTTGTATAATTGAACAGTTCATATTTCAGTCCTCTCAGATCCTAATGCTTCTGAGCGCGTTTTAAAATGTGCTCTATGAACTGAATCTTGAGTAAATCAATCTAATCACAATCACAATTTAAAAAATGTGGCAACTTTTTCCATAATCCTACCGCCCTATTGCCAAAACATTTCTCTTCAGCTACAAACTTGTTACATTTGAGCTCCACGTTTCTATACAGGGCGACACATTTGTTCAGTATTGGCCCCAAAGCAGGTGCCACAACTTTGGACTCATTTCCTAATAATCTTTAACAAGGTCCTCGTTATGAGCCACGTTTTCCTCCATTTGGTCAGAACTTGTGTTCCCACGGCAACCAAAGCTCTGGCGCCTAATTAGCTCCAAACAAATGTGTTTTTGTGTTCGGCAAAAAAAGAAACGTAAATTAGTGCTCCAAAAGTCATCGTTGTTCAGAGTTTCATTAGTGCAAATTCAAAATGTCACGAGTCCAAAGACAGACCGAGCATCACAACAAACGCAGCCCAGACTCATCACAGGAAGTGACAGCTAATTAGACCAGAGAAGAAGAAGAAGGGAATAACGAATAAGGAAGTGCTGCAGCCTTCATGTTTAAGCTTTATTTAACTATTTTACCTGTTGTTCTTTTCACAAGGTTGGTTTGATGATTTCAGTTCGTCTGTTTATCCTAATGATTACATACACAGTAAACTCAACCATGATATTTCTAACTTTATCTAGGGCTGCATGATGTAAGATTAAAAAGGAGTAAGGAGTTAGGAGGTGGGCATTTATTAAGGCTCCTTATTTAGCCTTAATAAATGATAAATTAACACTCAATTCATCATGAACAAGTCATTCGTTAAGTGTGACTAACACTTGATAACTACTTGACTTCTACAGTTAAAGAAGAACTAAGCAACTTGTTTACCTTTTAATAAATCCTTTCCGTCGTCCCTCTGGGGGTAATACAAGTGTTATTGGGATAATTGGGGGGGGTCTTTCATCTCCCCCCGGTGTCTCTGGCCAGAAAAACGTTGCGACCACCCTTGCAACGTCCCTGCCTCCAGGTCGGAGGTGCAATACACACTAATGGAAACATGAAGAAGAAGCTAACAGGCTAACGAGCAAAGCTAACTGCGCCACTTAAACAGTATTTACCGCCAAGTTTGAGTGAAAAAATATATACTGTAGTCCGGAAAATACGGTATTCCTTTATACCTGGGGGGTAGTACTTTGCTTCATTCAGCACTAAACCCTTATTGGACCATTTAAGTTTAGGTTTACCGAGAGCTTTGCAGTCCAGTCAACACTTCCTGTTCCCTATTTTCATTCAATTCCCATAATCCTCCGCTCTTCTCCTTGCCCTGCTTTTACCCTCTCCTCACATGTTTACTTTCCTCTGACCGTCTGCTGTGTGTTATTCTTTGTCCTGGTGGAGGTCAGAGTCCGCCGTCCTCTGCAGCTGCGTTACCTCCGCTCCACTCGCTCACATTCAGATTAACTTTGAGCCAAATCGTTATTGGACCGATGTGTGTTTGCACTCTTGCACAGTTTACGTTGGCTCGCGGAGACGCCCCGTAATCTCTGTTTGTGATCTTGTCTGGCGCTTGTTTTGGAGAGACATAGTTGAACGGGGAATAGCTGTATCTGAAGTGCTTTGTGTAGCCGGTGGAATTGGAAAGAAAAACGTCAAGTGTGTATCTAAATCTGTTAATGAACTTCCTCAGGTGGCTGAAGACAAATGCTGGTTTTCAAATGGATACGAAATTAAAGGTGGATACTGTGTCATGTTATAGTATTGGTATGAAAACTGGTTGTGAATGTTGGGAAGCATGGACATGAACGTTTTTCAATTCAATTCATCTTTTTTATTTCAGCATCTGAGTTCCACACAGTTCTACTTATATACAAAGTTCAGCACAGTAATCAAAGCCAAAAGAGGTACAGTCGTAAGTAAAGACGTAAATAATTAAATAAATAAATAGCGTGGATATGACGCTCCAAAGGAGTAGGCTTAAGCACCTACCCCCTTGTGTGCTGAAGAATTTGATACATTCATTTACTGCATAATCAAGAAGATATGACAGTTATTTTGTCTTATTCCAGTGACTATACAATCAGCAGTATAAACAAAGTAGTTTATTCCTGCGTATTTGCTCATAATGATAAAAGATTATGTTACTTTTAGTCCATTTTATCTTGACCATTTATAAACCGGGCTTTTAAAGTTGCATTTTTGTTTTGTTTTCAGGTTCCAGGATGTGTTTTTATTATGTGACCTGGCCTATGCCTAATGCCAACAGCATTTGACAGGAAAAATTAGCGTTAAGGTCAAATGTAGTTAAGTTTGAATTTGATACTAAAGGTGGGCAATATATCGTCTACAACAGTGGTTCACAAAGTGGGGTCATTAAAGGGGGTCCCCCTAAGCGTGTCTACAAAACGAGTACATTGAGACCGTAACCTCTTACATTAACCTCTTCACTTCAACCGAGGACATTTTCTTCAGTTCGGCATTACCCAAATCTATAAGCTACTTGAAAGAAGCAACAAAAGTGCGACAAAACGTACAGGAACACAACAATAAAAAAAAGTGAAAAAAAACTAAAGAGTGATGAAAAAGCAACATAAAAGTGATAACATGTGATGAAAAACGGACTAACACGGCAAAAAAAGCGCTGAGAAAGCAGCAAAAAAACACGCCAAAAAAACACAGCAAAAGTCCCGGACTTTGGGAATGGCTGGTCTACAAGATGATATCGAACTAGTTGTTGGGAAGATTCAAATTTACAATTGAGTAAATCTCTAATGTCGAGAAACCAACATAAGAGTTGCAAAAATTAAGAATTAGATCTTTTATGCGTAATCTCTCGAAAAAGGGTATGAAGTGTTTGTTTTTCTTTCTTTACTTTTGTACAATTATCCTTTTGAGCAACAAAGCAATATAAATTAAGTCATTCGCCAGCACATTTTTGCATATCTGTTGGTTTGTCCTCAAAGTCCTAAAAAAAATACTGAGATTTTAAATGCGTACAGTATTGCTCAACCCCATTTGAGACCGGGTGCATAATCTCGCGACATTTGTCAAACTTTCCTACTAAATCTAATTTAACCTGGCACCATCTGGATTAAACGTTTTTGAATTTGATAATTTTTGAAAAAACAAAAACAGAAAACCGGTCATTTTAGATAACTTCAGAAGCATTAACATTTAAGAGAGGATGTGTAAAGTTCGAGGTGATTGTGTTTATTAACGTGACAATTTCAGTTTTCGAAGCGTCCAGTAGGTGTCACTGTTCCGTCTGCCTGCTGCTGTGGTGCTGTGGTATTGGCGGCAGCAGCAGTGGGCCTCCTGCTGACGGCTCCCTCTGCGCCCGAAGGCTCTGCTCATCTCTGTACTGTAATGTCAAGCAGACAAGGTCGAGCACACGAGGGCGTTTAAAAATGAATTAGTATCCCACTCGCTTGTCTCTCTCCCTCCGTCGGGCGCAGCCGCTCTGAGAGCTTACACCGAATCCCCATTTTCACCACTTCACAGGAACACGATTACGAGACAGCGGTAATATCTGGGGTATAGAAGTGCACTAACTCGCTCTTATAATGGTTAAAGTGCGTTTTACTGTGAGGCCGCTAAACCATAAAAGTGCCCCAGTTTTATTTTGTAATGAAGTCTTCTTTACGGCAACATCTTAAATAGAGAAGTAAAATACCGTTTTAATGGAGTAATCTACTCCTGACGAATTACTGTTTTATTTGTACGGTGTAAAGCTGTTAATGGGCCACGGAAAGTGCTTGGACCTGGCAGAGCATATAGCTGTAGGTGGAGAGAAAAATCAATTTATTTGGATATTTTGATTGAGTTGAGAAGAAAGACTTGCAATAAAGCTGGTTCAATCCGACTGAGAGCTGTGGAATTTTCTGTGTAGAAGGCTTGATTTAACTTTATTGTCCTCGTAGTGGAACTTGTCCTCCTCCTCAAAAGCAGTGGGCATCCACAGATGGCGCTCAGGGACCTCACATCGTTATCTGGAGCTCGGGCACTGGTCGGGGACATCAGCCTATTGTGCAATGTATGTTTTGGGTTGCAAGTGGAAACCGGAACAACTAGAGGAAACCAACACAGATGTAGGAGGACATTGCACTCCTGCCCCACCGCACAAGAGCTGCCCAATTCCAATGCTCGGTTCCCGCACCGTGCAGGTCTTTCTGTGTGGTGTCTGGATGGGTTTCCCCCGGATGCTCCGATTTTACCCCAAAACATGCACAATCGGAGAATCTTCCAGCAGGTGATTCATCTGGAGATATGTACCTGGGTGCTGCATGCGGTATTAAAGGATGGATCAAATGCACAGGACATATTTTGTTGTACAGTTTTATAAAGCTTGACATGCAGGCTCTGGAAAGGCCCGCAGCTGTATGTTAATCAAATGCAGACCTTCCTGCTGTGAGGCAAAAGCACTAACCAATCAGACAACCTCTCGAGTCTCGCCTGATGAGAAGTGATTTACTATTAATTCAGTTAATAACAAATTGAAAGCACAAATCCAACAAGGCATTGACCCCATCTCGTAGCTTTGACCCAGGCTGAATTAAACTGGCTCTTACATTACCACACACCAGTGGTAACGAATGGAAGTAATAGTTTGTTCCTGTAGTGACTTCATGTTAATATTGTTTTTAATATTTACTTACCCCGCAGAGTAATCTCTGTCTTGCAATGCTTTGAGATCATTAACTGGTAACTTTGGATGATTATAAGCTGTTTAGGGAAATACTAAAGAAGTCCGGAGAGACATGAGCGGAAGGATGGGACGAAGTCTGGATGTCTTAAGTAGAAGAAGTTTATTACCGTAATACAGGCCTGGAGACATTTGAAGAGTCAACACAGTGTCCAGGGCATTGATCATTCAGAGTCTGGCGATACTTCCACATGAAGAGAGTTAAATAATCTTGGTTACACGGAGGCGATGTGCCACGTTTACTAGGCCACATGTCATGTAGAAGGTCGGCGCCCCATGTACTGATTTAACGGTACGATATGATAAGGGAAATATGTGAGGGCCGAATTAACTCTATAATTCCTCATCATAAGCCATTATTGTTTCAAAACGGCATAATAGGTTAGTATTTATGGCCACATTCACTGTGTCGTCTTGCTCACAGATAAACAAAACATCAGCAAAAAGCATCAGTGTCCTTGAGGAATGTTGGTTATTTACAAAACAGATTTGATCAGTGTTTTTATTTGGCATGTGAATATTCATGGCCTTGTTTGCTTCCTCCCACATCACAGGACATACATTTAGAGGTGAAATTGAAACTTCAAATTGCTGACAGTCTAAACGGGTATTGCCGATAAAGCGTTTATTTGTAAATTAAAGGTTGGATTGACCGCGGAGATCGACTTTGAATGACATGTAATAGGACGCGTCAGTCCATAGGGGGCATTCTTTCGTCAAAAACACTTTATTCTGCTAATTTCGTGCACTGTTCCATTACTTTTCTTAATCTTCTTTTGATTAATGACACTCTTGCGCTATAATCTTAACAGCACCCAAACTTTTCCCACTATTACTTTGGCTAATAAGTTTTCAAAGAACATCATTACATACTTGATGTCCTCCTACATCAATCTTTCTAACAGAAATGTCCGATGCGTTTCTTTTTCTGCAGCTTCTCATCCCTTTTGTGGAAGACGAAGGCTCCAAGCTGGAAGACCGTTCGATGAGTCGAGCCACGGCTGAAGAGAGAAGAGAAATCCTGGAGGTCAACAAGGTACAGTGCGTGGAGTGCTTTTCTTCAACAGCGTAAAATGAAGGTTTTGCTATAAGATCCACTTTCACATCCCACTAGAATGTCTGCAGAAAACTATGATCTTGGCATTGGAGAAGAGCTGGATTGCTTTTGAACCTTGAGCTGAAGCATGATGAGATTTTTTTAATCCGTAGTCATTGTCTGTCTAGAGAAGTGGGTCTCAAACCTTTCATTTCAGATACCACTTAAAATAAACTAAAGAAAGGAATTGAATTGGAGCCTGCACATTTCCTCACAAAACCTCAAATCTATACGGCATACAGTATTTTATAAAAATGTTTCCTGAATGTAAATAGCTTTAGCCTCAACCACTGAGATGTTGCAGAAAAAATTGTGTCCGAGAGGATAGACAAAAAATAGGCAGAGGTCTCGATGTCTTTTGCTTGAGAAGTTTATTGGCCAGCCTTGCGGGACCGGGCGATATGAACTCGAGACATTGCGCTAGTCTGACCAGTCAAGTCTGGCAATGCTTCCACATGACGAGGGATGAATACCATCCGTTGTCCGTCACACTGATATGCGAGCCAAAGCATACAGTCACTGAGAGCCAAAGTTATAGCGGTACAACAGAGATGGTACGACCGTGATAAAAAGCAATTTAATTTTATTCTCTATCATTAGATACTGTATGAATACACATTATTTGCCCTTTTATGTGAAGCTTGCAAAGAACAGGGCATTGAATATTCCATATGGAGAAAAAGTCCTTCCTTCTTCTTCCTTCTTCTCCTTTCTTGTTCCTTCTTCTTACCTATTTTCTTTTTATTCTTCGTTCTTCTTTCTTTTTCCTTTTCTTTTTTTCCATGTCTTCTTCTTCCTCCATTTTTCTTCTTTCTTCTTCCTTCTTCTTCGTTCCTCTTCCTTCTTTTTACTTCTCTTCTCTTTCCTTCTTTCTTCTTCTTTTGCTGCCCACCTGCCAACTGTCCAATCAGAAGGTTCACGGAGACACTTTGGGTTGCCTGATCCTAACAACCTTAGGAGGTAGATTTAGTTTTGTTATTTGATCCTCTGACGCTACTGCAGCTTGTGTCCAGACAGAGCTCACGTTTTGCACATTGTGATTTTTCCCGGACTTAATTGAAATGAAAATGTGTTCATTGCTGTGCTGATGACCTTGCTTTCTTTTTAATTAAACATAAACCGATAAGAGTGGCCTTCTCTGCTGCAAAACGGGCCTTGATTATAATTTGGATTCAAATTCGTTTTCCCCCAAGCGTTTACTGGCATTAACCTGCAGCTTTAATTGGTGACTTTCAATTATTTTGAAAGCATCTCTGGAGGTTGTAAAAATGCGTTTGGTGATAAACAAAATGACACGGCTTCACTAGATTGTTATTTTTTATTGCTCATAGAGTTCTTGTTTACGGGCGATGGTGTTCTAGTGGGAAATCTCCCCGGAAGCAACACATTTCAAAGGAACGCAACAAAGCAGAACTATATTTAGGCTCATATTTCGAAAGCAGGTGGTTGAACTACTTCGCATACACTGCTGCTATGACCGTGATTTTGATCCTGTGATTTTAAATTCTAGATTTCAAAGAACCCCTGTTAGGTGCGTTGTCTTCGTAAAACCTGTGTTACCTGATTTTTCTCCATTTTGAAGCTGTAAAGTTAACTGCTGCCCCATCTCGTTTATTTGCTCTCATAAGCCCTCCCCTAGGGCTGGGCAATTCAATCGAAATCGCAATCTCTGTTTTGGGCAATCTCAATCATCCTCATCAGTGGAGTTTGGATGTAACAATTGAAGATGTATGTGTGTTAAATGATACTGGAGAAAAGTATTGTATAAAAGACATGTCTATGTTCATGAATCAGCTGCATATTTATTTTTTATTATGAAATCAAAATGAGAAAAAAAATGGTGATACATTTTTTCGGCATATTGCTGCTACCATTGCTTTTGTGAATTTATTAAATGCATGTTTAGGGCACACGCATAGAAAAGGCCGGACCGCCATAGAAATGCATTGCACTGATTTAAACTCTTCCATGTTAATGTGCTACATAGATGGAGCCCCACAATCTTGTTTTTATTTCTTGTAAATTCTTGTAAATTGTTTAAATACAGAAATTTACTCTGGAACAAGCTTTAGAAGTGGCTCTTTAGGTAGAGCATTTTCCCGCTAGCTTGAATGTTCAATGTAGGGCGACTGTGGCTCAGATTGCTAAGAGGGTCGTCCTTGAGCAAGACACTTCACTTCTCGCCTGTATGTATGAACATACTTATTGTTGTCTTTCCAGCTTAGAGGCTACTGTAGCTTGGTGTGACCTCCTAATCCCTTTTATTAATGAATTTAGAAGACATGATTTAAAATGTCCCTGGTCTTTGTTCGGTGCCGAACACTCCTGTGATAAAACTCTAACAAAAAGTGAATTTTGTGACTTTCTGACAGCTCCATAGGAGGCGGTGACAGAACAAAGAGGCAGAGCGATGTCTTGACGGTTCTTGTGTGAGGTGTTGGAGATGCGTCAGGCGTCAGACTCTTGTAAAAGCCTGCTGTTTGATGTATTTTTGTCAGAGATGGTATTGCTCGCTCAGATGGAGATGCTCTTTGACACTAAAAAGGGATGAATGCAAGTCGTTTTTCAAAGTATTGTAGCTTTCAGTCAATCACGTGTTGAAGCCAGATATAGTTTTACTTCCATATTTCCTATTGTCCACAGAGAAAATAATCTCGCTGTATTGTCCCATCATTTTATAAACGTCTCATTTATACTGTTTTAATTTGTCAACTTTTAATGCAGTGTTTTTTTTCCATTTTATTGAGGCAATAGGGAGGCCTACATAGTTTAATTTTCTTCCACATTAGCTATAAACAAGCTGAACATTACAGCAAATATACTTTTTGCATGTTCTCATAAATAGAGCTACATTATCCTCGTCATGTTGCCATAGTTTCTGGCCTGCACTACTTTTCTAATTATATAGTTTCTCGAGGTTTTGAAAAATCTTTTTTGGCAGCCGTTTTTACACAGGTAGCCAAAATGCAACTATGACCTGTCCATTGTGTAATGCAGTTCTCCTTTATGGATTTCACTAAAGCTCCCCTCACTTAGTCTGTATTCCTACAGTGCGCTAATATTCCATCATTATAGAGACGGATGCTTTTGTTGTAGAGCACAAATTGTGTGGCACATTCTGCCTTTTTCCTTCTAGCTTCTCTAAGTGTTTAGCTAAATGTCATTTAATTTTCTAAAGTAGCTTGTTGTTTTAGGGAGACTAACCGCAAGAAATGTGGAGTTTTATAGCACCCTCCATCTGACTCATAGTTTCACCATCGACCCAATGTAGAGATAATTTAATGATGTCTTAGGAAGTGCATTACACTGCAGAGGAAACGGTGTTGATTTGCTGAATAAATGGAGAACCAAAATAAAAAAGCATTGACCAAGAAATACTCTCAAGACTCTGAGCATTATGAAACACATTACATCCAAAATCGATAATTGTTCTACAGATTTCTATAGAAAACCGTCTTTTTTTGTTTCACTATTGAGTCGCATCGTTCTGTGTCTAACCTGAAAACACCGCTGTGGACAATGGATCAGGCCAAAGACTCGGATAAAACGCGCCATGCATTATTTAGACGCCTGTTTTATGCCACCGCTCGCTTCTGGATTTGTTTTGTGTACAGTGAGTGGACACAGTGAGCGCTTTTGTTCTTTTTCCAACACAGTGAACACACCGCACGTCTTCTTTATTAAATTTTTTTCCCCAGGTTTTCTCCACGTCTCCCTGCCTTTTTTGAACGTGCGTCAATGCCTCGCCGCTTCTCTGCGCGTGCCAAGCCCGACCCGGAGTGCGCCGCGGTGATAATGGTCCCGGGTCAGGGGTGTCCGGCGCCGAGATGAGAATTGGTTATTTTTAAGAGGCCCGGCAGCGCTCCCCCGGCTGCTTTTAAATGTTAGCACTGCTGTGGAACGCCGCACCGAGCCCCGCGCTGCACTCTGCTCCGTCCAAAACAAACGGGCGCATTTTTACACGAAGCCTCGATGTCCACAGAGGCGCCGGTTAAAGCACGGCCGATAAATAACACAGTGCTTATGACGACACTTTAAAACACATTTCTTTTTTATTTATCAGTACAGAAGCACTTCCACCACCTCCATAAAGCCGTGTAGTGTTGTAGTAATGGGCATTTCGATTCAATTCATTTGTAAAGAGTGGTTTAACATTGGGCCATTTTATGTAATATGCCATGATGTGTATTTAGCAATATCTTCTCACATTTCCATAATTGTAAAGTAAAGAATTGTGTCAAACATGTATATTTGCTAAAGTTACTCCAAATTATGGGCAAACTACTCCCATAGCAATTAAAGTAGTGAGCTAAATAATGCTGGTATTTTGTTTGTTTTGGGGAAGAAATAGGAAAAAACCCAGGCGTTTACTTCCTATATTTTCACAGGATGTTTGATGAAAGGTAGAAAATCAAATCGGCTCATCTATCATCATCTTCATAGATGCGCACGGTCGCTGAGTGGTTAGCACGTTTGCCTCACAGTAAGAAGGCTCTTTGTTAATCCTGAATCGTCCGGGCTTTTCTGTGTTTCTCTCCCCATGTCTGACTGTGTTTCCCCATTAACTCAAAAACATGCACAATAGGTTAATCCTCCAGTCCGGTGATTCTGACCATGATCCTGGCACCACATCTGGAGACGGGTCCCCGGGCGCTGCTCTGCGGTCGCCCACTGCCCCAGCGGCATCAAAATGCAGAGGATCAGTTTGCCCACGTGAGAATGAAGTTCACCTTAACCACGTGGCTCTGTTTGTGAACATGTTTCCTTAACATAATGGAACTACTATAAACGATTTAATACATTCATGTTGCCGACCACACCCCTGGAAGTGACGATATCGCAATCGTTCATATTAATTCTCACAAATAACAACGTCTTTTCTGTTTTATGTGACTTTTACAACCATACCATTAACGAATGGAAAGTTAAAACAATCGTTACTTGGGCAACAATTCATTGCTTTCAAATTGAAGTCTTAATTTGATGGTTGCAAATGTGCAAGTCTTAGTTTAGTTTAGTTTATTTGTTTATTTGAGCACTACACATTGTGCTCAAAAGGAGTGGGCTGAAGCAAAAAGCTTATGAGCCCCCACCCCCAAGTGCAATAAAATAAAAAAAAGAACATTTCAAAACATTTCAAGCAGCTACATTCATACAGACCAACTTACAACAAACAACAAAAATATATTAACTCTTTATATAATTAATTGAAACAACGCACAGCTACAACAACAATCTAGTTTCATATACGATGTCTAGAACAAAGCAAGTCAAAAAATGTGTTACTTAATATATTGCTTGCATATTTTTACCCGTGATTACAGAGTTACTTTTATGGTATAAAGGTACATTAATAGATATTATAATCTGAGATCTTGATACTTTCCAGTTGTCATTACCATTCTCAGTATAATTTTAATTTGGGTTGACGCTAAGACAATTATAGGCAGCACAATATCCTTTGCAAACATTAATATAAACAACTACTGAGTACAGAAGATGAATTGAGTACCTTCATTGAAGATTAATATAAACAGTTAATTTAGTCTCGTTACAGACCCCTATGAACAAGGTTCTGTTTAGCAGTTCATAACTCCGTCTTCTCTCACAAGTTACTGTTTCTAGTTACTACTTTCATTAGTGCAATTTACTGAGTCTGGATTTCAAAACATAAATTGTGAATCTAATCTCAATACATGTCAGAAAATCCACAAAACCGATGTTATGCAGCCCTTGTGTTCTTAGATACTTTGTTCCTTTGCAAGATTGATGAAAATGTACCGCTGCTGCTGCTGCTGTTTATTAGTCTCGGTAAACTTCGTGAATGCGCACGTAAAACTCACGGATGCAGCCTTAAGAAAGTGTGAAATTGTGCCATTAGCCACCTGGTTTGTTGGTTATAAATACAATAACCTTATATATGCGGCTCAACCTTGCCCTATGCAGAACATTAGCATGCAAATTGAGTTCTGTTGGATGTCTCAGTAAACAGATGGAGTAGTTTTAGCTATTTGCAAACTTCCCCCATTTTTACTATACAGTACACACAGTCTGAATAACTGTACAGACAAATACCCCATTAAAGTATAAGTTTCACCTCCTTTTACCACTGCGGTGACTGAATGAAAATGGCTTGATTAAAAAGCATTTTTTGTATTGATTTGCCGTCACATCTCACTTCTCCCTCGGAATGAAGTGCTCCGAGTAAATAAGCCGCTCGTACATTAGCCATTTGTCTTGATTAAAAGCTAACAAAGGAGTAATTTAGATGTACGGACTAAAGAGCGGGACATGGAGCGCTAATATAGGAAAGATGGATGCCTTTTGAACATGGGTGTATTGACTTGTGGAATCAATAATCGTCTTCTCTATGGATATAAATTACTGTAAGTCTATAAGATGGTGATTTACAAACAAGTCTTTTTTCTTTTCAATTTACTGAGAATGTTTTGAATGAAAAGCCTCAATAACGTAATTACAGATATTCTATTCAGACATATTCCTTGTCCTTGGTGGATGGTTTTCTGTAGAGGGATGGGAACGGACAAATATTATGGCAAATGATGAATCGGTGAGATAGTTTTAGCGGCGGACATCAAATGTAATTTAAGAGCGTGATTAGAAATGCATCAAGTGTTTGCAAGCTGTAATAAATATGCTGAAAAAAATGAAAAAATTATGGAAAAATCGTAGCAGAAGCACAGTAGAGTAACATGGCGTCTTTGGGAACCAGATTTTTTGTGCCTCATTTTGTGGTTTTGATTGTGCCCAGCTGTGCGCAGAGGCGTCGGTGCGGACAGCAGCCGGTGGGAGTTAACATGGTTAGTGTGATCAGCAGATCTGTGATGCAGCGGGACCGAGGGCGGCAGATGTTTTGAAACCGCTTACATCTGCTGCACTCAGTCCGGCCAAGACGGGACAGGACAGGACATCGCGGCATCATCAAAAAATATAGCCCATTGTGTCCGTACAACTGCCATGGGATCTGTCAGGCGGGGCACATTCTGGACGTTTCGGAGGGTGGTGATGTGGTAGACTTGGTGTTGTTTTTAGTCAAGTAAAAGGAAATGTCTCGCTGTGGTAATATAGGGTTAAGCAAATAATATACTGTAGCATCTTGGCGGCTGCTTATCAATCCAAAGATCCCACTAGGCCCAAAGTAATAATAATTAATTCTATACAAAAAAAATTGCCTCTAATTAAATTCCTTAATTGCGAAATATAAAATAACAAACAGCATTGACTGTGTCTTAAATTTAAAATGGTAAATTTAACAAATACATACACATTTTTAAACCGACTATTTTTTTTCTTCTCAATTATTGACAGGCTCGGGCCTTTCTTTGTGGAGTTTGCATGTCCTCCCCGTGTCTGCGTAGATCTCGGAGGATGGGTCAAATCCAGATGACAAATTTCTCTACGGGGATAGGCCTACCTTCGATTATACTTAAGTATTTTCTTTTCATGTTTTTTTTGTGCATTGGCATCATGGATGTGCAATGATGTTTTTCAAGGTCCCATTCATTCATTCCTACCTTCCTTCTCTACCTACCTACCTTCCTTCTCTACCTTCCTTCCTTCCTTCTCTACCTTCCTACCTACCTACCTATCTTCTCTACCTACCTACCTATCTTCCTTCCTTCTCTACCTACCTTCCTTCTCTACCTACCTACCTTCCTTCTCTACCTTCCTTCCTCCCTTCTCTACCTACCTACCTTCCTTCCTTCTCTACCTACCTACCTTCCTTCCTTCTCTACCTACCTACCTTCTCTACCTATCTACCTACCTACCTTCCTTCCTTCCTTCCTCCCTGCTTAACGTAACCAATTATTTAGAAACAGAATGCAATTTGCTTCGGCTACTGAACACACAGTCATTCAAGCCAAGGTCTGTTGATCATGCTGACCAAATGTGCTCACTGTTCATGCTGAAAAAGAAGAGTTTGTGCAGAGAAAAGATGACAAAGCCCAGATTGGACGGGTGTGCAGAGTGAAAAGATTGTGTTTTGGAGCAAATCGACTGTTGAGGGATAGAGAAAGTGGAGATGGATGAATGAGCCGACAGATAGCAGTGTTGTCTGAGAGGCTGGACGTGTGAAGTCGGGAGGAAAACAATGCAACGTACGTAGGTGAAAAACTCAAGAGTTAGGATGTGTTTTTAAACCGTGGAAAATCTATGGTCTTTTTTTTCCCCGGCCGTCTCTTCGGGATAAAGTACGAAACAACATTTGAAGAAATCATACATAAGAGTACTACTTGCAGGTGCTCGTCATATAATTAGAATATCATGAAAACGTTCATTTATTTCTGTAATTCAACTTAAAATGTGAAACTAATATATGATATAGACTGTTATAAGTTTGATAATTACAGTCCATTTTTAGATTCTAAATGTTTAGATTTTAATTTAGGGTTTTTACAAGCTGAGCCATAATAATCAAAATGATAACAAATGCAAGCTCTACATATCTCACTTTGCATGTAATGAGTCTGTATTGGTTTCACAGTTTAAGTTGAAAAACAGTGAATGCACTTTTTCATGATATTCTAATTATAGGACGAGCACCTGTAGATCTCTTAACACATGACAAAAAATACTCTTGTTTTTGATTTAAACCCACTTTTGTCTTTTTTAGTTTGTTATCTTGCTTTGAGATAGGAAAAAAGAACTGACCATTATCTAAAGTTTCACGTAACTTCATTCCCAACTTCCGGACATATTTCAACCATGCCTGTTTCTTTTATAAAAATCAAAGGCAATGTTCAGTTTAGAAATATATTTCCAAGTAGACACATCTATAGGATTATTACAGACCAGCTCTATAGATGTTTAGACGGTTCGATCGCCTCTTCAACAGGAATATCAGAAGAGTGATGGTGCGATAGAGCCCCGGAGAAAATAGGTTCGCCTTCTGCCATTACGTGATTTCTAGAAGGAGAGATTGATGCACACGTGGACAGATAACACCAAGCAAACCGCAACCCATCCAACAGATATGTCCCAGTGGTTTAGGAAAAAGATGAGTCCTGAAATGTGAATTCACAGGTTGGCGGTAAATAATGTGCAACGATAAAAAGCGCTTTGGAGGAAGAAGATGAGATGCTTTGTTACGAGTTTTTCTGAAGCACAGGTGGGGGGGTGTTTACACTTTTGAAAGCTGAGCCGAGTGTATTGCTTGATTTGCTTCTGCTTACAACAGGGAGTAGTGATAAAACATGGGTTCGTTCTCAGCCGCTTACGTCAAAAAGGCTGAAATCCTGACTTAATCCTTGCCAAAAGCCTCATCCGAAACATGCCGCTGCCACCGATAGCGCTGAAATATTGACAGAGCGTCTGCGCCACCACAGCACAGCTGTGATGGCTCATATCAGGATTTAGGTTCTGAATGTGACGCTGTAAGGCTGCACAAATATTGACGATTTATCATTCAGTTTCAAAAAGTGTCTGCATCTACAACTACTAATCACATCCAAATTTAAAATGAGAAAAGTGGTACAAATTTGAATGAAAGGTAAAACAATGTGTGTGATAGAAATATATTGAGCTTTGCAAAGTGCCTGACACAGACGGTTATAGGTGTATAAAGATATTAAACAAAATAGAAAGAGTGTTGACAAATGCAGTTCTTTCATTGAGATGGAGAAAAGTAGCCGAGTCGGGATCATCTGAGGAGAGCAGTGGCGTTAAATACTAGTGAACGAATTTCACGTCATTGTCCTTCCAGGGGAAATTTACTCGAGGCAAATAGTAGGGCTGAAAGATATATCGTTATCATATCGATATCGAGATGTGAACATTCAAGACTGCACTCTTTTGTATTATTTTATTGTTCTGAAAAATGCTTGGTTTTCACCGAACCCGTAGTTATGTCGTATCGATATCGAGCATAAATATCGAGATATGAAATTGTGTCCATATCACATATTGTAGATGCCAACAAATCGGACACAAAAAGATGTGGCCATAGGACAACAGTGCAAAATTGCTACAAAATTAGTTATTGCAGACTTGTACAGTGGAACAGGTAAAAGATAAAAGTAAAAAAGCTAAAAAATCTGATCAACCAACAGGCCGTGGGCAGACTGATGATACACAGGAGCAGAGCCAGGGAAGACTGTAATTACAGAGCAGCAGATGAGCGGATCATTATTGAATTATAGATGGATTCTACTTGCCTTCCACATAACCTTGTCTCCTAACTGGACAAGAGCAAGCCAGTTTATCAGTGAGGCACCTTCATACAAAAAGCAAGATTAGAACAATAAAAACAACAGTTAACAGGATTTTAGATAAAAGCAATATTGAAAGATTAGATACGGGCATTGACTTGCTTTCCTACACTGTAATGGCCAGCTTAATGTCATCTTAGAACATCTTGTTAAAGGAAATGGGGAAAAAAGGCCACAGTCATGACATCTATTGAGAACGTCGTTAACTAATCTTATGATTGTGGTAAAAATCTACTACAAGCCTCTCATTCTAACTAACCCCTCACTCTCCCCCAACTCTGTTTTCCCGTGTGTATACCTCCGCTTTGATGTCTGGAGCCGTCTCCCGCTGGCGCCGGCGCACACAGGTGGTAGGAGTAACTACTAGCGTGTGGTGAAATGTGGTGGAGCGCCGTTGAAAGGCTCTATACGACAGAAGGGGGAGAGGCAGATAAATAGTAATGCGTGGAGCTTTATGGGCCGTCCCGCCTGTGACTGATGGCTCTGCTCTCGTTATCTGTCGATTGGGGTAATTGCTGTTTGTCGGAGGCGCGCTGACGGATGGTGATGCAACGTGAAGGAGGAGGGGGCGCGGCTCATCAGTCTCCACCAGTGTCTTCAATATAAAGAGAGAGAGAGACGGGTATTTCACAGTGTAATCCCATTGTGTTCTTGTTTCTCAATGTTAATGGGATTATTTCATGTTGTGTCCTTGTATAAGAGCCAGGCCGGTCTTAATTATTCCCTAATGAGCAAAGTATACAAGCTGGCTGTTTAATGCCAACATAAAAGTTTATAATTTTTTCTAGTTTTCCGTCTTGAATTCTTTTTGTCCTTGTGGCACAGGCATATCGCAAGATGACGATGCCGGGATGTAGTGGACTGGAAAGTGGAAAAAAGGAAAGTGGAAAAAAAAGATCCGCACAACTGAAGCATGCTCACCAGTTTATTGCTCACACCGAAATAGTGACGTTTCGGGTCTTAGCCCTTCATCAGACTGAGGGATGTAGTGGACTCACATTGTGTGCGAGTGGCTCAGGGAGCATGAGACATCATTTTCACACAGGGATTGGTCCTCACAGAGTCCAGACCTTCTCCCCATTGAGAATCTTTGGGATGAGCTGGAGAAGGCTTTGCGCAGTGGCCACACTCTCCCATCATCAATACGAGATCGAGGATAAAGTAATGCAACACTGAATGGAGATGAGTATTGGGTCATGCAGAAGCTTATCAGAACACACATCAAAACTAAAGGCGGTCTAACAATTATTTTTAGTGATGACTTTTTTGGGGGCGATGCGGTGTAGTTTTCTAATCCCTTGAGGTCAATGTTGGTAACCTAAAATATATGCCTCACATTATTTAAGTTTGCCAGGCTAGAGTGTTTCGTTGTGTGGTTAAAGGTGCAATTATGAAACTTTTTATGTAGAAAATAAAAGTTGATATTTGTGCGTATTTGACCTTAGTAGTGAGTGACCCGGTGGCTGTACTATAAATGGTCAGCATGGCGCCTTTACTGTCCATCACAGACGCTCCAGGATCAGTCGTTTGGAAGGTTTTCTCTGCTGACGGACCTTCTCACCAACAAAGCTTCAAAACAATTGACGCTGGATCGTTGTAGAGGCCAATGCATAAAAAGTTGCATATGCACCTTTAACTCTTAAAGGTCCTATATCATGCAAAATCGACTTTTTGGAGCTTTTAACCATGTTATGTTATTTCATTATCAAAAACGCCCCCAGAGTGGTTTTTGGCTTCATTCACACAGTTCTCAGTAATCCTTATTACTGAGAACTGCGTGAACAATGAAAATAAAAATTAGTGCTCCATAGTGGTACAATCGATCATGATAATGCCGATACTTTACTTTGGAATGGCTAAAATAGCATGATACAGATCCTTTAATGAAGCTCTTGTAATTTCCTCGTGTTGCAATTAACGACAATAAATAATTACTAGTGCTCTAATACCTTCGTGTTATTCAGCCTCTTTCCCACATCTTAAATAGTCATGCTTCTTTGTGAGGTGTGAAAGCCGAGCAGTGTTTCCATTAATGTTTCATGTATTACCCGTAATTCGCTGGAGCTTAATGGCGTGCGATTGCTCGATCACGCTGCCTCGGCTGCTTCTATATGGTATGTAATTGTGCATTTCAATTCAGTTTGCGCCCCAGTAAAAGAAAAAAAGAAAACCCCATGTGACCACAAAGTACAGCTCTGGTCACACAGCAGTGGATAGAAAAAACACAGACAAATTCAGTAATTGTTTTAGCAGTTTGTGTTAGAAATGTCTTCACTTGTGCTTTTAGTGTTGCGTTTATATCCTGGTTTACACCCAGCTCATGTTTTAGTGCAGTTTAGACCTTACTGAGTATGATCAAGGCTTGATGGTATGTCATCAATTATGTCAAATATTCCAAGTACACAGTAGAGTCAAATGCACACAGGTGTTGCAGTGTGTCTATGGAGAAGCTGTGTGGTTTGTGGTTTGTGGATGGCTGTAAATGATGCCAATACAATCTTTATGGCAACACAGTATTTTTTATCTGGACTTTGTTGAAAGACACGTGTCCGAGACGCCTTCAAATACTGTAGCCAGTGCAGACATTGCACAGGGCAATTTGGCTGCTGCACCATTGACAGAATAAACAAACATATACAGCACTTTTTCCTCTTTCATTTATTTAATCAGGAGAGCCCTATGCAAGTTCAATATTAAACCACTATAACAGTGCCAAGTACCTCCTTGTGGTTATTGCTGATTAGTTAGAAAGTGATAATACTAAGTAACAAATAGACAAAATGTTTTGAAATTGTTTTTATTTGCCCACACAATTCAGTTGTATCTTATTCTTTATAGGAAATAATTCCAAGTACTCCCTTCTCGTGTGTGGGATCCTCATACCCCTTTTTGGGAAACATTGGTGTAGTCCTGGGCGGGGGGTTGCAAGATGATATGTTTTTTTGTGTGTACATATAAACAGCATATTTTGAAATTAATCAAAATACAGTATGCAAACTAATGTAATTAAACCAGATTTTAAATGTTTTGCACCTCAAATTATTATAAACACTAATTACATTTTACACATGGACCCTGTTCCATCGTGGGTTCGTGTCCCGACCCCAACAGTTTACAGGATATCGCTCTCCACTCTTCACCCCCTTTAATTTCTTAGTTCCATCCATCCATTTTCTTCCGCTTTATCCGGGGCCGGGTCGCGGGGGCAGCAGTCTCAGCAGAGATGCCCAGACTTCCCGATCCACGCACACCTCCTCCAGCTGTTCTGGGGGGACCCCGAGACGACACCAGGCCAGCTCGGAGACATAGTCCCACCAGCGTGTCCTGGGCCTTCCACGAGGCCTCCTCCCAATAGGACATGCCTGGAGCACCTCCCGAGGGAGGCGACCAGGAGGCATCCGGAACAGATGCCCTAGCCACCTCAGCTGGCTCCTTTCGACGTGGAGGAGCAGCGACTCGAGTCCGAGCTCCTCCCGGGTAACTGAGCTCCTCACCCGATCTCGGAGGGTGCGCCCAGCCACCCTGCGAAGGAAACTCATTTCGGCCGCTTGTATTCGCGATCTTGTCCTTTCGGTCATTACCCAGATCTCATGACCATAGGTGAGGGTGGGAACGTAGATCGATCGGTAAATCGAGAGCTTTGCCTCAGACTCAGCTCCCTCTTCACCACAACAGTCCGATACAGCGACCGCATCACTGCTGACGCCGCACCGATCCGTCTATCGATCTCACGCGCCATCCGTCCCTCACGACCCCGAGATACTTGAACTCCTCCACAGTGGAGGAGTTCAGTGGAATCTTCTATTAAAATATACTCTGTGCATTAGTATTGAATATGTTTGACTGCACGTGTAAATCCAGCATGTCTGCGACTTTATTTAGCAACACGGACATTAATGTGCCACTTTCCCCGGTCGACTTTCTCCTCTGAGCGCCGAGTCTCCAGATGTCCACACTGCGGGGTCCAACTCTCTGCATTACGGTCTGCTTCTCTCTCTCTCTCTGGTTGATTGGCGTGTGGATATACTGGCTGTCTAACGAGCGCCTTTTTCTGGACTGCTTGATAATCATCCCATCTGGGCGTGGGACAGGCGGTCTCGTCATTGGCACATCACTCACGGTTTGTTCTCCTGCCTTGTCCCGCGCTGGCTGTTTTATACGCTGTTTTCTCGTCTCGGGAGGCCTTGAAGATGACCCCGAGGGCCATTATGGTGTTTGCGAACAGACCGGCTCCAAAGAATGATGCCATAAACTAAGCAGACCACGGTGTATATTTCTTAGAGAGGTTCGTATGGGCCTCAAAGTTGGACGATAACGATGGTGATATAAGATTGGACTGGACTTTCGAACACACATACTTTGGAACTTACAGAAACATACAGACTGTTGTGTGTCCTTGGGCAAGACACTTCACCCCCCTCGCCCATCAATGTGGTGGTGTGTGAATGGTTGGGGATGGTGCAGATTGGCAACTTCGCTTCTCGTCAGTGGCCCCCCCAGGGCAGTGTAAGGCACTATTATTATTTCCTCCAGTTCTTGAGCATGGGTGCACCTTGCTGGAGCAGTAGCCCATTGTGCATTTTTTTTGCTTATTTAATAAAGTTTTCAAAAATGTATAGTTTTGATACTCTCCACAAAAATCTGGCAAAATTACATAGTGAACCAAACTATAATGCGATGGCTGGAACTGTTTATCTTTGTTGAGGCGTCTGATGTCAGCTGGCAGTGACGATGATGCTACTCGAAGCCGGTTTTCCAAGTTTGGCTCAGTCTTGTGAGAGCTGCTTTCTGGGCACCTAAACTCTGACGAAAAAGCATTCAATTTATCCAAACACATTGTCCTTTCAACTCGTGGAGTTTAGCATGTTTGGAGGTGTAATGACGCTTGAGATCACTGCCAGCCCCTCGCCACATACTAGGCACACTGGCTAATTTGTCCTTTTTTCCTGAAATACACGGCATGTAAGATCTACCTTCCTTTTCTTAGCGGTCGCCATAATCACATGATCCTTATCTATAGGCCTACTATATTAAATCTGAAAAATGCCTTGGTCAGATGGTCTCGTGAGACCTGAGGTTCCCCACCCTGTTCTAAACAGTGTTGTCAGTGACCGCAGGTTTGCTTTATTTAAGGAGTAGGGCTGATTTATTCAGGACATTCATGTTTAGTAGATCACTCATTTGAAAGACAAAAATGGTAACTCTCTCTCTTATGGTCCCAAAATTATAAGCAAAAGTCTGCAACATAAAATGCATAGGTGGACAAACTTGCGACCGATTTTTACCGCAATGTTTCATGGCATGATATCGGGTGATATCCAATATTGTAAAATACCCAAATATTGATACGATATATCGGCCGACCTCTAATTTAGTTATTTCTACTTGTACTCTTAAAGATTCTACTACTGGATTGTCAAAATAATCTTTATTAATAACCTCTACAAACAGAAATATTGTGTGAACTGTTTTGTTCAATGTTGAAACTTGGCAGATAGTTTTTTAAATTTTAATGTTTTGCTGGACAAGATTTTTATAAAAATTTGGCATGTTGTCGAATCCATCAATCTTAAAAGCTCCACATTTGGGAAGTTATTTACTCAGTTTATTTGTCCGTCACTCATTTCCCCATCATAATGTCAAAATGGACAGAAACAAATTTGGAATTTTTAATTTACTAACTTTAATAAGTCATTGGCAATAGAAGGAAGGTTACTCCAAACTGCGTATGCATTTGCTCCGAGTACATCACTCTTGCATAGGCCTGCACTAAACCTTGATCACCACACCTGTCCCCCTTGCTCTGCCCCCCGTCCCACCTCGATGCTGCTGCTGTCTGCCGCTGCCACTCGCCTTGCTCTTTGATTTAATACCGGCCTAAGTGTGAATAAATTCCTGTCACAGACCATTAAGGGGGCCTTGGAGAGATCCGCGCTGTTATTAATTCTGCACAGCTCCTCTCTCCTCTCTTAGTTACTATCTTGGTCTCACCGCACACTGCCTTGCCTTTTTAATACCCTGTTAATTACCGCGCCTGTCCTCCTTTTTATTCAAACGGGGAAGGGAGAAATTAAAAGCAGGGGAGAGGTTTAGCTATTTGAAATACGAAAACTGTATCCCATGTCTGGTTATGCAATTGTCCTTCTCAGAACTGTTCTTGCTAAAGAAGATTAGAGTTGAGCAACCAGATTAAAACCTCTTTCAAAAATACATAATCGTCAAACAAATCTTACAAAAGATGAATAGCAATACATTATCCAGAAATAATCTTTGCCTTGGGCTATTGGTACGCAGCAGGCCAACATTAAAACAGACAAGCATTTTGCTCAACTTAAATTTGTATTATAGTGGTAATGATTTAGATTCACCTGGAGGTTTAAGGGCATGTTCTCTGCTGGACTCTGTCTACTTATTCTGCATCAGTCTGGATCATGTTCCTAGAGCACAGCAACATTAGCTTAAAGAGGGCAGTATGTAAGTGGTGAATAGAAACAGAAATTGGACATAATTATCACGCGCGACTTTCACAAATATTTATTTAAATATTACCTACCTCACAGACAGGACATTCATGGTAAGTGTGGATACCTGCTCCTCCAAGGTCCATAATATTACATGTGGTGTGCCTCAAGGTTCGATTTTAGGCCCAGTGCTTTTTAACCTGTATATGCTCCCTCTTGGTGATGTCATCAGGAGACATGGAGTCAACTTTCATAGTTACGCTGACGATACACAGTTGTACATCTCCATGTCTCCTGAGGACACCAGGCCAATGGATGCACTTTTTAACTGCATTTTAGATATCAAATCCTGGATGGCAGAAAACTTTCTCCAGCTTAACCAGGACAAAACTGAAGTTTTAGTCATCGGTCCTCAGGCCCAGAGAGAGAAACTTTTACCCAAACTACAGTCATTGTCTTTTAATCCTTCCTCACAGGTGAAGAACCTGGGTGTGATTTTTGACTCTGAGCTGACTTTAATTCCACACATTAAGAATATCACAAAGATAGGTTTTTACCATCTAAAGAACATAGCCAGAGTCCGCCCCATTCTCTCTCGGGCCAACACGGAGACGCTAATGCATGCTTTTATCACCAGTCGTATCGACTACTGTAATGCCCTGCTTTCTGGTCTTCCCAAAAAGAGTATCTCAGGTTTACAACTTTTACAAAATTCAGCAGCTCGTGTCCTGACGAAGACCAGGAGGCGGGACCACATTACACCGGTTTTAGAGTCGCTGCATTGGCTCCCCGTGTGTTTCAGGATCGATTTTAAAGTTCTTTTAATGGTTTTTAAATGTCTTAATGGTCTTGGTCCTTCTTATCTTTCAGAATTGATTTTACCATATGAGCCTTCGCGGTCCCTTCGCTCCTCTGGCAGGGGTCTCCTAGTTATTCCTAAAGTCAACAGAAAGACTCACGGCGAGGCGTCTTTCCAATACTATGGCCCTCGCCTCTGGAACGACCTGCCAGAGGAGCTCAGGACCGCAGAGAACGTTCATGTTTTTAAGAGCAGGCTCAAGACCCACCTTTTTAGTTTAGCTTTTAATTAATATTTACTTATATTAACCTTATTTACCGGTTTTAGTTCTATTACTTCTTTATTTTCCCTCTTTTATCCTGTGCTATTTCACGCACAGTTTTAGCTGTTTTTAATGTATCTCTTATTAAATATTTATTTATTTATTTTTATTCATTTATTTTTTATGTTCTCCTAGTGGTTCCTCTGAGGGAGCCCTCTGCCCCGGGAGTGCTGGTTGGCTGTGGCCGTGCGGGCGCTCTCCTGGGGGTGCCTGGATGGAGGTAGGACGTCTCTCCTACACCTACTCCGGGCCCCCTGGGTTGGCGCTCTGTGGCTGTGGGCGATGGGCTGCTCCTGGTGCAGACGGCTCCTTGGATGATGTTTCCTCTTTCGGTCGATCTGTACCCAGCCTTATACTCAACTCTATGTCCATTTTTATTTAAGACTTTTAACTGCTGGGCATGTCTGTGTATATGTGTCTGTGTGTCTGTGTGCGCGGGTGGTGGGTGGTGGGGTTGTAGTTATTTATGTATATTTACTGGTGGGGACGATTTTTATTATTTTTAATGATTTTTAAGCACTGTAAAGCACTTTGTGTTACATTTTGTATGAAAAGCGCTCTATAAATAAAGTTTGATTTGATTTAAAGGTGCATTATGCAACTTTTTATGCGAAAAAAAAAAAAAAAAAACCTTTATTTGTGCATAATGGAGACCCTTTTTGTGACCCAGTGGCTGTGTGAGTGGTTACTTATCACGGTGGCCTGTACAACGCTCCAACAAATAAAAGCTCCATGCTAACCACCCATACAGCCACTGGGTCACTGAAAGGTCACATTCGCACAAATAAAACCTCTTTTTTCACATAAAAAGTTGCATAATGCAAGTGTTATGTTTAGTGCAGAGAGATTTTTATAACATCTGTTGTGTTGGTGTTGTTTAAGCTTTGTTTTTAACAAGGGAGGGAACACTGTCATGACATGGCTAAAAGCTGAAAGAAGTAAATTTTGCATAACATGTCTCCTTTTCAGTGAGCGATGACTTTATTTTGCGGCGTATGGACAAATTCTCTTTTGAACAACAGAACGTGTGAAACGTGAAATCTTAAATGTTTTGACGGCTTTTTGCCAATCGTGAGATATTGTGAAAGTTGTAGCCAAACACAGTCACAGTATTTCCCGAAATGCCACGTCCATCTCGAGTTCGACCAGTAAAAGGAGGACCGTTTTTGCAGAGATTCTGGCCGTGTAGCGCCGTCTCTTGAATTACTGTGGTCCTCTGCTTTGTGTACGCAGCAAGTCCCGGTGATGAAGTGTTTGGAGGACGTAGTCCAGAGAGCGCGGCGTCGGCGGTGATTGTGCAACAGACGTGTAAAACAAATTCCTTCCTCCTCTCTCAAAGCGCGATGCAGGGTTTAAATCTCACCGGAGCAGATCTCGGAACTTGGACTTGGCCGTGATCCAGTTCCCATCACGGGACGTTCCACCACCACCACCACCTCCTCCTCCTCCACGGGGCAGCGCTAAACTCAGCTCCATGTACTGCTCTCTCCTGCCCCAGATGTATTCGCAATGGCACGCAGCCAAAGAAGAGTTACATTTCAGAGCGATGTTACGCAAGCGCACTCCGGAGACAAAAAATGTGGGAGATAAGAGTGCACTCCCGGTTTCTGAAATGTGATTCGTTTGACCAGTCTTTTTGAAATGTGGCCCTCACCTGAAAATCAAGGCCAAGCTATTGACTTTGAAGGACATATCGTGCAAAATCAACTTCATCAAAAACATGTGTGGGGCCTTTGGTTTGTCCATAAACATTTCACTTGCACAGTTATTTCACTATAGCGTTAAAAAAGTGTTCCCTCTATGGGTTTATTATTGATATAGCATAAATTGGCTCTTGTGAAGGCTCTGCGATATCACTCCACTTATCGTGCTAAAATTGATGGTTTTCAATACACGCATTAGCCTCTTTTCCATAATTCCGGTGCGTGTCTCATTGTCTGCTTAGTTTCAGGTCCAGCTGGCGTCTTTGTTCAAACGATAGACGTAATTAGACACACTTTAGCTGGAGTGTTGCCAGAGGGGTCCTTGTGTAAGTGCGCGTTTGAGTGATTGAACCAATTTGACAACATCCACTCCACAATAACTCACTTCTGACATCTGAAGCACAGTTTCAGAGTCAGAGAGAAGCCACATTCCAGGGGATACGAGCCCATGTGTCCCTGTGCCGGAGTGAAATGTATTTTTGGTCCGTATGGCAATAGAGGATTGTATATAGTTATTACGACTTTGGGTTACCATTTTATAAAAGACGAAAACGACATCCAGGAACTGGTGATGTTAACGTCTCTCTTTTCCCTGGATTTGGCAAAACAAAATATGGGTGAATGAATCGATAGATAATCTGAGGAAAAAAAAATGATTCTTGAGATTTGGACTGGAGCCGAAACCAGTAAATTGGTAAGAGTTCTAAAGCCAAATCGTGCGTCAGCGTCCACCATGATGAGAAGCATCCGAATAGTGCTGTCAGTCGGGAAGGAGGTAGGGAAAGGAGCCTGTATGCTTCCTGTCTTATCTACTTTAGCATAGAGACTTCTGATGGTCCCTTACCAGCTTTAAGCTATGTGCCATCCATGAGCCACCGCGCCGCCAATCACCCCCACCCTCAAGTGATTCATGCGCAACCACTGTTGATTGACAGGCGCACAGTCTGTGCTTTTGCTTTCATTTAGAGGAAACTTGTAGCCACAGGACTAATTTGCAGACATTGCGCAGTGGAGGAGCAGACCTCACTGTGTGTTAATCTGAGGATGAACCAAAGGACAGGATTTGGTGGAATATTTGAGCAGAGCATGTTTATTTTTGTGATGAAGCTGTAGCTGTGGAAGGTAAATCTGAAACAGCTTTTTATCATCGTCTGTTTTCTGTGTGTCTTCATATCGTTTTTGTGGTTCATGTTTGAGTCATTAAAGTCAGTGGCTGCAGTGTTTTTGCTTTCCAAAACTATATGGGTGATATAGCTTTTGGTGATGTCACTTCCCCCGTGTTTTCCGCCCTGAGTAAGTATGCTGAAGCTCTAGTTCCTAACTGCATAGCGATCTAACAGTTGACCCCATGAAAGGTTAAGGATCTGGACATAGGTGCTATTATTTGAGGAATTCAGACGCAGCCCTTGAATGGTCCCGTTCACATCATCCTTTCATCGGCAAATTCATGACTCTGCATCTTTTACGCACTTGCTGGCAACGGCAAGTCCAAACGGAAAGCTCCCAACCCCAGCCCTGCTTCCTGCTTACACCAACACAACAAGCAGGAAAAGAAAAAAGCAGCTAAATAAAATATGCTACAAGCAGGAGGAAGAGGAGGGGGAGGCCTTTTTGAGGTGAGGCTTGAACAGTTTTTTTTTCCCCACTCTGAAACTCTGGTAGTAGCCTTTTAAATCAAAGCCGTGCCACACTCGATGGAGCGGTTCACTGGTCATTTCAGATTCCTCTGGTGTCATGTTTAGTGCTGGTGGAGGTGTTGCGATGATATACGCCTCTCGCAGACATCAGAGGGAGATGAAAGAAAGGCACCCCGTCTGTTTTCAGATTGAAGCGGCGGGGCATCTGTGACTCTGGGGCACGCACCACTCTGTTCACATGTGCAAGAGAAGGGCTTTTCACACGCACTTGGGTAGAGGCTGATAGTGCGCACGTGTGCAAGTACAGTACGAAGCCCGGCCAACGCTGCTCCGTTGAGGCTTATAGGAAGAGTAATGCGCTTTAATTTAATGGGACAGGGGTTTCGAGCTGGTTTATTGGTTGAGGACACAGAATGAAAGGAGAATGACTTTTCAGCGCTCAATTTCAACTTTGTAAGTGGGTTACTTTGCTGGACACAGACGGGCACTTTGCTGTATCAGTGAGTAGTTTTTGAAAGCCGTGCATTGCTTCAATTTCTTCTACAGTCGGGAACAGTCTTCATTAACCATACCATAAAAATGCAATAACACAAAAGCCCTCGCAAGCTCAAGTAATTTAAAAATGGCCCTTAAGCTACACCAAATATTACCTCTTTTTTTGTTACTTTGACTATATACACACAAAGACAAAAAACGTTCTCTAAAAACATGGAGCCAGCTCAGTAAATGAGTCATGTGTGTAAAACCGCTGCGATTCATCTACCAGGCCTGTGTGTGGCGCTGTGACGCTACCACAGATAATAGAATAAGACCGTAGACTTTTTGGAATGTAAACAGTAACACGCCGTGAAAATGAAACTGCTTTATGGATTTACGATCTACAGAAAAGACGAGGCGGTGAATTCTTTCTTCAGACCCCACGGACGAAAGCAGAAATACTGTCCATGACTGGATTTTCAAAAACACAGACTGAATGGAGGCCAACTCTGCTGTGTTTTTCAATTTATCATCTGTGGCTCGCGGTGGAGTAAAACTCATTATATGGTCAGTAGATTATGGATAACAAACACAACGCTGGTGCTGTGACGTCATCGTTTTAGTAAAAGTTGCGGAGACGCCGCGACAATGGAGCCACGTAAAAGGCATTTTGAGATCGCTCCACTCTGGAATCTAGTTTGGAAAATTCATTTACAGACCCCCCAAAACGTTGGTTTCGTATGGATTATACGCTGGATTGATAACATATTTTTGAGTTTAGTCCTGATTGAGCTTTACTTCGTATGGAATCGGACTGACCTAATCAACAGATTTATCAGCAAGTAAAAAAACAAACAAAAACACACATTATTCAAGCATTGTGACTGTTTGTGAGTTACATTTAATGAAAGCTAGTCTATTTGTGTACTACAGTTACAAGAAAATAGTCTTTTTTTTACATAAAAGGTCACGCATTGGATTTATTTTCAGCATTATGTAATACCAGTGACTTTTTAAAACTGGACGCTGAGTTGGCACTGCAGTCAATTATAGAGAATTCTGTCCCTGCTTATGTCTTAATGCAGTTTAGTATAAAGGAACAGAACTGCCAAAAAGTCGTCATTAAAGATTTAGCTCAACACTGGAACATCAACTCTAAAAAACCCTGTCACTTAAAAAGGAAATCACATTTGGCGGTAAAGTGTCCTGATGAGGTGAGTCTAACTAAGCTTCTTACTGCTGCGTGCCCCGCTCCAAGAACCCCTTAAAAAGGCCTTGTTTCTCCATTGGACAGAGCACCCGAGGGATCCCGCCAAGCTGCTTTAATTCTCCTGCCATCGGTGTTCGGAAAAAGGCTTTAATTGACTGCATAAACTTAGCGGCTTTCTCTCAACGGAAAGCTGTAAGTGGCAGTGCATTTTGTTTTTGGCACGGACTGTCCCGAGAGAATGGGGACCTAAAGGGGATTTTGAGAGAAGATAAAAGCTTTGTCAGAAGTGGCAGGAATACAAAAGCAATGTGGTCAGTCTCGCAGACACTTATCTGCTATTGCTACGTTTTGGTTGGGATGATGGTTACGTTTCTAGCTTTTGCATTAAAAAGGTCCAAGGTCCAATTCCCGGGCCGATGTGGTGTTTGCATGTACTTCCAGTCCCTTCGGGGGTTTTATCCGGACACTCGGGTTTACCCCATCAAACCAAGTAAACATAGTAAAAATGTTAATAATTATGATGACTTTACACACTTTTTCAGTTTTCTTTTTCCCGTAAGACGTTGCTTTGGGACCACACCGCATAAAGCCAAAAACAATTTTACTGTCAAACTTGTTTATAATATTCACACATTTCGACAACGACAGAAACTTATTTAAAAAAAGATCATTCTCCAAAATAAGTCCAACTGTCTTTGAAGTGTTTGAAATGATCACACAGGCCTCACATCTCCACTTGCATAAAGGAGCTCCCTAAATAAATTATGCTTGAATGTGATTAATTGTGGTTAATTGCAAAGGCCATGATTAACTTGAGTAACAGTTTTAATCCCACCACTCAAAATAAATTGCATTTTTTTGTAGTATCTTTGTTAATATCCATTGTATGAAGATACTAGTGCTTGAGTTCCTGCCGATAAGTGTTCTTTGTTATTTCGTTATATGTTCTTCCTTTTCTGGGTTCTCGGGCCCGGTTTGTTGGCACTCTGTTGGTCACCAGGTTAATCTCATTATGTAATTTACATTTTTGAAGGATTTTCTTTCTGTCATCTTCTTGTCAGATACCGATGCCTAGAGGCCTAACTGTAGCTTGTAGTGGTCGTACCATTGGATGGCCATAGACCATAGACATGGTAGACTTCTTCTGCTCACTCCGCCCCGTTTACGTCACAGCAGAACTAAGTAACTCATGTCCGTAGAGGAAGTAACTCAATAATTGTCCGTGATGGTAAATACTACGCTAACAGAAAAGACAAAGGGAGAGATTGTTTGTTTATTGGTTTATTTGGTAGGGACATTGCATGTTAATGAACACACTACGCTGGATTGTAGCCTTGGGCTAATTTGTAAAATGCTAATTGTGCCACAACCCAATTATAGAATGGAGATAATTTTCACTCAAACTTGGCTGTAAATAGCCCACAGTTTGCTTTGCCAGTTAGCTTGTTAGCTTCTTCTTCATGATTCCATTATTGTGTATTGCGCCGCCGACCCGGTGCAGGGTCAGAGAAACCAGGGGGAGATTAAAGACCCCGAAATCATCCCATTAACACTTGTATTACCCCCAGACGGACTACGAAAAAGATTTAGTGTTTTAAGTTACTTAGTTCTTCTTTAATGCCAATCGTTGTATTGGGAGTCCATGAGGGATTTACAGACTCATCTGCTCCGATCGAGCATGTTCTTAAAAAGGGCGGGATCTTCACTGTAAACTCGGCCCTTGCGGGTCGTGTAGTTTGGTTGTAACCGCGCCCGCCAATCAAAGTCAGGCCCTCATTAATGTACAAGAATTCTAAAATGTACCTTATGAAAACAGGAGCAATAACTAGCTGTAGAAAGTTTAACATTATTTGAAACCAGGCTTGACAGTTGTTTAAAACGTGTGTAAAAAGCAATGCTTTCATGTGCAAAACTAGCAATGGTGGCCCCCTGCATGGTGATCACGAAACAGTGCTACCAATTGGCCAAGACAGCTTCGGCTATACATATCATGCTACCACCAAGTATGGAGTGAATGAAAAGTTGGCCCTTGTGAAAAGCACCATACAATTCACATCCGATTGCCTTCCCTTTATCATTGAGGCTTTTTTAGAAGTTAAGTATTTCTGACAAAGTAATGCTACAGTATATTATACTTGAAACTGCGCACTCTTCCCACGTCTATAAGTCGGCAGAGTCAGCTGAATGTAGCACAATGGTCACGATCAATGCAGAATGTTCAGCTCCTGAGCTTTTGTATCGGTGCCAGGTTTCCCCCATCGATTGCTTTTGCCTGTGATTCTGTTTCCAATGCAGCTAAACGAAGGGTCTGTGGTGGTCTAAAGTGCTTTTGTCTTAAACCCAATGACGTGTGGCCATGCGAACTGCTTAACCAACAGTAAAATTGCACATCGGAGCTAAAAACCCGAGAACACTGCTGTGTTTACTGAGCGGGGGCTAATCAAAATGTTAAATGTAGAAAATGTGCACTTAATTGGCCAAATCTTACATGCTGTAATTAACTTTGTGGAAAACCCAAACCACACTGCAACAGTAAACTCACGATACCATAATTCATATCATTTCACAGAAAGAAAAGTGCTGATGAGCACTATGAAATGAAATGAAAGGAAATGGTTTATTCAGCAGCACAGGCAGATTATCTATTAAAGATCGTATTTGACAGTCAGAGGAAGTAATTTTCCATGCAGTGAAGCTTGCAGTCGTTTGTTTCACAGTTTAAAATGGTAATGTTTCAGTAATACCTGAGATTTTGGGGCAATCTGTTGAAGATGCCAGCATCCGTGTTGGCGAGGTCCAAGGCTCAACGTTTGACATCGTCCTAATGTTTAACAGAAAGGCGGCGTAAATGCCACAGAATTTTACTTTGAATTGTTTTGCCCTTTGATTCGGAGCTCCCTTTTCCACTCTCAAGTTTCTCTTCTTCCTGACAGTTAATATTCAGTGTTCGCTTTAATTAAATTTGACTGGGATTTTGTCACATGGTCTTCGCTTCAGTGATTTTTGTAAACCGGAGATGTAGGGGATGTGATAAAGCAAACGTCCAGGAATCGCGCTCCTCGCCTCTTTCCCATAATCCTCTCTGCTCACTCATAGACACCTAATACTTGTAATGCTGCACAAGGTCTGTTCGAGTCAAATCCATGTTCTGGCGACAGCTGAGATTAATGTAAGCAAAGGCACGTACTGTTTGCTCTTTGTATTAGGGCTGCGAGCGATGGGAAAATCCAGCGATAAAATGGAGCTGTGGGGAACAATACAGAAACATTTTGACGCGCTAGATTCGGTTCGACCAAAGCTGAAGTAGACACAGTAATTACCCGTCAAAACTAGGGCTGCCAGATTTGACCAAACCATTTTTAACATGGTATATAAAGCCCCATTAAATTTACTAAAATGTGACACACAATTCGTTGTCAAAAGAAGACTTTCAAAATAAAAGCAGGACCAAAACAAGGCTAAAATGTAAGTTTGTGTTTAACGTACGGAGCATGTGTGTAAGGGATTTTGAGCTTTTTGTTATGTGGACATAGTATATAAACGCCAATAACCAAAACTGTCCAAAAACTCTTGTAAAGTGTTTTTAGCAAATATTATTATTTGTAACAATTTATTGTTTTGAATTTCTATGTGATACACAATTAATTCAGTGTAACTGTAAAGCATTTTGACGATGTAGGAAACAATAATATGTTTTAGAAAGTTTGAGAATGTAATGTACTATTATTAGATTAGCCTAATGTAGACTACCATTATTTAATTTTCCCATGGGTGTTTGGATTTTCCTCATATTCATGTTTAATATTTATCAGTGAGTTCCACAGTTTATGAGTCCGTGTTCTGTTTAAAACAAGAGGAGCCAAAATCAGCATTTAAGGCTGACTTCAGTGACTTCATGTGAAACAGACGCTAACAGCTTCACCTAAACAGTTTAGTCTAAACTCAACTGTTGCATTTAGCTTGGGTTGGATTTTCTTATTTACAAAGTGCCAAAGGGATTTAATGTTAATTTTATTGTCGTCTAATGCTCTAGTTAAACTTACTCGCTCTGTGGCAGCTCCTGTCTCTGCCCCCGTTTTCTGGCGCAGCCCCAAATAAACACGACCGCATGGCTTGGGTCACTGAGCGCAAAACGCGGACCGGATCATCCGTAAAAAACGGGGACTCGGACTGGATTGAACAGGCGTAGTAACTCATAAAACAAAATCCGGAACGGATTCTCGGAACGGATTTGGTAAAGACGCTCGCCCTGCCAATATAATGGTAGGGGAAACACTGACGTGATAATTGTCTGTCAATCAATCAAGAACATGGACACTCCACAGAACCTCTAATCCAACCCTGGACCTTATTTTTTTGAGTGTTGCCATGCCAACGCTGCGTATCACTCTCTCTCCTTTTCCTAAGCAATTTATGTAATTCATTTCTCCCACCCTCGCAACCCATTATTTTGAAATTCTTGATCAAACAACACAACTCAAAACCACTTGGTGAACGCATGGTTGGTTTCTATTATAATCAAAGATGAATTAAGCCACACCGCACACAATACGCATTCATATTTCAGTATAATTAGACGATTAGCTTAATATTCCTATAATGCACGTTAAATAAGGCCTCCTCCAATCAGAAATAATGGGAAAATAATGCAGCAGACTTAATTAATATAGAGATGGCAATTATCTTCCGCGATAAGCCTCTTGTGCTTGATGGCCTAGTTGCGTCAAGTCTTCTGTTTACAAGATTATACAGTCCTGGCTCGGTGCTGCGCGCTGACTGGTGCGTGCATTGATTTTGTGCTGTTTAAAAGATCTTTTCGCTCTTAATTGAAATGAATCTCCTCTGGGTTCAGCGCCTCAGCTGCTAATGGAGGTCGAGTTATGTTTATGGCTGTGAGGATATGAACTTGAAGTGAGCTTCCAAATGCCGCATAGAAAGGTTTTTATGGCTTGAATTGCCTCAAGGACATCTCTTATATACAGTATTTCGATCGATTTACTTTATTGCAGTCAAGGTTTTACTCGTCGGGGAGATGATTTTAGTCCGTACCTCTCATTTTTAATACAGGTCCGATACTTTTCGCCCTCTTACATATTTACTGTCAATGCTATGTCTGAAATTGTAGTCTTATTTAAAGCAGCCATGCCATTTTGTGCCCTGCCCTTCAGCCGATTAATTTTAACCAATACCCCTTGATCATTTTGTTTCTTGCGCAATAGCGTGGCGCACTTGAGACAGGTTTTTACCTCTTTTAACGTTGGATACGGTAGTGGTGTGGACCAGAATTTACATCTTCTGTTGCCAGAGTTTTTGAGTGTTAAGTTATAAAAAATTCATCCTTTCGTTTGTCTTTCACCCTTCTGCTGAGGACAGCCTCTTTGATCCGAGAAGTAGGAGAAAGCCCAACTCCCAGACTCTCTCCCCTTGTTTTAAAACTGTCTTTGTCTCAAGTTTGTTAATGCTGTTGTTTTTACTTTTAGTGGTCAACAAGGCATCAGATAGCACCTCACCTCTCTGACCCTATTCTTTATCCTGGCAGTGAGCGCAGATAAGAGCTTGTTTTGCTCTGCATATTTCGCTATGTTGCAGAAGCTGGCAGCCTCCCCAAGCTCTGGCATAAAAATGAAAAAGTTTAACTACGATTCAAAAAAAATACAAAAGTAATCCACAGTGGGATTTAGAAAATCCCGAAACAATAGTATTTTTCCTAACAGGATCGCTCTTATTGAATATTTTAAAACGGGCCGGCGCCGCATTAGAGAAACCCACTTCAAAGACAAAGCCTCATCTATAGACGGCTGTAATGTAAGTCTCAAAGTGGGCAGCAGCGGAGGGAAAAGTTTGAAAAGTAAACACTGTCACTGTACTAAGCAATATCTATGAACTTTTATACTCGACTTTTTCTGACTGGCATTGAGCAAAATGTGTAAAAAGAGTCAACTTAAAGAAACTTAAGGCACATTTGCATAAAGTTTTCTTGTCATGGAATTTGTGTCTCCTTTCTTTTTTCTTTTTGGTAGCACTTTGTAATAACTACACCTTATGTAACCTCAATAAATGATGAGTTGACACTTAATTCATCTTGAACAATTCATTAGTCAATACATAAATGGTAAATGGTTGCATTTATATAGTGCCTTTCTACCTGCTTTAGGCACTCAAAGCACTTTACATCAAGGAACCAGTCACCCATTTACCCTCATTCATACACCAGTGTGAAGTGTCTTGCCCAAGGACACAACGCCACTGTCGCCTCAAACTACTTAACCATGAATAAGTGAAGTATGTGAAGAACTATTCATAATGAGTTGGGCATTAACTGTAGGAGTTAAGTCGTATTTAAGTGTTAGTCACCCTTTCATTCATTAAGTGTTAATTCATCATTTGTTGAGGCTTAATAGGCAAGGCAAGTTTATTTGTAGAGCACAATTCATACACAAGGCAATTCAAAGTGCTTTCACAGTTGCATAAAGTTACAAGAAAACAGATCAAATCAATCAATAAAACATCAACATAACAATTAATCAATTACAGTAAAAGGCAAGAGTGCAGATAAAATACTTTCAGTTTTCATCTGCTCGGGTAAAAAGAGCTGTTTTCAGCCTGGATTTGAACATTGTCAGAGTCGAGGCCTGTCTCACATCCTCATGAAGACTGTTCCAGATTTTAGCTGCATGAAACTGAAACGCAGCCTCACCGTGTTTATTATTGACTCTGGGAACCACCAGGAGACCCCTCCCTGAAGTTCTCAGGGCCCGAGATGGTTCATACGGCTCTAACATGTCAGATGATAAAAAGCTGATGATGTTATTGCTTAATGTGTTGTCATTATTAAGTGTTACCCTTTGTGTTTGGTTAAATTGTCATGTGACTCAGAGCTTGATGACCAGTAGGAATTAGAAGTAAAGTTGATCAGTGCCTGTAATTAAGCACAGACTAAAGCTGCTTTAACCATAAAAATAAGTGCTGGTGTCTTGAACGGCAATTTATGTTTTCATCCCACACAGACAACTCAGCAGCTGTTCTTATACTACAAATTGATGTTTTAATAATAACGTAAAAAACTGCATGCCTTCCACTTAAACAGGACAAAAGGAGCTCCATTTTGCGGTTTCATTCGGTAGTTAAAGGAACAGGCCACCGTTTTTCCACACTGAGATATGTTCTTACCTGAGCTTAGACGAGTTGATATGTACCTGTCTGGTCTCTGTGCCCGTGGAAGAGCTTGTTCGTTTCTAACTTCACCCAGTTTGGAGCTATAGGAATATGTTGGGAGAGGCCAAATGCTAACATCTTTGGTCGTTTTGCGTGACTGAGGGCACGCACAAAGACTCGTCTAAGCTCAGGTAAGAACATATCTCAGTATGAAAAAACGGTGGCCTGTTCCCTTTTTAATCGATTGTTATGGTTGTTAAAAAGCAGCACCAGCTTGGCACAGATACAAGTTTACTTTAATGATTTTCTATGACGCCCTCTGACTCAAAATGCTCTTTTGAAAGCGCCTGTACTCAATTAGCACGTACCTTTTCATGAACATATTCAGATGTAATGCTAATTGGGATCTAAATTGTATTACTGACTATCTGTTCGTAATCGTTTTTGTTCTTAATAGCGGCCCTTTTGTTTCGTACATCAAGATTATGCCTCTGTGCCTTTTCATGACAAACTCTTTGTGAAGTGCGTGCCGCCTCAGCGCCGCTATTTTCCCTGTGAAAGCAAGGATTTCACAGCCAGATTAGTGCAAAGAATACCTCAAAAGTAGCGCTTTGAATCCAAAATGTGTTTAAAGTATGCATAAATGCAGTGGTTTTCACATCTTTTTCAGATCGTCAGAATGTTTGATATAGATATGAATGGTTCTAACGTTCATATAAAATGGCAAGTTTAATGAGCTAGTATTTTGAGAAGTCTTTGATATGGTTTTGTCTCTAAACCTCTTCCCTTCCACTCATTCAGTATTGCCAAGTAGTTCACTTGTTGCTCTCTCCGAATTCGTGCATTTGTCTCTTCATTCTCGTCGGTGCAGTCCTTACATATTTCTTGTTTATGTTGCGTTTGATTTAAAAGGGATGTCATACACAGAGAGGTGTCATTCTGAAAGGGTAGGGTTTTCGCGGGGCATTAAAAAGCATTTAAAGTCATACATGAATTATGCCACAATTAAGGCCTTGAGTTTCAAAGATTTTTATTTGTCAATTGATTTCACAATGAATCGAAATAGCTCATTCTCTCGTCCTTGTCATTAAAGTCATTAATAAGCATTAAATCTGATTCAAACTGGCATCACATCTAAATTTCATAGAAAAAATAATTGTTACTTTGAGACAGAACCAACAACAACAATGTCATTGCTCAACTATTTACAACATTTGTCAAAAACGCAAAAACCATTGCCCGTTGTGTCCAGTTTCGTTTTAATATCAACATTGTACTTGATTCCCCATTTAACTGAATGTCTACAAATATTACGATTGCTTTTGTGGCACTGAGAATATAGTATTCAGGTATTAAAATTGCATTTAAAAGCATTACATTTGACTTGCTGCCACCTGTAGAAACCCTGCTGGAGGAGTTTGGAACTTTCTCAGCTTTGACAAATCCTGTTCTTCTTCTGCTGTTAAAGCGTTCTGGTTTCTATTTCCTGGATTTTGTTTCACGAAAATGTCCTCCACATTATTTTTTAAAGCCCATAATCCATCACCGGACCCATTCTCATCAGTTCTTGAAATGCTGGCCAACCTTTCCTTTACATTAGTTGAAAAAATAAAAGTTAATTTTCATGGCTGAGGTTCCCGTATTGCATATTTCTCCTTTTAATCCTATTTTTCTATCCAATTTGATAATGACATTCTCTGACATAATTGGCCACTGTATCATATTACGGCTAATTTTTCTGCCTGAGGTGACGCTGATGTGAAAAGTTTTTGGATCCCTGCAATAGATTCTGGACTATCTTCAAGGGCGATCAGCTGAACAGATGATATTAAGAGAGCTGTGTGAAATCGATTGCTCGAGGTGCTATCAGTGCGGGAGAAATGGCTGGTAATTAGTCACGGCTAAAGCAGCGTTAGTGAGAAGGGGTTTAATCTTAATCGATTTTAATGCAGCGCTCGAACAGTAGGAGAGCCACTCTATTTCTGACTCTCCTTCACTACCTTATCTGGCCACAAAGAGCAAGTCATCGAGTTAGAGGGTTGTTGAGATGGTTGCTAGACTTTGGGAAAATTAGAAATCTAGTGAAGATCATCTAGCAAAGATGGGATATTACTCATGATTCAAATTGTAGCCCTTGATGTTACGTTTAATTTATTTGCTGCCTTATAGTGGACCTTCCACTTCACTGTCATTCACGTACTTCACAGTGGGGCTGGATGAGGTTGAGGTCCAATTCCATTTTCATTTAGGCGCATTGAGTTGACTTGTGTACGAAATGCGCGGTATAAATAAACATGCCCACGCAGACAATGGGAGATTATGCAAACTCCACACCACCCCGCCCAGTCCGATATTCGATCCTAGGACCGACTTTCTATGAGGCGAGAGCTAACCCCCACGCTTATTATTAAACGTGGCCAGGAGCCTCAACATTTGAGAGAAGACCACTAAAATAGTCCAAGAGTCATGGATTTTTTTGGGCGGCCCGGTGGCCCAGTGGGGTTCGATGGCAACCTAGATGGGACCTTTCTGTGTGGAGATTGTAGGTTTCCCCTTCCACTAAAAACATGGCAGGACTTCCTATGGTAAATGGTCTCAATTTATATAGCGCTTTTCTACCTTCATTAGGCCCAAAGCGCTTTACAGCAAGGAACCAGTCACCCATTCACCCTCTCATTCATACACCAGTGTACACAGACACTGGAGGCAAGGAGGGTGAAGTGTCTTGACCAAGGACACGACGACAGTGGGGGACCTTCAGGAGGCGGGATTCAAACCCCCGACCTTCCGAAGCCCCCCCTTCATCCAAGTACATTTTATCGTCTCATCCAAGTACATTTTATAGCATTGTTGACTGTGTGTTGACCTGCATATGACAAATGAATCTAAATCTAAATAAAGAATGAATTAAATAAACACCTACCTCGAGAATCTTACCAATATTATTATAAAGTAACCAACTAAACCAAGATTATTCAGTACTTGATAGTGTGTTCAAAATGAAGCTAAAATTCTCTCAAAATCAAACCTTTTACTGAAAAACAGAATTAAAACGAGCGTTAGTTTCACTTTCTTTTTTAATCTAAAATCATTCCGTGGTACCCCCTGCTAAGTTTTTCTGATTGAATTGTGATTGTGATTGGATTTCCATTCCTCAACTTCAGCAAGTGTATCTTCAAAGAACTTTCTATTCATCCTGCAGCTCGACTCGACCAAGTACGTGTGCTGGGAAAAAAGTGTTTCTTGTTGTTTTTTCACGTAAACTATATTAGTCCTCCCTGGAGCTTGGAAAGTATTAAAGTATCACACTTGTTTATGGTGTAAACTTGATAGCAGCTTAAAGGGGGCAGAAACACTCACCTTTAGAAATCCCACTGGACCAAAAAGCTCTTGTTCTCTCGCAAAAAACAGGAAAACAGAGTGAAGCTATAAGGGTCTAAAATAACATTGTCCTATGAATATTTTACGAGGCGTTTTTTGCTAGAGTGCTGTATGTCTGCTGTGGTGCGAGCGTGACGCAGAGGGGCCGTTTTCTGAGCCAGTCACGGCCGTTTGATGAAGTTTTATGTGGCTTTAATCTCCTGTAACGTTCAGAGCCGTTTTCATTGTTCCAGATGTCGCACTTTTCTTTGATGTGACTCGGATTACGAGGTGTGGAATGAACCAAATGAACACTTTTTTTTTTTTTTTTAACCGTTAGACCTTTCCACAAGTGACATAATCAAACAACGTGTGCGAGCAATTTGGATGACGGCAGCACGGGGTTACGTTCTTTTTGACGAGGGAGCGAGTGAGGAAACCGCCAATTAGATCATGACAAAAGTAATGGTTACTTTACTACAACTACTACACTGTGACTTCACTTTGTGTCAGTCCCAAGCTTAGATATACAGCTCATGATTAGGATCGTGTCTCTTCATAAAACGCAGTAGGTGGGTCTCCAGGGGGCTGAGGATTTGTGTGAAGGATGGAGAGTAACTATTTGTAAGATTAAAGAACCTGCTGAATTTGTCGTGGCTAATGTAGGTAATGTTTTCAGTGACCTTATCATGAGGAAGCCAAAAATAAAGCTGCCCATGTCATAATGTGGAAATGAATAGACCAGGTAAGAATTTGACTCGACCAATTGGGTAGAATACCTGTGTTGACATAAGTGAAGGAAAATCAAAGTCAAAAGAAGTCCGAGGCACTCTGTTATGGTAAACAATTGAAAGTCCTTTCTTGGAAAAATGGACAGCCCACATGTTTCGACGCAGCGTGCCTTCGCCAGGGCATAAGGTCCTTAAAGGGATATTTCAGGATTTTTGACAGAGGGCCTAATTTCCTAGTTATCCAGAGTGGTGTTGATTTCTGGAGATATATATATATTTTTAATTCATGCAGTCCTTATTTGAAGAGTTTGGTGGTGCTCGGCTAGTGCTAGGCTAGTGCATGTCTATGATAACTAGTAGCCTGCATTAAAAACCTCTCATGGGCTCGTCCTCCAAACGTTGCCATATCCGATTTGTAGAAAGCTCCTTTGTGAATTCCACGTGTAGTAATGCCGGCCGCAGGTAAACAAACTACTGTAGATCCGGTAACCTTGCAGATCACTCCGCTGCTGCGTAGCTTACAACCAGGAAGCTGATGCTGCTCAAATATAAGTTATTTTAAATGCAAAAAGGGTTATATTAAAACAATTATTCAGTCAACACGGACATTTATATCGGCAGTCTGGTGTTATAGGGGATTTGCCTCAGGTGCACTGTGCTTGGGTCAGACTGTTTTTAATGCAGGCTACTAGTTACCATAGACATGCACTAGCCTAGCACCAATAAACTCTTCAAATGCTGCATGAATAATAATAAAAAAAAGAATATTTCTCTGTATTTCTCTATTTCGTAAAAGTTGATACGATCCAAGGTGTACAAATTTGTGACCGATTTTCACCGCAACTTCTCTCGGTTGTGGGGCGGGGCTAAGGCTGTGACTGAGCTCTTTCCAATGCAAAAAATGGGAAGGCAACTTTATTTATAGCGTGCATTTCGTACACAAGGCAACGATATATCGGTCGAACTCTACTTTTTATGTCCTCATATCGATCCATTGTGTTATGTTCTTGTGTCTTGCAGAAGTTGCGGCAGAAGAACCAGCAGCTGAAGCAAATCATGGACCAACTCCGAAACCTCATCTGGGAGATCAACTCCATGCTGGCTGTCAAGAGCTGAAGGACTTTCACCTCAAATGAATCCATATTATAGCCACGGCAGGCGGGTGATTCTTAAAACGGTCGATGAGTGGACGGCTAACACGAGACGGAGCGCACTTTAAAGATTTATTTGACATTTTGAACTTGGAGATATGAAGGATTTTGAGTAGTTTTGGGCTACAGGTGAGTGAACCAACCATCACCACAATATTGTCGACAAATAAACTCTCTGCTTATCAGTATTTAACATTTTATTTAGTTATAACTAACCTAAAGAGTGGAGATATACGTTTTTTTTAGATAGCTAAAAAGTTTCTAATATATTTTATCCGCATTAGTTCTCTTTATAATTGTTTACTATTGAAATGTGTTAGCTCAAACGCAGCAAGGTTTTATATTGTTAATGCTTTTAGAGAGCTCCTAATCTGCAAAATCAGTTTATTTATGAAGGTTTATTTATTGTTTTGGTCAGCATGAGAGTCACGCCAACACAAGCTGCAATATCAAGGTACTCTTGGCGTAATACAGCCTTTCCAAAGACATTGTTTTAGTCATTTTAACACGATTCTATGTAATGTCGGGGCAATATGAATGTTTTTAGTCAAATTTTATCTTGTGGCGCCCTCTCCAAAATGAACACGATTACCAATACGCACTGTGAATTACTGAGATGCAAAGAATTGTATGATAATTAGCAAATTTGTCTGGTTTTTTTTTTGGTGCTATGTCAATTGGTCTTCAAGCATCGTTAATGCTTCTCCTTGTATCCTGCCTCACTGTGATCCACTGTAGGAAAAAGTCTGAATATTAAAATAAAGTGCTTATAACACTTTAATTTCATATATTTTTTGTAATGATTAATTAAAGTGCATATGACACATTAGACCTATGTTTTGCTAAAACATGGTGAGCACAATTATATTTAAGATTTTGCTAAAGGTTTTACCCAGCTTTCTTTAGTTTGACCATTTTTGGGATGTAGTCTCACTTCCTGTTTGGACACCGACAGGAAGTGACATAGATGGAGGCAAATCTTTTTTAACGGGGCTACAGTGGCGCAATTGGTAGAGGGGCTCGCCTCATGATCGGGAGGTCGGGGGTTCGAATCTCGCCTCCCGAAGGTACACTGTTGTTGTGTCCTTGGGCAAGACACTTCACCCACCTTGCCTCCAGTGTCTGCGTACATTGGTATATGAATGAGAAAGTGAATGTTGCCGAGGGGGAAGCCATTTTCTGGCAGAATATACAATTATTTATCACACACACACAAAAACGGCACTACCATTCGTTCTAAATGGTAGTATTATGTTCAAACTGCAAAAAAAAAAAAAAGTTTGGTAAAATAAATATAATCTCAAAATGTTTGCTCTTATTTATGCTGAAAACAAGCACTCATGTCAAAATGATTATAGTTCATTTTCATGTCTTGTAACAAACTGCAACAGTAAGAAAACTTTACATTACAAAAAATTACAAGGACAAAAAAGGCAGATGTTAAAACAAAAGAAACATTGGTATGAATGAGTCATATTATTTTCTTAAAAAGTTTTTAAAAAATCGGAAAAATAATCGAAATTGGGAACTTGAAATCGAATCGGGGCTTGAGTGAATCGTTACATCGCTACTATCGAGCAGAAAAGGCGCACACCTGAAGTTGCAGACTGGGGGCTCTCTAAATCAGAAACGCACTGTAGCAAAACGCAGCCATCTTCAATGCCTTGTTAACCATTCTGTTCAACTATTAAATTTCACTGTGATTTTTTTAAACCCGTTGTTTTCCGCTCAATGTGTTCTGCACAAAGGCACAACAAGTGTAACCATTCTCTCACAATCACCATCGCAAGTGGTAAGAAAACAAGGAATACGGGTTTAAATGAATTGTGTCAATATCAAAGCCTGAAATGTCATTAAACGGCAACAAAAAAAATTGATTCAAACTGACTTAAAATCTCTTGGAAAATTATGACATTGCTCAACAACGTTACTCGAATATACCAAAATGATCTAAAACATTATTCATCAGTTTTGGCTGAAATTGACCACATTTTATTTGCTCAATGATATTTTCCTGTTTTGTCCAATTCTCTTTCCTCTGTTTAAGGTAATGTTTGCACAAAACAATCTGCGTTTGTAGCATTAAAATATAGTATTTGGGCATTAAAATAAGTAATATGATTTGCTTCTGCCAGTAGAAACCCTGATGATAGGCAAGACCTATACAAGCATGTTTTGAAGGCATGGGAGTTTTGTAGTTATAGCAGTTCAAGTGTCAATGCTCCTGGACTTGTTGTACACAGTGAACTAATTCTTGAATTTAAAACTTAATCAGAAAAATTGCAGATTTCCCCCAAATCATTCAGTTTAGACATCAATGTGTTTGATAATTAATAAACCAGACTTCCTGTGAGGCCTATAGGCTCTATGCAAAAGACACGTGACTTCCGAGTGCGATCCCCCGTGGTCCTTCCTCTCTCGCTAGTTTCCCATTTAGAATTAGTGCGGTCTTGCACAAAGGTAGGACTTTTTATCTCAGAGTGTCAAAAAACACCACCACAAAAATGAAACAACAAAAAAGTATTTACACTAAAGACAGGCTCATTGAAAATCTTGGTGCTATTTTTAATTGTAATTAGTGTTAGCCAAAAACACCTACCGTGATGAGCAGGAAGTTTCCTCCGGTGAATTCTTTGCCCCTGACGCGATGTTTTTAACATGATGTTCACAATAACTCACTGCCTGCCATGTAATCTTGAGCTATTTATAAAAAAAAAAAAAAAAAAATTCCTCATAGGGAAATAACGGCGACTCGGAGGTCACGTGACGCCCCTGTACATATAGCCTATTGTGTGGGAGATGCAGAAAGACCGCAGTGGCTTTCAGCAAAGTAAAAAAAATCAATCAATCAATGGTTTTGTATAGCCCAATATCACAACAGGAGCTGCACTAAACATTAAGGCAATAAAACGAAACAGTAAATAAGACGACGTAAAGTCCAGTCAAATGAATCATATAGGCATTGTATCTCGAAGGGGACTGCTACATCGTGCCACTTTATGACCAAACATCTAGAGGGGTTTCATTCACTGGTCAGATGGAGCGCAAATGCTCAGGGTGATATTTACTGTGTAACGCATAAGAGATTTTTTCCCTGAAGTATATGAGTAAGTTAAATAGCACACCCCAAAAAGCACCCTGGACTTAACTAAAGCCCTCGATAAAACACGATCAAAAAGTGACCGACTGTACTAATCCCCGTTTTGTTCGAGAATACATGAGCCCGTCTCTCTCTCTCCTCCGCGTGTCTGTGGTATTTTTAACTTGCCCTTAACACGTCCAGACCCCACAGTGACAGAACGGCCTCGCGGAGATGAAGTGTACGTGACGAGAGTAAAAAAAAAAAAAAAAAAAAAAGGGGGGATTTGACCACACACTGAATAGACGCTTCTTACAAAGTCCTCATGTGACTGTGCAATACAATAGATTTTTTGTTTAGACTTGTTGCAAGTGTTTACCTCATAACAAGAAGAAGTAACACGATAATGTAGCTAATGTAATTGTTATAGGATTTAATTCATCTTTTGAATGGTGAAAAGTGCTCAAAAGGCACCCATAAAAGTGTGTTTAAATGTATATATTAGGGCTCGAAATGTAGGTAAAAGAAACATTGTACTAATTACTGATTTGTCATGGCAACATTAAGGAAATTCCCCCGTCTTCTATCTCACAAAGGACACAGAGACATGCAGTTATGAAATATGAGTTTATTTTTTATAAATCATTCTTACAAAATTGGCATTTGTCTATTTCAGATGTGACCTCTATAAAAGTCCTCTTGTTAATTACACCCTCGAGGGAAGAGAAGGCATCAGGACAGTCCCAAACCGCGGATGAACAGTTTTTTGTTTTTTGTTACCCGCTGCCGATCGACGTCGTCGCGTTCTGTCTGATAAATAATACTACACATGCGTCGTCGCCCGTGGCAACAGTGTCCGGACAGGAAGTGAATGAGGGGAGGGAGGGGAGGGGAGGGTGGCGGCGGCTGATCCAGTGTATGAAGGCTCATCTTTGAATACTGACGGCTCCACGTTCTGACCAAACAAACGTGTTGATTTCAAGGCACAACTCAAGGACAGACGAGGCGCTATGACGTCCGCAAACACCGGGATATGAACGAAGACGATTGGCACGTTTCATAAAAGCCTTTCCGGAAGCAAACAGACACTTGCATAAGAGAGTTAGAATATTTGATATAGTTTTTGGTTGACTCGACAGGCGTTTTTTTGTTTTTCGGGTGATGTGTTAGCTCAGTCCTGTTCCCCTGGGCACCAAAAAAGTAATCATGACCTTTGTGCGAACAGTAAATAGATGCTAATGGCTCTGCATTGTGAGGTGGACATACGTATCATGCATAATTGAGACGAAAGACATTATTTTGGGTACCTTAGCATTGATATTTAGTTTGTATAATGTCCCGGTAGGGGGTAAAGACAGTAAGGAATAAGACTGGTTGGTGTTTAGAACTGGCATGGAGCGCCCTCTGCAGGCAAGAAGACGGGCTCTAAAATGTCAAGGCCGGTTTCCCCCCGCGGCATCAGCATTACATGAATAAAAGCTCAAAAACCACGTTGACTTTGATTCTGTGATATTGTCGAGAAAAATGAACTCGCTCTAATAAAATGAAAAAAAAAACCCCTGCTGTGTCACACCAACTGTACACAATGAACCAGCTGCTCCACCAAAGGCAGCTGCGGGAACTCCCTCCAGTTGAGATATAACATCTATCAAACTCGGTTACGTCGCCGCACATCTTTCCAACTTTATTTGACCAGGCTGCGGAAGAGTAAATTTACCATCGAGCCGTTCTGCCGCCGTCTCCCATCTGCCCCTCTGAATCGGTGCGGCTTTTAGTGGGATTTTTCCAATTTGCCTCCCGCCGCGCGCCAAGATGTCGCCGCTCTATTGGATTTGCGATCGCCGCCTGGCCGCCGGCGTCTTTCTCCCCGAACTACAACACTTTGAAATTGGTCTTTCTTTACCGGCTTTTTTTGCATGCGCCTCGTCCGGGCACGGTGTGAGAAATGTAAAAAAAAATTAAATTACATTAAAAAAATGATTGGCTCCCATTAGCAATGACCTCGACGTGCGCCTCATGATGATAAAAAGGTGTTTACTGTTTGGACAAATATACGCCACACACAGCGGTCTCTATTAGATGGTGGTAAGCAGTAACTCAAAGCTTGTATTCCACCAGTGTTAATTTGGACAACATATTTTAATTTAGTTTTAGTCTTAGTCTTTTGACGAAAATGTAATTCAATTTTAGTCGAGTTTTAGTCAAAAAAATATCTTCAATTTTAGTCGAGATTGCAAGTCAATTTAGTCGACTAAATTTAAGACAAATTTAGTCGACTTTGTATTAATATTATTCATTATAATCATATTTAATCGAGGTCCTGCTTCATGGAGCTGCTCCCTCATGAACAAAGCTCAGAGCTGTTCCTTTGGCAGAGAATTTACATATGAGGCTCTTTCAGACTGTTAATAGACGTTTGGATGATTTTAGTCTCTCCTTTTCATTTTTATTTAGTCTCATTTTAGTCATAGTTTTAGTCGCATGAAAAACTTTTAATTTCGTTTTAGTCCAATTTCAGTCGTCAGAAATATCACTTTGACTAAATATTTTAGTCGACGAAATTAACACTGTATTCCACATAGCGCTCTGAGCACGGAGCGTGAACAAGTGCCATATGGGTTTGTGTGCAGAAGTTGTTTGTCTCCACTATTTGATCACGCAACGCTTCAATAAACTCGGGAGTAAATATTTCCCAGCAAAAGAACTCGAAAACACGGTCCACTCCGGATTAAAGACGTCTGAAGACGCAATGCTGTGAAGAAACGGGAGGTGTTTAATTACCCCCATCTCCTGTATTGTGACTCATTAATGTGTTGAGAACTACACTTCCCATAATGCTCTCCTGCTGCAATTTTATTTCTGTTCAGAGCGCACAGAGCCGGGATAAATGGCAAGTGCAAGCTGAAAAAATAAGATATGCTCTTTTGTGGGCAATGTACCATTTTATTTCTGGATCACAGCATTCGAGTCCCACATCTGATCTATAAATGAGAGAATGCTGCGTGGGAAATAAAACGCACAGATAACTTGCTTCTCAGTGGGACTTTTCTGGTTAAAAAGGACAAATAAAATAAAGCTTGGTAATTGTGTTGATGTTTTTTTGTTTGTAATATGCTTATAACCATCAGGGGGTTAAGGTTAGGTTTAGGGTCAGGGGTTCGGGTTATAAATAGGGTTAGGGACGGCAAATGTGATGCAAGTTGTGTTTCACTCACACCGGTCTTACACATATTTTTAGAAACTAGATGGTCTTGGCTTTCAAATGAGGTATCACACTGGCATAGCGGCTCGCCAGGCAAGTTCTCCAGCCAATACGCTTTAAGATTTGATTATGCATAATTAGACAAAAAAAAACTAACCCTAAAATGGCAGATAACAGGTTAAAACAATTCATTTACTTTTTTCCCCCCTTTAAGTTTAAACAATCAACTGTCCATGCTGAAAGGGCCACTTTTTGAATTTTTACAGTGGGTTGAGGAGGTATACATACCTGATTATATTATATGTAACTAACTACATTTTTCAAAATATTGTTTAATAATCTACTCTACGTTTTATGTGGGGGCTGTATCTGCAATCCAGCAATGAATGGAATGTACTCAAATTTAAGATTTTCCTTTAAATATTACTTCAAAACCTTTTTATTGTCTATATTTAATACCCCATTGCTGTGTAATTGGTGTATATTTCCACCAACACAAAATAAATTAATGATGTTAGTTTTGAGCTGCTACATAATACATTATAGATGGTTTGAAAACGTCTTAAAACTCTCTGAATCCACTTTGCTTTGTCTGGTTTACGGACGCACCAGCTCACCTACGTTTGTATTTCATCCAATGGCGTCTAAAACTGTACATGGACTTTTAAAGATAAGACGAGCCTTTATTGATCTCACAATGGAGAAACTCGCTTCATTTATTTTTGAGTAGTTTCTGCCTCGTGCCGTTCTAAATCTCAGTTTACACCATATGCTTTAAACTCTCATTAAAAAGCTCTAGCAAATAACGATATGGCACAAAAACCTCCTCTTTGACACTTTAAAAGGCGGAAAATACTTCACATTGACAAGTAGAAAAAAAACAAAAAAAACTTGGCACTTTTGAAAATGGCTGATTAACACTCCTCGCTCACAAAGGCCACTAAAAGCGCGGCACTTTCAGTGAAGTGTCCAAACAAGTGAATGGGTAATAGCAGCTCCGGCGCTCAGACACGGGAACGGCCAATTATTATGCGACGTACGCGGTTATTTGTGGGGCATTTGCAGCCGTGATGACCAATGAAGGTCTGTTTGACGACAGAGAGCGGCTCATCTGCTGAAAACACCGAATTAGCGGCTGAGGGGAATCTGCGCGTGGCGAATGGAGAACAAAACGGATATAGAAGGGAAGAAATGAAAGCAAAGTCGAAGCAATTTTGAGAACTATTAGCTCTTGGAGTGGGAAACTGAAGTCAGTCGACCCAAATAGTGGTGAGTTAATCTTTAAGTCCAAATAACAATATAAATTAACTTTGAAAACAAAACCCTGGACACTCTTTTCCATCTTTTCAGTCCAACTCAGAATCCTCCTCTCTTTAATGAGGCAGAGTCTGACTGCCGTGAAGGCCGACCAGACGAGGACGACGCTTCGTTTTGCTAAAAAGCGGCCCGCGCCGTTTCCCCGAACGCTAATGTCTGAGGCCATGAAGGAAGATTTCTGGAGCCGGAATGAGTTCGGGAGCAACGTCACGCACCATTTCACTCCGAAATGTTCATTTGAGTCGCGCTAACGGAGGGAAAATGGACCCTATGCGCTTACGGTCGGATGAGCCAAGTTTGCGGAGCGCCCTCACACGCACTTTGAAAGATGAAAGAAAGAAAGAAAGAAAACTCGAGATGAGAAAAGTACAAGAGCACGAGAGGGAAATGGGATATGAAATTGTGGTTTTTTTTTTTTTGGCGGGGGCGGCTATCTTTGTGATAACAGAGAGGCAGATAGAGCGTTATAGCGGCGATATCAGCAGAGAGCAACCAGGCACAGATACAGGGGCTGTTTACCGGCGTGAGGCGATTTGTGGATAGAGCCGCCAAAGGGAAAGATGAAACCGAGATGTGGACGGCGCCTTTCGGAAATAACAGCACAGTTCCACAAAATACCGGACTGGAAAGTTTACAGCGAAAACCTAATGTAGTCACGCCCCGGAATCATGCAACTTCCCGAAAGACGGTGCGGTTTCTACGGTGACGAAGATTTGATATGATTGATTATCCAGACTTTTTATTTTCAATCTATAGCATTAACCAAGGTGTGAATCACTGTGGTCTTCACTTAAAGGTGCACTATGCAACTTTTTATGTTTAAAGTGCATATGACTTATTTAGAAGGATACCGTCAGCTGCACAATTATCCGTTTATTTTGGTGAAGCAGCAATTTTAATGAAGACATTTAGAAATTTCTTTTTATTAGAATTTTTAAGCTACTGACAGGAAGTGACATGGATGGAGGTAACGTCCCAGAGCAGTTTGACTCATTTCCCACCGACTTAACATGGTTGACACGGCAATTGTTTACCTTCTTCTATGTCACTTCCTGTCGGTGTCCAAATAGGAAGTGGAACTATAAACATCACAAAAATGGTCCAACTAAAGAAACCATATTTTTGCAAAATCTTAAATATAATCTCGTTACCTATGTTTTAGCAAAAAATAATGTGTCACGCGGCACTTTAAGTTTTTTTAGGATTTCTGGTAGGTTTTCGGAACGACATGTTTGCGTAACCGTGGAGACAGTTCCATCAGCGGTGAAAACCTACCGAAAATCCGAAAAACAATTGATCCTGGAGCGTCTCGGGGCCACCGTGATGGTAAGTAAGCAGCCACTAGGCCACTGACAGTTCAAATATGCACGAATACCAACTTTGGTTTAATACCGAAAGTTGCATAGTGTGCCTTTAACATATTGTGATAATAATTGATTGGTGCAAAAATCGGCTTTTGTGCAGAGTCAGAGTTGAGTTGGGTGAGCGTAATTGGCACACGGCTTCAGCAAGGATATACTTTTGTGGAAACATTCTCTTTAAAGAGGCTATGGATGTATGGATATGGGCTTCACTGTTTCCGATAACGATAAGCTGATTTGTACAGAAATCAAACCAACTCTCATGATTTCGTCCTGATGCGCGGTACATTTCTCAAACTTCCCTCCTTCTCTAATTCCTGCTCTTGTGCCAAAGCGGGACAGTCATTTTCCATGTACAAAAAAATATTCTATAAGTTCATGTCAGTAGTGTTTTTTTTTTTTTTAGTCCAGCGCTCCTTTTTTTCTTCTTCTTCTAGTTTTGTCCCGTTCGCGGCTGGTTTCTGCTCAGTCTGTTTTGTTTCGGGGCGCCCCCGGTGTGGGAGGGAGCACGTCCCGTCAGAGCCGCTCGATGTCTCTGTATTTCTTGCGCAGGATGGAGACCTGGTCCTTGAACAGAACGGGGTCGAGCCTCATTTGGGAGTGGACCAGCGGCATGGCGCCAAACCAGCTGGCGAACTTGTTCATGCAGGTCTGCCGCTGGGCAAAGTGGTCCGGGTCGGCCCATCGAGATGCCCGCGACGACTGCAGGAGAGAGAGACGGAAAGAGAGGGGACATGGGGAAGGTCAATGAAAGTTTAACACTTTTACAGTTGATACATTTGTGTTTAAGAGCAGCGGTAAAAGTTAGCATTTGCAAAGCATTGGACCGCCTTTAGCTTTGCTTCTGCAACGGCAAAAGATCCAGTGTTCATTTTTCACCCAGACCTTGTATTGATGATGGGTGAGTGCGACCACACATGCACAGCCTTCTCCAGCACATCCCAAAGATTCTCAATGGGGTTTACGATCTGGACCTGGACCACTCTTTCGCACTGTGAGCCTGATGAATCCTAGCTTTGTCATCTGGGAATATGCCCAGGAGAAAGAAATCCAATGGTGGAATAACCTGGTCATTCAGGATGTTCAGCTGAGCTCATTCTCTGGGCCCAGTGTCGCTGAACCTAAACCGGCCCAACTGCATCTTATAAGATTATAACGGTTGGTTAAATAAAGGTCATGCAGTGCACTGGATTCAGCATTAAAAACAACATTAACAAAGCACTTAATTTCTATTCATAAAACAACTAATTGCTGAGAAAAAAATGGTTTTAGTTCCACTTTAACTAAGAGGCTGCTTACCCATGAGTGCCATCACTGACTGAATGTGGACGAGCTGTCAAACTAAATGGAAAATGTCTCTTGTATTCTGGCCTCGTTGCTTTCCTAAGACACCAAACAAACTCGAACCCTTTTTGATGCGTCTTGTCTGCACTGAGTTGTTTGAATTGCCTGTACTTTGGATGTTTGCAGACAGCACTTGCTCCTCTGTGTCTCTGCTCTGACAGACACGGGTCCTGTTTACAGCCGCTCCTCCGACCCGACGTTTCAAAAGAAACGATTCATGTTGGTCACAAGCTGCAGACTTCACAGACTGAAGGCGAAACAAGCGGCTTCAATGGGAGACTAAATGTCCACTTCTGTAGAGTTTTGAGCCAAACAAAACAAAAGAAAAACACCAAACTTGTCGTCTCAATTATTGCAAAGACCTTTTATCAAGAACACAAATGATATCACTCTGATGGAATCTCTCAGCCCAGGAATAAAATCACATTTGGGTCATAAAATGTCTTCTGCGAGCAATGATACCTCCTGTCTCCTTTGTTTTTTTATATAAAGCTGACAACCTATAGTTTTTCGACCTTAGCCTGAATGAAATAAAAAAACGCTATTACACATTTTCCCAATCCTTATAGAGAGTAAAGTTACCTGTCCCATCATGGTCTCCTTGTACTGCTTCTTCTGTGTGACTTTGATGGGGGGCAGTTTGGTGACGGCGGACACCAGGAAGTTCATCAGGATGTCCTCGCAGTTGGCCAGCTGGTCCACCATGGCCTTGAGGCTCACTGGCAGAAAATGTGTGTACAGGAAGTGGTAATACCTGGAGCAAAAACGGGAAAAAAAGGCTTTACACATAAAACAAAAAACAAGAAGGTCTATCGGTTCAGACGTTCACACATATTGATATATATTGATTCATTCCTAGCTGCCACCCTTCCATATTTGTGTCCTTGAGCCAGACACTTGCCTCACATTGTCGGTGTAGTATGAAAGTGTGCGAGACAGTTAGGTCGTGGTCAAAACTGAATCAAAGTTGGCTACAAAGCCTCGGTCAGTCTGCCCCAGGGCCTCTGCACGAATCCAATAACTGCCTTTCAATTCTGCTTGTGCTTATGTGTGAAGAACTTGGGAGTTTGGAATGAGCTTTGACCAAAACCTCTTAACCGAGCACATTTTCTCCAGTTTTACCTAAATTTACCCAAATTCTTCTCGACTGGAGCTTACAGTCTATAGGCCAGTGTAATGCCTTGTTTGAAAGACCGATAACAAGCTTCTTCCTTGTTTTTATGATCACGATTTAGTCGTCTTTGTCGCATTTTTGCCACGTTCTTATCACATTTTTAAATCACATTTTTTGTCACGGTTTCCCCGCTTTTTTGTTGTGTTTTGGCCGCATTTGTTTTTGTGTGTGATGTAACTTTAAAATGTGACCAAAACATGTCAAATAAGCAGCAAAAAACGTGATGAAAACACAACCAAAAAGGCCCACAACGTGACAACGATAACAAGAAAGAAGCTTAAGATTAGTTGTGTGGGTCTTAGCTTTCAAATGAGGCGTAATAATAATCAAATTTAAGTCACGAGAAAAATGGCAATGAGATATTATTCCAAATCCGTGGAGCCCAATCACGGGGCATTAGATTGTGATGGTGCATCAAAAATAACTCGTCATAGACCCCCCCCCAAAAATCGCTATAAAAACTAAAAGAGGTGAAAAGGGGGAGATATTCAGCAAATGGTTAAAGCAGAGAGTCGATCTCACAGTGCGGAGGATGGCAGGGTGCTCAGTAAATACATTTCAACTTTATCCTTAGCAAGTGCGATCATGTTATCCAGATACAAGGGTCTGAGAGAATGCCTATCCTGGATTAATGCCGCGTTACTCTCCAGACTCAAAGTGTGCCTTATTGAAAGTGACCGGCCGTGGGTGTGATTCAGATTAATGGACTGCTCCCGTCACATCACACGCGACTGGATTGGACCTGACAGGACCGGTGGTGAAACTAACGCGGGCGACGAGACGCGCTGGAGCTGACAAAGTGACATTTTCGCCGATAAAACCCAACGTGCCCGGCGTCGGAGGAGAGTGTCCGCAGGCGGTGCACAACGAACACCACAAACCTTTACGTAATCAGTCTTATCAAAACACAAGAGAGCAGACAGAGACGAGAAAACACACACAAAATGCACAAATTATACTAGACAGTATTTTGGTCATTTGAGATCTTCTGCAAGCCACAAATATCCTGTCTCCATTGATCTTATTGTGTATGTAATATAACGTGTACAGTACACTTGTTTTCTGTATGGTTTAAGACTATTTACCTTATAGATTATCACTGAAGGCAATCATTTATGAATGCATTATTGAGAAAATGCTAAGAATAACATATTTGATTTACTTCTTTTATGTTTCCTAAATAATCCCATGTGTTCATTCATAGTTTAATGCTTTCAATTATAAAATCGTGTAAAGAAATGCCAATACATAAAGAAGAGTGTCCAAACTTTCAACATCTTAAACCCCACATTAAAATGAGCACATTTTCTTCAATTTGGCTTTACCCAAATTGAAAAGCTTCTCGAAAAAAAAAAGCATCAAAACAGCGACAAAAATGAGGCGAAAACCAGGATGAAAAAGCCACAAAAATGCAACCGAAATGTGACAAAAATTATTAAGAAAAAGTGGCAAATGTGACGAAAAATTGGCAAAAATGTTACAAAAAAAAAGTAGCAAAAATGTGACGAAAAAGTTAAAAAAATATGATGAAAAAATTTCAAAAATGTGATGGAAAGAGTGGCAAAAATTTGACGAAAATGCAAGACAAAAGAATTTGGTAGGTCTTTCAAATGAGGTGTTACTCTGGCCTGTAGGCCGTTTTAACATTTTTAGATTTGGGTAAAGCTGAACTGGAGAAAAATGCACTTTTATGGCGGTGGTCAAGAGGTTAACGGGCACAAATATTTTCATTTCATCATAGGAAGCAACATTCAGAAGATTGCAGAGATCTGTGCCACAGCTTTTACTGTGGTCTATGGCATTTCTTGGTTTGGTGCCTTTGTCCAGCTCTAGTTTGCCTGAGATATCTAAGTTTGACCCTGATCAAACTCTTGCCTGAAACATGATGGGCATCCACTCCTCCAGTCTTTTAAGTGCCGTTTCCTATTCAGCGTCTAAAGCCATACCTGTGGTAGATGGCTGCCCCGGTGAGGACCATGGAGTAGTCGTTGGTCCATTTGGAGGTGTAGCCCCAGCGCTCCTTGTTGCCGTCCCAGAAGTGACTCCGAGCCGGATACCCCACGATCCGCTCCGGGAAACTCTGCCACACGGTGAAGGCGAAGTCCACCTGCAAAAACGCAACATGAGAGGGTTTTCGAGAACTCGCAACTCCCACTCAGAATTGTCAAGCACAGGAGGTGAAAATGTAATGCTGCACTTAGGATTTAAAAGGACATCAAATGGCTCAGGGACACAGCGCTCTCCATTTCCATTATTTTATGCAGTTTATGAATATATTCACTCTTAACTTGGTGTGAGATCAAATGTATTGCTCTAAAATCTCCCATTACACAGTTTTTCCACCAAACTTTCAAACTCTCTGATGCTTCTGTGTGATGGATGGAGCTGTCGGCCGAGTCGGTCGTGTTTGGATTCTCCCTTCGGCAAAAAACAGGCATTAGGAGATCTGACTGTGATCTGTTCAAAGAGGCATCTGTCTCCCCCCGGTGCGCCGCCAAAAGATGTCCCTGGGAAACAAGAGTCCTCCTCCCCAGTGCCAAACAGGACGGAGTTACCCAAAGGAGGGAACAGCGATTGAGAAACAGAAAGGCATAGGAAAGTATAGGACGTTTTGCAATGGGATTTGAATGAATGATTAATAACTTGATTGATGGTTCATAAAAGGCGCCACTGAAACGGGCCAGAGCTTTCCTAACTTTTTTCTCTCAGATTAGCTCATTTTTAGTCCTCGTTTCAACCCATTTTGTCCTGGCATGAATTGGTTTAACTTTAGGCATGGATGAGTCCTATTACACCGCTCTTCATTTTATCGCAAAGAGGAGATTAAGGATTAAAATGTGTGGACGCAGAGCATTTCAGTTTAAGGCTCCAGTTCTTTATCCATTCGATATTCAACATTATTTTATTTAGATTCTTGTTATTTACACACCTCAAAACCCCATCGCTTATGTCTAAGTTTTCCTCTTTTGTGGATACTATTACTTTGATATATACTTTTATGTCATTTTGTCCAGATTAGTGATGGGATTTACGGCTCTTTACTGGGAGCCGCCGAGTCTTTGGGATCCATTCATTTCAAAGAGCCGTTCTAAAGACTGGCTCTTTTTCATAGAAGATTTGAAAAAACGCCCGCAAGATAACTCACCATATCTAAAACGTGATCGATGACTTGAATCATCTGGGACGAAGGTGTTTGTGAATAAAACCTTGCTCCACAACTAATTCACTTTAGAATTCACGGTCTTGATTTGTGTTTTGTCCTATGTATGCACTGTATCGTATCCTGTTCTTGTAATCTGTGTTTTGTGTTTTGGGACGCCCTCGAAAACGAGATGGCGCATCCCAAGGGGCGCTCCATTAATGAACCAAACTAAACGCGAAGTTAGTCGGCCTGTGTGCACCTCTGTGGTGGAGAGCACGGTGTCTTCGTCCAAACTCAAAACGGCATCGGTCACTATGGTCTCGTATGGCAGGAACCGGCTGCTCATCACCTGCAGGGGGCAACAGAGAGAAAACAACGTCAGTGTCTGAATTGGTATTTATATACAGTTTCTGCCAACAGCATAGAACAGTTTATAACCATTACTTACACACTCTGCAGTAATACTCTTGAAAGTGGATTCTCATAAACCGTTCTTGTCAAAGTTACAGTTGTGCCAATAAATTTACACAAACCCTGGTGGATTTTCTTGGCCATTTCTCAAAGAATATTAAAAAACTGAGGAAATATATAGCAAAGGATAACGCATATACTATAATGTTTTATGATGGTGTCGCCGCTCCTCTCCTTATTTACCCCGTGCATTGATCTATATTAGTAAATGATTCATATTCCTCATCAGCGGCGTATGAAAGCATCACATGTTGTTCAGTCGGTGGGGTATGTTCCAAGGACAGACGTTCGCCTCAGAAGACGGAGATATTATTCATCTGTGGCTGTTGTCTTGTATCCCGGCGCAAACGCTAAGGTCTGTTGATCGTTATAATTTTTTTTTTTAAGCCACGTATCCTTTTACTACAAGAGCAAATGTAGAAGTCGACGGCATTGTGAGTTTACCACTAGATGACCCACAGAGGCGCTTCTCACATGTTTGTAACCTTGATCTATGACGGGAGAAAAAAAAGCCTGTTGTTTTTGTAATCAATACAGATGAAGCGGCTTTGGAAGACGGTGACTCATGTTTTCAGCTCCTGGCAAAAACAGACCCTTCCTCCGACACAAGGACTGATCATCTAACGCTAACATGAAAAAGAAATAAAAGAAATAAAAACAGATATGAATATTTAGAGGAAACACGGCGGATCCCATGGCTGAGTGGGCGGAGTCAGAGTTCAGACGTCTCCGGGACATTTAGACGGTGGTGGCTGGTGAGGAAACCACCCACTCACAAACTCGCTCATCGCCCATGAGGAGAATGTATGCAGTGCAGATACAAGGTCAGAGCACTTCGCAAACACCTGGGATAAGGAAATAAAAACACACAATCTGTTTACGGATTGAAAGTAAGGATGCGCCAACAACATGGGCAAAAATAATAACAAAAAAGAGATCTAACAATAGTTTTTTCTGTCAAATATTGTGATTGAAATTGGATTATGAAATTTTGATTAAACTCACAAGGCGAATAAACAACGGTGGAGAGAAGAAAGAAATATGAGAATCTCAAGCATTTCTGAGTTTTAAGCTTCAGCGTCAGCCAGTTTTATACCTAATAAGACCTAAAGAAACCAGATACGTTGTTATTTTTTTAGGATAATTTAACGCGGCATCTGCAACATTCGATTCTAGAGCCACATGTTGCCCAGTTTGCCAAAGTCAAGTAACTCATTCCCCCTAACTCAAGCGCCACTGCAGGTGTCGTAGCATGTTGCGTTTTTTTCACTCATTAATTGTCCGTGAGAGTAAATACGACGCTGACAGAAAAGACAAAGGGAGAGAGGGATATTGTTCATCCAATTACACAATGGAGATATATACAGTCGCATGTGACCAGGACAGTGTGTCATGCTCTCGGAGATGAAGCTTAGTATTGGACTAAGCTCTGCCATAAAACAGAATTGAGAAAAGATTTTTTTTTCAAAGTACATGGTTCAAAATCATACCAAGAAGGCATAAAAGTAAACGCTTTAGTAAACGCTTTAGTAAATCGTACCTCTCGCTAAGGACGAGCAAAGCTGAAGGGAAAATACACGGTAAGTGTTAAGTTGGCAGAATAATGTATGCTAATGTTTGAGCTCATTCTCCGTTGCTGCAGGTGAGAAAATGTAAAGGTCCGTATTGATTCGGAGCCTATAGAATCCACTGACCTTTTGGAAGAGTTTTATTGGACGATGTGCGGGTGCGGAATACAAATGTACGGCGCTGCTGTTGCACAGAGGAGTAATGAAATGCGGACAGGGAATCTGCGTCGGTCTACATTTTGTTCCACAGCTGCTGTAGTTTCAACTTCTGAAGGCTGCAAAAATCGGATGCCCTTCCTGACATAACCAATTCCACTTTTGCAATGCCTACTGTACACTGTGGATTAAGCACTACAGTGACTCAGTAGATCAAAAGCAGTAACAAAAGTTTTCACTATAGCTTGAATTAACGCAGGCATTTCCCTTCGTAGTAAAAAAATAAAACGGAATTATTTGAACGCGTAAAGTTTTTATGAAGCTAAAAAGGCAAAGACATAAGCCGTCAGTGCGGGCGCATCTGTTGCATAAATCAGCTTCTATAGCCTGAAAAAAAAGTGAGTATATTTAGGCCGGGGCTGTACAACTTCAAAGTAACATTTTTTCCCATCCTTCTTCCCGCCTCTGAAACATGTCACCTACATTTATAGAAATAGCCCGGCGTTGTTAAAAGATGTATGCGGAGTCGTCACCGCCTGAAATATTCATGCGCGAAAAGGCGGAGGAGGGAGGAGCGCGTGGGCACAGGCTCAGATCGACGCCGCAGACGGGATAGGGATCAAAGAGCAGAGAGCTTTTGGGACAGGCCAGTGAGGGGCAGCGTGGGGAAATTATAGGTTAATCCGTCCGAGCCTCAAAACCTCAAACTTCATATTATATAGACTTTTATGGCCATATATTATCAATTAATATACAGCTTTGACATAGAGAGCCAATAAGCATGAGCGAAGCAAATAACAGGAGATTTTGTATGGTCGACCATCATTTTTGGTTAAAAAAGGAAAAAAAAAGGTTACATAGTCTGATGGAGCACATGATGACACTGTTCATTTAGAATTGGACCAAAAGTTAGGCAGAGGTTTTGGTTTCACGGTTATTAAACGGTCATACAAAAAGGAGCGCCATTTCGTAAAACAAGAAGAGCTGGAAATCTACAGTCTGTCTGTTCACGGTTCTCCTCGATGTTTCTCTTCTTTCCCCAAAGGATTTTGTGAGTTGTTTGTTTTTTTTCCTCGCCAAGAAAGCAACTGTTCATCTGCTGCTTCACTGTCGATTGTTGGATATTTGGGACGTTACATTTGTTTGTCTGTTTCACTGTTTGACAACTGTGTAATTGTTGATTTTCAAACTCTTCTTCCACAGTGTGATCAGGTCAGCCCTGTGAGTGAGAGACTGACGGGAAATACCCTGATTTCTTATGCAATAAACAGACTTTGCACAAACACAAATAGAGCACCAGTGTTATCCATTTAAATGACATCCTAATACGTTTTCTAAGTAGTTGAGCGACAATTGAGGATGTCAGGATTCTGGAACAAGGATATGTGCAAACCTTTTTCACTGGAGAAGGGCAGGATTCTGGTAAATTTGGTTCACAATATCTGAACTATATTTTGGCTGAAAACAAACCAGATCTGAACCCATTTGTAAACTCTGTGTGAACGCATGAGTGTCATTGAAAAGGTTTTATCTAAATTGTGTATTAAAGTATTTTAGTATTGTAAAATATTAGCTGCGAATTAGCATTAGCTAGAAGTTCTTTATCGCGTCAGCCACAAGCCTTAATGGTAACTATGTTGACCGCATCGTCCCTGATGAATACATTCGAAGAGTTCATTTGCAAAAGCAGATATCTCCGTTTCTAATGTTTTTCAGAATCGTTTTGGATATTGCGTTACTTTACTCTTAAGACGACGCTTGTGAAGCTAATGTTGTGTTCATTTGATTTTGAATGAGTTACTTTATATTTTCATGGCACTGAAACAGACCTGGTAATGAAAAAACACGGATAAAGCTGTTTCAGAAGCCCCTTATGAGAGACCGACAGGCCCGGTTAGAACCATGAGGCCGTCCTTCTGTGGACCCACCACCTGCAGGAGGAGCCATCGGGGCTGGTGCGATGTGATTTGGGCATCTCCCAACAGCTGCCCCCACGACCCGGCAACGGACAAGTGGAAGAAAATGAATGGATGGATGGAACTCTTCATTTGCCATCTAGAACTATCAAACTGAGCAACACTGTCAATCCATTCCAAAAACTGAACCAGACCTCCTATGAACGGCTTAAAAGCCTGGCTCCAAAGAGTTTTATTTTTTATAAATGTCACTATGACCCAACGCTGGGGTAGGTGAAATATTTTTAACCAAGCTGGTATTTGTAAATCCGCCCCGAAATAGTGGAAGCCTTTTCAGTGGGAGGAGATTGAGCAGCCATGCAAGTTTCACAGAGGACTCGGGACCTTTACTATGAACAGGGCTGAATAGGTAATCATCTATCTCTAATTATGATATCTATGACTGTGACCCAAGTGTGTTATCTCAGCCCGTCTCAGTGGGCTGGCGAGTCAGATTACATCTAGGAACTCCCACGATAACGGTAATATCACCTGCAGTCACAGTATCCCTGCACGTTGCCAAAGCAGATCATTTTTGCACCGTCCTTTTAAGTCGTCAGTTTGATTGATACGAACGCCACAATTTCTTATCATTTAAAAAAAAAACAACAACATTGAAAACCATGCAGACTACACCTCGGATTTCCTGCCCCGGGCCTCTGCTGGCGCTGGCCCCTCGCTCGAGTCTGAATCTCACGCTCGCGGGTTTGACTGACAGCTTCGACAAACACCGCGCAAACCCCCGGACTATCTCGCTCTGACTGACACTGATGTGGAGCCTCTTGGTTTGATCGGCGGCTTCGGATAAACCCTGGCTGTAAAACACGCGTAAAAGTGCAAAAAAAAACTACAGCGGCAGGTAAACGTTAGCTCACGCGCCAACGTTGCTCCACTCGTCACCTCAGAACACTGGGAGGGGTCGGGTCACGAGGAAGTCAAAATAAACGCGGGAGACCCTTCGAAGTAAAAGCCTGATCATCCTGTCATAATAAGTGCCACTGAGGCATGCTGGGAGCTCGGAGCTACGATTCGCTTAGGGGCTTAGGAAAATCTGAGGAAAGTGCCTTTTTCTCAAGAGCAGCGTAACTTTATCTGTTTTGGGAGATTTAGACCGTGTTTAAACTGGACTGCCATGGTGAGGGAGATCTAGGTATGGATTGAAAACACATTACGTATTGTTTTTACTGTATTTTTTGCCAAACTCAACGTCTGCTACACATTTGTTCTGCACACTATCGAACAAAGCACTGACGAATAATCTGCTTCATTTATTCATTATTAACAGCTTTTTATAATGGTCTTTAGATGGGACAGCTACTATAATTATCCCTAAGCCAAGGAAATGGCCACAGTCTTTTCCATTTTAGATTTAAATTACATTCATTGAAACGGGCTTCATTGTAATATCAAATAATTAAAAAACAATGGACATATGACATCTGCCAAAAAGCTAAGACGTTATATTCATTTCAAAGATGGATATCGAACAGAACCATACGTTTATTTAAACTAACGGTGTCTGTGCCCAATTGAGAACTGGGACCCGTCCTCTGGCAGTGGAGGTGGGACGGTTCAAAGGCCTCCAAAAAGACTTTGTTCCCTGTGTGACTTGAATGTGGAGGAGGATGAGTTTCATTTCGTTTTCATCCTGTATTGTCCACTTTATTTTGACTTGCGAAATCGTTTGTTTGAACTACGATCTATCCAGCCATCCTTTCTGAACCCAACCCTTCCTTTTAGGCAGTGGCAATAATTCTAAAATTGCGCCCGCTCAAATGGAATAGTTCAAAGTATTAGCGTGACATAGGCTCACTCTGATTAAAAATGTCTCTGTTAACCTCGCAAATGTTATATGTCGGAGTTCATAAACCAGTATAAAGTGCTAAATCGCAACTAAGATATTATCGGCCTAAATTGTTCCAAAACCAAATGAATAATAATGAGATGACGGAGACATTGGTGGAGGAGGGGTTGGTGCTCTCACAGCAAAAAGGTCGGATTTCTGTTTTAACCACTTAACTGCCACCCTAGGGTTAGGGTTAAGGGTTAGGGTTAACAATTATTTACATCCAAGTCTCAAAGCGTGTTGACTGGAGAGCTTACAGTCTATATGCCAGTGTGATACCTAATTTGAAAGCCAAGACCTTCTAGTTTCTAAAAATATGTGTGTGATCTGTGTGAGTGAAACACAACTTTAGTTACATTTGCCGTTCTTAACCCTAATTATATCCTGATTAGGGTTAACTAACCCTAGCCCTAACCCCCTGATCAGGGGGGGTCGGCAGTTAAGGGGTTAAAAAGGTCTGATTTCTGAGTTAAGTTTGCTCTCCACGTGTCTCCCATCAACCAAAAAGATGCACAATAGGCAAAAACCTCTCGATCTGCTTCCGACAGCTCGCCCCAGCTGCTTTTGAAGGAAAGGTAAAATCCGTGAATTTCCCGATACTAAAGTACACATGAACCTCAAGGGCTCAGATTAAAACCGTTCCCCACCTAATCTTAAAAAAGCAAATTGCACGTCCTCACTAACTAATTAAAAGTTCTAGCGCGGGGGAAACTATATCCTATTGTTTTATTTCTGCGCCGGACGAGAAAATGCAACTTTGGAGTTTTTTTTTTTTTTTTCTTTTTTTTTGAGTAATGTGAATTATTGGTTAAACAGAAGGGACTGATGTAATGGGGCCGCTGCCGTCCTCTGGAGAGCCTCTCGCCACTCCTCACTTAATGAGATTTGTGCCGTGATTGAAAACGAGGCAAACAGAGGCGCGTTGGAAATAAATGCGCCATATTAGCCGCCGTCGGTCCGCTCCTTATCTTTCAAACCGATGCGCATTAGCCGTTTTCCCGCAGTATTATTCCCATTACCGAGTCTTAATTAAAACCACACAAACTGTCCGCTAATGGGATGAGGGCTGCACAAATCGAAAGCCATTAAAAACCCAAGAGTGGGGCGAGCGCGGAGGGATCCGACGGCCCCGTACAGTTTGGGGGATCGGGTTGCAATGTTAGGTTTCAGAGAACGACCATCATGTCTGCGTTTTAGTGTTTAAAAATAGATATTCAGATCGCAGAGCACGTTTCGAATACATCCCGGGGCATTAACGATGGAGAGAAGACGGACACATGAACTGCTAAACTAAAGGATCAGCATTTACAGAAAACACTGGGAAAGGAATCTTAAAGGAACAGGCCACCGTTTTCCCATACTGAGATATGTCCTTGCCTGAGCTTAGACGAGTTGATACGTACCTGTCTGGTCTTTGTGCGTGCCCTCAGTCACGCAAAACGACCAAAGATGTTGTTAGCATTTGGCCTCTCCCAGCATATCCCTATAGCTCCAAACTGGAAAAATTAGAAGCGACCGAGCTCTTCCACGAGGACAAAGACCAGACAGGTACGTAGCAACTCAAGCTCAGAACATAATCACAGTATGGAAAAACGGTGGCCTGTTCCTTTAAGGGGAAAATTGCATAAATGTATTGCTAATGGCACAAACACATTTTTTTTTTCTTAATTCAGATTATTTTGTCAAATTTTAAGTGAAAAAATAAATGAATTTAAATGTAAAAGTGAATTTGACTGATTTCAAATGGGATTTACATGAGTTCCATTGGCATTAACTTTTTTATCTGATCTTCAATGAAGGTACTCGAGTACAGAAGATGATTGAACATCTCCTGTACATCTCCTGAGAACCAAGGACGCGGGATTCGAACCCCCAACCTTCCAATCATGAGACGACCCGCTCTACCAACTGCGCCACTGTCGCCCTAATGTAAGACTAGTTAAAACCGACTCAAATTCAACCTTTGTTCAAGCAATTTTACGTCATTAACCTCTTTGGCTTTACCCAAATCTAAAAGCTTCTTGAAAAAAAGTGTCAAAATGGCAACAAAATTGTGACAAAATCGTGACGAAAAAGAGACAACGCTCAAGTCTAAAATGAGATTAAAAACCTCTTATTGCCAATGGAACAAACACATTTTTTTTCTCAATTCAGATTATTTTGTGAAACTAAAGTGAAGCGAATCCTCGTAAGTGAAAATTTAAAAAAGTGTCAAAAAGCCACAAAAGAGTGACAGAAAAGAGACGGAAAGCGATGATCCGTTTAGATGAGTTTTGTAGATGTGGGTAAAAGCTGAACTGGAGAAAATGTGCTTATTATAAAAAATAAAAAAAAAGTGTTGTTTATCTGTCATTTATTGAACGATTTGTCGATCGTGACAGCCCTAGATAGAACCTCAGACTCCCCCAGATGATTTTGAGAAATATGTAGAAAATATATAGATTTAAACACCTGGTAAAGTACAACCAACATACAGAAATATTGTCTGGAGGTCAATGGGATGGACGAAACTAGAATGAGTGAAAAGTGCTCCTTCGGCCCACAATTTGGATTAACTGCAGCCCTGGTCTAAACTGTGTGGTTGGCCGGTTTTATGCACACAGGCCCCACAGAGACAGAGGACATTATAACACCTAATAAACTGCAGCCTTAAACGCGACCATCGAGATGCAATGAATCCAGCCATACCTTGTTTTCACCCTCGATGACGATGACCGGGACAGATGTGGCGGGCCAGCGGTGTTTAGCGGGGAGAGGTTTGTCGGAGTTCCACAACACGATGATCTGAAATTAGATTAGGATGCAAACGTGAGATGCATTGTTTCGTCTGCAGAACAGGAAGTGATAGTGACCAGACATAGTCATTAGCCGGAGAAACAACAAGATAAGAATCACACAAAGCCTGATCATTGAACGGATGATCAAAACCTATCAAAACAATATCGTGGACAAACCAAACCCACCACTGCGTCGAAAGCCAACACGGTTTCCAAACCCGGCGTTCAATTATCTTCCATTACTTTGCGGTTTCTATAGCTTGTTTTTCTCCCCTCTCCCTTTCGACAGTGTGACATTTGTGTGCCCCGCGGCTGCAAATGTCACCTAATAATGCTCTGATTGAACTTCAAAGATCAGGGCAGGCAACAGCGGCGGCGGTGATAAAGTGCCTCACAAAAAACAACACGATTTTACTCACAATCCTTTTGCAGGCATGATTTCACCTCCGCTCCCTCCGTGCGCCGTGTCAGTCGAGTCTTGTTTTACGTGATTTAGCCGTGTTTTTGAGGCAGGATAATCGTGTTGTGCATCAGTGTTTGACGGCTGGACATGCTCTGGTGCCGTTACTTAACCTCCGAGCGCACGCAGACGGCATTAAAGTTTCATACGGACAGACAGAACATGTGGAGTGGAGATCTCAGACACACATGAGCACAAGGTGAAAGTCTGGAGATGGCATGAAAGAGCTTCACTTTGAACATGAAGCGTGAAGGCAGTGGACCTGACATACAAGTGTGCATATTAGATTAGTGGCTATGAGCATAATATCAGTGACTTTAGAGTCCTGCTCATACACAGCTGGAAAATAGGCAGTACACTCGGTAAAGTATTCCCACTGATTGGTTGGCAGTTCAAGACATTGTGTCCTTGGGCAAGACACTTCGTCCACCTTGTCTTTGTGTGTGAGGACACTCTGCTTCAATGACCAATCCGACATTGGTAACAGTGCCTCAGTTTCCCCTTCACTAAAACATGAACAATCCCCCTGGGGCCAGGTCTCCCTAGAGAGAGATTTGAAATCTCAGTGGGACTTTCCTGGTCAAAGGCCTTACTTACTTAGATAAGTAGATAAGTAACTAAGTGCTTTATTTGTCATTTGTCAATGACATTGTTTAAAAAAAAAAAAAGGAGCTAGTCATTTTCAAATTATTAGTTGAGGTTCAAACTTATTGCAGCATTTTCCTGGTGCGTTTCTAAGATCCCGAGTTTTAGAAACTAAGATCTCGGGATCTTAGTTTAAAAAGCACATTTCACAGTTTTCAGGAAACAAAGTGACTCTGTATAGTTTACATTGTTAGCCTGCACCATGTTTTTGCATCAGTGCTACTTCTGGGTTTACGATCGCTCATATTATGAGCCGACACCGTGAAGCAGTCTCTTTTCTGTTTTGTTTAAAAAAACAGTCAAATAACAGATGTAAAACAGAAAACTGCCATTTGATTTAGATACTAACAAACAGTCTGTGACTGTACAATGTACTCATATTTTTTGAGGAAGAGTTATTAAAAACATGCACAATCCGCCAATATGAGTGAGTGGTTGCTGGTGGTCGGAGGGGCCGATGGCGCAGATTGGCAGCCTCACTCCATCAGTCTACCCCAATGAGCGGCCGTGGCTACATTAGTAGCTTACCACCACTGTGTATGGTGTGAATGAATAATGACTACATTGTGGCGCTTTGAGAAACTTGGTTACACAGGCTTGTAAAACTCAATACAAGTGTAAGCCATTATTAATCCTAAATTTTGAAAAATGTAAGCGCTTTTAAATAACTAACTATTGTACTTTCCGCTCTTTATCCAAACTACTCCGATTCAGCCTCCAGGAGCAGAGATAGCTCCATTCCTAAAAGATAAGACGCTTGCATTTCAATTTAGCCGCGGGTCGTGCAAAACCATCATTGACTAGAGCTCATAAATCTGTTTAGATGTGTGAAGGTGCAGCACCACTCGCTGACACCGAGTATAAACAGAATTATGGTGAAAAATAAGCGGCAAATTAGAACCATCAACAATGTAATTAGTAATGTGATATCAATGTTTCAACTCTTCCACATGTCAGCTCTCGTCCGCCTTGCCTCGGAGCTAAACTCACTAAATCAACTTCGCTGCTCCTTGATGCAAAGCGGCAAGAATGTGCTGCCGGGGATCGATAAAGTTTCGGATTATTTTGACATTAGCGACGTCCCGAGCTGCAGTTTCCCGCAGAGAGCAGCGCCGTGACGGGACATGTTCGATACGGAGCCGACAGGGCAGGAGCAGAGAGTTCAGCTGGGTTTATCACAGTCCCCAATAAAACGACAACGCGCGAGAGAGTGAGCTGGTGCTTCACGTTGAGCAATCACGCTTTTTTTTAAAGTTTTGGGTGAAGTTTTCTTGATCAGTATCTTGTATTGGTTAGAGAATGTGACATCTTAAACGGCTGTAGGAAACCACAGACTTCCTGACAAGAACTCCTACACTGATACAAGAGTCACATGCGTTCCAGATGGTTATAGAGCCATAAGGGTGGGTTCCAAACATAAGATTGCACTTTGGTATATGCAACAATTCGATTAGCAATGGGAAATATTTGCCGATTAGCAGATAAAACAGCCAGATAGCAACACATTTCCCAGATGATTCAATCCATGTCCAGAACTGCTTTGTCCCTGCAGTGAATCCAACACACTCCATGGCAGTAACCGGTCTATTTTCACCCAGTCAGTCCACAGACCTTTCCTCTCTGGCCCATTATCTCTGAGTAGATACAGTGTTGCTCTGTTGCGCATCAGTCGAGGAAATCTCGTCGCGCGCGGAAGCCGGACGAGCGCCGGAGAAGCGGTTTTGCACGGACGCCTCCGCAGTGTGGGAGGTCTGCAGTCCCCGTGCGGCCCGAGAACCCGCCTCAAAAGCTTTCTGGTGGCCGATTTAGCGTGGCATGCCGTCGGCAGGGTGCCTCCACTCGCTCCCGTTCATTCATTTATTTATACCCGGGCCGCTGGGGGGGGGGGGGGCTAACACAGGCAGCATTCGACCCGACATCGAGGAACAAGACACGAAGCGAGTCGGGAACATAAAACAGCGAGCGGCAGTGACCGCACACTCTCGCACAGACACTCAGGGTCAGTGTAGACGATTCTGCCACTATTTACCAGATTACTCAGTGCTTTTATGCACGATTTCGAAAACAAGCTTCATCCACTTCAGTCCCCTCTCCACCTCACAGAGACTGCACACGGAGGAGCACATTTCATTTCATTTTCAACTCCAGTAAAAAAAAAGAAAAAAAAAGCATCCACCCCATCTCCAGCTGTGAGCTGCTGCCATGGCGACACGTGTGATTCGCACCCGTAGATTCAACATCAGAGCCGAGAGGCAAACACACAGGTACAGGAGACAAAGACAAGTCATGTTGCCTTTCATTTAAACCTACGTTTTATCCAGATGAATAAAAAAATGTATACAAATATTAAAAACCACACATGCCTCCGTTTTATGGTCATTTATATTTCACAGAATTCCCTGTGGCACCTGCCGTTGGCTAAAGTATTACAATAACAATAGCTTGGCGATATAGATCAGCATCCCGACACAGCGATGTAACAAAGACGGCCTCATACCTGAGCGCAGTACTGGGACTTGGCCACTGACACCAGCAGCTTGAGGATGGGCTGAGACTGAGAGACCAGAGGCGACACAGCGTGGATCACTGCGGTGAACTTTGGGTACGGTCTAATGCCTGGAAAACAAGCACACACAGCACATTAAACAAGGCCAGTTATCACATCTAAAACAGTACAAATTCAAAGGAAAAGTTTGTCACATGCATAAAGAGAGTTCACATAAATGAGTAAGCAGAAAGGAAACAAGCAGGAAAAGCCCATCTGTCGTGAGCGTTGGGGGGGAAACGTGACGGCAGAAAATCCTGCCATTTCACAAAGAAGAATAACAAGAGGGAGTCTTTGCGTGTGTTTTGCAGATTGAACACTTCGACAGCTGCTCACGAAAGCGCAGCCCTGACAGTGAAGGGTGCAGTATTTTTGAAGTACTGACAGGATTCGCGTTGCCTCTTGTTTTTGGAGCGAGTTTGGGAAAAGGCCTTCTCACAGTGAGGGCTGACAGTCGGCCGCTGCTGTTGTCTATCGGCTTCACTAATAAGGAAATCTAAAGACCAGCGCGTGCAGGCGGTGAGATGCTTGTATCAATTAAAGCAGAGGGCCTTATTGTAGCGTGGGTGGTCTCTACAATGTCTCCTATTGTTTGTTAAAGGTTACGTTACGTTGTTAAAGCTGTAGCAAGAGATTACATGGATTGCAAAGCCCTTAAAGTGAGGTCTTTTGGATTCCTCCGCATTGATATTTCACATTTTGACTATCTGCAATAATGAAAAGAAAAAAGATTCCAAATTGGCCGGGAGCCCCTTACGCTGGCAAACAAGCCTTTACTCTCAGCACGCTAGCAAATCAATGGCACCATAATGAACACACTGCAGGCCGAACTGCTCACAATGGGTCCGCTAGTGGAAAACAAGCTCGATATGGCTCCTTTAAAACGTACGGCCTTATTGTAGCTCGACTGGTCTCAACAATGTTTCCTATTGTTTGTTAAAGGCTACATCACATTAGCTGCGGTTCCATATAGCACGCTTATGTTTAGTACTGCGCGGTCGAAGTACTCTGCTGGTCACGCGAGGGTTTCCACTATAATAGACCTCAGGATGCGCATGCTAGAATACACATTACTGAAGGAAAAACAGAACGGCGATGAACACTTTTGTGAGCTGCGGTGACAACAGTGTGGACAAATGGTGCCTTTCGGTGAGGTCAATGGAACTATTGAGCTGTGCCAAGGCAAATACTAGAAGAAAGAAGCAGCTTTGAAGGTAAGCTACATGCTACTGTTGTGCTAACATCGGCTAAAGTTGTGCTAACAGTGGCTAAATGCTATCATCGAATCACTTTCAACAGTGGTATGTTGTTGTATATTAACCTCTTTACCCCCACTTTAACTAAGCACATTTTCTCCAGTTCGACTTTACCCGAATCAAAAAGCGTCTGGAAAAAACATCAAATATAGCGACAAAAACAAGATAATGAATGACGATGAAAACGCAGAAAAGGTGCGACAAAAAGTGATGAAAAAGCAACAAGACACAAAAACGAGATGAAAATGTTCCAAAAATGCACCAAAACAGGCATAAAAAAAGTGACAAAAAACCCCACATGACGATAATTGACGACAACATACAAGGACAAGGTGCTATGTGATTTGGGCAGGAGAAAATGGATGGATGGATGGACACAAGGACAAATCTTAGCTCAGTTTTGTAGGTCTTAGCTTCAAATGAGGCATTACACTGACCTATAGGCTGTGAGCTGAACAGGAGAAAATACATTTGGTTTTAGGTGGGAGTTAAAGGTGCACTATGAAACTTTTTATGTGAGAATTTTTGTTGGTGATATTTGTACATATTTGACCTTTTAGTGACTCGTTATGGCGTTATGGGTGCAGCGTGGCAGCTTTTCTTTTCCTCACAGTGGCCTCTGTGAAGCTCCTGAATCACTTGTTTTTTGGGTTTCTGGTCAGTTTCTGGTCAGAAGCCCCTTATGAGCGACCAACAGGTCCGGTTAGAACCATGAGGCCGTCCTTCTGTGGACCCACCACCTGCAGGAGGAGCCATAGGGGCTGGTGCAATGTGTTATGGGCAACTCCAACATGCTTCACAGCTTCCCCCATGACCCGGCAACGGACAAGTGAAAGAAAATGGATGGATGGTCAGTTTCTGGTACAAACCCCTAAAAATAATGGATCCTGGAGTGTTATAAAGGCCACTGCCCAGGTTGCTCCCAAAACCTATGCCTGTCCTGGGCATTGGGGATGCTCACCTAACCGTGTAGACCAGGCACTGGGCTGGGTAGGGCCTGGGCCAGTGGAAACACCCCAATGGTTAGCAAAATTTAGTGGATTTTGTTGTATTTCTTCGCCCTTGAGCAGTGTCAACTTCAGTGTCAGTCTTGTGTTTTCACTCACAATGGCGCAATGAAGATGCAATAACAGATTTTAAAGTGTTTTCTTTTGGGGCTCTTTTGTCAGAATCTTTAAGTAATACAGGCAAAAAATAAATAAATAAAGTGATACACAAATAGATCAAATAAGCCTGTGGATAAAGTGTGACTTCAACAAAAAATAAAAACTGCAACTCAGGCTGAAATTGAGCAAGAAATATCAGGAGAGACAGCTTGTAAACTTTTCCCATTTAAATCTAATCTACGCGGAACCAACAGGCCATGATGCAGAGATGATGGCATTAGCAGCCTCCTCTCCACCCCTCAGCAACTTCCATGATTAGGGATGTAAGCCAGTCTTAGTAAACAGTCCTATAGGCTCCAATATAACGGAAAAGAGACACGGAGCTGTGGCTTTGGATGTAAATAAACGACAGACTTTCATCAAACATTGAGCTCAACCTGAAGCCCTTCGTAAATAGTAAGATGCACATTCCGTTTTCTGCCTCTCGCAAACAGCACGAGTGGGGTTTACAATCCAATTCCATGTAAATATATTGGGTTAATTAATATTCGTTCTCTTACTTTAACGTCAAATAAACGGTAAACATTTGTGGAAATGGGGTAAAATAATAAGCAATATTTATAATTTTCCATTCCCTGCACACCACCAGGCCTCTCCTTGGTGATACTTCGTCATCGATAACCATCTGAGCTGCATCATCTGAGATTATGTAAACTCCTACAATGCAAGAAGCAAAGTTGACGTGAATCGACCAAACTAGGACAACGCGTGTAGTGTTTCAGGGTCCTGCACTGACGATGGTGAGCAAACTTCTGCCTCAGACATCGGCCTCTCTATACAGCTTTGAGGTTTTTATTCACTGTGAGGACCGTTGGAAGCCAGAGAGCAGCGCCCCGGGGCCCATCTCCAGATCTGTTGGTATAGTAGGTCCATAATCAGGAGCTCCAAGCAGGAGGTTTAGCCTATTGTGCACGTTTTGAATGGACGGGGGAAATCGGACCATTCAAGGAACACCCACCCAGACACGGGGAGAACATGCAGTTTCCACAGAAAGACTCACAAAATCCTGAAATCAAACCCATATCTGGATACTTCTCAATATCGGCCGGTCTAACGCTGATCTCTCTGGAACTGAGTGTATTGGGTTTTAAAACGAGCCCTCCAACAACTTCCTAGGCCTCAGGGGAGCTGAGAAACATTGCAATGAAAATTGGTTTGTACACCTCGGATCATATTTGATAAAATTTACTGTATGCTGCAGACTTTTTCCCATAATTTCAGAACCATAAGAGATAGAGACTTAGCGGTTTGTTTTGGAATCTGACACATTTTGCAGGTTAGAAGCACCATCCACAGAAGAAGAAGAACGTTATTTATATAGCGCTTTTCACAGACATGGTCACAAAGCGCTTTACATGAGACAATTGTACATTCACCCCACACTCGGTGGTGGTAAGCTACCTTTGTAGCTTCAGTTTCCCCTGGGGGAGACTGACAGACGCGCTGTCGCGACTACACACAGGGGGAACCGGAGTACCCGGAGACACGGGGAGAACATGCAAACTCTACACAGAAAGGACCCGGCCAGGTGGAAATCGAACCCGGACCTTCCAGCTGTGAAGCACGAGCGCTAACCGCTGTGCTACCGATTATAGACAAGACATTTAAAAAAAAACTGTGAAAAATATCAGCGGAAAATATCAGCATTGGCCAATCAAAATCCCCCAAAATCAGCCTTAGAAAAACCCATATCGGTCGACCTCCACCCAGGACCTTCTTCCTGTGAGTGTTAATAACCCCTCCTCCAGGCCTCCTCTGAGACTCATTAGAACAACACCCATCTCTACTATTACCATAAAACATCAAACTACTAATGACCCAAGGCTGAGATCAGATGACGTACGAACTGCCTCAACTTGTGACTCTTTGGATCTCAGTTTTCTAATACCGTACTGTCGTCAACATGCACAATGAATCATGAACTTGAAAAATATGAACATCAGTGCATCCTTTATTGATTTTGTATGTTAAATGCATTCCCCTGTCAGGGAGCTCGTCTCCTGTCTCTCCCCGACAGCCTCGCTCTCTCGCAGCTGTCACACATGAAGCTTGTCGCTGCTCATCCATCCCCACATCCCTCCGCCGCACCAGCTCCATCAGTCTGTGTGACGGGGCATCCTTCAGCGGGACGCCCCGGCTGAGAGGGGCGCGACAGGAGGGAGAGACGGAGAGGAGCGCTGGGACAAAGCTGAACCAAAGCCAGACGATGGATACGGGAGTGGAAGTATAGACGTATTGGATTTTGTGTCATGATATTTTTCAAAGTGCGACTGTAAACTCACTGACGGAGGAAAGATAAAGCGGAATGAAGAAGGAGACTTTTATTGTAGACACAAACTTGTAAGTCTCTGTCACGCACAAAGACCGACAACCACTCCATGTATGTTTTGATGTAATATTATAACACACCTCAATGAAGTTTTGAATTGAATCCGCCATTGAAGAATTATGTGGTATTTTCCAACACAGTGGGGGAATTTAACTTTAAAAAAAAAAAAAATCCCACCATCCACCAAAACAAAGAGATCGATAAAAGCCAGTGAGTGAAAAGGGAGAGTAAACGTCTCTGAGCCCCAGCAGCTCAGCGTGGCACTGACCTAGCGTGGCGTAGTAGAAGGGGAAGTCTCCCAGGTAGGAGGAGTACTGAGGCAGAGCGAAGAGGCCGCCCGGGTGACTGTTCCACATCAGAGGGCTCCGGGACCCCTGCTCCAGCACGCGGTCCTGGATGATCTGGAACACAACAAACGTTCGGGTGAATTTACGCGTAAAAAAAATCCCAAGAAAATGCCGTCTCATGTTGAACGGGGGTCGTTTACAGGGGTGTTTTCTTCACAAAATTGAAATCTGGTTCGGCTCACCTTGGATGCTAAACATTAAGGCTGCACGACATGAGAAAAACGTGCGGTATTCGTCAACTACTCTGAATGTAGCGAACAATACTATTGACAATTCTGCATCCATATTATTGTGATATTTACTAAACCTTTTCGACACACAACGTTCCGAACATTTAACCTCTTAACCCAAGCCGAGTGCATTTTCTCGCATTCAGCTTTACCCAAATCTGAAACGTTACAGCCTATAGGCCAGTGTAGCGGCTCATTTCAAAGCCCTACAAAACATTTTTTGTTGCGTTGTAGTGACTTTTTTGACATTTCTTTTCATTGCTTTTTTCTCACTTTCTGGCCACTATAATGCAAGGCGACGTGTAAACAGGTGGAAGCCTCCCTCTCTCTTGGTACAGCTGCATTTGTTTTGCCTTCTTCTGCGAACTGTATTTGTGGTTTCTGTGTTTGTTTTACTGGATACTTTTGTGTATCTTTGCCATGTTTTTGTGGGGTTCGATCGATTTTTTTTTACTGCAGAGAGTCCATAATGGTCCTGAGAAAAAGCAGGTTTTTAAAAGTAAACAGCTAGCTTATCAGAGAAACCCATTTGAGACACTACTGTATAGAGGCACCAAGAGCCCCCCCCCCAGGAAACACAAAAAGGGACAAACGAGGACTCCGGGCGAGACTCACAGATAAGCCACACTCACTGGAGAATAAAACAGATTAACTGCTAAGTTCTTCCCAGAAGATGGCTGTGGGTCGGAGGGAGATGCACAGGAGGAAGAGGAAGGAGGAGGAGCTGACCAGTGCAGGACACCACGCTCTGAAACAGGGACAACTGTTTCAGAACATGTTTCTTCTTCTGCTTCTGATCAGGTTGACCCACTGTGGCGGTACCGGTTCAGGTAAGGGTTAAAAAGTCAACCAAAAATCTTAAATCATTTTGTTTTATCATCAAATTGTGTCCAAACAATTAGAAAAGAAGATCAAAATACAAAATGAATAAAAGGATGACATTGCGCATTTATAAGTTACTATGCGTTATTGTTTTTGGCTGATTTAGGCGTTACCTCAGTGATTTTACGACGCATCGTGACTTCCTGAGATACGGATATTGGGTCCCTAATATTGCATTAAAGACATTGAGAGCCGCTCTTCTAAACCTCCATACAAGAATTAATTATGAGCATGAACCTAAAACACTGATTTTCAGAGCTTTTTGTGTTTCAAGTTTGTTGGAAAAGGAAAAAGTCTGTCTTATTTAATATGCCCATTCTATACAAACCTGTGTGATAAATCTACATATGTGTTTGCAAATCAACGTGTTTATATCAGCCTCGACTAAACACACAATAACACGACACATGAACTCATCAACATCATATATTCACCACAGCCTTCGCATTCACAGCGGCATAAAACCCACCGCGACACATTTCAATTACTAAAGCAGATTCAGAATTGCAAGTAGCGTTAAAGAGAAACCATTACAAATTGAAATGGGAATGTATTGAAGGTTTTACTCTGGTAATGGCCCATACAAATCGTTTTCGGCGCACACGGGCGGATTTTCATAAAAGCGTCAGGATGAAAATGTAGCTTAAAAGACGTTTGATTCTCAGGCTCGGAATCAATTGTCATAAAAAGTGAGAACACCCGCATTAGCTCGGAGTCGGAAGGTTCTTTTTTTTTTTGCTTTGTGCCGACTAAACAGACATTTATCGATTGTGTCAGACAGGGGTGAACTGACGGCACGAAGCAATGAGAAATCTCAGCGGCAATATTTTCCGTCGGCATTTAAAGAAGCAGAGCCATTTGAGAAAAAAAAGAACTTAAAAAGAAGCCATACATTACACTTAATAAAACAAATAAATAACATGAGTATTACCAAAAAGAACACGTCCTGTCTTCAAACAAACAGAGTCAAGTGGGAGGTTTTGTCGATGTTTCTCCCCAAAGATGCCCGTCGTTATCCTGTCACTGAGAGACTGCCGCCGTGCCCTTGAGCAAGGCTAAATTGCTTCAGTAAAACCGACACAGGTTCATGGCAGTGTTTTATGGGGGCTGTGGAGTCTGGAACAGCTGCTGGTGTGTGGCAACTCATCAAACAGATATATGGACCCCACTGCAGGTAACTCATGGCGAAGGCAGTGCACTCGAACTCCACACAAACAGGAGAGCCCGGGTCAGTGGGGTGGGCTGATGCAATAACTAATAACTGTGTGATGTTTCTCTACGGCTGAAGGTCTATTATTGTTCTATTGTGCACGATATCGTAGCGCCCTTTGTATTTATCGAAATGTCTCTATAACCATCACATGTGTTGGATAATTGGGCTTGAATTCAGACCACTTTTTATTATGTCATGCAAGTTACTTTTCTGTATTTTACAACAAAATATATCATGTAAAATGTACGAACACACTAAAAACATTGCATTTGGTTTGTCCAATGTACATGTGATGTCCATAATAAACAAATAAAAAAAAAAAGTAGCTCTTAAAACCCCGCCTTAACCGAGTGCATTTTCTCCAGTTCAGCTTTACCCAGATCCTGAAGACCACAGCCAGTGTAACGCCTCATTTGAAAGCTAGTTAAGTTTAGTTTAGTTTTTTTTTTTTTTAGTTTATTAGTTTATTTGAGCAGTTAAAATTCTGCTCAAAAGGAGTGGGCCGAAGCAAAAGCTTATAAGCGCCCACCCCCGACATCATTGAAATAAAAACAATTAATCAAATCACAATATAGTACAGGGAACATGTTACAAAGTACAAAGACACACAGCGTACCCCTCCGTGACCCAACACAAACAAAAGGAAACACAACTACAACAACAGTCTCATTTCATGTACAATCTCCAACACAAAGCTAAGACCTACAAAACTCATCTAAATTGATCTTTTTCACCGCGTTGTCGTCACTTTCTTGTCACTTTTCTTCCATCGCCTTTTGTCGCGTTTTCGTCACATTTTTTTTGCCACATTTACGTTTTCATCCGTGTTTTCGTGTATTTTTTTGTCGTTATTTTGACACTTTTTCCAAGAAGCTTTTAGATTTGGGTCAATGGAGAAAACGTGCTCGGTTCAACGGGGGGTTACGGATAGCGCCAGGAGTTGGAAAATGTTGGGAAAAGTTCTGAAAATAGGGAAACAACACTTGTACTGTAACTCATTGTGATGAAAAGTCCCAAATGTTCACTGCTGACCTTTAACCTGAGCTGTTAAATGATTGATAGCGTCCCCTCTCGGTTTTTTTCACTCATGTTAAATCCATGTTAAACAAACGACTAAGGTTGGTCTTAACTACAGGAATCCATTATCACTGGAGTTTAGTGTAGTCGATTAATTAAAGTTTTCTGAAGTAATTAAACTTCCAATAAAATACGGATTGATTGGTCTCCATCAACAATACAATAAGGACGTGTCACGGCCGTTCATCCCACAAATCCGAATGCAAATAAAAACAAATTGCATTGCGTTTTTACGTCCATCTTTACAGCCCTACAACAGTGTCACTGTAGTGCGAGTGCGGCTACAAGTGCATACACTGTAAAAGGTTAGCGAATCAGCCCGAGGCCCCGCTTTGTAACAGCACGTCGACAAAACCACATAAAAATTCATTACGAGGAGGCGGGACTGTGGACACACCTTCCCCCCCTCCTCACACCGCGGTCCCGTCGATAACCATTCGCCTCGGACGAACGGATTACCTCAAAAATCCTTTCTCCTCCTGATCAGAAACACGGTCTTACACCGGACAAAACCTGCCGCCTTCCCCACCTTTGAGAGGCAGGAGGAGGGTGTTCGGTCCGCTCTGCTGCCCCCCCCCCCCCCCCGCTCCCCCGCTCCCTCCCTCCCCCCCGCTCCCCCGCTCCCTCCCTCCCCCCCGGCCCGGGACGTGATGGACGACTCAATCTCGCCCCTGAACAGCACAATCAACCAATTAGAGCATGATAGATAAATCTGTATTGGAGGTTTAGGGGGCTCTCGTTTTATAGGTGGGTTTAAAAGCCGCTCTAGTGTGGTATATCTATAAAGGAGGAATGACCTTGTGATTGGTTGACACGGGCGCGCTTCCTGACGGGGGAAATGTAACGTGATTGGTGGAAGTTTTCAGTCTGATTCAGCACGGTGGAGGTGAGGGGGGGGGTTTTATAAAGAGAGCTGCATCGCTAAAAAAAAGGGATCCGGCTGCTACAGAACAAGCCTCGATGCACTGAATGAAGCGCAGCAGTGTGCAGGTTCCAAGGCTGGTGAACTGGAGAAGGTTTGGTCAAGTGTGGACACGACGAGGCAGATGATTTGCAGTGAAACCATCCGTCCTCAGGTCAAGGTCCAGCAACACTATGTGCCCAAAGAACTGAACATCCTGAATGACCTGGTTATTCCAATCAATGGATTTCTTCTTCCCTGATGGCACAGGCATCAGATCCGCTGCGAACACATCCGTAAATACATCAAATTGTCAAATTGTCTTTATCATATTTATTTTAATCTACTTTATGCATGCCCTTATAGTCTTATAGTTTTAAAGTTTTAATAGTTCATTATTTATCTACCAAACTTGTATTACATGTTTTACATTTCATGTAGAACATTCCTAGTTTGTGAAACTGTTCACTAATAATGGCAATAAAAACAACTCTGATGACAGTGGCAGGATTCACCGGGCTCACATTGTGAAAGAGTGGTTCAGGGAGCACGAGACGCCATTTTCACACATGGATCGGCCGCCACCAGTGTTAAAATATGACTTAATAAAAATGAAAAGAAGTGACTAAAATCATAAGAACTTCCAATGCCAGTTTTACTTAAATTCACTTAAAGGAACAGCTCTGAGCTTTGTTCATGTGGGAGACGCTCCATGAAGCAGCAGACCTTGATTAAATATGATTATATTAAATATTATAAATGTAAAGTTCATTCAATTAATTTACAGGCAATTTTAGACTTAAACCAAACTAAAATTGAAGAGAATCATTAAATCTAATAAATCTTGACCAAAACTAAATAACATTTTTGTCAAAAGACTAAGACTAAAAATAAATTAAAATGTTGTCAAAATGAACACTGGCCAGCACAGAGTCCAGATCTGAACTCCATTGAGGCTCCTTGGGATGTGCTGGAGAAGGCTTTGCGCAGGGGCCACACTCTCCCATCATCAACACAAGAGCTTGGTGAAAAATGAATGAGACTCCTGCAATCTTTTGACATTGCAGAGGCTCATTCAAACAATGCCAAAGGCAGTCCATCAAAATATATCTACGTGACTGTAACACATATTTCATCTGAGTTTTATTCAAGTGAGAAACAATTATCACCTTTATCCCCTTGGCCTTTGATCGAGAATAATCAGTAGTAGCAGCAGAAACAGTTTTTTAACAAGCTTGTACTTTGCTTTTAATATCAATATTGCATCTACTTCAATAAAATATGATTTTATTTGATTACACTATACAGGGATGGCAATTCCAAAATGATAAATAAACACTGAGATATTGAGACCAAGATTCAGATGTACATCTCGCCTGTTTATATTTCGTTAGAGAGGCTCTTTGGCTCGGAGGCTTCACCGTGAAGGGAATTAGATGTGTGAATAGAGAACAGGGCATTTGTATCCACAGCATGAAGCCAGCTCTGAGCCTATCTCTGCATCTGTAAACAACACGCCTCCACTCGATAATAAGGAAAAGGCTCAGTCCCCCAAGACACGGCACCGTTACTGTTAATAAAGCCAATCTGCCCCACAGTAAAGAGATTACTTCATTTGTCAAAGGGACACCGGTATTAAACAAAACGAACGGCGCTCAATAGGGATGTTAGAGTCAATACGCGGGTAATATTTTGACAGATGCGTCTGACCTTTAGCGTGAGAGATGATAGGAAGTGAACGAATTCTTCCCGCTCTTTACAGGCGTCAAGACAAAAAGGCAAATTCCACCCTTTGCGACACATGCTTTGGTTAAATATAGTATATCATGAATACGCTTTGCAGAAATCCACTCCGTCTGATTTTTTTCTTTAATATTACGCCCCAAAGCAAGGTAATTTCACCTTGTATAATGTGGAACCTTGGGTTTTACATCAAGGTTGCCATTAATATTCTCTATTTCAACTTAGAGCAACTGATGAAAAAACATATGACCACAAACGCAAGGAATAATCTTCAGCTGGGTATTTATTATCCATCGTTGCCGACGTTTGGAGAATCATCCAGTTCTCTTCTTCAAGGGACTGAGCTGTTACTTCCCATCAGATGTTAGATTGGTGAGCGGTGACATTCCAGCTGTTATCCAACACCTGATGGGAAGTAACAGCTCTTTCCCTTGAAGAAGAGAACTGGATGATTCTCCAAACGTCTGCAACTATGCATAATAAATGTCCAGTTGAGGATTATTCCTTTTGTGTTGTATCTACCTGGATGATTGAGTTTTTTTTTTTTATATGACCACATAATAAAAATGAGCTCCATGCAAACCTACGGATCAGTAAAGCCAGTTACAGTAGACATAACAAATTTCAATTTCTGTTCTCGTCGCTAAATTTGTCCTAGCTGCAAACAACTCGGGTACGGGTGGTGGATTTTGGGCAAAATCAACTAATTGTGACTTTGTATTAAACTTGCAATTAGATTTGCAATTTAAAACATGTCGAGGAGCATTAACATTTGAGAAAAGACTGGAAAATAAAATACATGTCAGAGTATTGCAGAAGCCTAAACTAAAAGGCCACTTTAGAAATCATACAATGCTATGGAGATGAGCTATTTTGTTGTTTGGTAAAATACAGAAAGATTCACTTGGATGCGTGGTGTAAGGGGTCCAATTAATGTCTTGTTACTTAAAGCCCCCACAGCGGTGAGGATGGAATGATTTATGGGTCCGTGTCTCACCTCCAGTGTGGTCAGCACTATCTTCTCCACTGACGAGAAGTAAGCCTCCCACAGGAACTGGGTCTGCTGCCTCAAAGACAGGATCTTGTCCTGGTGGATGGAGCGCACTGTGGTCGGGATCTGAAAACCGGCAAAAAGAAAGGCCGACAGGTGAGTGCAGGAGGAGCAGGAGTCTGAGAACAACAAAAGCTAGAATATATATGGATTTTTTTATCGATTTAGTCAGAGTATTTTTTTTAAAAGATTTTTTATTTTTCATGAAAACACAATAATTTCTCTGTAAGATCAACATTAATTCCAATGTGTGAGAATGAGTTATAATTGAAAGTGTAAAAGCTCTTTTAAGAACATTTCTTACGTAATTGCCAATATTATAAATCATTAAACGTATAAATAAAAGACATTTAAACCGGCCGGATGGAGCCTTTCTGAGAAGAAGAAGAAGAGCTTTATTTACATAGTGCTTTACATGAGACAATTTTACATTCACTCCACACTCGGCCAGCGGTCCCTCTGAGCACCATCATTAATTCACGCACACACATCATTCATCCTGGCCTATTGTACATGTTTTTAGTGGTTGGGGAAACCGAAATACCTGGAGGAAACCAACGCAGACACGGGGAGAACATGCAAACTCCACACAGAAAGGCCCCGTCCAGGTGGGAATCGAACCCGGGACCTTCTAGCTGTAAAGCGAGAGTGCTTCTGTGTGGAGTTTATTGTTTATTATGTCGGAGGGGCTGACGGCACAGACTGGTAGCCTAACTTCCATCAGTCTACCCCAAGGGCAGCTGTGGCTACAATACCACCGAGTATAGCCTATTGTAAAGAGCAATACACGTGTAAGCCATTACGATTAAATGCTTGTATGTCTGCCTTTACGTGTCACCATTTTTCTGGGTTTTATCGAAGAGGTAGGCAACAAGCGGAGAGTGGGGAGAGACATTCGGCAAACAGTAAAAGTCCCAAACAGCTCTGCCACTGAGCCACGTAAAAAAATCCACGGAATTAAAGTCTTGCACAAACCAAATACTGACGAGATGCCGAGTCACTTTTCTCAATGTTTGTTTTCCGTCCATAATCCATTTAGAACCACAGCCTCCTGCCGCCGGCCCGATGCGCCTCATCGGTGTCGCGCTTCATTCACTTCAGGTATAACGTCCGTGTAATTACTTCCTCCCATGCCGCGCTCACGACAAACGCTTTTCTGACTTTGTTTATTCCTACGAGTGGCTAAAGCCAAGGACGGGGTATATATGCGAGGAAAAAATGTGTTGAGTTCACTCCAGTCGGTCAGTAACGAACATCTACAAACGGAGTAGCTCTGCCGCTGTGTGGTTACCTGCAGCAGGAGCCTCTCGTCCCCGATGACGGCGGCGGTTTTCCAGTCAATGATCTCGGAAAATGGCAGCTCCCACCCGTTACTCAGCATCACCGGGACACATGCCGCCTACAACACCAGACATTGCATTAAACACTCATCGTCAGCCGAGCCGCACAGACACGGGGATTTTAATATTCCGCTACATCGTTGGAAAAGAAGATGCAGGGCGTGGGATTTCATGAACAGAGCTGAACTTTGCTCGGAGCGCGGCGTCGTAAACTCGTCTCTCATTAGTTTGTGTCTCGATGGCATTTAAGAATCTCCTTTTATTTGAGGAGAACCCGGTGTACATGTTTGCAGCGGCGCAGATGTTTCTGTCCCGGTGTGACGACAAGAGACAAAAGGTTATGTTTTTATGCGTTACATCGGTTCCTCTTTGAAATGCTTTGTTGCCGGTGTCCTGCTGATTATTAGGAGCATGTTTGGGATACTGGGGACTTGGGGTTAAGAGGGCTGGGGGTACCTCTTAACCCCCGGCCTGAACCGAGCACATTTTCTCCCATCTGGCTTTACCCAAAACCAAAAGCTTCTTGAAAAACAGTGGAAACTAGGTTGAAAACGCAACAAAGAAGCGACAAAAGAGCGACAAAAACCGGCACGAAAAGCAACAATAATAAAAAATAAAAAAAATGGGCAAAAATTACGATAAAAAAACCCCAACTAAAACTACAGAAACACGACACAAAAAAAAGTCGGGATCAGGTTTGCAGGTTTTAGCTTTAAAATGAGGCGTCACACTGTTTTCTTTTAGATTTGGGTAAAACCGAGCTGGAGAAAATGCACTCGGTTAAGGTGTGTGTGTGTGTGTGTGTGTGTGGGGGGGGGGGGGATAAGAGGTTAACATTTTTACATTTTCTCCAGTTCGGCATCGACCAAATCTAAAATCTTCTTGAAAAATTTGCGAAAACGAGACGTAAAAAAGAATGAAAAAGCCACACAAAAAAAAGCATCAATAACAACCAAAAAGTTACAAAAAAAAGCTCAGTTTTGTAGTTCTTAGCTTTTAAATGAGGCCTATAGGCTGTAAGACTTTTCGATGTGGGTAAAGCCGAACTGAACAAAATGTGTTTGGTTCAAGTGGGGGTTAAGAGGTTAAAAAAAAGAAAAGGTTTCAAATTGAAAGTGTTCTCTGATTGGAGTCTAGTCGGTCACTGTGTAAAAACATTGTTAGGATACTGAATGGCTTTAACACAGGGGATTCACTTTTGAGGCAAAGAGGACACAATATGTTTTGGGATAAACACAAAAGACAAATTACACAACGTAGGAGCCTTTGAGCACGAAAAAAAAAAAAAAAAAGCACAGCGACCTACGTATTTACAGCACACTGAATGCTTCACACTGTGTTCACCGAGACCGAGTGCAAGTGCGGTCAGACGTGCGTTTTAGTTCAGTATTAGCAGTAAGAGCTCTCGTCTGCGGGGGAGAAGGAGTAAAGGACAGAGGAAACGAGAGGAGCTCATGGAGAGAGTCGAGAAAGAGAAGAGGGGGAGAGTCGAGAGAGAGAGAAGAGGGGGAGAGTCGAGAGAGAGAGAAGAGGGGGAGAGTCGAGAGAGAGAGATGAGGGGGAGAGTCGAGAGAGAGAAGAGGGGGAGAGTCGAGAGAGAGAAGAGGGGGAGAGTCGAGAGAGAGAGATGAGGGGGAGAGTCGAGAGAGAGAAGAGGGGGAGAGTCGAGAGAGAGAAGAGGGGGAGAGTCGAGAGAGAGAAGAGGGGGAGAGTCGAGAGAGAGAGAAGAGGAGGAGAGTCGAGAGAGAGAGAAGAGGGGGAGAGTCGAGAGAGAGAAGAGGGGGAGAGTCGAGAGAGAGAGAAGAGGGGGAGAGTCGAGAGAGAGAAGAGGGGGAGAGTCGAGAGAGAGAAGAGGGGGAGAGTCGAGAGAGAGAGAAGAGGAGGAGAGTCGAGAGAGAGAAGAGGGGGAGAGTCGAGAGAGAGAAGAGGGGGAGAGTCGAGAGAGAGAGAAGAGGAGGAGAGTCGAGAGAGAGAAGAGGAGGATAGTCGAGAGAGAGGAGAGGGGGAGAGTCGAGAGAGAGAAGAGGGGGAGAGTCGAGAGAGAGAAGAGGGGGAGAGTCGAGAGAGAGAAGAGGAGGAGAGTCGAGAGAGAGAAGAGGGGGAGAGTCGAGAGAGAGAAGAGGGGGAGAGTCGAGAGAGAGAGAAGAGGGGGAGAGTCGAGAGAGAGAAGAGGAGGATAGTCGAGAGAGAGAGAAGAGGAGGAGAGTCGAGAGAGAGAAGAGGGGGAGAGTCGAGAGAGAGAAGAGGGGGAGAGTCGAGAGAGAGAGAAGAGGAGGAGAGTCGAGAGAGAGAGAAGAGGAGGAGAGTCGAGAGAGAGAAGAGGGGGAGAGTCGAGAGAGAGAAGAGGAGGAGAGTCGAGAGAGAGAAGAGGAGGAGAGTCGAGAGAGAGAAGAGGGGGAGAGTCGAGAGAGAGAAGAGGGGGAGAGTCGAGAGAGAGAGAAGAGGGGGAGAGTCGAGAGAGAGAAGAGGAGGATAGTCGAGAGAGAGAGAAGAGGAGGAGAGTCGAGAGAGAGAAGAGGGGGAGAGGGGGGAAAGGTTGTAAAGTGAAGAGGCCCCGGGGCGATGCGGACACTTGGCCATTAGCATGAAGAGCCGATAGACATAAGTGGGCTGAAAGAATATTCGTTTCATGCAATTCTTCTGCGCTTGTAAAGGGCATTTTATTTTTTTTAAAGCTACAAAACGCATATTTCATTTCATAAGATTTGCAAATGTTCCAAAGTAAATTGGATGCAACCAGGGCTCGACATTAACACCCGCCATCATCCAAAAGGCTTCGTCAGCGACAAAGGTCCCACTATGGACGCAGCTGAATATATAGACCAACGGGGAGGAGTTAGGGTAGGCCCGGTGCACAGAGAAACGATGATGGGACGGAGGCAACGAGAAAGACGAGGACGTTCAATGAAAACATTTAAACAAAATCGAGAATGGCTGTTCTACGATGGCGCTAAGAGAGTAATGTACTGTACGGCCGCAAATATGGCGGCGAGTCACCACCCTGTGCAGTTTTTATGTCACTTTTTCTGTCCTTTTCAGGTTATGTTTTGCACTGGTTTAGACCTGGTATTCTCTATGGATTTGGACTTCTGTTTCTGTTTCTACTGAGTAAATACATTATCAGTGGTACTAGGACTTATCAATGAACTTGATAGAGTACTACAACAGCAATTCATTTAAAGGGACTATACGGAGTTTAAAAATGTAAAAATATTTTCCTCCCCCTACATGTTCCAGCAATGTCCTAATGTGTAGAATGAGCCCAGACCAGTTCACCACAACTGCCTCTAAAATCCTGCACTGTCTCTCAAAAAGGTGATGTACGAGCTGAATGTAGAAACTGCAGTTACGCGCAAGACCTGAGGTGGCAGTAGTGAGTATAAAATGACCAAACTTGCATCCAATCCCTTTAAAATAAGCAGTCTTTTATTGTTGGTTTCTTTTATATTAGGTTGTCAGTGTTAATATCGGGCCCTGGATACAACAGGCAACTTTCGAGCAAAAAACAACAATGCCACATTTCAGCCAAAACTGCAGCCAGATATGTTTTGTATTTGTTTGACTCAATTGTGAGTAAATATGTGGAATTATTCGATTATTTTTCAAGAAATTTAGATTTACTGCCAGTTTGAATCCAATTTCATTTTTTTTAATGACACTTAAGGCCCTTATTAAAGGCTTAAAATAATTGAATTCCTGGGGGAAACCCTGAAACATATCATGTGCTGTAGATTGTTTGATTGAGAGATAAAAAGGCGTCGTAGAATTTATAGAGCCCTACGAGTTTTGAGCAATATCCCGGAAAGCTCGGGTTAATGAAACGTCAAACAATCGGATTAATATTTCTTCCATTTCAAGTGGTTTTGGGCCACACTTCAAAGGCGCTCCCTATTTGTAAAGATTTGTAGATGGGAGCAGAAGCCTTTGTAAAACTAAATGCGAATTTTCTTTTTTATCTTGAAACATGATCAGACGGAAACAACAGTATTCAATTTGCCGGCGACGCTTTGATCATTCCCGCTACATCCTGTTTTGACAAAGCCAGGCTCAATTTAACTAAAACTTGTACCCTGCGAAAAGCTCTCCCGATGAAAGAGCGAGTTCAGTCTCGGCGGTGGCCCGGCATGTTGTTATTAAAACGACGGGAGTAAATTATCCACTGATCCTTTAATATGACCCGAATTAAATCTAAATGAAAACTCGGTGGGAGGTGGGCCTGACCTGCAGCGCTTCCAGGAAACGGAAAGAGCCGAGGCGGCGTCCGCGAGGAACCAGGCAGAACGTGGAGTTGTGGAGCATCTCTTTGTAGTCGTATCTGCAAAGGGCACAAGAGGAGAGTGTGGTTAGATGGATAGAAAACATGCTTCATTCAAATTAAAAGCGCTATTTGATCTTGGGGAAATGACTTAAAATGTGCTTGATTTCGAGTAGGTTTGGACGGTCTTGAAAGAAGATTACAAACGGAACAATCATTAATTCGCTTAAAAATGCTTAAAGTAGCAGTTTGTAAGTTTCAGTGTTTTTTAAAAATGTAATGGATTGTGTATAATTGACCGTCTGCATCTGAAATTTGAGGTGACATAAGTATTATTAAATAATAATATTTTTTCTAAAGTCCCGCCCTTTTCTGATTTCAGACACTATTCAGAATCCCTGGGCTACCACTTTGACCAATGAGATGAGTTTTCCTTTGAACCGGCCAGTCAGGTCCAATCGGGAGGCAGGGGGAGGAGCTTGACCGTTTACTTTTGAAAATTCTGTTCCTGCTCTCCGCCTTAGTTAAGCCATAAACCACGCCCTTGCAAATTCTCATTGGATGCCACTCCAAATGCAGCTTTTTCAATTGGCTTTATTAAATTGAATATTGTCGTTTTGCAAATGTTCAAGGTTAGGGTTAGGGAAAGGGATTTGGTTAGAGTTAGAACAATGTGGGGGGTGGGATCATGGTGTAACTGGGTTGGAAAGTGCAAAGACGCCTGCTCTCCTCATTTTCCAAATGTCCTAAGGTCCAAGACTGTTTACTTTAAAATTTCACTCTATCTCTCTTCACTTTGCAAACTTACAGACTATCACTTTAAAATGAGACAAAAGCACATGAGATAGACAATGAGGGAAAAAAGCCTTTGTTCCATTAATAAGTTAGTCCCAATCTACTCCACTTTTAACCTCTTAACCCCCACCTGAACCGAGCACTTTTTCTCCAGTTTCCCAAATCGAAAAGCTTCTTGAACAAAGAGTCCAAGCAGCGATACAAACGAAGATGAAAACACACACACACACACAAAAACAAGCAACAAAAACATGATTAAAAAGTGATGAAAAAGCAACAAAAGAGCAACAAAAACGTACAAGAAAGCGACGAAGAAGGCAGCAAAAAAATGACAAAAAAACTATTCAACTATTAAAATATCTGAGACAAAATGAACAACAAAAAGACAAATGAACGGTTTCAGATCTAGACCAAAACCACCGGCATTTTCTACCAACCATTACACATCTCTCACACGGCGATTTCCATTTGGACTGACGATGTACACCTTTGTTTATCGTACCATGTTTCTGATCTCCGTTTAAAGCCAATTGTAGAGAAGAAACGCTAAATATTTACTGCCTGATGGGACCCCCCGCTGTTTTATGTGCCACAGTAATTCCCCCCAAATCAAAGGAAGTGCTCGGATCGTTGCAAATATGCAGATCACAAAACAAACCGATGCAATCACCAAAGCGTTTAGGTAATTAGACTTTTGGAGAGAGCGAGAGAGCGAGAGAGCGAGAGAGAGAGCGAGAGAGAGAGCGAGAGAGAGAGAGAGAGAGAGAGAGAGAGAGATAGAGAGAGGAAACTCGCCTTTACCTTGAGCCAAGTATGGGCCTGAATTGATTTAGAGACATTGTGAAATCTTATTTAGTCTCTGAATAAACTATTATTGTACCTTGCTTTGGAATATACAGCTCAATAAATCTGGATAAAAGGGAGACACTGTAAAAGTTGGGACTGTTGGTGCTACTTTCAGTGCAGATGTTTTCTCCAGACTGACAGAAAAATGCATTTTGAGGAAACAAGCGTCCCCTAAAGCTTTTGCAAAGGGAGTCTCACCTCCTGCACAACGTCTCAAAATGCAAACCCACTTCAATCGAATGGTTCGAAATGACTAAGAGCCAAGCGGAGCGGAGCCCGTTTCTCATCTCTCGGCTCTTCAAAACACTTCATTGCTTTGCTACGAAATGCATTTAAAAGGCCTTTCCTTTCCCTACAGCTTTTACGACAGAGAGACTCAAACTGATCGTATCAAAGTCGAGATATGTCGAGCGAAAAGAGTCCTGCAGAACTTTATCTGAAACGGAATCATTGTTTCAGATCTAGACCATCATTCTCTATTAGCTTACACATCTCTCACACAACAGTGAAAAAGAGCACATCCCAGCCTGAAGTATATAGGGGTCGCTGGGGGGGGGGGGGTTAACAGAGTGCTCAGGCAGGAAATCATTCTTCATTTGGCCACGATCCATCTCTGATCTGGTCCTGATCCATATGGGGAAAGGTTACAGTCACACTCCACATGCACCGCCCCGCGCTCGTATTGACCAGAGTGAGGAGAGTGCTGAGGCAGCACTCTGTGGACGCGCCGAGGGCCCGGGCGAGCAAACAAACAAGTGAAGGATAAACCACTCGGGGAGCGCGAATCTAAACTCATCAAGGGTAATGAACGGGCCAGATTCGTGAGATCGTTTTGATCTTGACATGATGGACACTGTAGATGCTCGAACAAGACGGCACATTCAGCATCTCTGGTTTGTTAGAGTTTATAGATTTAAAAACATGCACAATAGGGTCCAGTTTAAGACCAGGAAGACTCCAGCTACAAAAAAAAAAAAAAGAGTAAGATGATATTTAATGTAGTAATTATCTGCACACAATCCTCTTTGATAAAAAGGCTCATGGCTGGACAGAAATGGTATCCTGCTGGTTGGATTTGTGTTGTCAATTGTTTCAAAAGATGAAGCCACGGTTATAATAATCAGAAATAACGCATGAGCACCGACACCCACTCTAATCAACCAAACTAAACACCTGTACCAGTGTGAGTCTGGTAAGAGTCCACATTAACTTGATTTCTACAGTGTAACTTACGCAAGCAAACAGGAAGCGGAGTTAACCAATCAGTGAGAGGCAGTCAGTGGCGTGATTGGCGGTTTTGTGTTAATATTTAAACAGAATTATGAACCACAAAACTCAATTACTGCCGATGTGTTTTTGGTCATTTACCGCTGATTAGAAAGAAAAAAAAAACTCCACTCTATGGGCGCCGCCTGTTGATTGTTATCGAGGGGACTTCCCCATCCCAAGCGGGACGCTGCTCACGAGTAACACATGACCGCAAATAAACGATTCTGATTGCACGATCCGCTTGAGTTCGGCAGGAGCGGAAACAGGCCCTGCCCAGACTGATATCCCCCGTGTATAAAATATACAGTCAGGCTAGAGGTAGGCAACATGTAAATTTTGCCTACCTAAATTTTCACCCGCAGTTCCTGGACAGTTATACTGACTCACAGTCATTCAGTGCGTACAGGTTTGCTTTGATAATAACTGTTTGGTCAGGCGTGTAAATGTACTATAGTTTGTGCATGAAATAGTTTCATTTGTAAAAGTGCTCCAAAGGCTTGCTGCTTTATAAGAAAATAGTCTTTTGAGGATGACGAAAATCATCCCGCTAAGCAAACTTTCCAATCCTCTGGTCAATCCAGTAGTGTTCAAAATAATAGCAGTCCAACATGACTAACCAGATTATTCACAGTTTTTGTTATAAATCATAGAACTACATGGACAACAATTTAGGTGCAGTAGATTCTTAGAAACACAGATAGACCCAGCATTCATGGTATGCATGCTCTTATTACGTTTTCATGGACACTCAGAGATGCTTTACATTGCACTATTCATTCACTCCATACCTGGTGGTAGTAAGCTACTATTGTAGCCACAGCTACCCTGGGGTAGACTGACGGAAGCGAGGCAACCAGTCTGCGCCATCGGCCCCTCCGACCACCACCAACCACTCACTACATTCGCCAGGCTTCCTGGTGTTACCAAACGGTCTCCCATCCAAGTACCGACCAGGCCCTTCCCTGCTTAGCTTCCAAGGTCTGACGGGATTGGACAGAGCAAAGGCGGTATGGTTTGGATATATCAAAATACTTGAAGGTCATGCTGCCATATGCTGAAGAGGAAATGTCTTTGAAGTGGGTGTTTCAACAAGACAATGACCCCAAACACACCAGTAAGCTAAATCTTTGTTCCAGACCAAGAACATTTATTTTATGGAGTGGCCTGCCCAATTCCCGGACCTTAGAAAACTTATAAAATGCAGTTTCTGATTAAAAAACCAAGGAATTGTGTAATGTTGTCAAAGCTTGGACCTGCTGACAGGTGCCAGACGTTGGTTGACTCGATGCAACACTGACGTGAAGCAGTTCTAATAAACTGTGGTCATACAACTAAATATTAGTTCATTGATTCACAGGAACGCTAAATCCTATTGGCAATTTCTTTTTTATGTAGTACATACATAAGTACTTGAAGAAATTATACATTTCTCTCCATGTTTTGATTTAGAAAACCATGGGCAATCCTTCCAATGCATCGCAATAAAGCTATTATGAAGAATTTGTGCCTAACTAACGTTTTTAAACACACCGTTATTATTTTGACCACAACTGTAGGCTTGCATGACAATCGTTGCACCTCGGTCTCTCGAATATAGCCCACACTGCCTAATCCAGGCTGACGCGGTCTGAATGCCTCTCACTGGAGTTACCTCTAGGTGCGTCTTATGTAGAAGGAAGTGACAGCGCTGCTAAAATCGCACCTACGCAAATGTTTCCTTTTCTCTCTCCTTAGCGAATAAATTTGACAGGTGCGAGCGCTCACACCATCTCTCCCTGTGGAGCCGCGGCGGGCCTATCCCCACACCAGCTGTCAGGCCTGGACCGGGGAGACACAAGAGGGTATGAATATGAGGATTGCGCAGTGAGTTAGTGGCAGGTGTTAAAAGACTTGTGTCAAATAAATAAGTGTTGTTCGCTGTAAGATGGTGAGGGTGGCGCCCCCAGGAGAGAGGGGTCCAAAATGGCGGCTGCTTTTTAAATTTTTTTTACATCAAATGGTGCCGATATTACACAGTGAATTTGGAAAAAATGTCTGCAGAAAAATTGGTTGAGGGGGATTATGATGAGGGTGACTGGTTCTTTGCTGTAAAGCGCTTTGGGTGCCTGATGTAGGGGGAAAAGCGCCATAAGTTTAGACCATTTACCATTATTTTAGGCACTTTATCCCAGTCCGTTTCAGGATTTTCACAGTAAAATTTGTTGAGATTCAGTACACCGACAGTGGACATGATAAAGACTTTTTCTGTCACGTCAAAAAGAAATATCATAAACAATTTCCTAAAGTAGCATATATGGATAGTGATTACAGTGCCATTTTTGTCCTTGAATTGCCTGTAGCAACAAACCTTGAGTTAAAGAGGGGGTATTATGCTTTTTTCAATCACATAGCACCAGTCTATAGCACTACAATGATGACGTAACCTTCTGTTGGTCTGTATATGCAGTAAATTAAAATAACTGCCTTGAATAAAATTGCTCTCTCAAAAATTTTGAACGTCTTGAAATAGGCCTCTGTCTCTTTAAGAAGCTTTCCGACACGCCCCCTTCAGCACACTACTGTGGCATTGAAACAACAACACTGTGCGGGGAGGGGGCTCTGCTGAGCGAGGAGCAGTGGTTGGTGGCTTGGCTGGTGACGAAAGGTCCAGAGGCGTCTCCAGGAGGTGGGGGCGTTCCTAGGAGGACTGAGGCATAGCTACACCTAAAATGGCCGCCGTCTAAGTTTTTACTGGTTACTCAAAAATATGTGAATGAGCCGAGGCAACGCTCCAGGCATGTGTTTAATGAGGGAATGACATAATAACATGATATAAAGCTTGACAAAGTCGATTTTACATAATTTAAGTATCAATAAACGTGTGTGTTTTGTCTCCGATGTAAAACCCGCGTATTCACAGCAATACCGCCACGGGATTGGTCCGAAACACCGGGGTATTGGACTCTTTCGAGATGCATTTTCGTGAGTTAGTGAAATCCCAGTGTTGACTCTCATTATCTGCGCACCCTCTATATACTCCAATAATCATGAAAAAGATATAGTGTATATAAACATTCAACGCTTCAAGCTTTAAACAACGGTTGCTTTCAAAATGGAAAATTAAACAGCATTAGCCGAATCACTAAGCCCAAAGCGCATTTACGCCACATGATTGGTCCGACGTAAAATGAAAAATAAAACATTGTACTAATCCGTCTGTTCTTTGCCGTCGCCACAGTAACGACTCCCCGCAGTTGCCCTGGAAACTTCCTCCTTCAGCGGCTCTTAATTACGCCGGACACAGCCGAGCATCTCACAGACAGCGGGAGGCGAGAGGGGCAGTACCTTTAATAATAGCCCCACGAGGAGGTTATCGAGGGTCAAGTTCCGCTGACCGCCCACTTTACATTTCCATTACACACCTACACTGCCCCCCTGTGGTCCCGACGCGTCACGCGCTTCATCTCATTTCTAATTTTATCTTATCGCTCCTGAAGGAAACATCAGACGGATTATAATGAACTGGAGCAGAGGTTATAAGGTCGGGCTGTGCTGCTGTTATTGGAGAAGCTCATAAAAGATTAACAGATTTGAACATCAGACTCGGGATAATATAGGAACATGGGCCTCTATCCAGCGGTGAGTCAGTCTGCACATTTTTAACTATAGAAAAAACATTTTTGCAAACTGCTGAAACTACAACTGCATGTACTGTACTCTATCTAGAAATGGGTACACACTTTCCTGTTCTCTCCTCACCCCTGTACACCTGCAAACCATTTTGTAATTTCAAGTAAAAAGTTTTAAACTACACTGAATTCAAATGAAATATATAGGCTACTTGTCATGCAAAAGACTTCCAAGAAATGCAAAATCAGGAGCAAGATTAAGAATGAGGCGAAAACGGATCTAAACGATGCTAAGGTTTGCTCGAGGTGAACGGATATGGGTTTGTCCAAGACTGATGCCGATTTTTTATTTTTTTTATTGGCCGATGCCGATATGCACGGCCGATATTTCAAAATGTCTCGTCTATAATCCTGTGTATGCAGCTTCTTAAAATGTGAAATGTTTCAGTCAGTGTTGAACTGGGACAGCGGGGGCACTTTATTAGAGGCATAGGGCTGATTTATTCACAACATTCCTGTTTAGTTGGTACTTCAGCGACACCTCGTTCTAAAGACAAACATCAGCAGATAAAAAAAATAAATCAATAAAAAACATCTAGAATGGTTCCAAAATTCAAATGCAAAAGTTTACTACATAACATTTACAAAATACAATGCGAGGTGTACAATCTTGAGCTCTTTTCTTTGCAAAAAACAGAAGTCTCGAACACTTTCAGTTCCAGAAATATCAAATACCCAAATATCGGCTGATTGTAACTTTTTATTTCTAACAGCGTTCAGTATCAACCGAGAAGCTTAACTTCTCCTCTACTCCCGGCCCACTGTGCCCACTCGATTTAGTGTCATTAGTGAAGACCCTCTTTCTTTCAGGTTGGTTAAGTGCGCTCCGGGAACAGACAGGCCCTTAACGCAGAGAAAAGGACCGCGAGACACTTGGAAACCCTCGATTCACTGGGAGTCGCGGCACTCCGGCTAATGTACTTATTTACGGGCGGCTGACGGCTACAAGAAAGGTCGGCTCTTGGCGGGACACTCGCCGCTGAATCCTGGTGCCGAATGCTCGCCAAGGAGGGACCGCAGTGGCTTTCTGTGTCTCGAGTGCACCGACAACAAAAACAACCACACATTGTCAAGGAGGTCCATACGGGTGAGGGCAAACAGCCGGGCCAATTTAGCGCTTTTGTTGTGGTCACTGCAGCTCTGGGAATGAAGAGGACAACGGCAAATGATGCTGAACCATGAAAAATAGCCTATGAGTTTTTACTTTAAGATGCTCCTCTCTCTCTCTGTCTCTCGAATAACAGCATGAGGTCATTTTGGGATATCCAGTTCACTGTGTAATGGTGAGCTCGGGTTTCCATGAAAAAAAAAACAGGGAAAGTAAACCTCAACGATGAGTCATTAATTATAGAAAGACAAGCCTGATTCTCTTTATTCCCCGGCCCGAGCCTGAACTTGATGCAAGGCGACTGTGTAAAGAACATCAAAGTCATCGTACGTGTTTTCAAAGCGGGGCGGACTGGGGGTAATTGTGGGTCGGATCGTCTTTTCGAGGATGGTCAATGCTGTTTTTATCTGCCGGGCAGCTGAGAAAACATGCTTGAAATAAGGCAAGACAGCTCTTAAAGGAACAGGCCACCCGTTCTTTTCCATACTGAGATAAGTTCTTACCTGAGCTTAGACGAGTTGATGCGAACCTGTCCTGTCTTTACGCAAAAAGACCGAAGATGTTGTTAGCGTTTCGCCTCTCCTCCTCTCCTCTATGGGGCCAAACGGGGGTGAAGTTAGAAGCGACCAAGTTCTTCCAAGTATAGACACAAAATTAAACATGTCATGTAACTGTATTTAAATAGGGGGAAAATGTGGAAGAGCTTGGTCGCGTCTAACTTCACCCCCGTTTGGCCCCATAGAGGAGGGGCTAAACGCTAACAACATCTTTAGTCTTTTTGCGTGACTGAGCACACGCGTAAAGTCAGGACAGGTACGCATCAACTCGTCTAAGCTCAGGTAAGAACATCTCAGTATGGAAAAACGGTGGCCTGTTCCTTTAAATAAATAAATAGCCTCTCCAGTTACAGGGCAACACGTATAGTCCAACCTATACAATGGCCGGAGATACAAGCTAACTTACTAATAGCCTTTTCATCAGATACTTTTTAATCAATGCAAAAAGTAAAGCTTTTATTGTATCCTGAAGGCACAGTATAATCGCAAGATCACTACACTTTTACAGTCCAAAACTAAAATAAATGGTAACATTAAAATGTGCAAAAGATCCATTTTAGTCATGGTTTTCCTTGTTTAGTTCCATTTTAGCCTAGCACTGAATTGATATAGTTAAGAGACGCATTTCAATAAAATAATTATTGCAACATTCAAGACATTTTTCAAATATTGCAATGTTTTCCTTGTATCATAGCTCTACTGTAGTACTAGCCTTGTACATGATTATCGACCAAACAAGTCCAACATGCTATAAAAATGGAAACATAATGTGGAGTTAATCCCGGGAGATCAGTGCAGATGTGCATGCACAGTGGCTCGCGGATAAAACGAGGCCGTGTTTGTCCCGTCCTAACGGTGACGGAGTGTATTTGAAGTTTAAACTCTGGGGGGACAGTAGCCAACCTCGCTTACGCTGACTATTTATAACGATTCCCGAAATGTGATCGATGCCCCGTGGCTTTCATCTGTCGCCTTAATATTTCACTGAACATCTGCCCGGACCTATCCAGATGCTGGTGGCTGCCCATTTGTCCCAAAACGCCGCCTCCGCCATCATGCATTTGTAAATCCCGCGTCTAATTCGTTAGCCTAATTAGCGCTCATTAGCCACCGTATGCTAGCTCCCATTAGCTCTGGAGAATATGGACAACGCTAAGGTCCAGTGCCGGCGTGGCCGAACAAACAGCTTATGATCCAGCTCATAAAGGATGTCAATGCTATAGTAAAGTAAAATAATAAATAGACAGTAGAATATTATTATTAGCTATACCTAAAGGAAGCACATTTATGTGGATATTTTCGAAAAATCTATTACTTTTCATGCGCTCACACAGTTCATGTCCATTTTTACGTGACATAAACACAGCTGCACATGATTCTTTTGGGACTCTTCCTTATGGAAATTGTTAAGATTTGCACATTTGACTGGTGAACCTCCCCTTGACCTCAGCAGATTTAACACTACCAATGAGTGCACACAAATAACTCATGAGACGATTCACCTTGGGCCCTAAAATTCAATGTTGTACAGAAAGTCCATGTTTCTTAATACTCGCTTTATTCACGAACTGAGTATCAACATTTTTACTTGGACTGTTAAACGGAGCCTTTCTCAAAGTCCGCCTCCACCTCTGCCCACGTCTCCAGGCCTGGCCAGGTTTAGTCTGCTTTCAGAGCCGTGGAGCTAAATGGGGCATTCGTCATAAAAATTACATGGAAACTATGAGGTAATGGCGGTGGCTGCTCTGACTGTGCTTCTTAATAAAATGAACAGAGGGCATTTGGTCAGCGTGAATACCTGAACCGTGAGCTCACGAGTTCAAGCAGAAAGCACCCAGTGTCCTCAACCAACTACTGAGAAGAACTTTGGCCCATTCGCCATATAAAAATGAAGCCCATAATAATTGCATTCATTATAGAAGTTACAGGCAATTTTACTAGATCTTTGTGCGTTATGCATCCAGTTACAAAGCATTTCTGTCGATTGTGAACAAACAGGCTGGTTATTGTTGTTGTTTAAGATAAGATTAATGTGTAGTTGCTCCCTGACAGTTGTGAAATGGGACCAAAAACTCAACCATGTGACGGATTGGGATGTTAGAAATACTACAGGTAAGTTAGGAATGAATTCAGACCATTTTAATATAGATTATAGGGGCTTGAACATAATTGGTTGAGATACATTGGCATCACTAAGATCGACCTTGTGGAGAGCATAATAGACAGAAAATCAAATCAATATTGGCAAAGCTTCAATAGATACACTGGCAGATAGCACTACACTGTGGTATTTACTAAGCTGGAGATTCACTTTCATTACATTTTTTTTTCTTTTTCCGTGGCAAATATACAAATCGACTTCAAGCTTGAATGGTAGCCGTGCTGATTTCTGTAAACAGGCAAACAGAGCTGGGGGAATTTGGTCCCCCCCCCCCAAAAAAAAAATGTGCGGGTTATTGTGAAAAAGGAAAATGAAGCAAATGTTAAATGGAAACAAAATCAGGAGTAACCGAAACTGAGCCTATCCAGAATGACAGTGTATTATCCATCAGAGCATTCGTGGCCAGATGAGAACAATGACAGATGTTCACACAGATGTGGTTCCAGTCGAATATGCTCGGTGCCATCGCAAACACATCATATCTAGAAGCATACTGTGCATTTGGTACAGTGTTTAGTGATTTAGTTAAAAGAAGGACGGGAAATTAATTAAGTACTGCAGGCTGTATGTCATTTAGTTCGGTTTGGTTCATTGATATTTCACAATACTCTCTTTGCCTTTCCCTGGGCTGGAGGCAGGGAAACGCGCAGCCTCATAGTCATTTGTTATATTGGCAATTCAAGTAAGGACGTAAGTGCTTTATTTGTCATTGTACAACCTGAGCCTCTGCGACTGAGCGCGGCACTATTGTGGGCTGACCAGCATGTTTTTGGAGGTAGGGAAAACCGGAGCTGGGTTTGTCCCCGTTTCAGAGCGTGGTGTCCTGCACTGGTCAGCTCCTCCACCTCCTCCTCCTTCCTCTTGCTCCACGACAGTCTTTCACCATCTTCTGGGAAGCCCTTAGGAGTTAATCTGCAGTGAACGTCCACTGCCCGAGTCTCGCCCGGATACCTCCTTGTTTGTCCGTTTTTTTGTTTCCTGAAGCTCCTCTTGTGACACCTCTGTGCTGCAGGTGTGTGTGTGTGTGTGTGTGTGTGTGGGGGGCTCTTAGTGAAGAAATCTGTAGGTCTCAAGTGTCTTTAGCTCAAAAGCTGGCAGTCTGTTTACTTTTATAAAGCTCCTTACTTCAGGACCATTATGGACTCTTCGCAGTAAAAAAAAAAAAAATCAGCTGAACCCGAAAACAACATGGCAAAGACGTACGAAAGCATCCAGTGAAACAGTGGAACCTAGAAACCACGAATGCAGTTTGCAGAAAAAGGCAAAACACTCAGCTGTACCAAGAGAGAGGGAGGTTGCTCCCTGTTTCCGCGTCACCATGATTATGTAGATTTGTAATTGAATAATATTTTGATACATGGTAGGTTCATGAATTCTATCTAAATGGAAATCAGCAATAGGAATGGAAAGCAGACAAATGGAGGCGATAAATTATACGAATACATGCACACAAAAAACGCCTTTATTTGCCATGGGTTTGATTGGTCCAGCCTTTAGCTCTGCTCTCTGCTCTCTCTCTCCTATTACAGCCCCTGCAGGGCTAAAGACATGACAGTGCGCTATAGTTTCTTTATGACATGCCTGTGACAAGTGTGAGAGGATCCGCTTGGCCCGAGAAAGCCAACACCATTTTGACTTGAAGCTCTGTCTGCGCTCTGTGTTAACAGGACATGGATATAGCGAGGATCAGATACAACAGGCCCAAATGTGACAGGCCTTTCTGCTCCGTCGAAAAGGATTTCTGGAGGGAAAACGCTGAGTGAAAGCTCCATGTATAATATATATGTTATTCGGTTTCCCACTACATTGCTTGAAGTAAAAAATATATCTTTCATACCGCTTCACTGACCTGAGGGACTCACTGATATTGGGTTGGTTTATGCCGCAAAAATATGCTGAACATAGTAGCCAGTTTTCAAATGGAGCCGACGTGGATTGTTTTGGGCAGAAATGTACAACAAATTTTAGAAAACGTATGCTAAGATGTAACATGCCAGGACAACTAAGAGCTTACGGCAAAATAACAGCTACAGTTTGGATTTGAAGTTTCTACACTTCACTGCACCTTTGCCACTATTCATTCACTCTCCACACTCTGCGGTGGTAAGTTAGTATTGTAGCCACAGCTGCCCTGAGGTGGAGTGACAGAGGCGAGGCTGCTACTACTCAACAATGAATGTGAAGAATTATTCATTATGAGTTAGGCAGTAGTAACTGTACTGTCAAACTTTACCTCTTAACCTCCGCCTTAACCGAGCGCATTTTCTCCAGTTTGACTTTTCCCAAATCTAAAAGCTTCTTGGAAATAAAAAGCGTCAAAATAGCGAAAACAAAAGATGGTGAAAAAGCAACAAAAATGTGGGAAGACATTTTAGTCTTAGGGGTGCTGAGGAAAAAAAAAGTACCCCAAAAACGCTTTTTCTGTGCATATTTCCTATGTATTAATATTGCCTGCAGTTCGCAAACTATCCACCAGGGGGTGCTGCAGCGCCTTCAGCACCCTGGGTTCCCACGGCCTTGAACACGGCAACAGTGCAAGGGAAAATCTTAGATAAGTTTAAAGAGGTTAACAGATGTGTTCAAGTGTTCATGAGGAATAAGAGGTAACTCATCATTTATTAAGGCTGAATAAGGTGTAGTCATTATAAAGGGTTACTTTAAGTTTTGCAAATTAACTTTAAAGCAACGTTGCCCAGGAGCACCGGCATTTAAGCGAAAACTAAAATACGACTTTGTTAAAGTAATTTTCACATAATTTCCTTTGACCTTTATTTAACCAGGAAAGTCCCACTGAGATTACACATCTCTTTTTCAGGGGTGTCCTGGCCCCAGAGGGGAACACAGAAGATAATAAGATCCCATGAAGACCGGATATTTTTGCAACCGCGTCCTGGACGTCTTCCCCCTTTGAGAGACAGGGTCGACTGCATCGGCTCCAGCCTCATCAAAGAACTCCACGAGCAACACACGGCGGCGTTTGCCTCCCAGGGAATTCAAAGACGTCCTTTTCAAACGGAGCAAACCGGAGCCGTCCGGTGCGTCGGGCTGCAGGTGTGCGGTGTAAAAACATGTCCGAGCATATTCAGAAAGATGGCCCTTATACTCATGCACTCTGCGCTTCGCGGGAAAACTTCAAGATCGGTTTAAGTCAGCATCCTCTCCTCTCCCCGCAGCTACTCGCCGTCCCTTCAAACACGAGCAGCTGACTATTTTACAAATACGCCGATAACAAGGAGTCGTCCCGCCGAGATACTAATGCGCCGTGACGCCTTTATCCACGCAATCTTTTCAATTTGTCCGCACAGATTTCTCCCACCGCCGACAGATGGAGGCAATTTTCGGGATACGCTCAGTGACTAGAAAGTAAAGTCCCGGCAGCCGCACGCAAACAGACAGGTCCTCGAGGGAACGACGAGACACAAGAAGAAGAAAAAAAAACGTAATGGTCTGATTTTTAATGATAAACTAGGCAATGAGAGAGTGGAGGGAACAACAGATCGACAACGGATTATTTCGCCAACGGTATTCAAAGAGATTATCCCCACAATTCAAAAAGTTTCAACACATTGGTGTCTTTTCAGCATGTCGAGCAGCATCATAGTCAGTGAAGCCCTTACAGCGTAGACGAAGCATCCGGAGCAAGAGATGAGTCCAGGACAGCTGTGGCCCCATCACAGGCCTCTGGGACCCCCCCTGTTTTTTTGTATTCTGTGTGAATCCTTCAGTGTGGGGCTGTCAGATTTAGATATATAAAGACATGCTACGCTGCGCCTGGGAACATTTAAAACGCGGCTAAAAATATCACGCTGACAAATCTGCGAAGTCTTGAAACGCTAGATTTCACCATTCAACTCGTGTGACTACAGGGATGTGCCTCGGCCCAATGTCTGGGCTTATGATCGTGGCGGAAATGATCGCCCCTGTGAGGAACCGGGTCGGGTTAGAAATGCGAGAGAAAGAAATGAGTTTGAAACACAACTAATGGTTTAAAATGTGGCTGCAAGGTTTATCGATATTGAATCGCAATCAAGGTTTTGACTACTGCAATACCCTGACCTCAAGAGGCTGATTTTTTCTCTCTCTTCTGAATCTGGTATTTGGGTGATAGATGTTGACCATCAGAATTGTCGAGTCTTGTGACCTCAGGTTCAACTGCAACAGATCAACGGTCAGAGTTTCCATAAAGCCTGTCCTAAAGTGTTTAGATAGACGCTTTGTGATTCCATAGATACAGACGGCATCTTTGCAAATGCCCATATGGTCATGTTTGAAGCAGTTGAGGGGGAAAACAAAACTACTTTAACAAATGCTGAATAAAGAATATAGTTTTCTACTAAATAAAGACACGGGGAGGAGCAAAGTGGTTCAACAGCCCGTAAATACTTAAAAAACGGACAATGGTAACTTGATGCTTCATGTTAGCATCATGCTACATGCTAATAGTAGCTATGACTGACATTTTTTTCCGCTTCTACTGCACAATCTGCTGTGAAAAACATACATATGGGACTGATTTAGACTCGACTTTATTTGTGTGTGATAAATGAGTTTAAATTCCACCAGAAAACGGCTAAATGGTGTTTCCCAAAACGTACTTCCTTCCCCCTCGGTGAGGCCACGCCCCCTTATATGACTTGTTGTTGTCTTATTTTAGTCACATGGCTGTCCCGCGGAGGTACTCTGAATGTCGGGGAAAGGTGGAAGCCGAACTCCTCCAGAAGAGGGTGCTGTCCACATAAAACCAAATGTGGGGTAATTTGGGCAAGAATTTTTTTTTGACAGTCTAATAGTAACATGACTCCCTTCCCTTATAATTGCACGTTGAATTTAAACACTCCCTCTTTTATTGTTTGTAAATAAAACACAGGTGTAAGGAAAGCCTCTCTTTTCTAGCTAACCTTTTTTTCCACAACTAAAAGCGGCGAGAAAGAGGGCATCAAAAAACTCCCCGACAAAAGCACTCGGAATAAATCTAACAGACAAAAGGGATATTTTTTTTTCTTCTTCTTGGCGAGCGCATCCCTCCGAGATGTGTATTAAAATGCACATCCTGCCTCGCTCTAACCCCCGCAACTCCGAAGGCAGCGCTGGCATTAGCTGGTCCCATCTGTGACAAACAAGGGTCCAGCTCTGCTCCAATCGGCGAGCGCTCGCTTAATCAGGGCTAATTTCATGTGTGCAAAATGACTCTAATGTATTCTCCCCTCAAGACGCAGCCACTCAAACGACAGAGCGGGTTACTCACTGCCACCTGGGGCCCACGGCACAACACTGACGGCACTGACGGCCGGCGATGGTCACAGGCAGGTTTTTAAAGCAAAGACAAAGACATGACCAACGTGCAACGCTCTAGGACAAGTTTGGTTGGCGGAGGGACGATTTTTCGCAGTTAAAAGGTTTGAATCTCGTAGTACTTTTGCTTTATTTTTTAACACAAAACACAACTCAGTACCAACAAACCTGAGTTTAGCCGATAAATGAAGGACTCACTGGTTACACGTGACAAAAAAGATGGGTGTTTTGAATTGACTATATTTTTCACATAATTCAAGTACTTTAACAGACATGATCTCTGATTTGCGTCATCATATTTCTCCAGATCACTTTGAGGGCCAGAGGTTCCATGCTGCTGGGGGGCCGGTTCCCCTAGTTCTAGGTTACACTGTACAGCTGTCCAGCTGTCCAATTTTCAGCGAGACACCCGATCTTCCAGCTTGTGTTCACCCAGTCCTACCATTTGAAGAACTAAGTAACTTGTTTACCTTAATAAATCTTTTTCGTAGTCCCTCTGGGGGTAATACAAGAGTTAATGGGATGATTGGGGGGGTCTTTCATCTCCCTGTGGTGTCAGAAAACCACAATTTCACCGAGGCGCAATACTCACTAATAGAATCACAAAGAAGAAGCTAACAGGCTAAAGGGCAAAGCTAACTCCGGGCTAGCGCCACTCAAACAGTATTTACAGCAAAGTTTGAGGGAAAAGAAATATCTACATTGTGTAATTGGACGTACAATATCCCTCTCTCCCTTTGTCTTTTCTGTCAGCGTCGTATTTACTCTCACGGACAATTAATGAGTAAAAAAACGCAACATGCTACGACGCCTGCAGTGGCGCTTATGGCCTCTAGGGGCATGAGTTACTCAGTTCTGCCTTATGAGCGAGAAGTACAAATCTTGGATAACTGAGAGCCTACACATTTTGTTGACATGCTTTTATAACTTGTAGTTAACGAGTCCAAGGATCAAACCCATATGTGTCTGTACGTAGAACCTGAAATTGAGATTTGAGACTTTCCAAAGATAACGAGGCTTTTTGTTGAATCTCTCGATACAGAGTAAACGCTTTTTTCCAACACACAACTCCCAAGAACAAAGCAGCTGACCTACAGTCTGTGACATCAGAGCAGATTTCCCCCCATAACAGTGTCATACGAAATTCATCCGCGTGGCTTTATCAAATATGCGTGCGGCGTGATGTATGGACCTCCGCTCTCCCCTCCTGCCTGTTACAGAAATCATTTGAGCTTGACAGGGGCATCAAACGCGGGGGTATGTCAGCGCCCCGAGACGATGGGGTCTTGCCTCCCCCCCCCTCTCCGGCCCGTGCCTGGGGAGGGAGGGAGGGGCCGCTGCCAATCACAGAACCAGATCTGAGCAGAGACGTAGACTGCCCGGTGAGTCTGAGAGCCGCGGCTGTCAGTCACACCACCTCATCACATCGATTGTCTGCCTGAGCCCATCTGTCATCCGCCGCGATTCCAACATGGAGGAAAAGTACCTCCAGCTTAACAGGAAAGGCTCACCAGAAACTTGCATATGGGAGAGATACGGCAGCAGCTCCCATAGATTTAATAATCTGCACAAATCAAACACTAATTCTCTTTAATATGTCCTGAACAAGTACGAGTTAAAACACCTACTTGACTCAATCAGGAACTTACAATACTATGCAATCGAGCTCCCAATCAGATCAAAAGGATTTCATTGGACCTTACGTTTTGGCTGCCTGTTGTCAAAGCAAAAAAAAAAAATCAACATCTTCTTGGAGATGAGCAGGAGAGGCCCTTTTCCCGGCACAGTTATGAGTCAGGACAGAGGAGGGGCGCTCACAGTGAAGACATATTTTTGAGGTATTTTTCACTAAAACTACTGAGGAGTTGCCCAAGTTGCTTTTGCGCTCTTGATACGGTTAATACTTCCATCATGGGTGTAAAAACTCTCGCCATAGCTTCACAACAGCAACACAAGCCCAGTCATACATTTTTCCCCGTTTTTTTTTTTATCTTTATTGAAACAGGTGGAGGGGAGCCAGAGGTGGGGGAGTAGGAGGGGCTTTAGGAGGGATCGCTTGGACAATCAGGATATTTTGCTTTAGCTGATTCAGATCAATATTGCATTTTCTAAACCAAGCGAGATGGTGATAAAGATGTGCCTTAGGTTATTACATTTTCATCCGCTTTCTTGTAAGTGTATGTAGAGCACTTTGAATCGGCCCGTGCCTATAATGTGACTCCAATAGTGGTCCGCATTTCATCTGAGCGAAGGCTGAGCACGAAGGACGCCAAGAGAAGAAGAATCGGTCGCCGTGACGCAATTATGCCTCAATTTAGACCATCCCATTAATTATGCAAACATTATTCAAAAGCCATGTCAGATTAGAAGCCCCATCAACTCCTCAAACCGCGGTTATCAGGGACCTAAACTTCAGCCCGAGCTGTCACGGACCATGAATAGAAGTCAGCTGGGGGTCCGCGTTGAGATTCGGCTCCGACGGTGCCGTAATGTAATGGGGTTAAGTGTGTGCCGGGTTGTCTACATGTCAAATGCTATCGCGGGATGCGGCTGGGCTACTGACCCGTCTTGTCCAAACGCAGTCACTGTAGGAGTTACTGATAATACATGAATGAGGAAAAAGGGGAATGCTCGTGGAGAGACTCACTATCGAACTCCACTGGAAGAGCATGGATAAGGATGAGAACAGGGAGAATATTTCTATATGTTCACTTACTCATTTTACCGAAACATATTCAACAAGAAATGTACACACTTTTTTTGGGGGGGGGTTTGACGTTTGTTTTGTGATGATTATTTTCTTACATAATGGAAATATATATATAGGCACAAGAAGGGACTCGAGGCGGGCAGAGTATAATAGCCAAAAGTACTGACCCAATCAAATACTCAAGTGAAACAAAATCAAAGAGAAAATGTTTGAGCGTGAAATTGTGATTCGTGTTTCAGTTGTGACAAAAAATGATGAGAAAAACAAAACTTGTAATAGTGTGGAAAGAGAGAAAGTCCCACTTCTATCCTTGGAATGGGGAATTCTCCCCATTCCTGGAGAAGAATGACCAAATTATTAACCCTGAGCACATTTTCTCCCGTTCGACTTCACCCAAATCTTCAAGAGCTCACAGTCTATAGGCCAGGGTAAAGCCTCATTTGAAAGCTAAGACCTACAAAACTGAGCTAAGCTTCTTCCTAGTTTTTGTGGTCAAGTTTTAGTCGTTTTTATCACATTTTCGTTACTTTTTTATAATGTTTTCTTTGTATTTTTGTAGCATTTTGGCCACATTACATTATTTACTGTAAAGTAACTGAAAACATGACAAAAACGTGTGACCAAAACGTAACAAAAAATTCAAACTTGGCCACAAAAACAAGGACGAAGCTTTGATGAGTTTTGTAGGTATTAGCTTTCAAATTAGGCGCTACACTGGCCTATAGGCTGTAAGCTCTCAGGTCAAGAAGCCTTTAGATTGGGGTCAAACTGGAGAAAATAAATCGGAGCGGGTGGTAAGAGGTTAAACACGATTAGTCAAACTTGCATAAATTAAGCAAAGGTTTTGGCAAAGGGAAAGAGTTTAAAAGCTCAGTGCGGCCGAACTGTCCCACGTACTTGGATATTGTTGCAATCAAATTCAAAATATGATACATACAAAAGCAGTTATCCTTTCATGGTTTCATCCCACTTAAACATGCCAGAGGTTCGTTGTCACATGAGGCTTTTTTTCCCCGGGACGGTCCCGGTCCCATGTGACTGAACACAGGGCGGGGTCACACCAGAGTTCACAGGTCACACGGATCCCCTCCCGGACGAACAAAAGGAGGATTAAGACTTTGAGGAAAGGAGGGGAGCTGTCTGTCTGGTAATTATTACGGTCCTAAAATATCAAAGGGGATTACTTTCGCGCTCGGAAGGTCACCAGAAAAAGTATAAGTATTGATGCCAACACAGTAACCCAAGAAAATTCACTTTGAAGACATTGTGACTAAGCCATTGACTGTGTTTAACTTCTCCCTCACTTTCAAAGTAATGCGCAGAACTGGTTGTAATACTGTTTTTTTTTTTTTATTAGACGTCACAAAACGGATTAGAACTCTGGCAGAAAACAAAAGAGGAGATTTATGGATAGAGTGAAAGAGGACATGAAGTCAGACGGTCTCAATGGGACGACTGCTTCAATTTCACAGCAAATTCAAATAGTTTCACGTTCAAATAGTTTCACATTCAAATAGTTTCACATTCAAATAGTTTCACGTTCAAATAGTTTGCTCTATAAACGGCTCATTCACAAAACACAGAGGTCGATACGTGAGCGGCAGTCATGCGATGTCACGGTCACTCTGTTTCAACGTGTGAAAACAAACCACAAAGTGAACTCTTGAGTTTGAACCCCACGCTCTCTCCTCCCCACAGCGCCCCCTTGAGTCCCCCCCCCCCCCCAGCTATCACAACAGCTCTGCACCCGTCTGGCCCCGCGTGTACAGGCAACATCTGTTTCGGCAGCGCTGCACCGCGAGGTCAGAGAACGACACGCTCGGACTACAGCTGTGCCCCGGGGCTTGTGGGAACTGCGGTCTTCAGCTCCAGCGTGGGGGGGGGGGGGGGAGAGCGGGGAGGCAGCAGAAGTGCACGATAACGCCAAATGAGCAGTATTTCAGTATTTAGCGTATTGATGACATTTCACTGTTTGAAATGGTCTATAGAAGACATACTTTTCCACAGCGAGCTTCGGTACTCCCCGTAACCAGGCTACGGCACTTAAAGGGATGACGTTTGTACAAAAGAAATGAGATGACTTCAGATTCCGGGCTCGTTACGGATACGGGGAGATAACGCACCGCAGTGTCAGCAGAATGTTAAACGAACATGTTGGGGAACTGTAGTCATATAGTCTTCAGAAGGTCAGCATTTTTTTTTATATTTCAAATCCCAAATGAGCAAAGGCCCGTCAGTACATTTGAATATTACGGGAGAGTGAAGCTATTTTGCATATATTTCATGCATGTATTACGCAGATTTGCATATACGAGACATTCAAGATTCAATACTTAAAGCATCAAGCAATGAAAGGTTTGTGACAAATATGTAAAAAAAAAAAAAAAAAAAAAAGGTTGTGATCCACCGTAGGGCGTCAGTGGCGCAGTTGGTAGAGCGGGTTCGAATCCCAGCTCGTGAAGATGCACTCTGTTCGTTGTGTCCTTGGGCAAGACACTTCACCCACCTTGCCTCCAGTGTCTGCGTGCATTGGAGTATGAATGAGAGTGTGAATGGGTGACTGGGTCCTTGCTGTAAAGCGCTTCGGGCCAAATGAAAGCAGAAAAGCGCTATATAAGTTGAGACCATTTATATTTGGAATACTGAATACCAAAATTCACATAACATGGCTTTGAATATTAAACCACGCTCTCGCTTCACGACAAGGACGTCCTGCGTTGTAAGAATTTCTGTTGGGCACTTAGGTTTTGCCAAGAAGAGGTCTACAAATTATAGTTTTAATGAATCGCATTATCTTTTGTCAATCAAATCAATCAATCAATCAATCATTCTTTCTTTATTTATAAAGCGCTTTCTGTACATTTCATGTAACACAAAGTGCACTACAGATTTAAAAACATTCCCTCACACCCACCTCCTCCCACAAATAAACATTGTGCAGCCCAAACCAAGCAACAAAAGTGCTGTAGATCAGTGTTTTCCAACAGGGCCCTTAGCAGGGAGTACTCGGAATTACCTCAGACTACTACCTTTTTTTTTTATTTAAAAGGGACAATGCATATTAATACACATATAAATGTAAATATGCCAGAATTAGCCAATGGCTACTTTCCATCTGTAGTCCCTGGCAGATCAAGAAAATACAAAGACCAGTGTACAACATTAAAGACATAAGATCATCACACAATTAAACTTGAGACATAAAACAAAGATAATGGTCATTGGTCACATGTCATATTTCAATATGACTTTCAAAGGATATGTTTTAGTAAAATGTTTTTTAGCTTGAAATCATCACTCTACTAAATACTGAATAATCTGAGTTTATTTATCTGAGATGGGGGTACTGGGAGTATAAATGAATAACTTAAGGGGTACGCGAGACTAAAAAGGTCGGGAACCACTGCTGTAGATTGCCCAGCGGTCACCCACTGTTACAGACAGGATGCCTACAATGAGCAGTTAATGAAAGAACACGAAGAAGTCTGTAACTAAACAGCCCTTTCCACATTATTACACTGTTTGTGTGTCTGCCCAGTACTGTACACAGACACAATCAAACCTGAACATAAAGAAAGTCCCTGAAGGCCTTCAGGCGTCAACTGGATCCGCTCTCTGTCCGCCGCGCCTTAACATCCCGACTAAATCCTCTATGCGTTAAAATGACCGCTTTTATAAGCCCTTACAACAGCTTCGCTTAGAGTAGAGAATGTTCCCGCAGGCTTAAATCTCCCCTTTAACTCGAATAAAGACCCCACTGTTGGAGATAATTCTTATTTTGGGACGGCCCATAATGTGATAAAGTCTGCGAAATCATTTGAAACGGCACGGTCGCGCTCAGACAGTGGCAGCGGTGAAGTGGGTGACAGCTAAAACTAATAAGCTTTGTGCAAGGAGGGCGGCCCTGGATCTCTGAGGTACCAAAGAAAAACTATTGGAGACGTGGCGCGCCATTTTCCCCGAGAACAAAAAAAAAAAAAAAGCCTTTCACACAAACTCCCCACGAAATCCCCTTTTGCAGGAGAAGAATAATATCAGCAACAAGAATAATATTTGCAGCCTACATTACAGACCGGGGAATACAAGATGGAGAGCGAAACTAGGCCGAAAGCCAATTTGGACTTTTGTGCCAATCCTTTGTTAAAAATTGAATGGAGAAACTTGTCCGAGGTGTTACCTAAAAGCCTCACAGAAGCGCCGCTCATTTTAATTAAACAGTACAGCAGCAATCTGTGAAGCAAAACCGGCAAATTTGTTCCGACTGAAAGCTGGTTTTCAGAAGGAAGTGGCAATGAAAGGGATCCACACCACTAATGGGTGCATGCAAAAAATAAAATAAAACTGACGTTGGTTAAAAGTTAAACATTGTGAGATTGTTATTGTTTCAGTTGGTTACAGCAGATGGAATCAAGCATTTAAAGTAGGATTCAGCCCTATAGCATCTGCAGAGGGACTCCCATCAGCCCTGGGTCGATCTATTGCCTGTCCGTCCATGGGAGTGGATCTCTCCTTTTTGTGGTTCCCCCTGAGGTTTCTCTTTTCTCTGACTGAGTTTTAGAGTTTTTTATTGGTGTGAAGGAGGGGACACCTGCCTCATGTTTACACAATTGCCGGGACATTACATTGGTTATTTGCTTCACGGTTATGATGTTTAGTGCAGCCCTGTGAGGCAACTCCAGCTGTGATATTGGGCTATACCCATAGACTGTAAAAATAATAAGACATCGTCTGCTCACTCCTCCCCAGCTCTGACTGAGCATGTTCCTCAAAAAGGGGGGATCTTCACTGTAGACCCGGTCGTAAACCGCGTCCACGCCATCAGCTCTCATGCGAACGGCCTGTCAATCAAAGTCAGGACCTCATTAATATACGATCCTTACAAAAAACCCGCCTGGTCCCTTTAATGGTACCGAACCCAGCGTTATCACAGGAGGAATATCTAGCTGTAGAAAGTAAAAAGACTGTCACCAGGTTTGAAAGTTGTTTAAAACGTCTAAAGTGCAACGCTTTCTAATGGAAAACTAGCTTGTTATATATGGAGGTACTACGGCAATGGAGGGCAATGGCGACACCCAGCATCATCATCACGAAACTCTGCTCCAAGCGGCCATTGGCCATACCAGGGGTCTGCAACCGTCAACATCAGCCACCAAAGAAGGTCTCAAAGAGCCGCAATAGTAAATAATAGTAAAGGACAATTTCTATTCGGTTGATGGATGATGATGAATAAATGAATTAAAAGTCCAAATTATGTAAAAATATTTAAGACTGTCCTGTTCGTAGCAGATCTGGATGGTCCGTCCCTGTAAAATGTCAACAAATCATTTGTCACAGCCTTCGTTCTGGCACCGATTTTTCTACCATACCGTTGCAGATTTTCACTCATATAAATACACATTATGGGTGCACTTTTCTAAATCAACTACAGAGTACAGACGTGCCTCAACCTTCGTCTAGGATTTTTTCACCAAAGCTCAAAAGAGTGTGGCTCTTGAGGTAGTGGTTGCCTACCCCTGGCCTATACGAACACATCTGCAGCAGTTGTCCAATCCAGACAAATGTTCTCGAGTCGTCATCTGTACTTCCCTATAGTTCCACCTCTCTTTATTTAGTAATTTCTTGATCACTATCTTATATGTATTTTGGTTTGAAAATGCCATATTGATCTAAAATGGCTTGTTCAAAGTATCCACGTGGCCAAAATCTGGGGTCAACTTGAGCTGCAAACAGAAGACTGTCCTCTACACGCTCTCCATCAAAACAAACTCCGCTGCCTCTCAAATATCAGCGCTGTAGTTTCAGAACGAGCAGCTGACTCCAATGCAATCGTTCCTTTTCGTCCCCATTACAGAAAACAAAAGGATCACTACTTTATTGCCAAACCGTCACAAAATGCTGACTTCACAGAAATGCCTTACTGATTAAAGAAGTGGCATCGACCCTCTGTCTGTCGCTTCATCGTCATTTCTTTTTTTTTTTTTGTCGGGAAATGACGCGAATCTGTGGTTTCTGTCGCGTTTTAATCAGAGGCCGTCTCCATGGAAACGTGGGAGAGCAGAGATCTCCTGAAGGCTATAAACCATCTGCTCGCTCTCACGGCGAAGCTACGGCTCCGCATATGAACGCAATAACTGTGTCAAGAGTCAAAGAGCGGTTTCCGGGCGTGGGCTGGTCTTAATAAGGCCACGAGGAGCATTTCAATATTGAGATTCAGGTGGCGTGGGCAGAGCTGGAATTTGCTCAATGTGCAAAAATAAGGCGTCGCTTCGAGGGTTGTGCAACTATTTGCTACTGAATCAAAATTGGTGTGATGGCAATTGACGGATCACAAAGACTGCAGTGTTCTTGGAAAGCAGAATCGCGCAGCCCCAGTTCAGCCCTTCTTTAATATAACCCATCTTTATTAAAAAGCTAATTTAGTCTAGCTAGCTGTCCTGAATCCATCAATCTATGACCACATATTCTTGGAAATGGCTCCCGTTTGATTGGCTCAAGCAGCGGCTTTAAGCTTTCGGCGTGTCTTTAATCAGTGGGAGCTGCATAAAACGGGATTCTGTAGACAATCCACCTTGCAGGTAAAAAAAAAAAAAGAAGCAAAACAAAAAATCAAACTCAAGCTTCGGTTTCTCGTTTAACTGGATGTGTCATTTGACCTTTGAGCACCGTCAGCGACATTTCATCCAAACTGACATGTGATGCTCGGCGGGTGTGGACCGAGGACAAAACCAGCTGAAAAGATTTCGAGTTTAGTTTCATAGTTGACGTTTGATTGCGTTACAAAAAACAAACAAAAACAAAAAAAACACGGGGCGTCTGTGGAGGCGTTCACCTTCAGAAAACACTTTTTTACCATTTAAAATAGAATAGCTGCGAGTACGATTACCGAGGACGAGATAGGTTTCCGCGTGCGAGTGGGTGGAAATGTGCAGACCTGTGAGCCCCTGATATACTTTACATTGGCAGGTGCAGCGTGAGGCGCAGCTGGTTTGAAAACCTTCAACAAGATTTCAAGTCATGTCACTACAGGGGAAGGATATTGCTTTTAAAATATAGATTATATTGTGCTAAATTGTACTTCTTTGTCACCACGTTATAATGTTGGTACCTGGTCAACAACGTACCCTGGAGTAGTAAACCTACACAGACACGGGGAGAACACGCAAACTCCACACAGAAAGGCCCCGTCCAGGTGGGGAATGGAACCCCCGACCTTCTAGCTGTGAAGCACGAGCGCTAACCGCTGTACTACCGTGCCGCCTGATGGCAGATGGAACATGAAAACACCCCCCGCAGTTTAAAAGTCCATAAACCAGACCCCCTTTGGAACAGCTCAGCGTGTGTTCGTCACAGTGCCATAGATTTGCTAGCAGCAAAAAAAAAAAGAAAAAAGACTGCTTTGTCATTCCCACTACTGCCTGCAGAGGGTGCTCCAGGATCATTTGAAATCCTGCCCAGCACATCCCCTTACCCTACTGTCTTCATCACATTAGTTTTGTAGATTGTGGCACACTTTTGAGGTTTTTAGAGCAAAACCTTATTGATCATTTCCATTTTGGTCCATGGTCTGTATATACGGTCACACTCAGAACGCAGAGAGAACCTTAAGGGCACATATGTGCTTGGCATTCTTCAAATCAATGCTTGGGTACGTTTAAGGCCTCACTTAAATTATGCAAATGATCTTCAGTTTAAAGTCTATATAATTTGAATGCTTTCAAAACATGACTAACGGCTGAAAGAATGTTTTCTGTACATAATAAATCCATGCACGCTTGTTCCGAGGGGAAGACATTACTGCCGGATTCGAAGCCCTTTCTCTCCTTCTTCCTCAAAGGGCAAAGTGCGGAAAAACCACCCTCACTCCGGCTCCAAAAGCGACGCAGGATTAATCGTATCTGGATAGAGTCGAGAGTCAAAGCCAAATGTTAATGTTGGCTGTTCAACCGGGGCTCGCCGCGCGTCCCCCCCCCCATTGAGAGGGCCGGCATTTCTGCGGTGCACTGGAGCAGGGCGCCGGGGCCGTCTCCCCTTGTACCTACTACAGAGGCATAGTGTCGACTCGAGTTCTCACTGCATTCCTACCTTCTCTTCATTTCAAAAGGCGCGACCGCTGAGAGCTAAAAGGCAGAGACACATGGGAACCAAATACCGAGGTGCGGAAAGCAGGGGAGCTGGAGGTATTAGCACAAAATTACCAAGGCACTTTCTCAGCTCAGATGCTTGGGGGATAATCACAGCGCCCGCCTGGTAAACAAGCGCAAGCGGCGACGCCACTTTCCACACAAAGAAACAGGCTTATCTTAAACACCGCGGCGGAGAAACAGGACATGGGAAGCACTGTATTAAAACTAAACTACTTGACTTCAAGTTCTTGGATGTGAACCTATCGGTTTAATCCTCCGGCAGCATATATTATGGAACCATTTTATGCCAAGGCAAGTTTATTTGTAGAGCACAAATTGGATTGCATTTAAAGTAGGTTCATTACACAGCATTTCGCAATCACCAAGTTTCTGTAGCGAGAAAAAGGCACAAGTAGATTAAAAAAAACTACAACAGGAGGAAGTGGCTCACTGGCACAATAGCAATACAATTATTAAACTTCCCCAAACCATATTGGAACAGTTACTAAATGGCTCACACACTGTTGGACACATCGGCGAGAACATACGGCGCCGCTCGCGTTTACTTGATGGCGAAACACGTTTTCTCGCGGCGACTTTAAAGCCATATTGCGGGAATAGATTTACCTCCAACCGAGCGTCACCATTGCCGAGACAATAAATGCTAATTGTGATAGCGTTGTGGTTAAACAGACAGAACCCAGTGTTTGGTTTGTGCTGGCAACAGTGCAGTTCAATTACAACAACAGGCATAAAGCAGGCGCCTCCGTCTGAGCTCATCTGTTCTCATCAACAGCAGTGTGCCCAAGCACTCACCAGACGCACGTTAAAAAGGGCTTTACGTTGACTTTTCAATCCCCGAAAAGGTCTTTAAAAGTGAAATGTTCCCACTAACTTCACTAACTTTAAAAAGACCCCACAACACGAGATGACTTTTGTTTTAATTAACATAAAGCAGCAGCATTTAGCATCCAAAGAAGCTTGGATTCACCGCCAAATGCTATTTCTAACCTCAAGATGCATCCAAACTTCGTCCGTACTATTCAAATATAAGTATAGGATTTGCGACTCAAGCAAAAGTTAAAAAGTGAATTGCTGAAAACATTCATTACAGCAACGCCACTGCATTAACACAGGGCCTTATCGTTCAAGACATGACAGATAATACAATACAATTTTGGGCTCCATATCTATCGTCAGTACATTTATTGGCATTGTCCCCTTACTTTTCAACTGTAAAAGTTTATTATTTAAGTTGTGGAACATTGTGTTTCATGTTCATTGTGGAATATTTTAAGACGAAGTACTTAAGCTTAAAGGTGCACTATTTAACTTTTTATGTAAAAAAAAAAAAAGGTTGATGTTAATAAGTATTTGACCAATGGGTGGTTAGCATAGCGACTTTACTGATCATCCCCATGGCCTGTAGGACGCTCCGGGATGAATAGTTTTTTAGGTTTTCACTATTGATTGAACCGTATCCATGGTTACATGCAGTCCATTCCGAAAATCCTAAAACAAACTGAAATAAAAAAGATCCTGAAGCATCATAGGAGCCACCGGGATTGAAAGCGAAGGCGCCAAGCTAACCACCCATACAGCTGCTAGGTCACCGAAAGGTCAAATACGCACCGATATCAACTTTATTTGTACATAAAAAGTTGCATAGTGCGCCTTTAATTGTCATTTTGAAGCTTTAGAGTTCGTTTCTGTGGCATCTGTGGTTTATCGCGATCGTTTTCTGCCTCAATACATCGAACTTCAAAGGCAAAGGCCAGCAATTAGTCTATGTATGAAAACACATTAAAGGAGACATTGTGTGGCGTGAAATGCATTGTCATGACAGACACGGGGCAAGAATTATGATTATTTGGCGAGGAGACAAAATGAAAATAAGCGTTATCAATTGAATTAAGCGGCTTTTGACTTTTAGCACCAATAATCCACATACGCACAACCTCCCGAGTCATAAAATCTACATGACATTATCTCCATTTCAGGCACTCGCTCCAATTTAAACTCCCGGTCTTAACGTTAGTGAGACCGACTTGGCTCCTGCTTTATTATTAGCGATAATCAAAAGGCCGAGGTGCTTTTGGCAAATTGACAGGGCACTCAAATTTCCCCCCTCAAAAAGTACGTAATCAGCGGAATCTCAGCAGGGCTCCAGTTCAAAGTCCGTATCCTTGGTCATTTGTCCAGCCCGGGCGCACATCCAGCCCCTGTGTGTGTGTGTGTGTGTGTGTGTGCGCGGGATAACCTAACTGGGTCATCAATGGAGGGAAGGGGCGAGGCTTTCTCCGGAGACCTGCGCATCACGTCTCTTCAGCCCCAGTAGTTCAAAGCGGCTCAATAAAACATTTACTACACGGTTAAGCTTTTCTCTCTCCTCTGCGTGCTTCCTTCAGCCCGCGCTCGTATCTTCTTGGCTGTTACTGGTCTTGACTGTGGAGTTTTTCCCCGGCTTTGTGAACGACCTTGGGTTAAACACATTTAATTAGCATCCATACGGCCCCGTCCCAGCTCTTTCTCTCCCTCCTGCTGGGGGCTCAGAGCTAGCCTAGCAGACTCACAGGCTAACAGCGCTAACAAGCTAAGGCGGGGAACAGGGCGGGGCACAATTCAATATAACGCACTAGGTTCATGTGACACTATAGCAAACTATTACTCATAAAAGAGGCTCAGTATATGTGGATTTTATGTTTGGTTATTGTTCTCAAACAGTGAGTGGCCCAGAGAGGGTATGCAGGTGAAGTCACACCAGGGCAAGTCAAACAATGTTGAGGTATGAATTCTATTTGTTTTATACACAACTGAGGGGGGCAATTTTCAAAGGAAAACATTATTTATATAAAGGGGGGGAATACAGCAGGTGATGGGCAGCACGGTGGCACAGCGGTTAGAGCTCGTGCTTCACAGCGTTAGGTCCCCGGCCAGGACAGGGCCTTTCTGTGCCTGCATACAGTTGTGCTCAAAGGTTTACATACCCTGAATTATTTGATTTGATTTTTTTGACTATTGTTTTTACTCATAGTTAGTGGTTGTGTGAAGCCAAACAACGGAGTTTGCTATTTTTAAATCATAGTGATAAAAGAAAGCACCAAAATGACATTGATCAAAAGTTGACGTACCAGTTCTTAATACTGTGTTGTCCCCTTTAACATCAATGACAGCTTGGAGTCTTTTGTGGTAGTTAAATAAAGCTTTTTTTTTTTTTTTTTTATGATAAAGCGGACCATTCTTCTTGGCAAAAAGCCTCCAGTTCCTATAAGTTCCTGGCCTGTCTTGCATGAACTGCACGTTTGAGCTCTCCCCACAGTGGTTCAATGATATTGAGGTCAGGAGACTGAGATGGCCACTAATGGGACCTTCACTTTATTCTGCTGGAGTCCACAACGGGACGATTTTGTGAAAGTATACCTTAGCAACCGTGAAGCTAACATTTCTTTGAATTCTCCTGGTCATCCTCAGCTTTTTCCTGAAAACATGCTGCGTCTGTCTGTCTGCCAAGCATCACCTTCACTTCAGCGCGGGTTAAGGTTTTCCCATTCAAGCCGGTGGAAGCCTATGCACGGCCCTTTCATGTTTCTGACAGGGTCCATGCAATATGCTTACAGAGAATACTTAACGCCACGGCGCCCCAGGGTGCCTAACAGTAATAAGGGACATGAGAGGCTCAGTGCTTCAGGTTAGTGTCTGCACTGAAGGCAGGGCACACTTCAAACGGGGAGCAAGAGGAGAGCACCGAGGAGGCCAGATGTCGGAGTGAGGGGGCCGGCGAGATCTCGAGATCAAAAACATTCGTCATATGCACTATTAAAGTTACAGCACATCTGGGTTTGGTTGCACTCGTAGCACTGTTTTAATTGGGGAGTGTAGCTCTAACCTAACATTGACCAGGGGTTTCAATACGTGCAATATCGAGGCACGAAACATTTGAAATTATAAATAGTTTTAGATGGTCCACTTTGTTATTATGTTATGCCATGGAAACTCAGTCCTTACGAGAAACAAGCTGATATTTGGCACAGGCATGAAGATATTTTTTTGTGATAAGCTACGATATGAGGCAACGCAGAAAATCACCCGTATAAAAACAAATATTTGTGTTGGATGAAGACAATGCGAACTCTCCTACAGCTGCCCTTCAAAATGAGAAAAGGTCCACCCGGGAGCGGACGGAGTACAACGCCGATCCCAATCTAGAAGCGCTGAACATCTGGGAAATAAAAAGGTCACTTATATTTGGACGCTGCAGGACGCGTATGTTTCTTAACTCTCGCTCCGAGCCCTGAAGCGAGCCACGACTTCAGACGGCAAATTAATGTGGCGTAAATGACAGCGCACAGTACGGATAATAGGATGAGTCTGCAAGAGGACGCTGGCAACAGACGGTTAGTTAACACAATGCAACGTTAAGGAGAACTTTCTCAAAACACAATATTTAACCACCTAACTCCGGCCTGAACAGACTTTCTCCACTTCGGCTTTACCAAAATCTAAAAGCTTTCTGGACTGGTTTTGTTTGTTTTTAATCACACGTTTTTGTGGCTTTTTCATCGTGTTTTCGTCACGTTTTTGCTAATTTTTCGTTATCACAAGATATATTATAGTCTGGAGACCCCCAATTCATGTTCTCGTAGGGGAGGTGTGGTTTCACGATTGTCCAAAGCCGCTTATCGGGCGCTACGACTGTCTATCATATGCGTCTGCACGTAGCCATAGCCAATCGTATCAATGGCAAGGCCGTGGGAACCCAGGGTGCTGAGGGCGCTGCAGCACCCCCCGGTGGATAGTTTGCAAATTGCAGGAAATATTATTAAATAGGAAATATGCACAGAAAAAGTGGTTTGGGGGTAAACTTTATCCCTCAGCACCCCCCAATTAAAAGTTCTTCCCACGGCTCTGACCAATGCTGTCCGGTGACGTATGACGTACCCACTGTAAAAGTTTCGAGCCCAACTATTTAGAACACGGTCTGAAGCTTGATCGAAAGATGGCGTCGCGTCATTTAAAAAAAATAAATCCGTAAACAAAGTACAAGCTTCCGTTCTGTGATCGGTCCCCAAATCCATGCGAAGATTTCTGCCACGGTTCCTGTAAAGTTCAAAATGATTCAACTTTCCGTGCCGTTTTTGTTGCCTTTTCATCATGTTTTCGTCACGTTTTCATCATTATTCTGATGCTTTTGAATTTGGGTAATGCCAAAACTGGGGGAAATTTGCTCGGTTCAGGTGTGGGTTAAGCCGTTAAGGGTTTACTACTGAAAGCGATACTCGTTTGTAAAAGCTGCTGTACTCAAAGGTAAAGACTTTGAGCGAGACCATAAATCTGCAGCTCAAGGAGAGACAATTACAGACAAAACCCCCCAGTGACAATAAGGTTCAACTCCCTTACGTGCAGAACCCAAATGTCATTTTTGGCACACAGTTCAACATCACTTAAGCATCAGGAAATAAAATAAAACTATTACAGTATGGCTACGTTTTTAGTACATTCCATTAGCATATTTACAGCCTATCAATGGGAAATTAGTGCTGAATAATTTGCACCGCAGACGAGGGGAAAACAGATTATCATCAATTCACTAAACAGACTAGATTGGGAGGACTGTCATTGAAAGTGTGTTTCACAGTGTGTGAAGAATTGTGCTCCACTGGCCACTTCTCTCCTGCAAATTCAAACTGTCCCTTCTGCCGAACGCCGGAGGACACATTTTCTGAGCCGCTGATAAGTGACATTTAGGCCTTATTTCGCTGTAGATAAACCATTGTAGCGCAATATTAGCTGAAAGCGCCGGCTGCTGGTAATGTCCCCGGCACCATCAGTCTTCTTTATGACTATTTGTGCAGGAAATCTCGTCTCCCCCGAGGCCCCGACACTTGAGAAAGAGGGAGAGCGAATGCAAAACAGGACTAGCTCCGCGGGGGCCCGGCTGAGGAGAACCAAGGAAGATCTGGACTAATTAGGGAGCACCGAAGCACCCAAGGGTTCCTCCGAGGGCTCGCTGTTTTGCTGGAAAAAGCCGGGATTTCTGCACTAAAGCGCGTGTAGACAGAAAGTGATTAATGCATGGAGCTTGCTCGCGGGTCCCCTTTGCGCGTAACATCTAATAGGGCAAACTTTTAACATGTCACAGGGCAACGGAGAGCCAATTCTAATCGGGCAACGAAGGGCGAGTAACCTATTAGCAATGTGTGGCTTAGCTGTATTGACAAATCCAACCAGTGAAAAGAAGTCAATTGTAGGGAACAGTGGTAACAGAAATGATTATGGCCAATATGTAGCCTGTATATAGGAAGTGCAGGATAGAACACTGTAACATATGATTTCACTATGTTGAATGAGGTTAAGCATCTAATAATCAAGGGAAAATGAACAACATTCACAGAAGACTCTCCTCAAAATTAAAAATGGTTAGAACAATTAAATTGTTTACTTTATTATATAATCCTTAAGCTGCTCATTAAACTGTGAAAGTTGGAGGTTGTCAAGTAAAATCTTTCAGTTGTTGCATCCTGATTGTTTACTTGAGTTAACCTCTTACCCCCCACCTTAACCGAGTGCATGTTCTGCAGATTTACCCACAGTTTTTCCATACTGAGATATTATGTTCTTACCTTAGCTTAGACGAGTTGATGCGTCACGCAAACGTTAGCATTTAGCCTCTCCCAGCAAAGGTATAGCCCCAAACTGGGGTGAGGTTAGAAGCTACCAAGCTGTTCTACGTTTTCCTTATTTCAATACAGTTACGTGAAAGTCTAGTTACACAAAATTAAACATATCAATTTTATAAGTGGATAAAAAGGGGTACTAGATTGTAAGGTGTAATAACATGTAGGAGCACTTCGACGTCCGCGCAGTAATATCTCACTTTACTGCGCGGACGTCGAAGTGCTCCTACAGTGTTATTACACCTTACAATGTAGTACCCCTTTTTATCCGCTTAGAAAATCGACATGTTTAATTTTGTCTGACTATACTTGGATCGTGTAACTATATCACGTACTATATGCTGAGAGAGACTAAATGCATTTGCGTGACTGAGCGCACGCACAAAGACCAGACAGTTACGCATCAACTCGTCTAAGCTCAGGTAAGAACATTTCTCAGTATGGAAAAAACGGTGGCCTGTTCCTTTAGGACCTACAAAACTGATTGGAACTTTTTTGTTGCCCTTTTGTTGTCACATTTTAGAAACGTTTTTGTCATGTTATTTTTTTTTATCAGGTTTTTTGCATTTTTGTTGCTTTTTCATCGCTTTTTTCCATCACGTTTTGATGCTCTTTTGTCACCTTTTTGTTGTGTTTTTTTTCGTTTTGTTATTGTTGCTTTTCTGGCACGTCTTTGTCAGTCTTTTGTTTCTTTTTTGCCACTTTTTTAAATTGTGTTATTTTTGACAGGCATGTTTTAGTCGCTATTTTGTCGCTTTTTTCCCCCCAAAGAAGCTTTTAGATTTGGGTAAAGCCAAACTGGTGAGAATGTGCTCGGTTAAGGCGGGGGTTAAGAGGTTAAGTAGAAACACAGCTCAGTCGGAGTTCATAGCGCGAAAGAGTTGAGAGGTGAACAGGGCGGACCACCAAAGCTAACGCTGCGCTAATTTAGCCCCAACTTCCTCATTCGCGCTGGAGGGAAATACGCTATATTGAGACACACAACCGCACATATGAATGCTGCATTTTGGAATGTAGATCAATGGGGCTAAAATAAATGTACTCAACTACAAGAAAATAATTTGATTATCACAGCTTTAATGACGAGGTCCAGCCCAATAATGAGCAGTAGCCATGGATGTGTCACAAAAATCCAGTTGGGTGCCGCCCCCATTGACTTTTTGCCAATTTAATTAGAGGCGCAGAAGGAATTCACCTCATAAAGCATTATTATTATGTTTCAAATACCTACAATTTAAAAAAAAGGTTGAATATCATCAATATGGACTTTTCTCCTTTTGAGATCCTTGAGATGACTAAAAACCCACTTCATTAGATTTAGCTTAGCCACGTTCTGGTCATGCCCCGTCTCATACTACATGGATTTTTCCTTTTTCAGTCGTTCTCCCAATAACATATCAATTCAAATGTTTTAAGCGTCTTTATTCCTTCTTACGAGACCGAGTTACATCGAAGGCGAACATCCGCGGAACTCCTAACGCTTTTTACGTGAGCCTAATGTATGCCTGTAATGCAGCGGCGAGGGACGCGATTAAAACAATGTATGAAATAGGTTACACGGAAATCCCATTCCACGGCTGCTTTATTTAGCATTAAATTAATTTACTAATCAACTCAAATAAGGCTCAGAGAAGGCGAAGCGTGAAAGAGGGGACGGTGGGCCGCTGAAAAATTCATTGTGGAGTCCGTAAAGTCAACATTAATCCTGTAATTTATGAAGCTCAGACAAAGACGACTCTGCCTATATAATAATAGCTAATCAGCAATAGCCTTTTATAGACAGGATTTGACCACTTTCTTTGTCTCTAATCCAAACAGGCTTTTAAACAGCGGCCTAATGGAGGTAATTCATCACCGCGTCTCCTTGTGTTAGAGGTTTAGCACCACTTAATGCTTCTCCACTTTAATAGTCTGCTCATTTGTTATAATTGCTTCACGTGTTAAAGCAAGGTCAGACGCAAATCATAAAAAAAAAAAAAGTCCCCCTCCAGCTTCGGAGCGATTTAAACAAACCTAAGCGCCAGATATTTGTAATACGTGAGCTCGACCGTAGCTTCAGATCGAGGATATACCTATGCCTGAATGTAATTAGTGCCGCTAAATGACATTTCTGGGATGACACTTTGGGACTTTTAACTTGATGGAAGAATAGTGCGAGAGGTAATATTACCATAGGGATGGAGACGTTGCAAAACAAATTGGAAGCTCATTTGTCAAAAAAGAAATATGACAGCACTTGGGGCGACTGTGGCTCAATGGTTAGGGCGTTGTCCATGTATCCAAACATCAGCGGTTCGAATGGCGGCATTGGCTTGTGCATACTGTCGCTATGTCCCACACTGTAAAAGAGTGAAGGAGTGATCGCCACCCAAACCCGTCAGCCGACCCGGGGCAGCCGTGGCCACATACAGTACGTCACTTACCACCAAACTGTAAAGCGACTGAGCAGCTAGAAAAGCACTATATAACTATAAAGCTAATGCATATTTAACCTCAGTTGGCTTTACCCAAAACTAGAAGCGTCTCGAAAAAAGCATCAAAACGACACACAAATATGTGACCAAAACACAACGCAAATGCATGAAAAAGTAACCAGAGAAAAGTGGCAAAAAATGCAACAAAAGACCAACAAAAAAGTGAAAAAAATGTAAGAAAAAAGTGGTAAAAAAGTTAAAAAAAAAAGTTAAAAAAAGTGACACTGCGAGAAAAAAGATCCGTTTAGATTGATTTTAATGAGGCGTTACTCTGGGTTATGAGCTGTAACCTTTTAGATTTGGGTAAAGGCGAATTGGAGAACATGGGGAAAAAGTATACCCCATGCATTCCAATGAAATAATCAATGAGCATAAATAAAAGTTAATTATAAAAGGACGTCTTAAGTAAGTTAAAGGCCCTATACATGATGTTTCTTTTCTACATAGACGAATAACATTTGCTTTGTCCTACTTTAGTTTATTGCGAACTCAGACATGACCGTGTGCATCTAATTCTACAGCATTTGTGTCAGTTTAATCAACTTACAGGCGAGTTTTCTGGCATTTCTGTGACAGTGACCCTGCAAGTTCACCCGGGTGAAGAATTACGATGCTTCAAATATGTTCGTAATATTAGGTATGAGTGCACCACAACTAACAGTTTAATTTAGTGTTTTCCTCATTCATTCAAAGGCCCAATGTCTAAAAAAAATTAGACATTGGGCCTTTAAGTGATACGGTGTTTCTTAAAATATTTATTGTACACACATTTCGATAATTTGGATTTTTGTTTCTTCGTGGCACAAACATGTCCAAAGGCTTTGCCATCATCAATGAAAGATCTTTGTGAAACATGAATGCAACCCTGGACGGAAACGTCACGGGAAATCAAAAATAATCATAGCTAAAGGCGGTCCAGCCAAAGATAAGAGTGTTTCCGTTACTTTAGTGGCGGCCGGTGCGGTGCAGTGTTTCGTAGCGCCCGAGTCCATCAAGCAGCCAGACTGTGAGCTGAATCCTATTAGACCACGGAGACACTGTGACCCAGCGGTGGCTGAGGTGACTTTCACACCTGTGGATCACACTCGAGTGCGTCTTGGCCCGTTGACTAAAACGCCGCCGCGGGGCTCGTTCGCTTTTCGAAAGCTGCCGAGAGACTCCTTTACTTACACTCGACGCGGCGCAAACTGACAGACGGATGATCAGCCGCAGCCAACTGTGCGTCCCCGTTTCAAAGCCGAGATGTCCACTTTGTACAAACAAGAGAGCGCTCCCAAGGACACGATAAATGGATGGTTGAGTCAGGTATTTTCTTTCTCAGTAGTTGTTGTAACAAAAGGGCCTCACTTTCCGGCGTTCGCCAGAGGAGACTTTTGCTTTAAAAGACTCCGCACAAGCTGTTGTTTAGAAAAAAGTGTCATTGAAGAGAATTTGTTAATGACCAGGAAAGCCTTGATGTCGCGAGGCTTGGGAAACGCTCTTTTGTTCTCATAAAGGAATGGAGGTCAGAGGAACGAAAACGAGGAAGAAGCTTTGATACAGGGGAACATGGGACCAAATGTGCTTTTGAAAATAACATGGAGTTTTTGCTTCTCAAACAGGAGCGCTCTGATAACCGGGAATGTGTTTCACGCACGAGGCCTACGATAAAGAAGCCAGGACTGGATTAGACCTGAACCACTGGGTCCAGCTGTGATTTATGAAGAGGTCTATCTGCGCTCAGGCTGACTGGCATCTGCACACTGCTGATGCTCGCTCTCCTCCCGCTCTCCACTGGATTTATCACAGCTCTCTCCCTCGCCTTCCTCCTGTATCTCTCCTCGAAGCGGCGTGTCATCCATGAGCCCTTCAACTGCGATGACAAACGGCGCGGGTGCTGGCTGGAGCAAAACAAGCTCCTAACGGCGCCTCAAATGCCAGAACAGGAGTAAAGACCATGGGGCGCGCTTGACAAGATGTTCAACGTAGATGTTCGACGCGGAGACGTGTGTAAGATTAATGACAAAGTCCGTCTCCATCTACTGTATTTACCCATCTTCCCGTCTATTGTTAACTGTCTAAACATTATGATGAAGGTTATTACGATAAAAATTAGCTTTTGCACATGTAAGTTTCCATGTGCTTTTGTTGTGTCCAAATGCGGCCCGATCTTTGGTGGACCTCAAGCTTCATGCTGCCAGAGATGGTGCTTTATACTGGACATTTTGTAATTCTACACACTTATAGCCTCAAAAAGTAATATTGTTCTGAGAGTCTGCATTAAGTCTAAATGAAGGTGTGGGACACAGTTAAAACCTCTCTTAAATGCACTCAGTTGAAGGTCTCTTTGACTTCAACATGCAGCCCTCGAAAACGGTTGGGACACCCCTGATCTAGTCTCTAAGCGGGATCTTGCGATATGGATTTTGTGTGCCAACAATAATTTAGTGGGACTGCACAATAATTATAATCGCAAAAAAAATATCGTATCGCGATATTAAGCGATGCCATATCCGTATCGCTACATCATTCAAATTCATCCGACTGAGTCTCGTTTTGGTCCTGACGCGGTCTTTCTTTAAGTCGTCTTCTGACACAAATGGCTGAAAAACGAGTTACTTACGATTTGTGTTTAATGAGAATGGACCATATTATTGTGTTGAAAGGGTTTGGTGAAATATCGCAGTATACCATCACTATCGCGATATTGCACAGCCAAGTTAATATCGCTCAGCCCTAATATCGTCCAGCCTTAAAGTGCACAACGTCAACAATACAAAGAATATTTACATTTTAAAGTGCAATAGTAGCATTTTTAGCCGCAAACCCCTTTGGAGTGTTGTCAATGAGGAACACACGTCTATCAAAGGCTAAAGTGTCACGGTTAAAAGAAGAGGAGTGGGGTGGGGGGGTGGGGAGGAAAATGCACTCTGCGTGGCGTTGATATGTGCTTGAGAACATACATGTCCACTCCAGCGGCTGCGAGTCTGTGGATGAAAGGAGCGAGCGGGAGTTGGTGGGAGGGGATGAGGGGGCTCTCGACTCTGTGGCGGTGTCTTTGAGAACCACTCTGCTCTCCGCAGATAAGTGTATGGGATTCAGGGTCGGTGGCAGTGACAGTGAAATAAAGGCAGACGGGTGACTTGGCCTGAAAGGAGCTGGTTCGGTGATAACACACTACCAGGGGGAAAGCCATTTTTTGCCGGTGGTACTTGAGAAGAAAGCAACACATTTGAGTCTGCTCTGATCCTCTAAATCATGTTCGGAAAGCCTAGAAAGTCGCACATTTCCCCGTGTAGCCTACTGCAAAACCACATTACATCTGCGCCACGTTTAACACAAGCTTTAGCCTTAGCGTTGTTCTTGGAGTAATCCCTCTAAATTGAGGAAGCGCCACTGTCTCCTCCCTATAGATCCGAAACCAAAGGCAAGTCATTTCCTATTAAACCCACACAGGCCCGAGTGCTGTGCAGTGGAGGGGCAGCGTCTGTGTGGTACAACGGGAGTGAAGGGAGATCAACGTGGCACTGTTTGGAGCTGACAGCATCGTCCCGTATGGAGACCACTGAGGAGGTTCAAACGGGATACAATAGGATACAGAGGCTGGCTTCCATCAAGTGCAATAGAGCTGGTTTCTTTATTATGGTACAGTGTGGAGCAGGTTAACTGCATATATACTTTCCACTGCAGCGTTACAGAAGTGAGAATTTAAGACTGAAATGTTTTAAATGGAATCATACAAACCTTAGAAGAAGTGGGAAGAAGAAGAAAAAAAGACAACTAAGAAAACGGAAGAAGACGGAAGAAGATGATAAAGTGGGAAGAAGAAGAAAAAGAAAAAAAGACAACTAAGAAGACGGAAGAAGATGATGAAGTGGGAAGAAGAAGAAAAAAGAAGACGAAGAAGAAGACGGAAGAAGATGATGAAGAAGAAGGAAGAAGAAAACAAACAAAGAAGATGAAGAAGTGGGAAGAAAGGGAAGAAGATTGAGGAAGAAGACGAAGAAGTAGTTTATTGATATTATACAATTATACAGCATAAAAAAAAACATCTGATCTCGAAGACATTTGAGTTAAGCCACTGCGAGAAAGAACCGGTGCCTTGGCGGGGGTCAGTACAAAACCAAATCCACATTGGCACATCATTTTGTTCTTAACCTTTACAGCATGACTTACAAAAACAAGGCCCAGCAATAGGGAAGCGTCGCAGAATGAGATAAAAGACGAAAGCAGGACAGTTATTGCCTTGTCATATTTTCTCTTGGGCCGTTTCTTGAAACCAGAGAATTATATGAAGCAAAACCCGCCTGACAGTTTCATACAGGTGGAATTTATTGCTGAGGCATTATTCTTTATTGCACATATAACTTTGCAGGTGTTTTCTTGCAGTGAATAATATTTTCATATGCGGGAAAGGGTCTAGATATGATTAATGCAAACAATAATGCGAGGTGTTTCGATAATAGTAGAACACCTTGAAAATACAATGAAAATGTGTCACAGTCAGACTTGGTTACCCATAATAATACAAGACCCAATTAAAGGCAGAGAGAACAGACCTTTGCAAAGGCACTTCACCTTATCTTTATAATACTGGGCCTGGGTATGGATTCAAACAGTGATTTTGGTTGCATTTTATCGCACAGTAATAACATATAGGATGGACAAAGCAGTAATTAGAAGTAACAGGTAATAATTACCTGAAATTGTTTTCACCCCATTACCAAGCTATTACTGTGTGCTAAATCCCTTTTGTGGTGACTGGTGACACAAAACAGTCACGAGATTATTTTTCCTCACCATGTCCACTACCTGAATCCCAAACTATTTTACTGTAATAATCCTGAGAAAATACAAGTTGAATATGCCATCAAAGGCATAGATCAAGAATGAATCAACACTTTATTTAAAATGAATACAAAAAAAGCTAATAATGTTGTCCTTCACTGTTGTTGTCTTGCAATTCTAAGTTTAGAAGCAGTTAGAGATAACTGTCATGAATCACTTACATCCCCCAATCAAAATTAATGCAGTATATAACAATTATTAACCCTGATCAGGTTTGGTCCTCCATGTCTCACAGAGTCAATAAAAAATAATCTATGCATTTTCTAAATCCAAAGCAAAAGGGTAATGACTGACGCAATCATTCATTTTCAAGACCAGCACATGATAATGGCAAAAATACCCTTTTTGGCGAGGTTGATGAAGTGGTACTTTGGTCAGTCCACAGCAGTTGCCGCTGCTGATATTTATTTGCGGCGCCAAAGCGGAGTGAAAAATAGCCAGGTGTCCCACGACTTCCAGTAACTCTGCGTCAAAACCAGTGCCAAAAACATCCCCCAAAACATTTGTCAAAAGCCAGATGTTTATAGCATTTCTGTCAGGTAGAAAAAGAAACAATCACTCCACGTGTGCGGCTTGCCAAAAAAACTAAATGATACAAAAGACACTAAGGAACTGTTTGCACACGGCGGATTTGAAGAGGCAGTTTGTCTCAGCGTTTGGAAACCTTCTTACCCGCTTTGTCAGCCGTTGATAAATGGGTCCACAGAAAGAAGGCTGTGTAAATTGACTCGGCTATAAACTAAATAATAATAATTTTCGGCGGGGGAGGAGATCCGGGAAGACACCTCGAGCTAGTTAAGGCAAGTGGAGCACAGGCATGTGCCAGTCAAAGGGACTATGCAAAAAACAAAAAAGAAAAAAAACGATTGCACAGTTACCGGTGTGCCTATAGAGCACTGCCTTTCCCAATAAAAATAAAAATAAAGAGGCCACCAAAATTAAAAGGGATGTCAAAAGGTTTATTTCGTCCAGTGTTGTATCAATTTTTCATCTAGTATCGATGACGTTTCCCCATATCCTTCCTGTTGTTAATAATGCATTGGACACTTTTTCGCCCAATTATGCCAGTGGTTTCTCAAACTCTCTGTGAATTACGGGATGTGTCTTCCGGCTCGGTTATTGTCGAAATGAGAAGCTACTCATTGCCTTCCTGTCATATTTCCTACATATAATGGGTTCAAACTAAGCTCCGGCCACAATATTCTTTCTTTCTTCATATTCCTCGTTGCCAAACCTGACCATCCGCCATCGGAAGAGCCCACACAACATTCAAAAAGCCCTAAAGTGACTCTGATGTGTCCACTGAACAGCTGCTCTCTCCTCCGCAGACCACAGGCCCGGTAACATGCTGCGGGCCTGCCCCGGTGAAGAATACAGCGGTGCAGGGAGCCAGTGAAGCGGGGTCAACGCGGAAGAGAGGGAGGCAAATGTACCACCTATAGCACCATTTTGTCTGACTGATGAGTTCAAACAGGACATGGTAATAGCCTGTCTCCAGCATTCCCCTAACCATAAATCTCGGGCTGAGGGAGGGGGGAAGAAAAAATGGGAGAGCTATCAGCTGGGAAGGAGAAGAAGAAGAGAGTGGTTTGGGTGTGTGAGAGCGAGAGAGAAATACAAAGTGAAATTAGACAATAAAAAAGCGTGTGCAACGTAAGTGCATTAAAAACACAGGAGGGATGCAGTAGGCTGGGGAGTCGGAGGCTGTAATCAGAGACGTGGTATGAAGATATGGCTCCATGAAGACTGAGGAGAACTATTAAATAAAGGGGGAAATTTCGTAGCATCATCTGCAGTTTCACACTATTATTGTCCTCGCACAACTACTGCTCTGTACTGCTCTGCATTGTAGTGTAATTGCAGTACGTCACGTGCCCATCCTGAGGCAACTCTCCATTTGTACAGACTTGAGACGCCTGGCCTATGACCTTCTGTATATATATATAGTTTACTGCTGCTAGTGTCGAGGCGACTACTCTGACCAGAGTTAACTTTATATATTCTGTCAGGATTTTAGCCAAAGTAATATCTGTGCTGACTCAAATTATGACTAAGATCTCCAGATATTTCTGTCAACTAATAAAGACTAAATAAAATGAAATGAAGGAAGTAAAAACATCTGACCTTCCAGTGATACGGTTTGAAAGAGTCTCATATCATTTAACTTCACTGCCAAAGGAACAGGTCTGTGCTTTTTTCATGAGTAAGAAATACTAAAGAACAAGGCACTAAAGCCTGGGACGGTTTTCCCACTGGGACAGTCATACTCAGTCCTTTTTAAACACAAAGACTCTTTAATCAGAGGTCAGAAATGGGACCACTGACCGTCCGCTGTGTTTATATTGTGTTGTACTGTATTATTACGTTTGTTTTAACTATGTATTGTTTAATTTTGATGTAAAGGCCAAACTAGGGACGGGCATTGAGAATTAGCTTTGGCTAAAATGTTGTAGTAACATGAGCTTATGGAACATACTTGACCCTATTCAAATAAACTTAAATAATCCCCTGGCAGCAGAGTTTACATGTTCTCCCCTTGTCTGCGTAAGTTTCCTCTGGTTTCCCCACCACTAAAAACATGTACAATACGCCCGAATGAGAGTGTGAGTGAGTGGTTGGTGGTGGTCGGAGGGGCCGATGGTGCAGATCGGCAGCCTCGCTTCCATCAGCACACCCCAGGGGCAGCAGTGGCTACAATAGTAGCTTACCACCACCACTTACCACCGAGTATGGAGTGAATGAATGAATGAGGTCACAGTGTGGCACTTTGAGAAACTGGGTACACAGGCTTAAAAAGCGCAATACAAGTGTAAATGTAAAGTTAACTACATTAATTTTACTTACTAAACAGAATTTGACTAATTTTAGTAAATTACGTTTTTAGACTTAAGACTTTAGACTTTATTGTCCCCAGGGGGAAATTCTTTTTCACGTACACAGTGCATGTTTGACAAAAAGGACAGACAGAACAACAGGGAACAAACAATATGGGGTACACTCAGCGGGGCCTGTTGTTAAGAAATGCAATGGCCGACGGGATCAGGCTTCTTTTTATCAAAAGACAAATACAAAATCTAAATTATTTCTCAAAGCGCTGCTGAAGTCCTGTTTCGTTCACTCCATACTCGGTGGTGGTAAACTACAATTATAGCCACAGCTGCCCTGGAGTAGTCTGACTAAAGCAAGGCTGCCCGTCTGTGCCAACTGCCCCACAACCACAACCAACTCACTCACACAAACACCAGTGAAGTGTCCGACCCGCTCTACCACCGGGGCCTGTCGCCTCACGAGAAGCACTGGAGCTAATAAAAGGTTGGGTTCTATGTCCAGTGGCACAGAGGTAGTGCGTAAATCCTCCACAGCCGCACACGGAGACGGATGTGGGGCAGTGGATGATTTGTAGAGACGCGAGATTCGATTTTGGCCGCATCAAAAAGCGGAGCCTTCGCCCTCGTCACTGCTTCATTTGATTAAAGACTCGCAGACAAAGGGAGGCCTCTGCTCTTCCCTTAATGCAGTTAAACCATTGAGCACGGGGGCTTTTGGCAGCGGCGGCGTGTGGAGCGCGGCCAACGTGTACAGTGAAAGAGACCGGAGTGGAGCAGAAAGGTGGCAATGGAAATCAGCGGGGGCCGTCCGTGCCAATAACTAATGCTTTTGTGCCGGGGCCTGAGAATCGATCAGCCCCCGACCCGCGCGGTTTATCATTCAGGACCTTTCCACAGCTCGGCCAACATCCGGCGTGAGCAGCACTCGGGCGGGAGCAGGAGCCGGGGGACGTTCTCCGCTGCATTTGGTTCATCCTTAAGTGTCATGAGAGCAAACTGTTACCTGGTTAGTCCTTCAGGATTAACCAGGTATTGCAACAGTTATTGATGATATTATTGAAAGTACTAATACAGTATCAGGTGTTAGCCATAGGAAAAGGAAACTCAAAGAGTGACGCCCATAAAACTTACTGATCTGATCACAAAACAATAAAATGCAAACACAAAGGAGGAAAGAAGTGAATAAGTCAACGTTACAAATTATATGAGTAAAAGGAATATTATTTTTTTTCTTTTCGTAGAAGTAGTAGTGGTTTATTCAGTCACACACACATAAGACGCAGAAAGATAGCAAGCAATTTCAATTACTTAACTACTTAAGCCAACATCCATACTCCTAATTTGTGACCAAAGGATTTAGAATGAAGTTTAACTTTTTTTTCCCTAAAGCTTCCACAATTAGAGCAACGAAACCCCTTCCAAAGGGAACAAAATGATCCTGATATCCGCCCAAACAATTGGTTTGTGAAAGAGCACTTGGATACTCCACCACTGGCAAAATATTCTGTGGACTGATTAACCCAAAGTTGAATAGTTTGGGCGAAACACACGACTTCAAAACCCTATCCCTCACTGTGGAGTCTGGAGCAGGAGCATCATGGTGTGGGGCTGTTTTGTTGCCTCAATGGAAAAATGAATTCACAGGTTTATCAAGATATTTTTGCAGAAAGACCTGAGACATTCACAGCAGCGTGGAATAAGTAAGTGAACCCTTGTATTAAATACCTGGCTGACCCTTCTTTTGTAGCAATAACTGCTTTTCTATAGTTTCTGATTAGACGCTCACAACGATCAGGATGAATCTTGGACCATTCCTCTTTACAAAACTGCCGCAGTTCAGCGAGAGTCAGGCGGTGTACTCACTTATTCCTCCCTGTCCTGTGACTGTTTGGATGTTATGGCCAATACAAACATTATGATACAATTTTGGGTGGTATTAGTTTAAGCAGACACTGTTTACTCATTCTTATGATTCTGATGAAGATCAAACCACATTTTATGACCAATTTAGGCAGATCGTTTCAGCGTTCACATATATTATTTCCCACTTTGCAACAATACATAATCATAATTCAAGTTTATATATTGGTAGAATCGAGTATTCAAAATAGAAACTCTTCTAATTTATAAATACTTCTACCAAATCTGTTCCCACTCACTTCGCTGACAACTGTTGGTGGACATTCACATGGAAACTCTCAGCTCTGAAGTTTTGCAGTACCGGCGTCTCGTGCATGTAAATGAAGGGTTCGCAGCAGCAGCAGAAGACCCTGTACAGTCAGTCTCTCCTCTGACTCAGACGCACGGCCTGCTCAGGCACAATGTGGTCTGTGTGCTGCTCCTGCTGCATCCCACCCCACACATGTCTGCCAACAGCCCACTGCAAGGCTGTGCGGAGGAAGTCTGGACTTTATTGGGCTGGGAACAGGGGCCGAGGCCTCGGACAAGGCGGGTTTCGGCACAGAGATTACATACCAGGAACGGCAGGCATGTGAAGGATAATCCATAACTGTCAACATATGGATTCATGGATATCAAAGTCCAGCCCGGTGTCGGTTTGAGGTCGAGATGCCCCGCTCCAGCCAATACAATACAACACGGCGGCACGTCGGCAACGCTGAGGCGAGCCGCGTGGGAGACAATGAGCAGCTTTCGAGAGATTTATGAGCGCCACCGACACGAGCTGAACAGGCGAAAGCAGCGGATAAAAGGCAGACGACCGGCCTCGCAGCGCACTTCGGAGCAGACGGCGGGGAGGAGAGAGAATCAGACTATCGGAGCGTTTATTCTTAGTGGTTGAGGCCATTGACCAGCATTGTTTTGATCCAATTTTTGTTTCTCAAAATCTTCATTCAGCCACACTCGCGTAATGAAAAAGTGCGAGAGAGAGAGAGAGAGAGAGAGAGAGAGAGAGAGAGAGGAGGGGAACACGTTACACAAACAATCCTTTGACTTCTGGGATTCAATTTGGAATACATGTTTTAAAATTAACCCCCCCCACTCCCCCCACTCCCACTTTAATTGAGCACATTTTCTCCAGTTTAGCTTTACCGAAATCTAACAGCTTCCAGACTGGAGTACAGCCTGATAGACCAGTGTAATGCCTCATTTGAAAGCTGAGACCAACAAAACTGATAGTAACTTTTTTGTCAATTTTTTTTATTGGTTTTTGTCCCAAAAAAATTTCTGGTGTTTTTGTTGCTTTTGTATGCGTTTTCATCGCCGTTTTGTCCCTTCCTTTGTTGCTCTTTTATTTATTGCGTTTTTCCCGGCACATTTTTTGTCGCTACTTTGCCGTTTCTTTGTCACTGTGTTGTTGTGTTTTTTTATTTTTTATTTTTATTTTTACAGCTTTTGTTTTTTCGAGAAGCTTTTACATTTTGGGTCATGCCGAACTGGACAAAAAAAAATGCTCGGCACAGGTAGGAGTTAGGAGATTAAGATTTCACAGAAAACACATTTTAAAGGCACACTGCGTAACATTTTGGATTAAACTGTTGCCAAATATAAAAAAAAAAAAAAACATGCTCCTCGGTAATCAAAAAATGGATTTGGATGTGGACCCATAGCCTATAGGTAGCGTTCACGTGACATCACAACATTCTAAAGACCCTATAGTTTAAAATTGAGGTGGAGGGCAACTGAAAATTCAATGGCTGTAACCATAGTAACGCTCAAAATGCAGATTTCTAGTAAATCATTGCTAATTTCTCTGTAATTCCTGAGGCCAATTCACATGAAACAAAAGCTGTCACAAAGTTCAAAGTCATATCTTTCAGCAGATATGAACATATGTTCATATCAATAAAATTATTTCTTCACAAAGGCGTCCAGAAGTGGAGACAATATTCAATAAAATGTGCCTGATGTTGGCCAGTAGAAAGGACTTTCAGCTATAAAATGCACATTTCAGGTTTGTGAATCCAATCACTATCACATGATGATCAGAGAAAACATTTGGACATTTTCTTTTTGGAAATTTCTTTCAAAAACTGTTTCTCTCCCATAGAGTTGTATTGACACCTGCCCTCCAACTGAAATAGAATTCTATAACGTGAACGCCACCTATAGTTTAATCCCACATTTGTCTGCATTTGGTCCACATCTCCATGGAGACGGCCACTGAAGCAAGACAACATGGACTACACTCATGGAGGAATCACATGCATAACACAGAACCCAGCGATCCACCGATTGGAACCGTTTAAGTTGTGATTTCAAATGTGATTAATCTCGCTACTGCTAGGATCCTTTCTCGTGTCGTGGAGGATTTTCATTTGCGATGCATGAACAGAACAGTCCTCCGAGTCCCGTTTTTTATACCAAGAGGATTCTTCAGCACTCTCATCTGAGCCCGGGATTTCCCTGCATATATCGCCCTCTAACTACTTGACATTTTCTCAAGCATTTGAAGCTCACAACAAAGACATCGACGCTAAGCTCTTCAATAAATTATTAATTCCTCTCGGTGCTAAAAAAAAAAAAAAGAAGCAAAAAAGAAAGAAAACCCAGGTGCTCCCAGTGTTAGCCGTCAGCTGCTAAAGTTACAAGTTTGAGCAGGTTTTATTCGCAGATATCGCGAAAAATGTCTGGCGTCTGCTTTTTTTTAAAGATGTGAAACGCGAGTCGAGGAACGTGAAGGAGATCTTCTCTGCAAATTAAAAGAGGCGCATTTGGCCTTTTCAGAACCAGCCTTCGCCCATTTAGCGCTAAAGTAGATAATCTGCAGTTTTGGCAAACGGAGGGAGATTCCTTCCCACAGCTCAAAGCGCACCATTAGAGGCATAATGCCGCCTCTTTAGACGGGAATCTGCATCTTATTTAGCAACACAGAGTCTGGAGTACACGGATGGGCGACAGGTTGTGGAAGCTGGTTTGCGGATACGGATTTTCTAAATCAAATTACTCGCGCAAAATAACACACGCTATGTCACTAAAGGGCTGCATAATATATCGGCAACACATCGTAATTTCATTATTATTTATACCATGGTCTGGGTGATAGTAACGACAAACATTTTGAGTTGGAACTAGTTTCAGGTAAAACAGCTTAAAACGGTGAGATGACTCCTGCCCAGGACTTTAAGATAAAAAGCAAACAGGCCTCAATGAACAGTTTCAGCTTGTGCTTAAACGACTCGGGGCCGTGCATTATACCGTTTTAATGCACTTCGCGGCGTCGAGGCATTCCCGGCTCCGCGTCGTGCATTAAAACTGAATAATCCACGGCTCCTCGTCGTTTACTCCTTACTCACAGCACTGGGAAATTCCTAAATCGACAGAACATTTCTAACTACGCCAATCTCAACAACAGCGAGTGACATTTGCTGCAGCCAAATTCAACACCTAAATAAACACGTACTGGCGCATTTAGTCAATTTTTTAACCACGAATGCACGGAAATGAATCGGTTCGAGGACATTTGTGTGGATTATTTAGAGATTTTGATGATTCAAGTCGCGTTGGTCTTTGGCCCCTTCCCGTAACATGGGGCTGACCGATACAGTAGTCTGGGCCCATAAGTATGGCCCGATATGGCCTAAAATATATATAACGATAACGATATATTTGACGATATCATTGACAATGGACAAATTGTACTACAAAATCCCAGACATCCCAAAATTAATTCAGTGATATTTTCTTCTTCTTTTTTTTTTTTAATGGCATACTAATTTCCTCGCAAATATGATCTACTCAAGCATCCTTAATCTCATTTGACTTTTTAAGCACCTGTCCCCGTGTTCTACAGTCGTGTTTATGCTGCTCTGATAGAGCTGAGCGTAACATGAATTATATCGTGTCCACAACAACAACAAAAAATTACAACGATATTAAATAATTATATTGCAATAACGATATGGCCCACCCCTACCCATAAGCTGCAGTCTGTGGGAGGCTGTTATTGACAGTGTTATCTTCACTATGCATTTCCGCATGTAAAAAGTATGGAGCACAGAAAAATGTTATTCCGTGGTTTTCAGCTGAAACTGACATGGACATGCGAGTTGATCGTAGCGAGCGCCGTGGAAATCAATGGAGTCGGACAGACACAGCCCTATAATATTCTCTCATATTAAGTTTCACAATGTGTTTACACTTCACAAAAACGGCTCAAAGGACTCCGGTTCAGCCACCTCTGTAAAAGCAACACAAGTCCGTGCCCCGTTGATATTCACGACGTGTTCCGGGTCCCCCACGCTCCGACCCTCACACAACGCAGTCACAACCAACCCAATTACTGCAAGAGAATCCAAAAACACAGAGCATTTGAACAGACAGTGAGAAACACTAAAGAGGACACACTAGAGATAAGATAGCGCTCACCCCAAAACGGAAGCAAAACCAGGCCCGGAGCGGAGACACGCATGCACGCTCTTCCCCAACTCTACTTTCTCTCAAACAGTAACGCGTAGCCACCGTCTGATCATAAACAAACTCGTATCGGTCGATCTCTAATCTGGTCGTGAGCGCAATCGCGAGTCGGCGTCGCGAGAAACCGACCCTAGAGACCGTTTCAAAACCCCAAACACATCCCTTTGGCATCGAAGAGTGACATAAAAACCTCGGAGGAATGTGTGAACGGCATCAAACGGCAAAAGGAAAAAACAAAGTGATGTCTTACCTGGGCGTTGTAAAGTGGAGGGAGTCACAGCGTCAGGGGGGAAACCAGGGAAAGAAACAAAAGAGAGAAAAGCAATCATTAGTACCAAGTTTAAATACAAAAGTCACGAGCAGCTCTTTGGATGTAATATCATGGTTTATGTTCAAGGAGTAGTAGTTGAAGTTATGCTGCAATCTGAATAAACCTTTTGCATAAGTGGGGCAGCATTTTTTTTAATATTGCCATACGAATATGGTTAGAATAGTATAGGCCAAATACAGTATATGATGACAGTAGAAATAAATAGAAAAACATGAAGTCAAGAAAAAAGTAACACACTTTGACGACTCCATTCAAGCTGTTCACTTAATTTTTCAAAGATACCAGAAAGAAATGACCACTTTTCCCCCACAAGCGTAACCTACAAAGCTGGCACACTTCCAAATGTCAAAATGCAGAAAAGTGCTCATTACAATGCCATTACGAAGTGAAAGCAATTCACACAAATGTCAAATAATGATGAGGCATTCACCGGGCCTTCACCGCAGCCCTCCCCCCCCGTCCCTTTCTCACTCTGACAACCCACACACACACACACACACACACACACACACACACACACACACACACACACTCAGCCGGCCGCAGCGGGTTGCCAGGTTGTGGTGAAAACCCCAATTAGAAAGAGTGGAGAGCGGCGGGAGGGCGCAGCTCAAAGCGCGGCACATGACAGAGGTGACCCGTTTAAAAAAAAAAAAAGGCACGGCGGCTCCCTGTTCCCACCGCTCTCTGCCTCCTGCCCGCCGGGGTGGACGCATCAAACACACACCCGGGGTCAGGGAGAGGTGGCCTGGCACGGAATATACACGAACTACCACAGAGCTCCTCGAAAAAAATGGAGGCGCACGGAAAATCTTCTTTTTCCACCGATCCATCTGGCGTAAATGGAACCGGAGCAGAAGGTCAATACCGGTTCTCACTGATCGTCATTCTGATTCTTGGCATTTTAGTTTTGTACATTCTTACATTGTCCAAATGACTTATTTTTGGACATGTCGCATTAACCTCTTAGTTCAGCTTTACCCAAATCTAAAAGCTTCTCGACGGGAGCTTACAGCCTATAGGCCCGTGTGTCGCCACGTTTTTGCTTTTTCCATCACTTTTTAGTCATGTCTTTGTCCTCGTTTTCAACACTATTTTGGCGATTTTTTTCAAGAAGCTTTTGGATTAGGTTACTGTGGGGGTTAAGAGATTAATGCATTTTAATGTCACTTGACGCCTTCTCCTGAGAGCAGGTCAATAAAGGATATTTTATTTCTCTAACGAAGTGCAGCAAGTCATTCATTAAAGGAGGTAGTGCAATACACTGTTTCAAGTTCTTTCCCGTCGTTTGTCATATCCTGTCTCACATGTTTATTGTTTTGGTTCAGCAGTCTCTGTACATAGTATATTTTGTATAGTTTGTGTTTTTATGTTTTTTGTAAGATCAACCTGCCAGGGGGTCTGCAGATGGAAATTAGCCCAAGGCATATCTGGCATATCTGGCATTAGTTAAAGGTCCTATATCATGCAAAATCGACTTTTTGGAGCTTTTAACCATGTTGTTATGCTATTTCCTTATCAAAAACACCCCCAGAGTGGTTTTTGGATTCATTCACGCAGTTCTCAGTAATCCTCCTGAATCCTGCGCTCTGAGCAGCTGATCCGCCCTCTCCTGGTAAACGACTGGCATGTTCAGTTGTGTCGTCACAGCGGAACGGAAGTGCTCGACGTCTGTAATCTAATGCCTTACGGCATGATTTTTATTTGTAAAACAATTTTTTTCATTATTTCTGTCGTAAGAAAAAATCAATAAAAAAAAAAAAGAAAAAAAAAAAAAAAAAAGAGGAAGTGCCTGACGCTGCGCTGCCCCTGTACCGAAAACAAACGCTCCCCCTGAGCGTCCGACCGGTCTGAACAGATGGTCATGTCATGTTGCACCGAAAGTTGTGAAGAGGGAGCTTTTTCTAACCTACTCTGGAGTCTGGACACCTGTTCTTTTTTCTTACCTCACGATAATGTCACGGAGAAAACCGCGTTTGGCTGCGAGGACTGGACTTTATTCAACCGTCCTAAAGAAGAGGCCATAGAAGTTGGAATTTCCCTCCGGGATTCAGCGACTATCAGCCAGAATAGTGTTTGTCTGAGCCTGTCGCTGATGGATGCTAATGAACCTTGGCCAGAATCAAAGTGGATTAACTTTTATAACCAGCGCAAATCCCATACTGGAAACATCAGAGAGGTGAGTCGATCAAAATGCATGTTAGCGTGTGTGTGTTAGCCATTTAGCCATGAAGCTGTGTTGCACATGTTAACTCCTTATAACAGCATCATGAAGTAACTTCACTTTTTGCTGTGATATATATATTTCTACTACTACTGCTAAAGTTGTATGAGCGGCGAGAGGGGGCGGAGTTAACTGAATCCAAGCGTTTTGTCTTCCGGGTTGGAAAAATACCTCCAGAAAATACTAATATTTATCACAAAAATGAGTGCTCCGTAGTGGTAGAGGTACAATATATCATATAAATGCCTATACTTTACTTTGGAATGGCTTAAAATAGCATGATACAGGTCCTTTAAATGTTCATTAATATGCATTGTTCCTCCTTTGTCCTAGAGAAAGTAATATATCAACAGCTCACTTACTTTCTCCTATCTAACAATGTGTTTGATACAATCCAGTCAGGATTTAGGCCCCGCCACAGCACTGAGACAGCTCTGATCAAGGTGACAAATGATATCCGTATGAACACTAACGCAGGTAAGGTCTCAGTTTTAGTTCTGCTGGACCTGAGCGCTGCCTCTGACACAGTGGACCACGGGATCTTACTTCACAGGTTAGAAAACTGGGTGGGAATCTCTGGTACTGCACTAAACTGGTTCAAGTCCTATCTCGAGGACAGGACGTACTTTGTTGAAATTGGCAACTGTGTCTCAGACAAAATTGCCATGACCTTGTACAGGCTTCAGCCAATAAACAGCAACAATGTGTCGTACCACAACTACGCAGACAAAAACTGAGATCATTGTTTTTGGCCCACAGACACAAAGACAAAGTGTTATCAGTCACCTTCTCTCTCTCTAACACCAAAAAATGAGGTTAGAAATCTAGGAGTAATCATGGACTCAGACCTGAACTTAAACAGCCACATTAAAGCAATAACATCATCAGCTTTTTACCACCTGAAAAACATTAAGATCAGGGGAATAGTGTCAAAACCAGACTTAGAGACACTCATCCATGCATTTGTCTCCAGCAGGTTAGACTACTGTAACGGCTGCTCACTGGCCTTTCTGAACGAGCTGTTAGAGCTGCAGAACATCCAGAACGCTGCTGCTCGAGTCCTGACAAGAACCAGGAAATACGACCATATTAGTCCAGTGCTCCGGTCTCTGCACTGGCTTCCTGTCACTCAGAGAATAGAATTTAAAACAGCTCTGCTTGTGTACAAGTCGTTTCATGGTTTGGCACCAAAGTCCATCTCTGACATGTTAGAGCCGTATGAACCATCTCGGGCCCTGAGAACTTCAGGGAGGGGTCTCCTGGTGGTTCCAGAGTCAGGACTAAACACGGTGAGGCTGCGTTTCAGTTTCATGCAGGTAAAATCTGGAACAGTCTTCATGAGGATGTGAGACAGGCCTCAACTCTGACAATGTTCAAATCCAGGCTGAAAACAGCTCTTTTTACCCGAGCATATGAAAACTGAAAGTATTTTATCTGCACTCTGGCCTTTTACTGTGATTGATACATTTTTATGTTGATGTTTTATTGATTGATTTGATCCGTTTTCTTGTAATTTTCTGCAACTGTGAAGCACTTGTGTATGAATTGTGCTCTACAAATAAACTTGCCTTGCCTTGCCTTCATCTCTCAAACAAATAAATACATACAATTAATGAATTAATCGAAACTAAATATGCCTGTACAGCCTGATGAAATAAACAAAAATAGAAGGGAAAAAAAAATCACAGAAAATTTCTTTTACAATGTTTCTTGCTTCAAAAACTGAAACCCTGAAATCATTGCGAGAAAACTACAGATAGTGATTCCTTCGGGCGACTGTGTAGAGCTCCTGGAATATCACAAATACGAAGCCATCATTCATGCACAGATCGCCGCCAGCTCCTCCTCGTCCAACTTTCTGCGAGTTCGAACAAAAACTTTGGAAGAGTAGGTTTGATATGACAAATACGCTGCAGGAAGTGGCCCTCATCAAGATGGATGAGCTGAAGGATAATGTGAACGTGGCGCTTTCCAAGTTCACCTTCTAAATGATTTGTATATCTTTCGTTTTTTTGGCGGTTCCCTTTGCCCCATCGCTAAAGAACATGAACGCTAAATGAATGTGCTTTTTCTGTTGTCTCCCAACACGTAAAGCCTTCGGTTTCTGGCAGCCAACAGCCAATAATTAAGTTCACTATGCAATCTAAAATAACAGGAAGCATCGAGTGGGGAACAGTTGGATTGCTAAGCATTTTAAAATGTGGTATCAGCCTAAATGAGCTCACGCCGCTCAGAAGAAGATTAGCGCGGCTTGCTCAAACTTGAACCGAGATAAAACTGCTTCAGAACAATAAATGCATTGTGTTTGGCTTCAAGAGGAAATCCATCCCACTCTGAGATTATCTTCTTTCCTTGTTCTTTCGGCTTTTATCATAACATTGGGCGGCACTCAGGCGTAACTAGTGTGGACTAATCCAGCCACAGAAGATCACACAAGAGCATTGTGACGACCCCAAGCGTGGGTAAATATTAGAGGAGCATAAAACCCAAATGAATATCACCGCCCACTGGCACTTCCAGAAATGTAATAACTGTAACTGACTTTACCTGTACATAAAATATTAAGCGAGAATTGAATAATGGAATATATTAAGCTCTTAACCCCAACCTGATTTGAGCAAATTTTCTCCAATTTGGCTTTACCCAAATCTAAAAGCTTCTTGAAAAAACGAGCGACAAAAATGACACGAAAATGACAAAAGAGCAACAGAAAATGTTCTAATTCTTACATTTTTTGTATTTAAAAAAATTGTATTTTTTTCTCTCTTTCTTTCCTTCCCTTTCCCTTTCCTCTACTCTCATTCTCCCCATATCTCTCTGTCTCCAGACCACTGGGTAGGGTGGTGAAAAAAAAAAAGATTCTAAATGAAAATGTACACATTTACAAATGGCCTAATAAAGAAATGATCACAAAAAAAAAGCAATGAAAAAGATCCATTTAGATGAGTTAGGTCTTAGCTTTCAAATGAGGTGTTACACTGATCTATAGCCTGTAACCTTTTAGATTTGGGTAAAGCCGAACTGTAGAAAATGCACTTGGCGGGGGTTAGGAGGTTAAAAGAATCAAGATCCAATATATTGGTATTCATAATACATATAATACAGAGATGGGTGGGTCAGGAAAGCCAACTCCCTCCACATATTCAGTTTTATGAAAATGTTATTAGCACTGTCACAATAATAATATGTCGACTTATCGTTCAATAAATCACAGATAAACAAGACACTTGTCGTCTACATATTTATTCTAATTTTTCTAATAAATTGTATTTCCTGTTCATCGTGGGATATTTGAAGATACTTTTCAAACTTTCCAAAAGCCTAACAGTCATTTTAAAGCTTATCCCCACCTGAACCAGGCACATTCTCTCCAGTATGGCTTTAACCAAATCTAAAAGATTATTTAAAAAAAAAAATAGTTAAAATGGCAACAAAAATGCAACAAAAAAAAGCAACAAAAAGAGCTGAACTAGAGAAAATGCACTAGGTTAAGGCGGGGGGGTAAGAGGTTATCTTCACTAATACCGTTTATCGCAATACTTCCTGCATTAATATATCAAACATCAGATTGTGTTATTGTGACGGGGCAAAATGCAATATCGAAATCTTGATACAAACAGCAGTGCGAGTTGTAATCCCCATAACAGAAGGATATTACATCATTCGCGGTTTTAACAGGAAGCCGAGTGGGGCGACGCGGTAGAAGTTGAAAGCAAAAGGTCGTTGAAATGTTGGCGTTTAGAAGAAGAGAGGGATTTCCACGCAGCGGTGAGATCCCCACCTTAACCGAGCACATAATTCTCCAGGTCCACTTTACCCCTAACCCAAAAAAGAAAAAAAAGAGCGACAAAAAGCCACAAAAAAAGCCAAGAAAATGAGGATGAAAACAGTGACAAAAACGCAATGGACGAAAAAACTTAAGTGACGACAACACGGCGAGAAAACTATCCATTTAGATGAGTTTCGTAGGTCTTAGCTTTCAAATGGGGCGTTACACTGGCCTGTAGGTTGTAAACTTTTGGATTTGGGTAAAGCCAAACTGCAGAAAATGTGCTCGGTTCAGGTGGGGGTTAAGAGGTTAACATAGCTTTGAATCTTTGAAAGAAGTCTTTTGTATTGGGGGGAAAAGGGGACTCTTTGGAAACAAGATAAAGACTTTTAACCAACGTGTTTAGATCGTGATGAAAACATTTGTGCCGAGATAAAGTTATTGATTTTTCTGTTTTTTATATAATTGTTCGATTGGGACATTCCTTATAATTTGCAAAATCCTAAACAACTCTGGCAACAATACGGGACAGACTTGGCTTTCCACTCATTCACAAGTGATTTGCATGAGCTTCATAGTTTGGCATATTCCTAATCCGAGGTCAATAGCAACAGAAACACTGTAACGCTGGATCCCAAAGCAGTCGCCAAAACGCAGTCTTGCAGCGGCGCGACTAAAAAAAGAACCTCAAAACCAAAGCTCTCGCGTTGTGACAGAAATTTCGTGAAACCAGAGCCGTCTTTTCTTGGAAGCCGCCTGCACCGTGAACCTCCCCGGCGGCGGCACGAACAGCTGCTGCCTAATGACGAACACCCCTCATTCTTTCTCCGCTTTAAATGCCACACCACCGGGCGCTACCACTAAACATCCCGGGCTAGGTGCTGTCACTTAGCACGCGGCGGATGTACACGCGCGGGGGGGGGGGGGGTAATGGCCGCCTTGCACTCGAATGACGCGTTTGAACTGTTTATGGGGCGCTCCGGAGCGAGGGCGCAGGAGGTGAAGTGTCCGCGAAAAAAAAAAAAAAAAAAAAAAAAAAAATGCAGGCGAACATGATGGGGTGCAGGGAAAGGCCAGAGAGAAAAGGTCAAAGTTATCGGAGAGGTTTTGTCAAAAAAGTGCAGGGCAGCAAAGGTTGATTTAGTCAGGACTGGGCATTTTAGCTTTAGCGCGGACATTTTTGGACGTAGCAATAGGCGCTATTTTTCCAGAGCTTTTATTTCAGAGCTAACGGCTAGTATAAAAAATAAATAAAATGAAACTCAAAAGCATTTATACTAAGGACGATAATTTTTAGAGCAGGCGTGTTCAAAATCTTGGTGCTATTTTAAAGCATAACTAAGTAACTCATGCCCCTAGAGGCCACAAGCGCCACTGCAGGCGTCGTAGCATGTTGCGTTTTTTTACTCATTAATTGTCCGTGAGAGTAAATACTACGCTGACAGAAAAGACGAAGGGAGAGAGGGATACTGTACAAACAATTACACAATGGAGATATTTTTTTTCACTCAAACTTGGCTGTAAATACTGTTTAAGTGGTGCTAGCCCGCAGTTAGCTTTGCCCGTTAGCCTGTTAGCTTCTTCTTCGTTATTCTATTAGTGTGTATTGCCCGGGAAAGGGAAAGTTGCAATTGTGGTTTTCTGGCCAGAGACACTGGGGGGGATGCCAGACCCCCCAATCATCCCATTAACACTTGTATTACCCCCAGAGGGACTACGAAAAGGATTTATTAAGGGAACAAGTTACTTACTTGATTTTATATTAACCATCACATCTACCAGGATGAACACGGATGTTTCCTCCAGTGATGTCTTTGCACCAAACGTGCAGATTTTAACATGTCCATCAGTAACACACTGCCTGCCATATAATCTTGAGCTGTTTATTTATTTGATCAATAACACTGTCACTCAAAGGGAAATAACAAGACAGGAAGATCACGTGTCACTCGAGCGCAAATAGCCCATTTACCTAACAAGTAGTGCATCTGAGACTTTGCAAATGTCTAAACGATACAGTTAACCGGTTTTATATAAAGCCCCTATAGACTGGATATTCTGTTGTCCACAGACGAGGCCACATATGCGGTTTGGTAATTGCGACAATTCAAATTGTGATTTTGATGCGCTTATGTTTAATTTACAGCCTTGCCGAATGGTGGGGGGGACAGCAGGCAGAAACATCGTCATTAGTTTTCAGATGTTTCGGAATCACCGCTTGATGGTCGCCAAGTTTGATATTTTCCAAACAACTCTTGTACTTGCGGTCGGTGCTAGCTTCACATTAAACAGCGCATACTTGAACTAAGCCCAGAGAGAAAATGAAGAGAGCGTCTCAGTGAAGGCACCCCATGTCCAATTCATGCCAAATCAATGCCCAAAATCTCAACCATGATCTCAACATAGAAGGTGAAAAAAGAATATTCAACACATCTTCTTGAAATAACATATTGACCGGCAACTATACTGTGTTGGCCAAATCTATGAAAAACATTCTGAACATTAGCAAAGGTTCAAAGTTTATTTGAACAGCAGCATGTGGGTTTTTGCGGGGTCTTGGGTGAATTAAACACAAGCTAAAGTCATGTTTGTCAGTGGCAAAACAAAGAATACGATCAGAAAACAACACGAAGGCCTCAGAGAGCAACTGAGAAAGGTTACAGCGCTACGTGCAAAGTTTGTATTTAAAGGTCCCACTCCCAAGCTCCGACATTACTGACGCTACATGGAATCTATTCTGCCCCATTTGATTTTACTTTTGGCCCTCTGCGAGTGTGCTGGAAAGTTGTACATGTAACGCACACACAGACGGTTTTGACCGACAGCTCGGGCTAGACTGTGGAAAGTACCTGTGATCGCTTGAAAGACCAACTTGGCAAGCACTGGATAAACTGTGCAACATTTTTCCGTTCACACGACATGACGGGGACGGCCGAGTATCTGATACCACAATGTCTGACTTCCATTGCATGACCTCAGTTTCCATCAAGGGAAATACCTTTTTACCAAAACCTCCTCGACTCAAACCAGTGTCTAAAGGTCTTGCTTCAGCATATCATTTCATAAACACTTGGAACATTCCCCTTCTATATATATATAGTATATTTTACAATTATCCCTCATTGACATTTATGGTGGCAGGTGAGGTTGTGGGCTTCATTCCAATAGTCTCTAAAAATCCCCTCAACATTTTATCATCATGTGCTGCTGCCGGGAGAGAGGCAGAATGTGCAGGGCTTCCTTCCTCCCACCTCTTTTTAGATCATTCTCTCTCTCGCTCTCTGAAACGCCCAGGTGTCAGACCACAGGAGCATCTGCGTGGGCAGCACCAGAAGCTCGAGCCGACTCAATTCGCCTTGGGTTTAAAAAGGAAAAGAGGCTGTGCTGCTGCAAACGTCTCTCAAGCAATAAATCACTGCACGTTAAGACTTTCCACTGCAGACTGATACCACAAACTGTTCATAATATTTCCACACGATATAGTAAAGGCTGCGATCTCCTCGTCAAAACATTAAGATACAAAGCAGGGTCTGTTTTTCTGCCGCGTTTACAACTTCGTTCTTTGATGCCAAGTGAAGGTCACCCTACCACAAGAAAATAATTTGATTACCACAGCTTTAATCACGACCGCTTGGTGTTTGACAAAGTGCCAATTGAATGACAATATTTCTACCTTCGAATTGTGTCGTAAGGAAGACGTTATACTCTGCCCGCGTTTGAGCCGGAGGTAGTGATATAGAGGAGCGAGGCCCGAGCGTCCCGTCCACTGTGTGGCTGGTAATGCCCCGCCGTGGGGCTCAGACAAACTTTTAATGAGAGAAGTCTTATCAGTAATGACACTATAAAAGGGTGTCATTTAGGAAGTAGCTCACCGTGTTCTGTTCTTCGCATTATAGAATCTCATTTCAGCGGAATCCTTACAGTGCTATATGGCCTACGATACATTTCAACGGATTTTAATTGTTCCATCCACATCTTCCGCTTCATTCGAGGCTGGGTCCGAGGCCGGCTGAGTGACACAGAACATCCAGAACACCTGGAGGTTAAAGCCATGTTCTCCAAGTGACGAGTCGAAGTGATTATTTTGACAGCGGGCTCCTTGTAACGCAGGCGCGGGGCCACACAGGCCGCCGCCACTTACTCTTGACCCCCCCTGGCCTTTCGTCTGCCAACAGGCTATAGATAGTTGAACATGTCACACTTTCCTTTAATTGTCAGACGCCGCAGCCCCTCTGTCGTTTTTTTAAAATATTCTCCTGCCATAAAGTGGGAAGAGAAGACATAAAACGGCAACAGAGAGTAGAAACAAGTCCCTGTGGTGTGGCTGTGCGTTATATCAAGTCAGAAGTAGACAGCGTCTGGATGTGGAAGGTGAAATCCAGGCCAACAATACGGTTAAGCAATCCAACAGTTCTGACGGACAGTTTAAGACACACAGAAATACAGACTTTGCCCTAAACTAGGCAAAACCATTTCCTTTTTAACTCAAACCCTTTCTTTGTTGCTCACACACTTTGACGGCCAGAACTACAAGTCATTTAGAAGTTTACAAGATTTTCGGTGCAAGGAAACATGAAAACTTGTGTAAAGCCACGAGTCCATCACTCTCATCTTACAATGAGGTTCTAGGTTTAATGTATCTACCAAGAAGGAAGACGTGTGGATTAAACAATCGGAAAAAGCATGGCCAGTCCGTGCCAAAACAAAAATGGCAGCTTACCCAAATCTTTGCTGTGTTTTTGTAAGGTTCGGTGGAGGACCCAGCTTTTAAAAAAATAAACAACATTTCTCAATGTTGTTTACAAGTAAGGTCTCAAATGGTCTCCCCCCCCCCCCCAAAAAAGAGACCAACGAGGAGGTATCCGGGCAAGACTCGCAGCTAAGCCACACACGAGCCAGTGTGATTGGAAAACGACTGCCTCCAGTCTTATTAAAGAACAAGATATTTTATCTACTGGGACAATCGTGTCTACAGTCGCTTATCTCCACATACACACTTAATCATCCTTTATTTTGCTGGCAGAGTCTTATCTTGGCCTCACGCAAACATGCCGAGCCCTACCCTCTCCAGAGCACAATAGTCGGCACAAACAGGAAACCGAGCAAAGCACTTCCTGCCCTTCCTCCAATCAGGGACTTCCTTTCATTTGTGTTTGCGCTGGCAGCATCCTGCGGGGTCAGTCGGCGCCCGGCACAGAGGAACGCGATGCTATGGAAACATCAGACGGCAGGCAGGGAAACAGAGGAGGCAGAGGAGACCAGACAACAGAGGGAAATCAAAGCAGTGCCACGTTACACAGTCAAACCACAAACAACTGCATGTGTGTGAGTGTGCGAGGGAGAGGGGGTTTGTTTCTACAGATCAAGTTTTACAGAGACTTTTTAGTGCCAAGAGGAGATGATTTCACCACGCCAGATACAAGCAGCAACCAAATAACTGTCTGAACGTATAGTCAATAGTTTATTTGCTTTGTTGGACAGAGCATGTTCTCTAACACACATACACTCAGACTGTTATCCTCTGGGTTTTCCTGCTGTTGGTTAGAAATGGTTAGAATGAGATCAGCTGACGACCTGAACGTCTGAATGACCAGGTTATTCTTCTTCCCTGATGGCACGGGCTTAATCCAAGATCACAACGATTCATCGGGCTCACGTTGTGAAAGAGTGGTTCAGGGATTGGCCACAACAGAGTCCAGATCTTAACCCCCATGAGAATCTTTAGGATGTGCTGGAGAAGGCGTTTCACAGTGGTTACACTCTCCTATCATCAATACAAGATCTTTTTACATAGAGAAGATTATTGACACAGAGCAAATGGTTAAAGTGTGTTACCTCTTTTTTTTTTGTCTACTTTTTTTTTGGTCAGGGGGGCAGTGTATGTGAAATTTAAATGACTTTTTGGGAATCTGTGCCTCCTCTTCTCTCACCATTCTGACTTTGTTTTAAAATGTGCGATAGTTGGTTTGGTTTTTAGAACGGAATTTCAGAACACACACTTTATCCAAATAAAGATTAGTCACTGACGAAGCTTCTAGTAACATCCACACCACTAACTACCATGTACAGACGATGGCTTAAGAGCTTTTTGGAAAACGCCTGAATACAAACATCACGCAAGGTATCACAATTGCAAAAAAAAACTGGAATAAAAATACAGACATAAAAAGTACAGACAGAAAAGTCAACTCTACCGTTGGCGTACTGAAAACGCTTGACCCAATTCCCACAGCATTCTTCTAGAAACCAAGTCGCTGCGTTGCGGTAAGAAACGGTAAACCCGTTTTGCTTTGATCTTGAAAATGAAAACAAATAATTTTTATGCATGAACGACAGCGAGAGGCATTTGTAGGTCGAGATCACGGCGCTGACCATGTTCCACGCGCTGCATGTTAGGCCTATGGCTCGGTGTAGAAGTCCCTCGCATAGGTGTGTGGCATCCTCAGAGAATCAGCCACTGATTTTCTAATAAGGCACTGGTCTCGAGACAACAAGCCTCCAGCATGATTAATAACCGCCATAGCCCCGTCTGAGACAAAGCTTAATAAAGTCGGGAAAATAAATTGGACGAGGCAATATAATCGAGCGTTTTTACACACATTACATCGAGTGTGTCAGTCAATAAGTCATCACGTCGAGGATAGAGAGCCGGCAAGTGCCCAAAACGGGATTTTTGTAATGAATGCCTCCTATTAAAGTGTATTATAGTGTCTTAACAGTGTCTTCAGGGAGTGCGCACTTAATTATTGTGAAGCCAATGTTGTTAGCGAGCCGTGGTTTGGAAATAAACAACATTTCTTGCCAGATGTCCCCATGGTGTTCTGACTAAAGGTGATACAAGGTCACAGATAAGCCGTTACACATATTTCAAATGGGTTACAGAAGCAAAACATAGCACATCGTGAGTTGGGTCATATCAATACAGAGTGTAAAGGGATTGTGGGTTGTTTCGACAAGTGGAATTTGCACATGATCATTGAGTTACTGTAGACTGTTCTGTTGTTCTTCTCACCTTAGAAAATGGGCGTTTGCTTTTTGAATCCATAGGTTCCAGTTATTGACGCCAATAGGGCCAAGAGGGTTTTTTTCCACAGGCGTTAACTTACATCTTTAGTCCAATCCAAGAAGAAGAGGAAGAAGTTCTGACCAGAATAATGAACACATGAAGGTATTTCCGGCCGCTATGAGCTGCCGTCGGTTGAGGAAGTCGAGATGGGCTCATATTTTTAGAGCGCATTGATGGAACGTCTCCTCTTAAGTCTACGCGGCGGCGCACTTAAATAGACCTCAGCGGCTCCAATTGAATAAGGAGTGCATTAGCGCTTCCTGTTGTTGGTTTCGCCTAACAGTCTGTGCACTCTCCTCGTCTTCTCAGCAGGACGTCGCCGCCGCACGGGGGCTTCCGGCGGTAACGTGGGCGACCGGTTTATTAGAAGCACCGAACAATGATCTCGGCACATTTGCTCCACAAGACGCACTGACAGGGCACGCATGTTAGCTCAACGGGAAGATGCCGGGACTTGGTAAATATCGGCGCTTGGGGCTGGGTATTGTAGCAGGGAGCGCATCCTCCATCTTCATTTGATAAAGCCCAGATGTAGACGTGTAATCAAGAACCTATTTTTTTTCACCCATGTAGTTGCTCAACAGCTTTTATGTTTACTTACTTCCTGTCTAGCAATGGTGCTCACAACAACCAGCCATAATGTTCAATTTATAACATTTAATCCGGCACCTATAGACTTGAGTGATACACATTAACATAAAGCATCCATCCATTTTCTTCCACTTGTCCGTTGCCGGGTCGTGGGGGCAGCTGTTGGAGCACATAGCACCAGCCCCTATGGCTCCTCCTGCAGGTGGTGGGTCCACAGAAGGACGGCCTCATGGTTCTAACCCGGCCTGTTGGTCTCTCATACCATCCATGCAGAAACTCCATAATTGCCTGAAGCAGCCCTCGAGTACCTTCCCCCCCTGGCAGATTTCTCGATAAACTCTGAACCGTCTCCAGCTCAGTGCCCCGGAAAAGCCCTCGGATCATCTCGGACAAAGAGAGGAGGGACGAGATGGTGAAGGCGCTCCAACTGCCGGGAGTCATTAGAGACCACTGGCAGGTCCAACCCAACGCATGACCTGCTCTTCTCTCTCCACCTTCCTCCACAGAGGCCAGACCTCCTCCGATGCCTGGTCAGCACCATATACCGTCTGCCGCGCTTAATTCGTCCGCTCCATATGCCCCGCGATGTGCAACGCATCGGCGAGCAATCACCTCCGCAGACCACGCCGCCGTGCCTGCCAAAACACACTCGAATCCGGAGGAAAATGTCGGAAAAGTAGCGAGGTATCTGCCAGGAGAAACAAACTTGACTGGACGTGAACCAAAGAGGCACATCTGTACTTTCAGCTCAAGTGCAAAAACCTTTTATTATAAAAGACATTATTCAGACTTTTAAAAGGAGTTTGGCAGCTTAGAACTGGTATTTCACATTTTATAATCTTAACTACGCTGCCTTGCCAAAAAAATAAAAAAAATAAAAAAGCAGCCCACACACTCTTCATTGGAGCACCTTTAGCATTGATTACGGCACACTGTTTCTGTATTTACTGTGTGAAAGTGAAAGCTCAGGCGTAATTGAGCTTAATGAATTTACACAATTCTGATATTAATGCACGAGGGGGACAATGAAATACCAAGTTTCCCGCTGAAGGTCATAATAATCATCTTCAAATTGAATGCAAAATCTGCTCTTTTCCCTCGAGCGGTGAATTGTGGCCACAGCCGAAGCCATTGGTATCATTGCTCCAGTTGTTGATAATTAGTTTAAATGTCAAGACGGATTTCTCCATTGGGGCTTTAAGTCGATTTATAAAAGTCCAGCTCTTAACGAGAGCCGAGAGCTGAAGCGGTAACATATGGTCAGTCTCGGATGAATGCCCTTCTCGCTTTTGATTTTTTGATTCAATTAAACTGGAAAACATGACATATTGGCTCACCTTCTGGGCTGAATTTCACTTTTATTTTGTATTTATTCTAATGCTAATGCTAACAGACGAAAGAGCCAAGGTTGACCAAGTTGGGAGGATTTTGATTGACAGTTATGGTAATAGCTTGTGCCGATGCTTACACATTATCAAAGCCACGATTCCAAATAAAAATAGCACTCTTTTTTAACACTATACACTTTTGTTTCACGTTTTAGTGTTAAGAGGCTGTACCCTAACCTGGAAGGAGCATACATTTTTAACTAAAGCGAATTCAAAATAAAGCTAAAACAGTTTACTATTAAACCAGGCAAGCGCAAGTAATGATATGAACATAGCTGCATTGCTATCTTAAAATATGTGTTTTCTGATACTAAAAGCTGATATTGCATCATACAAGCTCTGCAAGACTGTCAGTTGTCAGTGAAACACAGTCACCTTCCAGCTAAAAAATACATACATAATTTAGCTGTTGCTCCATTTTGCACCCGCGGAGCAATTGATGATTGACGGCACAAACAAGCAACTAACGTCTATCATTTGAGAAACATCTTAAGTGGTCATTTACTGCACGTTTAAGCCAAATAAGGTTGGCATCAGGAGAGTATTCAGAGTAAAACCAGTGTGAGACGCACCAATCCTTTTTTTTTTTCAATCGATACAATACAAATACCAGTGCCGACTGATTGGCTTAACCCAGTGATCACCAGGGGCCTCCGGGCTTTTATCTGGCCCGTGACAATCCCAAGAAGTCGTCTCTTGTTCCATCTTTACATTCACAAAAGCCTTTGGCCATAAATGATGTTAAAAATGCTCCGTTTACGTTATATTATAATATATAATATTACTAGATTTAAACCATTTAAGACTGTATTAGACTGTACTCCAAAGCACCTATTCGTTGTTTCCCTTCCATCATTTCCAATGAATTTCCCACTTCAAATAGCCAATGGGTGCTGCTTAGCTAACAAGTGGCCAGTCCTGGGTTTCAATTTAATCCTTGAGAAAAAACAGGCCAGAAAATAAAGAAACACATTTATCCATATCCACAATACAATAATCACATTTCAACTATATCACTTATTCAAGTCATTCCTTGTCCTACTAGGAGCAGACAGCCACTGAATCGCACCAAAAAAGGAATTTGATTAAAGATTGATATTCCCTGATTGAGACTGTATGGGCAGCTCACTAGATTAACGTGAAAAATTCATTAAAAACTTCCCACATTCCACGTGGGCGCCTCTTTATCCTGCGCGGAGAGCTCAAAGTGGCTTTTCAGCAAATGTAAATCCTTTAAAAAACGTGTCAAGTCCAAGTGTCGGTGTCTGTTTAAAAAAAAAAGGGATTGGTGATGAGCAACGTCAGCTGCGGGGAGATCAAAAGGGTCTACAGTGGTGTCTTCTGTCAGTGCACGGCGGCGGCTGTCCCAAACCCCCTCTGACCCCACATTTCACCTTGTATTGAAATAACACTGAGGTCCATTGATGTCCATGCACAGCTCCTGCCCGCTCTGGTTTAGGTTTGGCACCAGAAGAAACACACAAATGACTGTTTCAGCCAAAGGTGATTTCATTTAGGGCTCTCAGGGCAGTAGCAGTGGATAGAAGACACAGGAGATATACTAAACTAATACAAGAACCATTTCCAAACAACATTTACAGAGGCTCCAGAGTGCATAGTTGGCAGGTTTTAAACATAAGAGACTGATAATACTTAATTAGTTGTTAAGAATAATTATATCTCCTAAGATCCCGCACTTTTAAGTCCGCAACCTCCAAAATCACTCAACAAACAACTTGGAACACCCTTCTGTTAAATATAATTTAGGTGCAAAACATTTAAAATCTGGTTTAGTGATGTTAGTAATGTAATAATTTCACTAAAATACGTTGTTTGCAATCAAAATACATCAAATTTAATGTCAGAAATGTCCCAAAAAAAAATATTGTCTCAAATTCATCTTGTGACCCCCACTTCAGTGTCCCGCGACCCCCACTTTGGGAACCACTGTCCTAACTTCAACTGCAACCGATTCTTGTCGTGATCTCAAGTAACTGCGATCTCACAACTCGCTGGAGATGACGTCCCGCAGACCTCCGTGCACGGTCCATGTCAGGCCTGGTTTAGGCTGCACCGCAGGAATGTCTCTGGCCCGTATCCAGCCGCCTTTTCCCTGGACATGACCTTTGAACTTCGATCCCCTGCCCGTCCCGGCTGTAGGCAGAAGCGGGCGGGTTATGGGGCTGTGACCACCTGCTTCTTCTCCGATCTAATGACCTCCCCATACACTACCAAACAAACACACACACACGCCCCGGTGCATTGTGGGTCAGTGTGGACTGTCACGGTCTGTGGTCGCGGTAAACACGGCGGCGGAGCCGAACCGCACACGTCAGCGCGTCCTACCTGCCCCACCGAGGGCGCAACACAAACAGGCCACTCTCGGAGGAGTTAAGAGGCCTGTCAAAAACGGTTTCCATCCATTAAATACAGTAACTCCTTAAGGCTCCAAGTCCAACCGATTGTTGGAGGTTCAAAGGCACGTTACACATCGGTTCTTAAGCTAGAAAAAAAGAAAGACTTGATAAAGCAGGATAAACTCGCCAGCATTTCTCAATAACAGTCAAACACACCTGAGGCACACTGCAGCGAGAGAAAATAATGATTCCTCTATCGGTGCATGGCCAGCGTTTCAGCGCGACAATGTCTCTTTATCTAAAAACAGCCACGCTAACTTGTAATTTGCATAATATACATGCACTGTAAATGGAAATGTCTACAGACTGATCCTAAAGCAAGAGCTTGGTTCCACAGAAATGTACGAGTTATACATTTACTCAAGTTACATGAAAAATAAGTCCTTCTGTGGACCCACCACCTGCAGGAGGAGCCATAGGGGCTGGTGCTATGTGTTTTGGGCAACTCCAACAGCTGCCCCCACGACCCGGCAACGGACAAGTGGGAAAAAATGGATGGATGGATGGACATGAAAAATAAAATAAAAAAACCTTGTGTAAATGGGCCAGTGTTGTATTTATACACATGTAACTCATGGTGGCTACTTACATCACGCGTCACTCTCCCGAAAAAAACCCCGGTCCTGTGTTTTCGTTTTCAACCACGTGACCTGCTAGGAAAAGCATGACATCATGTGGCCTGTGCTAACCTTAGCCACTTGGCACGGCGCGAGGAATGGCCACCAGCGTAAAAAGGGCACTTGGAAGCCTTCTGAAAATAAACACGAGCGGCATAAAGCGCTGTGACTAAGCGGTGCGTGCGGGGGACGCCGTGCGGGGCGGCCCAGGGGGGAAATTACTATATAAACTTTATGGCCAAGTCTGGAGAGAAATTGGACAGGTGGCAGATTTTGCGACAGGAATGATATCTGGCCAAACTAATAATGCCAAATCGCCAAACAAGAGCTTCGCTGCAGTATACTGTATGATCTTCATCAAACATTTATTGCAGACATGAGGTCCAATTAAAAAAAACAATGCACATAGACGTTTACTGTATCAGAGTTCAGTCAGAAGCTCATACTCTCACAGTATTTGAGCCGACAAATAAATCTGCACATTAGTATTGAAGATATCTGACATCTGACCAGGACATACTGTGTCAAGCAGGATCAAGGTATTTGCTGCCAAAGACTTCTTCATCACCGTCTTAACACTGTTGGTTAGAAAATGCAATATTGATCTAAAACGGCTGAAACTAAAATATCCAGCATTTCCGCTGCTCAAAGCAACCGACTGTAGTGAAGCTACTGACGAGGGCTTCCATTTCGCGATGAAAGGATTACGCTTAGCGAGAGGCTGAGAGACGAGGAAAGCGCTCCCAGGATACGTAGGACCTCGGGAGTGTTTGTGGAGGAGGACGGCCACTTGAGAGGATTCAAAGATTACTGAAAGATGCACTAGCCGCTCAGAACGCAGCTCAACACTGTAACATGGGGAAAATCTCTAGAAAGTGAATTTTACACAATACCCCCCATTTAAGTAAAGTATTATTACTGCATAAGGCTCACAGTAAGAAACAGCTCATACTCATAATAAATAATAAAAGTAAAACCACCATAACAGCAGAGCATACACAACATATAGAGTGATTGGACACTATAGCCAATTACTGTCACACTAATTGGCTATAGTGTCCAATTGCAAACCGCACTCTCATCCTCTTACGGCTCTTCCCCCCCCCCCCCCACTCATATTTCACTCTCTACGGACACATTTTTTTGCGCCAAACTACATGTGCCGTGAATTGCATGAAAGCAGCGTTCTCACATTATCTGCCGTAAAAAAACACCTTTGAACAAACGCACACGGCTGGAAAAGTGCGGCAGCGTTTTTGAGCAATTGGCTTAAAAAAAAAAAAAAAAAACACAGTGTGCCTCATCACAGGCACCGGCTCGAATTTCTCCTTCGACTCGACGAAAAAGTGGGAAGGCAAGAAAAAAAAAAAAAAAACTCGAGCAGAGGAGAAAATTACTGCTCTCCATGTCGGTGTCTGCTTATGTCATGGGGATCGGCGGACCACGTAGCATTAGCTGCGCCGCTTCAGCGCCCGCCGACAGCGAGACTTGGAATTAGCAGCGTGCGAGCGCGGCTTGAAGCGGTTACATCACCGCGCAGAGAGACAGAAACCTATGACACAGCGGGCCGCCCGGTTTCCGCTAACTGAGGAGTACAGCAGTCATCAGAAAGACTTTAGGGGGAAGAGAGGGGAGGCGGGGACAGCAAACACACAGACATCTAGTACAACGCTCGAATCGAACAGGTCATTTGGAGACGTGGTTATTGTTATAGTCAGATTCAGATTATTTTTATTCAGACATTTAACAGATAACGACATAAATAAACATAACGTCTGAAATGGAATAGACAGAAGCTAAAGCTTATTGCGCCTGTCCCAGTGTATTTACAAAACAAACAGTAAAAGCTGCCAATGTCTTATGCATACAGTTATACCATTTTTGTCATAAAGAACAAAGAAACAAAATCTATCATCTTAATTTTGCATCCTTAGCATCCATTCTCATGGTATTTTTTTATAATTGATTTCTTCAAAAGAATTTTAAATTGAATTAGTGTTTTACAGTCTTTTAGCTCTTGGTCCAACTCACTCCACACATTAATCCCAACAAAAGAAACACAAAGCTGCTTTGCACTCGTTCCCACATGTTTTTTGAAACATTTCTTCCTTTCGGAAATTATAAACGCAGTCTCGTTTTTGGAACAATCCCTGGATATGCACAGGTAACTTGTTATAGCTTATGTTATACATAAATTGTGCTGTTTTAAACTCAACCAAATCCTTCAATTTTAGCGCTTTTAGTTTAAGGAAAAGCTCGTTTGTATGTGCCCTGTAAGCCACTTTATTCACAATGCGGATCGCTCTTTTTTGAATGATACTTATTGGATTTAGATTGGTTTTGTAAGTGTTTCCCCAAACTTCTAGGCCATAGGTCATGTACGGGAGAACCAGGGAACAGTATAAAATATATACGTTTTTTTCAGTTAAGAGTTCTTTAACTTTAGATATTATTGCAAGGGATTTACATAGCTTTGCCTTGCTAGTCCGGATGCTGCCAAGTGTTACTCCAATACAAGTAAAAGTAGCCAATTCAAGTTAACGTTGCTGTTCATCTTGCTTCCAAGTCTTGATTTAGTTGTCAATTTAATGAGGTCAATTTGAACTTTTAGTCAATCACTCCCTCCCCTCCTTGGGAGGGTCTTGGCAGCGCCGTCGCTCAAGGGCACGAGTGGCAGCGCTCTCCCATGGCCTAAGCCCCGCTAAGCCCAGAGAGAGGCCACAGCAGCTCCGCACATGGGGCAGCTGCTTTAGGCGGACAATGGCACAAGGTCAGAGTCAGGCAGACAAGACGGTCAAGGGGGAGGGAGCGTATGAAGGTAAGGTTTGTGTCATAGTTAAGGGATATTTCAGGATTTTTTACATAGGGCCTCATTTCCTAGTTATCCAGAGTGTTGTTGATGTTGATGCAGTTCTTACATTTGAAGAGTCTAGTGGCGCTAGGCTAGGACAAAGGGGTGCAGCTAGTGTCTCCTGGGTGAGAGAGGAGACAGAGACAGGGACTGGCGGTGGCTGTCAGCTGGTATTACAGTAGACAGTTCCCGATGTGATGTTATGACAGGTTTACTCACTGTCCGCAGGGCACACAGAGACACATCATTAGTGAGAGTGGGAATTAGCATGCTGTAAAACCTAATGTTGGCTTTCTTAGTAATGATGCACTCTCAGTGGAGACGGGGGGGTCTGATCTATTCCTACAGCAGAGAGATTGCACAGAGAGAGAGAGAGAGAGGAAGCTAAGCATTTGCCCACCCACCGGGCCAGATCGAACTCTAGAGCACCGTCATGTTCCCTGGCAAGACGGCAACCACTGTCCCTAAGACCGGAAATCTGCAAAACGGAACAGGGAAAGAAAATGCGTCTCTTTTATATTTGTGACCTTGAATTGAGTCCCATTGCCATTTCAGACTAGTTCTTTACAGAAGACTCCCGGCCTAAAGTGGGCCCGAGACATCCCTTGGACCCTCTTTACGATCCTCAGTTTTAGCCACATCTGCCCTCACTAATGTTTTTTCCGGCATAGTCTTACAAATAAGGAAACACATTTTCTCGGAATGTGTGGTCCTTCAAAAAATATATCTCTACCGTTTCCCAAACAGTTTAATACAAGTTTCATCCCATAATGGACCAGAGTTTAGGATTTCCTTCGATGACTCCACACTTTTGGGTGGTTACTCCCCGGAGCCATGTCTCCCTCACCCACTGTGTCCTACATTTGCTGTAACTGATCCAGTCAGGTGTGCTCTGGGACTCTGCAGGCAAACAAATGGAGCCTATATCGTTTTAAGACATCAGGACAATCATCATAGGCGCCGATCCCGTGGGTGCTCCGGTGCTCGAGCACCCAGCCAAATCTTTGAGCACCCAGGCGAATTTACCTTGAATTCACAAAATGTCCAATTGAATAAAACAAGCGAATAATTAAAACTGTACTTCTCTCTCGCAACAGTCAGGCGCGGGTCCTACCATCATATACAAATGTGAATGTGACACTAAGCACTAAGTATCTGTAGCGTGGTCGAACGGTAACCTCGCCTGACTTTCATGCCAAAGGTCCCTGGATCGAGATACCCCTGTGACGATTTTACTTTCTTACAAATTATATTGCTAATACTTTATAGAAATAGAATTCAATCGGGCATATTGTTTTTCTATAATTCCAATTCATACGTCTAGGGAAAATATAATTTGGGCACGCGGGCAGTGTGTTGCTAGGTAAAAATCTTCACTGTCAAATCCTTGATCTCATTATCAACATGATGCTCCGACGCCGTGTACGTAACTTCGGCCAAAAACAAAGCTCGTTTGCCGCCAATGGGCTAATGACCAAGAAGCTAATAAAACGCACTAAGATAACAATGGACAGATTTGTAATTAGAAAGAAATTGCATTTATCAGAAGATTCCACCAGCGAGGAGACTGTCTCCATTCATTATGAGACGGCCTCTACAACTACTTCTAGTGCCAACAATGGTGAGTTGCGCGCAGCGCACCAATGCATGTTTATTGCTTTCTCAAAAAATAGCCTCAGTCTATAAGATGATAGTAGACATTGCCAAGTAGCTTGCATTTCTGTTTAGGTAAATGTGAGGCGGTGTGCGTCACATGACAGTACCGGCTGACTGAGCACCCACGGGGGAAAACATAAATCGGCGCCTATGACAATCATAGCCAGCGGCCCCTGCTTTCTGACAGTTTTGTACAGCACAGTCAAAAGAACTCTATACTCACTAAGAGTTTTGTCCACTGTGTAGTTGTTGAGAACCTTGAAAATACAGCATCCTATTTGGTACTAAAATTGCCACACTTGACCTCTTTTCATGGCACATATCATATTGTCAACAAAGGATGGGAGTCCATTTCCAGGTATGAATGGGTAACCATTAGCCACTTAAATCACGAAACAAAAGCTGGATATCCATTGTAACAAAAGATGGTTGCTAAACAATGTGGAAGCTATAAATAGATTTCAAACCTTTGTACTTCTTAGAAATGTTTTTTTTGTTCTCATTCAACTATCACCAATATGATGTTATGCTCAGGCTGAAATGAACTACACGCAAATAACATTATTGAGGCACCTGTTAAAAGGAGGGGCATAAACGCGTTTGGCAACAAGGGCACATTCTGTTTTATAACGTTGTCTTCGAACTTAGCAGCAGCATATTGTAAAGACTAGGCCAGTCGGTCTCAAACTGTGGTTTGTGTAGGATGTCGTGGTTTCCTGGTGTAGCCTCAGGATCCATCTTCAACGTATCATTTCAAAACTTCGAGTACGAATATTTTGCAGTCTGACCCAGTTTTTATTATACTGCATAATATCAAAATACAATCTTTTTTCATTTTGTCCGGCCTATTAAAGCATCAGGCTGACTATCCAAACAAAAAAGAAATGAATATATCAACACTGCTTTTCAGCAAACTCCTGCAACCCACTGAGAATGATCCAGCTGTTGTGAAGCACTCCTTTAATACAAGTTTAGGTCTACTTTAGTTTAACCTTGGATTTGTCTGTGTCTAAATGTTTCCCATTTTTGCATCGAAAATGTCACTAAACACGGCAAGAAACGGAGTCAGCAGCAGCAGCAGTTACCTGAGGCTATAAAAGCTGCCATCACATTGTAATTTCAGGTCACACTGCGGCTCAAACCCCTCTGGCACAAACCACACCTATTGTTCCCAAAAGCTCTTGGCCGCTTCCCATTCCTCCCATTCATTCACACATTCCGTATCGTCAGTGTTCAAGACTATTCAGCCGTGCCCCGGCAGGCTGCTTCTATTCTTGTACTGTAGCGCTTTCCACATTGACTGGACAAATAAGTGATCACATGGGTCATTTATCAAAAAAAAGAAAGAAAAAAGAAATAAATGTCCTGCACCTAAACCTCAGCAAGCGCCATTTGTCTTTGAGTAAAAAATCGCCACAGGGAATCCTCACCGCCAGCAGAGAGCAGCAACAAAAACTGCTGTCGGAAGTGTCCAACCGAGGGAGGCGGACTAAATGCTTCCCAGAGTTACTGACTGGACTTTTACAACCGAGTGGTTCTCCAACTTCATTTCAACTTCTAAAAAGGAGCAGACCAGCAGAGAACCCCCGAGTCCAACCAGATAAGGCCCGAGCTTAATAACCATTGCAGTATTGCTTTTGCAAAGAAAATGAAATTTGCTTTTCATTACATTTTGGGTTTGTTGGGTTTGTTTTCAGTATGCATCGTAATGTATCTGGATCTCCCTGCTGCCGTTGTGGTACGCCGTCATTGTGTCCTTGGGCAAGACACTTTGCAAGATTCTAAATTGTGTTCGCGTACTCCATGTCCAGTTTTTCCACATCCAGATCATATAGGTATAGAATAATCGCCGAATACAGAACCTCACAAACCTGTCCCAATGTTCACATTCGAGTGCACAGAACAACAATAACCACAACTGCACCACAACATAACACCTACTCGCTGTACAAAGGTATCATACCACACGACCGAAGTGTTTTTTCATGGCTTGGCATCCAGACACACATTAAAAGGAACAGACGGCGCTGCTCCAAGAGATTGATCTACAGCAAAGGCAGCCCTGAAGTAGCACTGAAGCTTCAGGCTTTTATTTTTTATTTTTTTTTGACACACTCGGAAACACAATGTCCTCCCCCAAGTCCGGCCTCCGACTGAAACACGAGAGCAGGCAAATTCAGAGTAAAATGTTGTATAAATTGCCCCCCCAGAGCCCATGTGCTGCCTGCAGTGAGAGGTAGACTTGAGCTGTCGGAGATATTCAACAGCCAGAGCATTTTACTGCAGAAGAAAATGGACGCATTTTAACATCTGCGTTTGTTTCTTTGTCACATTGCCGTCTTGCAAATGACTCAGCCTGCAGAGACGTATTCATCATTGGTTGACCTAAAAATAAAAAGTGAGGTGGGGAAAATACAGGCCCTTCACCTGCGAACACCGCCCAAGAAAAACAGCAACATTAAAAAGGGCAAAAGTCCAGTTTTAGTCATGAGCCTTGTTGTTGTCCTGTTTTAGTGATTTTTTCTTTTTTCTTTTCCAAATTCAATTGAACGTACTGTGTTGAAATGGTTTGATATCACAATAATAATGTCCGCAATATGGAGCAAAACATTAAAACCTATCATTTATTTAAAGTGCAAACTAGAAAATAGCATTATGCACTGGAAAAAGAATCTTCCTCTAAGGAAAGAAAATACATACTTTTGAAGTTTGAGTAGATTTGGTCAGATCAGATAAAACCTCTTATGTCCAACGGAACCAGCACATTTTTTCTCAATTCAGATTATTTTGTATCATTTCAGGGGAAAAAGAAATGATTAACCTCTTAACCCCCACCTGAACTGAGCATATGTTCTCCTGTGTGGCTTCACCCAAATCTAAAAAGGTAAAAAAACAACAACAAAAAACAACATAAAAATGGCGACGGAAACAAGCATGAAAACGCAACAAAAACGTGGCAATAAAGCGACAAAAATGTGCAGAAAATAACAACACAAAAATGCGACAATAGGGCGACATCAACGCGACCAAAAAGCAACGAAAAATTACAAAAACACTTCAAAAATTTGATTAAAACGCGGCGAAGGTCTTGGCCTTCAAATTGCTCTCCAGTCGAGAAGATTTTAGATTTGGGTAAAGCCGAACAGGAGAAAATCCCCTCAGTTCAGGCATTAACGTGGGATTACACGCCTTCCGTCGGCCTCAGCGTTCAAACTGACTCAAATTCAACTAAAAAATCTTTAATCGAGCAATTTTAAGACGATGATTTATCTCATTTCTCCAGTGTAACTATTTGTGGCCATGTTGCACCAGATTCACTATTTGAAATTGCATATATTTATACCAGGGGTGTCCAAAGTGTGGCCCGGGGGCCAAATGTGGCCCTCAGACCAATTTTTGGTGGCCCTCTGCTTTCTTGCTGAATCGGTGCACGTCATCAGAGAGGGCCCTTTTTATTTGAAATGTAATCATTCTACACAATTCTAACACAACTAACATTTGATTGTGAGACAGAGCTGGCTTAAAGGTTTAAAGCCTAAATAAAAGGTATGGGACACAATTTAAACCTCTGCTAGTCAAAGGTTTGGTGAAACTAACCACCGATCTATGGCCCTGCACCCTGTGTACGCTTCAATATGTGGCCCCCCCCCCCCATGAAAAAAGTTTGGACACCCCTGATTTATAGGTTTCACGGCCCTAAAATCGGATATGAAACCCAGACGCCGTGTGAGAACAAAAAAGAGGAACTAAGTCTGCTGCTGATCCATTTCAACTACCTCCATAGAAATCTTGACGGCAAAATTGTTCGGTAAAATTCCCAATCAGCGAAAGCGCAGAACTGCCTGGTATTTTCACAAACCTCTGCAGTCGTCGCACCGTTGCCAACGATAAGAACGGAGCCGCACGCCACTTTGGCAGTTTATTAAATTAGAAACACAAACCGCTGCCAAACGTTGCATCTTTGGAAACCCACTTTGCATTCACTTCCACTCGGGGATAATGTTATGCATTTTTCCTGTCACTTCTCGTTTCGTGGCGCGCGGCAGATCGAGATTGAGTTACCACTTTGCGGAAATTTGAATCGCAAATGCCTGCGAGGACTGGGGCTGTATACATTTCCAAGCAAGATTGGAACAAGCAAGAAACTTAATATTGCTTTCAAAATGAAAATCTTGTGAGGGTCTGGTTTTATTTATTTATTTATTTTTGGAACTCCCGTCGAAAGCTCTGGCCAGAATTAGCTTTCAGGTGGGCCTGCAGGTAAAGCAACTCCGAAACAATGCTAACCTTTAGTAACACTTGAAAGTCTCTCGGTCCTGCAAAATGTGAATGAGCAGGAAGTGAAGCGCAAGATAATTATATCACCGATGCTGAGAAGATTTTACCCACAAGTACGTGTTTATCCACAATGACCATTAGCGTGATTTCCCTTCTAACCAACAGGCAGCCAAGTGTGTCAAAGAGCAGCAGGGCATCACAAAACTCCCCCCCCCCCCCCCCCCCCCCTCAATGGGAGGAAACGTTCAGAATCAGGCAATGACGCAAACGGGGCCAAGCATTGGGATGAAAGTCGTACATGTTTTTAGTTCTTACTTGGAACTTGCTTCATTTGAAAGCTAAGACCTACACAACTGATGGTACCTTTTGTGTTGCATTGTCACATTTTTTAAGCGTTTTTGACGTGTTTTCGTAGTTTTTTGTTGTAGTTTTTTTTTTCTTATGTTTTTTTGTGTGTGTTTTTGTGGTTTTTTATCGTGTTTTGGTCATGTTTTCGTCACATTTTTGCCACCTTTTTGTCATTCTTACATGGCTTTCTTTTAGATTTTTTTTTGTTGCTTTTTCATCATTATTTAGTGGTGTTTTTGTCACATTTTGAACGTGTTTTTGTTGCGTTCCCGTCTTTTTAAACCGCTTTTACATCTCATTTTCGTCATGTTTTTGGCCGCTTTTTGGTCATATTTTTGTTGGCGTTTTGATACTTGTTCTAAGAAGCTTTAAGATTTCGGATGAGTGTGCTCGGTTCATGCGGGGGTTAAGAGGTTCAAAATATATCCCACAACAGACATGAAACACAATGAGACACAACTCACTTTGAGGTAAACAATAAAGTATTGCATTGGAAAAATGGGGGAAAATGCAAATACTGCCGATAAATATTGAGCCCAGAATTGCATTGTTTATCTGTCATTTATTGAGTTGATATATTATTGAGTCGTGACAGCCCTAGTATGTAGAATAAAACCGATTCATGCGCGTGCAGTCACTTTAACAATCACAAACCAGGAAGTAGCACTAACGGTAATAACAAATAGCAGAAGTAGTAAAATCACTGTGCAGCTCTACTCCCTGAAGCGTCAAATGGGAAATATTGGGGCTTTAAGCTATATTTTGGGAAAACCTGTTACACATTAAAGATCTCAAAATGACTTCCCTTATTAGAATACATTCTAATAAGGGAAGTCTGTCTATTTTTGAGTCTCTCGTATGCAGCCTTCTTATACATTGCCATTTGCCATGAACATTCCCGTACACACACACTTAGTGCAGCCTTCACACTCCTCCACTGCCAGCTGCCTTCATCGCCGCTCCCTCCTCTTCCTCGTCGCCTGTGGGTCCCTAATGAGGCTCGGTGGGAACATGCCCCCCAGCTCCCGCTCTCTCTCTCCCCTCACACAGCACGGACCTGTTCACTCTCACTGTTCCCCCCGAAGCGGCTCAAAAAAAAAAAAAAAAAAAACAGCTTGGCGTGTGCGCGCCATATGGCATCCTCGTACGCAAACAGTGGAGCCAGTGAGTGAGGCAAACACACTTTTATTCCATGTGTAGTCCAAGCATTTGCCATCACACGTCTCCTTTTCAAATGTTGTGTACGTATTACCTCGAGACGTTGCAGTGGAATCAAAAGGCACATTTCAAAAGCTGCGGAAGATAGGTATATACATCGCTCTTAATACATGTCAAACCTGCTACCCTGTAATTAGAGCCGGTTCTTTATGCACAGACTATGCAGGTTGTGTAGGGCCCCCGCAGCCACAAGCGCCCCGTATCTCAGTCACATGACGGTGTTGTCTCGCTTGTTAATCAACGCGTTGATGCGGAGACCGGTGTTAAAGCACTCCCTCTCCGCCTATACTTTGCCACATATAACAACAAAATGGAGCCGTCTTCTTAAGTGGACCCGCAGGAGAGACGTTTACCCTCAAGGCACGTCCTTACTGTCCGGCTCGGCTTTCTCCCGTCCCCCTGGCGGAGCTCGCCTCATGTTTCCTCTGCGGTGCGCTTAAAGGCGGACACAGGGCTGCTTCGGCCACACACTCATTTAAACGATGTCCTTGTTGTCTCAAGACGCTCATATCAGGACAGTAGTTTGGCGAATAGAAGTGAGCAAAGCTGTTGTATTTGTCTCAAAGGGGAGCTGAATCCACACGGCAAGTTACTTTCAGTAACTGTAGTTCTCTGAATGTGCACCGTGTGAAAACTAATTTCAGTCAGGCTAATTCTCAAGGCTAAGATAGAAATAACTATCATTTAGTTTTAAATCATGGTTCCCAAACTGTGGGTGAGGGACCAGAGGTGAGAGAATGTGACCATTTATCATTTACCATTTTAAAAGTGGGGGAAAATAGTGGTTCTCTCCCAGTGGGACAGTTAATTGTGTTCCACTTCTGCCCTGCACTACTGCGTGTAACTGGTTTTGACCGTAAATTGGTTGTTTTTTTGCCGATTAGCCTTAGGATGCGTACTGTAGAGCCCCTTAGAGGCCTTTAGCTTAGAGCAACAGAAAGTCTTTAGACCTTTACAAATGTTCTGAAATATCTTTTAGTAGGGCATGCAAACGTTTTGCTTTTTTAGCTTTTAGTCTTGTTACAATAATGTTTATTTAACAAATACCTGCAGTAGGATTTTCTTTCCATCATTCCTTCTACGATACAGAACGCGCGCCAAAACTGTAATTTCTGGATTTCGTTGCATAATAATAGACAAAATGAAAAAGTATTTTCAAAGCCCATGAACCTTTACTGGACTGTTACTGCTCCTGCTCCTGGATGTGTTATTAAAAGTCTACATGTTATTGCCATCCTGTGCCCATTATCTGTTTAACTATTGTGAAACAAATCTACCATAATCAAGTTATTTCCCTTGAGGGTTACTACATTTATAAGCCTATAACACTCATATGACTGCATAAAAGATGATGTGTTCCAGAGAGCCACAACGCTGACTAATTGGGATTTTCAATGTTGAGTATAATCATGTCTTTCATATTAGGGCCAGGCAATGGTTAAAAGGAGCTCATTCTGGTCTGTAATGCTGAGGCTATTGAATTAGTGGCTAAATGTCCACAACAGCTGTTTTATTACCACATTTAGGAGTTTGATGTTTACTCATAAAAGATATATTGAAAGCGATGCCAGGTTGCAGGAGGCTGATTGTACCCCTATGAGGATTTAAACAAGGTATTAAGCAACAGCGCTTGGGTGGAAAAGCGCCAAACATGAATTGAGACCATTTATAATACATTTAGGGAAGTGAAGATATAAACAGCCACCGGCAGAAAATTTACGTTTCGAATCCATCATAATTATGGTTGAGAGGGGTGTATTCTTTGTTTCTAAAGCACATTAAAAAAAAATTAAAAAGAAGAGACGTCTACACGGTCACAAATACTTTCCACACAAAAACGTAAGCGTCAAGCAGCCGTTAAATGCATTACAGCTGGCAAGAGTGCGAACATACTGTTTTTATACATAAACTTCCTCTTCTTACTCAATACCATCTTCACTGACTAATGCTAAAGTATTACTTCAGAGATGAGCAGCAATTAGTCACCTGATGTGGTGTCGCACGCATTTCGCCAGACGTTTTCACAATTCACCAGAAATGTGCACGATGTCGTACCGAGATAAAGCAGCGATACGATTGCAACTCAGACGACGTCATTCACCCCTGGACTATTGTACATGTTGTGGGAGGGAAAACCAGAGGAAACGTGCAGTGTGGGAACATGCAAACCCCACACAAAAGGGCCCCGTCCAGCTGGGGCTCGAACACGGGACCTTCATGCCTGTGGTCGCCCATATGTTCATGACGTGGACGATACAAGAAGCAAACAGGAAGTTCAAAGATGGAGGCTTTTAGGATGAAGGAGGACATGAAGTTAGTAGATGTGGGAGAACTACACGGTGGCGACATTAGCGATTCATTGATGATTAGTTGAAGGGGAACCGTCTAAAAAGAAGAAAACTACCAAACACGTGGGCTTTTTGTGTGAGGTATTCAATTCTTGTTATACCCGTTCACTGCACAAGATAACATGACGTTCCAGTATCATCAACTGACTACAGCAGCGTAGCAAATTGCAGCAGAACAAGCCAAACATCACGGTCAAAATCCTCCATCACCACCACCACCGCCACAGTATCGGTTAGTTACGCTCATAGTACTTTTGGAAGCCCAACACATGCTGTTATTGCTGTACGCTATTGAAGTAAAGCGCAGCATCAGTACCCAACAGTGTAGAACAAATTCAGAATCCAAGAGTCTGGTAGTGGAGTCTGGCGGAGGAGCACAGAGAGCGAGAGTGCTGGAGCTTAATGAGGAAACATTGGCTCAGCAGTTTGTGAATGGAGCGGCAAAGATGTTTAGCCACGCTGCTTCTCCGACTATTCGCAGTAATTGGATAAGGGACTCGAGGCCTGATGGAGACCAGTGCGGGCGGCGTGCAGTGGTTTGGCTGTTTTACAATGTTACTGTGTGAGGGAAGCTCACGGTTATTGTGAGCTTCCCGTGGTTCATGGTTATTATTAAAGATGCACCGATCCAGCTTTTTTGCTACCGATATGCTACTGTGTTTTGAGTATCTGCCGATACCCGATATCTACCAATATCACTTTCTTAAAAGTGGCTTTCTCTGAGTGAGAAATGTAACTGACTCTTTTCTCCATTTTAAGATCAATAAAGTCATATATTGTTTATATATATTTTATTAGCTCTTGGAAAAACATTTACCAAGGATCACTGGACTTTTCTACACTAAATATCCTTTGGTATATGACAGGCTTTAGGTTACTAGATTATTAATATCAACAACTCACACGAAGTGATTTGATCATTATAAATATGTTAGATCAGTTATTTCTTAAACTAAAACACAAACACTTGGCCGATTTTTTTGTATTAGGTATTTCTATGTTAGTTTCTGTCTGTTTTCGTTAGCCTGCTAGCATTAGCATACTGATGCTAACTGCGGCATTTTGCGCGGCGGTAAAAAAAAACGTTTGAGGATGTTGAATCTGACTCGACGATTAATTTCTCCTGGTTCTGAGCTTTCCAATGATATACAGCATGCCCACATTCACTTAGATTTATGTGGTAAAAGTTATGTTTTTAAGGCGTTAAGAACCAAAACTGGTATCGGTTCAGTATTGGACATTTGTAGCCCACACCCAATATTGTATTTTTTTCAGTGTCGGCTTCGATATCCTATACCAGTATCGGATCAGTGCATCCCTAGTTATGATGGGTCAAGATTTCTACTTTAATATTACTGTGTGACAGGGCCAAATTACCAGGCCACTGGTTTGGTGTTATGACCCCCGATGCAAAAGAGTACCTGAACAAATAATGGGGCTTTCTTATAAAATTGCAAAAATGTGTAGACAAAAGACCGCCGGCTATTTGTCAACTTTACAGCACACTTAGTTTTCATGTTTGCCGGAGCTCATGAGTTCAAGTGAGGCTTGCAAAGGACGCTTGTAGAGTAAATAAGAAATTACTCCTTAGTTTTTCCCCCACAGATCTGTAAGCTTTAGTTCCTCTTTCTCTCTCATATCCTGATATCGAGCTGCGAGTTTTGCCCTACTATTTCTGGGTGTCATGCTGCGGAGGAGAGAAATAAGATTAAAAAACACAGCAGATATTTCCCTACGGCTTAAACATCCAGGAAGCCTCTTTTTTTTATTAAAAGCGATGATGCTCAGCGAACGGGATGGGCTGATTCCAAAGCTCAAAACGCTCAGCGAGACTCTTAAAAAGCCACGAATATCAGAGGCGCTTTTCATGTCCCACACAGCACGCTGCTGCTGCCTACAGCTTCCATGGCTGGACCTGGTAACATTTCACACATTGATTTTTCTGAAATGGAGCTTCAAATGGACAAAGGCCACAGAGAAACAAGAGAGGAGCCCGAGCTCAGCTCTGAGGTCTGCCACACACGGAGCGGTTTAGACTTCTTATAATGTTAGTGTTTGGAAAGCTGTAAATGTGTCAATGTGTAGAAGCCGGGGTCCCCAACTAAATCAGCTCGAGGTCCGCAAACCTTTCTTTCGTAACTTTCGACATATGTCCAGGGTCCGGACAGTCATTGCTCTTGCAAATGTTACAACATTAACACAGGTTGTCTATTCGCAAAGCAGAACTGATCAATGAATCAAAAATGTTCAATGTTATTCAAATAGTTTTTAATTCAGCCTTAGAAATTAAGTATATTGAGAGGATGAAAAGGCTTTGGGGGTCCGGATCTGGACCCAAGTCCGCCAGTTGGGGACATATGTCAAGATTAACCGGTTTTATAATTGCTGCAGTAAAAAAAAGAAAGAAAAGAAATCGCACGGTAAGTTTATCGTAAGAATTAACCTACCAAATTTCAATATTCTTTTACATGTTAATTATTCTAAAATCTGAATATTATTTATTACTATTTTTTTTTTGCCTACGCACAAGGATTAAATATAACTTAAAATGTACATAAAATGTTTTATTTATTTTTTGTGAAGATTCAGACAGTACTGTAAAGATTTTGAGAAATTCTCAGTATTTTCTTCCTTAATTTTGATAATCGTGAATAATTGTAAAATTTCAATATTTTTTCTCAATAATCGTGACTCAAAAATTTTGAATCGCGGCATCCCTACCCCTGGAAACACATAACAACATATAACAACATATTTCAGGTGAGTCCTGGCCCCAGAGGTGAACCTATATTGCATATGTTTTTAGTGGTAGGGGAAACCAGAGTACCCGGAGGAAACCTACGCAGACACGGGGAGAACATGCAAACTCCACACAGAAAGGCCTAACCGCTGCGCCACCGTGCTGCTAATAATCGTATACTTTCATAGAACTAAAGTGTCAACTAAAGCTAGACTCTGGAGAAACCTGTGTAACTACATGACTTTCCTAAAGTTTTCTTGAGTTTCTTCTTTATCCCCGACTGTATTTACCCAAATGTTTGCAGATTGTTTTCAACACGTTCAGAACAGAAAGAAAATGCATCTGAAATGTAGAGCCACTGGAAGCTCCAGAGTCAATCTGTCCTGACAATCACTGTTCTTCACCCCCATCACCCCGTGCTGTCATCAGATAAAGCCCACGAGCCATAAAATCCTCACAAAAAGAATGAAAGAAATGTCTGAAATTGCAGATAATCCGGGGTAGCATCTGAAGAAGCCAAAGTACCAGTACTTGGAGAATTACTGACAAAGAAACAGTAATATCCTTTAAGTCAATAAAGAGCCAAAGCAATTTTAACATTTCTTTCTTATTTGTTTTGAATAAGATTGCAGACTGAAACATTGCTTGGATTTGACAGTTCCTGCTTGTGGTGGTCTGATGGTTAAATAGGGAGAAAACAAGGGACTATTTGTGATAGAGCCCATTTTTTTAAATTTAGTCCCATTTTATATTTCAGGACAAACACTTCAGACCGTCGAACCTATTCTACCTTGAATTGGAGCCTCACTGTTCAGTATTTGCACAGTACAATAGAGGTGTTAGTTTGAGATTGACATTGAATATAAAAAATTAAGCTACAAGTTGAATGGTGATGTGAACTTTTGATGTTTTGAAAAGGTTTGAATAAAAAAAAAAGAAGCCATTAAGCCAACACAACTTCTTTTTAACCTTTCAATTTGAGTTAGAAGCAAAACTTGATCCTTTTAGTGACTCACAGCGAATGTTTCTGTAAAAAGTCCCGTCAGCACCAGAATAAAAAGTATGGCGTAAACAAAAACACTCTCAGATTCTCCATGAAAACACGGCTTTGGAGGCATCGTCTGGAGACAGGACAATTTGTTTTCACTGCTCTTTCAACACGGCTCCATTTTTTCCCCCCTGTTTTTGTTCCTCTCCGCACTGGAAACCTGAGTCCGCGTGTCGATCCTTTGATAAATGTCATCTGCTTTGGGCCCAAAACATAGGCACTGGAACAAGAAAAGCCCAGTCGCTTCCTCCCACCGGGCCCATCACAATCGCTGCGCATGCGGTTAGATCACTGCTGACCCATATATTCCACTGTAGGACTCTTTTTTTACAGTAAATATTCAAAGTTCCCGTCTCTTTGCCAGAGGTCGAGCGGAGTTCAGTCTATCCTCGTGTGTAAGCGTAATGGACACTAATCCCTTCACTGACCGGATTCAAAACGACAAACTGGGACAGATTCACGGTTCAAATAATAATACAATTGGTTATGATTTATAGAAGACATTTCAATACCCAAAGTGCTTTACATTCACCAGCTGCTTCTGAAACCAGCACTGCCTTGGGGATGACTAGGGCTGGGTGCTGTTAAACGATACCAGTATAGTATCGAGAAAAAAAAAAGTTTAGGTACTACTGGTATAGAAAAAATACTATATATAATAGTTATGATGTCTGTTGGTCCAGGGACAGCATTAGAGGAAGTTACCTCGTTGTTTCAGCTCAAATAAATGGCAAAATAAAGAGTATTTTATGGATTAAATTAACATTATTGTTCTCTTTTCTGGTTCTAGATGACACAGCTTTGCCCGTTAGCTTGTTAGCTTCTTCTTTGTGATTCTATTAGTGTGCATTGCGCCTCCGACCCGGAGGCAGGTGAAGTTGCAAGGGTGGTTTTCTGGCCAGAGACACCAGGGGGAGATGAAAGATCACCCAATCATCCCATCAACACTTGTATTACCCCCAGAGGGACTACGGAAATGATTTATTAAGGTAAACCAGTTACTTAGTTCTTCTTTAAAGTATTGGTATCGGATAAAATGCAACAGTATCCAGCCGTAAAATGTAAAAATGCGCCAAGTGCCTCTCCGTCCACCACCTGTCATACATGGTCACACTAGTAGTTGGTAATGCATCGTAACGTTGAGTGCAGAGTGACTGTTTACTTTGCGTTACTTTACTTTGGAGTGTGGCATCACCGGTTGCTTGCTACCAAGAAGTCATAGTGTGAAGCCAACCATGAGGTTTAAATACTTTAGGTCCTCTTACAAATCCAAAATATTTTGATCATTTTGGTGACTGGCTGAGGATTGGAAGCATTTTTTTGGTCTGTCACTGGCATGTTATCATTTGTTTTACTTTTACAACAGCCAAGTTTCTTTGGCAACATACAACGATAAAAATAGAACTTCCCGCAGTGTGGCTCTGAGTAAAGACATCCGGTCTCCTCTGCCCGAGTGCTGAGCCCAGAAACAGGGCACTCAGGGGACTTGTAAAAAAAAAAAAGGTGTGGATTTGGAGGTGAGGTGTTGGGCAGGTCCTGGAGGACAGAACGATCCCCAAGTCCCAAAGAAGCACAGCAAACCGGGCTCCCCGCTCTGATCCGGACTGAAGCCAAAGAAGGATTCCCGGATGGTGAGTGACAGGCCACATAAAGGCTAAGGCTGAGACGGTTACTAGGGCAAAAAAAGGGATTGGGAGTTGAGCGGGAGGGAAATAGGACATGGGGAAATGACACACATTCAAGGTCTTACGTGATGTCTTTGATATAGAACATATAGTTCAATCACTGTACGAGGGGATTGTATGTCAAGAACAGAAAACAAAACATGATGTATTTTAAAAAACATCAAAGAAATCATACGATCATTCATACCATAGAAAGTCTGCGGAAGGATTATGGGTACATATTGTGGATATTTTTTTTTAAATAAAAAAGCTGTCTTATAGATGTACTGATTAAATGAGTGAGAAAGTCACCACCACCAAGTGAAAATGAGTTTCCTCTTGGTGGTGATGAAATAAGTCTCTGAAGTTGTCACTTGGACAATGTGTTCATTCATGCACATTTTGCCCGTTATCACAATAGCAGATACGTTTTTAGGAAACAGACGCTGAAAGAAAGTGCATGAGATCAGTGGTTCTCACCGGGTGTGCCGTTTTCAGTAGGTCGCGAGACTTTCCCAGAAAACATTTCTTTTAATATTTATGTACAGAATGAGTCTGTTAACATGAGAGCTATAGGGTTGTTTTTAATCATAATTTCAGCTCCTTCTGGCTTATTTCATGTTAATTCAACAACAATATTTGAGGAAAAGACAATATTTGACATTATATTTTACAAGTCGTATTTGGGTCGTGGCTTGTCACCCCGGGGTGATTGTGGGTCCCAAACACCAGTTGAGAATTGGATTGGGATGTAACAATAGCAATAACGGGCCCTCGGCTGCTAACAATGTCATGAACAATGATGAACTACTCGTTTTGAGACGACACAGACAACTAATCATTATCCTTGAGTGTTCAGACAGTAGGAGCAAACCGGAAGATGCCACAGTAACAAAGGGAGGACACGGGCTCCAGAGACATGGAAGTGGGTTGATGTCAGACTCAAAACCACAGACGTCTTGCTGAGACACACAAGCCACAACTAACCGCTCTACAACTCTAAACTAAAGTCTGATTACACGCTGCACAGACCAGCCTTCAGTTCTGCCTTGCCTGATTTTCCTAGAGTAGCTCCGGTCTTGGTGAGTGCTGACTACAACACAGTGGGACGGATCACGGGACCCGCTGCGAACAATGGCACCGCCACAGAAGAAACTAAATCAATATGAAAATGCTCCAACAGAGACACAGGCAGCGCAAACTCCCACCATGCACCCTGCTCGGCTTCTGCATAGCCCTGCCATCCCTCCACCCTCTCGCCGGACATCCTACCAAAGCTAAACAACCAGCGCCAAAGTCCGCACCTCGAATTCCCCCCGGAGACCAACAAAACGGATATTTCCCTGGCACCAAAAACCAGGCCTGATGGACGGATAAGAGCTCGCAAAAGAACGCATTAGAGCACCGCCGGACAGCAAAACCCAGACTTTGTTTTTGCGAGGGCATTAATAGAAGGAAACTGGCATTTCGGAACACATTTGTCAAAGACTCATTCATAATCCTCAAGTTACGATGATGAGCTTCATTTGCACAAGAAACCCAGCAACACCTGGAGACGGACTTGAAATAGATGTTGAATCTTCTGCGGGGAGCCTTTGTCCTTCTAAATCTCGCCGTAACGGGCAGCAATTATGGAGGCGGACGACTGGTGTGGATTCTAACGCGGCATAAGTAAGAAAGCAGTACGTCACATCAACGCCTCTAAATTGACTAACAACTCTAGACTGACAGGAGCGGAACAGTTTTATTACGAATCAACGTGTCAGGCGTCTGAAATGCAATTCAATCAAAACAGCAGAAACCCACGGATAGCGGCCCCCCGAGATAAAACAGTGAGCGACGTCTGTGTAAGAGAGCCGCGTAGCCTTGGATGTATGTAACAAACAGCATTTTAGGACCAAAGGGATTTCTTACCTGGATGTGTCAAAGTGGTGTGGGTGGAGAGCGCCACAGCGACAAGAGGAGGCCGGGAAAAGAGTGAAAGAAACACAAGAGAATGAATAATTAGTTAGGGTATCAAGGAATACAAACGTACATGCATTTTCCATAGCAATAAAAAAAAAAATGCACGCATAACATATATACAGTTAGAGCACATGTGCAGAAGGCAAGTGACACTACAACAAACTTAAGTAGACTGTTGCCCTCATATTGGGCAGAGCTACTATGCGGCGGGCCCCCCAAAAAATAAAGCTGTTTCATACCTAGGCAAAAAACCAGGCACAACTATCGAAAGCCACTGAAATTACCTTCTCCTCTTTCCATAATGAGAAAGAATATCAGACTTCAGCTTAGAAAGTTATACGGCCAGACCATGCGTCTACTGTGTGCATTCAAATCCCAGCCTCTTTATTCACCTGGTGCACACTTACACCACCACAGCGCTGCGTTTCGCCTCCAGCGTTTGAAACAACAGCTGCCTTCACTCTCCTCTGAGGTAATATTTTCCAATGGGCCTGGCTCTGTCAAAATAGAGGCTGCAATCTCAGTGATTCAGAGGACCGCGCTCAGTCAGGGCCCCGGGCGAAAGCTTTCTGTTGTCAGTACCATTAGCAGTATGGATGGAGTGGTTGTAATGCAGTTAAATGTTATGGATATCTTAATGAGCGCTGGAGGAAGGCTTCCAGACTGGGCTCAAAACAAGGAAACTATAGGTTTTGCTAATTGCTAACACGATCTCTCTTTTAATTGTTTTAGAGGTTGTGAGTGACATCAAAGCTACTATGGGCTTTATACAGGTCTGTACAATGGATGCCCTATAAATAATAATAATAATGCATCGGTTTTATATAGCGCTTTTTTGGACACTCAAAAGACGCTTTACATTCCATTATTCATTCACTTCATACTTGGTGGTGGTAAGCTACTATTGTAGCCACAGCTGCCCTGGGGTAGACTGACGGAAGCGAGGCAACCAGTCTGCGTCATCAGCCCCTCCGACCACCACCAACCAACCACTCACTACATTCGTTAGGCTTGCTGGTGTAACCAAACGGTCTCCCATCCAAGTACTGACCAGGCCCTTCCCTGCTTAGCTTCCAAGGTCTGACGGGATTGGCCAATGCAGTATGGACACATACAGAAACCATATTTACATTCAGATTCTCTAAAACACTCATCTTTGAAAATTGTGGCATCACATTCGGGGAATGGAGACCGCCAGCTGTTTAACAGCAGTATATCCAAAATGCTGCTGCTCACCAGAACCAGGAAATACGACCATATTAGTCCAGTGCTCTGGTCTCTGCACTGGCTTCCTGACGCTCAGAGAATAGACTTTAAAATAGCTCTGCTTGTGTACAAGTCTTTTCATGGTCGGGCACCAAATTATATTGCTGACATGTTACAGACATATGAACCACCTCGGGCCCCGAGATCCTCAGGTAGGGGTCTTCTGGTGGTTCCTAGAGTCCCGATCAAACACAGTGAGGCTGCGTTTCAGTTTCATGCAGCAAAAGTGTGGAAGAGCCTCCATGAGGACGCGAGACAGGCCTCAACTCTGACTATGTTTAAGTCCAGGCTGAAAGCATGGTCATTTACTGCTGCTCTCGTAGGATCTTTGGATTGACAAAGGGGGCCGCGACGTGCTGGACTTTGGGAAAGGCTGGTCTAAGCTAAATCCTTGTATGTAGCCACAGCTGCCCTGCAGGACGTGTGGCCCGCACATTTGCGTCACTGGACCATCTGACCACCACCAAACGCCAACTCCCTCACACAACATTCACACAAAGATACTCGGCTAATGGTGTCCCAACTAAGCCCAAGCCTCGGGACCAGCAAGATTTTTGCTAAATATTAAGTTACTAGTTAAAAGTTTGGTCAAATCAATTAAAAGAGCAAATGGAAACGTTGAGGAGTTTTGTTTGCGTATCATGACAAAAGTATTTAGTTGACCAAGTAGACTTTCCACTGGCCTCTTGTTCCTTTCCCACAGCTGTGTGTCCCTCTGCAGAACGTATCCTTGCTGTAGGCTGCAGCCAGTGTTTGCTCATACATCAACAGCTCTACTGAGAAATCCTTAATTAATATGGGCAGAGCAGAGGTGTCTGGCTCGAGTCGCAAAGAGGCCCCGGGGACGTGAAGTATGGAGCTAAATGAGGTTCCGGAGGTTAGACTCGCTGACCACACTGGCCACAGCAGCTGTTGCCTTCACAAACACACACGCGCGAGTACATATTTATGGAGGCACGGAGACAAGCGCGCTCCACTATTTTGGTTTGGCCTCTGCGGTGCGGGACGGGGACGGGACACACACGCTGTTGTTTACGCAGTGGTCCCCACGAGGTCCTGTGGTCAGCTCCATCTGCAGCCCACGGCAACATGCAGATCTTACGGGCCGCCGAGTCAAACCATCCATCACCGTCTGGGGTTCAGCGCTTTCCGCAACAGCGCTGAACCCTTGAACTCTTTGACCAATACACTGGGCGAGGGAAATGGAAGGAATGAAACAGGGGTTGTTGTTCAGATTCAACTATGAGCTGATGCTGAGCTTGCAAATTTAGGGCATTTCGGAATCAACTGTAGCTGCTCTTTTTGTATGGGATATAAAAAGGTAAACATTTTGAACCCGATACTGCAATTTAGCTTTGGGGAAAGTATACCTGACCACAAAAAAAAAAAGATCCCATGCTCTAATATTGGACCGCCTTTAGCTTTGATTGCAGCAGGCATCCATAGTGGAAAAAGATCAATTTTTCACCAAGATCTTGTATTGATGATGGGAGAGTGTGGCCACTGTGCTGAGGCTTCTCAAAGCACAATCCAACGATTCTCAATGGGGTTAAGATCTGGACTCTGCGAAGGCCAATCCCTGTGTGAAAATGGCGTCTTATTCTCCCTGAGCCACTCTTTCCCAACATGAGCCCGATGAATCATATTGGAATATAACCGTGCCATCAGGAAAGAAGAAATCCATTGATGGAATAACCTGTATCTTGTCATATCTGCATCAGCAATAAAAAATAATAATAAAAAGTTCTTCACTGGTATATATATAAATTTGTTCAGGCAATATCATAAGATAAAACAAATCAAGGAGTCGATAGTATATCGCATTTAGATAATAAAGAGGAGACATTAAATCCCTTCTTATAATTTGGTGTGCCCTCAATTCCTCTGCCATGTTTCATTGTGTGTCTTCCAGTGTGATCCTGAGTTTTTGTGAGACTGTGTAGGTCGTTTTAATGTTAGCGGAGCGTAACGGATACAATAACCCCCCGCAGTGGAGCAGCCCCTGTGCTAAATAACTGCAGTCAAACGCTCATCCAGCGGCTAACCAGGGCACGACCAGGAGCGCCACGCCGCCATAGACATTTCCTCTGCCCTTCGTCCTTTCCATTACATAATTGTGCCCCGGCCAACTCCACTCCCGGACTCAGCCTTTTTACCGCAGGGTGAGGTATGGTCTGGCCAGCAGGTTTCCTTGTACCTCCTTTATTTCACATTTTTCAAGGGACTCGGGACAAAGCATCAGCCTTCTAGTGTGATTCGGTCAACTTGAATTGGGGCCAGACTTTGAAGCCGCATCGCATAAAGTCGTCGTCCATTATAACAAACAGAGTACGGTGATTTTTAAAACACATTTTTATCTTCATTGGGCACTCAAAGGAACCGTGCACCCATTCACAAACATGGTACCGCTCATGAGACATTTCATCCAAGTGAGTTGTAGTTTAGCCATGAATAATCTGGTGTACCAGGGTGACTGGGAATTTAAGCAGAAATTCAATATTAACATAAAAATGTGTTTGCCAAGTTCTGCTTGTGCTCGTGTACAAGTCTTTTCATGGTTTAGCACCAAAGTCCATCTCTGACATGTTAGAACCGTATGAACCATCTCGGGCCCTGAGAACTTCAGGGAGGGGTCTCCTGGTGGTTCCCAGAGTCAGGACTAAACACGGTGAGGCTGCGTTTCAGTTTCATGCAGCTAAAATCTGGAACAGTCTTCATGAGGATGTGAGACAGGCCTCAACTCTGACAATGTTCAAATCCAGGCTGAAAACAGCTCTTTTTACCCGAGCATATGAAAACTGAAAGTATTTTATCTGCACTCTTGCCTTTTACTGTAACTGATACATTGTTATGTTGATGTTTTATTGATTGATTTGATCTGTTTTCTTGTAATTTTATGCAACTGTGAAGCACTTTGAATTGCCTTGTGTATGAATTGTGCTCTACAAATAAACTTGCCTTGCCTTCTTTCCCAGACTTTACTTTACTTTCATCAACCCTGAACATTTCATTCTATCCAGTGATGGTAAACCACGCCACCTGCGCAGGTTTAAAGTGTGTCTTGGCCTGATCAGCGCAAGCTAAGGCTGTGCAATGTATACACATACAGTATATCATATCACGATATTAGGTGACGCATTATCAGTATCACAGGAAGCCACGATATATCGCGACATCACTAAAGTCTTCATCTGACTGAGATAAACACATTTTTTTGCAAACCCATCCAAAATCAAACAATGAACAGAACAAATGTTGTGTTTTTTTCTCACTAGCTGAAAAACGTGTGATTTGTGTTTAATTTGAAGTGTTGTCGTGTTGAAATGGTTTGGTGAAATATCGCAATAATATCGTCGCAATACCATTTTGTTGACCGCAAGAAAAGGAGGGTGTAGTTTCAATACTTTGTTAGGCTTCCAAATCCAGTAGAACTTGCTCACTGTTGTTAGCATTACTGCCGCTAATGAACTGGAAAAACAACCTCCATTGTTGCAGAAAATTGTGGTTAGCCTCAATACAGCAGCTCCACTCTGCTCTTGGTCTGTAGTCTGTGGTCAGAGCGCAAAGAGCGAGGTTGTGATACGCACGTGCGCTGCTAGCCATACAGGATTCAGATTCTCTACATGCAAACGCTACAGGCAAAATGGCGGCAAGATAAGCCGCTACTGAATCAAAAAATCAAATATTGCTAATCACAAATGCCATGATTATTTAGGGAATGTCGTGCCCTTTAATAAATCACATCAGCATTACAATACATCAAAAACTGCAGTTCCACATTGTTCTGAAATCGTTCAGCGCCACCAGACAATGAATCCACTTTCCCCCAAATGAAAACCTGAACCACACCTTGGTCGCGGTGAAAAGAATGCAGTTGTCACATATTATGGCTTTTACACGTTTCCAGATGGAGAATGGGAAGCCTATTGTTTGGGGCTGTAATGAAAGGCTGCCTGCATCCAGCTGGTTTTGGCATTTAGAAGGCAGATTTCCGCTGTTTACTTTGGCGTCCCACATGAAAAAAAAATGAAAAAAAGAAACAACACGGCGATGCTTGACAGGAGCGCTGACGAAAAAAAACATAAAAAAAAAAAAAGAGTTTAGTTTCATCCAATGAAAATTAATAATAACAAACAGCAATCTGCGTAATGAGAAGCATAGACGTATACACAAACTCCCGCCAAGGTTTATATGACGCGCAGGTGGAAAACGCAAACCAAATGTGCTTATATGGAGTACATTACTGGCACGAAAAAAGTAGTTGGGGTTGCTGAGAAAGACGGCCGTGTTTACTCCAAATACGGTGTTTTCAATGTAAACTTCAATCAGGCAACTTAATGAAAAAGAGGTATTTCTATGTACAGCATAAACGTAAAACTATATTCGACGTGTTTGTGTCGGTCAATAATGAAGCCTTGTGTCTTAAGGGAACGGGCCATACTGAGATATGCAGATAGACCAAAGATGTTGTTAGCATTTAGGCTCTCCTCCTCTCCTCTATGGGGTCAAACGGGGGTGAAGTTAGAAGCGACCAAGCTCTTCCACGTTTGCCCTATTTAAATTCGGAATTCTTCAATAGTGACGATATTACTGCGCGGCTGTCGAAGTGCTCCTAAGGTGTTATTACGCCTTACAATATAGTACCCCTTTTGATCCGCTTAGAAAATCGATAATTTTGTGTAACTACACTTGGGTCGTACGGAAAACGTGGAGAAACGGAGGAGCTCGGTCGCTTCTAACTTCACCCCCGTTTGGCACCATAGGAATATGCTGGGAGAGGCTAAATGCTAACAACATCTTTGGAGACCAGACAGGTACGCATCAACTCGTCTAAGCTCAGGTATGGAAAAATGGTGGCAGAATGTGATGAATAATTCGAAACTACATTTTCCAAAACAGTATCCCATTAATACTGTCCATTTCAAATTAGCCTATACATTAGACTTGGTTAAATATCTTGTGTAAATTAGTACTTACTGTGCGTATCAAAATACCGACAAACCACAAACAAAAGTCTGTGCGTGTGATCCCCAGAAAAGGCAATCTGCTCATATCTACACACTCTGATATGTAAAGTTATTAAATTAGATAAGACGGAACTTTATCAACTTCACAGTGAAAAAAAAAGCTCATAATACAAAGTGAAGTGCAGCTGGCGTGAAAAGCATGCACGCACTCAAAAGAACAACGTTAAGAAAAGTATGCGCGTGTTGACGTTAGCGATGCCAAATGAGCAGGTGAGAGCCGTCTGTGCAACTGATCCAGGGTCAGCTGGGAGTCCTGGCAGTGCTCAGGCCATTCTGTGTGATGTGAAAGATGAAAATACGACGGAGCCGAGCGCCCCGAGAGTCGTCCCATCTCTGCTCTTTGAGACATATCTGTGCATGAACGCTGGCCAGGTTTGTACAGTTTGCTCCACAAATCAGTAAAGACCAACAAAAAGGGGCAGTTTAATGTAGTCAGGTCAAGGAAGAGTGTAGTTTAATAGCATCGTATTGGCTAATGGAAAGGTCCGCGATCAATTTGAAGTCGCAACTTGAATGGTTGCAATTAGTAAGTAAAAAAGATGCATTTAATGTTATTCCATCAAGATGTGCGAAAGGAAGTCATTAACTATGAAAAAAGCATCTTGCAAGTTTGGGATCCTAGTGATTTATGGCAAGATTCCTTCGTTTCTATGCGCTTACTCCTGATATGGCAGGTGTAGGTGTCTCTGGAATCTGGCAACGCAATGACAGCTAATCATTCTCACTTTCTCCTGGGAGAAAGTGTTGAGATTTTCCCCTCCATACATCTCCTCGGGCGGTGGGAGGAAGCAATAACATCCAAAGAGAGCTCACCAGCTCAGCTTCATAAGAGGACCGGCAGATAACCAGCGCCGTGCCAAGTCAGCACGCTCCTATGAAGGAATATACGCTGCCGTCCACTCACATCCGCACGTGGCAATCTTGGCTGATGTTTAAAAGCGGTGAAATGTACTTAGCTTAATGCACCAGACCTCTGAACAGGAAAAAAAATAGAGGTCTCAATTTGAAACTCAGCAGCATGAATAGAACATGAATTCCAAAATATTGTTTAGTTGGTGTCTGTAAATGGAGATGCTGTCAACACAATGGGAATATATTACATTTCGAGATAATTGCTTTGAAAGTTGCAAATCCCAACATAAATCTGTGGGTAAATGTTGAATCCATGCAATTGTAATACGCCTCATTGTTTATTTTTGCATCCAAAACCTTTAAAGGATGATAGTATGAAAATCGTTTTGCCCGAGACCTCTAAATATTTAACACAAATGCAATAAGGAGAATGCAAACGCAAACATGCATCATCAAAGTCTCCACTATAACCACACACTGCCATCCCTATACCATAGGGATCATCAAATGTCAGTCAAAAATGTTGCTACAGGATTTCAATCCCTTAGAACCGGCCTTATGATCTACCTGCATCTCTCTGGTCCCGGCCGCTAAAACAAGACGGGAATCCGAGGCAGCACATGTATCGTTCTGCAGATAAAAGTCTGTGTGCCGCTCTCCCAGCGAAAGCCCCATGTGCCGCTCTGTGAAAACCTTATCAGTGCAGAGAGAGGCCGCGGGGCTCATTTGGTCCCGCTTCATACTCCGATTAAAGGCAATTTACTCAATAATGAATCTCCCTCTGCCGCCGTCTGTGGACCTGAGCAAATCCACTCTAAAGATGGGCCTCTGAGGTCAGTCTCCAGAAATAGGAATTATCTGACAAGTCACCAAAAAAAAAGTCAGGCATTGCAGATGACTGAAAGAGGAGGACATATCGTGCTAAAATCGACTTTGAGTTTGTCACAATTTGTTTATTTGACATTCATTTTGCCTTTCAAAATTCATATACAATTGTGGATGTGCAAAATGGAGAAGGCTGAAGCAATTAAGCTTATAATATGTGCCTACCCCATAAGTAACTGTTATGATCTGAGGCTGCTGCTGTTAGGCAAGGTCTAGGTTCAGCAACACTATGTGCCTAAAGAAAGATCAGCTTGAACCTGAACATCCTGAGTGACCAGGTTACTCCATCAATAGATTTTTTCTTCCCTGATGTCACGGGCATGTTCCAAGATTGTGAACATGGGTTGGCCGCCACAGAGTCCAGATCTGAACCCCATTGAGAATCTTTGGGATGTGCTGGAGACGGCTTTGTGCAGGGGTCACGCTCTCCCATCATCAAAACAGGAGCTTGGTGACAGAGGCGTACAGAAACAAGGCCACAGCAAATGTGCGCTACAATCAAAGCTAAAGGCGGTCTAATGAATTATTAGTCCCTGTTTTTGTCCTTGTTGTTAGCAGAAATCAAAAGTACGTTTTCATTATTTTGTTCCCGCTGTTGCCTTGAGACGGAGCCACAGACATAACCATGGCCAGCCCTGGCCCCGTGTCTGTCATTTAAAATTTCAAACGCATAATATAAATCCAAAAAGAAGGCTTTTGCTCATTGCTAATAATCAAACATATTAGCTGTATAGAATTTATTTTATTGGTTTGTGGAAATTCCGAAGCTGTAATTTGCATTTTGATTTTCGTCACAACACAATCAAATTCTGACTCAACCCAATCAACAAAATCAAATGCCATAAAAAGGAAGATTAGAAAAAAACCTTGGCCAATCAATCACTTAGCACCAACACGCAGGCTGCGGCTTCAGATTCATTTGAAAGCGATTGGTTTTTGTTTCGTTTTTTTTCAATATTTGACGTCTGTTGTTGGTGAATGATGCCTTGTTAAAGCTCAGCCACCAACATAAGGCCACTGGGGGAGCTGCCTGGCTGTAGACGTGCGTGGACAGGGTACTTAAAATAAAAGAGGAAAAGCGGAACAAAAAGTACAGCGGATTTTGAATTATGTATGATCTGTAGCTCCCGGGTGTTCCGCGCGAGTGGCTACGGTTCACGGGAGAGTTGCGTCCAAAACACGGCGCGGTGATGCCGAGAGCTGCAGGTAGAGCAGACCGGTCACTGGAGAGAGAGAGAGGAGAGAGAAACACGAGACTGGAGGATGGAGGAGCTCCTCTGAATCAGCATCACGTACCGCACTGGAACGCAGGCTTTTGTTTTAGTAGGTTTAGCGTCATTTGAAGGGGGGGGAACTCACCGGGACATAAGGAGAACAGACCAACGCCACGCAGAGAAGAGCTCACAGACGGTAGAGGTCGACCAATATGGGTTTTTCTGAGGCCGATGCCGATATGCACGCTAAATCTATGAGTATGATGCTTCTAAACTGTAAAATCAGCAGCTTTATAAGGGCAATAGGGCTGATTTATTAAAAAACATCCCTATTTAGTAGGTACTTCAGAGGGAGCAAAAATCTCTATCTCTTATGGTTCTGAAATGACTGTATAAGCAGACGGCAACATAAATCCCTAAGGAGTTGAGGGAGGGCTCGTTCTAAAGTCTCGATTACTTTTGATTCAGGAGATATCGGCTTTTATCTGCATTAGATCCACCGAACAAGCGGCCTAGCCAAGCAGTGCCCATATAGAAGATCTTAGTTTTTCAGATAACACTCACAAAGAGCCCGAACAAGAATACACATTTATTACAATAGACAATACTAAATTGTCCACTAAACTAAATTAACCTACATAATAAAGTGCACACACAATAATTAGCTAAAGGGTTATAGAGCTACATTGTAAGTGCAACTTAAAATTCAGAACATGTCTTTTTATAGCGAGTTTCACCTGATGAATCATTCAAAACTGTTGATATCATTGATACGCAAATCTAATAAATAAATGAGTTTGTGTCCGTGTTGCTTTTTGCACTTTAACATCTACTTTAAAAGGGACTACACCGAGTTTAAAAAGTATGTATTTTTCTTGTAAATCCGGGTCCGAATTGCCGTCGTGCACGAGCTTAATATAGAAGCTGCAGTTACGCGTAAGACCTGAGGTGGCAGTAGTGAGTATAAAAATGACCAACTTGCATCTAGTCTCTTTATCGTCATTTGTTTATTTTGCCGATATGTGCAAACACTTAGTAAATCCGGCCCTTAGACTTGGTTTGAATAGCAGTCTGATGAACTTATTCATTTATGGCCACACTTGCAGGTTACTTTGACCTTGGGAATGCAGCCTCTCCTTATGTACGAACTTCAGGATTGGCCAAAGTGGAAAATGGCAGTCAGGGGTTAACGCTCTTTGTATATTTTTGGAACGGGCAGCTAAGCTCGAACTGCTTTATACACGCCGCACATGCTTGTCTAAATGCCCGTGTGTTTTTAGCTTATATTGTAGACTTAACACCTCACATTCAGGACAAAAACAAAAATCCACAGGCACATTTTCCATAGCGCACAATAAACAACAGGCCGTCCCAGACATTATTAGCGCATGCTTTTCATGTGCCTCCAAAGTCAGTCAAATACCCCAGTGGATATACGCAGCAGCACTGTTTATAGATAGCGCGCTATGTTAGAAAGCAAATAGTCCAAGTCACTAGATACATTACAAATGGCAGACTGGGGCCATGGCAAATATAGGGAGGCTTCTTTACACATCTGCTTCTGGGGCGCCCAGGGGGAGTTTGACCTTTCTCCTCAGAGTACAGAAAACCCAACACAATCTGCGGTGGTTCAAAGGATAAATGGTTTAATCTATGCGTCACTATGAGTAAAAGAGTTAGAAACTGCTGACTTTTTAAACCTATGTGTTCTAGGGCAGCACAATTGTCAAATTAGTGTTATTGCAGTATTAGGTGACAGAATATCTAGATTGCAAGAGGCCAGAATACAGTGCAAAATCACTCACATTTTCAAATGTATGCAGTTTTTGCTAATACAGCAAACATAAACTACTTAAAAAAAAGGAGCAAAAGTCATCTCAGTGTATAGCCTGCCGCAAATCACAAGAAGAAGAAGTGGAAAAGTTGGGTTTTGTCTTTTGTCATTAGGTTACATTCAAAGAGACATACAAAAGTGTACGACTTCAATGTGTTTAAGAGGCTTGGAAAAGTTTATATGAATTTTAAATGTGTGTATCAGTGCTTCAAAAGATATGTTGATGAATAAAAGATTCAAAGTAAGAGTCCTGCAAACCGTTCTTATTACCGATGAGTCCTTGTTTAATTAAGACACTAGCACCCACTTGCGCAGTGCACAATCGACATTGATCATTTCATTTAATTGCACCTCCACACTCACTTGACTCCCAGATCCACTGAAAAAAAAAGAGAAAACTCTTTGATAGCCTTGAGGGACACAATACTGTGGCCGGGCTTTTATTTAACAGACTAGTGTAAGCATCCTTGATTTATTTAAAATACAATGAGGACTTTTGAAGTGTGAGGTCAGGCTAGGTTATCCAATACGCATTCAGCTGTGCAATATTGTTCACTCAGTCACCACCATCTTTAATTCTGGCTTGTTACCACTGAGTCATAGCGTAATTCATTAAGAACACACGAGAGAACAAAATGCATGAATTTGAAACAGTAATGTCAGTGTAAACAAACAATTGAGTACTTAAAAACTCAAGACAGTTATTGTGACAAATCAGCGTCTGTCAGAATGTATTGAAACAACCCCGGCCATACAGTAAATCTATCCGTGATTCCGCTTCCTCAGCACCGCCGCTGGCTGTCAGTCTCCTCCACACTGTCAGCCGCACAAGGGCCGGGCTCTGGCCTCCGCTTTAACCTCCCGCTCTCTCTTCGGTCTCTGCCAACTCTGCTGTGAAGGCAAACAAGGCGCCGACTCTCAAAACAAAGTGCTGTCGTGTCATAAGTTTCTGGGGAAATAAACACTGGGCTGTAACCCCCCCCCCCCTCCTATCCCAAACTGAGCCGCTAAACAAAGCTCAACGCACCGCCGCTCTCTCTGTCTGTCCTCCTCTTCACCGAGACTGCTCCGTAAGCACAGCTTCTCTTATACGTTTTTGGTGCATTTTTTTTCTTTAGAGCGGGGTTTTTCAAAGGGATCATAGGATTCTCACAGTAAAGCTCCTTCCCTTTACGTGTCTCTGGTTTTTGCTTTGATGCCGTAAAGTGGTCAAAGTGAATGCATATTTGAAAGAGAAACAGTCACACACACACAATCACAAACACGCGCAGCCATAGAGGGTCGTCCTTTGAGCCGGTGCCTTTAGCCGAGATGGGAAAGTGTTGCATCAAGAGGGGCATTTTTGTTAAACATGGATACCTTAGATATTAAGGAATCTATAGCAAACTGAAAAGAATGAGCGTGAATGGTTCCGTCATGTATAAACGTTTTAGCGATAGAAAAGTGCATGAATTGTCACCATGATGCTGTATCACCATAATGAATCATTTATTTTCACTTTCAACGATAATGATGAGCGTAGAAGATTGTTCACTTTTGTCTCAGAAAGTCACCTTTGGTATGACTTCGGTCGATTATTCTTCTGTGGACTGCGCACTCATTTCCGTGAAGGCGTCGTCCTTGTAATATGCCGGCACATAATTATTGCATTCGCTCTCCTTGTACCGGCGTGGTCCCCCCCCCTCCCGATGAAGAGGCGTCGGGAAGTGCAGAAGGTGCAGAACAAGAGCGGTGGGCGTTCATTTAAGAAGAAAAAAAAAACAAGAAATATCCTGCATCTCCATCTGCAGCTGCTCTGTGCCACCCCGAGAATCAAGCACGCATTCCTCCACTTAGCCTGAAAAGGAGGCCCCTCGGGGCTCATGAATAACCACTAAGACCTGCCACTTTACCAAACAAACTGCCTTGGAAAAAGTATCACAATAAACCAGTCAATGATTCCTCGCTTCCTCCTTTTGGTCACTCGCGCACCCACGCTCTGGCACACTAGGGCTCTCCTTGTTGCTACCAGATGCTTCCTTGCCTCGGATCCTTGCTCATTTCCTCCACCCTCACAGCAGAAGTTTGGCAAAATCCGGTGATCCGTGAAAGGTCGTGAGATCTGCCAACCCCGCTGCCTGGTGGCGTCGGTGTTGGCACAATATGGACCACAGTTGTTGCCAGTCGTCTCGAAAACCAAGAAAAATGTCACGCGTAGACAGCCATAAAGGAGCGTGACAAACCTTTTTTTAAGTTTTTGTTTTTTTAAATGGAGCAGTGAAGGCAACGTCGGTCTTAGGCCAGTTGGTGGGAACTGGGCAAATCTGGCCCTAGTGCCAGGAAACAAGGATCATTTGCACTATTTGGTGAAGTTATGCCAGGAAAACCAATCCAAATGGAATAACTTTCATGCTGTTTTCATCGAATGTCTGCAGTTAAGAATGCTGATAAATAGTGAAACAAAACTGCAATAACGAGACAACACATATTGGGTCTCATATTCAAATAAATCAAGAGGAAATGCATCTAGAATAAAAAGCTGCGCTAAATCAATAAAAAAACAATCATTTCTACAAACCAATGCAGGACATCTGTATCAGAATATGAACACTAAACAGCATTTCTTGTACGATCATATTGTGCCAAAAATCATTTATGTTTATGATGTGAAAAGCCTGGGATCTTGTGTCAAACACTGGTTGAGAAACGAGAGACATGAAGCAGCAGCCAGCTCTGACTGAAACATATGGCGAGGCCTCGCTGTCAACAAGGCTCTAGCACCCTCTCTGTCTCGAAGTGGGGCAAACGCTCAATAGGCCCCCTTTGGAGAGCCTGAGGGCCGCCCCAACTTTTACACCCCCCGACAGAAGGGAGTGAGCCGAGGGGCATGAAGCAGCGCGACGCAGCCTCCCCGTCAGCGTCTACACCAGGCTGCCAGATATGCCCCGGCAAAAAAAATAATAATACAAAATAAAACGTTCTCTGCGTGGAGCCTGGTCCTCTCACTCACACACACACACACACATTCTTCACTGACATAATGCTTTTTTAAGCTATTGGCCTGCTTACACCACCACCCCTCCCTCTCCTCAGCACTGTGACGTCTGCCCCCTTGTTCTCACCCACTTTTAGTGCAATTACGCCTCGGGACAGAAGGGAAGCAAAGGGGTTAAGGACGTGTGCATAGGGAAACCAAACTTTTCCATTTCTCTTTGCTAACTAAAGGTAACAAGTGATCATCCAAATTCAACCTGGATAGACTCAAACAGACAAAAGCAGCAAATAGGAAGGTTTATTGTGTATTTGTAGCTATCAGACCCGATATATGAATTTAATTTATCATGGCTGGGCAGGTTAGAGTTGGAGATGTCTTCCCCCGGAGCCTGGACACTGGTGGTGGTATGGGAGGCCTGAGAAGGATGCAGCAGGGAGAGCCATAGACAGAAGAGGCGGAGACGGGGTGGGGGCGGGTCGCAGCACAGCTGGGAAGCGGACGAACCATGAACGCCGGAGGGCTTAAAAGCAGAGCCGATCACTAGTAGGTGAGGCGGAAATCTCCCCGGTTGAATTTACGCCTAGGCTTCATTTCACCAGGTCACCAAGCAATAGCCAGACATTACAGTGTTTGCTTGAAAATAGGATGACCTGCTTTAGCCGATCACAACCAAGTCTCAAAACAAGGAAATGGGAAAAAAAACAAGGTTAAGGAAAATGGATTATGTAAAGAAATCATTTTTTTTTTGACAACATTGTGTGGATTATCGTCGAGCTGTCGTTATAGTTAAGGTAAAATGCATGTGAATACAATAAGAACAGTGTTAAGTAGTATGTGAATGCGACAATTGGCTGCTACAGTTCTCATAGGAGCACAGAATGGTCCATTGGCGTCATAAAATCTACCATTCTGCAGAGCTATAAAAACCACTACCCCTATATTTCTTTGGGACACACAGGACACCCCATAACTAATCATATTCCACCATACTCATTACTTGGAGACTTCTGACATGTTTAATTGCATTTGTACTGTTCTCCAGTTTCCATATAGGGCAACTTTTGGAAAACACAAAGAGCCATTAGACGTAATCATCTAAATAACCAATGAAATGGGATTAAGTTTCATCATGTGGGCAGGAAAGGCCATACATGGGCAACGATCCACTGAACCATGCAGTACAGTGAACATTTGATACTTTTTCCTTTCCTTTTAGTTCTAAAGCAAGGATGTGCATCGCCATAAACCCTTCACTCCCAGTAGCGTGCGGAGTGCTTCCTGTTCCCACGCCGGACACTGATAATAACAATGGACTACACTTGCGTTGCAATTTACGAGTCGGTGTCACAACTTCCTCAAAAGGGCAAAGCAGGCAATTGCGTTGAGCGCAAACAGCGACAACGCGGTGACAGGATACTTCCATCCAAAGACATGAGTGTCAATATCAATGAATGACAATCCGTCCTCAGCGCCTGTCGTGGGTGTATGGCTACATCTTTTCCACATCACTGTCTTTCATAGATGAGATCATGTCGGGGAGCACCTGACGGGAGTTAAGGCCCATTGGACTAAAGGCAAATCCCCACGCTCCATAAACCGCGTGGCCCTAAACGTACTCCGGCTGGATTGACTCACAGTGAAACCTTATCACCCTAGTTCGCCATGTGAGACAACGGTCCAACGAAAGCCGCACAAATACAGTCATCAAGCAGGAAATTACCTTATTTAGTGCGGTTTATGGCACTGGTTAAAGTAGCATAGGTGTGACTAACAGGGATAAACAGATACTGGAAAGACTTGCCATGGTTATTATGTTTGTAGTGAGGATAAATGATGGACGTGTGGATTTATTTATGTAGCAGCTACAAGTCTCGCTCTTACTTTTCACAACCATGCAGGAAAGGCACTAGGGATGGGACGACGCACTTAAACTCACGATACGATGCACCTCGATATGTCAGAGTCACGAAACGATACGTCACGATACGATATAAAAAAAGAAAAAAATATTACTGTATAATAACAACTTGTTTATTTTTGTTTCAGTTGAACACAGGGAAACACCAGGCCTTGACATGACGACGCACTGCACCATTCCCTGGATATATATATATTTTTTTTCATTTAATAATAATAATAATACATCGAACTTGTATAGCGCGCTTTTTGGACACTCAAAGACGCTTTACATGAACAAATTAAAAAATAATAATTCGCCATCCATTTTTTTTTAACTCGATGCGTTTCGTCACGTTTTGTATCGCGATATTTCGCCAAACGATATTTCGTCCCATCCCTAAAAGGCACCCCGCCAAACCGAAACGCCCCCGAGAGACCCGCCCCGTTGAACTCCCATCGAAAGACCCCCAAACGGAGTCCATACGCCGGACCTCACAACTAATTCTGCCGTCTAAACCCGGGACGATAGCCTCCGCCCCGCCCGGCTCTCCCACAGCGCTGTCCCGACGAGCCGTCAGTCAAAACGTCCGTCCTGATCACCTGAGGCTCATTCACAAAAACCGTCTGCTCTAATTGAGATTGTAAGGGTCCCATCAGCTGCTGCCTCTGCCTCCCATTGTCTGCTCCGTTCTGCGCTGCCAGAGTCTTTCAAAGCCACTTCTCCACCTGTCCGCCTTAACTGCACACATCACTGTATCCGCTGCAAATGAAGCACATTGTGGAGTGACAAGGGACGAATCACAGACTTAATAACTTTTCTGCCCCTATGGATTTTTTTTTTTTTTTTTTTTTTTGCCGGCGATATTTCTTTTGTGGTCATTTATTTTGCTTCCCAAGCAAAAAAAAAGGAAAAGAAAAAAAGATTGGGGTCTCGGTATAATCTCTCAACCAGAACCATATTCTCGTAAGCCGCTTTGACAATCTTTAGAGCGCCGCATTGTCGAATCTATCTTCATTTTATGTCTGAAGTGTATACGCTTTAGGAGACGCTGGTGACGTAGATGGGTTGCATATGAAAAAAGGTTCAATCCTGGATGTGTTAAAAATGCCAATCTAATAGCGATCATACCCCTCAATAGCAATATCGTAATAAGCTATTTTGCTAAGTCAGATTCAACTCTTGTACGTTGTTGTCGTGTCCTTGGGCAAGACAGTCCGGTCACAGAAAGTGGCTATCTAACAACAAGCTTCAGTGACAGAGACAGCAATGAGAAAACACATATTACGTATTTGGTATTTTGAGGTCTGGCCTTCAGTCCAGTGAGCAGTAGAAGCAGCAGTAGAAGCAGCAGTAGAAGCAGCAGTAGAAGCAGCAGCGGCAGTGTTGTTCAGTCGGAGTGGAGTAATCGGGTTGTAATGGAGGAAATGAGCTCCCGGGCCAGACCTCTGCTGTGTTAATACGGCCATTGATTTTCATTTGGAGATCCCTTCTGGCTGATGAATCTCCCCACAGAGAGAAGCTTCACTTATCCATTTGCCTGGCAACGCTGAGAGAAAATACAGTCTTACGCCAAATACCGGTATTACAATAGTGTGATATCTTGATTTCTAGCACAACCTACGAAAACATTTGACTGATAGATGCGAGTTAGGATAGTAGAGATTAAAGTATTGTTGACTGGATGGGGTTGATTCCGTTGATGATGTATCGTGTCAGTCTTTTGAAGCTTCTTTTTGCGCTTGTGTTCAAATACTCAAGTACTCAAAACTCCTGAAGCAAATTCGGAAACAACAACTAGTCTTTCTGGGACAGACTTTCTGTATAAAGGGAGGATGGGTTGGAATTGGTTTCCCCCACAGGTAAAATCCATGGTAGGCGAGACAGAGGGCGGCAGAGAACAACTTTCCTCCTGAATATCCCCTGCCTGGACAGGAATGGACAGCATTAAGATGTTGAGACACAGAAGAGAGACGATTGGCATTCCATGGTCGCCTACGTCACATGATATGGCACTGCGGGAGAGACTCAAATATAAGACTGGATAATAAGACCTGCATGGTTTATATAGGTTTAACCAGTCTCTACAAGAGGAAGGGGAAGCTCCTGGATGAACGCTACAAGGCTGCGTACCATAACACACTGTTTGTTTGTATACTTTATTGTCCCTGTAGGGAAATTTGCAATTGCGGCTCTGAAAGCATGCCGTTACCATCAGGATAACGTGCTTTAATACGGTCAGATTGAGGAACTCCTTTGTTCATCAGTCCATCCTGAAACTAAATGTGTGTCATGGCAAATGGACAGTTGTTTATCATGTGTTTGTGAAATGTCTTAGATCTGTATGTCTTTGTATTTTGTGTTGATACGGAGCTGCTGAACGGCAAAACAAATTTGTTGGATCAGACAATAAAGTATCTATCTATCTATCTATCCATCCATCTATCTATCCATCCATCTATCTATCTATCTATCTATCCATCCATCTATCCTGAAGATCAAAGCGAAACGTCCTCTACTCAATGAATCAACCCAGTCCAGTCAATGTCATTTAAATCTCAAATCATCCTTCCCATTAGCCGTAGTACTGTCTAGTCTTTAGCTGTGCATCCTCACAGCCTGGTCTTTCTTAGCGACCAAGTTAACGTCTGGCCCATCCCCTCATTATACTCTCTCCGCCTCAGACAGCAGCCCCCCAGCAACTACCACAGCAGCAGCACCTCAGAGGCCGGGACAGGACAGGGGGAAGGGGGGTTCGAGGGGTGTAGGGGACTGCTTGGCTAGTCCGGTAATCCCTGAATGAATGTGGGTCAGCGCGCTTCGCCACTGGGCGCATGGGACAGACAGAGAGGTCACAACCCCCCCTCCCATTTCAGAAAGAGAACACATACGACCAGCAGACAAAGATCAAAACGCAACCGGGAGGACAACAGAAGAAGAAACAGAGGCAGGAGATTGTGCTATCACTTAACTCATCATGGCTGCTCTCTGTGTCAACAAGGGTTGCCACGGTGACCAGCTTTTTTATCATAACTAGGGTGACCGTCTTCAACAGTAGTGACATGGACGGGCAGACATGAGGAATTGAAACTTGCATTACATGAAGATCAGCAATGAAGCGTTTACTTTGGCCCAACATCACACAGATAGAAACGGACCACAAAACATTTTAATCCGGAAAGTTTCAAAGACCTCCTGAGTACCGACAGACAGAGTTAACACCCCCCGGGCATGAAGAAAACCCCACTTTGAGAGCCACTCTTGCAGCTGATGACAAATGCTGAAATGGCACAGCTACAAAATGTTAAGTTGGAAAAATGCATCCGTTTAAAACAGACGGATTAAACCTTACAGGAAATGTTTCATCAACACATCAAAGAGATTTGGCCCATATTTTATACCACTGGAAGACAAAGCAATATTTAAACTAGACACAGAGGAAGACGGAAACGTAAAAACGCAGTTATGAATCATTTAAAAATCAGCTTCTCGTACACACACACGCGCGCGCCCAAAAATCAAAGAGCCCCAGTTCTGCCGCGATGGATTGAAGCTAATTATAAACCGCATCATTAACATTCTCCATCACACACTGCTACTTAAACCGAGAAGGAGCATCTTGCATAAATATTCATGATTTATTAATACGAGAGCACAGAAACACAAACAGAGGCGGCTCGAGGAGTGACACAGTTCAAACCGAAGCAGCGGTGGAGGCGGTGGAGGTGGTGAGGTGGTGGCGGCGGCGAGGAGTAGTTTGAGAGATGCTATCGGACTGTTGAGCTGGACAAGAGTGCTCCAGCTCCTAATGCTGTTTTACCGAGATAAGGCCCAGCGGAAGTGCCTGCTTTACTCACTCGTTCAGTTCATGGTGAGTCAACAAAACTGAAAATACTACCACTATTAGACGGCAACTAATACGGGCAATAAAACAACAGACAAGAAAACAGACGTCCATCATTCGGACAGATATAGACACCGTGGTTTCTTTCCCAGCCAGGTTTCAAAGGCCGATTATGGCGGCCCATCTATAAAGTTGTAATGGCTACCTGTAGGGATGCACCGAGACCACTTTTACTAAAACCGATACGAGAACAAGTACTTTAATTTAACCTGTTACCTGCCGTCTCCCCTGATCAGGGGGCTAGGGTTAGTTAACCCTAAATCAGGATATAATTAGGGTTAAGAACGGCAAATGTAACGCAAGTTATCTTTCACTCACACTGATCTCACACACACTTTTAGAAACTAGAAGGTTCTGGCGAAATGCAAACAGCATTTGCGTGACTGAGCGCACGCACAAAGACCAGACACATCAACTCGTCTGAGCTATGGTAAGAACATTTCTCAGTATGGAAAAACTGCGGCCTATTCCTTTTAATGCTTGCTGATGCCAAATACATATACAAGTACAAGGCATTTTCTTCAAACATACTTTTTGAAGCGTAGAGATGGTTTATAGACTTACTTTTTCACACCAGATTGATGGAATTTGTTACGTACTACTTACAATTGCTACTGCTATTTGGCTTCTTTTTTGCTTTACTACAACTCAGTGAATTGACCTGACGTGTGTTTTGTGGACAAGAGCGACTTAGCTAGTAGCCTACAGCATTTTTATTATTTTTGCTGCAGCTAAATTTCACTCAATATGTACATGCTGCATTTCTTCATGCAGTACTTTTTAGTCACTGGGTTAGTTTCACAGATGAGTTAAGCCCCAAGACATAAAGCGGCTTACGAATCGCCGCTAGCAGCTAGTTAGCGACATTAGCTGCTCAGCTTGTAAACACTGCAGACCCAGCGCTGAGGCACAATTAAGACATTTCACACTGGCCAAATCCAACATAGACTCTGATTTAGTAGGTGTAGTCTGTAATAAAGTCAGCTCTATGCGGAATATTGCATTTCCACTGAAGAATTCTCCAGTTTGTTGCTCTTTGCTCTGCTCAGCTGAAGGGAGCGACCCCATAGTAGCGCCGCACATCAAATGGTATTGGTTTCTGTGGGGTATCGAGCCGGTATCGGTGCATCCCTAGCTGTCTGTAGTCAACATGATACTGCTATCGATTAAGTCTCCATAGAGTCGAATAAAGGAAGTTTATTGCACTGTCACATGCGGAACCTCAGGCCAGGAAAGTTTTTGTGCTACACTGGTAACATTTCATGAAATCCAGCCCAACCAAACTGCCAATCGTCCCCACGACCTTGCCCTAAGTAGCTAAAGTGCAAAGTCAATACCAGTCGACAGAGCTGGTTAAGTATAAAAATCAGGGAATGATGACAGCGCTGTAAACACACACACACAGACAGAGAGAGAGAGAGACTTAACAAAGACCAAATAAAACAAAAAGATGTGCCGCCAACCTGTAATGGAGCACTCAGTAGTAACAGCAATAATGTACTTTAAGCAATTGACTGTAGTCCTGACATCGGCACAGTGCATTACTGAGGATAATGTAGCGTAGGTATGCAGCCACTTTAAGAGTAATGGCAGACACCTGAAGGTCAGTCCACAACAGAAAACTAATTCCATTATAATATGGTTATGAAATGGAAAGACATAATGCAATAAATACAGTCACTGCTCATTCAAAGTGTCTTTAAAGGTGCACTATGCAACTTTTTATGTAATTTTTGTTTTTATTATTATTTTAAAAAAAGAGTTGATATTAGTGCATATTTGACCTTTTAGAGACCCAGCGGTTATATGGGGCTTAGCGCCTTTACTTTCCCTCAATTTATTTCAGGTTTTTCAGAGTTTATGGTATGTTTTCAGAATGGAATGTATATGCAACCATGGATACGGTTCAATCAGCAGTGGAAACCTATGCTATAATCACTGAAAGGTCAAATACACATTAACATCAAATCTTCTTGTTTACATAAAATAGTGCACCTTTAGCATGAAAGTGTAAACGCTAGACCCAAAGGTTCAAAGATTTAGTGTTAAACTGTACAAAAATACAACACGTCACAAGTCACTGCACCCTCCGCGCTTCAGATGTTAAAGATTTTGAAGAAAATAATCTTAATCTGGATTAGAAGATTAATCATAAAATAACTCTATGTAGACCGGTTACAGTATTACATAAGTAATTACAACCTTTGCGACTAGTCAAAATGTGATTTTTAAGTGTGTGTTTAATCTTGCAGTTTGACATATTAATCCAGTCCTCTGCCAGGATGAGAAGGTTGTGTCCAGGGTATTCAGCATAAAGGCAGAGCAACAGAATTCACTACACATACAAAAGGCCAAAAGAAGAGTAAAATATATTAAAAGCTACTTTGTTAGCACCAAACTGAAGCATCACGGGTGAAGATTTATCACCAAAGAAACTAATCTGTGCCCGAACAAGTTAAAACCCATTCTGAAACATTTGAAGGATCTATAATGTTATTACTCTTTTACATGCTTCTGTAATAGTCTTTGCTAATGCACACACACATTTCCTTCCCCCTCAAACAACCTCAACTAAAGTCACCAAAGGCTTCAATCACACCATTGAGCCAAACGGTGTGAATACATTTCCTGCTGATTGTTACTGCTGTGTGAAGATCAATATGGAAGCTTCCATGTTCAGTGACCTCCTTTTAGAATCCTATAACGCACTGTATAAGAAAACACATCTTCCGCCTTCTCCGATTAATGCCGTTTTCCCCGCCTCAGTGAGCCTGTGAACTTGGCTGACAACACACCATCGTTAATGGTTTGGGTCAGAATTGAACTCGTATCGACTGGCGCTCCTCCCGTCAACACAATGGACATCTCTCGGTGGAGACAGGTCTGTCGGGGGCCTGACACGGAGACGGTTTCAACTCCGCAGAATGGGGGCCCCGAGGCAAATGGAGCACGGGCTTCCACTTAAAACACTTAACATGCCAATATGCCGAGAGGTCTTTGACGGCTGCCAAATATAATTGTTCTTGTAACGCCGAGATGGAAGAGCAGAGGAATTGTTACTTCATGATGATGACTGAACGAGAAGTAACGCATTATAGTGAAACCGAACTACTGATAACGTAAACAAAATGAGAATGTGAACACTGAATGTGGGCACCATTGCTACAACTGCCAAAGCACAACGACATCTGTTCTGAACCACCACTTCAAAGCATACGACTGCCACTCAAAGTGGGGACCTGCCGGTTTCACAGAATCAAAAGTACTTTCCAAATGCATAAACTAATGCACTGCTGAGAAACCAAAAGCAGAAGAAGCTAATCTCTGGGGGACTTTTCAAAAACCACAAAGCAAAATGAAAGCATAGACGGTATTAAATAAAATGTTTTTTTTTGCTTTTGAAAAAAAATAAAATAAAATAAATCTTCCTAATATTTAACGTTTTGAATTGTCAGTGGCGTAAAGGCTTTCCAGTCGGGTCTGGCGGCGCCCTGTCTGGATAATGCGGTCGTGAAAGGCTCTTTTCATCAGCGCTCGGCCATGGAAGTACAGCGGGCCAACTCCAATTCAAAGCGGAGAAAATCAATCGAATGAGTGCGGTAAGTGAGAGCGGCGTGTGGGTGAGAGACAGATACCCTCAATGCTGCATTCCTTTCGCATTCCTCAGGGGTCAGGAGGTCGCGAGGTACGGAGAGACAGACGCGCCGCAGGAGTGTGGCCGCGTGGGAGGAGTATCGATTGTAAAGCGGCGCTACTTTGTGACCCGGGTTTGTTCAAGCGCACCTTTTCGTCTTGCTGCATGTAGCCCACGCCGCGGCTGCAAGATGGGAGGACGGGGCGGCGTTACCTCCAGGTTTAATCTGGCATTTTGACTGTAAAAACGTAACCACGTAACACAGCACGAAAGCAACGCCTAAGCGCAAGGTCAGTACACAATCTGAAGGACAGACACCTGATCTTAGATTTAGAGTGCGTGCAGGGTGACCAGATGTCCCAGTTTACCCGGGACAGTCCCAGTTTTGAGTCCTCTGTCCCATATCCCCACACATTCCTCCAAAACCATTCATTTGTCCCAGTTTTACACAGTATCTGTCCCAAGTGTCCCGGTTTTTGGCCAATATGATCCACAAAGTAAAAACTTCGCTTGAAAAAATTCATGTATTTGGGCCGTGCAAATGTCCGTTAGAAGTAGAAACCAATAAAGTCAATCATGTTAATCCTGATTGGTGCATGGTGTAAGACATCGACAAGCATATTTACCCTTTAGCGTGGGATGGCTCCCTGGTTGACCATGCAACTAAATCCTCCAAATAGTGTCCCAGTTTTTTAAGTCAGAAAATCTGGTCACCCTAAGTGTGTGCCTGACATTGACACATGACTCATTGGTCCAAACCGGAGGTAACACGTGGGGAAATGGGCGTCATCAGAATTACAATTTGCTGTGTGTTCGTAACGTGTTAGAAAATGGGACAAATTATAATTTTTGAGCAAGGAATTGTCGAAGAACCTGCAAACACTCTTCATTCAGTGGCTCAGTTGGTCACATTTTTGCATCGTCAATTCCTTGCTATCCTGATTTCGCTGATATTGCAAGAACCGCAAAGATTACACAGCCCTTATATCCATCTACGGTTGTCATCGCATTACATTTTTTTGGCAGCGCTCTCTCTCTCGGTGCTCACAGCTGCTCGTGCAGGCGTGCACATTCCTGTCTGAAGCGCGGTGGCTCCTCCGGGCATGGCTCAGGTCGGCAACAGGTCTGCCCCGGGACAAAGAAAGGGGACTCGCTGCCCCAGGGACCTGTCGCTGGAAGGGTTTAATTTCACTGACTTGCCCGGGCACAGTTCCCCCGGGGGGGCGATGCAGTGCGCCTTTGCCACAGCTAAAGTTTGGTGGGTAAAAACGTTGGTGTTTGTTGCTGCGAGCTGGTCGACATAGCAACAGAGGTAAGGAAAGTGGTAGTTTGGTGGATTTGTTGCTACAAGAGTTACTGGAAATATAGCCGTTGATTGATCACGGACGATCTTCTTTTTACTCGCTCCAATCCGTGCAGTTAAGTCTTTCGTCTACACAGTTTTGCTCTTGGCTATAGTTATTACAAGCTTGAGCCAAATGTTCATTCATTTCTTTCTGGTTTTTCCCACCAGGAATTGCAGGTGTCTGTAGCCTGTCTTAACATCTGCGGCAATGAGGAGAACAGTGGATAACACAGTAACAGGGACGACCATTACTGACAACATTCAAATTTACTATGTAGTTTTTTCAAGCAGGACTTTAAGAATTGGTCTTTTCTGTCGCTTTCAATATGACTTTATTGTTAGCTTTGAGGCATTCTGCTATAGTTTAGTGGGAAGAATCTGATCTGAGCCCTACCTGGTTAAATAAATAAATACTCAATGTAAAATCACTATGCGGAACAGCTGTAACAACTGTACTTTTGCGGTTGTTATCAAATTAGTTGGGGCGAATAAACACATTAATGTGATAAATGCAGTTACTGGTTGACTCTTAGCAGACAGAGTGATGATCTTTACTTCTGAGAACCTGCATTTCTTGGGCAAGACAGATTAAATCAAGACGTGCTCTAAAGCACTGAGTGTGACATACGTTGTAACCACCAAAAGTTTCCAAAACTTTATGAGTCAGGCCAGATCTGCAGTGGGCTACGGCGGAGTTACGCAACCACACACAGAACGAACCCGCGGCCTCCAAAGGCGACAAGGGTGAAGAGGTAATCAGGTGCATTGTGTTTCGCATGTGGAGAAATCGCATGCAGAATCAATGTCGGAGACGGAATGACTAACCCGCCGCGGTATTGATCTAAGTAAATCAAGCATGGAGGCGCTACCTCGAGGAGAGACTAAGCGCACGGGGCTGTGTCAATCGCAATAAGCGCCTTATCGTCGCACCTTGTTGTAGCGCTTCACATGTGGTACCAGGCATAACCACGACCAAAAACCACAGAAACAAGAAACTGTTTTATCCAATTAGCTACCGAAGTGAGACTCGGGAAGAGCTAAGGAAAGAGAACTAGCAAAATCTCCTGCTAATTCAAGCATGTGATTGAGAACCACCTTTGGCAATCATATCTACCTATTTATTTACCATGGAACGGTGCATATTCATTAACATGAGGCCAAAAGTCAAAGTTTGTGTGTAAATATGCTAGATTTAGCCTTAAAGCTAATCTATTTGTTGTCCCATATGGTTGATATTTATGGAGGGCAACAGTTGCGCCTCGATGATGCCGGAAGTCAAAATCCCATTCAATCTCATTTCACTGTACTGACTTCTAGTGCAAAACGAGCTTGTTTTAACACGATTCCCTCAATCCAAGAGCAGAAAAAGGCAGAGTAGAGATTTATATCCACACTCCTGAGAGAAAAACCTCTGGGAAAGATTATGGAGATGATGACAGTCCGGAAATGAGTGGTATGTCTGATAATGGATGATATCTCTGCACGGGTGATATGGAGCTGAAGGTATTCCGGAGTGAGGGAGGGAGATGGAGACAGCCCGACAAAGATAGAGGGAGCGCATGTTCGAGGGGAGAACGAATGACCGGACAAGCGCGTGCATGCAGAAACCATCTTTTCGCGTTATTACTTTTAGTGCGAAGCGCTCTGAAAAGTTCACTTCAAGTTCAAAGAAAGTGTCATTCTCTCGACCCCTCCGTATCTGCCTGATTGATAGGATGGAAATACGCAGGGGTTACCTTTCCTTCACCCTAGCCCTTTTGGCTTATTGGAAGCACAGGCATTCACTCGCGCCCCCCACGGGAACAATGCCCACAAGTGCCGTCATCACATGTCGAAGTTTATCTAGGGACTTTTTTTGTAATTATTTTTTAAGAGGCAGTGGCTCCGCAGGTAAATAATTGCAGATGAAACTACCGTCATCCAGGAAGAGGTATAAAGCTGACAAAAGACGCTCCGCGGCGCGCCTAATCCCGCTATATTATATAAACATCACAATCCTCCGCATGAAGTTGGGGAGGGATTGCCTGAAGGTACCGCTCCGGCATGTGAGAGGCATTTCGCAAATTCAGAGCAGTGACAGAAGCAAGATGGTGCTAGTTTAATCCACAGAAATATCGTTGCGATGTTTGATTTCTGCGTCTGACCAAACACAGCGTTTCCTAATAGACGATAAAGTCTAAAGCAGGGATCTCCAACCCATAGCCTGGGAGCTACCAGCAACTCTCCAAAGGGTTTCTACATTTCTACACACGCGCGATGAGTCACATTTTACAAACATTTGGGTCAATATAATAAAGGAAAAAACTGCTGTCATTTTCTTGGAAATATCATCTTGGAAGTCCATTGAAGTGTTCTTGCTCTCCAACGTTTTGTTGCGTAAAAGTAGCTCACCGGGTAAAAAAAAGGAGATTATTGTGTATTAAGGTCATATCGTATCGCATATCATTATCACGATATCATTTTTGATATCGTTGTAAACACGATATAATGTATTTATGTTACACTCCGCTCCATCAGAGACTGGAGAACACGGGGGCAGGTGCTTGAAAAGTAAAATGAAAGGAAGGATGTAAACTGCTTGAGCAGATCATATGTGCGAGGAAATTGGTACGCCGTTAAAAGTCAAATTAAGAAAATATCCCTGAATTAATCTTCCCAATAGGCGTAAGGCTGAGATTTTGAAGTAATTTGTCAATTTTCAATTACACCGTCAAATAATAGCGTTGTCGTGATATTTCTTTTTTTTATATCGTGATATAGATTTAAGGCCATAAAATCGCAAATCGGTATTTGGCAAAAAAAAATATCGCAATTCATTTTTTTCTTTTTTCTCTTAAATCACGCAGCCCTTATCGGGATACGTAAAGGTATTCAAAGCGGTCCCAAAGGTATTATTCTGTCTGTACTGATTCCACTTGTGAATAATTGCGGAACAAACGAAAAGAGCGTGGACAGCTGCCGAGGCGTCATCCATTTGCACCTTGACAAAAGTCGCGACCTCCGATGCGTTCCAAGGTGATCAGAAGTCCCCCCGGGGGCTGCGAGCAGACGATGGCGCCGACTCCGAGAAAATTAAGGGAGATGATTAACGCGCCGTACGACTGATATGTTCACAGCACGGTAATGCAAAAAGTCGGCGCCGGGCGAGGAACCCTCTTAAAAGCGGGAGGCGAGCGTTCAGTCATCACGAGGTCGACCGGTAAATTGGGATCGCCGTGTTTCAAAAGCAAAACTCCCACGGTAAAAAACCTTCACTTAAACCGTGTTAAGTGCAGGGCGCAAATAAGACACGTCTGTGCATATTATCTGAACACGGGCGGTGGAGGCGCTCCCACTGGGGGCGGCAGAGAGGGGGGGAGTTTTGCAATAGGGGGGGTCACAGGGGCGAGAAAGTATCAGAAGATTGTGCTTCGAAAATGATGCGACGTGTAAGTAAAAGGTCAAGACTCAGTAATTGTATCGAGTTTTCAAACATAGCAGAAGTTACGCCTACTACCACTTCCACTTCACCACACTGTTGTTTCAAACGCTTCCATTACCTCTAGAGACAGAATTAACTACTGGTGCACACTAGGGCTGAAGCAACTCATCCATTCAATGACAACTAATCAATTATTAAAATAGTGTACAACCGGGAACACGGCATGCGTACCCCTCCGTGACCCAACTTTACCCGTTATAATTACATTATCATTATCAATCCTACGTTAAGCAACATCATACATTGATTTTTGAATTTGCCTCACCGGCAAAAGAGAACCTACAACACATCAGAGCGGCCGTTTTAAAACGGACCATACCCACAAAGCACCTCTAGAAATGTACAGAATTTAACGGAACGGAAACAAAAAAAACACAAATGAAAGGAAACACAACTACAACAACAGTCTCATTTCATGTATGATCTCCAATACAAAACAAGTGACCATTTTTTCTTTTTTTTCTTTTATTTTATTTTTCTTAATTTTTTTTTATTTTTTTTATTTTTACAGATGGCTACCACTGCCAAACATAGTTAACAATTTCAATAAGGCACTAATTATGTGTTCAAAAGGCACATTAATATACATATTATCCGTGATCTTGCAACTTCCCAGTTGTCATTTCCATCATTCCATTTTCTTTATTTCCTTTTTTAATTTTTTTTTATCATTATTATAATTTATTTGTATTTATTTTTTATTTTTTTTATTTATGTATTTTTGTTTTTGTATTTGTATTCCAGATGAAAAAGCGCGTTTTAAAGTCAGGGTATGTAGTGTTGTGTACATTATACATTTCATCAATATCTGTCTGTGTCTCATCCAATCGGAAATCAGAATTAGCACGAAGCGCTTCTTACAAACATTCACTTTAAGTTTACGCCATCAAAAAAGCACTTTAGCTTTTTATGGTAAAAAGTAAAAAAAAAAAATACTAAAAATGTCATACACCTTTCACAGCCAAGCGATTAATCGATTAATCGTAAAAATGTAATCGATCACCAAAATAATGGTTAGTTCCAGCCCTAGTGCACACTGCTCTATATCCTTTCATTTGCATATTTCATTTACAGAAATGGGGTATTTTACAAAATCGCAATGAAAATCGGTCAGAAGTTTGTACACCTATTGTATATATTTTATGTTGTTGACCTTTGCTTGTCATTTTGGAACCGTAAGAGATAGAGACTTACATCCTCTCTCTGAAGTACCTAAACAGGACTATACGGCGCCCCCTGCTGTCACAGTTCAACACAGACACATTTATATATTTGTTTAATTGTCCAGAAACCTTTACTATAATGATTAATGTTTAACAATAGGCTATTTAAAACACTTAACCGTTGACTACATTTGTAATGACCTTGCCTACTACTAGTACTAGAGTTGTTCTTTGTGACAAGAACTACTGCCACTGTTGTTACTACTATCGCTACAGCACTGAGCATTATCTGAAAAAAGCATTTACAAACTGTTTTAAGGAATTCACCCTTAATTCACCCGCGCTGCTTTATCCCGGGCAGAGCTCAGCGACACGATTTTCCACACCTTGAAATGACATGAATAATAAATGATCGCTTTACCCCCGAATGCACATCAGACAAATCCAAAATATGATTCAAATACAGATTAGGTTTACGCAGCAAAAGCGTCATTTAGGACCTGCCAATTCCACTCTCCGATCTCCTCCAGTAGGAGCCTTTATTCTTTGACGGACGGACGGCGAGACATTCCGAGCGCAGGTCGTGTGACGCCGAGGAGAGACGCGGCGGGTTTTTTACTATGGCATGTCTAAATCTGAACTCATGACCCGGCCGGACCCTGCAATGCGACTCCCGTTTCGGCAGCCAACGGGGCAGAGACTGGTCGCGTTTATACACACAGTTCAAAAGGTCAGAATTACGCCATCCACGCGTCCAGGTGGGGGTGGACGCCTCTGGTCAATAACGATGATCACGGCTCATTTCCTCACAGAGAGGGAACGCCAGTAAACAAATGCAGAGACACGGCTTGGAGCGCAAGACAAATATTTATACCACCGGAGTATCTCTCCACCCCCTTCCAAGTCGCGCCCCGAATGCATTCTATTTCTACATAAGCTTGAAGAGTCAAATTCTGTCTTGGCGGACCAACTCATAGATGCACTGTTTTCAATATAGCGAACGCCAACGGCAGGCATTCAGGTGGAAATGTTCAATATTAGGAGGAAACTAAATCTTCTTTCTTTGTTTTGAAATACCACTATGACCACTCACTGTCCGGGGTGTCTGCATTGAGTTCTCTGACATTTCCTTTCTGAAAAAAAGTAACTGCAAATATCTCAGAAGCATCGTCTTTAAAACGAGGCTAAATCAGGACTAACCCGGGTCTGAACAAAAGAAGGCGGCAGGGATTAACCTACAAACATCTAGGCCTATATAACCTGTACTCATCAAGCCCAAAGTAGACCCAAACCTCTCGACAGTCATCTACACCTCGTGACGGGGTTGAAGGTGACTGCATACCCTTTTACCAGATTGTGGGATTTTGTAAAGTATAAGCCGACTACTGCGAGGTATGGGAGCTATATAACCCACAGGGAACCATCGTCACCACTTTCTGAAGCCTCGTTCGACGTGGGGAAAGTGCGTCTGCTCTGGCTCCATTAGCAGCCGGGCGCTTGCTCCAGTCTCCTCCATCCAGTCCGAGATTGCTCCGAGTGCCCCACAACGGGAAGCTTCGCGATTCTAATCCTGGACGGTGTAATCTGGGTATTCCCGTTCCCCCCTTACTTTCAAAAACAGCAGCTCAAGACTAAACAGCATCTTATCAATGTATATCAACAAATAAAGCACTTTTCCCAACAACCTCCTTCCCCGTGTCTATTGAGCGATAAATAAATCTCGCCCCGTGTGACACCTCCACTCCTATTCAAGGAACCCCCCTATACTTTTATGAGGTATTTATGGGTAATTTACTCCCAGCAGTGCGAGCGGAGCAGACAGGTGTAGCAGCGTGCGCCGGGACGGCACACTGAGAGCTTAAGTGACTCCTGTACCAGACTTGTCCCGTTCCCACGCAGCTCTCGCGCTTCCCGTGCGGCCCGTGCCCTTTGGCTCCGCCGCACAGACGCTCAGGAGGTGAAACTATGAGAGCGTTGACCACAGAGAGCGCCGGCTTAATCAGACTATTTTAAAGCATATGGGGGTTTACGGGGTATACTGAATGACATAATCTCCCAATGCCCTTATTATGGTTTTGGATTAAGATGAGGGATTTGCGCTCGCTCGTTTCAAAACACGCCCGGGCGGCGGGCGGCGCGGCGAGCGAGTTGTCATCAGCAAAATGCAGCCAGATCCTATCGAGAGTAGAGGCTATGGATGAAACTATAATGGGTCTCATAGCAGAACACGAGCCGGGATGGAAGGAACACTGAGAAGATAAAGGTACAACCCCCCTCCAGTTTGGTTGTACCCAAATCTAAAAGTACACAGCCTACAGGCCAGTGTAAAGCCTAATTTGAAAGCTAAGATCATCTAAACAAAATAGTTTTTCCTCATTTTTGTTGCTATGTACAGACCTTTTTCAGGAAGGTTAAAGATCTGGCTAAAGCCAAGCTTGAGTAAATGTGCTCGGTTCAGCTGGAGGTTGAGAGGTTAAATGCAGCTAAATTAAAAGTAGAAAGAAGTTTTTAAGAAAAAGTCTGCTTAAAGTCTACAACACAAACACCTTATCTCCCACTGGTCAGGCTATACTGCTGTAAATAATAATAAACTATACAAATGATCAGATTTGATCATATATCAATTTACTCGGGTCAGAGTACTGCTACTTCTCAAGAATACTGCTTAAGCAGAAGCAACATGTAAAATCTACTGTGTGATAAAACCGTAGATAGTGACAGCGAAAAGTTACTCATGTACTTGAGTAAAATGGCACTGCCTGCTACTATTACTACAACACCATCATCATACCATCCTGTTATTTCTATGCTACCACAAATAATTCCTCTATCATTCCAATTCCAAGACATATGCCATAATGTTCAGTCAAATAGATTGAAACATGCTTTCATCTCCTCACACACTGACCCATTCCACACCTCCAGCAGTAAAGGCTAATGAATGGCCGCTGTAACGGTGTGGTGCCCCTTACCTGTCATACTCGGCGTTGTCCTTGTCACAGCGCGCGTCCTTGTGCTTCTTCCAGTCCTTGCCGTGCTTACACGTAGTGAGCAGCACCACGTCCTCCGCGTTGTGGACGTGGTATAAGGCATTCCTGGTGTCCGAGCCGATCCCCGTCAGGTAGCGTTTCCCTTTGAAAACCAGCATGTACTTTCTGAACGGCGGTATGGTGTTGTACTTGAGGAAGCCCCTGTCGCCCCCCGTCCTCGCGTGGTCCTTGGAGAACAGCGGGATGGAGACGTCGAAGTTGGGCCTGAAGTTCTCGGTGCTGATGCTGGCTTTGGCCAACATGGCCTGGCCGATGTCGAACCCCAGGTCTTCCGTGTAGTCCGGCCACGTGCCCGAATATAAGTTAAATATTAGGTGGTTCCTGCCGTCGTTCCACAGGGGCAAGTTCTGGATCTTGGTTTTGAGGTTGTGGACGTACTGAGGAGAGAGCTGGTCCCGGTCCAGCGTGTCCAAACTCAAGATGAACAAACACGCTTGCCCCGGGTCGGACGTGTAAAACCGAGAGCTTTCTATAGATGCTAAAATGTTCTGGTAACTATCGGAAATTTTCTCCCCTTTCTGCTGCGGGTAAACATAAACTTTAAATCCATTCCTTTGACACAGCGAGTGGTCAAAACACGACTCCATGCGGCACCGCCTCCCCCGGTAAACGCTCGTGTTGACGTCCCTCTTCTGCCTCGGGGATATGTGCACGTTGTACTCCTCCGTGTCGGTCCGGTCCTCCCAGGGCTGCAGCGGGGATAAGGGGTCCTGGAAGTGCGGCCACGGCTGCTGCTGCTGCTGCTGCGCCTTCCTGCCGCCGCGCTCATGCCTGCCTCTCCGCGCCGGTGGCAGCTCAAAGCTCAGGTAGAACAGGAGCGCGAGGCACGCGCCGGCGGAGAGCAGGATCAGGTAGCGTTTTTTGGCCTGCATGTGTCCCGGGAACAGAGGCGACTTGTGAAGGAACGACGGACTGGAAGTAGTGGCCCCAAGTTTGTTCGGCTCTCACTCACCCCGGCCGCTACAGCACCGCTCCATCCTCCGGCTCCCCCCGTCAGAGTATTCGCTTCCCAAATCCGCGAATTGTTCCAGTGCATGTGGGCGATTTGGTTAAAAGTCCTGTCCCTTGTTTCTCCCTCGGATGAAGAGTCCGGTCATTTTCGCGTCAGCCCTCCCCGGCGTGGGTACTTTACGCGTCTCTTTCCCCCCCGTCTCATCCACACTCCCGACTTGTGTGTGGCGCCTCTCCCCCGGGGCAACTCGCCACGCAGCAGCCAGCCGCCTTGGGAACTCTCTCCCGCGGCTGGGGTCCACTTTGCTCTCCCAGATGGAAAAGGTATGCTACCCGCTTTTGATGTTGTTGTTGTTTTTTTGTGGGGGAGCCGCTAACGCGCTGAGCGGTGAAAGCCCCGGTCCGTGAGGTATTCCTCCGCTAAATTAGAGCGATCCCCGGTGTTTTTGCCACTCCATGGTCCCGCGTGAACAGCGCCGCGCGTCAGCCTCACAAATGTAACCTGACGAACCCCTGCATTTCGCTTCTTATTTATCACCAGCTCCACGCTCTCTGTCTCTTGTGCGTAAAAAAAAAAAAAAAAAAAAATCTAATGAAAAAAAGGAGCACCCAAACAGCAGCCCGCGCGGTGAGTGAAGCTGGACCGCCGCGCCTCGCGCTCCTCGCCGGGTAAACAGCAGAAGAAAATGCCCCCGAAAAGACGAGATTCCTTGATCCGAGTGTCCAATTACCGAGTGCTCAGTTGTTCCGATTGTTAGTCGGTAACATTCCAATCCCGACACGACGGCAGCTGACGTGACGTCCCACCGCTGCGCACCCGCGCATCTGATTGGTCAGTGCGTGGGGACGGAAAGGGCGGGACCAAGGCTATGCACCCATTCATAACCAGAGTCCTCTACATGTGCAAATCATCTGTTCCGAAAACGGAGAAGAGTTTTTGGGGGAGTGAAAGATCACAGCAGCTCCTTATTCCATAATTGTTCTTCATTTGAAGAAACTCCAATTTTTGCATTTCGGGCAACACTAGGAGAGAACAATGAGATCGAGTTGCAGGAATTATTTTATATTAACTGAGGGCATTTTCTCCAGTTTGGCTTTAGCCAAATCTAAAAGCTTCTTGACCGTAGAGCAACCGTGTAACGCCGCATTTGAAAGCTAAGACCTACAAAACTCATTGTGACTGTTTTTGCTGCGTTGTCGCCGCATTTTTGTCAAGTTTTCGTCTTTTTTTGTGTGCCTTTTTTATTATTATTTTTTTAAATTAAAAAGTGAAAAGTGGGCGTGCATAAGTATTCATACAGCATTTTTCTGAGTGCATTAAATTGCCTTTATAACATTCCTAATGACAGAAAGTTCACACCTCGCCCTAACCATTAAATAGAGGCCACCTGTGTGTAATCTACTCTCAGTATAATTCCAGCTGTTCTGTGAGGGCCTCAGAGCTATGGTCAGAGTGTATTGGTCACTAAGCAACATCATGAAGGCCAAGGAGCTCACCAGAGAGGTCAGGGATAAAGCTGTGGAGAAGTTTAAAGCAGCGTTAAGTTATACAAAGATTTCCCAAGATTTGAACATCTCACGGAGCACTGTTCAATCCATCATTCAGAAATGGAAAGAGTATAGCACCACTGTGAACTTACCAAGACACGGCCGTCCACCTAAACTAACAGACCGAACAAGGAGAGCACTGGTCAGAAATGCAACCAAGTGCCCCAAGATAACTCTGGAGGAGCTGCGACGTCCTGCCGCTGAGCTGGGGGAATCTGTACATGGGACAACTATAAGTCTCTACACAAATCTGGCCTTCATGGACGAGGGGCAAGAAGAAAGCCATTATTGAAAGGAGGCCATAAGAAATCCCGTTTGATGTTTGCTAGAAGTCATATGGAGGACACAGCTACCATGTGGAAGAACGTGCTTTGGTCAGATGAGACAAAAGTTGAACTTTTTGGCCCAAATGCAAAACGTTACATATGGAGCAAACCTAACACTGCTCATCGTCCTGAGTGCACCATCCCCAGTGTCAAATATGGTGGGGGAGCATCATGCTATGGGGCTGCTTTTCCTCAGCGGGGACTGGGAAGATTGTAAGAATAGTTGGGAAGATGGATGGAGCCAAATACAGAGACATTTTGGAGGAATTGAGGCTGGGGCGGAGATTCAGCTTCCAGCAGGACAATGACCCTAAACACAAAGCTACATCTACAACGGAATGGTTTAAAAACAAACATATTAATGTGTTAGAATGGCCCAGTCAAAGTCCTGACCTAAATCCTATTGAAAATCTGTGGAAAGACCTGAAAACTGCTGTTCACAAACGCTCTCCTTCTGATTTGACAGAGCTTGAGTTTTTTTGTAAAGAGGAATGGGCTAAAATGTCAGTCTCTAGATGTGCAAACCGTGTAGTCAAACCCCAGAAGACTTGCTGCTGTTATTGCAGCAAAAGGGGGTTCCACAAAGTATTAGGTCATGCTGTATGAATACTTATGCACGCCCCACTTTTCACTTTTCTATTTTTTGTAAAATAACAGAATCGTGTATCATTTTGCTTTCACTTCACAGTTGTCTGTTACTTATGTGTGAACTTTCAGCAAAAAATTCAAAATAAAATCTTTACGTTTAGGGTTGTAAACATGACAAAATGTGCAAAAGTTCCAGGTGTATTAGTACTTTCACAAGGCACTGTATTGAGATTTTATATCAAGTATTTATTTGTATTGACTGAAACTTAACGTAGACATAAACAAAATAAACTTGACTATCAAACCTCATCAGCAGCCTAATATCTAACACTACTAGGAATGTTGGAAACACAGAGGTCGGCTCCGGTCTGAACTCTCCATGCTGGAGGGCTAAACCGAAGCCACTTGCATGTATAGAGGGGGACCCACTTGACAGGCAAATTAATGGCAGCGGAGAGCACTGGCTGTGTGTCACCATGCCTCATAAGTTCCCATAATCCTCTCTGCTGCCAGTCGCTGCCACCACGCTGCAGCGGCGAAGGGGGCAGCCTCGTTTTTTATCGGCCAATTAGCTCAGAAGAGGGCCAGTAATTAGCAGGTCTGGCTGGGACCGGGGCCAGGATCCACACGGCTGGCACCTCTCGGCGTCGGAGTGCAGCGAGGAGGGGGAGAGGTGAGGGGGTCCCGCATCGACTCCTGTCCGCAATTTGGCAGATTTTTTCATGCCAGATGCCCTTCCTGTCACAACGCGCACTGTGAAATAAGGTTAACCTCTTAACCCCCGCCTTAACCGAGCACATTTTCTCCAGTTCAGCTTTAGCCAAATCCATAAAGTCCCAGTCTATAGACCAGTGTAACACCTCATAAGACCTATACAACTCGTCTCAATGGAGCTGTTTCCTGCGTTGTTGCTGCGTTGTCGCCACTTTAAAAAAAATAAAAATAATTCCCATTGTTTTTTTGGGGGGGATCTTCGTCTAATTTTTGCCACATTTTTATCACTTTTCTATTGCTCTTTTTAGGCCTTTTTGTTGTGTTTACATCACACCTTTTGTCACTTATTGACGTTTTTTTTTTCTTGCTTTTTCATCACTTTTTCATCACATTGTTCATTACTTTTTGCCACTTTTTGTCACTTTTTGTTGCTCTTTTGTGGCTTTTTTGTCACTTTTTCATCGCTTTTTTGTCACGTTTTTGTCACTCTTGTTGTGTTTTCATCTGCTTTATTTTGGGACCATTTTTAAGGGGAAAATGTGCTTGGTTCAGGCGGTCTCAAATCTTTGTGCACCATATGTAATCAGTAAAAAGTTAGATTGTCCAACTCTTCCATTCCTCGAGTTATTTAAGTCGTAGAGCTTAGAGGCACATACCTCTGCACAGCTGCCCCACTTTCCAACTTTCCACCACAGTTCAGTCATGTCTTGGGGATAGGTATTTATGATTTACTACTCTATGGGGTAATGCAAAAATGATATTAACTGGGCTAGCCTAAAGTAACGAAATATAGTCTCATAAAGACAGTGGCTGTAAAAGCATTACCTCGAAGGTTAATGCGCTGTGGCAAGAGCCAAAGTTCATGGCTACATTTTTGCTTGTAAAACTAAATATAGGCTTTGGCGCTCGAGAACAGTGTGAGAGTATTGGGTGACAACGACGCAAAGGTTAAAGAACTGTTTGCAAATAAACTGATACGTATATTTTTATGTAATAAGTATTGAGTGAGTGCTCTGCTACCTTAATATTTAGTATGTGTTAAATTTTAAATAACTGTATCAAGTATAACAGTACATTATAACAGTACAAGTATAACAGTACATACAGAGTAAATCTTTGTGTTAATATGATAGATAACATGTGCATTATACACGTTTTCATTTTTTGGATGTTTCAGAATATTTACATTATTTCAAGCCTTGTTAGTCATTACCCTTAAATCAAACATTACACAAGTTACATGTGGTGGTGAAGCTTAAAGGGATATTTCAGGATTTTTGACATAGGGCCTCGTTTCCTAGTTATCCAGAGTGTTGTTGATTTTAAGGAGATTTTTTTTATTATTATTCATGCAGTTCTTATATTTGAAGAGTTTAGTGGCGCTAGGCTAGTGCTAGGCTAGCACATTTCTACGGTAACAGCTAGCCTGCATTAAAAACAGTCTGAGCCACTCCACGGTGCACCTGAGGCAAATCACTTATAACGCCAAACTACCAATATAAATGTCTGTGTTGATAGAGTAATTTTTAAAATACAACTGACCTTGCATTACATGAATAATCGCATTGTGAGGGACTATTTTCTAGCAGATCACTCCGCCGCTGCGTAGCTTACAACCACGAAGCTGATCAAATATAAGTTATTTTAAATGCAAAATGGTTAAAATGATTCTATCGACAGACATTTATACTGTTAGTCTGGTGTTATAAGTGATTTGCCTGTTTTTAATGCAGGCTAGCTGTTACCGTAGAGATGCGCTAGCCTAGCACTACCCTAGTGCCACTAGACTCTCCAAATATAAGGCTGCATGAATTAAAAAAAAAAACTCTCACGAAATCAACAACACTCTGGATAACAAGGAAATGAGGCAATCCTGAAATATCCCTTTAAATCGACGACTGGGCTGGGTTTGGTTGAGTTGAGCACGTTCCGCTTCAGTACAAGTGCTATACTAGTTAATCAGTTTTCAACTTGGAGAAGTGTTTTTTACTTCCTCTTGAGGAGAGACTTTGAATATACCCACCTCTAGAAACTGTCCAGCCTTCAACTCTAATACCGCCGTTGAAGAAACATAACACAGATGAGGTCCGGCTGCCATCTGCATTGATTTGTCATTAGTGAGAACAGTGTATCATTTCAGCTCAATGTTTTAGACACAGACCAGACTCATTACAGAAACCTCAACACGCTGTGGAAGTCGGCCTGTTTTATAGGTTGTTCATCATAATCCCTGACAGCAAACAGCTTCTAACAAAGGCTTGACACATTCTGGCTTTGTTTATCCACACACCACTGTTTTGGTTGAGTCTGCTGCATCTGTGGCTCGTCCAATTTAGAAGGTAGATCTGGGAATCGCAGCTCAGTCCTTCAATCCTTTTTTTGTGTGCAATAAAAGCACTCTAACATAAAAAAATCCTTCCCTGTAGTTACTATTCGAAGTGGGATGGAGGGGATGTCATAACAATCAGAGAATGGGGAGGGTAAAAACATGGTTTTCATCTGTTTACATCAGAGACGCCACTTGGCAACACTCTATTTCGTTAAGATGGGGAGCTTTTGTAAGTTGTAATTTGTGTCACAACACGACGTGATGTCAGACGCCGCTGTGGCACAGTCGGAGAAAAATGTCACTGATCTGTCACCTCTGTGCGGAACTCCCCATTCCTGTTGTTACATCTTTATATACCTTTATATTGAAGTGAATAAGTGTCATTTTATATGATTTCTGCTTTTGTTAACACAGTGAGAACAGGACTATTTCAAGTGGTTGTAGCAGAAGTAATAGTATTGGTAGTAATACAGTGTTTTTATTATCTGAAAGCAACTCTTGTCACGTATCCATCTACTACAATGTTATTTTCTTGATCGCAACAATAGCTAACTCCATGTCACTCCATATTGGAGTGACAATGCACCACACGGTACAGGAGGTAAACATCATCCACCAAGTCTCAGGGCAGCTGGGTGGGGACTTGTTGATTGAGGGCGTCCACCCACTTTCAACAGGCCACTATACACTCTGGCCTTTTAACGCAACACACTAGAAAGGGTTTACAGTTTGGGCATGCCATTTTCATAATAACAATAAATAGTGGATAGTAATGACAACGAGGCAAGAGGGCAGAATACAAAATGTCTAACATGCCTATATAATATGAAAACGAATATTCATCCATTGATAATGACAAGAAGGATAATTGTTATAATTGTTATGATCAATGACATTAACCATAATGTTATTACTATTGTTATTTGTCAAATGTGAAATGCTAAAACCTCTTTATTTGCCAGTGCTGCAAATTGTAAACTAAGGCTGGTGATTGTATGTTGACAAGTATAGCTACAGTAGGATAAACGTTAACTCACAGACATGTACAAGTATATAGTTTTGAAACTAATACAAAATACTTAGGAAGGATTGTTTTCTGTTTGATAAAAATGTAAAAGCAATGTATAACTGTATCACCTTTAACTGCAAATGTAATTTTACTTGAACAAGGGGTAGGCACTTATAAGCTTTTGCTTCAGTCTACTCCCTTTGAGCTTCCATTAACTGTATGATTGTGAAACATTGAAGGAAGAAAAATGTTAACTGCTCAAATAAACTAAAACTAAACTAAACTAAACTAATATTCAGATTTCTTGCTTACAGTCTTGAGGTTCATTTATCTATTTATATCTTATTCCCATTTGGTGTAGGGTCATCTCCCCACGTTTGACTCTCCATGTGGTCCTGACCAAAACTACAGCTCAAATTTTATATTTATTTAAAATCTGCAAGAAATATATTAAGGAACACATTTTTTGACTTGCTTTGTATTAGACATCGTATATGAAACGAGATCGTTGTTGTAGCTGTGCGTAAACAGTTCATATATTTTTGTTGTTGTAAGTTTGTAAGTTGGTCTGTACGAATGTAGCTGCTTGTAATGTTTTGAAATGTTCTTTTTTATTTTATTGCACTTGGGGGTGGGGGCTCATAAGCTTTTTGCTTCAGCCCACTCCTTTTGAGCACAATGTGTATTGCTCAAATAAACAAATAAACTGAACTAAACTAAAACTAAACTATATCTTAGTATAATGGAGCAGATTCATGTTCTGGCCAAATTGTTCCCTTAGAGACTTGCTGCCTTTGTGGGAAAATGTGCTTCAAAAGCCCCCAAAATTCAACATGCGTCATTGTTCTGAGATTTTTGATCTGATACCAATACTATTAACAAGACAAGTGATAATAATGTTTTTGTTTTGTTTTCTTATTCACCTCATTCAGGAAGTTCCCGCGGAAGTCGCCTAGTTTTAACTGCAAACCGTTTTCAGCAGTGCAGCGTTAACTTGTTGGTGCAAATGAGCATCGGACATTTTACACAAATCCCTCTACTGTACATCATATTTTAGCGGCGGACATTTTCCCTTGATCTCCACTCGGTGAACGGAAGTGTCTTGGCAGCACGCACGCACTTTACGAAAACTGTCACAGCTCATCCCAGAGAGAAGGATTTTCCCCCGTGCGTGAGAATTTCTCGCCATCCTGTGTGTTCTTATCTTTCCGGTAAGCCTGAAATACCCAAACACATATTATTGTGATGAGGTCTAGTTGTCGAAGCCCTTGCTCTTGTCACCTCCGGCAGTGAATTCATTGTGCAAAGTGCTCTCTCTGGTGGTCCGACTGTAGACGCTGATGCCACAGAGCCAGTTTGGAGCGAGCGGAGTGACTTGAGCGAGTAGGAGTCTGTGCGGACCTCTTGCTCTTTCATACATAGCTGCAGGCGACTGAAAGCTAAACACTGCCGCAGCCTTGGCTCGTCTTTCAAACTTCCACCCCTCTCTGTGTAGGACGTCCAGTGATCCAATGCTTCGTTATTTATTTAAACCGACCTCTACGCTCCCGAGCTGAAGTAGCTTAAGGGCGATCCGGGCTTTGGGCTTAAACGGACAGGACCGTGGGAGAGGGAAAAGTTGAAACTAGAACATTTTTTCCCCCCACCCCACTGGGAAGCACGAGGCGCAGGCAGCGGCCAGCCAAGCATGGCAGGTTAGATGTGGCGATAGGTTTTTGTCCTCATTAGAACAGAAAGCCCCACCACTGCTGGCTCATTGGTATGCCTCCACAGTCCGTCCAAGGTGGATCAGGATTTTGGGGCGGATTTGAGCCACTGAAGCCAGGAGGGAAAGAATGCACAGTGCTCTTTCATGTATCGCAAAGACCCATCCGCTATGCTAGTGTTGTAGTCAAAACAACCAAGTCCAAGGCCCCAGACATTCAGGGAGTAAAAAGTCAAGGAAATGAGCCAGCAAGAAAATCACGCAACCTCTATCAGTGAGGACACTTTGTTGCATTCTCCCCGGGCTTGTTTTCATTAAGGTTCAAGGAACTTTCTAATGGTTCAAGGTAATTATTTAGACACAATGTAACATCTGTTATATTTCAATTCATAAATGGATCAGAGAGAGGTGGCTTTGCACTGTCAAAAACAAATTCACTATTTATTGATGACGACATAAGGGCGTCATACACATACAACATACAGCTCAGTTTCCGGGTCTATGATCAAGGTTGAGCTATACTTTGTGTGTGCTGCCTGTCGGCCATTCAAGAATGTCAGTCTGACATTTGACAGGAGCAGGAAGGAGCTCCTGAAGATGGAGGAGAAACATCCTTAACGCAATGAATCCAGTCGACATTATTTGAATATCTCGACATTGGCATGCTTAAATTCATCCTCTGCATTTGCCTCATCCATCACTCCCGATCAACTTGTCCGTGGAGCAGTGGGCAACTGCAGTACAGTCCCTTGAGCAGGTTTGGACAGGAGTTCCTTGCTTGATTTGGGCTTTCTCCAAACTCCTTTTGTACATTGTTGGTTTGTAGAATTTCGGAGGAAACCCACACACGCATGGATAAAACATGCAAACTCCAAACAGAAGGGCCCATGTGGTCTGGAAACCTTCTTGCAAGGAGGCAAGAGCACTGACTTCTCAGCCACTGTGTATAGGCTCATGCTGCACTCCCAGTAAGAGCTGCTCCCATCCAGATGACCCTATAGATTTATAGATACCTAAGCATAAGAACTCATTCCTTCCCATTTCTGTGGGTCTCCTGAACACCGGCCAAAAAGCAGAGCAGTGATTGTGTTGGAATGTCTGTGTTTTTTTTATGTTTGTTTGGTTGTGATGTTCTGTATTGAATGGTATCTCCTTGTCATCATGCCATTGTATTTGTTTTTTATGTGGCATCCTGTGTGTCCAAGTCAAATTTCCCATTGGGACTAATAAAACAAATCTTGACTCTATAGATAAAGTTCCTCACACCTCAGTCTTGTATAGTGTTGTGCCAAGACGGTCTCGCAAGAATGTGAGCATCGATCCATAGTCCCCAAAGTCTCCGGTCTGGGAGACAAAATGACTTTCACCAACACTGCACAGTGGCGAAAAACCTTGTGCAGATGTGTAAGATTGTTAGGGAATTTAAGCAGCACGTTGCTCTAAATTCAGCGGGGCTTTTATAACGTCGAATGCAACCAATACTGTGAAGGAATTTGAAGCACAACTCCATACGCATGTTTATTTGAATGTCCTTCCCTTCCCATCTAAAGCTGTGTGTTAGTTCTTCAAACACAAATCACCGAACCCGCTCTCTTGAGACTGTCCCACTCACGTCAACTCTGCCCCACTCCAGGATCCCAAACCTAATGAACATCGGCATCATTATCCCTCACATTAAACGTTATTCAGAAAGGTGCTGCGGCCTGATACCATTACTGCCGAAGGAAGTGCTGACGCGGCGTTGGGACCTCTCGGCTTCAGTACTGCGGGAGTTCGGCTGAGTCCCCCAGGCTCCGTGCTCCTCTGTAATCCACTTAATTCACAATTATAGCACGGGCCGGAGCAGCGCTGAATGATAAACGCACTGAGTAATCCCATAGATAGACCTGCAGAGTGAAATTACACCAGGCTACTGTATGTGATATGTGCGATACACGGAGAGAAAACCGCTTCCACGTGTCGTGATCCTGTGGGGGGGAAGGAGGGGCTGAGGTGAGTCCGGTCTGCGCTGCCTGAATGTTAATGTTTTCACTCAAAGATCAGCCGCCGCCTCCACCGCTGAAACGCTTTCAACTTTACTACGACTGTATGATGGATGCCCTGTGAAGCAGCGATCGAACTTCATTGCGTAATAAGACAACATTTTGTAATACTCTCTCAGGACGCTTAGTAGCCGGTTAGTAATGCATTGGTAAATACTCCATTCATTCATGTGAGAGAAAGTGGTTAAAGTGCATATGACACATTAGACACAATCTTTGCTAAAACATAGTAAACACAATTATATACAAGATTTAGCTAAACATTTTTACCCAACTTTCTTTAGTTTGACCATTTTTGTGACGTTCAGTTTCACTTCCTTATTGGACACTGACAGGAAGTGACATATATAGAGCAGGGCAGCAATTTTAAACTACATGTTTAACCATGTTATGTCAATGGGGAATGAGCGAGTCAAGCTGCTATATAACTTTCCCTTTATCTATGTCACTTCCTGTCAGTCAGTAGCTTAAAAATTCAAATAAATGCCCAACATTTCTTCATTCAATTGCTGCTTCACTGAAATAAAATGATAATTATTATTCACGACAGATGTTATCCGTCTAATTAAGTCAACTTGTTTTGGAAAAGCATTAAACCCTTTCTTTTTTTGCCTAAATCCGCAAAAAAGGGTTTAGGCTTTGGGCCAATTTTGTCTCTTAACAGATACAATTTTCACCTGGAAACAAAAAACAAATCTTCACAATAGCATGTTTAATCAATTCCTCCAGATTTATGTGGGGATAGTAATTTCAAGGGCAATTTTCTCAGAATGCATTTTGCTCTTTTCACGTAAGCTTCAAATCTTTCATCCTTGGACTGAACAAAAACATTTTCAGAGGGATTTTTTTAATATCTAATTCCTAGCCCGATTAATTGAGTTTTGAATCTAACAAAACAAGGAGGAATTTCATTTTTTTCTTCTTTATTTTGTACAGATTTTTCCACTAATGAACAGTTTAATTTGAAACTAAACAAGATATTCTCTGAAAAAAAAATCTTTGTAACTAATGTGTAAACAAAATAAAACCATACATTTAAACCTGGCTTGATCCATTAATCAGATTTCGTCGCCAAAAATATGGGAAATTTGGGGTATTTTTATAGGTATAAATTCAATTATTTTTGTATGAAAACATGAAACGACAGAAAACTTGCAATCCATTTTTTCCCTCATATTAATGCAAATAATCTACAGGATATGTTTCAAATTGATATAAATGGATATATATATTTTTACTCCAAACTTCAGTTACTATACCGAGCTGAGAGTAATTGCTGTGGCACCATAAAGGACATTACCTTGTGAACTTTGCCCCAGCATCAAACAGGAACCAGCGTCTCCTCTAAAGCCGTGTGATTCTGGTTGGTTTTCTGTCACTGATGAGAACCATTACCACCAAAATGACTCGATTAAAGTCAACTACAACAGTTTTGCCTATCACTGTGTCTCAAGCTGCGGTGTGTGTTCCCCTGGCGGGACGCGGACTGGTTCGAGTGAGTGTGTGTCTGAGGCTTCTGCGATCGCACTTTAGATAAACGGCTTGAAATGTGCCTGAGTCAAGACACTTATTTGATTATCGTTCGGACTCTTCAAATAAGATTGCCAGTGGAACAGGCATGAATCGGCTTAAAATAAGACAAAACCTACTCAAAATCAGCACGAGTTCCGTTAATTCAAGCACTTTTAAGATGAGAATGCATTTTTTTCCCAGTGATGGCGCTTGGAGTGAAAAGCTTTGGAGCCGATGGCCCATAACAGTGACATTTTACAACCGCCATCCGAGTCCGCAATTAAGTTCATGTCACGGAGTTGTGGTTAGTCGACCGCACCTTAACAGCACATGAAGAGCAGGTGGAGCAATAACTTGAACTTGTTTTTGCAAATGTTGTCAAGAATGTGCAGTGCTGGTCCAAAGTTTGGAAATACTTTTTATGTTTTGGCTACATTGTGGAGTGAAAAGCAGTAATCAAAGCAAAAGGCGGCAGGAAGAATCAATTTCACCTTTTTTATTTGTTTTTAAAGCAGAAACTCATGCCCCTAGAGGCCATAAGCGCTACTGCACGCGTTGTAGCATGTTGTGTTTTTTGGCCGTGAGAGTAAATACTACGCTGACAGAAAAGACAAAGGGAGAGAGGGATGTTGTACATTGTGCCACAACTCAATTAGACAATGGAGATATTTTTTTTCACTCAAACTTGGCTGTAAATACTGTTTAAGTCGCGCTAGCCCGCAGTTAGCTTTGCCCGTTAGCCTGTTAGCTTCTTCTTTGTGATTCCATTAGTGTGTATTGGTGGCTCCGGTCCAGTGCAGGGAAAGTTCCAATTGTGGTTTTCTGGCCAGAGACACCAGGGGGAGATGAAAGACCCCCAATCATCCCATTAACACTTTACCCCCAGAGGGACTACGGAAAGGATTTATTAAGGTAAACAAGTTACTTAGTACTACCTAATTTCATGTGTTAATTAATAAATTAATGCCTTCAGTGGGAATCTACAATGTAAATATTGTTTAAATTAAAGATCAAACCTATCCATAACAAACGGCGTTTCCAAACTTTTAAACAGTACTGTATAATAAACCAATTGAACACTTTACAGGCCATACAATGAACTTTGATGTGCAGCTTTATGTGTTAACTGAACATGTCTGAAAATGAAATAAAAGTGCTCCTGACAAATATAAAGTGTGACACGTTATCAGTCTGACTTGTGGAGACACTGGCATGAATGTCTTTTTAAAATGCCATTTTAATTGTTTGTCGAGTCCTTTTATTTAGTTTTTTAATGGACTACGATTCGGGAATACAGTTGAATAGAATAAGAACTGCTAACTTTCAGGCGTTTTGACCATTTGACAACTATAGCCAACTGCCTTTAGGCCCAAACAGTAGCTCTTCCTCAGGCGCCAGGAAGCCCCCAGAGAGCTGCCATTTTGTCTTGTGCGTTTACTGGACAACAGCTTGAATTTTTCCAAAACATGCCCACTTTAAGTTGTGGAAAGTTGTGAGCAGAATGGCTGCACGGCAGGTCTGCACTCTCGCCTGTCGACAAGAACGCCCACGTTTCGATCCCGGGGCCAGGTGAGGGCCTTTCGGTTCTGCGTGTTCCGCGTAGATCTGCTCTTGCACTACCTCGACCAAGAAAAGCAAATAAATGAAGCAAGTGAAAATGTGACAAGCCAGCGCAAAGGTGTTCAAACATACTGTTAAAAAGTCATCCAGCGGTGTGACTCTCCGCCGTTTCCTGTGAAAGTTGCGGCCCCTAAAATAGCGCCTGTTATCATTCCTGAGGCGGTCTGCAGGTGCACACAGCGGCGCACACAGACACAAACTCACCGCCGCCTTGTGTTACATCACCGCGTTATCGGCGCATCGCGGCAGACCCACTCTCTCAAAGCCTGTTTTGTCTCCCTCTTCCCTCAAACTCGCTGAACTCTCCAGATTACTTTCTGCGCCGCGGATCCGTTTACCGCGGCCTGAATTTGCTGCTCTTTATCGGGGGCTGAGAGGAAATGCTGCCCGCTGTGCGCTGGCTCCGAGCTCTACAGGTGATCCAAGACTTTGGCAACAGAATGGTCTGGTTTGTTTAGACGGATGAAAGAGGAGTCATTTATTCATCCAAATAAGTCTTGATATTGTGCATGGTAACTGGTGATAACCGGAAGCAACGAATAGTACAAATAAATTCAGGTCTATATGGTAAGAATCAGGCAAGCTGGACATAGCATTTAGAATAGCCTGTATTACAGTTTTAGGGCCCCATATGGGATATGTGAATGAGAGGAAGCAGCGTGACTGAAAAATGGCTCTGCTGCTGATCCACTGATGCACTTTTTCTTAAATATGTACAGGTTTAGTCGATTTTTCCTAATTAACTTTGGTTTTAGTGTTGTTTCGGTCACCGTATTTTAGTATTAAAGTGCAAAAAATAATAATTAACTAGTTTAAATGTCTCAAAATGTAAGTTTATTATTTCACTTGCTTCACTTTCACTTGTCATTTGAATACATTTTGTCTTTATTTCAGATTTATTTCTTTGCCAATGGGGTAAGAAAATAGGACCTGTCCCATTGGGAGTTTCACTTTCTTATTTCAAGTGAGATCACCTTAGAAGTCTGGATTATCATCAAATGAGCAAAGTGATCTTAGTCAGAGAAAAATTCTAAATGATTGAAAACCACTCAAAACAAGATAAATTATCAATTATTAAACCCATGCTTGAGATTGACTTTTTGTAGCGTATATGGTTTTAATCATCTTTTACAATTATGGACTATATTGAAGGCAACATATCGCAATAATATTGTTATTGGAATATTTAAAACAGCCAATGATTTTTCTTTTTTTCCCTCTCATATCGTGTAAGAAGGATGGCAAGAGAACTAAACATTTTGAACAGTCATTTGGGCACTTGCAAATGTCTGCGTCTGTGACAGAGGTGGTTAAAAGATATATTTGGACGGCTATTCTATGCTTTCAGCCCCGTTTCAGGTTAAGTGTAGTGTATCAGTAGTGTGTAGCGTTATTTCTTACTACTTATGCTAAGTTTAAGTGTTGTGATTTACGAGATCAGATATGTGGAACTAGGGAGTAATAATCCGTTTTTCCATGATACTCAGATCACCAGACCTTTGTATCAGACTGAAGCAACATTAAAGCTTCGAAACTTCCCTTCATGTGTCCGACTTCGTTCCTTTATAAGAGTTGGGTTGGGTGGATGAAGAATCCAGAAAATTTCTTCAATCAATTGTTTAAACATTTTAATTCATCATTGTTCATTTAGAGACATCTTTCTAGTTTGCAGACGTTGCTCTTTATTCTGGCCCGAAAACGTTTTAGTCACAGGTTCCTCTCCGTAGATTACATTGGGTCTGACGGCGATTTTGTTCTCACACTTTTTTTTATATAAGACATAAAGCTCAAGGTTCTCATGAAATGCACAATATTTGCTTTTGTCCAGACTGGAAAAGTTGATTCACAGGAAAGCAATGTGTCTGTTTATGTTTTGGGTCAGTGGGTTCAGTTTTCGCCTCGTCACTGGTTGAATTTGCCGACTCATGCAAAAAGAATCTCCGCATCTGGTCTCATTAATCCAACTTTTTTCATGTGGTCACTTCTCGGAGAACAGTTTTTTTTTTTTTTTTCTCTTCTCTCCATCTGCAGCACTTGTCATCTGCTGCCATTGTATATGTTTACCCCGACACCCACTTTCCACCACGCTCAGTTTGCTAACAGGAAAACATTCTGACGAGACTAAAGTTTAAAACTGAAGCTCCGGTGGTGATAACCCGATCCATCAAGAGTTATGTTAAACATGAATAACTAGACCTACTCACTAAAACCCGGAACCGATTTGTGTAGAGCTTCAAAAGGAGAAAAGGTGTGGAGAGAGGACCGGGACGTTTTGCAACAGTTTAACAGTTTTTTTCATTGTGCAAAGAGATCTGAGTCACACACAAATCCCGGGGCTAGAAGCGAATGGATAATAGCAACAGGAAGTCGGTACGTCACCAATGAGCTGGAAATCACCATGAACCATTCTGCGAGTCGTGGGAATAAGTAAATAATTCCACTGTGCTCTGCTAAAGTCAAATGAGGCCTGCATCATGATTAACTAGATATACAACTATACTGTAGTATAGTTGTAGTTATACAGCCCTTGATAGTTGAGTCATTCTACAGCAAGTTGATGTGGTTGTGGCCGAGTGACTGAATGCTGTCTTTCAGTCTCCACATTTTGGAACAATTTACTCCATAAAAAACAAAAAAAAAACTATTTTTCTCCAGCTTGGCTTTTCCCAGATCTAAAAGCTTCATGAAGAAAGCGTCAAAATAGTGACGGAAATGATGAAAAACGCAATCAACAAGTGACAAAAAAGCGATTAAAAACATGCATATAAAGGGATGAAAAAGCAGCATAAAAAAGGGACAAAAACGCTTTAAAAAAATGTGTCAAAATAGTGAGTACTTTTGTAGGCCTTAGCTTTCAAATGAGGCGCTACACTGGCCCATTTATAATAGCTCTTATGTCGTGGAGCTTTTAGATTTGGGTAAAGCCGAACTGGAGAAAATGCACTTGGTTAAGAGGTTATGAGACAAGATAAAGAAGAAGAAGATAAGCCTTGTCTAGTACAGTATGTCTATAAAAGTAGTGCAAGTAGTAGCTAATGTTATGCTAATTCTAACTGAATAGGCCAACAACATACAATACCGCTCTTCGTCGACGTATAGTTCTCATTGCTTTTACTAAACATGTTTGGTGAATTTTTTTTTTTATTGTTAAGTGATTTGACATTACAAGCAAGTACATCTTTCATCAGCATGTCTCTGCAGACAGTTTTAGGAGTTTCCAGCAGAACCGGTTGAACACAGAGCTGACGCACGTTTTTGATTCCGTCATTATTACGGTTCATCACTCAGGGACTTACCCACAGGTGTTGGCTGCTGTTGAAAGGGAGGTGATGGTAGCAAATAAAATTAAAATGAATGAGTAGGCCGAAGCAAGAAAGCTTATATGTGCCTAACCCAATTTCAAAATACAATTATTGATTAGCAGCGTTGATAATTTGAAGCTTTTACATGTCAAAATAAAAAATCATGAAAAACATAGAGCGAAAATACAAAATATTGTTATTTCTGAGTGTATTTACTTCTGGTCACCATTCTATTGATTTACTTATTGTTTAAGTAGTCATAGTGTTTTAGATATATTATACATATATATATGCATATATTACTAGCGCACATATTTATTATACATATATTATCATCACCATAATAACAATGACAATTATAGCATTCTGAAAAGTATCATAATCAAAAATGTCATCTTCAAACGGATCATGTTTCTCATTGCTATCATACCTGCTTCAACTGTAATAATGTTGGTCATGATTGTTCTGTCAGTGGTATTTGATTGTTTTACCTATTTGTGAGGTGCGTTAAAAAGCCAGGGTATTATGTGGCAAGCTGGTAGAGGGCCCCCCACCAGCGAGCCCCCACCCTGCTGCCCTAACTAGTTGATGTTGTGAACCGCTTTATAATCCTAAACTGAGTGGTGCTTTAAAAAGACAAGATTTATGAGCCCGTTGCGAGGGGGACCCTAAAACAGCTCCACATCTCACCTGCCCCAATTCTATTTTATTTGCTGTTGCCATAACAACATATCACGGTAGATTTCCTCAAAGACTTGGCTTGGTCCTAACTGTTCCTTCTAGTTGTCGCTGTGTCTCAGTTAAAGCGCACAAAGGAAGAAGACAGATATCCGTTTTCTCCACAGAGCACTGTTCCGTCTTCTCCCCCTTTACAGAAGTTAACACAAAGTAAACCATCAGTCTTCAAAAACAGCCGGGTGTCGTTTGGTTGTTTTCCTGGAAGTGAGAGCCACGCCCCCCCCGGCACCTTACATCTGACGCTGCCTTCATGCGGTCTCGTAATTATGGTAAATACCACTTGCCGAGGAGATAATTGCACGTGAACGCCACCTCGTCTCGTACTTTCCCCCGGGAAACTGGGAAATCATTTTGATGACGAGATAACCTTTGACCTTTCAACACAACAGAGCGCGGCAATAATACAAAAAATGTATGGCTTACTGCTGATCTTTATTAAACCTACATTATTTAGCTACTCAATTATATTGTTTCTCTTTCCAATTATCGTTACGTAAAAAAATCCAAACTTAAGTCCATATGTTTTACCAATCAAAGCAGCAGTAGGTCAGTGGGTCTCAGGTGAATATTTTTGTTAATTGTGTATTGTTGTGTTTGTTTTGTTATATTTCACTTTGTTACGACAGAAAAGAACTTGAACACAGTACCTTCACAATTGGGAAGGATCATCTTTACTGGCTCCAAATCGGCCCCAGTTTTTGGGACCGAGCATTTTTTTGTGTATTCCGTAAACGAAGGAACAAGTTTTGAAACTCAGAATCGGTCCAGCATGGCAGAAAAGGGCAAAAATGTAACATTGTAAGGCAACAAAAAGACATTCAGAATGGGGAAAAAAAAGCTTCTCGCGTTTGGGGTGACAGCTTCTCAAATGAAAACAGTTCAGTCCATTTTATTACTTACTGGTATAGCACTCTTAAGTGCAGTTTCAGTCTGCTCCACATATTTGATCTGTTGTCAGAGCAGTGTCTTCTTCCCCAGTCCTTGTGAACATATACTTGTTGAATCATCCTGTGTTTCCATGTGAACAGACAGTGTGTTTGATAAAGGTTGGCTCTAAATCAGGATCTAGTTATTCCAGTCACTGTTTAAAGGAAGAAGATGCCGCACCAAAGACAGACCGCAGAAAATTATTGCCCCTGTGTGTGTTTTGTTAGGATCAATAAGTACCGTAAACTCATTCGTATCTTGAAAATGTTAAATGTGAATAAAGTTAATAGGTTAAGTATATTTTCATGGACAAAATGAGAGAAGCCGAAAAGAGGAGCAGAGGGATTGGAAGCAGAGAGAGACTTGGATAAACTGTGCCGAACGTGGAGCCAAATAAACATCCTAACAAGGTTATTTCATTACTTCATTAGTGTTGATATAAAGCCTCTGATTCACATGAGGCGGATTCCAGCTAAAAGCTCTTCAATCAAACCCCCGAACAAACACTCCAGCTAAACCAAAACATTTTTCAAAGAGGACAACTCGGCCTCCTCGCAAATGTTTGAATATCCGTCGAGTCCGTACTGTCAGGGGTAGGTCTTCTTTAAAGTTATTTGTTGTTGATTAAGTACAAGGCTTAAAGGGATATTTCAGGATTTTTTACATAGGGCCTCACTTCCTAGTTATCCACAGTGTTGTTGATTTCTGGAGATACATATATTTTTTAATTCATGTAGTCCTTATATTTGAAGAGTTTAGTGGTGCTAGGCTAGTGCTAGGCTAGTGCATGTCTATGGTAACTAGTAGCCTGCATTAAAAACAGTCTGACTCGAGCACAGTGCACCTGAGGCAAATCACTTATAACACCAGATATAAATGTCTGTGTTGACTGAATCATTTTGTAAATATAACCATTTTGCATTTTGAAAGAACTTACGTTTGAGCAGTATCAGCTTCCTGGTTGTAAGCTACGCAGCGGCGGAGTGATCTGCTAGGTTACCGGATCCAGATACAGTAGTTTGTTTACCTGCGGCCGGCATTACTACACGTGGAATTCACAAAGGAGCTTTCTACAAACGTTTGGAGAACTACCCGATGATTTGAAGAGGTTTTTAATGCAGGCTGCTAGTTATCGTAGACATGTGCTAGCCTAGCACTAGCCTAGCACCACTAAACTCTTCAGAGATAAGGACCGCATGAATAAAAAAAAATCAACAACACTCTGGATAGCTAGAAAATGAGGCCCCATGTCAAAAATCATGAAATATCCCTTTAAACTGATGTATTAAAAGCAGTGTTGGTTCATACATATATTGCTTTTTGACCTTCCCTTCTGCTCTTCCTCTCTTTTTTACTTCCGTTTACAGACACCGTTTCTCTGAATTATTCCCTGAACTTCCTCAACGTAGCACTGATGCATATCCTGACAGCGTTTCTCTCTTCTCTTTCACCCAAAACCTCTGACCGACTCCACATTAAGCAATTAGAGCCTGACAAATCGGCCAAATCACTTGAAGGAAAAGTGGCGTTGCTCCAGATCTTGTTGAATGCAACACTTGATTGAATTTTTCCACTGTAATGCAGCTATTCATTCTTAACTCCAGCTGAAATCTCTGAAACATTGGAAGGAACATGTCTGATTTACAGAAGTAAATGATGCGCCGTGCCAATCACACAATGGTCAAAGAACTTAGCCATCATCTGGAGGCCATCAATCCATCTTCAAATAAAACCTGTGTTTAAATCCAGGCCGTAAAAAGAACATCAAGCTCCAGCGTTTCATCTCTCTGAGGTTGTGTCCCCCACGATCAGTCGTATCTCTTTAACAAAACACACCAGGCTTTTTTAACTGCGTTTTTTATGGAGGCTATATATTATACACAGCTTTCTTAACCCGAACGCGTCTGCTAAAGTATTTGTCTGTGATAAATAGTGATACCAACCATGCGAGAACAAAGTACCTCCTTCTGGGATTTATTCACGTATAGTCTGGGAAAGGACATTTAACTTTTTTTTTCATGGGGAACAATTTTTAGTTTTGCTTTCTTTGTATTCATGAAAACAGATCTCAGAAGGGCAGAGTTTTTTTCACATTTCAAAGAGACTGTCCTTGGTAAAAAAAAAAAGAAAAAAAAAGAGAGAGAACATGACAGTAATTTTAAAGTTTAAAATGGTACAAATAAAAACTGTTCTTTCAAAATATCTTGGTTTATTTTTGCTCCATTTGCTCCAGTTCGGCTTTACCCAAATCTAAAAGCGTCTCAACTGGAGAGCAAATGTGTAATGCTTCATTTGAAAGCTAAGGCATACAAAAGTGATCCTAACCTTTTTGTCACATTTTTTAAAGCTTTTTTGTCTTTTTTTGCTCTTTCGTTGCGTTTTTGTTGCTTTTGTGTCATGTTTTCGTAACTTTTTTATTTTGCTATTGTTGCTTTTTCCGGCATGCATTTGTCGCTCTTTTGTTGCTTTTTTTGTTGCGTTTTCATCACTTTTTTAACACTTCTTTCAAGACGCTTTTAGATTTGGTTAAAGCCAAACTGGAGAAAATGTCCTCGGTTCAGGCGGGGGTTAAGAGGTTAAGAATTGAACATTATGTTTTGGGTACAATTCCTATGACAGATATAGATCTTGCAAATTCATGAATTTAAAGCAGTACTAAGTAACTCATGCCCCTAGAGGCCATAAGTGCCACTGCAGGTGTCGTAGCATGTTGCGTTTTTTTACTCAATTGTTTGTGAGAGTAAAATACTACGCTGACAGAAAAGACAAAGGGAGAGAGGGATATTGTACATCCAATTACACAATGGAGATAATTTTTTCCCCCCTCAAACTTGGCTGTAACTTGGCCCTTCTTTGTGATTCTATTAGTGTGTATTGGTGACTCTGACCCGGTGGCAGTGAAGTTGCAATTGTGGTTTTCTCGCTAGAGGCACCAGGGGGAGATGAAAGACCCCCCAGTCGTCCCATCAACACTTGTATTACCCCCAGAGGGACAACGAAAATGATTTATTAAGGTAAACAAGTTACTTAGTACTGCTTTAAACAATGCAGTAACGATCAGGTCTTTGTTTTGTTACTCTTCCACTTTGTCTACTGTATGTGCTGACCTTTCCACACATCTGCTTCACCTAGGGCTTCATGAACCTTTATAAAGTTTATAGTTTACAGGTTAAACTTCTTTGCTTGTTTGTTGAATGCATGACTTCATCAACATTGCCTCCCTATCCTCATAAAAACCTTTTCGCATCAAACCTAGTGTAATCAGCATCTTCACATTTGTTATGAAAAAACAACAGACTGACCCAAATAGGATTGCACTTCTTAACACTGCAGACGCTGACGCAGTAGGAAAAACTTTTGGAACAAAATATTTTACTTCAAATCCAGGTGCAACATTAGCCGCACGCATTTCGCAGTAAATAAAGCATAAAAATCAAACTTTTGCATGTTTTGGGCACACATGTTTTTGCCGTATAATGCCTAAGTAGGTACAGGCTGACCTACTTGCAGGAAATAGAGCAGCTTGGTCTATCGGCAATTAATCAAAGTGAGTGGTAACAAAGTGGTGCTGTCCTGAGCGGTTAGATAAGAGAGGCAGAGGCGGTGCGAAGATGCCAGGCCTGTGTCCCACTGGGGGGCTGTCTGTGTGGGGTGTGGAGGAGGGAGAACGATGGGTACCACGGCGTTTAACAGAGAGATTAAAGACAGGTTTATAATGCGCCACAGTGACAGACTGAGAGTGTATCGATCAGTAACTCAGCTCAACTTGCAATTACGAGATGAAAGTCACATTTCTCCCCTGGGGAAATGAGGGCGGCGCAAGCGTGTACTTATTTTGTATAAAAGAACGAAGACTTCAAGGCATAAAAACACTATTAACAAAACAAACAAAAGGAGGTTACAGTAAAAAACATTAAAAACATGTGGACTGATCCTGGAATATTGTAGAAATTGAGTTTTTGAAAGATGCAATTGACACAGATGAAGTGAGTTTTAAAGTTTGCTTAGAAGTTAGAAGCGGAGGATTGGAATGAGAATTGACCAAAGGATGTGCAAACTTTGGGAACAGAGAGGTGTAGGTAACTACTGGAACGAAGCGTGCGTCGGGGGTTATGGATGTTTAACGGAGAGGTGAGGTATGGGGGGAGTTTGCCAATTAAAGATTTGTAAATAAACAGCAACCAATGAGTTTGCCTGCGAATATGGAGGGAAGGCCATTTCCCCAGGGAGTATAGATCACAGTGGGGGTATGGGGCACCTGTGACAAACCGGATTGCGGAGTGATATATGACATCAAGTTGATAATAATTCTGAATGCTAGCGAAGACACTTTATTTTCCTTTTAATTTTCTGAGAGTGTAATTAAGCGCCACCACCAAACGAGCAAACAATGCTTAGCTGTCAATGCTTCTAACCACGATCAAGTTTGCAGCCCTGGTATTAATTCTTCTTCACTGTTATTCCCAGCCTTTGGCCAAAGCACACATACAGAATTCGAAAGGGGTGGGTGTTTTATTGCCTCATTGGTATTAGAAAGCCTTTTGGTGCAGAATGGGAGCCCTATTTCCACCAGTGTGCCCCAGGGCAGCTCTAACTTCAAACGTTGCTTACCACTGAAAAGACTGAAAAAAACCCTCAGCCTTTTTAAATGGGAAGCTTTATGCCGTGTGTCTTTTCTCTGTTTTTCAAATTTATAATCATAAATTGAGAAGAAGATGAAGTCGATATCCAAAAACGCATTTCTCATAAAAATGCTCCAAACCTTAATTCTGCATTTTGGATCGTAAAGAATATTTATTTTGTGTGTGATATGTTTAGACTACCTTTTTGCTGCACTTTACTGCTTGCTCTTTTAATTCTGTTTTAAAAAGTTGCAGTGGCACATTTGTTCTGGTGTCGTACACAGCGCAGGAGGCGGTGAAAGAGAGCGCGGGCGACTGTGTGAAAAATTGATGTGTTTTAGATGCGTGAATGCCACTGAGTGAGAGGCCCTATTATTACCATGGGACGTTTGTCTAACCCTGGGCCCCGGCTTTTTTTAAATTCCACATTCAGCACAGATTAATATTGAGGAACTGTCTGATGATGTATTGGTTTTGTGTTGATGGTGACTCGCCAAACTTACTGGAACGGTCAATGTACCAATATAGCTGTTCCAATAAAAGTGAACATTGACCATGTACAGTAGTTCCGCTTTTGCTGTTGGAGTTCCCCTAATTCTCCCCCTTGGTAATTATTAACACCAAATGAACCAAAGCGCTTGATAGTAAACCTTAGAGCAGGGGTAGACTAAGTTTGCTTGACAGAGGGTTGATTTTCTTCATTGTAAAAAGACCAAATTTACCAATTTTAGCCCAAAGTGAAGCCATTTACTACAAATGCATGTGTTGTACATATGTATATGTATGTACATGAGTACGGCAAGGTACAGTTTGGTATCAGGAAAAAAAACTTTAGGTACTATAGGTATCTAAAGGTACCAAAAAAACAACACAGTTTTGATGCTGTTTTGATGAAGTTACTTGATTGTTTCAGTTTTTTATTATTATTTTTTTTTACACATTTTTCCCTATTTTTTGCCTCCAAAAAAATCCTGTTTTTAATTCCATTTTTCACAAATTATTCCCAATTTTATCACAAATTTCATGACATTGGAGATGAACCTGATATTGCAAATTTGCAGATCTTCCACACATTATTGTTCTGTTTTCTGGTTCTAGACGATACATATTTTAGTATAGGTATTGGAAAAAGTATCTTTCAGACATCGTTATCGGAACATTTTAACGGTACCCAGCCCTATCCATGACCTAATTGGGTGTTCGGTTTGGAAATTTTGAAAGAATGGACTGTATTTCGCAAAAGATCTCTGATTTGTGTAATAATATAATCTTCAAAATCGTTCAAAACATCTTGAGGGTCTGAGGTTCTATGATGGAGGGCCGAATTTGCCTTAGAGAGTACGTCTGAGAGTCCCACAAGGTTCTGCTTTAGGTCCTCTTTTATTTCCTATTTTCTATTTACTGACTAAGGTTACTCAGAGAAAGAAGTCAAAACCAAATTTGAATTAAAAGTCCATGACCTACATAATTTTTTTTACTTTTTGTGTAACTAATACTCATAATTAAATAAGGAGAGGGCAGGTGACTTAGCAAAAATAATAGTGTGAAAGGGCACACGCAAAAATGATTAGGCCTTGGCTCCATATAGTGCACTTAACTGCGTTTGCTACTCATTCAATGCACTTCTCCCACATTGATTCAATTTTATTTGGCCACTAACTCGCTGCACCAGCTCCCCACAAAACCGCAACACGTATAAAACTCAATAACCATTTTATAACGCAGCGTTTTCCACAGTCAATATCACCTGCTCCCTTTAACAAGTGGATTGCCTGTCTGAAAGCACCTGTGAAAGCATAAAATCTGTCTTGAAACCTGCTTCTTTTTCAAATCCCTATCCGACATGATTTCATACTGCAGCTTGGAGTGTTTGAAAGGTGCCATAAATAACAGGCACCATTATATACGCAGACCCCATTGCTAGAACTAAGTGTTTTGACACAAGAGTCAAACTGTATTGGACTGTTTATCTTTGCGGCGTGCACACTTCGCTGGTAGCCAGGCGTTACAAAGTGCTTGGACAAATGAGCCGTGCCGTCCCACTGTGTGAGTGCAGGTGAAGGAAAAAAATGCCTCAACGGTTCTCGGTTTCTTCCCATTAACCTCGGCTGAATCTCGCGGCACTGTTTGACCTACGAGGCTTCACCTCAGACCCCACTCCGAAAACCTGGTTCAGAGACTCCCTGATGCGCAGTAACGCAGCCGGAAGAAGTGGAAAAGAAAAATGACTTAGACGGATGTAGATAAAGTGAATAACTCACTTCTGAATGTTGTCTCGTAGTTGGTAACAGTATTATGGAAGCTGTGATTCTAAAAGAAGACTCGGTAAGAGAATCCCAAAAGTACAGACCTTGTAAGGTGTTCCCAGTACAAAGTGTACAAGGAAGGAACACTTAGGGTATATTGAACTCATAGGAAATTTTGTTTGCATTTTACCCATCCTTCAAAGCCGCACCTGTCAGGAGCAGTGGGCGACAACACAGTGCATTGCTCGACTAACCTCAGTAGGTGGAGGAAGAGTCTTTATGCATGTTTTAGTTGAGTGGTGTAGTGGGTGATCGGTGATGAATGTAAAGAGTGAGGGCCAGCCTCAAGGTCTGCTTATCCAACTGAAAAGCTTTTGAATAGTTTCAATTGGTGAATAAGTCACTGTTGGTTCTCATAGAAACTTTTCTCCTGGTTGCATTCAGACTTTACACATTATCTTGCCTGTGCTTCTTGTTGATGCCTGTGAGGTGTTTTATCTATATTTTATATTTGTATATATAAAATATACTGAGCCTTTGCCCAGTGCTCACTGTATTAACCTGCTGTCCCTGCATCTGCCCAGGGACTACAGATGAAAATTACCTGTGCAACACATTCGCTGTGCAAAGGTGACCATTTCAACTTCCTAAAATGAGTATCTGCACATAGATAGAATATGTAACATTACTATTGGTATACAAATGCACATTGTCCTCCGTTTCATCTGCTCAGGCCAGTTGTGTCTTTGCGTGTCGTGTCGCTTGGCACTGGGGTCCCAGCTGCTGCCTCTGTGGAGGGGACTTATGCGCCAATACCCCGCGGACCTATGAGCATCCAGGGGCTGCCAGTTGGCCCATTCCTTCATGTCACACAATTACCCAGAGTTCTCTGCTGCCTCTCGCCCAGACGCCTCCCCGTTGACCCTGGAACACACTGGTCTTGGCAGGAGTCATCGGCGAGGTTGTAAAGGCGACCGATGTGTCAACACCACGGAGCGCCTGCCACATAATCCCCCCCCCCCATCGGCCCGTTCACACTTCACAATCGATGAATCTTTCCAGCTCTTGAAAGGAAAGGCGGAGTGCGAACTGCAAAATAGAAGGGTTTAGTTTCAAGGCAGCGAAGTTGAACAAATAGTCTGAAAATAACCAACGGCCTCTTAATGTTTAGACAATAGTTTTAGACTCCCCCCAGTCACATGCATATCAGTTGACTTGCCGCTTCTAAGTCAACGATTAAACATTAAATCGTGCAATGCGTTGTGGCGAAGTCAGCGAAAGGACAACGTGACCATTTTTTTGTAACCCACACACAAAAGTACAAAATATGCGTAACCAGCTGCTCCCTTAGCTTGAATCTACATCCGACTCACACTCCAGTTCAGGTTAGTGACTCTCCGTCTCCGGTGATTGCTTAAGTGTGCAGAGATTGTATCAGAAGGTTAAGCAGAGCCCACATACTGGCTTACATAATGAGGTAGGAGGAGGTTTGTTTATTCCTAGAATCCATCTATTACCTGGAGCGGTTTCTCTTTTGGCGTCGGAACGCGTGAGCGCAGCCAATTTTTGTTTTGCTTCTTTTTGGCGATGTAGCAGTAACATTTTTCGAAAGACCGTCACCTCGCGAGGCCTTGATAAACGAATGTGTTTTCTGGACGGGGAGGTTTGCGGCGTGCAGCTCGGGACACTGGCATTAATCATTCACCTAAATAAGCAGAGCTATGACCAGTGTGTCCAAAATCACTGACAGTTTCCAAGAATGAGCAAACGGTCAGTGCTGAAGCGTGTGCATATTTTGTCACGGACAAAAGTATATCAGAATTGTGTTTTTACAGCCCTTGTATAAAACTATGAAAAGATAAACAAAGGATAACATTGGCACAACTGGACCACTTTGACACGGGGTTCTCAAGTAGAAATATTGTAAAATTAAAAATATTTCTGTTGTTAATTTCAAAAGTATTGCGATAATGTTATGCCATACTCATTAAAGGCTCGATCTTTTGGTTTACAAACTGTGAAAGAAGGAGTGAGTAAGACTTAAATGAATGCTGAAACATGTCTAACTTTATTCAGGGATGAGTTTATGCACACATTTCATAACTTTCAGAGAGCAAAGTGTAGATTTACCCTGAAAGTAAATAAAGACAGAGCCAGGACTCCATCTCAGGACAAGGCCAGAATGGTGTCTAAGCATGGGCGCTACAGTCGTATCCACTAGACCAGGAGTAGGCGAGTTTGCTTGGTGGAGGGACGATTTTCTAAACACAGCAAAACACAGACCTTGTTGTATTGTCTTCACCTAAAGTTTATTGAGGAATGGATGACAGAAATCTAATCTAAATTAGTGGAATTTATCTTGGGGGCACTGTTTGAACAGGCAAAATCAGGTACCCCAGCTTTAAGCCATTTGATCTCTCCATCCATCTTCTTCCACTTGTCCGTTGCCGGGTCGTGGGGGCAACCGTTCGAGCTTCCCAAATCCTTATGGCTCCTCCTGCAGGTGGTGGGTCCACAGAAGGACGGATTCTAACCGGGCCTGTTGGTCTCTCATAAGGGGCTTCTGAACCGCTCTTTGTCTGAACCGCCATCACCTAGGACCTGTTTGCAATGCTGACCCTACCAGGGGCACGAAGCCCCCGACAACAGAGCTCCTATAGAATCATCAGGTGCTCAAACGCCTCCACCACGTTGAGGAGGGCCATTTGATACATTTTTCTCCAAATCATCTTGAGGGCCAGAGCTTCTATGATGGAGGGCCGGTTTTGGCTCCTGGGCCTGACGTTGCCTTGCCCTGCACTAGGCTAAGGTGGCACACTATTATCGAGCACCAAAAACAAATCTCACCCCATAAGTTCCAGCCTCATAGCGTATTGTTTCCATCTGGAGATTGTTGAAAACGTATTGTTTCCACACTGAAAAAAAAAAAAAAATGTAAAAACCCTGCTATCAGACACGCCAGGCCCAGGTAGACAGATTGAAAAGGCTCTAATGGATATTGACACATATTCACACACAGCAGATGAAAGCAAAGACACCACCAAACACTGGTACAGCCTGCACCCCTGAGGTTACGGCGCACTGTAACATCTGTCCCGAACGCTAAAACATAAACACCGTTTTTCTTTCTAAAGAGGCTACATCAGTCTTCCTTTTGTTCTTTCTTTGTTTTTCGTATTCTTTCTCTGTGAGGTCATCAAAACAGACAGACACAAAGACCAGGCATGGAGATCAAGCGGAGGCTGTGGGAAACAAGGCGGCCATTTTGGCTCGGTTGGGGCAGTGGCATGCAGAGCAATAGCTCATTAAAAAGACAAAATGTGACAGAGGATCTCCGGCAGAGGATCTCCGGCACAGCATCAGTTACGGATTTTGACTTACTTGCCGAAAACACCTGGAAGTGATACAGAAACCCACCTGTTCTCGCAAAGCCTTAACATTTAAACTGTTTTGTACAGTCTTTAAAGTCACCTTTGAAAAGAAAACTCCAGGATAAAGGTGATTTCATTCAATACGATGCTATAAAAACTCTTCAGTAGTTATACAAATCAGTAAAAAGGAAAGATATTATGCAAACTACATGCATTACCAGTATATTTTACATGTGACCTTCCATCGCTGATGTTTATCACTTTTCATACCAGGTAACACATGGGAGGTTTTTATGGAAAGCACACACAAATGAGCACACCACACACTGCCTTAATGTCACAATGTTAGTTTTCATTTTAAATTCATAATAACAAATAACAAATCAATAACTTACCAATTATAGTTAAGAATGTTGAATGCCCCCAAATACTGACTCTGTACTGAGTCTCTGTGCAGAAAAAACCAATGTATTTCGTGCCCGTTGACCTTGCTGATGGATGAATCCACAGGCGTCCTATTCCATATTATTCTACCGAGATTAAAATAGTTGAGGACCGATTCCAGTGGGCTTCTGAACTTCAAAACAATCCCGTGTGCCCACTTTAACAGCGTATGCATTGGAAGTGTGCGAGTGCGTAAACAAACGGAACAAAATAGACCCCTTCATGTGAAAGGCCGCGGAGTGAGGGGAAGGCAAATCGCGGCGCACAAATGGCGGCTGAAAGTGCGGCTATTGAGCAGTGAGGCCGGATTCACATAATGATACCCGGTATGAAATAAGCGACAAGGGACACGTGTAGCAAAGAATGGCAAACACAAAGCCGCATAGTGCCTCTCGAATGACACAAGACAAACCCCATGTTATGGCAGGCATTGAGAAATCTGCTCTCCAAAATAAAGGAAAGAAAGCCCACGCTACGGCTGGCCTGAATACTTATTGATAAGACTTGTCTGAGATATGATTGTAAAACTTGTGAAAAGTCTCAAACTAACACATAGGTAAAGCTTTATATGAGGAGGTGCTCGTCGAGTATAAAAATGGTATTAATAAGCATTATAGCAATTGATAGGCAATTAATAATATGCATGTAAAGATATTAACAAGCTGCTCTACCATTATTAACTACCAAGCTAATGACAAGCCGTGAATTATATGCTTTTCCATGACCTACTCTAACCCACTAACATGTCTTCTCCACTTTTCCGCTGCAAGTGAAAGATGTAATATTGCGTATTATTCAATCGTGAGACGGGCGGCTACGCATCACCTTTTACCCTTTGGACAACTTCCCTTTCCTAATAATATCCAAAAGTCTAAAACAATTCAAAATCACACACGTTTCCATGATGTTTAACAGTTTATTGTATACACTCATGTTGTTCCACATCAGTTACTGTTTATATCCATCATATGTAGGCACAGGATTAAGTCCATAGAGAAGACTGGTCTGCACGGCATGCCACACGGAAGGTGCTGTCCTCAAAACAGATTAAACAGGAAGTGGATAAAGTGTCAAAGGGTCAGAATATCAGCAGCTTTTCACGCGTCATTGAGCTCTGTGCTTGCGGAGTGCCTTTACATGAAGTTGTGCTCATGCCAGAATATTATTTCGTTGGGTTCGTTTGGGATGTTACTTATGCAGGGAATCCTTCACTCTTACGTCACATTACCCGAATTCAGGAAAGAACTTGTCTTTGAACGCTGCTCAAATCAAGTATACACATTTTCATTCTCCCGTATCATCTTTTTGGGCTGCTCACGCCTTTGCCTTTTTGATGGCCTTCAGAGTGAAACATCTCCTAATGTTCCCGTGATACACTTTTTTCTGCATAACTATAAAACAGGGGTCTTCGACTTGGAACCCCCCCGACTTTCACTGAGTGTATACAAGTGTGTTTTGCTAAGAATAAAATGTGGGGCACGGCATGTATATCTAACAACAAATAGGTTTACGGGTACAGTAACCAGTTTAGGAATAGGTTTAGGGTTAGCGATTATGCATATCCAAATCTCAAAGCGTATTGACTGGAGAGCTTACTGGAGTGCCACATCGTTTGAAAGCCAAGACCTTCTAGTTTCTAAAAAATATGTGTAAGATCTTTGTGAGTGAAACACAATTCACTAACCCTAATCATTAGGCAAGGCAAGGCAAGGCAACTTTATTTATACCGCGCATTTCGTACACAAGGCAACTCAATGCGCAATTACCCTAACCATTGACCCTAACATTTTAAAGGCTGTACACCTGATTTTGTGTCTAGTAGTGGAACAAAATTGGTTTTGTCTTGATTTAGTATATCGAAATACACTGTGTGTCTAAAGCATTTGTATCAGTTTCATGAACTTCCAGACAAGTTTTCTGACATTTCTGTGACAGTGACCCTGAAAAGCGACCCTGCAAGCCTATAAAATCATCCCTGTTAAGAATTGGGACGTTATAAATATGTCAGGAAAGTTTAAGGAAGGGTTTGGGCCACTGCTAACATTTTAATTTAGTAGCTTCCCCTTTCACCCTGCCATAACTCTATGCAAATGTGTAGATCTATTCTTTGAGTAACTTTGAGAAAACTTCATGTTTTTTGTCCTATTATGGATGATCCCGGCTTAGAAATGCATTAGTCTTGGTTTAATCTTACTTTAGATCTGCTCGTACTTGGAAAACCAATTTTGTTTTTGCAGGTGGCACATGTGAAAAGCTTGAGAACCTCTGCTCTACCCCACAAAGAGTCATGACCTCCCGTCGAAAAAAAAAAACCCCTGATTCATAACTTGCTCATGTATCAGAGAAAAACAGCCTGACCAAACCTCCGATAATATCATTTTGGCATGAGAAGGATTTGCGGCGACGTTTCTTGCCGCTGCTATTGTGCAATACAGTTGTGTGAGGTTGGATTTGGTGTCCCTTTTGAATGTCTACGTGCTGCGCCTTTTGTCTCCGCTTTGGGCTGAACCAGTCGTGGCAAGTCTTAAGTCCATTTTGGCACGGTCTGCGCCACGTTGGGAGCCGGCTACACCTGAATCGACAGAAACCTTTTTTCTATGCCTTGAAAATCCTACATGCCTTTCCCCTGTGCAGAAGGGCGCTCTCCGGAGAGTATAGGGCATACAAATCCATATTTCACTGGCCACAAGATGGTTTTTACAGAGTCACAGCCAAGAGGATAACCGCTAAATCATGCGGCTACATTTGTTATGTAAAGCAAATCCGGATCCTCGCGTAAAAATGATGACGTCCACTGCGGAATTTGTAGATTTTCATTTTCAAAGGGCGTTTTTCAGACCATTTTTCGATACAAAGGCTACACCGAATAACATAATTAAAATTGAGTTGCAGACTTGTTCAGAGAGTGACCAGCAGGAGAATGATGAAACGCGTTGAAAGTCGGGAGTAAAACCCGTCAATTACTTTTATGTTGGTCCCAGTGGAGCCGTAGGGCTGCATCGGGAGACGGGCGTTGCATCAGCCCCATTACAAGAAAGAATGGTATATGCTTTTTTTCTGTTATGCAAACCCAGAGGAATGTGCAATGGTATGTCGGCGGAAATCAGGAAATTAACTGATAAATTGACTTTTGATGGATGACTGTTCAGACTTGGAAAGCAGAGATGCCTCAATCCCGGGTATCGTCCCTGTCTTGTAATGATAAAAGAATACAAGTGCTGTTTCTCTAGGGCACATCTTCTGAATATTGTGTCCCGGAATTAATGTTCCATAATATTGATTTAGTGCCTATGGGTTTTGGCGCTTTTTCAAATTCATAAAAGATTTACTTCAACACTTCAAATAATAATAATATTGATTTCTAAAAAACGCTTAGTGCTCAATTCTAAATCTTTGTTAGTGTAATGCCATTTGCGTTGAAATTAAAGTCTGATATTGCAAGAGAACTGGGTTCAGGTAAAATACAAGTCAAAACATACAAACATTTGGGTATGTACACACTAGTGTTCAAAAGTTTTGGAGCACTCGGACACGCTTATGTTTTCTATGAAATCTCGTATGGAATAACCTTCATTTCTCAGAACGAGAATAAACAAGTTTTCTTTTTTTCTTTCTGGCCAGTTTTAGAGCTTCTCAGCGGTCCTGACATACTTGCATGAGGGTTTTCTCATCGTCAATTAGCTTTAAACACAATGTACCATATTAAACTGGAGTGATGGAGCTGACCCCAAACTTCTAAACAGCAGTGTATTTAATCCTAAATCTTTTTCATGATCTGATTCAAACTCTAATATTATTCAAATTTGACGGATTCTAGTAAAAAAAAAAAAACTAATATAAATTTAAAATGTCCCAAACTTGACATCTGGTCCCTCCCTCCATCTTTGGCCTTGACGCACAAGGCAACTGCAGTCTGCCGTGAAACAGCTACTTGTGTTTTAGCCGGAACAGCTCTCTCTCTGGTGTGACGGTTGCCACCATAGCTCCTCTCCATCTCCACACCGGCCCATCCTGGAGGCGTCTGCTGCCACCTGGGAGCCACTGGACGTCCCGGAGCAGAGATCAATACTATTCAATCTGCTGCGGTCCCTATCCCACTGCCACATTAGAGCAGCGCGCTCTTATCCAAACAGTGAACGGCAGGGCACAGGGGGACTTGTGTACAAATAGAATCCCATTAAAAACCAATGGCTCTGCAGAGACAGCACTGACCTCCTTATCTCCAGAACACGCTCCCCGATCTAATATACGGCGATGAGGGAGAGGCTGGGGAAGGCTGGGAAAAATAGCTGTAGAAATCTGTGGAGCTTTTCAAATGGTCAGAATAAAGTTAAAGCTATACTGTTTGTGAAGGCTCTCATTCATCCAGGGAGTATCCACCGTAGGACAGGTTACATCATCAACTGGACTGGGTTTAGGTAAAGTTGAGCACGTTTCGATTCTAGTCACAGAAGCATCTTCTAGCTCCTCTAGCCACCCTCTTCAACACAAGACGTAATTAGAACACTACAGCACAGAGCCCAGCACGTACCTACAACAGCAGAGGGAAAGACCAAAGAAGAACAACATCTGAAGGAGGCTGTGGATACCCGAGATGGGCCTTTGATAAGGTGACGCAAGCTCAAAGAAGCAAAAGGCCGGAGAGACAGGAAACAGAGCCTAGAAGAAAAAGAGTGGCCATCCCTTTACGTATGTAGCAGGAGTAGGAGAAAAGCTGCAGAGGATTTTCAGACAAACACAAGATCCCATTATATCGGTAAACACTTTGAGACAGAAGTTGGTCCATCCTAAAGACAAGACTCCGAGCATCAAACAGAGTAATGTAGTTTACTCTGTTCAATGTCAGGAAGGTTGCAGTGAGCAATACATAGGGGAACCAAGCAACCTCTCTTCAAAAGAATGGCGCAACATCGCAGGGAAAACAGCAGTGGTCCACAGTGGGCTGTCCATCTCCATCTGGAAGCCGCTAACCACACTTTTGAAGACAAAGAGGTTAAAATATTAGCTAGGGAGAAGAGATGGTACGAAAGGGGAATAAAGGAAGCCATCCTTGTAAAACAACAAAAAATAGAGAGGGTGGACCGAGGCATGCATTGTCCCCCATCTATAACGGCCTATAGAGAGCAGACCCATTAGCCTTTTGTTAAGGTTAATGTGTCGTCTGTGCCCATTGACTCAGCAGCAGAGCAGAACAAAGACCTGCTAGTGGAGTGATATTGTAAACAACTTGGGTAGGGAAGTTTGGCAGTTCTGGTTCCCTCCTCCTGGGAGGAGCCTGGGTCTCATATAGACCACTCCAGTTTGGGTAATAGTGTCTTTTATGACCAAAAGAGCTAGAAGATGCTTCTGTGACTCGAAGCGAAACGTCCTCAACTTTACCTGGACCTTTCCAGTCCAGTTGATGATTTAAAATGACAGTATAGGTATACTGTAATTTTCTGGAAGCCAACTCTTGTCTTATACAAATTTAGTCTATCCTCAAGTTTATCCTCAAAATTTCCCAACATGACAAGAAAAAGTTGAAAAAAGACGCAAAGCCCCAGTGTGGATTTCTGTCGAATTAACCAGTCAAGCACTAAACACTGTCAATCAGAGGAAAGTCAAGTCAGGAAAGTCCTTCTTCATCATTTGAAAGACATGAAGAAAAATCTGTGATTGAACCATTCACAAACATGACAGTTTAAATTCATTTGTGTTGAGGAAGGTTATAAACTGAGAAAATATGTTCCTAATGTCACTATAGCTGGAGGTCATGAATTATACGCCATTGAAATCTGCTGTAGAACCATGTCCTTAGAGTAAAATGAGCTAAAAAACAATAACAAGTAATATGCCAAGAATCCTAGATTTTGATCACACAGTGCTGGGTTAGGGTCTATATTGTAGAGCTCCTTCTTATTTGAATTTTGCACATTTCTGTGGGTTTGCAGCAAAGTTCCTTCTAAACAAATTTGCGATTGTTCTACAAAGACACATTTCATGCTACCCCAGCGTTTCCCATTCAACCAAGAGGTCTTTGAAGAGGCTACAGGATTGTACAATATTTACAGTCACAAAGCGCCCCAACACAATAGTCCAGCTGCTATGTTAGAGACAGACACGTGCTTAAGTGCAATAACTACAGTGACTGGCCATTTTCACAGACAAAGAGAAGAGTTCTCCTTAGAGATAGATACCGTATCTAAAAGATTGACACATAAAACATCAACAATCTGCTATTTTTAAGACACCGCATCTAAAAATAGTCTCGAGCAGCGCGAAGGAAAGTAGACGTAGCCATAGAGAGACGGATGATAAAAGCGTTCCTTATCCCAGCGACGATGCCAGTTTTCCCTCTCCTCATTAGCAGCAAATGAGTCAATGCACAAGCCCTTTTAGCTTAACTTTGTACATTTTCACTTTACACTTCCAGGCATCCCCTCCTTTTGAAAACGAGTCGGTTTATCCACATGTAGAGAGACACGCAGGGATTTCCCGCTCTCGAACCTTGCCGGGATTTCTTCAACTCCCTTTCGGACAGCACGGTCACGGACGAAATCGGCTTCCGTGTCCATAGTAACATTTGGTTGGTTTCACAGTGAAGTTCCCATGACAGAGGACCATTGCACGACATCGAGAGATCGATATTTACAGTTCATTATGGATGCTACTTGGGTCTATTGGAGAATAACTTGTACCCTGATATAGACGTACTACATGGAGCGGGCATAATCTATGGGTTTGCTACACTGTTGGTGAAGAGTGCGAGGTCTTTGAGAGCCATCGTGAAGTCTTTACGGCGTTTGAGGAAGATTTAAGATTTCATGGAAGTCCCGGACAAAGTGTTTTTCAGGTGAAATCGTAATGGACAGTCTCTAAAGGCCTTTTCACACCAACGCGATAATCTCCAGTCGGGGGCGGTTGCGTAGGCTTTGGCCGGCGTCGGGACGAGTGCGTTTGAGTTGGAGGTCGGTGAAGCCAGTTTTGGCCGATTGTGTCAAATCGCAGCACTAGGATCGGCACTGTTCTATCAACGAGCCGGACATAAACGGAAATAAAACGCCGACGGGACTCTCTGAGAACACGATGAACTCACCAGAGACGATCACGTTTGAACGGGGACCGCGGCACTTTGTTTACAATTTACTACTAAACGTATTATTCGCAGGCGCGCTGTGCGGCTATTGAGCTGGGTCTGGGGCAGGCAAATAGATCGGCCTGCCCCCCCAAACAGCGACAGTTCTCAGTGTAAAATTAACACTGAGAACTGAGAAATACACTCAATTTAAAACAAGCAGAAACTCTGAATCAAACATAATCTAAAATTTGAATACATGGCAAAACTTTTCATGCCAGTCCATCCACATTTCTGTGTATAAGTTGTCATTCTTTTTTAAATGTGTTGGAACATGGACAGAAATCGGCGGCAATGTTGTTTCGTCAGTCCAATAGCTAATACTTCGCAATCTATGATGAAATATGAGGAGCACCATTAAATATTCTATCTTCTGAGTGGCACGCCCTCAAAATGACACTCATAGCATGAAAAGGCCATAATCTTTGAAATCCACCCTTTGGTTTCCTTTTCAACAGGCCGCTGTAAACCACTGAGAAGTTTAGCAAACTCTCGTGGCGACCCCAATATTTTTGATGAGAAATGCTTTATAGACATTCCAAAGTGCTGCCAAATCGCTATCAGTGAATGATTTATTGTGGTAGAGCTAACAAAGGAAACTTGTTTAGCGCAGTATGGCGATAGTTGTCTTGCCAAAGCAGCACCATATGATGCATCTAATCTTTCAGTTTCTGATCATCAGCGCCAGCATAATACTGTTTCCCATCTGCACCGCTACTATTACTTACACACCACTTTGATGAAGGTCCCTGTGAGGTGCTTGTAAAAACCTCCATATGTTCCTAATCTTTAAACAAGGTGTGATGCGCCATTAGAGCCGTCCACTTGTGACTAAATAATGAAAAACACATTGTCTAAAAGTGGGTCAAATAAAGGGAGTAGTTCTGGACTTAAAGAGAAGTCACTGCATATAAATAAGGTCCAATGCTTTGACTTTCATCGTACATACAGTGGGTGCAGAAAGTATTCTGAATAAAGGGTAAGCGGGTACGTCAATTCTACGATGTACACTGCCTGATGTCGCCACAAAAAAGGGCCACATGCTCTAATTTTGTTGCCTTTAGCTTTGATTACAGCAACGAGCTTCTGCCATGTCAAAAGATCCAGTGTTGGATTCATTTTTCACCAATGTCTTGTCTTGATGATGGGAGAGTGTGACCACTATGCAAAGCCTTCTTCAGCACATCCCAAAGACCCTCAATTGGGTTAAGATCTGGACTCTGTGGTGGCCAATCCTTGTGTGAAAAAGATGTCTCACGCTCCCTGAAACACTGATTTTGTCATCTTGGAATATGTCCGTGCCATCGGGGAAGAAGAAAACCTGAAACCTGAAAATGTATACTGAAAAGTAGGGCCCGACCGATATATCGTCCCGCAGATTTTAGGGTATTTTCAATATCGCTAAAATTAGCCCTCCCACACCCTCCTAGGCCTCAGGGGAGCGGAGAAACATCGTGGTGAAAATTGTTTGTACCCCTGTTTTACATATTCTATGTTATAAACTTTTGCGTATAATTTCAGAACCATAAGAGATAGAGATGTACCGTTTTTTGTTTTGGAATCGACACATTTTTGTCTTTCAAACAAGCTTCCTCTGAAGTACCTACTAAACATTAATTTTTAGCGCCCCTTGCTGTCACAGTTCGAAACTGACACATTTAGAAGCATCATGCACAGGATTATAGAGCAGACATTTCAGAAATTTGGAATAGAATAGAATATTTGCCAATTGATAATCTGAGACTGCAACAGAATCAAATAGAGAGAATTAACACATTCGAAAACTTTCTGGACCCACTGTAAACTGAATCGTGTGCCATTGTTTGGACTGGCTGGGAGTGGTCGCCCGAGGAGCTATGCGCAAAAGGGGACTTTAGAGACCGTAAAACAAAGATGGAATGAATGTAGGAGTTACGCTGAGCTAGTTTTTCCTGCAAAGGTCGGCAATCCCTCACGATCATGGGCCAAGCGCACTGGAAACAGTTGGTCCGGGAGGAGGCGTGGAGGAGGAGACGACAAGTCCGAACTTATGGGAGCTTTTTAGGAGGCATTAGTTTCCCCGGATGAGTCAGCTGAGAAAAAAAATAAAAAAACAAAATAAAACGGAAATCAAGAACTTGTGGAGCTGGGACTTGCAGAAGAGAGGAGGGGGAGGGCTGCGTGGGAATGTGGTCGTCTGAGCGGAGCGTCTGCGGTGAGGCCTGGTCCATCTGGGGTGGGTTTACGGAGACGAGGGGGAGCACTCCAGGGAGGCTGCGGAGACACAGGAAGAACAGCCGTGAGTCAGCGACAAAGACAGAGGCAAACCAAAGACGAACCAAGCGCCAACGCCGCCGCGGGAAACACTCGTCCGGAGGAGCGGGCTCGTGGACGCGACATGTGCTAACGTGTTCATAATAACGCCACGCTAGCGATCGCGCGGAACATTAGCGAAATCAATTGGTAAATACTTAATTCGTTATTATTACGAAACAACGTTCAAAGCTTTTCGAATCATTTGTCAATCATTTATAAGCTATGACGACGCTCCGAGGCAGCGGGAGGCTCGGCGCAGTGACGAAGATGAGAAGAAATTAAGAAGTGAAGATCAAAAAGGAGGCTAGATAACAAGCGCTCAAACGCTCTCCAGCACAAAGCGAGAGAGAGAGCGAGCTGATAAGAGCAATGGGATAAACGAGGCCAAAGGGAGAGGGGGCTTAATAATATGGAAGGAGGGTACATACAAACGCTTAAGTGGAAGTAAAAATGTAATCAATGGAGTAACATGGTAAGAATCACGGATGGATAGGCTATTTTTTAAATTATATTCAGAAAATAGTGTGTTTTAATTCTGCAGACAGTGGATGATGAGGGAGCGAGTTGGCGGGGGGAGAGAGAGAGAGAGAGAAGGCAGCGTCCGTCAAAAACAAAGCGACATGTTTGAGATTCAGAGTGAAGACAACCGGCATGAGTCAGGCCGACCAAGCAGCGCGAGACAAGTGACATTTAGAGCCAGAGTCCAGAGCGCGATGACAGGAGCAGGCAAGGCATGGCAGGCGCCCAACAACCACAACGAGAGAGGACTAAAGAGGAGGATGCCACACAAGGAGAGCATGCTCCGCACAAAGAAATGGATCTTTTAAGATGCGAGCCTAGACTCCTTAAACACTATGGCACTATATTGGCTGTGTCTGAATGTCTCCACCCTCGCCCTTAATTCCTAATTTTACTGGAGTCCCGCAATATGTAGTAGGCTACATTGGTGAGGACACTACCCAAGTAGTGAGCTGTGGTGTGTAGCTGCAGTAGTGAGTGTCTGAATCGTCAACAGAATGAGTGCTCTACAGCGACAATAAAGTCTGCTACGCTCCGCTCATTATGGATTTCTGTGGTAAAAACTGTCCAAATTCAAGTGACAGTTTGACAATTATAGATAAATATTAGTCAGACAAGTTTCATTTAACATGAATTTTACATTGGTGGAGAAAATGGTTTGCAACAAATCAATCATTTAGCAGCTCATGCTAAAGGTCAGCAGCTAACGTTAGCAACTTTTCACAGCCAATGTTGAATTGAATGAGAACAAACGGTATTAACATTGAATTCGACTCCGGATTCAGATAAGCCTCTTATAAGAGACCAAGTTAGAATCCTGAGGCCGTCCTTCTGTGGACCCACCACCTGCAGGAGGAGCCATAGGGGCTGGTGCAATGTGATTTGTGCAGCTCCAACAGCCCCCACGATCCGGCAACGGACAAGTGGAAGAAAATGGATGGATGGATTTTCTACCCCCTACTCTCTCCAGCCATGTCCTAATGTGTAGAATAGCCCAGACCTGTTCACCACAACTGCTTCTAAAATCCTGCACTGTCACTCAAAAAGTTGTTACTTCGGGTCCGAAGTACCGTCATGCACGAGCTTAATATAGAAGCTGCAGTTTATTTATAGAGCACTTTAAAAACAACAACGTCGACCAAAGTGCTGAACACAACAGTAAAAATTACAAAATACAAAACATTCAAAAGTCAAACTTCTCAGGCTGTGTTAAAAGCCAAGGATTAATGGTGTGTTTTAAGCGAGGATTTAAAAAGAACAAGAGACTGTCTGTCTAAGGTGCAGGGACAGTGCGTTCCACAGTTTAGGAGCAGTGACAGCGCAAGACCTGAGGTGGCAGTAGTGAGTATAAACATGACAACTTCCATCTAGTCCCTTTAACAAGGATGTAGCCAGTATAATTGACTTCATTTAAAGTTTAAATGAGTCAAAAGACGCAGATTTGCCTGCTGGCTCCAAAGTGAAAATGGAAATGGAAAAAAGACCCGCACAGCCAGTAGCTCCCGGGGGCAAAAAAAAAAAAAAAAAATTATTAGCACCAAGTAACATTTTGTCATCAAACACTACACTTTTAGTTTGTGCATTGAATGAGTAAATCTAAGCTTTCATCTTTAGCTAACGACATGCTAATCAAATGAACACGCTTAGTCCAGTGAGGAATTATGGATTTAAAAAATGTGCAGGGCAGTTCTAGGTTTTACTACTGCGCAGTATAAAGAAGGATGTCCAAATCCAAAGAAGGAACGGTCTCTTTAAACAGGATGACTCAAATTCGCATCAATGTTTAGTATTCTCTCTCTTCACACGTTGTATCCTCTGCATTAAAACAGAACCCATAAGAACCATTGAGTCGATCCATGTATACACAAAACATGGATAAGTCTTATTCAACTTTTAAATACAAGATATAGAAACCGTTGCAGACTTTTTAAATGATATTCAAAGTTGCATTGCAGAGTCATTATTGGTTTGAACTTTTTGGAGTTTAACAGTGTGCGGGTGTTTTCAGGGAACCTAATGGAAGATGTGCAAACTATTCCCTTAGTATACTACTTTTGTGAAAAAAGATTAGATTAAATGTATTCATTAATTCTATTAGTGTGACATCCTGCCCACGACTTTGACCCACAAGTGCAAACACCAAGCGTTGTCGCACGATTGGAAAGCAAATAGAGGAGGCTAATCTAAATCTAATCTAGCTGTTGGTAGTAGTAGTATAGAAATTTGAACCAATAGACAAAAACAAACATTAACATTTTTCATATCCATATGTTGCAGGATGTAAATGCATGGTATATGAATGTCTTTGTTATCGACAAATCCCTGCTTCACGAGTAAACAACAACTCACGTACAGTTAATATGGAACCAGTAATGCCCGAGACTAAACCGCATCATAGAAATAAATGCAAAAACTCACAAACTCGCATTCATTTCTGTTTTTCATTTTAAACTGTGAAACTAATATGTGATGGACTCATTACATGCAAAGTGAAATATGTATAGCGTTTATTTGTTATAATTTTTTTTATAATATTATGGCTCACCTTGTAAAAAAACAAACAAATAAAAAATCTCACCAAGAAGAATATTTAGCATGTAATGAGCAATGGCCGCTGGTTGCACTGCCTTAAGACCGCGACGCTACAGGCTACCATTGTCCGCCATTGCTGCAGTACCTCCATATGTGGGCGGCAAAATAACCTAGTTTTCCATTAGGCAGCATTGCACTTTACACACGTTCTAATGCCTGGTGCCTACATTTTTATTTCATTTATATTTATTTATGTATATTGATTGTACATTGCATACTTAGAATACTTTCACATTGTTCTATGGTTCAGGCATTTGGAGGAAAGCAAACAAAGAACTTACGCAAACACATAATCGCCACACAGACAGGCTGTGAGGTAAGAGCGCTAACTGCTTTAAAAAAAAACGTAATACTTAATAAAAACTCTCTTTGATTCGGTGGCATTCGTTGATACCAAAATCCATATCATTGTGTATTGTCGGGGAACCATATTCCAAAGAGTAATGCATTTCGAGTTTATTTTAAACTGGGCCTGCACACTTCCCCGTGGTGTATATTACCTTATTTCAAGGACAGTTTGCATTGTCACACACTGGTTTTACGGTTCCTCGCAGCAAACGGCAGACTCCTCCTGCAGACTTCATTTCATGGACACTTTAGACTTTATTACACAATGTCCACAAACCCCGAGGACAATACGACTTATTGTGTTCCCATTTTATGCTGCTGTCAATACCGCTCTTCTGTTACCTGCAGACACAAGCGCGTGGCGAGGGACTTTCGCAGTATTTTTTTCACACACACACAAAAATGAGTAAGAATGAGCATCAGCATATTCAGGACCGCTGTGTCCAAACATGATTGTGTTGTTGTCAAGCGCTCCCATAACAGGTAAAATAATCATATAACATTTTGTTTTTGGCATATGATCCTGATCTCCCCTCACTGCTCATAATCAGTAGACATGCTATCAATGCGGACAAGAAAAAAAAAAAAAAAAAAAAATTGATGACAGTTCTGTCCACTGCTCTTGCGCTCAAACTCAGGTGTGAGCAGGATCTATTTAGCCCCACAGTCAGAAAAAGCCTTTGTACTTGTCCTGAACCTTTTAAAACCCGTGTCTCTGCGGCGCGATCGTTTCTTCAGCTCTGCAGCGCCTCTGACAGGCGACAGCGGGGAATACTCGAGACGTGTCAGCGAATGGCTGCAGTAGAAATGTTCGACATGTTTGTGCTAAAAATACACTTCGAGAAGGGATTTAAATATTCACTTGAGCTTAAGAGTTGTTATCAAATCACGGTGCGAAGTTTACATTCCTCAGAGCCGGGCAGAAGACTGACAGCTGCTGAGTGCGCAGCAGTTTAACCAGGCACGGAGCGGATGAAGGTTTTCATTTTGGTGAATTTTGTATTTAGAAATGTATTACAGACGCGTATTTTAGACTGTAACACAAAGCTTAAGTGTAAAATCCACCAAGAAGACAGTATTTCCAAGCTTTTTTTATTTTTTATATGCTACAAGTTTTCAGTGAAACCGTTAGAAGCAGTTGTAAAAAATGAGTTGACAGATTTTTTTTTATGCCGGAAGTCCGTCCATCATAAACCAGCCATATTACTGTGACGGGAGCGAGGACTATCCACAACAGCATTGGCTCAGCCTGAACCTGCAAACCTCTCGATTCCCAGAAAAATGCCTACACCAAGGCTTGCCATTCTATCTTCCTGTTCAGTGCACTCATTATCATCAAACGAGGAAAGAGAACTAAGCTCTTGTGACGGGAATTCGGTGAATGTATTTTGCAGTGATCATAGGAGCAACAATGGCTTCCAAGCGTGAGCACACGAGGCTGGAGCCATGTGTGAATTAACCATAGCCGAGCAGCATTAATAATAGATCCCTGGCTTTGTTTCGGCACAAGGGCGTCTTGAAATGGGGTTGGTGAGAAGAAGCAGCAACCGAGTGGGGGTTCTCTACCACCCATACACCCATTACATACATGCACTATATGGACATACGCAGGCAGTTACACATTACTTGCGGCAGAAATAGGCCACAATGTCATTCCCGTGTCAGTATCACGCCGCACAGACCCGTGTTAGACAGTCATTTGCACTAAGACGTTTCATTTGGGTTCAGCTGATTATAGTAATTATGGCACTGAAAGAGCCTTTTAGTGTTTTTTGTCCTTGAAGGCTGAATCTGTGCAAAAACATCTTTTGATTTTAGTTTCAACGGCACATTGATAAGACTGTTCAGAATGTGGTTGATGTGTGGGTAAAGGGGAAGTGGATTCCTCTCACTAAAACAGAGGTCTGTGCGTTATTTTGGCAAGGCAACTTTATTTATACAGCGCATTTCGCACACGAGGCGACTCAATGCGCATTTACAACAAAGCAAAGAGCTGCATTATAAATAACACAATGAATTACAGATCACATTTCAATTTTATATTGCCACGTCATCCACCTCCGCACAGTCTTTCTCGATATCAGCTCCGAGCAGCGCCGATCAACATCCCTCTGACTGCCAACAGTGGCACCTGCGCCAGACTTTGCCCATCCCTGGTGTAAGGCTTTATCTCCATTCTGGACAGGGGTCTTCCATCAGACCTTTAAACAGAAGGCTACTCCATTCTCTGTCTGCTCCTGCACCACAATGTTTTTATTGATTTATCTATCGATCTGTGTTCGGTCCACACTTCTATGACAAGCTTCTCACAGCAAATGTGGCTGGATTTATCACAACAAAGGGCCAGTGTTTTATGAGTAACTGGTTATTTAGACAATGCGCTGTGCTTTTGTTTGTTGTGCACATAATTAAAATCCAATTAAAATTCGGCCACTTCAGTTCGGTTGATCCTAATATGTCCAGCTGCGCATATGGTTGTTATTGTTTTTCTAAGGCCGATGCCGATCTTTTGGGATTCTTATTGAACAATATTTTTGGACGATCTTTCCAAACGTCTCGTCTATGACATGGCTGTTTCAGAGGGAGCATGTTTTAAATACAAAAATCGGCACTCTTGATCTCCTATGGGTCTGAAATTTAAGTCAAAAGGCAGCAAAATAAAACACAAAATCTTAAAGCATTAACTTGTTTACCTTAATAAATCCTTTGCGTAGTCCCTCTGGGGGTGATAGAAGTGTCAATGGGATGACTAGGGGCTCTTTCATCTCCCCCTGGTGTCTCTGGCCAGAAAACCACAATTGCAACTTGCCTGCCACCAGGTCGGAGCCACCAATACACACCAATGTAGTCACGAAGAAGAAGCTAACAGGCTAACGTGCAAAGCTAACTGCTGGTTAGCAGCACTTAAACAGTATTTACAGCCAAGTTTGAGTGAAAAAAAAAGTTCCATTGTGGTTGTACAATGTACAATGTGCATGAGTTATCTCTAATGGTTATATCACTTTTTCTAACCTGAAATAATATAAGCAGTTGTGTCGTCAATGAGGCAAGGCAAGTTTATTTGTTGAGCACAATTCATACACAAGGCAATTCAAAGTGCTTCACAGTTGCATAAAATTACAAGAAAACGGATGAAATCAATCATTAAAACATCAACATAAAAATTAATCAATTACAGTAAAAGGCAAGAGTGCAGATAAAATACTTTCAGTTTTCATCTGCTCGGGTAAAAAGAGCTGTTTTCAGCCTGGATTTGAACATTGTCAGAGTCGAGGCCTGTCTCACATCCTCATGAAGACTGTTCCAGATTTTAGCTGCATGAAACTGAAACGCAGCCTCACCGTGTTTATTATTGACTCTGGGAACCACCAGGGGACCCCTCCCTGAAGTTCTCAGGGCCCGCGATGGTTCATACGGCTCTAAGATGAGTACAATTTTCATCACTCATACACAAGAATGGGGTTTGCTTGGGGGCTTTCTCTGAGATTGTTTCTCAGAACAAACAGGCAGGTGACCATTATATATTTTACTGCTTTAAAAGTATACACCTTTGCCAATTATCCATTTCACAGCTGATTGATAGAAACATACACTGATGCCAAAGCCTATTCTGGACATATTACTAAAAACTGACATTGCTGTAGTACCACCCTCATGTGGGCGACTCCAAGAGACACTTAGGAGCATTGATTCTAATGAGACTTCCGACCTCCCAAGAACGTTTTTTCTTTTCCTAAAAAAATGCTATGGCCCACGTGACAACGCTGGGGTAGGTGAAATATTTCTAACCATGCTGGTTTTTGTTTATCAGCCCGCTAAAGGAAAAGCCTTTTCAGTGCATTGACTGGCTCCAGAGCCTGTCAATCAAGCTCTGGAGCTCTGTTTAAGGAACAGGCTGCGTAGGAGGAGTCTGAGCGGCCATGTAAGTTTCAAAGAGACCTTTTCTATGAACGGGGCTGAATCTATCCCTCTATCATCATCATCATCATCATTATCATTATTATCATTATTATTATATTATCTATTCTATTATTATATCTTTGCTGGCTATATTCAGGGACAGGTGTAATGCTCTTGTCACATAAACAAATGTATCAAATCAGAGATAAGCAAAATTACACTCATGCTATTGGGATTCATTTAAGTAGATTCACTTTTCTTAACATTGAACCTCATCATTTAATGGATTTAGAAGATTTCCCCTAAATTTATGAATTTGAAACCTGCTATACTCTGCCTATACATAAATCTTTTCCCATACAGTAACCACCCAAATAACCCACTGTAGCCCCGCCTCCCTCCTGTGGCTCTCTCATCCGACACCTTTCCCCCTCCTTGTTCAAAAGTCTGTTATTGTTTGTGACAATAGGCATCGGCGGAATCCCCAAAGTGCGCCTGGATAGACGATAAGAAAAATAGTGCAGTTCAGAAAGGGAAAGGTTTTACCATATGAAAGGCGGGAGAGAAAAAACAGGCAGAGCAGATAGTGGCGATGGCCGTGTGAAAGCAACGGGGCTCGGTGAGTAGACGCGAGACAAAGGCAGCGCTACATTCCTCATGTGGCTTTTTGCAACTCCAAGGATTACTGCATTAACAATTTAGCTTAAAATAGCGCTATGATAATTTATTTAGCTAGTGCACGCTATCCGGTATTGCGTTCCCATGGAGGAAGAGGTTTTGTTTTCCATCTTAGAAAGCTCTCTCGCTCTCTCTCCCCGCCTGCCTGCCTGCCTGCTTACTATTTCGGCTGTGAGCTCGACTTTATCATATCTTTTTATACCACAAGTCCCCACAGAAGTGCCGTGGTTGGCTCCAGTCATGTCCCTGTCACAGGCTAATTAGTGCTGCTAACGCTGTGGCGCGAACATCGCCGCGCCTTTGAGATTTAAAAGCTATAAATATGAACAATAGCGAGAGATACACAACTCTCCAGTAGATACAGGGGGAGGAAGACGGGGAGGTTTCGTGCCGAGTTTTGAAGTAACATACAAAACTACTTGTTAAGATAAAATATGAAAACTTTTGTGTAGCGAACCGCGAGCAATCCTACACGTAAATGACAATAGCGCTGCACAACATTGCGATGAATAATTGTGTAGAGGGAGTTGGGACGTTGTACTTGGATGATGTATGCTTTTTATATTCATTGTAATAAACAAGCTCAGGGACTGCACATGGAAACTGGCTTCAGCTTGTGCCGAGCATCTTTTATTCATTGCTTTTGCACATTAAATAAACAAACAATATATTCACCAAACTTGTTGTTATCGCAATATTAGGTGACAAAACATCACGTGACTGAGGTCTTCCATCTGACTCACATTTATTGCGAACTAACTAAAACATTAACTGTATTTAACTTCACTTTAGCCTGGTGCAAATATTTTGTTCAGTATTCAAACTGCAAAATGTGGTCTTGGAATAAATAACATTTTCTTGAAATAAGTAGATTTGCCCTTGATTTGAATAACTCATTTAAAAAAAGCTGATTTTTACACTTCAACTATACACATATTTTTGCTTCTAATCATTGTGTCTCGTACGAATCCAAGCGCTGAAGTCGTCATTTGTTCACTCTCCACTCTCAGTGTCGACAAATGTTTCCACAATGAAGAAGGAACGATTTTTTTGATACATGCACTAAAATATTTGTCATCTAGAAGCCGAAAACAGAACAATAATGTATTGTAATAATAATATTTCCTTTAATCCTGTCCCTCGACCAACAGGCATCAATGTGGTGTCTAAAGATATTTTTTCGATACCGTCAGTATCAGAACTTTTTTTTCAATACTATATTGGTATCGTTTAACGGTACCCAGCCCTATCATGGGCTCTATGCACGCAGGCGTCACGTGACTTCCGAGTGGATTCTAAGTAGTCGTTTGCGTATCCTGTCTCCGTTGTTTCCCTATGAGGTCTTGTCTAAAAAAATAAATAGCTGAAGATCACATGGCAGACAGTGAGTTACTGGTGGAGTCACAGCATCGTGTTAAAAACATCACGTCAGGGGCAAAAAATTCACTAGAGGAAACTTCCGTGCTCATCACAGTAAGTGTTTTAGTCTTGAAGCTAACGGCTAATGGCTAACACGAATTAAAAATGAAAATAGCTACACGATTTTAAACGAGCCTGCTCAAAATATAATCTGCCTGTCTTTAGTATAAATACTTTTTAGACGTTTAATTTTTGTGGTGGTGTTTTTTGATGCTAGCCGTTAGCGCTGAGATAAAAAGTCCTACCTCAAAAAACACAGACGTTTCCTGCAGTCAAGAATTTACATCCAACGTAATGTTTTTAACACGTAGCGAGTCACTTCGGATCAGTGTCTCACTGTCAGTGATGTTTCCTTGAACTATACATTGTTTTAGACACGACCTTATAGGGAAATAACGGAGACGGGATACGGAAGCGCGGACTTAGGATCCACTTGGAAGTCACATTGAGGCCATTGAGGCTGCCGATCTGCTCACCACTCACTCACTCGAACCCAGGATTCGAACCACTGACACCTGGCTTTGGATTAAGAGCATCTGTCCAAAAGTTGTGCCAAATCAAAAAACAAATCACAATGACCCCCCAATTCCATTTCCCTTCAGAGTTCAATCAAAAAGCATAAACGACTGAACTTTGCCAGGCCAAACATGATACATACGCACAGTAGTTGTTTCTACTAACCTAACTTTTTTAGTTTTTTATAAACGTGACACAACGGGGAACTAATTATTAAACACACTGGATCTGGAAAAGTCTTTGAAGGTATAGTTTGGTTGTTAATGATGTGACCTCATTGACAGAATAAAGAGGCTGTGATTTCCCACGAGTCGAGTCTGAAAACTGGCTTTCATTAAAATCTGATGATTAAAAAAAAACACAAGGAGGGGTCATGGAGCTAAACATCAAAGTGTGAGTTTTTACAGGAAAACATGCACTATAGGGCCCGATCGATATGGATTTTTGGGGTCCGATACCCCATAGCCGATATATAGGCCAATATTTCAAGTTATTTAATTTGATGAAATAGCGTATAGTTAAACATTTATTATTATAGTAAAGGTTTCAATCATAGAAACATCTAGAAGGCTATCTCATAGAGGTCGACCGATGTGGTTTTTTTTTTAAGGCCGATGCCGATATGCACCGCCGATACTTTTGGCCAGTATTTTTTAAAACGTCTCGTCTATAATTCTGTGTACAATGCTTCTAAACGTGTCAGTGTCAACTGTGACGGCAGGGGGCGCTGTATGATGGGCATAGGGCTGATTTATTCAGAACGTTCATGTTTAGGTACTTCAGGGGAACCTTGTTTGAAAGACAAAATTCCAAAACAAAAAAACGTAAGTGCTTATGGTTCTGTAACTATAGGCAAACGTGTACAATATAATATAGGTGAACAAACTTGTGACCACAATGTTTCTCCGCTCCCCTGAGGGTTATGAAGTTGGGGTCCATTTTAAGGCCCTGGCTGAGCTCTTTCCAAAGCGCTTTTGCTTCCGAATACCCTATTGGCCAAGATTGTATTTAATCACTATAACAAGCCAAGTCTCAACATTGGGGCCAACTCTGGTGCCACTAATGGGGTAGAGGAAAACAAAACAAAGCAGAGACAGGGTATACATTTGCATCTGATTTAGGTAAATAAGTTATATTTTAGTTTAACTTGTGTCATAGTCCCGTGCGTAATAACTGTATTTAAACCAAACCAATTATTAATGGAAAATAGTCAGGAATCTGGAGTAAAGCCACACACAAAAAAAACATTCAAACTGTCATATTATCAACCTTGTAAGTTATAGCATCCTCCGGGTTTCACGTCGCGCAGCTGCATCCTCGAGCTCCGATAAAACAAAGCCAACTCTCCGGACTGAACAAGGCGTCGCTTCTACACTGCGGGTCCATGATATACCGCTTAACAGAGAGAATAGCAATGTATTACCACCGGCACTCAATTCAATTTGCCCTTGGGATTTGCCTGTTGAGTGCCGTACGAGTGCACTTGAGGAAAACGACCCCCTTCAAGTCGCTGATACGGGCGGCCCATGGAGGCTACAGCATTCAAAGTCAACAGCACTTAAACTGGAAAGATACGAGCGGCCTTCGCGAGGGCATCACACAAAATAGCTCGCGCGCCGTTTCGGAAACGGGGGGAAAGTGCTACAGCGGCTGAGGTGGAAGTGAATCATCCATCTTTATGGCAGCGCGAGGGTGATTCGTAAGGCCTCATACATACTCACCTTAACCATGTTGTCCTTATGACTACAGAAGCACCGATCCAGCTTTTTTTTGTGCTTCCGATACCGATACTGGGTTGCAGGGTGACTTTCACAGAAATGCTAGAAAAATAGCCTGAAAGTTCATGATATTTATACACATTTTTTTTTTTTTACAATATACCAAAGGAGGACAAGATACATTCAATTCCATTTCTAGGAGTAAAATCAGGTATAGCTCCTTTAAGATCAATTAAGTCATAATATTACAGATCAATCAATTATATGTATTGATAAACTCTTGGATAAACATCTAACAAGGATCACTGGACTTTTCTACACTAAATATCCTTGGGTAAATGACAGGCTTTAGGTTACATTAATATAAACAAAATCATTATAAATATGTTAGACCAGTGACTGAAACTGAAATACAAACACTTGGCTTCAGCAGTGGACGATTTTTTATTTTTTTAAAGCTACTTGGAGTTTTTTCTATGTTAGTTTCGGTCCCAGCCTTGATTAGTTCTCGTTAGCATTAGCTAGCTTTAGCATTTGCATGTCTATATTCACTTAGATTTAGGTGGTAAAAGTGACGTTTTTAAGGCGTTGAGAGCCAAAACTGGTATCGGTTCAGTATCGGATCTTTGTAGCCGATGCACAATATCATATTTTAACTGGTATCGGATACATGCATCCCCCTACTTATGACCAACATTCCTGGAGTTCTGCCCCATCAGCAAACAGGCAAGCTCTAGGCTCAAACCATGCATCTTAATCGTTCTTTTGCACAGGAGTTTAGATTTAGTGATCGCGAGTTTCACACGGCTCGGCTCGGCTTCTTTGCGAGAGCAGAAACAGAATCCCTTCAGCAACGGGATACCTGTGAGCACTTCCAGAGGGCATAAAGAGCTGTCAGACCCAAGGAGTACACCGGTCAGCTGTTTGAATTCTAAATAACCCACTTTATTGGTATATCAGATGCACAAGACGCCTCAACATATCACAAAAATAACTAGTCCTGAATCTGATTGAGATGCACATTCAGGAGGGCAAAATGGAACCAGTCTGTTCTGATTATGAGCTGATGGAGTGGCAGTCTGACTCGAGCAAGCCATGACAACGCTAAGTTCGAGAGATTCAAAACAGACACGGATCTTCCTGGTTTCTCCATGACTTGGTATCATGCCACTTACAACTGAACAAATCCACCCCTTGGTCTCGCATTCATTTTCCGGTTTCCCATCCGTTGACAGCGCACCTACATTTCCACTTGCTGCTCATTTCAGGACCCAAAAGTGGAACTGTTTTCAGTGGGTCGCGAAGCCCGTCCCAGATTTTTTTTTTAACCTCTTAACGCCTTCACCGAGAGCATTTTTCTCTCTGATCTTCGTATCCGCTTCACCCAAATCTAAAAGGTTACAGCCTTGTACCTCTTTTTCCCCAACTTTTTTTGTTGCATTTCTCCTCACATCTTTGCCACATTTTCATCGCTCTTTGTCACTTTTCTGTTGCTTTCTTGTGACTTTTTCGGTGCGTTTTCTGCACACATTTTCTTTGGCATTTTTCTGTGGCTCCTTTGTCACATTTTTCGTCGCTTTTTTTTTTTTGTCACGTTTTTGTCGCCCTTTTGTTGCATTTCCAGCCCAGTTTTCGTCTTTTCATTGTTGCTATTTTGACGGTTTTTTTTTTCTTTTCCCCTGAAGCTTTTAGATTTGCGTGAAGCCAAGCTGGAGAAACACTGCTTGGTTCAGGTGGGGGTTAAGAGGTTAATATTTATGTAGAGAAAGAGTAAAAAATAAACTATGAGCCTGTTAAAATGACTGTTATAGGGTTGTTTGGATTTTAATTTCAGCTTTTTTTTTTGCTTATTTAATACTTATTAAACAAAAGACAATATTATGCATTATATTTTACAAGGCTTAGTCGTATTTGCATTGCAGCTCGTCATCGACTGTGGGTCCCTAAACAAACACACACAGGTCAAGATTATTATTGTTATCATTTATTTACCTATTTCGCTGGACTGCGTCTTTTCGCTAAAGATAAACTCTGAACACCATTAACCAATGATCATCCTCTCGCTCTGCATCTCTAAACGAACACAGAACTTTGGCTCATCAGGGCTCTGTAGCTGTGGGCGACGAACTCTCTGAACTGAATGCACGGACGTTCTTGCAGACACAGCTGAGGCTCGCACTATCCGGTCCTCGCTTTAACGGCAGCAGCAGGACGGGTTCATATTTGTGGATACTGAAGGTCGTTGTCCCCCCGACCCGCCGGGGCCTCGGACAAAAGCGAGAGCAGGAGTCGGCCCCGGGAGCTGTGACCCATCAACGAGGACTTACAGTTCCAAGATGGACGACTGTAAGAGTGCAGCTGTAAATGTGTTGCTTTGAGAGACAATACGACGATTAATAGAAATAGTAACGCCTTCGTGAGGTGTTAATAGGACGCCATTAGTTTCATATTCGTCAGCACATTGTCACTTTCAGGGCAATACCATTACACCAGAATCCTCTTTGTTTCCCCCTTTGTGTTTAATCTGTCCACTCTGTCCCTGAAGGCAGCACTGTGATGGCATCATTATTGCTGTGACAACTGAACACAGCAGTTTTCAGCCTTGCGACGACAATATCAGAGAGCCACTATAGAAACCCATTATGTCCTCTACATCGCTGCATGTGAAGAAATGCACTCTGGGGAGAGGGCCTGCCAGATGGAGCAAAAAATTATCTTGACGAAGCAAAATCCAACATTTTCCCTTTTCCATTTATCATTGTGTGATTTTGGCGGTTTAAAGCGGGGGTATGAGGCTTTCCACATGTTTCTGGTAATCGTTTCTAACACAAACAAAATTCTATTCATCTCTAATAGTGTTTTGGATGTTTCCTATATAAATTTGCATTATATTCCTGCTTTTGAACTAATTGTGTGGTTGGTAATTGCATAATGCGTGAGCAGAAAGCACTGCACTGAGTGTACCGATGTGCCAGAGAGTTTACAGTGTTCTTGTGTGGGAGTAATGGAAAGACTGTTGTTCCTTGAGAAATAAATAAGGCTTAGTTTGAAATGTCTGAGAGAAAACACTGTAGGCAGAGTGCATATTCTGCATAAATGGGAAAACAAAGAAGGAGTTGGAGAGGACATTAAGGCGCTAATGCCACCTACTCACTGTACCTGAACAGTCACCTCTCCAACTTTGTGACTATTGATGAAATAAAGCCGACAGAAACAGTTCAGGCAAAACATAAACACAGACAGTTTGGATTCACGGTGTGCAGAACAATCGGGGGGAAACAGATACTGAAAATTCTAGGAAAAGACGATGCACTTTCGATCAACCTTACACAACTACTACTATTACACAACGCAATTTGGTAATCGCAGGGCACGCGATTTTGGAAGAGAATGGAGCAGCGAGATATGGCAGCAAAGTCCGCTCCGCCGCGTGCTTTTGTTTACGTTTAAGGTGCGCGGTAGATTGTGCAGCCACCGCGAAGGACTATTGCTTTCTTCTCTGTTAGCATTGCGTTAGCCGCAGCGCTAATCACGCCATTCTCTCGCTGCTGCTACACGCTCTGCCTCCACAGAGATATAGGTGAGCCTGTGCTGCTTGTTAAGAGTAAAGACTTGTTTGTGGCTCAGTTAGGGAGGCTTATGTTTGGGAATGTTGTGGATAAAGATAAGAACTTATCTCAAAAGCATAATGACGTTTCATGACCATTAGGTATCCGCATGTGCCTTTATTTACCTTTGCATCTATGCGCTCCATAGGTAGTACAGACGCTAGATATAAACACTAAACTGCTGTATGAAAAGGGTTGGAAACTAGGATCCGAGGCAGGACTCCGTGTCATGTCTTATTTTGCAGAGGTGCTGTTTAACCTGAAATGTCACTAAATGGCTGCGAGTCAAAGAGAAAGTAAAACATGTCTGTGTTTGGCGCCTCATGTCCCCGTCACTTTGTGTCAATGTTCTTCTCTGTCTTCATATTGTCCAAAGTTACATCCCAAAACCAAAATGCTGATCCTAATTCCTTTGTGTTTTGGCGTGTGCTCCATCTGGCCTCTCCGTGTCCATCAATAACGCGCATCTGAAGCAACTACGAGTCACAGCTCAGACCGGGATTTGATTGGCCAAAATAATAAATAATCAATCGTTTATTTTGTATTAATTGGGAGTTTGATTTCCTAAAATCTTTTCCAACTAGTTAAAGCAGACGTTTGTTCTTACTTTTCCTGCACTTTAGTACGGGTGATGTTACTGACTGGATCAGTGAGTTTTGTAATTGTTTTAATATCTATATATCATTTATCTTTTTGATTTATTTACAGACTGTGTTAAGTTCAGACAGTTTTTAAGAAGTGCAGTCCACAGACTTTGAATAGGTCCGGCACAATTTTGACAATTTTGTTTATGTTCACTTCAAATTTAATCTAATATTGTCTATTATGAAACAGGCTGATTTATTGCTTGTGTTTGGTGAAAAACACATGAAAAGAGAACCTTGCAACAATAATCGCATATTTAATCGCAATCGCAATATGGAAAAAAAAAAAATTGCTATTAGATTATTTTCCAAATCCGTTCCGCCCTAATCACAATGTTGATGTTGTTTGCAGGTGTGGTAAGGCTGACATGTTTGTCTCTGTAAATAATTGTAATGACTGGAACACACTTGGACTAGTGTGATGCACTAAAGGGGAACAGGATACAACACTTACTGGAACACTCCAGTTTCATGTCATTAGTATTTACCCCAGAAACGGAGCATGCGCGATCCCAAATGAGGGATCCAGTTTTCGGGGCAGCTGCGGCGACCTGTCGGGGGGGCGTCCGCAGTGCGGCACCTGGAGACCACTTAGGACTGGGTTTCCATTGAACAATACAACTGCCGACTGCTATTTCCATACCTAAGTGCTGCTCTTTTGTTTTGGCTTTCCCGCAGAGTTCGCACGGATCCTGTGAACCCGAATCTCAAGGCAGGAGCGAACTTGTTGCACTTGCTCAGAGTGCGCTGAGAGTCATAGGTGTTTAATGAGAGGGAGACTGAGTATCTGCAGGGTGATGCTTCTGATCTGCACGAGAGAGGTTCTTCGCTGCAGGTACAGTCTGTTTTTAGATTTAGACGTGCTTTGCCGGAGCGTTTGTTCTCGGTTTTCTGAAGGAAAGTGTTTAAATAATTTCAGAGAAGGTTGCAGGCCTCAAAACTTACTTGCAAGTAAGGGGAAAACGAGAGCGGTAGAAGGAGCCTCCAACTTTAAGTTTTTTTTTTTTTTTTAGCAAGAATTGATCAAGAAGGTGTTTATATTTATTTGATTTGTAAAGGGGGGGTGCCCAATCTTAGGGCTGTCGGGCACCGGGTTACTGACCCACCATTGCCAGGACACATGAGTCCGACCCGAAAAGACCCTGCACACTTTTTACATTTGATCTGGAGTGTGATCGATAGAATCGGCGCAGCCTCCAGCTTCTTATGTGCAGGTCATACCTCCCTCCCTTTGGCATTCCTGACTCAGCTAACACACATAACTTTGGTCAAAAGTTATGCTAATATTCATCCCTAGTGAATACAATGCATTCTATATGTTCATGGTGTTCTGGTATAAGCCGTATAATGCAATGTACCAAAAGCAAATACTGCACTGTAGCGCTGTCTCTAGAGTATGTAGCGTTACTCGATACAAATGGATACACATACATAGATAGTGGCCTCTTTCTGGGCTCTTCAGCGTATTATAAGGACTAACATTTTCCAACACTTGCTTCCGTTTAAAATGCCTTTAAAAGGGACTAGATGGAAGTTGTCATTTTTACACACATTACTGCCACCTCAGGTCTTACGCGTTACTGCAATTTCTATATTGGGCTTTTGCATGACGGCAATCCTCCTGCACATAAGGACATTGCTGGAGCAAGTAGAGGGTAGATCTTACATCATTATAACATTTTTAAACGCCGTCTAGTCCCTCCAAAGAGTAGATTATGCTAGTCCACACACCGATATCCAGCCAGGCCTTCAGCTAATCCTACTCTTCCTTTATCATATAGAGGTTCTGCGGGTGATGTCACAGCATAACAGCAGCACGGCAAAAGAAGCCAAATGAGTGTCAATTATACATGGTTAATATCTGTTTTGGGACAGGGTTCGGATTGTGATAAAAAAAAAAGAAAAAAAGTAGCAGCTAATTCATGCCCATTCTAGAGCTGCACAGTATATTGGCAAATTATCGTTATCGCAACTTTAGGTTACGCAATACACTGCAAGAAGTCACAGCATGTTGTACAATCCCTGTGGTCTTCAACCTGACAGTTGATTGACAGTTTTGCAAACAGCCTCAAACAGAGACACAAGTCAACGTTAATATCTGCTGAAGCAATTGCACGGGGCATTATTGCAATCATCATGGTCACAATATTCAGATATACAAGTGCTGGTTCCAGTCCTTTGCACACTGGCTTATTCCGAGCGGATCACCTGCAGCCTGCTCCTGTATGCTGCTCCTGTCTGGGCCCTACTGACTCCTCGGCACTAAACCTGTATTTACCAGCTGGAGTTACAATACGGGACGGGCCTGAGGATTCCCAGAGGGGTCGTACCTGCTATCGACCCTCCCACCAACCACCCACCACTATCCCACCGACGCTCCTCTGTCTACATCGCCCTTGTGCTCGCATGTACACGCATATTAGGTCAATGTCAGGTGGGCCCGGACCCATTGGGAGGCACGGGGGGCATCTCTACAATCCAATGAATATTAATGATCGCATGTTTCGCCGTATATGTGAAGAGACGCCAGCGCCACAGGGAATCTCCGAGCGTCATTAGCCATTGGAACATGCTGCTGCTGTGGCCTGCATGTGTGTGTCGGGATCACACACACATTCGGATTGCGGTGAGAGCGGCGGGACGGGCCATAGGGGTAAGGCGCTTCACACAGTGTTGATGCGTCTCCAGAGACGAGTGGTGGCATTGCCGCAGTCTGGGTCAACCTTCATGGAGCACCGAGGGAGGTTAATGTGGAGGAAATGGGGAGATGCATTAGACGAGGGGATATAGGGCTCAGAGAGGCGGTTAAATAATGGCTTTGGATGGCGACTAAAACCAGCATGGGGAGCCACCTGTTGATGCTCACACAGGCCAGGAAGGGACGCAGCAGTTATTTAAAGCCACGCTGTGGAACATTCCAGTTATGTGTGGCTATGACATATGGTATGCTTTTTATTTAGACGGGGACAGTGCACAATTTAACATTGACCAAAAGGAAAGATGCATTCTACCAGGTTATAGCAAAAAAATAGTCATTTCCATCTATTGTCCCTGGGCAGGTTGATGTACAACACTTTAAATCTTTTTTTTGTAGATGTGACCATGGATTTATACATTTTTTCCACCATCACACATAATTTAAATAAATTCGAAACATATACTATATATATATATCGGTTTTAAATGTACATGCAATAATCTCTCCCCTCCTGGAACCGCCACCTTAACGTGGTGGAGGGGTTTGAGCGCCCGAATGATCCTGGGAGCTCTGTTGTCGGGGGCTTCGTGCCCCTGGTAGGGTCTCCCAGGGCAAACAGGTCCTAGGTGACGGGTCAGACAAAGAGCGGTTCAGAAGCCCCTTATGAGAGACCAACAGGCCCGGTTAGAACCATGAGGCCGTCCTTCTGTGGACCCACCACCTGCAGGAGGAGCCATAGGGGCTGGTGCAATGTGATTTGGGCAACTCCAACAGCTGCCCCCACGACCCGGCAACGGACAAGTGGAAGAAAATGGATGGATGGATGGATGGATGCAATAATCTCTGTTGGCAGTGTGTTCCACTAACCCATTGTGATTACAGTAATGTTTGGCTAGCTGTAGTTAAAGCAAAGCAGCAACATCTCCATGGAGACAAGCTGGTGATGTCCCGCTGCCAAGTAAATTCTAGAGGCGAGCCCATTCACAATGAACGCGAATGGGTTTGTGGATTTTCTTCTTTTTTTTACCAATAGGTTATGTGATGATTAATTTTATTTTATTTTGTGATGCGTGCCCCGACTGCAGAGAAAGATTCAAGAGAGAAAGGCAGCGGACACGGCGTGGATTTGTTTGCTCCAGGTAACTTAAGTACAAGCCGTGACAGTGCCCGGTTTAGCGGCGCCTCATTATAATGGGACAGCTTTAGACCGAGGAGAGCGTGTGATTCGTGGTGCTGACGGCACTCTCCGGGGAGACCGGCGGCCCGGAGACAACCACGCCGTTACCGCGTAGCAAGGAAGTTCAGGGACAGAGGGCAGATCCGACCCGTCTGCTTTATAGCCCAAGGTCTAATATTATAGGCAGACTACTGTTCTGTGTTAGATGAGAGAGCTCTCCTCTTCTCCTACCACCGGCAAATCTTTTAACGGAACAAAGTACTGGACACTAACTAAGTAACTTTCAGCCCTGCCCAGTGCCCACTGCTCCTTACGGGTAGCGCCATCACAGAATGGGTCAAATAGAGAGGACACATTTTCCTAAATAATGAATGAAATCACAAGGTCAATATATATATATCCTTTGAGATACAAGAATTCCAATGGGCGTGTACTGTTTTGTACCTGTGCAAATGGCAATAAATTAATTTCTATTCTTCATGTTAGAGCATACTGTATATGACTCATGTTTACGTGTATACTTTCATATTAGCTTTAGTACAAACTGTACCTGTAGGTTTGATTAATAATAATAATAATAATAATGCATCGGTTTTATATAGCGCTTTTCTGGACACTCAAAGACGCTTTACACCGCACTATTCATTCACTCTATACCTGGTGGTAGTAAGATGCAATTGTAGCCACAGCTGCCCTGGGGTAACATTCTCTAAGCTGCCTGGTGTTACCAAACAGTCTCCCATCCAAGTACCGACCAGGCCCTCCCCTGCTTAGCTCCCAAGGTCTGACGGGATCGGGCAGAGCAAAGGCGGTGTGGCCACAAGATAGGAAAGCACAGGGTGAAAGGAGGCGACGAGCCGGGAGAGACATTCGGCATATTGTTGGAGCAAAGTGTTGTGACTCGACCCCTCGTTATGCACATTAAGAATAAAGAAAACGCCACTTAGTCCAGGCGACGCTTTTCCTTCCGCCGCTTAAATCGGCGTCTCAAACGTGAAAAAACACTTCTTGTCACATTTACTGTCCCGTATCCCGCAGTGACTTTTTAGACATGAACAGAGAACGGCATTCATCTCAACGCCGGGGCACAATGCAGCGAGTGGTTCATTTGAAAGCCGTTTCTTCGCCGAATGAAAAAGAGACGGAACATTTCGCTCACGTAATGACTAATCGCCGGCGCTCGAGCCGCGAACCCCCCCCCCCCCCGCGAATAAGCGTGTCACCTGTTTCCACCGCCTACAAAACACCGACTAATCTCACAGCGGGAGACCAACGCCGCTTCGATTGGCCAAAACGGTCGCCGCCCACATCTTTTCTCGGGCCAATCCAGAAATCAAGGAGACCAACGCTCAAAAGGAAAGTCCGGCGGGAACCGAAAAAAATAAATAAATAAATGAAACATCCCGCGCTTTTAAAACGATCAAGTAAAGGACGAATTATGGAGAAAAAAACGACACCAGCTGTTGCCGACAAGTCCTCCACAGTCCTCCTTTATTATTCTCATTAAAAGACATTGCCCGAGACACGCCGCCGCAACTTGGCTGCGAAGGTTATTTTCAGCAAAATGTCAGGTGAGAGCATGGCAGGCGCACAACACAACACCTGCTCCCGGCATGAAGGAGTGAGAACTGAAATTATATCTTCGAGACAGAGAGAAAATGAAGCCTTTGGTAAAATTGCTGTTTTATACCAGCAAAAAGAGAGGGGGGGGGAAAAGTGTTTTGAGTTTAATTGCATTTATTATTTGTAGATTCCCCCCAAAAAAATAGCCCGGAACTGCATCTAAATTGTCTAGTAAAAGGATCGTAAATACCGTAGTTTTACACTTTAAGCACTTGAATCTGCATCATTTTGATAAGAATACGTTCTATGGCTTAGAAATGAGTGGTATACTTATGTCAATAGTACAGATAGTAGCAGTAGGAGCAGTCGTTGTTGTTATAAAGGCGGTATTGCAGCCACACCTTTGCTATGGCCGATCCCGACAGACCTTGGAAGCTAAGCAGGGAAGGGCCTGGTCGGTACTTGGATGGGAGACCGTTTGGTAACACCAGGAAGACTAGCGAATGTAGTGAGTGAGTGAGTGGTTGGTGGTGGTCGGAGGGGCCGATGGCGCAGACTGGTTGCCTCGCTTCCGTCAGTCTACCCCAGGGCAGATGTGGTACCACTAAGTATGGAGTGAATGAATAGTGCAATGTAAAGCGCCATTGAGTGTCCAAAAAAGCGCTATATAAAACCGATGCATTGTCATTATTATTAGTAGTGTATGATGGGGATTTTGTATTAAACATGTTTACAAGATAGCGGGGCATAACTTAAAAAGAAAATTGTACATTGGCATTTTTGCACTGCCCAATAAATTAGAGTTAAGTGAATACTCCAACGTGCACTTCTCCAGAACGGTTTGAAATCACAGTCTCTTTGCGTTTCTACACACGCTCTTTGACCTCCGTTTACACAGGCCTAATTAACTGGATCAGCTCAGAGGGCTCTCGTGTTAACTACTCGGCCTCCTCTCACTCAGAAGTACGACACAAATGCAAATGTGACGCTAATGCAGCCTTTCTCGAGCAGCGGCAGAAGAAACATGGCTCTTTTTAATAAAAGGCACAAAAGCCTGAGCAAAGGTTAGGCGCAGACACACACATTTGCGAAAGATGAGGCCTTTCGCGAGCTACAACCACTTTCATCAATTCGTGGCGAGACCCGGAACTCAACGACTGAATAATTCAACCTCCCCTTTGCTCACTTCTCACCCTGCGAGGGACGCATGAGACCATCTCCGCTGCTTGGGGCCATTGGCGGAGCATAGCGACATGGACAAGAGAGGACCGTTCACTAAAGGCTCTACAATGAGCATTTTGCATACACTGGGCATTATCTTAAAAGGGGGGTATTATGTAAAATCGACTTTTTCAAGCTTTACATCATGTTATTATGTCATTCCCTCATTAAACACATGCCTGGAGTGTTGCCTTGGCTCATTCACATATTTTTGAGTAATCAGTAAAAACTTAGATGGCAGCCATTTTGGGTGTAGCTATGCCTCAGTCCTCCTAGGAACGCCCCCACCTCCTGGAGACGCCTCTGGACCTTTCGCCACCAGCCAAGCCACCAACCACTGCTCCTCAGCTCAGCAGAGCCCCCTCCCCGCACAGTGTTGTTGTTTAAATGCCACAGTAGTGCGCTGAAGGGGGCGTGTCGGAAAGCTTCTTAAAGAGACAGAGGCCTATTTCAAGACGTTCAGTACGGCCATTTTGAGAGAGCAATTTTATTCAAGGCAGTTATTTTAATTGACTGCATATACAGACCAACAGAAGGTTACGTCATCATTGTAGTGCTATAGACTGGTGCTATGTGATTGAAAAAAGCATAATACCCCCTCTTTAAGCGTGAACATATCCTAACAATAAATAAAAAAAACAGCTAAATTTTTTTTGCAATGTGTTTTTATTCCATGGAGCTCCAGTGGGCGGGGCCGACTCAGTCACCTGTCGCTCCGCTGCTCCGAGAGAGGACATTAACACGTGACCTCTTTGTTTCATTCAGTCAGAGCTTTTTTAGCCACCTATTTGACATACAGCACATTTACTTATCACTTTTGGTTTACATCGTTTAAGTAAGAATCAGCAAACATGCGCCTGGCTACTAGACCCAATGTTGCTGGGGCAGTCACGCGTCAGTGGAAATTTTAAAGGCACCATCCGGTCCCAGCGCACTAAAATGAATGCCTTCGATTTCCATGTGCCAAAAATGGAAAAGGTCTCGGGAAGTAGGGCAAAAGAGCACGTCAAATATGCATGTTTTTGCCACTGGGTATTATTCTAATCTGTATCAATGCTAATTAAAACACTGAGCTGCTGAGCTGTTTTGGAATTGAAATGTTTTTTAATGAACATATCTTTACCAAGGATTATCTGCGCCTCCGCTGGTGCAGAGATGAAGAGGGTAAACTGAACTCATTACCTTGAGGTTGCTCATTTTGGGTTATCAGAATGTGACTGATGTGCAATGGCATAAACAAACGTCTCATTTAAATGCATATAGGGGTTTATTGCCGGGGTGGCGTAGTAATTATGGCTTTTAATTAGGACTTGGGGCAGATGACAGTGTGTGTATATACAGTACATAAGTAGCACTGTTGATCTGAGGGGTTTCACGCATTACGCTTAAACAGACAGTGGGGTGTGAAGAAGGGTATCAGCATACGGATAACACACACGCTCCAATGAGTTTATAAATGGAACCTCTTTCTGAGTCTGAGTGGACGAGGTGAGAGCACTTGAGAAATAACTACTTGACTCGCCTTGTCGTTCAGCAGTGGTTAAACAAAAGCTGAAACAGACTAATGATAAAAAAAACAGTGGTACTTTTAGCAGCCTATGGAGCAATTTGGCACAATATATCACCAAATCAATATTAGGTTACTTAACATATCGCTGGAAGCCACAAAACACGGTATCTCAAAACAACTCTTTCATCTAGATTTACGTTTTATGATAACACAGTTCCAAATGGGCTTCACGCGCGCCGAGTGAATTCTCCAGAGGTGCTGCTCTTCCTTTCTTGTTATTTCCTTTCGAGTTAGTGGCAGTGTTTTGTCCAAATACTGTAAGTAAATGGCTCAGATTGCACGGCAGGCAGTGTCTGACTGATGCCACAGTCACTAGCATCAGGTTAAAAAAAACATGGCGCCGGGACTTCACTGGAGGAAACGTTTGTCTTGAAGTTAAAGGGACTATACCGAGTTTTTTTATTATTTTTTTATTAAGCCTTTTCCCCCCTTACATGTTCCAGCCATGTCCTACTGTGTAGAATGAGCCCAGACCCGTTCACCACAACTGCCTCTAAAATCACTCAGAAAGGTGTTGATTCAGGTCTGAATTGCCATCATGCACGAGCTTAGTATAGAAGCTGTAGTTGCGTGTAAGACCTGAGGTGGCAGTAGTGAGTATAAAAATGACCAACTTGCATCTAGTCCCTTTAAAGCTGGGGTCCCTGACTTTTGAGTACATTTATTTTTGCCACCAGACCGTGTTGTAAACGCAGCATAAAACAGTCCTTGTTGCATTGGCAGAAGTAGAATCCCTCGTTCTTCACTCTGCTCAAAGTTGTGCATGATTCATTTGTCCATAACCGTTTAATTTACTCCCACAATTCAGACGTGCAGGAGGGTTTGTGAACTAGAACTAGAAACGAGGTTTTGGCCAAAACGAAAAATTTCACAGTTTGAACAAGAAAAATCAGGTACCCCAGCTTTAACAGCTTGACCCCCTGCATTAACCGAGCACATTTTCTCCAGCTTCACCCAAATCTAAACGCTTCATGGGAAAAGCATCAAAAGCGAGACAAAAGAGCATCATAAAATTGATTTAAAAAAAAGGGACAAAACGAGTCAACTGAAAACAACAACAAAAAAGGCAACAAAAGTGAGACGTAAATGTGGATGAAAGTGTGACAAAAAAGGGACATAAATCAGGATAAAAACGGCAAAAAATAAATAAAAATAACATCAAAAGAGCAACAAACAAAAACACAACTAAAAAACGGCCGGGGAAAAAAAAGTGCCAGAAGTATTGACAGAAAGAAAGTGCAGCAACAACGCGAGGATAAATGTTGGATCAATTGTGTAGGCCATCAAACGAGGCAGTAAGCTCCAGTCCAGAGGCTTTAGATTTGGGTAAAACCGAATGTGCTCGGTTAAGGCGGGGGTTTAGACGTTACTTGCAATACTTTTTTGTGGTGTAGTTCCACGATACAAGCCGTTAGCTCGAAGACGTTTCCTCCAGTTAAGTATTTACGTCGCGCGTATCGTTTCGAACACGCCGTCCCTCAGCACATGTCCGCGATGATTTCTTAAAACTATTTATAGATTTGCGCAAGACGCCGCTTATCGCTATCGGGGGAAATAGCGAGAGAGCGGAAGGACAGCGGCCTCCGGAGAATTCACTCGGAAGTCACATAGAGCCTGTTTAGTTTCATTTTGACCTAGTTTTGCTCCTGATTTAGCCTCGTTATGAAACATCATAATAGAACTTACTGTCATCACATTATTGTTTTTCCTCATATATAACGCAGCCTTACCCAGACCTCCTCTGAATCGATCTCGCCCGTGCCGCTCACGTTAACGGTTTCTCATGTCATTTGTTGAAACCCAACAATCACAGGGATCTCAAGCTAAGCGGCGCGTTTGTCGTCCAGTGTGATTCGGGCACTTAGTTCGATGGAGACGGGATTGATGGACAAATAAGCGGCGGCGTTCGCCTCTTTATTTGCAGCCTGTGTTTTAAAAGAGCGCTCTGAGTGACGAGCGAACACAGTCATTTGGAGGAGGACAGACGGCAGCGGCGACAATGGCTGACAAACGGAACAAAGCCAGAGGAGATGGACGCGGAGGAGGGCGAGCGGGGTCCCTTTGTTCAAGCGGGAGATCAAGATGGAAGCGGGACTACTGTCAGTGACACGAATTAGGCTTTCATGGCTCATTCCGCGCTTCCTCCCGAGCGTTTTCATCTTTTTATGTCACCGAAAAGCGAAGCACAAAAGATGCACTCCGGCGCTTATAGACCGTGGCAACAGAGACCGCCCCAGTGACGAGGGGAGAGTGGGATTGATTTGCAAATGGGCGATAACTTCCAAGGGACAAGACGGCGGAGGTGATGTGATGGAGCCGCAGTGTTTCCTTCTCTTCTCAAGCATCAATGTAAACAGTATCATGTTGAAGGTCTATACATAATTTGCTTCATTTCGTTAACGATTGAATACCAGGGATGTGTTTTTTGTGAGGATGCATCAGAATGTAATTGCGACATATGGTGCTCAAATCTCCAGAGTGCAAGTCTTGAAACTTTGAGAAATTGAACGAGCGCCAGTCTGTTGTCTTTCAGCATTCTTTAATAATGTGATTTATAAAAAGGTTTAAATATTGAGCAGTAGGGCTGGGATCCAATATCGCGATACTGAGGGCGATATAACATTGTACTGCACGAAATATGAAATTCATGAATGCGACGTTTGACCCCGAATGAACAGGGCTCCGACTCCGATTGATTTCACACAATAATGGTGACAACAAAGCACTGCAGATAGATAGGGAAAACGTGGAAGAGCTCGGTAGCTTCTAACTTCACCCCCAGTTTGGAGCTATACCTTTGCTGGGAGAGGCTAAAGGCTAACAACATTTGCGTGACCGAGCGCATGCACAAAGACCAGACAGGTCATGTTTTCTGGTCACATTTCTGTTACGTTTTCATTCTCGTTTTTGACGCCATTTTGATGCTTTTTTTTCACAAGAACCTTTTAGATTTGGGTAATGCCAAACAGGAAATGTGCTCGGTTTAATTGAGGTTAAATCAATTAAGCGCCACATCTGGTATTAACAATTGAAAAACGGAGTTGAGTATAAAAAGTAAAGCGATACATGGTTTTCGATACGATACCTACTGTCCCAGCCCAGTGTTTTGTATGCAATGGAACTAGGAGTGTTGAAAAATATCGATCCGCCGATATGTCGCGATATTACGCCGCGCGATTCTCGTATCGATACAAAAAGTGCCCGTATCGATATTTAAACATCTATTTTTGGGGAAATGTCTCCAGGGCTCTTTTAAAACCCTACATTTGGCCTCACTTTGGCATTTTAGCAAAGACAGAGACCTGGATTATTACGAGAGCCACCAGCTGTGTGCATACGTTTAAAAAGAGCCTGCTGTATTTAGTTTCCCCTCTGCTTCATTTGTGTGCTACTGCTAAACAAAAAGATTTCGAAGAGATGAGCGCTATAGTCACGGGGATGCCCATGTTGTCATTCCCTGATCTATCTATGCCCCGTCTGAGTTATTGTATATTTTAATGGATGAAACCCATAATAGTTATTACTGATCGGTAAGGACTCCCAACTAGAAAACGTGCATCCCCAGTAATTGGTTTCATTACTATGTTTCCAAGAAATCGGTTTTCCGTTCAAAGTTACATAATCACCTAGTTTACTGAATAGTTGTTTCCAAAGTAGTAAAGAAAATTATCTCAATAATCGTCTAATTCTTCAATATCGGGATATATCGTATCGCGACCCTTGCATCGGGATATGTATCGTATCGCCTGAGACTAGGCGATATACACCCCTAAATGGAACACTGATGTACGACAGAAAACTTTATTTTTGTGCCTTAGTGCCCACTTTTCAACTGCTTACCCACTTCTTTAAATTTTGTTCTTCAAGTAACAATATTGCTCACATTTCTCCTGATTTATTCAAAACTAGTCCCTCTCCATTCACCACATGTTGCTTCACAACAAAATAAAAATCAAAGGCACCTTCCTCTCTCTCGATTACCCCAAAAACCCAGTGATTAGTCCAGGAATACACGGCAAAACGGCACTGCGCTTCAACCTGCAATTAGACACAAGAACTGACTGATGAGAGAGAGCGACGGAGTACTGCTGTTTACGTCTTCAAGCGCACTCAGAGAGGAGAGGAAATTAGCGTGGTTCGTCTGACGCTACGATTGAGAAGCGATTACCGAGGTGCATTTGTAAACTACACAAAGACACAGAGGTAGGAAGCGGTTGTAAGCACATCTCAATGTACGAGATCTAAACCCTGATGGATGTGTTCATAAAACTCATGAGTATAACATTTGATTTGGTTGGACAATTTCTTCAAAGGGGCAGAAGACATTAGATTTGATTTGATAATGAACAAAGCATAACAACTGCACATCTTTTGTACGTCTTTGCCGTGTGTTTGTGGGATTTTATTTACTGCAGCGAGTACATAATGGTCCTGAAGAAAGCCGCTTTTGAAAAGTAAACAAACAGCACAAAGCTGGTGTGAGCTAAAGGCATTTCTTCTTCTGAAACATTGAAGAGGCACCAAGAGCCCCGCACACTTGCAGCACGTGGGAACGTCACAAGAGGCGCTACATGAAACAAAAAAAGGGACAAGCGAGGAGGTATCTGGGCAAGACTCACAGCTAAGCCACACATGCCTTCTATCCCTACAAGTGTTCTGGCTCATGGACGTTCACTGGAGAATAAAAGAGATTAACCTGCTGAGCTCTTCCCAGAGGATGGTGAGAGACTGTTGTGGAGCGGAGGGAGCTGCAGGAGGAAGAGGGAGGAGGAGCCGACCAGTGCAGGACACCACGCTCTGAAACAGGGACAAACCCAGGAGGCGCTGCACTGTTTCAGAGGATCAGAGGAGCAGCGGCTCAGGACTAACACCTGAACACAATTGTACAGTTGTAAAGTGACAAATAAAGTACTTACTTCCTTCAAATGTAAAACAAAACAAAAATATAATATTGCAAAAAGTGTCACCAGTAAAAATAAAACTGCAATAAAAGCCATGTTTTTGAGCTTATTTAGAACGCCTCGATGAAAACAAAAGACTTCACAACATTCTTTTGGGTACTTCAGGATTGATATGTTTCATTTTAAAATTGGAAATGTCAGGAAAATTACATTAAGGAATAAGAGAATTGGCAAGCTCTTGATTAGACAAGGACCACCCCTGCAGACAGAAGTGAGAATCACATGTTATGAAACAGTGATAAAAGGCTTTCACTTTTAGTAAAGGCACACTGGCAGATTTATGGCACCGTGATGAACACTTTGAGCGCTGAAAGGGTGCAGTGAAGGATTATGGGATTTAAAAATATGAGAAACAGATTTGCATTCCCTCTGTGACGCCTTGGTCTGCATCTACTTTCACTCAGTTATTATGACTGTTACCCCCAGTGATACGATGAATTAAACATAAATCTTACACCAGTGAAGACATCCTGTAATGCTCTCCTTTCCGAGCCCATAACCTCAGCGCAATTTTGTCGGCAGTCCTGTGAGCGGCCTTAACAACTCCAAACAGCCCTTCTAATGCCGTTTCCTTAAAAAAGCCTCCAAAGCGGGTCAGTCCGCGCTCCCCTGAGCCCCATTCCACTTGTGTCGGTTCCGCTGTAAACATTTAAGCTGTATTTGTGCTCCTCAGAGGGCGGCTAAGTGCTCTGCCTCTCAGCGTGAGTACATGCGCTCCCCGAGGTCCCCGCATCACGACAGGACGACAGCAGAGCACCCGCGGGAAACAGCCGCTAAAAATGAGACGCCACGATGATGAATAACCGCAAACATATAGATATGGGCCCCGACTGAGCAGGTTTTTAGTGACGTGATCTCGTGCGGTTCTGTGCAGAATTGTGCATAGACAGATATTCACTTGTGTGCCATGTGTTGTATCTTTAATCCATCATTCCCTTTCTGGGAGACTTTGGAGCAACACTTTAGGGCCCGTTTGATCAAAATGAGGTTTTCGTTACACTCTTGCATTATCTCCACATTAGATGCTCCCACAGAATACAAACTTTTTGAATTTTTTTCCAGGGGGATAGTAAAACATGCAATTCCAAGCCTTATTTATTGAGCTTTTAACCTCCGCCTTAAACGACCGCATTTTGTCCACTTTATTCAAATCTAAAAGCTTCTCGACTGGAGCTTACAGCCAATAGGCTTTTCTGTCTCTCTTTTGTCACTTTTTTGTTGCGTTTTCGTGAAAATCTTCATAGCTTTTTTTTGTCATGTTTGTGTCACACTTTTGTTGGTCTTATGTTGTTTTTAGATTTTGGTAATGCCAAAAAGCCCGGGCTGAAACACAAGCTCGGGCAGCACTGCATCACGCCACAGCGGCGGGATCTCCCAGCACATCTCTGTCTCCCATAGAAATAGAATTAGGCCTTTAGACAGGGGCAGAGGTCTGGTGACAAACACGCTATAAAAGGAGCACGCACGCACACACACACATACACACACACACACACACACACACGGATCAGTGCAATACAAGCAACACATCTCATATTGCTGAGAGACAGAAGGAGAAACCCAGAGGATTATCACTGATTTGGAAAACCACTAAAATGTTAACCAGTCATTGTCGCTCAGTGAACATAAATTCTTGGCAGCTTTTCGAGTACAGGCCGTGTTTCTTTTTATTTTAGCGGATGACAGAAGACGGAAATAAAAACAGAAAATGCAATTGTGCGTCAAGTGTCGATTCGGCGTACTTGTCCTTTGTTCAAGTGTTAAGATTTGGGGAGCGTTTGGTTCACGTAGAACATAAAATAAAAATAAGTATCAGTCTTCATGTAACCTTGCCCTCTACACTCTCTTCTCTCACAGCCGCACTTTTATACGTCGTCTTGTTTCAGTGCATCCATAAATCTCCACTTTGGTCTTCTTCAAAGCCTCCCATTTCCAGGCAGTTCTGACCTCAGCATACACCCATGAAGTGTATTCACTATTCCTGCGCTGCACATGTCCAAACCATCTCGGTCTGGACTTTATTTCTCAGGTGTCTCACAGTGAGTGTCTGCTTTTATTCATCATCACCTGGGCTAATATAGAGCATTCACCTTGAAATGTCAAACAAAGAGTATCATTTTCCTATTGTTCACATCATTGTCATGTAAATAATTCATAGCTAGCACTGTGTGTTGTAACCAGTGTTGGTTACTTAGACATTGTCTTTAGTTGCAGAATATTGAAAACTTGCCCTAAAATGTATATAAATATATAAACATATAAATAACATATACATCTGGCATATGATTAAAAGCATAGGTTACGCTTGTTATGAACCTGTTACAGTATGAACTTATGATTAGCTCAGAGCACAGCACGTGACGTTTGCGTGAACCATGAGGAGTTTTAAATCTTTATTGGTATTTTTTGTTTGAGAGACAGATCATTGATTATTAAAAGTGAAGAGCTAAACCCTGCCCCGGAAGTTCTGGTCTTTATCTGAGCCTTTCTTTATTACTTAGTTCTGCTTTATTAAAGCAGAACTAAGTAACTCATGTCCCTAGAGGCCATAAGCGCCACTGCGTTTTTTTACTCATTAATTGTCCGTGAGAGTAAATACTACACTGACTGAAAAGGGAGAGAGGGATATTGCACATCCAATTACACAATGAAGATCTTTTTTTTTTCACTCAAAGTTGACTGTAAATACAGCTTAAGTGGTGCTAGCCTGCAGTTAGCTTTGCGTGTTAGCCTGTTAGCTTCTTCTTCAGGAAAGTTGCAAGGGTGGTTTTCTGGCCAGAGACACCGGGGGAGATGAACTTTAGACTTCCCAATCATCCCATTAACACTTGTATTACCCCCAGAGACTCTACGGAAAGGATTTATTAAGGTAAACAAGTTACTTAGTACTGCTTTCAGACATTTATTCTGTTACTACCCAACATGGTCGTGATAGCTGAAGATACATCATGCTTTTCATTCATTTAACAATAATGCATTAGAACATGGGTAGGTGTTGTGGAGGGCCGATTTTCTACATTACCAAAACACTAACCAAACCAAAGCACCTTTTTCTAAAAAATATCAGTTTTGTACATCATATATGGGGTGTTTTGCCAGGAAATGTGAAAACATTAACAGTATTTTCCACATTTTTAGATGGATATACTTAATCACGTATGTGTTCTTTGATTTATGAAACAATATTTCTTCAAAATCCTCTTGGGGGCCAAAGGTTTTCTGCTGGAGGGCCTGATGTTGCATTAGAAGAATTACCAAATTATCTTTTATTTCTGTCTCCGACCCTTTTGGCGTTTCACATGTGCCTCATAGCACCCTCGAGTTAAAAACATGTAGTGAAATTATGAAATTATTTTAGAGGCACATTCTGAACGAGACACACGGTTTAAACATGAAAAAATTAGGTAGGAATTCCAAGAAACAATCATTTGACTTACACAATTTCCGGTTAATTTCTGCTAATTAAAGATCATGCTTGGTGTGTTATTAGCATGATATACGTCTATAGAGCAGTGATTATGCAGTGGTGAAAGATCCCGAATCGTGTTCCTCACATTAGAGGGAAGATGACTTTGGAGCAACAGGACATCAGTATTCCACTAATCCTCGGTACAGTGGGACAGAGGCTAATGGAGGTTAACAGGAGCCTGACTTAAACACAGTGAAATCCTGACTACAGAGAGAGGACCTCCTCACACGGGACCGGCCCGTAGCTCTGATGGGACCAGAGGGTCAGTGTCGGGAGGAAGTGAAGAGATTTAAAGATGATATGGTTTAGAATCAAAACCCTTAAGTGTGACATGAATAATTTGGTTGAATTTAATGTTTCAATTGGGTTGATGTGTGAAACACTAAAGATAGTCCCTTCAAACAGGAGCTCTCAAACTTTAAATCAAAAGTCCAAAAACTTATTATTTAAGTATTTAAGAGCTTCATGTCTTCAACACCAGGAAACATTACATATTAACAGTTACAGCTCTATGGTTATATGTTAAGCCGTAAAATAAAATGTTTCACCTAGAAACAAAAAATACCTAATCTTCACAATAACATGTTTAATTATTGCACTGATTTCAAGGGCCATTTCCTCAAAATGTTGCGACAATATGTCCACGTAAGCCCCTACAGACTATTTTGAATGTTTCGTCAGAAAGATATTTTAATATCTTATTCCTAGCCTAATCTAATGAGTTTTGAATTAAAAAAAAAAAAACAAGGCTAAATTTCAATTAAAAACAGCGTACCTAGTTTTAAACTAAACAATATATCCAAAATTCCCTCTGAAAAAGTCTTTGTAATAATAATCTAGCAAGGCAAGTTTATTTGTAGAGCACAATTCATAAACAAGGCAATTCAAAGTGCTTCACAGTTGCATAAAATTACAAGAGAACAGAGAAAAATCAATTAAACGTCAACATAAAAATTAATCATGTGAAAAAACAGAAGGTAGGAGTGCTGCTTGGAACTGTTTTACTTATCTTATTTCTTGTTAAACGATGGTGCTCTTTGGTAAAGGGCTAAGTCCATAGGCAACAAAAGGAAAACAATGGCCAAGGCACTCATCTATGAAATATAAAAAGCCTTTATTAAATCACAAGGCTAGAATAGGTCAAATAGAATAGGTATATATATATTATGTATATATATATGCCAGTAATCCACAGCAAAAGTTTCAAATTGATATTTATACATTTAATAGGTTTCCCTATTCACCTGCCATGACGCACAGATGGAACGATAACTAAACAATTTAAATCGGTCACAAACACAACGAGTAAACTATAGAGATTATACAGATGACGTCACAGCATGGCAACAGCTTCGGAAGCAACTATATAACAAAATGGGGCAAGTTAAGTTTACAATTGCTTTAGTCTTTGGAAACACATCGATCCATAAAGATAATGAGCAACTTCATTAATTGTCTTGGTATGTTGTCTCGGAGTCCGTCTCATTATTCAGTTTGTTGATTTGAGCCGAGGGAGAGCTCCTTCATCTCCCTCAGCTGTAAACAACTTGGTAAAATGGAAACTGAAAGTTAACCCTAACACTGTAATCCACATTGCTTTGTTTATATTAAGTCAGACAAAGAGGGAGCTCCAGTGTTAATCCATTCAATGAGAGAACAGAAAGCCTGCTTAAACATTGACAAGATTTAATTAATTGCAAATAAAATGGAAATGGGTTGAGGGGGTTGCACTTGGAGAATGTGTATTCAAATGAAGCAACTCTTGCAGCATCCACAACCTAAATTATTGATTCCCCGCCGTATGGAACATGGTTGCTGTAAATCATATATTAGTCTCGTTTCTACACTTAACATTCATGAGCATGTAGGAACTGTACATAATAAATTCATTCAGATTTGACCCGGGACTGGCTACAATGTAAGAAACATCCACATACCACGGCCCAGGACGAGCCCACGATGTGCCGCTTTAATGTTCACATTATAAATCAATCAATCAATGGCTGAAGTAATCCCCCCCCTCAATTTATTTCCCAATTTTTGGCCAATATTTCTATTATCGTTTTTATTTTTTGCCTAATGTTTGCCCCCATTCTTTGACAAAATTTTTCTTATTTTCGCCCCTTTTTCCTATTTCCCCCATTCTTTACCCAATTAATCCCCATTCATATTTTTTCCCCCATTTCCCCCCCCATTTTCCTCCATCCCCCTCCCCATTTTTGTCCTCAAATGATTTCCCATTTTCCCCACATTTCCTGACATTGATTGATTGGATTTATTTGAGTGATTATTTACATTATACAGAAAATTGGAGATGAACTCGATATTGTAAATTTGCAGATCTTCCACACATTATTGTTCTGTTTTCTGGTTCTAGATGACAAATATTATGTAAAGGTATTGGAAAAAGCATCTTTCAGGTATCGGTATCCAAAAACCAAGTATCGTTAAAGTACCGGTACACAGCGTTAAAACAACATTAAAACAACACAGAGCAGATGAGGGGTAAGAACTTTTGTCTGTAACTCCTGCACGACTGAGAACTTACACAAACAACCCAGTCCATATAAGTAATTCTTTAAAACTACTACTACTACAAAGTCTATAGCATTGCTGCAATTAAAATGACTGTTGCTGAGGAATCTGCCTTCTTGTTGAACAGATAAATGCCATAGAATTACTAGACATGCAACTAATCTAAGAAAACTCACACACAATGCTGGATAAAATAGTCTCCAAGGAACAGCCACTTTCCATTTGACTTTTATTTCTGGGATTTGCTGACAGTCGAGTTCGGCTCCTATTCTCCCGGCGCTTCATGAGCTGTTTGATTACCTCCTCGTTCTGTGCGAAAGCCTAAGGTGCACATTTCACCGTGAAAATGGAAGACATTAAACACTTGCTTTCTCGTGGAAGGGCACTACAATATAAGCGAACCGGTAACTCCGTGGCATCGTGGCTGCTATGGATAGATTCGAGTACGACAAAAAACGGCCCGTCGTGGTTTGATTGTCGTTTGTAAATGAACGACAAAAGTTTTGGAAGTAACTTTAGGGTGTTCACCGTTTTAAGATGAGATTTTCCAAGACAACTATTTTTCAATGTCCATTAAAAATACATAAATGGCAGTGGATGCGTCTCAACCTCGAGCTACTTTTGGGACACATATCAGCCGCTTGAACCCACCATTTTGGTAAGTTGTGCCAGACAGTTTGGCATTTCAACTCATTATTTTTTTAAAAGTGAATTCTCATGCATAATTGAGGATTATGAACCTGCTTTTGATCACCTCAGCGTTCATTTTTCACCGTTTCAAACCTTTGTAGTAGAGGTCGACCGCCGTGGGTTTTTCTAAGGCTGATGCCGATTTTGGGGGATTTTCCTTGGCCGATGCCGATATGCTCGGTCGATATTTATGACCGATATCTTTTTCCAAACATTGTGAGCTTGTTCGCTTAAGTGCACGGCCCCTCTTTTCAGTAAGTCGGCAGCGGTAATGGCATTTTCACAACTTTTTTGATCAAAGGGGGGAGCCGTGAGAAGATGCATCCCCCTAAAGAAATGGCAAGGGATCTGGGCTCAATATCTTTGTCAGATAGTATTGTAATTGTGTGGGGCTGAGGGGGCAGAGACACGGCGGTTTGGATATTGCCTGGATAGATTTCCCCGGAGCCCGATGCGGTCTAAGTAGTCTCCCGGTTCTTTACTTTCTCCAAAACAGCAGAGTGTGACCAAAGGAGGAATAAAAAACATGTCCCGCATTGCATTTCGGCCCAGCGATTTTAACTCCAGATACGCACTGAAATAGAAACCTAGGGCAAGACGTACGTAAATAAGATGCTGTAACTCTTCGATAAATGGAAGAGATCCAGGTATTATATAAATACAGCCTGGGACTTTCACTAAACATTATTATTCAACATTATTTGAGCCTCGCAATGAGTTCAAGCGCCAATTATGTTTCATAGTGGTTGTCATCATCTGTTTAGAAACCCCTGTTGCAAAGGACACTTGGATCGGGCACCTGTTGCTCTGTTGGTGTGTTTAAAGGGGGCTCTTGAGAACTGTATAGCACCACTGTTCTTTACAGGTCGCAGTCTTGGCACTGAACTCAAATGCAGTAGACAGAATTTCCCAAAGGGGGTAACAAAGTCGTGCTAACCTTGGAGCATATGTTTTTTTCAGCGTGGCGGCGTAGCAACGCGCTTGTTGTTGTTGTTGGGATACAAGATTTTGCATCAACAATCATGGTAAACATTCACTGCACGGTTCCCGATTGCTAAGAGACAGACTTTCACATCACACATATTTGTTTTTCTGAGTTTTAAAGCAGTACTAAGTAAGTCTTGCCCCTACAGGCCATAAGCGCAACTGCAGGTGTCGTAGCAAGTTACGATTTTCTAACTTATTAAATGTCTTGGAGAGTAAATACTACGCTGCCAGAAAAGGCGAAGGGAGAGAGGGGTGTTGTACATCCAGTTACACAATGGAAATAATGGTTTTACTGTTTAAAGTGGCGCTAGCCCGCAGTTAGCTTTGCCCGTTAGCCTGTTAGCTTCTTCTTCGTGGTTCTATTAGTGTGTATTGGTTGCTCCGACCCGGTGGCAGTCAAGTTGCAAGCATGGTTTTCTGGCCAGAGACACCAGACACTTGTATTACCCCTACAGGGACTACGAAAAGGATTTACTAAGGTAAACACGTTACTTAGTACTGCTTTAACAGATGAACAGGTCTATAACGGGACTAAACTGGCTCAAAAGTATGGCTAAAACGTTACGGGATGACTAATGTAGTTCTAAATGGAGGCACACAAGTTGGAACACACCGATTCTCGCGCACATCTCCGGCTGTACGTCATCGACCAGGGACTTTAGGCTTACGCGGGAAAGAAGTAAAGCGGTGCATCGAGGCAGCATCTGCGACCGACAGCGGGACTCGGACCAGGGAGTGATTTGACACTCGGGCTGGTGCTCTTTTGGACGTGCGAGTTGGACAGATCGGCCGCTCTGTTTACTGCCCGCGCGGCCTGTAAATATGCAAAGTGATGAAAGTCGATGCCGTTGGCTGCTTGTCAGGAATAATCAGTAAAGTTTAATATGGACGGAGGCTGGAGACGTGGAAAGGTCAATCCTTGATGGATCACAACTTTAAATTGATCTGCCGACGTTTTCAATGAGCTGCCACCGATGCTTCCCGTGAACATCTATATGAGCACGAGGGCTGTTCACCGAGGAGGCTTCAAACAGGACTTTGGGTTTCGCTTTGGAAACGTTCAGACCAGTCGGTAAAGGGTCGATTTGGTGTTGATTGAACAACAACAAAATAATTTGATTTAAGGTCAGCACACACTACAGGAGTTTTCCAGTCTTCAACGATTTCATGAAGAATGGGGGGGGGGGTCCAAACTACGGGACTGGATTTAGTGCGATTATAGAACGTCTGGGCGTGCACACATAACGACTGAGAATCATAAGAGCGAACACACTACACGATTCTGTCAAACAGCTGATGTTTTATAACACAGCGTCTCTCTATGGCTTCAATTCTGCTCCGGCTTCAAAAACTGACACCAGATCAGAAAATATAGGCGTCCGTTTGTGAACGTGGGGAACACGATTAGTCAACAGTGTCATGTGATCGCTGTCACAACAACGCAGTTCAATACTGCCGCTACTGCTGCTACTACGTGTCTTTAACTTGGCTATAGTTCAGTCAAAATGGAGATGGACCATCAGCCGCGAGACGGAGGAGAGAGCGGAGAAAGTGTAGAGAAGCTAATAAGGAAAAGTTGCAGGAACCTCTGTTAAACTCTGTTCGCGGTTCAAATGTAGGTGGAAAAGGTGGTTCTCGTGAACTTTTGGTGATATAAAGTTGTGCTGTTTCGCGTGGGGCTGTAAACCATGAAATTAGTTGTTGGGAGGCGTGTTTTTCTGTCTTTATTTCACTCGGTCATTGGCCGCTGCGTTCTGTGTGTTCGCTTTGGGGACGGTAAAATCACCCACGTTTCTCCTGTGCGTCCAAAATCGGGCTTAAAAACAAAACCAAAATTTGTTTTCCTGCGACTGAGGTTTAGTTGCGTCTGACTGCTGCCCACACTACACGGTTCCAACGCGAATCCGGTCGTGACTCGAGAAGACTCGGCGCGACTGAAAATTAGAGTAAAATCGGGCATAAAAATCGTGTAGTGTGTGCGGACCTTTAGCAAACATTTTTGTCAACGGTCTTTATTTCCTTTTTCTTGTGGTTCTTTAATATATATATAATAGCCTGTCTATGTGACCAAAACCTGTCCAGGCTTGTGTTCGGTAAAAGTGACTTTTGATGGAGCCTTCGTGGTCAGCCGTGAAACATTGTGCATTTGGGGTCCAGGCAGAAAATGGATGACGCTCAGGTCAGAATAGCGGCGACGCGTGACAACTGCCATCTCTCTCACAGTCACAGAGTCGCTCGGAGATACATGGAGCTGCTGCCGAGGAGCCGTGTGTCAAAACGACGCGTCCGCCTTTCACGAAACAGGAAATGGGACGGTGTGGTGACTCATCAACAAGAAGTCTAAAGGGAAGACGAACGTGTCCTGACAAATGTGTCTTGAACGTGGCATTTGTGCATTGAATATCCGCACTATGGAAACGAATGTGTGAAAATCCCACCAGACAAGTGTGAAGATAAGCCTTTATTCTTCTCACAATGGAAAAATCACACACATGAGCATGAGGTTACTTATAGTACTAATATCAAGCTTTGCATTATATTTAGGCACAGGTCATTACTGAGAGAAAAGATTAGTTCTTTTCCCTTTAGGACGTTGGATTTGTGAAAGATTTATGCCTTTGTTTATCTCTTTAATTTCACGACGACTCTTTAGCATTTACTGCACAACAGTTTTTGAAATAAGTAAAACAAAAAGTTTCAGTAGTGTGCATCCAAGGCGGTCGATTTCCCTAATGGCTTTTCAGTAAGCCAATCCAAAACTGGTCTGGCTTGGGTGAATGCTTGAAATGTGCTCAACAAAACGAATCAATACTTGCACCACTTGGCAGGCAAACACAAAGCCAATATCATATCAGATTTGATAAAACTCAAAAGAGAAAGACTGCCATTTTTCTAATAAACGACTTTTCTTCATTAGAAACCTCTTCTATTAGCCGCGTTGAAGCATCCCTTTCCACATTATGACAAGACCACAAAATAAACTGCAAATTAGATTTCATCCCATCATAAATTGCTTTGACGATGCACATGTTGGTAAATTGTGAATATGACTGTCCAAAATCTGTATTTTCAGTTGAAAAGCAACATTGTTCAGTGTTTTAAGACCTGTCTCTCACCTCAATATAAAGTATTTTTTAATGTTATGATAATTACGTGAAAAGAAGCAACTAATTTCAGTATTATTTTTGAATGATATGTGCAAGTTTAACATGTGTTACGCATTCCACAAACCGTCCGTTACGACAAGCAAAAAGCTTTTTCCACGTGTTGTCCCGCTTCCACATTTGTGCTCGATGCAGTGATATCGACTTTCCAGTTTCTGTGAAAGCCTATGACGAATCCAGCAGATCGCTAGCAAATACATAAATATTTCAAAATTACAAGCTGGGTTAGCCACTTTCATTGGGAGATTTACCGTGGCGGTATGGCCACGCCTTTGCTCTGCCCGATCGCGTCAGACCTCAGAAGCTAAGCAGGGAAGGGCCTGGCAGGACTTGGATGGGAGAGACTGGTTGCCTCGCTTATCATCACCGAGTATGGAGTGAATGAAGAATGCACCAAATTGTAAAAGCGACTTTGAGCGTCTAGAAAAGCGCTATAAGACTAATGCATTATTATTATTAAAACAATATGTCTGTGTTTAAAAAATATATAATTTCCCCCCTTTTTTGCCCCCTCCGCCTTTTTGCATTCAAACCATGGGCAAAATAACGACTAAGGGCTAGTTTGCATGTTGTGGTAGGAGAAGTGGTGCGACCATGAAAAGGGCCCATGATTTGCTTTGTAAACATACAGTAGTAGTCAGGTTCACTACGTAATTACGCCGGACTTTTGTGGAGTGTATCAAAAACTATACATTAAAAAAAACTATACAAACAATGTTTCCATTTGCTCTGTTAAGTAAAAAATAAATAAAAAGGTGTGACAATAGCGATAATAACGCTATATGGGGAGTAAAAAACATAGTTTGGCGGAAACTTACGAAATTTGGCGTTACCATAGCAATGACCAGAACTCCCCATTTACTCTAATGGGAAAATGGTATAATTACACAATTTTACCAAATGACAAGGACAAGTGTAAACATGGTTTTTCCATAAGGTTTCCAAAAATATATCATTTTCATACTCGCCACAAAAATCCCACAACAGTGGAAATCTAAACATAGTGAACCGGACTACAGCATGCATGTTTCTTGTGTGCTTTTTCTTCATGTTTTATATTTACTTCAAGAGTGACGATCATAATCAATTAAGTTGGTAGAGTGGGTCGTCCCATGAATCCCAGCTCCTGAAGGTGCACATCCCCGTTGTGTCCTTGGGCAAGACACTTCGCCCTCCAGTGTCTGCGTACATTGGTGTATGAATAAGAGTGTGAATGGGTGAGTGGTTCCTTGCTGTAAAGCACTTTCGGCCTGATGAAGGTAGAAAAGCGCTTTATAAGTTGAGACCATTTTTGTGCAATATCATAAAATGTTTTAGTCCGTCCTCATAATGGGGCCGTGAACGTGAACACTGCAAACATAAGGCCATTTCACAACTTTAATTGGACAATTCTTATAAAAGAATAACACGTGTTATATACGCCCCGGCCCTTCAATGCCATCAGATTCTAGAAAATCGTTAATGAAACATATTATGAGAAGGAATATGCCATGAACATATCGACCATCCAATACATTAATTACAGCTGTAGCTTCACCGTTGCCGCGAAACCCAATCCCCAGACGTGCGCGCAAGCAAAGTGTATGTCGGGGGCGCTGTTTGAGGCTAAAAATAGCAGGGATGGCGTAAAAACAAGATTTATCAGCATGCACAAACATAAATCCATAAACCGACAGGAAAATACACTTTACAAGGAAATCCCACAGCGCGAAAGAAAGCAGCGGCAACAACATCTGAATCCACAGAGGAACAAGGACATGTGCTATTTTCAGATTTATTTCTCACAGATATAAATTCAAGAGGAATGTTAATCATCTTTGGCCATCAGGGTGGAATGGCAATTATTACCGAATAACGAATTGTCAAATGCCTGATCGTCCTGATGGATTGTTTTCATCAGCTTTTTTAAATGATAAATCATCATCAATCAACAAAGGGGCTGCATATTCTTAATGTAAAGTAGAATTCCCCTTAGAGACCGAACAGTGGTGCATTAATATTAACTCAAGAACACCAGGGCAACTCAATGCATAATGCGGTTCAGCGCGGCTCTCAGCATGAACAACCTGAAATCTGCATAGAGTTAAAGGAACGTGCCATTCACTAAAGCATTGGATGTATAATGGAAAATACATTATTCAAATCAGGAGGAAGCCCTTGAAAATGTGAAATAAGACATGGCTGGCAAGGATATACTGTAGTTGGCAAATGGGATTGTCAACTCGAAGTTGTTTGGTTTCCCCATAAACTTGAAAAATGCACGATAATTTAATCCTCCAGTCAAGGGATTCTGACTATGAGGGACCTTAAAGGAACAGGCCACCGTTTTTAAATACTGAGATGGGGGTGGGCCATATCGTATCGCATATCGTTATCGCGATATAATGTTTTGATATCGGAATTTTTTATATCGCGGTGGACACGATATAATTTATGTTACGTTCAGTTCGATCATAAACCCTGACTGTAGAACACGGGGACAGGTGCTTAAAAAGTGAAATGAAATGAAGGATGGAAACTGCTTGAGTAGATCATATATACGAGGAAATTAGAATGCCGTTAAAATGAAAAATAATAACATATCACTGAATTAATCTTCCCAAAAGGCGTGAGGCTGAGATTTTGAAGTAATTTGTCCATTGTCAATTATATCGTCAAAGATATCGTTATCGTGATTATTTCTTTTTTATATCGTGATATAGATTTCAGGTCATATCACCCTACCCTATACTGAGATATGTTCTTACCTGAGCTTAGACGAGTTGATGCGTAGCTGTCTGGTCTTTACGCGTGCGCCCAGTCACGTAAACAGAGCATGCGTTAGTATAATAGCCTCTCCTCTCCTCTATGGATCCAAACGGGATCTAAACGGAACTCAGAAAAACTACATGTTTAACTTTGTGTAACTATAGCTGGATCGTGTAAAGGCTCGTGTAACTATATTTAAATAGGGGAAACGTGGAAGAGCTTGGTCGCTTCTGACTTCACTCCCGTTTGGAGCCATAGAGGAGGAGAAGCTAAATGCTAACGCCGTCTGTGCTCTGTTTGCGTGACTGAGCGCACGCGTAAAGAGCAGACAGCTACGCATCAACTCGTCTAAGCTCAGGTAAGAACACGTCTCAGTATTTAAAAACTGTGTCCTATTCCTTTAACCTTCACCTAATATATTGTATACATTATAAAAGAACCCACAACATGTGGGCTTAAAACAAAACATGTCAACCACAAACATGTCCCGCCAAATCCTATTCAATTTCCATGTACGACCCTTATCATCTCCATCTCTTTCCACCTCGCAAGCTGACAGCCAGTAAAGTTTGTGTCTCTCCAAAGTGAACTCCCCCAAAGAGAGAGAAAAAAAAAAAGAAGAAAAAAAAAAGAAAGTCCACTGAGAAACAAGACTTTGAGTAAATGTTTTCAGTCTCTGGGGTAAAATATCACTGATGAAAAGTGAGCTAGCGGCCTTCTTATATTTCAAAGTGATGATTTAATGTGTGCATAATGAAAAGTAATATATTCCCCATAAATATCTTGCGGCGCGGATGGCGTGGTGCGACCCAAGTGTGCAGTGTGTCTTGATATCCGGCTGTGCCAAAGTTGTAAATGACTGGCATCGTGAAGCCCGGGCTGCCCGCTTCACTCCGCTCCTTATGGTTTCTCTGGGTCCATTTTATACTAGCGGTGCTTAAAAAAGTGACGTGTCATAACTCTGCTCTTGCCATGGCCAAAAGTGCACAGTATCTCACGTTATAAGGATCCAGTAAATTGCTTCGGCAGACAAATTCCAAAACACTGCGAGATATTGACGCACTATTTGGACACCTCGCTCCATTCATTTGACAGAGCGGGCACATAACATGGCTGATAGGCCATTCAGAGTGTGTAAGTGAAGAAGTTTAGTGGGTCTGGTGCTACACAACTTGTCCACAACTCCACTAAGTTGTGTCTTGGGAGAAACCACATTTTGGTTCATAAGCGGTGACGCTATAGCAGCCGGCTGAACAGACATTGAAAATCTTTGCCCCTATTTGTTTGGTCCCATCTTTTTTCCCGCTATTTGAGCATTTCATTGTTGTGAAATTAAGCTGCATTGAAGCTTGCAATAAAAGTTAGTCAAATTAAGTTGTTAAGGTGGACATATGCATAGTTGAAGCTTATGAATCTGCTTTTAGGCATTGATATTTTATATTTTATCATTTCTGTGGATGAAAAGCTGTGGTGCAAGGAATTAAAACCAAAAAAAAAAAAAGAGTGAGTTTATTCATTTCTGTGGATTATTTTTCTTGTAATGTCTGATCCTATGGGTCATAATGGTGATGATGTATAACGGCAATGCCAACACGGTAATTAATTATTTATTTTATTTGGGTTTATGAACAGGGGTGGGAGTCAATAAGCTTGTCTTCTTCCCACTCCTTTTCGAGCTGTAATGTAAATGAATGTCTTTTTTTTTTCTCTTTTATTATGTATATATATATATATTTCTGTTTTTTTCCTCTTCTTTAGCTCGAAATAAAGTATTCAAATCAAATCAAAAAATGATCCGGAACACTTGTTAAGATATTGTGGATATCTTTTTTTGTAAATATAAAACTGTTAAAGGAACAGGCCACCGTTTTTCCATACTGAGATATGTTCTTACCTGAGCTTAGACGGGTTGATGTGTACGGGTACGCATCAACTCGTCTAAGCTCAGATATGAACATATTTCAGTATGGGAAAATGGTGGCCTGTTCCTTTAACACTACTTTTGCCATACTGACCATACACATGAATGTTTATAACGCATAATAATGAACACATAGACAGACAGGTTTATGAAGCAATGAGAAGCATGAATGCCAAAGATCACAGATTTACACAGACAGGCCTAACATTTGTTTTACATCTGATGCTTTTGTCATGAGTCACTGCCTCAGGCTCAACAAATTACAGTCAATGGCACCTCTTTCATCGCTCACCTCCTCTCGGTCTCTCTCTCTCATCATTTTACTATCAAATCACTCCCGTGTGTTCGTTTTTATGGGGGTGAGGTCAAACAACTGCTTCCATTTGATTGGTCAAGATCAGCTCTCCCCCGTAAGCAGAGTAAACATAACAAGCTGTCGTGGGTAATTGTATACAATGTCTGCTGGCTAACATGACTGGTAGTTCAGTCACGCATTGTTCTTTACATTAAACAAAATCAAGGCCACTCTCCGGCGTGTTCAGTCATACGCGCTAATGAGAGCAGTGACCGCGCTGAAGTCGGAAATTACAGCTTTGCTCAAACAGTCGCAGGTGGCTCTATCATTAGCGGAAAGCTCGTTAAAAAGTCAAAGCCCAGATGCATTATCATCGATGGACTGACGGAGGAGGTTTTCATGCAGAGAAGATGGGACTGTTGTGCAGCGATTTTAAAGACGCGAGTGAGGTCAACATCATGAAGAGTTACTGTAGATTTTTAGATTTTTAGTCTAGAGTGACCTGGTCAATAGAGTCAAGAGAGTACAGAAATGAATTGAGATGGTTTGGACATGTTTAGAGGAGGTTTAGTGAATATTTAGTAGACGGATGTTGAAGTTAGAGCTATATCAGGAAACAGGAGGCCTGGAAGAGGACAAAAGTGAAGATTATAGTGTATGCCGAGAGAACCCCTTCATCAGGGGGTTACCCTGACAAAGACCTCCAGCGCATCGTGAGAGCAGCGGAGAAGATCTGTGGAACCCCCTCCCCTCCATTAAGGACATGTACTCCACCCGTCTCCCCCGCAAAGCCGTCAGAATCACCAGGGACCCTACGCACCCATCACACAGTCTCTCCAAGGTAATGCCTTCAGGGAGGAGACTGCGGAATCTACGGGCCAGGTCCAGTCGACTGAAGAACAGTTTCATACACCAGGATATCAGGAAGCTGAACTCCCTCTCTTCCCTGTGCCTTCCACTCCCCACCCCCTGCTCCACAACAAGGACGAGAGAATGAACTATTTCGATTCATTGTGACATGAACTGACAAATAAAAAAAAAAAATATTTGAATTGAATCTATTGATCGTCCTGGTAGAGCACCGGTCAGCACAGTTGTCACGTCTCTGACCCAGTGAAGCGCTCCCGCTCTGTTGTATTCTCTGTTCAACTATTTATGACGTTGGAGATTTTAACATTTCTCCCCAAAGTGTACCTTTTTTGTTTTGTTAAACTTTTACCATTGTGCCAGAGGGCTAGACCTGACCACCTAATATTTAATTTGAGCTAATGCAACACTCAAAACAATGGATACTTAGCCAACTGCACATTACTATTGAGATACTGCACTGCCATTCTTATGTTTAGAGTCTTGATCATACGACCATCATAATGTGCTAATAGTTTGATCAAAAATAAAAAATAAATAAATAAAAAGATCTTTGATTTTAGGCAAAAGCACTAAAAATGGTTCAGCAATTCCCTTTTGGGTCCCACTGGCTTGCGGTTCCCGGAATAACATTATGAAATACAAATGAGGTGCGTCATTAGGTAGCTCGTGTGTTGCCATTTGTCTTCATACTCCAACAGCAGATAAAGTATTATGTCTACACAAGCCTTAAGAATGCCTACGTCAGCCATGAACCCTAATCCAGCTTCTTCAAAAGTGCATGTTACTACAGTATCTACATCTCTGACTATTTCTATGTACTTTATGCACGGCTTCATTGTAAGTTTAATGTCAGCACTACGCCGTTTGATGCACCTCATTTCCACAAGAGAAACTGCGCACTTCATCAATGTTAGATATGCGTGCAGCTATTTAGCATTGGTATATTTCTCTGCAAAAAGCACCGCGGGAACAGGCACGCGAGAAAACTTCATTATTTACCGGTTGCGCGGAGAAATACAGCCGCAGGTACGGGGCAAACAACAATAAATCAAGGAGTCGGCGCGGCGGAGGGGAACACCAGGCATCCTCATTAGCGCCGGGTGCGACCAAAACGACTGCTAGGCCAGGGCAGGCCACATCGGGTCAGTCCGGATCACAATCAAAAGCATATAATTACAACAGGAATGTCCCCCCGAGCAGTGACCGGCGGGGGGGGGGGCGACTCAGACTCGGACACAGCGAGTGGGGAGAGAAGTCCAGAAGCACGAGAGGGCACGAGAATGCGCAGACCGAGCGGCAACACTTTGTGCCCTTGACAATTAAGAGTCGGACGAGAAAATGAAGTTAATGTGAAATAGAAGAGCAATCAAGTGGAGTTAGGAGAGATGAGTAGCGCACAGAATGACCTTGTACGGCACACGGGTTTCTGAGTGCATTTGTAGCAGTCCAGCAACATTCTTTGTCTATTTTATCAGTCAATTGGGGTCATATGCAGAAGATGGGCCACTCATTTTTTGTGTGGAAAATAATGTTTCACAAAGTTAGCAAAAGTGATTTAAAATGGACTTTAGTTTGGACATGTGCAAAAGTAATTCTTACAGCCAAACAATAGATTATTATAGATTCATGAAAAGCCACGCCGCAGAGCACTCCACGTTATGGTCAATACATAAACAATCATGCCAGTAAAGACACGTTTTCTTATTAAAGATTGTTCTCATAGTAAGACAGTTTTGTTTACCTACTTCACGGGTTTTGATTCCTTGTAATCTTTCATCATGTGACGCTTTAGAGAAAGGTTTCAGAAACACGGTTTCTTTTTTAAAGAGGGGGTATTATGCTCCCTTCCTGGAACCGCCACCGTAACGTGGTGGTGGGGTTTGAGCGCCCGAATTATCCTGGGGGCTCTGTTGTCGGGGGCTTCGTGCCCCTGGTAGGGTCTCCCATGGCAAACAGGTCCCAGGTGACGGGTCAGACAAAGAGCGGGTCAGAAGCCCCTTATGAGAGACCAACAGGCCCTTCCTCCCGTGGACCCACCACCTGCAGGAGGAGCCATAAGGGCTGATGCTCCTCATCGAAGATCGAGGAAAACATTTTTTGGATACTTCGAACCTCACAAAGAGCTTTTTGCTAAGAATAGCCACTGGTGAAGAATCAAAAATTACTCACTCGTGAGTGGGTTGACAAACAACTCGGAGATATGTGTTGTTAATGAGAATGCTACAATCACCAAAAAGTCAATTTTACATAATAGCTCCCTTTAACTAATACAAACAACTATAATACAATTATTTACTGGGTCAAATGTTACTCACTGGAACTTTAACTTTGTACTATTTGAAAGAACAAGACGCCGAGAATAGGGCTCAGAAGATCAGGAAGAGACAGAACAACGCACATATTTAGCTTCAGAAATGCTGCATGTCCTTGACGGCAAAGACAGACAAAAGAAGCTTCACGACAAAGAAGATAACACAAACAGAAAGTGTGTGAAGGAGCCGGGGCGAGCAGCTTTGTAGTCGCAGTTTGAAAGCGAGACCGGGGTACAGGGGGTGGATCCAGATCAATCAGAGGGGAATAGCAAAAAGAGGCTTCAGCAAACGCGCTTTCATCTCGTGACAAAGCAACAAACTGCAGCTGATGTCAAACATGTTTCTCTGCACCGCGGCCCCAGCTCTAATCACTCCCCTCTGTGAAGCAGCGCAGGCTTTAATGGAGGTTCAGGTTCAACCCGCACTTTGGCCTCTCTGCGCACACACACCAATTACGCATGGGAACGTGGAGAGAAGATCCGGCCTGGGTGAGTCGGAAAGAATTGAAAAGGGACACATACAGTATTTTGTTTTGTCCTCCTTTATTGTAAACTCAGACATCTGTGAGAAAAACACTGTCCATCTAAGCATTTGTATCAATTTCATGAACTCGCAGGACAGTTTTCAAGCGTTTCTATGACATTTGTCTATGACCCTATGACATGGTTTTGTGGTTTTGTGTTTAAAGCAGAACTAAGTAACTCATGCCCCTAGAGGCCAGAAGCGCCACTGCAGGTGTCGTAGCATGTTGTGTGTTTCACAGTTGCATAAAATTACAAGAGAACAGAGGAAATCAATAAAACGTCAACATAAAAATTAATCAATTAAAGTAAAAGGCAAGAGTGCAAAAGACTTTCAGTTTTCATATGCGCGGGTAAAAAGAGCCAGGATTTGAACATAGTCAGAGTTGAGGCCTGTCTCACATCCTCATGAAGACTGTTACAGATTTTAGCTGCATGAAACTGAAACGCAGCCCCAGCGTGTTTAGTCCTGACTCTGGGAACCACCAGGAGACCCCTCCCTGAAGTTCTCAGGGCCCGAGATGGTTCATACGGCTCTAACATGTCAGAGATGGACTTTGGTGCTAAACCATGAAACGACTTGTACACAAGCAGAGCTGTTTTAAATTCTATTCTCTGAGTGACAGGAAGCCAGTGCAGAGACCGGAGCACTGGACTAATATGGTGGTATTTCCTGGTTCTTGTCAGGACTCGAGCAGCAGCGTTCTGGATGTTCTGCAGCTCTAACAGCTCGTTTAGAAAGGCCAGTGAGCAGCCGTTACAGAAGTCTAACCTGCTGGAGACAAATGCATGGATGAGTGTCTCCAAGTCTGGTTTTGACACTATTCCTCTGATCTTAATGTTTTTCAGATGGTAAAAAGCTGATGATGTTATTGCTTTGACGTGGCTGTTTAAGTTCAGGTCTGAGTCCATGATTACTCCTAGATTTCTAACCTGATTTTTTGGTTTTAGAGAGAGAGACTCAAGGTGACTGATAACACTTTGTCTTTGTGTCTGTGGGCCAAAAACAATGATCTCAGTTTTGTCTGAGTTTAGTTGGAGAAAGTTGTTTTACCTCCACAAACTGATCTGTTCGATGCAGTGACAGAGAGTATCTACAGGCCCATGTTCACCTGCCGTCAGTGACACATAGATCTGAGTGTCATCTGCGTAGTTGTGGTACGACACATTGTTGCCGTTTATTAGCTGACCCAATGGAAGCATGTACAAGTTAAATAAGAGGGGTCCCAAGATTGACCCCTGGGGGACTCCACAGGGCATGGACATTTTGTCTGAGACACAGTTGCCAATTTTGAGAAAGTACGTCCTATCCTCGAGATAGGACTTGAACCAGGATTTATTAAGCATGTTACTTACTACAGCTTTAAATGTTCGGTTGCACAGTAATAATGTGCTAATAGTTTAGAAATAGCATGATATTTGGTTGGGTTAGGCTTGGCTTAAGGTTAAGGTATATTTTATTGTGGAGCCTGGCTGATGGAGGGTTCACCTATTGTACATGTTTTTGGTGCTAGGGGAAACCGGAATACCCACAGGAAACCTACGCAAACACGGGGGGAACATGCAAACTCCACACACGCCCGGAGATCAAACCCAGAACCTTCTAGGGTTCCGGGTTCGTGTCCTGTTTTTATGCAATTATCATAAATACCAGCCTTTGGGTACCCATGATATTTTCTATTAATATAATGCTGATATTACTGATCTGTAAAGTAAAGGGCTGCAACGTTTTGAGTCCTTTAAGCCCAGAAAAGGCCAGCAGATACTTTTTCATTAATGTAAATCAAGTAAAATAGATAAAGCCATCAGTCTTTGTCAATTAAGCTTCAATAGAGCCTATTCATAATCATGCACAAATACTGTCATTACTTTATATAGATGAAATGCTAAAGTTTTGTCTGATGTTAGTGAACTGTGAACTATGATTCATCCAGAACATAATGCATTACCTCTGTCAAGTTTTAATTGCTTTTCCTTATGACCCAAAACAGAGTCACACGAAATGAGGCAATTACCAAAGAGTCAACTTCCAAAACAATTCATCTTTACCATTTCTCCAAAGTAACAAAACTTCTTCACGCTGATGTTGTTTTTTTTTTTTTTTTGCAACAGGTTATTGAAAAGGCAAGTACACAATCACTTTTAATTGCTGACAGGGAAAGGCAAAATGTGAAAGGAACGAAATAGATAGGGCAACATTTTTGGCAGGCAATCAAGCATCAAAAGACTAATGGCACCAATTACATCCGAAGTAGGGTCGGCTGATCACTGCTTTTTATGCAAGATTTGGTTTTAATTTCCCACCATTCAAACAATGTTTTAGTGTCACTCACAATCACTCAGTAACAGTACTACAATGCTGTATTTTGCCAAAGTATTTCTCAAACGACCTTTTTATTTTGGATTTGTTCATGCCACGTTCTTTGATTTGCATTGAGCATCATCTAATTGACAAATGGCAGCCCGCTCCAAGACCAGTGGGCGACGGCGAAAATCACCAATTAAAATTTGGAGTGTCACTTTTGTGGTAATAACGAATTCAACTCAGAGTCATTAGCCGCCTCCCATCAATCAGGCCTGCCCGGGAAGTTAGCATGAAATGAATGGGCAGGTGCGCCAGGTGGTTAATGATAAATCCTGCAAACTCTGATGCCCAACTGGGGTACCATGCATCATTTACCTGGTCAGACTCTATTAGATGTTATATGATGTATTTTACTCAGCATCGTAATCCTATTTTACGGCAATAATGAATAGAAGACCACTGACAATATATTAAGAAGTTTCAGCTTTTCACAACAATAAAAAAAAAGTTATAAAAACCTATGAAAATCACCTTTATTTAGGTTACTAGTGCAACCTGTCAGGAGCAGAGGAAGACTGAAGTGCTGTGCCCAGGCGTGAATCTCCAGACAATGACCTTGGTTTGGTCAGGAGTACTTGTCTGCAGGAAAACCCACCTAGATGCGTAGAAAGAAACCGTGTGAAGTTCACAACAGGCCCACACAATCAGGGAATCAATCCTGGGACTTGAGTCCAAGTGAGGTCAGACTTTAGTGATGTGAGGTCAGTGCCACTTTCGCTATGTCATTGTGTGTTCTGCTTCTATACAGTCCCACTATGTTGGGATTAGTAATGAGGAAATACAATTAAGAATAGGAGGTCAGTGAAGTAGATATTGAAATATGTTATGCCCGAAGCAAATTCTGAACCATTATCTATTATGTATTTCAAGACATCATAAACATTATAGTTTTATGCTTTATGAGGTTATGGTTTAGTTTCTGGTTTTATGAATATGTAAAAGTAGCTGAGCTTCCGGCTGGACATCCTGTGTGTGCCAATAGAGTTCAGGATTTGAATGTGTTATTATCGCAATGCATCACGGGATTTGCAGCAATATTAAACTAATGGAGATTTTAAAAGATATTGTTCACATCCAAACACTTGGACACTACAGTGTGTTAGCTGCCGAGTCACTGCTGGTAAATACAGCAACGGAGTTGTTCCGCGGCTTTTTTTCCTCAACTTATTATACTGTTTTTAGCCAAAGTTAGTCTATGGAAAAGTGGTTCAATAGCCTATACATGCTTAAAGAATGGTCAAAGCTAACCATAAATCCTAACGTTAGCTTCATGCTACATGTGCTAACGTTAACAACAAGTGCTGTTTGTCGCTTCTACTGAACAATTTGCTGTGATAAAACATCAATATAGACTTTTGGATTGACTTTATTGGTGTGTGATAAATACGTTTATAGTCTACCAGAAAATGGCTAAAAAGTAAGGGTGTTGAAAAATATCGATCCGCCGATATATCGCGATATTACGTTGCGCAATTCTTGCAAAGTGCCCATATCGATATTTAAACATCTATTTTTGGGGAAATATTAATTGCAGCATCTCCCTTTGGTCTTGCACTTTTACTCCCACCTGCTAGATGGCAGCGCACCGCGCAGCCCGCTTGAGTAACATGAGTAACACTAGATCTAGTGAGAGTTAGAGAAACACAGGAAGAGCTATGGGCCCCGTCCCATAATAGTGAGTTATTGTATATTTTAATGGATAAAACCCATAATAGTTATTGCTGATCGCTAAGGACTCCCAACTATAGAAATACTAGAAAACGTGCATCCCCAGTAATTAGTTTCCAAGAAATCTGTTTTCTGTTCAAAGAAAAAAAATAATCACAACAATCGTCTAATACTTCAATATCGGGATATATCATATTGTATCGTATCGCGACCCTTGTATCGGGATACGTATCGTATCGCCTGAGACTAGGCGATACACACCCCTACTAAAAAGAGTGAAAAATTGTGATTTCCATGAGAGGTTTTCTTCCCCCTATAAACACGGACAAGAAATTAACACATTTTCCTGCTCGCGCGTCGCTACCAGCCGTGTGTTTTTATAATGGCTAATGAGTAATTCCATTAAAAGTCCCACTCCACTCACAATAAAACAGACCGCACTGATGCATTAGCATATTAGACCTCTCCTGACGGCGCATTAACTGATCCGCAGTGAGGAAGGTTACCGTGGCGACAAACCGTGGTCAAAAGCATTTTATAAGTGCCATTTTTGTCCTCTACGTTACCCTCTCACATACATGGAGCGAGCATGGAGCCAGCAGCGGGGTTTATGGGCAATGGACCAGTCCTGGGCGCAGTAAGTGTCCCAGGGCTATTGATTCTGCTCGGGGAGGGGGGAGAGGATCAGGAGTGCATGCTGGGAAGTTGGAGGCTCCTGCGTGTCCAGAGGTGGTCAGACACGCTGGAACCAACGCATCGCGCGGGCCACGGACGCAATGACTTTATAATGGCGTCTCATTTCACCGTGAACGAATGAACGTCCGGCCTGAAACGTGAGCGCTGTGCGGAGCGAAACAGGCAAACATAACAAGACAGAGATACCGAGCGCTTATGTTGTTGGGATTACTCCATAAAAGTAATACAACTACTGATTACATATAACTGGGTGTCCACGTCGACTCCAGCCTCATGTGTGATGTCCATGAAAACTCAGTCTGTAACCGGGCACAACAAAGACTATACTTTCTGTGGAGACCAAGAGTATCTGGTGTTGAACAGAAAATGATGCTTATTCTTTATCATGTCGTTATTAAAATTGTTATTAGATACGGCATGTCTGCGTGGTTTGGTAACTTGACAGTCAAATTAGAACTGAAAGGGAAGGGAGTAAAAAAATTGCCTGCACTCCCACTACGAGCTGCTCCATCCGGATGACACTATAGAGTTCCAATTAGGAACAAAAGGAGAGACGTTAACAAGTTTAAGAACTCATTCCTCCCCATTTCAGTGAACCTCCTGAACTCAGGCCAGAAAGCAGAGTGTTTGTGATGGAACTATGTTTTGTATTGATCAGACTTTTTTCTTTCATCTTGATTACATATCACTCCTTCTAGAAGTAATACAGTTACTTCTTTGATTAATCTATAATGAAAGCAATATGATCACTGGTTACTCTAGTTTAAAAAAAGGATTAAGTCCGACTGTTTGCTCCCACATAGTTTTGTGGTTCCACATGCGACAGGTTTGACCCCTGTTGCTTCATATTTGGACCCAGCACGCAGCTTTACCTTCTTTGGATGTGCGTGTCCATCTCTACTGAGCTACAGGGTTGACCACACACATTGCATTCACCATATCGGCTTCTGCACGATGCATTAGTAGATTTGGTATTTGCACTTTGTGAAGTCGTTGCCTTTGGTGGAAAATACTATGTTTACATTTTGGAGACACAGATTCTCAACTCTTGAGCTGTGTTTTGATCATTGATAGAGCCATGCCTCCTTGACAATGTCTGGATTGGGTCAGGTTAGTATTGGGTATTGGTTTTCTTGAAATATTTTTATTCAAGTCGTCGGCTTGTTATCCTTCGATGACGGTGGTTTGCAACCCGAGTTGAGAACTACAGCATTTAACATTGTAAACTACTTGTAAACCTACATGTATTGGTTGTTTAACCTTTAAACCTTGTGGCATAAGATTTAACAAATTACAACTGATGTGTGAAGCCTGACGTTTGATGATTTCCCTGTACAGTAATGAGTAAAGTCACCTGCCAAGCTAGGTTTAACTAGTGCATAACATTTGCTTTGATTATATCTATAGACTTTCTTATGGTTGTCTGCCTGTTTTGTAATTCTACACTATTAAAAGTTTTTGCAATCAGCGCAAAACCGTTTTTGCAGAATTATTTTCTATATTAAAGAGCTGAAATATGAACCGTGCTTCACATAACCTTGACATCACCGAGTGCCCTTTCTATTCTTTTTGCAGCAGAGAGAGAAAGGGCCACTCAGCGCGAAGCATTCAGAGCCCGTGTGTCGTTGACAGCCCGAAGCGGGTGGTCCTCACTCCGTGTCAAGGATAATTATAGCTCGAAGTAATTTTAAAAGTATTTGGAAGGAAATTTGTGCCAAATGGTTTCTTTTCGATCATTTATAAAACCAAAAACACAACTGGAGTCCCTTTGATTGAGCACATGCCATAGCAGCGCTGGCGTGCCTGCCCTCCCTTCATTATCAAGGCCAGAACCAATGCAAGCGAATGAAAAGTCTTTGATGAACTCAATTACACCTAGCAATTCCAACATTAATACTGTGCGTGGAGGTGTGGATGTGCGCTCCTTATGCCCAGAAACCCGCAGGACATGCAGCCATAATTAAAGTTATAGGACAGGCCTTTGTTGTTGAGCTAGTAGCGCGGCAATGACATTTGTTTAATCCCAAATTAGCTGGTAATCTAAGAGTCTTAAAAGGCAAATGTCAAAAATGTTCGGCTTTCATATCAAGAAATGTCCAGCCGTATTGATTTATGGAACTCGGATGATTATCTACCTGGACGTCCGAGCTTTTGTGTCCATTTATCAAACAGTGAAAAAGGTACAAGAGTAAATCACACTTTCTCTGCAGGTTGAACTTGGCAAACTTTCAGTGAAGTTCTAAAATCGATTTCAGTCATAACACGGCATTACGCCGCGCCCGACACAGCCGAGTTGCCATCTCATTCCTCTTCTAAATAAATAAGTCTGTTTCAGTAAACCGAGCATACAAACTGGCTTCTTTATTCACAGATTAACTTCATGGACTCAGGCGGCTGTTCTCACGGGACCCTGTAAACTGTGCAATCCAACTTTACTTAGGCTCATGCTCGCACGCACCGGGAACGGCATATTTACTCTCATTGAGCACTCTAACGTTGTACGAGGAGTGAAATTGCATTTAGAGCAAAAAAACAACAACTTTTGTTTTGTTTTATAGGTGTAGAAATTGAAAGCCTAACAGGTCTTGGTATTGTTGTGTGAGACACCCGACAGTGTCAGGGTTTGATTTTTCATTCATTTAATGACTTTTAATGCTTTTTAATGCCCCGCGGAAACCCTGAGTGTACACACATTTTAGCAATCTGTTCCCTGTATTGATACCACAGTGAATGTAGATAATTTGGTAACAATAATAAGACGCATTGACAAAAATGGATCAAGGCAAGTTTATTTGAAAGGCACATGCGCATAAATAATGGCCTAATCGTGAACAGATTATAAATAAAAGAGTAAATGATATACTATGAGAACTTCAAAGGACAGATGTTAAGCATCTTCAAGATTAGGCTTTTTTATTTTTAGTAAGAACCTATAAACAAGCAAGGTATCACTTTATTTTGTTTTACTCTTGTGACTTATTTTTTTACTACCTTGATACATTGTACCTAACGAAGTTTAGTACAATGTAATGTCCTCTGTAACAATCTGTAATAACTTGTACCCATGGGTTACATACACAATGGAATAACTTGTATTAGTACTTTGTAGGTACATAATGTAATAGTACACACGACCCTTAGGGTTAGGGCTTAAGGTTAGGCTTATGTCTCATTATAATATGTACCTACAAACTACAAATACACAATATTATTCCATTATGTATCTATCCCATAGGTACACAGCAAATTCAGTAGTGTTGAATTTACAGTGATGATGCTGTTGCGAGTAGAGTGAGGGAAATCTGGATATGTTTTTACACATTATATTGTTATTTTAACTATAGCATTGTTCTAGAGTTGATTACACAGTAGTTGTTCCACAGTGATAAAATAAAAACACTACATAGTGAAAGCTTTGATCAACACTGCAACACTTTACACTGCACGCGTCTGTGACGTATGCGGCTGACACTACCAGAGCAGCCATTGTCCACGCGGAGTCGCAGCGTTGGGAGCTCTGTCGATGCAAGTAAGAACTGTGTAACTTTTGATTAATTTCCGTAACAGTAACTTTATATCTTAATATTATATCGCGTTATCTGTTACTATATGTTTATAATGTATTTTTTCAAAGCGGCATGTGTGTGGATGAATTAAGCTTTTACTTGTACTTGACCGTAACAATGTGCCTTCATAAAGCTTAGCATTTTCTGGGTTGTTCACCGGTTAGTAATGTTGTGTAAATCGAATTAAGAAGTAACGAGTATTACAACTGGAAACTGGAATTAGTTGGAACATATATCCTGTTTTTGGGTGAGGTGACGGTGTTAGCAGTCTGTCTAGCGTTGGTTAACGTCGCGTCTGACGTTGGAGCCCCTTATTTTATTTTTTTATATGTTTTAATGTTGGTTTGCACATGGACAACATAGTTGTGGCTTATGCTAAGACTCACATTAATGCTGCAAATAGCGCATTGTAGCTAGCTAGCCTCGGCGCCTATGTTGCTAACACTGTAGCTAGCTCGCCTCCGGAGCTCCTGTTGCTAATACTGCAGCTAACTAGCATCGGCGCACATGTAAATGCTGTAAGTAGCTCGTCTCGGGGTTTTATAGTTAATACAGTAGCTAACTAGCCTCGGCGTACGTTTTGTTACCATACTGTAATGTCAGCTAACTAGCCTCGGCGCACATGTTGCTAACACTGTAGCTGACTAGCCTCAGCGCACATGTTGTCAATACTGTAAGTAGCTCGTCGCAGGGCTCTTGTTGCTAATATCGTAGTTGGGCCTCTGCGCACATGTTGTCATTGCTGTAAGTAGTAAAGATATATAGTAATCTTTATATAGTAAAGAATATGCTAACATAGCTCATGTCAGGGCTCTTGTTGCTAATATCGTAGTTGGTTAGCCTATGCGCACATGAACGTAGCTCATGGCTCTTGTTGCTAGCTAACTAGCCTCTGCGCACATGTTGATACTGTTGCAATTTTGCTTGTGTACGTGTTTGCTTGTGGATGTTGGCTTTTCTGCACTTGTTACTAATGCTGCGTGTTAGCATATTTAGCATATTTTAACTGGTGTTAATGTGCAGTACGGTGGCACAGATGGTAGAGCGGGTCGTCTCATGATCGGAAGGTCGGGGGTTCGAATCCCGCCTCCTGAAGGTGCACATTGTCGTTGTGTCCTTGGGCAAGACACTTCACCCTCCTTGCCTCCAGTGTCTGCGTACACTGGTGTATGAGTGAGTGGCAGGTGGTGGGCCGATGGCGCAGACTGGCTGCTTCCGTCAGTCTGCCCCAGGGCAGCTGAGGCTACAACAGCAGCTTACCACCACCAAGTATGGAGTGAATGAATATTGACGACAGTGTAGCGCTTTGAGAAACTTGGTAATACAGGCTTGTAAAGCGCAATACAAGTGTATGGCATTATTATTAGTAAATTAAAGTGCGCTCCTTAGTGCAGTGCAGAGCAGACTGCAAACAAGCTGCTAATTTGAAATGTGTATTGAAATCTCGATTGTCTAAATAACACCGCCTTATATTTGAACAGGTGCAAAATGTTGGTGGTTGTCAAGTATGGAGAAATACAGAAGTACGTTCTCATGTCTTCAACAGGAGATGGCCTTGAAGACTTCAACACATTTCAATCAAAGGGTTGGTATTCACATTATCACACAAAGTGTTAAATATGTAAAAACATATTTTATAATCTCAAATCATTTAACAAATTGAGATTCTTTTGAAAGACATTAATTTTGTGGGGATGTGGGGCTTTCTCTTAGAAGGGAACTTGTAACACCGATCTCCTCCTCTTGAAGCCAGTGCAAACGGTTTGGTGGTTTTAAAATGTTTCTAACCCAGTAGTGTGTGTGCTGGCCTTCATCTTGTAAACCATTTAATGTTAACCAAAACCAATGTTTATGATTTCAGTAATCTTGAAACTGGGACTTCCGCTTGGCTCTCAACTGCACATGACCGATGAAACTGGGACAGAAGTAGAGGCTGATGTGTTTGAGGAGCTTTTGGAAAGGGGAAACCTCGTTGTAAATGTGTCATCTGAAAGATCCACAGGTGAGCCTGGGCCTAGTTTAGTGCATTTTGTCAGAAGTAGAATAACAATGTTTGTTGTTCAGTTGAACTGGATTTGTCAAATCCACTGGACTTGTCGGAATCGGACACTTCCGATGTATCTGGATCATCTGGACTGTCGTCCATCGCTATATCATCTGATTCAGATTCAACGGTTATCATCAGGAGCAATGGAGGCAAAATAACAGACTATGAAAGGGAGTCAGCTAAAAAGGTATCCCTTTTACTACGATTAATGGCTTAATGTTATTTCAATTACATATCCATTTTTTTTTAGATGGTGAGCGATGCACTCCAGTCAAAAGTTGGGGGACAAAGTATAATAGACCAATACATGGACACAAAGATAATAAGTGACAAAACCAGAAGAAACATTGTGAATCTCCTTGTAGCAAAAATGATAGAAGATCATGGGTAAGTTAATTGACTATTCAACTGTACTTGTAAATCATTCAGCTATTTATGCTTCAATGTGTTTGTACTTAGACGGACTCCACCAGTGCCTGTGCGGGTGAAATATGCACTTGGCATAATCAACCTGTTCCCTTGCCTGAGAGATCCCTACTCGGAGAATGGATTCGTAAGTACTTTTGTACTGTACTGCTTTTCTTGCTAAATCTAATTCGATTCCCCTTTTTAAAGGAGCATTTTTATGATCCTCTGGGTGGGTCTGGTTACCTGTCCTGGCGTTTAAAAACATGCCAGCGAAACTCTGTTCCATCAAAGAGGCCCACTTCAAACTTTGACCAGGAAGTTAGTCCAAAGAGAAAGAGGCAGCTTCAACCTGAAGACCAGCTATTCGGAGACGACTGCCAAGAAGCCATAGCGATGATGACACATTCAACCAATCCAACAATCATAAAGGAAAAGATGAGGGCTACTTTTCAACATCGCCAATCTCTGGTACATGACCAACAAGGTTCCTTGTCCATTTTGGAGGTCTTTCCAAGATTTCTTGACACACCAGGATTAGTAAGTGTAAAAGTTGTTGTATTGTATTTTAAAATGCCCACATCACTGTCATTTTATTTATTTTTCTTAGATTGACCAAGACTTTGAAATTATGTTTGGCAAAGAAGTGTCAAGTAGATTTGTCTCCAAATGGCCCACTTATTTCAAACCAAGGATCCTCGCTGAAAGTAAAAACCTCAACGGTAGCGGCCGCTTTGGAGAGCTCTTGGATTATGGACTTGGTAACTAACTTAACTAAAACATTCTTTGTACTGTGCTTTTGTGTAGTTTTAATTAATCATACATCAGCATCCCCTGCTGGAGGCAGAACCACAAACTGAATAATTATGTCTAGTTAAAAATATTGTGCCAGTACGCTGAACAAAACAATGTCTGCATTGATTCAGTATGTATACTTTTGAGAGTGTGTATGTATGTATGTGTATATATATATATATATATATATATATATATATATATATATATATATATATATATATAAAATTAAATAAATAAAACAACATGGTATAAACATCTATTATAGTCAATCTCATTTATGCTTTACTCTTGCATCTTGTAGATAATCTACTTAATTTTCTCTAGGATGGGACAGCGACATGTCCAGTGCGTTGCTGTTGGTCCACTTGCTTCCACCAACTCCAAAAGGATATAAAAGAAGTGGCAAGTTGAGCTCAACTCAAGCTATTGACAACCTTGTAAAATATCTGCAGGTATGTTGGAACTGGTTGGCTAAAATTATTATTTTTTTTTTTTTGAGGATAATTGTTTGTTCTAAATGCATGTATCCACAATTCCTTCACACATAATGGTTTTAACATTTAGATCAGGTCATAGTTCGTTTTTTTTTTTTTACATAAATTTGCAGACACACGCATTTGAAAGTCGCACTATATTCCAAAATGTTCCAGTCAAACTACTTGCGGTGTAAAATAGTTCACACTCAAAAGCCTTACACAATAACCTGTACTTGCACAATTTTTATGAATTTTAGACATTTTAGTTGATATTTCTTCTTCTCGTCTGCTGTCAAATGCATTAAAGTAGGTTACTTTTCAGTAAGTAAAAAAAAAAAAACACAAAAAATTAACTGACCTAGAAATTGCACTTTTCTTAAGGGTTGGGGAAAAAAATAGGTTTTTATGCATGTTCATTGTTTAGCCTTACTTGGTGGAAATGGGGACATGCAAGTAAAACCCACTAGGGAAAAAATCAATCACTTCTTTTGAACACAAAACAAATGTCATTTTTGAAACTTAAGTTACAAAATCTGCCTGAAGCACTTACTCTTTACCCTCTTATGAAATTAGGTGCTTCAATACTTTAGCTTATTGCTCCAGTACGTGTACTTTAGAATTTTAAGTTCTTTCCTCTTAATCCTCCAAAACAAACAATACTAGGACAGAATTGGAGAAATTAAACAACTTTCTGTACAGCCAGCTGATTACTTGAATATCTTGTACCTAATGTTGTCAATACTATATTTTACAGATTGGAGTGAGCCTTGACACCTTTCTTGCTGGGGTGGAGCCTGGACAACCGTTCCTCCTGTGTGTCGGTAATGGGAAGCACAACATCCAGAGGTTCTACGTCATTGTTGACCACAAGGCACTGCCGTGCCAGGCAGAGACGTCCCTTGCAGCGCTTGATGAACTCTTCAAGGTGCACTTCATCTTCAGTTTGAACTATGCAGAGTCGCTCAACAACTTCTACACCTTTATACAAACAACGGTCTACAACATCGACATTGGAAAAGTGAAGGAAAACCCCAGAGTCAAAGAGCTCAGAGCCAGAATCTTAAATGCTGAACCCCAAGGTGCCATTTAAAAAGTATGGACAATGTTTTTCTGTTTCATCTGTAAAGCACAACATGAAAGTTCTGCAGGGCTGTGCCAACACCTAAGGCACAGTCATGGCCTATATCCCCACAAACATTTGCGTCTCAATTGTGGACAGCCAGGGTGTTGTTCTATTTTCTGTACATTTGCAGGTTTTAAAAAGCATCTTGCCAATCGTCATAAGTTCTCTGTTTTGACTGATACTGGAGATGATGGACAATTTAGCTACATGGACAATTTAGACTCTGTACACAATGTTACTGATGAGCCATCAACCTCACGTTCAGAGAGTTTGAACAGACAAGAAAGGTCCTTACTGAGCAGTGATAATCTCTTAAACATGTGTGGTTCTGTTGTTGCACAGTTGCAGGCCTCTGGTGTTGCTGAAAGCACAGTTCAAGCAATGGTACAATCTATGGAGGATGTTGTCAAAGACATACAAACACAAGCAAAAGAGGCATTTCTAAATTGTGCTTCAGATCCAAAATGTCAAGATGGTGGTTTGAAGGAAAAGGTAGAAACCTGTTTTAATTCACTTGAGAATCCATTTTCAAATCTGAACACATTAAGAAAAAGGCAGATATTTTTTGAGCAGAAGTGGGAAATAGTGGAACCCGTTGAATATGTACTAGGGGTGCGACTAGATGTCCAAAGAAACCGAACAACTGGAATTTATTCTCAAGTTCCTGTAAACGATAAATTTGTGTATGTACCAATTTTGGGAACTTTAAATTCAATATTTAAGAACGAGGAGCTATGTAACGCTTTTTTGCAGGCAAAACTACAAGTCCATGGTGTCTATAGGGATATATGTGACGGGTCGGAATTTAAATCAAATGAATTATTCTCAAAATCGAAGAATGCACTCCAAATTCAACTTTATTATGATGATTTTGAGACTGCTAATCCCTTGGGATCCAAGAAAGGAATACACAAACTTGGCTGTATATACTTTATTTTGAGGAACCTTCCCCCAAAATACAATTCTGTATTGGCAAATATTCATCTGGTTTCACTTTTCCACGCACAAGACTTAAAAAAATATGGATTTGATGAGATATTGAGACCTCTAGTGAATGATATTAAAACCCTCGAAACAGAAGGTATTGATGTTCCATTATCCGATGAGCCATTGTTGGGCTCTGTTGTTCAGGTAACTGGTGATAATCTGGGTTTACATGGGCTCTTTGGTTTTGTAGAATCTTTTAGTGCTACCCATTGTTGTAGATTTTGTTTAACATCAAAGAATGAGATGCAATCTCTATTCACTGAAGACCATCCTGGCTTAGTTTACCGCTCCAAGGACATTCATACAGAACACATTGCCGCTTTAAAGGACAATCCAATGTTGGTTTCCACTTATGGTGTTAAAAAGTCCTGCATGCTCAATACACTACAGTTTTTCCACACCAGTGAAAACTATGCAGTGGATATTATGCACGATCTCCTTGAAGGTGTTGTGCAGTACGAATTAAAACTCTTATTTCAGTATTTAATCAGCAAAAAAATCTTAACATTGGAAGTATTGTCACAAAGAATTCAAAGTTTCAACTATGGATACAATGAGAGGAAAAATAGGCCAAGCAGTCTAAAAATGGATGAAGGAAGTAATGATCTTGGAATAAATGCCATTCAGGCATGGTGTCTAGTGAGAAATACTCCACTCATTTTTGGTGATTTGGTGGATAAAAATGACAGTTACTGGAGTCTTCTGCTATTATTGATTCAGATTGTGAACATTGTTTTTTCTCCAGTTTTAACTCATGGTTTGACATTTTATTTAAAACACTTGATAGATGAACACCATCAGTTGTTTAAGTCATTGTTTCCACACAAAAGATTAATACCAAAACATCATTTTATGATACATTATCCTCGGTGCATTCGCAAAATAGGTCCACTGCTTCACGTGTGGTGTATGCGATTTGAAGCTAAACATAACTTTTTTAAACGGTCTCTAAAAAACTTTAAGAATGTCACAAAATCATTAGTCAAACTACATCAAAAACAATTGGCTTATCATTGGGAAAATTTCAACTTTGAAAGATTTGAATTTGGACCGTTGAAATCTTTTGAAATTGGCATGATTGAAGGAGGTGAAGTTTTGAGTTCTATCTTAAATGTTGATGAGGCGTCAATCACAAACTGGGTAAAATACTATGGAACTGAATATCAGATTGGTATGGTTGTTTGCACTGACATGGTTTTGGATACTCCAATGTTTAAAAAGATTAACACCATAATTGTGAAGGATGGTCAGGCATTTCTCATGACTTGTCAAGTACATGTTCTTTATTTTGATGAACACTTGAATGCATACTGTGTTGAGGATACAGAGGACTTTTTTTCTGTTATAGCTCTGGGAGAATTGTATTATTACAAGCCTTTTGATATGCAATTTTCAAATGCAATAGATGACAAAACATACCTTGTACCACATTGTCATACTGTTTGAATTGTCACACTGCTGTTTGGTGTGCCTGTTAAAAATAGTTTCACTTGAAAATAAAGTGGTTATTCCATAATTTTTTTCCATTTAATGGGAGCATAAATTGGAATGGCATGAACTAACTAATTTGAATTGTTAAAAGGAATACACTTGTATAGTGTAATATAAAGAGCACTGAACACTACTGCAACTTCATACGGTGTTAAAACATGTCTATATAGTGTTGTTAGATTTGCACTGTACACTAGTGTAAAATAATCAACTCCTGAATATTGTCAAATTCTACAATCTATAGTGTTATCGTGTCACTTTTCTAGTGTTACATGTTCAACATCTTCAAAAGTGTAGTTTTAACAATATCTGGTGTGGAGCATATATGACAACATTAAAGTGTTAAAATTAACAATATGAGAGTTGAATTAACACTTGTGAATTTGCTGTGTACAAGATATTACACATGCGCTACAGAGCACATTACATTGTACACAATTTAGTTAGGTACAGTGTATCAGGGGTACCGTCAAATCAACTGTTACCACAAGCAATAAGACAAACCTATTCATTAGTAGCTTTGTTATTGCTCAGTCACTTGGTCACACAAGTACCATTCTGCCACAACTGCCTCTCTAACAATCATCACAATCGTAAGCACTCATTCACGCCTGGTATGAAGTGCCTTGCCCAAGGACACAAAAGAAAGAGAACATGTGAGGGACTCAACTATCGCAGTATGCTTTTGATGTAAAACTTTAAATCGAGGGCAAGACAGATAAAACCTGACGCATGTTCAATCAGGAGTGGACCTTGTCAGTAACACTGTGTCTGATACACGAGTTTGTTTCTATGGAGACAGATAAATATAAACTCTCAGGTGCTTCACATTGAGAATAAATGCATCACTGTATATGTGTGACCAAGGCGAGAGCCATAACAGTGCTGTCAGTATGTGTGTCCATATTGTATTTACCAACCAGGTTCAGGAGAGTTTGTGCTGGGATCATATTCCATCACAACATACCATTTGGAGGTTTAAAATCTAAGTGACTGGAGTTAGCGTTTACATCACAGCAGTGTTGGATGTATAGAGCAACCACAGTTGTTCCGTCACTCATTTCTAAACTTTTCCATGTTAGTCGATGGACAATGTTTGCTAGTCTGCCCTAAAATGGCGTATTTTTATGATTATGTTCAATGTATTGGATTTAATCCCAAACTCTTTTCTAAATATCATTTTGTGCATACTGGAAATTGAAAACCCCACTTTTAGTCAATCTTATGGTCCCACCAGGTTTAAAACAGCCTTCGGTGAGCATGCAGTAGAAAAAAATGATGATCCCCAACTGTGCATTCTATGACTCTGATATGGAAAAAAAACATTGTCTTTATTGCTGGATGTTTAAATTGTCAAAAACATTCGGAGCAGTAGAAACACGTTGTATTTTCTCACTCGACTTATAATACTGCTCAGACACATCACCCGCACATTCGTACCCTTCATACGACAAATCTGTTGAGGCTGTAAAAAAACCGCTGAGCAGCTGATTCCTGTGTTTTGAATTCAGATAGGACCACAGATCGAGCTGTGAAAAGGGGGTTCATCTGCGGGCCATCTCTGCCCGCAAATGTACGGACTGATACCAATGTTGCAGCAAATGCAGGGGAAGCAAGCCAGATCAAATACTGTCTGTGCTTGCAAAATGGAGCCAGCAATTTCTCCCCATCAAATATGGGTTAGGTTAAGGCAGACTTTATTGTGCCAGAAAGGAAATCTGTTTCCAATGCTGTTAGGGCAACTTCTAGATCATGAGCTAGCTAGCTTATGGTTTGGAATACCTATATGCATTCGCCTTTATTAGATGTTTTAGATCAGGGGTGCTTTTTTATTGATGGATGCATGTTTAATCGTGTACCGAGTGGACTAGTTGTCATTGAATCATTCAAGTATGTGCATTTACCATAGGTTTTACATGTGTAATTCTGATTTACAAGCTCTGCTCACATAAAAATACATTGGACACGCCTGCTCAGTCTGCAGGGGTGTCAAACCCGGCCTCTGTCCTGTAGAGCATAAACTCCAGAGTAGGTAAAGAAAAAAGTAAGTCTCTAGCCCATTCCTGTACAGAGTTATGAATTTTTAAAGAATAACCAGAATGCTCATTCCAGCCACTAGGGGGCAGCATAACTTTAAAAAAGGAAAGATTTTCACATGTGTCCAGCAGAGGGCACTGACATAATAAGAGATCAGGATATAAACAACATATTATAGCCACATGGTAAATGGACAGTCAGTCCCAGGGCGACTGTGGCTTCAATAACAGCTTACCACCACCACCAAATGTGGAGTGAATGAATAATTTGTAGCACTTTGAGAAACCTGTGACACGGGCTTGTAAAGTGCAATACAAGTGATAGCCGCTGTTATCGATTAAGCTACAGTCAAGTTGGGGCTTTGACCAAATCACAGCTCATTATTATCATTTTTTTGCGGGGGAAATGTTCTCTATAGCATTTTCCTGTTTACAATATAATGCGGCCCATGACCCGCCGTAGGAGCTGAATTTCGGGCCACGACCCAAAATGAGTTTGACACCCCTGGTTTAAAGCCACCAAGATAGAGCTCAAATCTGCAATATCCACCTTTCACCTTCGCTACCAGGAAATGGGAGGGTGAACCACTTTGCCAATAGTTAAAACACCTGAACATTTTCAAATCCAATTCTTAATAACAGCAACACTAATGACTTTGCTATATTACATTATGCCAGTCAAAACCAGGAGAGGTTATCAGAGCGGGGACAGAGTTTGTCAATGTCATACTTTTCAGAAAATTCTTTTTTTTTTATCACAGTAATATCCTGTTTCACATGTGCTTCTGTTTCTTTATTACAATTCTTGCCACAACAACACAGCTAAACGCACAGTCTGCTTCTTTTTATATGCCGCGATTCTGTTTTGTTGCACAAAAGCATTACTGGCAACCAAGACAAGTTCAAATGTCGAATGTTGAGTTTTAGACATACAGGTAGGTTAGCATAATAAGACAGCTGGACTTTTTTTTCCGATGTTCGTGATGATCCAAATCACTTCTACAGGGCCAGAGTCGGGGACAGAGTTTCCCTAAAGGTGTCAAAGTGGGCGGTGATTAGAGATGCACCGATCCAGCTTTTTTGCTTCCGATACCGATACTGGGGGTTTGAGTATCTGCCGATATGTGATATTAACCGATACCAAGAGACTTTCTTAAAAGTGTTCCGAGTGACAAGAGAATCGTCCTCTTTTCTCCATTTTAACACATTGAGTGCCAAAAAAAATAATTATTTGTTTTTTGCCCCCATGCATTGATGACCAAAACGAAAAAAAAAAATGTTTTTGCTATTTTGCTCGACAGTCTAATATACCTTTTATGTGATTTTGGGAGCTCTGTGATCAACAGAACGGAAATAAATGGCGATCAATGTGGACATTTCATCTGGGCATTTAATCCAGTGTTTCCCACACAGAATCGGAAGGTCATTGTGTCCTTGGGCAAGACACTTCACCCACCATGCCTCCAGTGTCTGCGTACATTGGTGTATGAATAAGTGCCTAATGTAGGTGGAAAAGCGCTATTTAAGTTGAGACCATTTACTGCTGTATTGTCTCTTGAGTCCACGGGGTTTGGTTCATATCAACCCCACCTGAACCCAGCACATTTTCTCCAGTTTGGCTTTACCCAAATCTAAAAGGCTCAGATGGCACATGTTTCACTAGCCTCTGTTTAGCTTAGGATTTCTTAGGAACCGAGGCACGTAGAATTTAACGGTTTGCACCTACTGAGCGCTTAGAGTCTCACCTTTCAAACGAGCCATAGCATGCGTCCATAGCTATAACATAGAATACGCTGTGGTGCAACAAATATCATGAAAACTTGTCTGGATTGTTGGCACTCAATGTGTTAATAAGATAAAAACAATCTTTTCTTATGGCGTTACAGATCAATTATTAGTTATATCTATTACTAAACTACTGGAAAACATTTAACAAGGATCACTAGACTCTTTATATCCTTGGCTACATGGCTTTTAGGTTACATTAATATAAACAACTCAAACACCTCTCCAGTGGTTATTGAATTTTATTGGGCTACTTTAGGTATTTCTATCATAGTTTCTGATCCAGCCTCGATTAGTTCTCATTAGCGTTAGCATACTGCTGTCAGCATGTTGTTGCTAGCCGTGGGTTAGTTTGTACGTTGTAAGTTTACAGTGCATGTTACAATTACTCTTCGCCAACGTTTCATTTGTTTGAACCAAAACGGACCCTCGTAACAATACAAGACGTGGACATTAGCCTCTAAACAATAACATCTACAAAAGAAACCAGGGTTGAAATGTAGCATATTTTTTCCAGTAGACATTTTTTTGTATCTCATCACCAAGCCAAGATGGAGGGTTCTTGCTTCTCACGCCTTCGAACATGGCATTTTTGTTCCATGTTATCCTTCATTCGCGCCTCCACACCCGCCACTCTCTCCATCTATCCCCCCCCCCTCGTCTTTCATCATCACTTCCTACTCCGTACTTCTTTCATTTCCTCTTTCTGCGGCATGTTGCTTACCGCTGGATTCTTTCGCCTTAGCAACAGTCGCTGAAGGAACAGAGCCCAGGGCCTCGCGATGCCACCGTCACTCTCCTCTATCCACATTTTGTTTTTCCGCTCGGTGCCAAAAGCATCTCTGGAAGCAACACCCGAGCTGAAGCTAAAATACCTCAAAGTCATTTCCTCCGCGTCATGTTCAGTCATTGCGAGAGCAGGACTGTCTACAAAATATACTGCTGTAGTACCGTAAGAGTATTCTGTACAGTGAGTATTGCATAGCGGCAAACTTTTACAGGAAAGGACATACGTAGGAATTTATTGTCTGCTTTTGATAGCTTCATTTACATCATGATCGGTAAAGTGGTTTGGCATACACTTCTCAAAAGATAAAGAGATTGACATATATTGTAGGGTTTGACATGCCCCACACATTTATTTTGGCCTGGATCCTTAATGGCAGCTCGTTCCCCAGATGTTAACAATGAATCAGAGCAAAACCATATCCACCTTATTCCAAGCTCCCGGGGGCCCTTGCGTCAATGGACAGGGCTTCCGGTATGACCCAGAGCCAGCGTGTGTTTACATGCGATCCACTTTTGGAGCGTTAGAGACGTAAACTATGAACACGAGCGGTCATAGCTGAAACGAGAATACGAGCCGCGATTAGCTGCTCTAAATAAATAAAACATTGACACAATCGCAGGGTGTTCTGACCTGTTCGATATTTGTTGTGAGTTCTGGGGTCCTAGAAGTGCTGAAGTCGACTGAAAAGCAGGGCATACTCTCTAAAATACAGCTGCAGGAACCGGGCGGACGGAAACACTGGGTGGACAGAGCACACACACGTGAGTGAATGCATAACCTGGAACATATCACCACAAACACTAAAGCCTGGAAGAGATTAGTGGCTATGGGGCTGTAATTTAAACTAGGCTATTTTTCATTTGTTGTTGAAATTAGCCTTTCCAACTGTAGTAAACATTTGATTAAAATCATAGAAATCCCTAGAGTTCCCTCGCCATACAAATGAATAGGGAAGTGTCCATACTAAGGTATTGGGGGGAATGTTTTGTACTTTTCATTGTAATGTCATATGTAATTTCTGTGGTTATTAACATATTATACAGTAAGAGGATGTTTAGTGGCCATTGTTTGTGCATCCGACCCCACAAAAAGCAGAAACTTTAGCATTTAGCTCAGAGGACACTTTTAGACGCTAATTGTTATCGAAAGTAAAACCTCAAAACGTCTGTACATTCATTAATGATTTCTAACTAGGCTTTGACCCAAATGTGGTCGATGGACAAAAGCTGAAAACAACGGGATTGTTCAGAATTTGCGGTGTCCGGTGGCTAATGCTAACGATTACAGCTAAAATAACTTGAGCAGACTAACAGACTCTGAGAAAGTCTCCCACACTAGCCCACTTGCTAACTGCCTGCATACTGCGTACAGCGCTTTTTTATTTCTATGGTTAAACACGTGGATGGAAGGACGGACAAAACTTGTATCCATAGTAACGCCTCACACTGCTCGGGTCACGTCAGTCACACAGCGGGTCATCTGTCTGTCTGTTATCCCGCTGCACAGTGTCTCCTCATATGAGATTCAGTCACACAGTGTGAGATGAGGACTAATTTGGATTGCAAGCCTAGACATTACTCTTGAAGCCACAAATGCAACTTTAATTAGTGAGTACGTCTGCGAACAGTGAACACGTTCCTATGCTGCACAAAGACTTTTTATTTTTTTTATTTTTTACGGAGGCTGGTTAGTGAGGAAATGTTCAAATAAACCACAATGGGAAATCGTAAAAAAAAAAGCATTACTTCCGGTTTCTCACAGGAACTTGGCAGCAGCGCCCGGGAATAAAGTGGATAAGACAGTTCAAGAGAAATTCTAATACCTTTCCCTGAGTATATACAGTAAGCAAATTTCAACATGTAGTCTCAGTAAACAATAAAAAAAACAAAATCTATAGCGAAATTACAACCTCTTGCTTGACACATGCCAATTTCGTTCCAGCGTTTGGCGAGGTCCTGCAGCCCCTCTGTCCTGTCTCTCCAAACCCCAGACAGAGCTCACTAATGGGCTGCTACCCGCTGAGTCCAGGCTGGTCCTGTCACACCGTATCTCCACTGAGCGCAGACGCAGAGAGAGAGAGGCCCGGCACAGAGACGGCACGCAGCACACGACAATGTATACTGTGAATGTGTGAACGCCGATGAATTAACTTCCCCCCCGTCAGCGGACATAATCTAAAATGCTGTATCTCTCTTCCTGGCATGAATTTCTATGGCGGAGATGTTGCAACCTGGGCATTGCTGACAAAGACTGGTTAGCCTGTTAAAGCAATGTCAGCCATTGATGCGAGATAGTTGCTCTCTATATGCTCCAAGGAATTGCAGGAAAAGGTGAGAGAAAGCTGGCTACAGCAGGGGGCGCCATGAGTACATCGGGAACAAGAAAAAATCAGGAATTACTGCCATTATGTCTCAATAATAGACATAATAGGTATCTTTGTATTAATAACAATTAATACAAAGATACCTACCACAACACCAACCGAGTTTACGGCGTTTTGTTTCCTGGCAGCTCAATCTTCTCCTCACTAAATATCCATCCAGTAATCAATAACGCAACACAAATACATTTATTCTAGGTAGAAAAGAGACTAAGGACTAAAGCACCGTTTCAGATGTATTCAATTGTGAATATTTATAGCTTCAACACATTTCTTGGACAGTCATCTCGCTTCTCTCGAGGAGCCAGTAGTGACGACAAACTCCTCCACTTATTGTTGACACAGTGAATGCTGCCAGCACAAAGGCGAAATTTAAATGCATCAATCGCATGCATTTTCATACCATTAAGTAATTAAGTAGTCTGGACGACTATCGGCAACAGCTGCAGCTGTAGCAGGTTTAAAACAGCACAATCCCAAGATGAGAATTGAACAATGAGCTCCTCTACTGTCGTTGTCCCTCCCTTTTGTATTTGCTTTTGTATTTTCTTTTTTTTTCTTTTGCGCTTGCCGTTACAGTTATGTGGCACAAAAGTTATTTGAGTTGTTGCGTAATCTTTGCAGGCTTTAAACACGCTGCAGTCTATGGCCCAGATGGCACATAAATGACATGAATATTTATCCCGATGTGAGAAAGCCACTCCACTCGTGTGCAATCCTCCGCCGATGACAAACGCACTTGTGTCGACTCCTTCTGACGACGACAGCTCCGGGATTTTTTTTACAGCGCATTGATGATTATGTAGCAGTCTAATGGATTTCCACGCAACTTTTCAACATTTTATCCTTTGTGACTTTGAATTAAGCGAGACATCATTTGGCGAGGAGGCCTTTCGGAGGCATGAAAGCGGGAAGTGAGCGTTTCGAGCGCTTGGGAAGGAAATGGAGTGAAAACGCAAGAATACTCCACTGTGGGTTTTTTTTTTTTGGCGGGAGGACATTACAGCGGCTCACGCAGAGGTCGACCCGGAACAGCGCGACCACTTTGAACGGCTCATCTGTAGTTGCGCGTAGACGGCGTTTACCTTGCGTGAGCAGCTGCAGCGTGCGGACCTCCTCGCGGACCCGCAGCTGCAGCACCTGTTGGAGGATGTGCTGCCTCTGCGCCTCTTGGATGATGCCCATCCGCTCCAGCTTCCTGTCCGTCAGACGCATCAGTGCACGGCCTAAAAACACACACACATTTATTTATTTATTTATTAGTTCATTTGACTTTGTCCTGTTGCCAACACTAGTTTACAGAATTTTCTAACCATTCAAAAGGTGACGTGATCTACTGATTTCAAGAATGTGGTGCGTAGTGTACATGGTAAAGCTCAGTACCGTATTTTCTGGACTATAAGTCGCTTCAGGAGTATAACCCCCGGCTCACATTAACTACGGTCCGGGTTCGGTCATGATCCGGTCCGGGTTTGCCCCAAACTACCACTCACATTGAGACCGGCTGACACTGTGGCTCCGCCAGCTCCGGCGAGAACAGAAGCGCACGTGAGTTTCCCTCTTGGTGCGAGTTCACGTCATAAATAGCCCCATATATAGGTCGTTTTTGTCAACAAAAGCCGTATTTGCCAGTACAACGACTCTCCCCAGTGAAGTGGATGCTTTGCAACACACTAATGCCCCTGTGTCACTGGTAATGGAGACATGTTTACATTTACGACGTTACACGCGTGTACAGGTCGTAAACGAGACCAAATAAGTAGTAAGCGGAAAGATTTTATTTTGAAATACACCGGATCTTCTTCTCTCACGAGACCTGACTTCCTGTTTGGCGCGTGTTTTTCTGTCAGCTTGATCCGTTGGGGGCTCCGGTATCCGCCAAAAATAGACTTCTTACAGATTCTTTCCGTTGCCGCCGGATGGCCTCGGTAGCCGGACCCGGATCTCGCGGAGCAGTGCGAGTGTGCTACATTGGTTTTAATGACTTTCTAAGTTTGCGGACGCCGTACCGGACCTTAACCGGATTCAATGTGAGCCGGGGGTAAGTCGCACCAGCCAAAAATTGCATAATAAAAAAAACAAAAACAAAGCCACCAGTCACCGTTGACAAGCCTCTACCGACAGCACGTTGTTCAAGCACCCATTTGCAAACTCGTTCCTGCAGCTGTGGCTCTAGCTTTTAGCCCGGGATTAGCTTGTTTTTGTTTTCTTCATTGCAGTAAGAGTAGCCTCCGCTTTTCGCCAGTCCCTCACAAGTTTATCAGTTACTCAAAACTTAATTCTGCTGACTATGATTCTGCTTTTTGAGGGCTTTGGGTTCAGAGTAGCAGATACTGGCACATAAGCCTAGAGCGCCCTCTAGCTGCTGCCAGTGTGAAAACAACAAACATGTGAAATTATATATTTTCATATATAAGTCGCACCTGAGTATAAGTCGCACCCCCTAGCCAAACTAGAACTATTCATTTGCATTAGAACACACAGGGGACATGATTCATAAAGTGCTCAGAGTACGAGGTACATATTAAACCCGTGGACGAGACAAAGGTCAGCCGTGTGGAAAGTACAGGCTGATAAATCTCACTGAACACTGAGTACTGTGGAATCACATAAAAAACGACACGCACATAAAGCTGGCTGCTATGGGTCTATAAATACTGACACACTATCACTTGTCTCCTCTTTGTGTAACCACTTTTTAGTTCGCCAACGTCAAGATTAACCTGCCAATATATAATACGCCCGAAGAAATCGCCCACCAATCCATGAGGTAGTGGAGAGACAGTTAAGATAATTAGCTTATGTCGTTTGTCCTTTGTCAAGACACTTCCCTCACTTTTTTTTTTTGCCGTGAACCCTCAATATAGGAACTGCTGTAATTTGTGACCCACACGGGGCACATTTTCCATTCAGACTACAAGGCAGAGCAATTTTATTTGTAAGGCATATTACATTCAACTCAATGTGCTGTACAGAGAACGCAAATTCACGATTTTAACATCCCTGCACAAGAAACACATACATACATTAAAATTCAGGAATTTAAGGCATTTTTAAAGTCGAGCTTTAAAAGTTGCAATAGATGGCGCAAAGCCCATCTGGCAGCTGCCTCCAGAGTAGAACTGCAGCTGAATGCACTTTCTCCAGGTTTACTCGTGACCCTGGGCACTACATAACCCGGCTCCTTTAGACATTTAGGAAAATCATTTTGCGACCTCCAAGTTCCTAGTCTGAGAACCACTGCGCTAGTGTATAAATAAAAGTGTGCGAATGTGCATGTTTCCTTTGTGCTGCTTTCTGAGCAAATACACTTGTAATACAGAGAAACAAAACAAAAAGTAAAATATCTTTTGGCTAACAGACACTGATCATAAAAAAATAAATAAATTAAGATTTATATTTTTAGTGAGTAAAGTAAACTGATTGACGTTGAATTGATTGCAGTTATGGCCTTCTGGTAGCTATACTAGTATATAGCAGTTCACTGTACGAACGTTGGAACGTGTGACATAATTTGTGCATGAACGAGAGTTTGGCTGAATATTTAAATGCAACTCAATCCAAATCACAATTTTAATGGATTACAATTACTGAATTGCAAATGCTGCAGTTATTTAGCCATGCACAGTGCTCTGAAACCAGATAATCTATCTTCACTGGGATTTCTCATTTACAAAACTTGCTAACCTTGTGTTTTAGTCCTCTTCTGAACATGTTCAAGAACGCATGCGAGTCTTGTATTAGTTTAGCCATTCAGATCGCGGTCTTGTTTCCAACGTCAATGATCCTGAACTTGTGTAAATGTGCGCCGTCTATAAAACATACACCGCAAATATAACAGGAATCACTTGTCAGAAAAGAAATTGCAATGACGGTAATTTTCCAAAATAATGCAGCCCGAGGAGGATTCGAAAAAGATTGATAAATGCCAAATTCACGTTCTTGTCTTATTATCTGTGACGTTTCGCTATATCACTGCACAAACATCTTCCCTGGGCGTCCATTTAAACTGTATTGGCAGGACGTCTAGCTTGAACACCTGAATGCCTCCTCTGAGACGGTTTCTCTGGATGAACGCTGCAGCTCCTATCCAAAATCATTCATCAGAGCGATTGGTCTAATTCACTTAGCCCGTCCTCCCGATAGATGCTTAACTAAATCAGGCCTGAACGGTTCCGCTGGGCTGCAGGGGTATTAATAGCACCAGGTGGGCTTGTTGTTTGGTGATGTGATGTTTGCTGGGCGCCAGAGAAGCTCCGACCCCCCCCAAGTCTGTGAGGCAGGGGCAGCCGGGAAGAGAAGACTCCAAGCGTCCACCGTGAAATCTGGAGATACGAGTAAGCGGACCACACGCAAAAGAATAGAACAGTATGGCCTGGGACAATCGGGAATAAGAGAACAAAAATGCAAGGTAAAGTAGTAAAAGTAGTAAAATATAGAACTACTGTAATTAGAAAATGAATAATTTTTGCTGGGACTGTAAGTAAAAGTAAATGGGTTTCTACTGATAAGGCAACAATTAGCTATGTCATAACTTAATAAAATCTATTAATTCTCTATTACAGGCATGATTTTTGGGCGGTATAGACAGATTACAGCAGCACTTTACAAAGAGACTGAAGCAACCACTCTGCCGCTGGCATTATACTGAACAATAATGTCTAGTGGTGACAATTGCTCGGCATATATTTCAATCTGAAAACTTCAAACACCAATTTATCAAAGCCAGAACAAAAATACCCCCCATGGATAGGAAAAGTCACTCAAATGTGCTTGAGCAGAGAATGCATGCTGATTTTGAGTGGGTTTGGACTAGTCTGAAGTAAGATTACCAACGGAACAAGCTTTTTCTCTCGAGTGCAAGTACACTTTGTCACAATTTAAGCGAAATAATGCTTGTCCCATTATGCATATTTGAATTTTAAAAATCACATATTAGTCGCTCTGGAGTATAAGACGCTGGCCTGGCATAAAGCCAGACTGACTTTATTTATGTATTTATAAATACATATAAAGACAGTCTGGAATTGTGGTAAAAGGACGCAATTTCCAAATCGAGACTGTAGGCGGGGCTAACGAGTTTGAACGAGAGCGAACCAATCAAACACTAAACGAGTGTGTATAGATATAAATGTATAGAATTACAACTTGAGTCTGTTAAAATTACTGTTTCGGGTTGTTTTATTTATGTATTTTATTGTATTTTATTTATTTATTTGGTTGGGACAGTGCATGTTAATGAACATACATAGGTCTCATGCATGTAAATACGCCACGCCTTGGGATAATTTCCATCCGTTGTCCCACACTCGCACTCCCAAACACACTCTCATTCATCCTGGCCTATTGTACATGTTTTTTAGTGGCAGGGGAAACCGGAGTTTTCACCAGACGCGGGGAGAACATGCAAACTCCACACAGAAAGGCCCCGTCCAGGCGGGAATCGAACCATACGAGCACTAACAGCTGCGCCACCGTGCCGCATCATAATTTCACCTTTTTTTTTTTACTTTTTTTAATGGTTATTCAACAACATCTGTTTGAGGAAAAGACAATATTTGACATTATATTTTACAAGTCTAAGTGTAAGTATTTGGGTCGCAGCTTGTCATTCCAGGGTGATTGTGGGTCCCGATGGGTCCCATACCAGTGGAGAACCACTGTGGACACTTTGGTTGTAAGAACTCAAGAAACGCAACTTTTTTTTTCCATTTACAAAGCAATACGAAAGCTGGCCCATTCTTCGCGGTAAGCTTCAGCACAGATCAACATTCGCAGATGAATATTGAAGACTGCTGTTCCACTGTGGGCACATTTTAATGATGGAGAATTTCAAACTTTTTATGAGTTTCAAATCTCCGTATAGTTTCTCATCACGCTGCTGAAGCGAATTTACTGCTTTAATATTGGAGTGGTGGAGTTTTGGTGCTATTTACGGCTCAAACTCCGTCTCCCTGAGTGCCTCTGCTGCAATATTAACTGCACTGTTGTTGACTGCTCTGCATATTTGAACACCCTGTAAATTATTTTGAAGGTTCATCAATTATTAGTGTGTCTAATCTGCAAAAATGTTAAGAGCACGCTTGTCTTGCTCTTTTGTTTGTTTCTCTATTACGGCCGCTGTTAAGATGAGCATTATTTGATTCTTTTTTTTTTCAAAAGGAATCCATGACTATTTCTGATGCAGTAATGTTAACAGAAGCCTGGATTGACAGGCATCTCAAAGCGCTTCACTGTAGTTATTATTCATTCATTGCATACTGAGTGGTGGTAAGATACTATTGTACTGGAGTGTAGTTCACTGAGGCGGCCAACCTAAACCATAAACTCCTCAGACCACCACCAATGACCACCAGTGTCTTGCCTAAGGACACACACAGCGGTCTGCACTTTATCTATTTGACTGCTCCCTAATTGATTTTTTCTCTAGGATTAACATTATATTGTGTTTGTATCTAACTCCATCCAACAATCACATTCTCATAGTCAATAATATCATTATTACGTTTTTTTTTTTTAAATCTAAAATCTTTATTGTAGTGAAAAGCAGAGGACTTCGCACATCATTAAAGATGGGTGTGTAGGATGAAGGCTAAAGCCAAAGAGTAACGGAAAGGAAATCCCGCACACCATCAGCCCTTGCAGAAAATGTCTTCTTCTGAAACTCTAAAGAGAAACCAAGAGCCCCCCCCCCCCCCCCCCCCCCACACACCTGCAGCACAGTGGAGGCGCTACAGGAAACAAAAAAGGGCCAGACAAGGACGTATCCGGTCAAGACTCGCGGCTATGCTACACAAGCCCTTATATAAAAAAAATACATAAATAAAACATGCTGGTAAGGTTGGGCCACAATGGCACAAATGTCAATGGCAAATAAAGCACTTCCGACCAGAGTGGGGAAATGAATTCTTCCTGGCCTTATACACTGCAGGCTAATCGAGCAGCAGAAAGAAAGTTTGGAGAGGGCGAGAAACTTGCGAGCGACTGGCGTGAAGCGGAGGTCACTCTTACCGCAATGAAGAAAACAAATAAGCTAATCCCAGGTAGTTGCCAAGGCGATTGTTCAGAAGATAAAGATTTGAGCGGATTTAGTGAGATCCAGAGTTTGGCATGTTCTTTATGCTATAGTCATCTGAACAGTTTATGTGATGTTAAAATACCGGACACCTATTTAGTTTTTTGTTTATGCTTCATGTCGCTAACAATGTGTCACATTAGCATACCGTACGCCTATTCAGCCTGTTGTTTTTTTCTTCATTGGGCATTTTCTGGCTGGTGCCAATCATTACAAATACCTCCTGCTGACTGCCTGCTCCTTTTGCAACATTATTGACGTTGCGGCCCGTTCCCGTCAGTAAAGAACCACATCTAAAACCAACTCCTAACCACGCATGTTAGAACATAGCTTATCTGATACTTTGAATGGCTGTTGACAGAATCCAAATGCCAAAGTCTCGCCTTATTCCTATACCGTACAAAACGATCTTAAAGCGCGTCTCTAATATTGCCGAAAACACAGGGGCATTTAGGCGTCAGATTAATGAGGTGTGTGCGCTTCGCAGTGTCGGCCCAGAGCTGATAAATCGGGAGCTGGAGCCGGGCACAGCGGCGCCGGGGTTTGATGAATGGTGCTCTCAAGTGCATCCGGACGCACACGGCCCACTATGAAAACCCCGGCATGATTACACATCCAGCAGAAATCCATATGCAATTGTGCTTTTAGTAAGCGGTGTCATTTTCCATGCGGCGCTAAAATGCTATGCTAATTACAACGGTGCGCGGAGGGAAACTTTAGCGGCCGACAGCTTTACAAAAGGGACCAAATTAAACCCTCCTCCCTCGGCTCGCCTGCCCACTGCCCTCTCCGCTGCCTGGCATGTTTTGGCAGCTGTGGGTCACAATCCAGGATGTGCTTTCCTCAGGCGCTTATTAAGGGTGATGGGTTTGTATACGGAATAATGTATATGAGGTGGCGCGGCGGTTAGCGCTCGCTCTGCTTTACAGTCAGGGCAAATATCATGAATGTTACTTCTGTAAATAGACACACGCTGTCGTTCTGTGTCAAATTGTTGTTTATTATGCTATTTTATGTTACTACCTTATCTACTTTACGTATGCCCTTATAGTCGTATAGTTTTAAAGTTGTATCAGTTTATTATTTATCTACCGAGTTTTATATGTTTTATGTGGTTTCATGTTGAACGATTGAACCGAACCTGTCCACTAACAATGGCAATAAAAGCAATTCTGATTACATGCAAGTAAGTGAGATGAAGAATGGATATAATAATAATAATATGTGGGAAAAGGTATAATATAAGACTCAATATGAAAGTTAACCTCTTAATCCCTGCCTCAACCGAGCACATTTTCTCCAGTTTGAGTTTACCCAAATCTAAAAGCTTATTACAGCCTATAGACCCAAGACCCACAAAACTGATCTAAATGGATATTTTTCCTCATAATTTTTTAATGCGTTTTCATCTCCGTTTTTATCGCTTTTTTGTTGCGTTCTCGTCATATTTAAGACTAACTTTTTTTCCTGCCTATAATGTAAATTGTTCAGGTTGTTTTTCAACAAAATGTACGGAAATCTGATCGCTATAGTGATCAATAATTTGACTAATTTTACATTCGAATGTTTAGGCCCCAACACAGCCCAGACCTCCCCATTGAATAAAACAGCCCTTTACCTGAAGTGTTCCCCTTAAATCTCTGTGACAGCTGTGAGGCCATACGTGCGTCCTCTGGGGGCTGAGTGTCACGGGCTGCATCTGGCAACCGCATTCCTAAAACCTGCCGTACACTGTGTCCAATACAAGTGGAACAAGTGCTGTATAAAAGTTGAGCGCTGGGTTTGGCGAGGGCGCGCGCGCTGAATGTAAACGGGATCAGAGGGATTTGAGAACTTGCTGATGACAACAAAACTTGGAAGGCAGGAGCAGCAGATTTTCACTGGGATTCACTGTAGGCCTGGTTTGAAGTCTGAAAGGGTAAACAGAGCTGACTGACACAGCAGTGAGGAGGCTGTTGCCCTGGGGCTAAACGAGACTGCAGCCGCTAATGCTAATCTCAGACTGGGGAAAACTAGACACTTGCTGCAAAGCGAAGCCATACAAAGTTTAAGCATAGCATTTGTGAAACTAAATTCTTTTTTGATGAAGATTTTCTTTTCATTTCACCTTTACTAAAAGCTGCAATAGGCCACCGTTTTTGCATACTGAGCTATATTCTTACCTCAGCTTAGACGAGTTGATGCGTACCTGTCTGGTCTTAACTTTACCCCCGTTTGGGTCCATAGAGGAGAGGAGGAGAGGCTAAATGCTAACATGTTCGGTGTTTTTGCGTGACTGAGCGCACGCATAAAGATTACAGTTACGCATCCACTCGTCTAAGCTCAGGTAAGAACATATCTCACTATGGGAAAACGGTGGCCTGTTCCTTTAATGCAAACCAATCCATACAAGGGTAGTAATTGTTTACTTCTCACTTATAGTTACATCATGACAGATCCAAATATTTATAGATGTAAGTAGAGCAGGGCTGCATCATTTTGTACATAAAAATATTGCAATTTTTCCGGCAAGTATTACAATTGGCATTTCTATTTTGGAATGCTGTGCTTGCTTTAGTCGTTTGTGTGTTAATTTACATTGTCCTGACTCCTGACCATACTTGCCAACTCTCCCGATTTTTAACCGGTGCTCCCGCGCAGTAATTTCTCCCGCTAATCTCCCGATTTTATAGTGAACGAAACAAGTAAGTTTGTAGGGGATATATTTGCACGATCTGGCAACCCTATCCTTGAGAAGAATCACTCCTTTGCCTCCCTGTCATCGCTATCAGCGCACACACAGACAGGTGTCACGCATGCATCGCTCTGTTTATTTTTGTGCTTCATTAGCACAAGGGAACGAGAGAGTCGGTCGGACAGCTCCTCCCCTCAGTGTTTAGTTTAGTTTAGTTTATTTGTTTATTTGAGCAGTATACATTCTGCTCAAAAGGAGTGGGCTGAAGCAAAAAGCTTATGAGCGCCCACCCCCAAGTGCAATAAATTAAAAAAGTACACAAAAAAGTACAAAAGTGTTACCATGGAAACATTACTCACACCACATTTGACTAAATTATATATATTTTTAAAAAGCTTATAGGCCTGTGTGTAGACCTTACAACCATTAGACGATAACATGTAAAGTCTAATTTAGGCATATCATATTTTCTGTTCCTATTTAGCAAAAGTATTTTAATTTAATCGAAGATGGTTTTAAAAATCTATAGCCTATTTTCCATAGGTTTGTTGTTCTCACTTTTGAGCTCAAGTGTCCTACTTTTCATTCTCAACTGGTCTCCCTACGTATGGTACTCTGCTTATTTTTTTCTTTGTCCTCAATGGTAAACAGAATAATATGGAATATCAAAGAAACACAAGTTTCTTTCATCAGGAAAATACAAAGTAAGAAATGACATCAATAACAAATACACCTGGCACGATACTCGATGAAAAAACAATCTCCCTATTTTCACAACCCAATGTTGGCAAGTGTGCTCTTGCCTAGATCAAATAAAAATAAATATATATTGGTTTCATATTAGGATTAAGTTTAATGTGCACAGAAGGCCAGTTGGCAGGTTTTACGCAATGGTTGCCCCGCGACATACCATTTTATTGTTAGGAGGGGATATAACGGTGGTCTTTGTGATTTGCTGATTGCAACCATTCAAAATTTTGATTCGATAACTGCCCTTACATATTTGTGAGCTCTGTATGTCCCCTGTGGCAAAAAGCCCATAGGTCCAACGGTGCTGCAGACAGCTGTTGTGACTGTGATGTTATTTCTGGAGCTTGACCTTTACAGCGGGATCACAGACAATGAAGTGCAATAATAACGACATACTGTAGAAGAACGTGCCCTTTCTGTGATCGTTCACCTGAGTGTAAACCGAGTCGCCAGTGGCTTCTTTGGGTTTCATTTGAGACACTGTCTGCTTTTGAAATTAGGACTTTTCCACCAGTTTAGTGATGATTTAGTCTCAATTTAAGTAGCTTTTTTTAGTCATTTGGACTTTTTTCTAATGGATTGTGTCTCATCCAAGAAGCAGAACTTACTTTGATGGAAAACTCAACTTTTCCATCAAGGAGCCTTTCACCCATTCACACACCAATGTTCTCACAGGCAGGAGGCATGGACACAACATCAGTCTGCACTATAGTGGGAGCTGGGACAGAACTGCTGAACTTTGGGTGCGTGGGTAAAACTCTACAGAAGGGAAATGCCTTCCTTGAGGACAGAATCACAGTGGTTTACACTGCGGGGCTCAATTCCCGGACTGGTTTGTTTCTTCCGCCCTTTCCTCTGGATGCCAGTAAAAATGAAGTATAAAAGGTTCCCCTCCTGGGCAAAGAAAAAGACACTAAAATCCCTTAATCTCCCTGTTTAAGAAGAGTTCCCTCCTCCCCGCGCGTCCCAGTGCGCCGCCCCGCTCCTGCTGCCAGCACCACGCCATCTCACTTGCCTGTGCGATGTAGTCATCCCCTCCTGAAGCAGCAAATCAATAACCACTCTGTATTGTAGATCATAATTCAGAGCGGCATCCGTGTCCTTCCTGCTTTGACATAAAACAACAGTGGGGGAAATGCATCCGCGCTGAAGGCCCTGGCGCTCCGGTCTGACGTGAGGCGACTGGAGGATTCGGACGCTGCCTCCCGCTTCGGCTCCCGCTGTGGAGCCTCTGCCAGAGAAATCAATATCTCCTCTCCTCCCTTTAACTCTCGCTGCCAACTAACATTATTTTCTCGGCCCCCAACAGACACACACTGGGGTTTATGACATCGCCTTGTTGCCATTAAAAATGCATTAAGGCATATTAAGGTGTAATTAGTTATAAGTCCCTAATCTGTCGTCATGCGTGAGGGGGGAGCTTTGTGCTGAATGAGTTAAACACAATTCCCTTTAGTTTAAACCTGCCCAGTGCACAACAATAAGGCTCTTGGAACAAAACGGGCTGGGTCATTAGTAGGAGTGTGGCAGTATATCGATTTCCCGATATATCGCGATACTTTGCGGGACGATACGATACCGATACTTTTTATTCCGATAGATACTTTTGATGACGTCATGGATATTAATGAGCAATGCCATACTAATGAGGCAGCAGTGCTCCACTGTTTTCACACTCAATAGAGGCCAACAATGATCAAGAATTCAGTCAGGACAGCAGGGGGCAGCACTACAGTTTTAAGCACTTGGACCAAATACTGTCACACAAATAAATGACTTTTAATGATAGTTTTTATATTTATAAATAAGGTAAATTTGGGGTTGATTTATTACTTTTAAAATAGGACTGTGGTTTCTTGTTTATTTAAATGTAAATAAGTCGCTAACAGATCTATAGACCCATTTTCAGTAAGTCAGGGATCATTTATAAAAGCGGTACAAAGCACATGACAAGAAATCTAAATGATGAATAATATGTAGTATGTTAAAATAAAGGTTAAAAATAGTGATGTATCGTAGCTTATTTTTGTGCAATATATCGATTATCGCAGTATCGCCGTATCGTGAGATAATCGTTATCGTGAGCCATGTATCGTGTATCGAATCGTGAGGTACCCAGAGGTTCCCACCCCTAGTCATTACTACTTCTGGCTTTGGTCAAACAAACTTCTGCATTTCTCAAGGCAGTTCAAAGCTCTTCTTTGTTTTGGTCGGGGCTCAAGCTCATTTCCATCCGTTGCCCCTCGCTCGCACCGACAAACAGACTCTCCATCTTCCTGGCCTGTTGTATATGTTTCAAGGAAATCAACAGAAGAAACAACTGGATCAGAGTAAAACAAAGACAAACCTGATGAAAAGAGTTCCAACGTGTGGTAGTGGCAAAGTTCATTTGGGACAATTAAAGCAAAAGCACAAATGGGACCTGACAAAATTTGACGAGCCAAACTAGGTCACCATCACTGTGTGGCCCTCCTTTTTCAGGTAAAAATAACTTTTGACGAACCTGCCCTAGTGAGATATTAAAGTCTGCGGATATGCACACATTCAGGATTGCCGCCATCCTTCACCCCCGGCTGTTTTCCCCACATAGCGCATTCTGAAAGCTGTGACGGATGACAATGTTCCCCAGATTATCCGCTGATGTATTGTGTCATAACCCTCCCTCTGAATAATTTATAGTATATTAGTGCTTTCTGTTTTCTCTTTTGAGCCTCTATAGTTTACCCCCCCGTCAGAGTCCTGGCACGACGCATCCGAGTCAGGGTATTTTGGATGAACTTTGATGAAAAGGTGACACAAAGCAAAAAGCCCAGAACATCAAGCTGAATGTACTCTGTGAAACTGGTCTGCTTTGAAATGGATCTGTAACATATGTGGTCCTCATTGTCGAGGCAAACAAGGGCGCCCTCTCTCCAACGTCCCAAAATATCTACGCAATACTGAGTTAGAATTTTGAGCATATTTGCACTTAAACATCTGAAACTATTCATTTAGGTATGTATTTATTTCATTGAACAAATGTTATGATTTCTGTAACCCAGGGCTCTGCAACCATAGAAACGGCATTTCAGTTCAATTTTTATTTCAGATTTCCATTTTTGTTACCATTGTTCCCTCCACGTTTCATCGATGAATTCTCAAGGCAGCGCACACAATAATGAGCTACCTCTCGGAATGATTTAATAAACAAATCGGACACTATAACGCAGCTTCATATCATTGGTAAAGTGCTCCATTGCTGCCCATTGTTTAGCGGTGAATCCAAAAGGGAAATTTGAACCGCAAAGTGCTGATGGGCCATTTGGAGCCGGGGTGACGCAGACGGAGGGAATCGTGGCTAATGACGCCAGTGGCAAGGTGATTATAAAGCAATGTGTAGTGTCACATTAATTACTGCTCCGCAAATTACAAATCTGCATGTGCCTCAAAGGTAATGCACATCTGTGAAAGACTAGACATGGGAAGGCCATGCACTGCACTGCAAGAAAACAAAAATGTAAGCATTAGAAAATCATTTGCCCAGGTATTTGCTCACAATTTTAAGAGGAAATGCTAATAAGAGTATTGATGTTTGACTACAACACAAAATAAACGCTATGTGTAGAGAAGAGAATTTTGATCGACCTGAAGTGCCCTCTACAGGCAAAAGAGAAAATAGGAAACAGAAAAACAATAATGGCCTAGCTTTTTGCTGTTTGCTAACGGCATGTCAGCAAATCGATGGTGTCCTAATGCAGGGGGTTCCCTAACTTTTCAGGCTGTGACCCCCCAAAATCAAATCAACCAACAACCGGGTCGCCCCCTTCTGTAAAAGGTCATTGGCATTTATAATAATTTACAAAAGGGCAAAGCATTTATAAATCTGGTTCAAAGATGTTAGTTTGGATACTGTATTTTGATATATTTGGCTTAATTCCACTAAAATATGACATTGAATAATTAAATCAAGATAATACACCCAGATAAAAAATCTACAGGTAAAAGACTTTGTTTTAAGATTTTTTTTTATTATTTCTTTTTTATTGCAAGAAGTGCATATTTACAAAAGGTGCAGAGGGAGCATAAGACATTAAACAAGAAAAAGAAAGACATAACAATACAACACACACACACACACATAACATAGGACAAAATAGTATATTAAACAGTTAAAATAAAGGATTAATACTTGAATACAAAAAAATCTTTGTTTTAAGATTTGTCAAAAGGGATTTAAAAATGAACACAGCTTGCAGAACTGCTTAGAATTGGTCCAGTGATAGTTTATGGTCTATGAAAATGTTACGGCGGTTCCAGTTTCTACCTATTATATAAAAAAATTAAATAAAAAAAAAGCAGAAAGTACAAAATAACGTACCTTTACGCAGCTAAGGAAGTAAATAGGATTATTCAAATTGTATGAAATTAAATACTACTCCAGTAACATTTCTGATGAAGGAATCCTATATCATTGTTAAAAGCTAAAAATATATAGATTTTTCTTTATATGCAATGCAGAAGTTGGAGCCTAGAGCTTGTTAAGGAATATGACTGTTTAAACCTCAACATGTTTCCACTCCTGCATACAGTAAAGAACCTGCCACCTTCGTCCCGTGTTGCCAATCCCAGCGAACAGCGCAAGCACTCGGAGGGGAGCAGTTATTTGCAAACCAATATTAAAATCTGCACAGCATCAGGCGCAGAGCCGATGCAGGCGCACATCCGTCCCGACTCGCGGGTCACGACCGCAGCCTCTGGAAAACACTCCGCGAATGGATGCTCGGCGATGCACCGCTGCTCGCACTTTGAAACGTATTCATCCGCACTGTTTGTTTGTCCACGCATGGACGTTTCCCCCCCCACAACATCCCCACGGTTGATAGGAATCGGAAAAAAAATAAAACACACAAATATTGGCGTGATGTTTTCGAGATTGATTGGGACGCAGATTGCCTCGAGCGCCGAATTGGTGGCGGCTCGGCCCGTTTTAATTGGGCTCTGTTAATTAATGCTAGATGGGAAGACAAACTGAATTACGCGCGCATAACATCACCATGATTATACCAATTGGAAAAACATCGCTGCGAGTTGGTGCACGAGCGAGAATGGATATTTGGTTAACCCCTTGGTTCCCTGCGATCCAGCTGCAATAATTACTGCCGAATACAAACAGGGGTCGTTATGTTAATGGCCCATTAGGAACATGGGTAATGAAGGTTTAATCACCCAAAGACTAATAAGAGAAGGCATCAGTGAGAAGAAACAAATGCATTAGTGTGTCGTCAAGTACTGTACATGGGAGCTGTGGAACCTCACTCTGTAATGCAGCACAGCGCCGTAAACATGGACATAGACGGCTTTAAAGTGATGGTCTGGAAGTTTAAATGTTTTACAAATTCAATAGATCGGGTAAAATTGACCACCTGGGTCTGAAATTTGATGCAAGTAATATTGAATAACAAAAAATTTTCTAAAGTTCCTCCTTTTGTGGATTTCAACAACTAATAAGAATCCCCGGGCGATCACTTTGACCACTGAGACGAGCTCTCTTGTGAACAGGCCAGTCAGATCCAATCGGGGTCGAAAGGGGAGGAGCCTGATTGTTTACTTTTGAAAATGTGGGCCCACTTTCCTCATTTTTCAGACTAGGAGTGGCTTTCCGGTCCAGTCAGAAGGGAAACAGGAGGGACTTGACCGTTTAGTAAGTTCCCTCCCACTCTCGCCTCACTTTGCAAACGTACGGACTATCACTTTAAATTGCGCAGTATGTTGTATGCTTGTGTCCACTAGAAACTGTCATGTGTGGAGGTGCGATGGTGGAGTGAGGACCCAATTGCAAACAGCCAACGACATACTGAAAATGAAAGTAAATTTGATGGACTAAATACAAAAATCAAAAACTCACAAGAAGAAGGATCGGCGCGGGAGCAGACAAGAACACAGACAAAGACAGAGACATGAACAACGACAGTGATCCAACAAGGGAAAGCACAGGGGTCTAAATACACAAGGAACAGGGGACAGGTGAAGCACATCAGGGCGGGGCAGATAATCAACACAGGGGAAGAGAAGCAAAACCACAAGGACGGAACACACAGGTCAAAATAAAACTCTAAGGATAAGAACAGACTAGAACAAAATCAAGGGGGAACTGAAGAGAAGCAGACAGAACCGTGACAGAAACATTAGTGTTGAAACTATGGCGTCTTATGACATTATGTAACATGTGTGATTCTACATTATTAGGTACAAAGCCTCCAAAAGCTTATCTATGTGCAAATGTTTAAAAATGCATTATTGATTGAATGTACTGTTAACCGCAGGCTAAACTTTCACCTGGAAACAAATAATACATACATATATACAATGTTCAATATTTAATTTCTAGGCAGATTTTTTCTCGCTCTATATTCATACGTATTACAAAAGTGTACTGTACGTATTATTGCATTTGAATTATAATGCATTTAAATGTATGAACAAAATCGGAAAAACACCGGCGTATGAGATCTGCAGTTGTGTGTAGCCAACATCGTCAAAACAAAACAGAGATAATGGGGGAAAGAGAAGGAAGAGGAAATATTTGACTGCAGTTTAGCTCGGTGACATTATTGCTATTTTCGGTTTATATTTTGCCAAAAGTAACTCTAAGTAGTGAAACAGTACAAACATATACAATTTTGATAACTACTAATACAGAATATATTACAATTTTAAAGTAACTTGCTCAACACTGACGGTAACTAGTTCATTCAAAGTGTTATTGTCCATTGTACACATACTATGCCTAATCTGGAAATTCTGTCTTTATTGTAATTTACATCAGTCATCTACAGCAGAAGTTTCAAAGGGATATCTCTATTTTCCCCCCATTCATCTGCAGTGTCTCGCTTTAAATGAAAGTACCAGACTATTACTCCGTCTGCTACCGCTACACTGCACCATCAAACCTGTGATCTGAGTGCAACCTAAATAAATGGCTTATTAAAAACAGATGTTTCTTTTCTTTTTTTTTGCATTAGTAGTTCGTCAGTCGAGCCTAAAAGCAGCAGCATATTTACACCGCGGCGCTCTTCCGGTCGTCTCCCCACGGCCGTCCATAAACATATTAACAATAATCACGGACATGGACCAGGAGCCAGGGAGCCGGGTAATTAGCCTGTGGCGGAGAGTGACGCTGTGGAGCCTCATTAGGGAGTGACTGACATGGCGGCGGTTGTCAGGGGCAACGGGGAACAGTGACAGGGGCATGGGGCGGGGCATGGTGCGCAATAACAGGTGCCTTTTGAGGCTTTAAATAAATATTGAGTATCGCGATCCCTGAAGTTTAGCACAACGAAGGGAGTACCTGTGATGTCGTGCTGTTTGAAGGAGTCGCTGTAGATCTGGTGTTGATTGGGACAGTGTTTCTTCAGCCATTTGCACACGTCCTGCACGGTCCACAGGGCCACCGGCTTGGACAGCTTCACGTGGCCCGACTGTGGAAGACGACGACACACAGAAAATGGAGTTAGCGCCAGTATCACACAGCGACCCGCCTCTCAAGCAATCGCCTCTCGTCTTCCCCTCAGTCTGCAGCAGAACCATCGGCCACCTCGCACCCCTCCTCTTCTTCACCATCACCAGAGTCTGAGACCTCTCCGAACAATAGGCGTCCCGATATCTGACATTTTCTCCTCAGATCAATGCACCATGCAAGAGACACACGACGGCAGAAGTCGATACGGCGGCATGTAAACACTTTTTGGAGTCGTCCCGGGAACCCTTCTATCGCTGCGATCGGATCAAATGTTTCCCCTGGAGACTTGAACTGGCCAACATCGAGGTCGCGTTCAATCGGTGCGGTGTGGCAACAGTGGTGGACAGAACGCTTCAGTTGCGCATTGGATGATTTATAAAGATTGGCTGGTTTTCCTGACGCTCAAGCAAGTTCTAAGTTGTAATTGTCAAGGTCAAGTTTATTTACTATTGTGAGTAATGGAAAAAAGTAAGAGCGTTTATATGTGTTCCTCAAACAAGCAAATGTAAGTACCCAACGACAATTTACATTTACTTTACAAGCGAAAATGCCCATTGTTTGGACTTCAGCCTAGTAACAAAGTACTTTCACGGTATTACTTTCCACCACTAGATGTTTTACTTTGGTCAGACAGATAAGAAAATACTGAACAAAATCCAAAAGGGTTTTATTCAATCTATAAAAGCTATGTATGAAACTGTACGTATAAAAGGGGGGATTAAATGGTAATCTCTTTCAAATATAATCCTAGACCTCACGTGTGTGACGCATCCATATAAATCATGCAATAATAAATGCATTTGGAATACAGCGTGTGCTCGTGCCGCCCACAGGTGAGAATAATAAAACCCTTTCCCCTCCGTAACGCTGCACACGCGACGCTGTCAGCCATTTCCTGGACGCTGTTCTGGAGTCTGTTTACAAAACACGGCGACTCCTCAGTAGTAAACACTGCAGGCGGAGCACGGTATCTCGCCCAAGAAAACAGCTTGAAAACTATGGTATGGCTCTTGATTTTGATGAAGGGCGCTCCTAAAATCACAAGCACAGACACTGAGAGGGAGCGAGGTGATTAAAATTTCACATCCTCTCCACTTCACTGCGCACCGGGATGAGGCCTGGTGCAGCATAGCAATAACACTGCGACGTTTATGTCCCCGTTTTATTTGTTTTATTTTGTTTTTTTTGCTCCGGGTACACAGACACGTGTTTCTGGAGTCTTTCGTTAACAATCCTAACATCGTTTTTTGTGAGAGATCTTAAGTTGAAGAACATTTTTAGCAAAACACAAACGAGGTCCGACAGGGAGTAAACTAGTCAGCACTTTTGGCAACAGACGTCAAACCAGTTCTTACTGAAACATGTGACGGTCGAAAGGTCTGAACTGTTGCACTATATTAGTTCTAGGTCTCACATTACCCGACTGTTCGCGTGAACTAAAACTACCAAGCATTACATTCAATAATCAGGTGCAGACAGACATCACACTGAATTCTTTAAAAGCAACAGGTTCATAGGTCTAGGCCTACATCGGCTCCAAAACAAGGCAGTCTATATTTAAAATGTATTTCTCATTTGTCAACAGTGCAGTCAAAATCGACCAAACTAGGTTGGAACTGCAAAAAAAAGTACACCAAATAAGCCCAACCAGGCCACAGTTTGAAAAACACCATTTCTCGAAAGCAGGCGCCTCAGTGTCTCCAAATCCAGACGAGCATCTTGTCACATGTATTATAGCCGCTCGCTCCCTTTCCCCACATATTGCATCTTATTCACACCTGTTTCTTATTATTTCACCGCACTCCCTTTCCCTCGCCTCGCTCCGTGCCATCCTAACAATCTCCACAGAAAGGAGAGGCACACGCTGGTTTTAGCATATGGGCTGTTTCCCCTGCAGGTAGGCAGAGGACGGCGTGACAGAGAGCCAAGGGAAGGCAGAGAGGGAACCAGGCAAGGAACCAGGGAAGGTAGTGGGTAGGGAAGGAGGACGGCGGCCAAGGCATTAGAGTCCAAATCTATGGGGAGAGAAGGGGAGCCATATCGCAGCATGGAGGAAGCACATTAAGCATTAACTGCAGAGCCCTTCTGTGTTGATTAACCTGCAGAAAGAAACCCGAGGCGGAGGACGCATTGAAGAAATAAAGGATGCAACGGATAAGAGAGGTTATACCGGGAGAGATGTGCTACGAGCAAAGCCGATATCCGCAAACTTTGGTCAGGTGCAAACGTGGAATTGAATGCTACAGGTTGTATGTTGCCATGTCACAAGAGAAACGAACATAAACCAAGCCAATAACAGCCGGACACGCTCCTAATGCTAGACATTGTTTGCTTGTATTTAATTCTGTTTACTGGCTGAACACAGTAGAGCTTTAAGGAAGAGGTTTGCTTTGAAACGAAGCATCGTTGGAAATTGCCCTGATAGAACAGCCAACAGTGCTAGGGACACATCGGCCATAAAATAAGAATGAGCTTCTATAAACAGCCGTGAGTGGGCAGTTTGTGGGACACCAAAATACCTCTAAATGAGTCAACAGTAATTTGGACAATATATCTGTGTTGAATAATGCAATTATTGATATTTCTAAGTACGGACAAACTGGCATAGCATTCTCCAGTATACCCACATACTCCCTAAGGGAAAACAAGGACAATAGTATATCTAAATTGTCCAATAGTGTAAGACATGTCTACATCATCTTGTTGTGAAGTAAGATGTATATATTACAGGGTTCATTAAAATTTGTGTTCAGTACTAGTTACAACTAGGACTGTGCAGTTAATCTCCTCTTCTTTAATCAGCACACTGCTATAGTGGATATCATGGCGATGGGGAAGGAGGAGAGTTTCCAGAATTGGGCTCAAAACCACTTCACTTGGCACAGGCCATTCCACTCAGGAATAGTACCTTAAGAGAGTTGTTACACTGGGTCATATTGGATGTTGCAATTCTTAAATGGGTGATTGGCTCTAGTTTTACGGTCAACAGGGATGAGGTGCTTTGCTTCCAGCCGACCAGTGATTTTAGACATCAGGGCGAGTCACAGATGATTTCTTTGCTCTCCCCGAGTCTTCCATCCCAGATTGTGCAGCATCGTCGTTGAGCTAGAGCTGGATATTATTTTCACGCTGCCCATCGCTGAACTCGCTTGACTTTAGTCCCGTTCTTCATTAGGAATTAGTCCCAAGTCCCAGATGGAGGCACAATATTCAAGAATGCGAGTCTTGTGATTAAGACTATGTAGTCTTCGTCACGATCAAATAATTCCAGTTTTGGATGTTCTTCGGGAAAGGTCCATATTTAAACTACTTCCTGTACGAACTGGTAAATCCATGACACATCACTTCACCACGTGACGCTTCCGAGAAAGACTATAGGAAGTACTTGAAGCTATTAAAGCGGGTAAACAAGCCTTCTGTCTTACAAAAATAACAAGACGTTATTACTCCTATACACATGTATTAAAGTGTGCTGTCAACAGAATTTCAAATCTCAAAAAGAAAAGTTGCACGCGAATCCATCAGCCTGGAGGTGTTATTGGTCTGCACTGCTCAGTATCTACAGTGCTCATCCTGATGCAGTGTTACAATGGTGAACCAGTGACCAAATGGTTGGAACAGATTGGTTATAGAAACCGGGGGTATGCATTTGTAGTCTAATTAGAGAGGCAGCCATCTTCTTTTATGTTCTGTCAGTGTTCAGTTGTTCTCCCTTATTGCACGTAGCCCTAAGCAGCACTATAGATTCATTTCCAGCACAAGTGAACAGACAATGTGAGAAAAGCAGTTGAATAACATAAAAGTGTTTGCAGTCTCTGTGTTTTGGCACCAGAGACCCGCGTTTCCGGCGGCACATTTGTGAGTCAATTGCCATCTGTGTTTTACATTCTGCGCTGATTTCACCCATAGCCGCTTCTCCTCCGGGCCACCGCTTCAACAGGTGAGCTGCTGCTTCCTCCGCGACGATGCCAACCAGCCAATCAGCCCGACTGCCAAAGCAAGCGGGCGAGCGGAAGGCAGAAAGAATCAAATGGCTTAGTCCTCGTTCTGATTGGCCCGAGTCCTTGTTTTGGTCATTTTTTCTTTCCGTGTCCAGAGAAACACAATTCCAGATGCGACTGACACGACAACGGAAGTAACAATAAGCAATAGTCGTGTTAATGAATCCATCTGGGAACGTCCACCAAGGCCGTGGGAACCCAGGGTGCTCAGGGTGTGGCAGCACCCCCTGGTGGATAGTTTGTGGACAATATCAGCAATATCAATAAATAGGAAATATGAACACAAAAAAAAAACGTTTTTGAGGGGATTTTTGTCCCTCAGCACCCCTAAACTAAAATATCTTCCCACAGCTCTGACGTCCACACACCGAACAGGACACAATCAACTCGCACGGCACAGTGTCCTTGATAAGATAAGTCTTTATTGTTCTCACAGTGGAGAAATTCACTTGTTACATTCAGCTCCTCAGAAAAACACTCAGGGTGTGCGGAATAATAAGCAGTTAGATGTTCCCCTGGTGTACAACCATCATGGCCGACCGGCTCAGACCCTGTAGATGAGCCAGGCTGATTCCCTTTTTAAATCCCGCATTAAAGAGACTTTCCTGAGGTTTAAACTATGTCAAAGACAGACCTGGAGTAGTACTTCACAACATTCACGCAGTTTTGAGTAATCCTTGGACGAAGCTGTTAAATGTCGCTGTTTCCTTTTCTATGGCGTCAGCGCCTCGCTCTGTACTTCCTGATTACACTCGTGTCAAAACTGTCCTCCGCATTTTAAAGCCCATGATCCAACACGATGGATTTTGAGCCATTGTGCGCTTGAAGTGTGTTTTTCACGCACTGCTGGAGCTGCTCACACGCCGTACGTCCAAAATGATTCCTATAGCTGCCAGCAGGTGGAGCCCCAGTCAGGATGTTCACCAGCTCTTTCACCTGCATTTCAATGTTACTATTTAATTCTTACAGACACATATTATCAAATCATTAAACGTAAAATATCAAAGCTGAGGTACCCAGAATAAGGTTTTTAATTATTTTTTAGGCTCCATAAGCATGACATGTCCACTTTAAGACACCCACGTGCTCCTTGGCGTTTGAAGCTAGTTTGAAAAGTTGCCTTTTACTGTTGCATTGTTTTTTTGTGCCACAGTACATTTGTATTTTAATTGTATTTCTATATATATTTTGTTGTTGTTGTGCAGCAATTTGTTTTTCACCAGAAGCCAGAAGTTTGATAAAGTGATTACGCCAAACTTTTGTTGGACATTACATACAGGCAAGAGCAGCCAAAGATGAGCCCATAATTTATTTAGGCAAAATTACTGTTTGAATCAATGCATTAAAAAGCTCTATAGGCGTTCACTTTTCAAATTGGAGTACTTGAAATGAAGCCTAATGCTACATTATTTTAGATATGGCACCACTTAAATTCACATTGATTTTTTAAGTGGACTTGTTTGGCCGCGCTGATAAAATACATTTTGTTGCTTCACTCATCGGTACAATGACTGCAGCATTTCAGGCTATTGAGTAGATAGGATAAGAGCAGCGGGATCCAACTCCCCATTCAGAACCTTCAATACCACTTACAAACCGGGTATAATATTATCTTATGTTATGGCTGAACAGAGGAGCGTATTGAGCGCTTCAGATGTACATAGTTTTAAGTAAATGAGAAAAGGACCAATGGTTACAGTTTAGTTAGACGTTCATAGAAGTTAGATGACGTTGCAGTTAAATGTGTTGTTTGGTGACTATAACGGCATCGATCTCCAAGGATACGGACACACAAAGAAGTAGCCATAAGCTCCAAAGACAGCCAGTGAGTGGGCAGTCTGTGGGACACCGAATGAGTCAATAATAGCTTGGACATAAAACTGTGTGCATTTCATTTCTGTGCATAATTGGTATTGAAGTATACTATCTCATACTTTTATGATCAAATTTGTAATTTTTATATAATCAGTACCAGTGCAGAGAGCCCTAAGGACAAGACGACCAAAAGAACGCTGTACAGCAGCCTCCTGTGCCCCAGGCCTGGAGGGCTCTGTCATGCTAATGAGGCGGAAACTCCGCCCAGGACAGATCAGTAGGCCGGTAATCAGCCGTGATCAGCTGAGAGTAGGGTTGTTGAGACTGAAACGCAAGTGAAAGTAGAGTTGTTTAGACTTAGAACAAGCCACAGGTAATAAGCTGTTAATAGAGGGGAGGGGCTTGGCCAAACTAACCCTCACCAGTGGTCTTTATCTAGTCTGCGGGCTGAACTGGAAACGTTTGTGCCGCTGACGAAGCCTTTGCGAAACGTCCTACACTTCAACAACTGAGTACAGAAGACGACTCAAGAACCTTCATCAAAGATTAGCAGATAAATTGAGATTTCTTCAGAATTTCTTCTCAGTGAGTTTCAAGACGATCGATCCTGTTCCAAAATGACGACAGTAATTGTTTTGATCACTTTGATCTCCTCCCCAAAAAGGGTCTCGTGTTTGATTCCTGGGCAAGGTGGGTCCTTTCTTTGTGGGGTTTGCATGTTCCTATAATTGGGTGGATTTCCTCCAAAAGAGTCCTGTTCCCTTTTCACCACAGAGAATCATCTGCCTCCATCTTCCCCTTTCCTTCAATATACACGTAAATGTACACTTTGTTCCAATGGACTTTGACCTGCATCTCAGACATCAACATCCTTCTTCCCAAGTGCTCAAATTAGTTGAGTAAAAGTAAGGTTGTAATTAAAAATGTAAAGTATGTACCTTTTAACTCCTAAAGCCACGTTTCTATTACAAACATAGTTTCTTTCTACTTTTGCCCCAAAACACAACTTATTGAAACTTATTGATGTGATAATTGTCTTTTTATGATCATAACCCAGAAATGTATATAACCACATCATTCCCTATTACACACTGCCCTCTAGTGCCCACGCCTCACGGTGCAGCCTCTCAGTGTGATTGGACAGGAGGATCATTTGCAGACTTGTGAAGAGGGGCAGAGCCATTAGTGTCATGTTGACGGAGGATGTGTGTTTGAGAAGACGCAGCGTCTCTCCTCTGCTGCGCTAATTAAACTGCTCCATGGCACGCTCTGTGTCGACTCTCTCTGCTAGACTGCACCGCCCTGAGCCATCGCTGGACTGCACCAGAAACCCCTATAGGCGGCTTAATCAAAATCAGAAGTCACAGAAAATAGAACTACTACTGCTTTTACTTCTACTATTACTATTATTTGGTAGGTTTGTGTTGGGTCATTATTAACTTTTGAACCGATAAAGTAATTAAGTAAAGTTCAAGTGCAAGCGGTATGGACTTACCTATACTGTTTCTAAGGATAGTGCTAATAATCTCGTGTTTTACTCCAGCAGACTGTTGTTTGCTCATTTATCATGCCTCATTTAGCTGAGCCCAATAAGGTGGTGGTCATACAAGCGATCATTAAATGGCTTCAACTTAGAATACCTGACAAGTATCATACACACCAGCATAGACCAATTCTACAGAGTGTGGCGCCCGTACTTGGATTATATTGGACCAGACCTTTCAGCCATCCTTATAAAAGGATTCCTGTACAACTGAATTGTATTGTATCGTACTGTGTTGATACACTGTAAATCTCATTCACCACCTCCAATATTCTGTATATCCATTATATTCAGAGCTGTTTTGTTTTGTGCCAGTTATAGGCACTGTCTTGTTTTGTTTAACTAAAATCTAAAATTACAATAAATAAAAAAAATAAATAAATAAAAAAATGGCTTCAACTAATGTGGTCCAATCTTTCTTAGTGCAAAGCCAACAGCGCCTCCATGTGGTGCACTATAAATACACCACATATAAAGGGAAGAGACCGCTGCCATCACCAGTATAACTAGCACTACTATGAATTATGTATAGAAGACATTTATATGTATCACGGTGGTATAGTGGTTTGGCGCACATGCTTCACAGCTAGAAGGTCAGGGGTTCAATCCCCGGCCGGACGGGGCCTTTCTGTGTGGGGTTTGCATGTTGTGTCTGTGTCTGCACAATGAATAATGACTACAGTGTGAGAAAACTTGGTAATACCGGCTTGTAAAGCGCAAGTGTAAGACATTTCAGGAATAGCACTGTGGTTTCACTATTTACAGGTCGTCTGGTAGCACTGGTTCAATGCGGGTCCAATGCACAGAACAAACTTCCATCAAAGCTTTTTAAGTCACAACCCCCAGTATAACAAGAGACTGTGAAAATATTCAGATCCAGGCAGGAAACAGTTCTTTCAAGCTGTGCATATGACAAGTATTTTATCCGCACTCTTTGCATTAATTAATAATTATATATGTTTATATGTGTGTATATATATATATATATATATATATATATATATATATACACATGTTTATGTTTTTTTTTTTTATCTGCCTTCTTGTAATTGCATGTAACTATGAAGCGCTTTAAATTGCCTTGTGTACGAATCATGCACTACAAATAATAAACAATAATAATAATAAAATAAAGATATGCTTCCCACATGATCCGGTGACCCCCTGAAATGTCCCCTGCTGCTTTAGGGGCCCTAAACCTCGATCTGTACCTTGGTGAGCTCGGACTCGGACACGGAGCGGTGCGGGGGGCCCCGGCGGTGGTACACGGGAGGGCTGATGTCATGGTAACTGGGGCTGACGTCATGGTAACCTGGGCTCACGTCGTCCAGTGGGAGGGGCCCGGCGTCCACAGACTCCTCCTCCTCGTCGAGCTGCGATGTCATGTCCTCCGGGTGCAGCGGGTGGTCCAGGCCATTCTGACTCAGGCTACAGTGCACCGCTACAGAAGACACAGACATTTTAAAGGTTTTGTATAGAACGTCTTTCATTCAAATGACCTATTTGCTTTTCCAGATACATTTTCAAACCATTCGTTTTCTTGACACCAAATGTAATGTTGATTTATAAAAAATTACGTGTTGTTTGTATTCACGTTTTTGTGTTGTTTTGTCTTGGTTTTCAAAACGATCAAGAAATCCCAAATTATCTTATCAAGTGTCCTCCATTAAAGCTCAGTTTCTAAACTCTGGAGGTTCTTGGCTTTCAAATGAGGAATGACATGTTCACTTATGGTACAGCTTGTGTCCTCAAATGCAGTTTAAGGCAACCTAACTTCCGTTGGAGTTGTATGACCTTTTCTAAACCAACATGTGAGCACATCAAACAGATATTACTTTTACAATAATATTACAATATAGAATTGTCAAAAGTTAAGGTTTTCAAAAACAGACCAAAAAATTATTGTTTTTGCAGCAGCATCAAAAAGTGACAATAATATGCATCCACACAAGGCGTATTTGGACTGATATAAAGCCACAAGATGAGATGTGAGCCCATCCTACACTGCTTGTGTAGCCTCTAAACATTTCAAACTGTAATTGTAGGTACTTCCACTAGATGGCAGCAGACAACTCCATATCTACTGCAAGATGATTTCAGTCCCCCACTAATCCTCCAACTATGACTACACTGCGAGTCTGCGAATACTACTAAATGTTCATTTCTTGAGCAGCAGAAATGACCTTTGCCTAAAATGACTAAACTTGTTAGTATTCAAATTCATAACACAATCGTCTTCCCCATTTCTGCAAATACAGTATAACAATATAATGGCTATCACTGTCACAGCTATAAGCCGTATCAGGCCCCATTGCTCTGCATGCTTCAGTGGATACTACGTAGGTAAAATGATTGTGATTCTAAAACTCTCTCTCTCTCTGTATTTAAGCCACAAATGCAGTGTCATTATTTTGGCATAACATTTTTGTCTAATCCCTTTCGATATTTTTTATTATTTTTTGCAGCACAATCCTTACCATAGCCTTCTTGCTAGTGGCAGACTGAGGGACTATTTTTGTCTCTTGGGACCTGATGTAATCACAGAGGCAGCACTGTCACAAACGGAGGAGCTTCACAAACTGCCCTTCAAAACCTTGTGGATTCAAAATCAGAAAATCTGGACATATGGTTTCTGCATAATTTATAACAGTAAGTAATATATAATATATAATATGTATTTATTTTCATCACAAAAATGGATTAGGCATTGGTATAATTACTGTTACGGTGTGTTGTTATTACTGTTCAGCTGCACTAACATTTCAATTAATTAAATTAATTAGGATTTTATCCATTGAAAATAGTAAAATATGGCTCATTGTATAATTGAAATGCGTTTAAACAAATTTACTGGGAGTGTGCAATATAGTTTTTTCTCTGCTGAGGGGTGTCCCTGCACGAAGACCAGTCCATGCTAGTTCACATTAAACTTGCCTAACACTGTAATCATATTCCAATAAATATGTGCTCATAAAAAGTCACATAACGAACAAAAAATGTATATTGTATTTAGAGATAAAAAAGGAACCACCCCCTAAAAGAAAATGCTCCTTCTCTGTAGAGACTGCATGGGAATAATGTCGTATGTTTCGCTCAGCTCCATCAGAGCAGCATAAACACAGGGGCAGGTGCTTGAAACGTAAAATGAAAAAATGAAATGTAGGATATAAACTGCTCGAGTGGCTCATATTTGCGAGGAAATTAGTATGGCACAAAAAAAAAAAAAAAAAAAATGAAATATTATCGCATTAATCTTCCAAATAGGCGTGTAAGGCTGGAGTTTTGAAGTAGTTTGTCCGTGGTCAATTATATCATTAAATATATCGTTATCGTGATATTTCTTTTATATATCGCGATAGAGATGTTAGCCCCCATCGCCCTGCCCTGGTCGTAATTGATTCCAAAGTGCTGAGAAGCGAAGACACATTTCTGAATGTGGTATAATCAAAACCTCCTGTCATTTGCACAGACAGACCACACGATGACGGGAACTTGACGAGAGCAAATGTCGCTCATAAATCATAAATCACCTGCCCTTCTGATTTCCGGCCAAACCCCACGGTGCTCCTGGCCGGGCCCGAGCCTCCCTGTGTACGTCCGTCAACGCTCATTTGAGTTTGTTTGGCAGACTCTGTGAAGGCAGGACCACAGCCAGGCACGGAACTATTTTAGGAAACTGTTTTGGAGCGATTACAGGCGGTTTGACGGGAAATGAGGAGAGAGCGCACCATTAGCAATGTGTCAGTATTTGAATGGACGCTGCTCCGGCCGCTGTGTCACCAATTATATTTTATTAAATGGATGAAAGGCAACACAGTTTCACACCGCTCGGCATCTAGTCAAAAGAGAGTGTGAAAGTGCATGATAATAAGGCTTTGCTCAAACATTAGCAGAGTGGTTTGCGTTGCATTCTGCCAGGGAAAGGAGATTTTGCTTTATTATATATATATATATATTATTGCAGGCATGAAATTTTGAAAACTCTTTTGAAAGTCTGGAAATGTTATTGTGAAAAGCTTTTATACAATATTCAAATATTGATACGTGAACAGCCCACAGTGGCCTCTCCTCCTCGTGGGTGGCACTGACATTTTCGTTCCCCCCAAAAAGTGCTGTGCATTGAGTAGATTTATATAGATTTTTTCTGTGGAATATTTGTCACACTCTGTCGGAGCCCGCCCCAGCTATTGTGTGATATTGATGCAGCAGAGTCGCATTGTACCGCCGCTGTTTCTTAAGTCACTTACAAAACAACTGTCAGCAGAATGCCAGATAAAAATAGATACAAAAGAACAGCCCTTAAGCGAAGAAGAGTGGAAGTTTATATTTAAGTTAGGTGTAAATAATGTGAAGTTATATACTGTTGCCCTTTGTATCTTAAGATCTTAAGTGCACACAAATACTGAACCAAGATATTTATAAAAAGTTTAATAAAAATAAATAAAAAGTCATATTAAAGATGAATTTTTATCACAGTCAAACACAAGAACAGATGCAGCTGTAGAACACGGCAATGATGCTAGTAATGAGTATCTCAGTGATACGTTGTTCTATATTTTATCTCTATATCTATATTTTTAGTATTCTAAGGTTAGGTTAGGTTGCCTAACGAAAGTTACTCATCTATTTTTGTCATTCTACTTAGAGAAGTAAATATATTTGCTTTCTTTTTGTGTCTCCGGGAGACTTGCAACAAGCACGTTTTCAGCATGAGGACAACTCTCGTGGAATACCAAGCACCCACGAAACAAACATGAAGAAGAATAGAGGGAGGAGAAAATACTGGAATACTCCACTAATATGAGTTCGTGTCATCATTGTTGTTACTGTTAAAAATGTCCGAAGTGAGTATTGGCAAAACTGGTGGTCATTTGTGTGTTGAGGCGGTGTTGTCAGCAAAACTGAATGTAAATAAGGTAACTTGTAATGTAACTTAGTTACTTTTAAAATCAAGTCATCAGGGAAGTAACTACGGTAAGTCATACTTTAAAGGCGTAATCATAAATCCGTAATCAGATTTCTTTTTCAAGGTAATTGTGGTAACACTGGAACCCGGCTCGGAACAAACTCCAATAAGTTTGGTAACAATCCAATCACAGATGCAAATATATAACGCAGGAGATAAAAATGTAACATGCAGGAACAGCGCCCCCCTCCCACAGACAGTGAACTGCACTCCTCCGATACAAAACCTCTGCACCTTACATCGCTGCAAAAACTACATCAAACTCTAAGACTCCGTTTCTGTTGTTACACTTTACGCCTCCACTGGATCATGTTGTTGAAATGCTTTAACAAAATGTAATTGTATGAATTAACAATGACAATACACTATTTAATTGAATTGAATGAAGACTCTATCAAAAGGCTTTTCTCTGTGTAATTTTATCAGTTATTGTTCCTGTCTTTACTCAGATAAGCCATCATGCTTGTTCTGGCAGGGATGGACCACATGTTTATCTGATTGGTTAAGCCGTCTGTCATTCATGCTCAGCGATACTTGCTGAGACAAAACTGGGTTCCACAATACACGTCTTTTGCATAGAATAAGAAAAGCGTGTCGTTCGTCTGGCCAGTCTACGCGTGAGTCCAAACGCACCCCGCCCATGTACAACTCCAGATCGTTTTGTCCAGCCCACGGATATTCACCAAGTTAATGCAATGTGCTCTTTCCGTAACTCAAACCTGACTCTCCGAACACAATGGCACCCGTTTGCAAAAGCGAGACCTGTGCGTCTCTCCGACCCCGGCGCTCCTTCAGATGTGAGCACACAGTCGCTGCTTTTCCGAGGTAAACAACACTCAGCCCGACTTGAGATGCTCTGCACGGACCTGTTCTCCCTGCATCCCTCGCTCCCCTATTGCTCCTTCCATCTCGCTCTTTTCTCCTATTCCCTTTCCTCCCGCCCCTCCACCATCATGACTCAGTTCATGACCATCATGCGCAACACTGTGGAGGAGGACTGGATTATAGGTTTACACCCAAACAATGGACACAATGCAAAGTAATGGATTTGGATGACAACAAGATGATGGGTTTGGTGGAGTGGGAGCGACAGAGACACGGCTTGCTTTACTTTGTTTCCTTTTTTTTTTTTAATAATCAGCAACAGTTTCTAAAAATAGCCACATTACATTCTCCCCACAGCGCTGCCTGACATGCGCCAAGAGAGGGTGGGAGGGAGAGACTTTTCTTTGTGAATGAACAGAGTAAAGCAGAGGCTAACGCAGGAGCAGTGTTGTTTTCGTCAATGATGACGATAACGAAATGATTTCGTTGACACCCCTTTTTTATATGACGATAACGCGACGATGACTAGCTAAAAATGGCTCTAAGGTGACTAAAACATGACGAGACGTTTTCGAGTTTTCGTTGACAAGACGAGACGGAACGAAAATGATTATAAGTCTGACGTTCACAATGCATGTAATTTCTGCCTATTTTGCGTGAAATGTGTCTTTTCTGTTTGAGCTATCCTTGTTTTGGGTACGCCCACCACCCGGCTGCCCCATGCGCGCACCAGATTCCACAACAACACACCTGCGGCGGTGCTGAGAGGCTAGTCACTCGCCACGCATCTTCGAAGGACCATGGCTGCGACGCCAATAAACGGGCTTGGTGGTCGGAAACGACGAGATGATTTATGGACATACTTTCAGTATAATCCATCAGAAAGAAAAACGGAATGCATAGTATTGGGAGACGACGGTAAATGTGGCCATAAACTAGGTGGGAAGAATACAACCAACCTCAAGCGGCACCTGAAGGCTCATCACGCGGATATTTTTTCGAAGGTAACTAACAAGTCACGCTGTTAACATATCATATACATTCAATTTTACTTGACAATTGGCTTGTGACATATTTCATTGTATGCTTAAGGTTTTACATATATCTACTGGTGCAAATGTGCGGCTAACTTCAGGCTAATATTAGCTTGGTTGTGCTAACGTCAATAGCATGTCTGTGTCACTTTTATTTGTTGAACATGCAGGGATTTTGGCCGTGTAGGAAGTGTAAATCGTCATTATGTTAAACTGTTATTTGATTTCAGTGACAGTTTGAAATGTGGAGGGGAAATTAGCATTTTAGACCGGTCGCTGTTCCTCCCCATACAGAAAAAAAAAGATTGAAATATATAATTAAAGTGTCAAAATATATGTGGCATATATTCCCAATATATTTGCATTGTTAAGAAAAAATATATTTAAAATAAATGGGGTAAACACGTGGGCCATGTGTTTAACCCCCACCTGAAATGAGCACATTTTCTCCAGTTTCCCAAATCAAAAAGCTTCTTGAAGAAAGCATCAAAACAGCAATGAAATGAGGATGAAAATACAAAAAATGTGACAAAACTGACAAAAAAAAGTCACAATCAGTTTTGTAACAGCTGGAGTTATATGTTCTTTTTTGCAATAGTCTATTTGCTTTTAGTAATTTGTCTTAAATGTTTGATAGTAAAAACCATTTTGTTTTCTAAACGTAATGTGTTGAAACACGATGATCTGCTTAATATATATATATACTATTACTACTATAATAAACAGTATACATACACACATACAAATTTGATTGTTTTGTATTCACATGACATGACTTTTACAGATGTACTTTGTAGTAATTGTCTTTGTTTTCTCCTCATCCAGATCCCATTGACCAGAACCCCCATACAGAAACCTGGTTGTCCAAATAACGACAGGACACAGACATCTATCGAAACAGCCTTCGCCGCAGGATCCAAATACAAGTCAAACTCTGTGGAACAAAGTGTCAAAGAACAAGCGCTCGCTCTTTGGATTGGACGCACTGGTCTACCTGCTTGCACAGTTGAGGATGAAGATTTCATCCACATGATTGAGACCTTTGATAAAAGGATGACCATATCCAAAAGAACAAAAATAAACAACTTAGTTGACAAGATTTATGATGATGAAAAACTAAAGTACAAAGAGCGGCTTGTCAGAGCACGTAAAATAACAATTGGACTGGACATATGGACCAAAAAAGGACTTACAGCTTAATTTCTGGCAATTAGTGCATGTTTTTTTTGCACTGTGGTAAATAAAGCACAGCACATACTGTTGAGACTTGATCAGATCGCACACCCACACACGGCAGTGTGTATAAAACATTGTTTTGACTAGAAGAATGGGCATTTCTTAAATAAAGCAACAATTGCCAAAGTAAGAATGTTTTTATTCCTGCCTTTTTTTGAGTAAAACGGTGATATTATATATATATATATAATATTATTATTTTTTTTAACAAAAATGGACTAAAACTTGACTAAAACCTTTTTGTGTTTTCGTCGACTAAAACTTGACTAAAACTATAAACTAACAAGTGACTAAAATGTGACTAAAACAAAAAAGCATTTTCGTCCAAAAGACTAAGACTAAGACTAAAACTAAAACGGCTGCCAAAAACAACACTGCGCAGGAGTGAATGAATGGGTTGAAGGGGAGCTAATGGTCGCCTGTGATTGAGAGGCGGATTCATGAACTATTTCCTTGGTGTTATGTAGCTGTGTTTGTCGTTGTTCGTGGATTTAAAAACAAAGGGCTATTAGCAGCGTGCACATGTACACTACTCATGGCAGTGTGGAGAAGTAATGCATGCAGTTATCCCAATCCCATACAGCCTAATAATGTATAGCACATAATGTAACTATCATATCTTTATGCATTGAACAAAAAAAAGAGTCTATAGTCACCATAGATCCATTACTTATACAGTATATATGTCTGTCTTGGTTTTTTATTCCAATTCCCTTTGATTCCAATAAAAAAAACAAAAGTGCCCTTCATCGGTTTATTATTATTATTATTATTATTATTATTATTACATGAATTTAGCTTAAATATTTAGGATATGGCAAGGCAAGGCAACTTTATTTATACCGCGCATTTCGTACACAAGGCAACTCAATGCGCCTGGTATTAAAGCAGTACTAAGTAACTCATGCCCCTAGAGGCCATAAGCGCCACTGCAGGTGTCGTAGCATGTTGCGGTTTTTTACTCATTAATTGTCCGTGAGAGTAAATACTACACTGACAGGAAAGACAAAAGGAGAGAAGGATATTGTACATCCAATCACACAATGGAAATAATTGTTTTCAGTCCAACTTGGCTGTAAATACTGTTTAAGTGGCGCTAGACCTCAGTTAGCTTTGCCTGTTAGCTTCTTCTTCTTCGTGATTCCATTAGTGTGTATTGGTGGCTCCGATCAAGTTGCAATTGTGGTTTTCTGGCCAGAGACACCAGGGGGAGATGAAAGACCCCCCCAATCATCTCATTAACACTTGTATTACCCCCAGAGGGACTACGGAAAGGATGTATTAAGGTAAACAAGTTACTTAGTACAATTAAGCTCCACATGAGGATGCAAAGATGCAAAGAATGTATGTGGGCATGCCATTCCTCATTTGAAAGCTAAGAACCAAAAGAATTCAGTCACTGAGCTTTAACTACAGGAGCGTTCACTAGAATATAAATAGGACATGATTATTAGGCACAGAGATGGCCATTGTGGTCCCTTCATGTTCTTTTCCAAACTGGTTTCAGCCATTCGGATCTGACAAACCATAAGTGTGGTTATTCTGCTTCATGATTTTATAAACGTCTTGAGAACCATAACCAAAAGTGTAAACATGAACATTTAAATCATGTAAAACTTTATTTTTTTGTTGTAATCGACAATAGTTTGATTTGAACATGTTTGCCATGTACCTAGGGACACACATAGGCCATAAAAACTAAGTATATACAATAAAGCTCGCATAGAACAGTTGCGAATGAATCAGTCAATATCAAAATGTGTGAGTTTTACTTTATTATCAAATGTTATTCGTTTTGGGTTAGTGTCTTAAGATTCCTTTAGTTTACCAAGTTACAAATGACTTTATGATTGGTCCCATTTCATGTAACATGCAGCCTGTTTTCATACTTTCCCTGCACTACATACAATATTCAGGGCAGTGGGGCCTGGTTCAAGGGGTCGGTCCTTAATCCAAAGTGATGTGTGTTCTGGGGGCACTCAGCCTCAGTCGTCTGTTTTTATCTTCAGTGCACATCAAAATACGGCTAAATGAAATGTTTGTATGACATAGTAAGCATGTACTATGGTCCTGCGGGGACAAATCATTACAGTAAATGTAATTCACAATGTTCTGGTTTTCACACTGAAGGTAATTAGAGCCACACATGTCACAAAATGCAATTAGAAGAAGAAGAACTTTTATTTATATAGCGCCTTTCACAGACATAGTCGCTTTACATGAGAGCATTTTACATTCACTCCATACCCAATTAAACTCACAAAATAAACAAACACACTCCAAATGCCAAGCTACACACACACACAACGCTATTTTTATAGGGAGTACTGCAAAAATAAACTGCATATACAACTCAAAGCAATGCCAAACTATCCACAGATTTAAACTGTTATACAAACATCGGGTCTGGTCACAATATCGAGAGAGTGGGTCTTTTAAATAAATCTTTTGTCTGCTGTGTTGATGTGTGCTTTTGTTTCCTTTCCATTGGGGGTATATTGACATACCATATTGTCTAACTTGTTTCGCAAGTTAGCGGCATCAAGATATTGGTGGCGTGTGGCCCTCAGTGAGTTTGTACACCTGACCTCTCATTCAGCACCAAGAAGCCAAGCTAATGATGAACTGCTAATAGCTCAGATCGGTAAAGGGAGGGCAGGGGTGCATTGGATTCTCCGATATAGACTGTGGTGCCAATAGTGCCTGCTGGGAGTCTGGAGAAGTGGCCTGGCAGAATCTCAACACACGTTACAGAGATCAGTGCAGCTGTGGCTCTGTGCAACCCAACAAACTGCCAGAGAAATCAGAAATAAGTCCCCCCTCATGTTTGAAAGATGGCAAGTTGAACTGGCACATGGGTTTCACTCAAGTGGCCAGCTTCCTCGATCTGCTCTGAGGCTTTTCAGAGGGTTATACTGTACAAGGACAACAAAGGCAAACATCTCTGTAATAGCACGGATGTTGGCTACAGAATAAAATGTCACGGCAAGAGTTTGTAACATTAAAATATTACAATGTCCAATCAGTCAAAGCAGCTGCATCTTCCCGAGTCAAAAAACCCGACATTTTGAGACAAAGTCGCTTCACCAAGAGCTGTGTCGGTCCAGAAAATGTATCTGAATAAATATAGCTTTCCACAACATTGTAATAGATAAATACATTAGATAAGAACTTTCAAATAAACTATACAAGTAAACAAATACAAATTTCCATCAATTGTCCAAATACAAAATTATTTCACAAAGTTCAAGGTTCTCTGTTTCAAAAAAGAGCAGTTATTGTATATCTACAGTTGAGTCCCCACAACAATTACAAACAGGCATTCCTCCCAGGATTGTTTTTTCTTTACATAAGACTCTTTCCTTTAGGTGAAGCAGGTCATTTGTTTGTTGTAATGACACGGTTACAAAGTCCAAAACTATAAAGCTATGATGATGATGAATGATTCTTTTTATGCTCCTCAGAATAAAATATTGTTGAAGGATTTGCAAAAGTACAGGTTCTCTTTTCCTTTGGCTGAAGCAGAGCTTGTACACCACATTGCTTCATAACAGAGATGACTTATTCCACCCACGTCTGCTGTTTTAAAATGGACAGTCGTATCTGCGTGATCTATGGGCCGCTGCCTGAATTAGCAGGAATCCGGTGAGGAGGGCGTCTGCCGTCTGAGCGCCCTCCAGCCCTTAGTAACATGCTCCATCTTTAAAGAGCCAGGAGACAGGGACAGGGCCTTGGTACAAGCCCACTCAAGAATAATTAGACTATAGCTCTAGAGACGGAGAGAGCAGCACAGAAGTATAAAATGTTTTGGACAGGAAGCTGTGGAATTATGCTTTGTGATAATCCTCTGGAAAAAAGAACGACCACTTCTGGATGCCTGTACACGGTTTCATTATCGGTTCCCAAACCTTTCTGTGCGGCGTTTGGATGTTTTCCGTGTGTCTGAAAGGCTCGAGCCAAAACAACAGTCAAATAGGGGTATTGCGCTTTTCACTGGTATTTGGTAATCATCTCAAACACGTCTGTGTCTTACACTTCGTCTGTTAGAAAATGCAAAACAAAATATGCACCAGTCTCGCTTCCTGTTATTCGCACAGTTAAGAATAGCCACTGGAGAAGATCCAAGGATTACGCAAACAGAACTCCAGGTGTGATTCGATGGTGTTGCAACATGGTTAGAAGCTCTAAAAAGGCTGTTTTTGTTTTGTTTATTTGGGCGGAACAGGGCATGTTAACCTTTTACCTGCCACCCCCCCTGATCAGGGGGCTGGGGTTAGGGTTAGATTTAGAGTTAGTGGTTGGGGTTATGATTAGGGTTAGGAACATAGACCGTACAAAATAATAGAGGGCATAAGGGCGGGATCTTCACTGTAGACTCGGCCCTCGTGGGGCACGTAGTTCGAACGTAGCCGCACCATTAGCTCCAATGCTAACGGCCTGTCAAGCAAAGCACGGCCCTCATTCTTACAAAAACCAGCCTGGTTTCTTTAATTGTAACTAACCCAGCGCTATCACAGGAGGAATATCTAGCTGTAGAAAGTTTTTAAAAATAAAAACCATGTCTAATGGAAGACTAGCGGCTACATGGAGGTACTACACCAATGGTGACCCCTAGTGTCGTGGTCTCGAAGCAGAGCAGCCAGCGGCCATTGGTTAGAAACAGCAAATGTGATGTAAGTTGTGTTTCATTGACACATATTTTTAGAGACTAGAAGGTCTTGGCTTTCCAATGAGGTATCTCACTGGCATATAGCCTGTAAGCTCTCCTGCCAATGCGCTTTAAGAAGTGGATATGCATAACTGCTAATCCTAAACCTAACCCTAAAATGGCAGGTTACAGGTTAATGAACACACATTGGACTCACACATAAACACACTACACCAGATTGTAGCCATGTGCTAATTTCTAACTATCGTTCCCCACTCGCAGTCTCAAACACACTCTCATTCATCCTAGCCTAGAACATGTAAACTCCACACAGAAAAGGCCTGGGATCAAACCCGGGACCCTCTTGCTGTGAGATGACAGCACTAACTGTTGTACCACCAAAACATGCAAACTAAAACCTCCAGCAAGGTCATCCTGAACATCCTGGCTTGAGATGATACGGGCCCCTGGGAGCTGCACAGCTGTTGCCCAGAGCTCTTGACAGGTTGCTCGGTGGCACTGGTTCAAGTATGAGTTCTGCAGTGTTCCATCTCTCAAACGTTAATGCTAGGACATGTTTAAAATGTGCACTGCGAACTGAATCTTGATTTAAAAAACACAAATCCCGGATATACCCTTCCAAAAAAGTGTCAGCATTCAAAGCAATCCCAGCGTAAACAGTGTACACATCAGATAAGTGGTGGCTCAACTTTTAATTTCTCATTGCTCCCATGTTCCTCATTCAAAACAATAATGTCCCCGTGAGATATCAGTCTGAAGATCACTCCGCTCGCCTCGTTCAGGGGACAAAGCAGTGATTACAGATACAGCAGCTGCTAATCGTGCTGCTTCAGGGACCGGGAGTCTTTGAACACGTCCTTCAGCGCGACAGATATAGACACGCCCCCCCCCCCCCCCCACCCCACCCCACCCCCCACCCCGGAGCCACAACGGGAAGGAAAAAAAAAACTCTGCGCCACCGCTCATCTGTCACCAAAAAAAAAGACTCCAAAAGTTTGTGCTTCGGGACGCTTTGTCACGCCGTCACTCAAAAGATGTTTTAGCTGCTGCCTCTGTCCCAATACTGGATTAAGTAGGCCACCCTACGGTTACGGTTCACGGGCGATCCGTGAATCACTGACGGCCCACTCGTCTGGCATTTGCCCAGGCAAAGTTGGAAGCGACAATTACATTCAACAGCAAGGAAACTGCACCGATGAGGGGTGATGTCACGGAATGGTTGCCGTATTACCGTTGCTCCTTCCTTGGAACGCCAGGGACACCTTAGCCTAATCAGTCAGCCATTCACACTTTCACACATCCAGAACATCACTGTCCTAACTCTGAAGCCTTACTGCGTTGACATTAGGGGTGGGAACCGCTGGGTAGCTCACGATTCGATACGATACGCGAAACATGGCTCACGATAACGATTATCTCACGATACGCCGATACTGCGATAATCGATATATTGCACGGAAATAATCTACGATACATCACGATAAATAAAACAGGCTACTTTTAACCTTTATTTTAAAATTATTCATCATTTACATTTCTTTTCATGTGCTTCGTATCACTTTTATAAATGATCCCTGACTTACACACTGGGTCTATAGATTCATTCTTCATTTACAATTAAACAAACAAGAAACCACAGTCCTATTTAAAAAAGTTATAAATAAACCCCAAATTACTCTTCTTTATAATTATAAAAACTATAATTAAAAGTAATTTATTTGTGTGACAGTGTTCTGACTGAATTCCTGATAATTATTAGCCTCTATTGACTGTGAAAACAGTGGAGCACTGCTGTCTCATTAATATGCATGACATCATCAAAAGTATCGATATCGGAATAAAAAGTATCGGTATCGTATTGTCCCGCAAAATATCGCGATATATCGGGAAATCGATATATTGTCACACTCCTAATTGAAATGGTGTGAATGTTTTTTTCCTCTGATTTGTTGTCTCATGAATTCACTGTCATTACAAAAGACTGTGGGAACGAACCAGCTGATTCCCATGTGCGTGCACGGTCGGTTTAAATTTGTCATTTACAATCAGCGCTGCACGTGATTCTTTTGGGACTCTTCTTTTGGCAAGGTTATGCACAGCTCATGAAAAATGGCTACAATTTTCGCTCCGCTCATTGGATTACCGAAACTGAAATGTGTTTTTCCCGCTCCGTCAGCCTTTACTTGAAACCGCGCGCCGTCTGGCACACACATGATGTCACAGCGCTTTACCCGTGGGTCCTATAATTCTCACGATGAATCCACCATGGGCTTTTATAACCATGGTAATTGTAAAGCCGATACCTACCCGCCGGAGGTATTAAGTGTCGACTCTTGGCTCACAGTGCTCAAGATGGCGACTGGGAGTGCAGTGGGAGCCACACATGATCAGTGGCGTTCCCAGTGACTCAGTGGTACCCGGGTTAAACTCAGTTACGTAAGCTGTAGCCCGGTGACACACGGGACAGGAGCGGCACTAACAGGGCGCGACATCTGTGGGGCTGCAGCGTCCTCGGGCTCCGGAGCTAATGACTTCATCACAGCGTCTATGCACAGCTAACGCATACAACCGGGAGTTTGTTCACACCGATGAAAAGGAGAAAAGCAAATCAGGCAATTTATGTTGTTTTTTTTAGGACGATTCAATTTGTGGTGCACATTTTAAATTCATTCAAAAAAACATTCATATTTAAAAAGGTGCATTATGCAACTTTTTATGTAAAAAAAAACTTTGATATTGAGTGGTGTGCCTTTACTTTTGATCATGGTGGCCTTAACAACGCTTCGGGATCAATGGCTTTGTAGCTTTTCTGATGAAATTGTCCGTCAAGAGAGTAAACCTTCCAAACAATTGATCCTGGAGCGTCCTAGAGACCACTGCGATGGAAAGTAAAGGCGCCGTGCTGACCACTCATACAGACGCTCGGTCAGTACAAGGAAAAAGATCCATGAATATCCATATAAAAAGTAGCATAAGTAAGGACATATGAACTTTGGAGATTTGTAGAGGTCTTAACTACAACTTTAGCCAGTTTTGTACATAATAAGACCCCATGAAGAAAGGTCAAGGTAAGAGCCACAACTGAAACTGAAGTACTAAACTAAACTTGGAATTAACTGGATAAAAAAAAAACACTTTGGATTGCAACCAAAGGAGAACATGTTTAACCCCTTAACTGCCGTCTCCCCTAATCAGGGAGCTAGGGTTAGGGTTAGTTAACCCTAATCAGGATATAATTAGGGTTACGAACGGCAAATGTAACGTAAGTTGTGTTTCACTCACACAGATCTCACACATATTTTTAGAAACTAGAAGGTCTTGGCTTTCAAATGAGGTATCACACTGGCATATAGACTGTAAGCTCTCCGGTCAATACGCTTTGAGACTTGGATGTAAATATTGTTAACCCTAACCCTAAATCCTTAACCCTAACCCTAGGCTGGCAGTTAAGTGGTTAAACAGACTCCGACAAAAGTCTCGGAATAAAATAAAATGAAGCAATTTTAGATTGAGCAAACGATAACGGTCTGGTGACTGGTCAAACATAACAAATTAACCTTCCCTGAAAAACCCACTTTTGCCAAAGACAACTTCAAAATCACCTCTTCCTCCTTTGTAATGCAATGAAACTACAAACACTGTTTTCATACGACATCGCGCCGTGACTCAGACCCGATGCTCCTAATGTGGCCCTGACGTCCTCCGCTCTCTAAAGTTAAGTGCGCTCAAACTTTTGCCCCCCCCCCCCCGCCTTCATGGCACCCCCAGGCTCCCACCGTCCAGCCACTCCGCTTGGTACAGACCCGGTGTCATGATACGCTTGGCTTTGAACATTTCCCCCGCACATAACAGACTGAAAGAAAGTTCAAAAAGGGGAGCAAGAATGTATTAGATGAAATGTGACAGAAGATTTGAACCTGTTGGAGAAAGATAGAAGCAAATGACCCACTTTTTTTTTTGCGCACACAAAAAATGCCCGAGTTAAAAATAGCTGGCTTTATCCGGGAGTGAGGAGTGTATCGAGCATCAGGCAGTTTCCACTTCAAAGTCACACGGGGAAAAGTGCGATGATGAAAACACAGGGCTTAATTTTAGAGCCACGTCCCTGCTATAAATATTTGATAAAGAGACAATAGTTCCCACTGTTCAGGCGCTGAATGGGGAGGAGATGCAGCGGGAGATTAGAGGTATTTTGCTGTCAGCACATTCAATAGAGAGCTTGTTTCGACGTTTAAAAAGTTTTCCGCCCGGCCCATTGAGACTGCCTTCATTTTAACCACGGGGAAACTAAAACGCACATTTCTTCTCACCGACCTTGCATCTATAGTCTATTAATTCGTGTTTGTGGTGCATTGATTAATCATCATCAACAGACTGCGTTATAATGAGCAAGCATTCTCATATTAGTCTTGAAGTCTTCAGATTCAGCAGCTTTTACCAGTCTAGGCTAAATCATGTTTGAACGTCGCGGCAATGAAGCAAAGGGGAAAGACTGAACAGGTGGGAGAGATCAGGACCACGGACAGCTCTTAGAACTTCACACACCGGAGGACGTTCGAGTCTAGAAATGTGAGAAAAGGGCTTTCAATGAAAAGAAAAATCAATGAAATAGTAAATAAAGGGTATCTTATATTATACAATGAATGCAAATAATAATAAAATAAAGTGTTAGCAGTGCAAATTATGTTAGTCCTTATTACACATGAGTTACTTCACAGTAGTTGTGTACAGTCTGGCAAAAAAAAAAAATATTGTGAGGAAAAATATGAATCATTTGTACTTTTTTTTTAATCTAACAATGATTATTTTCCAACAAATTTAACTGTTTCACTTTTTTTTTGCATGACATAACAAATGCAGCGCTACACATGGTTCTTTTGGGACTCTTCCTTTGGCAACGTTATGCAACTATCATGCAAAAATTGATACAATGTCCTCCCTGCACTTTAGATTATTTAACCTGTTTTGGGCTGGATTTTTAGCCTTTACCAGTGAGAACACACCATCTGGGCACATACTGTATGTGCTGCTGATACCTTACAAACTTTTAAAACTATTTTTTTACTCTCTATTTTTATATCGTTTAGTTTAGTTTATTCGTTTATCTGAGCAGTAAACATTCTGCTCAAAAGGAGTGGGCTGAAGCAAGAGCTTATAAGCGCCCACCCCCAAAATCAATACAACAACATTTCTCATTTCACAGGGACTATAGTGGAACAAAAAAAGGAAAAAAACAATGAAACAGCAAAAATAAAAAAAAGATTATAAACACCTGCAGCTTCTGATCATGGCTGAAATGACCATTTACAAGATAGCATTTACATAAAGACATTACATGACAGAAACTCATGTACTGTAAACATTCCCCAAGAAGGAGTAATACTGATTAAGAAACAACAATGATAATGCTACATAAGGAACCGTGTCAGTCGCACGACCTCTGCAGCATAAACACCCGTTTATAAAAGAACTTTATCCTATTTCAAAGTGGCTTTTTTAACACAAACCAAATTACAAAGCATTGTTTGAAATGTTCATATAGAAAACAGAAGCACAACTACAGCAACGGTCTCGTTTCATGTACGATCTTTAGTACAAAGCAAGTAACAAAAGCCAACCCTTAATATATGAATATAATATATTTCATCATGTAACCAATGCCAAACTTTGGTAACATTACCGAAAGTTTTTATGTTATAAAGGCACGTTACTATGCAGTACATATTATACTTCGTGATCTTGCTACTTCCCAGTTGACATTACCATCCTCAGTATAATGTTAATTTGTGTACAATGTTCCTCTTTTTTTTCCATGTACAATGTATGATGTAAGCCCTACATAGTGTAATGCATTAAAAAGCCAGGGTTTATGTTGTGCCTTTTTGCTTATCCTTGTATGTGAAGCACTTGGGGTACCTGGCGTCGTTGTAAATGTGCTATACAAATAAAGTTGACATTGACAGAAGAAAAAAATCCTCACAGGTTGTTAAAAACTACAAATAAGAGACAAATTGTTGAACCCAAGAACGTATTTCAACACATTTTCTACATAAGTGCTGGTTTTAAACTACTCAGAGTGAGCGGGAAAGAACTTTCCATCCATCCATTTTCTTCCGCTTTATCCGGGGCCGGGTCGCGGGGGCAGCAGTCTCAGCAGAGATGCCCAGACTTCCCGATCCACGCACACAGGCGACACCAGGCCAGCTCGGAGACATAGTCCCACCAGTGTGTCCTGGGCCTTCCACGAGGCCTCCTCCCAATAGGACATGCCTGGAGCACCTCCCGAGGGAGGGGCGACCAGGAGGCATTCGGAACAGCCACCTCAGCTGGAAGGAGCAGCGACTCCAGTCCGAGCTCCTCCCGGGTAACTGAGCTCCTCACCCGATCTCGGAGGGTGCGCCCAGCCACCCTGCGAAGGAACCTCATTTCGGCCGCTTGTATTCGCGATCTTGTCCTTTCGGTCATTCCCCAAATCTCGTGACCATAGGTGAGGGTGGGAACGTAGATCGATCGGTAAATCGAGAGCTTTGCCTCAGACTCGGCTCCTTCTTCACCACAACAGTCCGATACAGCGACCGCATCACTGCTGACGCCGCACCGATCCGTCTGTCGATCTCACGCTCCATCCGTCCCTCACTCGTGAACACGACCCCAAAATACTTGAACTCCTCCACTTGGGGCAAGGACTCCCCACCGACCTGAACGAACTTTTGCTATACACCACATTTGGCGCAGCTTTGATTACAGTCTGGATGTGCGTTTTCATCTTGGTCCAGTGGAGGAGGCGCTCGGGTGTCGCTGGGTCAGCGTTTCAGGACAGTAAAAAGTGACTGCAGAGCATTAGCGTGAAACAAAGCGGCTCCTTCGTTCACCTTCATGGGTGCTCTGAAGGAGGTCTGATGTTTTTTTTTTAAAGGCATAAGGCAGAGGGTGAAACCGCAGCAGATGCTCACAGTGTCGTGAGACTCTGTAGAAAATGACTGTGAGCCGGTGATGCATATGCAGATTACATTAATGCACAGCAGCAGTAATTCACTACTTTGCATTCGTATTCGCTAAACAGTATTTAAGAAGTGCCGACTGGACAAAACATCTGGTACGTAAAGGAACTCAACTCATAAATGAATTAGCTATGGGATTTGCAGAAGACTTTCAAATTGAAGCAAAGAAAAGGATTTTTAACCACTAAACCTCGTGGTAAATAAAGCTAAAATGTGCAATAATTACATTCCTTCCAAACGACCAACATTCAGCCAAAATGGGAAGGGGATTCGAGGTACATCAGTAATTGACCATTTACTAAACTATGACAATCTAAATGCACCAGAAACTCACATATCTAATAAGTGCAAGGTCTTCGAGTACAAAGTGAAGGCGAAATTGAATTCCACAGGTGACTCTTCATCCTTGCAGTGACCTCCATCTTTGTATCGTGTTGTGAGTGACTGGGAGCTTCCTTTGACGGGTTTCTGCTCGAGTGCTCAGACCTAATGGCCCTGGTTTATGGAGCTCCTCTGTGCAGCCCGACTCGCATGAGAGAAGAGGACACTATTCCCACGGAATCACAATTACAAACGTCCAAGTGTCAAGGTAAGCAGCCAATTCAAAAAGCAGTGCCCTTTTTAAACATGTTTCCAGACAACATTATGAAATACAATCATTATTTTAATATAGCAGTTTTCTATGTCTATTATTCACACAAAACCATTGGAGTGAAACATCCACAACCAGCATGAGCTACTGCTGCCGTGACAACTGCGTTTTGTGTGTCAGGAAAGAATCTTACAGTGTTGGTATTCAAACAACATTTTAAACTGAAGGCTTTATATCGGAAGAGTTCATTTGCAAAAGCAGCTTGAGAATCGTTGTGGATATTTGTGCTCTACAGATGGCACTTGTGAAACTAAAGTTGTGTAAATTTGATTAAGCGATAGCGACTTTATATTGTCATGACGCTGAAACAGACCTGGTGACGGAAAACACTGAGAAACTTACACGTACACGTTGAGTTTTTTCAATGGCGCGGATCTGTTTTTGCAAATGAACTCTTCTGTGTGTGGTTTTCCTGTCTTCACAAATGCTTTAAACATCCTATTTCACTTAAACATAATTTCATGACTTCCAATGAGCAAAACAGTCAAGATAATGTAAACCAGCGGATCACAAAGTGTGGGGTCGCCGTGCACTGCAGTTGGGGTCACAAGATGATTTTTTTTTTTACGGAAAACATATTTGAGTGAAATTGAGCCAAATATCAAAATACAGTTTCCAAACTAACATCTTTAAACCAGATTTTGAATGTGTTGCACCTTAAATTACATTTTACAGAAGGGGGTCCCATTTGAGACCTACATATTTCTTCTTCTGAGACACTGAAGAGGCACCAAGAGCCCCCCCACACCTGCAGCACAGTGTAGATGTCACAAGAGGCGCTACAGGAAACAAATAAAGGGACAAACGAGGAGGTATCCGGGCGAGACTCACAGCTAAACCACACATGCCTTCTATTGTTCTGGCTAATGGACGTGCTAAGCTCTTCACAGAAGATGGTGAAAGACTGTTGTGGAGCGAAGGGGGCGGAGGGAGCTGCGCAGGAGGAAGAGGAAGGAGGGGTGGAGAAGTCCAGTGCAGGACACCACGCTCTGAAACAGGGACAAACCCAGGAGGCGCTGCACCGTTTCAGAGGATCAGAGGAGCACTGAAAGCAGCCAGCCAGGTTTCCTCCAGGTGCTACAGTTTCCTCTACCTCCAAAAACATGGTGCTCAGGTTGGCCCACAGTGGCAGCGCGGCTAAGTTGCAGTGGCTCAGGACTAACACCTGAACACTATTTTGTTGTACGCTTGTACTATGACAAATTAAGCACTTACTTACTTATTTAAGAAGGGAACTGTATGTAAAATATTATGCTCGATGTTAGTTTGTTTTAGCTAGAGAATGAAAACAAAGATCTTTCATGAGTCTTCCTTCATGAGTAGAAGAGTACTATGGTGGAAGTTATATTCTACAACCAATTATTTTAGGATGCCTATTAACCCCTGATGATCCATTATCAACACTTAACTAGTAGCCTATTCATCAAATGGAAGTCCTCACTTGCCCACATATCGCTCCCATGATCCCTACAGGAGCTGCTCCACAATCATTCAGGAGGCCATTTTCAAAAGCACATACAGAGCAGCGCACGTTGAGCTGTGATCGTGCGATCCATGTTTCTATTTTTACTTCCTGCTTTTATCACCATATATCAGCCGAGTGGGACATCAAACATGGCTACCGGTCCATCCAAGGGACTCTTACGCAACACGGCCTTTCTCCTGACATTTCCTACGTGGAGTGTCACCGTAATCCAATTCTCGTCTCGTGAGCTCGCCGTACCAGTCATCACATAGAGCATAATCCAGTTGCAACACTTTTTTTCTTCTTCTTCTTGTAAAGTCACTTGTAGGTTAAGCGATCCGGGGCGGGATTAGTATTGTGTGAAAGGGAGCGTGGAGAGGGATGAAGGGGGAGATGAGACGTGAAGAGGGCGACCTAAGCCAAAGGGGTAAACCCAGCCTCCGACGCCGGGGAAGATGGAGGTCAGCAGACAAGCACAGTTTACATAGAATAGCTAAATAATAGTCTTCAGGAGAAATGCTTAACAAAAGATCAAGATAAACGTCGATAGTAAAGTAATAAAGTATTTTCTGTAGAACATGTGAAGTACTCAAGAATAAAGATCCAGTTCAGTTCCAACAAGTGTTATAAATGTAACTTCTGTAAGTACACCTGTAAAATACCATCTACTTTTCTAAAGCGTGCCTCATGGTTTTGTAAATGGGACCGAATATGCTGCAAACTGCAAACGTTTTGTAGTAGCGGAGAGTAAAAGTAAAAGGTTCCCAATAAAGATACTACTCCCACTGTACTTGAGTAAATGTGCTTTGTTACTGACCACCTTTGCATCATGAGTGGGACGTGATGAATAGATACATATGGCGGCTGTAATTTGGCGATACCGCTGATGAAGGACGCCTAGACGCTGCTGGTGGGTAAAAGGAAATCCTAGAAGTTGAGGAGGCTTTTGATTATGCTGCAGCGGCGGTGGATATGAGGCACGAGGTAATGTAATGGGAGAGACTTTCGGATTGTTGCGAGTATAATCCCGGCCACATGTGCTCCAATGCAGACAGAAAAGAGTGCTTCGAATGAGAGCATGAGAGTCTGCATGTTAGATATTATTATTATTATTATTATTATTATTATAAAGTGTGCCGAAGCAAAAGGTAACTGTAGACCCAAGGCATACATAGGTAATCACTCATATCGGTCATGCAAAAGGACAGAACATTTCAGACCAACTTTTACTCACACGTAACAGTATTTTAAGTCCATAGACGCGTTATTCCAATAGAGTGCGAGTCAAAACGTCTCATCCCGTTTCTTTGCCGAGGTTGCGTTTGCATGTTGGAAATGAAATTAACCAAACAAACTGTGAGGCGCAGGTGTCGGCCAAAGGCAATGTTCAATATTTGCTCAATCTGTCAAGTCCAAAGGAATAATACCACAGCTTCAGTTTCTCCGCACATCGCAGTGATGGATGTCAAACTGATGCTTCAGAGTATACGCCTACAGTATATAAAATACTAAGACTAAAATGTGTTACTTGTCAGAGCTCAACGAAGAATTGTTTAGCGACCCTCCACAAACTAATTCAACTCACAAAGAAAGGGGTCTTTACAGATGGAAAACAAAAATAATAATAGGCCACGTCAGAATAAAGCGCTTCTACGCTTCACCGATACATTTCGTGGACGTGCAGCAATAGTTTTATCTTCAGGCAGACCTGGTGAGTTTCAGCTGCCACATCAAAATTCAATATGCCTCTCCGGGAGTCCTGTCAGTGTCTGGGAGACGTCCCCGCTGCAGACAGGCTCATGATAACACTCACACATGTACATAGGTTGACCTATTTGGGGAGTTTTCACTTATATGATGACGATGATGATGATGATATTAACTCAGCCACTGTTCAAACATTAATACTGTGTCATATGGGACAGTGTTTCTTGGAGAAGTAACAAAGGACAGATTTCTACAGTATAGACTAAAGCAAACACGTTCTCCTCGAAACGGACAGCCTGAAGTTTCATGATCAATCCAATCACTTGTTCAGAGATCGGACCTGAGATCGGACCTGAGATCGGACCTGAGATCGGACCTGAGATCGGAGTCTGACGATTCCTGTTTGATACGATCTCAATTTAACCTCTTAGCCTTAACCAAGCACATTTTTTTCCAGTTCGGCTTCACCCAAGAGCATCAGTATAACGCCTCATTTGAAAGCTAAGGCCTACAAAACTGATCGTAGCTCTTTTTGCCGCTGCGCTTTTGTCACATTTTTGTGTTTTTGTTGCTTTTTCATTTTTGTGGTTGCATTTTTGTCGTGGTTTTTTTTGTCACTTCTTTTGTTCCGGGTTTTTGTCACCTTTTTGTCGTATTATTGTTGCTGTGCCTGCACGCTTCTGTCGCTCTTTCGTTGCGTTTTTGTCACTTTGCTTTTTCATCCACGCTTTCATTGCTATTTTGACGCTCTTTTTTCCCCCCCAAGAAGCTTTTAGATTCGGGTAATGCCGAACAGGAGAAAACTGTGCTCAGCTCAGGTGGGGATTAAGAGGTTAACATAAAAAGCAATACAATAATCATTATATTTTAGCTCACAGAACGTTTCACACCAAGTACCACCTCAAATCAAATACGTTGTTTCTTTATAAATCCCAACAGTTGTTGCGTCACAGGGATTAGAAGTATTTGATCCAGTACCACCAAGCCTAGATCAAACTCAAATCAGAATAAAAACAGGCCCCAAAAGGTCTCATCGTGTTTCCGTTAAAGTGCATATGACACATTAGACACAATTTTTGCAAAAACATAGTTAACACGAGTATAATTCAGATTTTGCTAAAGATTGTACCCATTTTTGTGATTACAGTTTCACTTCCTTACTGGAAGTGACATAGGAGAATGTAAAGCATTTTAAACTGTTGTTGTGCCACCATGTTAACTCAATGGGAAATGAGTCAAACTGCTCCGGAACGTTACCTCCCCCTATGTCACTTCCTGTCAGCAGCTTAAAAATTCTAATTCTGCCCAATATTTCTCCATTAAAATTGCGGCTTCACCGAAATAAAATGATAATTATGCAGCTGATGTTATCCTCCTAAATAAGCCATATTTTCAAAAGCATTAAAACCTTTCATATATGCACTTTAAGTCCTTGTATGACTAAACCATGTCTTAACCATACACGTCTTATTAAAAATGAAATGAAACACAAATGTTGGGGATGCCATCACACCTCATTGACATTCGCTTCAACCCGACAGGCTTAGCAACAGGACGGACAGGTAGGTCTGGTGCTCACAGCTCCACTAAGCCTGAACGACACCATTCCATTCATTCCTGCTGCAGTTCACTCACACAGCACACACGGGGGGTCTGGGACATGCGAAAACGCAGCCGGCACGAGACTCCCACGCGCCCCCCCTCCCCACACCCACACACACGCACACGCACACGTACTGTACCTCTCATTGGATTTTGCACCCACTGGATACCCCCGACCAGGTGAGGAGACTGCCCCAGCATCTTCAGGGTGTGCTCTCGGTCTCAACCTCAACTGTCCAAGAAGCGCCAACTATTCCCCAGTCACTGATTCTTCTTCTGCCCCCGGTTACGCATGATGACACCACCTGCTGCGTGTCGATGCGAGCGGCGCGGCTGTCTGTCCACGGACGCTTAGCTCGTCCCGGTCAATAAAGCGTCTGGAGAACACGCAGTGGCCCGCTGGCGAAATGAAAACAGTCTCAAACCTGTTACGCACGCGACGACAATACGGCACATAGAGTCTGCGCATCGGGCACGGTGCATAGGCGTGACAGTTCAACATGTTATTGTTGCCTGGGCCATACGAGCCGGCAGCGCGCGAGATGCAGGCACAACAACTGCTGAGCCGACTGACCAGTGCAGCGAATGAACCCCAATAATAAAAAATAAAAAAAACTACAAGGTCCAGTAATAAAGCTTAGAAACCCACCGTATGTTAGAAAGCACGGGGGGGTGGGGGGGTCCTCTTACCTTGGACTGCCATGGTGCTAGTCCGCGCAGGCGAGCATCGCGGGAGCAGACTGGGAGAGGGCGGAATGCAAAAAGTCAGCGCTCTCGCATTTGTGCCTTGTTGTTTGGCGTGTTCTCATCACTTTACCCGGTATTAAAGCGAGCCGGGGAGAGCGCGCAGCAGCTGAGGCGCCGCGGAGGACTCTGGGAAATGGAGTCCGCTTGGGAATGCATCGTCGACGAGTACGTGTTAAATGGTCAAAACACAATGTTTTATCCGGTTTTGTGTTTGAACCTCTTAACACGCGCATGAACCGAGCATATTTGTCAGCAGATTGGCCTTACCAAATGAAAGCTTCTTGAAAAAAGTGAAGAAAAAAAAAAAAACGCAAAATGTGGAAAAAAAAAAAGTGCTTGGTTAAGGCGGGGGTTAAGAAGTGATTTTATGATGCAAATTAATATAGTGTAACTATGTGTTTTTTTTAGGCATAACATAATTAGTCAAAAATGGCAACAACAAAAAAACAAATGAAGGTGGCCTTCTGTACCAGCTGCAGACATTTTCCTCAGGGTTAGGGTGCATTCATCGAAGGCTTGATCTAAGAACTGTCATGGAGGGGGGGAACTGTCCCTTTCTGTAGGAATCAGGGGACACGCTGAAACATGAGGTATAGGCACCCAGTAAATAAATTCACAATGAACTGAAGTACTATAGCTTTTGTCAGGAGAGCTGCTCTGGTCTGGCTGCAGTGACACTAACCATACCTGTCCCTGTCTCTAGAGGGCAGCAGCGAGTCATCTTGGCATCTTGGAAGGCCGGTGTTAGGGATCAACGTGGGCGGGATTAATTCGGGTTTGTTTATCGGCGTGTCGCAGGACAGTCCTATAAAGACTCAAGGGCACCTCCTTATAAGTCCATTAGATGGCGCCATACACCTCAATAGGCTCACCTCAAGCAGATACACTTTCACGTACGCTACAATAAAGGACATTTGAATAACAGACGGCTTTAATATTAGGTAATAATTACTAAATTGTGAAAAAACATTATAAAAAATGTCCAGGAAAAATCTAAGTTACCTATGTAACTATAGTTCTACGAAAGGTGTGCGCCGCCCTTAGGCTGCGCTATTGCATATCTCTCGGAAGCGCCAGCTTCCCGCCCTGAGAGGATCAAAGAACTGACCGCTCCAATCATCCTAGGGGGTCCATAACCCCTGTGCCCTATAAAAGGGGGACTCTCCCTTCAATCGTCTCCTTTGAACTCAGCCATCGAAGAGAGGTCGTGCCTGCTGGGCCCGTAGCTAAGGGCGGCGCACACCTTTCGTAGAACTATAGTTACATAGGTAACTTAGATTTCTACGTCAATGGTGTGCTTGCCCTTAGGCTGCGCTATTGCATAAAGCAACGCGCAGCCGTGGCCGACCAATGTACTCCCAGCAGGCATGGACTCGCACGATTGGAGCGGGCCCGGGGCAACGCCATGCGTCCCAGGGAGCGGCTAAACGCTCACTAGGTAGCAGGGGCCCACGGGCAGAGTAAGGGGCAACCAATAGCCGTTAACAACGCCAGCGGTTCTCACCCAGACAAAAAACCAATGGGGGACGTCCGCACTAGCCGCCTCTCCCAAGAGCGCTAGTGCAGACCCACCCTTGATAACGAGGGTGCCCAAAGCCGCCTCTCCCAAGAGCGCCGGTCACCCGAAGAATAAGAGTGTACGTCCAGTTCGGCCAGGCCGCCTCTCCCAAGAGCGCCTGAAGCACCGAACCAAACCAAACCAGGTCATCCCTTCCCGGACCCACCCTGGGCTCGGGGGGGGATTCACGACCGTCCACCACCCAAAACAATGTGGGCAACTGAACCCGCAGCAACGTCCTGCAGATAAGACTGCACAAACGTTGAAGAGGACGACCAAGAGGCTGCCATGCAGACCTCCTCAATCGAAGCGCCACGGAGTAGTGCCGTAGAAGCCGCCACTCCACGTGTGGAGTGAGCCCTGACCGCTGTCAGCGGAGGGAGTCCTTGTGCCTCATATGCAGTGCGGATGGCAAGGCATATCCAGTGGGCCAAACGTTGAGAGGACAATGGGGCACCCTTGTTCCTTACCCCAAAGCCCACGAACAACTGATCGGAGCGTCTGAAATTGGCAGTCCGTTCAAGATAGTGACGTACCGCCCTGATCGGGCAAAGGCGGTGTCGTCGTTCATCCCCCACCGACGCATGCGGAGGGGGAAAGAAGGGTCTAATTCTGATCACCCTCGACCTCAAGGCGGATGTAATGACCTTCGGCTGAAAAGCCGGGTTGGGCCAGAGTTCCATCAACCCATCACCCTCAGGCAGGGACATGCAGGAGGGGTGCACAGAGAGCGCACAGAGATCACCCATCCTCTTAGCCGACGTAAAGGCTAACAGGATCGCAGTCTTGTAGGACAGACAATCCATCCCTGCCTGGCGAATGGGTTCAAATGGGGGTCCCGAAAGGCCCTCCAGTACAATCTGAAGGTCCCAGTTTGGGACCGGGCGGCGCACGGGCGGTCTAAGCCTACGAACGCCCTGGAGGAACCGCTTCACCAAAGGGTGACTGCGAGCAGTGTGAACTCCGAACCCCACATGCCCAGTAACAATGGCCGCTGCAAAAACCCCTAGGGTCGCAGCGGCCCTCCCTTTCTCCAGTAATCCCTGGAGAAAATTGAGTATGTCCTGTATGGAACAGGATATAGGGTCTAGGTTCCTCTCTGAACACCAGTCAGAGAAAAGGCGCCAACGGACCCTGTACGCTCTGGTTGTAGACGGGGCCCGAGCACCCTGAATTGTGGCAACAACTGAGGGGGGGAGGCCAAAGTTCAGCAACTTCCCCCTTTCAGCCTCCAGACCACCAGCCTGCGTCCCAGTATCGGGCGCGACAGAAGAGCTCCCCCTGCCTGAGTCAAGGCGTCCGGTCTGTCCGGGAGGGGCCACGGATCCCCTTGTGCCATGGACACCACGTCGGGGTACCACCTGGCACTCGGACTGTCTGGGGCTATGAGCAGGATGAGTGCGCCCTCTGACCTCACTCTGTGGAGCAGAGGCGCAATGAGGCGCAGGGGAGGAAACGCGTAAAGCAGGCCGGACGGCCATGGTCGATGAGCCATGGCATCCACGCCGAGAGGAGGCCCGTCTGTTGACCTGAGCGAGAACCAAAGTGGGCACTGTGCGTTCTCTGCATTGGCGAAAAGGTCGGCCACCGGTCTGCCGAACCGGAGCCACACCTCCGCCGCGACCTCGGGCGCCAGGCCCCATTCGTCCCGTAAGGCGCCCCCTCTGGACATCCTGTCCGCGCCGACATTGCGGGCTCCGGGAATGTGGCGCGCTTTCAGAGAGGCTAGGTGAGTGCTTGCCCAGTTGAGCACCTCCGCTGCCAACCTGTGCAGAGCGGGTGACCTGGTCCCCCCCTGCCTGTTCAGGTAGGCCACCACTGTGGTGTTGTCTGACCGAACCAAGACGTGGTGACCCCATAGATGAGCAGCAAAGTGTAGGAGGACTTTCTGCACCGCTTCCATCTCTAGGAGGTTGATGTGTCTCGGAGGCGGGGGCCAAACACCGCTCGCCGTGAGATGGCCCATTACACCGCCCCAACCGGTCAGGGAGGCGTCCGTGAACACCTCTGTGTAATGGAGCACGTGGCCCATTGGGACCCCCTGACGGAGGCGCTCCGGGTCCAACCAGAATTCTACGTCGGACCTTGCGGCGGGGGACAACCGTGCCGACCTCACGTCCGTCCCTCTGCGGGACTCGAGGCGTGAGAACCAGCGTTGGAGACCTCTCATGTGCAGCAGCCCCAGTCGAACCACTGGGTGGGCTGACGCCATCATGCCGAGCAGGGAGCGGATTTGTCGCGGTGCAACCCACGGGCCATCCAACACCCGCTGTCCCAGATCCAGAATCACTGACTGCCTTTCCAGGGAGAGGGAGGCCCTCATGTCCCTGGAGTTCAAGCGTAGACCCAAATAGCCCAAATCTTGGGTCGGAGACAGTCGACTTTTCTCCTGATTTACGACCAGTCCCAGCCGAGAAATGTGCCTCAGCACCTCGGCCGTATGGGCTTCGGCCTCTTGTGGGGAGGAGGCCAGAATAAGCCAATCGTCGATATAAGTCAGGATTCTGAGACCTCGACGACGAAGCGGTTCTAGCGCTGCCTCCACACACTTGGAGAAGGTGCGTGGAGCCAGGGAGTAGCCAAATGGGAGGCGGCAATACTCGTAGCATTTGTCCCCGACTGCGAACCGGAGAAACTTCCTGTGCGCTGGGGCAATGGGGATGTGGAAGTATGCGTCCATGAGATCCACTGAAGTCATCCAATCTCCGGGTCTGACGCATTGCAGCAGCTGCTGCACCGTGAGCATGCGGAAAGGCCTCTTCACAATGCAGTGATTGAGAACCCGCAGGTCCAGAATGGGCCGCACACCGCCGCTCTTTTTGGGAACGAGGAAATACGGGGAGTAAAACCCCGTCCTCGCTCTGATTGGGTCCACCTCTGCTATGGCACCGCGCTGTAGTAGAGAAACCACTTCCCTTGTGAGCGCGGCGCTCTCGGCTGAGTTGCGTAACCTCGTCTTGAGGATACCGCGAAAGCCTGGAGGTCTCCGGGAGAATTGTAGGGCGTATCCCCTTCTGAGCATCCTGTCCAACCAGGGAGCTCCGAGAAGCCCTGCGCTTTCCCAGATTTGGTAAAACTCTGTCAAGGGTCGTACCACGACACTGAATAAGAGCGGGGAAACGGGCCCGCCCACCGGCTCCGCTCTCGGCAGTGCGCCGCGGCGTGGGGGGCCCTGCTCGAAAGGGCAGACGCTCCCGGGAGAGAGCAGACTCATCGGTCGAGAGAGGAGTGCGCTCAGATCTACGCCGCTTGGCGGGGATTCCCAGCGGGGGCGATTGAGAGCGTGGGGGGAGTGTACGGGAAGAGGTTCTACCTACTGACCTACACCGTTGCCCCGCGGCTTTTAGAAAAACAGACTGACGAGCTGTAAAAGCATGGGGCAATGAAGTGCTTGACAAACTGTCATAACGCCGTTTCTCTCTCCCACACCTCAGTGGCAGAGAGTTAGAGCGCGGAGCAGGGCACTGAGCAGCGGCAGCAGAGCCAATCACAGGCCTGCTCCTACTCGAGCCACCTTTCTCCCCCAGGTCCGTTGTCTTAGAGACAGTCGACCAATCACCGTCGAGGAACCGTACATTAGGTCTGGACCTCGCCGTCATAGCAGCATTAAGCTTACATTGACTCATGTAAGACGGTGCGCTCGCTGTAAACACAGCAGAAGTGTCATGGGGAGTGGCTCGTGCACGCGCTCGAGTGCGAGAGTCAGAGCGTGTTTCGCACACGGCCTTGACAGGCAGCAGAGTGGAGTGACAACGAGAGTTCAGCGGAGCCTCCTGAGCCTCGCTGACTTTAACCACTTTCCCACTCCGAGTGGCAATAGGCAAACTCGTAATGCTTTCAGCATGAAAGGAATACGAAGCAGGCTCTTTAGTGGAGTAACGGGCCGAGCGGCCTTTATTCACATTTTTAACCCCCCCTCTTCCTGCTCCTCTCCTGGAGCCCGGAGCGGGACGGCGGTCACGTCTCGGGCTGGGATCATCGCTGCGCTGACGATCCGGACCCTGGGGGCGTCGAGGAGCTGCACGCGAAGAGGAGGCGGGGCCACAGCGAGGAGGAGATCTGCCTCGTCCACCTCGATCCAAGCGCCGTCGTGAAGAGCCCTGTTCGCGCTGAGGGCGAAAATGCCGGGCCAACTGCGCTGAAGCTTTGGCGGCGGTCTCCAGGCGATCCACCATAGCCTGAATGCCGGGTCCAAAGAGGGAGGACTGGTCGAGTGGCAGGCTGAGCAGACTGCGTTTATCAGCCTCCTTTAACGTGGACAACCCCAGCCAAAGATGGCGGCAGCCGACCTGCGCAGCGCACATGGTCCGACCACCGTCGAGGGCAAGGGCTTGCGACATGCGAGCGAAGGTCGCCGTGGTGGTTTCAGCTTCCACAATCTCATCATGAGAAAGCTGGTCACGGCCGCGGACCAGTTTGTCCAGAGAGGCGGTGAGCAAGGCCATATTGTTTGCTAGCGCCACGACCTGTGCAGCGTTAGCATAACAGCGGTTAAGGATGGAGGCGGTGAACCTATCCCGCTCTGAGGGAAGGTCCACTCTACCGCCGGGCCAGAGAGAAGAGGACGGGAGCAGGGACATTCTTATCCCGTCCTCGATGGTGGGGACGCCTTTCGGTTGACTCCAACCCTCCACCGTAGCGTACACACCGTACGCGAGGGCCGGTGTACGGGCGGAGTAGGGACGTTCCCAGTCACGCCTGGCGTAGTGGAGGAGCGAGTCCACGCGAGGGGCTACCACCACCGGGCGCTGCCTGTCGCGGGCGTTCCCAAACAGGTCGCGGAACAGGTCCGACGCTGGGGCTGGAGGTTGAGGAGGCATCTTCAGCTCCATTCGGGCCGCAGCAGAAGCGATGAGGCCGGGGAGGCGATCCATGGGATAGCGCTCACGGGGCTGCACATCCTCAGTGAAGATGGAGAGCGCATCTTCATCGAACAGGCGTTGCTCATCGTTTTCATCGCCAGCAGCCCAATCCCTTCTAGGAGCGGGCGAAGGCGGCGGGCTCCTCTCCTGCATCGGGGAAGCAGGAGGCGGGCTCCGCTCCCGCACAGGGGGAACTGGAGCCAGGGAGTCACTCGAAGCATCCGAGTCCTGATCGGATATCTCCGGGGAGGCAGGAGCCAGAAAGGCGCGACGCCGCTCGCGCTCCTCCCGGGGGAGCGCGAGGCAGGCGGCGCAGTCTTCAGCGGAGTGGCGCCGGCCCAGGCACAAGAAGCAGCGGACGTGCTGATCCTGAGCGAGGAGCGGCGCCGCGCAGGAACCGCACACCCGTAGCTTGACGCCGGAGGGCGACGGGGTTTCAAGCGCTGGAGTGCGGTGAGTCATTTTTCTTCTTCCTTCTTGTTCAGATCCAGATCTCAGAGTAAGCTGAGAGAAAAAGGAGACGATTGAAGGGAGAGTCCCCCTTTTATAGGGCACAGGGGTTATGGACCCCCTAGGATGATTGGAGCGGTCAGTTCTTTGATCCTCTCAGGGCGGGAAGCTGGCGCTTCCGAGAGATATGCAATAGCGCAGCCTAAGGGCAAGCACACCATTGACGTAGAATATAATAAACAGCAAATGAATAAAACCATGGAGGCAAAAACACACGGGGGATCGAACCACCAACCTCCTGTGCACGAGACCACCCACTCTACCAGCTACGCCACCACTCGTTGAAGATGTTTTACTCTGGCCCCATATAAAATCCCTTCAAATTAAAACACGAGCCCTTGTTCGTTCAAGTTACCGGGGGAAATGTCCATACAGTGACAATATCTCCCGAGCCTCAGTTTCAGGACAAATTATTGACATAAAAAAAAAAAGTTTCAAAAGCATAACCAGAAACGTCATCAGTTCACAATTCAGAAGTTCACTGTGGACCTGCATGTGTTGAATGGATGTCAGTAAAGTGCGCTGCACCAAGTGAAACATGTTGAGGAATGGATAAGTCCTCACTAGATAATACAGTATGTTGAACCTGTGCCATTGAAACACTGTATGCGTGTGCCTTCTTTGGTCATACACATGCTATCAGTTACTGTCACTGCCATATGGTTTAGCTTATTCTCAGAATAAACTGACTTACTTCATGGCTTGTCTTGAAGATATACAGTGGGCCACAATAATCCCCTACTTATACCATACAGTGTAACACAATGCAAAGACATCATTTCATTCCGTATTCCTTTATTGTGTTCACGTCATTCAACATAAGTAAATAGTACGAACAGTGAGAGAGAACAATCACATTATTTGGAGGCGCACTATAGCCTACAGGTAGACACGAATGCCAATGCTTTAGCTCGATACCCACGAATCAGTCTGCATTCAAAGGTAAAGGTAAACATTAGCCAAAGTAAAGTTCCAACTCAGGTTAGCCATAGCACAATTAATGAAACAGCCACGACAGCGATACCAAACAATGCTACACCTCAGGAAAAGTTACACCGCAGTCAACACACCTTACTTTTAATACTTTCCATTTGGCGAAAAAAAAAAATCACAGGATAACAGATGAGATTAAAAATATACTTTCGGCTCGTATCTCCATGGGGCTTGGGGGAGGTGAGGTTAGCTGTGTCCATGCCTGTCCACAATGTCTGTCGGACGTCCCGTGAACAATAAAGAACAATGAAATCGCTGTCTTTTCCTCGTCTTATCCACTAAATCGGGAAATCAATGGTAATAAAGCAGTATCAATATGAGTATAATTGCAACGTATATGACGGCAGACATCTAGGCCTATTTTGATGCCTGAGAAATCTGAAACTATCTGAAACAATATTATGGACAGGCATTGACTCAGCCACCTACACCCCTACTCTACCTCTACCCCCACCTGTACCCCTTTGAGGGTGAGAGGGGTACAGGTGGGGTAGAGGTAGAGTAGGGGTGTAGGTGGCTGAGTCAATGCCTGTCCATAATATTGTTTCAGATCATGTTTCAAATTCATCAGGCATCAGAATAGGCCTATATGTCTGCCATCATACAGTGCGATTATATACTCATATTAATACAAATTTACAACCATTGCTTTCCCGATTAAGATGCGAAAAAGTGATTTAATTGTCATTAATTGTTCACTGGACGTCCGAAAGGTGCATTGTTGTCAGGCATGGACACAGCTAACCTCACCTCCCCCAAGCCCCATGGAGATACGAGCCGAAAGTATATTTTTAATCTCATCTGTTATCCTGTGATTTTTTTTTTTCGCCAAATGGAAAGTATTAAAAGTAAGGTGTGTTGACTGCGGTGTAACTTTTCCTGAGGTGTAGCATTGTTTGGTATCGCTGTCGTGGCTGTTTCATTAATTGTGCTATGGCTAACCTGAGTTGGAACTTTACTTTGGCTAATAATGTTCACCTTTACCTTTGAATGCAAAGTGATTCGTGGGTGTCGAGCTAAAGCATTGGCATTCGTGTCTACCTGTAGGCTATAGTGCGCCTCAAAATAATGTGATTGTTCTCTCTCACTGTTCGTACTATTTACTTATGTTGAATGACGTGAACACAATAAAGGAATACGGAATGAAATGATGTCTTTGCATTGTGTTACACTGTATGGTATAAGTAGGGGATTATTGTGGCCCACTGTATATCTTCAAGACAAGCCATGAAGTAAGTCAGTTTATTCTGAGAATAAGCTAAACCATATGGCAGTGACAGTAACTGATAGCATGTGTATGACCAAAGAAGGCACACGCATACAGTGTTTCAATGGCACAGGTTCAACATACTGTATTATCTAGTGAGGACTTATCCATTCCTCAACATGTTTCACTTGGTGCAGCGCACTTTACTGACATCCATTCAACACATGCAGCTCCACAGTGAACTCCTGAATTGTGAACTGATGACGTTTCTGGTTATGCTTTTGAAACTTTTTTTTTTTATGTCAATAATTTGTCCTGAAACTGAGGCTCGGGAGATATTGTCACTGTATGGACATTTTCCCTGGTAACTTGAACGAACAAGGGCTCGTGTTTTAATTTGAAGGGATTTTATGTGGGGCCAGAGTAAAACATCTTCAATGAGTGGTGGCGTAGCTGGTAGAGTGGGTGGTCTCGTGCACAGGAGGTTGGTGGTTCGATCCCCCGTGTGTTTTTGCCTCCATGGTTTTATTCATTTGCTGTTTATTATATTTTCCTGGACACTTTTTATAATGTATTTTCACAATTTAGTAATTATTACCTAATATTAAAGCCGTCCTTTATTGTAGCGTACGTGAAAGTGTATCTGCTTGAGGTGAGCCTATTGAGGTGTATGGCGCCATCTAATGGACTTTTAAAAGGAGGTGTCCTTGAGTCTTTATAGGACTGTCCTGCGACACGCCGATAAACAAACCCGAATTAATCCCGCCCACGTTGATCCCTAACACCGGCACTCTGACAACACAAGGGAATGATTTATGTTAAATAACCACCTGTCAGGCTACTGTCGATGCAGAGAAGACCTTTGGCTGCATACTTTGGCCATTTCTACATTGCAGAAATTGTGATGATTTATTGTGATGTCCCTTACACAGGCAGTGTGATCTATTTCTATCAGAAACTCCTAATAGAAACTCTTCTTGTTAATGGAACTATTCACAGCCCCCACAATTTATAGCAACAAAAGTAAAACTGAATAATTTTGCAAGCCAAGTCAAGTCAGGTCATGTTTTATTTATAGTTCAAAAGTGAGCTTTCCACAATTTTGTTGCATGTCTGTGAGCCTGATAACGCCATTTTGTCACATGAATGAACACAATTTCTAAATAAACGTCCTGCTGATGCAACATTAACATAATATGAGATCCGCTATCAAAGTTTTTTTTTCTTTTTCACTCAGCGAATCACACTGACAACAATCTGATGTTTCATAAATACCCAGAGGCCACCCAGACCAAAACCACTGATGAGTTTTCCTTCCATAACCAACACAAGCCGTGATATCTTACAATGAAGACTGTTATCTTCATACACGTTTTCCTCATCATAAGGACTAACACAGCTACAGGTAAGTTTTAGTAAGTAAAGTTTACAAAGGGCATTGCACTGATTGTGAAATGGTTTTCCTTCCCACTCTGATTATCGGTGTGACCTGTGGCGTTGAGTTCATGGATTTGAGCTTCTTACTTTGCCCCGTCTATATTTATGCCAATCCTCAGGTCATGACCCTCAATGGCAAGAACATAAATGAGAGTAGAGGGACTGCGGACTGGACAGCTGACCCACCTGTGCTAAGTTTCAGCCTCTACGTCGAAGCCCTGGAACTCTGCAACATTGTTTATACTCACTACTGCCACCTCAGGCCATACGTGTAACTGCACCTTCTATATTACAAGCTCGTGCATGACGGCAATTCGGACCCGAAGTAAGAGCTTTAGAGGCAGTTGTGGTGAACAGGTCTGGGCTCATTCTGCACCCCGGGACATGTAGGGGGAGGAAAATACATCATTTTAACATTTTTAAACTCCGTATAGTCCTTTTAAGTCTTATGTAGACCATAAAGCCGTACTGTGGAACATTCCAGGTTAGGCTGTATGTTAAAACATAAAAGTGTAACCAAACTTGATCTTTCACAGTTTTCGGATCGATTAGTTATTGTTTCACCGCTTTTCGTGAAGCCGCCCGTGTCATGTCATCGTGCTGTACCTTGATTTTGATTTGATGTGATGTTTTTTTTTTTCAGAGAGGAAATAGTCCCGAATGTAACAGCAGACGATGGCAGTGTTTTCAGCTCAGCGTCTAAACCACGGAAGACCTGGACGGGATGAGGGCGTACTTCTTCAAGAGGATCCTCAAACAGAAAGTCCCGATATAAAGTCATTTAACCTGGCCTACAGCTTTCAGCAATCTCGTACAGTATGGCATGAGTATACACACATTCATATAATGATGGAACGCAACCCATAGCAGGTGTTGTTTTTTTAATATATATCCCTACAAATATTGATCCTTCCACGTGTTGATGAAGGCACCACGACGATTTGTTTGTTTCACCAAAAAAAAAGTACATACTTATTTGGGCAATAGTTGATACACAGTGGGTTGTTGAATAATGTGCTCGGACTAAAAGAGGAACAGATTATAAATATTGAAAAATATTGAGTTTGACCAAACATGATTATTCTAAGGAAAGCTATGTTGCCGATAAAGCAGTGTGTCCCAATCTCGCGCATGAAGCATTTTTTTTTTGCCATTGTGAATGAAATAAAACGATATTCAAATGTGCTTTTGTAGAGAAATATATTTATTAGTACATATGGTATTAGAAACAATGGGGAATTCTGTAAAATGTGAGAAAGTATTGAGAGTAAATGGAAGCGTGCATTAAAAAAAAAATACATTACTTGGCTATTCTGTATATGCTCTTCAATTATATGATACATTGTTGCTAATCTTTAGTATTATAGGCACTATCATCAGAGCTACGGGAGACCAATATGATCCACTGAGGACAAACGTTGAGACTCTCTCTGAAGAAGCACAGCGCTGCCCCCTGGTGGTTCAGATACCTTCACTAGACTGTTGTTTACCACATCTGACAGTTTCCAATTCCAATATTATTGATCAGAAAAGCCATTGTTCCTGATCTGCTGTCATTGGTTATCTTCGATGGGGCACACTAAAATGGTTAGTTTTTTTTGGCTTTATTTTTGTAAAACAGTTGTAGGTATTTTTTGTCATTATACAACACAAAGGTGATGTTTTGTAAATGTGCGACCTTGGACAAACGTACTACCACACGGAGGAAATTGTTAAGCAGCATTTTATAATAATATCAATACCCAATACACATATTAGCCAAATAATTTAATTCAAAGACGCACTGAAGTATTTAATATGGCTTTTATAATATTTTCCCATATGAGTATTTGTGCAAAAATGGGGGAAAATACAAAATAGTTCAAGAAGTCTAATTCAGATCAGATTTATGTACACCTATCGTTTCACGCTCCGTTTTCTTTACTGTGAGTCAGAATGAGGGCACTCGGGGCCCATTGGGTTGTCAGTCCCGCTCCACTGCGCCGAGAACCCGGTGAGCGCTCCGTGGGCCGTCCCGGTGATGAGGAGCAGCTCTCCCTCCTGGAACGCCGGGTACATGTTGAAGGATTTACCGGACGGGTGGCCCGCGACGAAGGAGCGCCCGCTGCTGGTGACGAACATGAGCCAGTTTATGTAGCAGGTGAACTTCCCCGAGACCTGGACGATGGTTTCGCGGTCGAACAGCGCGAACTGCTGCATGTGACCGATGGGGTTGCCAGCTCCCGCCGTCCACGTGTCGCCATAGCAGAGCTGGAGACTGCGAGGGAACAAACATGGCGTCGGTTAGCATGGAGATAAAATAAAGCCATCACTTTTTAAAATGCATGTTCAATATTCCTTTTTTGTTGTTGCGACAGGTGAGTCCAAAGCAGCGTATCGACGACTTATTTCAGTAACGTTTTCATCTTAATCTTTTGACAAAAATGTAAGATTTAGTCAGACGAAAATGAGGATGAAAAAGCAGCAAAAACATTACAAAAAAAAGAGCAACAAAATAGGTGCGAGAAAAGCGACAAAAAAAGCAATGAAAAAGTAACAAAAAAAACGACAAAAATTTGACAAAATCGCAGCATCAATGTGACAACACAGTTATGATCACTTTTGTAGGTCTTAGCTTTCAAATGAGGCACCACACACTGTTGCTCGCCAGGCCAGAAGCCTTCACATAATGGGTAATGCCGAACTGGAGAAAATGCGCTCGGTTCAGGCGGTGGGGGTAAGAGGTTAAAGGGGCACTATGCGACATTTTATGGATAAAAAAAAAAAAAAAAAATGGATATCAGTGCGTGTTTGACCTTTCAGTGCTGAGTGGTCATCTTGGCGGCTTCGCTTTCCATCACGGCGGCTCTCATGATGCTTCAGGATCAGTTAAAGTTCAGTTTTTTTTGTTTTTTTCTGGTAAGTTTTTGGTAACCGTGGATACAGCTCAATCAGCAGTGGAAAAAATGACCCTAATGCCTCAGCTGGAGATCGGACATGTTTGAACTCACAGACAGGGCACATTCATTCATTTAATTTAGGCTCTTTTCCATGTGGGTTTGAGTCCAAGGATTTATCTTAGAGTGAAACCCGACAGTAAACTCGGGTGTTAAACTGTGAGAAGGCGACACCGACCCGTAGACGACGTCCAGGTACTCCCAGGTGCGGACTCCGGTGACGCGCCCTTCTCCGCTCAGCCGGAAGAGCGTCCCGGTCTGTGAACCCACGCTTTCACTGGTGGAGTCGTGCGGCTCCTCTGATTCACAACAACAACAACAATCACAAAGGTTAGCAATTATAAAGTGTTGCTAAATGAAGAAATAAAAAAAAATCTTACCAGCAGCGAGGACGGCGATCAGACTGACAAATATAATGTAATGCATCCTCGGAAAAGAAAAACACGCTTAGCCTTTGCACACACAAATATTTAAACGGAGTTGTTTAATGAAAAAATACCTTATTTCCTTTACTCGACGCTTATTAGGTAATGGTTGGATCGTTTAAACCGCTCCACTGATGATGGTTTGCAGCTCGTCCTGAACTTCCAAAGCCCCAGGCACGCACCTGCGTTTCTACAAAGACAAACAAGATCATTTTAGAGGGGATTCAAAGATTCCTGATTTGTATCTGCGAAAAATAAATTGAGAAAAAAGTTGTAATCACCTGAAGTAACACAAGTGTGCCGGGTTTAAAAGGCTTCCCCGTCCTCAACGCTACAGGGTGAGTGGTGAATGTGCAGAAGAGACAATGTGGTCAGTTGTCTTTTATACAGGGCCACATGAGAAGAGAGAGGGTATGATCTGAATTGGAGCTGATAACTACAGACAATGGCTGAGATTATGGCTATCTGAGTAAAAACACTGATATGGAAATAAGTCGGAGGGACTAAGTGAAATAACAACTTTCGGCAATCACGGTAAATATTATTATAACTCACAAATATTTCATGAGTCACGTGTTGGTCATCTCAAGGACTCAAGGACAGCTTTTAAAGCAGCACTAAGTAACTCATGCCCCTAGAGGCCATACGCGCCACTGCAGGTGCCGTAGCATGTTGCGTTTTTTTTACTCATTAATTGTCCGTGAGAGTAAATACTACGCTGACAGAAAAGACAAAGGGAGAGAGGGATAATGTACAAACAATCACACAATGGAGATTTTTTTTTTTTTTCACTCAAACGTGGCTGTAAATACTGTTTAAGTGGGGCTAGCCTGCAGTTAGCTTTGCTCTTAGCTTGTTTACTTCTTCGTGATGCTATTAGTGTGAAAGTTGCAATTCTGGTTGTCTGGCCAAGAGGCACCAGGGGGAGATGAAAGACCCCCCAGTCATCCCATTAACACTTGTATCACCCCCATTAAGGTAAACACGTTATTTAGATCTTCTTTAACACAGGGATGAGGAGTTCAAGCTTTAACAAAAGTATGACGTCATGGTCCCGTTGGCATTAAAATGATAAACAGTTGTGAGGACCAATCAGAAACAAAGCAAAACCTGAACATAATGAGACTAAATACATTATTCACACGTAGTCACTTTACAAATGATGGTGGTGGCCGATTGATGGGAACATGGCGGTCAATATGTGTCTATAGCTCTTCCAATCACCTATCCCTTACACACCGTGTCCATATACACAAGGTAACTGAGGCGTGCGTTGCCCTTCAGCAGAAGCCCTTCCCTCCTCTGCTTCTCACGGGAAATGAGAGAAACACTGTTCCTCTTATGATTGTTTTTTTTTCCCATTCTGATAGTAAGGCGGGCTGCTCTGTCCTAGAAGATAGACAGAACTTCACATCACCACAGAGACATCTCTCACTCCGCAATCTTGCCCCAAACTCAATAATAACGATTTCCACGTAAAAAAAAAAGCAATAACAATGACTCATTCATCTTGATTAGCCGCATGAATCAAAGTAAGACAAGGCAGAATCTTTGCTGTATGTACAGTAGTTTCCCACGCCTGAGCTGCAGTATTTGGACCAATCAGAGAAAAGCCATTATTCCATTCTTATACATTACCTAGAGAAAAAAATATAGCTCTATTGTCAAGATGTATAGGGTTAGTAAACAGTAAAGTGCTTTATATACAGTATAATTTTACGTGTAAAATGAAATGATCAGACAGAGTTTAAGGAGGGGTAACAAACACCTTTTCTCTGAGAAAAGACTAACCCGAAGCCACTGTGCCACTCATAGGCATATCTGTGTTCATGTAAATAAATAATATGGTAAAGCTGCTTAAACCCAGAGAGCAATAACAAATTATAGTGTCCAAATGCAATAATATATAGAAATAATGAATCAATTCAAGCAGGCATTTCTTTAATTTACATTTTTTATTATAATACTGTGAGACAATCACCATCATCCGTGTAGAAAGATATCAATCACATTATAGGAATACAGAAGTCAAAGAAGGCTCGGAGAATTTATGATCCGACACAACACGCAGTCAGCGTAAATCACGCCAAAACATCTACTCTGTGATCTTGTTCCATTGGGCCGCGAACCCGGTGAGGGCCCCGTGGAGACTCCCACTGATGGAGCACAGTTCTGCCTCTGGGTGTTTTGGGTACATGTTGAAGGTTTGACCCGAGGGCGCGCCCCCCATGAGGAAGCGGCCTTTGTTGGTGACAAACTTAATCCAGGTTATGTAGTGGGCCCAATTCCCCGAGACCTGGACAATGACTTCATCGTCCCACAGTTCAAGCGTCTGCAAAGTACCAGAGGTGGTACCGGCTCTCTCAGACCAGATGTCTCCGAAGCGAAGCTGAATGCTGAGAGTAAAACAAGCAGAAGTTTATCAAAACCAAAAGTGGATCTGAAGTCATTATCTGTAGTTTAGGTGCTGTGGAGAATTTGCCTCTCATCCAAGAAGCTTTGTCAGCGACTAATGGTACGCTTTATTAAATAGGACAGCACAGGGTCAAATGGAGCAAAGGGTTGGAGAAGCATTTAGCAAATGATTGGAGTCAAAACTCACAATGCTGAGGACAGAACAGGCCTCCAGCATATTCTTAAACGCTCCCCTTAACGTGTGAATAGAACAAAACAACCTCTATTGTTTAAGGAGTATCGGTATTAATGACTCTGTTTGTCCTGAGCCTCGTATCCGCTTGCTAATTGTGTATTGATCTGACCTGGGCTGTGTCTTGGACTCATTGAATGTGAACAGTGCCCTTTAAGATTGGGTCTAAGCTTGGGGTGGAAAAGGCTACAGGGAACAAGTTCAACCAAAAGCCACTCTGCCAATGGGCTCTACGAGTGACTTCTCCGGAGGCCGCTGCTCTTCCGCTATTAGGATGTAGTGGTGTCACATATCAATAAATAGTTCAGGAAAACACGACTGACAGTGAGTTACTCATGGACAGTCACTGGCTGTGTGTTAAAAAAAAACATTACGTTGGAATTAAATACTTGACTGAGCAGGTTTGTTTAAAATTATGGCCCGTAATCTTAAGCTATGTATTTATTTATTTGGACAAGACTACGAGAGAGAATTCACTCACGTGGCGAATCAATATTAGCCGTTTCAGTTGACCTATTGGTTTTCTCCCGAATGTATCTCCCTTGTGCTTCCTTGTCCGGTGCAAAATCGAATAATCATATGAGTAACTGCAGTCAGTTCTCCCGTGCGAAAAGGTCCCACTTACCCGTAAATGATTTGCGCGCTCTCCCACAGCCGGACTCCAGTGATGTGCCCCGATCCCTGCAGGGCATAGGGGACCCCGCTCCTGGAGCCCACTTGCTCGTTGATGAAGGAAAACGTATCGCCTGATTCACAACAACAACAGGTGTTAAAAAAAGTTCTCATAAGATGAAAGTTATTACAACTTTGCCTAAAAAAAACAGTTTTAAATGACAGTACCATCAGTAGTTTACTACGATAAATAAATAAATACAAAGGTACAACATCTTACCTGCAAAGGCAGTGGCAGCAAGGAGACTGGCGAGAATAATGTAATGCATACTGGAGAAATAAGAACGGGATTATTAATTGTATAGAACATTAAATAAAACCCTGAAATGTATAAATCAATAAATAAACAATTACCTTCTCTCTTTTTCTTGTTGCTGTCCTGAGTTGAAGTTTGCTCACACCTCCAGCTGATACCGCTCTACATCTCACCTCAGGCCTCAGCTGTCTTATACACAGACTCTCTGCATTCCTAAGAAGGGCCCAGCTGATACACCAAAATTCCAGAGCAAATTTCCAGTCAAATGAACGTGACTAGATTATTATTTAATGTACAGGACGCTGATGGAATGTCCTCAAACCGGTTTCTCTACTGTGTGCGGTTCGAGGAACAGAGAAGGGGATTAGTAATTGCGTGTTGCCTGTCAAGGAAATGGTACGCACCGCTGACAACTGTTCCTGATATAGAGTTGTAAGATGCACAAAAACACGTCTAGATTTATTCGGATTCGAAAATGTAGTTCTTACGTTAAACTGAAAGGATCCTGTATTTTTAAACTTGTCTTTTCCTTCTATTACTTGTGTACATTGGCAAAGTTCCAGATGTCTCCAAACCAGACGCGAATGTCTTGAAACAACAACAAACATGAAACGAAACTTTGCATCTGTCTTAGTATAGTGGGATTCTTTGCCACTATATGCATAACAAGGTAAGCCCTTTTCGTCAGATACTCATGAGTCGGACTGTTTGGGCAAAAAACACAAGTGAAGTCTTTAAAGCAGACCTCAGTAACTTGTTTTGTTTCTTTACTTTAACATGTGCAGGTCTCGGTGAAGTTTAGTCAGGCCCTCTCTTCCTGTTTCACGAAATAAGAGAAATAGGCCATGACCACGGCGTATTGTTCATCAGCTCCGTGGAGGAAATTGATTGAAGTAGTTAAATGAGGCTAAAAACCATCGCTTCTAGTTTTGAACACTGAAATGATGACTCTGGTCAAGTGAATAAATGCATAAGAACAACAGAGCTTCACTACAAGGACATTTTGATTAGGAAACAACATCATAACAGCTCGAGCTCAGTCAGTCAAAAGCAAGAGCTTAGAACAATTGTTTTGCTTTAATGACACTTACTGCAGCACATACAATACACTCCACATTTACACTCACAGTCTCTGAATCAGGACAACATGTTTTCAAAGACTTGACTGTTGTTGGGATTGTTCCATAAAAGTAATCCAACTACTCATTACTCATTCTAAAAGTGATCAAGTTACTTTAGATTACTTTGTTTACTGGTTACTTTAGTTGGACTAGGATTAAGTCGGGCTGTTTAGGTCTGCCCCTCATGGTTCACAGTTTCCCACAGAAACGACAATGAACCACACTATTTGTTACTTTAAATGAGATCAATTCATGTCTGTATTTAAAGCCACACGATTTCTGAAAATTTACGAATAATAAGACTCGGTTGTCAAAATATTACAAACATTTAATAGTTCAAAATGACAATCTAATTATTAGTTTTGCAGTTGAAGAGTTCATTTGCAACAACAGATAAGTGCCATTGAAAAAAACTTAACATATGCTTGCAAGTTTCTCTTTACATGTGCAGTGTTTTTCATTACCAGGTCTGTTTCAGTGCCATGAAAATATAAAGTTCATCCATCCATCCTCTTCCACTTGTCCGTTGCCGGGTCGTGGGGGCAGCTGTTGGAGTTGCCCAAATCACATAGCACCAGCCCCTATGGCTCCTCCTGCAGGTGGTGGGTCCACAGAAGGACGGCCTTATGATTCTACCCGGGCCTGTTGGTCTCTCATAAGGGGCTTCTGAACCGCTCTTTGTCTGACCCGTCACCTAGGACCTGTTTGCCCTGGGAGACCCTACCAGGGGCACGAAGCCCCCGACAACAGAGCTCCTATAGGATCATTCGGGCGCTCAAACCCCTCCACCACGTTAAGGTGAAGGTTCCAGGAAGGAAAATAAAGTCACTAGTTGTTAATCAAATGTACACAACTTTAGTTTCACAAGTGTCTTCTGTATCAAGTATCTAATATGATTCTGAAAAAAATTAAATAAAATCAAAACAGCAATATCTGCCTTTGCAAATGAACTCTTCAACTGTAATTGTAATACATGACTGCGTTACTTTGAAAGTGATCAAATGACAGTGGTGGATTTACTGGATTGCTTTAGTAGCTAATCCACAACAAGCACAACTGTTGGTGACTTCTGTCTAGCTTTCCACCATTTAAACTTTAAAAAAATAATTGTCTAAAAGCACAGCGGAGGTTAATCAGATGAGCTACTAACTAAAGTGTGACCAAATGCAGAAAAATATGTTTTGATATACAAAGTTGCAGATAAATATGACAATTTTAACTGTGAATTGAACTTCAGATTTTTTTTTCAAAAGTCAATGGGAAATATGTAGGGGAGCCCGGGTGTGGTTGTAACATGGGGGGAGTTGTAACACCGACAGGTTCATGCAGATTCTATATAGAAAAACTGATTTTCAGGTAAGAAAGTAATTATTTTGACCAAGATTATATTTACTACTACTACTATTACTATGTTTAGTGCTTATACTACTGCACATATGACTTACATTAGTTTAAATTGTAGTTTCTAAGGCAAAATGTGATGCACATTTCCCCTGCTAATTTCAAACCATTATGCTAATACAGCTAGCTAAACAATGGCTGGCGGAGTAGGGTGGGTTGTGATATTCTTGCAGAATATGGGGCCATCTGTGGGTACGTTGTATGAAAATTTGAGAACCCTAGCTCAAAAATTCTGCGAGTTACAGGTGCTGAAGCAAAAGGTGTTACAACCATACCCGGTCTCTCCCCTATTTGGTTTTCTGGCCCGGAGCAAGTGTGGCTTTCGTGGTGCGTGTAGGACTGGTAAGCTCCAACATCAAGCCCCTCTCTGTCCAAGTGTCTCTTCTCTGTCCAAGTGTCTCTTCTCTGTCCAAGTGTCTCTTCTCTGTCCAAGTGTCTCTCCTCCGTCACACCAGCAGAGTGATGATGACCCCGTCGTCTCTGCCCTGCCAAAGCATCTCTCCTTCAAACTCCAGTTTCCCGTGCTTCCTGGCCCGCATCAGAATCCCCACCACCTTATCCGAAATGCGAACGTATCTGTCAAACAACTCTCCGAAAGTCACCCGTGTCCTCCCGTCGCGATCGGCGTCCGCCATCGTCCGAATGACCAAGCACATGTCATCCATCTCCCTGCGGATGTGCTGCTCCGCGCGCTTGGCCCGTTCCGCCGTTTTGGTGCCCTCCCTGGGTCGCCCGTAGCCCTCCTGTCCCCTCTGCAGACGCGTGGACATGGAGTAATCGTAGTCGAAGTGCTCGCTGAAAGGGTTGAGTTTTTGGTTGTCCGTGTGCTCCGAGGCCCAGCTCTGCCAGCGGCTCTTCAGGCTCCCCACGGCGCTGTCGTTTTCGGAGAGGGCGTTGATCTTGTTGGCGTCTTCGGCCTCCTTTTTGAATCTAAAATAAGGAGAAGGGTTTGGAGTTATCAACTTTTGTGGGTCTGACTGCAGCGTTTCTCGAAGTGAAGTCAAAACAATGTCGCAAAAGCTTAGTAGTACTTTTTAATAAGAACACCTTTTAAGAACGGAATTTGTCACTTTTCAAGTCATGGAAAAGGAACTTATGATAAAACATAGGCCTATATCGTAAAAAGAGCAGGGACATTTTTAAATGTGACTCACTCTAAACATATTCATCTTATATAATAGTCTTTCTTGATTCTAAAAAAACGAAAGCAGCTTTTGATGTCTGACTGGCAGTGTTGTTTTACTGAAGCTGTTTTGGGCGTAAGAGACAATGGGAGTGGACTGCCGGTAACTGACACAGAACTTCCTGGATTCTTTCATGGGGTTTTTCAAATGCGTGCACCTTGCTGAAAGTTTTTTGGCTTTGTTTATTGTTGGCTCTCTGCCTTTTTCGGATAAGTGTCCTACAAATATGTCAATGTCAACTATCTATCTATCTATCTATCTATCTATCTATCTATCTGTCTGCCTGTCAACTGAGGTGTAAAGAGATTTAATTCATTTCTACTTGCAGATATTTTTAAGTTCCGCCTTCAGACACTTACACTGATGACACTGGCCTTTTGATCTTCACTGCGGTCTCCTCTTCCTCTCCATTGCTTTGTTTCAGCTCTTCCCTCTGATCCTTTTTGACATCTTTCACATCAGACTGTTCTTTATCCCCCTCTGCATCAAACAGCTCCCCATATGTTACCGCTGTCCCGTCCGTGGCTGTCTTCTCCACCTGCTTCCAGCTCTTGGTCAGAGACGACACCATGTTCGAACACTTCCGTCTTCGCGTTGGTGAAGTTTTTTTCATCAACAACCGGTCAATCTCCTCATTTGACGGCGCTGTCGCGTTGGTGATTTTCTCCGCCAACAGTCCAATTCCAACACTCTTCTCTTTGGCTGCACTTGTAACGGTCTTTTCCACGTGTTTGGTCTTAATCGGGGGAGCAGCAGGTGGCTCCACAATAGCTTTGGCGTCCTCTGCCGTCTCGGAAGTCTGTTGGACTTTTCCAGCCGCCTTGACGTCTTCTGAAGTATTGTCTTGTTTAGCTGAAGGCACAGTCTTTGCGGTCTTCTTCGGCTTCAGCGTTTTTTGTGGGTCCTTTTCCGGATCGTCGAGCCAAGATGGCGCCCAGCCGCTTGGTTCGTTGGCCTGCTTCGTCTCGCTGTCCGTTACCCATTGCTGCCAACTGCTTGCCAGGCTACACACCCGGCTAACGGCCCTTAACTTCCTGATGTTCTTGTTGGTATACGTTTTCTTCTGCGCACTGGCGCTTTCATCTGCCATACCCCCCCCCACCTTCATGAAATCTCAAAATTCAAAGATAAAACAATCATTCCCTCATTTCTCCCCCTTCCATGCGGACTTCTGCCCCACCGCATGCCGCCTGTAGCTCTAAAACAGGCAGCTCAAACTCTCAGCATGACGGTGGTAAGTATTTGAGCCATCCCAGGCCACAGTGCCGATCGTCTTTCCCTGCCACGGGTCACCCCTCTGGGCTTAGGTTTCATCATACAGCTGCTAATGAAAGGTAAACAGGGCAGTGGACCAGACAGCGCTAAGAGCTATTAGCAAGTGCAAAGATACTCCATAAAATACAAATACATATACAACTTAGGGGTTTGCACCAATTAAACTGCTGCATGTATGTATGCAACTCTATAGTACGGCGTGTTGCTATTTTTAGTCGCTCAAAGTTGCCACATCATAAATAAATCTCATTCATAAATTTAGATGACCTCCGGCACAGGGGGATAATTGAATTTTCACTTGCTGCTTAGCACTTCACTTCTTTCACTTCTAAATGTATTATTGTATGCCAGCAATTTGACTGCGTTTTTGAAGATTAGAGCATTGTTTAGATTAGGGAAATTATAGGAATAAAAATAGTGAAAGGATAGAATTAGGACAATGTTGCAATGACAAACACGTGGAGGTCAGAATGACAAGCCTGTGTTCAATACTGACTTACAGAGGGGAAAGAAGTTTCAATTGAAAGTTCATAGGAACCAGGAATGCCCCGGAGCCAGCCGCCATTTCCTTATGGTTACAAGAAGAAGTCGGCCACAAAAAGTCCAGTTTTAATTTGACTGTCTATGATATCAGCCGACTAAAGATGACTGACTTCAATTGGTATATATTCTATGCTGTTGTCTTCCTATTTTTTACCTGTTTATAATATAACACATATTCATTTCTATTGCACATATAAAACTTTACAACTGTTGACCAAAGTACTGAACGGAAACATTTTGACAACAGAATATATCTTTCATATCTGAGAGTATTTAGATTGAATTTTTAGATTGGACTTGATTACAGATTAACACGGCAGGAAAGAACTAATGTTTGACCTGAAATGTGTCAATCACAAAATGTTCAGAATCACGTTTTTTTTAATTATTATCTAGGCCTATATATAACAGTGAATGTTTAGTCCAAGTACATATGAACTGTAGATTATTTTCAGTTTTTTTTCCTTCACCGAACGACAATGTGGTGTTGCTTCTGAACCCGTCTATTCGTACTCTTTGCTCCGGTAAATATGGGCCTTCACTGTGTCCCGAGTGTAATTTAATCAGAGGAACTTGTAGCTGAGAATCCGATACCTGCTGCGTATGTCCTGAGCGCTTGTCTTTCAGCGTGGCCCGTAGTGGATCGAGTTCACCTCACTCCCCTATTATAGACACATTTAGACATTTTCACAACAAATACCTCTTTTTGTGGCCAATAATAGTCCGTTTTTAACCTCGCATGATTATGTATTCATATGACACTTGACATAGATGTTGGATTTTGTATGTTCACGCTGGCTGGAGGCTGAGTGGGTTATAAATAGACACTGGATCTCAGCTGCTATTTGTTCGTCACTGAAAGAAAACACTACTTTTTTATTTTATTTTAGTTTTACCCAAGGTGGGTTTGTGGTTTAACCAACAGAGAGTGTAACCAACTGTAGCCTAAATGAATGTCTACGATAACAAAAAAAAAGCTTTTAAATAATGAATGCATGGGTTTGCATGAGAAAAGGTTTCGGAATAATAATTGGATAAGTGTGTCTTCTGGGAAAGTGCCAAGACAGACAAACTGAGAGACAATTGAACATCAAGACGACACTTGTGGTTGGAGTTACCCACAAGGTGCGCCCTTGGCAAAGCGACGCAAGTGCTGGGAAATGTTCCAACCTGCCCAAGGTCTACTATATTTATGATCATTTTAGTAGATGTCTGTAAAACTAAAGCCCACATTTATTTTTTTTCATTTATCTTTTCAAATTTAAATGTATAACTGCAAAACATGTGCGCAAATAATATGTAAAAACACAAAAAACAAGCTCATTACAATTTCACAACTTAAACTGTTCACACACCAGAGAAGTATTTTGCTTCCTGGTTCTTGTATAATGTTTGCCCTATAGGGAATGTTCTTAATATGAGCATTGCCCTAAAGTTTAGGGCATAACATTACCAATCACTAGTGAAGGGTAAGCAGGTGTTGGGCAGCTGGGAGAGGTTACATATCCTTTGACAGCTGCCCACTCAAACCTTGTTTTTTTAAATGCAACACAAAGCATAGGACTCAATACCAATATATCAATACATACTTTTCTTTCCTTTGTGTACATGCTGTAGGGGTGCCGGTATGTGCCCGGTGTACGCGCCTCCCTGTATGTATATGTGGGTGTGTGTGGTGTAGTTTAATGGTCTTGTCGCTACATCATTGTAGCTATGCTTATGTATGTGTATGTGTGTATATGTGTATATGTATATATGTGTGGATCTATGTATGTATGTGTGTATATGTATGTATGTTTATTTGCGTATGTAGGTACGTGTATTTTCTTTTTGTATTTTATTTATGTAGTTATTTTCTCTTCATGTGCTTGTACATGTATGTGGATATATGTGTATGTGTGTATGTATGTATATGTATATATATATATGTGTATATATGTATGTATGTATATATATATATATGTGTGCGTGTGTATGTATTTGTGTATGCATGTGTGTGTATAGGTGTGTGTTTATATATGTGTGTATGTGTATATATATGTGTATGTATATATATATATATATATATATATATATATATATATATGTTCTTTTTACTTATCATTTTTCATTTCACTGGGTGAAAAAAAAAAAACAGAAATATATATTGTGTTAATTCTGAAATGCTAATTGTGTAATTGTAATATGAAACATATGGCACAATAAAGTAACAAAAAAAAATATGAGCATTGAGCCCTAATGCACAGTTTGAAACAGGTCTAGCTGGTTTAAAAAGGTATTACGTTATTAAGGGTCACTTTGTTATAGTAACTTTAAGGGGTTATGTTTTTTATTATTGTAATAATAACAATAATTACAATATATAGCCTATAGCCTTATAGTTTAAAGTTTTTTAGCTTATTTTTATCTTAACTCTGTGTTATATGTTTAAGAATTTTAAGAATGTGTGTCTTAGCGCAAGGAAAAACAATGAAGTGAAGCATGATCTGAAAGCAAGCATTTCCAAAACATAAACAACTTCCTCATATTCAAAGGTTCCGCACGCCTTTGCCACTGCACGTCCACTCTTCCTCATACCGTCGTTTCATGTGGATTACACCAATACATTTACTTTCCAAAATGTCTATTTCTGTCAAAGGTCAAAGGTGACCTTTACTGTAAGACATTGATAAATGATAGTGAGATGAAGAAAAGTATAAGCTACATATTTTAACCCCTTAACCCCCAGCTGAACCAAATCAAAAAGCTTCTTGAAAAAGTGTCAAAATAGCAACAAAAAAGTGACAAAAATGCAAGAAAAAATCCACAGAAGAGTAACAGAAAAAAGGCAAAAGCACAACCAAAAGGCAGTGAAAAAAATCAGTTTAGATGGGTTTTGTAGGTCTTAGCTTTCAAATAAGGCGTTATAACGGCCGCGAGCTTTCAGATTTGGGTAAAGCTGGAGTGCACCTAGTTAAGGTGGGGTTTTAAAGGTAGGTAAGTGGGGCCGGGAAAACACAATTTCACTGTCAAACTGGTTTATTCACGCACTTAAACATAAAACAATTAAAGCTCACTCTCCGAAATCAATCAAACCTATTGTCTGTGAAGTTAAAATGTAGGAAAGAAGCATCTGCCTCTATAAACAAATACAACTGTTAAATTAATGGTGCTTAATTAAATGCTTAAACGTTATAAGCAACAAATGCAGCAAAATGTTTGTTTCCGCCACTAGAGGTCACTCTGTCTTTAACGATGAAAACACCCCGCCTCGTCCGCACGTGTGGACCTGGTGGCGGATCTTTTTTTTTTCAAATCTGTGTCACGTGGGGTCCGCTGTCGCAGACGCTCTAATGCGCGTTTACGCTCAGCTGATCGAACATTGCTTAGTTTAGTTTGGTTTACTTGTTTATTTGAGTGCAAAGGGAACATATTGCAAGGAACAAAGTCACTAGTTTTGTGTTAAAAGAACATGCATATACATATTACCCGTGATACTTCCCATTTCCATCCTTGATATGGTATTGATTAGAGTACAATTTTGTGTACTTTAAAAAAAAAAAAAAAAAAAAACATTTATTGGGCTGTTTACATCTTTGCACATCCCTTTACCTGTATTTAGAAGTGCGTGCATACTTGCTTCCTTTGCAATGTAAACAAAATAGGTAAAAATGCAAGACCCCACTCATCGGCATCAGGACGTTGCAGTTTTTTATTTATAATCCATTGAATATTTGGCCACTGATCGTCCTACAGTAACAGCTGGCTCTAATTTTGAAGTTTGTAAATCAGTGCGTAAACTATACGGGGCTTCGGTTGCAGCTGCAGAATCCCTATTGGCGTTTACTCAACAGTAAAAAAAAAAAAAAAAAAAAAAGTCTTGGCTCATTGGGAGTAAACCACTGTTTGATACAGAGGTAGTTTGTGTTTGGACATGACACTTAACTTTCTTCAGAGAGATTTGGAATGAAGGACGCTCAACACAGAGGTGATGATGAGGCGCCCCTGCAAAGCCCCACAATGAAACATTACAGCCTCGATATTATGACAGTGGAACTCAGGACCATCCACATGTAATAACAACATTTGCATTCCTGATGTATGGGCTGGATATAGTAAGAAATTATGAAATCATGTCGCTGTTGGCGGTTTGGACTCACACTTCATTACCCCCGACCACAACCACCTCTACATCAGGCTCTGACCACAAACCCCTCACTGTAATTTACCCCATGAATATGAGGAATCGAGCGTACCGTAATTTCCGGACTATAAGTCGCACCAGCCAAAACATGCATAATAAAGAAGAAAAAAACATGTATAAGTCGCACCCGGGCATGGAGGCGTAACTGCCCCTCCCGGTTTTCTTCATGGCAGTAACCTCCACTTTTCGCCAATCCCTCACAAGGTTTTCTCGCTCACGCCACACTTTCTTTCCGCTGCTCAATTATAGTATTTTTACATTTTCAGTGGTACGGGAGCAGCAGGTACTGGTACACAAGCCTAGAAGCGCCCTCTAGAGGCCGTCAGTGTGAAAATAACACACATGTGAAATGACATATTTAGATATATAAGTCGGCCAGCCAAACTATGACAAAAGTGCGAGTTATAGTCCGGAGAATACGGTATATGTTTTTGATTTCATTTTTCTATAAGGGTATGGGATTGTTTAGTGATGATGTCATTCTCCACATCCGGGTCCAATGGAACTGTATTCATTGTATACAGTATAAGATATGTCTGGTTACTATTACTTGAATGCACATTTTGTTTTCTATTTTGAACCCAGTGAGTGTTTCTTGAGAGCTGCTGTAACAAGTGAGATCAATAAAGACCTATCTTATCTGATCTGACCTGATCTGACCTTATCGTATCTTTAGCCATATTCACTATAATGGGATTATGCTGATTTTAACCTGCTATAGAGCTGACTAACATCCGATCACACAGACATCATTTCCATACACAATGAAGGCTTACATATTTAAAATATAAAAATATCGTCATTTTGCCCGGAGAAATGGTGAGATATATTAGTCTAATTAAGTGTAAGAAAGGGGTTTGTCTATGGAACAGTTTGGACCCGGAAGTAGCTTGGATATAAGCAGAGGGCCACAGAATAATTGGTCATGGCGAATGTTTTTTTTAAATATTTGTATTTTTTTTTACATGTTTATTTGAAAGGGACATAACACGAAGCATTGTTACAAAATAACCGATGCCATGTTCATTAATTATTGGTATGACCCAGACTCCGGATTAGAAACCTTAATTCCAGCTTTCTTACACCAAAACATTTTCCACTGAGTTTATGAACGTATTTTAAACCTGGTCAGGAGTTTCACTGTCCAGCGGGAGGAGGTCGCAAGGCCTTGGGTGGGGGTCCCAAGATGATTACAAGATGAGATAAAAAATTCTACTGTTTTAGTATAGTCTCTAACCGGATTTGTGGAATCCATTCACCTATTCAACATAAACGGTTGCAGTATATGTATTAACTACATTGGGGTTCTTGGGTTTTCTGCATGGCAATTTTGGGGGCTCCCAGCTGAGAAAGTTTGGGAACCCCTGACTAACCTGTGAGGCTGATCGTTGCCTCGTTCCTTTGTCCCCTCTGCCCTCTGCTGGACAGATCGGCAATTACAGATAAGTTCAGTCGCAAGGCAGGCTAAGCCCAGTTACTCGAAACACGAGCGCCAGAATCTCCATCAAACCTTAAACCTTAACGCAAATCAGTGAATGAAACGAAAGAGTGACATTGAGAACGGGAATGTGGCCCAGCTGCGACGCTATGATCAAACGTAGCTCACAGAGAGTCCATGTTGATGTTATACTCTGGGTCGATGGCCCTGCATTGTTTTATATCTGATCTGGTCCACGTCCACAGAACGTCTCCCAGCACGTCACCGCGTTCACGAGCACACGGGAGGGACCGCTTTCGGACCAATGAGAATTTCGGAGACGTTCAAACCTTTGTATCCCCGCGCAGTGGTCTCGGAGTAAGGTCACATTCAGCACGTTAACATTTTTGTCACGTCCCCTCTGAAGGCGTCCTCCGTCCTGCCCGGGGCCTTGGCCGAGGTGTTCGCCCGGAGCAGTCCCGGCGCATTCCTCTGGTCGTGCACATTACGAGAGGAGCTGCACGTACAACGCATCACCAGTCTGTCAGAGAAACTAAACAGAAAATCACTACAGACAGACTGGCATTTGAAAGTAGCATCGATATGATTGGCCTTTCAAGTTCAACTAATATTCAGAAATGAAGTAATGAGCAGAAAACTATCAGACTATGGGGTTCAAAGCGTTTGCCAATAAATCATGAGAAAAAAAATTGGCTATATTTAAAGCCCATTTCAACAAAACAGTTTTATTTTTAATACGTTTGCAGAATTTGTTTTCACTCTGTCACTACGGGGTATTGTGTGTAGATTGATGAGGGGGAAAAAAGAATTTGATCCATTTTTGGAATGAGCCTGTAACAAAATGTAGGAAAAAAAGTGAAGGAGCGCTGATACTTTCCGGATGCTCTGTATGAGTAAGATTGTGTTAAAAATTCCTCTTGTTTTGCCTGGTTTGACATTTCAGCGATCTGATCTCCATCATCCGTTGGAAACCCAAGACTGGAATCATCTGAGCCTATATGTACAGTCCACTGCTGCAGGTGAGGACCCATCGGCCGAGAAGGTATATACAGTTTTAGGAGTCAATGTATTATATTAGTTATTTATTTTTTTGTTATGTTTATGTGACAATGGGAGAATAATAGATCAATAATGAATTATACACTTATTCCATCAAACTAAGCCATGATAAGAAAACCATGAACACCCCTCAGTGTCAAGTAAAGGTTAATGCAGTACTGTGTTTAGTTGTGTTTTTATTGACCACTGTTACCTCTGCCCTTAAATATATAACTATAACTATAAAGGTGAATAAATAAACACAAATAGCAAGTGCTCTTCAAATTCTACAAGCCGAGAATAGGATCAGGACGATACAGATTGTCTCCAATTCTCTGGATTTATCTGTTCCCACTCATCTTTTGCTTCATGACGCCATAGGGGTTTGTATAGGAAGATTTATAGATTGGATCATGAAACTTTTCAAACACGAGGCAACGCGAGCCAAGTTTTGGATTGCGGACTTTGTCTATCGTCAGATCGATTTGGATGAACACAGTCGAGCCTAAAACACACACGGAAAGGATTAGTGCATCGCATATTGTTTTATTCAAGCTACCCAAGTCCACGCTGACAATGGGCTACAAGATGTTTGGGTAAATCTTCAAGATCCACACGTGAGCGAGGTTGAGTTATCGCTGTCAAAGGCATTTGTATGGATTTCAAAACACGGGTAACTTTGGCAAACAGAGACGGACATCCATGAAGAAAACTGCTGTCACACATATCAAACTTTAAGTGTGCCAGTAAACATCAGCTGCAACGTCCAGGGCATGGATGTTATCTGTGATTGTGGCACATGCACTTTTGGAAATAAAGTAGACATCCTGATTTAACTGTTGATATGGATCATTTCCTAAAATACTTTTCCTTAAAGCAATTTTTACATCAAGGAAAACAGAACATTTAACACAAAAGACTTCAGTTGCAGAGAACATATTGAGACTATTGAACAATGGTGTATTCATTTTCATCTTAAATGCATGTAATCTCACTCGTAGTTTCCATATTCATTGAATCTACATGTATTGTTCATTTATCACGATAGGGTTTGTTTTGCAAATGTAAAGTGTAATATAAATGCAGTCTGTTACCATTATTATTGTATTACATGTTGAACGCTGCGTGCCTTTGTGCTAATGGAGAAATGCTGATTTATTAACCAGTATGGATTGACGTGATAACTCATAATCTTGGCGGTTTATTTATATCTTCCGGCCAATAACAAAAGGCCAGAGGATCTAGTTGCAGAATAATAATCCAAATATAACACATGCTCTTCAAACCGTCAGGCCACATGTGACAGCGGCGTGGGACCCCCAGGAGCGTCACCGAGGACTTCACCTTTTCACCTGGACCTTCATGTGGTCAATTCAAAGCCAATTCTGAATAACTGGAGACAAAGTGTAATGTGTTGAAATCCATCTGTTGCAATTTCCAACAGAAAAAGAAATATTTCATGATATTGAAAATATTTAATTTATTTTGTCACAACAGCAACCCATGTCAATAACGTCAATGATTTTTCCATCTCTTTCATTGATTGATATAATTTTAAGAGGGCAGCTGAAAATTCCATGGTGGTAAAAAAATAAAATAAAAAATGTTCTCTGTCAGAACTAAAGTCTAATTATTTTCTCATAAAGCTGTCCAAAAGTGGTGACAATATTCAAAAGCATGTTGCTGATGTTGTCAGCGCCGGGCGCTGGTCATGGCGACCTGCAGCAGCAGCAGTGTGTGAGAGTTAGTCAGTAGAAAAGCCTTTCTGCCATGAAAACAATATGGCGGGTTTGTGAACCCAATCACTTCCAAATACGAATGAAGTATGACATTGTCTGTCTTCTTTTTATTTGACCTTTATTTAACCAGGGGAATCCTGGCCCCAGAAGGGAACCTATTGTACATATTTTTATTGGTATGGGAAACCGGAGTACTTGGAGGAAACTTGCGCAGACACGGGGTGAACATGCCAACTCCACACGGAACGGCCCATGTGGGAATCAAACCCTAGACCTCCGCGCTGTGAGGCACGTGCGCTGACCACTGTGGGGGAAAGATTGAACATTTCTTATACAAAATGTCAGCCTCCCTTCCAGTCGTATTGGAACATCTTCTTCTCTGTTTAATCAAAACAGCAAGTTTGGTGAAGCTTTGGGGGGCGGCGCAAAAGTTCATTCTTGCCTCGGGCGCCAAATTGGCCCTAATGACATGTTTTGTTTTCAACAATTGGCCGAAGCAACATTGTCCGCCATGTTATCGAGAAACGTTTATTTGTGCTACAGACACTAATCCCTCAAAAGAAAATAACGGAAGAGAAAGACCAGTCGCCATCAGAAAGTTCAGTCAAAAGTGAAGTGTCACCTCCGCGCACAGGCCATGAATATTTATACCGTATTTTCCGGACTATACGTCGCACTTTTTCTCACAGTTTGGCTGTGGGTGCGACTTATACTCAGGTGCGACTTATATATCAAAATATATCATTTCAGGTTTGTTATTTTCACACTTACTGAAGATTTAAAAAACTGTAATGTTTGGAGTGAGCGAGAAACTCGTGAGGGACCGGCGTAAAGCAGAGGTGACTCTTCCTGCAATGAGGAAAACAAAAAAAGCTAATCGCGGGCTAAAAGCTAGACGGGCACAGCTAGAGGAACGAGTTCACAAATGGGTGCTTGAACAACATGTGCAGTTACGGCTCCCTGCTGCCCAGGTAGTGGCCAAGGCTGGTGCGATTTATACTCCGGAGCGACTTGTATATGTTTTTTTCCTCTTCATTATGCATTTTTTGGCTGGTGCGATTTATACTTCGGAGCGACTTATAGTCCGGGAAATACGGTAACTATTTTCTGAAATATCTCACCAATACAAACATTTGCATCTTTATTCAAACATATTATTCAGGAAAAAGTCTATATTTATATAACAAACATGATATTTTAACAATTTACAAATACGGGATAACATAAGTATTATACAAAACACAAAGAACACGGTCATGAAGTCGATGCAATATAAAAGACACGTCACACTTATAGTTTGACACAACTTTCCAAGAGTCTGTCCCGCAGTTCAGAAGTTGGCGCCGCTCCACAAAAGCAGCGTCTCTTTCAGGGAAAAGGTACAAAATGAGTTGAAGTTGTCCATCACAAAAGTCTTAAAGGTCCATCACAAATGTCTATAAAACATATGTTAGTCCATAAATAATCCGTATGGTTTATATTAAGGTTTGCTTCCTCCTTTCAGTGTCTCGTTAACGTAAGGGGAGAGGAGGAGACCTAGAGAAGAGTCAAACGTTGCAAAAGTCAAGACATCCATAGCCGGCCATATGAGATGATTCGAGATGGAGAACGTGTACGGGGCATCCTGTGCAGCAGCGGGAGAGGCACTAGGAGAAATCCAGGGGCCGTATCATCATGGCTGTGGCCCGGAGCGAGTAACTGGGGCCTTTGAAGTAATGCCACTTGATCCCGTTCAGCTTCCCGACGTGTTGCCCATGAGGGAAATACATGCCGTTAAGATTAGACGGACCACAGGCGTCGAACCACCAACCTGGAACAACAATGGGAACAACAAATGAATGTGTGTCGGTAGAGTTTCATACAATCTGTCTATGTCTGAACTCAACATAAACACACAAAAATTACACTAAAAGCTAACGCTGGCTTTACTTTGGTTGTCAATCGCACTTTTTGCATACATGTAATCTAATAAACCTGCTCATTATAATTAAAATCATTATGTAGATTGCTCTTTTAGGGATCTCATATGTTGCTTGGAGTGCCCTCTGCTGGCTGCAAGGAAAATTGCACATGATAAATAATGCCATCATTTTAGCTTAATAGTATGATGGCACCTTGATACACATTTATGAATTCATTGATTCTAATCTGTAGTTCCCTGGGCAGTCTGATGGACACAAAGTATTACAAATACATTCCCCCCGACACACTCTCACATACACACCAATTATATTACTGTATTTGAATTGTTGTTGTTGTTACGGCTTATGTTTCTGCCTGCTGTGAAAAAGTGTGAACGTTTTGCCCACGTGATCAGCTCTATCGACACATGTTCCACTGTCTGACGGCCACACTGGAGAACGCTGAGCTCCAGTGTTCTCCGGTGTTCTTACATCGTGGAACCCGACGCACGAACACAGGTCGAGTAGAAGTGCTCCGAAACAGGTGTGCGGCGACCGTTTACTGAAGAAGACCCGACTGGGTTTCTCAATTGCATAATACATTGATAATATGCAACAAAATCAGGGGGAAAATACAGATAGGAGTTCTTCAGGAGTATAAGAAGCAACCAAAGCGAACAGTAGTCCAGGTATGTTTCTGATGTGAGAAGGTCGATTTTTCCACATGCCTCCGTTTAAGCTTGACTCAATTGTTACTTTTGGTAAATTTTCATTTTAAAAAGATATCTTGCGATTCATAGGCCCCGGTCACGGCTTGAGCAATGTTGATTTAACTGTAAATTTATTCACGCAACGTCACAATCAACGTTCCCGTGCTGGACTCCCAAGGGCTGTTGACACAACCGCTTGATGTCTAGTCCTATTCCAAGACATTACTGCCAATTACATGAATGGTTATTGCAAAATCAGAATTATGGCTCCAGTTACCGTAGAAGTAGTCGTATATTAGTTTTATCCAAACACGATTGTTTGATTTGCTCAGACTCAGTGGTGGTAGGCGTCTACATAGTCACAGCTGCAGCTACTCCCACACGTTCACACATCCTGGTCCTCAGCTTCTGCGATCTGACATTCACAGGGTCTTATGGCCAAAAGAAAGTTCTAGAGAAGGTGCATTTATTCCTAAGCATGTCCACTCCAATGCACTTTGGATCCCCCCCCCCCCCCCATGTGATGCTAAACATAGCCTCAGTGGATCAAATGTCCTCTGGCAGTTTGGACAATTGTGAGTTACGGCAATAAACAATATATATTTTCTTGTGATTAATCCTAGATACGCCATCAAATATCGCATTAGCAGATTTGTTTTTAGCCTTCGACGTGCACTATCTTTTTGGGACTGATTCAGAGTTTTGTCTATTTGTTTGGTTGTTTGGGTGAAGGGTTGTGAGTTTCCCATGGCGGCTCCCTCAGCGCTCGGGCCAAACCGTTTTCTTGCCTCCGCCTGCTGTGCTCTGTTACTGTCAGTGTAAAGGGCACTACACGGACACTACCTGTTCCCCAGCGCTTTCACTGCCGCCGCTATTTATAGAAGAACACCGTGAACTTCGGCGGGAGGCTTCAGAGATGGGGAGCGGCAGGAGAAAGTGAAACATTGCTCACTAAAACCTCAAAATAACAAGACTTGAAATGTGGAGGTAAAATCAAATGCAATAACTGTGTGCACTTTGGAAGATTAGCTCTAAGAGAAATGATGAAATACTTTGGAAAGTGGAAGTAGTCGTAATAAAAATGCTGTAATAGTGCTATCAATTGCTGGAATAGTAACATTAATAATAAAAGCACTTTGTAACATATGAATTCAGCCATTTTGGGTTGTAAACTACAATATTATGGTTATATAATGTTAAGTTCTTGTGCAGGATAAACCTTTCCCAGTATAACGTAAAAGTCCAATAAATGTGTAAATGGACAATTTACTCGTAGCAACAGTGAAGCAAGAACCATCCGACAGCTTTTTGAACTGTGAAATATCTGAGGTCATCCCCAGTGCGGACCCATTCAGGAATGTAATATGCGTGACTATATTTGAAGTATGTCCACATGCTGCCAGGTCGTGTGTCACTACTTTAATCTCGTCTGATTTGGATGGGCTTGAAAGGAATAATAAAAAAAAGATCTGCTTCAGCACTCCCGTCGATTCGTCGATGAAGATTTTTTTTTGCGTACAGGTTCCTGTGGCCTGCAGCTTGTTATTCACTGGATTTTTTAAATGTAATTTATGAGACGGATATCAGGAATGCTTCAGAGGGATTTTATACCATGCAATATTGAGTTGGCGTCGGATCTTTGTTGTCACATTTACATGAAATAGACCAGGATATTCTTCATGAGAAATGTCTTTGGAGCTTCGCCACAGTTTGGATATGATTGTAGGTCAGTTAAAGGCCAGGGAGCAAAATAGACTTGCTTCTCCTGGTCCCGCAAATAAATGAGTCAAAATGGATTGAATAATTGAAACAAATGAAAGTATCCGTCGACCTACGCACCCACCTCGGCAGATATAGACGGTTCTCTTGGCCCTAATCGCTCCCACATTGCTGTATCTTTTACGTAACACCACTGTTCTGGTCTCGGGCCAATCCCGGACTATAAAAGTTGGTACTCTGTGTACTGACGCGGTTGACGAGCCGCAGACACTTTGAGGCAGGCTATCGAAAACAGCGGTTCTGTGGGATTTATCTTCATCTGTTTTCCCGGACTGTCTTGTAAAACACAACAGTGAAGCATTCAGGCTTCTGCGGGCTGTTCCCATGGAAAGGAGATCACCTCCACCGGACGAGGCCTACCGCAACTTTGTTCTCACCATTTATGGAGCGGTGCACTTTCACTTCAAAGTTCCACACTGAGCATCTAAAGAAATAATAATGATAATAATGTAGAATTGCCACTCATTTGGCGTCTTGGCGCGTTCCAGCTTTTTGTTGCAATGACCTAAACCCAATCTCCGACGTGAGCTGCGCTGGAGACGCTTGATTAATTCCAGGGCCAGGTCGCCCAGATCGCCTTACACCGCACCAGCGCCAGTCATTTTAAATGTGTGCGACATTTGGGACCGCGCCCGGAGCTTTAGGACCACGGGATAAAGGCCATAGGTGCAGGGAGGAGAGGGTATGTGAAATCCTTACACTGCCCGACGCCGCGCCGACTCGATATATTACGCGAGGAATTCTTTTGTGACTAACATGGGCGGGGTCGCCAATCAGAGAAATGTATTTTTGCCCTAAATGCACATGATGAACAAAAGTCAAAATGGGATCTATCAGATGTGTAACCTTTCCCCGAGTCCAATTGCAGCTAAGTACGTGGAGTAATGTGGGGGATGAAGAGATATTTTTTAATGAGTTTGACATTGCTGACGGGAGCCCGAATGGTCCAATTAGGGATGAAAAGTGACTGGGTAGGACTCTGTTGCCTTGGTTACGCCTGTTTGTTGTTCCGCTAGAACTGGGCAGAACGCTGCGTTTTATTGGTATTTAGAGAAAGGTTGGGTTGACATTTAGAGCGAGGAGCCAAATGCACAGACGACTCGGACCATCTCCAGACCTGCCACTGATACGCAAGCAGGAATCAGGCCTATTGATAGTTTTCAGTTCAGACTTTTGCATAATAACAACCCCAATATTCAGCTGAATATTGTGCACCAACAAATCCTATCTTTGTCATGCTGAATACTTTAAAAAAAATACATGATATTGTCGACCTTGTTGTATAAAGCACATAATCTACCACCTTATATTCAGAAGATGTTTCGAACCTGGTGAGAGTCGATATAACCTCGGGGGCACTGGGACAAAAAAAAAACAAGGCAACAACGTAGATGCGTTTCTGTGCAAGGGATTCATTTACGTCACGACTTGGACGATAAAATAAAAAAATATAAAACGTTGAAAAAAAGTTAAAAGGCTGCTTAAAGGCACACTGCGTAACATGTTGGACTACACTGTTGCCACAAAACCTGCTCCTAATGACCAGCTCGACACAGAAAATGCTATTTCTGCAGTGGGTAATCAAAGAATGGATTTGGATGAGGACCTAACCTGTTTATATCTTAAAATCGACTGACTTTAGTCGACATCTCCATGGCGACGAGCTGGAGACGTACCCACTAGTTTAAAAATGTTAAAATTATGTATTTCCCTCCCACTACACGCTCCAGCAATATCCTAATGTGCAGAATGAGCCCAGACCTGTTCTCCACAGGTCTGGGCTTTCCTCTGAAACCCTGCAGTCACTCAAAAAGTCATGCACGAGCTTAACAAAGAACCTGCAGTTACGCGTTAGATCTGAGGTGGCAGTAGTGAGTATAAAAATGACCAACTTGCATCTAGTCCCTTTAAATTGACTATTGTTGGAAAAATATGAATCGACGGATCTATGTCAAATGCCGAAGGACAACTTTGGTCGACCAGAAACTGCAAGTCTCCTCTGTATCAACAGATCTTGTGGAAAATGTAATGTTTTGTTTTATTTTGGAAGGGCTTTTGTCTCTAATTGCGAAAACTTCACTTAAAACATACCTGGTACTAATGAAGGTTGTGGAAGTTGTGTGGCCATGTTCTCATACAATTTTGAGAACATGTCCAACAATTAACCTTGCAATAAAAACTGGACCGTTATGAACTTACAGTGGTGCTTCTTCAACTCGTAATTTCCCCTTGTCAACTAACCCATTGTTTCTGAATTCTTTCTAACATTTGTTGGGATCAATATATAAACCACAGACAGATGTCACAGTGAAGAGACACTCTGCTCCTAAGCTTTAACCAAGCATAACTATGACTTTTCTCATTGTTATGTTTTAGCCTTCCTGCTTCTTCGATTTCAGAGTCATTCGAGGACAACAGGAAAACCGGAGACACATATTTGGCTGTTGTGGCCCCTCTCTTAAATCCCTGTGTTACTGCCCCGGCACACGGGCAACAGCAGCATTAGCCTCTTACCCCCGGTCAACATGAGCGCACACTTGCACATGCAGTTATCGTTGTCCACGTCCTTGGTGCTGAAGTCTGCTCCGTGGATCACCAGGCTGCTCTGTCTTCCCGCTGTCCCACTGTGGCTTTTAAGAAACAGCCTGGAAGACAAAGAGCGGGGATGAGTTACAACGGGGGGACAATATCAGGAGAGAGGTCATAAAGAGCCAGTGCGGGGAAGCTCGGTAAAGTCATGGAGGTGATGTTAACGTTACAGTAAAGATTTCATGGGAGTGTGTAGACTTTTAAAGCTGATCGTGAGGCAGGAATGGCTTCTGTAGGCGTTTGAGCAGAAATGCACCATAAATATTAGAATGTGTTTAAAATGGACAACAGCATAAATGAGGCTTAAATGTTATTTTTTTATTAGGTTCCTCAACAAAATAGTGTTCAGGTGTTAGTCCTGAGCCGCTGCAACTGAGCCGTGCCGCCACTGTGGGCCGACCTGACCAGGGTGTTTTTGGAGGTCGGGGGAAACCGTAGCACCCGGAGGAAACCTGTCTGGCTGCCTTCAGTCTCCTCTGATCGTCTGAAACGTTGCAGCGCCTCCTGAGTTTATCCCTGTTTCAGAGCGTGGTGTCCTGCACTGATCAGCTACTCTTCCTCCTGCCCAGTTCCCTCCGCTCCACAACAGTCTTGCCCCATCTTCAGGCTAGAGCTTAGGAGTTAATCTGTTTTATTCTCCAGTGAACGTCCATTAGCCAGAACAAGGCTTGCAGGGGCTTAGCTGCGAGTCTTTCCCGGATACCTCCTCGTTTGTCCCTTCCTTGTTTCCTGTAGCTCCTCTTGGGATGCCTCCATTGCGCAGCAGGTCCGGGGGGCTCTTGGTGCCTCTTCAGTGTTTCAGAAGAAGACATTTGTAGGTCTCAAATGTCTTTAGCTCAAAAGCTAGCTGTTTACTTTTAAAAAGCTGACTTTCTTCAGGACCATTATGGACTTAATGCAGTAAAAAGAAATCCGCCAAACCCCACAAAAACACAGCAAAAGTATCTAGTAAAACAATGTGGAGCGCAGAAATATAGAATAGAAATAAAAATACGCAGCTGTACCAAAAGAGAGGGAGGTTGCTTTTTGTTTATAGGCCCAAATTTAATAAAGTTCAGCGGGTTCGGTGATCGATTATAGACTTTAACAATGTGGAGGACAGTTTTGTGTTTCACCTATAATAGCAATAAAACCCAGAAACTACAGATTGCACCACTTTTAGCAGTAGAAGAAGAAACAACAAAAGTGAACCAGATTACTGAAAACATCGTAAATAATGCAAAACATTACTCCGGGCATATTCTTGGCACAAAAAAAAATAAAAATAAAAAAATGCTATAATGTGGTTAACAGATCCAAAAAAGAAAAAAGATCCTTTATCCATTATGAAACTGAAGGGGCAGGCGGTTAGTGGTTCAACTTCTGTCTTCTCACTCTGTCCATGACCGACACATGTTATCCACTTTGGTCTCCCACATGCGTTTCACTCGTTTATGATGTGTGGTAATTATACAGTCGCAGTCATGGTGTTGGCTGGAATAAAATCTGATTTAGGAGGACTCACACGCAGACTAACAGCCAGCGTGTGCCGGAGCTGAGAGAGTCTGCTAAAGCCATTTCCCTCCTCAGTGTTAATTTACACCAGAGTGACAGACTAAACCACTGACCCCAGACGGCAGGACAACACGGGGCAGGCTGGTGAACACATCAGCCCACGACACTGGGGCGCTGTGTTTACTATATGAGCCCTGCAAGAAACGGGCTTGAAGTCCGCAATGGCTATTTCTTTGCATAATTATTGTACTGCCGGTCAATTACCGTCAACATTCAATACCTTTTGTAGAAACATTTTCATTTGATGAGAGAGAACCGTTGTGTGTTCCCTCTGACACAATAAAATCCAGGAAATACAGAGCGCTTTCGCCGAAACGACCAAACTGATCGCTCAGAACTGTGTCAGTGAAGGAAAATCCTAGGCCTGCTTTATATTTTCCCTTTAAAGTATAACATTAAACTTGAAGTTAATTACATCTAGCAAAATGAGGACAAAGGGAAATTATAACCTGGTCCAAAAAAAGGTCTTGATCGTGACAGTACTCCTATTGTATTCAAGTACCCCATAAGAATTAGATGTTTAGCCTGAATTGTGTAATTGAGACTATGGCAGTGATTCAATCACTTATTGAAAGTAAATCTTTTCCCACAGAATGTCACTCCCCAAGTAAAAATCTATATTTCTTGGGAACTGTGGGTTTGGTCTTTAAATTCCTTTTGTGACTTCTGATGGGAAAGTAAAACTAATTAAATTATGAATGATTTTGAAGTCCCTAAATGATCATATCCATCTTGTTCCAAGTATTTTGCATCAGGTGCATGTCTTCATACAATATTATCCGACAAAGCGACTTGTCACAAACCCATTTAACGTGACAGACTGCTGCTGTATTTGGACAGCTGTGTAAAATGGCTCATTAGTGCCTCCGGGGGCAGAGAGTGGCAGTGCGTCGCTAAGGGGAAATCACCAAAGCCACTAAACCAATATGTGCAATATCCTACAGTGAGCGTGAGTCATCCAGCCTGCGCTGCATGGAGAGCCGCGGACACCGGCGGGTTTGGATAAGGGCCTTGGAGCTTACTGGACGCATGTAGGTGCAGAGCGTTTCTGTCAGTAAGAACAAGTCATTTATAATTCTCCAGATTCAACGATTCAATGTTTCCAGCATAACATTACGTATTGTGTACATTAGAATCACACCTTTGTTCCACCCGCATTGAGCTTTTGCAGCAAGAAGCGTGGACAAGTGTGGCTCGTGTTAATAATGCAAGTTATAAACATGGATTTGCCTCATTGCTCATTTGATTCTTTTCTACATATCCATGTGCCGTATCTTGATATACAAAAGAAAATAAACAAGAGCGGACAAAAAAAGACAAAAAAATGGATGAAGTGTTTTGTAAAGGATGCATCAATTTGCTACAAAAATGGGGTCATAGTTTTTCTAAACATGTGTTGAACACGGTTGAAAACTAGCTTTAGATCTATAGCAGGCACATTGACCGAAATTACGATTAATGTGCATTGTCTCCGTTCAAATAAATTGATAAAAGAAAACAATACAAATAAAAATAATCAGGCTAAAACTTGTCATCAAACCTCTGGCCCTCAAGATGATATTGAGAAATAACATTTTACTGGTGCTGGTGCAATGTGAGGGCTGGTGCAATGTGATTTGGGCAGCTCCAACAGCTGCCCCCACGACCCGGCAACGGACAAGTGGAAGAAAATGGATGGATGGATGGGTTTTAGAAATCAGAGATCAAATGCCTGTTAAAGTACTCAAAAATGTAAAAAATACTGTCAATTCCTTGGAAATGTCTTAGAAAAACACCAAATTAAGCCATATATGATGTACAACACTGGCATTTGTTTAAAGTAGTGCTTTACTTCGGGCTACAATTGGGGGGTTCGGCCCTTAGTCTTTTGATGATGAAGAAAAACGGCCCTTCACCAAGCAAACTTGCCTACCCCTGGTGTATACGGTTTGCACCAAGGAATTTAGAGTAAGTTGATTTCAGGTTTTGCATACTCTTAAAGCTGACGCTGACTAGCTGTCCTAGTAGCAGATGTTGGAGAAATTTCCCAGCTCTCAGTGAATCAGAGCCAGCGCAACCACAGAATCACCAAAGAGCCCACCTCCAGCCTACAACGTCTGTTAAAACTATGACAAAGAGCATGAGAGTTTCCTCAACAAAGTGTTTTCTATTAAGATCCACGGTGTTCTCACCGCGAGCCAAGATAACATCACACGGGATTTATTGTGTGATGTTTTGACAGGCTTTGCTCCTCCGTGGATGTTTACCTTGCCAAATGTTACATCCAGCTAGTGTCTGTAACATTACAAGCACAAAAAAAGAGGAATGTTTTGGTTAGCATTCTGTTGATGTGTTATTGCTTAGTATCCAAAATCTGTATTAGTATGAGTATCCTAATGTAGTTTATGTCAACATTGGATGAGCTTCCCTTCCATTCTTCAAACATTATGATAATATTTGGGTTTAGTGCTTGACAGAAGACTTCAAGATACTTCTATCTTTAATATAGAAAATTATGCCTAGGTTTGAGTAAAATAACAAACAAACAATAAAGAATGTCATATTGTCTCATAGCAGCTGTGCCATTTTGAAGTGCTGAGTGAACTCTGAAATAAAATCAGAATAAAATGGTTTTATAAAATAAGTACATTGTTTGATATCAAGTCAATGAAAGTAATGGGGTGAGTAAAATGTAGACTTGTTCGCAGCCAAAAGGCAAACTGGCAGCACATGCTAATATCCAAATGTTCCCTGTAAAGTAAATTAGAAACACAACAGGTCAAGCCTCATTAAAACTTGCACATATTGAGCAACAAACAGAATTACTTCAGTTTATGCCTGTGGGGAAGGAGTTCACATCTGCAGCAAATACTTTCGTAATTTTATGAATGCAATAATGTAGTGTATGATGATCATCAATAACCAATAATACTATAATAAAATACTTAAATAATATGTCCTTTAAAACTATGTGTACGGGAACCAGACCACACGGAAATGTCTTCATTCCGAGCCCCCACCAAGCAACAGCAGCGTCACACTCAAAATGTATAACCTTTAAGCTTATTAACTTCAGGCTCTAAACGTTATTAATACATTACAATAAATGAATGGTAAAAATAAACATCTCCCCTGGGGAAGATTGACGACAGCTTGGTCTGGAAGTTGTAGCTCTGTCACAGTCGAGGCATCACCAATAAAAACCCTTGTAACAAAAATAAATGCTTGTACTTTAATCATGTTGTGTGTGAAAAGTTATGTAGTATGGCTTTAATATACAGTAAAGTAAAGTGTTAAAAAACTAAAGTATATCTCCATCAGTCTATCCCGTAAGTAATGAGTAAAAACATACTGTTGCTTTTTTTTTTTTCAAGAGATTATTTTAACACTTAAAAAATAATCAGAAGTATTGGCAGCAACGACTGAGCGCCAAGGGCGTGACTGAGATCATGTTGTCTTTGTAATTTCTGAATATACAGATGCACATAAGTATGCTAACGCTCTGGAGAGGCAGCTAACCCGTGCTTAATTTGTAAATGAGTGGTTTCAGGAACACTTTTGGTCTGATGTGATGGATTCGGGGAACAGGCCAAAACATTTTGCCGGAACACTCTCATTAAACACCATTATATCAGATCAACTCTTTGCCGGATCCTTCAAAATGTCTGGATCCTTTACCCTGAAAGACTGAAAATTGGGGGAATGCGTTCCCCCAAACAGGGGATCAAATTAAGCACTGCAGCTAACGGTGGGAAATGAGTCGGACTGGGTCAGGTGAGAAAGCAGATGTTCATAAAAGTAGCTCCAAATGAAACTAGGCTATGTACACAGAGAAGATAGATTACAGCACTTTCCAGTTTCTTTGAGAAAAAATAAATAAATAAAAAGCTCTCAGGTCTCTGTGAATTATGAAGCGGTATTATTAATTTGTCATAGTATGGTTTGTTGATGACATCATAGAAGAGGTTTTCAAAGTGGGCATCTGGGCTGAGAAGGGCCTCGATGCAGCAAGTGGATCAGTGGAGCTCCGGGAAATGACCTCTGCAGGACAACGCTAGATTAAACACATCGAAACTAACCCTAATCCTAACCTTAATCCTAACCTTAAGGATAGTGGAGTGTACGAAAGGCGTTTTATTGAAATTAACTTCAATAAATGTCGTGGAGAATTGGAGTCTCCACTGATCACGTGCCCCTCCACAGGGAAGAAGCCACTAAGAGGAGAGGCTCAACAACCCAGTTCAATTGAAAACTTGAACTTGAAGGCCTCTAATGGAAAAGTCTTGGGTGACTGAGAGCTAAGGCAAACGTTTGGTGACAGCAAATTGTGTTAAGTAGAAATCTTTGCCGTACACATAGCATATATAATAGTCCCATAAGTAGTGTGTTTTTTCCCCCCACTGCTGCTTTATTGTTTGTCCTAATCCCATGAACTCCTTTGAAAGGCCATGAAAACAACGTAATGCTGAAAAAGCCATTCCACAGTGATGAACCCTCTCTGTGTGCAGAACATGTCCAGTGATGGATAATGGGCTTTAAAATTGTACAGGACACTTTTGTGTTTTCATCTCTGACTCAGTTTGGGTATGTTTTTTTTATATGGTAACAACTTTGAAAACCACAGTTAAAACCTCAAAAACAGTTTTTGACGTCAGTCGTTCTGGGTGGCCGTACTACCAACTATGCTACTATGCTTTGTGCTTATACTATAATATACCTGTTAGAGATCAGGACAAAACTAAGCCACCAATGGAAGCCACATAGTTCTGAACACATGCAATCACTCAAACAGTCTAAACACACGATTAAATTCCCTTAAAAAGACGTAAAACATTATCAGCCTTCGAAACTAAGGCCAGAAGCGTTTTATAATAGATATTTTGGAAATATTATGAGTCCTTTCGCAAAATATATCAATACCTTTTCGCCTGCAGCAAAAACACAATACTTTACAACTGTTAGCGCCTCGGAAATCTTGGCAGGGCTGAGTTTTACTGAACGTTTCCTTAATTAAAAGCAGAGATGCTTTTATGAGTTCGCATCGCCGCTCCGTTGAACATGTTTTTCTACAGCGCAGCACTGATATGTGATGGAGCACCGCCGTTCTCCTTTTATATGACACGTCCCATTTCCCAACATGCTGCGTTAGCCAGAGCAGAGGATTATTGCTTTCATTCCAGCGCATTATGAAAAAGGTTTCTGACTGTACATTACGGCGCAAAGGTTAAGCGATTCCTATCCAACGTTGTAAGTCTCTGCGTAATTGTGGCTGCAACGTTGTCAAAACATTTCTCGTCTCCTGCTCGGTTTTTCCTGCAGTCGTTTTGATGTCCACCGCTGCCTGTAGGTGACGCTAGCGTTAGCATTAGCCACACACATGCCGCTCCACACATGGCAGTGGTTAGCCCCCTGAACCGCGGCCTCGCTGGCTCATTGCAGAGGTTAATCACGCCGATCAACGCCGCTTCCGACTGGGAGCACTCAGGTGTCTACCCGGCCAGTCGCCTTTTATGGGTTCCTCTTTTTGTACAGGTCAAATCCACATATTTGCAGTTGGTTCCATACACAACCTCCCGGAAACTGCCACCGTAACGTGGTGGAGGGGTTTGAGCGCCCGAATGATCCTGGGAGCTCTGTTGTCGGGGGCTTCGTGCCCCTGGTAGGGTCTCCCAGGGCAAACAGGTCCTAGGTGACGGGTCAGACAAAGAGCGGTTCAGAAGCCCCTTATGAGAGACCAACAGGCCCGGTTAGAACCATGAGGCCGTCCTTCTGTGGACCCACCACCTGCAGGAGGAGCCATAGGGGCTGGTGCGATGTGATTTGGTCAGCTCCAACAGCTGCCCCCACGACCCGGCAACGGACAAGTGGAAGAAAATGGATGGATGGGTTCCATACGTATTTTTAAAAACAGGTATTTTCCTAGGGCTCAAGATACATGTGTGCATCCATGTTGTTCATAGAAAATATACATGAAAGACAGAATGCAGCCCTGTAACTTGCACAGTGTGCACAATATGGACTGCTTTGTGCTTGATTATTCATAACCCCAACCCTAACTCAATATAATCGTTTTTAATTTGTCAATCATAATTAAAGTTACACAGGTCTTAATTTGAGTAGTTTAATATTACAAAACACTCACAATACAGACACAACCTGGGTTCTATCACTGTGCTATACCTTCACAGTGGTTTCAGCAGCTCAGGCGTCTCTCAAGGAGAATGAAGTTCACAGAATGATGGATGAAGGGGCTCAATGATGCCGTCTTCTTGTAAAACAGAAGTGACAAACTGAATCTTATCGTTTTACCGCAAAAACAGAGAACAAAGGTGCAGCCATGACATTTGTATAAGGTGCTTCAGTCACCCTTGAAAAAACAATCACATGGTTACTCTTTTTTACCATTTGACTCCATAACATTCACACATTCAGTGCACTGCCCTGACAGAATTTCCCAGTATCCTTACTATGACCAGTTTGTCAGAAATACTTATTATTCACATGCAGGATGTGGACATGGAACATAATGGGCCAGATCTCGCACGTGCCTTTTATAAGCTCTATCAGGTCAAACTAAAAACGTTATTTATCCCAATGTGTGCCGAGCCGGTCCCACTGTAGTGCTGGTCGATGTCTGTGGTTTGCACTCAGCTGAGACGCGAAAAACAAAAACAAAAGCACGTGTTCAGCCCTACTCCCCACCACCCCTCGCGCGAGTCTCATTGGAGGAACAGGTTGTCCTACACCACATCGCCATTGGCCGTGGGAGACTGTCCCGCTCCTACTAATGCGCCGGGCCCGGGGTCACACAATAGCCCGCGTTGGGAAACACAAGATCGAGCCCAGTGTGTCTGAAATCTGAAGCTTCAATTCAATAAACGATGTATCAAAACTTCAAAACTATTAGTGTTTAAAATGTACTAGAACTTCACCACCGATTTGCTGAATCCGTTTGACAAGTTCTCTGCTTTATGACAGTCACGTTGAGATAAAACCACAGTGTCCCGCCTGGGTTATCTGCTGATCTGAGTGGAGCGTCCTGCAGAGACAGAGGAGAGGGTCATCCAAAGCTCCTCCGCTATCTCCTGAATCGGACTTGGACAAAGCTCCAGAACCGGCTCTTTGTGATTCCTCTGCGCCCTTTTCCATACGGAGGAATGACCGCGCTGAGGAACTGGGCGTCCCAACCAGAGCGGATATTCAATAAAGGTGCAATGGCTCGTGCAAAAATAAACTTTTCAGATCTCTCCTCGGCTCCCTTGGTTTTGTTTCCGACTTTGCCTCGTACCTGAAGTTTGGCTCGAGATCATAGTGTACATTATTCTGCTAAAACTATTTCTCAGTAAAGTTGAGTTTTTCATACGCCAGTCAACCTGTGTTTATGTTTGTCCCCGTTTTGAGTGAATGATCTTTCTCAACGTTTGCAAGGATCTGTGGGTATGTCCATTTCTTGCTTTAAAGGAACAGGCCACCGTTTTTTCCTCCTGAGATTATGTTCTTACCCGAGCTTAGACGAGTTGCTGCGTACCTGTCTGGTCTTTACGCCAACCGAGCTCTTCCACGTTTTCCCGTCTACACGATCCAAGTATAGTCACACAAAATTAAACATGTCGATTGTGTATAAAAAGGGGTACTATATTGTAAGGCGTAATAACACCTTAGGAGCACTTCGTAAAGTTGAAGTGCTCCTCGTGCACCATCCCCGCACAAGGGGCATCTGGGGGCTACATCGCGGAACCGTTACCACAACACGGAGCTAAATTACAGGATCTCCAGCTCGGGCCAGTACAGCAGTTCTATGCAACAAACTCTAGAGCTCTGACCCACCGGCTGGATCAGGAAGTGAGTGGCATCAGAGGGCGAAAGCGTGAATGAACTGCGCCTGTATACCACGGCGCCGCCAGCCGGCAGGAGGAGATGCAACGGGCGCCATGTCACAATATTTTCATTCATCATATTTATAGAAATGTTAAATTATAGTAATTATCCCAATGTGCTGATGTGATAGAAAATCCTGCAACAACATCTGCAGATCACTAATTACATTTGAGACACAGTTTGCTTTTCTTTTTTTTTTTTTGCTTACGTTTGGAGCCACTTGAATCAAAACTGAGAAGGAAAAAAAATACTGGTTTCTGTCACAATTATCGCAGGCTGTGGTTCAGTAGAAAACATCACAGAAAGGCCCAGTCGTGGAGAGTGCTGAAAGCTATAATGAGCTCTCATTAAATCTTGTACACACTGAACGGACTATATCTGCATTCAAGTAATTTTCCACTTTGTGCACAGAAATAATACTGGACAGAACTGAAAACATAGATTACGATAATTATACAGCGGCATTCCTCTCTAATAAATTGCTCCTTTTGATCCAATTATATGAATAAGAGAATGAGAAATTCCACAAGTAAAACTGCCCAACACAATCAGTTGCAATGACTCACCTTTTTATCCTGATTTGAACAGGTTTTAATTCAAAACATTTCTCTTTTGTGATTTAATGTCAAAGCCACAAAACGGTTTCAAACGTTGAACCTGGTTATTGAGGACGTGGCATTTGAAGAAGACAAACAAGACTATTATGGATAATTTGGGTTAATAATTAAACTCATCCACATGCGTGCCCATCCTGTTGCTCCTGTCTGTAATTGACCACCTTGACATCATTTACTATTCACCACGAAAAACAGTCCACAGATCTGACCCATGAAGGCATTCTCTCCGCTTGTGATACCAGGGAATATGCCAAAAGGCCAGAGTGATGCCAGAGTGATGCCACATTTATTGCCGCTCTCACCCACGTCACTGGACTCATTAGCCAAACCATAAAGATCCTAAAATAAACGTTTTACTCCCCAATGGCTTTCCAACTGCACAGTGACGGTGATGCCAAAAGTTAAGAGCAGCGCGGCTAATAAATGTGACATTTATTCTGCGGCTGTGCTTCGGATTAGAAGGATTTAGGAGCATTATTGCTGGGTTTCAGGTGACATCACAGCGTTCCAAAGGCCAATACTATTATAGTAGGAAATAATAGGAACAATTACTTTGTTTTTGAGGACATTTTTGGCCTTGTACAGAGAGACCATGGACCCAGTGACTGATATCGATGCTCATGTTTGTAATTCATACATTTTCATTTGAGCTACGACTACGTTAAAGTGTAATGCTGTTAATAGTAAAAACTGGCTCCCGCCCCCACCGCCGGGTCCGGTGACGACATCACATTCTAGAGCCTGCAACCCAGCAATCCGGTATTTCACATGCACATTTATTTTGAAACTTTCCAAATAGAACATACCTTTATAAAAGCTTTAGACTATACATTAAAGACAGTATGCTCAGGAACCACAGTTTTCTCCCTGGTTGTCAAAGTAAGGAGGCGAGTGCATCCTGTCTTCATACACAATGGCCACAACTGTCCGAGTGATGTGGACGCAACAGGGAGCAATCTCACACTGTGGGTCAAAGTATTCAATCAATTCTTAATATTCGATGTAGTAATAGCTATTCTTTATATCTGTAACTGAATAGAAAGTTCAGCGAGAACATCTACCACAACTGCACTAGTCGAATGAAAGTACTTCCGCTACTGCGATCGACACTGGTATTTCTATTTATTATAATATTCCCGCTTTCAGTCTCCATTGGGATTCACAGTTCAGCAGAATAGTCCATTTCCACACTGTGGTTTCAGCGCCTGCAACTCATCAAATGCACCATACGTTTTAATGAAGCATGAACGAAACATTAAAGTCTCTGAAATAACAACAGATAGAAATGACGTCAGTAGCACAGCAGCCATTTTTTACGAAAGCCTCTTGGTATCGGTAAATATCAGATATCCGCAGATACTCAAACCCCCAGTATCGGTATCGGTAACTGGTCTCAACTCAGTATGTGGCGCGTTTACCCAAAGTGGATCATCTTGAAAAATAACAGTGTAAATGTGACGTTAAGCTCAACATAGCTGTGGTTTAGTGGAAGGACATACTATTGCACACCTTCTGCCCCCCTCACTCTCATAGCCGCTTCACACTGTATTTGAGCTGGCGGAGCGACAGGCATGTCCTGGCTCGATATTGTTAATGATGGATGTCCAGTTTTGAGCATTATTTTTACTCTGGCTGTTTATTCTGTTTTGCTTTTTACAACCAGCGTCTGGTTGCAGTGACTGTTCGCACGAGTGGTAGTAAGTCTGTCTCTTAATGTTTGTGAGCCGAGCGCTGACGCAGGCCCGTTCCAGTAAAACCAGCACGGCCCGAAAATGACAGAAAATCATCCAAAATCAACTGCAAGATAAGGCGGTGTATCATTAACAAAACCACAGAGTTACAAACAGAATCTGGGAGATCTAATGCAGATTGTTTGACGTCTGAAGGCAGCGAGGTGCCAGAGTGAAAGAGCAGGGGCAGAAAGTGGTGGCGCAGTTTGTTTGGGAAAAGGCCATCTGGCGGCTTTTGGCCTGGATTACAGACAAGCAACGTGTGATTGTCACGCCACAAGTATTTTTCGAGAACAAATCTATATTTAGGGTGATCACGTGGTCAAAACAGTTTGCTTTCACGGAGGCTTCAGTGGGACTAAACTATTAAGGCTCTTATTCGCGGATCATATTGAGAGCATGGTTTGAATACAAAAAAACAAACTTTTGCTCTATGCTTTAGGTCATCTGTTTGTAAACTGTCTGGAAAAGTGACTCGTCAACTATATGTTGCCAATGCGCAGACAAATAGAAAGACTAGTGCCAGGATAGGCATCTGGCGACAAAGCACAGCCAGACCAATATGCTCACCACCGGGCGGGAGATTCAGCTTCGATAGTTTTCAAAAAATAAATACAGTTTAAAGCTGGATCAACCAAGAGTTGCATCATCCCAAATCTGTACGTTATAAAACAGGGGGTTTGTGTCTTTGAAGAAAAGGCCGAACACAATGAAAGGATTGGGAACTAAAACACATCCATTTACAGATAGTCTGTCAATGTGATTCCAGATCCATTTCCTATTTTTAAACTCCCAAATGCATCTTGAATCTACATTCCCCACTGAGCGTCCCACAACAATGTGTCACCGCGTGATTTGCCAAACGCTAAAATGAGTTGATCCTCTTCACATTTGCAGAGACCACTGCGGAGCCTAATCCGTGTAACAATAAGCCTGTCAACCCACCGCATCGAAGATACAGCCACTACTTCAGGGTTTACGGAAATGTTAAAGTCATTAGAAAGTTGTTGAGCCACATTTTGTAATAATATGCTGCTGTTTGTAATAATTACGTATTATATCACACTTTATAATAACTGTGCACTATTAACCTTTAAAGCCAGGGCTTGAACTGTGTGGAATTTGCAGGAGTTTTTACACATTGGCCAAACATCTGCCACAGTGTGAAGCATGTTATCATTACCCCCTTAAACAGAACGACCTTCAACCTCAAATGGACAACTCAGTGAAGAGACGAGAGAGCGAGAGAGAGAGAGACAGACAGTTAGGGTTAGGAAAGAATCTGAAATCATTTAAAACAGGAAAACAGTCCTGGTGCAGGGTTACATAACTGGACCAAGATAATGAAAGTGTCTGGAAAGCCATAACCAGCACACCTTTCTTGTTTTCTTTTGCTTTAAACCTCTAAGCACCCACTGAAGAGACGGACTCTCAGTCTGACCACAGGCGATGGTGAAATGGGAAACGCAAGAGAGAGGGTTGTAAACAAATCCACGCAATTACACGACGCCATTGAAGAGCGCCGATCCCTGCCAAAGACGACGGAGCGATCTCGAGACGGTGTACGACGCGACAGGACTCCAACTGGAGGCTGGTTCAGGGTTAAATGATTCATCCGTTGTTCAAATATTCCGATTTTTTAAGGGAATACGCAACTCACCAAGAAAACAACGGAAAGATGTTGCTGTACATGTTGTCCTCAAGGTACTGGGACACAGATGTTGGGTTAACTAAGAGTTCCAAGAGTCTAGCCTTTCAAAGATTCTTGAGAGTTAATTTAGACCGTTTCTGTTTCTTCATTTCTTTAAAAAGTGGCCAATATTTTACTAGTGAACCAACAGGAAGAAAGTGGTTTAGAGCTTAGTTTACATGGACTATATAATGATCTTAATACTACACCCAAGTGAACACTAGTGCATGCCGCGTTCTTGGGCAACACACTTCCACCCACCTTGCTTATGTGTGAATGTGTGAGTGAGTGATTGTGGGAGATCAGAGTCGGAATCAGTCAGAGCTACAGTAGCAGTTTATACCGCCATTGAGCGCCGGGAGTGAATACAAAGTGATTTCGAAAGCACTTTGAGAAGCTTGTTGACCAATAGTCAGCTTTCTGGGGCACACTATTGAGTGTCATGTCACTTTTTCTTGTTGCTTCATGAACAACTTTCCATTGTTTACCTGATTGAAAAGGAGCACAAAAAAGACAATTCAACCACATGTATCAGCAGTACAGACCCTCCTCATCAGGAAACGCTCCTCTAGCAAATGAGCAGGAGGACTTCATGGACACTGTTGGTTGATTATTGTATACACTCCACGTGCATCATAGTGAGGGAGTCCCTAAAGTCTATGTTCCAGAAACAGCTCATTTCCATAAAAGGCCAACATGAAGTGTTTGTGAGCTAAACCGGCCACTCCGTGTGTGTGTGTGTGTGCGCGGGAGCCAACGGGAGCCTTAATTACCGGTAATTCTGCTTCTCGCTGCCGATCTGAAAGCGGTCGTAGAGAGAGAAGGCCTGGTGCGCGTCCCAATCCGTCAGCTCCACTCTGAGGGCGTACTGTCTCTGGGATGTCAGCTGGTACACGAACTCATTACCCAACCAGTGCTCCCCGGACAGACTCCCAAAGCCCTGCAGAGGAGAAAAGCAAACATAAGAATCGCTGTGCAAATAATAAGAGAGTCATCGATCATTCAATAACTGAAAGATTGTAAATGGAATGATGTTGTCTTGGATTCATGTCTATTTTGCAGAAGTTCTTGCCACTACAAGCAAACATACGTAGAACATTAATATTTCAATGGAACAGCAATTGGTCTTAAACATTAGTCACTGGACAGTCACTATGCATTGCATTGATGGCTACAGGTTTACAGTAAATCCAGAAGAAAAAGGACTAAGATTTTAGGGAAGAAAACAAAGAGTGATAGATTTGAACACTTTAGGTAAGTATTAAAGATGGCTCTTTTACAGAAGGGTTCTTTACCTGCTTCAATAGTTTCAGTGACTTCCTGTAATCTTCCTCAGAAGACAGAAGTGTCATGTAATGGTGAAGTGACCTGTTGCCAGCAGTTTGCATGGAGTTGCCAGTCAGTAGGGAAAGCTCTGGGAAAGGAACATACAGCTGAAGAAGGTGTCAGACAGTAGGTCCAGCTCTCCCTACCAACTGGCAAATCGCGTCACTTCACGTGAGGCTTCTGAGGAAGATTACAGGAAATATCTAAACTCCAAGAAGTTAAAGAACGATCATTACATGGGGGGGGAAAGTGTCTCTATTCTGAGCAGCTCTCGCCCAACCATGTATTTACACATCGCATAACGTTGTGTCATATCACTGCGGAAGAGTGTTGAGGTCTTTTGTCTGTTTATGGAGTGGTGGATCAACAACAGTAATCAGGACAGGGCTCATTCGATCAGCTGTCCCGCAGCAGAGCGGACAGAGTTCTCTCCGAGTGATATCCACACCTGTTTAAAAACCACTTCTGCCACCGGGACGAACTTTGCAGAGTCAGAGGTCCAACTGACTGAAATACAGTTTCATCAACCAGGTAGGAGAGAGAGGAAGCCTTCGCTCTCCCTGCCACTGCCTATTATATACAAATATTTGTGTTTTATATAGTTTTTCGCACCAAGGGTTTGTGAGTAATTTTGATTCTCTTTATGGGCTTTAAAGGTAGAAGAGGAAGTGGTAGAATTAACTAAACTGAGTTGAACTAACAGAGTCCTGCAAATTAGCACTTAGTTTCATATGTTCCTTGCTCTTCTAAAAAGGTCTTCTTGCCCTACCTCCACCTAATGTTGCAAATTGTTTCCACCTGCAATCTCAAGTCACACATGTTAAACCCATTATTACTAAAGGGGCTTCTTTTTCCCAAAATATAAGCTCCACGCCGGGACACTCCTTCAAACAACCGCTGAGCTCACATCTGATCAGAGCAGCTCCCGGTCACAGGCAAAGTGCATCTGACAGCAGCGGCGAGACGGACTGAGGAGAGGGGAAGGATCTGGGAGAGAGATGACATTACAGCCCAGAGAGAGAGAGAGGCTGTGTTTGCCTTGTGTGTGCATGGTGATGAGAAATAGGAAAGTAAATACGGGGCATTCCTCCGGCCTTAGGCATGTCCTGCTGAGTGGGAGGAAGAGAACGCTGGGGGGTTTGCCGGCTCTTTTGGTTTGTTACAGCTATTCTTCTATAATAGTTTGGGTTCATGTTTTAGAAGAAGCTCATTATTTTCTCACTTCATTCTATCACTTATCACTTTATATCACTTTATCACTTGACTTTATACTCATACACATCCGTAAATATAATCCCACTGTTGTTCTAAGTCAATTGTTGTCATCTTACCATATTTAACTTTTAACTTTTTATTTATTAATATCCCTTATGCCTGCCCCCTAAAGCCTTATAGTTTAAAGTTGTATAGGTTCTTTTTTATCTAAATTCTGTGTTATATGGTTTATGTTGCACGGCCGCATCAAGAAAAACTCCTAGTTTGTGGACCTGTTCTCAAACAGTGGCAATAAAACCTATTGACCTGATTCTGATTCTGATTATCTTGGGGCTGAGAAGAGGAGATACTTTTCATGGCACTTACAATCTGTTGTCCTTGATAGAATCTTTCTCCAATCTCAGTTCTCATAAGTCATTCTTGTCCAATAAGTTGGTTATTACACTATATATCTAAAGCTTTCTGAGCCTACTCCCTCGTATATATATATATGACTCTCTCTATATGGCTGCAACATGATGGGGTCAGGCGCCATGACAGCAGACGGGGGTGATGAGAGAATGAGGGCGAAGCTTTACAGGGATGTTCACACTTTTTTAACACACATTTTTCTGATAGTTTGTGTTTATACAGGGTAAATTAGATCAGATGACATTACCATCAATACTGGAGGTGTCGCGATTTACTGATTGCAGCTTAAAAAAAAAAAAAGAAGCAATTTCGATTTCGATCTTCATTAATCACATCATAGTTTAGATCGCATTTTGGCCTCGCTATCTCCCTTTCGACGTGTAAACCAACTCTCCCCCAATGGACCTGATGAGACGTGGCCTTCACTGCCTCCTACCGCGATCGGGACTTGCATCCTTGGCCGCGCGAACCGTCCCGTTGACAGTTCCCCCCTTGTCCGTCGCCGCTCGGGTCCGCACGCGAAAACCTGGTCCTCATCACGGACTGTCAGTTTGCTGGAGCCGCGGCGCGTATCGGGTTTCAGCGACACGTCTTCGAATGATACAGACTTATTGAAAGTGTATGGGTGTTGCGACTGAAAGTGGAGGGGGGCTAGCATCTCGGGTTGACTCGGCGCGCGTGGGAGGACACGTATGAGGTGCGAAGAGAAGTCTCCCGTGATGACAAACCGCGCCGGTATGACAGCTTGAAAGATTGATTAATGTCCGCGAACCTCTCACCGCTATTCTCTGTTGCCCCAAAGCAGCTCAGTTCACACCATTGTTCCGCATAAAATATTTAAAAATCCATCTCGACCATTTATTATTCGACGACCGCGGCCCTCGGAGACCCTTCGGGGTGGAAATGAAGAGCGAGAGAGAGATTGCAGGGCGGTTAAGCAGACAAGGAGTAATACGACGTTTGATGGACGAAGATGAACGTGTGTAAGTGGGCCCACGTGCACCATCATCTACATCATGTGTTATTGCTGCCCCCTTGTGTGCCCTGTTGCGCTTCTGTTACGCAACTCGACGTAACACCGTGGCACATGCGTAGAGGAAATGCATGTGCCACTTTTACACATGCCCCTCGGGATAGCGATAAAAGATGTCGCAGAGTAACATTGCGTCGGTGAAGAGTAGATGAGGCCATTGACTGATACCGTCCGAGTGAGTAAACAGTCACGCAGAGCAATGGAGGGTACTGTACAGAGACACCCCCCACTAGATTAACAATCTTTTACTAGCAACAATAATAATTCTCGCGCAAGTCAACTTGATTCATATTTCTGTCATGCCAAGTGGTGCCTTTATAATATTGTTCTGAGGTCGTCAGTGTGTTGCAGTAGCAGTGTTGGGTATAGTAATGGAATACATGGTTGATTTTGGGTAACTGTAATCAGGTACAGTTACTCTTTCATTCGAGGAATGAAAGAGTAACTGTAACTGCAAGAGTATAGAATACAGTTACTTTCTTATAATGAAGGAATGCATCACAGTAATCAATCATTACGTTTCAGTTTCATAACATTAATAAGTTTAGCTCGGGCCTTATGGGCTGTGGGCATTTGCAAAGGGCTTTTTTGCATCCCAATATATATAATGCAAATCAAGTATGGAAGTATTCTAAGTATTCAGAATACAATAGGACAAAGAAATGGAATACGGTACTAAATACATTTTACGGCGGGTATTCGGTATTCTGAAAGTAAATGCAATTTCAAAGTATTCTCCCCAACACTGCCAGTAGCCAATCACCTCTTATTTGATCTTATCGTATCTTGATTGACAAAGTAACCAACACTTGCATGTCTTTGCACTAATAGTAGAATAAGAATAGAGGGGATGCACGTGCATCATTTTAATTCTAAACACCACCCTCAACGTTCTGGACGCAGATACCGTAATAACAGTACTCAAAGTTGACACCCATTTGGCTTCTGTCGGCAGGCCGTTGCCGAACAGGATTTCCAGCGCCGATAATTGAATTGTAGCTTCCTCTAGTTTGAATCCATACGCTTTTTAGAGATCTTACAAGAGAACGCCCCTCGTCATCAGTGTGATGAATGGCTCAACCCTAAAGGGAAGAAAGGCAAAATAAACGGTACACTTTAAAGAAGATCACCTGACCCGCCGCCTGCGAACTGACAGTTAGTGAAAACGTATACAACGCTGACACTCAGAGCAAACAGCGGAGAGACGGCTGCCAGAAATAATAAATGCAGTTTGGTGCTAAACCAGCGACCCCCCCCCCCCCCCCAACACAAATACGCACGGGTTTCCCTGTGATGGCAAGCAGACAATTTTCAGCACAACACCTGGCAGCGACGAGACCAGAGACTAAACACACGTTCAGTGATTTCTGTGATCGTTTCCTGTTGGAAAGAGGGAAGAAAAGCCGTGCGTTGGCCGAGGAGCAACAGTATGGCAAATGCTGAAACAACTGGGGAGCTATATGGATAAAGATCATCTGAACTTGGATCTAAAGCTTTTCAATAAATGGACTAAAGCCAGACAACACACACGATCTATAAATAGTTGATATCAGAAGCAGGATTATACAACCTGTTATTTTAGTTGTAATGTATAGGAGTGCGGATTCTCTGCGCTCATCTCTCAATTGTATTCTGTTTGTTCTGAAAGGCTACACTTTGAAGCACTGACCACACCTTGCAATCGGAAAAAGCAAACCAGTGTCCCAGTAGTTGGTGAGAAAGGTTTAAAAGGCAAATGGATCAGCCTCATATGCGTTGTACCATTTTGTACTCCTTCCACGTCCGCTGAAAGTCCACGCCGCCGTCTTCCCTGCGCTGAATGACCGTCCAGCCGCCGCCAGCTGCTTCCATATTACAGTAAACCTACAAAAAAAAAAAGAAGGAAATTCAAGAGGTGTAAACGGCAACGTTCAAAAAGTATCTTCTGATTCATTGTCGCGGATGACGCTAGCGGGCGAAATCAAGTGGCGATCTTTCTTAGACTACTGCATTCATGAAACACTTATGGTGAATTTAAAAACAACATTCTACAATCAAGAAACAATTCACAAATATTTGTTATATACTGTTTTAATGACGCAACGATCATATCAAGACCTTTTCAAATGTTGCACAACCGGCTTTCACTGTGACCTCCAGTGATGTGAACAAACAGTCAGAGGTCATTTGGACAATTATTTTCTTTGGTCCCTCCTCGTCCAGGCTTTCAGAGTGAATCATCTGCAGGAATGCGGCGTATCTCCATCCTCCTCAAACTCAATCAAAGTCGTCTCCGTCTGCTCCGTCGGCCATGTTGGAAACGCCGCTCGCTCTGTGCACTTTCTCGGGGCCCGTAATGGGTACAGTGGTTATTTGGTAACGACGGACACCGTTGGCCCTCGTGTGCGTGAGTGTGTGTAGCTGCAGACACACAGCTCTATTTATTCGACTCATTGTTTTCGGGAGCGGAGGAGCGGGGTCCTCACCTCAGACGCCCCGCGCAGCTGAGCACACATGAACGCAGCCTGGATGTGATTAAGCGGAATTAAAGGCCGAGCAGAGGTGTCCGGCAGCTACAGCGCTAAAGCCAGCGCCAGTGTTTCGACATGTTGAAGTGAGACTTAAAAAGAGCCATTAATGGACAAATTGTTTCTCAATAAACACATCTTTGTTGGGCCATTTCAAAATCTCACCGCTTCTTTTTCCTCTTCATCTTCTTCTTCTGCTGCCTATTTTGCCTCTGCTTCTTCTTCATCACCTTCTTCTTCTGCTGCTTCTTTTGCCTCTGCCTCTTCTTCATCTTCTTCATCTGCTTCTTCTTCTTTATCTGCTTCTTCTTCTTCATCATCTTCTTCTGCTGCTTCTTTTTCCTCTTCTTTCTTCTTCTTCATCAGCTTCTTCATCAGCTGCTTCTTCTTCATCTGCTTCTCCTTCTGCTTCTACATCAGCTTCTTCTACTTCTTCTACATCAGCTTCTTCTACTTCTTCTACATCAGATTCTTTTTCTGCCTCTTCTTCTTCATCATCTTCTTCTGCTGCTTCTTTTGCCTCTTCTTCTTCTTCTTCTTCTTCTTCTTCATCAGCTTCTTCATCAGCTTCTTCTTCTTCATCTGCTTCTCCTTCTGCTTCTACATCAGCTTCTTCTACTTCTTCTACATCAGATTCTTTTTCTGCTTCTTCTTCTTCATCTGCTTCTCCTTCTGCTTCTACATCAGCTTCTTCTTCTTATTGTACATCAGATTCTTTTTCTGCTTCTTCTTCTTCTTCATCTGCTTCTCCTGCTTCTACATCAGCTTCTTCTACTTCTTCTACATCAGATTCTTTTTCTGCCTCTTCTTCTTCTTTATCTGCCTCTTCTTCTTCATCATCTTCTTCTGCTGCTTCTTTTGCCTCTTCCTCTTCTTCTTCTTCTTCATCAGCTTCGTCTTCTTCAGCGTCTTCTTCTTCTTCATCTGCTTCTCCTTCTGTTTCTACATCAGCTTCTTCAACTTCTTCTACATCAGATTCTTCTTCTGCCTCTTCTTCTGCTTCTATACCATATTCATCTTATTGTTAAGCACTTTACAAGTAGTTTACAAGTTCACACCTATGTTCACAGACATGCATTGTAGATGATGAGGACCAGTTGTGGTAAAAGTACAAAATAGAGTAGTTTTAAATTATTTTACAATTAGAAAAAGAAGCATGAAGCATTTGTTGGAACAGATTCCCTCACAGTGGAAAAAGTAACCAAATGTTTTACTCGAGTAAGGGTACTGTCATTTCAGAATAAGATAAGATAACCCTTTATTGATCTCACAATGGGAAAACCAGCTCTCAAAAAACACTCAGGGTGTGCAAAACAAGACAGGAAATGTGCAATCAATTAAATAGTAAATGAAGGTATAATATAATGAATGCAAATAATAAAAAATAAAGTTAGGGCAGACTATAAAAAATGTCAGTAGTTCAAATTGTTTCTATTTTAGTGCAGGCAAAGCGACCTTGATGCAGTGAGTAAAATTACGCTCATACAGAGATTATTGCACGTATTTTTGCTCTATATTTTGTTTTTTGCTGTCGTTAATTTGCAGTAGTATTGAGTAATATTAATATTACTCAAATTGAATTAAAAGGGCTTTGTCATACTATTCAAGAAGAACCGGTATTTCAAAAGGTTACTCAAGCACATGTACTCGACTAAACGTAAGTCAGTTCTACTCATGTTTTAACCGGGGATTTGTTGCAATACGGTCACAAATGATAAATAATCATGTGTTCTTAATTTTGAAGTTGATCAAAAGGTCATCAGCCGGATGTGTTAAAGCACGTTCTTACCTTCTTGGTTTCCTGAGAACTGAGCTGGATGGTGTAGACTCCATTTTTGCGGATTCCGTTTTGATAAAGATCTGCACAGTCCCGAAACCTTTTCTCCTCTACAGTCTGCGTGCTGTTGGGTACAACTGAGGAAAAAGGAATAAAAAGTATGGTTAAGAGTAAAGCTAAGGTAAATGCAGTATACTGTGTCGCTGGCCTTGAAATGGACCTACATTTAGGCATGTGTACAGCTTTGTCAGACAGTGAAGGAAGCAGAACCACTATATACATAAATTGCTCTGATTTACTCCTACTTTATTAGCAATCACAAGCTGCATGCTGGAAGTAAATATAAATGTAATCTCATTTTGAATCATTTTGAAAAGCAGACAGGAGCTGAAAACAAAGCAACGAAAGCGAAGTATGGGCTTCCTGTTACAACAAGTGGCTTGTATTTACATCTTGGTGTCATCATATTGAAAAAGGAAAAAAGTCCCTTCCGATCTTTGCTTTCTCTTCGTTTGACCCGATCCATAGCTTCCCGTATGTGGGCCCTGTCTCTCTTCACACCATTTGCTTTTATTGTTGAACACTCCGGACTTCAGAGAGCGGCGAGAGGAAGCCCGCTGGATTATTTGGGTGTACTGGCTGACCATTTTGACAAAGTATAATGTGTCCGTGACAAGGATCTCCCGCTGAGACAGGTTGACAGAGTGGGCCCATAGAGCTCAAAAGTCTAACACAACAAAGGCTAAAGCTGTCGGGAGGTAATTTTCCCCCAAGTTTTTCTGACAGCGGGGGGACGCTCTGAGGGTCAGAGGGATCGGCTTTGAGCGGAGGAGGCCCCGTGCATTGAGTCCGCAAAGAATCCAGCTGTTTGAGTGAGCCAGAGATGGAAGAATTAACTTGACATTTTATACAATTTAGCTCATTCTTATTATTGATTTTTCCTAATTGGTGTACCTGGGTTGCTCCCTCGTCTCCTACAGCACCTGCCCTACGTATTTGACGTGCAAAGTCATACACTTTTGAACTTTTTGGCATTTTGGCAAATACTCAAAAAAAAAAAAAAGAGTTTGAATAAGAAAACAAACATTTAACACATATGTGAAGGTCGTGGTAGCTGTTAGAAGAGCCTGTAGTGTTGCAGGTTGAAGGTAACACTCGGACAAACAGTGACCTTCTCCTCCCGACGCCCCAACATCAGGGAACTATCCTGCTAAGAAATCTGAAACGCTGCCCAAGTCATGACAGGGAACAGGCAGATACAAGGTCCGTGTGAACGAGTTAAGAGTAGCTTTTTAGAATAAATAAATAAATGGGTGGTGCCAGTAACACGAAAACCCCCTACCTTCTTTATCGGTTTATATGTTTTCTGACAAAGCCCCTTGAGGAGAGAGGCAAAATAAATGTCTTCATCACTGAAACAACCCAGTTCAGAACAGCTTACAGTGTACACATCATGCACACGGGGCTTAAAAATAGACTTAAAATCATTATTGTGTGTGCGTTTGTATTGGTACTTTATGTACTTTATCAGCGCGGCACACTTTGATCCGAAGATCTCATTATGGGCTTTAATAATGTTTGGGTTTTGTCCGTTTCACAACTGTAATCAGGAAGTACAGAACGAGGCACTGACACCGTAGAAGAAGAAACAGCTCAATTTGACAGCTTTGCCCGAGGATTACTCAAAGCTGCGTGAATGTAGTGAAATACTACTCCAGGTCTGTCTTTGACGGAGGGGACAACGTTATAACATGGTTTAAAGCTTTGTATGATATGTCCACTTTAACAACCATTGTTTATTATGAATGAAATGACTAAGGACCTACACCAAAACCCAGTCCGAGAACTAAACCCTAAATCTTCTTGTTACTAAAGGCCCTATACGTCAAGCAGCTTACCATAAGTTTTGTCTCTTAGTTCAATTCTCATTGGCGTAACACGATAAGACCATGAGTGAGTGTCTAGTGTCTTTATATTCACACCGTGTACAATTATTTCACAATGAGATCCCTCGCTGTGGAAGAGTCTTAGGAGCGGCCCTCTCAAGCAGCGTGCGCCCCAGCTCTCCAAATATTATTTATGTGCCAATATTTATTTACAGAAACAAACTTAGTGGTTCAGTGGGGACTCGTGGGCTGCGGGGGGGTTCATGTGAAAAGATCAGCGGGGCTTTGGCCTTTTGCCAAATGAGCCAAAATATTAGGAAGAAATCCGAATGACGAATGGACTGTAATGGAGTGCAGCGGACATCAGCGCTCCCATGTGTGCGCAATTAGTCTCCTAATACCACTCGGACTTAAAAGGGAATGTGGCCCATATTCTACTCTGGTGTATTCGTGTATGAAGTGTGCAAAATGTCATGAAGTAATACCAAAGGATTCCCACAGAGAAAGCCTGAACAAGATGTGTTAAGGACCATTGACATTATCTTGTGATCTGTCAACGTTAATGACAAGGAGCTGCTTTAAAGAAGTCCAGTGCGTTGGTATTAATGGGCGGGATTAGCTCCCGGAGGAAACTGCTGTCCTGTTAGTTAAGTGAAAATGTGCAATAAAAGTTACACTGCATATTCTGTCCTGCATGAAGCTTATGCAATGGTTAAAGCAGTTTTTCAGCCTTTTTTTTTTGAGTCACAGCACCCTTTTTTGTTAAAAATAAATAAATGCTAAGGCACACCACCATTTAAAACATGGTAAAATGAAGCCGAACTGTGTCTGGCTCGGGTACAAAGCAATGGCAAGTTATAGGTATATGACAGGTATGTGAAGCTCAGTTCAATTTCATCCGGCTATTGCTCAAGGCATGGTTGAAAATCACCAAGTATATGTAAATTGAGCAGTACTAGATCTACATCGGTGGCAGGGCTGGGCAATTTGGCCTAAAAAATACTCAGTATCGACAATTATGATTTTAATCGATTTTTATTGCTGAGAGTCCTGTTCATTCATATTTAGATTCATAATATGCCATCATTTAAAATTGATATTTCTGCAAGTTAAGTATTTTGTCCCCTCTTCAAATCTGGGTAAGAGACATCTTATCGGGGACATGCAAATCAATGCAAAGGAGGACGAGATTACTTGTTGTGGAAATCCCAGCAGGGAAAAGTCATAAGATAGACAAAGTCCAGGAAGACAGGGATGGTGAGGTTAAGTCAACACACATGCGTTTGGATTTTGATTCTTCAAATAAAAGTTTCCACAGTGTTCAACCTCACGAAGCCAAAACTCACATGAATTGGAACAAGCTTGGCCCCACAAGATAAAATATTGTTTTCCTTTGATGCAGAAAGTGAAAGAAGACGACCAGGCCCAGTCATCTGTAGCTGATAGACCATTTACAACCAATATGATTTTCTGTTCTTCATCTGTCAGTGGGTAAATATTCCATTCAACAAATACCGTATCCATTTGTGGTTCTCTCAGTTTGACAGTAAATAGCATTGATCTTTTTTGTCTTATACTGGCTTTCTGTGGTCTCTCATATCAATCTGTATTTTTTCCTCAGTTTAAGTAATATTTTCCTAATTTAGTGCCAATGTAGATATTGTGTTCAAATGGTTAAGTAAATATTGCAATATTACTATACGTGTTCCTCATATCGCAGGAAATACAAATACAAAAAGCTACACACAATCCAATTTTGTGTCCCATTTTTTTCCCCATTGACCCATCATGTCTTATTTTCTAAAGCAGCATATTGTTGTTAGTGGAGCATTAAACCAAATGCATCTTTAACCGCGGTGATTGTTAATCTAGTGGGTTTACAGAGTGATTGGAGTGTCCAATTTGAGGCCCGCGGTTAAACGTTGACAAAATAAAAGAGTGAGCTGTAAAAACACGCTGAATGCCGGCGAGTCTCCGGGATAATAGCTCTCTGTAAAACTCAATCATATTTAACAGCCACAGCCTAAACCTGAGCCCTATTACGGTTAATGGCGGAGAGCGGCTCGTTGCCTCATAATGAGCTCGTGTAATGACCACAGCCTAAACAACAGGACTGCTGCATCGCCCACATCAAAGACCCCTCTCGCCGCTGTGGAGAGACCCTTTTCATTTTGGGCATTTGCAGTACATGGTCAGCTCAGGAAGTATCTTTATTAGATCTCCATGCGTCCTTTGTTACAGGGTTCAATTTGCCAAACCAGCAAACCTAATCGAGCCAGTATTGATTGTGTAAGTTCTCAGTCGGACAGAGGTTTTCAGCCGTAGACAAACGTTCTCAAGCCGCCGTCTGGTTATTTTAGTGTTGAGGACATTTCGCCTCTTACCTCAGGTGTAAACCCCTCTTTAAGCTAACATTAAAGAGGACTACACCCCGTTTTTATTGACTGCAGCTCCTGCTACTTCATATTCTACAAAAACATGAGTGCGGGGCGGTTCACAACATTATCCACGTGCAGTGACGGAGTAATGCTCCACTCGTTTAGCTCCATAGGTAGAGCGCCGGGCTCATGACCACGACTTTGTGAGATCAATCCTGAACCACTGCAAGTCCAGCGCTGATCAAGGCCGGTTTGGAAGTCAACAACGAGACAGATATTAAACCGTGACACAGTTAGCAAATGTCCAAAAGTCAAACAGATGGGATGATTGTCCTTCGACTCTCCGCGATATCTTTCTCAGCAAGGAAAACTCAACAAACTGACAAAAAAGAGAAACCTGAAGGACAACCACATTGAATTCATTCTCCAGTTCTGCAAGGGTTACGTTACGATAGATAATATAAAGTTAAGTAGCCAACTCTCTTTCAAATTGACTGGCAATTACGGCTTTTAAAAGGTTTTATATGGGAAGTTTCGAAATTCTTCAACACATAAGTACTTTTTATGACTCTGCTTGTAAATGGATTAATAGAGATTTAGTGCTAAACCCCTCTACAAGCTGTTTTTCCCCCCCAAAGCAAAGTCAAAGAGAATTTGAGTCCAATCTGAGAGGAAATGCTGCGGCTCACTTTTCAAAACAGTCTCAGAGCAGCAGACGCCACTGGACGCCGTGAAACCCTACACCCGCGCTCTGTATGAACACTCTAATCTCCGCAAACAAACAAAGCCTTCCGCGAGCAGAGGAACACCGCGCTGCGCCGCCATCCCTTCACGAGGGTTTTGTTGAAAAGTTGAGTGCAGCGAGAGAGGTTTGTCAGTGATATACCCGTCTCCTCCTACAACTCCTCCAGACAGGGCTTCCCTCGGGGCCCATCAAAGTTTGAGTGATTCGGGCTGGTGCGAGGCGAAGGAGGAAAGACTGAAACTCTGACACGGCTCCCGCGGCAAACTTCTACACTGCCCCCGAAAAGGAGGAGGATCAACCACAGACTTCAACTTATATAGTGCTTTTCTACCTTCATTAGGCCCAAAGCGCTTTAAGGGAAGGGACCAGTCACCCATTCATGGGCTCATTAATACTCCAATGCTTTATGGTCCTTGTACAATGGCAAAAAAATATATATTTCCAAAGGAGGTCTAAGGGCTACACAAATGCAGACTATTAGTCATGCAATTTATCATTCATCATTTCAATCAACACTTCATAATTTAAATACTAATAGATAGAAGGCATGGCACACAAACACAATCAGAGAATCTGATTGTAACCACAGTAATAATCTAATAATGTTTTGTATCGCTAGTTCATCCGTCAACACATGCTCTGGCTGTTTGAAATACATGGCCAGTGTGACCTTCTCTTTCAGTTCTTATGGATTCACATGGGACTGTTTTGAACTGTAATTTCATGCTGTGACAAACAAACACAGACTAAACCAATAAAAAAAAAAAGAATGTGGATTGTCTTCCAACAGGAGATCACTATTTGTATGTACAAATACAACGGCGTGGAAGAGAGAAAAAAACAAAAAACAAAGAAGCATACAGGAGGTGCCAGTTTCTTTAGCCTTGTCCTTCCAAAGAAGATTCACAAAATACTGAGCCGATATAGCCCTGTGAGAAAGTTCAGGGGCGTACTTAGCATTTCTTATTAAGCGCTGACAATTTACTTTGTTGTTTTCTTTAGGCAGCTACCGGTTACAACAACCGACTCCCAAGTGGTGCTCATACTCTACATTTGTAACAACTTCACAAACCCGTTAAAATTATTTGAACTTCCTCACATATTTTTTACAGTCGACGATGGGAACTGTCAAAAATTATGGAGAACCCTCGCAGGAAATGCAAATGAAGCAGCTGAAAATCGATCCCGGGACACACAGAGCACTCAAGTCGAATCTCCGGAGAGCGGCGGGATTTGGGGGCGAAGAGGACGCTGTGTTTGAACAACTGTGAAACAGCTAATGAGTTCAGGCCTTTTCGAGTGGAGCTGCGGTCTTACATCTGCGCCGGGTCAAACTTCTACAGGCCGAAAGGGAAATCCCAGCTCCCATATAAACAGAAGGGAGGGTCTCTGAGAACTAGTGCAGAGCCAATTATTTCACAATATTCCCATGTAGTATTTTAGGAGATCGATGATTGATGCAATGAAACATGTGCCATGCCGAGTTTAAAGGCAAATTAGGGGTTATGTTACAATGTCGAGAATAAGCAACTGAACTGTCACAAAACTAAAAACGTACACAAACATGCCAGTGATAAATGCGCTCCTGATCGGCTACAATTTTCGTTTGACTGTTCCACTCCACATATCTCAGCATGGGGCAGGTTCGTAAGGCTTTAGTCATCATCTTTTTCGACAGTCTGGTAAATAAACCGTATCCTGGTGACTGAAGGAAACGCTCCTTCCAAACAAATTCGCAATGCCCATGAAACATATTTTGGGGATTAACATTTCGGACAACACTTCATCCAAGACCTGAACGATTCATTGGGACAGATGATTTAGTTGAATGTTTGTTGAGTGTTTTGGTGCACTCTGTCAGCGATGTTTTCCCAGATGGGCTTTGGTTGTTTATGACAGCAACCAACATAATCTAAATCCATGAATCTATAAAGTTATTGAAAGCACTTGGCCCTCTGTTTGCTTCTGTATTAATAGACATTCTTCGTGTGTCCTTGCCCAAATATGGATAGGGATTGAATTGGACTTTTAGCCATTGGACAAATGTATCTTATCAGGATCACTCACAAATCAAATTATCGCCTGATAAATAAACATAATCTCAGACAACTCTTGCTATATCTTGGCAGGAAAAGGCTGTCTTGCATGAATGAGAGAGCACGAAAGTCAAGTCCACAAGACAACAAAGTCTACTTCTTGTTCCTCTAGGTCTAAAATGCAACAAATCTGAATCAAGCAACACAGACTTCCAATCACCAGATCTGAACCATGCAAGAGAAAGGTCCGTCATTGTAGTTCAAAGGTAAATTCCACTGTGCATGTGTTTGATTGGTGGTTGAAAGCCAAAACAACTATCGATCAAGGTCTTGGTTCAGCAATCTTACTGTGAGAAGACGAGCTTAATCTCTGGTGTTCAACAATTCTCAAAACTTTGAGACCCCCTAAGAAAGATTTTCCAAGTATCACTGGGACTAAACCAGGTCTATATAAGACTCGACCAAGACTTTGGTAGTTCTAAAGAAGGACTAACACAATGAAGAACAAAAACAAAAGCAAAATTGCCTTAAAACCAAATGTCTGAAGATAACAAAAGCATAAGATTCTCAATCGTTATGTCTATCTTCCTGACACTTACCCCCGTCCTTGGAGCAGAGGTTGATGAGGTTGTGCACGGTGTCCATCATCTCCTGCTGCTGCCTCTGGAGGGCGCTGCTGTTTCCGTTGGCTTTGCTCAGCTGTGTTTCGAGCTCCCGGATGACCCCGCTCTGTCTGCCCACCAGGACCTGCAGACTGCCCTTCTCCTGCTTCAGCGTGTCCAGCTCCTCCCGGTGCCTATCCTCCATCGACAACATCTTCTGCTCCAACAAACTAGATACAAAAAATCATAAAAGGGTCAAAGAGAGGTTGTTATGGAATATGGGAAATCCTTGAATTATGAACTGAGTCTTCACAAATCCTTTGGCACGAGTTTGTTTTTCCCGAGGATGTCAAAGTATTTAATAAAGTTTTGATATCAATGATTTACAGATTATGCAACTTGGATCCTCCGTATTATTGCAGCCAATGTATCGTTTTTAGTAACATTCTTTCGAGCGTTCATACTGTGATGGACGTTGAACAAAACTCCAATCAAAATGACAAAGTATGTTCCATTTGTTTGACTTGACCAGGATTTCCCATTGCGTTACATGGGAGACCCCAACACAAACTCTGCAGCACTAAGAAATATTAGGTCTCAAAAATATAATGTCCCCCAAGTGCTCAGTTTGCACATTTGCACTCAGTATAGAAATATGTACCTAGGGCCTATCTCACCGGCCTGGAGACTTGAGTTGCCGCTGGTCAAGGGGATGTCTGCGAGACATCCCCTGGAGATAAGGTGGGTCTCCATAGTCTCAGTGAAAACGACCAGGTTCTATGTCTGGAGACTTGAAAAAGTGTCCATCTCTACATGGTCTCCATATGGTCTTTAAGAGGTCTCCGAGAGGTCTATGCGGTCTCAAGCAGTTGTGCCGTGAATCAAGGCAAGGCAACTTTATTTATACCGCGCATTTCGTACACAAGGCAACTCAATGCGCCTCAATTGTTGTCCTCAACCTTTGAGACGTTTCTGAGACGTCCCTGTAATGTCTCCGAGACCTGTCGGATACCAAGGAGATCTCAAAGAGAGTCCACATGACTCTTTGAAATGTCCTTGGTATCTAACAGGTCTCAGAGACATTGCAGGGATGTCACAGAGGCGTCTCACAGCTTGAGGGCAACAATTACTGTTTGCAAAGTTGCCCCAGCAGCTTGAGACCACGTAGACCTCTGAGAGACTCCCCTGAAATCAAACCTGTTTGTTTTCACCAAGACTACATGGAGACTTGCCTTATTACCAGGGGACATCTCGGAGCCATCTCCGTGACTAGCGGCGACTCTAGTCTCCAACTAATCTTTAGGCCGGTGAGATAGGCCCTTTGTATGCACACAATAGGTCTGAGTCTCCGACCATGTGTGTCAGTCTTACAGCAGACAGACAGACAGACCTTTCTTTCATTGTAAACTTACAATACTTAAAATACATCTAAATGTATGCAGCAATGCTTCACATTGTATAGCAAGTAAATACATTTTTAAAAGCAGGGTTTCTTCCTAACATAAAAAGTCTTATAGGAATTATAAATCATTTGTCAGAAAAATAATCAGAGCACAAACCATTAACTGATTATGTAGCCCGCCTAATTACGCACTCTGTAAAGGAAAAATGTTGAGAAGGAGCTGATGCTTTGGGATTCCACAAATCAGACTCGATAAGCTTCGAGAAAACTATGATCCCTGGCCCTGACCGCTTTGCTCAACTTTCCAGCGTTGCTTTCAAGTCATTGTGATGGGTCTCTATGGATACTTGGGTCACAAAGGGGAAGCCAAACCCATTTTATGTAAAACATTACCTCATCCAGGACTCTCCCAATGGACCAATCACGTGATGGAAACAAGTTCCCAAAGTCTACAGCGTATCCATTTTGCTTCGTGGAAAGTCATGCGCTCATGCATTTAGATTGACTGACAGAGATAATCCCAGCTTCTGTAAAGGATATTGTGCAAAATGGTGGGATGTGTGGTTTTTGGTAGCATGGTTTTTGATTTTGTTTACTCTGCACAGTCAGCAGTAGTTTCATGGCGCTATATTTCACCCAGTATTGTCTTTCAAGCGTCCTGTCGGTGATGAAGCGCTATCATGAGGGAAGGCAGCGTGTTCAGAGTTTGTGAAAGCCGTGTTGTGTGTGTTTACCTATTCTTGTCATGTAGTTTGCTGATCTCATTGGTCTGGAGCATGAGCTGCTTCTCCAGTTTGTTGGTGGACAGCGAGTTTTCCAGCAGCTGGATCTCAAGCCTCGACGTCTGATTCAGGACCTGGGAGTTAGAGCGAATAAAGGTTTAATGTAGGGGGGCACAAGAGTAGAATAAAAATAGTATTTTTTGTGCTCAGTTTTTTATTTTTATGTTTAATTTTGATGAGACACAATTTACACATGATAATAGGAAGGCCACTGATATGGTATTATTGTTTAAGGACAGTGAATTAAAAAAAAATATTATCAGAAAGCAATGCCATACGTGTGTTTATGCATTTCTACCCCACTTGTAGCATTGAAATACGTTTCCACACATCATTTGCAGCTTTCATAAACCATTGCTTTTGTTGGTAATTTCCCAGTAGAATTTCATATATTTTGGATGGATAGATAGATAGATAGATAGATAGATAGATAGATGTTGTAAAAAGAGAATGATTTTGAGAAAGACATTTGTAAGTAAAATGGGCTTAATAATGATCTGAAAAACATTGACAACACTTGCTCTTAAATCATTGGAGTTAAACAAAGACATTTGTATTGTCTACGCTCGGTTCTCAGAGATTTTTTCGCAGACGCCTTCTGGTTTTCATGTGCCTTCTCGGAAAACAAATCGCTTCTCCAACTCTTTTATCCCCTCTGCCACTAAACTGTGAAACTGTCGTCGATCTTTGAGCCTTTACTCCTGTCTGAACTGTCGGGACTGACACGGTTTGTGATGTGTTTGTGAAATGCGCTCAGGTTTGCTACAGATGTATTGCCCATTGGGATCAATACTGTTTTCTGAATCATGATGACCGACTTGTCACTTTGTTAGCTCACACCCAGTAAGCAACTTCAACCCATTGGCTCTTTTAACAGAGGAATTGTGGTCGAGTTTGCCATGTCATTGGCAGACCAAAACCCTAACACACATGCCGTAACAATGTTTACAACCAGCTTTATTATATTTGACCAAACTGCTGTGGCTTTACGGGGCAGTTAAAGTAGAAAGAGCAGTGTTAATGGACGATTGACCCCTGTTCACCTCACACAAAAGCAGCTAACGACCCCCTTTATCCCCAGTGTGTTTTCTATCGCGACTGTTTGTCAAGGCCATACCTGCGTCTCCACGTCGGTGAGTTTGCGCGTCTGTTCGGCTGATTGAGAAAGGAGGTTTGTGCCCATTTCCAACATGGCTGCCGTGTGGTTGTGCACCGCGCTCTGCTGCAGCTGAGCCATTTCTGTCTTCATGCTCTCCTTGATGTAATTCTCAATCTGAAACAAAAATGAAGGCAAAATTGAAAGTTAAAAAACCTCGGAGGAACAGTTGGGACAATGTGTGAAATTGAAATTGCGTTGAAACAGAATCAAATCTATATATATGTATATCTAAAACACTTTGACTGCATAAATAATAAGTAAATCAATAGAATGGTGACCAGTATGGCAATATGAGCAATGATAAATGGTAATATAATCAATGAAAAAAAAGATATAAGAAAATTATAAAACTAAGTAAACACACTCAGAACTCACAAACATTTCTATTTTGTATTGTACTGTATTGTATTGTATTACTTTGAAATTGGGGTAGGCACTTATAAGCATTCTTGCTTCGGCCTACTCCTTTTGAGTTATTATTTATTTACATTTTTCTTGTTTTTTTTGTGAATGATGTAAATGTTGTAAATAATAACACACTGTAAATAATAGCTCAAATAAATCAAATCAAAATCAAGCAGGTCAGGATGAATTTGTATAAAACTTTTGACCTTCAAGAATAGACACCTCTAAGCCGTTTTTACTCCAGAAAAGAAGCTCACAAGAGTAAAAAGGTTGGAGACCCCAGTCTACAGCGTAGGTTTTATTCTTGTAATCTCCACACTATGAAAAATAATGCACATTTTCTCCCAATGACAGCGGATTTTCCCAACCAAAAATCGGTTCTCCTCAGGGGAAAAGCAATTCTAAGTTCTGCAGGCTGTGTAATCTGTTGGTCAGGTTATCGTCACAGGGTTGTGTTAGTGTTACTGAAGAATTCCCTAAAGGCTACAGCAACTAACTTTCTTTTAGCAACAGGCTGAATATATAGCAATCTCGTAGGGAGGGATTTACATTGTACCAATATTGAGATGAAGAGAAAACTTTGCCATATAATCAGTCTGTTGCTTGAAGATCATAAGTGCTGACAAAACCTGATGGGGTCAAAGGCAAAACACTAAGACAACCCTGTAGATGACAGCCTGGCTTTTTGTCTACAGGACTTTCCTCATAATAATAATTTAAGAAAGTTAAACCGTCTTAAACCACTGCAGTTTCACGTTGATTTTGATCCATCTGCACACACTGTCCATTTGCAAATGAGCATAACCCCACTCGACTTGACTAAGTTTTATCCACAAACATGTTTCTTATTGCAAAGTACATAATAATTTGACTCCGTGTGGGCATGTCCAGCTGTGGGTGGTTAGTTCATAATGGCAGACACACAGATGAACTGATATTGTCTTAACTTGGCCTGGAAGAATCCTCGGTCATCCTTATCTGTAAACCTTCGACCTCAAACAAACAAGATAAATCAGCTTTCTCACGTGAATATGGACCATCTGCGCAATCAATCTCAGCATTGTAGCAATCCAGGCATACTTCATTATAACCGCTTGTCTTCTTATGCATATTGTGTATACTGTGCACAATTCTGTCAACTTGCACACTGAGCTCTTTAAAACCTTGCTTTATGAATCCCATGTTTTGGTAAATAAACCCAGGCTGATTTGATTTTAAGTGGTGATCTGTCCCCTGGGAGCCTGGTGGTTCTGGACACACACTCAGATGATCCAGTAATGGGGTGTATGGGGGAGAGAGGCCTGAACACTTGCACTTTCTAAAGATGTTTTACTTTGGCTCATCAGTGAGCTGTGACCGCCATGTTTCAGGAATGCAGCAGCCAAAGCAAATCAACTTCAAATTCATATGTTCTGAGCAACAGCTCCAACAGTCTGTATGTGGGCCGCATAATAATATGGGGGGGTACAAAACCGTAACGTTGAAATAATGCCTTTATGCTGTATATACAATTTCTGTAATTTTATCTGACTGACTGGATACGCTTTGTACAGAGAATAAGCCGCTGTTTTCATAAATCTGAAAATGAAAAAGGTGTATTTGTCCTGGACATAAGTGAGTAAAAGAAACAGAATTAACCAATATTCCACTTTAGCAGATACAGTGGGAAGAAAAAGTAAGTGCACCATTTGGAATTTCTCACATTTCGCCCTAAATTGGTCATAAAATGTGGGCTGATCTCCATCAAACTCATAAGAGTAAACAGTGTCTGCTTAAACTAATACCACCCAAATATTGACATTTTATCATATTTTTATTGGCCATAACATGTAAACATTCACAGGACAACTTGTAATAAGTAAGTACACCCCCTGAATCTCACTGAACTGCAGCAGTTTTGTAAAGAGGAATGGTCCAAGACAGTGGCGCCTCCAGAAATTGTTCATAGGGGTGGCCAGATGAGGCCACTTAAAATCTTGGGGTGGCAAACCAAAACTAGGTCTAGAGCGGCTTGCCTGGCTGATGGGAATATTCATAACTGATATTACAGTACTACAATTAATACTGGCCAGTGGGGGGGCCAATGGGGTGGCCACGGCCACCCCTGGCCACCCCCTGGTGACGCCACTGGTCCAAGATTCATCCTGATCGTTGTGAGCGTCTAATCTGCAACTACAGGAAAGCAGTTACTGCTGCAAAAGAAGAGTCAGCCAGATATTCAATGCGGTAGCAGATTGTCCAGGCTGACCCTTCTTTTGCAGCAATAACTCCTTTTCATCACTATGACAACTGCTATACATTAACTCATGGTTATTGGGAACACTGGGAGCTACTATGTCAACTACCTCATCTCTCAGCAGTTGCCTAAATGCGTGTCTAGCTCTCACAGACCCTCCCGCACGTTCCGATTGTTCACTCGAGTTAATTGGAAGCTCGTCTCAGTCGGAGTTCATAGCGAGACCGAGATGAGACAAAAACAGGGCGGACCGCCAATGTGTTGCTCATTCTAGCCTCTGACTTCCTGGTTCGCGCTGGAGGAAAATGTGCTGCATTTTGACACACAACAACGCACATGGTCTACAAGATACAAGTTTACTCTACAAGAAAAGTATTTCATTTTAATTACCACTGCTTTAAGTGAAATGATCTACGCTCAAGCCGTGTGTTACCCATTCCCACCCTGAAAGGTAGTTGTCGCCTCACCTTTTGTTTCTAGCCCGCATATGTTTCAGGCACATTGAAGGGAATTAGAGCAGACTGGCCCAGAAGTACTTTCCGCTGTTTCCGACTTCTGTGCTTTATAACAGAGGCCTCCTGTATTTACAATAGGCATTCATTTGAGTACTACTGTGAACCAGTACCTGAGCTCAGATCATTAAGCATTCATCCACCTCCATGTTAAGCCAAGATTGATATAGCGTAAGACAAAAGCGATCTGAACGATTGACTCTGTTGTTCTCCATTGGACACAGCTCATTGGTAACCGTTGTTGCGCGTCCGCCAGCTCGGATCAGCCTCTCACAGTTAGAACCTTCCCTTCGCCAAATCGATTGGAGCTAAATGTCCAGTTACTTCTGCCTCATTTTCACACAAAATATATTATGTTCCAATAAGTGCGGAAGATTGATGACTTAAGCGCCATTTCCCACATGATCTCCTGCGGTTTTGACGTGACAAATTGCGGAGAGAATTACACTTACTATGATGATGGATTACTTTTCTCGATAATGAACGCCAGTTTTTGGAAGCGGTTGCCGAGCGTTAAAAAAAAAAAAAGTCAGATCGGAGCGGATAATTGCTTTTGTTTTCATATCCTCTTCAGCCATGGTTCAGATATTAAAACCTCAGCACAACACTGAACACTTTACAGCTTCACGTCTGCTCTGGAATTGACCCATCTCCCCCGAATAAAAATGTAATACTTTCTGAGGCAGTTATCGCTGGTTCATATGGGTCATAGTTGTCGTAGTATGTGACAAAACACCTTTTCATGGGTCGCCTCTGTGGGAACGAGGCAGGAGTTTCAGGCCTATAGCTGGAGGGGGTCATAAATGGAAAGTACCAAAGAGAACCGAGATTACACAAACAAAACGCCCAAAGCTGTCAAAATCACCACTCGGGGACGATGTAAAAATGGACCTCAGTGGGTCTTGTGGCGTATTTGGCCAGTTCATCAACTCAATTTAAACACATTCCAGCCGCTGACCACAAATAGTCACAAGAACATGCCCTGTCATAGCCCGAGGTCAAATGGAAATTCTGTCAATAGAGAATACGTTTTTTGAAATTACAATTATGGGAACGATGGACATGTAAAGATTGCGGTGCACATTTATATGCTTCCCAGGCTCATGTTTCAGGACCTAAGAGCAAAATGGTCTTATTAATTGTAATGAATTGAATGTCATGAATTTGTAATGAAGAAATGGGTTTTAGATCTTTCAACGGTTACTTTACTTGGGAGAATGATGGATCTTTTTACCTCAAGAGGACTGGCTAACAGGCAGTGCTTGATTTGTAAATTAGTAGTTTTAGTAACATGTTGTGACGACTTCAAGCCAAAAACAGTCTCATTAAACACCTTTATAACGTCTCAAATCTTTGCCGGATCCTCCAAAATGTGTTCCCCTAAATCGGGGGATAAAATTAAGCTCTGCTAATAAGCTTAGAAATCACTTGATCATAAAGTGTTCAGGCTGGTCCCGTGCCTTAATTGATACACGGAGTCTACTGCATTATATCAGGCTGAAAATTACACTTGAATAAGTCCCTGGGCCTCAAAGACACTACAGGCCCCCTCCCCAAAGCTTGTCTACAAAACTACATTGAAAAAAAATTCATTTTAAAAGGTACATACATTTATTTGGAGAAACGTAATAGTTTGAACCAGTATTTATCTTTACCATCATTGCTAGATGTTGCTTTTTATGTAATTTTAGCTGTAAAATAATAGAAAATTCCTTAGAATAGAGTACATTTTTATGATTTGGGGGCCCAGAGAGATTTTCGGATCGATAAGGGGGCTGCGATGTCCCGGACTTTGGGAATGGCTGGCCTAAGCTTTGTTTTGTTTGTTTCCAAACAATCAAACAGGAAGCGCAACATTTGAATTGTAAGCTATGGTTCAAACTCATAACTTTCCCATCATATTTCTAACATCCAAATTCTTCATGAGTTTATAAGCATATTTCACAACTTTCAGAGAGCGATATGTCATGTAATGTAACAACAGCTACGAACTGTAGCTGCTAGTTGACGTCTGCCAGGTCGGATCATTTAGAAGTAGATGTGCAGCACACATAAGTATTTCCCCCCCTCAAATGTCTGCTTTTACAATACGCTGGAGGACAAAACCATTTTTAATCCACTGAAACACTCTTTCGGACCTCATATAAGCTTGGAGTATGCTTGAAGGCAGTGGATGCATTCAGTGTTGGTTTCCCAAAGCACTACACTGCGAGCTAAATGATTTTATGACATGCTGTGTATAATATGGTGAACTCCCTTAATAGTAGTTTACCCTTTCAAATGAGAGCCCCAAAGCGAAAATCCACGGCGACTTTATCGTTTAAAGACTGACTGCATGCAACGGCCTGTCATTCCAGATGTTTTATGGTCTACAATCAGGTCCTAATCTCTGACTAACTGCTCGGGGCCGCTGTCTGGGACGTCAGTGACAGGCTGCAGACCCCACAGTGCAGCGGGGCAGACACTTAAAGAGGAGAGGAGCGGATTTATCAGGAGAATGTTTGGGTTTCTGAGTGAACTGTACTGCACACCAAAAGGACCCGATCCATCAGTGAGAATTCCCAACACCCATATGCTGTATTTTATCACGGCCAGGCCGTTAAACGGTCTTAGCGGGAGAGGCAAACTCTTCCAGCTCCGATTTCAATGGGAAATGGTTCTCAAACTGTGGACTACGGGTGCAATAAGTCTTGTGCAGTTCAAATGTAAATTCAATTCATAAGATATATATTCTGTCTATTATACAACAAAATACAGCTTTCTACAGAAGAAAAAGAAACAACCACGAAACATCAACAACCATGGTGTGTTGGCAGAAGAAGAAGAATAGGAAAAAAGAAGAGGATGAGAAGAAGAAGAGAAGGAAGAAGAGGAGGGGAAGAAGAAGAGGGAGATGAATAGGAGAAGAGGAATAAAGAAGGAGGAAGAAGAAGAGGATGAGAAGAAGAAGAGAAGGAAGAAGAGGAGGGGAAGAGGAAGAAGAGAAGAAGAGGAGAAGAAGAGGAAGAAGAAGATTATGATAAGAAGAGGGAGAAGAAGAAAAAGAGGGAGAAGAAGACGAATAGGAGAATAAGAAGAAGAGGAAGAAGAAGTTTATGAGAAGAAGAAGAAAAAGAAGAAGAGGAAGAAGAAAGATAAGAATAGGAGAGGAAGAAGAAGAAGAATATGAGAAGAAGAAAAAGAAGAGAAGGAAGAAGAAGAAGAAGAAGAAGGATCTTCCAGCTCAGTGAGAAAACCTCTTATTATAGCAGGTCACATTTCTGTGAAAGCTAAGATCTCCCGTGCGCACGTTCTCTGTACATTGTCATGTCAAAGCTGCTGAATGGCTTTAGCATGAGAGGCTAATCCCTCACCGTGCTCCTCCCTGATATCATTGTTACACATTAGTGAGAATGTTTACCACTTTTCCTGACAGTTCCCATCGAGGGGGACTTTAGTGGTAAAAAGAGGTCTTGATCTTTGTCTAAACAGTGGCAGACCCGGCGGTAAATGCTACAGGCCTGGACTGCATAACACACTTGTTCTTATCTCAGGTTCAGAGGCTATATGTGCAAGGCTTCTGTGTCACACACAAGTGGGTCCATTTTGAGGCACTTCTAGATTTAAACTTGAGAATCGTGAGTTCCATAGTGCTAACACGTAGCCCTTAGATCAGGCATGTCCAAAGTGCGGCCCAAGGACGAAATCTGGCCCTGAGACCAATTTCTGTGGCCCTCGGGCTTCTTGCTTTATTGACACACATCACCAGAGATGGTAGTTTTTAGTGCAATCCGAATAATTTCACCCAATTAAAACCTCAAAAAGTAACATTTATTGTGAGACAGAGCTGGAATTATGATTCCAAGCCTAAAGAAAGGTGGGGGGCATGGTTTAAACCTCTCTTAAATACACCCAGTTTAATATTTGAATGCACTGATCATGGATCTGTGGCCCTCCATGCTGTATACATGTCAATATGCAGCCCTCAGTTCCATCCTATACTCCATTGCAATGTATTCCTTGACCTTTTTTTTAATGAAAATGACTAATGGGAACATGGAAAATATATGAAGCTTAAAAGGGATGAGCTGAAAAAAACTCATTATAAACCAGTCAACCTATGCTCATGAGCTTTGAGTCATGACGGAAAAGACAAAATCCTGGATACAAGCACTCAACATCAGTTTCCTCTACAGGGTGGCTGGGCAGTGGGCACTCACTTCGAGAGAGAGGCTCAGTCCCACTTTAGGATCCCCCTGGAATGGTGTGAAGAGAAGATGTAGTGTGGGCATTTGACTGCCCCATCCAAACCCCTGGCCCAAGATAAAGTGGAGAAGATGGATGGATATCAAGGGCAATTCATTTCACTTCAGTATAGGCCGCGTCAGACATTCACACTACAGATGTCCTCCAATGGTAACGTTAGAGCATCCATTTTCCCAGGAATCACACAGTTAGTGTTGGGGGTAAATGGTATCTGCGCTGTATAAAACACTTCTGCCCTTATCTGTAACTTGCAGGCTGTGATGGAGGTGCAGGGGCTTCTGGGATACATCTTTTACGTTCTGCGGAGATCCATTTCGGGACACTTTAATGGACAAGCGCTCTGGGCTGCTACCCACAAATCAGCACCTCCGTCTGTATCTGACACCAGCAGTGGGACCTGTGCCAACTCAGACACTCTACACATGTTATCAGCCCGACAGAGAAAGGGCAATGTGACACCACTGAGTTCCCCCCTGGCCTTTCAAACACTGAGCAGGGAACTCGCTTTGATTTGATTTTGAACTACAATTCAATAAGGCTCATATAATGTAGAACATTCAGCAATGTGTATTACTTCTTTACTTACTTAAAGAAGTATAAATTCAACAAATGAGAGAGTGCACTGCGGTCTGAAGTTCTAAACAGGCAGAACTAGAGACAATGTTCACATTTGATTGACCTTGACTTGTCAAAGCACAACACAACTTGGGCTTGTAAAATATAATGCTAAATATTGTCTTATCCTCAAAAAGAGTTGTTGCATAAGCATTAAATAAGTCAAAAAAGCTGAAATGGTGACGGTGACAAAACAACAACAATAATAGTAATTTTAACAGACTCAAGTGTTTCTATGCTTTTCTGTACATAAATGTTGGGGAAAGGGGTTGCGACCCACTGAACATGTTTCCGCGTTCCGCTTTTGGGTTCCGACCCACCGCTGAGAACCACTGTTTTACACGATTTCCTGTGACAGCGAGTGCTGAAAAGACGTCGAGAGCAAACTTTCATGTCACCGTTTTGGCTGTTAAGTTGAACTCATGGTAAATGGCCGGTCCTCCGTGTTGAACCCTGTCAGGTCGAGTTGAGAAACAGCTCCATCTGAACCCAGGGCTGACCTCTGCCCCTGCCCCAGCGGTCCACACACACTCACTCTGTCAGACTCTGGCACTTTCTGCTCCCAGAGGACGTCATCAGGAAGAGAAGACACAAATGTCCTTTCAGAGTCTGTATTTGACACAACAGCAACACCGAGCACCTTTGAGTCGGATCAATTTGTGAGTATTAGAGATGAGTATCGCACTTTAAGCCGGGGCAGTGCAGCGCTTTGGGTGGTCTGCGTGTTGACTTGCGTAAAGAGGCTTCCAAGGCCTGCCAGAATGCCATGCTTCTCTACTTCTTTTTCTTCTTGTAGAGGCTTTTGCGTATAGCCGCTGGGTCCATTTCCAAGGACATAATGAGTTTTGTTTACACGGAGCGAGCCCGAAGCCACAGGTCCTCTGTTTAATTCTAAGGATAAATCGCCTAGAGAGTCCAAAATCAATCTGGAAAGTTCAAAACGTAGCGCTGTTTTCCACGCTACAAAGCCTTTTTAGCCGCAACCCTTTGTCAACAAGGGCACAGTATGAAAGAAAATCTATGTGTATTTTTAAGATGTGTGTTATAATGATGCATTTTTACGGAAGACCAACCAGGGCACATCAATTTTGTGTGTAGTGGTTTTCCATAATCCGTTCAATCATACTCATGTTGATAGCCAGAGTGATATATCACTAATATTTTGACAAGCTGCTTTTTTGAATGTTTCAAATCATCTCTGAAGTATTGACATTTCGAGACTTTCACATGCAAAGTTTGGAAATATAACAATTGTGTTTTTCAAATTAGTGGTACCAGATACCATGTAACAAGTTGCCTCGTAGCGAGTTACTCTAATCTGACTTTTTTTCCCCCAGTAACGAGTAATCTAATGCATTACTTTTTCCAGACCAGTAATCAGATTAAAATTACTTTTCCAAGACACTGTGAGTTACTATTCTGTCATTTTCCTTGAAAAGAGAGTGACGTGGAGTGATGTAACAAATGCAGCAAGTCACATTTTCAGCATGAAGACAACTCACGACATACATGTAGACAAGAGAGGAGGAGAGAGACTTTTCTGAATCTATCATTGTTGATGTTGCTGTTGAAAAATGCACTTCCAATAACACGAGTATTGGCAAAACCGGTTGTCATTTGCATTTTGAGGCGGGGGAGGTGATGTCGGCAGCTGATTAATGTAACTAATAAAGTAACTTGTAATCTAACTTAGTTACTTTTAAAATCAAGTAATCAGTAAAGTAACTAAGTTACTTTTTTAAAGGAGTAATCATGAATCTGTACTGTGGCAACACTGTTGACTTCAGGATACTCAAGAACACTGATTCGTTCATCTTACAATAATCAATAGTCATTCAATCTCTTTGAACACTAGAAATGTACTTGACGTTTGTTTTTTGACAGTTAAGGATGCTGGACATAGACTACAGCACCAAAGAAAGGAAAAGCCGAGAAAATGTTGAAACAAAAAGGAACCAAACAAACGACCGCCCACTGAGGGAAGAGTACGCCACTCATTCACAAAAAGAAAACTACCTGTAATCCCTTACGGGTAATAAAATGACACCTCAATCTTTTATTTCATGAAGTCCCGCTCCAAATAAATTCCGTAATGACAATGAAGTCTTCCATCCCGCGAGGAATATATCTGGTCCAAATATTTGTGTTATAAAGCAACTTCCACTGAAGTATGTTTTAACATTCATAATCCTCATTAACAAATACTTCTGAATAGGTAGCGTTCACGTGACATCACAACGTTCTAAAGAGCCTATAGTTTAACATTGAGGTGGAGGGCAACTGAAAATTCCACGGCCGTAACCATAGTAACGCTCAAAATGCAGATTTATAGTCTTAAATCATTGCTAATTTCTCTGTAATTCCTGAGGCCAATTCACATGAAACAAAAACTGACACAAAGTTCAAAGTCATATCTTCCAGCTCATATGAACATATGTCTAATTATTTCTTCACAAAGGCGTCCAGAAGTGGAGACAATATTCAAAAACATGTGCTTGATGTTGGCCAGTAGAAAGGACTTTCAGCCATAAAATTCACATGTCAGGTTTTCTGAATCCAATCACTGTCACATGATGATCAGAGAAAACATTTGGACATTTTCTTTTTGGAAATTTCTTTCAAAAACTGTTTCTCTCCCATAGACTTGTATTGACACCTGCCCTCCAACTGAAATGGAATTCTAAATCGTGAACGCAACCTATTAGATAAGTCGATAAGAGTCAAAGTGGACTCCATGGAACTGTTGGTGGTGGGTGGGCAAGGCGTATTATGTTGAGCACACGTATTTCTGGGTGATTGATTGATCATTTGAGTTGAATCAAAATATCACCGAAAGCACTTTTTTTTTCTTTACAATGTCTTGTGTTCATCCTTGACATGATGAAACATGCAATGTGAACTGAATCTCAGTTTCAAAACAGACCACCATTTGCAGTACCTAGAAAAGTCCCAGTTAGACATTTTTCCCAAAATGGGTCAGCTCTAGTGGGTGGCTAAACCTTGTATTATAAATAATACATTCACAATGGATTACCAAACGCAAAGACAACCGCAGCTCCTGTATCCAAAACTGTGTTGCTAAAACAATTTTGAACCAAAGGCCCCGCAGTTTTCATTTATCGTGTCACTTGTGTCAAAATGAATGGCCCTTTAATGACAGTGATGTCTTCTTCCATGTCAGCTGTTTATCTTCTGACCTGACCTCCCATTAACTTCTCAGTTCGTAAACCACGGACAGAGTTACAATCGCCGCAAAAATCTTCCTCCGTAAAGCACCGCGCTCCCAGCAGTCACTTTCTCCACTCATGTGCGCAATCTCTCTGTCTCGCCCCCTTTTAATTTCCCATAAACCTCTGCTTAGTTTTGCCTGCATCACCACAGACAGACCGACCGTATCACCAAAGCAGCAGATTAAGTTACTCATGACTCAGTGGCGAGCACGACGAGGCGGCAGATATCACATCTAAGGCTGCATATAACTCACACAGTAGTCATACAAGGCAGATTTCTTACTCAGTGTCTTCAAAGTGCGTCATAAAGTAAGCGACCTCCATCGTACACTCACTCCAACATAACCAATGTGGGTGAAGTGTCTTGCCCAAGGACGCATTGAGAGCACCATAGCATCGAACAAATCAGTTTGTGGATGCAAAACAACTTTCTCCAACTAAACTCAGACAAAACTGAGATCATTGTCTTTGGCGACAGACACAAAGACAACGTGTTATCGGTCCTCTTGAGTCTCTCTCTCTAAAACCAAAAAATCAGGTTAGGAATCTAGGAGTAATCATGGACTCAGACCTGAACTTAAACAGCCACATTAAAGCAATAACATCATCAGCTTTTTACCATCTGAAAAACATTGCTAAGATCAGAGGAATAGTGTCAAAACCAGACTTAGAGACACTCATCCATGCATTTGTCTCCAGCAGGTTAGACGACTGTAACGGCTGCTCACTGGCCTTTCTAAACGAGCTGTTAGAGCTGCAGAACATCCAGAACGCTGCTGCTCCAGTCCTGACAAGAACCAGGAAATACGACCATATTAGTCCAGTGCTCCGGTCTCTGCACTGGTTTCCTGTCACTCAGAGAATATAATTTAAAGCAGCTCTGCTTGTGTACAAGTCTTTTCATGGTTTAGCACCAAAGTCCATCTCTGACATGTTAGAGCCGTATGAACCATCTCGGGCCCTGAGAACTTCAGGGAGGGGTCTCCTGGTGGTTCCCAGAGTCAATAATAAACACGGTGAGGCTGCGTTTCAGTTTCATGCAGCTAAAATCTGGAACAGTCTTCATGAGGATGTGAGACAGGCCTCAACTCTGACAATGTTCAAATCCAGGCTGAAAACAGCTCTTTTTACCCGAGCATATGAAAACTGAAAGTGTTTTATCTGCACTCTTGCCTTTTACTGTAATTGATTAATTTTTATGTTGATGTTTTAATGATTGATTTTATCTGTAATTTTCTGCAACTGTGAAAGCACTTTGAATTGCCTTGTGTATGAATTGTGCTCTACAAATAAACTTGCCTTGCCTTGCCTAGTATGCATCGAATGGCTGAAGCGCTTGAGTGCCTAATGCAGGTGGAAAAGCAGGAAATAACCATGAACCATCAGCTGATCTTTAGTTAGTGGTTTTGCTGTGCATCCGCCAGTATAGCGGAGAGCGGCGCCCAATGTGAACCATGTCATTATTGCCACAAAACCTAGACAAGTAGTCATTAGCAACTCGGTTCAGTTTTTAAACAGAGAATTCAATACAAATGCGCAAAAGCTGTTTCAATCGATGTACGTTTGGAATGGGACACAAAATACTTTCAATAGACGGCAACAGGAAGAAAAAAAGAGAAGATGAACATACTTTATGTTCAATCCCTGGCCATTCACGGTTTAAGTCCGTCTGCCCTCCTCATAGTACTCTGGCCTTTATCATTGAAAGACATGCATACGGTAATGGCGACTGGGGAAAAAGTCACGTGTCAGTGTTTGTGCTGTTGTTTGTCTGCTTCAGAGCTAATGTATTTCTTTACTGAAATGATTGGAAACAGTTGTGGCAGTCCGCCGAAACAATTTGTCACAATGGTTTTTATTTGGAGATTTACAGCAGGTTGTGGTCACTGGAACCTCAGGAGGATACAGCGAAGAGATAAACAAAAAAAGGAAAGTTGGTCCTCTGAGCTGTTTCATGATGCGCTTTCATGTGGCTTTCCTCTGGAGTTGAACAATACAAAGAGAGTATAAACAGTAGATGAGGAACTAGTCAAAACCTATTTGGCAACACAAGAATTGGTACATTTAGCAAAGTAAATAGTGATTCTAGTTGGACAGTTGTGTCATACATAGTAATGGTGCTGCTGTTTATACTGGCAAAAGTTGGCCTGCGTCTTCAACTATGACAAAAATGACTTTATTGCCATAAAGGATGATTTAATAATATGCTACACAGCTCACACTTTTACGGTATTAAATGCACAGTTTGCATCGGTTTTCTCTGAGTCTCATCAGTTTTCCTACTTTCATGAACTGGATAAGAAGCAAATGATAAAAAAATAAAAATGAAAAATTCATGTTGCTGATTTATTAACGTATTATACAAACCTCGGCTCAAACGATAACAAATGCTTTACTCCAGTTTCATTTAACACACAAAAATCTTCTCATATACAAACTCCAAAACTAGGTGCGGTTTCTGTTAAATAAATGCCCTAAACCTGTCGATTATACAGTCCCATGACTATAATTGAGGCCGACCAAAGTAGGGATTGCAATTTTGAGTAATTGCCCAGCCCCCAGTGTATCGCTCATTCAAATCGCTCAGTGACCTCTGTTCAAATGTGATGTTTTGAGATGTTTCCAAGTTTTGTACAGTGTTAATAGTCTTGATGTATGAGCCATACAAGTTGCTGGAGGCCTGATTATTGTTAATAAAGAACATGTGTCCAGCTGTACTACATCTACAAAATCTTATACAAACCACATTACAATCTGAATTAAATTGCAATATAAAAGAAATCAACAAATACAATTATGAATAATTTTGGTTGGTGTTTGTCCCAGCCCTTATAGTTGCGTTGCCACTCTGCCATTCAAATGAGATCGGGGTGATCCGGTTTAAAACAATGGCGTGCTGGAAAATCGATGGTGTTGTGATGAACACATGGTGATGAAATATGGGCTTTTTGAAATGTGGATGACAGTTTGTGTTCTCTCTATAATGCAACTGTGTCGAAGAAGCAAAAATACTACCTCAGGTATGTTGTATCGTTTGTCTGCGTTGGGCATGATGTCTGATTCCTTCCACTTTCTAATCGCAACAAGATCCTGGTTCAAGGTCTGGAAAAATGGAAATGCATTGCGCTGCTCAAGACAAGCTTCCCAAATGGTTTGAAGAATGTGAAGAACAAACTAATCTGCATCGATCATTTAAGGGCATCACGTTGATCAAGTCATTTTCAGATTTTTATGTTTACGTGTCTTTTTACTGCTTTTATCTTTAAATAGTATAATTCCAAAGCTAAAGAAGTAGTAATACCAATAAAAAGTTATTTGTTCTATAAATAAGACTGCGCTATAACTCGTGTGAAATTGGTAGCTTCTAGAGTCCAGCTCCAGGTTGAGTTATGGGTCTTCTCATCAGTGTTTGGCCTTGTTTCTGCTAACTTTCCTGTCTTGCATCACAGTGTCTGAACCCCACTAGGCCAAAAAGCTTTACTAAATCCACACTATCTATCAAACTGCAAAGAGCTTCACTTGCAACAGCTGCTAAAGAGCTAACGCTAGCACCAAAACAGCGCCAAAGACAAGATGTGCAAATCCACTTACATTCTTCGAGTAACCTGGACAAATCTCCCAATAAATTGTCGTCTCACCCTGATTTAACCCGGAACATAGTCCCAAAGAGCTGACATACGTACAGTGCCTCTCGAAAGTACGAATACAGTTTGAACTTTTGCACATTTTGTCATGTTTACAACCATAAACAACTGTGAAGTGAAAGCAAAATGATACATGATTCTGTTATTTTTCAAAAAATAGAAAACCGAAGGCGTGCATAAGTATTCATACAGCATGACTTAATACTTTGTGGAACCCCCTTTTGCTGCAATAACAGCAGCAAGTCTTCTGGGGTTTGACTCTACAAGGTTTGCACATGTAGAGACTGACATTTTAGCCCATTCCTCTTTACAAAACAACTCAAGCTCTGTCACATTAGAAGCAGAGCGTTTGTGAACAGCAGTTTTCAGGTCTTTCCACAGATTTTCAATAGGATTTAGGTCAGGACTTTGACTGGGCTCATTCTAACACATTAATATGTTTGTTTTTAAACCATTCCATTGTAGATGTAGCTTTGTGTTTAGGGTCATTGTCCTGCTGGAAGGTGAATCTCCGCCTCAGCCTCAATTCTCTTGCTGACTCCAGCAGGTTTTCCTCCAAAATGGCTCCATCCATCTTCCCAGTCCCCACTGAGGAAAAGCAGCCCCATAGCACGATGCCCCCCCACCATATTTGACACTGGGGATGGTGCACTCAGGACGATGAGCAGTGTTTGGTTTGTACCATACATAACGTTTGGCATTTGGGCCAAAACGTTACATTTTTGTCTCATCTGACCAAAGCACCTTCTTCCACATGGTAGCTGTGTCCTCCATATGACTTCTAGCAAACTTCAAGCGGGATTTCTTATGGCCTCCTTTCAATAATGGCTTTCTTCTTGCCCCTCGTCCATGAAGGCCTGATTTGTGTAGAGTACAACTCTAGTTGTCCCATGTACAGATTCCCCCAGCTCAGCGGCAGGACGTCACAGCTCCTCCAGAGTTATCTTGGGGCACTTGGTTGCATTTCTGACCAGTGCTCTCCTTGTTCGGTCTGTTAGTTTAGGTGGACGGCCGTGTCTTGGTAAGTTCGCAGTGGTGCTATACTCTTTCCATTTCCGAATGATGGATTGAACAGTGCTCCGTGAGATGTTCAAATCTTGGGAAATCTTTGTTTAACTTAACGCTGCTTTAAACTTCTCCACAGCTTTATCCCTGACCTCTCTGGTGAGCTCCTTGGCCTTCATGATGTTGTTTAGTGACCAATACACTCTGACCATAGCTCTGAGGCCCTCACAGAACAGCTGGAATTATACTGAGAGTAGATTACACACAGGTGGCCTCTAGTTAATGGTTAGGGCAAGGTGTGAACATTCTGCAGTCATTAGGAATGTTATAAACGCAATTTAATGCTCTCAGAAAAAATTCTGTATGAATACTTATGCACGCCCCACTTTTGAATTTTTTGTAAAATAACAGAATCATGTATCATTTTGCTGTCACTTCACAGTTGTCTGTTACTTGTCCGTGTAAGTTCTCAGTCGTACAGGAGTTGTCCATCTTCAATGAAGGTACTTGATTCATCTTCTGTACTCAGTAGTTGAAGTCTTCGAACGTTTCGCCTCTCATCCAAAAGGCTTCGTCAGCGTCAGCTGCGTGCAGTTTGTGACCTTTGTCGCTGACGAAGCCTTTTGGATGAGAGGTGAAACGTTCGAAGACTTCAACTACTGAGTACAGAAGATGAATCAAGTACCTACATTGAAGTTGTCTGTTACTTGTGTGTGAACTTTCAGTAAAAAAATCGAAATAAAATCTTCATGTTTATGGTTCATATTCCGAATTACAAGACCTTTAAGGTCAAGATATATTACATTTTTACATTCCTAACATATTTGTAGCATTCTAATCAGCGCAGTTCAGCGAGATTCAGGCGGTGTACTTACTTATTCCTCCCTCTCCTGTGAATGTTTACATGTTGGGTGGTATTAGTTTAAGCAGACACTGTTTACTCATTCTTATGATTTTGATGAAGCTCAGACCACATTTTATGACCAATTTAGGCAGAAATGTGAGAAATTCCAAACGGTGTACTTACTTTTTCCTCCCACTGTAGTGCCTTTAAGCCACATTCCTGGAAAACGTGTACACTAACAGTATTTGTTCATGCACTGTGTTGAATTCTGAATGTACCACTGCAGCTGACCACTTGTGTTTTTAAAGATACGTACTGGAGAGCGTTCTCTTGGCCCTGGTCCCAGGCTGAAGTGGAGGAGCTGTATAAACTCTATAGGCCGTGATTGTGTGTGTACTTTTGTGCGCTAACATTTGTGTGGTCTGAATGAGGTGTCGCCCCAATCTCCCTCTCAGCAAATAAACCCCTATCCCTTCTGAAGAGGCCTGGCCCGAGCAGCACAGTGATAATGTGTCTGCACAGCTCCAGCCTGTCTACCTGCGACATGCGAGGCTATTCCCATGCTGATACTGACAGACGAGTGGCAAGCCACGGTGACGACTTTGAATCCCAGCCTTTCACCCCGCGTTTGCACTGAAGATTTTAGAAACTCACAGCGGGGGTATTACGATCTTCATTTCAAACACATCTCGATCAAAAATGGTTTATTGATTTATGGTTTATTTGTGTGTTGCAAAATTGCCTCTGTCCCTTCAAACAAATACAAAATGGGGTATGGGAGGAGCTCGGGAATAAATATGTGAGCGAGGTATGACCAAACCAAAGCAGGGGCCGCCACACTTCGCTGCACTTTTGCACTTCTGCCGCGGAAGATTCAAGGATTACACACATGTGGCTTGCGGACGAGATTTCTTTCACTGCGAATGGGGCCCCGTCTTGCACCACGAGAGGCCAGTTACCCAGTCTTCATTCGGAGAGATATTTTCTACAATGTGTGATGATTTTGGACTCTGTAGCTTTTGAACCTGGATAAGTTCGGGCCTCCAGAAACAGAAAGCCATTAGTCATGTGGGCATATCTGCGCTCCTCTGTACCAAACGGTTTATCTTTCCCTGCTATTGGCCTGTCCGTGTGGCCTTATCGTACCCGATCTGTCTTGATACTTTTCTCCGCTTTGTTCTCCGAGAGATCTCTTTCACACTGCAACATTGTCCCGCTCTGTGGTTAAAAAATGATAGCAACATTTAAACTCCTCAAAGAGCGAACTGCCCCTCTGGACGGCCTCCCGCAGCGCTGACAGACAAAGACTTCCTCTCGCAAAGAACATCAGCCTGCTGGGAGAAGCCAGAGAGGCTGCGTGTGCGGAAGGAAAGATCGAGGCTTTTCTCTCCCCACAGCACAGACCTCGGAGTATCGAGTTCCTGGATTAAGAAGAGTCAAACGTCACTTGAGAGGGTGTGAAAAGCTGTACATACGGAGAACATGCAACACCGGCGAAGCGGGGACTCTCGGATTACCACCGCCGCAGAAAAAACATGGAGCCAGAATGAGCGCGGATCTTTTTCTCTTTTTTCGTCAGCTGCTTTTTGTTACTGGGAGTTAAAGAAACAATCAAATGCCTGATGTTGCTCTTCTTGTAAACAATCACGTCTTACTGTGGGACTTCAACCAACAACCTTCTGTCATAAGTGCTAAAAACAAGAATGTAGTTTATCTTGTTTTCAACTGAAGACTAACCAGGACGCATGAATAATCCTTGCTGTATTGCGACACACCGAGAGCTTACACAGACAAACGACTGCACAAAAGTACCAAACTACCGTGCCACTCTTCCCCCAATATCTCAACGGTAAACAAAAAGAGTTTTGTGGGTTCAGGCCACAAAAGGAGGCTCTTAAAATGGCTCTGAACAAAGGGTTTCACTTGAGATGAATAGATGCACAAGTAATAATGGGCTATAACTGTTTCAAGCGCCCCCCACGACGAAAAGTCTCTCCCCGAAAGACATTTCACTCTAAATACATTTAAATGAAGACCGTTCTAGAACCATGTGACATCGACGTGTAGTTGCCAAAATCAGCATTTACAAGTCCACAGACACGTCCTCTGATGTCCAACGATATAAAGGGAAATTTACAGTGCTGTAATTTGTGTCAACCTCCTGCTGAATCCATTTAAAAAACACTTTATTCTCCAGCGCTTTTGTTTTTCCAAAGTGTTTTCCGGTCCCCAGACTTTCACCAAATCTTGATTTAAAGCCGCCAGTGTAAATGAACCTGAAGGGACCATAAAAAAACAAAAACAAGAGCAGATACAGTATGTCTGACTAATATCATCATCCTTTGTGGTACATCGGGACAAAAATACAACATTGATAACAGTTAGGATGCGGACTATTTTTCAAGTAGAACTGAGTTGTTGCAGAGAGTGATAGCGGCACAATATTTTCATAATAAGACTGACTTCAATGTTGATAATGTTTCACTATATTTGGTTCCTAATCAGTGAGTAAAGACATACCGCACCAATAACCACAAACCTTTTGGCAGGTCAGCAGAGCCTGGATTAAGCACTACAGCAATAAGAAGGTCTTTACACCCCAGAAAAGTGGTGCATTCCCATCTGAGGTCATTTACAGTGAAATGCTCTGTTCTTTGATATTGGTCGTCGATTCCAATGACGATAGAGGAAAGTTAAGGGGGAGCTAGATTCCACAGAACTTAAATTGAGCTGACACTGATTATAATAATATATTTTTCCCACTGATAAAATAAGGAAGCTTACACACAGATTCACTCGATCCCAATGATCTTCATCAGGCTCAAAGACACACCAGATTTCTTTTCTCGTAGTTGAACAATTTGTTTTGTCCTCCTTTATTGTAAACTCAGACATTTATTACAAAGCATTTGTGTCAATGTCATGAACTTGCAAACAAGTTTCCTGGCATTTCTGTGACAGTGACTCTGAAAAAAGACCCTGCAATTAGTGAAATGTGCCGATGAATAGGTCCCTGTGAAGGATTAGGATATTACAAATATGCAGCACAGTGGAGGTGACGCAAGAGGCACTACAGGAAACACGAAGGGACAAATGAGGAGAAGATGGTGAAAAGACTGTCGTGGAGCGGAGGGAGCTGCGCAGGAGCAAGAGAAAGGAGGAGGAGCTGACCAGTGCGGGACACCACGCCCTGAAACGGGGACAAACCCAGGAGGCGGTGCATCCTTTCAGAGGAGCACTGAAGGCAGGCAGCCAGGTTTCCTCTGGGTGCTCCGGTCTCCCCTACCTCCAAAAACTTGTCAGGTTGGCCCACAATGCCGGCTCGCTCAGTCACAGCGACTCAGGACTAACCCAAAACCTGAACGCAATTTCGTTGTGCAATTGTACAACGACAAATAAAGCACTTACTTACTTCAGAAGCCTCTTATAAGAGACCAACAGGCCCGGTAAGAATCGTGAGGCCGTCCTTCCGTTGGCCCACCGCCTGCAGGAGGAGCTATAGGGGCTGGTGCAATGTGATTTCACGACCCAGCAATGGAAAAGTGGAAGAAAATGGATGGATGGAAAGTTGAAATGAGTTTGGATCACAACTAACATATTAGTTTAGTTTAGTTTATTGTTTATTGAAACAGGGACAGTGTACAAAACCATTAGTCTTTACAAAAGAAGAGATGATTTGTACCAGATTTAGCAAAGTAGCTATTTTCCATCTGCAGTCCCTGGACAGGTGAGTACAAAAAACATTACAATCTATAAATCTAATCTACAATAAAATCACTATATAAAATACATTAGTTTTCTGTACACTTCTAGAAAGACATAATTTGGTGTCTTTCTCTTTCATTGTTTGTAATAAATAAATCATGCATAGGGCCTTTAAGGAGTGCTCCTTCTACTGCTACAGGTACATGTATACAGATACCTGAGCACTGGACTAATACGGTTGCGTTTCCTGACTCAAGCAGCCGCCACAATTGCCTCTGACACAGCACACGTCAAAGCGGGATTGGGACGACCAGACATTGTCCTCCATTTCAGCTCGACTTGAACGGTAAAGAGAACATTCAAATCCCTCACGTGTTCCCCGGCGGCGCTGGGACACGCTGGCTGATTAACCGTGCAGCCGCTCCATTGAAGAAAAATTAGCCCCATTTATGTTCGGACTCAGGGGTGTATAGGAACACAAACTATAACAGGAAACACTAAATGTATTTCACCGGCGCATCAAGGAGCGCCAAGCTACAAAGCAACCACACGCTTTTCCGAAGGCGGGCCATAAATTCATCGCGGGGAAGGCAAAAAGTGAACGTTTAATTAAAACAAAGGTCTTACAGTGCCCACAGGAGACCGATTCACCGACATGAGTAATGGACAGGATCGTTTAAGTAGAGCGCGGACTGAGCAGAAAATGCTTAGGTGTTCATCAACGGAGGTGCATTTTGGACTGAAAAAATATAGCAATAGGAAGAGGGGTATTCCAAAACAAAGTGGAGCATGCACCAAGTTCAAATCTGTGGTTCTAGGGGAAGTAAGGTTATTCTATTCCGGATAAGAAGGAGTTCATGCGTTTTTTGTTTTTTTTAAAGTACATGTTGTTGAAGTTTTGACCTGACTTGGTCCAAATTTAGAGTTCAGCTCTCCATTCCAGTCAAGTGCCAGTCGGATTGACATGTTTAGATTGTGTAATCAGTATGTGGTTGCTCGGTTTAGACCGGTATTAGACCAGGTGTAATGCAAGTGTTTCGTGTAGTGAAGCCACATTTTCCCACCATTTTGTCATCCGAACGTGAAAAACAAACTATGTCATGAGGCGGCAGATTTGAGATGGTCTCTGCTCCCATGACGTAAGAAATCACCTTATGAATCTCATATAGTGTAACTTTTTGGAAGCAGTTATTGCAGCGTCTTTCAGCAATTTCCATGGTTTCCTTTTTACAACTTTTGGGATCACGGCAGAAGAGTCGTTTATTCCTCTGGACTCTCCAGCTTTTCTGCATCATCCCATTGTTAGTCTTGGCCCACGTTATCAGTAAAAATAAACGCTCTCAGAGAGGAAGTCGCCTCTAAAAGAGATACGTTTCTGCTTGGATCCTTGAGCCCCCTGTGTGGCCCTTCTGATAGCATTAAGAAGGAGATGTATATCAGGCTATATGAACTCCCAGTATGGAAGAGCAACAACAAGCTGCTGCCTGCATGCCCTTGGACCTTTTAAAGCATTTATTTATGCCGAAAAAGCATGTTTGGCAGGAGGTTAGTTTGGGAAGTTCTTAGGAATGTCTGGTTTGGACCTAGAGCAATAATAATAATACTAATAATGACTTGTATTTATATTGCACTTTCCAAGTTTCTCAAAGTGCCACAGCAGACCATTATTCATTCTGCTTACTCGTAGTAATACATTCTTTAGCGGCTTACTCTTACCCGACAGCAAGACCATCTCTGGTTCAATTTCCTGGCCAGGAGGTGACTTTCAGAGTGGAGTTTCTCACCGTGTGTGGGTGGGTTTTCCTCATCAACTCAGAACATTAACAGTAGGCAGAAACCTCCAGCTTCTTCATCCTGACCAAGATCCTGGTTCAAGATCTGGAGATGGGTCTTGAAATGATGAGCCAGTAGTCCTTGCATAATGATTCCTCTCGGCTACTATTGCCTCTAAGTTGGCAGACATACTTTAGTCTGTTTTTCTGCCTTAATTTAATCCTCTCTTAGTCATGATTTTGAATTTGTTCTTGTTCCGAATTATCTCCTTTTTCCACAGCTTAATTTGCCTCAGGACGTCCTGCTGGAATAAATCTACACCAGTGTCTCTGTACTGTGCAGGGGGGGCTCTTTGAGAAGAACAATCTCTTGGCTGACTTCCAGCTCAGCCTCTTCTTAATGTTCACTGTCCCTAAAATATTAGTCATACTGACAATATTCCCACCATATTGTGCAAAGTAGGAAGTTGTCCAGATGCTAGTAAAAAAAAAAAAAAACATTGGACATTTGGAAGAAGCACAGTTGCGCTGTATCTAAAAGATTGTGATGCTCGGAGAACATCTGTCACATCTGTTTTCTCTGTGGAGTGTGCATGTCCTCCATGTGTTGTCTGCGTTTTCAGAAGGCACTGCAGTCGCCGCCACCAACCTAAAATATGTAAAATGTGAGCCAAGTTACTCTCCACGGGAATCCCGGTTCAAGATTTGAAAAGTGGTCCTCTGTGGTCCAATTTATGAAAGTTTGCTCTTACCAGGTATGAAAGGGTCAAATGCACATCGCGCTATCACTCAGCATTTCTTATTTATGTACTAGATTTGTGTCCCTATTATTCCAATACACATTGTTTCAAATGTTAATAAAGTGCAGCATGCCCCCAAAATAGCTATAGCACCTCTTGGTAAATGACCCCCTAAGTATTCTCTGAGCCTAATATATGTAGTACTTATTTAAATCCCAACACACGTGTCCATCTGTGTTTGAGAAAGACCTGTGTTATTTATGACGTGTAAATAGGCTTGTTTCCTGCCGCCGTTCCCTGTCGGTTGAACCAGAAGCTGCCTGTGGTCAGGGCCTCGGGGGCGGCTGCACCGGAGCAATCCTTGGACAAACACGTCTCACCTTTGACTGGTCAGGAATGTTATCAGGTCCATATACTCTCTGCGGAACCGGGACACTGAGGGGGACGAGCGCCCCACAGCTGTTTACCGCATCATCACTCCCACCATCACCCGAGTGTCTATCGCCCCCCAGGACCGTCCCCAACTTGCAAATGGGATCATCCAAGGCTATTTGGTGGTGGCAGTGAAGAACATCAGGACAAAACCAGCCAGTTACCAGCCACAAGTGGCAAGGATTGTCCGAGAGTTACACAAGCCAAAGCGAAATGAAGTAATTCCTATCTGCTATATATCTTCAATGAAGGTACTTGATTCATCTTCTGTAGTCAGTAGTTGAAGTCTTTGAACGTTTGCAGGCAAATCTGTAAATTTGTCTGCAAAGTGCACAGCAAAGTGAATCAAGTGAAGAAGCCAAGTAATACAGATAAACAAAAAAAATAAAGTTTGAAGAAAAACGTGTATACTTTGTAAGCGTAAACGTAGGCCTAACTGTAATAATAAAATAATTCCACTGGTAGAAATGCTACTAGGAAAAGCCTAAATCGTCTCTTCAATTCCCTGGGCAGAAAGTTAGCATAGCTAACTCGTAAACTACATTGTAAACGGCACATGTCCACTTTTTGTACTCATTTCACTACTTATAAATCCGTGAACAGTCATGCTTATTTTGCGGCCAAGAAAAGCTAACTTTAGCAGCATTATTTTTGCCATTGTAAATACAGCACCATTAAATTATCCTCTGCATTCGGCCCATTCGTCGATGCCGCTGGGGCCATCCGTCAGGAGCAATGGGTGTCAGCGGTGCAGCCAGCGCCCGCAGACTCATGTCCAGATGTCGAGCCAGGCTAATGATCAGAGTCACCTGGCTGGAGGATTATCCTATTGTGCATGTTTTTGGTTGATGAGGAAAACCAAACCTGAGCACCAGGAGGGAACCCATCCAGACACGGGAAGAGAAACATGCAAATCCAGCACAGAAAGGACCAAACCTGGGTGACACCTTGAAGAACAGATGAAATAAATCAGATGTCCATATCCAAGGACCTGCAAGCATCCATCCATCCATTTTCTTCCACTTGTCCGTTGCCGGGTCGTGGGGGCAGCTGTTGGAGCTGCCCAAATCACATTGCACCAGCCCCCTATGGCTCCTCCTGCAGGTGGTGGGTCCACAGAAGGACGGCCTCATGGTTCTAGCCGGGCCTGTTTGCCTCTCACAAGGGGCTTCTGAACCGCTCTTTGTCTGACCCGTCACCTGCAAGCGCTGTGACTGAGTTGGGCAAATGGATTCTCCAGAATACAGTTTGAAAGCCAGACCACATTCGGATAGAGGATTGAGATCTCAGGAGAGAAAACAGTTCAAGTTTAAATAAAAGAGATAGCAAATATAAACGACTACACTTGTGGTCTACCCTGCAGCTGTATAAGCAACACTTATCCACGTGACAGACGGAATATCAGAGGGAACGATTTGCTCCCCCCCTTTCATCAACCAAACCTGGAGCAACATCTAACTTTACCGGGACTCCCGACGTGATTAAGATCGATGGACCGGCTCGGACGCTTAATGTTCTGTCTCATGAAAAATGTTAACTGCGTCCTGATGTTGCCCCCCCCCCCCCCCCCCCCCCATGCCGCGTAATTACCGCCGCTCTTAAGGCTATCCCCCTCCAAACGCCAAGGCTAATTCTGACGCCATGCTAATCGCCCGCAGTTTTGAAGCCATCCAGGACGCGCAATTTCTCATTCTCAGTCTCGCTGGAAAATGCCTCCGACGTCAGCGGGACAAAGGAGCACGGCGTTTGTGGCGGCGGTGATGGCAGACGCCTTCACTCAGTTTGACCATCGAGGGTTCCTCCGGGGGTGTCATTATTCAAGCCGGGGAGCGGTCCGCCCGCGTCGACGAGATGTTTTCTTAGTATCGCCGGTGCTATCGCGTGTGGCTGAGGTCCACTGAGCGAAGATAAAGCCAGTGTTATTTCACCCCACGCACCTCGCCTGACGTATAGATCACTTCAGGGAGTCGTACGGAAACCCGAGAGCTGCTGATTGAGATGGTAAAAGCGGTCTCAGTGAAAAAGAGAGAGCCGACCACTGGAGGTTGGTGAATCCAGTGAAGAATGATTTTTGTTTCCCTTTAATGGTTTCTGACACGTTTTGAAATCCACATTTGAGGCCCATAAGAAAAGCGGGTATTATGTTTTATGCAATAATTTGGTGTTAATGCCCAACACATCTTTATCACGATCTTACACTTTGTTGGTTTGAAAATGCGATGTTGATCTAAAACAGGCTGATTTCAATAAAGAGAAAGAGAAGAAAATACATAGTTTGGCTGTTGTGAAGCTACGCCGAGGAAAAGGATTAAGAAAGGCTTAAGGCCCTGTCCACGCGAAGTCCAGTGAGGACTTTACTGTTATTGTTTTTATTATGGGGGGTGGGCGCGTATACGCCTTTTGCTTCGGCCCACTCCTTTTGAGCAGACTAACTGCTCAAATAAACAAATAAACAAACAAATAAATAAAAAAACATATTAAAATAAAAAAATAAAAAACTATAATAAAAAATAAAATAAAAAAAAAGGACTAAACGCAAAAAAATATTTGATCAATCCAGTGTAAAACGATGACATCACAGCACCAGAGTCTGTTATCCATGATCCACAGCACTGACCTTTTAATGAGTTTTATTGCGCTCCTCTATGCTCCACCACGGTCCGTGAGCCACAGGTGACAAAACACACATATCGATACTTAAAAAAGTAGCCGTTTGGTATCGATGTATCGATACTGTGGTTTCGATCCACCCATCCCTAGCCCAAACTCATTTCTAGCTCTCACTGTCCCTCCTGCACATCCGAATTGTTCAAGAAAATTAATGATATGCACGTTTCACGCCCGTCCACCCCCAAAATAAATGGCACTAATTTAGATTCCACTTCTATCTTCCATGGCTCAATAAAAGGTAAGGCAAAAATAAATGTACGCTACAACAACAAGGGGGTGAAGAGTTATGAAACTTGTTATACTTAGATTTGAGGGTTCTACATGCGTAACCCCATTCTAGAATGCATTAAAAATAATGTCACTATCATTTTCAGCAAACTATAATGATACACATTTCCCACATAACTCCTTGCAGTGGGATTATTTTGGAATTGGTCAATGCAACAAAACCGTGTCAGACGTCATAAGAATCCATTAGAATGTGCTTAGCGTGATGGTTAACTAAAGACTACAAGCTTTAAGTACATGCTATTATATTCTAATGCTCCTAATAGCGTTTGTTTTAGGTTGTACTAATCTTACGTACGGTATTACCACATGTTTTCATATTTGGCCCTGGTCGCTCACTGCGGTGGGCGCTGGTTGCTTATATTTCTTATCTCTGCTAAATCATGACATTTACCATACTACTGTAAATTCCAACTGCCTGCGGAGATAAAGCCGCTTAGATACAAAACGACGATAAGACGATATTAGGCAGATCCTGTTTCTTGCTGCACATAATTTCAAACGAAGGGTTGTTCGCCGATACTATTTAGCCATGCAGTCAAAAGGCATGAATAACAGCGTGAGGTGGACAGGTTTAGGGTAACAAACGGCCAATAAATTAATCCCACATGTCAGTGATATCGATGGCTAGAGTTTGTTGCAATCCATCTCAACCTTCAACTCTTATCTACAGATCCTTTTGCCTCATGTTACCCTGAGTTTTTTTGTGTGTTTTTTTTTTCAAGGTAAACCTTCAAATCTGGCCAATTAATCACAGATTAGGCCTGCACAAATCTTGTTTCAGACTGCCAGTATCACAGCCAAATATGGAAGCTAGTTTATTTTATTCATGTATTATTTTCAGAGAGTAAGCACTGCTTGCTTTGGAGACGGGGAGTAACAAAGCCTAGAAAAGCATTCGGTCTGCCAAGTTAAATCAGCAGAAAGCGAGCAATTTAGATTATTTTGGTGTCTGGTAAAGGCACGTATGTCGGAGAATATTGGACTTGTCAGAATCGACGTTGTGGTGAGATCTGGGCCTTTTTCAAAACTGAACATACTGAATAAATCTGAAGATCAGGAGATCATGAAAATTGTGATGAGAATTTAATATTTAGCATATAGTATAATATACAGGGAGAGAGTGGGGTATTATGCCAAATCAACTTTTAAGATCTTTTACCAATGCTATCAGAAACATACCTGAAGTTGTGTTTCGAACCACTCGCGCATCTTTGAGTAACCTTTGGATCCAGGAAAGGCTTTCCACACTTCTCCATCTCTTGCTCAACTTAATCCTTTCATCGCAAAGTAAAAACACTCGCCATAACTTTACTACAGCCTCACAGGGCGTATTGTTTTTTTCTCTTTATTGAAATAGCTGCGCAGCAAAGGGGAGCAAGAGGAGTGGGAGGGGCTTGTTGTAGCTCCCTTGAAGTATCAGGAAGTGACACAATTGAATATTGTTTTTTTTTAGACCAATATGCATTTTCTAACCAACAAAGTGTAAGGAACTGATAAAGATGTGTGCAGAAAGATCTTCATGAAGACAAGCTGGTGGTGTCCTACTTACAGCAAAGTCATGGGTCAGGTCATTTCTTACACCAAGAAAGTAGCGTTTTGGGCGTCACATCAGCCCGTTCTTAAAGACATAGATTTTGCAGTACTTTTCAAGGATGATTAATTATTAAAGATTAATATTTGTATTATATTCTATCTAGGGGGTGAAATGTAATGCAGTGTGGCTTTAAATTGGACCAAACTAGATTGTACCAGGCCTAATCCCAGTCAAAATGAGAATAAATTCAGACTTAGGAACAGGGTTCGAAATTAACTTTTTTGATCACCAGCCAAAGTGGCTGGTAACTTTCTGAAGTTACCAGCCAATCAGAATTTCCATTAGACAAATTTTTACGTTGCGAAAATAAGAGATTATGAATGCCACTGGATGAAAATGTGATAATAGGTATCTAAAACGTCACCAGTAGTGTAGTGTTCATGGGAAATGTAGGACAGAGGGGACAAACCACCCAGAGCGTCTCTGACATGATTTGCATGATTGGCTCATGCTAGTGATGGGATTTTCAGCTATTTTTGGTGAACCGGATCATTTGGATCGGCTCACCAAAAAGAGCCGACTCTTTTGGCCCCCAAATGGCTCTTTATGTTTTTTTAATATATACACTTTAAATTTAGGAGAGATTTGGATTAATGGCTCGTTAAATGAGCCTCTCTACTGCTCCCTGCACAAAACAACTATAATCAAGAAAGCAATTAAAAAGAAAAGAGGAATTAATTTTATTAGTTGCTATAATAATGTGATATTGGCTTATAGTGGTCTGTGTTGTCTTCAGGAATCAAAGTAAATTTTTTGAGGTGGTAGAGCCATTGTTTATTATAGCAACATACACTTTTAAAGCTGCCATTAGTTTCATGTATGTACTCTTTTATTTACAGTCAAAATGCTTCTCCCATAGCTTCTCCCCAGTCCCTCTGCGGCCTCAGCTCCGCCTCCGTGAGCTGCTGGAGCCTCGCGCTGAGAGAGAGTTACAGACTCCAGACATAACTGAAGTTATTACTTAAGCCAGGACTCCTGTACGTTTGTAATGCGCTCATACACATGAGAGGAAAAGGCCGACATCGCGTCGTTTCGCCGCTCCGCGCGTCATCGCATTGTTTTCACTCCACAAACCCAGCGTAACTTTTTCTAACCATAAAACCGAAAATATTAAGCGGATCTCTCTCAAATATAAAGTGACTGAAAGCTATGGATGCGCTGACTACATTTATGGAGTAGTTTAAGTTTATAGAGATCTTGATTTTGTGTAAATAGCAGGTTCATTCCTCGCGAACGGGCTGCGCCTGCAGAGTTCTCCTTTCTCCCTCTCTCCCCGATCCCATTCTCTTTACTCGTTTACTCTTTGCCTTTCTCTATTTTTCTTGAATGTAGCAGAAAGCGGGGCACGGTGAGCTTGATAAACATGCAACATGCAAAAAATAAATAAATAAATAAAACGGCTCGCGGGTGAGGCTCGGCTCTCATCTTTCACTTAAAAGAGCCGGCTCTTTGTACCGACTCGTTCGCGACCGACCCATCACTAGCTCATGCATCACCGGCCAAACTGGCTGGTAGGTTTTTTATCAGTACCCGCCAAAATGATTTTTAACCCGCATTTGGCGGGTTGGCGGGTGTTAATTTCGAACCCTGCTTAGGAACCAGCTCTAACGCAGGACTAAATTTCTCGTTCTGTTCGAAGATAAAAGCAGCTTCGAAAGAGCCACTTCTGTTTGAGAGAGCGCAAACACAAGTTATTTCGGTCCAGTAGAGTTTGGAGTTCCAGTCCCACAGCTTAAAAAATAAAGCCTTTTTTTTTTTCCTTTTCTTTTTTTTTTTTTTTTTCTCAGGCCCTCTCCGGGGACTTTCTCTGACTTCCTGCCATTAAAGAGACAGCCACTGGAGAACTGACAAGCAACTACCACCTCTGCTCAGCAACCGGTGTTTAAAACAAGGAACGGGGCACGTAGCCACAGCAGCTTGACTACGATAGCTTTAGACACGGAACATGGGAAATCTCACAAAATGTTCAGTGAGGTATGAAGTGTGGGGTTACATAACAACATTGAAGAATTATCACAAACTATTTTTCATATATTTTTTGGCTGCATGTTGGAAAAGAAAAACATTTATGGTATAGTGGAATACAAGATCTCTTTCACCAAACTGTCAGCTTCAAGTCTTGTCAAATCACCAGATGATATTAGCAGTAATACAATACAGTTTGAAATTCCGTTTTAACACTGAACACCTGCTTTGTATTTGTGATGATTTGTGTTGTTCTGATGGCCAAAGAATTTATATTTTCTATTTTTTCCTGGAAAAGGGTCGATTGCGTCGGTGATATTCGAAAAATCCCTACAACGATGTCATTTCCGATGGCAACCCCAGAAAGGAAAAATCCAAAAGCGGCCGATAGGAAGATAAATATTGAGACTAGAGAAGCGGGGGAAAAGTTCTGAGCCGCTTTCAGGACGAGCCCGTCCCGTTTAGTCAAGCTACAAACAAATTTCAGCGGCGAAAGACCACACACCCACGCAAACACAAACATCTCAATAAATACTCGCAACCACTTCAAAACCCGGAAAATGTCATTAAGATACAGATTACAGTTAAGCCTTCACGAAATAACGGACAGGGAAAGGTGTGTGGATTTTGACGCTGGTCCCATCACGCAATGAGTGTCCAGAGTTTAAGCCAAAATGGAAGGTCATATTTGCAGATCACGGTTGATAAAGTGCCCAGACAAGAAGTAAAAACATCTAGTTCAGTTCTGTCTAGAGTTCTGTCCACAGTTCTATCTTCTAAATGTATGTGTTCCTTTTGAAGAGTAAAGTGAATGCCTTTATGTCAACACTACTTGGGATTGCTTGGATCTATACCGAGATCTGGATCACGCACTGTTTCTGGCCTTTCTTGGAAACTTTAAACGCCAAAGAAACACACACCTTCCCATTGCTATCTCTTTCCACATTCGGACAAACTTTTGCGCAGTCCCCCAGGACCTCACCGCGACCACCACGGAGCCAAACTTTGATTTGAATGTCCTTACCTTCTGCAGCCACTGGGTATAGTTCGCCATGACGTGCTCGAGCTGCTGGATCTTCTGGTTCGGAAACTCCGGTTCTGGTGGAGGAGCGTCTCTCTGGAGCGAGTTGGTGTTGTACTGTTGACTGCTGCTACCGGCGTTGCTGGATCTCGGTTCCCGACAGGACCCTTCCGTTTCTGGTAGAATGAAGGTGTAGGTGCACTGTCCATGTTGAATCTTGTGGTACCGTCTGCTGCTGTAACTGCTTCCTCCATTATTACTATTGGTACTACTACTACTACTACTACTGCTACTGCTGCTGCTGCTGCTGCCACCTGTGCTGCTCACTGTGCTGTCTGTCCCCTTCCTCTGGTCTCCTCCTATGCAGTCTGCAACCACCAAGAGGGCTGCGAGTGAGAGCAAGTCGCAACTCAGTTTGTACCACCGCATTATAGTTAGGAACAGTTGTAAGTCCTATGAAGTTGTGCTGCTTTTTTTTTTTTTGCGTCCTTTGTAATTCTTTATTTTGTATTTTTTTTTTGTGGCTAAATCAGGGAATTGTGAGAAAATCCATTGCTTCTGAGTCATGCATCCTCACAAGGGATCTCCAATTTCCAAGTCTTGTTGCCATTTGGGTGCACACGCGGACTCTTTTCTCTCAGGCAAGAAATAAACTTCCAGACGCTTCAAAATCTCGATAGCAAGTCATCTCTAGTCCTTCCATAAAATGATGAAAATAAGTCTCAAAGAAAAAAAAGCCAGCCTTTCATGTGCTGTGCTGTGCAGCGGCTCCCTGTTGCGCCCGGCCGCTGTGTCGTCAGACCTCCCCGGGTCTCTCTCTGTCCTGTTCTTCTGGTCCTCCTCCGCTCGGTGTTAACGACCGGAGAGAGTGAGAGTGAGACAGACAGTGCGTCCAGAAGCAGCAGAGAAAGCCTGCCCCTCACAGAGAAGCAGGAATGTGTGTGTGTGCTTGTGCGTAACTTTTTGTGTCTTCAAAAGCGCTGTGTGTGTGTGTGTGTGTGTGTGTGTGTGTGAGCGCTTGGGCAGAGCAGCAGACCCCAATGCAGAGGACTCTGAGGATCGACTTACAAAGCCCGTGCGCCTGACCCGCTGTTCGCCTGTCAAACAGCTCGGCAAAGTGTCCCAATAATGTGTGCCTGACTTTTTCCGACTGTGCCACCGTGCGATTCAAAGTACTGGCAGGTGCATATGTACAGCTTGCAGGTCTACTGTTAGTTCAGATGAGAACCATATGTAAAGTTTAATCCAAAGGACAGCGACAAAAGGTTTCAAAAAGTCAACACGACTTTTCAGTAGAAAATGTTGTCAGTTCTAAAGCCAGCGATGTGCTCTCTTTCTCTCGGGACACGGCCAATGTTTAACTCACAGTGGAATAACGTCTGTAGTTTGTCCTACAACAGCTTGAAGCCTGAGGGAATGCTGTGTGTGAGTGAGTGTGGCTGGTGGTGGTCGGGGGGGCTGATGACGCAGATTGGCAGCCTCGTTTCCGTCAGTCTACCCCAGGGCAGCTGTGGCTACAACAGAATCTTACCACCACCAAGTATGGCGTGAATGAATGATGCAATGTAAAGCGTCTTCGAGTGTCCAGAAAAGTGCGATACAAAACCAATGTACTATTGATTATTATTAAATGTTGCAGCCTAAATGCAGAAGGAAGCGTGTGATGTTAATGTAAAGATGAGGAGAGAAAAGGGGAAGAAGCAAGTACGGCTCAGCCTGCCCTAGTTTCAACTCCATTTTCTTCAAAGTTGGTTCAGTCCGTGTTCACACGCGCCCGAACCAAACCTCGCACCATCAGCCTCGTAACAACGACCAGCTGTTCACTGAACTTATTCCCATGACAATGAGCACCGACCTGTCAACGCGCCAACACGCACGTACATGCACACTTCCCCGATGTTACACGGCAGTCACTCCTCTCCTCGTGGTTAAATGCAGTGAGGCTGATACATGCAAGGCAAGTTTATTTGTAGAGCACAATTCATACACAAGGCAATTCAAAGGGCTTCACAGTTGCAGAAAATTACAAGAAAAACTGATCAAATTAATCAATAAAACATCAACATACGTAAAGTTAATCAATTACAGTAAAAGGCAAGAGTGCAGATAAAATACTTTCAGTTTTCATCTACTCGGGTAAAAAGAGCTGTTTTCAGCCTGGATTTGAACATTGTCAGAGTTGAGGCCTGTCTCACATCCTAATGAAGACTGTTCCAGATTTTAGCTGCATGAAACTGAAACGCAGCCTCACCGTGTTTAGTCCTGACTCTGGGAACCACCAGGAGACCCCTCCCTGAAGTTCTCAGGGCCCGAGATGGTTCATACGGCTCTAACATGTCAGAGATGGACTTTGGTGCTAAACCATGAAACGACTTGTACACAAGCAGAGCTGTTTTAAATTCTATTCTCTGAGTGACAGGATGCCAGTGCAGAGACCGGAGCACTGGACTAATGTGGTCGTATTTCCTGGTTCTTGTCAGGACAGCAGCGTTCTGGATGTACTGCAGCTCTAACAGCTCGTTTAGAAAGGCCAGTGAGCAGCCGTTACAGTCGTCTAACCTGCTGGAGACAAATGCATGGATGAGTGTCTCCAAGTCTGGTTTTGACACTATTCCTCTGATCTTAATGTTTTTCAGATGGTAAAAAAAGAAAATGTTTTGCTGCAGCAGGAATGGAAAGACGGGAGAGAAAGGCATACCATGACACCTTTTGCCTCGTCAGCGCAGTAATCCAAAACGTCTCCGTGCGGCGCATATTCATTCTTTCTTTGCGCAAAAAAAGAGGCGTCAAAGCGAGAGCAGTTTGGAATTTTCCACAGTGTTGCTGTAAACTGTACAATGTTGTTGCACATGGAGCAAAAGGTTTATACATGTTTTTGGGCCTGATTTCTTTCCCTCATCATCTTCCCTCATCCAAAAGATTCAACTCCATTCCTGAACAGACACCAAGTACGTCCTGATTCCTGAGTGAAATAGTGCTTTCAATTAGGCCCGTAGTAACATAAACGACATGCTACTTTATGTCCCATTTCCACTCACTCCATCTCCATTAACACACTGCACACTCGCTGTTGTTATGCTCTCCACAAAACACAAGAGGACTCCAAGAGTGAGCTGAGAAAACTGGAATGTTCCTCCATTATAGGAGCCTGAAGATGACACAGCGCTGAAAGCCTGGGTTCACAGTTCAAGTCCGTGTTGTGGACAGACTCTTCCATGTGTCTGAACCAGCTTGACGCAGCTGCCTGTGATCTGGCAACGTTACAGCAATGATTATTATTTTTTTCCTTCGTTTTCCCAACCAAAATCTTCCAAATCTGTATGACAGCGCATGTCTGTGTTTGTATTAGAGGAACCTGCGGTAACGTGAGAGATCAAGTGGATGGCAAGTGTTATTCTATACCTTTCTTGGCTTTCAGTGAGGATCTAGCATTTTCCTTTGGGCTGGACTGTCAATTGTAAGTTGTTTTGGAATATTAGATGTTTTGAATATCAGAATGATAAAAACAGGTCTGACAATCCTTGGAGTTTGGAGACGGTCATTAAAAGTCTTGATAGCTTTAGGTTCAAGCCCTTGGACCAATGGATCTAAAGGTTTATTAACATTCACTGTCACGACCAAATAAGAAAATACCTTAATATACTACCAATGGCCCAATCTTGTGCCTGGCGCAACAACAGTGTTGCTCAAGACAAAATTGGTATCTTGCATACAAACAACAGTGCCGCAGTGCTTTCTCCAGTAGCCTGAGGGCGTCACTTAGAGAAAAGAGGTGTGCTCCGAACAATGCTGACTACAACTAGCGCTTCCTCTTCGCTCTCCTCTTCTCTACATTAATATCACGCACAGCCTCGTGCATGTAACTAAGCTCTCGCAGGACAAACTACACACTATTTCTCCCACTGTGAGTTAAACACTGTCCAGCTCCTGAATTTTTCGATGGCCCCGCTCTAGCGCCAGTATTAAAGAGGGCAGACTCCACGCCACAGAAACGTGATCAAAACACCAGCATGTGCACCACCCCATGCCCACCACTACCCACAGGAGCTGAAACTATTCCAGTCTAGTACAGCCTGTCGGAGGATAAGCCTGGGGAGGGACCATGCACTGCTGGGCATAACATGGCCACGCGAGTCTGTCCAGCCACTTATAGCGCCAGGTAATGAAGCTGAAGATTCCACAGAGCGCCTCCCGTGTGCGCAAAAGTCTAGTCTGCAGTGTGCATTTAGAAACGCAAGCTCGGGCCCCGAGAGCGTGACCCACCTCACAATGTAACTCACAATCACTACCAGACATATATTCACAAAAAAATGTCCTGAGGTGGAAAGTCAAAATGCTAAGTCAACGTGCAAGCAAGCATACTATTATTCAGGAAATGCATTCTAAAGTTTTATATGAAACATTCAGTCCTATGTAAATATAATTAAGAGACTTTGACACAAGACCCAAGCCCACCCCTCTCCACAGCATTATCCTTTATGAGGCTTTCTCCGCAGCAAAGCAATTCATGCCCATCATAAAGTTGTCCAGACGCTACAGTCATCGTATTTTGGTTCGCCATTTTACGTGTTTTGGCTCCAAATATGGCCACAGTGAACGGTGTGTGTGGGTGTGCTCACTCCTGCCATCTCTCATGTAATAAAATGTCCACCGATTCCCACATGGGCTGTTGTGCGGCTCACTGATAGCAGGGGCGACCAAAGGCAAAGGCCCGGGGTAAGGGAGCAGAAAATAGTGCAAAAGAGCATGTTGGATAACAAGTCAAACAACCACTTTAAATCTAATCGTGAGGGTATAAATGCCTTCAGTCCCACGAAAACAAGTTGTGTGAGCAACTATTTGAGACAAACAACGTTATAAGTTCACAAATCGAAATCCTCTGCAACAATGAAATTTATTAGCGTGAGTGGAGCCTCGTTTAGTTTCAGATGTAATCAGCAAAACATGACTTAACTTCCACTACAATCCAATAAAACATGGATGTAGTGATTATGGTGTCGTATAAAAGTCTGCGGCTGTGAATGCCGTAGACCTATATTAAACTTCTGCCATGATGAGAAATCAGGAGCCAAGTTTCCATGTGTTTGAAAGAGCTTGCTAAATAAAATAAGATTAGATGGAAACTGGGGACAACAGATGTAAATTATGCTAAAATATGGCTCATTTAAAGTCTATAGACACTTTGTGTGATTGTTCATTATGCCCCAAATAACACTCATATCGCTACACGTCTACGTTGATTGATATAATATAATAAAATATACACAAGAGACATATTTTTTTATTTTATCTTTTTATCAGTTTATTTTATTTGGTAAGGACAGTGTATGAACACACATGACACATGCCTGTAATTTCCATCCGTTGTCCCACACTCACCCTCTTAAACACACTCTCACTCATCCTGGCCTATTGTACATGTTTTTAGTGGTTGCGGAAACCGGAGTACACGGAAGAAACCACCTTTGCAGACACGGGGAGAACATGAAAGGTCCACACAGAAATCCCCGAGGTTCAAACCCGGGACCTTTTTGCTTTGGAGGCATTTAGTGCGTTTTTGAACTTTAAAGGTGCATTATGGAACTTTTTATCCAAAAAACAAACAAACAGATTTTTGTGCATAATTAACCTTTTAGTGACCCAATGGCTGTGTGAGTAGTCAGCATGGCACCTTTACTGTCCATCACAGTTGCATCTACAACGCTCCAGGATCAATTGGTTTGTAGGTTTTCAACCAATTGATCCTGGAGCATCATAGTGGTCTCTGTGATGGACATTAAAGGCGTCATGCTCATCACTGGGTCACACTAAAAGGTCAAATTCGCACAGATAAAAAGGTTTGTTTTTCACATAAAAAGTTCCATAACACACCTTTAATAACAAAAAAGAACTCCCTCAAAGGATCAGAGCTTGTTGCTTTAGCAGACTTTCCTGACATGCATTTTTAGGAAGTTGAATTAAAGTAGTAGCTCTTATCTCTAAAACGAAGTCAAGGGCAAGGGTTCCACGCAGGGGCTAAATATATGTCTGCTTTGGTTTAGCCTTATCCCTCTCTAGGATTTACCGACCACTTAATGCTGGCCGCTACAAAACAGACGACAGCATGAGAAACTGTGAAATGAATGTATGCTAATGCTGTCAGCGCGCGAAACACAATCATACAAGCAGCATCTGAGGCCATATGGGATATGTAATAATTTGTGTTTTCACTGCATAAGCTACTTTGGGGGATTAGACAAATGATAGCAGTCAACACAGCTAAATGACATCATTTTACAGCAAGATATGAGGAGAGTGGGAGATGATTATTGTGTGGACATGATTGTAAAATATAAAAGTCCTGCCTCTTAGTGGTTGACATCAATCGCGGAAGAGTTGCATTTCCTCTCTGTGATAACGGGGGCATGTTAGGTCAGTATGTAAAGCACGAGCATTAACCATAACCGTGCGGATGAAGAAGCCAGAAAATATTAGCTATAAAGCTTTTGGTAAAAAAGTACAATAAAATAACTGGGATTTCCAACATCTGTCAATGGTCATCTGGTCACAGTCTGCTAACCCTAACTCATTCGACACTTTTTCTTTGTAGCCGCAGAACCATGAACCTCACCTTCTCCATCGTCCCCTTACCACAGAATACCAACCTCAGTCTTCTGATCTAAAAACAGGTCTCATGCAGCTACAATGAACTGCCATCCAAACCAAATCATAAGGCAAGGCAAGTTCATTTGTATTGCACTTTTCACGTACATGACAACTCAATTACAAAATGAAAATTAAAAATTACATTAAAATATATATAAAAAATGTGACTGTACGTATTAGAATTTGTTAAAAAAAAACAATCAATTGCCATAGGCCTGTAAAAAGGTGTCCTTCAAGCATGGACTTAAACATAGTCAAGGTTGAGGCCTGTCTCACATCCTCACTGAGGCTGTTCCACACTTGAAACGCAGCCTCACTGTGTTTAGTGGTGACTCTGGGAACCACCAGGAGACCAGGAGGATCTCAGGGCCTGAGGTGGTTCATACGGCTCTAACATGTCAGGGATGTACTTTGGTTCCTGACCATGAAGGGACTTGTACACAAGCAGAGCTGTTTTAAACTCTATTCTCTGAGTGACAGGAAGCCAGTGCAGAGACCGGAGCACTGGACTAATATGGTCATATTTCCTGGTTTTGGTCAGGACTCGAGCCACAGCATTTGGAATATTCTGCAGCTCCAACAGCTCGTTTGGAAAGGCCAGTGAGCAGCCGTTACAGTCGTCTAACCGACTGGAGATGCATGAATTCATCTCCCCAAGTCTGGTTTAGACAATATGTTTTGAATTTTAGCAATGCTTTTAAGGTGGTAATAGACCGCTGATGTCATAACATTAACATTACATTAACACTATTTTAGAAGAAGAAGAAGACACTTTATAGTATCTTTCATAGTTTGATTGATAACAAAATTTGATGGGAAGTCAGTGCAGAGAGGATACAATGGGAGTAATGTGTGACCGTGTGCTAGAGCCTTTTAAAAGCCGCGCTGCAGCATTTTGAACCATCTGAAGACAAGTCAAAGCAGATTTGTTAAAACAAGTCAAAAGGGAGTTACAATAATCTAAATGAGACAAGATAAAAGCATGAATCACTAATTCTAGATCAGAGTTGGATAAAATTGGCCTCAACTTGGCAATGTTTCTCAAGTGGAAAAAACAGTTTTTGGCCGAGTGTCTCGAGTGGCTGTCAAGACACGGAGACTGGTCAAACCAAACACCAAGATTTCTGATGCTCGACTGAACCGAGGAGCCCAGAGAACAAAGGTGGTTTACAATTGAGGGGATTTTTTGCTCAGGAGCAATTATCAAAGTCTCAGTCTTTTTTCGGATTCAATTGAAGGCAGTTTTCATGAAGCCACGACTTTACACTAGGAAAGACAATCCATTAACTCTGACAGTCTGTGCATCTCTGACTCCTTAAACGAAAAGCACAGTTGAATATCATCAGCATATCATATCTAGTTAGGAAAGGGAATGTTAAAGGCACTATCCCTGATTTTTTTTTTTTTTTTATTACAAACAATAAAAGATGAAGCCTCTAAATTCAAGTGTTATTTGTGGTCCTAATTCATTCCTAACTTTCCTAACATATTTGTGGTATCCGGATTCTTCACAGTTTATAGGCTCAGTTCACAATTTGAGAATCCCTTTTCAAGGTCACTTTCACAGAAATGCAAGAAGAATTTCTTTTTGCCACACACATTTGAGTTTATGATATACTAAAGGAGAAAAAAAATGTTGTTTCATTACTTGAAAATAAAATCCGGCATAGTGCCTTTAATGAGCACTCACATGTTGTCCCTCACTCGCCCTCAGACACACAATCCCCTTCCTTTCGTACATGTGTATAGTGGTAGGGGAAACCAGAGCACCTGGAAGAAACCTACACATGCATGGGGGAGAACAAGCGTTTTTTTCAGGCAGAAAGGCCCACCCGACCCAGGAATCAAACCCGAGACCTTCTTGCTGTCAGGTGAGCATGCTAGCTTCATCTCCACCGTGTCGCCCTGCATGTACCGCATGTGGAGAGGCCAGTGGTCTACTGTGGTGGCCCCTGAAGTTGAAAGAAACCACGCTTTGTTTTAAGGGTGTTCCCATTCATTAATCACATTGTCCACACTGTCTGAGATTCTAATGGAGTCCTATTGATATGTGTGGCCCTCCATTGCATCCAGGGCACAGTGTGCTCTTCCAGCTGCTTTTGTTGGTCAGAACTAAAAGCCATTTGACTCTGAAACTCCAAGACTCCCATTCAGCTGCACTTGAAAAGCTCTTGGCCGCTCCGCGTTTGCTCCGTTCCCTTGAAAGTTGGAATTGATTAAACGCTTGCACAACCCTCTCGGCGCTCTGATGGCATCCCTGATTGAGTTTGTGAGCTGCGTCGTTTGTCATGGCGACGGTGATTAAAACCCTTAGAGAGCCCATCCTCTCCGTTACGAGTTATTTGCCGGCCTTAATGCAAAGTCACCCCAGTCCATTATCCGCCTTGTTTAGTGTGCGGGCCAAAACCTGTCATATATCCGTGGCTGCCGTTGAAAGATCCCGAATGCAATGGGAGAAAACGCAATCCTGACTCACAATGGGCTGATTACCATTTCAGTGACTGACGACTTCACTCGGCACACCGGCGCAGAGGTGAACGTGGGGAATTTAGACACATTAGGCCGGGGACATTTTTATGTAAAGAACCAGGTGCAGTTGTGCTATAATCTGGGAGGCCACTTCACAGACCCTGCATTAGAATAATAGGATTAAGATTTGGAAAGAGCTTACATAAAGACTTAAAGAGTGAAAATACGTTTTGTCCGGAGTCACAACACACGTCTTTAGTGCGGGTTAAGATGACAGTTTGACAGGTCAGTGCAACGTTCAGCTCGATGTGTAGCGAAGCAGTCAGGAGAAGAACAGCACTTTCTATTTTTGCATTGTTACTAATGTTAAGTCCCTTCTGTGGACCCACCACCTGCAGGAGGAGCCGTGAGGGGATGGTGCAATGTGATTTGGGCCCCCACGACCCGGCAACGGACAAGTGGAAGAAAATGGATGGATGGACTAATGTTAAGTTGGTAAGTGCTTTATTTGTCACTGTACACTTGTACAATGAAATTGCGTCCAGGTGTTGGGTTAGTACGGAGCACCGCCTCCTGGGTTTGTCCCTGTTTCAGAGCATGGTGTCCGGCACTGGTCAGCTCCTCCACCTCCTCCTTCTTCTTCCTCCTGCGCAGCTCCCTCCGCCCCACAATAGTCTTTCACCATCTTCTGGGAAGAGTGTAGCAGACGAATATAATCCGTTTTATTCTCCTGTGAACGAACATTAGCCAGAACAATAATAGATAGAAGATTTGTGTGGCTTAGCTGCGAGTCTTGTCTGGAACTTCCTCCTCATTTGTCTCCTTGTTGTTTCCTGTAGCGCCTCTTGTGACGCCTGCACTGCTCTTCATGGCTAGTGCGGACTCTCTGCAGTTAAAAGTCCACTGAACCTCACAAAAACAGAGCAAAGGTGTACAAAAGAATCCAGTAAAACAATGTGGAGCACAGAAACTACAAATGCAGTTTGCAGGAAAATGCAACAAAAACAAACAAACACACACAAAACTGCTGTACCAAGAGAGAGGGAGGATGCTTCATTTAATGTATTTCTTAATGTCACTCTAACTAACTGCTCTTTCCATGAGGCCCGCAGTTTCGGGGATTAGATAAGTGTGATTAAGTGTAAGGATTAACCAATTAACTGTAATAAACAGTTAATAAAGTTGTAATTTTAAATCCGTTTTTGTCATCAGTCGGAATGGAAAGTATTTCATTTATATTTAAATAAACACTGCCCACGACAATTGCCCAAAGATTTTGAAATAAATCTCATAACATGAGAAAATCAGATCTGCTAAATATCCTCTGTGATTTAGGTACACTTTTGGTAAATGGTCTAGCGCTTTTCTACCTTCATTAGGCCCAAAGCGCTTTACATCAAGGAACCACTCACCCATTCACACTCTCATTCATACGCCAGTGTACGCAGACAACGGAGGCAAGGGAGGTGAAGTGTCTTGCCCAAGGACACAACGACAGTGTGCACCTGTAGGAGCTGGCATTCGAACGCCCGACCTTCCGATCTTGAGATGAGCTGCTCTACCAACTGCGCCACGGGTTTGGTGCTGGACCTGAGCTTTCATTTTGATCAAATTTGGGCTGGATTTGGATGTTAACCTCAATACTATAGTATAGTAATGAAAGGTCTGATTTAGGAAAGCGCAAAGTATCGACATCTTTGCAAATGAGTATCCAGTTTAGGTACACGTTTTATGCTGATTAAGTCTATGTTTTGTTTCTTTCTTTTCTTTTGACAACCCTAATTTGGAAGCTCATTTATCTTTGAAACCTGTAAACAAAATAAATGTGTCAATCCCACAGTCCGGTGTTTATTTTGTTAGTGTAAAGCATAACACTAACTGCTTCGGACAGGCCATTGCTTTATTGTAAAGAAAGCAAAGCATGTTTTGTGCTTTACAGCCCGGTTTCACTCCCCCAAAACACTGGCCGGCTGAACATTTCAAGACCAGGGAAATGTGAGAAAGTTTCTTTTATAAATGACGGTGATGAAAAGTATCACAAAGTTTAGAAGCTCTCACATTGTTCTCTTCTCTCGAGTGGCCACTAAATACCGCCTCTGCGTGCGCATTGCCCGGTGGTTACAAAGGAACAGGGCGCAGGGACATACCATGGCCGATGTGCCCGAATTCGACCGAGCTGAGTCAACATTAAACAAAGGAGGTCTGCTCCACAAACACATGGGGACCCCCGACAGAGAAGAGTAAACTGGAGACACAAACTTGGAGAGAGTGACTTTACATAACACGGATCGTTTCCCAAGATGGCACCCACACTGACACATCGGTAGAGTATAAACATTTCAGAGTTTACTAGAGCTGACTTCAATGTGTCTGGAGAAACCCAATGATATTGCAATAGCTTTCATCTTTAAGTGACTGGGCAGACAAACATTTTGGCACGGAAGAATGAGTGGTATGAGATTCTGAGAAATATTTAATCCATTTTAGATTATTTCTTTCTAAGAATCTCATTGGTAATTCCAAAACAGAGCATACGGACGAAATCCACTATAGTCCAGTCGTTTGTTTGCCTGGCCAGCCAGCCATCCACTCCTGCTCGTTGTATCTGTTCAAAAGCAGGACGGTCCGGAACTTTGCTAACAGACAACCAAACCTCGATCCAATCACGGACAATGTTGTCACGAGAGGAAGACTGAATTAAACACAAGCAAAATATTTTCTTAAAGGTCAGTCAAGAATGTACCTGCACAGATGTCGAAGCTTCATCTTCTCTACGAGGATTTTCCTCTTGTTTCTTGTCTTCCTGTGGTCACAACATTTTCCCGTTACCTCGACAAGACCTTTCGATTGGGCAATCATTATAGGTCACCGTTCCTGCTATTCGACGACTATTTGGTCAATGTATTCACAGCAAGGGTTGGAGATCTTTCAAAGTGAATCGGGACGCCTTCATTTTCACACCCGTCAAGGCATTACAAAGTATAGAGTTTGCGCTGACTGTTTGTAATATGAACTTTTAGTATGGGCCTGTAGATACACTCTGTCACTGCATCCAACAGATCAGTTTGTGGAGGCAAAACAACTTTCTCCAACTAATCTCAGACAAAAATTAGATCATTGTTTTTGGCCCACAGACACAAAGACAAAGTGTTATCAGTCACCTCGAGTCTCTCTCTCTAAAACCAAAAAATCAGGTTAGAATCTAGGAGTAATCATGGACTCAGACCTGAACCTAAACAGCCACATCAAAGCAATAACATCATCAGCTTTTTACCATCTGAAAAACATTAAGATCAGAGGAATAGTGTCAAAACCAGACTTGGAGACACTCATCCATGCATTTGTCTCCAGCAGGTTAGACTACTGTAACGGCTGCTCACTGGCCTTTCTAAACGAGCTGTTAGAGCTGCAGTACATCCAGAACGCTGCTGCTCGAGTCCTGACAAGAACCAGGAAATACGACCATATTAGTCCAGTACTCCGGTCTCTGCACTGGCTTCCTGTCGCTCAGAGAATAGAATTTAAAACAGCTCTGCTTGTGTGCAAGTCGTTTCATGGTTTAGCACCAAAGTCCATCTCTGACATGTTAGAGCCGTATGAACCATCTCGGGCCCTGAGAACTTGGGAGGGGTCTCCTGGTGGTTCCCAGAGTCAATAATAAACACGGTGAGGCTGCGTTTCAGTTTCATGCAGCTAAAATCTGGAACAGTCTTCATGAGGATGTGAGACAGGCCTCAACTCTGACAATGTTCAAATCCAGGCTTAAAACAGCTCTTTTTAAGCGAGCATATGAAAACTGAAAGTCTTTTATCTGCACTCTTGCCTTTTACTGTAATTGATTAATTTTTATGTTGATGTTTTAATGATTTTATCTGTTTTCTTGTCATTTTATGCAACTGTGAAGCACTTTGAATTGCCTTGTGTATGAATTGTGCTCTACAAATAAACTTGCCTTGCCTTGCCTAGTAAGTAAGTGCTTTATTGTACAACGAAATAGTGTTCAGGTGTCAGTCCTGAGCTACTGCCACAGCACTGTGTGTCAACCTGAGCCGCATGACCTTGGAGGTCGGGGAAACTGTAGCACTCGGAAGAAACCTAGCTGGCTGCCCTCTGTCTCCTCTGATCCTCTGAAAGCCTCCTGGGTTTGTCCCAGTTTCAGAGCGTGGTGTCCTGCACTGGTCAGCTCCACCTACTCCTTCCTCTTCCTCCCTCCGCTTCACAACAGTCTTTCACCATCTCTCGTTTGTCCTTTTTTGTTTCCTGTAGCTCCTCTTGTGACGCCTCCTCTGTGCTGCAGCTGTGGGGGCTCTTGGTGCCTCTTCAGTGTCTCAGAAGAAGAAATGTGTAGGTCTCAAATGGGTTTAGCTGATAAGCTAGCATTTTGTTTACCTTTAAAAAGCTGCTTTCTTCAGGACCATTTTAGACTCTCAAAGTAAACAAATCCACCAAACCTCCACAAAAACACAGCAAAGACGTACAAAAGTATCCAGAAAAACAATGTGGACCACAGAAACCACAAATGCAGTTCGCAGAAAAAGGCAAACAACTCAGCTGCACAAGGAGCGAGCTTCCTGTTTTCACGTCGCCATGACGTGACAGGACATTTATGTCAAGGCCAAGCATGAGCAAGGCCGTGCTAAGAGCTGAGCACACCCGTATCAGTTCTCTATCGCAATTCATCAATGATGTTTGTATATAGAAGTGCAATTACTGGGTCTGTACAGTGCAAAAACAAATCAGTTGTTGAATTGCTTTGCGCACACACACACACACACACACACACACACACACACACACTGATAACTAATAAAATATTTGCTAACAATGACGCCATTTCAAGTCTTTTGCTTCAAATTTTTCCGATGGTCACAGTATTCTTTAACTATACTTAGTCACTTCATCAGTTCTAAACTCTGTTTGAACAAATTCTACAGTAACTCATAAATGTATTCTCTGCATTTGACCCGCATTTCAATTGCACTGGGGCAACAACCTGTCGGCAGCAGTGGACGATTTTTCAGCCAGGCTCTTAGCCGGTGGATTAGCTTATTGCGCAAGTATTGTTGTGAAAGGCTCCTATGACAAACACTCCTTTAGCCTCTTTGCCTTTGTCAACACTGACATCAAACAAAGCAACCTGATCTCACAGCCCTACAAGACTGCGGTTCAATTTTTAATTAGCAGCAACTTATTCAGCTCAGGCATTTTTGGACATCGACCTCTTTACGTCGAACCGCTGACAGAGCTGCTTTGGTTTGGCCTCAGCCCGGCTCCACTGTCCAAGGCCGTAGATCAGAGCCGAGCCGAGTGTATTTCAATACAATACAATCTCTCTCTCTCCGCTGCTTTCTCCCCTGGCACCCCTCTCTTTGGTTAACGGGCCTCCGGGTTTAGCACCATTTGTCACGTGCTGTTTTGGGTCAGTAATGGGGTCGGCCGGCCATGACCTGGGACTAGCCTGACATAATCACGCGGTTATGCCCCTGACGTAAAACCAGGGGAAGTGGAAGCAACGGTAAAGAATGTGGACAACTGAGTCAATACCATTTAGAGGAGCAGTAAGTCCGTGGGGTTGAGTTTGTCCTCCATAGTTTCATGACAAATACTTAAAGAAGACATGTTGTCTACCCCAATTTACAAATCAAAACCCTGAGATGAATCTTGTCCTTTGATTTGTTTGATGCTTATAATGTAAAGAATGACATCTTCAAAAACACACAGTTCTATAAATTACTAAAATCATACCAAGTCAAAAACCCATTTTGCCAATGAAACTTAATATCTGGAGTTAGTTGTTTTGAGAGAATGTCATTCTTTTGGTCTAGGATGGGGACAGCAGCCAGTATTCCTTTCTGGATTATTGTAGAAAAGGCTCTCAAAAAGTTGTCCTTTGTCCTTTGGTTCTTTGAGTTGAGGTTGTTTCAGTTTAATGAGTAGGAATCAGTGATACCACTGCTTTTGGATTCAGTCCAATACCAAGAATAGCTTGGACTAGAATTGCGATAGCGACTATCCGATAAACATCTTCAGTGTTTCCCACACATAGTCTATTCTGTGGCGCACCGGCACAGAATCAACACCCCCTGCCACATATTGCATTAAATGTTATGCTATTTAAAACACGCATCGTATAGAACCGCCGCAGCGGTGAATTTGACTGTGGGGAGGGGGGTTTAAAATGCGGCGGCCCTAGTGTTAGGCCTGTTTCACACCGCACGCCGACCGCAGAGCCGAGCTCCCTTTGCGGCCGAACTACCTCGCGGCGAGCGGCATGTATTCAGACTGCCACGGAGCCACGGTGCACGGGCGAAGCGCCTAGAGTAGTATTGGACTCAAACAACTCCTCGTGGTTCATTCTAAAGCAGCACTATTAATTATAAGATAGGAATACAACTGATATGTCTCCTTAATATCCTTTATATGCACAAAATGTGTTTTATGCATATATAAAAAAAAATCTAAATGCAGTAGTACATGGAAAATGATGATATTAATACACACACGCGAAAAAAATGTGCTCGAGTTCCATTTTTGGTTTTGGGAGCGGTGGCGGCAGCGGCGTGTGCCGATTCCCTGTGCGCTGCCTCGGCGCCGGTCTGTACGCACAGGAGCTTTCTATTTCTACAAGGCGGCTACAGGAGCATCTTCCACCTGTTCGCTCAGCTCCACTCTGCTCTTGGCCGCCTCCGAACGACAGCGACTTCACCGCACACTGTCTCCTCTCCGCTGCTGCTGTTGCAGCCCCACGAGGAGCTCAAAATGTTGAAGCAAAACACCTCTTTCACTTGTGTTTTTTTCTCCCCTCTTGCGCGAGGGACAGAGAAGCAGAGGAAAAGTTACGTGAATGAGAGCACCAGAAGCTTAATGGCGCCGTGTTTTGTAATAATAAACTCCATAGAGGGAAATATTGATGTTACATTGTGTGAAATAGTTACATTTTCGTTAAATAAATAAAAATAGTCAATTCAGAGGGTATTTATCTTCTTTAAAAAAAAGCTGTGTCTATTTGGTGCAGAGACGACGGCTGGTGAAATTCACTAAAGGCCTCCCAACAACCCGACCGCGAGTTTGATCTTGATCTTTGATCTTTTGAGATGTGTCAGGCCCAGATTATGTGTGTAGCGGCCCATGTGAAAAGAGAAAGTGTTGGAACCGATCCTGCAACCTCTAATTATCAAAGCTAACACGCTACAAGGTAAGCTAAAAAAAAAAAAACAGGGCTAAGGGGACCGGTTTAAATCTTAAACTCTCAGGCTTAAAGTGATTGATAAGAGGCAAGTAAACGCCACTCGAGCCGAAAAACTAAAATTCTAACAAAAAGAAAAGTAAATGTCATTTGAAACTGAATATTTTTTAAAGAAATTAAAATACCTAAGTCCCACCAACCCTCGAGACTATCAGCTTAGAATCGTTTTTTTTGCCATCGTTAGTGAGCAGTTGCAAATGTGCATAAACATTTATCATAAAAACTTTGTAGACATAAATAATAAACGATAAAAACTTGAAAAATATACAAATATAAGGGTATGCATATAGATTAAGATAAAATTATGGTAACATGACAGTTTAACACAGAACAACAGTGTGAATGGATTTACAGGAGCATTAAGTATTAACAGCAGATATACCACATAGTCCATTAGCAGCTCAGGAAGAAGTTAGATCCGAGTGCAGACCAGTGCAATGTTCTTGGGCGACTGAGAGCTGAAAAGAAAAATCTGAAACTTACCAATAATGCAGTTTTTTTTCCTTCCCATCTCTGATGAACGCGGTGGTAAAAGAATGGTGTGATGTCATCTGAAAACCAGCAAATGATGGCATTAGTGTTTTGTGGATGATACATTGTCCTCCGTGCTCGTAACAGATGAGCATAGCGTGATTTTACTGCCCCGCCCGTCACCTCAGCTCTCCTCCCTGTGATGTGGTCGTCCGTACAGTTTAAGTAATGCGTGCTCACTCATCAGATAAGGCCCGATGCGAGACTCCATGTGTGTGTGTGTGTGTGTGTGTGGTGTTTTTTTCCTGCACCAAATCCACCCCCTTCCATCTCTTTTTGGGTATACATGACAAATGCTATAGCTGCCAGGAGGTCCGTCCATCCCTCTGCTACAGTAATCCCTTAATGGAGGTGAGGTTAATGCGCTGAGAGCTTAAGAATGCAGAGGTGGGCTGTTTGTCAGATGGAGGCTCAGAAGAAGACAGACGGACGCGATGTTATTCACGATGTTGCATTCATGTTCAACCTTCGCGTTATCTCCCAAGTGTTAAAGAGATAAAAAAAACGGTGAGAGCAGTGAGAAAATGTAGAGGGATTGCATGCAAAGAGATATAAATATGCTGAAGTCAAAATTAATGTACAATAACAGTTGGTAATGCGTGCAGATCCTCAAATGGACAGAATATTCAGTCCACTATGGGAGACCGTAGACAGATTTTCGATGATGTCACATTTTTCCCACAATCCCACATTGCTCCATCTTGTGTGTCAAGCTGTGTGTCTAATTGTTTGTGTTACGGATCATTGATAATATCCTGAAGCAACGGTTTACACCCGTGTTGTGTGGGGCTGAACAAATTGTGCTGATCACGACACGGCGGAGAGACAATATTTCGATATCCCAAAAGCGATTCAGCACCAGGGAACAGAGACAGAGATACGTAATCGATTGACTCCGCGCATGACTTCAAATCATAACAACGCCGCCCAAGAAGTGACTTCCTGTTTCGATCCGGCACGCCAAAATAAAAGCACACAGCTCGTCTCATTGATTAGTTCAGCAGGTACATTACAAGAATATAATTAAATACACACATTTTAAGCGTTCTGTCTGTTAATGGTTAGGCAGGAAGAAAGTTGAACTAATGAATAAGAGGGTGCTTTTATTTTGGTGTGCTGGATCGAAACAGGAAGTCACTTCTTGGGAGCGTTGTTATGTTTTGGAGTTATGCAATTATACAGTAAATGTGCATGCGAGCCATACATAAGCATCGTCGATTGACACACAATAAGGGGGCTCGTGGATCATGGGTAATTCGAGAAATGGAAACCCCTCCGCAGACTAGACTTTAGTGGCGCTATGTGGTATGTGATCTTTCTGGTGAGCATAAAAGGTGGAGTAAAGCCATTTTTCTTAAACTTGGCAAAGGTGTCATGTCAGAGGTGGGTGTGGCAACGATTATCCATCCATCCATTTTCTTCCACTTGTCCGTTGCCGGGTCGTGGGGGCAGCCTTCCGAGCTGCCCAAATCACATTGCACCAGCCCCTATGGCTCGTCCTGCAGGTGGTGGGTCCACGGAAGGACGGCCTCATGGTTCTAACCGGGCCTGTTGGTCTCTCATAAGGGGCATGAATCACTCTTTGTCTGACCCGTCACCTAGGACCTGTTTGCCATGGGAGACCCTACCAGGGGCACGAAGCCCCCGACAACAGAGCCCCCAGGATCATTCGGGCGCTCAAACCCCTCCACCACGTTAAGGTGGCGGCTCCAGGAAGGGTAGCAAAGATTAACTATATTTAAACCCTTAACAATAGTCATTTTCTTGTCGGGCTAACAGGCAGCCAGTCGTGAGAGTCAATGCTGTTACGCCGTTATTATCGTAATATGGTTAGATGAGGATTGTTTATCTCAAATATATCTCAACTGAGAAGGGAGTTGTTGGCCCTGTTTCATGCATTCCTGCCTCTCGGCAAAAGGCCAATAGTTCAGTTCTTCTGCTACTGTGTTTCTCATGGATTACCGTTTAACGTAGCTGTTGGCTGAGGTTTTTGCGACATCTTTCCTGAATAATCCTAAGAAGCATGTCTGAGGACCCAGTCGGTCAAGCCACATCGCGAACAGTCGACTTTATGTTAATGCCTTGTGGATTTTCAGATACAGTGACAGAAGCCGACGACTGTGTGAGCAGGAGAGGCCGCATTCACCTGCTTAACACTCCCCATGCGTGGAGCGAGATTCATAAACATGTGCTTTGTTGGGGGTTTGTTTTTAGCCAAGAGCAATATATCTGTGTGAGAGGACGCGGGTGTGTGTTTCCACTGCACAGCCAATTGAATCCCGTCACCGCTAGCGCTGGATGAAAAATGAGTTGTTAGCAAGACCTGCGTCTCCTGCTGCACCACTGTCTTGAATAATTAGAGTTACACAAAAAGAGTAATTGTTAGGGACAACCACAAATATTTACAGTTTTAAGCTCAATGTTGAGTCACGCAGAGAGAAATGTGTCCATCACACTGAAATGCAACCTGACACAACCTCCGGGACGTTTGATTAATTGACTATATTCTGCTTTTCATATCAAATGTCCACATGCATACTTTCGAATCTTCGAGTCTGGTCATGCTTCTGCGCTTGAACTACCTTCACATAGGAACGGGTTCCTACAAAAATAAAATACAGAAGAAAGAAATGACTGGACCGCACAAACGTTTGGCAACCTGAAGTGTATTTTGATGTTTTTCTCATTTCTACGCCCCTTGAATTTGATTGTTTTCACTTTTCATTTTACCACACTGCTCTGAAGCCAGTTGAATTATTTTCAGCAAAAATGTCATCATTATGGAAACGAATCTGATACAAAACGTACTTAACAGTTATTATAAACTTGGAGATAGTTTAGTTAGTGACAGTTTAGTTCTTTTGTGAACTTTCCTTTGCAAGAATGTCACTTTTTGAACACTCGGTACTGAATAAATGTCTATGAACACGGCCAAACTAAAGCAAATAATTACTATCACTGTGAATGAATGTGTATCTTTATGACAGCTGTGTAGAAGCAGCCGATACGATCAGATCTCGACATGCTCATAAAGAAAGGTCCACGCGAGCCAAAGTCACTCGCTTTTGTGTTTTTCTACAACGTTGATTTAAGGCAGAGCGTGATAAAGATTCCGGCCGTGAAGCGTGGGCTGATGTGTAAGAGATATCAGGATATAAATACAGTGTAGTTGTTGATAGCGCCTTTTACTTTGCCTGACAAGAACTGATAACAAGACACGCATGTGCTGTGAAAGCGTGGGTTAAATATACCCTGTTTTTCGGACCTATTAAATGCACAATGTTATTATAAATCTATAGGGGAAACTAAACCTAGAAAGGGATTAAACCTGGGACCTAAGACTCGAGGCCCTGATGGAGCTGCTTCCCTAAACAAATGCATTTCTCTCTTCTTGCAAATCTACATTTTGTTTTCTGTATTATTATTAGACAAGACTTATTATTAATATATTTTCATTTAGTCTTAGTCTGTTGAGGGGAAAAAAAAGTAGATTAAATCAAGATTTAGTCAACTATTTTCTGTTTTAGTCAAGTTTTAGTCGCAAATCTAATTTAACATTTCTATAATTGAATATGATCATATTCAATCCTGTTTCTAGTGTAACGTATTACAAAAGTAACTAAGGAATATCAAATATGAACATAGTAGTAACTCGAGTTACAAGTGTATTTAAATGTATGGGTGAAAAAAATGCCAGAATCCCCACCAAATAAAATGCAGGTTCGTCTCCATGTTTCAGAGCGTGGTGTCCTGCACTGGTTAACTAATAATAATTTAGTCTTGGTCTATCGTTTTAGTGAGCAAAAATGTGCCATAGATTTTAACAACATATTTTAGTTGATGAAACACTGGTAAACAAATGATTACAAAGAGCAGCGAGCTAGAACTCTCTTTTATTATGGCAGCTTTGAGAATTCAACGATACGGTCGCTGTTGTTGTTTACGTCCACGATCTTTGTGTCTGTGAATGGTCGGCGTCCAGGCCTCTAACGCCGTTTTTATAAAATGACCGATCTGTTCCAGCGCAAGGTCAGGTGGTGGGTGGCCGCACAACTGCGCTGAAAGGACCTGGCATCACAAAGAACCATGTACACGGCCTGAATGTGACGGGGAATTTTCACGCTCCTTCACCTTAATCTGAAAATGGCCCGGTCGGATTGTTTGCGTCAGTGTTTGGCGAGCTCCAACACAATGAAGTCAGCGTGAGTGGCAGTGCGCAGCGCGGACCTCAAATCCCTCCGAGGAACGGGGCCATTAGCTCCTTATTAAAAGTCCTGCCGCGCCGGAGCGTGTCTAACGCGCCGTGGCAGAGTCCCCGGGCCTCACCTGGTCCTGCGGGGGGGGGGGGGGGGGGGGAGCGCTCTGGACATCTGTCAAAAACTCTCCCTCGCTACAATCCAGAGCCTCCATTTAAACGTGTGCAGCATTTACTCACAGAGGCGGGATTTTGGATCACCGTGTCATAGAGAACAAAATGCATTAATTATAATAATGAGAAAACTTCTTTTAAATGGTCATTTGCAGTAAAAGGTTTGGATTTCATACAGTTCTCGCTTTATTTTTTAACACAATACACAACTAAACACCAACAAATCTGAGTTTAGTGGTGATGGGATGTACGGCTCTTTACTGGGAGCCATGTCTTTCATTTCAAAGAGCCGTTCAAAAGACTGGCTCTTTTTTAATATAAAATTCTAATAAAGCCGGCCAGATAAGTCGCAATATCTAAGATGCAATCGATAACAGGCACACTTTATATATTTAAATCATCTAAAATCACAATGGGACTGATGGTTACGCTTTGAAAATCGCGTTTGCGAATAAAATCTTTGCTCCATTGTTGGGCTGATGCTTGTGTTTTTCGTCCGGGGGAGTCCTGGGTGAAATTGACAAAAAAAAAAAAAAAAGATCGGGCTCTTTTCCCAATTGAGATCCGGTTGGAACCGTTCACCCTAAAGAGCCGTTCAAAAGAGCCGGATGTTCAGGCTAATTGCTGCTGTAATTTTGCACAGATTTTTCCAGTTTGGGGAGAATAAGCAGGAGCCGAGGCACTCATCAGTAGTCTTCATCAGGGTAAATTCAGATTGCCTCGGCTTCCTCTCATTCTCCTCAATAGTAACCTGCCCCCCCCCCCCCCGCTCATGACTTCCTGGAGGTAAATTCTTGGGCAGATGATCAGGAAAGGGGCATCAAATTAAACTGTCACGATGGATGGATCGACTGCTCAATGGGAGTCATTTTCATAACTTGCCCTTATCACTGGAGGTAATTCTCTCCGCTAAGTGCATGCTGAGAGGGCTCTGTCAGTTTAGATAAAGGCCGGACGGGCGCCGTGGTTAACGTCACGCCGGTCTGCGCGCGGGACTAAACATAATCAGGGAGTCTCGCCTGCGGGAGAGCGGCGAGGACGGACCCTCGGATCTCGCGTGGCGATGTTTTCACAAAGCTGTCACGCCATTAACAACGTACAAATAAATGGAGGCTAATTTGGCTTGTGCAGCAGAAGTGCCCGGACATAGGGTAGGCGACCTTTGACCCCCCCTCCCCCCCTGGTCCCGACCGCTGTGTAGATTTCTTCTTCTGTGTTTGTTGCTCCCGCGGCCCTAATAGCTGACAGGAGCCCCGGGGCCGCTCCAATGTATCGAAACTGTGTGGCTAATCATTCATGTTGGTGTTGTCGTGTTGCGTTTGATATTGTGTTTAGTAAGTTGGGATTTTTTTGTTTTGAGAAACTTGTAGGAGTAAGTCCACGTAATGATGTCTCTTGCACTGATGTCCAGAGAAAAAGTAAACCTTTTTTTTTTGTTATTCAAATGTTGATTTAATTATGATTACGAGTTTGTCATCGCTGTGGTGCGTTCGAGAACATTCAGTCCCCATTGTCCGTCTCCAAACCCACAGCATTTGAGATTATTTGTGTGGTCCTAAACAAAAAAATACCACACACAGTTTGTCTCCAAATTAAAATCACAGACGGAACAAAAAGTCCAATCTTTCTTGACTTCATACGACTCCAGCTGCCTTCAAGGACTCTTTCTTCTTTCCCGATGTCTCTTACCGTCGGGCTAAAGAACACATTCGACCAAATACCTTTGAACATCGCGCATCCACCGCCAGAAAAGCTCTCAAGGCACTGACGTTGCCTATATCCTTCTGGACTTCGTCATTCACTGCGCATCACTCTTCGGAGTCTCAAAAAGCTTAGGTCATTATTCAGGCGTTCTTTGGTGGGAGATACTTCTGTAGCCACCGCTGCCCTGGGGCCAACCGAGAAGTCAATTTTGAGTTCCACTGGAAAACCCAAAACCTATATTAGCAGCGCACACAGGCGTAAAAGACACGTTAATAAAATGGAGAGTGGCGTTGTGTCCCTTTAGGAGACTTTGATCCCACTACTCAAGAGGAACCAGTGCCCAGTTTAGACTTAACTTTGATTTAAAAGGAGCAAATAAATATACCATAAACCAACAGTCTGTAAAGTTGACATGTGCTCGGTGCATGGCCTTTGTGCTCTTTGATTTCCCAAGCTGCGAGTGCACTGGAAGCACCGCGGTGAGAATCTGGACCTCTTTAGTTACGATTGTGCAACGTGACTCAAAGCATTCGAGATTCTAAGTGTTTTCTAAAGAGTTCTTAGATCATTGTTTGGAGTTAAGATATGCATTGTTTGGAGTTAAGATATGCATCTTCCAGTAAACGTCCCAAACGTTTGCGGGTGAAAATACTCGTCATTATTTCGTCGTAACGTTTTATAATTTCACGCTTGACTCCAGATGACTGTTAACCTTTATGCGATGCTGGACCGGTCCCGCACGCTTTCGCTCAAACGCTAAAAAACATTTGAGGAAATGCATGTCATGTTTGGTGCATTTTTGGACATAACACCATCATTGATTGCGTTTAACAGCCTGCCTCTCTGTCCTTTTATACTTTCACATTTGTAAATTGGTCATTTTCAGATCAATGTTTTGTTTTTTTATAGGTCACAGCTTGAATTCATTTCGTATTTAATGTTGTCTCATTGAGTGAATCCAGAGTTCCTTGTAAACTTGGAGGTCCGCAGCCTGGTTTAGGCCGTGGCCCGAGAAACACTTCCCACAAACGACTCCTCGTGTTGTCTCCTTGTGTTTGAACAATTGGTTGAGTCGTACAGCCACAAAAATCTTCGAATAATGTATTTTTTTCTTCTTTTTCTTATACTTACATATAGTTACAGTCGTTGCAGGCAATTTATAATGGTGCGAGTTTGGAACAGCACACAAACCACATCCTACGGTGCCTTTGAAACCAGGAAAACCTGCCTAGTCAAATAAAGTGCTTGTGAAGATACAATCTGAGGTCATCGCTTATATTTGCTTGAACATAGGAAATGCGTCCGTTAACCTGACGCTCGTGGCCAAAGGTTTCAGTGAATTGACATTTTGCTCCCGTCAAGCCTCGGCAGGTCACTGGTTTTGAAGATTCCCTGACCCTGCCATTACAGGGATACAGCTGTGGCTAAAACTCCCGACAAATGTTCCTGCCGCATTGCCTTCATCGATGACGCAGGCTTTTCTTTATACACACATAAAACAAGTTTATGCGCATCCTACTGATACTGAAGCTACTATCTGTCGAAGACAAAGGGCAAACACGCGCTGGTCAGAGTGAAGGAGGGCGGGCAGTGCTGGGAAAACCAACCACTGTCCGGCTGATTCAGAGTTCACTCAGGAAGTGTCGCCCCTTCGGATATTATTTATAAGGCGTAAGGGATTTGCGGATCTTGTGAGTAATGAGGAACGATGGAGAACTGTACATGGATCATTGGTGGGAAAATACAGTATCACTTAACTATTAGTACCATGGCATTGGTGACGTGACCGCAAGGTAGAAATATTTATCAGAAGCATAAAAGTACAGTACAGGCCAAAAGTTTGGACACACTTTTTTCCTGTTTTGTATGAGTTCATTTATGAGTGGACACATACGGAATTGTGTTTAAAAAAACAAAAAAATGTTGACATAAATTCTTCTCGCTTTCAATACTGCTTTACACGTTTGACATTTTCTCAGTGAGCTGCACGATGTCGTCCCAGAAATGGTTTTGAAAACTTGTGTCAAAAGACGACCTTATGAAGCTCATGGGGAAAAAGGCCAAGAATAAAGGGCGGCAATTTTGAAGAATTTAGAATATAAAACATATGTGGAGTTATTTCACCTGTTTTTGTTTCCTTCATAATCCCATGTGTTTATTCATAGTTTAACGCCTTCAATGAGAATCATAGTGTGTTAATAATGTTGAACATAAAGAAAAGCCAATACATAAAAAGTGTGTCCAAACTTCTGGCGCGTACTGTATGCGCCCAGATAATAAGCATATTGACTCAAAACCTCTTCTACCTGAGTGGTAACAAAGTGAGAGAGAGGATGTATAAATGAAAAATCTACTTCTTGAGCTTTTAGCCAAGAAATCAATACAATACACACTAATAGAATCATGAAGAAGAAGCTAACAGGCCAACAGGCAAAGCTAACGGCGGGCTAGCGCCGCTTAAACAGTATTTACAGCCAAGTTTGAATGAAAAAAAAATATCTCCATTGTGTAATTGGATGTACAATATCCCTCTCTCCCTTTTTTCTATTTCTGTCAGCGTAGTATTTACTCTCACGGACAATTAATGAGTAAAAAAACCCAACATGCTACGACACCTGCAGTGGCGCTTACTGCGTGAGTTACTTAGTACTGCTTTAAAACCCATAATCCATTACTTAAAGTGTGTCCATCACAGCACCATTGATTTGCTAGCACTTGTCTTGTCTATGTTATGTCAGTACTGCCTGCAGAGTGTGCTCTAAGCTAATACAACATCCTGACTAGCTCAGTCTCTCATTCCTGTTTATTTCCGTACATAGACATCGTTTCAAATCAGAAAACAAGTCCATGGCAGCGTTTCAGTGTGACTGGACCCGATTGGTGCAGACAGTAGTGTGACTCGCACCCTCTTGTGATATCTGCTGTCACCTCTGAGCCGGATACTCTCCACTCTTAAACATGCTCAGAGTCTTTGAGACTTTTCACATTTCACATCGTGCAGTCTCAGAAGAGAACATTGAAATCATATTGAATGATATCTCCAAGACAAACACCCTCAAAAATGCTGCTGATGGTTTGCTGTTGTTTTTTTTTTTACAAATATGTTGCTAAAAACAGATGTATACAATTTTTTTTTGCATTATCAATCAGTGCTGCAGTGTGGCAGAGGTGCACTGAACTCCCACCTCTCACCAATAATCGCATGTTGTCGAGTGTCCTTTTCTTGCTCCTACTGTAAAAGCCCTTGATGTGATTTCTCTTGATGTGACTAAGGTGTCAGGGAAACTGTCCACTCATGTCTCTTGTTATGGAAGAACCGACTGAGCAAACCGGGGCCATATCGGCCGCGAGGTGTGAGAGCTGTGGCCTTTGTATCAGAGCGCATCGACACCTGCTATTTTTACCTCCCTCTGACAGGTGCGGGACAGGAGCGAGATGGACTCATCACGGGAACTCTGCTGGACCTCGTCCACTGTTCACAGGAAGAGACGAGGACATTTACAGTGAGTATTCACACACACTTTTCACACATGCAGTTATGATACTGTTTTGGCGACAACAGAAAGCCCAGAATACTGATCACGATGTTTTGCCGAAATTACGTGACTTGTTTCAAGGTATTTCCATCTCGTGTAATTCCTTGATTTATTTCAATCCCCTGCTCATAAGCTAAATGATTCTTTCTGGGGCATCCAATTTAGCAAAACGAATTTGTTGAATATTGTGAAAACTATATATGTGACATTTGCAATAAACAAGCTACAATGATGTGACGTGGAAAGCCTGGTCATGGCATAATGTACTTTGTAGCCCATAATATTACAAGCAAGATATGCTTCCTATTCATTTAGATTTTATAACAGGGTTATGATTAATCCTGTTACCTTGAAATTAATTATGTTTGTATCGTTTTTCCATGCAATTAAAATACACTTTTGGGTAACAGTCTTTTCGCCTGGTATTAATACAGTTTTCCACAAGGTTTCATCCGTTCATACTCTTTAATTATTAATACACACGAGAAAAAATTGGATCTTCCTTCCAACCCACTGATTTTCAAGCAGATTATTATTCTTTCTTTGGCGAGCCCAACATTCCATGTAATCCTAGCTGTTTGTGAACATGAAACAGTTCTCCATAACGCGGTCCGAAACATAGGCCATCGAATAGTCCCCATGTGCCGCGGCCACACTCCTCCTATTAGCGTCTTTATTTGATTTGGCCCCGGGACGTGCAAAGCCGTCACCTTAACATCCCATAATGTGCCCCGAGTTTCTGAACTCGCGCCCGCGCCCCCTCCGTCTCCGTCCGCGTGATCGATGAAAAGTGGTTCAGCCGCGGAGATTTTCCCCGCAATTACAGGGCAGTGCTCTGTGTCCGCGCATACGCGAGTGGACGTAAATGTGATTGATCTGAAAAGCAACACGTTCTCGACACGTTTAATAAATCTGACCTCAGCGCTGTGGTTTTTTTTGGTCGAGAACTGCTTGGTTTCACTTCAGTGTTGTGCCATATTCCCCTCTTCCCCGAGCACAGAGTATACCTGAGTTTTATCACGCCGGGAGCTGCCAGACCGTTTTCCGAAAGCGCTCCCTCCAAAGTGTCCCGTTTGCGGATGGAGACATGGCATCTGGGTTGGGCGTCCTGCGGTTGAATGGGGTCTTTGTGTGACCTGCCCCCCTGCCCGCTGTCATCTGTGGAGTGTCACTGTGGTCCTTATCGGCGGAATGACTTACAGACTGTGCACAGTGTTGTGGCCAATGTTGCTGTCCGAGACATCTGGGAATCCCTTTGAAGAGCGTGAACTTTATTAGGCATTGTGTATTTCATACAACTCTGCCACTTGCATGTTTATTTCTTTATATGGCCTTTATTTAACCAGGAAAGTCCCACTCTTGTGCATATTTTTCGCATGTAACAATATATTGAGTTGCATTTACCCTTAAACGAGGAGCTCATAGGGGAGGAAGCTGGAACACCATCCAATCCACATCAATGGGACACTAGTGGAGAGAGTGGACAGTTTTCAATATCTGGCGGTGCACATTTCTCAGGAACACACTTTTTTTTTTGGGTATAAGTGTGAGAGACTTTAGACTCTCATCTCAGCTTCTGAAAACGTCTTCAGCTGCACCACTGAGAGCATCCTGACCAGCAGAATCACTGTGGGGATGGAGGGATGCACTCGGCAGGATCATCTGGCTCTCGGGGGAGTGGTCCACTTGGCAGAAAGGATCCTGAAGATCAGTCTACCCAAACTGGACGACACCCAGAGATGCCGACACACAGCTGAGAGGATGGTGAGGGATACCAGCCGCCCTGATGATAACCTGTTCTCCCTACTCCCTGCCTTCCCAAGTTTATAACTGAGAGAATGAGGAGGAGCTTCTATCCTGAGGCTATTAAACTGATTAATACAGCTCACTTCCACCTCCTATATATTGTGTCTTTGTCAGATACAATATATCGTGGTTGTTGCTGCTGTGGACGGTACAAAAGAAAATTCCACCGTATTTTATACTATACGTATATACTATGTGTGTAAGACAAATAAACTAAAACTACAGTAAGATACGCTAGCAATGACAACATTGTATCATTAACAGCAGCTCCTCATAGCTTCAACTGGCCCTGCAATGTCTTTCTTTTTTGGAGTCACAAGCCAATCCTTTAGTAACATACAGCCTGCAGCCCAGCTCCTGCAGCTCTTTGGCTATTTTGTGAAAGGTGGATGTAAGGACTGATTCAGTTCAGATAAATAAACCTCAAATTGGTTGAGGCTCTTATTGGATAAGAATTTAGTTTTTTGGGGGGAAATAACTGACTCTTCGGACCCAATCGTTTGTAGACTTCTGAATTCTTCGGCAGATATTGTATGTGTACACGTACAGTAAATACTTTAGCAGCAAACACTGGTTATATTTTTCATCCCAAAGAATCATACCGTTGCTTAGTAGTATAAGTGTGAATGTTGGATCCAAAATCCCTTCATGAATTCTTAAACCGTGCGCCCCATTATCACATTCCAGTGAATCGTAATGCCGGTTGTCTGGAAATAAATTCAAAAGCGCAGTCCAAATTTCCAGAAGAATTATTTCAAATGCTAATTGGATTGATTCCTGTTCGGCCTTTGGGACATTGCTGGAGGTTTACGGGACAGCCGTTCAAATATACGCCACTCCATAAAACCTGACCGTAAACATAAGGGAAATCTGGCCGTGCGCAGATTTTTCACACTCCTTCCAAACGCACGCCGACGGGGGGGGGGGGGGGGGAGGTGAGACTCGGCGCTTCGTGCTCCTTCAATCAGCCCGTCCACATCTGTCATCGCGGACGGAAACGCCGGGCCCATAAAACACAGCCCCCAACAGGCCCAGTGAACCACATCCCCTACAGCTCGGGACGTCCTGACTCTATGGTAAATATACATTGTGATAAATGCATCGGAGGGAGCGGCAGAGAGATTTCGATGACGTGCTTTTTTTTTTCTTCCAGACTGTATATTCATCAGATCACTGGCCGTTTCAGAAGCTGGCACGTTTCAACCTCGGCAAGTTCCACGTCATTTTGTACCAATTATTGTTTTAACCCCACAGTTCATCCTTTTTTAAACATGAACATGAAATCAAAAATGTGTTTCATACGTTCACCACAATTCAATGCAGAGTAGCTTGTGCATTAATAAGTAGGTTGAACAGATGTTAGTAAAAAATATAAAACAGCAAATTCACTATAAACAAGTGATAAATCCTGATCTCTAACAAACTAACATCCATCTGCTTCCTCTTTGGTCTTTATACTTTCATACGGGTGAATAATGGGTGAATTTCTCCACTGAGATCAATAAAGTGTCGGCCTATCATAGTAAACCACAAACACTGAAATCACTCACTTACAGCTTATACCCTGGGACATGTAAACGTCGACGCTAATAAAGCACCTCAGTGGTGATATTTATAGAACCTAACCATGAGGACATTTTTATCACCAAGGACAGCATTCTGTAGTGAGGTCGGAGCGCCCTCCGCAGGCAGCAGTGGGAATGGCCCATGTAAATAGCAATTGCTCTTTAGTTAACTGCATGCTAACACATTGATGGTGTTGTAATAACCACAGTTTGCGTGCAGAACAGGTCTGGTGATAAACTTTAAAGGCTTAAAAGCGCATTTCGCTGATTCTAAAATCCGTGCACTGGCTCCCTGTTCGCTCTTGTGTTCAATTTAAGATGATTTCATGTGTGTATAAAGGCCTTCATGGTCTTGTCCCGCAGTATCTGTCTGACCTGCTGCAGCCCTCAGGTCGGCCATCTTTTGCTTGTGGTTCCCCAAACAAACAGGAAGCTGCTAGGGGACTGCTCTCTCTCATTTTAAAATCAAGTTAATATGTATAATAAAAGTGTATTTTATATAGTAAAAACAGTAGCATTTCTCTTTTTGTTTCATCTGACAAAAACCTTCAGCCAATAGGGACCAACCGAATGCCAACCGAATCCGTGTCTGTCGCCAAAGCCTGGACATGAGTTGGGCCCATTCTCCCTTCTGTGAAAGGCCCAAAAAGTGATGTAATGCTGAGCACTGCCAAATGTTTTTTTTTTTTACCCCAGCTCTGTGTCTGTTGCACAGGTGTGGCCGGTGGATCTGTCGCGCGGATAATAAAGACGGTGATAAATGCATCTGGACGTTTAATTCATCATGTTCAAACTCACGACAGGGACGGGTCACGGAGGTCACCCACAGGTCAGACGGGGGGTCACCGGGGGTCATTGCTTTGAGCGAGAGGGTGTAGGAAACAGAGCAGACAGCTGATAAAGAGGGGGTTAGAGCAGATAGATGATGGTCCAAAACGTTGGTCTAAAAAACTTTAGAGGCATGTCGGCCATTACTGAAGGCGGGGACGTTACAGCTGTAAAATGTGACGAAATGTGCTGCGGTACACAACACAAAGGCCCTCATTTCTAATCGTCTGCCAGTTTGTGGGTCCGTGTAAAAACAAATATCCTCCCTCGATTCCCGCACAGACCGATCACTTCTGTGCCCCGGGTCCCCGCGAATGTCTGAAGAGCCATTATTCAAATCCAGTTTATCTAATCTAAAGTCAACAGCGTCTGAGAGCTGTGTGGGCCAGATCAAAGACAAGTGTGTGCCTCAGCTCCACTCCGGAGCTGTCCCGGGACGATGGGCCGCGGAGACGCCCGATAGCACTGCCCCAGGGGTGGGAGAGAGCTGCCCCGGACGAGACAGGTTTATCGGCGGTGAAGATGCAAGCGTGACTTATTGAAAAGGTTAAGACGACATCAACTCTGTCTATTTTTATTCTATGGTTGGCCCGAGATATTCAAGTTTATCATTTGATATGTAATGTGTTATTTAGGCCACGCCGCAGATCACTTTCAGACCTGAAAACAAACACAAAGACAGGAAGTTAATACTGTAGTGGCCCATTTAAGGATAAGAGAGGTTCCTAAAAAACCTTTACTTGACAAAGGGGAAGGCAGCAAAGCCCAGTGTAACGTTGGTGCCACCTGTTGATCAGACGCATTATACACTTGTACTGTTCCATTAAACGCACCTATAGGCAGGATGAGAAATACAACGATCAGAAACTGAAACTGAGGCATGATAAGACCTGTGGAGGACACCAGGGTTAGATCAATAACTCTTTATGTTGTTTTGTTGCTCCTATGCAGTTCACTATCTTTATCAGTTTTATTTTTATTTCAAGTTTAAATGATTGCTTATTAAATTAACGCAATGCTCCTTTTTATTATACTGTTTTTATATAGGGTTTTTTTCTGGACAGAATGTGCACATTGTTTTTACTTTGGTAACTGTGTATAACTTATAATGCATACATACAATTGCTTACCTCCACGTGTCTGCGGGATAGAGGCTGCACTGGGACAGGCCTGGACTAAACAAAGAAGTCTCCGCATCGTGTCAGAGGAACGTGTCCAAGTGCTCTTTTGTGTGCAGTGCGTGTTAAAGGCCACTAGATGTCACCAGAGGATTTCACATGAAAAGTTCAAGTTCCTCGTGCCCAAGTATCAAAATCAGTCGACCTGTATGGTATTAGTAGTAGTAGTAGTAGTAGTAGCAGTTGTTGTAAAGTAATGAGTTGCCTTGTGTACGAAATGTGCAGTATAAATAATGCCTTGCCTACAGTTGTTCACAAACCTTATATCTGGTCTTGGAGTCAAATGTATTTTCTTGCTTCCTTACATTGTTTGATGAATCTGTCTGTGCCTGACACGGTTTTCATGACTCTTGTGTATTTTTCCAATATCCACTGCCAAGAACAAAAACGTAATAATGCAGTATTTGTGAGCTGCGCCGCGTCTTATTTCAAACATATCAAATTGTCGCTTTCCCTACAAAGAATTGTGTTTGAAAGTGTAGGATAGGTTTCAGTGACAATAATCAATTTCAATAATTTCAAGACATTTTAATATACGGCGTATATTATCACTATCTCCTACCTCCATTAACTGAAATGAACACAATCACTGTATTATATATTAAACATGCCAAGTAGCCTTCTATTACTATTACAACTAACTGCTACGTCTTCTGATAACCAGAGGGGGTCTGTAAGTCCATCATACTTAAGTAAAGTTTGGAGGATCTGCACTTTACTTGAGTTATATTTTTGTTGAGGACATTACTTTTACTCCACTGCATTTGAAACAATCAGATACTGGCTCCACAAGAAAAAATAGTTTAAATTAGCAGCGTATTATCCCCCATCTCAAGCTGCACACTCCAGAACAGTAGGTGGCGCTGTGCAGATGAATTGTCTGTTGCACTGGCTCGTGGCAAGAAAGGTTTGTCCCTACTGTGTTGCCGTACAGGTGGCTAATTCAGGTGCAATTTTTGAAGTCGCAAGGTTACGTTATTCACAACTGTTATTAGACTGGTTTGCATTGTCTACTTCGAACACATTTTTTGTTTTTATCACAGCAAATACTTCAGTACCTTCACTTAAGTAAAAAAACATATAGAATAGAATCTGCCAAATAATGTCAGCGTATTCTTTACTATATGGACAAAGGACAGAGTCTCGGTCTATTAAAATCCAAAATCATTGTTTTATTCCCTATATTACAAACTAAAGCACACAAGTCATGGTGAGCTACATCTTGGTCGATCGGGCGAGGAGTAATTTATACTAACAGGAAGTAGGCGTCTCCTTGTCGAACCAATCAGTGCTCTTGGACTGTTCTTCTTCTGCGCAATCTGACTCCTTTTAACACACCGCCCCCCAGTGGTTCCAACCGTAAATACAACAATGGCGTATTAAAATGTCCAGATTACATCAACACAGTTTTAAATATAATCACTAAATCCCAGTATGACAAAAATATATATAGTCATATTTTCCACATGACACAAGGGACTTCGACCACCACCGCCAATGCAGTTCACACTTTAGACTGACTTAAAAAAAACACTGGCCAACGTTAAGCCTCTCCCGCACCCCTCCGCCCCACTGTCCTGAACGTCTCCAGTTTGGATCCAGTTCCTGTGATGCGGGTCCAGTGACACCTAGGCCGCACATCTCCCTGAGCAAATATTTGAGCGGACTTCGGCTGCGAGTTCAGAGCGTTCCCGGAGCTGTGAGAGTTTGCCTGTAGCGGTCCGCCTCGTCTGTGCTAAACCCCCAGTCTCTATGGCGAAGATCTTAAGACAGACAGCCACGAGACAGGGCCAGACCATCAGAGGCAAGAGCTGGATCACAACCGAGCGACTGGTGAAGGCGATCATTAGACGAGTCTGTGATGGTTGCTTTTGCCAACAATATTATTCTGTTTGAGGCCGTGCCATTTCTTGCTGGATAGAAGCCCCATGAAAAAGGCAAAATAATACTGTATACTTCAGGGCATAGAAAACCCCACAATACACGCCACTCATTGAGCTTGACATGCACACTCTTTTGAAATCAAACCTGAAACTTTTCTTTTGACAGTCAGATAAATCAGATCAAGGCTTATTTAAAATACTTTGTTTCTATGTTGGTTGTTTGCGTTTGAAGTGGCCCCCTGTTTCCTCCATCTTTACACTGAGCAACGGGCAAGGATTGGCGCTGATCCCATTTCCATTTGTTCTGACGACGAAATGATCCACATACCTTTGACACTGTACAATGTGTAGGTTTAGGATTACCTTCACAAACAACATGCATCACTCTTGGCCCGCCGCCAGTGTTTCGAACATTCTCCCTTTTTCCCCCATTTCCTTTCCTTTGCGTCAGTTTTTCTGTCGGCAACACTTCTGAACGGGCCAGGTCCCGTACGAGGAGGAGGTGGTGAGGTTTTGGCTGCAAGGGTTACTGCAATGTTCCACTTGTCCACCTCTGCTAGCCGTATAATGTGTTTTGAGGGGTACAAAGCAGTTTCACATGTACCGATGTGAGTGCAGCAGTATGGAGTCGCAGGTTCACCTTTTAAAATCCTTCACAGCCTCCCACCACTGGAACCAAAAAACTAGCCAGAAACACTGAAACCAGTTTTTGAGTGTGTATGCGAGTTATGTGAATGTACTGTAATTTGTGACAAGTTTATTTAGGATAATGAGATCTGGCAGGGGGGAAACTAGCCTTTTGTCACAGTCATCCTGTCCGTACTGCCTTTTTTCTTTTCGGGTTCTCCCTAACACTGTTTACATGCCGCTGTCTACCCGTGTGTGCCTTGGATGGAATTCAATCAAGTCTAAAGTAATCAAAGCTACTTTACATGAAAAGTACCTATAAAAGAAATATTAATTCATCAATAATTTACAGTAAGTAATCCAATGAAAATGTCAGTTCTCATGTCACGATTAAGCCTGGCACGAAGCTGTGTTGTTTGCTGAGAAGTAAGAAGTGGAGTAAATGTTTACATTCATTTTCAGGCTTGCTTCCTAGCGCCTCGATCCAGTCACGTGATAATTGTGGTAATAACATGGAAACACCCCGTGCTTCTCCAATCCCCGCCGACAGCCCTCCCTCATGGTCCTCCAGATGTTGAGTTACTCTTGTAAACATTTAACTAGTAAATAGTTCATTTCCTTATCCGAAATCCTATCTTAACAGACACATTACAGATCAGTGATTAGAGTAATCTTATTCAAATAAAGGCTTGTGTGATAAACCCCACAGACTATATAGAGAAAAACATACATCGTTGTTCCACTTTAACAAAATGCATCTTACAAAATATCCCCGCTTGTTTCTCTGCAATGGCGCCTCATTTTGTTTTTGCAGGAGCTAAATTAGCTGAATAACCACTGACGGGGTCACTAGTAGCCGCACTAACACCCTGTAAATGCGGCAGCTGCACTGGGATTGGCGTGCTTCAAAAGGAACTTAGTCATTTCCATATAAATAAGTACAGGGGGAAATAGGATGCATGAAATCTCCCAAGCTCTGTGAAGAGGAATATTTCAGTTTCAATTGCACAGTGTCACCAGCCGGATTTTCACTGATCTGAGAACCAGAGTCAGTAAAGTGGGGCTCATAAGGTTAAGGAATTTGAAATTACATACTGTACTCCATTCCTAACATAGTGTTTGATACAATATAATATAAATCAACAACGAAATATTTTTTTGTGTTTTCTCTACTTTACAGAATAAGTGTTTTTGTGCTTTTTCTTAACATTCTCCATCTAAAGTTGAAGACAGAAAGCTAATTACATCTGACTTTCTGCATCTTGCAAAAGAACTAATTATCTGTTCAGTGTGATAAAGAAGAGTGGCATGCCAATTAGGCGACTTGTTTTTATTCGCTAATCTGTTGTGGGGTTTTCTGATGAAATGCTAATATGTGCTGCCATTTATTGCACTTAAAAGGATAGAGAATAAAGTGCTTTATTCAGGTTTTAATAACCACTACCGTATCCTTTCACAGTATAAGTTTATGGATAATATAAAATGCATTGTGTTATGATGTGGGTTTTTGGTTGTTGGTTTTGTCCTGGTTTTGGTTAGTTTCTCCCCTGTCCTAGTCTGTGTCTCTGTCTTGTGTTTATTTTGATAGTCTTGGTCTGTGTCTGTGTCGTCCTGCTTTCCCTTCCTCCTGTTGATTGCCTGCCCCGCCCTGATGTGTTTCACCTGTGCCCTGGTTCCCTGTGTATTTATACCCCTGTGTTTTCCCTTGTCTTTGCTGGATCATTGTCGTTCGTCATCGTAGTCATTCCCTGTCTGTTCTGTTCCTCGGATTCTGCTTGTTCCATTAAATTTGAGTTTTGTTTGGAACTGCTCTGCGTTTTGGGTCATCATTCCTGCACAATCCGTGACAGAATGATCCAGCCAAACGAAGACCCAGCAGACAGTCCTTTTTTTGTTCTGGAGCTGTGGCAAGGTGGGTTGTCCCCGGTGAAGCCACTGCCGGACACCGACCTGGGCTTGGGGTGGGCCCCTTCTGTCCCAGAGCCACCGCTGGACATCTTGCTCCGTCCAGGGTGGGCTCCTCCTGTCCTGGGGCCACCACCAAGCCCAGACCCCCGTCCGGAGTGCACTCCGCCTGTCCCCGCTCCTCGGCTGCGCCCCGCCCGGCCGCCGCCTGTCCCCGTTCCTCGGCTGCGCTCCGCCCGGCCGCCGCCTGTCCCCGCTCCTCGGCTGCGCCCCGCCAGGTCGCCGCCTGTCCCCGCTCCTCGTCGGAGCTCCACCCGTCCGCCGCCGGGGCCCGCAGAGCTCCCGGACCTGCCTCCTCCTCCGTGGCCGGCGGAGGAGGGTGCATACCTGCCGCCGCCGGACTTCGCGGACCCGGCCCTGCTCCCGCCGCCGCCGGACTTCGCGGACCCGGCCCTGCTCCCGCCGCCGCCGGACTTCGCGGACCCGGCCCTGCTCCCGCCGCCGCCGGACTTCGCGGACCCGGCCCTGTTCCCGCCGCCGCTGGACTTCGCGGACCCGGCCCTGTTCCCGCCGCCGCCGGACTTCGCGGACCCGGCCCTGTTCCCGCCGCCGCCGGACTTCGCGGACCTGCCTCCGCCGCCTTGGCCCGCTGCGGAGGATCCGGACCTGCCTCCTCCGCCTTGGCCCGCTGCGGAGGATCCGGACCTGCCTCCTTCGGAGACCCCTGACCCGCCTCTGCCTCGGCCGGAGGCCCTTGACCCGTCTCGGCCGGAGGCCCCTGACCCGTCTCGGCCGGAGGCCCCTGACCCGTCTCGGCCGGAGACCCCTGACCCGGAGACCCCTGACCCGTCTCGGCCGGAGACCCCTGACCCGGAGACCCCTGACCCGTCTCGGCCGGAGACCCCTGACCCGGAGACCCCTGACCCGTCTCGGCCGGAGACACCTGACCCGGAGACCCCTGACCCGTCTCGGCCGGAGGCCCCTGACCAGTCTCCGGATCCGCCTGGGCCGCCTGACCCGGAGCCGCCTGACCAGTCTCCGGATCCGCCTGGGCCGCCTGACCCGGAGCCGCCTGACCCTCCTGACCAGTCTCCGGATCCGCCTGGGCCGCCTGACCCGGAGCCGCCTGACCAGTCTCCGGATCCGCCTGACCCGGATCCGCCTGACCCGGAGCCGCCTGACCAGTCTCCGGATCCGCCTGACCCGGATCCGCCTGACCCGGAGCCGCCTGACCAGTCTCCGGATCCGCCTGGGCCGCCTGACCCGGATCCGCCTGACCCGGAGCCCCCTGACCCGCCTAAGCCACCAGACTCGTCGCCCCCGTGGAGACCCCCGGATCCGCGGCCTCCGCCGGAGCCCCCAGACCCGCTGCCTCCAGGGTAGCCCCCAGGACTCTCCGTGCCCCCCGGGGTTGGGGTTCGTGGTTCCCGCCTCCGGGCCCGTCGGACTTTTGGGCCTTTTTGTTTTTTTTTAGGTTTGGACGTCTGGTAGCCGTCCCTTGGAGGGGGGGGTACTGTTATGATGTGGGTTTTTGGTTGTTGGTTTTGTCCTGGTTTTGGTTAGTTTCTCCCCTGTCCTAGTCTGTGTCTCTGTCTTGTGTTTATTTTGATAGTCTTGGTCTGTGTCTGTGTCGTCCTGCTTTCCCTTCCTCCTGTTGATTGCCTGCCCCGCCCTGATGTGTTTCACCTGTGCCCTGGTTCCCTGTGTATTTATACCCCTGTGTTTTCCCTTGTCTTTGCTGGATCATTGTCGTTCGTCATCGTAGTCATTCCCTGTCTGTTCTGTTCCTCGGATTCTGCTTGTTCCATTAAATTTGAGTTTTGTTTGGAACTGCTCTGCGTTTTGGGTCATCATTCCTGCACAATCCGTGACACATTGATACAACATGCCTGCAGAGGGTGCTAATAAGAAACTCAAAAATATATGTTCCGGCAGGGCTGTAGATAGACTTAGCTAATCTGAATACTTTTCTTCAGTAATGAGTAATCGAACGCGTTTTTCCCAAACCATGTAATCAGATTAAAGTTACTTATCCAAGTCATTGTGTGTTACTATTTAGTTATTTTCCTTAGTTAAAAAAATGTATCTGCTTTCCTCTGCATTATATTATATCTATGGATTCAATCAGAAGCAGTCATGTAGCGCCCTCTAGTGGTCCCCATACCCAAACTACAGGAGCTTCATATGGACAAAAGACTAATCTCAGGCGGAAGAGGCTGAATGTAACAAATAAAGTAACTTGGTAACACTTAATAAGTGAAATCAATCAATGGTTTTGTATAGCCCAATATCATGCCTCATAGGGCTGTAACAAACATAAAGGCAATAAAACAGAGCAGCAAATAAGACAATGTAAAGTTCCGGCGAATCAAATATCCAGGCAAACATAAAGTCCAAATAAGCGTCAGCAGTGGGTGGCGACGAGCAGCTCGGGTGTCCCCTGTCCTTAGACTCTCCAGCACGGCGAGGAAAAACTCAAAAACCAGGTGGGAGAAATGAGAAACCTTGGGGAGAACCACAGAAGGAGAGATCCACTCCCATGGACGGACAGGCTATAGAGACCCAGGGCCGAAGGAGTCCCTCAGCAGACGGGCCAAGATCACAGACCGTCCAGTCCTTGTTGTCAGTAGGCAGGGTTCCTCCATTCAGCCGGGTTCCTCCGTTCAGCCGGGTTCCTCCGTTCAGCCAGGTTCCTCCATTCAGACGGGTTCCCCCATTCAGCCGGGTTCCTCCGTTCAGCCAGGTTCCTCCTGAAGAAAAGCCTTTTTTTCTTTGTGTTGTCCTTGGTTACCTTGTACACAATGAAATAATATTACTACGTCGTATTTTACTTTCCCCTATCTTACCATTACCCCTCCGGGACAACACTGCGTATTCACACTGGAAGAGGAGTTGTCATTGTCGTCAGCACTTCTCTATCAGCTAATAATACATACCAGTATTAAAGATGACCAGAAATCAGGAGATTAAAGTTACGAAGGTTTATTCTCCTAACAAATCATCTAATTACAGACGTCTGCTTCCTTAGGTCCCTAACAAAATGAGTCTCGTCAGCACCCCGTACCATAGGGAGACTAAAATCCTCAGGAAGTCAGACTTTTTCATACCACACACCAAATATGAATATTCATGAGCCTATTTCTACGTGTACATGGGTCCCGTTTAGGTCACCGAGTCCAGCCGACTCTATCAGCTCCTGCATTCCACATTCCTGCAGGTCGACCTTGGGTCAACCCCGTCGGATGGAGCTTTATCTGCCTTTCTGGCTTCTTCATTTTTTTCACTGTAACAAACTGAGAACACTTCGTACCAAAAACATTCTATTTCTACATAGCTTTTTTTTTAAGCAAACATCTAGCAAATTAGAAACAATTAACTTTTCACACCCCCTTTTGATCTTTACCGAGATCACCTTGTTTCTAATTAACGAAGGTGCAGCCGTCGTCAAAACATAGTTGTCCCCTGCCCATTGTATAGTACCACCACCAGGTGTCGAGTTTGGCTTGGGCATACACAACCAGGTCCTCCAGTCCTGTAAAATCATCACTTTCTTCCCACATGTAGTTACCACTCACAAATTGTTCCATCCGGAACCTGTAGCTCCCAGGACTGGGTTCAATTATACATTTTACTTCCTCGGTTCCATAGGCTCCATCCCGAATTAATATGGAAATAAACATTTCTGCAAAACATAAGCACAGCGAAGCAAAACACAACATAACATTCTTAATATGGTTCTTAAAGATAATCTGAGCCACAGTTTCCCTCTCCACATCCTTTCTGTGGGTCCTCCCACTCATATTCCAGAGCCCTCAATGCCCTGAGTTGATACAGGCTTGGCTCACCCCCTTCAGGCAGGGACCTGTCCCCGGCCTCTGGGTCCTCCGGGGGCAGAGCCACTGCTGCGTACAATCCCCCCGAAGTCCCCAGAGCCCTGGAGACCATGCTGCGAACGAGAGGGACAACACAACAAAACAACACACAACACATCAACAGTATTACACCAATTACTATACCCACCTTTTGAAGGACATGGATCCAGGAACCGGAATTTAGCCAGTTGAGCCAAGTCCATTGTGGCCCTTGGTCTTCTTGGGACTCTAGGAATTCCTTTAACTCCCTTACCTTATTCCTCATTGCTGTCCAATTCCCAGAGTCATCGGGAATGTATGTACAACAGTGGTCAATGCCCACTGCCGTACACATACCACCTTGCTCTGCATATAAGGCGTCTAAAGCTACCCTGTTTTGCATGGCTACCGCTGCTACGGCCTTTAGCTCTGGGCTGCGCTCCATTTGATCCAAGACCTCGCCAATGACCTCAGTGAGATCCTCCAGAACCCACCACACAGTTTTACCCATTTATTCTCGTCTGGACCCTGGCCTTCTACATTAAGAGACCGTCGCTTCCTAGATCCATCGCCTTCTGTGGGAACAGACATGTTAGATACATCGTAAAACATTGGTTTCAACAAAACTCTCTTTTTCTTTCGGTTTTCCCATGTTTTCTTAGCATTTTCTGTACATTGAGTAATCCATTCCCGGGTGTGTTGGTCCGACACTGGACCTCTCATTGCTACCGCCAATGTTCCTTCTTGATTACAATAGATTACCAAATTTCCGCCTGGTTTTGTGCCTATTTGACGACACACTCTCAAGTATTCTGTCTTTAGTTGGGGAAAGGGATGTCCCCTTACTCTCCCCTCACAACTGTTTTGGTCTTCCACAATTAACATAATTGGTATTATTGTCATACTTAAGGCCAGTATCAGTCCCCACACCCAAAATGGACACCGTAAGGGGCCCGTACTCCACATTTTTTCCTTAAGTTTCAGCATTGTCTTTCTGATTGCGGAGTCTTTGTGATCTCCTGGGTGGGGGTGGGAGTTGTCCCCCTCCCCCTTCAGTGGGGCCATAGGTCCCACTATCATTTCTAATACGTTCAGGGTCAGTCCACACTAACCCCGTGGAGTCTGAGCAGGGTTTAAGATGAGTCCAGTGGTACCAGTTATCCCGGCCTTCAACTTTCACAGCTGTTGCAGTTCTTTGAGTCACCGTGAAAGGTCCAAGATAACGTGGTTTGTGCCAGGCCGTACGAGCGTGGTTTCTGACGTATACCTGCTCAGGCAGGTGCGCTGTATGATCAGAAACAACAACATCGTTATGTACAATTGGGGTCAGTTCCTTAAGTACTGACTGTAGAGCCTCAAAGTACGGCCTGAACTGGAAGATGTTCATAACTTCAGGTAAAGGGGTGGAGTTAGCCTTGGGTAATCCACCGGGCATAGCCCTGCCAAACATCAACTCAAATGGTGTGAAACACGTGGTAGCATTCACAGAGGAGCGTAGGTGGAACAGAGCAGCCGGGAGAGCCGACAACCAAGTGCTTTTGGGAGTATCTTGTAACATTTTGGCCAGCACCGTCTTGAGGGTGCGGTTCATGCGTTCCACCTTGGCATTCCCTTGTGGATAGTACACACAAGAGAATGATTTGTTTATTCCCAGCAGGGAACACAAGCTCTTCACGTCAGTCGCCGTGAAGTGAGTTCCCGAGTCACTATGCAGTTCAGACGGGACCCCAAAAATTGGGATCCATTCTTTCAAGAGCACTGCCATGACTTCAGCCGAACTTTCCCGTTTGCAAGGGTAGAAAGCCGGCCATCCAGAGAACGTATCCACAATGCCCAAAAGGAAGCGTTTGCCCTTTACGGGCACAAGCATATCCGTAAAGTCAATCTGAATCACATCACCGGGAAAACGTCCAGTTTTTACAAGACCCGCCCCACTCTTGTGATGTGAGTGCGGGTTAAACATTCCACAGCCAACACAAGCCCGTACAAAGGTTTTACACAACAAGAATGGAGTACGATGATAGTAATACTGTTCCAACAAGCGAGCCATGGTCCGTGGACCCTGGTGATGAACTCCATGTAGCTCATTCAGAACATGTTCCTCCATACAAGGGGTCAAGAAGGTTAACCCCGTGGGCCCCCGATAGACCCCGTCAGAATGGGGTTGGGCCTTCGGGTGCCGTTGCCAAAAGTCAGAGTCATACTTCCTGTGTGCTGTCTGACAGTCTACCACGCTCAGCAGACCTTGAAAGGAGGGAGTGCCGTACGCGGGTTTCCAATAGGTGTCCAGATGAAATTCCAGCTCATGTCTTCGCCCTGGGGGCAAAGAAGAGGCCAGGAGCGACAGACGATCTCACACGTCTTGTGGCATCAATAACTGTCCGTTTTCAGTGTGGGCAATATCCCGTCCATCCACACTCGCCACCTTAACCCATACATCAGATATATGAGTCAACGAGTCAAGAATAGGGAACTGTATTTGTTGTATCATGGCCCAAACTTGTTCTTGTGGGACCATGTTTTCCAAGGGATACCCACCAGCTGTTTTGGCCGCTAAATCTGCGGCTCTATTTCCAATGGCCGTCATGGAGCCCGCCTTTGAGTGGCCCGGCACCTTAACTATGGCCAAAGTATGTGGCAGTAGCAACAAACGTGCCACCTCTTCACAAAGGTCTTTATGGGCTACCGGAGTGCCCTTAGCGGTCAAGAAGCCATTCTTCATCCACCCTGCTAAATCTCTGAGTACTAAACCACAAACGTAGGCTGAGTCTGTATAGATGGTAACTTTCTGGTCCTGTGATATTTCCAGGGCCAATTTCAGAGCCATGAGTTCAGCATACTGCGCCGAGGAACCCCCTTCAGGGCCCCACTGCGCCACCACATGGGTGCGATCGGGAGGGAGAAGCTCCACAACCGCAGCCCCAGCCGACAAAGAACCATCAGGAAGTCGGTGGCAATGTCCATCCGTGAACAATGACCTAGAGTGTGGGATAGGTTTGTCGGACAATCCAGGACGGATTTCTAATTGCTTCTGGGAAAAGTTTTGGCAACAATGAGGTAGTCCAGGCAGCCCCATGCCTGTAGAAATTGTTGGCGCATCGTCAGCTGCGAAAGTTAGGTTTGGGGCCGTCAATTCATTAGCCAGCTTAAGCTGTCTTTGCGGAGTTAGGGCAAAGGTTTTGGACTGTACATAGGCCACCACTGAATGGGTGGTATAAACCACCAAAGGATGACCCATGACCACATGCGCCACTTTCCTCAACAGGGAGGCCAAAGTGTCAGCATATAAAGCGCAATCCGTAGATTTTTTCGCCACGGGATCCAGCAAGGTAGAAGCATAAAGAATTACATTGCGTTGTCCTGTGGAGCCCTCCTGCCATAACACTGCATGTCCAGAGCATGAGGTAATGGTGGTGTCAAGGTGGAAAGGTATACGATAGTTAGGTATCGCCAAGTCAGCACAGGAGGCTAGAGCCTTTTTTAAGTCAGTGAAGGCCGTATCCGCCTCTTCCGTCCAGACCAAACTAGCCTGCAAGTCTCGGACACCAGCGGCCTTGATGACGTCCCTCAGGGGTGCTGTCAAGCCCGTATAGTCAAGAACATGATGGCGTGAGTAATTGGCCAAACCCAGAAAGGAAAGCAGAGAGCGGACCGTATCTGGCCGATCCGCACTTAAGATCGATTGTTTCTGGGAGGCGCTTGGGGAAAGACTGTCTGCGCCAATCACTTTACCTAAGAAAGAAACCTGGGGGCGACAGCACTGAAGTTTAGATTTTGAGACCTTAAAACCCCACAGGTGTAAGCGACTCAACACTTCTGCAGTCATGTCCAAACAATCCTGAGCCGTAACTGCTCCAATAAGAAGGTCATCCACGTACTGCTGGACAGCTGAACCAGGCAACACCGTGATGGGTGCCAAACAATTTTTAAGTACCTGGTTGAAGATTCCCGGTGAGTTCTTGTGCAAATTGGCAAATTGGTACCTACTCTCAGGAGCCAGTGGAATGGTGAAGAAGGCATGCTTTAAGTCAATTACTGAGAAATAACCCATGTCTGGAGAAAGTACTGACAGACATTTGTGTGGGTCTGGGACTGGCAAAAGGGGTGTAGTGGTAACCTCATTTACTCTACGTAAATCGTGGGCCGGTCGAAAAGTACCATCTGGTTTGGGAACCGGGTTTAACGGAGTGTTCCAATGCGAGTCTGATAATTCTAAAACTCCTGCTTTCCATAAGTCTGTTAACGCCGTTTCAATACCCTCCCGCTGTTCTTTGGTCCTAAAGTGACGTTGAGGAACATACACGCGAGATCCTGGGATTACATCCAGTTTGACAGGATCGATTTTAGTACAGTAACCAATGTCCGCCGGACCCCTTGACCACAAGTCCTCCGGGAAATGAGCCAGCATGGCCGCTGCTCCTTCATGATCCGTCAACTCGCGGCCATGCGAGCGAGAAACAATTTCTTCTTCTGCTACAGAGGCATCTGATGAGAGGCCTATATCAATTTTATAGGCCTGGGTGCTTGGGCTATACTGTACATCACCCATGGCAGTACATTCCCAATCCAACGTTTTGTTCAGCACATGTGTTAAGGGTCCTAATTCTCGAGCCTCATGTCCTGGGCCTAGAAACAGTGACACATGTGGGTCCGTTAGGGTGTCACGTTTATAAAATGGCATAATTTCTTCTGGTAGAGTCACTGGGGCAACCATACCTGATTTATGTACATATAAGTGTGTGGAAGTGAGCGAATAGGTGTTACCTCTAACCTCACAATCGAACGCCAATTGGTATTGAGCGTCTGAGTTGCGATCGTAAAATAGGGTGCAATGTAGGGGGTCCTTTGGAGGGGCGTAGGGGTGGAGCATGCTGAACCATGGTTTCCATTCAAGCATCTTTGCATATAGTCCTTCCAATTCCGGAGTACCAGGTTCCAGTCGTAGCCAATAGATGGAAACACCATTTGTCACGTTTTCTTCTCGAAATACATATTGTCCATGTGTCCTGGTGGGTGTACAGGTCACACAATGTCCATTCGGCCAGGTGATATACATAGCGTCCGGTGAGCAGTTGATCACTGCCCCTGTGGCTTGCAAAATGTCTCGCCCCAATAAGTTCACTGGCGTTTGTGGTGAGTATATCAGGGAGGATTTAAATGTCTGTCCGGCGAGTTTCAAAGTCAATTCTTTAGTCATGCGTAGAGGGGTTGCTTTTCCCGTGAGTCCCGAGAGGCTGATGCTCTTTGTGCTTAACATTCCAGGCGTAGCTCTCCTGGTCGTAGAGTGCGTAGCCCCTGTGTCCACCAACATCATCAACTTTTCCCCACCCACCTCTACAGGGACAAACGGTTCCGGGGTGGGGCCAGGACTCATCGGGCACCCCTAGTATCCATCCTCGTATCCATAGGGCAGGTAACCGTGTGTGTCGTGCACCGGGTAGTTGCCTCCCCTCCCTCTTGCTCCGCCCCTGTGCCAAGGCGGTGGCGCTTGTTGTCCTGGTAGGAAATCCCCTCCACTGGTAGACCTCATCCGTAGAGCACCTCGGCCCCCGCGACCCATTGTCGGGGGGGCTGGTGCTGGGGGCTCCGGACAGTCCCGTAACCAGTGGCCTTGATCTCCACAGTTGAAACAGCCCGTAATTTCGACAGGGCAATCCCGTGAGTAGTGGTCCGGTGACCCACAGGAAAAACATCCAGTCGGTGTTTGAGCTGCGGCTCCTCGTCCCCCAAAACCCACTCCTCCAGATCCCCGTCCCCTGCGTCCCCTGAAACCGCCCCTCTGCCCTGATGTTTGTCCCCCCATCCCATGGACATGTATGTGCATTTGAGAGGTCGGGCCGGACGGCTGTTTATGGGACGCGTATAAGACGCTTGCTGGTGAGCTGGGCGACTGCATAAGTGCAGGTATGGGAGTGGCTGCCACCATTTGAGTCTTTTTGTCTTTCTTGGCGGCTGTCAATTGTTGACGCGCCTGGGTCAGTTGATTTTTCAGGAGTTCCTCCTGCATGGTTTCAATGTTTTGAGTTTTGTCTTGACACTTTTTGTTAAAGATGTCAGCGTGGTGTTTGAAATGTGTCAGGAATAACGTGGGGTCTGCGGTTAGTCCCGGCACATTTTTCAAATTTGTTTTGACTGGTTCGGGTAGAACGTCCAGCACGTTCTGCAAGAACAAGCAGGAAGTCTGAGGCTGCCTGTATGGGTGCACATGCATAGAGGAGATGTACAGTTGGATACATTTATCCATAAATTGTGAGGGGCAAGCGCCTGCCATAAACGTGGGAAACGAAGGAGGTTGTGGACAAGGGGGTGGGTACATTTGGTCCACTTGGTCGATAAACGCTTCCGAATATGGATCAAAAGGTTCATACATTGGGGCGTCCTTTAGTCCTGTGAGCCTCAGGATCTGAGTGACTGCGTGTGGGGGGGCGCAGGCAGAAACAAGGCCTTTTAAGTCCCCCACCGCTAGCTGCGCGTTAGCACACTGCAACTCTAATGTACGGAACCAATTTTTTCCCCCATTCTGCAGGGGCGGTAGAATGTCTTTCAAGTGTTGCAACTCCACACTAGACAGGGGTTTGTAAGTTGTCGGGGCGGGGTCCCCCTCTGCCGGGGGAGGGCCCGAAGATACGAGTGGGTAATTCTCTTTTTAGTATGTCCATTACTGCTTTTGATTCCTTGTCAGATAAGAGATGTGAGCCTTTAACGTCCACATCCACTACCCCTTGTACTGTTAACTGTGGATATGCTCCCAAGTGGGCGGGGACATATAGAGGCGGGGCCGTAGGGGCCAAAGCGGAATCCGTCCTTACCGGCATTTGGGTCCCGCCCCCGGACTCGGGGGAGAATATTTTGTTCTTTCTCGTCCATTCTGCTGTGGCCAGTTCAAGGACTGGTTCCACTTGTTTCCTCATTTTGTCTCCATTTCTGCTTTCTCCATTATCTTCTTTTCCATTTATGCATTCTTCTATCCAGGGCTCCCTTGTTCTCATGTTTTTTTCGCCTTCCGTTGTCCTTTGCGTGTCCATTTCCACCATGGTGAGGAATTTCCCAAATCCCTCACCCATTCTTCACAAGTTTTTAATTCACACATTCTCTTACCTTCGTTTCGTCCTTTATTCATTGTAAACTTACGTGCTTTTCCTCGTGAAAGTATACTGTTTATTTGGGTCCGCGACCCTTTAAATACTGTTTATTTGGGTCCGCGACCCTTTAAATACTCTTTATTTGGGTCCACGACCCTTTAAATACTCTTTATTTGGGTCCACGACCCTTTAAGTACTCTTTATTTGGGTCCACGACCCTGGGTCCACGACCCTTTAAGTACTCTTTATTTGGGTCCCCGACCCTGGGTCCACGACCCTTTAAGTACTCTTTATTTGGGTCCCCGACCCTGGGTCCACGACCCTTTAAGTACTCTTTATTTGGGTCCCCGACCCTGGGTCCACGACCCTTTAAGTTCTACAGTCCCCAACTCTGTAGTATTTGTTCCGTGCGTCCACGGATCTGGGAGGTCCCACGTACCTTACGGCTTTTAGAGGGATGAACCCAACGCGTAGTCCTATAACTCTGTTACCTTAACTCTTCCGTTATTTTTACGACTCTTCTATCTTCCACCATCAATTCACAGATTTAAACCATTCAACACCTTTAGCTTCTTTTACTATGTTTAACTAAAATTTGGAAAAAATATGCCAAAAAGACGTACTTTGACACTCGTTAAAAATAGTAGTCAAAAGTAGTCTTACCTTATGGATGGACGCGTCCGTGAAGCCGTGGTTGAGTGGTTGTGGAAGATAGCACTGGCATGTCTACCGCAATGATTTACCGGACCGGACCTTCGCCGCCGTCCGTAGTTGACGACTACAACTCCCCCTTCAGCACGTCTCGATGGGTCACCATATGAAGAAAAGCCTTTTTTTCTTTGTGTTGTCCTTGGTTACCTTGTACACAATGAAATAATATTACTACGTCGTATTTTACTTTCCCCTATCTTACCATTACCCCTCCGGGACAACACTGCGTATTCACACTGGAAGAGGAGTTGTCATTGTCGTCAGCACTTCTCTATCAGCTAATAATACATACCAGTATTAAAGATGACCAGAAATCAGGAGATTAAAGTTACGAAGGTTTATTCTCCTAACAAATCATCTAATTACAGACGTCTGCTTCCTTAGGTCCCTAACAAAATGAGTCTCGTCAGCACCCCGTACCATAGGGAGACTAAAATCCTCAGGAAGTCAGACTTTTTCATACCACACACCAAATATGAATATTCATGAGCCTATTTCTACGTGTACATGGGTCCCGTTTAGGTCACCGAGTCCAGCCGACTCTATCAGCTCCTGCATTCCACATTCCTGCAGGTCGACCTTGGGTCAACCCCGTCGGATGGAGCTTTATCTGCCTTTCTGGCTTCTTCATTTTTTTCACTGTAACAAACTGAGAACACTTCGTACCAAAAACATTCTATTTCTACATAGCTTTTTTTTTAAGCAAACATCTAGCAAATTAGAAACAATTAACTTTTCACTCCATTCAGACGGGTTCCCCCATTCAGCCGGGTTCCTCCGTTCAGCCGGGTTCCTCCGTTCGATCTAGACAGGCACTCCCGAGGGGGAGTGGGACAGGAGACACCATGTGAATAGTAATGAACAGACTACAGATAAAATAAATATTGTATCATAATAAGACAAAGTTTGCAGTAAGAAAATGTCTATGTAGTCACTGTAGTACATTCTAGACAACTACAGTGGGACATCTATGGTACCATGGTGCCTACAATTGTACTTCACAGTTAGTTACATCGGTAATTATTGTGTGTTGAATGTGGTAAATGTTATGCAACTGTATGGTAAGTTCCCAAAAGGTACCGGTAAGTAGTGAGTAAGCTACAGGAATAACTCCAGTACTTTCAATGAATGCAAATATTACAGGTTAATACGGATTGAACTGAAAGAATCATCTGTGAGTCGTTAGGGAACTACTGGTTACTTTCCTGGTACTTACAGGCTTTACTGGCTATGATCTTCAAATCAAGTATGGCATGATAAGTGTGAACACTCCGATTAACAAATGCATTTAGCTTTCGCATTTTTGTTTCTTTTTTTTTTTAGGTGTGACACTCGGGACGTTGCACACCCAATTGACATTCAAATTTTTTTTTGTGCAAGTTTGCAAATCACCGTAGGACGACGTAAATGAAGTGGCTCAACCTCCTGTGTCATACATTTTACATAATCCAAATTGCTTGTCTTTATAATAACTTCAGCCGATTTAAATTCCCCCGTCGCCAGTGTGTAACTTGCGCGACACTAAGACGGGATTTATAAGGGCCTCATTACAGAGCCGTATCCGAGCATTTTCGCTGAAATATTAGGCAATTTTCCTGGGACATATCACAGTAGAGGGACCACTTGACCTCGCGATGCCAATCCCCTCCCCTCGCACCCATTCATCTGCCGTTTTTATAGTCGCGCTGGCACTTAAAACTTCACCGCATTGTCGCCCGTTGCTGTTTTATAATCTGTCTCCGGCATTACTCATCTTCACGCAGTCCAGCCCACACGTGTCCACATCTACATAGCGAAACATCCGTGCACCGATGCGCCAGAAGAGCAATATACGTGCGGTTTCATAGCACCGCGTGTGTAATTACCGACGGGGCCATTTGCATTTTTAATTCAGCGGCGCGTAATGGGATCCTAGGCACTGATACTGGAGGTGGTTTTTAATGGTGTGGAGGCAGGACGATGATGGTTAATTAAAGATACACGCTGATTGCTCTCAGGGTCCCGATGAGACGTCCGAGAGGATGGATGAGCCTGACGCACGTGTGGGGAAATTAATGATGGCAAAAGAAAGTCAAAGTTTTGTTTCACTTTGAATTTTGGACTTTAAATTGCATTAGTGTGTATGTGGAAACAGGAATATTTCTCGTTCTGGGGATAAAATATTCCAAACCAGTGATCGAACATGTTTAGTGTTAGGCCTAATAATGATTCTCTCGGTTTTAAAATGCACATTAACGTTAGCATTAGCAGCTAGTAGGTTGGCTGCTGAATGAACCATGTACCATTTGCTCTCACAAGCTACACAACTACATCGTTGGCTGTAGGATTTTTATTTGATAACAATATAAAAGCGACAGACTAAGCTGTAATGGCATTATAAGGCAACCAGCGAAAAAGTTACACGCCGTGATCACTGTGGGTTTAGCTGCTCAGTTTTAAAACGTTAACCGTCTTCTTTGTGAATTATCTGAAGCAACAGGTCACTTCCATGGCTTCCTTTTCACGTTCGATAAATAAATAAAACAAAGAAAACGATTTTTTCTTTGTAAATTTAAAGTTCTCAGATGATCTTTCCTCATTCATTCCAATGTACGGGAGCTTCTGTTTCCCCCCAAAAAGGGGCGGTAACCTTTTGGGGCCCAAAGTGGGGGGAACAATTCCATTGGCCCGCCAGAGAGTGACCTATTTTTGCACCGGTATGATTAATACCAACTCTCTCCCATTCATTCTCAATGGTAAATATGGATGCAGTACACTGTTTGGCCACCAGCGTCAAATTCGGGGCGCTGTTTCTCTCCTTTCGCAAAGTTAAGGAAACACTGTTGTGGTGTCGTGGTGTTTCACTCAATCACAGAGCGTTGTAGCATCAACTTTCCCAGTTTTCCAACTTGTATTGCAAAGGTTGTTGACATCAACAAAGGTGTGTGTTAAACATTGACTTAAGACTTTATGGTGAACTGACACTTTAAAAATTATCTAATGTGGCATTTTCTTTGAGTTAACAAATGAATAAATCACTGTAGGTACTGTAGATACAGGCGTTGTTGCTGTTTACATTTTGCACTATATTGCAGCAATTGTTGATTTTGTTCTACTAAAACTAGGCTTTTGCCATAGTTAACATTTGTTTTAATGTATTATTTGCATATAGACTCAAATGCAAATGTATATGCTACTGAAAAATAAAATAAAGTAGCTTATTATTTGCAGTTATATGTGTTTTACTCTTGACATTGACATCTTTGGCCCGCGACCCACAGGCACTTTTTCATTTTGGGCCTCGGAGACAAAAAGTTGGGGAACCCCTGCTCTAGTGATTTGAAAACATGACACAGATCACACGTTGAGAATGACAGATAGTGTCAGGTAAAAACCGACAGAGAATGAACATGCAACTGCAGTGTGGAAGTCCACGCCCAAGAATCAAACCAATGGTCTTCTTGCTGAGGCAAGAGCCCTGATGTGCAACAGTCACACTTTTACAAAGTCATATTAAGATAACTGGTGCACTCCACATTTGCCCTACTGATTGAATGATGTTTGTACTTTCTGGGATAAAGAAATTATTGATTTGTGAAAGCCAACCATTTGTCTGATCAAAATGTTCCTCTTACATTGTTATGTGTAGATACAAACTTGGATAGTGCATTTTTTTCAGTCACTGATGTAAAGGCCTTTTTCCCCCCATTGATATTCAACATTGCATCCACAACCTTTTACTAAATCTATCCATGGAAGTTGTCTGTGTGTCAATTCTTTTAAATAGAAGATATTTTGTTGGGTGAATATTTTAGATCAATAGGTGATAAGGTCTTAAGCTCTCTCAAGATTAAGAAAAATGGAAATGAATGTGATTAACTAAACTAAAGTGGCTCCATATTTGTCCATTGCTTCCTTACTCCTCCCTTCCACTATTCGCCATCATACTTTTGCAGCACGATAAACTTTGGAGGAACGTCAGAGATTTGAGTTGGGAGTCAACGTACGCCAACACACACCTCCGCATTTCAATTTCAGCCCGAAAACCCTCTCTGTCATCCTTCAAAATTTCTCATCACACGTTCGAGCCGGCTGTCCTCGCAATCCGACCCACCTCCCCCGAGTTTTTATACTTCGGATGACATGGAAGACTGACATGGAAGACTGAAATGAAAGACGTCGCCGGCACATGTTGTCTTCCATCTCCTCCTATTATCTGGAGGGTGCAGCAATTTTGCTGAGGAGGCGCAGACACAGAAGCAACGTGACCTTACAGTGGAGCGCGTGCAAACACGGGCGCCGTTAAAAGAGGTCGGGATGCTCTGACAAACAAATAATGTGATCATCATCGGAGCTTTATCGTGGTAAAAAGCTTGGCTGAAACTGCTCTCGTATGCAACATGACAAAAGCATGACACAGACTTGAAGGAGCTTTGAAATGAGTGCACGAAGATATTGTATACAAAGAAAAGGGATTATTTTGTACCCAACATATTATGACAAAATCATATGTTTATACACTCAACAAAAATATAAACGCAACACCTTTGTTTCTGCTCCCATTTTTCATGAGATGAAGATCTAAAATTCATTCCAGATACACAATATTACCATTCCTCTCAAACATTGTTCACAAATGTTGACATTGTTGACATTCCTGCTGTCAGCATGCCAAGTGCACGCTCCCTCAATGCTTGTGGCATCTGTGGCATTTTGCTGTGAGACAAAACTGCACATTTCAGGGTGGCCTTTTATTGTGGTCAGTATAAGGTACACCTGTGCACTAATCATGATGTCAGATCAGCATCTTGATGTGGCACACCTGTGAGGTGGGATGGATTATCTCAGCAAAGCAGAAGTGCTCACTATCACACATTTAGACAATGTTTGAGAGAAATGGTAATATTGTGTATCTGGAATGAATTTTAGATCTTTAAGTCCATCTCATGAAAAATGGGAGCAGAAACAAAGGTGTTGCGTTTATATTTTTGTTGAGTGTATGTTTAAAGTGGGGAGTATATGCTTTTTCCAGGTATTAGGTGATCATTTAAGATAAGATTGATCTCACATTGATCTCACAATGGAGAAATTCACTTCTATACATTCAGCTCTCAGAATAGACAGGAAATATGCAAACAATTAAATAGTAAATAGAGATATCCTACATACAATGATTACCAAAAAACTTTAAGGGGGCAAGAAATATAAACAGTAAAAAGTAAAATATAATATAATAAAATAAAATTATCAGTAACATTAACATCTTACTTTACAGTCTTGTTGTACAGTCTGACAGCAATGGAGGATGTCTCAGTCTCCCACTGAAAGAGCTGCTCAGCTCCTCTACAGTCCCGGACAGTGGGTGGGAGGTGAGCTTGGCTAACACCATCTTGTCACTGACCTCCTCCACAGAGTCCAGGGGGCAGCCCAGGACAGAGCTGGCCCTCTTCTTGTCCCGCTCTGTGCTGCCCGGGGCCCAGTGGAGAGCAGAGGCTACCACAGAGTCATAAAACGTCCTGAGCAGAGGCCTACTCATGCCATACGACCTCAAATACATATTTATGTTTTAGCTGGCTCTCAGTTGTCCGGGCACTTTCCATCTTAGAAGAGATTTTAAAATATTGTCAACTGGACCTGGTGGATTGATTAGAAGACTTTTTGGCTCTATTTGCGGAGGCTTCTTCTCGCTCTGGTAGAGAAATTGTAAAACTGAGTGAACACACAAGTTCAAGGCCTCTTTAAACTCTGGTCAGGTCTAATATATGTGGCACTTCCGTTTATTATTTGACCCCTGACCTTCTGTATGCCCAGTCTCCCGTGTTGTGGTTGTTGCTCCTCGTCGCTCCATTTCAGGTAGTATTCATATGGGTCGCTAAATTCATAACCAAAGTTGGTAGTAACTATAGTCCCGGTCTGTGGCGGCGCCGCCATGAGCCCGTGGTCTCCTTGTAACTGGCCATGCTCGTGGCTGAGTGGATCGGCTGCAGTGACTCGGACTTCGCTGTCAAAGCCCCGAGCCGGGCAAATGCCCCCCCTCAGGTTTGTGGCTTGGTCAATTTAGTAACATTTTGGTAGTTTGTACTCGTGGTTGTTACTTAAGCCTTTTTACATCTGTAGACGCCAGTTGCTTTCACTTCACAGTTGTCTGTTACTTGTGTGTGAACTTTCACTAAGAAATTCAAAATTAAATCTTTACGTTTAGGCTTGTAAACATGACAAAATGTGCAAAAGTTCGAGGTGTATTAGTACTTTCGAGAGGCACTATTAATTGTGTTTTAACATCTATGGAGTTCGACCTTTGGCTCTGAGACAAACAAACCTCACTGTAGTCGATCAAACAATATAGAGCTGCTCCTCTTTCTCAGATTGACGGTGATGGAGGTAGATGTGGTGATTTTCTTCTGTCTCTGGTTTCTATGACAACATGCAGGTTTCAACAAAGCTCTGTCTGAAGTAAAGGCCAGGTCATGGATCGATGTGGGGCTTTCCGAAAAAGATACAGTATTGTGTCTGTAATTTAAAATGTGCTGCGGCTCACGTGCCTGGGCGCGTGTTCAGGAATCAGATTTATTTACCATATTAGATCAGAAGAACATGGGACAAACGTAGAGAATTACCACTGATAATATAACCTATTCTAGTGGTGGGACATTTTTTAATTGAACTAATTATGGCCTTCGCAGTTAATTAATAACAATTAATCTATTTTATTCAGGAACTGTATTTGATTTTAAAGGTATATTTTAGATGCTTCTTTGTATTTTTCAACATTTCAACTTTACACGTATAACAGTAAAAATGTTTTTGGCGTCACGTGGTTTTCAATCAATATTTTCAATCGCATTAAAACGTATTAACCCTAATTCCTAAATCACAATTAATGTAAAAAAAAATAATAATTCCCAGCCCTATTTTTTTTCCCAAAAGAGAACCAAAAATAGCAAACAGAGTGAGCATTGTCATTCTAACTTCAATGTTCTGGACTGTCAAAAAAAAGAAAAGAAACAATACATATATTTCATTGTTACTCTGATTTGCACAATGTTGCCATGCTGTGACATTATCTGCATGCCCTATGCTGAGTGGAAAACTGCCCAATCTGGCAACAATGTCCTTTATTATCTTCAATTTTGTCATAGAAATCAACAACATTATTTATTATCTTTTTTCGACTACGTAACATTTATTCATTGGTTCATCACAGCCATGCTAATTTTGCCCAAAATAAAAAATAAAAAAAACATGTTTTGTATCAGCACATTAAGTTGTTGTGTCCTCGGGCAAGACACTTAACCCATGCCTTTGGTGTGTGTGCGTGGGCGTGTGGTTCCCGTGTGCTCTTGATACGATCTTCTTGGATTTGTGCCTCGCGTGGTCCATCACTCCGGCTCTGTGAGTGGGAGCATCGCTGTGAAGTGTCAAATCCCTCGGCTGCTTGACTTGACTCCTCCGAGTTTAACATACCGACATTTCTGCTCTGAAAATACTCGACTGTCAGAAACCAGAGGCGAAAAGTGGCACCGATTTGAAAAGCCACATTTGTACATCTGTCCAGGAATAGCCTCCCAATAGCCTCACTTTACAACATGTGTCGGAATGACTTAAGTGCAGGGACATCTGATATTGACAGTAGGTCACTTATTATGATATGGCAATACAGCGCACTATTTGGTCTTGAGTTCGTTTTGTGTCAATACAATGTCCTATAATAGCCGTGGCAATTTTTTTCTTTTCATCTTTTCAGAAAGCAAGGAAATAAAACATCTGCTGAGTTGTTCAGAGAAACAGCGCTCAACGCGGCTGGATTATTGAGACTAAGATGGAAAACTAGACGATCTCGAGCTTACACTAAACCTATAATTATGGGGATATTAAAATCGACATATATTCCATCATTTTACAATGTTTCCACAACATGTTTAGAGATTTTCAATATGGTCATCTGGACTGGTTGATTGCATTTAGGGTGTGTCACCTCTTATTCTTCGCTATATTTGTGATCATATGTAGGTGAAATAGGTGAGATATACTGTATGTGGCATTGCGAGCGGTAGCGTAGCTGTCTAACACAAAATGATTGGCCTGTGTTTGTGTGTGGGGGAGGGAATATTGCTCCTGCTGCTGCTCCTCCCTCTCCTTTGTGTACAGGTGTTCTCCTGGCTCGCTCCTCCCCCTCAGCTGCTGGGTGTGGCTCCTCCCAACTGGAATCTTTCTCAGCAACTAAATAACCTCAATCAAGAAATTGTCTCATTAAAAACAGAGCAACCAAGCACCAAGCAAGCTGAACAGCAGTGTTAATTTTGTTGACGAAATATTTTCGTCACAATTATATATTTTCGTCATTATTTTCGTCACAATTATATATTTTCGTATATTATTTTCACGAAAACGAAACGAAAACTAAAGTAGAAGTCACTGATTGACAAAGATTTAGCTTTGTGTTTAGGGTCATTGTCCTGCTGGAAGGTGAATCTCCGCCCCAGCCTCAATTCTCTTGCTGACTCCAGCAGGTTTTCCTCCAAAATGTCTCCGTATTTGGATCCATCCAACTTCCCAACTATTCTTACAATCTTTCCAGTCCCCGCTGAGGAAAAGCAGCCCCATAGCATGATGCTCCCCCCACCATATTTGACACTGGGGATGGTGCACTCAGGACGATGAGCAGTGTTAGGTTTGCTCCATACATAACGTTTGGCATTTGGGCCAAAATGTTACATTTGTGTCTCATCTGACCAAAGCACCTTCTTCCACATGGTAGCTGTGTCCTCCATATGACTTCTAGCAAACTTCAAACAGGATTTCTTATGGCCACCTTTCAATAATGGCTTTCTTCTTGCCACTCGTCCATGAAGGCCAGATTTGTGTAGAGACTTATAGTTGTCCCATGTACAGATTCCCCCAGCTCAGCGGCAGGACGTCGCAGCTCCTCCAGAGTTATCTTGGGGCACTTGGTTACATTTCTGACCAGTGCTCTCCTTGTTCGGTCTGTTAGTTTAGGTGGACGCCCGTGTCTTGGTAAGTTCACAGTGGTGCTATACTCTTTCCATTTCCGAATGATGGATTGAACAGTGCTCCGTGAGATGTTCAAATCTTGGGAAAGCTTTGTATAACTTAACGCTGCTTTAAACTTCTCCACAGCTTTATCCCTGACCTCTCTGGTGAGCTCCGTGGCCTTCATGATGTTGTTTAGTGACCAATACACTCTGACCACAGCTCTGAGGCCCTCACAGAACAGCTGGAATTATACTGAGAGTAGATTACACACAGGTGGCCTCTATTTAATGGTTAGGGCAAGGTGTGAACATTCTGCAGTCATTAGGAATGTTATGAAGGCAATTTAATGCACTCAGAAAAAATAAATAAAATCTTTATGTTTATGGTTGTAAACATGACAAAATGTGCAAAGGTTCAAGGTGTATTAGTACTTTCGAGGTGCACTGTATATATGTTTTTCTTCTTGTGACCTGGCCATGGCCCCTGCCATTCACTTTACGCGGTATGAATGTGGTATATGCAGAATGGCTATAGAGGCCGACATACTGTATAGACCTAAAGAACCAACATTTCTTAAACAATTTTCAAAGACATGTTTCCTTCTTAAAACTAAAAAACAGTTGAATGCTACGTTTCTTTCATATGTGTGTTTCATAAAACCTATACATGATCCCCAAAGCATAGTCCAGTGTCACAGTCAGCCTTTGTCAAAACCTTATGGGGTTTGGATGGCAACAACTGGCAACTTTTCCAATGAATTTCAGATGAGAAACCATTCATCATCGCCTCATATCTCATTGTATAGATTTCCTGGAATTCATATTAAAACTAGTCATTCCGACACTGCATCAAATCAATAGGAACTTGCTCCCTCCACGCCAAAGCTGAATAGAACGGGCTTATTTCCATAGAGAGCACAGCGCGTTGTGGATTTTGACACTGTGAACCGCTGACTCTTTGCCACGGCAGAGACACAATTACGAGGGGAAATATGGCGCCAACAAGATGAGCCGAAATACAGAGGAGGGAGCAATTCAGCGTTCTCATTTTCAGCCGATAATGAACAGGATGAAATGTGGCCAAACAATGTGTCAAATAATGAAAATCAAGAGACAAGAATGTAAGCAAACACACTGACAAAGTTTAATGCAGTACAACTATTGGAGACTTTGGTTCCAAAAAGTTACTTCTCTGAAATAGTTTTATTGTTCTTAGGTTGCTCTTGTCCTGCGTGTTTGAGTGTGGCCTTCTTCACGGTAAGAAAAACTCAACAAAGTTAAATTAAGGTCGGGACCCACTAAAGTCTTCTACATGTTATTCATGAAAATATGAGCCATCTCAGATTCTGAGGACCTCAGCGAGGGGCCTACTCCCAGTGTCAGGAGTAAACAGGGTTTTATGCCACTAAAGTCTGGAACAGTCTTCCTTATGGACACATTTTTGACAGTGTTTAACCCCTTAACCCCCACCTTAAACTGGTAAACATTTTCTCCATGCAGTTTAACCAGAGTCTTAAAGCTTCTCGACTGGAGCTTTCAGCCCATAGGCCAGTGTAACAGCTCATAAGGCTGACAAAACCCATCCAAGCTTCTTTCTTGGTGTTATCATGTTGTGCTGTTTTATTGCATTTTTTCTTGCGTTTTTTGTGTGCGCGTAATGTAACTGTTATTAAGCCAAAACAATGTGACCTAAACATGTCCAAAAAAAAGCAACAAAATCGTGATGAAAACACAACCAAAAAGGACGAAGGCACGACGAGAGAGAAGCTTAGATTAGTTTTGCAGGGCTTAGCTTTCAAATGAGGCGTTACCCTGGCCTAGAGGCTGCAAGCCCTTAGATTTGGGCAAAGCCAAACTGGAGAAAATGCACTCGGTTACCGGGTTAAAACCAGGATGAAAATTGTCCTTTTTAGCTGTGCATTTGCTTTTTGAACATTTTTTATTATTTATTGTTTTTACGTTTTTTCAGTTGACGTATTTGCCTGTGTAATTGTTGGCACTTTTACACATCCTTTTTGTTCTGCAGAGCGCGACTGTGAGCGCGTGTGGGCGTGTTGTACAAATAAACCGAATAAAGCTGTCACTTCATAATTCGTCTTTGTCAGCAACCCGTCACCACAGACCTGCCCTTTTCTTTACGTCATTTCCCCCCAACCCTTTGCTCGGGTCAGAGTGACCGGTCGCGCCCCACACCCGCGGTGCAGTCGGGGTCAGGGCAGACGCAGCGTCAGCAGAAGAAGAAGAGAGGCAACATCAACACGTGTGCATAACACCTGTGTCAACACCGGCCCGGCGGAGTCGGAGCTCCACACCTGCGCACCTGCATGTGCTTTCGCTTGGACGGCATTATTCCTGCGGCCGCCGGCAGACTGTGCCTTCATTCCTCACAGAAATATATTGCTCCGCTCCAAAGTTGGCTGCGGCGCCCTGCACAGATTTACCAAGAAACCCATGCTCCCTATATATATATATATATATACACACACATATATATATTGTTATAACCCAGGTTTTGGACAAGTTAAATGTGCCGTACTCCACACGTATACCTACCCGATGGGCTTAATTTATAAACGAAACACAATTGGGCCGAATATAAGAAAAATGTTTGGGATATGCAGGTCATGAAGTACAGAGAAAACAAGCTCACAGCCAAGGGATATATAGTGGATCCGAATGCAAATATTAACATAGGGAAGATATTTTACCTAAAGCTGTGCAAACGCATGTGTTTTCAATGTCTCCCATTGTTTCTGAATGTTGACAATAAAAGAGAGACCTGTCTTGCGTCAAGTCAGACGGGACGAGGAATGAGGACTAGACGAGAAACGAAAGGTCATATCTTTCGGCATGTTGGTAAGATTTGTAAATACTGAAACGTGTCCAATAGGGTCCCCTCTGAGGCCAGAACGTCTCTCTGTAAAAGAGACTTTGAAATATCCAGGTTAAAAAAGCGACAACTTTCTTTTAACTTTAACCATACTGTCATTACGTTGTACCTTTGTTTTTGCTTGTTGCTTTAGTGTGGGAAGATGTGTGGATACATTACGTAATAACAAGAAAGCAGGCGCATTTAGAGAATAGAAAAGAAAGAAAAAATGGGCTGATGGCAATTGCAAGTATTTTTTACAATTCAGTTGCCCCACTTGATAAGAAGGGCTTATGCAAAACTCTATATACGAATCTAAATCCCAGATAAATCATGTTTTAAGTGCAGAATACAAACTTCAAAAATACAAAAATATTCCTGTTTCAGAACATAGATTTGAGTATGAAAGCTCTGGCTTTGCTAAACCATCTTTCCCATTGTCTCAACATGGACTCCCAGTATTTTTATCATCCCATCTCCAAACCATGATGAGTTCTGCACATGTTTCAACGCAAAAGATCCCAAACCCTTTGTGACAAGATTTGGCCGTATAACGGCTGGCACTGCGTCGGGAAACAACATGTCAGCTGCAATGAACATTATCTATGAAATAAGCAATTACTTTTTCTTGGATATTTCTTTTAAGTTTTGGAACAGGAGGCGTTTCTGGCCAGCGCGAATGTACGCATGAGGCGGATGGAAATGTTGAATACCCGTTTTGGTATTTGTGGTAAATAGTCTGTCTTACAAAACAAACTTCTGCTTTTTTATAATAATGTATCACACATGCGTGCATAATGTGTGAAACGAAATAATTAGGAAAAGAGTGGGCAAATATTTTTGTAGCACACTTAGTATTTTTGCGTTCCCGTGCCCTCTGAAAAGGTTATGGAGCATGTAAATGGTAATAATTGTGCATCTGGCTGCAGTTACAGTGGTTTATACTTGGCTTCAGCGAGCCATGGAGCCAGAGGAACATCGACTATGGTCCAGCAGCAGGACTGGTGGTATTGGAGCGAACGGGCGAACTATACGATTACATGGAGGATGTGGCGAAGCTGGCTTTTTTGGCACCTCCCATTGAAAGGTAATCGTGGTTAAAATTTGCATTGATTTGGCCTGAAATTGAATTAGAAAATCAGCAGGGAATCAAGCCAGTACTGACAAGTGGTCGGAGTTTCGTACATAGAAGTTCGTTTTACTCACTCCTCATCGCAAAGGGGCGGAAAATTCACAATAAAATTCCAGACATTTTTGGAAAACTTTCAATCAGAACTTTAGAACTTTAAACAAATGAACTATTGACCCATTAATTATGGTTTTGAACAATAAGTCATGCATTTGAGTCCCACCCCCGACCCGTACAACACGTGTATGAACCATATTGCCATGTCAAAACACAACTTTCCTATTACTCTTTCTAATAAGGGGTGGGACAAACGGCAACGTTTTATATAAGGATTTTGTTTCAGACCGGTTAAATTCACCGGTCTCTAACTCAGAGCATGACAGACACACAACAATACTGTACGAGGAGTGGGCGGGGCCTGTGTCACAGGCCCCGCCCACTCCTCGTGGGCTGCATTAAACAGAACAGACCTAAATGATAGACTTCTAAAACAATATAATATTGTAATACTGCACAGCTGTATTGCAATTATGAATATAAGTGAGATGGCAAGCAAAATGAGTCTATTCCATTTCTAAGAGTACTTCTTTGCTTTGGCTACAACCTAAAACATTGTCCTCTTTAAACCATGGTGCTCAGACGCCGCAAAAACGGTTTATTTGAGACTTTTCACCTCTCCTGTGATAGACATGTCTGTGTATAACCATTAGACCAAATGCTTATGCTTCCGATTGTATCTGTCTCTAAAGAAGCTACCTTCATTTGTGTTCATTCCCATTAATTATCATAAACCATGTTGAAAATTCCCATAATTTTGCCACCCTACTTTCCATCAATGAGTTTCCCCGGTGAGCCGAATGAGAGATTGTGGCCTTGATCAAACACATTGGCATTGGATTGATATCACGATACTAGCGCTACATGGTGTCGGATTGAAGCCAAAATCATTGGAATCGACTTGATTTACGCATCTCCATTTAAGTCGACTCCACCAGCTTCTGTCTGCACCACATTTCCACGATGAAGGAAGCGGTTTGCGTTGTGTGTGTGTGGCAGACAACGCCGGATGTTGCCGAGTTCGCTGCACCGCTCCCTGGCCGGTGTTGACTGAGCGAGGCAAGATGCCGGAGAGATAAGAGGAAGTGAACGAGGCAGGAAGTCAGGGGTGATGGATCAAAACACACCCAGAAATGATGGATGACAATGGGGCAGAGGCGGAACGATGGCTGGCCCGCCGTCTGGAGCCCGCCCACACACACAACACACATCGCAGTGACGCGAGTTGCAACCTCATCCCCCGTTGCTTCGGTACGAATTTCCCAGAGCGGCTGCGGCATTCTCCGCAGGTGGAAGCGGTGAAATGAGTGTTATTTCCCCGGCTAAGATTGGGTGGAAAAGCAGTGATAGCTTTCGAGCAGTTGTGCGAGATCCGTGGGTTTCCAGCAGGCTTTGTACAGTCATTTCCCCCCCCCCACTGTCTCTGATAAGAAGGCCATGCTATTACACAAAGCAAAATGGGAAAAATAAAATGGATCAGTCATGTGCGGTGCAAATGGAGTCATCTCCCAGCAAAGAAAGTCGGGTAATTTCATCACTTCTGGTCTTTCAGCAAAGCCTTCGTTTCTTTAAAAGTGATCTTTGGTCAGGAAATATTAACACAGATACTATGAGCAAAAACAGAATGAATGCATGATATATTTGAAAAATTATTGGAAAATTCGATAATTAGGATTCCGGTTTTCCCTACCATTATAAACCATGTACAACAGGGTTCCCTCTGGGGCCAGGACTCGAAAATGAGATTCTTAATCTCAGGAGTTACAAATATAAGTTTCACATTTATACAATACAAAACTGGGTTGTCAAAGCATAGAAGCTTTAGGGAAAATATAACATCCCATCCCGGCAGTCTGGTACTACGAACATGAAGCGAGTGTATGTGTGATCACATGGGATGCCGAGTTTAATGTGTGTCAGTGTGTAGGGCTGAAAGATATATCATTATTGTATCGATATATGAACATTCAAGATATTAATATCGAAAAAGTAACGATATATCGTTATCGTATTGATATCGAGATATGGACATTCAAAACATTAAATCCTCCTCCTCCTGCTGGTACTACGAGCAATATGGTGCAATTAAGTTATACTTTATTAATCCCCGTAGGGAAATATGCTGTTGGGACGACCTGTATAGGAGAGGTGCACAGCCAGCATGGGCCGGCACCCGGGTACAATGTGATGTGAAGCCAAGCTAATGGTCAGAAACACCTGGCCGGAGGATTCACCTATTGTACATGTTTTTAGTGGTAGGGCAAATGAGGTTATCTGGAGGAAACCGCCCAATTTGTATTTTTATTTCTTATTCAAAAATAATGGTGACTGGGTTCAGACTATGTGCCAAGTGTAATGTGTGTAACCCATTCCATTGTTGGTGATGCTAAATGTGTTTTACTTTGTATACAGCATATGGTAAATTCCTTTCAGTATCCATAACACAGAAAGGTCCAGATTAGTTGTACAGAGTAATAGAGTAATGAATAATGTGATTTATATCCAATGCACTACTCAATAGTCGCAGTTGATGATGCAAGCGTCAAAGCACAATGGAAATACTGTATGACAGACAACCATTATATCTGGATATGACATAATGTTCTGTACACTCCATCTGGTACAATGTTTTTCTCTGTAGTGACTTCAGCCCCACCAACGGCATAATCATAACCATGAACTCAGCAGGAATACGGATAAGTACAGTAATCAGGCGTCTCTGTGGGCATCCCGATATTGTCAAGTACCTTAGACACATGCTGCGCCAACATATACCTGCTCTTTGCTTGTATTTGCTTCAACGACCTCAAGAGAGAGAACTCTGGTGATCACGACTCCGGTTTGAAATACAATTAAAAAAGCATTAGAAAGTGCTGAGGGTGGCACGCGCGTGGCTGGTATTGGGGGAACAGCTCATCGTCTGTGTCCTCGTCGAACAGATCTGCAAACTGAAGCAGCCGGGGCCTCTCGCGGTCACGTCTCCATCTGGTGTTTTTGCGTCTCGGTGACTGAGGAGGAGAGGGGTGGGCGAAAGGCAAGGGCTGGAGTTGGCCCACGCGGAGGAATGAGGAAAAAGTCTGCTCTGGCCACAGATGATGACTGGTGTGTTATTACAGAGTTGGTCCGACAGTCCTACACAATGGCGAGGTCTATATAAAGCAGCAGCCTACGGGAACAGCGGGGTCAGGCAGCGGGACGGGGCAGAAGAGGGGGAGAAGGGAAATCGGATAGGGGATAGCGGTTTTGGAAAAATATATCTAATTGCATCTTTTTCCTTATTTCCTGAGAAGATTCATGCCTCAAAGTCAAGATTTAGGAAAAAAATGCACATTTTAAACACATCCAGAGGCATTAACTCTCGGTGGACGTCTGAAATTTGACCTGCTGAGCCAATATACAGTGCCTTGCTAAAGTATTCGGCCCCCTTGAACTTTTCGAACTTTTGCCACATTTCAGGCTTCAAACATAAAGATATAAAACTGTAATTTGGGACACAATCATGAAGTGAAACGAAATTTATTGGATATTTCAAACATTTTTAACAAATAAATACAGGTATGTATTTGTCAAAAAAGAGGAGAGAGAAGTCTGTCTTTTGCATTTGACCCTTTATTTATTTTTATTTTTTTGGCGCCACAGCGATGCATGAACAAGCAGGAGTCTCCCTCTCTCTATACAGTGGCGTTTTTTTCCTTTCTCTGCAAACTGCAATTGTAGTTTCTGTGTTCCACATTGTCTCACTGGATACTTTTGTACGTCTTTGCTTTTTTTCACTGCAGAGTCCGTACTAGTCATGGAGGACCCAGTTTTATAAAAAAATACTAATACATTAATACATTTGAGACATTTCTTCTTTTGAAACTCTGAACAGGCACCAAGAGCCCCCCACACCTGCAGCACCGTGGAGGCGTCACAGTGGAGGCGCTACAGGAAACAAAAACTGGACAGACAAGGACGTGGTTAACCAGTTACCTGCTGTCCCCTCTGGACATGGGGCTAGGGTTATTTAACCCTAATCAGGATATGATTAGGGTTAAGAATGGCAAATGTACTGTAAGTTGTGTTTCACTCACACAGATCTCACACAGATTTTTAGAAGCTAGAAGGTCTTGGCTTTCAAATGAGGAATCGCACTGGCATATAGGCTGTCAATACGCTTTGAGATTTGGATATAAATGATTGTTAACCCTAACCTCAAGATGGCAGTTAACAAGTCAAAGACTGTTGTGGAGCGGAGGGAGCGGAAGGAGGAAGAGGAAGGAGAAGGTGGAGGAGCTGACCAGTGCAGGACACCACGCTCTGAAACAGGGACAAACCCAGGAGGCGCTGCGCCGTTTCAGAGAAGCACTGGAGACAGCAGGCCAGGTTTCCTCCGGGGCTTCCCCAACATGCTGGTCAGGTTGGCCCACAATGGCAGCGCGTTCAGCGGCTCAGGACTGACCCAACACCTGAATGCAATTCCAATGTACAATTACACAGTGACAAATAAAGCACTTACTTACTTACTTAGGGAGGAGTACCCAATTCTAACCTCTTTGCTACCGTGGGAACTTTGAAATTACTTTTACTCCAGAAGAGAAATGAAGTTGCTAAATTAAGATCAACTTACTATTACATCCAGATGAGCCAGTATTGTACAGTCCAAGAAGAAGCAGTGAATGGTCCATTTGCCAAAGGAGCCAGTCTTAATTGCCCATGAATTGCTAAACGGTCCTAATAATCTAATTGGACCACATTTTCAAACAAACATAATGTATTATGTAACTTCTGGATCAGAGTATTTTTCAAATTAAATGAAAAAGTGTTAAATTACAGCCAATTAAAAACATGATCTTATTACCGTGGGAAGAATTAGCATAGACAGGCGTTAGCAATTAAAAAATGCAATCGTTGCAGTACAACCCGTGTGGGACGTGTGTGGGGGACGAGTTACAATCAAGCGATGTCTTGTTATTGCTTGTCATAGTGTCCTTGGTTTGCAATGTCAGTAATGAGAACTTAAAAAAAACAAATGCATGGTATTGTTTTCATCGTTAGAGTCCATTCGATCTGTGATTTACCTTGGGCATTAAACAATAACCAGTGTTCATTTTGTCGACTAAAATATAAACTAAATTAAAAGTTGTGAATGGGGCTAAAACTAAGATTTCCATCGACTAAAATATCCATCCATCCATTTTCTTCCACTTGTCCGTTGCTGGGTCGTGGGGGCAGCCGTTGGAGCTGCCCAAAACACATTGCACCAGCCCCGATGGCTCCTCCTGCAGGTGGTGGGTCCACAGAAGGACGGCCTCATGGTTCTAACCGGGCCTGTTGGGCTTCTGACTAAAATATGACTACATAAAAATATGATTCTATTAAAGCAGAACTAAGTAACTCATGCCCCTAAGCGCCACTGCAGGTGTTGTAGCACGTTGCAGTTTTTCACTCATTAATTGTCCGTGAGAGTAAATATTACGCTATCAGATATTTCAAAAGATATAGGGAGAGAGGAATATTGTACATCCAATTACACAATGGAGCTAATTTTTTTCACTCAAACTTGGCTGTAAATACTGTTTAAGTGGCGCTAGCCCGCAGTTAGCTTTGCCCTTTAGCCTGTTAGCTTTTTCTTCGTGATTCCATTAGTGTATATTGCGCGTCTGACCCGGAGGCAGTGAAGTTGCAATTGTGGTTTTCTGGCCAGAGACACCAGGAGGAGATGAAAGACCCCCAATCATCCCATCAACACTTGTTTTACCCCCAGAGCGACTACGAAGAGGATTTATTAAGGTAAACAAGTTACTTCGTTCTTCTTTAAATATCGTAAATGGGAAGTCTAAATTGACCTTAGATTTAGTCGACTACATTTTCATGCACTTTTAGTCGACTATAACCAGACTAAAATTGAAGAGAATTATTTGACTATGGTAAATCTAAGTAAGACTAAAACTACATCAAAATATGTTGTCAAAATGAACACGTGGACCATAGCGTTCACCCTGGAGTATTACAGCACAAACTGACAAGCCCGACATTCATTGGGAAAACAAGAGCATCAGTGCCTTGCTTTCTTTCATTGTCGTACGCAGACAATGACGGCCGAAGAAAACAAAAGCGCACCGTTCTTAAAACTGAAAATCCCCCCCAAAAGAACAAAACAAATTAAGGAAAGCACTAATTGGCCTCCGCGGACGCGCTCGGATGGTCACTGAGCTGGACAAAGATGATCCCAGACTCTTCGGCATGAGTCAGTCATCAAAAGGCCAAGTCGAAAACCCGACCAACGCAGTGCCATCTGCCATAAACGCCGTATGAAATCGTCAGCCTCTTTGTCTGTAACATCATCCGCACTGATTATCGTAGCCACCCACACTGGGACAATGGAGCCCCCGCTGGGAGCCTCGCTCAGACGGAGGTGTGTGGGCCCACGGCGGGATTTACAGGGTCCAGATCCGGGGAAGCGTGTCACCGAGATTTAACACAGGTCTCTGAAGAGCAAGGCAAATTAATTCAAAACCACCCGTAAATATAGACGGGGGACTACGACATGAAATGGACTGTGAACAGGTTCTATATTATGCTTTATTCAGCCTTTTTAAACCTGTGAAGTTTTTGTAGTGTAACTTTTTGTTCACAGAAAATACATGGAAAGGGGCGCCATAGCTTCCATGTTCACCTCAAGTCAAAATGGTTGATTCTGACAGCTCTTGGTTTATGACGCCTTTGAGCCGAGACTATATATAACCTTTATAACCGTCTCTGGGACTGAAGCCACACTTCTGTCGATCTGGTTTGTTGCAGCTTTGTTTAAGAGCTCTTTATTCAAGCTAAGAAAGGGGATTATGCTGCAGCAAAGTTCAAAGACCCTGTGTTTGATTTGAACTTTTTCTTTCTAATCATGAACTCCTTCATTACTGCAGATTTGTTGTCAAGGCGACTGAGATACACTTGAGTTTGATATTTGCTTAAAGGTTGGCCATGTCTAATCCCCCACTGCTGTAGGTCTGTGTTAATGTCTGAGGCAAGAAAAGAGCGACTAAATGACATTGATAATTACAGGCTTTAGAGGCTTATATTCCGGCCTCGCGTCTTTATAAGTCACTTTTTCACAGGCAAAGGTTTAGCCAAGGTCTGTGTATTGTGTTTCCAAAGCAAACTCAGTCCATTTAATTAAGCCGGGCCCACGTATAATACTGAAGTCAGGTTATATCACCGCATTTTAAAACATGGACTTATTTGCATTGACATCAGGCATGGAACACTCGCCCAATTAGACCCAAAAATGGTGAACTCCTGACAACGAGGGTTCGTTTGTGGCTTGGGCACGTCTCAGAGGCACTTTTTCCACCACGAAGATGAGGCGATAGAAGAGTCCCCCGGTGGCTTAAAAAACGTTGAAATGCACAGGGTTGCCAACTGCCGAAAATGATAATGTTTCTTCTTGTTTTGATGTATTCATCCCTCAAGGCCGGAGTGTTTTCTAATTCCTATCTGAGACGACAGAAGTAAGAAGTGAAAACCAAAGCACTTTCATTCGCAGCATTCAATTTCCTTTAAAGCTCTAGCATGGCACTTTGAGAGCGATCTAGATTTAGTCACACATTGATTTAAGTTTATCATCTTAAAGAAATGTTTTCACGTCTTCCTTCCAACGCGCCCCTGAGGCGACTGCACTTCCATCCAGATCTGGACACTGAACACCCAGTGAAATCAGCAGCTTTTGATTGCTGCAGAAAGTGCCTCACGTTGGTAAATCTGCAGTTGTATGTATAGTGGTAGAGTGGTCACTGCCTGCTCCTCAGACGTCCAAGGCCATCAGAACTGTTTTTTTTTTTCTGTTAGAGGAAGACAAGAGGGCAAAAGGCTCTATAAACTTTGTGGCCATGCTTTGAGTCTGCAGGTTCTGAAGGAGTTTGTTTGCCGATACCTGGCATACTACCTAAATACGTCAAAACGCTTTAGTACGAGTGAGGACCCAATTTGTTGTGGCTATCTGATACATACAGGTACATACTATTGGAAACTCTATTAATGGATCCGAGATGAAGTTTCTTGAGTCCTCACCTGTACTCTGTAGTTGAAGTATAGGACGTTTTGCCTCTCATCCAAGAGGCTTTGTCAGCAACAGGCGGATGAGTAGATGAGAGGCGAAACATACACTTCAAATAAGATGGAAAACTCCTGTACAACTGAGAGCTTACACAGTGGATTGATGTAAGAGGGTAGCACTCGAAAGCTTAGAATATTTTGGGTGCTGGATTGCTGGTGTTTTGCTGATATGGTCGTTTTGTGCTGGTGACATTTATTTACATATAAAGTGCCTATTATCACAGAGCCGTCATTTTCAAATGTTGTCAAGTACAGCTCAGGGTCACGCTGTTTATTTTTCCATTATTAAAAGTCTTTGATAACAAACACTGAGAGGCAATGAGATAAATGCTAATCAGAACACGGGCCAAATGAGGAGCAGTACTGGGCGGGTTTATGGGCACGTTCAAAGGTATCTGGGCAGAACACCTTTTCATTTTAGATTTCAAATGGAAATGAATATTTACTCAGCCCGGTGGCACAGCGGGTAAGGGCTCGTTCTTCACAGCGAAAAGTTGCGGGTTTGGTCCCCAGGCGGGATGGGGCCTTTCTGTGTGAAGTATGCATGTTCTCCCCATGTCTGCGTACAGGTTTCCTCAGGGTTCTCAAGTCTCCCCCAACACTAAAAACACGCACAATAGATTCATCCTCCATCTAGGTGATTCTGACCATTAGCCTGGCTCGATATTCGTGGATGGGTCCCCCCGCCATGTAGCTGCCGCTGCCCGCTGCTCCTTGCAGGTTGCCCCAGCCGCATTGAAGGATGGGTCAAATGCAAAGGAAAAATTCAGCTTGTTAAATGTTTTTGTGTATGTGCTTTGCCTTAACCTCAACCCGATTGTAATTTCGCATATGAATAAACATGCCTGTGTATTTACCTACCCCTGCATGCAATAACCACCCAGCAGGGGGCACTGTGAGCAAGTCCCTTTGACAATATAATGGATAATCTGAAATGTAACTGAACTTTAATCTAAATGCTATTGGTGTGAGAGTGTGTTTTTAAAGATGGATGACGAAGGAAATGTTGAGGTTTCATCGCATTCTTTTCTTTCTACACACGGAATAACTAATCTCAAATATTTCTTGGCTTAATGTCACATTTGCTTCAATATCCTTCAAAAGCTTCTACACATTATAGGAAATGAGAGTTATATTCTTTTGTCTTGAACAATATGACACATGATATCTTTATGCCGTGCCCTCTGTTGACCTCACTACTTTAAAACATTACCTTTGAATCATTAATATCGCTTTTTATTTGCATACTCTTCTTCCACATCAACTGATCCCACGTTTGTGCTCATTGTGTAGATAAGGATGTGCAGCATCACTGGCACGGGCAGCTTTGGCACCATACAGACAGATGCTTCATGCTTTAGCATCTGCTCGCAGCTAATGTCCCATAGCGGGGACAGGTGTGATGGAGTCAGCAGAGAGAGAAGTTAAATGGATCAGAAAGTGCAACAAGGAAATCAATCTGGCCCCTGTCTGTTCCCGTGGCTCTGGTCTGCTGCAGAGGTGAACCGCTGCAAATCAGAAAAAATACACAGAAAAGTGACCAGAGTTTGTCAGGGGGATCATTTTAAATGCAACACTGTTTTGACAGCTAGAGAGACCTGTCATTGTTAAAGCACTTTGAGCTTTGTTTTAACATGAATAGCTTGGTCAACTGTAACATGATTTCTGACAAGGAGAAACCAATGTCAGATCAGTTAACCGTGTGTTCATATTTTTTTATCATGTCAAATGTTTATTTTATAGTTTTTGCTTGTCTTTTTGTTTTTTTGTTTGTCTTGTCTATCCCTTTTATTTGCTTTCCTCCTGCTTACCATTATTTTGCTGAACTGATGCCCTACCTGCCTGCTTTGGCCTTTAAGGATTGCTTTGCTTACTTCAGTTTCTTTATTTCCATCTATCAAAGCCTGTCTACCTCCATACACAGGCTTTGATAGATGCCTCCATAACTGTGATACACGTACCACAGTTTGAGGACCACTGTGTTAGACCCTTCCTACTAATTTAAACATTTTATATTGAGCTGACTTAAAGCTAGATTTCCCACCAGCCAGACCTTCTGCTATGAGACGGGAACATTCATTTATAAAGGAGCCTTTTATTTGTTCAAAACCCACTAAAGACTGTGTTTACCGCCCAGTGGAAGAAGAGCGTGTTTTGCTCACTGTTTACAAGACCTCTCCAAAGCCATTGTCTAGTGCTGGTAATTGGTTTGGCTCAAAAGTCCCATTTGCTACAAAGCTGAGCAGAGGACACATGACATTTTGTTTATAATGGAAATAGAGGTCTCCTTGGAAGTTGAAATACAAAGCCAAACATTAAATAGTTTACAGGACACTCCCTTAAAACAAATGGCGTCAGTGTTCATAATTAGGTTGTATTCTGCAATAGGGGATTGTAATGGAAAAATAACAGAGAGCAGTGGTTCCTAAACTTGTTTTTGTGTCTCACATGCCCTTTGAACCAATCCCATTGTTTTAAAAACCAAATCAACTGGACTCACATTATAGATAGTGTGCCAACGTTTGGGTCCAACGTTTGGGTCGGTCCTTGTACCCCAGTTGGGAAACACTAACCTAGACTAATCAAAATATATTATTCTCGTTCACTGCGTCCCACTTTGGATGCCGAGCTCTTGTTCAAAAGGGATTCACAAGCGTTAAACCAATGATTTTAAAATGGTTGCGCGTCTACCACTAGTGCTGCTGTGCTTCATCAGGTGGTACTCAGGTTCCTCTGTCATTTTTGGCTTTTCAGAATCTTTAGTTCAGGAACTTTAATATTTGGAACACAATCTTGAAGTCTCTCTGGCCCACAGACTGTCTTATCTATAGACTGTAATTGCTCGATCCTCCCCATTCACATGAATTACTCCATTCGAGAGAGAATCCATAGCGGCCCAGTCTCCTGCTACGGAGCATGCTCCAAAAAAGGACAAAAAGAAAGCTGAGACGCAACAAGCCTCCACAGTGATCCAGGGCCAGTCAATCAAAGCCCAAAGCTAAAACTTTAAAAATAAATATGACATAAAACCAGCATGGTTAAAAAAATATTATACTCTTCTCAGCGTGACAATAAACTGTAATATTAGAAACAATAAAAGTCTTTGGAGCCAGGCTTTTTAAGTTGTTTTTGACACGTGTAAAGTCCCCATTGGTTTGCATCAATGGGGGAGGAAAGCCCTCCTCTTTGGTCCTCATGGCGGGGAGCTGACATTGCTGTAATACCACCCCTGGTGGCCAGGGGCGACTCTAAAAGACAGTTAATAAACAGGATTCCTATGTATTTACCTATGTATCTTTGGACCTCATTTGCACTGCTTAAAAGAGTTTTTCTTTTTCTAAAAATTGCTGTGACTCATGTGACAACGCTGGGCTAGATGTCATATTTTTTACCACGCTGGTTTTTGTATATTAGAAATAAAAAGTGTAATCCTAAATCTATGATTGACAGCCTGTCCGCCCACCCCGCCGTTTTTGCACTTTTAAGGAACAGGCTTCGTAGGGGGAGATTTGAAGCCAAGATCATTTCACAGACCACTCGGGATCATGACAACGTATAGGGCTAAATGGAACATTATCTTATATCTATGGTTTCCATGTATTATATAATCTTTTGGAGTTGCCACTAGGGGGTGGTATTGCAGCAATGACAGCCCTGAAAGGAAGAACCACAAAGAAGAGCTTTCCTCGCCCATTGGTCTGGCCGCCGTAAGAAATACTATTTTCCTCTTAAAGTTCACAAAGGTTTGCAAACCAAAATAGTTCAACCCGGACGCCATGATGAAATAAGTGAGAAATCCCAGTGAGGAGCTATTTGCTTGTCAGCAACAGACACTCTGACCGACTGTTATTTCCATATATGGATGGAGATATTGCTTCCTTGACTCAGGACTGCTGCTCAGACGACAGGCTGTTTCGAAGACTTGCACAAGTCTCGAAGACTGTATAATAATCTCGAGGACTGTATAATAAACCGATTATACAGATTATTGTAAAAATCATTGTTTCTCACCATTACGAATTTCCTGACGGTTCATGTCTGTTCATATGTGGAGGTTGTTTCATCAGTGCAGCGGTGTCCTCATGCAGGACACATGAGGACACGCTGGGATTCCCCTCTTAATAAAGGACACACAGTTACCTACAGTTAGAGCAGCTGCAGCATTTCAACTGATAAGATTAACTTTATTACTCAGTGTGCCTGGTGTGTCAAATAATTAGCACAGTAGTGAGTATAACACATTCAGAGGCTTCATATTGTCTTCAATTCACTGACACTCACGCTACAGGTCACATACTACATAACTTAATTACTAGAATCTTCTGATTTCATTAGAAAATGTACATTTAAATTTGCTGGTTTTCAAACAGTAAGGTGTTAATAATGGCATGTCTGAGTTAGAATAGATAGAATAGGTCGTATCTCACAGATTGTGGGAGTGTCAGAGGTCACATGAGTAGCACATGTTTCCACTTAACCAGGGCAGGGCAGAGGAAACATCCATCAAGCCGTTTTCTTCCGGTCTATCTGGGGCCGGGTCGCGGAGAAAGCAGACTGAGCAGAGATGCCTGGACTTCCCTGTCCACGCACTCTTCCTCCAGATGTTCTGGGGGGATCCAGTGGCAACACCATGCCACCGTGTCCTGGGTCTTCCCGGGGGTCTCCTCCCAATGGGACAGCCAGGAACCCCTGCAGAGCGAGCGAGGCCACCAAGAGGCATCCAAAACAAATGACCGCACCGCCACAAATGGCTCCTCGTGGTGTGAAGGAGCAGCGGCTCTATTCTGAGCTCCTAACCCTAGCTCTAAGGGTGCCCAGCCACTATGCGAAAGAAACTAATGTTGACCGCCTGTATCCGCAAGTTAATCAAAGAGTACAATACCTCAGCCTATTGTTTTAGGGCAATGCTAGTCTGTATTGAAATGTATTATTGTTTTTTTCCTTCACCGTAAACAACTTTATGTACGTATATATTATACGTTTTTATATAAAGGTATATAAAAACTACAACTGCCAGTGCATCACAATCATTTGAACAGATTATACATAATACATACAGTACAATACACACATAACAGTACTTTTCCTGGCGAAAAACATATTCCGTCTGATTTGCCGTCAAAACTATATGACTGCTCTGTGGGTTAATATTTTGTTTTAGGGGTTTGGGGGATTTTTTTCCAATATCAAACAGCAATATGACAAGTGATTTTGTGGCCCATTTGTTCGTTTGTAATAATGATTGGATTTATTAGTACAGTCTGCCAATATTAGTCGTTTGCTGACTTCGAACCGAGAAAGGCCAAGTCCATTAGTTCACGGTGCATTGACATCTGGACATTTATTACCGTGGCAGCGTTTGAATGAATCGTATTCAGGAAGTGTTTACGCCGAAACATAAATGGCAGAAGAGTTAGCGCGACGGAGACGGGACATCGCCCGAATTTTCATAACAACGTTGTATTCCAGCGCTTCTGCTGAGTCACCCGAGAGATCAGCCATTAAACCAATCACAGGATTTTACTAACATTCAGCGAGTCGTGCCTAATGCGGAGATGATTGCGGCGCTCAGGGCTTATGAATATTTAAAGTGGGAAGAAAAGGCTGCGCATCGGAGTAGAAAGAAAAGTGTTAATCGACGCACAGGTGTAGAAATGTCCAATTCGGGCGCGGAGCGAATTCTCCGTCATCGGGGCTATTTTACGTAGATGTTGAGCGGAACACATCATTGACACACAGCAAAGCGAACAAATCTCTGCAAGGTAAAGAAAGAAAAGGAGTTGCTTAATGGAGCTTTCATCTACAGGAGCTCATTACTTTTGAGTATGGTGGCCAGCAAAATTCTTTCCACACATTTGAGTCATTACTACACAGTATATTTGCCAATTCTGAGCTGTAAAGTGCGATTGACACCTGCTTGGAAGACGAAAATAACTGTAAAAGAGGATTTGCAAAAACGCACTTGGAAAAAAATACAATTATAGAAGACTTAATGGATTTTTGCGTTGCTCATGTGATTCAAGAGAGATGTTTCAATCGCTCTGGATGTTGACAATGATTGTGGCAATCAAAGCTGTGCACTTGAAACGATTATGCTCCTTGGTACTTCTTGGAACATAACCACTGATTCAACGGAAGCCCTTTTTTCTAAATCTCTTCTGAATGACAGTATTTTTGCTGGAGGCACAAGACAAGTTATGCAGTGGGGTCGTCGTTAGTTCTATAGCAGAATGACCGTATAACCGTATATTTCTGTAGTTTCTTGGAAGGATTTGTCACGATATCAGTTGTAGTCTTGTATTATTTTAGCATGGCTTGACATCAACTCTTTGCTCAATTTGGAAAGTCTTTTTTCTATCCCGCAGAATCTTCAAGGACCAATTTGAGCAACATGTTAGAAGTTTTACTGCCGTAACGTTCTTAAAGCATGTGATTAGTTTATTATTCCCCCTAAATTTGGAGCAGATCGCTTGCGCTCAAGCAGAAGCAGAAATTTGGGTTTTCCGCTTCTATGGTTTAAGTTCTGAAATCCAAGTGGCTAGTGTTACTTAAACACTTGCTGAAATGGCAACTTTTCTTGGGTTCGGCTATTTGGTTAGTGTTAATGTCAAGCTCAGTATTCCAGTATTGCCCCTTTTTTTTTTTTTTTATGGCGCCCCATGTGTTATACGCTTCCCGCAGAGACAACAATGATCTAAGCGTCTGGAATCTGACAGAGTTTTTGAGTCTTTTTTCCCCCCATCTTCTCAAAATACTTCCCCCCCCCTGCAGCACCGACTTTTGTTATGAGAAATGTGAGAGTGTTGTGCTTTATGATCTGCAATCTGCTGCATTATTGACACATAGTCTCGACGAACCGCGGAGAATCCCTGCCATAAGTCAAAGTGTCACCAAGATCTGATAGAACGGCACTGTATTTTCAAAGCAAACACACTTTAAAAACACTTTAAAAATGCATGAAACAAATACAAAAAAAAAAAAAAAAAACAGTGTGGTTCAAAATATTTCACTCTTCTCAGCTCTTCTCACTTGTGACAGGGATAAAGTGTATTTGGAAACAATTAAAGTCTTTGGAGCCAGGCTTTGAAGTTGTTTTTGACATGTGTAAAGTCCCCATTGGTTTCCATGCAATAGCGAACCTTTTTTGGAGTCGCCACTAGCCACTAGGGGGAGGTATCGCAACAATGTCAGCCTCCTGCCCTGCTTTCCTCACCCATTGATCTAAACACCATGAGCCAATTTCCATCCATTGTACTCCCATTCAGCCTGGCCTAATGTACATGTTTTTAGTAGAGGAAACCGGAGCACCCTGAGGAAGCCTACACAGACACAAGGAGAACATGCAAACTTCACACAGAAAGGCTCAGGGATTGAACCAGGGCCCTCATGCTGCGAGGAAAGCGCGCTAACTAAGGTGACAAAGATTAAAAACGGTTCAAGTTTGAAATGAGCATAACATAACCTTTAGTTTCCTGCAGCTTTTAGGGAAATTTCTCGTCGTGGCCCACCAAATGACACACTCCAATTTACCCATTTCTTTTTGAACCATTGTAATTCCCCTCGACATTTTTTTCCAGTCGGGAATTTCAATTCTGTTATGATGAAAAATTATCCGAACGGGCTGTTCCCGTGTAGGTGTATGCCTGGCACCGCACTTCCCGGCTTGTTTTTCTTGGCGATGAGAGCTGGGGTTCTGGAGACGAGCCCTAATATAAAGTTATATGAAAATTTCCCCTTAGAAAGAACAGGACTGTTATGAGTAGAGAGACATAAGGGTGGTTTTTTCATTTCAACAGGGCTCAGACATATTTTCAAAGGTCAGTTTCATTGAGTCGTGGGCTTTTTCAGTTCATTCCAAAGATATTTTTGTAGATGAAGGTAATTAAAAGAAGGACATAAACGAGAATATGGCAAGATGTGTACATTTTATTGTGTCGCATCAGGCGCATATTTTCCCGTCTCTATTTTATGTTTTTATTTGATCTGCTTCCATTTGGGAAGAGCAGTAGCAGTGATCAGCGCTCTCATCTCACACTAAAAAGGTCCTCTGTATGGAATGGAATGGCATTTGTATTTGTATTTTTCACATGACACAAGTCACCCAAAGCACTTCACATGGTGGTGGAGATTTGGGCGGTGTCCGAATGTCCACACTATTCCGTATATAGTGCACTCTATAGTGGTCACGCCATTTTGTAGGGGTGTCCGAATGTCCAGAGAGAAAAAAGTAGTGCACTCAAAATTTCCCACAATGCATTCTGAAAAGTAGTGAGCAGCGGCAGTCACTAAACGGGTCAATATAGACCACAATGCATTGCGAGAGTTGGAGAATAACGGACGACAGCCACAGGTCTTTGAACTAAACAACACGACTGATAGTAAATTAGGGGTTAGGGACTAGGGTGGACATCCGGACACAGTTCTTCATTCACTCCACACGTTCGTGGTAAGCCACGTACGTAGCTTCAGTGTCCCCAGACTGGCAGAAGGGTGACTGCGCCAACAGTTCCTCTGACCACCACCATTTAGTGTACATGTTTTTTGTGGTAGGGGACACCAAGGTACCCGGAGGAAACCTACGCCGACACGGGGAGAACATGCAAACTCCACACAGAAAGTCCCCCCGTGGGATCAAACCCGGGGCCTTCTAGCTGTGCTAACCGTTGCGCCACATGCACAGTGTTAGCCCACAACTTCCAGCTGGATTGTCCGGATCATGATCCTGAGTCAGCAACCACTCACCGGAGATTGCCCCGAGACACTGGTTGATGGATGGGTCACATGCAAAGGACCTATTTTTTATATGAAGACAATATAATGTCTACACAAGCACAATTTGTTTTACTCCATACCGTAATTACGATCTCCCCGAAAACAATCTTCCACTTCGGCAAACTTGTAAGTCGGAATACTGAAAGTTTCTATGTAATTTTTGGTCCAAATTCATCTCCAGTCCTAAACACTTGTCCCTAAACACATTTTTTTTCCCTCAGTCTTCCATAAACAGTGTTCACACATTTGGATACAGCACAGGGTTTTCAAGCTTCCTATTTGCCCCGGCATCTGTGAAGCATCAGGTTCACGCCACATCACTGCATTCTGCAAACTAGCTCCAAGGACAGTGTAACAAAGACACTGCTTATGAAGTTATGCAAGTATATGCAGTGCCTTGCAAAAGTAGTCGGCCCCCTTGAACTTTTCGACCTTTTGCCACATTTCAGGACCGACAACAAGTGGGACACAATCATGAAGTGAAACGAAATGTATTGGATACTTCAAACATTTTTAACAAATAAAAAACGGAAATATTGGGCGTACAAAATTATTCAGCCCCCATAAGTTAATACTTTGTAGCGCCACCTTTTGCTGCGATTACTGCTGTAAGTCCTTGGGGTTTGTCTCTATCAGTTTTGCACATTGAGAGACTGAAATATTTGCCCATTCCTCCTTGCAAAACAGCTCGAGCTCAGTGAAGTTGGATGGACAGCGTTTGTGAACAGCAGTTTTCAGTTCTTTCCACAGATTCTCGATTGGATTCAGGTCTGGACTTGCTGAAGAAAAGCAGGCCCAAACCATGATGCTGCCACCACCATGTTTGACAGTGGGGATGGTGTGTTCAGGGTGATGAGCTGTGTTGCTTTTACGCCAAACATAACGTTTTGCATTGTTGCCAAAAAGTTCGATTTTGGTTTCATCTGACCAGAGCACCTTCTTCCACATGTTTGGTGTATCTCCCAGGTGGCTTGTGGCAAACTTTAAACAACACTTTTTATGGATATCTTTAAGAAATGGCTTTCTTCTTGCCACTCTTCCATAAAGGCCAGAGTTGTGCAGTATACGACTGATTGTTGTCCTATGGACAGAGTCTCCCACCTCAGCTGTACATTTCTGCAGTTCCTCCAGAGTGATCATGGGCCTCTTGGCAGCATCTCTGATCAGTTTTCTCCTTGTATGAGCTGAAAGTTTAGAGGGACGGCCGGGTCTTTGTAGATTTGCAGTGGTCTGATACTCCTTCCATTTCAATATTATCGTTTGCACAGTGCTCCTTGGGATGTTTAAAGCTTGGGAAATCTTTTTGTATCCAAATCCGGCTTTAAACTTCTCCACAACAGTATCTCGGACCTGCCTGGTGTGTTCCTTGTTCTTCATGATGCTCTCTGCGTTTTAAACTGACCTCTGAGACTATCACAGAGCAGGTGCATTTATACGGAGACTTGTTTACACACGGGATTATATTTATCATCATTAGTCATTTAGGTCAACATTGGATCATTCAGAGATCCTCACTGAACTTCTGGAGAGAGTTTGCTGCACTGGAAGTAAAGGGGCTGAATAATTTAGCACGCCCAATTTTCCAGTTGTTTATTTGTTAAAAATGTTTGAAATATCCAATACATTTTGTTTCACTTCATGATTGTGTCCCACTTGTTTTTGGTTCTTCACAAAAAAATTACAGTTTTATATCTTTATGTTTGAAGCCTGAAATGTGGCAAAAGGTCGAAAAGGTCAAGGGGGCCGAATACTTTCGCAAGGCACTGTATATACACATTGACATAAATAAACTGTCTAGAATTGGGCAAGCTTTGTGTGTCTAATTGGTTAAATAAGAATGCAGTTGTGTGTACTGGTTTACCGCAAATGACTCGTCTCGAAGGGGTTTTATTGTTGCAGCTGTCCACTTCTTGTATTGTTAAGAACATTCCAGGATTTCCCAAAAAATAGCTACAGTATTTGTTTAAGCTTCAAAAATATGTTGTTTGACCTCAAATACAGGTTATAGAAGTAGGTCTAACATATTTCCCCCCCAAAAAAGGAGGTTTTGTGGGTACGGTTTGTGTCCAATTATCCATCTGTGTGCGTTTGTAGCAAGTCTCGGATGTGGCCTGATGAAGCCTGATCCCGGACTTTGAGGGTCTGTCTCCGCGGCATTATCTCTGGCGTTGAAAACATCTGGAAAGAGTTGAGGAGCCACTTCGTTCTGAGAAATATACAAGAATGTGGGACAAAGTGCACCGCTCCTTCCACTGTAAACTGCCTGGACGTATACAGCCGCGTGTGGAGAGGATGAGGTTTATCTTTGGGCCAGACTTTTACATAACGCGGCATATTTGTGGGGGGATTGTTTGTATGGTGTAAGTAGTCTGAGATACGACCCGGTGATATCCCATAGCTGTCGCCCCGTGGCTGTTGACGCGATCGACCGCATGCAGGGGTTCGGGCAACGTCAGGCGCAGTGGCCGAAACCGGTGCCAACAACCCGTTAGTCCGTCGTCTCATTATTCCGAACATTTACCATTGAGCAGAGGTCTCGTTCGTCCGTCGTCTCTAAGATTAGAGAGCCATATACAACCACTGCCTGAACCTAATTTTATTTTTCAACCCCTACTCAATGGGACATTTTCGGAAGAATGAGACGTCGGACTAAAAACCGGCAAAACCGGCCCTCCATCACAGAACATCTGGGCCTCATGATGATTTTGAGGAATATTATTACACAAATCGGAGATCAGGCCTGTTAAAGTAAGTAAGAAATGTGAAAAATACAAATACTTAGCAGAACATGCATTTAGGTCTTTCTACTGTAGAAAGTGATGCTATACTTCGGTTTATATTTACCTTGGTCTTTTGACGATGAAGAAAATCGGCCTTCCACCAGGCAAACTCGCCTTACCCCTGATTTTGAGATTACATGATGTGAAATGTTTGAGAAATTCTGGCCCGGGGCTCCTGTTTCCTGGCAACTCTGTGCTCGGCAAACTTCTACCCATTCACAGTCACTTTCCCCCCTCTTTACAAACCATCTCAGTCTGGACTCGCGTGACTTTATCTCCAAAACGGTTACCATGAGTCGCCCCCCTCCGATGGACCGTTTCCTTTCTCTATCCGTCTCCGGTAAGAACACATAGACATCAGCTCTGCCACCTCGGCTCCCACTTGCCGCCTCTTCCTCAAACCCCATTCTCCACAGAACGTAGCTCATATCTTTCTGTTTTGTGTCCTGCCTGGTGTAATTTTTTATGATCCTCTCCTTGCACGGGGATGCGAGGGGGGGGGGGGGACTGGCCTAAGCTTTGGCTCAAGGACAAGCGCGAGCCTTGTGCTGCCATTATTGACTTAGTCAGATGTTTTCGCATAGCACCAACATTCAGAGCACAGCAGTCACACCTCCTTCTCGGCTCTACCTGCGTGACTTTCCGTGCGCATATTTGAAGCGCTGCGAGTCGGAGATGTGAGAGAGCTGTTTACTGTACTGACCAGTGTGTTTTTTCAGTTTTGGGAATCGCCCGGGGCAGTGCATACCCACTGGATAACCAATGAATCGAGCCGTGCCAGCCTTCCTGTTTTCTTTATCAACAGAGCTCAGCGGGAATGAATCTTTAGCACTTTATGAGAGTGATCCGAGCAAAACACAACTCAGAAAGCAGGCTCTGATGGAGAAAAAGCAATTAAGCTGTAATCTGGCACTAAATTCAGCCATGGAGAAACCGGGGACATCAATCGGTTCATGTGCTCTCAAGAGTATGTGAACATTCAATACAAATAATGGCGATGATGATGATAATTTATTGAGATGCCTTTATTGAAAACTGCACTAAGCTAGAGCCCCACACAATAATGTTTATTTAGTAGATTAGTACACTTTTTTAAACGTGTACAAGTACATGTAAGTGTTGTTGCTCCCAAACAGCGTACAGTGTATCAAGAATGGACCAGCATCACATGACCTTTTTGCTGATCAATTTATTTCCCTTTTTTTAATAAACTGTTTAACATAAGAAGAGTTCATTTGCAAAGACAGATATCTCCATTTTGTGTTGACAAAATTGCATAAACCATGCACAATTCTACTACATTGAGTATTTAAGTCGTACCTTATCTTATTTACCCTGAGACAAGCTGCAGGATGGTGATTAAGTGTTTTCTTTGTTTCCACCATTCACCGTCAGGGCACGCACCGGCAATCGATTATACCTCTACATGTTTCCACGGGGCATTGGCCCGGGAGCTTCGGATAAAGTCATGTGCACACCATGGGCTGATTTAAAATGCACTGCCCCGAGGGTCTTTGACACTTTATCAAACCCGCTCCGGTACGCACAAATGTCATGGTGTAACAGGCGCACCCGGTTCATTTGGACACATACATGACATTTATGTGTAATGGCATCCAATATGTGATTCATATAAAGTGGTATAGCAAAAAAAAAAAGAGAATGTGGTGAGGAAATGACCCTGGATCAAGATTGACCATCCTTCTTGGTGAGGCTAAGGTCATATATAATCCCAGTGCTCCATAAAAAGGTCACCACAAAAAAAAAAGGTCACACGATATTTACTACTACTAATATTTGGTTGGATGCCTTTAGCTTTGATTACAGCTGCGGCATTGTTTCTACAAAAGATCCAGTGTTGTATTCATTTTTCACCAAGATCTTGTATTGATGATGGGAGAGTGTGACCACTGCGCAAAGCCGTCTCCAGCACGTCCCAAAGACTCTCAGTGAGGTTAAGATCTGGACTCTGTGGCCAGTCCATGTGTGAAGATGATGCCCGCGCCGTCAGGGAGGAAGAAATCCATTGACAGAATAACCTGGATCTTCTGGTCATCAGCTGATCTCATTCTTTAGACATAATGTTGCTGAACCTAGACCTGACCAACTGCAGCAACCCCAGAGCAGAACACTCAGGTAAAGAAGAACTAAGTAACTTGTTTACCTTAATAAATCCTTTTGTTAATGGGATGATTGAGGGGGTCTTTCATCTCCCCCTGGTGTCTCTGGCCAGAAAACCACATTTGCAACTTGACTGCCATCGGGTCGGAGTCACCAATACACACTAATGGAATCACGAAGAAGAAGCTAACAGGCTAACGGGCAAAGCTAACTGCGGGCTAGCACCATTTTATTTTTAATACGATAAAAAATCGCAACTTGCTACGACACCTGCAGTTGCGCTTATGGCCTCTAGGGGCAAAGTTACTTGGTACTGCTTTAAATCCAGGGGCCAATTTTTTAAATCCTCATATAATAATGGTTTACATTTGTGTTGCCCTTTACAAGCGTAATGAGCCTCTCAGAGCACTAAAACAGTGTCATTTTTCATTTGCTCCACACAAAATAACCACTGCTGACATTGTCTCCTCCAACCAACACCACGTTCATTCGGGTCAGGAGGGTGAAATGCATTGCCCAAGGACACAACAACACTACAGTATGTGATTCAGATGCATTGACTTTATTTATGATGAGGAAAACAAACAAGCCCCAAAAAAGTTGCATCTCGTTAGTTTCTTTCGTTTCTTTTACTTCTTTTACTTCTTTGTCCTTGCCGTAATAAACTTGGCTGGCGATATGACGGCTCTGAGTCAATGGGAGAGCAGAGAACCCCCCCCCCCCCCGTGAAAACGACTTGCGGCTTTCATCAAGAGTTACTGGGCGGCTCTGAACGTGCTCAAGTCGAAAAGAAATGTTGATGTTTTCTCCGAGTCCCTGAACCGTGGCAGGTGGCAGACATTAGTCATTGGCTCCAATTTAGCCCATTTGCAACAGGTCTCACAAACAAACAAAGCGCTGCGTTTGTTTAATCCTTTTTTCCAGTTTCGGTGTATTATTTCTGTGCTAAAAAAAATACTTAAACGTCTCAGTTCAGCATTCACACCATTACCGACGAACCTGACCAATTTTGTCATCGGGGTATATGTTCATTTTCCCAAAACATCTCTATCTTGTTTTTTTTTAGCTTCTTCCTGTTTTGGAGCTTGTTTGCAAACTTCGCTTTTATGAGGTCGGTTTCGCGGCCGCGAGACTGACGGTCGCTCGCCAAGAGGACAGAGGATGCATTTTGCGCCCGCTGCTCCCCCCGCCCTCACTCCTTTAAAATATTCATTCAGAAACGCCGTCGCTCCACATCAAGCAGAAGCCAGAGGAAAAACACTGACCTACAGCGTCCAGGCGACATCGCGCTGCAACCATCATTCATTTAAATATGTATGAGCTCAAATCTACTCACATTTGTTTATTGTGTCTTTAGGGAAGTCGTGTGGCTCCGGGGGGAATCGACCGGATTTAAAACAGGGAAAGTGAGTGGTTTTATAGCGTTAAAGCGTTTTATAGAGCAGCTGTGTTTATCTCCAGAAAAGCCTGACAAACAATTAGTTTTTTCTACTTTTATGTTTAAATGAAGAGGAAAACCGCCCGAGGAGCCAAAAGACTTCATGTCGACAAACACATTCTTATATAAAACTGAGCATTTTTGGTACTAAGATAATCATACTATGACTATATATTCTTTTATTCATTAATGTTCCTTCCCTGAGAATCTTCATTGAAGGTACTTGATTCATCTTCTGTACTCAGTAGTTGAAGTCTTCGAACGTTTCGCCTCTCATCCAAAAGGCTTCGTCAGCAACAAAGGTCACAATCTGCACGCAGCTGAATATATAGACCACTGGGGAGGAGTTAGGGTAGGCCCGGCTCCTCCCCTCTAATCACAGCTACTTTCACTCGTGGGTAAACCCCTTTGAAGTAGAGCGTCTGTAACGATCTGCTCACCTCAGTATCGGTCAGTCCTGTCCTATTCATAGATAATCCCTACCCAGTATCTGTCCTATTCACTGCTAATTACCTGCCTATTGTTCTTTTGTTAGCTGAGGTGCCGTCTCCTTGGACTGGCCAAGCCTTTTCGGTTTCTCCCGAAGGAGATTGGAGTACAGTGAAGGAAGATTAAATCTGAGACCGCCATTTCGATTCATGGCGGGGTTTAGCTCCTCCCCAGTGGTCTATATATTCAGCTGCGTGCAGTTTGTGACCTTTGTCGCTGACGAAGCCTTTTGGATGAGAGGCGAAACGTTCGAAGACTTCAACTACTGAGTACAGAAGATGAATCAAGTACCTTCATTGAAGATGGACAACTCCTGTACGACTGAGAACTGACACAGACTTCCCTGAGAATGCACAGTTGTACAAGCCACATACAGTTCACACTTTCAATGTTTTACACATTTCCATAATCAAAATGGCGCAGATGGAAGAATAATATTGTTATGTTTATCTGCCCATTCTTAGTCATTCAAATAGGGTTTGAATGACTAACAATATGAACGATTGCTAGTCATTATTTTTATTTAAAGCACTTTGCTGTTGATTGATTGAAGTTTGTTGAGCCTTAAAGGGACCTGTTGGAAATGGCCAAGTGATCCAATTTCAGCATATGATCTCACATTTCTGTCTTTATTGGAGAGTTGCAGACTGTTAAAGATTAACTTGTGATTAATTGATACAATTAACTACCTCACCTCCCCTGATACGGCCGCTCTGCACGGAGAGAGATTACAAGGTCTTTGCACAAACCTGCAGAGACGTCAAATTAAATGCTGAGGGAATCGCTGCGGGATTTCTGGCAAAACCTGAAAACCAGAAGGAAACTAACCTATATATTGTTATCCCAAAATCTTGTCAATCATAATAATGCGTTTCCTGGCTAATATTAAAAGATTGTTGATCATGTATTTAACTTGTTTTAGTCTTTTTTTTCAGGATGACTGTGTGTTCTCTCCTGACTAAACCGAGTTAGTGGAAATGGGTCTCCGTGCGCTGCACTTGCGTTCTGTCTATTTACTCAAACAACAGTTAATTAAAGTGTTTTCTTGTGCGCTTCCCGGATGGCCCATCTTTTATCCATGGCTCTTTGCGGTTTGTCATGGTGGCTCCCAACACACAAGCGGGCCAAACATCCCATTCAGGCCGGTGGTGCGGGGCTGTCCCGCCGGTCGAGCCCATAAATCACCTCCTGTCTGCTCCGGACTGACCCGCGAGTGAACCAGCAGGGCCTTAAGCAGCATTTGAATGCCTAATGTTGACCACAGACACATTCACTGAGCGGGAGGAGAGAGGTCAGGAGTTTATGATGTAAAGATATCAAAGCTAATTTCACACAGGTTTATGTTTGTAAAGTTAGAAGTGATGGTTGAAAAGTGGGTTATGTCCAATTCGGGAAGTCTACGGCGGGGCTACATTTCAGATAAATTGCCTTCAGTACGCCTTTATCTGTTTCTACATACATACCCTCTCCACTGCTAAGAGCACTGGGCAACAGGTTCCCATCTTTCAAAGCAAAATTGGGGGGAAAGTGTGACATTCGTATTTAAAGTTTTAATATAAACACCAGTGTAAAGATGTATAAAAGTATTTTGTCCAACAGAAAGTATGAAGTAGCTGCAAATCCGTGATCACCAGAGCAAATAGATAGTTCACATCAAATAATTTAACTGTGGTTTGAGAGAGCGACAGAGGCTGGCTCTGAGAGAAAGAGTAAACAAAGTGGAGCTAATGAGTAATATGACTACTCCCAACTCCCAGCCCCAATCAGAAGAAACACAGAACTGAGGAAGTACCTTGGATGAGAGGGAAACAATGCCTTCAATGTATATCAGAATCAGAATAGTTTTTATTGCCATTGTTTGAGAACAGGTTCACAAACGAGGATTTTTTTCTCAGTACAATCGTGACATATAACAGAACTTAAAAATAATAAAAAACTTTAAACCTGTAAGGCTATAAGGGCATGCAAAAAGAATATTAAAAGTAAAATATGATAAGACGACAACAATTTGACATAGAACAACAGTGGGATTGTGTTTACAGATGTGCAGGTGTATGAAGTGATAGCAGCGGATCTAAGTGTGGACACACCACCGTAGCTCCTGCCTGAGGGGAGAGGGGTGAGCAGGGTGAGAAGGGTCAGCTGTGATCCGACCCACATGCCTCCGGCCCCTCGAGAAGAACATGTCCTGGAGAGATGGAAGCTCACAGCCAATCACCCTCTCAGCGGCACGTACAATGCACTGCAGTCAGTGCACACGGTGACGGAGGAGGTGAGGATGGACTCGATGATGGCCGTGTAGAACTGTACACCGCCATCTGTATAAAAAACACAGTACAGATGACTGCTTTTAGAGGCTTCGGGAAACTCCTGCACGAGCCTACACACAAATCCAATAGTAAAAAGGCTTTTAGTATTAACACATAACGCTCTAACCAGACATAGTGCAGCCAAAGTACTCATGTGATAGTAATGTTTGTAGTTTTCACAAGTAAAAGGTATATTTCAGTTAAACTATTCTTAGAAGTACATTTGTTTAAAATGTTACACATGTGACTATAACAATACTTAATTTCACATGCTTGACAACGGTTTAAACAGCAGTATTTTGTGTAACAATTCAGACAAAACACACATGCACAAAAGCCATTTACATTTCAAGTTATGGCCTTACCACACAGCTAGCAGGACGTAAGTACACGGCAGAAAAATGAACATCTGTCAAAAAAGAAGGAACACATATATCTGTGTCTTGACTGAATAAACAGATTCCGTCTAAAGAAAACATAGTGACCAGTGAAAGCGACGAGGACGAGAAGTGCAGCTGCTCGGTTCACGTACAGGACAATAATACACAAAAGCTAAATCACTTTTACTCCGGCTAAATAGTACTGTTGTGGAGATTTTCAAATGTTATCAACTGGGACCGGGTTTGGTTAAGTTGTGGACGTTTTGCTCACAGAAGGTTCTTGTAAAAATGTAAGACTGGTCGGACAATCTTGAGGCCTATTCAAACTCTGGCACATAATGCATAAAACATTATGTGCATAAAACCGATAGTTCTTGTTTAAAGCTTCACTAATCAGAGCAGTTTCAATTTGTTCTGGGCCGGGGCGAAACTGAGTCATTATTTCTTATTTGCATTAACAAAGGCCCGCCACTGCAAATGCAAAAGGGACCAAACGGCTGTCAAATTCTATTATACCGAACGCAGACAGCCCCCCCCCCATTTCACACTTTTCATCAGACTGTGTTATGATGAGGTCTGTCTTCACCACCTGCCAACTAGACTGAAAACACCCGCTGCACCAGTGTACGGACTACAGTCGCCCAGGATGACTTCCTTCCAATAATATTCCCGCGCATATCGTACCGATGTGGCGCCGCGAGACTTATTATGGAAAAACTCAAATCCTCTCGTTAAATGAAATCCCGTCGCGGCTCGGTTCAGAGTGTGACGTAAGGCGACAGACTCTTGAGGTCCGAGGGCAGCCGAGGTGAAAATGCCAAACATTCTTTACTTTATTCACCGTCCGTCATTATACGGTCTGCTGGATACCTCACCCTGGCTCATGCGCCGGGCCGCACTGAAGGGAAAGGCAAATGTTTAGTGTTACATTTCACGTATTTCAACACGATAGCTTAAACCAGGGGTGTCTTGTAGTGATGGGATTTACGGCTCTTTACTGGGAGCAATATCTATCGATAAAAGGCACACTTTTTAAAATTTAAATCTAAAATCACAATGGGACGGATATTTATGCTTTGAAAAATGAGTTTGTGAAGAAAATCTTGTGCCACAGCTAATAAAAGAGGCTGCGTGTGTCTTCACAAATAATTTTCAGTACATTTAGCGTTCACTTTACTGCAAAAGGTCTGCTTGACAAGAGTCCCTTGTGTCGGGACTGTTGACTCTGTAAACCATCACATTTTAATACCCAGGTTGACTCAATTTAACATCTCTGATCAAGCACTGTTGTGGTTTAAATCTTATTTGTCAAACAGGAAACCGTACGTGGTAGTAGATGGTGTCAAATCTCCCTGTCTACATTCTGGAGTTGGTGTCCCACAGGGGTCTATCCATGGGCCGGTTTTGTTGACGGTCGCATATTGAGGTGTATACGATGTGGAGGGCCACAGCTCGGTGGTCAATGTGGTGAAAACCTCAACTGAGTGGCAGAGTTATAACCCGTACCACACCTTTTATTTAGGCTCGGAACCTTAAAACCAGCTCTTTACCACAATTAATTGTTTTATTTTCGAGGTATAATTGTGTAAAAACTTGTCCTAAAAAGTACTATCGCTCGCAATATGTGCCAATTTAACAAGAAGCCTGAGACTTATCCGCTTTGATCTTTCATTCTTTCATCTTTCTTGCTTGTTTTTTTTTTTTGCTTAACTAGTGCAGGCACATTGAACTATAACTGAAGAAAAATGTAACAACCTTCGGAAGCCCATTACCAGGATCCAAACTACTGAACCTCGGTTGGTGAGCAATCAATTACGATATTGCATTATTGTCACCTTATAGGATTTTTTTTTTTTTTTTACTATCAAGCAATTATATTCTCCTGCCTAATTCTCCACAGGGCTTGCTACGGCGAAGAATTTGCACCAGTGGCTTGGCAGTTGTCCATCTGGTCCCATCCATTTGACAGTTGCAAGGAAGCAGATTTTTTTATGTGACAACGAATGAGAAAAATGGCCTCCGGTAAATAGGTGCTGTTTCCCACCAACTTAGCTTTTTGGAGCTATAATGCGGCTTCTTACCACAAACTAAAAACCAAACCTGTCTCCTTCTCGAGAGGCTCAAAACACCGTTCCAGGTTGTGCCCTCTTTCCACACACCGTAATTTGGTCATGTCAGCCCACAAATTGCTTTCACCACAAGGCATGTTTTACCAATAGCTACAATTGATTTTGGACCGTTTTTCAGTCCATGCTCAGCCGTCAATAATGACAAGGGAGACTGTTTACTTCATTGAACTTTATTTTTTAGGTTATGTAATGAATAAAACACGACCAAAGCTAAAGCAATGAAAAGCCTGAACACACACTGAGGACCTTCACCGTAGCGCATCAATGTCCTGGTCCTGCACAGAAAAGGCGTGTTGTTTTCTAAGGGCCATGCTTGCGAAGTAAAATGGCAACATTTGACAAAACACACAAAAAAAAAAGCAGTTCTTACATCAACAAAGAGTGTTGTTCGCCCGCATGCCTGTTTCCTCCATATTGAAAGCACTCAGGGTCCATTTGAAGGCGCCCGGTGCGTGGCCCTAAATAGCTCTCTCTTTCTCCGCAGTCACTTAAGCAGACAATGTGCACAGGCTCCACTGAGCAGAGGGAGGCCACGCACCGTAGAGGCTGAGCTCTCAGACATGTTTGCTCCTCTCTGCTGTGGCCACTGTGGATGAATCATGAATCAGTCTCCCCTGTGTCATTAATCAGTCCCCCCCCCCCAAAGCCGGCCCATCTGTGAGGAGCTCAAAATCCAAGCTTTTCCCCCCCGTCTCTGCCCGGTTCCCAATTCTGTTGCAGGGAAATTGTCAAAATGGTACATAAAATTCATGACAGCGACTGCTCAAACTGTTACTACAAGTTGGACAGAAGTGCAATGGCTAAACATGGGGAATTAAAAACTATTTGTGACTTGGGGGGAATCCTTTGTTTATTACCAACACACTGATCAAGGCACGTCCCAAACTGTTACACTAGTTCATGATCAAATGTTATAAATGAACCCCGCCATTTTAGAGGGAACTTGCAAAGACTGCCCATAGATTAATATGAACAAAAAACAATATCAAGAACAACTACGTTAGCTGCTGCATCACAATGGGCAAACACACAACACACGGTTGTATCCAAATGCTTTTACGTGATTGCATTTTAAAAGTTACATTGGTTTATTATTATTAAAAAAAATAATAATAATTAAAAGAACAACAAAAAATCTAGTTCCGAGCACGTTTTTTTTCAGATCAAAAGAACCCGTCTCGAGCCCTTCTGATTATTATGTCGTACCACACGTGTGCAGATAAATCATATTTTCCGGATTCTGGTTCCGGTGATGAGGGTCGGGGGAAGCAGGAAAGCGCGTGTCTGAAAAGGTTAGGATCACAGTAGACAAGTCCAGAGTCACTCTGGTTGTCCGCTATGAGTAATTGAACACGGCGAGCCGGTGAGGGCTTTCATAAAAGAGATTAACATCGGAGGAGCACATTCGAAATGAAATTGGACAGCTGCTATTGGGTTTGCTGGCCTGTCAGAGCACTTACTCACCTGGCGCGACAATCACGATCAATGCAGGATTACAATTGTTTCAGTCATTTTGAGAGAATTTGTTGGGATTTGTATATAATGTGCAAATCTTTGGACTGTGTTGGTTTGCGTGCTGCAGGCAGCAGTGGGAATTGTCTGTCTTAAACGGTCCGCAGTGATGGGATGAACGCGGTTTAAAAACAGAACTGCTCAGAATGGGTCAGGTGATGGTTTAAAAATGCATAGATTATATCTATCAAACACCAAAATCCTGGAAATAAAGACCGGAGGGCTTCGGTAGAGGTAAAAAAGAAAAATGCTCAAAGATAACAGCATTTTTCAAACCTTCATAAATAAAGCACAAATGTTCTCCAGGTCTAGTCATGATAAGGGAACGATATTATAACATACTTTAAAGGTACTATACCTGATTTTGTTTTTCTAGTACTGGAATAAATCATCACTTAGTGTATTATAAAAAACAAAACAAAAAACACTATGCATCTAAGCATAAGGTTGTGAAATGTGCAAGGACGGCACATTGTCGTTCTATGCATCTTATCACAATGTTTGCCTCAAGAAACAGATAAAAGATGAGTTTTTATTAGCGTGTCCACATGGTCCCCGCCCCAGCACATACACACACACTGGGACTCCGCTGGGACTGGAGTCCTGGATCACGCTGAAGTCACGCAGAGGCTTCTCATTGGTCGTGTTCACTCGCATGCGGCTTCTCAAAACACTTGAGAAACTAGCAAAAGACCAGTGGGTTACATGGACTTGGCAACTGGACTTTTTTAGAGTGGAAGAGTGCCATGGAGTTTCAATGAGGCTAAACAGACGTGTTACTAGCTACTAGCTAGCTTTACTGTTAACCCCGCGTTTCGTGTCATCTGTTTGTCTGCTGCACTGTTGTTAACCTTCAGCAGGATATAAATAACTCGTTCTGTGGGTATTTGCTGATATTGTCTGACCTAAATCAGTGAATGCGTTAAGTATATCTGATAGTAAAACATGTATCCCAAACATGGCGTTTACAACACCAGCGCCACTAGAAATGTGCCTATAAACTCATCCTTGTGACGAATTGGGATGCTACAAATGTGTTCAGAAAGTTAGAAGTGAGTTGGATTTCAATTTAGTTTCATTGTTTGTACAAAAAAAAAAGACCTTTAAGTATAGTTTATTAGAGTATTTATCATGACTATCTTGGTAGAATGATTGTAGAAAGTGACATGGATAAAGCATTTCCATTTAATATTTATCAGTATTTTCCCAATTAAAATACATTTCTTTATATCAAAATATAAGGGCAGATTTTGGCCACCCGTTATCTAGTTGTTGTTATGCAATTAATATTAGCGCCTGCTTTATTTCCAACAAATACAAACAAACATTTTGGTTGCACCTGCCCAAACTGCCCGCGGCTGTCTCCCTCTTACAGGACGCGCTGTAGCTCCAGGCTTTTACCTAACAGCGGATTACTGTTGATTTATGCCGATTTATGTTGTGTTTATAAGATCATCAGCCTCAGATTATTGCACCTGCCTGTTCTTCCTGTGTCCCCTCTCTCTCGCTCTCTTTCTCACTCTTTTCACCTGCGCCTGTGATTGGAAAGTGATGGGGCCTGATGTAAAATCCAATAAACCTGCTCTGTAAGCGCAGACACCGGCTCCGATCCGTGATATGAGAGAGATGAGAGTGACCACGGCCAACAGGAAATAACATGCTTTGGTGCCGGGTTTACAAGGCTCACACATAATATACGCAATATAAGGGATTTAAACTGGGTATTTTTCTTCCTCCTACTCCATAAACCCACGGTAGCAAGTGCGAGCGTTGCTGACCCAGTGACATGCATATTTTGGGTCTAATCAGAAATTGGTACATCCAACTCAACCAAACAACCAAAATTCAGCCTCTTCCAGTGACAGAGCGGCTAATAGGAGATTGAGTACTAGCGCAAACAAACACCCAAGGGGAAATCTAAATCAAGGAAAGAATCATGGACATCAGCCAGTTAGTATTTATGATGGGATTTACCGTAAAATGTAGGTGCGCCTTCAAAGCCAATTGGATAAAACAGCAAAGAATGGCAAAGAAAAAAACGTATTTTTTAATTTTTTATCCGTAAACAAGCTACAAGCTTCCGTATGTCGAATGCACATCTTACCGTCCCTCCTCGTTCTGTGACTGGTTCCCAAATCCATGCGAAGATTTCAGCCGTGGTCCCCAGACTGCTGTGCAGTTCGAAAGGATTCGAGCGCACAAAGCAGTCTGGCATTAGCCAGGCTAGACTTTGGTGCCTTCATGTATGAGCATTGTATTTATCTTTCAAATGTCGTGGAGTAGAACAGAGAAACAAACTTGCTCGCAACACCAGTGTTCCTTCATTCAATGCAATGTCAGGCCCATTATGTGCCTTCTCTTACGGTCCTGTTCCAAACAAGAGATGTGCGAAGTAAACCGCTTTTAAATGGAGCAAAAGTAGAAAGTTCTCAACACAAATACTACTCGAGTAAAGTATAGATCCTTAAAAACTCTACGGAAGTACAGTACTTAAGTAAATCTCTGGCGTTGGGTTATATTGTGTGCGACCCATATCTCATATGTGAGGAGACTCAGCAGTTTCTTCCTCCTGATAATAAAGTCCTCCCACTCCAGGGACTTTATGTCAGCGTGTTGACCCCAGCGACTTCATTCTTCAGCTGTGCGCTTGTTATCTCCCTCTCCCGTCACCTCTGCGCACTAGACGCCGCAGCAATAAAGAGCCTCATAGTAGGCGCATCACACAACCAGCCACCTCATATCCCCCAGAAATAAGCAACGACATTACAGTAACGATATGAGCGGACGTAATCTGAAATAATCAGGGTGTCTTTTATGTGGTATGACTGGGGCCCTGTGAGGCTGGTGTCTGTAGGAGGCAGGACAGGAAATTGGACGTGATAGAGAGGTGTGTGTGAGGGAACACAGGCTGTTTCATCTGTGCCAGTCCAGAGGTATATGGCGGACTCATGGGTTATGGCCGCTGGTGTTGATTGGAGAGAGGGAGAGAGAGTGTGGCCGATCTGGAGTGTAACACGTAAAGCCCTGAGCTCGAAGGGGACAGACAGACAGCTCAGACAGACAGAGCAAACCAGCGGTGACTAATTTGCGGCACAGACAGAGGATCTGTCCTCACATGTACCTGGCGGAGAAGTTCCACATTTTGCGTTGGATAACTTTTAGAAAAAGCGTGCACTGACAAATCAAAGGACTTCTATTGAAGGTTTTTCTCAATTATAACATGAACAAAAAGTGTCCACATGGATTAAACTAATTGCTCTGATCTGGGGTTGGTCAGGTAGGTTCAGCAACACTATGTGCCCAAGGAATGAGATCAGCTGACGACCTGGCCATGACCAGGTTGTTCCATCAATGGTCTTCTTCCCCAATGGCTTGGGTATTATTCCAAGATGACAAGGCCAGGATTCATTGGGCTCTCATTATGAACGTGTGGTTTTCACACATGGATTGGCTACAGAGTCCAGATCTCAATACCATTAAGTCTTTTTGGGATGTACTGGAAAAGGGTTTGCGCAGTGGTCACACTCTCCCAAAATGAATCCAACACTGGATCTTTTGACATTGCAGAAGCTTATTGAAACAAAACTGGAATCAAAGCTACAGTATAGGCCGTCCAACCAAATATTAGAGTGTGAGAGCTTTTCTTTGTGGCGACTGTTTTTTTGGTCAGGCAATATAAACACCATTACTGTTTTGCTCTTTTAGTAAGACAGAAGGTTTGATTACCTGCTTTACTGGTTTCGATCACTTCCTGTGATCTTCCTCTGAAGCGTCACCTGGTGGTGGAGGTGACATGCCGTAGGCAGATTATATGGATTTCCCATTTTACTGACTGGCACCTTCTCCAGGACGGCATCCCAGGTGTGGGATAAGATGTACGCTCCGTTGTCCCCATTCACAAAGTGTGCTCCGAGCTCTCCCTACTGACTGGAAAATCCATTTTAGCTGCTTACGGCTCGTCCCCTCCACCACCAGGTGACGCTTCTGAGGAAGTTCACAGGAAGTGATCGAAACTAGTAAAGCAGGTAAACAAACCTTCTGTCTTACTAAAAGAACAAAACAGTAATAGTCTAATCGAAGAAGACAGTATGAACCTTTAACAAGGAATGTAAACGCCCCTGAGCACGCTAAGCCTGCCCTAAAGTTGGCATGACATACAGTTCCCAAACATCTTGCACTCTTTTTGCAGAACACTGGCCATAGTTTTGCTCTTCGATCAATTACACGCGGTGCAAAATGTTTTGCGTGCCTGTTTTGATAACAGAGTTCACATTTTTACAGCAAAGTGCGCTTTTGTCCCGAGAGTGCAGTTCCTTATTAGACAAGGGTGTGCAATATAAGGAGAAAGTGCATTGTGTCAGAAACAGCGTCTAATCCTTTATGGAAAAGCTGTAATCCTATATTTCAAAGCATCATTGCCTCCATAGCGTGTACGGGAATAGAGGCGTTTGCACTGCAAGCACCAGGGCAGCCCTAACATTTTACGAGAGTCTTTCAGTATACGCGTCTCTGTTACAGGCCCTCTAAGTCTCATTAAAGGCGCTATTGACTGGAGCGGCTCGTTCTCCAGCTGCGTGTGGATACTGTTACACTGCGCGCCCTGGGATTGTTCTGATCTAACTGACTCCTGTGTTAGATGTGACCAAAGGTTCTCACCGGGACAGGAGGCTGGTATGCGGTACCTGTAGTAGTTAAATACTGTTAGTTCCAGGTTTATTACCGTCTTGGGCCTTGTATACAACTGTGTGGATTTATTAACTATTTTCCCTGATATAGACAACTTCAAACCCACCTTTAACACATCATTGCAAAGACACAACCCAAATCCCAATTTCAGCATGAAATAAATCCCTTTCGTTGTTTGAACCTGATCTCAAAACACAATATTCCCACATGTAGTTTTGTCGATTCAAACCATGATCAATAGGACAGTCAAAACAAGTCATCAACAATTACTTTAGCCGAAGGTAGCGACCCACTGAAAATGGTTATGTGGAAATTTTATCTCATTTTGATGTTTATTGTAAGTTTCTGCCTTTATTTAGCCCCTCTCTCATCTCGATTCAGCTCGGTTGAAGTCCATATGTTGTGCTCTGGTGTGGAAACTGCCGCCTCGGTGCTAGTTGTTGGGCGAATCTGACAGAAGAAAAGCCACAGTTGAAAGCTGCGTGTGATATCTGAGGTTGAAGTAAATATAGTCAGAGAGATGGAAAACACCAGATTCAGCAGTTTTCGCTGCATCACAAATGAACTGTACAAGAAGATCCTTAGAAGATGTCTGACACTGTTTTGCCATGGGAACATAGGACTTTTCATATTGTGCTTCAGTTATTTCTCTCCGTTGTTTTCATTTTTGGATTACATTCGAACTTTATTCGTTCTCTAAGTCACGACCTCTAGTGACTGTATGATTTTCTTTTCTTTCTTCTTTTGAAATTTACCAGACAAAACCACCAGCCTCATGAGTATATTTGTGTGAAATTCAATTTGCTCATACTGTCTCAGTTGTTTGTCTCCGGGTCAGGGTCTTCTTGCTACAATTTTCTCTTGGCTATGATTGTGTCTTCTGCTCTCATTGAAAACGTACATCTCAAGTGTACGGCACAAGCAAGATAGAAATTATGAATACAACCCAGAGGGAAATACTCAATAAACACTGCATTTTATAGTGCATTTCAAAGTTTGTCTTTACCATATATGAATTTTCTTTTTATAAACACCATTCCCCCTATGAGAGACCAACAGGCCCGTTTGGAACCATGAGGCCGTCCTCCCGTGGACCCACCACCTGCAGGAGGAGCCATAGGGGACTGGTGCTATGTGACTTGGGCAGCTCCAACAGCTGCCCCCATGACCCGGAAACGGACAAGTGGGAGAAAATGGATGGATGGATGGATGGATAAACACCATACCACACCAGCCTTGTAGCGTTGATACTACCAATCAGTTTTCTCCACTGTGACCTGCTCTAAAGTTCATGACCTCTCCTCGCTCCGGTCTGCTCCTATAGTGGGGGATTTCTGTTGGTTCATCCTCCAGGAGCAGAAACTGGACATAAATTGGCGTAACCAGTCGGCGGCCGTGGCTGTTAGGCCGTGTAACAGGGTGAGATTGAGGTTTAACAAGGCGGTTATCGTAGCCGCATCCCGCTAACATCACATGGAACACGTGCACATAATAGTATCCCACACGTGTAAGCACCAGTGATACGACTCATACGTTCAGGAGAACGGGTTTTCATTTCAGAATTGTATGAGAGTCTTTATATATTGTCGACGGGACTGGGATGGGTGAGTTGAAGACTTTTCCCTTCTATCTTCAGAGGCTTCTTCTCGCTCTTGTTGTCAAATGTAAGATCAGTTTAGAGTACAAGCTAGAGGTCTATTTAAACTCTGCCCCAAAGAGAAAACTATTTTTTGTTCAAAAGCCCTAAAACTATAACTAACCCTAACCCCCTAAACCTAACCCCTAATTCTACCCTAACCCTAACCCTAACCTAACCTTAAAACCCTACTAAGCCTAACCCTTACCCTACTGACCCCAACCCTAACCCTTTTTTTTAGAGGAGGTCACTGAATTAAAATGTTAGTTCCCAATGTTCCGAACATAATATTGGCAACATCCCAATTCTTCACAGGGACGAGTTTATAGGCACATTTCACAACTTGCATGGTCACTTTTCAGAGTCACATTTATAGAAATGCAAGAAAACTAGGTTTTAGTTTTACAAGTTTACAATCAGGAGGACAAGATAAATGTTCCATTACTTGAAAAAGTCAAATCAAATCAAGTTTAGTGCCTTTAAACTGTTTCACTATAGTCTTTGTTCTGGTTATAAGGTGGAAATGAGAGTCATTAGCTCCAGTTGACGTTGACAAAGCCCCTGCCGCTCCTGTGATATGAGGAGTCCATTGTTTTGTCATAGAAAACTGTTGGGCTATGACTTTCCCCACAAAAATAGCCACCTTTACTCCTCTCTCAAATCAACCTTCTCTCTTTAGTTATCATTTTGACCTCACTGTCGTCAAAGGTATGGTTAGTGGCTTTGAGATGGAGGTGTGTAGCCGACTGTGGGCCACTGCCTGCGCACTCTCTCTCTCCAAAGCATTCATTCGATAAATATGGAAACCTGTCTTATGCCCTGGAATTAGTGACACCCTCTGCAGTTCTCAAACTACCCTGTGAAAGGTCAAGATCGAGGCTAAATCAGAACGAAACCGAGTCTAAAAAGGGCGTAGAAAGAGTCCGAGGCGTCAAAAATAAATCTGATTTTCTCATGAACGTCACATCCCCAGCGTATAGCCACACCTCATACTCCACACGTGTAGCAGGCTGGCCCACAGACGCGGACCAGGTGTGGCCCTCTCCAACGTAGCGATTATGGCACAGAGGCGTGATAAATGCACACATGCTTGTCCCGTGGAGAGAATGGGTTGGGAGGGGTTTGGTCGGGCCATATGGACAGCATCACTCACACCTAACCAAGCAGCGCGATAGTGGTGTGAAAAGATCTATGGTTTTCAATGAGCATCCGGGCTGTGGCCTCATGGCGAAGACCATTACAGGCAATCACTTACTCCAAATACGCACGCTGAAGTCTGATTAAAGCGAGCGCAGGATAAAGGGAGGGATGACGGAGAGGCGAGGGAATGGAGATTTTTTTTTCGGAAGACGTGTTCGTTAGCTCCGTCGTTTGAAGATGGACTGAAAATGAAACGAGAGCCGAGGTGTCCCGACAATTTATCAGACCACATCTCGCCCTGCCCTAACCTTTTTATCTGGGGCCAATCTTTTTAAAACTACAGATACAGCACAGGTCTCCGGCCCTGCCTAACAACGTGAATGTGAAAACAGCTATGGTCTATCAATGATAATGCATCCTTTTTAGAAAGTGGTCTTTTGTGTAGTCTCTCTGAGTGCACTACAGTATGTCCATGATTACACAGGCCAGTGGAAATGTACATTTTCATGGCTTCTAAAAATATAAATGTATTACTTTTAAGGAATAACATTGTGCAGAATTTACATTTTGGAGGACAAGTTATATTCTCATCAAAAACATACCTGTAGTGGAGGTTTCTAGTTTCAGCCAGTCACACTCATAAATGTCATAAAAATCAGTTATCAAACTCCTTTCCTATCGCCTATTTTTTTTTTTAAAGTTTTGTCATAGTACAGCTGCCCTGGTTACCAGTGTATAACAAGAGGAAGTGTGCCCTATAAGTGTTTGTGAAGACTCTCATTCATCCAGGGAGTATCCATCGTACAAAAGGTTAAATCATCACCTGGACAGGGTTACGGTCCAGTTGAGGACATTTTCGCTTCTAGTCACAGAAGCATCTTCTTAGCTCTTTCAGTCATAAAAGACACTATTACCCAAACTGGAGTGGATTATATAAGACCCAGGCTCCTCCCAGGAGGAGGGAATGAAAACGGCCAAACTTCCTTTCCCAAGTTGTTTACAGTATCACTGACCTAGCAGGTCTTTGTTCTGCTCTGCTGCTTGAGTCAATGGTAGACGACCCATTAGCCTTAACAAAAGAGGGTCGTTCACCTGCTCTCAACCCAGTCCCGTTGATGATTTAGCCTTTTCTAAATGTTATAATATCATCAAATCTATGGGTATTTTTTATAAAAAACAAACAAACATAACTTTACATTATAGCACAAAAAATACCAAAGCTATGGAGCGTTAAGTAGTGGTGGAATCTTGAACAAATCACAATATAGGACCTTGTTTGCTGATGTGGCGGCATGGTGGCAGAGTGGTTAGCCCTCTTGCCTCACATCAGGAAAGTCGTGGGTTCAATTCCCAGACGGGCCTTTCTAAGTGGAGTTTGAATCTTCTCCCCTGGTCTGGGTTCCTTTACCCAGGTGATGGGTCCCTGTGCTCCTTACCAGTTTCCCCGGCAGCGAAGGATGTGTCCAATGCAGATGATACATCCCTAAAGAAACAACAAAGTCTACAAATACAATGTGAATATACATTTTTTTGACCAAATTCTTCAACTATTTTTATAAGGTGTCTTACTACTGGAAGGTTGGCGGTTTGAATCCTGGCATGTGTCCTTGGGCAAGACACTTCGCCCACATTGCCTCCAGTGTCTGCGTACATTAGTGTTTGAATGAGAGTGTGGATGGGTGAGGGGTTCCTTAATGTTGAGCGCTTTGAGTTCCGAAAAATATAAATTGAGACCATTTACTATTATTTTTAACAATAATTAGACGACTCTTTTGCTTTAAGTACACCTGATCTTGACCAAAGATAAGAGGGGCCAAACGAGGAGATAACGAAAATGATATAACCCAGGATCACTTATTCTTCAGCAATTTTTCAAGATGGACTCCAAATGAAAACTAAAGCCGAGAGGTGTCTTCCCAATTCTCTGGCAGCGCCTCCGCCCGAGTCGGCAGCACTTTGCCCTCACCTTTTATCTCCGCGCCTGTCCCTCATGGACAAAGGAGCGCGATCCCAGGGCGTCCCGCCTGACTCTAACAGGCTGTGCAGATCAGAGGCGCATGACTTACGAGGGGAAGGATGAAAGGAAACAGGGAGCCAAGGAGGAGGGCGAGGTGTCAGGAGTTAGGCGGCTTAAAGAGGAGAAGCAGAGTCATAATGGGCATGCCAGCTCTGACACGGGCCTGGTGTATACTGTACTGCAACTGGAGACTAAACGTGTTTGTAGAAAGAGTGACATCATTCTTTAGTTTTTAATCTTTAAAGTTTTCTTAAAGTCACACTGCACAACATTTCACCCGATAAATAGAATAAATACAAGCATTTAGTTTAGTACAAATAGTACAGTTTTGGTACAGCGTGTGTCTTTGCTCCGAAGAAATGACATGTAACTTTACTTCAGTGGGACCTTCTCCAACTCGTCTCCATAGAGATGTCGACCAAAAGCAGCCAAATATGAGATTTAAATAGGTTAGGAACTCATCCAAATCCATTGTTGCTGGCAAATGTATAATCAAAAATGTTACACAATATACCTTAAACTCTACCCATGTCATTAACTCACAAATTGGTCGTCATTTTCGCCATAAGGTTTGTATTAAATGATTTTGGTTTTCTGAGAACCACAAGCTCAAGAATAAAACATTAACATTCAAATAAGGACTAAAGGAGGACCAAAGCATGAATAACTGCTCTGTTGTTGTCGCACAGAGCAGTTGTTCTTAACCGTTTTGAGACACCCATTTTTTTTCACCCATCTTCAATTAATACAGTTTGAGGTTGCTGAACAAATTTGACTGAAATACTTCATATCCACCCAAAGTTCTCTTTTTCTATTGGATCCAAGATTTGATCAATTTCAATGTGACGCTGAGTTGAGGAGTGATCATAAAGGACTCTTCTCCAGCTCCATTGTGAGGTCATCCTTCACGCTCGATTTAATGTACATCTTCTGGCATGTATGTGGTCGTCATGGCAGCTAAATGATAGCGATGAATAAACATAATGAAACTCCCGGCACTCGAGAGCTGCTGCGTCTGGCGGAGCGCTTCAGGCTGAACCTCGGCCACTTCAGCTCAACAAAACAAGCCACGGGAAGAGGATACGTGCGCCATATCGGCTGTTTCCTTGAATCACCAGCGCACAACCACAATTCTTAGTATTTTCATCCTGTATCTGTCTATGGATGCTGAGACTGAGGCTCAATGAGCGTCCGGTGTTTTCAGACTTCATTTTTGTGACGTTTCTAATCCCAACTGTGACATTTAGATTCACCTGCACAAACTTTTGATACCCTCCATAATATTTCAGCAGTGAGAGAATCAAACGCATTTATTTTGCACTTGAAGCCACGTTAGCTTTAGGGCGGGAGGGCATCTTGCTGCCCCCGCTCTGGTGTGCAGTAGCAGGACAAAAAAAAAAAAAAATCAATTGCATTTCCAGAAAAATAGAAAAAAAATCAGGTATAGGGCCTTTAAGTTACTTTCCACTTTAGCTTGATCTGTTTGCTGTTGAATTCAGCTAAAGGATGGTGTCACTTTGGACAAATACAGAAACTACAGTCAACAACAACCCATTGGAGGCAAACCAATGCTGTTCCTGCCATCTGATACAGCTTAAAAGTAATATGTTACATACACCTTTATTTACTATTACTTGTTTGCACATTATCCTGTTGTTGATTAAATGCACACTCAACCTGGATAGACTCAAACAGACAAAAGCAGTAATCAGGAATATTTATTGACATTTATATACCCCGGCGGTAGACATCGATCTACTATGTATGAAAGTCAGTATGGATGAACAGCTTGGAGTTAGGAATGTCTTCCCCCGGAGCCTGGTCACTGGGGGTGGTATGGAGACCCGTGATAAAGCAGCAGGCAGAAGCCGTGGGCAGAACAGGTGGAGACGGGGCGGAGGTGGGTTGCAGCGCAGCTGGGAAGCGAACGATCCATGATTGCTGGAGGCTTAAAAGCGGGACCGACGGCGATGATTGGCTGCTATGGAGGTGCGGCTCTTACGCTGATGGGCTGAGGTAGGTGATGCTGAAATCAGTCTCCCAGGTTGAGTTAACGCCTAGGCTTCATTTGTTCCTACATTTGTATCGCTTGAGTGTTTCTTGAGAGCTGATGTAACAACCTCCATTGTGAGAATAAAGTCCCATCTTATCTTATCTCTTATTTAGAATTGCATTGTCTCTGGTCTTTCTGCAAATCTTTGGCTGAAGGATTGGCCCACTTTGTATTTCGATTTATTCGGCAACCATTAAAACCTTTTTTTTCCCTTCGTTATTTAACAACCTTCAAAATATTCTGAGCCCTCTAGTATTTCTCTTTTATTTCATCTTCTCTGAATCCTCTGTATCCTACAGCCCAAACACTGACTCACTCTTCTTAAAAATTAAGCCACAGACTAATAGATAAGAATAAAAATGCATCTTGAACTCAACTGTTTAAATTCAATAGTATGAGACATTTGACTTTTTGGGGCTTTTATCCATATTTTAACATGTATTTTTTTTCAGTCATCCTGTTCACTTTGGTTGTGTCTTCTTCTACTGCTATAGCGATCCGATCTGTATTTCCCGATTATGTTGTGTCATTTTTAAAGCCTGTAATCCACCACTGGACCCGTTCTGCGCTAAAGTGTGTCCATCACAGCGCCATTGATTTGCTAGCCTGCTGTTAGGTGAAACCGAAAGCTCGTTTTCATTGTTTCATACTGTGCCATTCCCACTGCTGTCTGCAAAGTGAACCGCAGGCCAATTCCTAATCCTTAGCGACCCCGTCTTTCATTCCTTACACTCTTTTCCATACACAGTCATCGTTTCGAGTTATAAATATTGATGCTGAGGAGCCCAAAATAAAGTTTTTAAGCGCCTTGATAAAGCGCGACATGTGCACTGTATCACGGGATATGGGAATCCGGGCTCTCTACCTATTTAAACCGCAGTGGTGCTGTGGGCCACGGGAGGATTAATTCTCCCATTTTGTGGAAGATGTGGCTCATTGCGGTTTAGATGGTGATACATGTAATCCAGCTCTGCGGTAATGAGGCCATACACGTCCTGATTGGCTGATTTTAATTACTCGAAACAATGCCTGGTGTTGTCCTTATCGAGCATTTAGGAACATTTAGACAAATCCGCCGCGGGCTTATCGGACGAACGAGTGCGTGCAAATAGTTTTTTGTCGGTGCTTTGCAGAAACCGCAAATATCTTCGTCGGGAAGATGAACAAATACAGATTTAATCCGAGAGGCTCTATATTTGCTTGCTTAGAAATTCAATGAAATTGGTTTTCCTATGGCGAAAGTAGACGTTTGTGCTGAGTGAGTGGGCAAATGACCTTCTTAACCACTGCCTTAAACGAGTGCATTCAGCTTTACCCAAATCTGAAAGCTGGAGACTGGAGAGTTTACAGCCTATAGGCCAGTGTAACGCCTCATTTGAAGACTCGCGAAACTCCTCTAGGCTTCTTCCTCGTCATGATTGTCACGTTCTCGTCCTTTTTGGTTGTGTTTTCATTTTCATTGTCTGTTGCTTTTTTATAAAAAAAATTTTTAATCGTACTAATGTGATGTGAATGGACCGCTGGCCTCTGATTGGCAAACGAGAGAGTAGACAGCCCTCACCAAAACAGGCAGGTGTGAAAATATTACTATACATATTTTTGTCATATTAGGCTTTAGTGATTATATATAAAACTGTGTTGATGTGATCTGTGCTTTAACGTTCATTCGAGTTGGGCGGACATTTTAATACTCCGTTGTTGTATCTACTGTTGAATCCACTTGGGGGCAGTGTGTTAAAAGGAGGAGTCAGATTGCGCAGAAGAAGAACAGTCCAAGAGCACAGATTGGTTCGACAAGGAGTCGCCTACTTCCTGTTACTATAAATTACTCACGCACAGAAGGTGCATCTTAGCATAGTGGCCGACCACTATGCTAAGATGTAGCTCAGATGACTTGTGTGCTTTAGTTTGTAATATAGGGAATAAAACAATGATTTTGATTTTTAATAGATCGAGTCTCTGTCTTTTCTGTCTCACAGGTCATGCGGATTGAATATTTCACAACATCATACCGCTGTTCTAAAAGGGGATTTTGCCGATATTAGCATTTAGCCACTGTTAGCGCAACTTTAGCTGGTGTTAGCATAACATTATGCAAGTTGCTTACCTTCATAGCTCATGTTTTAGCGGTTGCATTTCTGTTTTATTAGCCTTGGCACCTCTGAATGACTGTAAAACCAAATAACAAAAAGTCAAAAATGCAGCAAAAAGCAATGTGATAAAAAAACAAAACAAAGAAGCTTAGATAAGTTTTGCAGGTCTTTCAAATGTGGCGTTACACTGGCCTATAGGCTGTAAACTCTCCAGTCAAGACGCTGGTAGATTAAGGTAAAGCCAAACTGAAAATGCTCTCGGTTCAGGTGGGGGTTAAGGGGTTGTTGTGTGTGTCTGTGTGTAACAAATATACATAATAATCTCAGTTAGTCAAAATCAGCCGCAGAAAAGCCGAGAAAAGTGTTGGTGTATATCATGATGCGCCGCGCTCCGGGTTAACCACAGGCTGATAACAGAGCGCGGCAGTGGGAGCTTATCAGGAGCCGAGAGGGGCAGGGGCCACAGATAGTGAGGTGTTAGGCAGATTTAGAGCCAGGGGACAGGCACAGGAGGAGGAAGAGGAGGAGAGAGGGGTGCACTGATAATAGCTGTGATGGTGGGGCAGCAGCTGGAGGATGACAGGGCTTTATCTACATCACAAAATGTCCGCCATTGTTAAAGCTGGACTGCTCTATTTTACTGCTGACATCCAGACGCAGCGGCAGCTACATCTGTTACCTGTTTTCCAACCCAAAGCCAAGACTGCCCAGCAGCCTTGTGATGAAGGCTGCATCACAGCCTTGTTTTACTGTGCTGAAAACAATTCATCACAGTATTAGTTTTGACTTAAAGGAACAGGCCACCATATTAGTTTTGACTTAAAGGAACAGGCCACCGTATTAGTTTTAACTTAAAGGAACAGGCCACCGTATTAGTTTTGACTTAAAGGAACTGGCTGCCGTTTTTCCATACTGAGATATGTTCTTACCTGGGCTTACTCTCCTCTATGGGGCCAAACAGGGGTGAACTTAGAAGCGCCCAAGCTCTTCCACGTTTCCCCTATTTAAATATGAGTAGTTACACGATCCAAGAATATTGATCCATCCATCCATTTTCTGCCTCTTGTCCGTTGCCGGGTGGTGGGGGCAGCTGTTGGAGCTGCCCAAATCACATTGCACAAGCCCCTATGGCTCCTCCTGCAGGTGGTGGGTCCACAGAAGGATGCGATCCAAGTATAGTTACACAAAATTGAACATGTAAAAATTACACCTTAGGAGCACTTCTGCACAGTAAAGTGAAAGCTATTACTGCACGGACGTTGAAGGACATTACAATACAGTACCCCTTTTTTATCCACTTAGAAAATCGACATGTTTAATTTTATTTAAATACTTGGATCGTGTAACTACTCACGTAACTGTATTTAAAGCAGTACTAACTATTGCAGGTGTCGTAGCATGTTGCATTTACTTAATTGTCCGTGGGAGTAAATACTATACTGACAGAAAAGACAAAGGGAGAGGGGGATACATCTATTTACACAATGGAAATATTTTTTTTCACTCAAACTTGGCTGTAAATATTGTTAAAGTAGTGCTAGCCCACAGTTAACTTTGTCCGTTAGCCTGTTAGCTTCTTCTTCGTGATTCCATTAGTGTGTATTGGTGACTCCGACCCGGTGGCAGTCAAGTTGCAATTGTGGTTTTCTGGCCAAAGACACCAGGGGGAGATGAAAGACCCTCTAATCATCCCATTAACACTCGTATTACCCCCAGAGGCACTACGGAAAGGATTTATTAAGGTAAACAAGTTACTTAGTTCTGGGCCTGTTCCTTTAACACAACTCAGTAACTCATGACTAAAACTACAATTCTTTAGTTTCTAGCAGTGTAACTTACTACATCTGTGTTTAGTTTATTACAACAACTTATTCTTACTCCTTTTCACTTTTCAATTTGAATGCAAAACACATCGGTATCAGTATTGGATTGAATGGTATCACTTTAAATCGCATAAAAACTGAACCCATGTCCGAAACTACGTCTCTCAGCAATTATTAATAGTTGACATTTTGTTTGTTTTTTTACTACGCAAGGTTGTGTTTCAGTTTTATGCAGCTACAATCGGGACAGCCTTCCATATGATTGGAAACAGGCTGAAAGTGGTCCTATTTTACAGCTTACAACAACTAAAATAATTGTATTTTACATTTATTGGGTTCAATTGTCAATGATTAATAACTGCATATTGCTTTTAACTAAATTAATATTCATTGTTTTATTTCTATGTTATTCCTTGCAGCACTTTGTATTGCTTTTTGCCTATAAATAAACCTGCTTGCCTTCTTATTAAAGAAATTGCTGAAATCCTGCCTTATAACTATTTTTTCTGTCTTTACCTTGTCTGACTAAATAACTGACTAAGCCCCACTGAAATTATTGTACATTTGCTTTTGTCAAACTCCAAGGCCCCGTTCTTTAATTAAACCCGAGACCTTGTCACTGTGAGCCTTAAACGTTGAGCCACGTTACCTAATAACTGGAAATTACTTTTTGATGGTGTCAGAACTCTTCAGGGGAACAGAAAGCCTGTAGGAGTCCCCATTTCAATGTTTTGAAATCAGCGCTGACTCAAAGACAGCATTTTCTCCAACATGAACATTTCAAGTATAATTTGCTCATTGTATTGCTATGTTATTTTTACATGATAAATATTCATGCCGCCGCAGTCTGCTGCCTCTGAGAGCTTTTAGGAGCAGAGCGAACGTAAACAAACACTTCTGGTTCGAGTGCATGCATTTTCAGATCATTGCCACTCAAACAGCTATTGAGAAACTCACATTCACCACAATTAAAATGTTCTCCGTGGGAACAATAGAAATCCCATTATGGGTAATGTGTATGAGGCTGTGGTAAATATTTTAGCAGCAGGAGATCGTTTTGTGGATTCATTTCAAGTGCCATATATGCTAAACTGAATTTTTTGAAACTATCCATCCATCCATCACTATTGAGCTGCTTATACATGAGTAACAAAAGACGAGGAATGCTTTGTAAATGTTTTAGAAATGATAAAATAAGCATTTACAAAAGAGTGCGCAGTCGTCATTTTATTGCATTATCTAATTGGTTATTGCAGAACTAGAAATGTGGTTTTATTACGGAAAGAAGTGAAAATGTTACAATTCAAACTGTTAAAACAAAATGTCCTAAACCGATCCTCGACTGGTGAAGCTTTGAGACTTTTTTGCCGCAACCTACTTGAGAACCTCTGCCCTAAACCTGTGATCGGATGAAGCAAAAGCTACTGTCGTAACTCATAATGTCTTTTTGCTGATTCCTTTAAAATGTTGACATCACCAGCAGGGGGATAGATCTATGGAAACAATGAACGTCCTCTTTGCGTTTCATATTTCTTCCCTAATCGCTGCATTCTTGCGCGCGAAAAATGGAATGTGGACGGCCAAAACAAACGGTCTCATAACCTTCGTGGCCTCCGTCGCTGTAGTTTCTCGCGGGGTGAGAGTCGGACCTGATGGGAACGCCACGCCTGAGTGACCGGGGGTCTGTGGTCACTTTAGCCGCGGGGGCCGACGACGGCAAATTTTGACCATAAATTTCCACTCTTGACAGGGCTCACCGTTGGAGTTCCGAGTCTATATTCCGGCACTGCATATTACCCAAACTCAATCGCGCAATGATTTGGCAGCCACATTAACTACAGCCTGCACTTTGGGTGATGTGTACGGCCCGAGGACTCCAACACAGTAGTGCCGCAGTGGACTTGAGCTGAGTGAGAGCAAAACTTGGGAACGCTGCGAATGAGTGGCCAGGGTTTTGTGGTCACTTAAGTATAGGGCCAAGTACAGCAATATTTAACCATAAATCTCTAGTCTGACATTCCTCATCATTGGGTTCCTGTTGCACGTAGCTCTTTTATTTCTGACCACTTTTATATGGACATCTCACTTGTTTTGTAGATATATGATTGTAGATAACAAGCATTACGCAATTTTTATAACCAATTTCCATCCATCCATTTTCTTCCACTTGTCCGTTGCCGGGTCGTGGGGGCAGCTGTTGGAGCTACACCAGCCCCTATGGCTCCTCCTGCAGGTGGTGGGTCCACAGGAGGACGGCCTCATGGTTCTAACCGGGCCTGTTGGTCTCTCATAAGGGGCTTCTGACCCGCTCTTTGTCTGACCCGTCACCCAGGACCTTTTCGCAATGGGAGACCCTACCAGGGCCGACAACAGAACTCCAAGGATCATTCAGGTGCTCAAACCCCTCCACCACGTTAAGGTGGCGGTTCCACCTTAACGTGGAATAAATAACCGATTAATTCATTGCATATATCTAGCCTGTCTTTCCGGCTATAAACATGTAAACCTGAAAAGACTCACAGAGAGGCCACTTGACGACGACGAGCAGAGCCGAGGAGAGGCCAGGCAGGCGGGGGAGGGGGCGGAGGAAGGTCGCAGCACTGCTGGGAAACGGCCGAGTGATTGACCAGGGAGCTTGAGAAGGGGATCCTGGGCGATGAGTGGCCGAAGCAGGAATAAGCAGTGGCGATGATTGGCTGACGCAATGGTGCGGCCTGAGCTGGGGCCGTGATTGGATGACTGGCAAAGGCCGCCGACGATGAGGCGATGGAAGCTTCATTTTAACACCCAAGATAGATAGATGGTTTTGTTTTATCACACTGTATCCACGTGTCCCTAACTCGGATCATGACAGACGCTGATCATTACTGTACGATGTGGAAATATTTGTATACAATGTGGAAGTATTTCTATATATTTATTATCATATTAGACTTCAGTGATTTTTATATGTATATAACTGTGTGGTGTATTGATCATGTGTTTTGTTTCAGCTGATACTGGTGGTTTAAAACTCCATGACCTTTTACAACTGGGTGTGACAGTCTTTTGGGGGTTTTACTGCTCTTTGTTCTCACAGTTTAAGGCCCTGGGGGCAGGGTCCAGGATTGGGGGTGTTGGTAAGACATTCCAGGGAGCTGATATGGACTCCTGGTTAACTCTGGAAGCAACATCAATGAGTCGGATTACGGACGAGGAAGGATGAGCCAGGAGCACCGATTGGCTCGTCATTGCATGCATATTCATGAACTGTTTTTGTCACATAATTCTCTGAGCTGAGGGATGACACAGAGATGCATTACAGAACCTACATGAGACTTTTAAATCATTATAACATTGTAAGACTGCACACACTTGATGCATAACACAAGTTGACAGCTAAAAAATGGTCAGGGGTTTCTCAACTGATTTAGACTAATTTTGGTGCTCTGAGTCCGAATATCACATGCATTTTGCTCTATCAGGTCAACCTTTTGAGATACAGCCATAGTGTTACGGATTACGTACGACTACGTTATTATGAATTCTGCTTATCAAATTTGATGGAGTAAATAAAAACTGAATGACTTTGGATACGTTGACTTTTATTTCTTGAGGAAAACGGAAAAAACGTCAAGGGTTTCTCAGCTGATGATCCGCAGAAATTTGTTTTTGACGCAAAATCGATTTTTAAAGCATTTCTGTAGCAAAAGATCCTGACCTGATTGAGCAAAACCAAGGTCATTTTCGGACTCAGAGCATCAAAATTAGTCTTTCAGCTGGAAAAACCCTGGACTATTTTCAAAAAATATTTTTTTGTTACCCAGTGTAATATATACTCAAGATTGATCCAAACATGGAATGAGCCTGTTCCATTTCCAAAAGCTCTTCTTTGCTTTGGTCACTACCTAAAACAGTCCTCTTGATACCCTGGTGTCAGACATGGCAACAATGACTTTTCATCTCTGCTTTGATAGATATTTCAGGGCTATCAAATCATATCTGTCTGTAAAGAAACAACCTTCAGGTCAGGTTAAGTGGACAAAAGGAACTTTAGCAGACAGACTGTTTTAGCTGAACTCTTACAGATGGACGTCTCTGAAGCTCTGTTACAGTGGTGATTCTTCCAGGCTAATGTCTGTGCTTTAGCAAACACTTCCATGTTCTGGAGCTTGTGCTGTAATTGCAGCTTGTCAGGCTCCATTCTGTCTGCAGTCCGCCTCATCTCAGGGCACAGAAGTTTGTTTCAATCCATATTTACCCCTTTGTTCTGTTTTTATCGCATCTACGAGGCCAAACGGGGCACGTCACTTTCGTCGCCACTTGTGAGAACCTCAATGACCGCGGCACAGGTGGGGCCTCAGGCTTCTTTTACTCTGACCCGGTCGCCAGGAGAGCATAGTCAAGTGTGTGTATTTTAACCGAGCAGCGGGATCCTCTCCGGGATCCGCTTGTTTGTGTGGACAAGCATCACGTTGAGCTGTTTACAGCGGCTACAGCGACGCATGGCGCTTTTCACTCATACAACTCAAGGGTGTATGGGTAATGTAGTCTCTGCTCAAGGTGGGACGAAATAGGAAGTGTGCATAGTGAGGGGCGCTCTGAAAAGCAGCGGAGCAGCTAAAAGATTAAAACAGCTTCGTTCTTGGTGCACGGAGAGGGGGCGGTACGCTCAAGAGCTATTTTTGGAAGTGGCGGTACTGAGTACCGGCGCATACCGGCCAACTTAAAGCACTGCTTCAGGTGTATATTAATTCCCTGTTACTCCCATAAATTCCCATACAATCCCGTTAATTCCCTTGGAATATTTCCGAGATTTAAATTTCCCAGAATTTTGCAACCTAACCTTCAGTAATGTTCAGTAGTTAGAGAGTGATTGTGATCCCTGGGACTCTACTGTTTTAAATGTAGCTTATGTCATTTATTTAGTGAAGATGTTGGTGGAGTAAATTGCCTGAGCTGCAAATGTAACAATAAACTGTAATATTTCTTTATGCCCCCTGCTGGAGCCGCCCCCTTAACGTGGTGGTTTGAGCACCGGAATGATCCTGGGACCTCTGTTGTCGGGGGCTTCGTGCCCCTGGTAGGGTCTCCCAGGTCAAACAGGTCCTGGGTGACGGGTCAGACAAAGAGCGGTTCAGAAGCCCCTTATGAGAGACCAACAGGCCCGGTTAGAACCATGAGGCCGTCCTTCTGTGGATCCAACACCTGCAGGAGGAGCCATAGGGGCTGGTGCTATGTGATTTGGGCAACTCCAACAGCTGCCCCCACGACCCGGCAACGGACAAGTGGCAGAAAATGGATGGATTGATGGATTTCTTTATGCATGTCTCTTGTCCACTCAGTAAACCGGTATTACAGGCATCTACACTTTTCCTCTTCTAAACAGGTGGCGTTTCAATGCAACCTTTTTTAATGGTAATACAAGTAAAATTCTTCTGCCCCTACATAGTTACACACTTTAGTGGAGAAGGCAATAGGGGGGAAGCATCTCGTTACACAAAGTCCGTGTGCACTTCTTCCATATAGTTCTAACAAAAACCTAGGTTGAGGGAGTTCGTGGTCACTTAATGGTCAGAGTGACATGGATATTTCCCCATTTACTCTGTCCACATATCAGCAAGGCGTTGTTTTATTCCGCCCCTGCTTTGCTTCACCTCTCCTTCTCCTGTGTGTTTAACATTGCGGCTTGGATCTCCTCTGCAACCCTCCTTTATAGATAGCTCCTGCTGATATTTATCATCCTGCGGTCTCTATACTATTCCCTCTCTCTCTCCTCGTTGCAGTGATGGATGGGCCGGCCCGCTGTAACCTGATCCTGCGCTCCCCTCGCTCACTGGCCGCTACATACCTGAATAATAACCCTGCGTGAGGAATAAACGCAGACAGGTCGCCGTGACGATGACCCGCTGTCAGCAGGGGTCAGGACCTCAGTGTGACCTGAGCTCCACATCCAAACATGTCTGACGGCGCGCTGAAAAATAGACTCGCAGTAACATCTTTCAAAAGGCAGGAAGTTCATATTGAGCCACAGCAATTATTGTCAATACTTTAACTAGTACTTTCTTTGCAACATATAATTCTATCAGTACTACTGCCTTAGCGTGACTTCGTGTTTTAAAGGCCGCTAACCACTAGAGTCGGGTTATGTTCGGTTCGTACAACTTTCAGCAAATCCTGCAGAGTAAAACGCCAGCCCGAACTCCGATATGGCAGATTTCCACAAGACGACTGTAGTTCTGATCCGATCCGTGTCTTCCTCGCAGCGTGTAGCATGTTAGCCGCGTGTAGCTTTGGTTAGCTCAAAAGGAGGAAGTGCGCAATCTGCTGTCCAAAAGTACAACGGCTCTTTGCCAAACCAATAAAAACAAGTGTTCTACTTAGGTGTACACGTTATTTCAACATACACAACAAAAAATATCAAGGCAAATACTGGGAAAAATCTTAAGCAAAAGTGATTCTCGGAACTTGTGCAGATTTTGAGTAGGTGTGGACTTTATTATTGCCAAAAGAACAAGAATGATTTATCTTGCCTTTGACTTTTTTTTAATCTGATTTCAAGGGGTTTTGTCTTTTTTTTTAGTGTACAAGTAAATTGCTTCTATTTCAAGTGAATTATCGCTTGTTCCATTGGCAATCTTATTTCAAGACAGTTAATTCCAGCACATTTCAAGCCATTTATCTAAGATATTCCACTGTGGTTCGTCCACACTCACATCTGCTGCAAACACTAAATGCCTCTGTACATCTGCTAATCCACTCACGCTGTCGTTCTGTTAAATTGTCATTGTATTATTTTTTTTTATCTGAATCTATTTTTATAAATGCCATTATAGTTTACATTTTTTTTTTTTATTACTATCTATCTACCAAGTTTTATGTTTCATTTGCACCAAAGAAAATTCCTAGTTTGTGAACCGGTTCATTGAAAATGGCAATAAATCTATTCTGATTCTGATAAGTGGCCTTTTTTCCAGTAAAGGGGTACAAAGTAGATACAAAAGCCTGACTAAAGCATGATATAAAGGACATTTTACTCTTAACCAACAATTGACTTCTATTCCCAATGGTTGTTATTCTATTCTGGTTCTCCTTTTTGTTCTGTTTTGTACCACAGCTGCATAGCCAGCCATTTTGTCCCAAACCCAGAGCATTTTACTCCAACAAGTTTAGTGTCAATCCAGTCACAGATGCACATTCCTGTTTCGGAACAGCTAATTCACCAGCGCGTCAATCCATTACTATAGTACTTCAACTGCAATTTAGTATTATACAAGTTCTACAATTCGTCTCGATACTGCAATAAGGCCGTTTGGTTAGAAAACTGCCTACAGAATAAACAGGAAGGCTAAACTCAGCCAAGACTTTTTAAGTGTTATCTATCGAGACAGTGCCCTAAAATAACTTTCCAAATCAAATAAAATCAGAAGCGCCGTTTAAACTTTTATAGCCCCCACATGCTTTGTCCCTTTGAAGCCACATCAACGATTTCCTCGAGATAGGAAGCCTGCCGCCAAAGAGGAGGGCCTTTTATCATATTAAATCATTTCAAAATGGCATCTCCCGCTAATCTGCCCCCATTTGACCCTCGTCTAAAGACTGACTAATGACTGCGGCGCTTCGGACCCTTCCTGATCGGTGACGAATGACGAGCCAGGCTTCTTGTCTCCAGCTGGGGTGAACTTTGATCCCGGGGACACCACGGCGGACACTTTGCCACTGCCGGCTGCCGGGTATAAATACTGACGACTGGGCACTGGGAATGGGAGCAATTAGGCTATGCAGAAACAGAGGGCTCTGTGCCGTAATGGACAATGAGAGCAGACGCATTTGTTGCTGGTTCAAATCCTGTTAAGTCTTATTATGGGGATCATGTGATGTTGTTAGTTCAAAGCATGACAGCAGGGACATTGGAAACGCATGACTTCGACAAATGAAGACTCAACATTCCTCTTGTTTCTGTGTTTATACATTCAACAAATATCTGGCAAACGACAGCCATAACCCATAAAATGACTGTATATGTATAAGTATAAATCTCTCAGACCGTTCCACTTATGTGCACTTTATTAGCTGCTCTCCTCCACATTGCTCCTGAGTGAGGCCTGAGCGTTTTATCGCTGTTCCTGAGCAGTATCAGGCCTCTCAGCGATCAGCCATGAGTCCGGCGGCAGACGGATTCAGATAGATGTGTTGTTATAATAATCTCCAAACATTAGCTGTGAAAATGTCACAAACGCACTGGCCCCCGGGGGCGTGCAGGCGCCGTTGTCTCACTGCAACACACCCGCCAGAGCATTGAAACCATATCGGTCATTGAACTTTCCTTTGTGCATTACAAATCAACCTCCTGTTTAAGTGGATAGTTGAAAAGAACCAGGCCGCAGTTTTTTCCATACTGAGATATTCTGTTCTCACCTGAGCTTAGACGAGTTGATGCTAACCTGTCTGGTCTTTGTGCGTGCGCTCAGTTACGCTAAAAAGACCAAAGGTGTTTGTTAGAGAAATAACAACGGTGCTCGAGAGGATTGATGAAGAAGAGGCAGCAGTCAGGATGTCTTATACAGGAGAAGTTTATTTACCATCGTTACGGGACCCGGAGACATGAACTCAAGACATTGCGCTAGTCCTACCATTCAAGTCTGCCTATGCTTCCACAGAAGAGGGATAAGTACCGTCTAAGAGCGTCATACCGATACGCAAGCAAAACATTCAGTGGCGCCTGAGCACCACAGTCAAGGCTATCACAGAGATAGTACGACTGTACAGCTTGACCCACGGATAGTACGAGTTTACAGCTTGACCCAGTATGATAAATAGTGATTTAATATTATCCTTCAACAGTGTTGTTCATTTAGCTTCTCCTAATAGGTTAATAGTACCCCTAATCTTGTGTAACTCTACTTCGTGTAACTACTCACGTGGCCGTATTTAAATAGGGAAAAAGTGACCCCCCTTTGGGTTCATAGAGGAGGGGAGGAGCCATCTGCTTGTTAAGCGTTGCGTTTTTTTGCTGCCTTTATATGGCAGCTTTCGTGTTTGGGCTGTTCCATTACATTGTGTTTGTAGTATGACCGAGATTGGATCTTTGTCTGCGCCTCTGACGATGAGTGGCTCTCTGGATCTATCATTCACCGCAGCCTGTTCATCAGCAGCAGAGCCCATTGCAAAAGCCACGCAGATTCATGTGTTTTTGATAGATAAACTGTTTATAAGAGTAAAAATGTGTTGGTCAGAGTACCACGGTTACTCAACACTTTTTAAAAGATAACTTTCTGAGTTGACATATGACACCATGACTTTCCCCACACTCATCCTTCCGAGACTCTATGGGGCGATCCAGGACGTGTGTTTGTGTACCTCTGCCCTTGACAAACTGTGGCCTTATAGGTGAGGCCTCCGAGAATACACGTCCGACAACACTCGATCGATTTGTGCTTTTTCTGCAGGAGCCGTGCACCGAAGCAAACCTCAAATAGACCTGTTCTCAAAAAGCATCCCTTTATCACCTCGTGCTTTACCTTTCGGTTCGACACTTTTTATTTCCATATTTGACCTTTAGCTAAACTATTTCCAATGACTATGACTCTGACTTGGCAAGAAACATTTTATCGGAATTAAAGCTATAATCCTAAAGAAATAAAAAAAAAAATGCTGGAATTGGGAGTCTACCTGTGGTCTGTGAAGGTGAAAATGCAGCTCACTCACCCGTGTGTGCTGTGGATGTCAAATGCTGGGACATTCAGGCGTCCTGGGACAGTGGTCGGGGCACATCAGGGCACTTCGGCAGTACAGGCCGGGTTGTATGTGAGGAAGGCAGCATCTGTGAGTAAGGGTCAGATGAGTTTAGTTGGTCCAGGTGAGGTTATGACCAAAAAGTTTTTAGGACTGAAGAATTGTCAGCCGTGCTCTTCATCAACGTTGTGCGTTTTGTAGTAAAAATAATAAATACAGTTTTTGGCCAAGAGGTTTTATTGGACAGGACATTTAAGAGTGAAAGGAGGAGAAGAGTTGGGAGAGTCATTCAGTGAACTTTCACAGTCAGGGGTTTGAGGACAAGAAAGCATATGTGCTGCGGCTTGAACCCACGGGCGATCACTCTACACAAAATAATAAGTCACAAACCTGTCAAGCAAACACTCGGGTTAGAAACTTTATGCCGCCACCAGTCACAGTTGACCACTCAAAACTGCTAACAAGGAAATGAGAAAAATCTCTAAACTTAGAACAATTGTTTCCAGAGATGATCTTGAAATCATTATCCACCCCTTTGTGTCTTCTCGTTTAGACCATTGTAACAGTTTAATCTCGTCTCTAAACAAAAAGGAGCTGTCTCGTCGTCAGCAGGTACAAAACTCTGCGGCGAAGTTACTGACTCGCCCACACAGAAGGGCTCATATTACTCCCATTCTAAAAGTTCTTCATTGGCTCCCTGTCACTTTTCCTTTTAATTTTAAAATCCTGGTGCTGACCTTCAGAGCCTTGCATGGTCAGGCTCCCTCCTACATTAGAGACTTGTTGTGTCCGTATACCTCCTCTCGGAGGCTGAGGTGTCAGGTTCAGAACCTGCTCACGGTCCCTCGTACCCGTTTCAGGACCAGAGGAGATCGCTCCTTCCTGGTGGTCGCACCTGCGCTCTGGATCGATCTTCCACTTTCCTTGCGCTTGAAAACTGAAAACCTCTTTGTTTCAGAAAGCGTTTTAATTCCACTGGATTAAGAGTTGTTTTATGACCATCATGTTTTTGTGACTGAAACTGTACTTTGTATTTCTACTCTAATTGTAGTGTAGTTTTGTGAATTTGAATTGAATTTGAATTTATTTTTATTTGATCAGGGACAATGCACAAAACAACATTAGTCTAAGAAAGACGAGATGTCATGTGCCAGGTTGTAGCAAAAATGCTAATTTCCATCTACGTGTCTGTGAAAGGTGCTACATACTTACTTAGATAACAATGTGGGAAGAACGATACGTCACCGTGGAAACTCTACAGAAGCAGGTAAAAAATACTTCAATGTCTTGGATGTCGCAAGCTGTTCTGGCTTATCTTTGGGCTTAAGGCAGGGCACATCTCGTACAGAATCCACTGCATTTAGTCCCAGGGAAGTAGCTTTCCTCAGACACTGACCAGAGGAGGCGATGTTCACTGTGGCCAGCGTCGAGGTCTGACGTAGCAGAAAAGGCTTTTGAGTGAAGCAAGAGCAGATTACCGGTTATCTCGGGGCCAACTGGATTTTTTGGACACATTGGTCAATTCTTCCATCTGGCTATAGGTTTCCAGACAGAAATACACGAAAGAAAAACTTGTGAGCAAAAATAGCAGAAAGGTAGAAGGTCCTGGGTTCGGTCCCTGGGACGTATGGGGGCCTTTCTGTATGGCGTGTTCCTGTTCTCCCGTGTCTGTGTAGGTTTCTGCGGGGTCGGCCCATTAGTCCGACGTCTCATTATTCTGAAAATGTCCCATTGAGTAGGGGTTAAAAAATAAAATTAGGTTCAGGAGAGAGTCCACGGACCTTAGGGTTAGGACCCGTGGTTGTATAATGGCTCTCTAATCCACAGCAAAACTGGGTTAGAGATGTCGGACTAATAGCACCTCTGCTCAATGGTACATTTTCTGAATAATGAGACGTCGGACAATGGGTTGTCTGATCAATGGAATGGCACTGGTTTCTGCAGGTTATTCCGGTTCCCCCTACCACTAAAAATATGTACAACAGGCCAGGATGAATGAGAGTGTAAGCACGAGTTGGGGACAATGGATGGAAAATGGAAATCTGGTGTGCATTATCGTAGTCCTGACCAAATACAAATGAATAGATTTGATGTTTTTCAATGCCATTTTAAGTCCCTGATAAAATGCATATTGTATACATATGTAAAAGAAAACTGATCACAACAGACATCTTGGAACAAAAATGTATGTAAAAATGCCCAAAAAGATAAGCAGAAACTGCAGTTGTACGTACATGTTACGGGACCATATTTCTCATATTGTGTACAGTACGGAGTTGTAAAAAAAAAAAAAAAAATGATATAATTGTACCTCTACCACTATGGAGTACTAAGAATTTTCTGGGGGTATTTTCCAAACCCGGAAGACAAGACGCTTCGATTCAGTTAACCCCTGCCCCCTCTCTCCACTCATGCAGTCTTAGAAATACAAAATATCGCTGCAAAAAGTGAAGTTACTTCACATAATGCAGTTATAAGGAGTTGACATGTGCAACACAGTTTCACAAATGGCTAACACACACGCGCTAACACACACACCTGCCCTTCCTGTTTGACGTATGACGTAAAATACGTCGTTTTCCAGGAGAGGGCGGAGCAGCTGCTCAGAGAGCAGGATTCAGGAGGATTACTTAGAACTGCGTGAATGAAGCCAAAAAACACTCTGGGGGTGTTTTTGAGAAGGAAATAGCATAACAACATGGTTAAAAGCTCCAAAGAGTCGGTTTTGCATGATATAGGACCTTTAACTTTAGCACGGTTTATTGCCCCGCGTGGAGACCGTGTGATTTTATTCCTTTCTTTCACAACAGCACAATAAACTCCCGAATGACTGTCCCCTCATAACCCACTGCCGCGTACTAACGTTTGTGATGTTTTAACCGAGTCACCGTCGGATTCAATTAGGCCAGGCCTATTCCCCGCTCGCCCTGTTGTTTTTCCCGGCCAGTCCTTATGTCAAATGAAATCACCAAATCCTCCCAGATCTGCGCGTTTGAAAAACACCCGCACGGCTCCTTTGGAAGCAGAGTGAAAACTGCTCTCATTAATAATTACGGTTTGTTGTGTCTTGGGGCTGTCTGGCTGACGCTGGTGGGCCACTGCTGGTTTCAAAAACAGTCCATATAAAAGGATTCCAAGCAAAGGAATGGAAAGCTGCCTTTCTTCACAAAGGACGGAGTCAAATGGATGGAAATGAGAAATGTATGGCTTTGGCATGAAGGTGAGGTTAAAAGAGAAAGGAGGCGTATTGGAATACTTTTTATATTTTACTTTGTCCTTGAAGTTTTGAGATGGAAGCATAGTTGGTATTTTACTTGACAGCACAGAAAGCTGGAATGAAATAACAGGGTTCCTAAATAACCGTAACAAAGCATAAAGACTGTAATATATCAGGGAAAAAGGCTAGTAGTCTCTTGCAAAATTCATTTCCCCTTGTTATTCCAACTTACCAAGCTCCACAAAACCTGTTCTTCTAAAGTTTGGTGCCAAAACTTAGCTGTATGCTTTGCTCTTTTTTCTTTTTACGTTACTTTTTATCGACCGTGTGCTGAAGTCAAATGAGGTTACACTCTTCTATGGATTTCTGTCAGACGGCGTCAGCCACAATAAACCCCGGAGTGCTTATAGATTTTATATACATTTTGTCAGACTGAAGCCAAAAAATGAGTTCTTTCCCCGACTCTGCTCTCGAGTCTTTAATCTCCCTTTGAAGCAGTGCAGAGGCTCAACATAATCTCTCCAGCCAAAACTCACTCGTACCAGCTGTATATTTCACTGTTCGGCTGGACATGTTGTAGATACTGTATGAGGTGCTTTTGACGTAATGCCAAGCTCAAGCATCCAGTGGGTTTGCCATGTTGCAAAAATGCCAGTTGCATAAGTTGGTTTGGGAAACGTTGCGCAGTGGAACATAGAATTTGTGTAAAAGCGTATGAGGTGGCAGCAGGTTTGTGGAGATTGAGAACTGGGTGACAGTGGCACAGGTGGTACAGCGTCTTCCCAGCTCCCGAAGGTTCAGGTGAACGTGGGGTTAGTGATGGTCGGAGGGGCTCATGTTGCCGATTTGCAGCCTCACTTTCATCAGTCTACCCCAGGGCAGCTGTGGCTACAATAGTCGATTGCCACCACTGAGCTTGGAATAAATAAATAAGGACTACAGCAGGTTTGCGTCGTGGAGGGAGATTTTCATCATTTCTAAAACACAAAGGGCAGAACCTCACCTTTGTAGCCCAAAGTTAAGAACCATTTTCTGCAAATGTCTTACATAGTGGACAAGAGACATGCATAAAGAAATCCATCCATCCATTTTCTTCCACTTGTCCGTTGCCGGGTCGTGGGGGCAGCTGTTGGAGTTGCCCAAATCACATTGCACCAGCCCCTATGGCTCCTCCTGCAGGTGGTGGGTCCACAGAAGGACGGCCTCACAATTCAAACTGGGCCTGTTGGTCTCTCATAAGGAGCTTCTGAACCGCTCTCTGTCTGACCCGTCACCCTACCAGGGGCACGAAGCCCCGACAACAGAGCTCCAGGATCATTCGGGTGCTCAAACCTCTCCACCACGTTAAGGTGGTGGTTCCCGGAGGGGATGTCTTACATTATATATGACATAAAAATAAAAATATACTGTCAGTATTTCTCGCATGTTTAGTGTACTTTAACAGGTATTTGATCTCCATCCATCCAGGTCGCCGAGGCAGCAGTCTCAGCAGAGATGCCCAGACTTCCCGATCCACGCACACCTCCTCCAGCTGTTCTGGGGGGACCCCGAGGCGACACCAGGCCAGCACGGAGACATAGTCCCACCAGCGTGTCCTCCGCAAAGGCCTCCTCCCAATAGGACAGACCCGGAGCACCTCACGAGGGAGGCGACCAGGAGGCATCCAGAACAGCTGTCCAAGCCACCTCAACTGGCTCCTTTTGACGTGAAGGAGCATCGACTCTACTCCGAGCTCCTGCCGGGTATCTGTGCTCCTCACCCGATCTCAGAAAAATTACACAAGTTGACAGCCAAAAAATGGTCAGGGGTTTCTCAACTGATAATGTTGGTGTTCTGAGTCCGAATATCACATGCATTTTGCTCTATCAGGTCAACTTTTTGAGATACAGCCATAGTGTTACGGATTACGTACGACTACGTTATTATGAATTCTGCTTATCAAATTTGATGGAGTAAATAAAAACTGAATGACTTTGGATACGTTGACTTTTATTTCTTGAGGAAAACGGAAAAAACGTCAAGGGTTTCTCAGCTGATGATCCGCAGAAATTTGTTTTTGACGCAAAATCGATTTTTAAAGCATTTCTGTAGCAAAAAATCCTGACCTGATTGAGCAAAACCAAGGTCATTTTCGGACTCAGAGCATCAAAATTAGTCTTTCAGCTGGAAAAACCCTGGACTATTTTCAAAAAATATTTTTTTGTTACCCAGTGTTATGTATTTGATCTCTCATTTGCATAATAATATTTCTCTAAATCATCTTGGGGGCCATAGGTTCTGTGCTGGGGGGCCGGAGTTAGCCCCCAAGCCTGACATTGCCCACCCCTGGACGACGTGTAGTGCTTTGAGAAGCTTATCAAAACATTACACATTACACATATAATAACTGGCTCATACTGAAAGACCAAAAAGGATCTTTATAGCGTCAGTGAAAGAGGACATACAGTTCCATGATATCTGATGGTCTATTCATTTTTAAAACAAGGTCAACATACTTGGACTCACTTTTGCACATGTTCCTGCATAATGTAGTTAAAAGGTAAAAGTATGTATTCATAAAATAATTTTAATTAAGAGCTGGTAATATGGATGTCTGTGGTGGACAGGAAGAGATGATATAACAGATGATATAAGAGAATCATTTGTTATCCTTCACAGATGTTCAGGAGGAATGTGACCATTATCTGTGCCTCAGCAGCTGCCCCTCCATTACCCCTCCGCACCGCTCCCTCACTTTTATTTTCTTCCTTTCCTCTTTTCTATCCACAGTAACTGCGCTGGCTCATTTCTCCTGGAGACTGTGTGCAGCTATTTGAAGTATCACTCAAACTGGAGAACAAAGGACGGGTTTTTAACACTGGGAACTTCGCCGTCTGAACAGGGCCGGGGTAATTTGTGAAGAAATGAGAATCATTTAGAAAGATGAATAGCTAAATGCCAACTGTTAGCTCATCACCTGCCATGGAGCTGTCAGCCCTTGTGCTGGAACACCATCTGTATCTTTGTAAAAAAAAAAAAAAAAGAAGACAGAAAATGAATGGTGATGGTTGGTACTGTTTAAAGATTCAAACTTGAATTTCCTTCTGCACACTTTTATTTCAAAGATTTTTGCGTTAACCTTTAACCTCAACATAGCTCCATATAAAGGCGAAATTCTAATATTCAGTGTGCCGGAATCCATATACAATGCTAGGTCCATAAGATATTGCAATATTACAAAGCCCTTACTTGTCCTGACCCGGCACTGACCTGTTTTGCAATAGTATATGACACATCCAGGGAGCCACCTGCAGCCAGCTGAGCCCCCTGGCCCATACATGAACTATTTCCCTTGGCCACAAATGGCACCAGACGCGGAGCCGAGATAATAAACGCGAGCGGATGTGGTCAATCTGTGCGGAGAAAAGGGCCAGTGTGTTGAGACGGCCGTGCCTTTTCTGTCAGGCAACAAAAAAGCAAGCGGCCGCCGAGTCCGAGGAAATATAGGGGCAAACAAAATGACAATCGGCAAGTGCACGCGGTGGACAAAGCCTGGCGGGGGGAAGAGGCGGTGAGGAGCGCCCACACCGGTCCACTCGAATCCATTATATCTGTGGCCTTGAAGACGGCACAAGGCGCTTCGTTTCGCCAGCGCCCAAGGACGTGATTATAGCTTCATTTTATATATGCCGTGGAAAATGATGTTCTGGATATCCGAGCACCTCGGAAAGAGGGGAGGGTGTCTCGGCTTTTTTTTTTGCCAGTGTTGCTTAGTGATAGTGTTGGTCAAAGCATTTGTTTCATTACTTGAGTAAAAGGGCAGACGCTTTTCATTTTGATCAAACAGCGCCGTTGTCAGGTCCGTGGCGTCGTGGTGACCTGACTTTGACGGACCTAATGTTGGATTGTGTGGACTTAAGCAATGTGGAAGACAGAAGAAAACCAGGGAGAAACTGCCAAAGTGAACAGGATTTCTCAAAACTGCATGAAAGAAGCGACGTGCTAAGCCAGGTATGTTTTCATGAAAAAAATGGTTTAAAGCTCAAAGAGGTGATGGTTTCCTCTATTGTGTGCGGAGCAGGTCTGTGTTTTTGTACAACATATACACATCAGCCTCGCCTGGATGTTCAGCAAGAGTAGACAGTAAAAAATATTGAATAAATTCTGGGACATGACGCTCGTTGGCGTGGCAAACGTGGCGGCCATCTTGTGACAGGCCGGCGAGGCTAACCCGTATAGCAACCAAAGCAAAACCAGGAGCAACAATTGTATTGATTCAAAGGCAGAATGTGAGATACACTCACTGTCTGTGATTGGTTTATTACTTGAGTCGTGTTGTTCAATAAATATTGGTCATGTAGTGTTAGAAAAATACAGAAATACTGTTTTAAAGTAGGAAACAAATGTTAAATTTTATATATTAAAACTGAATTATTTGAAGGAAAATCCATGTACAAATGTAGCTCAAGTTTATGCCTCCTATGCAACTGTAATAATCATTGAAACACTGTTTTTTTCTTGCCAGAAATGACATAAGGTCCGTCACAATTATCAAAGAGTCATGAAATAAATTGATAAAAATGACACCAAGGAAATTGGTGTTTCCCATTTGAGTACATTGCACTAGGTTAGAATAGAAGGGCCAGTCACAAGATGGCCGCCATTCGTTCCAACGTATTGCTTTGGCCATAAGTAATTAAGTGCATTGTTTGTCATTGTATAACCGTACAACGAAATTGTGTTCCGGTGTTACTCCTGGGCCGTTGCGACTGAGCGGCGCTACCATGTCCTCTTGAGTTGTGTTAAAGATCTATGTAGACAGGCGTAACATGGATGGAGAAAAAACATTCAACGTTCTAGCTGAATCTTTCCTAAATCAAGCGAAAACTATACAAACAATGAAAAATGTCTTCTTCAAATCAGACATTTTTAGTTGATCTTAATTTTTTGTGAGTAAATGTATAGAGCATTTACCCCATAACACCTCATAAAGGCTCTAACGGCTTCTTCACTCCAGTCTATAGTAGTCTATAGAGTATTTCCATGACAGGTCTGTGAACACAAAGTACAGAGATGTCAGTTTTGCTTCATGTTGGAGATATAAGATTACATTGAAAACCCTTTGGTTCAAAAGCCCTTGATGGCGAAACAAAAAACACAAGCCAAAGCAACAACAAAAAAATTATAAAGTTTTAATGTTGAAGTGGCTTTTACAACATCAAGGTCGAGAAATGTTACAAAAAGTTAGTTCTGACAGACTATAAAACCAACCCAGGCTTCTGCTCAAAAGGTGGCTCATGGAAGACATTTTAGGATTACCAGGTCTATATTCCCTCATTTCCTTTGTTTTGACATTATTTACATTTTGTACATGTTTAATCTGGCCTCACAGAAAGGGGTAACACTGTTTAAGAAATGTGAGGCTACGTTCCCGAGTGGGTAAGTCTGTAAGCCTTATCCGCACTCCGCTCTTTTAAGGATGTGGAAATGAGACTGCCACGTAATCAGCTTATCCCGGACCACTCTGCGCGTACGCAACTCTCCCTCTCTCCATCTGAGGGGTATTCATTCACCCGGGCTTTCACACAGGGACGCGAGCCATGGGCCGGGACGACAGCTGGACCGGACTCAGACTCTCCTGTAATGTGGAGGAGGAGCAGGGAGGCCGAGGCATACAAGATCGTAAACATATCGGCCTTTCTGTCACTATGGGCCTGTAAATGCCTGGTGCAAACGCAGAGGGAGAATAGATAATGTGAAGACACTTGGAGGGATGTGTGTCCTTTGCGTTTGACCTCCTCTAAACTGCTGGGGCAACCTATCAGGAGCAACGGGAACCCCTGTTCAAGACAAATCAGCTGGAGGACTAACCCCGTATTTGTGCACGTGGAATGGGTTACACACGTGAAACTTGGCACACAGTCTGATTGATCTAATCCAGCTTTATTTATATTGCGCTTTATGAACAGTCGACCCGAGTGCCATACACATAGAAATAGCCTATAGCCGGCCCTGTCGGTCGGAAACTTATTTGGACTCTTGATAACAGGGTACCTGGTTATTGGATGGACTGCCCACGATTATCGGAAAATTTGGAATGACAGCAGCTTGCAATCGGACCACACTGCTGTCCATTGAAATTAACAAGCACTTTGGAGCAGGAAGTGACCGAGTGATGGAATTACACCGGAAAGTAACGCACAACAACGATGGACTGTTATGTACGACCTGGCAGCTCACTGTGGAGACGGACAATAGTTGGACTATATATCTGTGAGGAAAAGGGATCAACTGTGAAGGGAACTGCTCTGGAGAACTGAACCAAAGCTGAGACCAAGAAAAAAAGCTAATTCATTATAAATGTATGAACTATTGCTGGAATAATTCTCTTCCTCCTGAGAGGAGGTTTGAAGCAGCTGGACCTCTTATCTCAACTACGCCGTCAACACTTCCCTTCAAGGCCAAGCCACGGCCAAGGACTGAGCTCTCTGGGTCATATTTTGCACAACACTGTTTTCAGACTGTGAATAACCGCACACACATAACCCCTCCCTAACCACGCCCCCGTCGTTTCTTCAGCCCCGCCCCCCTGGTAAATGGCCAGTCATCGTGTATTTCCCATGTCCTGATGTTTCTATATATGTGCTTTGCCTTAACCTAACCTGATTGTAATTTCGCATATCTTCTTTTGTAAGGCGCATTGAGTTGCCTTGTGTACGAAATGCGCGGTATAAATAAAGTTGCCTTGCCTTGCCTTACAGACCCAAATCATAGACAGACACATCAGGTTGAGCAAAAAGACAAGACAGCGATGGGCAGAGCTGGTGCTACTGCCAGCGCCGAGCTAGCTGGGCCATGAAACGTATAAAAAATAATGAATAGTATTAGACACATTATACGCTGAAGTGGCCTAAGCCATGAATGTCACCACACTTAGGAAACGTACCAGTTAGACTTGGGGTCTCGAGCTCATTTGGAGCAAACCCAGTGTTGTTCGGGGGCAGCAACAGACTTATCCTTTTTTAATATACGTTAAAATAGACTGTACATTACCTATCTGCACATTTTTAAGCTTCCAGAGGTTTCCAATCGGTTTCCAATGTGATTCTAAATGTGAAATTACAGACTTTTTTTTTTTTCATTAATCTCATTTTGGTTCGGGCAAATCGGTTCAATGAATGATCTTTCAGGAGTCAGGTCCAGTTTCTGTCAGTTAGCCTATTTAGAAAGAAAAGAAACGCCCAACCAGGGAGTTGAAAAGGAGCACGAGCAATAAGCATCAACTACAAACTTGTTTTGCACTGTGTCAATTTTGCAATTACCCTGTCAAACAAATGAATGTGTCTGAATGCCGTTATACAGACTCTGGTGTGCCTGAGATCAGCTCAGTGAGATTCACCTCAATACTGTGGAATCATTGCCCTTACGCCTTTTTGGGACCTACAGCAAGAGGATCGATGGTGCTTATATTTTTACTGTCAATGTTGCTGTAATTACTTGCAGAATTTTTTTTTTCATTTATGGATCGCGTGTCCTTACGATGAAATGAATTAACATGATGATGTGGCTCTGAGAGAGAGATGGAGAGAAAAGGCCACAGTCTTCAACTCCTCACTTTACTGTTGTGACTTGACGCTTTTAAACACTAATTAGGATATGTTCGCTTTGCAGTGTGGTAAGGGTAAAGTTTCTCCCTTGAGCTCTGACAGTCTCCCACCTCTCTCTCAGTCCACAGCCTTTAGTCCGTTTTGCATCTCTTTGCCCTGTCTGATGTTGCCATTATGCTAGTCTATGGAGAGAACAGCGGCATTAAAGCATGGACATGTAGTTCCAACGTGTTTAATGCAATTTACCGCCGGGCCGCTTATAATGTAAATAATAAATCCTCTCGCGGGCCACCAAAAGTCACCTCGCATTTGGACGCCTGAGTTAGAGCCATGTGCTGCACTAGGGGAAGACGCTATAGGGGAGACACATCCACAGGACCACCACGGAGCCAGAGCAACATTAGTATGGGGAAACGCTCTCATCAGGGCACCGAGTAATTAATGCGTGGCTCATCCTGAAATAAAGTTCATTGTAAAAAAAGTCATCGTGATCTCCCGGTCACAATCGCGCTCTTGCAAAACCTCTGTTTACAAGAGGTGAAAAAATACGTTTGTTTTCTTCTCACCGAGAGTTTGCAGTATTGTAGTTACAATTTACAAAAAGCTCCCCGACTTCCTCACACCGTTCTCTGCTCGGTGCAAAGGCTGCACTCTCAGAGATTTATTCTTGGCTCTGACAACCTTTCTGACATGACTTTTTAATGAATCCAACATTAGAGATACACGGTTTTCTCCTTAAGCTTAACACCGCAACACTTCACTGAAGACATACCTCTCGACTGTTTTTCCATTTGTCTGTGAGCACAAGAACACCTCACTGCACCAGTGACGATGAGTCGTATATTTTAAACGTCCTGCTTGTGACAAAAACCAACAGAGTAAAAATAGACAAACAACACCATATGGAGCAGCTCAAAATGTCACCGCGTTATGTTACAGCAGTCACCCGAAGCTATACCTACAGTATCTTTTAATTACATGACTTTAATGACCCGGTAAAAATGGGCCCAACGAAGCCATGAATCTACACATTCGATCCGTCCTCATTATAAAGCGTCTGCATGTGTCAAAGCACGTGTGGCACAGGGTGATTAGGACTCTGAAATAAATATGTGAGCGCTTTTTCATTTGATTCATGAGCCCTCCGCGCTCCGCCATGCGCTCAATAACATCCTATTTCTGTTATGAAAGCACAGTATGTTTTTATTTGTATGAAAACACCCTATAGATATCTTAAGCCGGAGCACCCGCCGACATCTACTGCACAGAAAACTATTATCTCTCCGGCACTCGTCGAATGCATCTCATAATGGAAATGCTTTGGTTCATCTTTAACGGCAAAAGGCAAGAAAAACATCTCTGCCGCAGACTTGATTCAGAACTATGCTCTTCATAAGATTCTTTATTTAATGTTTGGATTCGTTCATTAAAATTCCTAATGGCTAGAACGTCAACTCGAGAGTATCTATACCAAAGAGAGGCAGATTAATTTTTGAGTGGATCGCTCAAAATCTTGGTGCTATTTGAAGTTTGATTTAGCTTCAACACTTATCTGATGAGCACAGACGTGAATTCATGATGTTAGTGACTGTCCACCAGTAACTCACTGCCGCTTTGGAATCTTGAGCTATTTATTTATTTGGACCAGACGCCGCGACTAACACAGGAAGTCATGTGACGCTCGTCTGCATTTATCCCATTGTAATAACTGCATTAACTACTGCAGCCACAGCTGCCTTGGGGTAGATAGACAGAAACGAGGCATAGGCAAGTTGGGTGAAGTGCGAAGACTAAATGATTCATGCGCCTGAGCCGGGATTCGAACTATACACGTTCCCACCATGAGCCGCTTTAACCCTGTGGTGGCACAGTGCTCTCACCTCACAGCAAGAAGGTCATAGGTTATAGATCGAGGCTGTGCAAAGGAGAACATGTACAATAGGGTCTCCTCATGGACCAGGACCACCCTAAAATGAGAGTCTGAACCTCAGTGAGTCTTTCCTAATGAAACAATGAACAAATAAAGAAAGCTCTTGCCTAAGTTGCCTTCATCCGCCTGCTAACATTAGACCTAACCTTGATTTGAATATTATTCTTCCTCTGCCAGAAACTCTGAACAAATCAAAGGAATCTAGATACAGTACATACAGTTGTTCTTAGCACTGCACATTTTCAACGTGTTCCTTCCTTGGTAACAGCAAAAGAGGAATTTCCTGTTAAACTCAGACAAGAGCGCCTCGAGTACGGGCCCCGGCGGTTTGGTTGATTGGCCGTAATTCAAAACCGTGAGCTTTATTAGTAGGGAGCGCAGACGAGACGAGCAGCAATGTTTTTTTCGGATGATGCCGCGCCCACGTCTGTCTGCGTCTCCAGGCGAGACAAAGAAAGGTTTATGCTCCTGGGGCCACTCCAGTGACAATAACCACGCAACAGGTTTGATACTGTAAACTCTACACCGCAGAGGGGAAGCACAGGGGCAGGCGGGGCTTAGGCTCCCTCAGTCAAAGAGTGTTATACATGTTTTTTGTTTTGGTGTCGGGATAAGTTGCTGAGTATATTATTGTTCTTTAAACATTCAAAAATCTGTTCAGTGTCTAGGTTTAAACGTGATGATTCATTCTGGCGTGGTTGAAATTATGATTATGTTGCATTGTTCTTTATAAAGATAAAGACCTGAAACCCCATTCCTGTGTTCATAAAGAGAAAAGTCAACTACACGGCCTTTAATTGATTTACTTTAATACATAATGTACAGAAAACCCACTCATATTCTCTCTGGCTACTGTTCTGTAAATCTATTAGCAACAACAGAAACTGGAGAAAGTGCAGAGATTGTTTTTGAAATATGCGCGGCCTGTTTTCTTTACTGCAGCGGTGCGCTCTCTCCACGCCGGGGTTAGCGCAGCTTGTTATGAGCGGGGCGAAGGCCAGTTTGCTCAGTTGCATAAACACAAAACATTGATTTACATTTGTACTATTTAAACAGCGTGATGTGAAGCCAAACCCCTATGCCCCCGACTCCTCTGTGCAGCAGGTATGAAAAATGATCCATTTGATTTATGTAGCACATTTAAACAATTACGTTTCCAAAGTGCAATCACTATAACAAAGGTTTCTCAGTTTAAATAAGTAAGTGCTTTATTTGACAATTGACTCATGTGCATAACTTCAATTCATAACAACGCCGCCCAGGAAGTGACTTCCTGTTTCGATCCAGCACGCCAAAATAAAAGCACCATCTTATTCATTAGTTCAGCAGTTCATTAGTTCAACTTTCTTTCTGCCTTGCTATTAACAGACAAAACACTTAAAATGTGTGTATTTGATTATATTCTTGTAAGGGTGCAAGTACCTGCTGAACTAATCCATGAGACGAGCTGCGTGCTTTTATTTTGGCGTGCTGAATCGAAACAGGAAGTCACTTCTTGGGTGCCTGCGTTGTTATGATTTGAAGTCATGCACACAGTCCTCGGAAACAGTGCATCGCCTCCTGGGTGTGTCCCTGTTTCGGAGCGTTGTGTCCCGCACCCCTCCACCTCCTGCTTCTTCTTCCTCCTGCGCAGCTCCTTCCCCAACAGTCTTTCCCCATCTTCTCCTCGTCTGATTTTGTTAGAGCGAAAGAAATAGTTTGCCTTTACATTTAAAATAACATTCAAGTGTCTAGACTCGGTAACCCCGGACAGTTATTTTGCCCCATTACCCAATGTGCGCCCTTCACTTAGTCTCTGAACAGGCTCCCATGTCGTCACACCGTGTAAAAAGCTAATTCGGTGCTAATGGCCTCTGTCTGTTTTTATAAGCGCTCCACGGCACCCGGCGCAACTTTACAAGGGAGTGGTTTTCTCTAAGTGGCTCTTTTTTTGCTTGAATTGCAATTTTCTCCGGGGGAAGGCTATAGTTAGCTGGGTGTGGGGGGCATGGAGCGGCAGGTTTGGAACGCGGCGATACGGCACAAAGGGTGGAGCGTGGGACCAAACCAAACTACTTTAAGACGCGCTGTCATATGCGACTGCCGGAGAACGTTTACGTGCGTTAAATAAAGAAGTGGCGGCCTGAAATAGACATGACCTCAGAGCCAAAATGGATGACACTGGACAATTCAGAATCAGGGGAAAAGGGTTTTACTGCAAGAGCATTTTGGAGCAAGTGTTTCTTGGCTGGAGAATGTACTTTTTTTTTGTGTGTGCTTTTAACCTAGGGTGACCAGACGTCCCAGTTTACCCGGGACAGTCCCAGTTTTGAGTCCTCTGTCCCATGTCCCCACACATTCTTCCAAAACCATTAATTTGTCCCAGTTTTTCACAAGATCTGTCCCAAGTGTCCCAGTTTTTGGCCAATATGATCCACAAAGTAACAAACTTAGCTTGAAAATCCATGTTTTTGGGCCATGCAAAAGTCCGTTACCAAGTAGTAACCAATAAAAAATATCAAGTCTATCATGTTAATGCTGATTGGTGCATGGTGTAAGATATTAACTAGCAGATTTACCATTTAGTGTGAGGGAATAAATGGCCCAGTTTTTTAGTCAGAAAATCTGGTCACCCTATTTTAACCATATGTTAAAACCAACCTTGTAATCCTCATCACAAGCCTGCCTGGAGTGTTTTGTTCTTGTGCACTCAGCGAGTCAGTGGCCTGAGTGGTCCAGGAAACCGCTCTGTGCCGTCAGGACTGAACACTTTCGCCAAACGCTCCTGCGCAGATTAGCATGTTTGTCAGTAGCTGTCAATGACCCAAGTTTCATTTCCTTTTCCCCGGAGCAGCAACGCGCCCTCTGCCATTTCGTATTATTACATTTAACAACATCTTAAAAGGAACAGGCCACCGTTTTTACACACCGAGATCATGTTCTTACCCGAGCTTAGACGGGTTGACGCGTAACTGTCTGGTCTCACAAATAGACCAAAGACGTCGTTAGCATTTAGCCTCTCCCCAGCATATTCCTATAGCTCCACCACGCTGTTCCACGTTTTCCCTGTTTAAATACAGCTATGTGAGCCTTTACACGATCCAAGTCTAGTTACACAAAATTAAACATGTCAATTTTCTAAGCGGATAAAAAGGGGCACTATATTATAAGTAAGGGATCATAGAAGTTCTATACATTATCCCGCTTATTATACGGCTATTTGCCAACTGTACACACACAAATAAACGTCATACACTTTTATGAAGGCAGAAAGGTTTATTTAATGATTTCCGCGGCAAATAGTTCCCAAAGGTTTGTGCGTTGCTTGGCAATGTTTGTTGATTCCAGGCAGTGTGGCTAGGCTAGTAGCAGCACGGCTAGCTACTTATTGCTAGCCTAGCTACTTAGTTTAAGGTGCAGTTAGAGAGGAGGAATGGTGGTGGATCTCTGGGTAAGTCGGACTCCCGTTAACTTCACGAGCGATTCCCCCAACTTCTCTCGCAGGGACGGGGACAGAGATTACTACTGACTACTACTTGCGGAGTGATATGAAAGACCTGTATTACAAGCACGAACTCCGTTGCCATTGGCAGCGGTCATTATCTTTTTCAGAGGTCCTCTATCAGAAAATAATGACCGGTAGAACGTTGGGAAATCACATTCAAGTCAATGGAGCGTTCTACTTGCATTGTGAAGGGCCGTATAATAAGGCGTAATAACACCTTAGGAGCACTTCGACTTTACTGTGCGGACGTCAAAGTGCTCCTGTATTATTACGCCTTACAATATAGGCTTAGAAAATCGACATGTTTAATCGTCTTTGGTCTTTTTGCGTGACTGAGGGTACGCATCAACTCGTCTAAGCTCAGGTAAGAACATTACCTCAGTATGGAAAAACGGTGGCCTGTTCCTTTAAGGCCTAGGGGTATTTTCGAGACACACATTCCTTTAGGTCAGTGGTTCCCAACCTTGTTCATCCCACGTGCCCCTTGAGGCTTTAATTTATGCTCCGAGTACCCCCTAACTTGAGGATCCTGCGTAACCAAGGAGTCAAGTCAAGAGGCTTTTAGATTAGGGTAACGCCACGCAGGAGAACGTTTGCTCGGTTGAGGCGGGGGGTTAAACATTTTCTGCAGTTTTTTTACCAGAATTTGCACTCTCGTCCTTTGGTTCTCCTCCTTGAAACGGACAAAGACGTTGCGACGGAGGCAATTAGGAGACGGTCTAATTGTGCTCAGTAAAGAACGAGCCGCGTTCGAGTGCACTCGCGTGGTGAAAAGGAATTCAGCTCGTTCACGATAAGCAAATAATGGAAACTCAAGGCTCAGAGACATCTCAGTTCATCAGAGTAATACCAGGACCATTATACAACCTCCAAAGAACATGAGAAAATGGTTTGCCTATAAAAGAAGGCAAAACAAGCGAGTAAAGGCTCCGTGAGTAACAAACAGCGAGTAAAGGCCACAGTCAACAGGAAGGGCATCCTGCTTTCAAATCCAAAGGGCAAAACACATCATCTGTCAGTCATTTTTTTTTTTTTTCACTGTGTCATCCAAGGTCTCGTCATTTACATCCCTGTATCTCTGTGACGGCTGAAATTCCTCACAACTTATTTCCGTTTTATCCGGTGCATGAAGGAACTGTGGATTGTGCCTTGATTTTTTTGCAGCAGCAAAGGGAGCAGCGCACGGGGAGAGGCGAGCGGGGAGGCCCGAGCATTAGAAGATTATCTGATGCTGCCGCGAAATGAAAGAAAAAATATATTCATATTTTGGGGCGCGATGGCGGGATAAGACTGTTCATGTCGCCGACGCCCACGCGCTCCCGCACTATAAATGGGATTTACAGCCACTGGCCACGGTTACAATAGGAGAGCGCCGATGCTCGGAATAGACCCATGTGATTTCATGATGGGTCGGGTTCACTTTTAAGAATTTGACGGTTAATTATTGTTGACCCTTATCCTTCAGAAACTCTCCTTATTAATTTTATGACTTAATATCCTTTCGCTTGGCAATAAAGACACCTGTGTGATGGATGTGACAAGCTCGTGTTGCTATTGTAAGAATATCATTTGACCTGAGTTCATTTGTGAGGGGAAGTTGTTGAGCTTTCGATACCTCTGTCATTTCTTCATGTCAGCGTGAAAGAAAAAGGTGTTGTGTACTTTAGTCCAACGTCTCTCCATACTAACGAAACGATTTTTTTCTTCATTTTTCAAACCACAAGATTTACTGAAACTGAAATTAGAATAGTGCATTCACTTCTGTCATTCAACTTAAACTGTGAAACTAATATATGATAGACACATTACATGCAAAGTGAGATATGTAGAGCCTTTATTTGATATTATTTTGATGATTATGGCTCAGCTTCTGAAAACCTCAAATAAAAAATCTCATAAAATTAGAATATTTCGAAAATGAACTGTAAGCCATAATCATCAAATTAAAACAAAACAAAAGCTTTGCATGTAATGAGTCTGTATCATATATTAGCGTCACATTTTAAGTTGAATCACAGGAGTGAATGCACTGTTTAACGATATTCACAAATAGTTTCACTTGTATATCGTGAATACACAGACCAAATCCTCAGAAAAATACATAAATAAATCCGGCAATATGCGTAAAATTCTAGTTTGGATATTTCTTAAATATTCACTTGTTAATAATAATAATGGTTTACACTCGTATTGCGTTTTACAAGCCTGTATTACCGAGTTTCTCAAAGCGCCACACTGTAGTCAATATTCTGTCACTCCACACGTAGTGGTGGTAAGATACTATTGCAGCCACAGCCATCAGATGATACCCTCGTGGGTACCGTCTGATGGCTACCAGATTACTAGAGTAATAACGTCCTCTTGTTTACATGTACTGAAGCAATGGGGGTGTGTGGCTATCGGATGTTGCCCTCGCAGGTAACATCTGATGGCTGCTACACTGTAATATGTGTTTTATGTGTTGTATAGACTTTGGATCGATCTACGTTCCCACCCTCACCTATGGTCATGAGATTTGGGTAATGACCGAAAGGACAAGATCGCGAATACAAGTGGCCGAAATGAGTTTCCTTCGCAGGGTGGCTGGGCGCACTCTTCGAGATCGGGTGAGGAGCTCAGTTACCCGGGAGGAGCTCAGAGTAGAGTCGCTACTCCTCCACGTCGAAAGGAGCCAGCTGAGGTAGCTAGGGCATCTGTTCCGGATGCCTCCTGGTCGCCTCCCTCGGGAGGTGTTCCAGGCATGTCCCACTGGGAGGAGGCCTCGTGGAAGGCCCAGGACACGCTGGTGGGACTATGTCTCCGAGCTGGCCTGGTGTCGCCTCGGGGTCCCCCCAGAACAGCTGGAGGAGGTGTGCGTGGATCGGGAAGTCTGGGCATCTCTGCTGAGACTGCTGCCCCGCGACCCGGCCCCGGATGAAGCGGAAGAAAATGGATGGATGGATGGATGGATAGACTTTGGAAAAAACTGTTGCACTCTATAATTCTGCACTTTATGACTTGTAACTTGCCCTTTGCATTTGCACTTGTAGTTGTAAATTGCCTTTTGTTATGTAATTTTAATTGTGCAGGACTACAGATGGGAATTAGCATAGTGCTAAATCTGGTGCAGCCATATTTTTTATGTAACTGATAACGGCACACTGTCCTTTCAATAAACTAAACAGAACAGAAAAGCCCCCTCCCGCTGGGGATCAAACCCATCTGGAACTGTAACATCAAATTCTCCAACATGAAAGCCCCTTACAGAGGAACCTTTGAATGCTCAAACGCACTGCGCAATATCGCCAACATGAAGAAGCGACAATCTGCGCATCCATCTTACTCCTTTATATGAAATGTGTCATTGCAAGCAGCTGCCTCTCATCAGAGCGAAGAGGAAACTCACTCAGTCAGACACGAGATGTGGAGATGTGCTCCATCCGCAGCCACCGCGGATTATCTGCCGCCGCTACCTCATGTGAGCGGCGAAAACAGTTATTTCTGCGGATGTTTTTCGAGGTGAAAAGTGCAACACGAAGCGATAAGTCGAAACAACAATCAGCGGAGAGCCTTTCCCGTGGTTTTGTTTGTGCCTTTATTTACCGAGCACTGCATTTTTATCACTCTCTTCAACACAGGGAATCTCAGCCAGCCGGCGTTCGGGCCAAAGAACGGACCATTACCTTCTGAAGAGCTCTCGCCTTATGAGCGTTATTATGGAAACGCACCACCGACCCGATGGGGAAACCGTTTTTTCAGATTTGTGCCACAAAAAACATATTATTTCAAGAGCATTAAGGAAATGTAATCGCAGAATTAACTTTTTTAGAGCTGTTGTTAAAACGATATCTGCAAACATTCTTAGTGTTTAAATGTTTCTTGCTTGTATACATTTCTCCTTCAGTTTCCCCCGAGCTCTATACCATACTATACAACGAAATAACAAGCTGCAACCTCTCTGATACGCACTACGTACACTGAGCCAACATTTTTAAATTTAACTTGATTGGAGAATTGTAATCATGTGCAGATGTCCACAGATAAGGGTGGGAGTCCATCCATCCATCCATTTTCTTCCACTTGTTCTTCCACTGTTGGAGCTGCCCAGGTAACATCGCACCAGCCCCTATAGCGCCCCCTGCAGGTGGTGGGTCCACAGAAGGACGGCCTCATGGTTCTAACCGGGCCTGTTGGTCTCTCATAAGAGGCAAGGCAAGGCAAGTTTATTTGTAGAGCACAATTCATATACAAGGCAATTCAAAGTGCTTTCACAGTTGCATAAAATTACAAGAAAACAGATCAAATCAATCATTAAAACATCAACATAAAAATGTATCAATTACAGTAAAAGGCAAGAGTGCAGATAAAATACTTTCAGTTTTCATATGCTCGGGTAAAAAGAGCTGTTTTCAGCCTGGATTTGAATATTGTCAGAGTTGAGGCCTGTCTCACATCCTCATGAAGACTGTTCCAGATTTTAGCTGCATGAAACTGAAACGCAGCCTCACCGTGTTTAGTCCTGACTCTGGGAACCACCAGGAGACCCCTCCCTGAAGTTCTCAGGGCCCGAGATGGTTCATACGGCTCTAACATGTCAGAGATGGACTTTGGTGCTAAACCATGAAAAGACTTGTACACGAGCAGAGCTGTTTTAAATTCTATTCTCTGAGTGACAGGAAGCCAGTGCAGAGACCGGAGCACTGGACTAATATGGTCGTATTTCCTGGTTCTTGTCAGGACTCGAGCAGCGAGAGGCTTCTGAACCGCTCTTTGTCTGACTTACCTAGGTCACCTAGGACCTGTTTGCCCTGGGAGACCCTACCAGGGGCACCAAGCCCCCGACAACAGAGCCCCCAGGATCCTTCGGGCGCTCAAACCCCCTCCACCACGATAAGGTGGCGGTTCCAGGAGGGGAAGGGTTGGGGTGAAAGACATTATAGCCTTTTACACTTCTTACTTGTCTCACTGAAACATGTGACTGTCATTGTCAATGGTAACAGGCATGAAACTCTACTTCAGCAGTTAGCTTGGGTTGGATTATTTCAAGTTCCGCTGACATTTCTTTATGTTATCCTGATGGCCCTTTTTGTCTTACACTCCCATAAACCAGTGCTTTATCTTCTCTGTTTGAGCTCCCGTCTCCTTGTACAAACAGAAGTGAGGCTATTGTTAAGCACTTCACACAACTTCACGCGCCCGGACCAACCTTTGTGCGGCCGGCAGACCCATAAATCTCTCTGAAATTACCCCCCCCCCAAGTATCACAACACTCACGCTTTGAGAGATCCTCGGACAAAATGAGGGCATCTGTCTTGGTCATGAAGTGCAAGCCCTTTTCCAAAGCAACACGACGCATTGTCCCCCCCCCCCAAAGCTAATGTATGTTTTAACACCTGGCTCTCACGGCCTGTGTAACGTTCTCCTCTCCGTCTGTGGGGCTTTGTCTTCGCCCAGTCACCGTGAAGTGAAACTTGGAAGGCAAAGCTATACGTGCCTGTACATGTGAGCCCAATGTTATGGAACCGCTGAGAGGAGGCACGGCACTTTCACGGCAGCGGTTTTACGGCTGTAGATTTAAGGGGGCCACAACAGATTCGGTTTATCAGAGATTATGAATTATTGTTAGATTTTCTGGATGAAATGCGTGCGTAACAATGGAGATCGAGAGATGGTTCCGTCAGCATTGGAAAGCCATAGAAATCACAGCAATGCCTTTAGCTGTCTGAGCCTGTTCCTACAAATGCGCACATTTTGTTAGCCGTCGAATCCCGGACCCAAAGTTCCATCTCCATTCAAATGAGTAGGGAAGCCAGGTGCAATACTAACATATAGGGAGGCGTGTTTTGTCCTTTTAATGGCATCTATATCATTTCTGTGATTCCTTTATCGTTATAAGATGATGTTTAGTGGCCATTGGATGTGTATCCGACCCCACAAAAATGCAAAAACTTTTGTTAAAAAAGGTAAATCTCATAAGGTTTACTCTGTACATTCATTCATGATTTCTAACGGGGCTTTGACCTCAAATGTGGTCGATGGGTTGACAACATCGTTCATAATTTGCGATCTTTAGTGGCTAATGCCAGTGGCTATAGGAAAAATACACTGAGCCCACTGACAAACGCTGGAAGGTGTCCCGGACTAGCCGACTTACTGCATACATTAGGAAATTGTGAAAACATACCAGAAACATCCTAGAGCATCCTATAGAGGCTGCCGTGATGGAAAGTGAAGGCAAATTCGCAATCAACTTAGATGGGAATGAGCCCATGTCTACAATGTCTACAGTGTGGCATGTTAACATGCACTGTCCCAACCAAATAAACTAATAAATACACTTTTTTGTTTGCATACAAAGTTATATAATTTACATTTAAGATGGTTTGATGTATGCAATTTAGTTCTCTTGCTGTAGGCATTTTATTATTATTTCTTAGGTTACAGGACGTAGCCTATATACAAAGTACAAAGATAACTGGTTATGGATAGGCTTTTGTGGATTGAAATGGTAAAAGTTCAGAATCTTGGGTTCTTCAATCAATCAATGGTTTTGTATAGCCCAATATCACAACAGGAGTTTCTTCATAGGGCTGCACTGAACATTAAGGCAATAAAACAGAGCAGTAAATAAGACAATGTAAAGTTCAGGCGAATCAAGTATCCAGCCAAACATAAAGTCCAAATAAGCGTCAGCAGTGGGTGGCGACGTCCTCAGACTCTCCAGCACGGCAAAAAATTCAAAAACCCGGTGGGAGAAACGAGAAACCTTGGGGAGAACCACAGAAGCAGAGATCCACTCCCATGGACGGACAGGCTATAGAGACCCAGGGCCGATGGAGTCCCGAGATAATTTGTAATTCACGATATACTTTATACTGAAAACCAAAAGCAAACTTGTCGTCGATCTAATTATAAAGGCTTTAGATGCCTGGCGGGCTTGTTGTGAAAGTTAGAAATAGGTTTGGAACACAATTAACCATTTTAAAGCTGTTCACTCCCTCTTTGACAGTTTGTAAACAAAATAAATCAGGGATCTGGCCTTTCAGATAGGAGGTGGAGACATGGGATTCAAGTGGTTATATGCAGCAGTCTTTCGTGTGCCATTGCTGTTCATCCAATTAGACAGATGGCACTGTCGAAAAAAAAAAAAAAAACTGCTGTAAAACTCCAGCTGCGAAAGCGCCGCGCCTTCGATCTACAGTTTCACCCTACAACAAGTGAGTGCTGTCCAAACATGTGGCGCGATGAGGTTGTTTTTCATCACTCGAGTCGCGCGCTGTGACGTCTGGTTCACTGGTGGTCCGTGGCTCTGCTGACAGGTACATTAGCGTCCGCATGCTCGCTCCAGGCAGCGAAAATAAACAAGGAACAGTTCAATCACCCGCTCCTTTGTGCTGGGCTTTGCACTAATGGTGAGGCACGGCGCACATGCGGTGCTTTTGTCGTTAGGAGTCAACATTGCGGGCATTTTTTGGCTGAGGAAAGCATATTTTCTTTGATATGCGAGCAAGCTGATTTGTTAGGAATGTATGCAGACCAGAAAATCAAACATTATGCAACATGACACGCTACAGAAAACTGCTGTGCGTTTGTGCATGCAAACTTTAAGGCTTAATCATATTTTTGGTGACTTAAATGACTCAATTTTATGAGCCAGGAGCTTCTCTCTCACTCGGGAGCTCTTCCCTTCATGCTCTGGTAGGTTTGCGTGTTGCTGGTTGGGGATCCTTCTGCTGTTCGTAGCAGCAGGAGAGAGCGAGAGGAGCCACGGTCAGCTGGGGCTCTGTGTCTGCGAGGTTTCATCTTCCAGCGATGCACACAAACAGGATAAAGCAAAAAAATAAAAAATAATAGAAGTATTTGTATGAGCAGGTCTGATGACTTCTGGAGGCGCAAAGGCCTCTGAATATGCGTGTTGGCAGCATCATGGGGGGGAATAAATGCGTGTTTAACTACCCTAAGAAGCTTTTTTTTTAAACCCAATCAACGTTTTTAACCTTGATTGATATTGAGATTTCCATTGAGATTACAAACTGTGTTTTTGCTCATTAATATATTACAGTTTAAAGTCCAAGTGCTGGGTAATCGGGAGAGTCAGGACGTTTCCCGGTGGGCCGCGATACTATTTTGCCACCAATTGTGCTGCTGTTTTAGACATAACTAAAGTTACACAAATGTTTGCGTCATGTAAATCGGTCAAATAATGACTGAGGTGTTGAAAGAACTTTCGCATTGCTCTTTGCATTCATTGCGCTGAACTGACTCAGAGCATTGGTGCTAAGTTGAACATCCCTGCGAGTTAGTTTAAGTTGGTGCAGTCCAGCGGAGCGAGAACACAGACGTGTCTGCGTGAGCAAAGAAGTGGACAGAAAAAAGGCAGAGGCAAAATGGTAAACGGACTCAACTTATGTAGCGCTTTTCCACCTACTATAGGCACTCAAAGCGCTTTACAGCAAGGAACCGCTCACCCGTCAACACTCACACTGGAGGCAATGTGGGTGAAGTGTCTTGCCCAAGGACACAACGACAGTGTGTGCACCTTCAGGAGGCGGGATTCGAACCCCCAACCTTCCGGTCATGAGATGACCCGTTCTACCATTCTTGAAGAAAGAAAGAAAGAAAGAAAGAAAGAAGAGCTAGAGTCCCAGCCTCTGTTATGTGCAACTTCTACAGAGGGACTATAGAGAGCATCCTGACCAGCTCCATCACTGTGTGGTTCTTCTACAGAGGGACTATAGAGAGCATCCTGACCAGCTTCATCACTGTGTGGCTCTTCTACAGAGGGACTATAGAGAGCATCCTGACCAGCTCCATCACTGTGTGGCTCGGCACCAGCACTGCCTCCTGCCGAAGGAGCCTCCAGCGCATCGTGAGAGCAGCGGAGAAGATCTGTGGAGCTCCTCTCCCCTCCATTAAGGACATGTACTCCACCCGTCTCACCCGCAAAGCCGTCAGAATCACCAGGGACCCTACGCACCCATCACACAGTCTCTTCAAGGTAATGCCTTCAGGGAGGAGACTGCGGAATCTACAGGCCAGGTCGAGTCGACTTAAAAACAGTTTCGTACACAAGGCCATCAGGAAGCTGAACTCCCTGCCCTCCCTTCCAACCCTCTTCCCCCACCCTCCGCTCCACAATCAAGGATGAGAGAAATCAAATTTCAAATCATTCACATGGTTTGACAAGTAAAAAATCTTGAATCTAGAAAGAAAGAAAGAAAGAAAGGAAAGAAGGAAGTGACCGATGTATACAAAGTGCATAAATAATATATTTTTCATTTGCATAAGTCAAAACTGACTGTCGAGATGTGTCAGACCCAGATTATGTGTTCAGCGGCCCATGTTAAAAGAGAAGGAACCGAACCTACGACCTTCAGAGCTGGCACTATATGAGGTGAGCTACAAGTCTGGAGATGCGTGGCCGAAATGATGTCCCAGCACACCCCTGGTATAGTCTCTCTATCATTACCATTGCAAGATAGCGTCAATTCCTTGGCCTGTGCCAGCTGTACGTCTATCCAAAGATAATAAAGATAATAACATCATATTCACAGATGTATTTGCAACTGCCTCTCGTCTCGTCATCTAGATCGTTGATTTTAGGTCAGCACTCAGAGACACTTCGACACTTCCTTGTCAAATTCCAATGAGACATCGCGCACAAAGTTAAAAATTAAATTCATACTTAATGCAGTACAGTAATACATTTCTAGGTTAATGCGATCTTTAAAGCCTTCCTGCCTCTGAGGCGTATGCCGTCCATGAAACCCAAGCGGTACAATGCATTTTTCAACACACTGGCGTTCTCATCGGTTGACGGGTCCACGTCGTCCCAACACCTCACTTGATAAACCCGTCGTTCAGAAGGATTCCTGTCTTAAAAAAAAAAAAGGAAACGGCCGTGTGAAACATTTATAGGTTTAATAATCAAAAGATGTCGAGGCGCCGTGACGGGACCACGTCTGAAAATCCTTCGACGAGGAGTCAGACGAGACGAGCGGAGAAATAATGCCCTAAGTGGACTCACTGAGCTGAAGACAGAGGTGTCGGAAAACTTTACAACAATGGGGAGCCATGCTAGCACAGTGGGTTCTTACTGTATGTTATCCCTTTGTGTTATTATGTTAAGGTCTCATATTGAAATGTTCAAATTATTATTATCTTTTATTATTGATATCAGAGTCGTTCCCAAAGTGGGGTCGGGACTCCCTGGGAGGTTGCAAGACACTGAAGTGGGGGTCGTGAGATGATTTTTTTTTTTTACATTTCTGGACATTGATATCCATGTATTTTTGATGGGAAACTGAATTTTTTTGTGAAATTAATCAAAAGAAAATCAAAATAGAGTATCGGAACTCTCATCATTATTTTAAATGTTTTGCACCTTAATCTCTTAACCCCCACCGGAGTGGAACACATTTTCTGCAGTCTGGCTTTACCCAAATCTAAAATCTTCTTGAGAAAAGCGTCAAAATAGCTTTCTCCACTTTCATGTTTGATCCAATAGCTGAAATCAGGACTCACGACTGTCAGGAACGCTTGCCCTGCAGTTGCATCATCTTGTTGATTTAAAACGATGTTCCATTATTTCTAAGTTATGAATATTTTTGATATTTCCCTAATTTACAGTGCCATGCGAAAGTATTCGGCCCCCTTGAACTTTTCGACCTTTTGCCACATTTCAGGCTTCAAACATAAAGATATAAAACTGTATTTTTTTGTGAAGAACCAGCAAGTGGGACACAATCATGAAGTGAAACGAAATTTATTGGATATTTCAAACATTTTTAACAATAAAAAAACTGAAAAATTGGGCGTGCAAAATTATTCAGCCCCCTTAAGTTAATACTTTGTAGCTCCACCTTTTGCTGCGATTACTGCTGTAAGTCGCTTGGGGTTTGTCTCTATCGGTTTTGCACATTCCAAATCCGGCTTTAAACTTCTCCACAACAGTATCTCGGACCTGCCTGGTGTGTTCCTTGTTCTTCGTGATGCTCTCTGCGCTTTAAACTGACCTCTGAGACTATCACAGAGCAGGTGCATTTATACGGAGACTTGTTTACACACGGGATTATATTTATCATCATTAGTCATTTAGGTCAACATTGGATCATTCAGAGATCCTCACTGAACTTCTGGAGAGAGTTTGCTGCACTGAAAGTAAAGGGGCTGATGATTGTGTCCCACTTGTTGTTGGTTCTTCACAAAAAAAATACAGTTTTATATATTTATGTTTGAAGCCTGAAATGTGGCAAAAGGTCAAAGTTCAAGGGGGCCGAATACTTTCGCAAGGCATGTATCTCGCTACTGAATCACTGTCATGTTTTGAGTTTTTTTTTAAAAAGACTAAATGAAAAACGGAAGCCCAATTTAAACTCACGATTGGGAGTCAGCTGTCAGTGATTGAGACTCCAATATCTGGGTTAACGGTCATTTCCTTTGTGGTATTAGCGTGTAAGAGATGGCAAATTGTCAGCTGCACCGGATTAGGTAGCTAACGCGCTTCCCTAACCATGCCATATCGGGCTAACAGCTGAGTTGTTGATCTAAAGCAACACAAACGGCACTCAAAACACCAAACCACTGACACTTTTCTTTACATTCGACAAGGGTTGGAAGAAAACACTGACATTTTGCAAAACTGAGCAATTTTGGCCCAGATAAAATTGTTTTAGAACTTTTAACCATTGTTCCCCCATGTAAACTGTAGTTGAATCACCTTTTTCCCCTATCCATAGTTTCCAAATGTACTCAAAATAAAGGGTTGCCATAAAAAAGACAAGTCACGTTCTAATATTTCGTTGGTCCGTCTTAGCTTTGATTACAGCATACATTCACTGTGGCGTTGTTTCAATAAGCTTCATCAATGTCGAAAACACTTTTTCACCAAGATCTTTGCTGCACAGAGCCGTCTCCAGCACATCCCAAAGATGCTCAACGGGGATAAGATCTGGACTCTGTGGTGAACATCCATCTCATGCTCCCTGAACCACTCTTTCACAATGTGAGCCTGATGAATCCTGGGTTTGCTGTCTTGGAATATGCCCGCGCCATCTAGGAAGAAGAAATCCATGGATAGAATAACCTGGTCCAGATATTCTAGAATCTACCTAGACCTGACCAACTACAGGAACCCCAGATTATAACAGTTAGTTAAACCAAGGTGGTCTGACAGAGTATTTATTGAATCAATCATTCTTGGCAGTAATTTCCGTTCAACTGATCTCCCTGATTCAACCCTCTGTGGGGAGTTTGCATGGTCTTCTTGTGTATTTATGGGTTTCTAACAAGTGCTCCGATTGCCTCTATCAACAAAATATGTCGACGTAAAACAGGTTCATCCACCAGTTCCTCAACATGAACCTGCCAAGACCTGGAGATATGTCCCCTCCCCTGGATTGCCCCCGCAGCACTGAAGATTAGTCCAATTGCAGTGGACACATTTTCCTATTTGGACAATAAAGTACACCTTTAAATTTGCCTTGGACTTGAATGCACAACAACCACTTACAGTATGACCCCTAGTGGGTGGATGCTAGATGAATAATGATATACGGCAGAGGGAACTATGCAAAGCCGTTAAAGTGGTACGCCCTTTGAACATTTTGCTTCTGAAGTCGTATCATGTAGCTTCTTAAAAGCCCAATTACATGCAGTACAGTGAAGTGTGTATCGTAATACCAAAATGCAGACCAGACCCATTGTGCACGAGTAGCACATGGCCTTAATACAAAAAAAATCTCCAGGCTGCTGCTACATACTGTAAATATGGTCGGGAGCTCACAACAGCTCAGACCAATTAGTGGCTGGGAGGGAGGAGTGAAATGCTGAGAAATAAAGGCCATAGCTTCAGGAAGAGGATGGCGGAAGAGCGTGGGAGGTTGATTTTTTTTTTTTGATAGATGGACTTGCAGTAAACCGCCCACGCATGCCACTTGGCTGAGATAACACTGTTGTGAGCTCCAGTGGATGTGAGGTAGAAAGGCCATCTCTCCCTAAGTGCGCCGGGGGCGACTGCAGACACCCTGGAAACTGCAGCTCCTCAAAGTAAAGACTCATGGGCCATGTAGAGTTCAAGGATGACAAAGCGGGGTTCCCTATGGGCAAGGATAAGCTTGTGGACTGATGTTGGATTGACTGGTGATCCAAGAGGTCCCAAATCGAAGGTAATGAAATGCTATGGTTTCTTGATGTCTGTCAGATTTTGTTTGACCAATGACCAATCTTCTCAAGTGTTTGCTGACTTTCAACCAGGACTGGATTGAGACTAAATTGCGGCTCAAACAATACAAAAACTGGACTAGCGCAAGACAGAAGCTTATACAACAAACCCCAAACCCTCATTGTTTCTTTATTGTAACCTGTAAAAGCACTTCTTTTGAATTCTCGGAAGCTGTTACCCCTCTTTTTTAGACTGACTCCTGACACCCCACATACTTCCCCCTTTGCCAACATTTCCCATGAGCTTCTACAGCGGAGCGCACGGTTAGTTAGGTCGCCTCCCGATGCATGTCCTGATCACAGGGAGGGGTTTCTCAGAGGCTAAAGGAGAAAGAGAGGTGAGGATCGGAGGAATCTGCAGAGACAAAAGGATTAAAATCACATTGGGGCGAACGAATCGTGACGCGGAGGGTTTGAACGGGACAGTGTGGCTGCTCAATCACATGAACTTCAAAGGATTCTTCATTAAAGCTTTGCCTGGAGACAGAGCCCTCCCTCCTCTGCTCCTTCATCCTTCCTCCATCTGAAACATCAAATGCATTTTATCTGCCTCTGACATTCTTCCTCGCATCCATTACAAGAAAATGGGCTGGCGATATAAAGGGCCATTATTAGGAGCGCGACAATGGGCTTGATAATGCCGGCAGTTCTCTTAAAAGCTTTGAAGAGTTTTAGAACTGTGTCATTGGGAGGTAGATACCATAGGGCACCTATCTCCGTTGTTCAAATTACACAAAATGAATGGCGCCCTGGGACCAATTTCAGGATTTTGATCTAGGTTTGGTCAGGACTAGCAGGAGGATTTACCACCATTTAGAAACAATCCACAGAACATGGAGAGAACAGGCTGAGCTCCACAGATAAGGTCAAACAATCAAACACAATCCCTTCCTGCTGTGAGGCAAAAGTTCCATCCCCTCAGCTATCATGTGGACCTTAACATGCAAACTCCGCACAGAACGACCCCACACCACCAGGATATTGAGTCCACAACCTACTGGTATACTCGGTACAATCTTACTCTCTGGGAGGATCTACACTACCAGACCAAAATGGTGTTTCCACCTGGATTTAACTCATTGTTATGATCTGGGGTTGCTGCAGTTGCAGTCAGGAAGAGGCATGCTGGGTAATCAGGAGAGTCGGGACGTTTCGCTGTGGGCCGCGGGGCTTTTGGGCCATCAGAATAAAAAGGATTTCTTAAACTTTTCTTTTGCTTTGTTTTCTTATGGTTTTGTTTATTGTTTACGTGGGTCGGGGAAAGTGGAGCATCGAGGGAAAACTGCAGAGGCACTGGGAGAACACAGAGAGGCACACACCTCTGTACCACTGTGCCGTTTCATGACCCTCAATGGCAAAGTCTACATTGCTAAGACTTCATTCGACCTTTTCAAAACTGTTCAAAGCTCCCAAAATGGGTCATGTGTCACTCCCGCGCATGTTAAGTTCCAAAGACAAAGCATAAAGTTAAATAAGAATCTTCACCTTATGAAACTCCCAGGCGTCTCTTCACAGCGTCTATATTTTACTTCAAACTCCACCATCACTGCTGCTGCCTCCTCATTCATCTCCCCCCAATTCTGCCAGAGCCCTTGACTGGGAGACGATACAAAGGATGTGCATCGACTTGAATGGAGAATCGGAATAGCAGCAAATGTTTGAAAGTGTTTTTTGAAGCGTGGCGCTGGAGGTTGAGGTGTCACATAACTTATTAGCTGTCACGCACGCCAACGCCGCCAACCCACGAAGACGTCGTCGGAAAGAGTGAGGGTTTTTAAAACTGGCTCTCCACCGGATGGAGACGGGAAGACGACACTCGTTCCCGCAAAAAGGAGTTCTATCTTTGTGGATTGTAAGGGAGATAAGCAAACAAAGTCTAAAACACACTAAAAGTTCTGAAAGACAGAAGATACAGTTGTTATACCATTGGCAGTTAAAAATCAGGACATTTCGACAGCCGGTTGGATGAAAATTGTGGCTCCTGCTGGCACAGACTGTCATTGTGTTCTTTTCGCTGATGGGCCGGTGTTACCGAAAGAGGCCAAAACGCAATGTATACAGTATGTACTTAATGATTTGTAGAATGTGTTTCCTGCACTGCTGACACGCGCCGATCTCATTAGTATAAAATTTGATCTGACCTCGAAGGTGATGTAAGAGCCGTGCCATTTCACTCACCGACCCGTCACGATCGCGCACTCTCTCTTACAGCAGAGGACCGCAGACATTTCCACTCATTTCAGAGGGAACTTTCCCATTGTTATTCCATCTTCACACGCACAGGACTGTCTTATGTAATGGATGCAATGCTCCCTGTTCCCCGTGAGCCGCTCTGCTAATCATCAGCCACTCCAACAGTGACGCAGAGTTAGATCGATTATTGAATACAAACAGAATGCTAAAAGGCACTACGGTAGGGTGACCAGATGTCCCAGTTTTGAGCCCTCTGTCCCATGTCCCAGTGTATTTCTCCAAAACCATTGATTTCTGTCAATTTCTGTCCCAGGTGTCCCGGTTTTCCACCACTCCCACGCCCGAGGCAGCCATTTTGGACTTGTGACTTCAGGATTATGGCCATGTGTGCGGCAATATCTATAGACCAACTTTTCACCTCACTGCTGATTGTTCCATTAAATTGACTCTTAAAGACAAACAATTTACCATTCAAGGTGGGAGCAAAAAAAAAAACTTCCCATGTTGGCTCGCTCCACAAATTCTCATTGGGTCCCAGTTTTTAAAGCTCTTCTTTTGCTTTTTAATCTCTTTTCAATCAATTTTTTTCAAGCAAAATAATTTAATTTTTGCTTTGCTTTTATTCAAGAAGCTTAGATTTTTTCGGTAAAGCCAAACTGGAGAAAATATGCTGGGTTCAGCCGGGGGGTTCAAAGGTTAAATGCACTTGTAACTTGAGTTACTTAAGGTGTAATGACTAATATATTCCCATGTTTTGTTTCAGTAATATGTCATATTCCTTAGTCACTAAAAAAAGCTCTATATTTTTGTAACTCATTACTTTTGTAAAACGTGCCTCCAACACTGGTGCCCCTGTATAAGAAAACATGAATCTTATTTCACTTATCTTATTCACACTATTTGTTTGTTGATTCCCTGTTATGCGTTACAAGATAGGGAGACTGAAGTTTCTGTATTATAATCAGATTAAGTTAAGGAATGCGCCGCGGTGACCCTGATTTGAAGCTTATTGGGAACCATTTTTCCCATAAAAGTGTCTTTCTTCTGCAGCCTTGCTCTTTGAAACGTCCACATAACAGACTGTTATGAACGTCGACTACAGTGAGAGCATTAACAGCATAACTCCTAAAACCATAATTCGAACCATTTCTGTGCGGAGGAATCTTGTTACCGAAACGAGCCACATCCCATGAGCCCAGAGAGCAGATCCATATGAAGTTTCCTCCCGCTGCCTCATTTCCAATTAGCCCATAATGGTCCTAAACGCTCCCATCTCACTGTGCCCTAATCAAAAACAAAAATCCCCTTCTCCCCGTGCAGCGGACCCCCAGCCAGCCGAACGCATTTCAACCAAACTAGGCTAATATCATGTTGCAAGTTACTGCGACAGGGGAAAAAAGAGTGGGTACAATTTTATTTGAGACAAAATGAAATGAATGGTTTTAAACTAGGACTGGAAGTTAAATCACACTTGAATTAGAATTGCTGTTAGCAACGCGCAAAAGCTGCAGCTGTTAAGAAAATAACCTACAAACAACAACATCTCTCCATGAGTTCTTATGTCATAAAACTACCTGTGCTTTTTTCATTGTTATTTTAATTATTTTAGGCCATGGGCTTGGTGCCTGACTTTTTAGAATCTTATGACAATTTCCTCATGTCATATGTAGTTTGTGTGTGTATATGACAAGTAAAATGGAATTGAACTTGTGAATGACACCCGATGTTTTGCCCTAGCCCCATTGAGTGGGCCCGTGCAACTCCCTTGTGTTTGATCTGCAAATATGTTCTGAAGTGTGTGGGATTCTTGCATTAAGGCGTGTTTATTTCATACACAAGGCAACTCAATGTGCCTAGTTTAGTTTTTGTTTTCTCTCAAGTGTTTTTGCTCCTCATTTCCGTAGAGATTTGTGTCTTTTATAAACGCTAAAAAGCCACAGCGCAAACTTTACATATCAAATTTGCACCATTAATAGTATTAACAGTGTTGGGCAAGTTACTTTAAAATTGTAATAGTTACAGTTACAATGTAATATGTTTGAATTACATGTTACTGTTTTGTGTTACTTCTGAGTTACTTTTGGCAAAACATAAACTGAAAGTAGTAATAATGCTACTGCGCAAAAGTGCAGTCAAAGATTTGCTTTTCTATTCCCATTCGTGTTTTGTTTTGATGACATTGGCTACACACGACTGCAGATCTTATACACCAACAACCAACTTGATTTGGAGTTGCATTTTATTTGGGGGGAGTTTGGCTTTTTTTCGTTCATACATTTAAATGCACTTGTAACTCGAGTTACTTGAATTGTAATGACTAATATATTTACGTAATTTGTGTAAGTAATATTCCTCAGTTACTGAGAAAAGTATAAATGTGTCCCGGTAAATAGGTTTTTGTAACTCTTTACTTTTGTAATACATTCCCACCAACACTGTGTAACAGTTTCTAATATAAATGAGCTGCAGCACGCTGTAAAATGGCATGTGGTGATTTTAAGTAGTACTTCTAACTGAAATACATTTTGATCTAATACCATCTAATACCTGTCAGAAAAGTCACCGTTTGATTAATATCCTGAATTTGTTCAGCCCTGTTTCCAAATCCCACTCAGAGGAATGGCTTTGGCACATTGGTATTCACTGTGGGCAAGCTCTTAATCAAGAAACTGGAGTCAAATTAACGCAGAAGGCAGTCGGCATTTCTCTCAATTAGATCTGTCGTCTGAAATGGAGATTAGATATTCACGACCAGGCCTGTTGTAATGTTTGCTGGTTCATGGTTCGGATGTGGTTGATTATTCGGTGACTTGTTCTTCCCTACATTGATTTACATGTTTTAATATTCGGAGACAATTACATCCTGATTTCTGCATCGTACATCTGACATTGTTAGTTATGTGCCCATTACTACATGTAAATGATGCTCTGTTGGTTGTGGCTGCTCGACCTTCGCATTGCTCCCAGTATTACTGCGGTCCAATGAAATGGCAAAATAAAAAAATATTTCGGCCTTCATAAACAACAACGATGCTTCGGGCACAATCGGTTGAAGAAATGTTTCAGTAAGCCATTTTATACTTTTGTTGTATCAACCTTGAGAAATTGTGTTTTTAATTAAACCTTTGTACATTGTTTCATTTGTAAGGAAACTCATACAATGTTTGTGTAACTTTGGTAAACCTTGGTAAATAACTTTTTTGCTTTTAGTCTCAGACCAAACTGAGATCATTGTTTTTGGCCCACAGACACAAAGACAAAGTTATCAGTCACCTTGAGTCTCTCTCTCTCTCTCTAAAACCTAAAAATCAGGTTAGAAATCTAGGAGTAATCATGGACTCAGACCTGAACTTAAACAGCCACATCAAAGCAATAACATCAACAGCTTTTTATCAACTGAAAAACATTAAGATCAGAGGAATAGTGTCAAAACCAGACTTAGAGACACTCATTCATGCGTTTGTCTCCAGCAGCTTAGACTACTGTAACGGCTGCTCACTGGCCTTTCTAAACGAGCTGTTAGAGCTGCAGAACATCCAGAACGCTGCTGCTCGAGTCCTGACAAGAACCAGGAAATACAACCATATTAGTCCAGTGCTCCGGTCTCTGCACTAGCTTCCTGTCACTCAGAGAATAGAATTTAAAACAGCTCTGCTTGTGTACAAGTCGTTTCATGGTTTGGCGCCAAAGTCCATCTCTGACATGTTAGAGCCGTGTGAACCATCTCGGGCCCTGAGAACTTCAGGGAGGGGTCTCCTGGTGGTTCCCAGAGTCAGGACTAAACACGGTGAGGCTGCGTTTCAGTTTCATGCAGCTAAAATCTGGAACAGTCTTCATGAGGATGTGAGACAGGCCTCAACTCTGACAATGTTCAAATCCAGGCTTAAAACAGCTCTTTTTACCCGAGCATATGAAAACTGAAAGTATTTTATCTGCACTCTTGCCTTTTACTGTCATTGATTAACTTCATGTTGATGTTTTATTGATTGATTTGATCTGTTTTCTTGAAATTTTATGCAACTGTGAAGCACTTTGAATTGCCTTGTGTATGAATTGTGCTCTACAAATAAACTTGCCTTGCCTTTTAAATACACTACACTCCCATTAACATGTAGCTTACCATCACTGAGTATAGTGTGAATGAATAATGCACGGAATTGTAAAGCCACTTTGAGCGTCTGAAAAGGCGCTATATGAGACTAATCCATTATTATTATTACTCAAAGCGGCGCCGCTGTGCAGGTTGAAGAACGCGGAGCACCCAGAGAAAACCAACGCACACGCGAGGAGAACATTCACACTCAGCCACAGAAATGCCCTGTGCTGCGCAGTCCAAAATTTGAACTCAGGACCCCGCGTTTTTAAATGACATTTTACTCTTTTGCTGCAAAGTGCCTTATGGTAAGCTCCACTCTGTCTCTAAACTTTATATTCACGTCCCTGGTCTACTGCTTACTACTTTCTAGACAGACAGACAGACAGACGTTGAATTGCCTTATGTATGAATTGTGCTCTACAAATAAACTTGCCTTGCCAATAGCGATTAGTCACACCAGGATATGTGTAAATGAAGGGGCCATGCTGTGCATTATTAAACGCAAACATATTTTGTCTTATTTTGTCTTTTGACAAGCATGCTGTTCTTTATTAAAATAAGTTTATTCATTCTCCTCTCATGCCGTGTTTATCAGGCAGCAATAATGAATAAAGAGTGAATTGCTTGTCTAAAATCAACAGCACTCTCCTTTAGCTTGTTTTCCACTCCTTACCCATTGCTTTTAATCCGAAGCATTAGCGTACTTTAAATTCCTCAGACTTTGGCTCAAGCATTTTTGCGCAACCTTATATTGAACCATTACACCCACAAATTTCACTTTTATAAATGGCTGGAGACTCTCAACGAGGCCTTATAAAGCAGCAGGAATGTGAATCGAGATAAAGACCAAAGTTGAGAAAAGTCAATGTGCCCTGGCAGTTAAAACATGAGTTTACGAGCATCCAGAAATATTTCAAAGTGCCAAGACCTCTGCTCAGCTCGTCCGACAACACATTGGAAATATAACCATGAAGTAACTTTATTGCCAACATGGAAACGCAACACATCCACACAACTTTTATATCCGTTGGACCAAACAGAAACAGAACATTCTTCTTAGGTATGGCTGCAAATCAGGGCACACACATTTACTCACAAATCTAAATCACAGTTTGAATCATTGTTAGTTTTCCTTTGTAAACAACAACAATATCCTGTCTCCATAGGGTGTTTTTATGTTTAAAACCTGCAAACCATTTAGCTCAGATCACTGCAAACATGTCCATGAGTGTGCTTCAATGTTGGAAATGGCATTAATTGTGTGAAATAGTAGTTTGTTAGTCTATATTAAGCTTAAGTTGGCAAGAGTTTGGCCACTAATTTATGGTAACCATAGTAACCAACCTCACTTGGGCCTGTACTATTGTTGTGTCTCCGATTGCTGGGTTTCAGGTGACATCACAGCGTTCTAAAAGGCCTATTATATATGGTAAAATTATTTTTATTTTTTTTGCACCAACAAGTCAGCACTGCAACGGCTTTGTGTCCGTGTGGAGCTGATTTTCTCTTGACTTCTCCAGTCCTCTGTAAACCAGCAGGAGTGAAGGCACAAGTCATGGCGGCGCTCACATGAACCTAAGGTGAATAAGGAAATGCAGAAAAATAAACAAAGGTCAAAAAATACATCAGGTATGTTCATATTGGGGCTGAAGAGTTTCTGTTTTTGTGCACTGAGGATGGAAAGGATCAGCCTTTGTCCCTCAGCTCATGTGTGATGTTTTGTGCGTGGTGGCACAGCAAGAGGATTTCTGGTCTGGGGCGGGCGGGGCCTTTCTGTGTGGAGTGGGCTCTGGTTTCTCCTAACGCAAAGAACATGTACAACCATATCTGGACTCCCCTCAGGAAAGTCCCCTGATTCTGAAATGCAAGAGGGACTTTTCTTGTTAAAAGTAAAAGTAAACAAAAAGCTAGCTTGCCAGCTAAACCCATTTGAGACTTACACATTTCTTCTTCTGAGACTCTGAAGAGACACCAAGAGCCCCCACACCTGCAGCACAGTGGAGGCATCACAAGAGGCGCTACAGGAAACAAAAAAGGGACCAACGAGGAGGTATCCAGGCAACACTCCCAGCGAAGCCACACATACCTTCTATTGCTCTGGCTAATGGACGTTCACTAGAGAATAATCTTCCCAGAAGATGGTGAAAGACCGCTGTGGAGCGGAGGGAGCTGCGAAGGAGGAAGAGGAAGGAGGAGGAGGAACTGACCAGGGCAGGACACCACGCTCTGAAACAGGGACAAACCCAGGAGGCGCTGCCCCGTTTCAGAGGGTCAGCGGAGACTGAAGGCAGCAGGCCAGGTTTCCTCCGGGCGTTACGGTTTCCAAGACCTCCGGGTCAGGTTGGCCCACAGTGGCAGCGTGGCTCAGTGGCAGCGGCTCGGGACTAACACCTGAACACTATTTTATTGTACGCTTGTACAATGACAAATGAAGCACTTGCTTACTTTTTCATAAAGTAATACGATTGCGATGTTTAGGACATGAACAGAAGACGCAAGACAGTCACAAAACAAGAGACTTTGGAGCAAGACCAAAGATGAGATGCATTGAAGAAGACGCTGAATTTGTGTGATGAGACAAAACAACATAATTATTGGACTCTTCCATCCAGCTTTGTTTAATGGCATGACCCTGCAAAGCTGCCATAGTTATTCAACTTTATTCAAAAATCCCAACACTGATGGCCAAAAGCTACACTCCCCACCTTTAAATGAACCAAGACTCCAGTACATGAAAGCGTCACCTACACCTGACCTAACACTGCTTTTACTGGCCCCACAATACAACCATTAATTCTGGTCAAGGATTTATGAAGATGTCGCTGTATTTTCAAATTAGTTGTATATTTTCTTCTCCAGAGCTGTATGATGTAAGCTTTCAAAACATGTGTAATTATGACCAAAACGGGCCAAAAACCACACAGCCATTTTGGACCGTGGTCAGGAACACATAAATTAGCACTTTATATTTCCCTAGCCTTTGCTCTGTTTCTGTTGGTGGCATTGGAGCCGCCGTCTTTCCCCATGTCACGGGGACTTTTGAAGGTCTGGAAAGATGACCAAACATGTGTACTTAAAGCCATACTGCCTAACGTTTTCTCCAATTAACAGAATTGAATAACTTCGCAGGGAGCGAGACATCACCTGCTCGTCTACGTGCTTTGTTTATTTTGATAACCTACCAAGAAATGAACATTGCAGTGTCTGGCTTGGCATCATTTAGAATATCTGACATTTCTGTTTGTATTTTTTAACCTCTTAAACCGCACCTGAACCGAGCACATTTTCTCAAGTTTGGCTTTACCCAAATGTAAAAGCTTCTTGAAAAAAGTAGAGACAAAATTTAGACAAAAAGGCGGATGAAAACAAAAGTGACAAAAAAGTGATGAAAAAATGTGACAAAAATGTGGCGAAAAAATTACAAAAAAGTGACAAGAATTTTACTAAAATTTGACAAAAAATGACAAAAAAGTGACAAAAATTTGACAAAAATTTGACAAAAATTTGACAAAAATTTGACAAAAATTTAACAGAAAATTGACAAAAATGTGACAAAAATAGGACGAAAAATAAAAAAATATATATATTTTTTAAATGACAAAAAAGTGAAAAAAATTTGATGAAAACATGACAAAAAATGACAAAAATTTAAAAGACAAAAATTGACAAAAATGTGATGAAAATGTGACGAAAAAGTGAGAAAAAAGTTACAAAAATGTGACGAAAAAAGTTACACAAAAGTTGCAAAAATGTGATGAAAACATGACAAAAAGGGACAAAAAGTTATGAAAATGTGACGAAAAAAGTTACAAAAAAAAGTGACATAAGGGTGACAAAAAAAGCAACAAAAATACATTAAAATTAGTTTTGTAGGTCTTAGTTTTCAAATGAGGTGATACTCTGGCCTGTAGGCTGTATGAAGCTTTTAGATTTGGGCAAAGCTGAACTGGAGAAAATGGACTCGGTCAAGGCGGGGGTTAAAATAGAGACTCTCACTACATAGTGTGTAATATTCTGCAGTGTAGTTTTGTATGGCACAATTAAAATAGGACACGTTGACCACCGTTTTTAACCTGTGCCTGGTCACATGTGTCTGACTGTGATGACTTGTGACAGCCTGTTTAGCTTGGATGCCAGTTCCTTGACGTTTCTGCATGGTTTGGCACTCACTCAAATTGAGCTGTTGAGAAAAGGATGGAATAAAAGCTAAAGGGGAAAGCCCGGAGGTGCAGAAAAAAAAAAAGACATAAACGTTCCGCTCCGAGAGACACCTGTTTCAGTCGGCCCAAACACACACCGACCCGAAAGTACCGCTCTCGGGTCCAGAGCCCCTTTAGGTCGACCTAACCAGAGCCCGTGTGAAAATGCCCTTAGTCTGTTTGATTAAAGTGGATTTTTGTGAAGTGACTCCTCGTGATTTCGGGCTCTAAAGAAATATACATTTGATTTCATTTTATTGAATACTGAAAACTCCCAGAATATCAATCTGATTCTGACGACAAAGGAACATGCTCCAATACTGGCCCATGTTCATGTGTGTTAAATTATATTTTTCAAAAAAGAAAATAACTGCAAAGTGCGTCTGTGTACACTCAAGCAGTATGTGTTTATATAGGGGAGATGCTAAATGTGACGTTACCACTGTAACTCAGGCCATTGACCCAAACAGACGTCAACAGTGTCTGTACACACACACATATACATCCTATGCGCAGGGATAAACACATGCTACACAAGCAAACTGCTAAATCTCACGTCTTACAGTCATTTCCTGTTTGACAATCCAGACCCCCCCCCTCACAGACATGCCACCCCCCGACCACAACCATCATCCCACCCCCAGACCCCCGCCCGTCCTGGGACATCATGTACTAACCGCCCATAGACAAATATCACACACCGCACTGGAACATGCTGACCCTGTCCCTCAGATAAAGAAAACAAGTATAGAAAAGGAGTATTCACTTAAAACAACATGAGGGAAGGACATAAGAGAGAGAGAGAGAGAGATTAGAGAAAAGAGAGAGAGGGGGGGGGGGGGGTCTGTCCCAAAGAGCAGCCTGCCCTAGGACGGACTGCAGATCACATTCAGGCACGTGGACACAGACAAACACTGTTAGTTTGTTGACAATGTATTTTCAAGACGATCATGCAACAGTATAAGGTTACACTCAGGTTCGCTTTACTGCATTTTTTAAGAACATTTTGTTCCAGAAATTAATGAGAGAGTTGCCTTGATCATACTATATGAACAAGTTAACCCTGCATGAGGTGGGTCTGTCTCATTAGGGAAGGAAGGAAAGAAGGAAGGAAGGAAAATAGATAGATAGATAGATAGATACATAGATAGACAGACAGATACATAGATACAGTAGATAGATAGATAGATAGATACATAGCTAGATAGATAGATAGATACATAGATACAGTAGATAGACAGATAGATAGATAGATAGATAGATAGATACATAGCTAGATAGATAGATAGATACATAGCTAGATAGATAGATAGATAGATAGATACATAGATAGATAGATAGATAGATAGATAGATACATAGATAGATAGATAGATAGATAGATAGATAGATACATAGATAGATAGATAGATAGATGTGGAACAGTTAGCTAAAATTACAATTCAACGCTTAACCCTGTACAATTTAGTGATCTTTACATGTGATTTTAAATTGTTTTAAATGTTCATTCGTCAGTTATATTATGCAAAGAAAGTTAGTTGATTGGCCATAATAAAAATGCAATGTCACTCATCAAGCCTGTGGAGAAATATTGCAAGGTTCGGTCACTTGGAGAGAATTGGAGAGCGTCTGGTAATTTTAACCCAAACATGATTAGAATGCAAAGGGAAAACTCCAGGACAACTTTAGAATAACTATAATAATAACGCTCTTGACAGCTATTCATTTACCTCGTCTAACTTTCAAAAGTATATCCAAAATTAAATGTAATAAAACCTCTTGACCCAGGGATCCAATCCACCACCCTCTTGATGGAATTTGAGGAAACATTTTGTATTCCTACCCTCCGCTCTAATCTAGCACAAACCACAATTATTATGAACCAGGTAATGCATCTAAATCAGTTCAAAATGAGGCTTATTTTGGCAGAAATGTCGGGCTCTGTTTAGTTTTCCGTAATGAAGCCGGGGGTTTGCCGAATGACCAGAGACGGAAATACGAGACGTGATGGATTTGAATCAGTGTTGGGTAAATAAAGCAGATAATGAGAGCGGCCCAGCGCAGACATCAGGTTTTCCTCAGTCCAATGCAGTCAAGTTTAATCCCTGCCAGACTCTAATCTCTGCCGCAGCTCCAGATTAAAAGCAGCAGTGAGACATAAAGATTACTCATCGGCGTCTTTTAATCCGCGCGGATTTAAGTAACGCTGAGATAGTGAGTGAGGTAGACTGACATATTTTTTTTATATATATACAGTAGATTAAAAATAACTCGGAGGAAAGCTTGCTTCAGGGGATTGTGTGGCGGAATTACTGCGTCATGTAAGCACTGTCTGAACTACAGTGAACACTACAGGCGCCAGGTTGAGTTTTTTTAACCTTCAGTCCATCTGTCAGGAGTATAGGGCTGGGTACCGTTTACTTTTTTTGGATACCGGTACTTTAACGATACCTGGTTTTCGATACTGGTACCTGAACGATACTTTTTCCGATACCGCTACTAAAATATTTGCCGTCTACAACCAGAAAACAGAACAATAGTGTGTGGAATAAATGCACATATGCAATATTGGGTTCATCTCCAACGTCCAGAAATGTGTGAAAAATGGGGGTAAATGGGAGAAATTGTGGCAAAAATTAGGAAAAACTGAAAAAATAATAAGGAATTGGGGAAAAATGGGGGGATGGGCAAATATTAGTAAGAAAAAATTAGAACAAAAAATAGATGATACAATTGGGAAAACGAGAGAAATTAGGGCAAACATTTAGAAATGTTATGTTACTTTTCTATAAGAACATTTTTAGAAGACCTAATGAACCTAATCGGACTAAAAAGTTTGAAAAAAATGAAGAATAAAATTGGGGATTAAAATCCATTGTTTGAGCTGAAAAGACAAAGTCACTTCCTTTAACCCATTTAATCCCATCGGTCACAATAGTGACCGTAATTTTTTTTTCTAATTATAAGGCTCTAAAAAATTTATTGAGTAATTTCTCAAAGTATTTTCCCCGAATATTGAAATAATAGAATGTTTGGATGAAATGTGTGCAGTGTTACATTTTTTTGTCAATATTGTCACATGACCAGAGCTGTTTACTTCCTGGTTGCACCTCGAGAGGAAGATTGCTTCCAGAAAGCTTCCAAACAAAAGGTTAGTAAAGTATGTTAAAATAAATATAGGACAAAGCTTTTTTGTACACATGATGTTTAGGGTGTCTAGTAATGACTTTTGCATTTACAATTACTCAAATTGGTTTGGTGTGTTCACAGAATGAGTAAATGTGTTAACGGTCACAATAGTGACCGATGGGAAAACATGTACACACATACCTCTATACATACTCTTCTTGTTGTGTCTAACTTTTACTTGTTTCTTTCTTTTAGATTAACTTTAAGTGAAGGTCTGGATATGTTGGATCTAGGTGATGGTCCGGACAAGGCATGCAACATTGCAGTTATACCTCAAAATGAGAAAGATGCCATCTTCAGTGATTGTGATAGTGATGGATCAGATATGGACTATGAAGGCGAGATAGGTCATTTGCCAACCTGGATGTTAAATGCATATGCTGAATTTACAAGAACAGATGATGACAAGAACAACATTGATGGCCTCCCCTTCCCCCCCTGCACTAGCCCTCCCTTACCACCTGGCACTGTTGAGTGCGGAGTGGACGGGGACCAATGGCAAAAATACAGATGATCAAAAAGAAAGCTCAAGACAAAAACAACAACATCAGTACTAATGGCCTAACTCCCCCACCACCCCTTCTGACAGCTGCAGTACATCCAGAACGCTGCTGCTCGAGTACTGACAAGAACCAGGAGATATGACCATATTAGTCCAGTGCTCCGGTCCCTGCACTGGCTTCCTGTCACTCAGAGAATAGAATTTAAAACAGCTCTGCTTGTGTACAAGTCTTTTCATGGTTTAGCACCAAAGTACATCTCTGACATGTTAGAGCCGTATGAACCATCTCGGGCCCTGAGAACTTCAGGGAGGGGTCTCCTGGTGGTTCCCAGAGTCAGGACTAAACACGCTGAGGCTGCGTTTCAGTTTCATGCAGCTAAAATCTGGAACAGTCTTCATGAGGATGTGAGACAGGCCTCAACTCTGACAATGTTCAAATCCAGGCTGAAAACAGCTCTTTTTACCCGAGCATATGAAAACTGAAAGTACTTTATCTGCACTCTGGCCTTTTACTGTAATTGATACATTTTTATGTTGATGTTTTAATGATTGTGCTCTACAAATAAACTTGCCTTGACTTGCCTTCTCTTCCACCCTCAACTGCTGAAGGGCTAAGGTGCTCCAGGAACAAGTCTAAAGAACCTCTGAGGTCCTAGCCGCTAGAGGGGCCAGTCAGAGGAACCTCCAAGGTCCTCTAGCCGCCGGACAGGCAAGGCTACAAATCAAAGGTCCTTTAGCAGCCAGAGGTACATGTCAGAAGAGCAAAGGGCACAACTAGAGATCATCAAACATAAAGATCTAGACAACACCAGTGCTGATGGCCAAACTCTTCCCACCACCTCTTCTCCATCACCCTCGACTGCTGAAGAATCAAGGTTTTCCAGCCACCAGAAGAACAAGTCTAAAGAACCTCTGAGGTCCTCTAGCCGCTGGAGGGGCCAGTCTGAGGAACCTACAATGTCCTTGAAAAGCCATAAGGACATGTCAGAAGGGCCAAAGGCACAACTAGAGATGGTCAAAAATAAAGACAGTCTTCAAACGATCAAAGAGGCCAGCTATATCACTAAAGTAATGCTGTTGCAAGTTACATTTGAATAAAGAAACAATGTGAACATATTTGGTATGTTGGTCTTAGTCTTCATATCAGTCTTGTAAGGCCCAAATTCCTGATCAGTCATTGCTGTTTGAATACAGAGACATATCACTCACTCTTGCACTTTCAGCACCTTCGATTGAGCATACAACACATTATCCCACCGGTCACAATTGTGACCGGTCATAAAACAGACATTTTCACCTACTTTCCAATATTAAAAAAACAAAACAGTTATTGATTATGTCAAAGGGTTCTCAATGACACATGATTTGGATATTTTCATATAAAAAAAAAAATTGGGCTTAAATGGGTTAATGATGTCCCTGGACCAACAGCTTCAAACCTTGGATCTAAAGATATAAAAAAAATGTCGGTACCTGCTTTCAATACTTTGATTTTCTCTATACCTTTTTTCCGATACCATAGTGGTTTCGTTTAACGGTACCCAGCCCTAGTCAGGAGCAGTGGGGGACCAAAGCAGCCCCTGTCCAGATGTCGATGCAGAATTACCAGAGAAATTCCCATCAGTCCTGGATCTATAACCCGTCCGTCCATGGGACTGGATCTCTCCCTCTTGTGGTTCTCCCCGAGGTTTTTCTTTTCTCTTACTGGGTTGAGGGCAGAGGATGCTCTGGGCTTTTCCATCTTCTGCTAACTTCCCATTTTGAAATTTCATTAGTTATTTGCGAGGCGACTCCTGGGCTGTACAAAGACAACTTGATTTGAACTTGAATCTTGGTCAGGAGCACCTACGAAATGGCCTCGCGAGGACAATATGCAAACAGGAAATTACAGTGCTGCAACAAAAGAGCATCATTTGTGATAGAAAATATGAGAATAAAAGTTAAAAAGCCTCAACTATTCAAAGATAAATAAACTAAGCATGGTTACTGACTTCCTTTACCTGGTTACAGTACCAGGGTTTATTCAAGCAGAAGCTAGTCAAATATAATGCTTTTTAATGCCATGTTTAATGCCCAAATACTAAATTTTAATGCCACAAACACATAAAAATGTTTTAAAAATATCTAATTTTTCACTTTCACCCAAACATTGCTGCTGAACATGAGTTAGACCATCATTTTGGTATTTTTGATGAACCTATACAGTTAAAATTGTTGAATAATGTTATAATTTTCCAATAAATATAGATGTTTATTTAAAATGTAAAGCTTTTTAATGACATTTAAGGCCTTGATTTTGGCAAAATACAAGTAATGACTTCTAATGCCCCACACTGAGTAATATCATCCAAATGTAACAGCAGATACACATTGAGTTCGCTCGAGAGCCTATTCAAAAATGAGACACAGAGTTGTATTAGGCCACAATGTTTATTCAGTAGTGTTGTTTCAACTCATAGGTACAATACTGTCAGCTTTTGTAAGACCAAAAAAAAAAAGGTACCATTTACAGTCCGTCACCCGCACAGACGTCTGCGCACATCCTCTGCTCAACACGAGCACGTTTCTCCAATGGTAGGCACTTTGAAGGTTTAAAACATTTGTGAATATACATTTATATAGTTATTTATATATCTTTTGTACTAATAAGCGATTGGACTTAAAGGGCGAGTCTAAAAAAAAAAAAAAAAGTAAAAAAAAAAAAAAGATGGAAACAACATGATGTGGCCACGAAGGAGGGGAGATGAGTGAGAAGATGCAAAAATACTGAGTCTTTGGGTTTTCAGAAATGTTTTAGGTAGTACGGCAACAACAGAGGGGGCAAAGAAAGGGGTGAGGTAAGGACGCGACAGACTCTAGTACCTTATCTACTTCACATTTACTGTACAGCAAAAAGGCAACGTCACAACCCGCTAACACTCTCCAGATTCTCTAGACACACGGGAGGTGATGGCCGAGAGCAGAGAGTCCATGTGCACGGTTTCCTGTTTGTCTTATAAGTCTTCTGCTATCAAAATAGTTCAGTAAAAATCCAATCGTATCAAGGAGATTTGTGCAATTCAATTGATTCAGTGGTGGCAACATTAGCATTTTAGCACGTCTTTACCAGCCATTAGCGTCGCTGAACCGGGAGAAAGGAGATTACCGATATTTACAGATGACTCTACACTTCGGCGGTAGGGCCAATGCTCGTATAATCCTAAATTGGGTATCCTATTCCAGCCATTAGCATTGTTAGCGCCTTTGTTATCGCCTTTGTTAGCGCCTTTGTTAGCTTCTTTTGACCCGTTAGCTTTCTCTCGCCAAACACAGGGCCTAACCGATTCACTTTAAGTTGTGCCCTTTTCTATACAAACCTATTGTAGCCTGTTTGGACCGAGGCTTTCCAGTCTACACACATGAAATGAAGGTTGCTACTGCTGTTTTGATAAGTCTTGGGAAACTCTGCTTTTCGAAACGGGTAAACAACTTGGCCTCCAACGTATTCTCATTCCGTGAACTCACCAGTCAAGAGACTTGAACAGTCCCCATTGCAAGTACTTACTTCAGATTGATTCAAGACTTTCCCTGCTGAACTTTAAGCTGTATTTGTCGATAGCTAATCCCGTGGAGGAACACTCGATTGTGTTCTGCATATTGGGATGCGGCCCTTGTCTCAAAAGCAGGTTTTTTTTTCTTTTTCTTTTTTTTAGGCCCAACACATCAACAACACGGACAATACCACCGAGCTAAACCACACATATAAAGGAGGGGTTGGGAAGCCGTCATGGCAGAACTCCAAGAAGATTCAAAGGGGAGTTGGGGTAAATAGACAGAAAGGGAGCGAGGTTTTGGCATAAAAGAAAGAAGGAACAAGTTGTGAAAGTGACCGGGAGGGAAAAGTGAGGCCACAATCAGGAAACTGTCGCCCCAAGAACAGAAAGCAGAGCCAAGCCGTGACTGTGCAATGTGTAAAATGTACAAAAAGTTCATACAGACCTAAGTTAATTCTGTGTTTAGCCCTGACTGCATTGTTTTCTGGGTTTGAACAAAAACCTTGGTCAGAAAAAATTATAATAATAATGACGCACAAAAAAAACTATTGTTGGCTAAAAAAAAAAAAAAACAACAGTTGTGAGAGAATGAAATAAACATTGTAACCTGAATAGGACATTTACATTGACCGTTAACTGTTAATATGAAGACCAACGCGCTTCATCAAAACTACAAAGGCATTTTTAAAAAACATCAGAGAAAAGATAAATTAATGTAATACACCCTTCGAGATCGAACATCAGACATGCTAGCACAAATAAAATGACAAATAAAAGGAAGTAGGATCGATACAGAATAATATATCAATTATGTCCACGTTTTAAACTTTGTCTTTACAGGTGACGACCCCCACGGCTGGAGTAGTCAGAGGCGTCCGTTTGTACACAACCGGTTTCTTTATTTCTTTATATTTCTTTATCCCCGGATAATACACACAATGTTTAAAGCCACACTGCGTACCATTTCACCCAGATGAAAGCGATGCAGTACGAGCATTTGCTTTATTACGGCTGGTTTTACTGGTGAAAACTAACCCTCCCCAAAAAAGATCAGCACTGGCTCGTCTCCATGGCGATGTTGATGCTTTCCTTTGACTAAGTAAGTGGCCGAAGATTAGCTTTACTTTGCAAAATGTTAGCTTTGCCGGAGTCTAGCATGTTTCAAAATGGCTGTCGTTATAGTTTGACTAGCGTGACGTATAGCGACCTGGGCAGCGGTTAGCGTCTAAAACCAGGGGGTAAATCCGGGATAACGGATGGAAATTAGCCCATGAGTCTCTTGGCGTGCACTGTCCCAACCAAATACACAAGACTAAACTTGAAATGTTCCGCAGTGTGGCTTTGAATATACCGATTTGCCTTCAAATGAAAAATGCCTGGCTTTCGTTAAAAAATAATAAAGACGTTTTGTTTTTTTTAATTACAATACTCTAAGCAGAAGCTCTCCTTATGCTACCTCCTCATCAACTCTGTAGCTTGAGCAGGTTGACTGTTGTCACGGACTGCGCTCACAGTCTCTGGTGGTGTGTCTGTAGTTGTGTCGGGGAGGGTTGGGGCGGGCGGGTGTGGGGTGGGGGGGGGGTGGGGGTGGCGTTTATGCGTAAAACTCCTTGGTGGGGGCCTTCTGGTACGCGGCTCCGTTGGGTTTCCGCTCTCCCAGGTCGTAGCTGCCCTCGTCCTTCTTCCTCATGCGGTACACCAGCAGCAGGATCAGGAAGATGGCGAACAGGAAGCCGATCACTCCGCCGGCGATGACGGCTACAAGAGGCAGGGGAAGGTAACGAAATATGTGAGAATAGACATATTGTTATTACCGTCATGCCTCACTCCTCCCCATTTACATTAATAACACCAATCGAGAGAGGGTCCACGAAAATAGCAAAAATGCGGGACACAACAACCCTTCAAAGCTCTACAGGGTCTGTCAATCAGAGCCCAAAGCTAAGACTTAAAAAATGTATAGAACAAAAACCAGTGTGGCTAAAAATTTGATATTCCCCTTGGAGTTGTCACAGGAGAAAACTCTATTTCTAGAAACAATAAAAGTCTCTGGAGGCAGGCTTTAAAGTTGATTTTGTTTTTTCTTCTTTCTGGAGTCACCCCCCGCCACTAGGGGGTGGTATCGCAGCAATGTCAGCACCTATGAGGACCAAAACGAAATGTTTTCCCTGCCTATTGGTTTAAAGTCTTTTCTAGAGATGCACTTTCAACACCGCATGAGTTGTGTGGTCCGCTGTGCCTTCTATTTATAACACACAATTAAAAAAATATATATATTCTGATTCTTACTTGCTTTATTGTTTTATCTACTCTATTTTTATTCATTGTCTTATGTACAGTTTTATCACTTCTTTTAAAGGTGCATCATGCAGCTTTTTATGCGAAAACAAAAAGTTTATATTTGTACATATTTGACCTTGTAGTGACCTTGTAGTGTATCACAGTGACCTCTACAACGCTCCAGGATCACTTGTTTTGTAGGTTTTCTGGTGAGAGCGGTGAAAACCTTCCAAACAATTGAGCCTGGAGCGTTGTAGAGGTCACTGTGATAGAAAGTAACGGCGCCATGCTGACCACTCATACACTACAAGGTCACTACAAGGTCAAATATTTCGCATAAAAAGCTGCCCCTTTAAGGGTATTGTTGATCATTTAACGTGCAGCACTTTGGAGACTACTGCAGGGTACACCCACCCAGAAATGCAAATATCAAGCACAATCCGCACAGATATTCCCAGTATGTGAAGAGACATACCATTTTGAAGTTCATTTTCAACCCAACAAACTATATTACTCTTTCAAACCCGATTACACTACAATAACAATCGTCTGTCTCACGCTCTCTGCGATCGGCAGCTCCCCCGTCTGCCGCTGACTTCAAAGACATAGCTCAAAATCTGCGGCTGCGAATGATTCTGGAAACGGATCAGCTGCAGATGTGGTGGTGGCTCATTCCTGACAGAGAGCTGCAATATTGTGTCATAAAAAAATGCTCTGATAATGGACGTCCGAGGCGCCAATAATGAATCGAATTGTGTCAGAGCATATTTAAAAAAAACACACACACAAAAAAAAAACGACTTGTAAAAATGATTATGACAAAACCAGAACATTTGCACGTTTTTTGAGAAGCCACGTGTTTGTGTTTTAGGCCGTGTTTGCAAAGAATGTGCAAAATTTTAATCAGATGCGAGACCTCGGTGACTTCTTTAGAAATGGAGATTGCGTCGCCTGATAGTCATTTACTCTGAGCCATTTTTCAAGCTCATGAAGTTTTCCACATTGATTCAAATTCGGGATTCATTAATTTTATATTGAAAAACCCCGGTCGATTTTTTTTTGCCCCTGGCTCTCAGTGGTAATCCTCCTAACTCACCACATGGGCATAGTTCACCGCTCTTCATCATTACTGTTGTATGAAGTCATAGCGTGATAATCTGTTTAGCCTCTCTCCAGGCGCTACAATGCCCTCTGTCTCTCTGTGTTGACCGACTCTATGGACTTTTGACTTTATTCTAATTGTCCATGAGGTAGTATAGGGAAATCGAATTAGAAGAAAGGTCATGGGATGTACTGTAATGCAATTTATTACAACTATCTTTGATTCTAATACGCTTGGCTAAGTCTCCCCCCCCCTCCCCCTCTCTATTAAAGGCTACTGTCAACCTTCGAGACTGAGAACAACTGAGAGGCGAAACGTCCTTTATACACTTCAACTACAAAGAACAGAAGGTGACTCAAGAACCTTTTAGTTAGTTCGTTAGTTAATTCAATTCAACTTTATTACGGACTCAAGGTCCAAAGAGACAGAGTGACATCATAAACAGTCAGTTAGTTTTTATTTGAGCAATTTTACATTCATTTTGTCTCTTTAAAATTAGTATACCATTGTGGATGCCCCAAATGGAGTAGGCTGAAGCAATAAAGCTTATAAGAGCCTAACCCATATTCAATTCAATATACATTTTTCAACCACTTGCACTATGACTGTAAACCTGCACTGCTAATATTGAAATTTTTTATTATTGTCTGTTTATTTTTATTTTCTACTGTTTATACTTCTTGCCCACTTAACGTTTTTTGTAGTCATTGTATATAGGACACCTCTACTTACTATTTACTATTTAATTGTCTGCACATTTCCTGTCTATTCTGCGCACCCTGAGTGTTTCTGAGAGCTGAATCTCTCCATTGTGAGATCAATAAAGGCTTATTTTATCTTATCTTATCATAACACTATCTCTATATTCAGTATCTGAAAGTCTTTGTGCATCCATCAAAGAAAGGTTATTTTGACGCCGACATTATTTCTTATCAACAAAACGAAATGTCAAACTCCGAATGAACCAATCGCCGCGACACAGGCCGACGTTCTCATCTATAAATCATCACCGTTCCTCCTTGAAGTTGCCGTTTTTTTTGCATTTCGTTCGAGCGCCAAGGGACGAGCGCGTCGGGGAACACGCATATTGTCAATCACCGCCTGCCCCCCCCGTTCGGATACCGCGATTACCCCTCGATCAGGTTTCATCGGAGTCCCTCGGAGACTCACACGTTGAGTTTATAAGAACTAATTATTGTCACACAAAAAAAAAGGGAAAACATCACTTTGACAGAATGAAGTCGTGTTGGAACGAAGGAAGCGGGAAAAACGTTGAGAGCAGCCGCTAAGAGCTACTGTCGCGGGGCTCATTGTTTTGAAGAGAGAACAATGAAAGCTCACTCAAAGATCTGCCACTTCTTTGACTTATTTAAAAACCCTATGAGAGTCACAAAACCTCTACGGCTCACAATGAACTCGCAACTTAAAATTATTCTGTCATCATTATTTAACCAGGAATTCTCTTTTCCAGTTGAGCCCTGGCCCCAGAGGAGAGCCTATTGTACATCTTTTTTTTTTTTGTAAAAGAGAATGCCAGGGTATGGGCGCCGGCTGCAAATCGACCTTACAGCCGTTTTATATTTGTCTCATAGATTTTCCTTTCTTAGTTCTGACATTGTGCACTTTCAAACTCAGCAGTGGGCCGCGCCGCGCTCATGTTTACCTGCTAACACCTCTGTCCGGTGGAAGAGGTTGTCTGAGTGCACCACCACCTCCTGTGGTGACCCGGGGGCGCTGGTCGTGCTGGTCATCTGGTTTCTCTGGGTCTCCTCTGTCACTGGCACCGGAGCCTGGAAAACAACAACGCGTATCATTACAAAGGCATCGCACAGTAAAAGAAATGTGTATAAAAGGCATTCCTATTATCAACTGCTGCAAGGCTGAACTGCAAGGTCTATGTGACGTCTATATGTAAATTATTTCCTGTCACTGTTAAAACCTCCCTCTTCCTGCAGTGATTTGCCTTTTGATTTGGAATCGTCGACCCTCTCTATTTATCCAGGACTGGGACCAAACCACAACATGGTCTATAATAACAACTGGGTAAGAGTACGGTATAGGGACGGATATTCAAAACAGGACATCGTAGACACAGTTCCAGACCTAATACAGTCTTTTTTATTATTATTATTATTATTTTTGCCAAGACTAGTGGCATCTTGTAATCCACGCTTTTGAAAATATGACTCATTTAGGTGGATAACAGTTGTAAGTCATAATTATCATTTTATTTCAGCGAAGTAGCAAATTAATAAAGAGAAAAGTTGGGAAGAAAAGTTTAGACATTTTTATTAACATTTTTAAGCTGCCGACAGGAAGTGACATAGATAAGAGACTCACTCATTTCACCATTGAAATAACATGGTCGGCACGGCAACAGTTTAAAATGGTTTGCCTCTATCTGTGTCACTTCTGTCAGTGTCCAATAAGGAAGTAAAACTATAAACCTCACTAAAAATTGTAAAAATAAAGAACGTTGGGTTCAATCTTCAGCACAATCTTAAATATAAGTGTGTCAACGATGTTTCAGCAAATAATGTGTCTAATGTAATATTTGCACTTTAAGCCCTTTTTGGCGTAAATAATGAATAAATAGAAAAATCTCACGTTGTCTCTAATATTTAATCGATGGATTGTAATTTTTTAAACAGGATAGTACTGATTTACTGCTGTACATCTAGTTTTTTAGACAATGAGGGAGAAATTAGACAATGGTGGCTATACAGAACAAAACCCATCCAATCTTTCACTTGGTCCACAGAATCTCAACCTCTAGACCTCAAATGATGCTGAATTTTCTTCGTGAGCTCGGAGTGAAATATGCTATGTGCTGAAGTCGTGACAAGTGGGACATCAGCAGTGGCACCGGGCCACGGCAGAGGCTTAGCGCTTTGAGACCTTGATGACTAATCCCAGAGACAGATGTAGCAGCGTGCGCGTAGTACAGTAAAGACCGGCTCCGGGACGCGTGATTACGGCCGATACCGAGATGTAATCCATGATAATGTTCACCGGAGCAGAAACGCCCGGGGCTGACGCGAGCGCTCCCCGTCTCTGCCCCGCTGCGTCCTGGCGGCTCCGGCGCTCGCCAGGGATTTCATGAGACCGTGGTCAGAGAGAAAGCACTTTCCAACGCACTTCTGGTGAGTCAGGACTTAGAGGGCTGCCGTCACCGTGGTTACGCGACGTCATCGAGCTCAGTGCAGGCTGACCAGGACCAGTGAATGTGCCATTACACATTATTGTGCCATTAGTATATGATTATTTCTAATCATATAATAATATTTCCAGCCTAGAGACTAGGGGCTGAACCTCGCAAACACGGCCCAAATAAACACCACTTTCTCCAAATCCCAGGGTTGCACATCATCTATAACCTGACTGTGGGCATCCCCTTGGAAATGTTTATATTACTTTAACAGGTATTTTATCTCTGTGTGCAATCATATTTATCAAAATCATCCTGTGGGCCAGAGGTTCTTTGCTAGAGAGCCGGATTGTGCCCCTGAGCCTGACGTTGCCTACCACTGCACTAGAGGATTCTTTTGCCATTTTAAAACGTGATACAAAGACCGCAGAACATACACATGAGGGCATTTTTCCCTCCAGCAATAATCTCTCAGTCGAGTGAATCCACAGCGTAAACCATTACGATGAGACGAGAGCGCACACTTCCCCGTTTCCTGTACTGATTTGTGTCACATGCGAGACCTTCGAACTGAGCCACGTGTTGGGACGTGAGGCCGGGACCATCGGGACACGCATAAACATGACAGATACTGTATAGGACAGCATCAGCCTGGGCTTTCATGAATCAGACCCGCAGAGACAATAGGGGCACGGATAGTCATTGATGATCTGCCAACCAGGCCCAGATGAAGATGAAACCTGGAGTAACTGGGTCTAAACTGAGTATAAAAAATGTCTAAACCAGAAACGACACCAAACCTGCGTCATCAGTAAGACAGTTTGAGAACCACTCCGCTAGATTCCCAGATCACTTTCATAAAATGTCATTGTTGCAGGGTTTAATGGCTTTGGAAAACACCTCACTAAACTGCAAATTAGAATATATTGTATTTTGACAATAGTGAGTCCTAAAGTGTTATTGCCTCTAATGCAGAAAACTTCTAATCGATTACTAAATCTGACGAAAACACCATTTAATTATAGTATGATCATTTGAAGCCCTTTGTAGTATGGCAGCCTCGTAGATACAGATCGGAATAATGAAACCCTAGGTTGAAATGTGAAGAGATTTTTCAATGCGCATTTGTGGTCAGTGTATGCTGTATTTATATTGCATGTATCTCTTGTGTGGATACTGTCCTCACCTCTGTTCTGAATGGTTTCCTGGGCGTGACGGCGCTGTCTCTCTCGGTGACGGGGTCCACTCGGGGAGTGTAGTCTTTGGTCAGGTCCTTGGTGGGCTCGACGGCTTTGGGCTGAATATAAACTGTGCTGACTGTTGCCGTCTCGATGTCTCCCTCCTCGCCCGCGCCTGCACACAGAGAGAAGGAAAACGATTTAAAGAGTCAAGTTTTACGTAGAAGGAAATAAAGCAGGTTTTCATGTGAAACATCCACTACTCTCAACTCATGTACAACTGAGAGACTATACAAACATGTTTAGAAATGCATTTAATTCCGTTACTAGCTTAGCAGTTCATATTCTATTCATCTCTCAGATTTTAATACCTCTTGATTTCAAAACGTAATTGTCCCGAGGGGGAGAGTTACAGTGGGAGGAAAAACGTATGTGAACGCTTCATCAAAATCATAAGAATGAATAAACAGTGTCTGCTCAAACTAATACCACACAAACATTTACAGTTTATCATATTTTTAATGGCCATAAGATTTGAACAGGACAAGGGAGAACAAAGTAAGTGAACCCAGGAATCTCGCTGAACTGCAACAGTTCAACTTTGGTTTTGGAACAGCACATCAACATCAAAACCCTATGCTCATTTTGAAGTATAGCCTGAAGCCTGGACAACTTCATCAATGGAAAAATGAATTCACAAGTTTATCAAGATATTTGGCAGAAAAAACGGAGACATTCACGACAGCGTGGAATAAGTAAGTGAACCCCTGTATTAAATAGCTGGCTGACCCTTCTTTTGTAGCAATAACTGCTTCCCTATAGTTGCTGATTAGACGTGTACAGGATGAATCTTGGACCAATCCTCTTTACAAAACTGCTGCAGTTCAGCGAGATTCCTGGGTTCACTTACTTTTTCCTCCCTGTCCTGTGAATGTTTACATGTTATGGCCAATACAAATATGATAACATGTAATTGTTTGGGTGGTATTAGTTTAAGCAGACACTGTTCACTCATTCTTATGATTTTGATCAGACCACATTTTATGGAGAATTCAGGCAGAAATGTGAGAAATTCCAAAGCGTTCACATGTATCCCCCCCCCCCCCCCCACATAAAAGTGACACTAAACTCACTCAAACAGATCTAACGCGGGACTAAAACATGTTTGGCAGACGCTGACGACTGCAGACAGGGGACACCTCACAAGCGAAGCAATTTTGGAGACGCACTCCAGTCTTGTTGGCCATTTTTCCAGCTTTCACTGCGCCGCCTTTGAAAACATGTTCCCTTCCTGCCAAATATCCAGTCTCTTCATCTGCCAGTGGCTCTAATGTTTTATTTCATTAGCCTGACTGATGTAGGCGCATTTCACAGCAAACATGTTTTATGAAGAAAAAAAAGAAAAAACTATGCAAGATATTATTTAGCTTCAGTGTGAACCTCGGGGCAGAGTAATACGATTTCTGTATTGGAAAAGCAATTGATCACTGTCCTCTCCACTTTACCTTCCCTGACCTCCCCTCGCGGCACTTTTACAACTCTGTCTGAAAAAAAAAGTGCGAGCAGTTTGGTGCCAAAGTGTAGCTCTGTGGACACGCTCAGGGCCAGAGGAGGAGAGTAGTAGCTCATGAAAAAGGAAAAGAATATGCAGCTCGGCTCTGGCCGTGGGGTGAAAATTGGGCCTCAGAGACAAGTGACAGTGACTTTGTGCGGACAAAGTGGGAAAAAAAAAAAGATTTGGTGAGAGGGACCGGGGGGGAGGATTGTAACAGCGTTTTCCATTAACAATTTGTCAGAGAGGTTTGTGAGCACATATCAATAAACTGGACTACAGTGAAAAGTGAGTTGAATTCTGAGCAAAAAGTTTCTTACCGATTGATATTCAACAAAGTGAACCGCACTTTAATGACTCTGAAAATGTTCAAGTTACGATCCAATTAAAGTAGTCCATCAAAATCCATTTTACTAGCAGTTGGAAACATCGACAGCCTGCGTCTCATCTCTACGCTGGAAAAATTACCATCTTAAAAATGAGATAAATGACTTAAAAAATGCTTGAATACCCGTTCTGGTTAGACTTTATAAGGCAAGGCAACTTTATTTATACCGTGCATTTTGTACACAAGGCAACTCAATGCGCCTTATAATAACTACACCTTATTTAGTCTTAATAAATGGTGAATTAACAATGAATTAATTAAGTGTGACTAACATTTAATAACTACTTTACTACAGTTAATGCCTAACTCATAGTTCTTCACATACTTCACTGATTCATTGTTATTAAATGTTAGTCAAACTTAAAGCAGAACTAAGTAACTCATGCCCCTAGAGGCCAGAAGCGCCACTGCAGGTGTCGTAGCATGTTGCGTTTTTTTTTTACACATTAATTGTCCGTGAGAGTAAATACTACGCTGACAGAAAAGACAAAGGGAGAGAGGGATATTGTTCATCCAATTACACAATGGAGATTTTTTTCACTCAAACTTTGCTGTAAATACTGTTTATGTGGCGCTAGCCCTCAGTTAGCTTTGCCCGTTAGCCTGTTAGCTTCTTCTTGGCGATTCCATTAGTGTGTATTGGTGGCTCTGACCCGGTGCAGGGAAAGTTGCAATTATGGTTTTCTGGCCAGAGACACCAGGTGGAGATGAAAGACCCCCAATCATCCCATTAACACTTGTATTACCCCCAGAGGGACTACGGAAAGGATTTATTAAGGTAAACAAGTTCATGATGAATTCAGTGTTAACTCATAATTTATTACAGCTAAATAAGGTGGAGTTATTGTAAAGTGTTACCGAGGTTCTTTATGTTGAATTTGAGTCAGTTTGTACTAATCTAAGATAAGATAAAAATGAAACGAGCATAAATCCCACTTGAAATCAGACAATTTCACTTTTACTTTTACTTGAAATGATACAAAAAATATAAATTAAGGAATAATTTAATTGCTCCATTGACAACAAGAGGTTTTATCTGATCTAAGACCAGATCAAATCTACTCAAACTTTAGATTTAATCTGTTCATTTAAGTAGATTTATGTAATCTCTTCTATTCTTTTTCCAGTGAACCGCTTTGGTATTGTTTAGCTGTTTGGCGCGTGCTTGGTTTGTTTAAGGGCTGTTCTCACCAGATCCTGATCCGGAGTTGAAATCGTCGTCGTCCTCGGGGTAAAACCCTCCTGAGCCCACATCGTCCAGGTACAAGTCATCGGTCTGAGGCGTCTGAGCCGCTGATATCTGCAACGGGACGAGATAAGTTCAGCACAGACTTTAACAGGCAGCATATCAGCGATTTGTCTTTGTTTTTTTATCACCACAAACTGATAACAAGAGACTCAAAATGGCCAAACTTGCCGCACGCTCAATCAGCGATCGGAAATACCCGCCGCCGCCTTTGTCGAAAATGGCAAAAAACAAATCTTGCAAATCACCCCAACCCTCGGAAAAAACGGTCTCGCTATCGCTCTTTCATCGCGGAACCTGTTATTTCGCGAACGCGGGCCATAACAGCAGCTATATCATCATGTCCCGGTTTATGGCCCGGAGTGCAAGGGGGGTAATTATCCAATCAGACGATCCATTGTTGCCGTGACGACCGGAGGGAGCGGGGGGAATGTTTGAGTTGGGGCTTAAAGGGAGCGACGAGTGAAAAGAGGGGACTCCCATTCACTCGACCTGTTTGTTTAAAAGGCACTTTCTCACAGGGATGGGGAAAAAAAGGAAAAGAAAGGGGGGGGAAAGTAAACGTTTTCAGCCAGATTGAGATGTTTCCAGTGTGAAAACTTCGATAGCACTGACTTTACGGCACTGACATGTTGCTAAAGGCCGTTTCCTCCTGAAGCTATGTTCAAGTTTCACTGCCATTGATTAACCGAATCACTACTGTGTGTTTCAGTGAAGAGATTAGCCACTGAACGGACATTTGAACGATAAAGATGATTTTAGCATTAGCATTAGCATTAGCATTAACCTGGATAGATAGAGTATAGGGCTGGAGAACTACTGGTTGGAGATCCCTGTGCTTGATACTATCAACTCTTAGTTTATTAGTTTATTTGAGCAGTTAAAATTCTGCTCAAAAGGAGTGGGCTGAAGCAAAAGCTTATAAGCGCCCACCCCCGACATCATTGAAATAAAAACAATTAATCAAATCACAATATAGTACAGGGAGCATGTTACAAAGTACAAAGACACAAGAGCCCGGGAACACGGCACGCACACACACAGCGTACCCCTCCGTGACCCAACTTTACCCGTTATAATTACATTATCATTAGCAATCCTACGTTAAGCAACATCATACATTGATTTTTTAATTTGCCTCACCGGCAAAAGAGAACCGACAACACATCAGAGCGGCCGTTTCAGAACGGACCATACCCACAAAGCACCTCTAGAAATGTACAGAATTTAACGGAACGGAAACAAAAAAACACAAATGAAAGGAAACACAACTACAACAACAGTCTCATTTCATGTACTTAGTGCTTAGTGGTGCGTTAAAAGACAAGGTTTATGAGCCCGTTGGGAGGGTCCTCTCAACAGATCCATAACTATCCCAATTCTCAATTTATAATTTAGAGCAATAGAATGACAACCGTTCAGAGCAACAACACGCCATCTTAGTTAATATAATGCAACTGTAATTTGATCCTACTACTCCCCCTTGTGGCAATGCGTTTCTTCTTCTCTATACTTTTCAAAAGTCTTTTTTGTGTATTTATATTTCAACAGGTTGATGTTGAGACATCGTTTCAACTCCATCTCCATTTTGTTCCACAATTGTACACCATTAACTGTCGGGCTAAAGCTTTTCAAGGTTGTGCTATGTTTCTGAATCCTAAAGTTTAATTCATCACGTAATTCATAACGACCAGTACGTTCTTGGAACCTTCTTTGTATTTGGTTTGATAACAATTTATACCTTGCTTGTTATACAAACATCTGTACAGTTTGGAACTCAACAATGTCACAAAACTTCATGATCTTTGATTTTAAAAATAATGAGTTTGTGTGTTCCAATAACCCAACTTTATGAATTACTCGGATAGCTCTTTATTGCAACAATACTATTGGTTTTAATGTGCTTTTATAAGTACTACCCCAAACCACAGTGCAAAAATGTAGATCTATGTTCTAAAAGTGCATAATTATATCCTCTAATACCACACAAGCTGCAATAAACATAAAATATGTATCGGAAAAATTAAGAAAAAAGGCTAATAAATGTAGAAATTATAAATATTCAGCCCCAAAATGTGTTGTTCGGCTGTTAGTTAACCCCTTAACTGCCGACCCCCCCTGATCAGGGGGCTAGGGTTAGTTAACCCTAATCAGGATATAATTAGGGTTAAGAACGGCAAATGTAACTTAAATTGTGTTTCAGTCACATGAATCTCACACATATTTTTAGAAACTAGAAGGTCTTGGCTTTCAAATGAGGTATCACACTGGCATATAGACTGTAAGCTCTCCAGTCAATACGTTTTGAGACTTGGATGTAAAGAATTGTTAACCCTAACCCTAATCCTTAACCCTAACTCTAGGGTGGCAGTTAAGTGGTTAAACAATAAGTCGATATAGTAATTATCGTGACAGCCCTATTCTTGAGCTGTCTAAACGTGCATGTTTGCAAAAGGCTTAGGTCAAAAGCAGAATACACCAACGTGGAGCCGAAAAGGTTGCGGTTTGCTCCCATTCAAACGACGGGGCCAACACAAACGAAAGCCCTTATCGCTCTGGTCTGATTCGGAGAGCGGCTCCAGGTCTGCCGAGGACGCTGTGCTGATAAACTAAATGAAGATGAGTGGGGGAGAGGATCAATGGGTCTGACAGAGAAAAGAATGGTTTTGTCCACAGTGAAGAATGGGCTCCAGAGATACAAGGATGAACAATGAGCAGCAATCCCTCTCGAAAGGCCCCGCTGCGTTCGGCGATAACAGCAGCTTGTAATATTTATAAAGACGTAGATTGACAGCGCTAGACAGTTTTACAAGACACGCAGTTCATCAAATGGATCACTAAAGTCTTTACTACTTTGGACAAGTCGACTCAAATGCTGGATGTTTATATATTTAGCCAAAGCAGCTATGATTTGTAGGAGAGGTGTTAATGACTTGAGCAGCGATAAGCTTGCTGTAAACGCAGCAATTTCAGGGGAGCACATTTTTATTGACCGTGGAAATGGAGGTGTGGAAGTCTTGATCTATTTCTGACAAGCTGTGCCCATGCCCGAAATGGAAATGAAATTAGTTAATGTGAACAATCATGATTTCTGCTCAACTCCTTCTAACTGTCAAGGCTCGAGGAGAAGAAGAAGAAGAAGAAGAAGAAAAAGAAGAAGAAGAAGAAGAAAAAGAAGAAGAAGAAGGTAACCTCTTTACCCCCACCTGAAACGAGCACATAAGGGCTTAAAAAAAAAAAAAAAGGTCAAAATAGTGACAAAAACAAGGTTGAAAACGCAACAAAAATGTGGCAACAAAAAGAGCAGGAGAGCGACAAAAACACGACAAAAAGCAATGAAAAAAAACCTATGAAAAAGCAACAAATAAGCCGCAAAAAAGTGACAAAAGCGGAAAAAAAAAAAAATCAACAAAAACACGACTAATTCGCGACAAAAAATATGGCAACAATGTGACAAAAAAGTTACAATCACTTTTGTCGACAGTGTTGGGGGTAAAGTATTACAAAAGGAACGCGTTACAAAAATATATTACTTTTTTTTTGTAACTAAGGAATATAACATATTACGGGAATATATTAGTCATTACAATTTAAGTAACTCGAGTAACATGTGCATTTAAAAGTATGAACCAAAAAAAAGGTCAAACTCCCTCCAAATAACAGACACTGGTGTATAAGATGTGCAGTAGTGTGCAGCTAACGTCGTCAAAACAAAACAGAGAGAATGGGCGAAAGAGACGGAAAAGGAAATCTATGACCACAGCTTTGCTCTGTGGCATTATTTCTACTTTCAGTTTATATTTTGCAAAAAGTAACTCAAAAGTAACTCAAAGTAGTGTAACTCAGCTACATTTTTGAAACAGTAATCTGTAATACAAACATATTACATTTTCAAAGCTGTAACTACTAATCAACACTACTCAACACTGTTTGTAGGTCTTAGCTTTCAAATGAGGCGTTACTCTGTTGCTCCCCAGTCGAGAAGCTATTATATTTGGGAAAAGCCGAACTGGGTGGGGGGTAAGGGAGGAGGCCACTAAATTATAACGTTAGTTGTGTTCAAACTCATTCCCAACTTTTCTAACATATTTGTAGCGCCCCAGTTATCCGCGGGGACGCGTTTAGCGGCGGTGTTCACAACCTTTCAGCTTCACAGTGATAGAAACGCTAGACATCTCGCCCGCGGGTTCGTGTAATTGATAAAAATGCTTTATAATTAGACGCGCAATGTTTCCCCTGCGAATGTCTGTTTACAATGCCTTTAAATGGGATTCATTTGGAACAAGCAACTAAAAAGTCACCATGGCGTCACGGGGGAAGTCGGGGATCGCTATTTGCCGCATCTCTGACCAAAGGGGACTGGCCTTAGCCGTTAGCCACACAGGCTAACGGCTAAGGCTATCGCTCACCGGGGATCAAAGACTCAAACTGTTCAACGCTAACTATACTCTTAACCTTTATTGCTTCCGCACATATTGTTCAACAAATTTTGAACAACAAATATTGTTCAAAATACTTGAAGCCGTACTAAACCGTTTTACTTGAAGCGCATATGGCGGGTTTTAATGCTTTTGAAAATATGACTTATTTAGATTAATCACATCCGTTGTCGGTAAATAATTATCATTTTTATTTCAGTGAAGCAGCAATTTAATGATGAAATGTTGGGCAAAAAAGTTTATTTTGAATTTTTAAGCTGCCGACATAGAGGCAAAGCTCATAACAGTTTGACTCATTTCCCATTGACATAACATGGTCGGCACGGCAACAGTTTACTGTAAAATGTTTTGCCTAAATCTATGTAACTTCCCGTCAGTGTCCAATAAGGAAGAGAAACTATAAACAAAAATTGTTAAACTAAAGAAAGCGGGGTACAATGTTGAGCAGCATCTTTAATATAATTTTGTTAACTATGTTTTAGCAAAGCTTGTGTCTAATGTGTCATAAACAGTTTCAGGCCTAACCTGCGCCTCACGCTCATCTCCCCACACATTCCCATTGCTCGTGTGAATTTATCAGATTCCTTTGTGTTAGCGATCAATAAAAATGCGCTATATTTCGATGCTCAATAGAACAACATGTGTGGTCTGTTTTATTGTTTTTTTTTTTCCACAAATAAATCGGTTAGCCCGGCTTTAATCGAGATGTTTTTAAAAGGTGCATTACGCGAGTTTTTGTGTGAGAATGGTCAGCATGGCGCCTTTACTTTCCATCACGGCGGCCTCTACAACGCTCCAGGATCAACTGTTTCTGGTAGGTTGTGAAAACCTACCAGAAACTCCCAAAACAATTGATCCATGTAGGCATCATGTAGGCTACTGTGATGGAAAGTAAAGGCGCCATGCTAACCACTCATACAACCGCTGGGTCACTGAAAAGTCAAATCCACACAAATAAAATATTTTTTCCCCACATAAAAAGTTCCATAATGCACCTTTTACTTTAGTTTATTTTAGTTCATTTGAGCAGTTTTCATTTCAACTTAATTTCTGTATTATTTACAAGAGGATTATGTGTGTTTAACCTTTCTACAATAAAATCTTTATCAAATCAGAAAAAGAAAAAGAAGCATGCCGTCTTGACTGGAGTCTAGGCTAATTCTAATTCTTAATAAAATTCAGCTAACAACGCTACTTTTGCATATTGCTTTTAGCTCATATTAGTCAATACACAATGTTTTGCTGCTGGTGTTGCTGTTCCCCCCGCAAAATGGCGAATTTCTTTGGCACCCTTCAACTTTATAACAGTCAATCCCAAACTCTGTACTTTCGAGGTGACTGCTGATCACAAAATACTTCCCAGTTTCCAATCAGACCACAGGAAGTGCTACGTGACCTTCAGAAAAGTCACGCGCCTGATACGGAAGTGACACCGAAGTCACCGAAAGTAAAATGCACAAAAACAAGCTCACGCGCCAACACAGCGGAGATAACAGTGGCCTTTATTGGCGGCGTGACATTTAGGCACCTGCTCCTTTCTGTAGTTATCGCGGTCGAACTGAGGCAGCCATGAATCCGTGCACAATCAAAGCGCTGTGGACACCAAAACATTATAGCGAGAGGAAGCGTTGACTCCAAAATATTTTCTGTACTCATTAGTAAGTTTCAAGGCACCATTTCAGAGAGTAAAAGCAAAGTTCATCTGCAGGTTTAGTATGTGTTTAAATTGCAGACAGTTATGTTCAAGTTTTGTCCTCTTTTGACATGATGGGTCCTCGTTTAAGGCCTAGTTTTGATATGAGGAATTTGAGGACCACTGCTCTGAAGAGATCATTCACTATCCCAATTGATAAATGTCACAGATTTTACATTTAAGTGACTCCATTTGTTTCAGGCACTGGGGCAGGGCATTCCATGGTGTTTGTTTTCGGGACAACCAGCAAAGAGTTATATCTGCCGGCCCGAGCTGGAGAGTAGGGCTGCAGCAGATCAGACAGACGGGCAAAACCATGGAGGCATTTAAGAACAGACACAGGGATTTGAAAGTAAATGCGATGGAACCAAACAGTGCAAAGACTTTAAAATAACATGTTAGTACCAGGACCATGTTTAGTACGAGTTAAAAGCCGAGCAGCAGCATTTTTGGACAAGTTGCAAGCGGGCGAGGGATGACTGACTGCGCCCAACGAAAAGAGCATTACAATCAACCAAGTGATTCGTAAAACAAATGCGTGAATTACAATCAAACCAGTTGGCTTTGGATAGTTGCCTGAGCTGGTCAAATCTGGACTCAACAACTTCAGAGAACTCTCCAGCTTCACACCAAAGTTGGTCAATGTGGATTTTTAGGACCTAAGCAAGACCAAGTATAAAAAAGTATACAAAGATAATGAATTGTAAGCACTTGTTAATGGGGGGGACGGTGGCGCAGAGAGTAGATTGTGATCGGAGGATCGGCACTGGTGGAGGATCCCAAGCGTGTCTGCGCCCACTGGTGTATGAATGAGAGTGTGAATGGGTGACTGGTTCCTTGATGTAAAGCGCTTTGAGTGCCTAAAGCAGGTAGAAAGGCGCTATATAAATCAAGGCCAGGCCACGGAGCTAAACCTGATGAAGACTGAGCTCTCTGGGTCATATTTTGCATAACACTGACTTCCATCCATCCATCCATCCATCTTCTTTCACTTGTCCGTTGCCGGGTCGTGGGGGCAGCTGTTGGAGCTGCCCAAATCACATTGCACCAGCCCCCTGTGGCTCCTCCTGCAGGTGGTGGGTCCACAGAAGGAATAACACTGACTTTCAGACTGTAAATAACCGCACTCACATACCCCCTCCCTAACCACGCCCCCGTCACTCTGCGTCTGCCTCAACACGTTTCCTCAGCCCCGCCCCCCTGGTCAAAGGCCAGTCATCGTGTATTTCCCATGTCCTGATGTTTCTGTATATGTGCTTAACCTGATTGTAATTTCGCATTTCTTCTTTTGTAAGGTGCATTGAGTTGCCTTGTGTACGAAATGCGCGGTATAAATAAAGTTGCCTTGCCTAAATGTGATTTAATAAGTAAATAGTGCACCGCTGCAGTCTGATCTTCCGAGCCATGTCCTTGGTCGTGCAAAACAACTTACAAAACAAACAAGTCAACGGCACCACATCCCCGTGAACTGGCTTCATCTATGCTTTTATTCAATCACTGTTTGCAAACGCAATTTCATAACTCAATTAGAAATGCAAAGATTATTGACTTAAGTAATGCATTTCCGACTCGCGACCAATAAACGACTTTGTGGAAGCGGACAATGACAATGATAATGAGATTACCGCAGCAGACTGTACAGGAATGCAGTCTGAATGCTTGTTCGAGGCGTCCTCAAGGTTAACAGGAAGCGCTCGTGTCTGTATAGTCGAGATGACGTTTCAAGGGAACTCTTATTGAAAACGGTCAACTTCAAACGACTTTTGCACCGCACAGTTTAGTTTAGTTTCTTTGTGGGAAAGTTTAAGTTGTACATGAAAGACCGGCTCAAAGGAGTCGGCCTTGGAGCAGTGGAGAAGATGCCCGTGCTGCAGTCAAGTAGAGCTGCCACAATAGATACATAAAGGTTTCACAGCGATGTAAACAACGGAACACATTGATCTAGTGACAGTGCATATGGGTAGCTAGGTCAAGTATCCATGTAATACTGATCAAACAAGGCAATATATGTCTCCGAAAGAACAAAGCCTACCACTTAAGTTTCTGGAAGTTAGTTTGCAAAAGACCCTGGATAAATCTCAACATTTTAAGTGCTCCCAAATCATTATTTGTTTGAACTGAACAGTAGACGAGTATTGCGGAGCCCGAGAGGATGTGTTTTGGTGAGCTTGTCCCTAATGTTCGCTTAGATGAAGCTGAATAAAATATGAAGCAGTCCAGCCTCCAGCACTATCCAGGACCACAGAGTACATAAATCAGCGACAGAGATGCTTTTGCTGCGTAAAAGACTTCAATTGATACCGTAGTCCGGGTGATAGTCATTTTTAAATTGTCACACACACTGCATAAATCTTACAGTGGGGAAACAAAAACACAAAATAACGGGCAATGAGAGAGTATCCATTCTTAGTTACACGCTGTAGTGCAGCATTATATTTCAAAGCTCCGACTCTACAGTGACAAGGTCTAACTTAAATAGACTCTTGATTGGCCCTTACCCTCCCATAGTGGCACCATTTGTGCCTTGACATCCTCATTTCTGCCCTTTAACAAACCGCTCCTCCCACACAGATGTACAGCCAGGGACGGACTCCGTGGTGCCTTGGATGCAGCAGAAACGACACCGCTAACTAAGCCGAGCTGTCGCGGTGATGTAGCTGCCACGGTTCCCTCTGATTCTAATGAACTTATGAGGCAGCGGGAGGCAAGCTAACAGTGTAACTTCTGCTGCCGCTAGTACTGCTTCATTTCTTTGTGTAATTCTGCATTCTCAATCTGGCTTCTTCTCAAACCACAAAAAGCTCCACAGAGAGTTCCACCTGCTGATGTCATGAGGTGGTGCCCTCCCTCAATATGTGATACACCTTCACTTCAGTGTTTAATACCATTATATAAGTAAGTAAGTGATTTATTTTTGTGTTTTTCAGAGGTAGGGGGAAATCTCGGGTGCACCGCCTCCTGGGTTTGTCCCCATTTCAGAGCGTGGTGTCCTGCACTGATCAGCTCTACCTCCTCCTTCCTCTTCCTCCTGTACAGCTCCCTCCGCTCCACAACAGTCTTTCAACATCTGTAGCAGTTCATCTGTTTTATTCTCCAGTGAACGTCCATGAGCCAGAACACTAGTAGGAATAGAAGGCATGTGTGGCTTAGCTGTGAGCCTTGCCCGGATACCTCCTCGTTTGCACGCTTTTTTGTTTCCTGTAGCTTGTCTTGTGACGCCTCCACTGTGCTGCAGGTGTGGGGGCTCTTGGTGCCTCTTCAATGTTTCAGGAGACGAAATGTGTAAGTTTCAAATGTCTTTAGCTCATAAGCTAGCTAAATGTTTACTTTTAAAAAGCTGCTTTCTTCAGGACCATTATGGACTCTATGCAGTAAAAAAAAATCCATGAAGACCCATAAAAACAGTATCCAGTAAAACAATATGGAGCACAGAAACCACAAATACAGTTTGCAGATAAAGGCGAAAAATGCAGCTGTACCAAGAGAGAGGGAGGTTGCCTCTTGTTGCATAACCCATATCTTGCTAGTAGATAGTTTTAAAAAATGCAGTGTTTCAGCTCTCTACTGGCAATGGTGCTTTATACAGTATGCAGGCGACTTTGACCTCTTCACTACACATCAACCACATTTTAAAGCTGTGAACATTTCAGATTGTGCATCACAAAAGGAATCTCAAAGCAACCATATCAACCATATCAAACATTCACCTAAACATCTCCAAATGAAACATATGCTTACATTTGATTACATTCATTTGGTCACAAGTTGTATTTATGTGGATTGAAGTTTAGTAAAGAAATGAAAGATCCGCACAACTGTGTAGCATAGAGCACCAAGTTTAAACACATAAAATATCAGGCAACATGCATCAAAGTAGGCATGGATAAGCCTGCATATACGGGGGAAAGAGCTTAGTAAATGCATAGAACGACAGTGAAAGGTGCATAAAAGCTTGGACCAAAAGGAAGCGGAGTAGGAAAAAAAATAACACGCTGTCCCAGACAAATGCGTTGCCTGGAGGTTGAGCCGCTGAAAGCCCCTTTTAAAACCTCCTTCCTCTCGGTAAATGGGACGGGGCTGTGTGTCTATATTGTGCATGTCTGTCAGAGCGATATGAGAAATCTCGCTTTCTTTTTCCGTGACACGTTTCTCAGAAGAGGAAGATACAAAACAGAGCAATTTCAAGATGCCTTTTTTCGGGCTATTGACACGACAAACTCACTCGCAACACAACCAATATTAGCTCAGCTCGCGTGGCCGGGCACGGTGAAATGTGAACAAGAAATGACCCGAGAGAGGCCTGTAAAAAAAAACGAACCGGAGAAAAAAAGTCCATATTCAGCAATCGCAGGGGGAAAAGATGGAAGTATGAGAAATAGACACAAAGAGGAAGGGAAAGGACAGTCAACAATCGAGTCAGATCACATGCGTCAATGACTTGAAGACGATATGCTATTGGCACGGTAAAAATCAGCAGCTGACCACGTTTACATTGTTAGGATTTTTGCTGTGTTGAATTGATTGAAAGAGAGGTTTTGAAGAAAATTATTATTGACAAGTTTCCTCCATCCCGACACCACATCATAATCCCCCTCTGCTCGCTCGCCTGTCGGAGTCTAAGCACAACATAAATATTCACATAATCCTGAAGTGTTTCACTTTGCTTCTGTATCAGTCTCTGCAGGTTGAAAAAGGAGCAGGACGTGTCAATTTACCACCCGCTAAAATATTTGACCTCCCGAGTTCCACCTGGCCACGATAAAGATCCAATCAGGAAATATTTGACTTTAAATAGACTTCAGTTGGACTAAATTTTATCTAAACTGGGTGCAATCCATACCAAAATCAGAGAAAAGTACACTTAACCTTTAATTAAATGATCTGTAATAAAACCAAATGAAGTCTACAACTGCAGATTAGAAAGATACAATGTTCATTTTCTCCCATTCATTCTCTATGGGGATTTGTTTTTATATAGTAAGGGGGTCATTTATCAGAACAGGTGCTAAATAGTGAGTGAAAGCTGGGAAATAAAATGTGCTATTTAGTGAGCATGTTGCCGCCAATATAACGTTACAAGATCAGAACAAGATCACCTGAAAAGAGAAAGCTAACTACTCTGCCACTGTGCCAGGAGGGAAGTGATCTAAGCCTTACCTTAGATACGCGTTAAATCAATGGGGGCGAAGTCTGGCAGAATAAAAATGACCTCAAAAACGTTAGTTCAGACAATGTTTCCTCACCGGTCAGATTTACTCAAAGTGCTAAATGAATAGGTTCAGGTGCTCGTGGTCTGATCGAGATGATTGCAGCTCTGCAGAGGAGAGAGCGAGGGGCTTTGCTGGAGCCCTGTGTAATTTGAGACGCTGTGATTGCAGCAAACAAAACAGCATCATCAATAAAACCGAATGAATGAAAGGTCACTGTATGGCTGCTTGTATTGGAGGTTGCAACATCCCAAAAGTTCTATATAAAACTATGAAAATCAGATATTTCAATCAAATATTTACTCATGTTTAATCAATTTGTGATGAGTTCAAATGCCGCATACACCACACTGTAGAGAAGTTCTTGAGCGTGATAGGATCAGCGTAATGCAGGCAAAGCGTCTATAGAGAGAGACATTGAGAGTGACATTTTAATTTGCCCAACACTTCCCGATGACAAAGCCCTGTTGTAAAATAGACAGAGGTCTGTGAGTCGCGGGTGGGAGCGATGCATTGTTTGCACTCCTTGTCAAAGTGTCAAGAAATGCAAGGACATCTCCGGTAACAGAAGGAGAGGCGTGTCAGTGGGTCACAGTTATTTTCTACCAATTTCTTTTTTGGTTTGTTCCTGATGTTTTCAAGGGGTTCCACCCATAGGGTTCCATAGGGCCTGTGAATTGCGGCAACCTGGCAAAAGCGTGATTAATAATTACAGTGCAAATAACATGAGCTCTGTTCTATGCGTCTGGAATTGGCTGTTAGTTTGGTGAGACGACGGACTTCTGGTGGAGCTGTTGTTGCTGACAAAGTTTCAACATTTGTAAAATTATATAAAACGAATCCTCTCCGTGTTTTGATTATGTGTAGGATCATACTTTAATGAAGGTACTTGATTCATCTTCTGTACTCAGTAGTTGGAGTCTTCGAACGTTTCGCCTCTCATCCAAAAGGCTGTAGGATCATACCTTTATTTTAGATAAGCTGAATACTTTATTCATCCCCAAGAAGAGAAATTCCGGTGTCCAGTAACCATGCATTCATAAAAACACACAATAAATGTGTTGGTACTGGTGTGTTAACAAGTAACAACCTTTTATCTGCCAGCTTAGGGTTAGGTTCAGGGTTAGAGTTAGAGTTCGCAATTATGCATATCCAAATCTCAAAGCATATTTGTCTGGAGACCAATGTGCCAGTGTGCTACCTCATTTGAAAGCCAAGACCTTCTAGTTTCTGTAACTATGTATTAGATCTGTGTGAGTGAAACGCGCTGCATTTCCTAATCATAACCCTATAACCCTTAACCCTAAACCTAATTCCCTAATCGAGGGGGATGGCAAGTAACAGGTTGATCAAATGTATTGTCGTGGTCGATGTAAACAGCCACACGATTCAGTCGAACCCCTGTGGACCATCAAACGAATCAGCGGGTGCGATACAAGAGTTTGTGAATCCAACTTGAAGCACAAGGTAAATATGGCAGTGAAGCTTATTCCTATATAGAGTTGTATTTTTAGATAAGTTCTTGAGTACTCTTACTTGAGCACAAAAAATTGTTATGTGTTTGTCCAGATGATACTTGTGTGTGTGTGTGTGTGTGTGTGTGTGTGTGTGTGTGTGTGTGTGTGTGTGTGTGTGTGTGTGTGTACTGCTGGCTCACTGCTGCTCTTTGAACCCACTCAGCAGTTTTTACAGGCCTCTGCGGGATCATAATAAGGAGCTAATTGATAGTGTTTGAGCCACGGGCCGGGCGAGCGAAGGAAGGGGGAGAGCGCGGGGGTTTCCTGTAGGAAGTGGACACAAATCAGACTTTCCCTATAAACATCTAAGAGCTCTCGAAGGGGAACCCGACGTGCTTCCTTGTGTAAAAGGTTTAAATCGAGGCTGTACTTTGACGGAGAGGTTGTTTGTTGTCTGAGTATCAACATTTTATGACAGACTCACAACTCGTAACCTGGAAAACCTCTGCTTTAAATATGCCACAACCTGCATTGCCATCTCAGATCTCGAAACACCATCTTTCAAAAGCATCAAACGTCTCACTAAATGACTCACTAAAATCCCCGCTAACAGACCGCATACATCCATAACAGCTTTGCATAATTTCTCACAGCGTACGCTCACTCAAATGCGCATTGAGGAAACAGACTAAAACATTTACATCAAACGCTGGTGGAGGAGAGCAGGTCTGCAGGCTCAGATCCCAGAGTGGTTGTCGTGAAAATCCCCGCTCGGCGCGGCCCGAAGCAGGAGCAGCGTGTGGCGCACAGATTCATATCGTCTCCTTTTTCCGAAAACAAACGCGGCCCGACAGAGAAAGGCGCCCGGGACATTCCTCGGGACACAAGCCCCTCCGAGAAACAGCAGGGGAGGAGCTTCAAATCCACAGGGCTGGACACTTTTGAAGTTAATCCCCATCTACAGTTCATCCTATTCTTCCATCAACGCTGTTGAAAACAAGTGTCACATTTTCAAAAGTCGATGAAGCCATTTCAGCTACGCTCGAAATAGTCTTGCATTATGTATGTAAATTGTAAAACAATATGAAGGGCGCTGGGGAAGCCTATCAGGAGTGCTTTTGTCGGAGACTCATTCCAGTTATTACAGAGTTTTTTTATTTGAACAGGGACAGTGTACAATCTACATTAGCCTCAGAAAGGAGAGATGCATTGTACCAGGTTATAGCACTTGTGCTAATTTCCACCTGCAGTCCCTGGGCCTATTGTACATGTTTTTAGTGGTAGGGGAAACTGGAGTACCCGGAGGAAACCTACGCAGACACGGGGAGAACATGCAAACTCCACACAGAAAGGCCCCGTCCAGGTGGGAATCGAACCCGGACCTTCTAGCTGTGAAGCACGAGCGCTAACCGCTGTGCTACCGTGCCGTCACGATCAGTAGCACTTAACTGGAGGTTGTAGCCTATTGTGCATGTTTTGGGTTGTGGGGAATTAACTTGTTCCTGAAAAGGGCAGAAGGGTGGGATCTTCACTGTAGACTCGGCCCTCGCGGGGCGCGTAGTTCAGTCGTAACGGCGCCCGCGCCATTAGCTCTAATGCTAACGCCTCATAAGTATACGAGATTTCTAAAATGTTTCTTACGGAAACCAGCCTGGTGTCTTTAATTGTAACTAACCCAGCATTATCACAGGAGGAATATCGAGCTGTAGAAAGTTTAGGAAAATTAGAAACCAGGCTTTACAGTTGTTTTTAACGTGTCTAAAGTGCAATGCTTCTTAATGGAAAACTAGCTTGTTTTGCCGCCCATAAATGGAGGTACTACAGCAATGGAGGGCAATGGCGACCCCCAGCGTATTCGTCATGAAACTCTGCTACAAGCGGCCATTGGGCCCCACACAGTTTGAGAATAAAACCTTCTTGCTTCATGAGTGCTTGCTAACAATACTGCCTGAGTAAAATAAAAAGGTAGTAAGGCTGGGTGATGACAACTCTAAAACCACTAGCAACGTTCCGATGTAGTTCCAATCTTTGGCTTAAAGGTACAATGCGTAACTTTTTGGACTATACTGTTGCCATCAGTACAAAATATGCTCCTAATGACCAGCTCAACACAGAAAATGAAGTGTGTAATCAAATAATTGATTAGGTTGAGAACCAAACCTATTTAAATTGTACCCACTCTCGGTAAAGTTACAGTCATGTCTAAGGAGAGCTGAGCCCTCTTACCCTGCGCTGTCCACTGGACAATTTAGTCCCTAAGACCGTGAATACTAAACCTCAAACTATTGTGTTGCTAAACCCATTTACTTTCTCTGTCAAACTGGTCAGGAACAACATCCCATCAAAGTGTAGTTCCGTTTGGATGGCACCAATTGGGATTTGTTGTTTTCTTAGGCAAGCTTCAACAAAGTGAGATTTAGTGTAGCTGTCCGGGTCAGGCTTCCTATAGGAAAACACATGGCTTTTTAACGTACCGCGTGTTCATTAAGTTTAAATATCTTCCCCAGCTGCTTCCTGCTCCCTCCTGTTTCACCGTATGATGATGAGGCACAAATTACCTTTCCGGATTAAAAAAAAAAACACTCTAGCGCACTTAAACATCTTCATAAAAGGGCCAGATCAACCTCCTTTAAGCGCAGTGGCGATGGAAACCTCAGCACACTTCAGTGAGTTACGCTGCTGTGGACTGGCTCAGCATCAGCTCAGCAAATACTCTTTCACTGCTTTTACCGAATCAGGCTTTTCGGAGAAAAGACAGGCTGTAATGGAAGAAGTCATCTCGGTGAATGGGAGGAAAAGCGATGAGGGAAAAACAGTATCTTTTAAAATTCCAGCAAAAGTCGAAAGTTACTGCAATGATGTGCGTAATACTGGAGAAAGCATGAAAGTTAAAAGCTATGTTTGGTCTATACCCCATGTTGCTGCAGGGATACACTTTGTAAATATACAATTCCTAAAAAAAAAGGCAGGCGAACTTTAATAAACTATTACTAGAGGCTAAATGTTGACGGTGCAATAGTAAGCCTTTTCCCCACACATTCCCCACAAATAGCACTAGGTGACAAAAAAATAAAAAATGCAATGACAGTTTATGCACCCCCCCTCCCCAGAAGCACATGAGCGCTGCTGTGGGACCCCACGCTCCTCGGCATCCGGACCAAACTCCAATAAGACACAAACACTTCAGAATCAGAATCAGAATCAGAATAGGTTTTATTGCCATTGTTATGAACAGGTTCACAACTAGGAATTTTACACGGTACGTTCGCGCAGATGCGCTGAACGCTTCCTCATTGGCGCGATGACATCCCAACAGGAAGGCACTTTATTGTTTCCAAGAAAAACTGAGCCGTCCTGCCGAGTGAGGAGTCACCATGTAGGTATTAGGCTACAAGGTTTAGTTAGGCTAAAACCAGTAGACATGAAACATCCTAATCCTGAAGTAAAATGTGGATTACTTATCTTGCCAATTCGTTGGGCAGTTCCTTTTACGACTTTGGGAGGGGCCACTATTAGTCAACACAATTCATGGGAACAACAGCTCAGTCACTGGATTAGTCTGGATGTTTCTGTGGGATATTCTCATGTCTTCTACTAGTGAAAAAGAAATGTTGCATTGTGGCCCAAACGTAGCACGGATGTTTGCCGATAAGGCGTCTCTTTGCTAACTCTGGTTCACACGGGAACATCCAAAGGAAAAAAACATTCTCTGCTTCAACTCCTTCACTTGCACAAGATCTGGAGAAGAGTGTTGAAAAGCGGACGACACACCAATGTCATACACAACAGGTTCATCTTAAGCCAGACCCCGCTGACCATCAAGACACTGAGGTCCCGACAGATTGCAACAGTTAATGATGGGTCGGACGCGGAGAAATGTCAAAATAAGTAACTATAATCAAGGGAGAAACGGGAAAGATATTTTGTTTTTAGGAGTGAATAAGAAAAGTCTTTCATCTAATCTGGTCCAGATTTCATCACACGGACCGACTCCTCTTTGCTACAGTCGAGCCTCTTTCAAGAAAACCCGATTAAATTTAATGTAAACATACCCTCCTTTTGGATCTCGTCTCCTCGGTTTACTGCCAAAACCCATAACAACGCGGCCTCACACGGCTCCAGCCTGACTCTGTTCGAGAACTACCTCACGACTGTGGCATCCAGCCGCCGCGGCCCATATCTCTCTTAGCTTTTTGGCCTTTCCAAATTCCCAAGCAGCACCCAAAGCAAAATCTCTCCCCCCCCCCCCCCCCACACACACACTTTACAGTCCAAGAATGAAGGGAAACTCCTTCTTTGTCAACTTTTGTAACGTGAGACAGTGGGAAACCAGCTTCACTTCGGGGCATGCAGTGCGGTGGCGGAGGCTGAATGATGCTGGAATTTTGCAGCGGCTTCTGAGCCTCAAGACATTAGAAACACGAGAGAGAAGGTTGTTGCTGAGAAGTGAGTTTCATAATGTGTGTCTAAAAACAACAATAACCCCAAGATATCCCACACACAAAAAACAGCACAATCTGCTATGAAGTAGTGTTGCCGACTGGAATCAATTTTGCAAAGGGTGGTGGATTTATTTCTTATTGCAGTAGTCAACATAAATGGCAAGGAGAAGGATTTTATTATTAGCTTACCTTGCAAATTGTTTATCCATCCCCAAATATTCATCAACAAAATACCAACGCTGATTCATGTTTATCCTTGAACGAATGGGAAAAATCTTCTGTCTGTGGGGATTTACATTAAGGCTGCATGTGCCATTCAATCAATTGTGATAAAATCTCAATGAATCCTCAAAATCAAACTCAAGTGTGGCACGTTTCCCTGTAGTTTGTATCTATTCAGCCGCTGGAAATAGGGATGAGACCATAAACCATAATATTGTTAATCGCAATAAAAAATGTGGCAATTAATCTATCGCGAAATTTTTTTTCATTATCGCGCTAGAAGATAATTGCTAAATCCATCAGACAACTAGTGCCGGTAACTTTACCTGGGAGTGGGTATGTCTCCATGGAGATGTGACTAAAGTCGGCAGTATTTAAGATTTGAGGTGCCAAGGCTAATACTGCAGGAGATAAGCAGCTAAAAGACAAACGATGACGGTAAGCTACGTGCTAAAGTTGTGCTACCAGCGGCTAAATGCTAACATCGGCAAAATGAACTGTTTAAACAGCGGTATTTTGAAATATTATATCCATATGACCGGTCTGTTTTACTGAGGGCTGTTCTCTCCCCTCTGGCCAGTCCAAGGCCAGCAGTCTGTTCACGTCGCGTTAGTATCAGTTCAGCGTCCGAGGTCGGCCCCAAAACGTATGCCTGGTCAGCCTGGATCGGCTCTGGCCTGGGCAGTGGGAATACTCGCCTAACAGGGAAGGGCCTGCCAGTGGAAACACGCTGTTATTGGAAGGGTGCTTTTGATGCTGCAGGTCTGTGGCCAATTTTGTGGAAGTTATAGCTCATTGTTTGGAGCAGAGTTTGGACTTTGAACGAATACAGGGAAACTGTCTCTTTTGAGTAGATTTTGTTTTAGAGGAAGAACGAGATAAACCATAAATCCTTAATAAATCCATTCTAAACTGTTGTGGGGAATATGAAGGCCATCACAGTTCTTGGTGATAAAGGGTATGTTCCATAGAGAGAAATTATTGCAAGTTATACCATTTTAAAAAGCAGGTTTATAAGCCACAATTTAGCAAGAATTGTCCACTTCGAAAGCAGGTTTTTACAGCAGAATTTAAATAGCAAATTGTATTTTGGAAAGATGATACTGTACAGACATGAAGAGTCACACTGGAGTCGAATCAAATGACCGCGCGACTCTTCAAAGTCTACTCCATGAAACCGACAGGAGCACTCGGGCACGCAGTAATTACCTCGAGCATCATCAGACAATTGGTTCTAATCAATTGCCACCTCTCGACCGCTTCCATTGGTGACACTAGAGCGCCTCTCCAGGTCTTTAATCCTCCCTGGGATTTGGCTGAAACCTGTTCAATACAAGTCGAAACAAAGCCCCAAAACAGGAAACGCTCACATCCTTTGCAATGTATTGGCGATGTACGCGATTAACTACATTTGGACCCAACAACTTACGAAGAATATAACAAGCGTTTTTTTAATAAATGTCAAGCTAGCAACCATTTTACTTCCTTAACTAGACACTTGAGCAGTTGAATTCAGACCAGACTTTGTGAACATTTAACTTGCCGCAAGTTCCATGTGTAGGTACAGGTAAACAAGAGCGTAATTACACATGTAACTACAGGTACACATTAAAGTGCAAGACTTAAAGGGACTAGATGCAAGTTGGTCATGTTTTATACTCACTACTGCCACCTCAGGTCTTACGCGAAACTGCAGTTTCTATATTCAAGCTCGTGCACGACGGCAATTCGGACCCGATTTAACACCTTTTGAGACAGTGCAGGATGTTAGAGGCAGTTGTGATGAACGGGTCTGGGCTCATTCTACACATTAGGACATGGCTGGAACATGTAGAGGGAGGAAAATACTTCATTTAAACATTTTTAAACTCTGTATAGTCCCTTTAATTAAGGTGTACAAGGTGTAATGACGGTGTACATAGCGTCTCGCTTTAGAGTACAGCCCGCGATCACGTGTAGTTGCGCATTAGTTATGCGGTTATTAAGTTATGAAACTTTATAAAGCTAGAACATCTATACGACCAAAACACCTTCAAAAAGTAGTTATGTCTAATACATTTTCAACTTTGAATGTATTTGTGATATTGTTTCCCCAATATTTGACTCATTTTGTATTGTGTAATCGGCTACAATATGTGTTAATATTATCTTTTCTGCACTTGTCTAATAATAAGTCAAATTGGCGAGGTCACTGCATGCGTCTTCCCTCGTCCTCTCGCTAAAGCTAAGCCCCATATGGCCTGGCCTGTTCTCTCCTCTACTGTCGCCCTGATGGGTCTGGGTCTTGCTTTTAAATACCTCCCTCTCTCTCTCTCTCTCTCCCTTACTGTCTCTCTCTCTCTCTCTCTCTCCCGCTCTCTTTCTCTCTCTTTCTCCCTCTCTCTCTCTCTCTCTCCCTCTCTCTCCCCCTCTCTCTCTCTTTCTCTCTCTCCATCTCTCTCTCCCCCTCTCTCTCTCTTTCTCTCTCTCTCTCCCTCTCTCTCCCTCTCTCTCTCCCTCTCTCTCTCTTTCTCTCTCTCCCTCTCCCTCTCTCTCTCTTTCTCTCTCTCTCTCTCTCTCTCCCCCTCTCTCTCTCTTTCTCTCTCTCCCTCTCTCTCTCTTTCTCTCTCTCCATCTCTCTCTCTCCCTCTCTCTCTGGCCAGCGGACTAAAACCTGTGCGTCTGGGCTGCAAAGACGCCAGACTCCAGCACGTGCAGTCGCTGAGGAGACAGTGCTTTATGTATTTAAATGATCCTAGCGGTGTGCTCGAGCTGTCGTTTGCTGTGAAGCACGAAAATAGGCACTACACTGTGTACGTGAGCTCCGGAAATATGAGGTGTTTTGAGTGCGGGGATCTCGGGCACAAGCGTGCGTCCTGCCCACACCGAGAAGGCCGAGTCGGGGACTCTGAGCGCGCGGTGGGGAGCAAGGAGACAGCGGGTGCTGGGATCGAGGAAACACGATTGACAGAGCAGGAGCAGCTACCAGGGCCTTCCGAGGTTGTAGCAGCTCAGGTTGAGGTTGGAATGCTGGAGGATAATGTGGAGAGGGAGCTAGAAGTGGAAGTTCAAACACGGGGAGAAACTGTAAACGGTGCCCCGCCCCCGTTACTGAGCACTGAGCGCGGTGCTGAAGCAGAGGCCAGGGTGGAGCCAGGAAGCAGCGGTGTAGAGGGGCGTGTGCAGGGCGCTGGGGAGGAGAGCAGGAGGCAGTGTGAGGAGGATGAGGAGGATGAGGGGGACATGGATGACACACTGTCCCAATCGTCAGACCTCTCTCAGGAGGCGGGGTTAGACGAACCCCCCACCTACTCACTTAACGACATCAATGGTTTTCTGGATGACACGTATGGGAAAAAGGTGGAGAATGTGCAGGATTTTTTCCCAGATCTGGAGGCCTTTATCAAGTCTGTAAAGAAAATAGAGAAGCAAGTTGGCTTTGACCAGTTGAGCCAAAAGAAAAGGTACAGACTGTCCAAATTAGTGGGTCGGATTAAAAAGGACAGAGTGGGGAAGGGGAGCTCTGAACTTGTATAATGGCTGGTGCACAGTGGTGTTTCTTTCTTGGCCTGTGTCTTTTTACTGTATTCTGTCCTCCTCTTTGTTATTCCATGGAGAGCCTTAAAGTAGGGACGCTTAACATTAATGGGGGTAGAGATCGAGAGAGGCAAGCTGCTGTGGCTCAACTCATGAAACTTAAACACATTGATGTGTTACTCCTACAGGAGACACACAGTACTGCAGATAATGAGACAGACTGGACAGGGGTGTGGTCAGGGCCCTTGTTCATGAGTCACAGCTCTAATGTGAGTGCGGGAGTGGCAGTCATGTTTTCAGATCGGGTGGGTTTAGGGGGTGTCACCCACCTGGAGGTGGAGGGAGGTAGACTGCAGGTGGTGCAGGCCACAATCAGAGAGACACATTTTGTATTTATAAACATATATGCACATAATTCACCAGTTCATAGAGCACAGCTACTGCGGACACTGAACGGGCAGCTTAAAAACTACACCAGTAACTCTGTGGTGATTGTGGGCGGGGATTGGAACTGTACAATCCATCCTTTAGACAGGAATAGTGTTGAGCCTCATCCAAGAGTAGCTTCTCTATTGGATTGTGTACTGAGGGAGAACGATCTCATTGACACATGGAGGCAGTGCCACCCTGGGGCCCGCCAGTACTCATGGGTGCGCGCTGGGGGGGGCAGTGTAAGTGCGGCCCGCCTGGATAGACTCTACACTAATCAAACGCACTGTAACAAAGTAAAGAGAGCTCAAATTATCCCCATTGGTTTTTCAGATCACCATTTGGTGGTAACAGAATATTGTGTGCCAGGTCGCGCTCGTTGCTGCCCCTACTGGCGCCTGAATGTAAAACTACTACAGGACAGGGATTTTGTCAGGGCTTTCCGTGACTTCTGGGAGCAGTGGCGACTCAGGAAAACGGAGTTTGAAAACATCTTGAAGTGGTGGGAGGTGGGGAAGAGTCAAATTAAACTTTTTGTGCAGCAGTACATCGCGAATACCCATAATGGAGAGAGGGAGTGTTTAGAGCAGTTAGAGAGAGAAGTGGCCATCTTAGAGGAGGGGGTCGTCATGGGAACTGGGAGCAATGGTGCCTTGTCAGACAGGAAGGGGGCGCTAAGAAGGTTTATGAATGAAAAGGCCAAAAGGGCATTGGTGAGGACTAAGATGACGGCTATTTCAGACATAGACGCACCGACACAATATTTTTTCAACCTGGAGAGGGGGACTAGGACTAACACTGACCTTATGCACCTGAGACTGGCCAATGGGGAGGTCACAGCTGACCCTTCAATGATGAGACAAGAGGCTATAACATTCTATACTGAACTGTTTAGGGCCAGTGAATGTGATATAGACAGTCAGGGACAAATCGTAGATGGTTTGCCTGGGCTAGAGGAGTCTAAGGCAGCAGCTCTGGACTCTCCCATTACTCTGGAGGAGATGACTACTGCAGTGCAACAACTTAGTGGGGGCCGGTCTCCAGGGATCGATGGGCTCCCCCCTGATTTTTACAAAAAGTTTTGGACTTTGTTAGGGCCTGACTTTTACAGTGTCTTTACTGCAGCGCTGCAGAGGGGGCTACTGCCTGGCAGCTGCACCAGAGCAGTGTTGGCGCTCCTGCCAAAGAAAGGGGACTTAACACTTTTGAAGAACTGGAGACCAGTCTCTCTGTTGTGCGCGGACTACAAGATAATGGCGAAGGTGCTTTCTAACAGGTTGAGGGACACTCTAGACTTTATAATCCACCATACGCAGACATATTCTATACCTGGACGTACCATTATGGACAGCCTTTTCCTCATTAGGGACATCATCGGAGTAACCAAACTGAAGAAACGGGATCTTGGTCTCCTGTCAATAGACCAGGAGAAGGCCTTTGACAGAGTGGACCACCGCTACCTCTTTAACATCATGAGGGCGTTTGGCCTTCCCCCAGCTTTCACTTCGTGGGTCGGAGCTCTGTACGCAGGGGCTACGGTGCTGCTCAGAGTGGGGGGAGGGCTGAGTCGACCTGTGGAGGTGCGGAGGGGCATTAGGCAGGGCTGCCCTCTTTCTGGAATGCTCTATGTGTTAGCTATTGAACCCCTGCTTCACCAGCTCAGGAGGGGCCTGAGGGGCCTCACGGTGGAACAGGTCTCACAGCCTCTCCACCTTTCAGCGTATGCAGATGACATCACTGTCTGTATATCGGGGCAAGAGGACATGGAGACTTTAAAGGAAAAACTGTCTCTTTATGGGCGTGCCTCCTCTGCAAGAGTGAACTGGACAAAATGCGAGGGGTTCCTGTTGGGTCAATGGGTCCATCAGACGAGGCCCATTCTTCCTGGAGGACTGCAGTGGAGCACCGAGGGGATCAAGTGCCTGGGTGTGTTCCTGGGAAATGAACAGTTCCAAGCGAAGAACTGGGAAGGCCTTGTGGAAAAGGTGAGTGCCCGATTGTCTCGATGGACTTGGGTCCAGCCCCAGTTGTCTTACAGGGGGAGGGCTCTGGTGGTCAACACTCTGGCTGCCTCCTGCCTGTGGCACTGCTTCACCGTCCTGCAGCCTCCGGACTCTGTGGTGGTGAACATACAAAGGAAGCTGGTGGATTTCTTCTGGGGGGGCTTCCACTGGAGGAGGGCAGCTGTTCTTTACCTTCCTGTGGATGAAGGAGGACAGGGATTGATAGATCTCTCCAGCCGTGTGGTCGCACTCCGTTTACAGACTGTGCAGCGCCTGCTCTATGGCCAACATCCGCTGTGGGCAGAGATGGCGGGCGTATTGCTCCGTGGAGTGGGGGGCCTGGACTATGATAAACACCTGTTCCTATTGGACCTCAATGGAGTGGATTTGTCGGGCACTACAGTTTTCTATCGCTCTGTGCTGAGAGCATGGAGCTCAGTGCTGTCTTTCTCCCGAGAGGAGCCTTATGGTCGTGCAGGAGAAGAGCCGCTCTTCTACAACCTTGAGGTCAGGAGTGACGTCCTGGACTCTGCTCAGGTGAGACGGGCGTTTGTGTCTGCAGGGGTGACCAGGCTGACCGACATGCGGACAAAGGGAGGCTGGAAGAGTGCTGCCCAGCTGAGCCAGGAGACTGGGATAAGGTCTCAGCGTGTGATGGAGAGGCTGCTGCAGGAGGTCCGGAGCGGGCTCCCATCGCGCTTCAGAGAAGCCCTAGGGATCTACAGAGTCGGTCCACCTGTCCACCCTTGGCCCTTCCCTCCACTGTCGGTGCAGGCTGTAGGAGCACAACAGGGAACGGCCGGAAGCTTTCTGTCTTTCCCGATCCTGCCAACAATGGCCACAGTGGCGAAGAAAGATCTGTACATCACAGCTACTAAAGTCCACCACAGAGCTGAGCTGGCTGCCGCCCCGGAGTCTAGGTGGTCAGGTGTGTTGGCCCCGGGGTCGTCTCCCAGAGGCAGCTGGAAGTCCCTGTACCGTCCTCCGATTGAGAAACGCTGTGCGGATCTCCAGTGGAGAGTGGTGCATGGGGCTGTGGCCACAAACAGACACGTGGCCCGCTTTGACCCAAGGTCCACCAGCCACTGTGCTTTCTGCACAGGAGAAGAAGAGACACTGGAGCACCTGTGGCTGTCCTGCCCTCGCCTCACTGCCATGTTCGCACTCCTGAAGGACTGGGTGGAGCGCTTGGGACAGACTCTGACCAGTGAACTTTTTATCTATGGCCCTAAGTTCTCTGTAGCGCAGCGGAGGAAAGTGGGTCTACTGAACTACATCCTGGGGCAGGCCAAAATGGGAATCTGGTTGAGTAGAAAGAACGAAATGGCGGGTTCTGGATGCACAGATCCCAGACTGCTGCTTCAGAGGCTGGTGGTGGCGAGACTGAGGGTGGAGTTCCTGTACAGCTCTCTGGTGGGGGAGCTGGCGGACTTTGAGGAACTGTGGGCAGTTGAGGGGGTGCTATGCACAGTGAGAGGAGGACAGTTAGTTCTGTGTGTGTAGGTTCTGGAGGTGCTGGAGGTGGGACTCTAGAGCAAATGGATGTTTTTAATAATAATTGTTTTAATAACATTGCTTTTATGAGTTGTATTGAGTAACACATTGACAATAAATGTATGTGTAAAAGTCTCTCTCCCTCTCTCTCTCCCTCTCTCTCTCTTTCTCTCTCTCCCTCTCCCTCTCTCTCTCTTTCTCTCTCTCTCTCTCCCTCTCTCTCCCCCTCTCTCTCTCCCCCTCTCTCTCTCCCTTTCCCTCTCTCCCCCTCCCTCTCTCTCTCCCCCCCTCTCTCTCTCCCTCTCTCTCCCCCTCCCTCTCTCTCTCTTTCTCTCTCTCTCTCTCCCCCTCTCTCTCTCTCCCCTTCCCTCTCTTTCTCTCTCTCTCTCTCCCTCTCTCTCCCCCTCTCTCTCTCTCTCCCTCTCTCTCCCTCTCTCCCTCTCTCCATCTCTCTCCCTCTCTCTCTCTCCCTCTCGCAGCTATTGATTCAGTCCTGAACCACGAGGCCCTGTTGTTGTGCGTGGAGCGCGCGCCGGTCACGCTGTTGGCCGGGACACGGGGATAACACACGTGTTTAAATAGAGGCGGATGCAAAGCGGTGGGCACACATTCCTGCGCGGCGGAGAGTGGAGGGTTGTACATAGCGGCCTGAAAGACGAGAGCGCTCTCTCTCAGGCCCGGGGAGTCGCCGTGCCCTTCTCCAAACAGCCAGTGTAAGTGCGAGGTAGATAATCAACACGTTTATTTAAAGGCGTATGTCGAGAAGCCATACATTAAAGCCATACTTGTTCACGCGAGAAGGGCTGCTTTGTTGGACACAGTCTTCCACCAAATTATATTCAATTTATCGGGTACAAACGAAATCAGTGTGGCTTTAAAAGTTTACAGCACGTGGAGTTCTTCTATAGCCTCGATAATTATATACGTGTCCGGTTTGCGGCGACAGAGCTGTGATGTCCCGCGGTCACTGAACGCGCTGCACGGCTCAGACCGGTGTGACGCTCGATGTCAAACACTTCCCCTTAAGTCTGGAGCGCTGACAGTAATTCTTCTCTGCATATGCAAAGCCTGTCAGAGCGGTGGGTTAATGAAGACTATAGACATACGGGAAGTTATTAAAAAGTAAAACCGCACACTCTGGGTCTTGTTCAGTTAAATGCAACAAGAGATCTATTCCTGTGTCCTTCACCAGAACTTCAGAACTTTTCCAGTGGCTGTTGTTGGGTGTTGACTGTGATGTGACGTTCAAGAACGTTCGAACCGGATCTCAATTGCAAAAAGAAATGTGTTTGAGACAGAGACCGTGACAACTATTAGGCTGCGTTGTGTAATTCTATTTCTGTTGGAGCAGGTGCCAATACGTTTCTAAGGGAGAGAACCCGTTTTTGAATGAAATTTCCAAAAGGAAAATGTCCAAATGTTTTCCCTGATCCTTATTTGTGTTTGGATTCACGATCACTGTCGGTCCCGTCCAAATAAACCAATAAACAAACCTGACATATTATTTTTATGGCTGAAAGTCCTTTTTACTGACCAGCATCACACACATGTTTTTGAATATCTACACCACTTTTGGACGCCATTATGAGGAAATAATAACACCTTAGTTCATTTAAGCTGGAAGAGAGAATACAGAGAATTTAGCAACAAACTAAGACTAGAAATGTGCATTTTGACAGTCACCATAGTTACCACCATGGCATTTTCAGCTGCCCTCCACCTCAATGTTAAACTATAGGCTCTTTAGAATGTTGTTATTAGTGCAATACTTGCTTATCTCTTGCTAATCTTGAAATAAGTAACATTTTCTTCAGATTAGTACCTTTGTCCTTCTTTAAGATAAAACGCCTACAACAGTTTCCTTTCAAGTAAATGTGGATGTTTCATCATGTTCTGAGTGCGGTGATTTATTTTATCTGAATTTAACTGTAAATATCTTGCCCCGTGGACAGATTTCTTGAAATTAGACTCTCAAATGAAGGCCAAATTGACTTCTTTCAAGAAAATGTCACTTATTTCCAGATTACTTTTTGCAGTGTATAGTTGTGGCGGACGATTTTGTTTTTTTGTTTTACATTTTTTTTGTCTTTCCAATTTGAACGGATCCCAAAGACAGAGAGCCGTGAATCCCAATCGCTAATGCTAATCGCTAGGGCGGCACGGTAGCACAGCGGTTAGCGAGCTCGTGCTTCACAGCTAGAAGGTCCCGGGTTCGAGTCCCACCTGGACGGGGCCTTTCTGTGTGGAGTTCGCATGTTCTCCCCGTGTCTGCGTAGGTTTCCTCCGGGTACTCCGGTTTCCCCTACCACTAAAAACATGTACAATAGGCCCAGGGACTGCAGGTGGAAATTAGCACAAGTGCTATAACCTGGTACAATGCATCTCCTTTCTGAGGCTCATGTATATTGTACACTGTCCCTGTTCAAAAATAAATAAATAAATGCACATGGACTTTTTTAAACAATCCACTTTGCTGAACTGTAACCAATTCCTATTTAAATCAGCAAATGATCCCACGAATGCCAAATATTCAATTATCCTTGGGTGTCGTAGAAAACAGAAGAGGAGATAAAACGTGTTTAAAAGGCCATTTTTTTACTTTCCCCTTTTCACCTGCACTAATAAACTGACTTTTCAGAAGTTGTCGACTTCCCCTCATTCGGCCTCCGCCAGCGTCCGCTCGATCTCTTTATCCCCATCGTTCTCTCCCTGTCCCCCCCTCCCTCCCGCCCTCTCGCATTTACACACGTACGACCGCCGCGACCCGAGCCCCGACCCGCTCCCAAACACAGGGGACGGGAATAGCAGCGCGTTCCCCCCTCTCACAGACAAACTGTTCCCCACGCGAGGCGTCCCGGGGGGGGAAGCTGAGGAGACGGTTGTTTACGAAAAAATGACAGCGTTCCGTTTTAATAGCCTCTTCTCGACCTTGAACGCCGCACGAGGAAATAGATCGTGAGCTTCGAGACGACGTGAGAACAGATTCACACTCAAACGTCTCGCACGAAGAGTCATTCTCCAAACGTTTCCTCCTGAGACGATGGTGCGCAGCGAAAATCGATTTGGCCGAGGGACATTCTGCAACTTCAAACTAACGAGTACAGAATGTGACGAATATTCCGGAGTCGATTTAAGCACGAAGCCCATAGAAGGGGGAAAAATCCAACTCTCATAAATCACCATCGACACAAACCTATCTGTCGCTGTTACGTAATGGACTTGTCACGGTCATCACCTGAGCCCCCCCTCGCCGCCCTCCGCTCGGCACACGCTGCAGCAGTAACGCGTTTGAAGCCCGTTCCTATAATTAGTCCTCGTGCATTTTGTCCCGTGAGGCCCGTACAGGCTCCCAACGCGCACTCTTTGTTCTCGAACTTTCACGCATAGCAATCGCACCGTCGTAACGTGGCCGTAATGCATTTCAAAGCTTCGGCGCCTGGGTCAGTGCCGGATGTAAAGGGGGGGGAGGGGGGGGGGGGGGGGATTATTACGTGTTTTTGGCCTTAATCTGTCCATCAATGGCATGCACATGGTTTCCACACAAGAGGTGGTTAATTACCCATGTGCTCTCCAGGCTATAGGCTAAAACTATAATCATCTTTATGAAAGGAATGCTTCAGTGTGAGGTCAGTCACATACCGTGTGTTCCGGACTATAAGTCGCACCAGCCAAAAAATGCATAATAACGAAGAAAAAAAACACATACGAGTCGCTCTGGAGTATAAGTCGCACCAGCCAAAAAAGGCATAATAACGAAGAAAAAAAACACATACGAGTCGCTCTGGAGTATAAGTCGCACCAGCCAAAAAAGGCATAATAACGAAGAAAAAAAACACATATGAGTCGCTCTGGAGTATAAGTCGCACCAGCCAAAAAATGCATAATAACGAAGAAAAAAAAACACATTCAAGTCGCTCTGGAGTATAAGTCGCACCAGCCCAAAAAATGCATAATAACGAAGAAAAAAAACACATATAAGTTGCTCTGGAGTATAAGTCGCACCAGCCAAAAAATGCATAATAACGAAGAAGAAAAAAACACATACAAGTCGCTCTGGAGTATAAGTCGCACCAGTCAAAAAATGCATAATAACGAAGAAAAAAAAACACATACGAGTCGCTCTGGAGTATAAGTCGCACCAGCCAAAAAAGGCATAATAACGAAGAAAAAAAACACATACGAGTCGCTCTGGAGTATAAGTCGCACCAGCCAAAAAAGGCATAATAACGAAGAAAAAAAACACATATGAGTCGCTCTGGAGTATAAGTCGCACCAGCCAAAAAATGCATAATAACGAAGAAAAAAAAACACATTCAAGTCGCTCTGGAGTATAAGTCGCACCAGCCCAAAAAATGCATAATAACGAAGAAAAAAAACACATATAAGTTGCTCTGGAGTATAAGTCGCACCAGCCAAAAAATGCATAATAACGAAGAAGAAAAAAACACATACAAGTCGCTCTGGAGTATAAGTCGCACCAGTCAAAAAATGCATAATAACGAAGAAAAAAAAACACATACAAGTCGCTCTGGAGTATAAGTCGCACCCACCGTGGCTACGACTTGGGCATGGAGGCGTAGCTAGCAGTGCAAGCAGTAAGAGTAACCTCCACTGTCCGCCAGTCCCTCGCAGGTTTCTCGCTCACTCCAAACTTTCTTTCTGCTGCTCGATTACCATATTTCTTTTTAAATCTTCAGTGGTACAGGAGTAGCAGATACTGATACGCAGGCCTAGAGCGCCCTCTAGCGGCGGTCAGTGTGAAAATAACAAACGTGTGAAATGATTTATTTTGATGTATAAGTCGCACCCGAGTATAAGTCGCACCCCCGGCCAAACTATGAAAAAAAGTGCGACTTATAGGCCGGAAAATACGGTACGCACTACTTATTCCAAAGGAGGATCATCTAAGAATCCTGTTTTCCACAAATAATACTCTACTCTGAGCCGGAAATAGACAGACAATGTTAGCAGATTTTACTGCCATAATACAGGAACAGTGGATTGCAGAACTATTCCTGTTGCGATATATTAGGACAATATATCGCGACGAATCCACTGAGGTCTTCCATCTGATTCTCAAAACGTAAAGTTTGTTCCCTTTTCAAAGTCAAGGTCAATAAATGATAAAATAGTACCCTGAAGGAGAAACGTTGAAAAATGAGTCTGTGTGTATTAAGAACACTTGTGGTTGATTCACATGTAACCCCTGACCAAGATCACATGCTCGAAACCAGTTGGCGTCCCGTGTAAAATAAAAGAACACATTTTACAGTCAGTGTGCCTCGGACTCTCCCTACTTTCAACTATTCCCCTTCAGGGCACTATTTAAGCATTTATTTCATGTGCTAATCGTCCTGGTAGAGCACGTGCCTGCACCTTCATCACGTGTCTGACCCAGTGAAGCTGCTGTATTCAAAAACAAGGTCAATGTTTATTTATATAGCACATTTAAAATACAGTCCACACTCCCCAAAGGTTCAGACTAGAGAAAATAGATAATATGGAAGGCACAAAAATACATTAAGAAGCAACATATAATAATAAATGTGAGCAATAATAAAGTTCAACACTCAGCTCAGCCTGTGTTGAAAGCCAATGCATAAAGGCGCGTTTTTAAGAGTGACTTTAAACTCTCAATGGAGGAGGCTCATTCTAAAGTCTGGGACCAGCGAACTAACAACCAAAGTTTAAAACGCTTGTTTGCAAACAATTTGATTAAAAATAAAGGTACAGCCTTTCGTTTGAATGTAAATGAAACATCCTGTATTGAAATGTTTTAGTGAAATGTTGCAACAGTACAGTTATCAGAATATTGAAGACTTCTCCTATCGAGCAGCTTTACCGAGAAGTATTTAGAACAGCCGTTCCTGCTTCCACTACTTTTGCTGTGTAATCATAACAAAATATCCGCATATTAATGTGATATGCAAATCGATTTGGGATTTGGGAGGCATCCTGACAATCTGATCGAGTGTTACTTATGCCTATGCCCATAAAAAGATGAACAGACAAAAATAAATCTATGCGCTGCCTCTTTCATTGTTAGGTGCAGGTTGCTTTCAAAAAATAATTCCCAGGGAATATTAAAACATTGCATACTTAATAACAGAGTTGCATATAGAAACATGTCAGATTTTTTTTTTTTCATAACTACTTGCAGCTGACCACTTGACCTCATTTCCCGTGCTCAGAGCCCATTCATCGGCCTCAGCCGGGCTCTGTGTCCAGTCTGCGCGGTGCTTAGTGTCAGCGCACACGTCCCGCTCGCCGCTCGCCTCTCGCGCTCCGCTTCTCACTGACACTTTGTCAATATCGGGGCATGGTTTCCGTCAGAGCGGCCTTTTAAAGCTGCTGCTGCTTCTGCCACGGCCACGTTACCCAATCCCCCGGGCCAGGTGCGGGCAAGTCCGAGAACTAAATACAAAGTGGACAGGAAGAAATCACTGTTACTATGACTGTCTGCACCGTGGAGGTCTGAGGGACGGGCCAAACCACAAACCAGGCCAAGACCGAGCCTGGAAAGCAGCGAATAACAAAGCTAAAAGAAGATTGTAATAGACGTATCCCAGGTCTAAACTCAAACTTCAGTCAGGACTAGAAAACAGACACACTTTGAATTGCCTTGTGTATGAATTGTGCTCTACAAATAAACCGTGCTGCCCATATATATATATATATATATATATATATATATATATATATATTTATATGACATAATGAAGTGTGTCCGTGTATGAGAACAACATGACCAGGGTGACTCTGTCCTCTAAGTTTCCATGTTTGAGTCTGTGACGCCCTGAGTTAGCTCTGAAACAGGAACGCTTCAGAGGTGAGCCGGGTTAACCTCTTCACCCCCACACCGGAACCGAGCACCTTTCTCCAGTTTGGCTTTACCCAAATCTGAAAGCTCATTGAAAAAAAGTGTCAAAATAGTGACAAAAACGAGATGGAAGCAAGGATGAAAACACAACGAAAACGTGACAAAGACGTGACGAAAAAGTGACAAAAAAATGACAAAAACACAACAGAAAAGAGACAAAAACACAACAAAATAGTGTCATAAATGTGACAGAGACGAGACCAGAATTCAACAAAAAAAGTGACAAAAACATGAATAAAAAGGGACAAAGTCACAACAAAAAAGTGACAAGAAAGCACCAAAAATACGACACAAAGTGACAACGCAGTCTTAGCTTTCAAGTACAGGACTTACACTGGCCTATAGGCTCTAAAGGCAAGAAGCTTTCAGATTTGGGTAAAGCCGAACTGGGGAAAATGTGCTCGGTTAAAGTGGGATTAAGAGGTCAAAAATCACCTGATGAGTTACAGTACCTACCGTACATTTTCAGTGACTGTACGATATGGAGTGTGACGTCTGCATCATCTCCTACTGTGATGAGTATATATATATATATATATATATATATATATATATATACATATACTGTGCAGCTCTAATACGCATTACTCCTCTAATACGCATTACTCCACTGACCTACAGACTCTCCTGACCCGCACCCTGAGTCACGTGCGTTGCCCGCGCTGCGTCTTGGCCGTGTTTACCATCATGAGCCGCTGCATTCCTCCATTCACGACGCCAATCTCCGTGAGCCGCCCGGGCTGACAAATAGGTCTTTATCACCTGCACCGACAGACTGCGAGGAGGCCCGGGACGAGGGCGGGGGGTCGAGCTCAGCCAATCAGGGTGGGACAGCAGCCCAATTCAAGCCTTCCCCTTTAAGAGGATTTTGGGCTCAAAGCAATGGGTCAACATGGACACAACAGTGAGAGGTTATAAGCCATGATGGAGTGGTGGGACGGGGGCATAAGTGCGGGCTTATGGGGCGGCTGTGAGGAATCTATCACAAAGTGGGTTTTGCGGGGGCATAAAAGATGCATAACCCACTAAATTGGTTCATGCTGCCAAATCCTGTTGAATAAAATAGTGACTTTCAATTCCGGTTCAGCACGGGAAACATGCAACTTGTTTTCCCTCAATATCACGCTTTGAGGGAAATCTTCATTGTAGATTTTGGAATTAAAGTTCAGACCAGTGCACGCTTCATACTTCGTAAATAAACCAAGACAAACTGGTTAGTGGAGAGTTTGAACAGTCCGAGATTTCACCACAGATCAAGAATATTTATTTTTTTGGGTGGGGGGGCTGAATTCTAATCAGTTGATGCGGATTGAGAGTGAAAGAGAGAGTGTTTGTCAGAAGTGGAGACGACAGATAAACAGACGGCCCAGAGGAGCGGACAGGTGGTGAACCGTGAGCCCATTATCCCGGGCTAATCCCACAGCCTCGCTGCGTTTGTCTGGGACCGTGCGCACGTATGCGTGTCTATAATGTTGTAGTGGTCCTGACAATATACTGTATAGAATAGAGCATTGCTTATATACGTACAGTATTCTTTTTATGTGCTTTGTGGAAAAAAAAACGTGTTTCTACAGTGGGTTCAGGGAGTATTCAGTGATCAATTTAATCGAATGTCATCAATGGGTCTGCAGTTGTTAAATAGGGTCTAAATATATTTACATTTCTTCCTTTCTGTCTCCCTCCCTCCCTTCTTCCTTCTTTTTATTTCTTCCTTTCTTGCTCCCTCCCTCCTTCTGCTTTCTTTGTTTCTTCCTTCTTTTCTCTCTCCCTCCCTCCCGTCTTCCCTCTTTCCTTCATTCCTCTTTCTTTCTTTCTCTTTCTTCCTTACTTCCTTTGTTTCTTTCTTTCTTCCTTTCTTTCTCTCTTCCCCTCCCTCCCTCCTTTTTCTTTCTTTCTTCCTTCCTTTCTGTCTCCCTCCCTTCTTCCTTCCTTCCTTTGTTTCTTCCTTTCTCTCTTCCTCCCTCCCACCTTTTTCTTTCTTTCTTCCTTCCTTTCTGTCTCCCTCCCTTCTTCCTTCCTTCCTTTATTTCTTCCTTTCTCTCTTCCTCCCTCCCACCTTTTTCTTCCTTTCTTTCTCTTTCTTTTCCTTCCTTTCATCCTTTCTCACTACCTCCCTCCCTCTCCCTCCTTTTTCTTTCTTTGTTTCTTCCTTCCTTCCTTCCTTCCTTCGGCATCGTTTAGTGCCTCTACTCTACCTATACCAAAGTGTGTACACCTTTTAAAAGGCAAACCTCAAAGTGAAATATCCTCACGGTCTGCACATTGGATGAATTGGTTAAAGTGCGTTTGACACCGTTTGAACAACAAAATGATTGCGTCAAAGTAACGTTTACAGATTTGTAAACTCCTGAGAAACCCTGCATACCCGGCGCCCACCTTGTCTAAACTTGGGCCGCCGCTTCCTAAATTGAACAAGCCCCTTCTCTGTCGCCTCCTGACAGCTCGGTGATGTAGACCAGTGCCCGGCGTACAGTACACAGAGCTCCGCCGCCTGACAGACTGCAGGACCCCTGTGGGACGAGGTGAGACCACGACTCGAGTCAGCAGCGCCTGACGGGGAAATTCGACCGCGTACGGTGGGTTTTTGTTAATGTGCCTCGTGAGTCTGGAGCGGTGTCCACAGGCTGTTTAAAGTAGGCCCACGATGCCCCGCAGGAAATGGTACTTCATCGTACTGAGAATTGAAATATACCACCACACTTTTTAATATAGAAGGGTGTTACGAAGCTTCTCGGAAAAAATAAATAAAAAATAGCGTAAAAATAGCAACAACTGAGCGACGACAATGTGACGAAAAAGTGGCGAAAATGTGTGACATAAAACTGTGGTTCAAATGTGACGGAAACCCATCGAAACAGCGATGGAAAAATGTTTTGATAAAGTGATGACGAAAGTGGAAAAAACGTGAGGAAAAAGCTCCATTTAGATTCGTTTTGCAGGTCCTACAAATGAGGCGTGAAACTGACCCATAGTAGACTGTGACCTGGATTTGGGTAAAGCTGAACTGGAGTAAATGCACTCAGTTAAGGCGGGGGTTGAGAGGTTAAAGAAATTGGACTCACAGCTTCTATAAACATACATTTTATATGAAAATAGTCATTTCATTCATTTCAAGAGAATGATGCTATTACGACTGTTATTATTACAACTGTATAATGTTTTCCTATTTTTCAATTCTATATTTATCTATTTATTTATTAAATTTTATTTGTTGTTTCTTGTTTGTTTCTTCTTCATAATCCCAATTACTATCATAATTTTCCATGTTTTATTTCTTATTTGTCATGTGCAACCCAAGAATGATACTACGAATCAAATGTGTATCAATCTAATACCTTACCTTTGTGTATCCTTCCTTTGTCTTTGTGCTGTTTGTAAGCTTTGTAAATATATGTATATACACAAATATATATATATATGTTTTTATATATGTATTGTAAAGTGTTGTGGAAATAAACCGATTGATTTAGGTGCACTCGCGTCAAACAAACGTCAGCCTGGCGCCATGAATTGGAAAAATGAAATCAAACAACCTGAATCCCATTTATCCTCATGAATAATGAACCGTGTTCGTCGCTCGGAAGGGAATAAATGTGTTTCTTGATGACGCACAAAGGGTTAGTGAAGTGCTCTGTGGATTTACAGATCAAAGCGCCGGTGCCGTTCGTCGTATTCACCGCGGCCTGAGTCACATGACCATCACGTGTCAGCGGAGGCCAATATCAATGATTTCAAACACTTGATCCTCTTTTATGGCAGAGGGGGCGTGGACACAAGAGTTCACTCAGTCACTGTGAGGCGTGTTGTCGTAACTAATGGCCCCTTTTGGAAAGAGGAACGTTTGGGAAAGAAGTTTGGTTTATTTGTTAGTTATCTCAAAAGGAGTGGGCCGAAGCAAAAGGCTAATAAACGCCCACCCCTAAAATAAAAAAAACATAAAACTTTCATTTAACAATCAAAGCAAGGAACGTAGTGTAAGGAAACAAATCATAAACAAGGGAACATAGGGCAAGGTAACAACAAATAATAAAGAAACAACAGCAAAAGAATGTACTACAACACTCACAATATCTATATCCAGTCAATTACGATACATCACACCAGATCGGCTATTTTAACACTGACCAAAGTTACAATTTTAACTCATCCAGTAATAAACAGAAACGAGTAGATACAAAACACAACAACAGCTGTTTCATTTCTTGTACAATGTAGTACAGAGCACGTAACAAATGATGATCATTAATATGTTACCAATGCCAAACATTGGTACATTACTAGAATCACTATAACATTACCGGAAGTCACTATTTTAATGTAATAAAGGCACGTTACTACGCAGCAGTACATATTATACTTCTTGATCCTGCTACTTCCCAGTTGTCATTACCATCCTCAGTATAATATCACTTTGTGTACAATCCCCTCTTTTTTTCATGTATAATGTATTATAAAAGCCCTACATAGTGTAATGGATTAAAAAGCATTAATAGTTATTATACTCCGAGATCTTGCTACTTCCCAGGTGTTAAAGTACAGTGCAGCTTAACTGCAGTGGCTTAACCAAGAGATTATATTTAAAAAAATCTCCCACGATTAGTTCGCAAAGTCGCAGTTGCATTGGTGAAGAAGGCGTCGGAAAACACAATGGGAAGAAGGACGAGAGCCAGACTTTCATACAGTTGATAATAGACAACCAAAAGGCAAAACGTTCAGTTCCGAGGTTCTGTATGAGCTCCTGCCGTGTGAAAGCATCTGACATTTGAAACGATGAAACTACTTCTTAAACTCATTCCTAAAGGCACTATACCAACATTCGCTTTGTCCTCCTTTATTGTAAACTCAAGACATTTGTGGGGACAAAAAAACCCACTACGTATCTAATTACAAAGCATACATTTCACTAACGTTTTTAGCATTTCTGTGAAAGGGCCTGTTGTGAAATGAGCCTATAAACCTGTCCCTGAGAAGAATTGTTATGCTTCAAATATATTAAGAAAGTTAGGAAAAAGGAAACCACGCATGGAGCCTTTAACTCTCGTCATTGCTTCCACGACTGACGACAATAATCTTTGGAACAAAATCAAAGGGTTTTCTGTCCAAACTCTTGAAAATGCGTGTCGGCTATTCCGCAGTAAATGCCGGGCGGCTGTTCCGACTTTAACTCTCGGAGATTGCGGCTTAAGCCTCTGTAAACACGACGAGCAAAACGGGCAATTGTGCAAAGAAAAACCGTAAGCATTTCAGCGGGGCGTTAATTACGAGCTCGGTTTAGCCACAAACAGCAGATGTCGCAACGGTGTTTTGCAAAATCGCACAGAGGGCGTGAGCGATGGAATCCCCCTGTGTAGCGTCGCCAGTGTGATTACCCAACGCGGTCTCTGATAATGGTTTGAAGACGATATCATCAAACTTGTATCGTCAAACTTGCCGAAGCAGCACTTTTCACTCATCATGAAAGTGTGTTTAATTTTTGCTATGTGTCAAAATCCCGCAGTCCTGACGCAAAAAGCTGTAATAATTACATTGGCGGTGACATTATATTTCTGTTCTCTCACTCGCGTAGACAAGGCAAGTTGAAGTGGAACCGCTTTGCCCAAGGACACAACCACAGAGCACAATGCTTCATGGTGTATGAGTGGATCCAGAGGCGCCGCACATTAACTACCAAGTACTTGAGCTAGCTTTGAAGAAATGACCGGGCTCAGAGTGTATGTTAAGGTATATTGTTGATGTTGGTGTAGTTAATTTAATGTCACGACTAAAAGCTTTTTCTGTGCATATTTCCTATTTTTATTAATATTGCCTGCAGTTCGCAAACTACCCACCAGGGGGTGCTGCAGCGCCCTCAGCACCCTGGGTTCCCGCGGCCTTGTACACCAACAACAACAATATAGTTGTTTTTCACCACATACTCATTTAACTTGAGTAATTCTTTGAGTTCGGGCTGCACGTTTTCAAGGTTTCCATTAACCGTTGACCGAGGCCCTTAGCGGTTAATACTCGGTTAACCGTTAGTGTGCGCACTAACCGACCCCCCCCCTCACGCGCGCTGCCCCCTCCGTTACGCTATACCGACAGACGCGAAAGGGGATTTTCATTGTTAACACCTTTATTAAATGGCTGGGTTAGCAACAACAACAACACTTATCTCTCCACCACATTTTACCAATAACGAGGAAGGCGAGTTTTGTGCCTTTAGCTTACCTAGCTACCTCCTAGGTGAGGCCCGGGTGTCGGCTGAGATGGTACAACAACAAAGTAGTAGTATATCCGAGCGCTGCAATGCAATACTTGCATTCTGATCCGTCATTCTCGGTTGTAAAGCGCTCCCACGCTGTGCTGTTTACGGCCCGCTTCATATTGAAAAGTGAAACTAGCTTTAGCCGTGCGCGATGACGGCTTCTCGTGAACAAATGTTTGGGAGCGCTCTGGCGGTCTCTGGTGGTGCAAAAATGTATTACAAGTATTCAACGGCACGGCAAATTAGACACGCCAGTTAACCGAGCAAAATGCTTTTACTCGGTTACGCAATTTTTAGCGGTCAACCGGTTACTCGGTTAACCAGGGACACCCCTAATTTGGGTCACACGTGGAAAAAGAACAATCGTCCTAATCCTAAGGAAGAAATAACATAAAACCACTTAAACCCCCGCCTTGATCGAGCGCATTTTCTCCAGTTCAGCTTTAACCAAATCTGAAATCTTCTCGACCGCAGCTCACAGCCTATTGGGATCTCATTTGAAAGCTAAGACCTACAAAACTGATCGAAGACTTTTCCTTGCTTTGTTGCTTTTTCATAATGTTTTATTGCCTTTTTGTCGCTTCTTTGACGTTTCTTTGCTGTTTTTAATCCTCGTTTACGTCTCGTTTTTTTGGAGCTATTTTGCCGCTTTTATTCAAGATGTTTTTTAGATTTGGGTCAAGTCGAACTGGGGAAAGGTTAGAAGGCGGGGGGTGAAGAGGTTAAATTTAGAGATTGAAATCGAAACTTCGAGTGTGTTATTGCAATTTTTTTTCTCAACTCAGGTTATTTTGTATCATTTCAAGTGAAACGTACATATTTTTTAAATGTAAAAGTGAATTTGTCTGACCTCAAGTGGGATTTACGCTCGCTCCACTGGCATTGGTAACTTCTCACTAATCTTAGACTCAAATTCAACAACTTAATTCAATCACACTTAAACTTGAGCCAAACTAACTTGAGGTAACTTGAATAAATATTGAGGAAAACGTGTCAATTCCATGGCTTTACTTTGTGTTTTCTAAGTGAGAGCGTGAAGTGAAGAGCACGAATCCGCACTGTGGCCGTCTCTCCCTCACGCCCGCCATTATAACCGCCCATACCCTGGAACGCTCCAGAGATGCATTAAAGAGCGGCATTAATGTGCAATTACATGAGTCAGACCGAGCCCACGCTGGATCTGACGCCTTTAACACGGGGACGTCCCAGTCACGCGGTTTCCAGCTGAAGTCGAACACACACGGAGTAAATGTCCACACGTTTTATAAAAGACACCGGGCGTTTTAGAAAATGTGGGGAAATCCTCTCCATTCCCGATGTTGCGTCGCCCGTCGACCTGCTGGAGGAGTCGATCAATTAGCTCCCCGGCGTCGGGTCATCCGTCCTGAGACACAGTTGCCTCGGGTCACGCTGGTCATGTGACCCGCAGGTGGCAGAGGCCGCGGATTATCTGGTGTCTTAAGCTGATGAGCAAGGCACGGGCCGCTTCCATGGCAACGCGACTGTACACTTTATTATAACGTATACTTACTTAGCCTTAATAAATGATGAATTAATACTTAACCCCCCGCCTGAACCGAGCATATGTATGTCCAGTTTGGCTTTACCCAAATCTAAAAGCTTCTTGAACAAAGCGTAAAAAAATAGCAACAAAAAACGAGGATGAAAAGGCGACAAAAAAGTGATCCAAAAAAATGCGACAAGAGAGCGACAAAAAAGTGATCCAAAAAAATGCGACAAGAGAGCGACAAAAAACGAGCCGGAAAAGCAACGATCTCACACAATAAAACAACAAAAAATGCGACAAAAAAGAGACAAATACAATTCGGCAACGTGACAAAAAAAATCTGTTTTCTAGGGCTTAGCTTTTAAATGAGGCGTTACCCCGGCCTATAGGCTGTCAGCTCTCAGGTCGAGAAGCTTTTAGATTTGGACTCAAGAGAATGCACTCGGTTAAAGTGGGGGTAACTACCTAACAATTAACAGGTGTATGAAGTATGTGAAGAACTATTCATTATGAATTAACGTAGTGGTTAAGTAGTTATGAAGTGTTAGTCACACTTAAAGCAGAACTAAGTAGCTCATGCCCCTAGAGGCCAGAAGCGCCACTGCAGGTGTCGTAGCATGTTGCGGTTTTTTACTCATGAATTGTCCGTGAGAGTAAATACTACGCTGACAGAAAAGACAAAGGGAGAGAGAGCTTAAACTTGGCTGTAAATACTCTTTGAATGGTGCTAGCCCGCAGTTAGCTTTGCCCGTTAGCCTGTTAGCTTCTTCTTCGTGATAACATTAGTGCGTATTGGGCCACCGGGTCGGAGCAGGGAAAGCTGCAAGTGAGGTTTTCTGTGCAGAGACACCAGGGGGAGATGAAAGACCCCCCAATCATCCCATCAACACTTGTATTACCCCCAGAGGGAAAAGGATTTATTAAGGTAAACAAGTTACTGCTTTAACTAATGATTTGTTCAAGATGATTAAGTGTTAACGCATCATTTATTAAGACTAAATAAGGTGTAGTTATTGTAAAGTGTTACCCCCTTGGTAATATTTTTTTTTTTTAAACTGCCTGGCTGCTTCTTGTGGGGGTTTCATTTTTTTTTTACATTTACGGTGCAAATCAACCGGGACAAAATCCTGCTGTCCCTGTTCGCAAGTAACCGCAACATGTCCAAGTGTCTCCTTTAGTCCAGATATCTGCGAGCAAATCTGGGTCAAATTCCATTACTTTCTGTCATGCTCTGGCAGAGAACCCGTCCATCTGCGCGTCTTCAGTGCAGCGTCTGTTTGACGGTTCCTCCGAGGCCTCGTACAACTCTCCACAACGGCACAAACAGAACAATCTCCAAACGCATCCAAGTTTGGCAGATGCGATCCAGCTGCTTGAAGCTCTTATCGCCCCCGAACAACAAACAGGAGTAAGCGCAGCGGTGGCGGGTAAAGACGAGAAATCAAGCGGGAGCATCCACAGTGCAGCAAGACCTTCCATCTTTCACGACTAGGACCAAAACTGTACAATGGGCTTGTTTTATCAAATCATAAGGTGTAAAAAAACAAGACAGGAATGAGCAAAATACTGACATTATGGCATTGAAAGCTCAAAATGGTTCCTTTAATATTTCCTTATAGAGGTCATTGATTAGGCAATACATGTCTTTATACCAGTATGGCACCATCGGGACCCGCGATCGCCCTGGGATGTAATAATACAGGAGTCGAAGTGCTCCTAAGGTATTAATACGCCTTACAATATAGTTCCCCTTTTATTATCCGCTTAGAAGATCGACATGTTTCATTTTGTGTCACTAAACTTTTCACGTAACTGTATTTAAATAGGGAGAACGTGGAACAGCTTGGTCGCTCCTAACTTCATCCCAGCCATAGGAATGTGCCGGGAGAGGCCATATGCTAACAACATCTTTGGTCTATTTGCGTGACTGAGCGCACGCGCAAAGACCCAGACAGTTACGCATCAGCTCGTCTAAGCCGTGGCCTATTCCTTCAACCAAGTGCGTTTTCTCCCGTTCGGCTTTACCCAAATCTAAGGCAAGGCAAGGCAACTTTATTTATACCGCGCATTTCGTACACAAGGCAACTCAAGGCCTAAAAGGTCTAAAGCCTGTAGGTCAGTGTAACGCTGCATTTGAAAGCTAAGACCTATACAAAGCTCATCTAAACGTTTTTTGGTTGCGTTTTCGTGGCACATTGTCACTTTGTCATCAGATTTTTTTTTTTTTGTGACACTTTTTTCAACAGTCTTTTAGATTTGGGTGAAGCCGAACTGGAGAAAATGGGCTCGGTTCAGGCTAATGAAGCGAACCGCACTTCCACAAAGATATAGATATATATATATATAGATATATATATATATATTCAAACGCTGCCAACACAACGGCTGCTAAAATGGCCGCTTAACGCACCGACCGCCTTTCCCCGGGTGCTGTAATTGCGCAGGAATGTGTGGTCTGGCTTTCCTAAAAGGCCCTGAAACAACAGCAGGATTTGCTCCGACTTGGATCCCCACCCCCGCTTCCAGTCCCGGGCCGGCGATGACGGGCCCGCGCCGCTGGGACGCATCACGCCGCGCTCAATCAAATAAAAGACAGAAAAGTAGAGAGCGCCGAGCGGGTCCCGTGGGGGACGGGGAAACAGGCGTCTTATCGGGGTTTCTATTGAAAAGAGCGCGTCCAAAATGAGTTTCACGGGACGCCAGTTTCCGGGAACAGTGGATTAGAGATGCCACGGATTTATCTTTTTTATTATTGTTACGGAGAAATGGAATGAACTGGGTCAATTTAATAAAAACTCACAATGTGTGCACCATTACTTTAAAGGTCAGTCATTCAGCATCTACAATGTGATGTTCTGGTGAAAGATTCTCATCTGTACTTGGTCATTTAAGTACTGGACTCTCATTGCCTCTCATCCAAGAAGCGTCTGTTCCAACCGAATAAACTGATAAGAAGCTCAACTTTATTTACAAGTCATTCTATGATAATGAAAACTAACTAACAAATATTAGAAAGACATTTCAAAATAAACCTGAAGGTGAGACAGAGCAGGTGAATAGACACAGACATTAAGTTAAGAGAACTCAATTTGTAGTTTACAGACTTAAATACGAGAGGCTTTCTGTCATTTTATTTTATCATATAAAAAAATAACACATTCTATAATGGGGATTTAGAGGGGATTGTGGATATCTTCTTTAGTTTTGACTAAGCTATTTATAAGTGGAAAAATCAGGCCGGAAATTAGATATTAAAAAAAGATCCCCCTGGAAAAAAAATATAGTTAAGTCCAAGACTGGAAAGTTTCACAGTACAAGTCGACGTGTGGGTCGCTATAGATACAGACGGCATCGCGTCATACAAGGGGGGCGTGGCCTCGCAGGGGGGGAAGGAAGTATGTTTTGGGAAATAAAATGTTTCACTCTTTTTAGCCGTTTGCTGGCGGAATATAAACTTATTTATTACACACAAGTACAGTCGGGTCTAAATATGGGTCCATATGGATGTCACGTGGTTACAGACTCGGTCGGGATCGGACATTACCTCCCGATCAGGACTCGGATATATATATATATATATACATGCATGTCCATTCTCATTACGTTTGATCAGATTTCGAGCTATCGCGACCCACTTTCTGTCCTCTCCCCCTGGCCCAGTGCCTCAGTCACTCCTGGCTGCGTCAAATCGCTCACACCATCCGCTCAGTCCGTGCCCCCCCTTCGTGTGAGGAATCGCCAAATCCACACAAGTGCCAGCGCGGGAGAACAATAACAACATCGCCAATAACCCGTGCAGAGTTTACTGACGGCTAAGTGAGGAGTGAGGAGTGAGAATGGACGGGACGACCGGACGGGGAGAGAGCGGTAAGAAGCAACTCAGGCCCGCACTGAGCAGCCACGAAATGTCCCGTGATGGACAGGGACGAGAGCCCGTCTCTACATTTGAATCTTTATTAGGTAGAAAACTATATTCATTAGTCAGCATGTGTTAAAGTAGTTTTGGAGTAATTATAGAAGGTGTTGTCGTCTTTGTTTTCCCTCCTCAACTGCTTCAAACATGACCATATATCGGCGACTCCAGAGATGATATAAATAAGCATCGTACAGAGTAAGTTTTTGTCTTTTTTTATACGCTGACATTAAAACTAAGATGTTGAGGGAGAAAACTAGCTACAAATCAAATTGACCACAGAGTGAAAAATCAATGTTCTCGCATTGACTTGAACACACGAACGCCACCACAGTGTTGTGTCATGTCTAAAGTTTACATTGAATTCCGCAAAGTCCAAACTCTCCTTCAAACAATGAGGAGGATGTAGACGTGTGGATTTAAGATTGCATCACTTGCACAGCAGTTCTACAACAGTTGATTTGATTGATTTCTTTCCCATCTCTGTATTTCAAATAACAACCACCACTTCAAAACCCAGTGGACTCTTTTTTGTTGTTAGTAAACCCTATACGCTCATACTGAAAGATGGGCATATAACACAGATCAAATGAAATCCACAATAGAAAGTGTTTTCCTGTAATGTGTCACATAAAATCCTTACACATGGAACTGGAGTCGTCTCACATGAGCAGGCTTTGTGAATTGCTGCGCGCACTTCGATTTCCTGGAGACGATTAAAGCTGGCGGCTCGGGATCAGGCCCTTTCACACTTTATACTTTACACACTTTGGCTCTTACGCCGCCGAGCTCGTGTGCAGACTCTGAGCCCGGATCACAGCCGACGAAATGACAAAGCCACATCATGACAAACGGCGCTGTGTGAGCCCCCACAGTAAAGGAAACCCGGGATCGAAACCACCGCTCCACACAGACGACTGCTGCCCCGGCCTTCTCTTCGCCAGAAGTTCACCCGCGGTCGTCAAGGGGGGGGGGAGCGGTCGCACAAAAGTCACACATAAGACACAACCGCACCCTATACGCCCTCAGCAATCATCTTCAAAGGGAGCCTGTAAAGCCCGAGTGCAGGGAGGAGCTTTGTTCAGATGCACAGATGTGGAGGGGGGGGGGGGGGGGGCAGGGGGGGGGTCACTGTAGTTCGCGAGGTATTAACTCCGCACTATACGTTACACCGCAAAGTCGGCTTAAGTCGGTCCAGTGCGAGGGCCGACTTTTAAGGGCTTACGGCTTGTCAGTATCAAGTGCGCCGTGCGAGTCTTTGATTTACGGACCGGACCACTGTTTTATTGGGGGGGGGGGGGACAAAAGGTGAAGGGAAACCTACAAATGCCAAATGCCAATGTTAGTGGCATAAATATGGTGTGTTTGCTGATGAGAATGGCAATAGAAAAAAATAATGGCGTGCATGTTAAAAGCTTCACATGCCTCTCGAAGCGCTTGACTGAGGTCATTAATCATCCACTCCGTAGGGAAACTCATTGACTTTTCATAGTCATTTCAAAGGAAAGCTTCATTTTGAACACAACACGCTATTAAATACTGAATAATCTTACGTTTAGTTGGTCACTTTATAATAATAATTTGCCAGAGCCTCGAGGTACTTGGAGTATAAATGAATGACTCAAGTGGGAACCGCTGCTCTGACCCGCCTCCCCATCCTCTATCCGTGGGCCTTTCTTTTCTAGTGCCCATTGCCTCGCGGGTATTGTGGATTACCGTATTGTCCGGACTATAAGTCGCACCAGCCAAAATATTTATAATGTAGCAGAAAAAACGTATACAAGTCGCACCAGCCAAAAAATGTATAATGAAGGAGAAAAAAACATGTATAAGTCACTCCGGAGTATAAGTCGCACCAGCCTTGGCCACTACCCGGGCCTGGAGGCGTAACGGCATCGTTGCCTCTCCCTGCGGCACGTTGTTCAAGCACCCCTTTGCGAACCTGTTCCTCTAGCTGTGGCCATCCGGCTTTTAGCCCCGCGATTAGCTTTTCTTTTTTTTCCAGCCAAACTATGGAAAAAAGTGCGGCTTATAGTCCGGATAATACGGTAGTTAGAAAGTGAATGACAAATATACTTATTTATTAGCAAAAAAAGAGCTAAATACTTTCCAGGTTGTTATCTTTACTTTGACCATGCTGAACTCCCTCCCTTCCCTGTGCTTCAACCCCCGCTCCCCAAGAAGGACGAGAAAATTATACTACTATTTCAACAAATAAAATCTTTGAATCTTTAAATAGAGAATTCAATTTGATCATATTACTAAAACTCAAACATGTATTTAAACTCCTTTTCCAGCTGTCATTAGGCTAAACTCAGGAATACTCAAAGCAGCATTTGAGGTTTGTTTTTATGGGTGTTCTCCGTTGCCTCTATTATTGTTGCTCGTGCTATGGCAAACCACCTGGTTCTCTGTTGCTCCATGCACCTTATTACAGAGGCTATATCCGTTGTTGTTGCTGTTGCCTAGTATCAGCACTGACAGATAGCAGCTATGGTCTTGTTAGTTTGAATAACAGTGTTTTTATTTTCTAAAAGCAATGGCTGCAAACCTAATTGCCGAAGAATTCAACAAAACACCAAGAACACAACTTCAAACAATAACCGCACACACTGAACAGGTAAATATTTAACACTTATATTTTAAAGGAACAGGCCACCGTTTTTCCATACTGAGAGATGTTCTTACCTGAGCTTAGACGAGTTGATACATACCTGTCTGGTCTTTGTGCCCGTGGAAGAGCGTGGTCGCTTCCAACTTCACCCCCTGTGTGGAGCCATGGGAATATGCTGGGAGAGGCCAAATGCTAACAACATCTTTGGTAAGCTCGGGTAAGAACATCTCTCCGTAAAAACGGTGGCCTGTTCCTTTAAGTCAAAAACTGAAACCAACCCCATTCGCACAGTCATACTCCCCTGGTATATCACCCATAGCATCAACATCACCATATGCTTCATCCAGCTGCGCCACCCACAGTCAAACTCCCCCACTTAACATGCTTTAGCTGTGATTGCAGCCACCGTGGAGTCTGCCAAGGCTCGGGACGACGCTCTCGAGACTTAAAGGATTTCCCGCTGCGGCGGAGACCACACCACTCCCCGTCCAATCACTTGATTAAACAAATTATCATCATCACAGTAAATCAGAGGCCGCACACCGCTGGCCCCCGCACGGTCACACCATGAAAACGGCTTTACCCTCGGCCTGGAAATGTCACGGATTATTATTACGACGGGGAAGTGACCTTGGCGGGTGTCACAGTCAAAAAGAGGCTTAATTTTTTTTTTTTTTTGGGGGGGAACTAAAGAAGTGGGCAGATTATCACAGAAAGCGTAAAAAGGGATACAAGTAATTTAAAGAGTGTGGGGGACTGAGGAGAAATACAAGTAACAGGGGTCAGGGGGTTGATAATAGCCTTTTCTGGACACACTGTGTATCATTTCATCCAATAAATAAAATGTCAGCAATAATTCCTCTGCAAAGCGGTGAAAAATACCTCCGAAAACACAGCCAGTGACTTTGCTGGAAGCCGGACGTTATCGGCGCCATTGAGATGTTTCCAGTTAATCATCATTATGGGCTTAAACGATTAAAAAGTGTCTTTACAATTAATCGTTATCAACCAATTATGTGTATGTTGGTTAACCTCTTAACCCCGGCCTTAACTGAGTAGATTTGATCCAGTTCAGCTTTACCCAAATCCATGGCCAAGGTCAAAGCCTATAGGCCAGTGTAACGCCTCATTTGGAAGCTAAGACGCACAAAAGTCATCTAAATGGATCTTTTTCCTCGTGTTGTTGTCACTTTTCAGACATTTTATCCATCGCTCTTCGGTTCCTTTCTTTCTTTCTTTTTTGTAACTTTTCCGTCACAATTTCTGTTGCTCTTTTTTGGCTTTTTTTCATCTCGTCTTTGACACCTTTTTCAAGAAGCTTTGAGATTTGGGTAAAGCCAAACTGGAGAAAATGTGCTCGGTTCAGGTGGGGGTTAAGAGGTTAACAATTCAACCTTTTAACAATGTTTCATGATTGTTACTGGGGGGAGGGGGGGGGGGGGGGTATGATGTTTACAATCTTGTTGATATAAAATGGGCAACGACTCTTGAGCTTGTGGTTAACAGTTAATCGATAATCGTTTGATAAAGTAACCAATCGATTACTTAAATTGAGCAGAATTTGCATCGCCCTCAAACACAAGGTTTAACTATCAAGTCCTCTCCGGAATGCTATATTCTGATATCATTTTTCAAAACTGATAATAACGGCCAACAGATAGCCCGAGATGCTATTACAAATCTGTCATTAACCTTTTCCTCTTTCTAATTGGAATGAACAGCTGCAGCGTCAAAATGTTTCTCTAAAGTTTACCTCAGACTCTGGCCGCGTTTCTAAAATCTTTACTTGCGTAACCTGCCCTTTAACGAACGTAAACGCGGACAGGAGTAATGATCGCCGAGTCAAAGAGCGAGCCCAACACAAAGCTCACTCTGGCACGAGGGGTCATAAGCCGTGTGTGTTTCTGTGTGAGTGTCAGCCATGGAAAACAAAGGCAAATCGGAATGCAAACGACGCGCACCACACGGCCTGTCCTTCCCCTCTCGCACTGACTCCAATGACTTCTTCTTCTTCTTATCTATTGTCTGTGCCTTATCCTTCAAAAGTGATGAAACAGTCATGCTTCCCACTCGACAACTGAAACGAGCCACTGAGCCGAAAGCGTCACTTATTGGTGTGTATCACCGGGCCCGGGTTTAGCCTCGGTGTTGCCTGGTGCCCGGCCTGGCGCTGACTCGGCTGTGGTCATGTGGGAGCGCTCACAGCTGTTGCGGACTGCTTTAGCAAAGATTAACTCCGCACATTAAAGGCTGTGATCATGTTTACCTCCGCCGCACCTCCACTGAGCAGCCGTGAAAGGGCTAAACCGGGCTCCCACGGCTCACAGCATGCTCCGACTGTGCTAATAAGGCCCTTATCTGATTATGTTCTTGGGTAGAACACGATGATTATACGTTACTTTACAGAGAGCGCTCTCGCTTCACAGCTGGAAGGTCCGGGTTCGATTCCCACCAGGACGGGGCCTTTCTGTGTGGAGTTTGCATGTTCTCCCCGTGCCTGCGTAGGTTTCCTCCGGGTACTCCGGTTTCCCCTACCACTAAAAACATGTACAATAGACCAGGATGAATGAGAGTGTGTTTGAGAGTGCGCATGGGGGACAATGGATGCAAATTAGGCTACAATCCGGTGTGGCTTGTTTACGTGCATGAGACCTATGTACATGCACTGTCCCAACCAAATAAACCAATAAACGTTATTATACTGTGTGCAAAGTCTGACTCAAACTAATTACCTTCATGTTTTAGCTGAAATAATCAGCTTCCTAGCTGTTTTTATGTTTTCATGTCATTTTCACACATGGATCATCCAGATCTTAACCCCATTGAGAATCTTCGGGATGTGCTGGAGGAGGCTTTGCACAGTAGTCACACTCTTCCATCATCAACACAAGCCATCACAGCACAAGCTAACCAACATATTAGAGCGTGAGATCTATTTTTTTTGCAGCAGCTTTATTTTTTGGTAGTGTGTGTCCGGGATAGCTGGGCTCAAAACATCTCATGCAGTTTGGAGAATAGATGTATCACATTCAGTGACAGGCTGTGGTATCACCGGTACAGTTGTCTGCGCTAAACCTTTACGTGTCTGTTTGTCTTTTTAAATTGGACCTCGTGTTTGTAATAAAGTTCCAATGATGATGATATATTGTGCTGTTATGCATGACAAACTTCTCAAAATGCTATTGTGAATGTGTCTGTTTTGTAGTCTTATCTTATCTTATCGTATCCTGTATGAAGCCATTATTCACTTCCTATATGAGGTGGTAAACTGCGGATGTAGCCACAGCTGACCCAGGGCTGACTGATGGAACCATGCTTGGCAAATAGGCCAGTAGCCTCTCCAACTGCATCAATCGTTCTCACAATCAATTCAGTGTGTTTTTCCTCAGGATTATAGAATGAACAAGTCAAACCTGAAATTAAACTGGAAACCTTCCAGAATGTTACTGCTCTACAACCGAAGCCCCTATATTTGAGATCAGGACGTCCACACGCGGCAGAGGGTTGTAACCAAAGGCTGAATTAACTACTAATATATTTGTGAAGTGCAGGGGTTCCAAAGACCTTTGCTTTCTCTTTCTCTCATCGACTCACTGTATATTTGAAACAAAGCATCGTTACCCGGATTAAACTGTCAGCACTGTTTCACTCCAATACTGACCAGAATGACGCAATGAGAAAGACTTGTCCCGATTACGTCCCCACACGCAAATCCCGATCATTGTTGTACTTCCTGCAGCTGTCTGGGTGTAAGGGTTCACACCTGGTCCATGTGCCACATTACGCTCCACAAACACTCGGACAGTAGCAGATAAATCCCCCTTGAAAAAAACGCCGAGCCGAGCATTTCCTCTTGTGTTTTCCCATTAGCTCAGCTCCGCTCTGAGTCAGTGTCTGGAGCCTCTGACGATGTGGTCACTCGCAAACATCTGGACCCGCGAGGGACGTCACTGTCGGGGCAACGGAGTTTGTGAAAGGAATTGAATGAGGACCGGTGGACGGGGTAAAGCGGGGACTTGTTTTGTTGTTTTTGTTTTTGATGGAGCTGTAGCATAGCAACGTCACATCGTGCTGTGACGTTTGTCTTTAGGAATCGTGACTCCAGTTTGATCATTCCGTCAAATCAAGTTAACCCCTGCTCATTTATATCCATGTTACCATCTGTTCCTGCTTGGTGACATATTGTAAGCAGAATTTATTGAAATAAAACAGACGCGCAAATTCCTGGGATGGCCTATGTTACTACCCCTGCCCTGCTCTTAAACGCAAAAGGTGAAAATATATACATCATTAAACCAGTTATTAATCTTTTATCTTCAAAGCAATATAGCGTAGCGCAAAACGAAGTTGGTACCTTGCGCACAAACAACGGTGCCCCAGTGCTTTCGGCTAGAGCAAAAAAGGAGTCGGCTGAGCTGAGGTGTGCTACAAACAACGCTAACTACAACAAGCGCTCGCTCTCCCCTTCTTTACATCAACATCAGCCTCGTGCGTCTCATAAGGAGCTCACGGGACACACTGCAAACTATTTCTCCCACTGTGAGTTAAACACTGTCCAACTCCCGAATCGACGGTCCGAAAATCCACACCGCAAAAACATGATCGAAAGACCGGCAACCACCGCCATTCCAGTCTGGTACGGTCTGTAGGGGGTAAAGCTTGGGGAAGGACCACTGCTGTACATAATACTGCCATGAGAGTCTCTGTCCTGCCTCTTACTGCACCAGGTATGAAGCTGAAACCTTCACAGAGCGCCTCCTGTCTAGTCTGCCGTCTGCCTTTAGAAACAGGCACAGAATGCTCCATCTAAGGCCCAGAGCTGCCGGGAAATACTCCAGTCACCGGGAAACTTGGCAAACTCACACTCCTAGTGTCCCTCTATGGAGGTCTGCCATATTGCTGGGTTGCAGGTCCTAGAATGTGATGATGTCACCCAGCGGGGGGGGCAGGAGCCAGTTTTTCCTATTAACAACATTACACGTTCACAAGTCGTAGCTCAAAAGAAAATGTATGAATTACAAAAATGATCATTAGTATCAGTCACTGGGTTCAAGATCTCTCTGTACAAGACCAAACATTTCCTCAAAAACAAAATCATTTTTCCTCCACATAATAGTATTGGCCTTTAGAACGCTGTGATGTCACCGGCGACCCACAGCAATAGCGCTCACCTGGCATCACATTTGCCGACGACACATGGCTACCGGCGAAACCATCACAGGCACGTTGACGTACACGGTCTCTATACTGTGTTCTCTTTTGTGCCAGAGTTTAATGTTGCAATAAAAACATTCCGCTTTTTTTTTTATCCAGCTGTATTAAATGTCGTTGAGCTCGCTGTTGCGGTCGCGTGTGCATATATCGAATCCCAGTCTAAAACGGCGAGGCGAAACAAAGCGCTTCTTGTAAAACCCGTCCCGTGTTTGACAACGTTTCCGTGTGTGCAAGTCGCTCGGAACGATCCGCATCTGTTAGCCATTCCGAGTCTCTCCGACACTCGTGGCTATCTCAACGCATGACGTCGCCTCCATTTTTTCCCCCCGCCGAACGAACTCCTTCCATAGATTGTGGTAAAAAAAAAAAAAAAAAAAAAAAAGGCACGGCACATTTAACACATCTGCGCTCACTCATATTTACGAGCCCATTTTTATCGTTTCCAAAAGGCGCCGAGTGATATCTGCAGTGGCTTTCCTCCTCCCTCCCGCTCACACACAAAAAAAAAAAAAATCCCATAATGCACTCCCTAAAGTCTGCAGTTGTCGTTATTATTCCTCCGCTATCTCAAATCAAAATAACTTAGAGCTTACAGACCGGAGCCGTGTGTAAATCAGGCTCGCAGTGTTTTGCAGGGCGTATCACCGACCGCAAATTATAGTCCAACGGTCTCTTTAATTCGAGCTGCTTTGTTATGAGCGAACGCACACATTTCCCAGGCCGCCAGCGCGCGGGGCGGTCGTCAGCGCCGTTGCCCGGGGCAGTCGGCAGTCACGGTGTTCTCCGCCACGCTCCGGGATCAGTTGTTGTGGAGGTGAGAGGCTTCGTCAGCGGCGGAAAAAACCTTCGAAAAACGTGGATCCCGGAACATGCTAGAGACCACTGTGATGGAAATTAAAGGCGCCGTGCTGACCACTCATGCTTGGTCACTATAAGGTCAAAATCATATAAATATATATATTAAAAAAAAATCCCACATACAAATTTGCTTAAATCCCCCACGCAAAGAGAAAGGCTTAAGAAGACCTTGCTGCCCCTCGACTAGTGCTCCTTTTGTCAGGTCCCTGCAGTTTTATAAGTCAGATAGTCGGATGAAAAAATATGTCTTTCTAATGAATTCAACCAGTGGGTGTTCATTGGTTTCTCTCACACAAACGCAGGAAGTGACTATAAACTTGATGTAAACCGCAATGTGCAATATTTCACCCCGTAAATGCAACGATTACTGACAAATGACTTCCAAGCGTGTCTAAGTCGAGCCCGCTCTGAAAATAACAGCATGGTCAGTGTCTACCTGAGCATCAGGGGTTTGGTATCGCTATGGTATACCCTCCTTCAGTATATTGTAAACGCAGGCCTTTGTGGGAAAAACTGTATTTATCAAGCATTTGTATCAATTCCATGAACTCTCGGGCTAGTTTTGTAGCATTTCCGTAGCAATGACCCCGAAAAGTGACCCTGCAATTTGTGAACTGTGCCTATAGTATAAACTCACCCCCTCAGAAGAATCGGGATATTACAAATATGTTACAAAGGTTAGGAATGAGTTTGGACCCGACTAGCACATTCATTTAGAGGCTTTCATTGTTTGGAATAAAAATAACACTTTACATGACAACCCCGTAACTACTAGGTAATTACCTAGTAATAACGCAGTAATTACAGTGGTAATAACTAGTAATAAATGTCAATAAAAGTGGTAGTTCTTGTGTAATTAAAGTAGTAGGTCCTAGTAACTCTGCTCAATAACTGCTAGGTAATTGCCTAGTAATTACTGGTAATAAATATCAATAAAAGTGGTAGTTCTTGGGTAATTAAAGTAGTTGTTAATAGTAACTCAGCCCAATAACACTGACAATGTAAGACTTACTGATGAGCATGTATAGCTCACCCCTATGGATACCAAAAATATACCACATTAATAACCCAATGGTTATTAGTACTGTTATTATTAAGCAATTACTTAGCAGTTATTGGGCAGTTATTTCACTACCATAGAACTACAACCTTGAATTTATAGTTATTACTAGTAATTACAAGATTATTACTTAGTGTTATTGAGCAGAGTTACTATTAAAAACTACTTTAATTACACAAGAACTGCCACTTGTATTGATATTTGTTACTAGTTATTACCACTGTAACTACTAGGTAATTACCTAGTAGTTACCGGGTTGTCATGTAAAGTGTTATCTATATCACTAACTATTGACGCATGGCACCTTTGCTGATTTCGTTACTTCGAGACTATCGTGAAACCCACGCCAAATCCAAGCTACTAACGTAAAGAAAACACAGGCTACAAAACAGAACTCGTGTCGACCGACGCGGACGCCGCATAGTTCAGATTTTTGGGGGCGAAATCTAACCCCGGCGCAAACAAACAAAACACTGCGCTCCGCGTCGAATCGATTCCACGCTCACTGTGCAAAGTTAGAACTCACAGCCCGGGCCCGGGGTGGGCGCATTCCTGGCGCCGGCTTCACTGTAGTTACAGCGGCAGAGGCGGCGCTCACCAAACACCAGTGTTTACCGCCGGGCCGTGTGCGACTCCGGCGACCTCTGACCTCCTGCCGGCTCGCGCCCTCCTCGCACCTCGCCCACGACAGATTTAGCCACTGACGAACGAACGGTTTCCTTATGATACTAAAGTCGAGACGTTGAAGCAGATCCAACCAGCAATATCATTTTGTACCTATTTCTTTTGTGGCCATCCATATAGTGAGAGTATTTACAGTAGTAGTAGTAGTAGTAGTAGTAGTAGTAGTAGTAGTAGTAGTAGTGATAGTAATTGTGGTAGTGGTGGTTGCAACAGTATTAGTAGTAATAGAAGCAGCAAGAATAGCAGTAGAAATGGCTGTTGTGTTGATAGTTGTAGTAGTCGTGCAAAGTCCAACTCGTTCATCTGTACTCAGCCTTAATCTGTATTCTCTTTATTCTGTCTGGGCGTGGGGGGGGGCCGTGTTGGCCGTGTTACTTGACGAGGGACGTCCCACTGAGAGTAAGAACCCTTCCTGCAGTGAAGAAGGCCCTAAAGCGAGTCCTTTTGTACATGTTTTTAGTGGTAGGAGAAACTTGTGTATGAAAAGTGCTTTATAAATAAAGTTTGTTTGATTGTTGCCACCATATCTTCTCCTCCTTCACGCCTCCTCCTGTAGTAGTTTTATCCCGTAAAGTTCCCGCACTACCGCATTTCGACCCGTCTTCTTGGAACTCGGTCGGGCTGGTGGGACGGCTCGCGGAAATTCCCCGTATTTTCAAATCCCAAACTTGACAGGTGTGATTTGGCAGATATGACGTTAGCAGGCGACGGCATTTTAATAAGCGCTCTCGGCCAGTTGCCCCGTTCGCATTTGAACCGCCCGATCAAGTCATTGATGAAGATGCCCTCTCGGTTCCCACTCAAGTCATTCATATAAATGCACTCTCCATCCATCACTATTCTGCCATTTCAGCAGCTCAGCCGCTTTGGGCCGCCCCAGCAAAACGACAGTATCAGCTAACTCAGCCCTACAGTACAGTCACCCTATTCTTCTTCCACGCCATAACGGCAATACCTCGGCCCCAGGGCAAAGGTGTTCTCCACTCACCCCTGAAGTTAAACTTATCCCAACTACTTTGCCAGTATCTATTTAACTTTCTCATAGCACACTGGGTATTTGTTTCCTCATATAGCCTAGCTTACAATTGAATGGTTCGGGGCGAAGTACAGAGTCCCCAGTTCACCCGGCACACGTCACAGTGGGCGGAGGAGGCCAGAACTCGCCAGAACACGGTGAGAACGTGCTGAATTTCATTTGAGACCAGTCTAGGCATCGAGGCGAGACGATTATTCATGTCTCACTGTTTACATAGAACCGCGCCGAATGACGACCTACCCGAATCGGAAACTTAAAAGACCTGTTGAAGCAGGATTTTTTTTTCACCACAGACCCCTCCTGCCAGGAGACTTTCCATTTGCTAAAAAAAAGCTGATTAAATGCAAGAAAGAACTAAAGCGTGAAAGAAATGCGGGACGCTTGGACGAAAGAAAAGTGCCTGATTTAATGTGGCTAAATATTTTCGAGCACATTTCCCGGTGTCCTCGTGCTGTTTCAGTCAGCGAGTCAAGATGGCCCCCGCCCAACGTAAAGCCAGAGCCTCCGACGCTTTGGTTTCCCCGTAACGCGTTTTCCTCATTGTAATGTATTTTAAACACACGCCCACACACACCTACTCGAGGGGAGGTTTGGAGAAGCAACATTGCGACTATTTGGGAGGATTTACTAGTGCGCACATGTCTGAATGGTCAACAAAGAGAGAGAGAGAGAGGGGGAGGGAGGGAGGGAGGGAGAGAATATAAAGCCAGATCCAAAACATGCGTCCCACAGATGTTTGCTGTAAAGAAAAGAAAGGGGGGAAAAAAAGAAACGTAGGAGGGGAAAAATGCATTCTCCTCATTTAGCCCAAGCAGATGTGTGAGTGGGAATTTAACACCAAAAACCCAAAAGACTAGTAATGACCAAGCCTCCCTAGAAAATGCAGTTTATTGACAATATAAATAATGGTAATGATTTCCTTTGAGGCTTCAGAGTCTCCGAGGGGTTGGTGAGTGAAGTGCAAAAGCAAAATTAGAAATGTTGTGGGAGAAATGCGCGTCAATGTTTAACAACTCACTGTCATTTTTAATGTATCAGTTAGATATTGTATTTTTCTAGTAATCACTCAATGGTTTTGTACTAGAAGCTGCAAAGCATGTATTAAGGTACCAAGGCACCTGTGTGTTCACCATCTAACACAGGTCAGCAAGGCGGCAAACAACAAAAAAGGCTTTTTTCTAAAGTAAAATCTTGCCCTGGGCCAGCCCTGGCTGGGATACTTTAGCTAGGAGGTATTAGTGGTGATTTCTGTAGCGTTAAGCTCACAATAAAACAATACCTGTTCGATGTATGGATCTTTAAATCGACTCAACTCTTGAGGATTTATTCATTTCAAAGAGCCGTTCAAAAGACACGTACGCAAATGTTTTAGGAAAACACAAATTATATCAGACCTAAGAGGCACTTTCTGATTCAAATGGGTTTCATCCCTTCGAATTTGTGCCATATAAATGGAACTGTGGGCTACAATCGAGGACAAAAGGCATCGTCCGCGTCACCAAGTAATTTTATTGCAAAAAAACCAACCACTCTGCCACTCTGCTGTGTTCCTGCGTATGTTCAGTTGCATCTGCGTCAAATTGGATGAAAAACAGACAGATAAAAGAAAAGAAAAAGATTTGGCTATTTTTATGAATGAGATCTGTTCAGAAAAAGTCAAAAACGTCACCTCCGCATGTAGAATCATCACCTGCACGTATAGAGCAACATAAGCTTGAATATGTGGCAGAAGTCTGGCCCAACTGCGGCGGAATAATAAGCCCATGTGAGTGCAGTGATGGAGGTCAGGATGATTTAGTGCCAGATGCTCCTCCGCCACCGCAGCCTGCTCCTGTATTTTTAATGCCGCTCTTTTATTTTGCATTAACCCAGAATTCGCGGCAACCTGCTCCTCCGCGTGCAGCTGCCGGGGCCTCAAAACATCCCCTCTATGTGCTTTTTTTAAATGTATTATTATTATTTTGTTTTATTCCTCTCATAACGCATCCACTGTTGACCTTGCTCACGTGGGGAGCGAGAAGAGACAGAGACAGAGACGGTCCCGTCCCGTCGCTGGTGGTTTAGAAGGAGCGTTTGAGCGCAATCCGGGCCGGCCAAGCGTTACGCAACCACTAATGGAGTTCGCAGAAGGCTCCTGAAAAGACACAAACCTCCACCCTCTCTCTCTTTGCTTTTACCCATAATCCATCAGTGTCCGTGCGCGGGGAAGCTATGGGCAGACACAAAACACGAGCTTTCTCTGTGGGCACTTGAGCTCACTCCAATAGGATATCACGTCTTAGATGGAGGTCAATGGAAATGGTTTTCTGTTTTTTAAAGTTAGGGTATGTAGTGTTTTGTCCATTGTTGTTCTAAAGATCTGTGTGTCGTCCAATCAGAAAGCAGAATTAGCACTAAGACCCTCCTACAAACACACGTGTCATCAAGCGGCGTTAATGTAGCTTTGTGTGGTAAAATGTTTGAAAAATACAACCTGTAGAGTAATCGATTACCAAAATAATCGTCACTGGAATGCTCTAAGCAAGGATGAACTAATCCCGTTAAAAGCTAAAATGCTAAAAAAAAAAGAAATTATAATTAAACCTAGATCAACCTAGATTCAAAGATTTTCAGTGAGATATAAGCCGTGGTAACACATGAACCAGAGATGCAGTAACCTCTTATGATAATGATTAGTTTAGACTATAACTACAGTTATCGGAAAATACATTACATTTGATTATTGTAAGTAGCGTGGTATTAGTTAGTGATGCACCAATCCGATACTGATATTGGAGCCGATACTGAAAAAAATACAATATCGGGTATCGGCTACAAATATCCGATACTGAACAGATACCAGTTTTGGCTCTCAACGCCTATCTAAATCCAAGTGAATATGGGCATGCTGTATATCACTGGAAAGCTAAGATCCTGGTGAATTCAATCGCTGACTTAGTTTCAACCTCCACAAACGCATTGTCGATTGCCACGCAAAATGTTGCGGTTAGCATCAGTATGCTAAGGCAAGCATGCTAATGCTAACGAAAACTAATCAAGGCAGGGACAGAAACTAACAGAAATACCTAAAGTAGCCTAATAAAATAAAATCGGCCACTGCTGAAGCCAAGTGTTTGTGTTTTAGTTTAAGACATAACTGATCTAACATATTTATAATGATCAGATCACTTCATGTGAGTTGTTTATATTAATGTATCCTAAAGCCTGTCATATACCCACGGATATTTAGTGTAGGAAGGTCCCGTGATTCTTGTTAAATGTTAATCCAAGAGTTTATCTGTAGATATAATCGATAATTGATCCGTAATATCATGACAATAAAATATGACTTTAATGATCTTAAAATGGAGAAAAAAGTCAATTCAATGTTTCACTCAGAGAAAGACACTTTTAAGAAAAAGGTATTAGCAAATATTGGGTATCGGCAGATATTTGAAGAAAAAAAAACAGTATCGGTAGCAAAAAAGCTGGATCGGTGCATCTCTAGTATTAGTATTTAGAATTTTACTTTGACAAGTCAAGACAATGGTTCATTCAATATTCAGACTACCACTGCCTACATCCTGTTTTCTCACACCGACTAACTTCAGGTCCTCTTTCAGAACCTCCAAACTTTACAACATGGGTTTGCAATGAGTACTGAAAAATAAAAAAAGTTTGCAAACCACGAAACAGACACTTCTCACATCCACAGTGTAGTAGCCTTGGAGCGAGAGCGTGGAGGGAATAAAAAAACGCTGGAGCGATGGAAAGATAAAGAATAAAGCCTTTATGTGAGACAAATAAGGACATTTCGGGTGCAAACTGTTGGAGTAGCTTCTAATAACGATGACGATCGCCGCTTTCATACAACCGCACAAAACAATCTTTCAGAATATGTTATTTAAACATCAAAACTCGCCGGTGCATCCGCTGTGTCGTTCATGAAAGGAGGAGCGGCACCGAAGCTTTTATGCGCCGATATTTCTGAAAAGCTGATGGTTTTGAAGAAGCATTTTGAGGAGATGAGAGTGTGCTAATTATGGACCGAATGCGTCACCGCTTTTGCAGCAGGTGAGGCCGTTTACGATCAAATAATGCTAGATTATATTAGCAGGTGCATCCAAATGACTACTGATAAAGGATTCATGTGTTTGTGCACTTGCTTCTTCTTTCCATCAATCTCTTAGAGTGCGCCAAATCAAAAGAAGACAAGTTTTATAATCTGTCGCTGCGTTGGAAAAAACATTAGAATGAATGTCTCAATTTTAGCATAATCATTTGAATTTGAGTTGTTTTGACTAGCTGAGATGTTTGCCCAAGATTATTTCCCTTGTGAGATGTTTCGGACACATTATGTCTTTATTTCAGATTCATTTCTTTGCCAATGGGGTAGGAAAATTGTACTTTCTTACTTCAAGCAAGATCACCTTAGAACAGAAAACAAAAAGTCATTTAAACCCATGCTTGATATTCCCTGTTTGCAGTGTGATACTTGATATTGTCGACATGGTGGGACATCATCTGTATACCCTCTAAAGCAGATATGGGCAAAGTTTTTAATGCGAGGGCCACATAGGCTGCGTTCACGTGACATTGCAACATTCTAAAGGGCCCGTAGTTTAAAAGTGAGGTGGAGGGCAGCTGGAAATTCCATGATGGTAACTATGGTAACTGTGGTAACGTTTGGTTAATAGCTCAGTCATTACTGGGAGAGTCCGCATGAGACAAAGACTGCATCAAAGTTCATTGTCTTCTCTGTCGGCACTTATCAACTAAGGTCCAATTATTTTCTCTGAAAGGCGTCCGAAAGTGGTGAGAAAAATATTCTGAAACACGAGCGTGATGTTGGTCAGTAGAAAGGACTTTCAGACATAAACAAATGGTAGGTTTGTGAATCCAATCACTGTCAAATACCAAATCAATGTTTGTTTAGGAGATTTCTGACAAAAACTGTATTTCACCCATACAGTTGTATTGGCCCCGGCCCTCCACCCGACATTATGACATCATCACATTCTAAATTGTGAACGCCACCTATTACAATTGACTCAACTTCAAACAACGCCGCCCAAGAAGTGACTTCCTGTTTCATTCCAGCACACCAAAATAAAAGCACCATCTTATTCATTAGTTCAACTTTCTTTCTGCCTAACTATTAACGAAATGTGTGTATTTAACTATATTCTTGTAATGTGGCAAGTACCTGCTGAATTAATCCATGACACGAGCTGTGTGCTTTTATTTTGGCGTGCTGGATCGAAACAGGAAGTCACTTCTTGGGCGGCGTTGTTATGATTTGAAGTCATGCCCAGAGTCAAATAGACTGCAGTCGCCTAAACACATTAAAAGAGCAACAAAATGGGAGAAGTTATGCATAATCTTTCTTTACGTCTATGAAAACATTGGCGTTATTCTCCCTTATTAGGCAATGCATATAGGGCTTATAGGGCCATGGTTTGAGGGCCGGGTTGAAGGGCTAGACGTGCCGCATCTGGCCCCCGTGCCTTAGTTTGCCCATGTCTGCTCTAAAGCATAAAACACTTATTTTAATATCTATATACAGAAAAAGTATAGAATCACTACTTTAGTCTGTAGCACTTTGGCTTCCATTCATCCATCCATCTTCTTCCACCATTTTTGAGGAAAAGACAATATTTCACATTGTATTTTACAAGTCTAAGTCATATTTGCGTTGTCATCCGAGGGTAATTGTGGGTCATGACACCAAACCACCACTCTAAAGGCCTGTATGAACAAAAGGTAATTCAGATTTATCATAAATCAGGACCAAAACGAGGCTATATTGAAATAAAAATAAGAAAATTATGATGTTTTTAGGTTGTCATGTGTGCTGTGTTTGCTAAAAATGTGTAAATCTCAGTCATATGGAACACCTTAGAGATTTTACAATATGGCTGTGGCCACTCACGATTTTGTGCCACACACTGATCATTTCGTAGGATATTGTTCCAGTAAATATTTGCGAAAAAACTTACAAACAGCTCCGATTGCCACCAGCTGCACTCCTCCGTTTTCCGAACTGATGTGGAAAAACTCGAACAACGTCTGTGCTCTGACCACTGTGTTTTTGTCCTGTTTGTCGGATGCTGCGGTCTGTAATTTGGGGCCGTGTTTCAGCGGGGAAAGCGAAGTGTAGTTCACCTCCTCCGCAAACCGTTATCCAGCGGAGGTCCTCCCGGGGCCCGCTCTGCGGACACTCAACTCTCAAACTGTTTACTCTCAACTTCGGGTTCCTTCCATTGGACTCCTGATGAAATGATTTGAAAGCGCTCGCGTATAGTATATGCCGCATCCTGTCTCCACCTGCGATTGTTCGGCTTCACTTCTCGAAGGATGGCTGAAGAGGATTGTCGGACGTTTCTTTGGAGGGCAGCTGAGGTTAGGAAACCATCATAAATCGCCCGCAAACGCTCAAAGAGAGACATCCTCCGGGCTCGAGAAAATCCCTTATATTATTACAGAGGGAGAGAGGCCAAAGCAACCAATCTAAGGCTTCCAATCGGGCCACCGGATAAGGTTTAAGGGAGGGCAACGCTTCGGGGATAGTGGAGTATAGCACAGAGGTATGGATGATGTATTTGAGTAGGTACAGTAGGTTTTGCATGATAGCGAGAAGTCGAAATCAGTATTTGCACCCCTGAGAATATCAACAAATGCACTTAGGGATTCAAAAAAGGTCAATTATTAGGAGTGGGTTTAACGTTTCCAGAATTGAGTGGGCTTTTCTGCTCCGGCGGCACACACCTCCGTGGCGGGACTCGGCTGCTGCATTATCTATGGGGATGTGTCATGGATAATTAAAAGCCGTCAGATTTGCCTGAAGCCACTGATTCACCGCTCGTCAACACCAGCCGGAAATCAATGGCACGTGTTCGATCTGAATGAGACCTTTATTCGGGCCGAGAGATAAAAAAAGGCAGGAAGAGATCGATCAGACTTGGACTGGAGTATGTTTTTTGTTGGTTGCTAATGCTAATAATAAAAAATAATAATGCCAATTCTTCAATGAAAGGTTTTACGGTGTGCGGATAAAAAATATCACCAGCATCTAGCAACATGAAGACCGAAGCTGCAACGCTACGCACAGGCAGCATCCACACTACAAAAAGTAAATATCAAGCACTGGCTTCAATTACTTGAATTCGGAAATGTATCTTGTTTTGTGCGGTTTTCACTCATTGAGACTTTTATTCTGATCTGACCAAGTTTCCTTGACTCTTTTGACGACGTTTACGACTGGTTCTAAGGGAATCTTGCTTGGACTAAGTGAGTCAAATTGCCAATGGCATAAGACAGATTTTCTTACCCCATTGGCAAAGACAGTGACCTGAAATAAAGACGAAACGTATTGAAATGAGAGAAACATGAGCGAACAAGTGAAATAATCTAGGTCAAAGGCCCAACTATGTCTTAACCAGTCAAAACAACTCAAAGCTCAAATTGAGACATTTAAACTAGTCTAGCTATTTACTTTTTGCAGTATATGGGAACAGGCTAATTTCCTCTCTGACTAAATCTATGAAGAGTTTCAGGCACATGACTATTTCCTCTTATGGATGCCAATTTGAGCACTGTTTGACATTCCAAAGATACTCCTACAGTATATCTATTTGGTTTTGAAGTCTTAGTTGCCATGAGAACGATGTACATTTTCTGCACAGTGAAGCCCATAGGGAAATGTGTCCACGCTGCATTTGATCCATCTCCCAGTGCCCCTGGGGACACCCTCAGGAGCAGTGCAATACAGCAACCTTCGTCTGATCTTGAGCTATGGCCATGCAGGAGCAGCCATAGCCGGTGGATCGGCCCCCTGTGCACGGCTGACAGGGGAACTGGAGCACCAGAGGGATTTGGGACCAAACTAGAACTTGGACCACACCAGAGGCAATCAGAAACACTCACCTTCACCACGGCCTGATAAAGATTAATTACTGTACAAATTCAAAGTGCGGTTTTGAGCTAAAAATACCCCCAAAAACTCAGAGTGTCCTTGCGCAAAACGGTGATTCATTAAAAACAACAGTGTCTGATTCAGCTAATTGGACAAGTGACTGTAGAGGAGGAGGCAGCGCGCCAAGCGACAAGTCACAGCCCGCAGAGAAACAACAGGCAGGGGGGGGGGGGGGGGGGCGCTATAATCACGGGAGAGCCAGCGTGGAAGTGCCAAAATGTGTCAGTCCAACAAACCGGGGCCAATTTTGGGGTTGATGCACTTTCCGGAGGCGCAGACAGGAGCGAGGCGGGCAGCTGGGCCCATATATCATCGACAGGAAACGGGTTTACAAGGAGAGCGAGGAGCTGGATGATGATGAGACCGATGTTTGGAACGCAGCCCAAGAACTTACACTTAGACATGTCTGTTCAGAAGGGGATGGGGATATGATGAGCACTTTTCACAAGTCCTACGCGCACCTGTCAAATAAGTCGAGTGCACCGAGAATCTCGCAGTCCTAAGTCCTACACTAAGTGATTTACGGATAATTGAGGGCGTAAACCGTATGCCTTCCCAAATGTGGACGAACTGGAGATGCCTGGGTATCTTCAGGAGGTACTCGGGGTCATCTGCGACTTTACACACTGCCCGAATACTGATGGACAAACGGGGACAGTTCGGAAACCAGAAATGACATCAACAGCAAAACAGCCAAACAAACCCAGCGTGCATGAGAGAAGATCTGGTCTTTGCCCGTGTCCAGTGCAGACCAAGACCAGGCCACAGCGCTAAACGAAGATCCGCTACCGTGGTTTGTCTTGCATCCCATAAAATCATGGTCAACAAAAGTGTTATTTGTTAGACAGCTGCAGAACATCCAGAACGCTGCAGCTCAAGTCCTGACAAGAACCAAGAAATAGGACCATATTAGTCCAGTGCTCCGGTCTCTGCACTGGCAGCACTGACAGCTCTGCTTGTGTACAAGTCTTTTCATGGTTTAGCACCAAAGTCCATCTCTGACATGTTAGAGCCGTATGAACCATCTCGGGCCCTGAGAGCTTCAGGGAGGGGTCCCCTGGTGGTTCCCAGAGTCAGGACTAAACACGGGGAGGCTGCGTTTCAGTTTCATGCAGCTAAAATCTGGAACAGTCTTCATGAGGATGTGAGACAGGCCTCAACTCTGACAATGTTCAAATCCAATCTCTTTATACCCGAACATATGAAAACTGAAAGTATTTAATCTGCACTCTTGCCTTTTACTGTAACTGATTAATTTTTATGTTGATGTTTTATTGATTTTTTCTGTTTTCTTGTATTTTTTTGCAACTGTGAAGCACTTTGAATTGCCTTGTGTATGAATTGTGCTCTACAAATAAACTTGACAATGTTTGTGTAAAAAATAAAGATAAATTAGTCGCAAATTCATGCTGTTTTTTGTAAACCCCTCGGTGTCCCCGTGCCCCTGATTGAAAATCACTGTTCTACCAGTCTGAACAACCCAGTCCAGAAGACAACCTTTGCTGCTGTGGCATAGTCGTACAACAACAGCCTGAAACAGCACGTTTTATATGAATGTGAGAATGATTAAACGTTTACAACTGTCTTGGCTAATCTGAATTCAAAAGCAAAAGCAGAAATGAAAACTTTATAGGCTATTGTGTCTTGCATCTTGTAATAATGCAACTGCACTGAACGCCACCAGCAGTGTTGTGCAAAGTAGCTCTAGCGCCCGTTTGTCACGCTCAGACCACGCAGCCAGCGGGGGCTATCCGACTAGTTTCCCCCCCGGCGTAGCGTCAACCCCGCGCACGCGAAATCAACATTATTCTCCGCGGCGCCGAATGACAGTCCCACCAAAGCGCCGACACACACGCACCGACGTCTCGATCCAACAGAATGTGGCTTTAAAAACGGAAGCCGAACTGCAGCAGAGGGGTCAACACGAGTAACAACTTCTCCCCCCGCACAGCTAAAAAAAAAGCCCCGTGTAAGTTTGCAACAACTCACCCTTTCTCCGGAGAGGAACACCGCCAGCCCGAGCGTCAAAATTATCCACACGTTCCGCATTATTCCCGTGCCCAAAACGCGACGCGCCGCGAAACCTGTGTGTACGCCTTCGCTCTGTGTCCAGGTCTATCTCCCTCAAGCCGCGTGTGTGAGCTCCTTCTTCGCCTTCCTGCGCCCTTTCGCTCCAGCAACTCCTGCCGCTCGTCTCTCTCTGGAGTAGGGTCCCACCGGATACGTGTTGCGTATGGTCCTCTCCCCCCCCCCTCCACACACACGTATAGGCTGCACTTTCGGACAAGCGCGCTGGGGGAAATACGCCGGTGCAGTTTGGACGCGCGGTCTGATCTAGTCCTCCGTCGGTGTCTGCCACGGGGAGGGATAAGAGCGGCGGGACGGGGTAGAGACGCGATCTGCTCCGCGAAAGTGCGCGTACTGGGCTGGCTGCGCGCGGCTGGTGCTGGTGGTGGTGTGTGTGTGCGCCTGTGTCACCGGGAGCCACGAGACTCCCTGCGACGAAAGGGCAAAAAGAGCGCTGGTTCAATGCGCGCGCGGTGACGCCCCCCTCCGTGCGTTATAACAGGTTAATGACGAGCTTACATTCTTGGATGGAATACTTTGGAATAATTTAACCTCTTACCCACCCGCCTTAACCATGTGCATTTTCTCCAGGTTGGCTTTACCCAAATCTAAAAGCTTTTTGACTGGAGATTACAGCCTACGGGCCAGTGTAACGCCTCATTTGAAAGCTAAGACCCACATTTCTCACATTTTTCAAGTGTTTTTTAAATTTATTCTCTTTCATGTTTTTATCTCTTTTTTCTGCTTTTTTCATGTTTTTGACTTTTTTGTTGTTGTTGCTTTATTGTCGGGTTTTCATCCTGGTTTTTGTTGCTCTTTTTTTTCAAGCAGCTTTTGGATGAGGGTAATGCCAAACTCGGCTCAGGTCGGGGTTGACAGGTTAACTCGAGTACAAGTAAAAAGCAAAAAGTACTCGGAGGAAATGTTACTCGCGCACTGTGCGTAACTGTTTGAGCGAAAAAGTCTGATGACGCCATATTACGACACAAAACCTAAAATCACGTGGAAAAAGTGATATTTACCAAAAAAAATCCAAAACAAATGGGAGAAAATACAGAAAAACAAAAATAACCCCGAACAATAAGAAGCGCATGACGGATCTACATCTATTCTATTCATCAAAATGAAGAATTTGCTCACAGTGGAAAAGTAACAATTATTTTTTCCCCGAGTAAGAGCACAGAGGCTTCATTGTGATTTTCAGAAGTAAAAGGTAGTGTATGATCAAACTACTACCCGCCTCTGCTCCCACTACAGTGATGTCCAGGGCTCGGCATTCATTAAAAGGCTTTTGTTAATAATTGGACATGTGATGTGCCCTCGAGCATATTGTAAAGTCAGAGGCATTTGTGGCAAAACAATTAGGTGTCCCTGCATATCCGCTCTCCAAGTGAGGAGACTTGAATTAACACTTTAGATACGTTTTTCTATCTCTTGAATGGTCAAAAGTCCCCAACGTGGCATCCCCAAGAGCAAAGAAACCGTGTTAATAATGAAGTCAGGGCAGTCGACGAACGGTGCCTCAGAAATGTATACGAAGCATCTAAGAAAAGGAAAGAGCCTTTTAATTTAGTTTATAACTCTTCTGTCTGTCTCGTGCAGCGCACAGACTCAAACACAGTCCACTCCACACTCGTCGTACAACCTTGAAACTTATCAAACGCTTTTGTTTGGAAAGTAGAAGCACTTTTCCCAACAACTGCCTAACATCCACTGCTTTCTAAACCAACTGGACGTCTCTATAGTGCAGACTAAACACTGATCTGATCAAAACCAGCTCCACAATCACATGGACGTAATTAAGAGGCCTCGTGACGTGCGCTCAGCCCGCGCAGTGATTAATATTGATTATCGTATTTTGATGTTGAGAGGAAAAAAACGAACGCCGGGGGATAAAAGCATGACTGAGGCTAATTGGCCGCGTCTGTCAGTCTGAGTAATGATCATTAATTGTAAATGGGAGTCACTGTACATTTAAATATAATTAGGTCTTCATTGTGAACTTGATAGGGATTCATTCGGTGTGGTGGGCGCACGAGGGGAGTGAAAATATAGGTCCATATGTTACTGTAAAAAGAAAGAGAAACAGTGTACAAAGTCAATATTGTTTTCCTTGTTTTGATATTTATGGACATGGGTTCCCTCTGGCGGTGGAATGTATTATTACAGTTCTTAACTTCAGCGAGTCCAATTTCTCTGCAAGTGCAACTTTGTAGTCATTTAACCTCTTACCTCTTTTGTCACATTTCCATTGCTTTTCTGTTGCTCTTTTTTCACACATTGTTGTTGCTCCCAGTGGCTGTTTTGATTTTGCCGCGTTTTCATCATCGGATTCGTCTCGTTTTTTATCCCCGTTTGTCTTTTTTTTTTTTCAAACCGTTTTAAAACTTGGGTAATTCGGTTCAGGTGTTTGTCTTGTTAACACATAGTTTACACCCTGTTACACAGCCTTGGATATAAATGTAGGTACATGTTATGTGTGCATATTTATTTATAAATAAAATGAATGAATATTTAGTTGTACTATCATATCATTATAAACCTTTTGTAGACCCGGATTACTCCTGATTTGATCTTGATCTAAACCTCATGGTACTTGGAAGGTCAAACATTTTACGAGGTTGTACATGGCGTGAAAAGTTTACCGTTTACTCCAGTGTTTAGTCTTTCTGTGTCTGTTACAAGAGTCTACAGAAGCTGTTTAGCAGAAAATGCCCCACTCCCCCACTCCAGTGCTTAATTTGTAAATGAGTAGTTTCAGGAACACTTTTGGTCTGATGTGATGGATTCGGGGAACAGACCAAAACATTTGCCGGAACACTCTCATTAAACACCATTATGTCAGATCAAATCTTTACCCTGAAAAACTGAACGGGGGGGGGGGGGGCAAATGAAGCACTGCCCCACTCACTGATAGCATGCAATGTAACGTATAGAAATACAATTAAGACTGTGGATAAGCTGTCATTAATGACCCCTTGAGTCCATTTCAGTTAAATGGGTAAACCACACTTTGATTTGCCCACCCCCCTCCTCCCTAGACTCCTCCTCACAAAGGCTTAGCCCGACTTGTGTCCCAGATTACACAGCCAATTAGGGCCAAGGCAAAGCTCCTTCTGCCACCGTGCGCCCGGGTACGGCGCACTGGGTCTGCAGGACTCCAAGAGGAGGGTAACACCGGGTTTACTCTACAAGGATCCATAAGGAATCCAGTAATCCATAAATCCATTTCACAAACTCTTTCAAACACTTAAAGTAACAGCACAAAGAAAACAAAGGATTATCCACTTTCATTTAATTGCAGGGCTGACATTTTTTAAAAGGACTGAATGAGAAAACAGGACATACTCTTGGTCTAAATCCTACAGTGCATTAGAGCTAAACTAGGTCAAAAACAAAACTAAGCAGTGGGCTGCATTTAAAATGAATAAGGACTTGAACTCAAAAAGACTTCGAAGTACTACAAAAGCTGACCACAGTACTTCGAAGTGATCTTAAATCTGCGTAACCACCAGTGGAAAACACAGAATAAAGTGAAAACGGTAATATCAGCCCATAAATAAGCCATGTATTTATAAGCGTTCATTGATGATCCTTTTATGAAATACGTAAATGTAATGCATTCTGAAATAAGCGGGTCATGAACTAGACTGCATTTTCGTACCTAGTGTGTTACAAATGTATGCAGATTTTGAACCTTAATGAGAGAGCCGTGTTTAATTCAGCAGCGCCGCAACGAGCTGGAAAGAAAGCTGTTAAAATTCACCAGCAGATCCCTTCAAAACGACAGGGCGTGAGCAACGTTGTAAAAACAGTGCACTGAATTGTTTCGTAGTGTGAGTCTGATGTAGAAAAGTAAATATTCACACGCACGTTTCTCACTAAAACATACTGGCCGCAGAGGAGCGGAGGTCCCGGTTCGGCTAAACAAGAGGATTGTTTTCTTTTTTTGAGTTGTTTGTGACTCATTCACGGTTCAGTGTCCTGACCCTCACTGACTGAAGCCTGGTCTCGCTCTTTGTCTGCGCGCTGGTCTTCATGTGTCAGGGTCGCGGGGTCGAACTGCTTCAGAGGCTGACCCAGGATCCCAAAGCTGGAACACAAGACGCACGGGATGAGAGAAATAAACAAGCCAGGGTGTTGCGGAGGGAGGACGAGATGAGCAAAGGTAAAAGCTCTGGCTCTTCTACCACTATTGCACTTAAAGGAACAGGCCACCGTTTTTACCCACAGAGATATGTTCTTACCTGAGCTTAGACGAGTTGATGCGTAACTGTCTGGTCTTTGTGCGTGCGCTCAGTCACGCAAACGTTGTTAGCATTTAGCTTCTCCCAGCACAGGTATAGCCCCAAACTCGGGGGGAAGTTAGAAGCTACCAAGCTGTTCCACGTTTTCCCTATTTAAATACAGTTATGTGAGCCTTTACACGATCCAAGTCCAGTTACACAAAGACGACGATTTTCTAAGCCGATAAAAAGGGGTACTATATTGTAAGGCGTAGAAATCCGCGGACAACGAAGTGCTCCTATGTTATTACGCCTTACAATATATAATATAATATAGTACCCCTTTTTATCCGCTTAAAAAAAATCGATATGTTTAATTTTGTGTAACCAGACTTGGATCGCTCACATAACTGTATTTAAATAGGAAACATGGAACAGCTTGGTAGCTTCTAACTTCACCCCAGTCCCTGTGCTGGGAGAGGCTAAACGCTAACGACATGTGCCTGACTGAGCGCACGCACAAAGACCAGACGGGTACGCATCAACTCGTTTAAGCTCAGTGAAGAACATATCTCTCAGTATGGAAACACGGTGGCCTGTTCCTTTAACTAATATCGAGATTGGTTAGGATGAAATGAACCTCTTAAAAAGTTCTTGAAAAGAAGTGTAAAAATAGCGACAAAAACGAGACATAAATCAGGGTGAATTGTTTTGGGTGAAGCTGAACCAGAGGAAATGTGCTCGGTTAAGGCGGGGGTTAAGAGGTTAAATAGACAGACACTGAGCTGGCTGAAAGATAAGCATCTAAAACACAGTGAAAGAGGTTTCTGGTCATTGCATTTGTCCATCGTTTTGCTTCACCACACAAGTCCCATTCTTTGCTAAACTCATCCAGCGGCGTTGCCTGACCTCATGTTGGACAGCTCCCGCGTGAGCTCCTCCGTCTGGGCCTGCGGGTCGCCGGGCTCAGTCTGCGCTACGTGCTCCAGCTTGGCTTCAGGTCCGAGGAACAGGTGAGGGGACTGTTCCCGCGCCGACGGCAGCAGGGCCGCCATCAGAGGGGATTTCTCGTCCACAACGCTGCGCAGAGAGGAGCGAGACCTGGAGGGAAGACAGTAGCAAGTACACACCCCGAGGTTGGTTAGAATATGTAATAAGCATAACTAGATAATGGAACAGTCTAGTTCTATTATCTGGATGTCTAGTCAGTCGAACCAGCTGGATTTGCTTGACTTTAGAGGAAACACTGCAGGCAAAACTCAATCCTTTCCAGTTTCAGATTTTGCGCCAATTTACTCTCATATAAACTGTCACTTGGAAACGAAATACTCGCCTAATTTTCACAATAAGGTGAGTCTCTGTTTTTCCATTGCTTCACAGACCCCGGGTCCCAGATCGTGTAGGCTTCACTCTGTGGAGTTTGCATGTTCTCTCTGTGACTAAACACAGAGAGACGACTGGTTTAGGGACTACTATGGTATGAAAAAAAAAAAAAAAAAAGTATCAAAAGCAGGTACTGAAAAATATATGGCATCTCTCTGGACCAAGTTTTGATGCCTGTTATTTCAGCTCAAATAAATGATACAAATTCAAAATAAATAGTATTTTATGGAATAAATTGACATTATCGTTCTGTTTTCTGGTTCTAGGCAAATATTTTGTATCTGTTCAGTAGGGCAGGGCGATATGACCTGAAATCTATATCACGATATAAAAAAGAAATATTACGATATCTTTGACGATATAATTGACAATGGACAAATTACTTCAAAATCTCAGCCTCACGCCTTTTGGGAAAATTAATTCAGTGATATTTTATTCTTTTTCATTTTAACGGCATTCTAATTTCCTCGTATATATGATCTACTTTATACTTTATAGTTTACTTTCACTTTTGAAGCCCCTGTCCCCGTGTTCTACAGTCAGGGTTTATGATCGAACTGAGCGTAACATAAATTATATCGTGTCCACCGCGATATAAAAAATTCCGATATCAAAACATTATATCGCGATAACGATATGCGATACGATATGGCCCACCCCTATCGTTCACGTATTTGTATCGTAAACCAAGTATCGTTTCTTTGAAAACGGTACCCAGCCCTGGCCAACGTGTTGAAACATTATGCACTGGACCTAACGGGACGGGTTTCACGGGAAATATGAAACTGAAATATGAAACTGGCCTCCTAATGTTCTAATGTGCTCTATTGCATCCGTACAAGAAGCTCGGCACAAATGAACTTCAGGGAAATATGCAATCGAAGTACGTGTTGGATGTCGCTCCAAAAGCAATTACAGCCCGCGCCAGTGCAGGCAGAGCACAGGACGAACTGTGCCGTGGAATTTATATAGTTCATTGTATATTTTCCAACCCCCCCCCAAAAAAAAAAACTCCATTTGCGTTTTCCGCCATAGTCATCCACTCAACAGCTGCGCAAGCACGGAAAAAACGTCCTTCAGTTACCGTACAGAAATCCAAACAAATGGGAACCAATTAATCAACCGAGAGGAGCTGACTCTCAAGAGATCTGCCCCATTTTCTCCCCCGTATGTATAATCGAATGGGCTTTTCCGTGTCAATGGCATTTCCCTGAGCACGTCCTGCGCTGAAGGAGAATCCTGCATATTCACCACCTTCTTCTCAAGAGCTCAAAAGGACGTGCACAAACCAATGCACTTTCACCTGGACTTTCAACTGCTCCAACTGCCTTCAGATACTGCAGCTGCTACAGTTTAAAAAATGTGATTTGTTTGCACAGAAATTAGAGCTAATTTCCGTATTTCTACCTTAATATACTTCTGCTACTGTCTCTACTGTAGTAATGATACTGGATGCCAGGCACATGCCCGGCTTCAAGGACTTGTCCTGCATATTAAGAGTAGCACTTACATGGCTCACAAGCTTCATGTATAAAGAGAGCATAATAACTTCTATATAAACCTTTTTGCAAGAAATGGACACTTACACACTCAGTGATCCTTAGTCACTTGAAGCTTCAAACGGAGGCTTTAAATACTATAATATAGAGCTGTGGGGGAGTTAAATGGGCCTTGACAACAACAAGCAGTACTTCAATGTGATTATGTACTGTATATACTGTACATAGAAGTGGCTTTCAAAATGTGACTCTTGTGTAGTACTAACCGTAGATTCAGTGCACTATGACATCCGGGGGCCACATGTTGAATTCCGGTCTTGCTTTCAGAAATATTGGAAACCGTGGAGGTCCTGCGCGATGGTACTTCCTCCTTGGGTTTTACTGCGGCGTTAAATTTGTTCGAGTACAAAATACGCCCGATCTCATCCAGGATCTCCTTCAGGTCCTTCCTCCCGAACGCCACCCAGGACACGTAGCAGAAGAAGCTGTACAGGACCTGAAATCCCAGGCAGAGGATTTGTGAAATAGTCAGATCTGTGGAGAGGTGAGCCCACGCCCACACACACCGTTTTTTTTTCCCAACAATATAAACACCTGTAATTAATTGTTATTCTATGGGTTATAGCCATAATAGCCATGAAACACACCAGTAATTAACATGTTCTAAGTCTGTAAGATTCTGCATGTGCTATTTGTATCCATTTGGTGCCGCACACTGCAGGTAACAGGCAGCTGCAGTTTGCGTGATATCTGCCCCCTGTCCGCCCACCTGGCTAAACACCGCAGAGGGCGCCTGTCAAAGCAAAGCACCTGTGTGCAGTCTACATCCCGGATCACTGACTAATTCATTCGTGCCACCGGGCCCGAAGCCACCACTCAATGTCAGTCTGTTCCCGTTCACTGCGCCCCTTATTCACAGTTGGTCAGCTGGCCCCGCGCTCCTCTGACCAGCTCAAGACACATGTTCCTGTCTGCACATGAGGCAATGCAGTTGGGTCTGTTTCAACAACGACGCCGCTGCGAGTGCGACGAGGTCAGGTACCAGTCCAGAGGCGGAAAAAGTGTACGAGAACGCCATTTATCACGGCTGCTCAGTTGTCCGAGGCGGCCAGTGTTGTACTTGGAGTTTTATTAGTACTTACTCCCTCCAAAAGCCATTCGGTACGATCAGAGGACGTCCGGCCCCTGGAAGACAAGGCAATTTGGAAACTATTTGGCGCTGCGCAGTAAGACAATAAACATTATTCAATCCGTGTGTTTTATTTGAAACTGCAAATAAAGGGAGAGAACGTAGTGAGAACTCTGGCAATGACAGATTAAGATTTGGGGAACGATGTGCAAACCATGAATTGTGTGCAGGGATTTTGACATGTCATGCGGAGCCGTCAATGGCCTTTAGTGTCTTATCAGCGGCGTTACCTACTTGTGCCGTTGCTGTCCCGCGTCTCTATCCAGGATCAGGCTGAAGTAGCAAACTGCCAGCTTCCTCAGCGCCAAGTCTCTTTTGGCAGAACTCCTCGCCTTCATCTGGTGCTCCGTGACGATGTCCCAACTGCGCCAGAAAATAAATAAATAAAAAGAACCTTGACAGGGTAAATAGGGGAATAACAACATGTGCCGTAAACATGCACAAGAACACATTTCCACTTCTTACACTATCACCGCTTTGGGCTTGTTTTCCAGTGATTTGTCCTGAAAGAAGCAGCAGAGGTAGCAGAGAAGCGCCATCAGGACTTCATCAAGTTGTTGACTCCTGTAATGATGATTAGAGGAAATTCTGTGTCATTTGTTGACAGCCTTAAAAAATTGTGTAATTTGTACATCTCACTTCAAGAGATCCAGGAAGCAGGGAGGTATGGGGAGGGAGTAATTCTCTTGCAGCAGGCCGACAGCTACCTCTTTAATGTGGAAATGAAATAAATAAGAGGTCAGGATGGCCTCAGGATGGGAGGATGGATCAATTCTTCAGACACATTCAGAATGCTTGCGTTTTACGTCGTCGATGGACACAAAAGCCCCCTGGTTTTCCAACACTGTAAATCTGTAAGTCTTCAGAAGAGAAGGGTCCAAGCGCTTGATGGTGCTCTGGCGCCCTCTGTTGTTCACTCTGTACATTTCGGCCAGCCTGAAATAGTAGCAACATGAACGTTTATCCACAGTATGTTGTTTACCATGCGTACGTTTAAGTCGTAGAAAGCATACAAATTAGAATCTTATTCCACATTTTTTCCTTTTACTTACTAAATTCTGACTTTTCTTCTGTACATATTATGAGTAGTAGTTTCTTCCTTTATCTCTTTATCATGTAATGAACATTTCACACCAACAGGCTGTGTTGCACTCTTTTCTTTTGTGCCAATTTGTTCCAATGGCACTTACCATTCCGATTTCTGAAGAATCTCCTCTAAATTAATATCAGTTGGCCTTCTTTTCGTTAACACGGGCTTTTCTTGTGGTAACGAGCTGTGTGAGAGAAAATGATAAAAATTCTATTCAACTTATTTTTTTTCTTTTCTATGCTTTTCTGGACACTCAAGGTCGCCTTGAAAGAAACACATTAAAAGTAGCTTTTTAACACAGCCGATTATGTAAAAAAAAAAAAAAAGGAAAACTTACCTGATAAATTCCACGGTCTTGGCCTCATCATTCCACTCCCAACGACCGGCACTCATTATATTTCTCTATAAGTTACCATATTAGTAAGAATAGTAGGCTAATCGTATGATAATTTGTTCTACTATTTTAACACTAACGTCGGGATATTACATGCCAATTAATACCTTTCATTTCAAGCGTGTAATTATAAGTAACGTTACATTTGTCCTATCTAATGCTGCGTTTACACATAAGCACGATGCGTTACGAATGCCACAAATCCACATTCGTGGCCAAGGATCACGAATTTGATGATTCGGGGTCGAGGTTTCACGCGCCGCCACTAACTGTTGCGACCTGTTACTACGCGTTACGATTAATGGCACGAATTATTACGCACGGTCACGAATATGCGTCCCGCGCTGCTGCGTGGTGTTGCGCGCTGCTGCGTGGTGTTGCGCGGTGCCACGGGCTGTTACGGGTCACTAGGAATATTCGCGTTCTGTCCGAAATCTGTCAAGAATTGGGCGAATGTGGAGTGATCTTCTGCCGCCGGGTTGGAGGCGGAGCAGAGGCCGTGCTCTCCCCTGAGTCATTGGGCTCGTCTGGCCCCAACTCAGGTACGACCGCAGGAGGAAGAAAGGTCGGAGGAACACTTTCAGCACCCCGCGGAGCGGCAGCGCCAGGTGCTGTCCGTGGCTTGGAGCGCGGATTGGCCGACTTTGTGACACTTTTCCTTGGCATAGCTACTGCAGGTACCAACATTTACTTTGGGCGTAGCGTGTGTTTGTCAATTTTGAGCGTGAAAACAGTGATTCTGCTCCACGAATGCTCTACGAATGCTCCACGAATGCTCCACGAATGCTCTCACGCTGAATTACGAAGCGCCGCTACTCCTCACGAAAGGACGCGCTCCGTTGCGAACGCCACGAACAGAGGGTGATTCGTGACATTCGTGGAAGATTTTTTGACAAACAAAAACTTTCTCCACGAACGTCACGAATGTCACGAACTGATGCGTTCTGTTAAGAATCCCATTGAGATGCGTTAAGTCACGTCACGAACGTCACGAATGACGGAAAAATGACATTCGTAACGCATCGTGACTATTTTGTCATTTCAGTAAAAAGTGGCGCACTTACTTCCTGTTAGCCGTATCCAGGCAACAGCCAATGAGAGGGAAGCAGAGTTCAACATGCGGGGTGGGTGGATATTAGAGTTCGGGAAATGCCACAGTAGGATCTATTATGCAGTTACCATAGCGAGCCGCCATCTTTGCAGCTGTTAGCATACATTTCCATTGACTAACATTAGCTAAAAACAGTATAAAAAGTGGAACAACTCCGTTAGCTGCTGGTAAATACCTAACACACTGTGGTGTCCAAGCGTTTTAAATCTGTACCATGCTATTTTAGCCATTCCAACGTAAACTATAGGCATTTATATGATATATTGTACCACTATCACTAAGGAGTACTCATTTTTGAGAGAAATACAAGTATTCCTGGGTGTATTTTCCAAACCCGGAAGACAAGACGCTTCGATTCAGTTAACTCCGCCCCTCTCTCCGCTCATTCCACATTTGCAGTATTATAAATATAAATATTGCTGCAAAAAGTGAAGTTACTTCCCATAATGCAGTTATAAGGAGTTGACATGTGCAACACAGTTTCATAAATGGCTAACACACACGCTAACACGCGTTTTGATTGACTCACCGCTCAGCCTGGCCTCCCCATCATCGGGTGTTTACGTTATGGCACTCGCGTTGATTATAAAAGTGAATCCACTTTATTCTGGCCATGGTTCACCAAGCATCAGGTCAGGTTGGTTGATATAGTCGCTGAATCCCGGAAAGAAATTCAATCTTCTGACACTCTTCTTTAGGAAGGTTGAATAGTCCTGTTCCTCTCGTAGCCAAACGCGCATCCGTGACATAATCATTGGGTATGAAAAAAGAACACTATGACGTAAAATATGTCAGAGTGTCACAACTCAGTCGTTTTCCAGGAGAGGGCGGAGCAGCTGCTCAGAGAGAAGGATTCAAGAGGACTGCATAGAACTGCTAGCCTGGCTAACGTCAGACTACAATCACAAATGATATTTAGTCTGGGGACCACCAATTCATTTTCTCGTAGGAGAGGTGTGGTTTACTATTGTCCATAGCCGTTTATTGAGCGCTACGAATGTCTATCATGCGTCTGCACGTAGCCATAGCCAATCGTATCTGATGACATATGATGTACCAGCCAGTGTTTCCCACATAGACTATTCTGTGGCGCACGTACACTGTTTACTTATAGGATATTGACCCGATATTATATCAAAGTAGCTTTATTTTAAAGTCGTACTGAGTCACAAGAACATAAATAACTGTATTATTAAGAATCTGATCCAAGAAAATGAAGTGTTTTACACTTTAGAAAAAGTCTAAAGGGCTACTGGGCATGCCTCAAAGGGTACCTGGGTGCCCGCGGGCACCACGTTGGTGACCCCTGCTCTAGTGCATGGATCTATTATAGCGTAACCAAAATATTTACCCAAATGGGAGTAGCCTACTATCACCTTACAATATTGTAACTTTAGTAGGCTCAAGTGACACATGGCTTAATAAAAAGTAATTCATTACTCAAGTAAACAAAAAAAGAAACCTACTCAGTGAAAATACCAGAAGTGTAAAAGTGTGTGTTACTGTATTAGAACAGACAAAACACAAATGAACATTTGTGTTTTGTCTGTCCATTCTAGTCTTTCCATAGAGTGCACCATACAAATGAGGTAAATTAGACATTACTTTCAGTTTAAACTGTAATTCATTCGGTTGATTATAACTAATGAAAGTGTAATAATAAGAAATAAACTTTGGTTCATTACCATAAGCCAATATATATAATAGGTAAAAAAAAAAAAAGTACTGCAATGGAACATAGGCTACATTAGAAATAAAGAGTGTTGCCATATTTATTACAAAAACATAGGTGATTGTTCAGATTAATCTGTCGGTGGTTAAACATACAAAGGCAGTCTTGTAAATCTCCAGTGTCTTCATTAGCTTTTACGAACTAAAAGGTGCAGTTTCTCAGTGAGGGAGTCCAGGCCCCAGCTTTTAAAGTCCTCTGTCAAGGCGTCCTCTTCCTGCAGAGGCTCAATGTCACAAGTGGACCCTGAAAACATTTTAGCATTTTGGTTTCAATATTTCTAAAGCCAGAATCACAGTTTTCTTACACTCACCAAACAATGTATGGACTTGTTCATTGGGTACAAAAAATGGAGGACCTAAAAGGCAAATACAGAAAAATGTAAATAATGCTGAAGCTAATTATGTTTAAGATAATAATGTAAATATACCGGTGTAGTGTTCAGGATTATAGAGAACAGTGTCCAAAAGAAATCTGCAGCCGGGAGCCATTAGTGAATTGATGAGAGTGGCATATCTGTTTAATAAAAAGTTAAAAAAAAAAGATTGATTGCATTTTAGATTGTTTTATAAAAGAAAATGTGAAACATCACTTCTCTCTGTCTTTTGGGTTTATGGCGACGAGAGCCCCTCTGTCCCACACGGCTCCAAACTGCCCTTCAAGAGAACTGAGAATGAAAACAGTGAATAGAAACAAAGAAGATTAAAGCTTATGCATTTGCTTTAAACCTGTCATTTGTCTGTTGTTGTCGTTGTTGTAGTTGTTGTCAGTCAATCACAAATTATTTTGCCTCTCAATCTCCTCTCAAGCCCTTCCACTCTCCTATGCTTCGTTAGCTACCTGCCAAATGCCAAATATATGTCCACAACAGCAGCAGAACTATCCTCCCCAGCCTCTCTCATCTCCCCCTCTTCAACTCCACCAAAAAAATCTGCCATAATTTTCACTTTAACGCATCTCTTATGACCAGGGGCGGATCTACAAAAAATGTAATGGGGTCAGGGATAACTTCTGGGGAGGCAGGCAACACATTTTACAATGTTGAATGTTTATAGCGGGAATACGTTTTGGCAATCTTTTTGTTTAGACGCAGACTGAGCCTCCCAAAATTAAATACAAATAGTAACTAGGATTTTAAAAAAAAAAAGTAAAAGTAATCATTTTGGGAGCCACAGGAATTGGAAACTGGCTCCTTATTTAGCTATACTTTTGTCCTGTCGTACTAACTGAGAGTGAGCCTCTGTTAGCACCCAAGTAGCTTCTAGAGCAGATGTGAGACATCACATTGGTTATACAGACCCAACAAAACTATTGAATGAATCAGGCTTTGAAAATATGGATTGCTATAGTCCTTGAAACAATGCATTTATAAAGTGCCAGGTTGATGACTACTCTACAATTTAGACAGTTCCAGACAAGGACAAAATCTGGCTGACATCAATGGGGTGGCTGCCAACCCGTACTACCTCTCTAGATCCGCCCCTGCTTATAACTATTATTTGCCAGACTCATCCTAGTTTCTCTAATAATTGCACATCTCTCATTAGTCACAGCAAAACAATATTAGGTGTCACCTGGTGAAGCTGTAGATGTCACATTGATAGAGCGAGACCGTTTTCTCCTTGTTCTGCAAAAGAAAACCACACTATTAACTGCTGCAAAACATATTGGACACAGTTGGCACATGTCCATAGACAAAAAAGTATAAATAATCAGTTTAATAGCTAATTTATCACTCTTGGCACACACCCTGAAAACCTTTGCTCCGGGGATGGTTGGCACGGACTCTTCGGTGTAGCTCATGTTGCTCTTGACAAAAAACTCTCGGATGGCTTTTTCTGATATCTCCACTCCGACCACTGAGTGACCCAAGTCTGCCAGCCTGCAATTCAGACAGACGTTGAGTCTGTAAATGTCCCGCATGTAAATGTGACTTTACCATTTCATATCCACAGCTTTTCCACACAGAGGGATGAAGAATTTGACTGCAGCCCGTCCAGCGACAACTTTGTCCATGTTGATCTTAAGCATCCTGAGGCGATAAAAAAAACAGCTAAGCAAATAAAACTACTAAAACAGCTGTTGGCAATACATTCAAGATTCAAGATTCAAGATTTTATATTTGTCAAACCATGTGAATGGTTTGAAATTATATTTCTCTCATCCTTGATTGTGGGGTGGGGGGTGAGGAGTGGGAGGGAGGGCAGGGAGTTCAGCTTCCCAATGGCCTTGTGTATGAAACTGTTTTTTGTCGACCTGGCCTGTAGATTCCGCAGTCTCCTCCCTGAAGGCATTACCTTGAAGAGACTGTGTGATGTGTGCGTAGGGTCCCTGGTGATTCTGACGGCTTTGCGGGTGAGACGGGTGGAGTGCATGTCCTTAATGGAGGGGAGAGGAGCTCCACAGATCTTCTCCGCTGCTCTCACGATACGCTGGAGGCTCCTTCGGCAGGAGGCAGTGCTGGCGCCGTGCCACACAGTGATGGAGCTGGTCAGGATGCTCTCTATAGTCCCTCTGTAGAAGAACCACACAGTGATTGAGCTGGTCAGGATGCTCTCTATAGTCCCTCTGTAGAAGTTGCACATAACAGAGGCTGGGACTCTTCTTAACTTGCGGAGAAAGTAGAGACGCTGATTACTTTTCTTGACCAGAGATGTAGTGTGCATGGTCCAGGAAAGGTTCTCTGTGATGTGCACACCCAGGAACTTAGTGCTGGTCACCCTCTCCACTGCAGCACCATTGATTGTTAGAGGAGCATGCTGGACCCGCGCTCTTCGAAAGTCCACAACAATCTCTTTTGTCTTCTCCAAGAGAGTCTTAGAGAGAGATTGTTCTGTGTGCACCACATGGCCAGACTGCTCACCTCACTCCTGTAGTTTGACTCGTCTCTGTCGACACGTACAGCCTGTGGTCTCCCCGTCAGAAAGTCCAGTACATGGCTTTGTAGTGGAGGCAGTTTGAGAGCTGAAATGGTCCGCACAAGTCTGGACTTTAAAAAAGCACAGAGGAGCAAGCACCAACTCGTGACATCAGCAGCAGGTGTAGAGAATACACTTTGAGCTCATGAGAGAGTCAAACAGACTAATTAGGCAGAATCACATTTACGCAGGAAGGTTGTGGCCTCTGTAAGGGGGAAAAAAGATGTGGTTCTTACTTGTTCACAGTGGGCACATGGAAACCCGTCCTTCCCTGTTGCCAGAGTCCCTCCCATTCTCCAAGAGTCATGACCTCGTTCTGCTGAGGGGCCAACATGTTGCTGCTGTTCTGTTTGTTTAGATAAAGATTAAAAATTCAAGTCATTATAGCAGAAGGAGCTCATAAAAAGGTACTTATGACCTTATAAAATGTTCCTGTAGATTACCGCTTCAAAGACAAAAAAGGGAGCAGGAATCAAAGATATTGGAGAAAGAGGTAGATCCTACTGTAAACAGCTTTACTTGTTCAAGCTTTATTGTCAATTCTGTCACACCTGCATGAATCCTATTATCATATATAATCACTTAACTAAACCAATCTGAGGAGGGCTTACTATAGACTGTACAGGTATACAGGTGCTCGGCATATAATTAGAAAAAGTTCATTTATTTCTGTAATTCAACTTAAAATGTTAAACTAATATATGTTATAGACTCATGACATGCAAAGTGACATATGTCAAGCCTTTATTTGTTATAATTTGAATAATTATGGCTTACAGTCCATTTTAAAAATATTATATGAGATTTTTAATTTGGGGTTTTTACAACCTGAGCCATAATAATCCAAATAATAACAAATAAAGGCTATACATATCTCACTTTGCATGTAATGAGTATATCATATATTGGTTTCAAAGTTGAAGTTGAATAACAGAAGTGAATGCACTTTTTCATGATATTTTAATTACATGACGAGCACGAGCGCTACTACTGAATAAAACACATATCATGACTGGAAAAACTATTCCAGAGCTAGAAAGAGGCATTAGTCAAATGTGGTTTGTAAACAATGAGACAGAGAAGTCACCTTTCATTCACAACAGAAGGTAAGCAACAAGTAGCTGAAGATAAAACTTACCTTTTCTTAAGACAAAAAAGAGGGATATAAGACGGGAGAGGACAGTCACAGAGAATTGACCCTCTCCTGAACTCAGTTTCCTGGTGTGTGTATTCAGTTACAGTAGGAAGTCCACTCTTGAGGCTTGTCCTGAGCCACTCCCTGTTCTTCTTCTTCTGCTGGCCGCATAAAATAACTCACTACAGCCATCTACACATGGACAAGTAAAAGCCAAATTGAGAAGAAGCATAGTGATTCTACGACTAAATCTGGCACAAATACGTTTTCTGGCTTGGCAATGCTTTTATAAACAAAGCTGAAGATAAGTAAGCTGAGCACAATATTTAAAAATAAAATGGTGAGTAGTTTTGGTACATGCAATGTGGAACACTCTCTAGGTCTATGCATCATGATTCATGGAAAGGAAAAACAATGATCCATGATCATTACTTAGTCCTTTTTACTGCGCAAAATTAACACAAATAGGCGATTTGTTCAAACTGCATTACTCCTTAATTTAAAATATCTTATTTGTAAACTGTTAAATCTGTTGTTAAAGGCACTTTACCTGATTTTTTTTTCTATGGAAAGAAATTAGTTTTGTCCTCCTTTAGTACAATATTATTGTAAACTTAGATAAAAACGCTGTGCATTATAAAGCTTTTGTATCAGTCCATGAACTTTTCTAGTGTTTGTATTCAAATGACCCAACTCCAACAAAGAAAAATAACTTATTTTCATATTTAGAAATTCCAACAGGAATTGTGTATATCAGGCAAGAAATAGGCCAGGTCTAATAGTTGTATCAAAAGTCGTCCCTATTTTACAACAATTATAGTAGATGAGCCTACTTCACACTAAGTCTCACCTCCGTCTTATCCATAAGTTTCTTTTCCCCTCTGGAATGAATAGGTCAAAAGATGACACAATAAAATCTTGAAACAAAACCAAGAGAAAATAAAGAAAAACAGACTACAGGGCCAGACAGTATCCTCAGTTACCCTCACCTGGTGTGTATCCTAGTGTGTCCTGTAGGAAGTCCACAGCGAGGTCTGTCATATCATGGGCCACTCCCTCTTCTTCTTTCACGGCTGGCCACATAAAACAGCTCACTATCACCTCCAACGCCATCTACACATGAGCGACTAAACAAGCACAACCAACACTTCATCAACACAATATGAAATCATTGCAATGAGTTCAGTGTTCAGTGAAGGGGCTGGAGTGGACCACTGTTTGTGAATGCAGGTGGAAGCAGATGGAAGGGAGAGTTCAGCTGGTACAATACAAGTACTACTACAGTCAAAAATTAGATAAAAGACTAATTAATAGAGGTAATTTTCAAAATAAGAATCACACACATTGCAAAAGTGTATATAATCCCTTTTATTATGTAAAATGTACAGTTTAATTGGCACTTATTTCAATCATCATTATTTAGTCATGTATAATTTATAACCTATAAAAGTGAGGAAGTGTTTTTAAAGTGTTCATTTCTTTAGAACCAAGAGATGTACTTTCTCCGTGAGGTAGTCCAGGCCCCAGTTCTTTGCCTTTTCGCTCATGGTGTCAAGTTCCTGCAGCTGCGCGATTTCACAACTGGACCCTAACAACGCATTACCATAAGTACAAGAGTTAGTGTGTATTTTAAAGAAAGATACCATGCACCGCTTTTTTCTCAACACTTACCAAACAAGCTATTGACCTGTTCATCTGGCACGAAAAAGGGTGGACCTAAAGAAGGCAAGGCAAGCTCAATTGTAGAGGACAGTTCATACACAAGGCAAAAGGAAGTGCTTCACAGGAACATAACATAACGTCAACATAATCATTCAAAGAGTGCAGAAACATAAACAGAACACATTTTAAAGATCAAATTGCCATGTATTTATGAATGAATCCTGGCATTGTCATCTATGATTATGCCCAGGCCATTAGTAATCCACACATTCACCTGATCTCATTCTTTGGCCACATAATGCTGCTGGACCTAAACCTGACCAACTGCAGCAACTTCACATGGCGACTTATTCTTTTGCCCAGGCAGTGTAAATATAAACTCTACACAACGATAATAAACACTTACCTTTATATAGTTCAGGATTGTAGAGAAGTGTGTCCAAAAGATATCTACAATCAGGGGCCATAAGTGAAACTATCAGGGCAGCATATCTGTGGGATTTCGAGAGAAAGATTAGCTTACGATATAATGCATAAAGCTTAACTTTTGGAGGAAGAGGCTACTTTTCTCTGTCTTTTGGGTTGATAGCAACGAGAGCTCCTCTGTCCCAAATGGCGCCGAACTGTCCCTCAAGAGAACTATAGGAATTGAGAAGATGGGAAAGAAATAAACTCATCATAAAGTTAAATATTCACACACACATTGGTACTGAACCCATCATTAAAATGTCCATACCTGGAGAACTTGCACATGTCACAGTTATACAGTGAAACGGTTTTCTCTGTGTTCTGCAAAAGAAACCCGTGGTATAATTTAAGGTAATACAGCGTTAGCAAGCGCAAACAACTCTAATGATGTATATTAAGGAAATACCATTAGGTTTAGGAGAAAACTACACCAGCCCCCATCAGAGAGAGGGACATTATCATAGGCTAGTAAAATTTACCCTGAAAACTTTTGCTTCGGGAACCGTTGCCACAGACTCTTCAGTGAAGCTCATGTTGCTCTCCTCGAAAAACTGCCGAATGGCCTTTTCTGATATCTCCACTCCAACCACCGAGTGACCCGTGTCCGCGAGCCTGGGATTCACACGACGGTGACAGACACAATACTTATATTTATGTTTCTTTAGCGTTTGTTGGCTGAACTTACCACTTCATATCCACCGCTTTTCCACACAGAGGAAAGAAGAATTTCACTCCGGTCCGTCCTGCAACCACTTTGTCGATGTTCATTTCAAGCATCCTGCAGAAGAATACAGGAGATACCAGTAAATAACAGTAGCCAAAGTTACATGCGATTGTGCGAGGAGCTTCTTACCTGTGCACTGCTGCGTTGTGGAAGCCTATCTTGCCTTCTTGCCATCGATCCTCCCATTCCTTCAGAGCCATGACGCGGTTTTCCTGAGGGGCCAACATGCCGCTGATGCTCCGGTGGTTTACCTAAAGGTTTACAAACCAGGAGAAAACAAAAAGGCAAAGGACTTAACCGTGACTTTGTGAAGGAAGACGACAGTAGCCTCTGCACTTGTTATGTACGGTGACTTTAATAATACTCAAAGGGAAAGAGACAATGCCAAAGGGGCCGGCCTAATGAGTTCCACAGGGCTCTACATTGGGAACTCTTTTATTTCCTATATTTATTAATGACCTTCCTCTTGTGTGTACAAAATGCCAAGTACATCTATATGCCGATGATACTGTTGTCTATATGTCAGGCTCTAACATTCCAAGTATGGAATGAATGAATAGTGCAATGTAAAGCGTCTTTGAGTGTCCAGAAAAGCGCTATATAAAACCGATGCATTATTATTATTATTATTATGAGTCATCTCCAGAATCAGCTACAGGTAGACTTCAATTCAATTCAGAACTGGCTTAAAATTAATTAGTTAAAACTTAATATGAAAAAAAAATCACTGTATATGCTTTATGGAACTCGCCACTCTCCACAATCTGCTGATTTGAACATTTACTTTGACAATGGCACCTCAATGGCCAAGGAAACCGCTGTGAAGTACCTAGGAGTCTGGCTTGATCCTGAACTTAACTTCAAATTACATATTTATTATATCATTAAGCGAACGTACTGCTGTTTAATGCCACTTTATAGATCATCCAACTGCTTTACACTTCAAGTTAGAAGGAGAATAATCAATCACCTTATTTTAACAATTATTGACTATGCGGACATTGTTTATTTGAATACTTATGATATACACCTTCAACCTCTTAATGTTTTGTTCAACACCCTTTGTAGATTCATTTTAAGTTGCCCGTATAGAACTCATCACTGTAATTTATACAGGTTCTTTTAATTGCTTGGTTTTTCTTACCATTCAGGTTACACTCCCTGATGAAGGCCCCTAGCCAAAACGCGTTGGAGCACTTTTTTTTACCTTTTCTAGCCATGTGATTCAATAAAGGCTGTTTATATTTCTAGATGAGTGCCTTGGCCATTTTTTTTCCTTTTGTTGCCTATGGACTTAGCCCTTTACCAAAGAGCACCATCAGTTAACAAGAAATAAGATAAGTAAAACAGTTCCAAGCAGCACTCCTACCTTCTGTTTTTTCACTGTAATTTATACATCGAGCTTAACTGGCTACAACCTGAGAAACGACGGCAGTACCACTGGTTTCTATTCATTTTCAAGTGTATTTATTTAAATTTACCACCATACTTGAAATGTTTTCTTGTCCCTTATACTTCAGCCCACCCTCTTAGCTACTCTCAATATCTTACATTTACTGTTCCTACTGTGCATAAAGAGCTGGCCCGGAGGTCCTTCTCCTTTAGGGCTCCCTTTGATTGGAATCATCTGCCTGAATCACTGAGGTCCTTATCAACCTTTGGTCCCTTCAAAATGTCTCTTTTTGTTTATCTAAAAACTGGAATAACATTTTTATAGCTTTATTTGTTTTTCTATTGTAAAAATATTGCAATTTCTGAGATGGTCGCGTGAGCTGGACGGGTATCTGAGCAAACTTGTCTTTAATGTTTGTTTGTAACTGTTTGGTGTGTAACCTGTCCTCTGTTGTCCTGTATTGTGTTCAATGTTTAAATGTTTTGGTCCCCCTTGAAAACGAGATGCTGCATCTCAGGGGGTTCTCCGTTAATACATTCAAATATAGCATTAAAGTGCATATGACACGTTTGAATGCTTTTGAAACTATGACTTATTTAGATGGATAACAAGACATCAGTTGCAAAATTATCCTTTTATTTCAGTGAAGCAGCAATTTTAATGAAGAAATGTTGGGCAGAGAAGTTATTAGAATTTTTAAGCTGCTGACAGGAAGTGACATAGAGGCCCTGGGTCTCTATAGCCTGTCCGTCCATGGGAGTGGATCTCTCCTTCTGTGGTTCTCCTCAAGGTTACTCGTTTCTCCCACCAGGTTTTTGCGTTTTTCCTTGCCGTGCTGGAGAGTCTAAGGACAGGGGAAAGTGGCCAAACTAAAGAAAGCCGGGGACAATCTATAGCAAAATAAATAAATATAATCGTGTTAACTATGGTTTAGCAAAAATTGTCAGATGCACTTTACATTTGGGACAAAATCATGGTCATGTTTGGTATCACGAGATGTTTAGTAGTGGGTCAGTGTACTTTGCACTCAATAGCTAAACTATCATTTCTCTTTCAACCAAGCAATAGATGATTTCACTGTTATTTCAATGGCTCGGTATAGAAAAGAAGCAACAGTAAAGGTACTATGATGTCCTGTCAGTTTGTCTGATGCTAGTTTCAATCAATGGTTCTGTATAGCCCAAAATCACAACAGGAATTGCCTCGCAGGGCTGGCACAGAGTTTGTGGAAGTTCAAATTACATTACACTAAAATAATAATAACTTTATGAAACGACACGTACACATAGTTGTAGTTTACACATACACCATATTACATAGTGCAGCTTGACTCGAAAGACTGGGTGGGTTGTACAGTGGGCTGTACGAGGGCAGGCTATTGTTTTCATTCATGTGGTAACTAAAGCTGGGTAAATACAGAACGTATCATTTACCTTTTGCTTACTTGGGAAAGATTGCAGAAGTGTATCAAGGGCGTTAAAAGAGGTAAAGCCGCAAAGTAACCCCGGGCGGTTTCTCTGGATCGCGGGATGTGCAGTGACAGCAGGAAGTTTGATTGTTTTGCAACACTTCTTCTTCTGCAGCTTAAGTTACAAACATAGCACGCTACCGCCACCTTCTGGAGCTAGGTGGAAAGACTGGCGCAGACTGTACAATGTTTATAGAAATACTTATTAATTATAGACAACAGATTTATACACGGTGCGTACAAACTCAGAAAAATCTCCACTCACATCACACTCTCAAAACTTCTTTCAATATTTATATACTAGGCAACATCTCTACATGTTTTCTTTTTTACAGTCTATGGTTTAAACACTTCCCCAAAGATGAACGGAGTAGTGGTGAACTAATGTCATTCATATTTAATATAGGCCCAGTACTCACTATTTTAAGGTGGCCTGCTTGGTTATATGTTTCAAGATGTTAGCATGACATTTACAGGCCTTTGTATTCCTCAGGAAGAGATACAAATAAATACAAATGTAAGGTTTATAAATCAGACAGTTAGAAGTTTTTTTTTTTTAATAAAGCTGGATTCTAATTTAAAAGGTCCAGCCCAAACAAACTAATCCAGGAAAACACGTGCATTAATGTATATATTTCAAAATGAGTCAAACAATTAGAAATAGGCTATAGTAAGTGTTTCCAATTAAATGCATTGGTTTAGATACCAATATATATATATATATATATATATATATATATATATATATATATATATATATATATATATATATATATATATATATATATAATTTTTATATATATAGTGAGGCATAAGAAACTACTAAATTATATAAATACCTTTTGCATTTTCCAATCTGCCTACAGATTACATTAGCCTAGTAATGCCCCCACAGGACGACAAAGCACATTCCCAGTACACGAATGGATGATGACCGCTTTTGACCATTAGGGGGCGCCACAGTCTCAGATAATGCTGTGTTACCTTGGTAACGGGAAGCTGTCAGCCGCATGTGTCAGACAAAGGCCACAGGACTCAAGGAGCTTCAGGCAGTGGCTATTAAGGAGTAGACACTACTTTTGATAAACACAGTCTGACGGTTTAATATAGGCCAGAGGTGTCACGTCTCCAGGATATATGGCCTTATTCTACAACTTAAATGAAAAAATAAAAATGAAAATACAAAAAATAATCCATCCTCAATGCGTAAAATCCATGCGTTAACCTCAGGAGACATAATGTGTAAACCATATTATGGTTTACAAATGAATGCGCATCGTGATCGTGTAAAGACTATTATGCGCATGGACCATTTAAAATTTTATAAGCTAACATTTCACATGAATCATAAATGTTATGCATTGCCTTTGTTTTACAATAGACTGTTTATGCGCTGCAGTTGCACAATAAACCCTCGCTTACTGTAAACTTCCAGTGGCTCGAGGAGCCTAATTAAAGTTTACACTAAATAAGAAACTCGACTTTCCACAAACATGACAGATTTTAATCCTCGTGCCGTAAACAACACCCCCTATATTTCCACGCACAGCATCTCCTCACGCTGCTCCTGCGTAAACCAGTCTCTCCCACTCACTCCCTCTCCCAGATCCCAGATGTGTGTTTTCCTTCACTGCGAGGCGAAGACGTCGAGGAGCCCGCGAGCCAATCAAAGGTGCCCGGGGGCGGGTCGCGAGCGTGCGGACTGTTGTGGAAATGGAAAATGGTCCAAATATCGCACGCACCACGTTCACTAGTGGCTGAAGCGGGTCCTCCGAACTGCTTCAAATACAGTCAAATGGGAATTTAATTCTTGATGGTAGCGTGAAGAGGAGGCGCGAGGAGCTTTGGTGAGAGGAGACCGCGAGGCTGGCCACCCGGGAAGGACTAGCGGCGTGACGGTGAGGAGCTGGTTCCAACCTTATGCTCTGTATCTGCTGCCTGCCTGTGTGAACGCAGGTACGGGGCTAATAATAGATGATATGTCGGCTCCGGGGGGGGGGGGGGGGGGGGGGTTTGCCTATTCCGCATTGGGATCGCTGCTGCTCCACAGTGTGCACCTACAGCCCCAGCGCACCACGGGACACTGATCTTTGCATTGTTCGCCCACATGTCTGGGTAGTAGCTTCACGCTGTGAGGGCAAACACCTGAGAGCCGAGCGAAAGTGCGTCCACGCAGCCGAGGAGCCGAGGAGCCGAGGAGCGTCGCGTGTCTGCTCCCCGCGCTCATCACCTTTTGTCACTTGCGCTGCTCAGACGTGCACTCGGGTACCACCACCATCCCGCCGCAGCCGAGACCACGATACAGGGCTTTCTTTGTCATTCCATATGGTTAAGACAAATTATTGCAGCCTGCGCATTTGGGAACAATTATGTTTATTTACCTTTTATCAAATTGCGTTGCCATGGCTAACCCACATGAACCCTAATGAAACGTGCATTTCTTATTGTAATATAGCCTGTACACTATATAGCCTACTGTATTTTTTAATAACATTTTATTTTTATTATATATTTATGTATTCAAAGGGACCTGTGTCAGAACCAGAGCGGAGATTAAGATTATTTTTATTTTTTTCTCATACAGGATGGATTAAGAATGAGCCAGGTCATAACAGATCAGAAGAGGGACGGCTCATGTTAAATGTTTTGTAAAAGTCCGAAAGGGTCAGGTCGAGATGGTTAGGATTTAGGAGCGGAGGAATAGTGAATACTGATTTTCAAACTTTTTTTCCCCCCACTGCGAGCTACTTGTACAAAACAAAAACATACATTTGAAAGCTACTACGGAGTACAGTTCGTAGCCAGACTTATTGTGTCAATACATGAAGAAAATACATTGATTTTCTTCCTACTGCTTGACTATATTTAACTAATTGCAGATTTTTGACCGCATGTGTTTGGAATACGTCATTTCAACACACATTTTTGGGAAACAGTTGTTCAGTTGTTCATTTTGAAGGTTTTTACAATACTTGCTTCAAATCAAAGGAATACATCACAGTACTCAACCGTTACCTTTCAGTTTCATAGCCATAACATTAATAAGAAAGAAAGAAACCACCCGGGGAAAGGTTTAGCTCTGTCCTTCTGGGCTGTGTGTTTTTTTTGAATTCCTAATTAGTGGTAAATAAGTTTGTGACAAGTTTAGCCAACACATATGCTTAATCATACGCCGCTTTCATACATGAATATAATGCAAATCAACATGAAAATATTCAGAGTATTCAGACTATAGTACCCTGATTAGACAAAGTAATGGAATACGTTATACATTTTAAGGTAAGTATTCTCTCCAACACTATTCATAAATCTAATACAGTTTAAATGTCACTATAGATGCAGTTTGTGTTGCTTTGCCAAGAAGCGGTGATCAGCATTGACTTCTCGGGCCTGGACGTGTATAGAAAGTATCCGAGGAGCTATTTGATAAGGGCTAGAGAGCGTCTGGTGGCTCCAAAGCTACCGGCTGCAGATCCCTGTGAGGATGCCAATAGCTGCAGGCAGGAGACCTATAGGAAGGACAAAGTGAAGTTGGTGTGAGATGAAGTATATGCAGAAGGAGGAATATGAGTTTCTAGTTTCAGCCCTTACCAAATCAATCCTCTGTTTTTTTTTTTTTTTTTCGCGGAAGGAAAACAAAAACTAGACTAGGGCAGGGCGATATGGCCTAAAATCTATATCACGATATAAAAAGAAATATCACGATAACGATATATTTCACGATATAATTGACAATGGACAAATTACTTCAAAATCCCAGCCTTACGCCTATTGGGAAGATTATCCATCCATCCATCCATTTTCTTCCACTTGTCCGTTGCCGGGTCGTGGGGGCAGCTGTTGGAGCTGCACCAGCCCCTATAGCGCCCCCTGCAGGTGGTGGGTCCACAGAAGGACGGCCTCATGGTTCTAACCGGGCCTGTTGGTCTCTCATAAGGGGCTTCTGACCAGAAACTGACCAGAAACCCAAAAAACAAGTGATTCAGGAGCATCACAGAGGCCACTGTGTGGGAGACCCTACCAGGGGCATGAAGCCCCCGACAACAGAGCCCCCAGGATCAGTCAGGTGCTCAAACCCCTCCACCACGTTAAGGTGAAGGTTCCAGGAGGGCATACTAATTTCCTCGCAAATATGATCTACTTCATTTCATTTGACTTTTTAAGCACCGTGTTCTATAGTCAGTGTTTACGCCGCTCTGATGGAGTGTAACATGAATTATATTGTGTCCACGGCGATATAAAAAATTACAACGATATCAAAATTATATCGCGATAACGATATGCGATACGATATGGCCCACCCCTATGCCCGACCGCTCCAGCCATATGAGAAATAAATGGAAAAAAAATCGCGCGGGTCGGACAGAGTTGCATGCCTGATAAATAACGAACCGGTCTCGTCCAGAAGACAGGAAAACATTTGTTCAGCAGCGTGGATGAGGAAGGAGACTCCTCTCACTGTCAGATTATTTTTATCATTGGTGCATAAGTCCGTCCTTGTAACGCAGCCTTATCGTGGTTTTGGTGGTTGCACACGAGGTGGCTCTGGAGAAGCTTGTGACGTCCTCATGAGTCTTGCCTCACTTTATCCGGCGCACACTGTGTTTTAAGAGTCTGCATGTCATCCTTGTATTGGGTGAATTGGTGACTTAACGATTGCCTGTTTTGTATAAATGAGAGCGTGAATCGTCATCACGGCGGGTCCAGGTCCAGGGTTTGATTCCCAGACCAAGGTGTATCCTGTTTCGTGTCTAAGCTCCGACCGGCTCTGTAGACAAGTGGCCCCAACATCAGCATCAGCAGAAGAATAGCTACAAATAAATGTTTATCATGCTTTCTATTAACCTAACCTACATGGAGGCAGATTCAATTAGGATATTAAAACAACATCTTATCTAAATTTATGGTTTGTCTCAAAGCACGTTTTTTGTAAGGCTGATTGATACGGAGTTGACAAAAATAGATAATGTAAAATTGTACTTAAAAGACAACATTTAATCCATAAAACATAAATAATAATTATGAAGAGAGCATATAGAATACTTCCAGTTGTCATATTGTGCACAGTAAAATCATTTATAAAATCGTTTTGAACCTGATTCCTGGGGACACACTTCCCAATGGCGACACTAACGTGTTTGCTGTTAATTGTCTATAAAGTTTACACATTTCTAGCTGTTGCCGGTACATTTCCGATGCAGTGCGCTGCCATACTGTGACACCAGCTTTCTGTTAGCAACGCTACACAAAGGGGCTTCTCCCTGACAGACAGACAGCGGGTTTAAGCCAGGAGACGGTGAGCAGCGCAGATAAAGGCAGCTTTGATAGGCTCCTACACCTGAGACAGTGACTGTTCAGTAGGATGTGCTCTTCTCCTTGGCACGTCCCGGTGGCAGTGGCTTGGCGTTACCGGACAGATGGGCCGTGGGTTGCACTTATACAGCTTCTGCCAGCGCCAAGAATTTCAAATGGGCTTCCCTTGTACTGAGATTAGCATCACTGTAAGAACATGATACAGGGAGGTCACTGAAGCATCCAGCAGCAGGGATTTGAGCTAGGACTGTTCCTTTAATTGCCATTGCATTGATATTTAATGGGTCTGTTTGTGTTTGCCCTGGGTCTCAAATATGTGAAATGCTGAAGTGTAGACCTGTGGTTCTCAACTGGCAGGTTGGGGCCCAAAAGTGGGTCACGGGACCATCTTCAGTGGATTTTGGGACTTTGACTAAAAAGACTATAATGCTTAATGTTGATGCTCTCTAAGAAAACGTATAGAAAACAGTTTCAATTGATGCACAATATAAAGCAAAAAAACATTGTATCACGATATTAGGTGATGCAATATCCGTATCGCAAGAAGCCACAATATATCGCACCATCACTAAAGTCTTCATCTGACTGAGATTGACACATTCAACCAAAAACAATGAACAGAACTTGAAACATTTGTAAAAGTTCAGTTTTAGTTGTTTGTCTTGATCCTGATTTTGTGTTTTTTCATGACTTCTGTGCGCTGAAAATAATTAATATAATGCAACATATCGTGTTGAAATGTTTTTTTTTAAATATCTCAATAATATCGTTAACGCATTATTTAACTGCCATAATGAATATCGTGCAGCCCTTATATTAAATAGGGGAGACCGGGGCTATTTGTCATACAGGGCAATTTGTCACATTGCTTTTTATAGCCACACTAGAGGGCGCTGTGCGCTGGTACTGATATACAATATGTGTATTTGTATTCTTCTTCTATTCCAATAATAATTTTCTCACTTGGACTGAAGACGTGAGGAGAGGACATGTTTGAATTGTTTTTATGCCTTTCCCAAACAGTCGCTAACCACTATCGAGTATGGCGTGAATGAATAATGACGACAGTATAGCACTTTGAGAAACTTGGTAATACAGCGCATATCAAGTGTAAGGCATTATTATTATTATTATTATTATTATTATTATTATTATTATTATTATTAATGTTTGGGTTATTGCTGTAGTGAGAGCTTTCCTTTAGTTAGTGCCTTCAGTGGTTCTCAATTATTTTTTGCGGTGCCCCCCTTAGGAAGAAGAAAACATTTCGCGCCCCACCCCCACACACACACACACACGCCCAAAGCCCCCAGTAACAGGCCTACCCGTGGCGGGGCGTATGATCTTTATTATTTTATTTATTGGTCTTACCGTGCTCGTTGTGTGTCTGTCCGGAAGACTTGCGAACGTTTTCACAAAGCGGGATGATTGTTGGCGATATTCAGCACGTTTTCACTAAAGAGACTCAGGCGGCTTATCAGCGTGACTGGGGAGTAATGTCTTCAAGTGACGCCTTCATTTATTTGCCTTCAGGCTGTCTACACTGCCCACGTTTTAGACACCGTAACAAAGGGTCGCACGCGCCCCCCTGGCATCGCTCCACTATTTGAGAACCACTGCCTTAAACAAAAGACACTGAGATGTTAGCTTTGATTTGAGCCGTTTTGGAGCTAACATGCTACAGCCGTTTGTTAACTAGCTTACATTGTTGGTAAAGTGGACACTCGGGGTTATTTGTCACAAAAACTGAGGGGTCATTTGTCACATGGGGTATTTTTTTCTTTTGTGTCTAATATGTTTTTCTGATCACTTTATTTTAACAATAGCTTTTTTAGAGGCCGTATGTTGGGGTCATTTTAGTGAATGTGTACATTTTACACCTCATAGAACATTTTGCACACAAAAAAAATCAACGGTTAGTTTAAATGAGTGTTATGAACACATCTGGCATTGCATTGCGATTGTTTTAAAACATATTTTGCCCTTTTTATCTCAAAAAAAGCAAAAAAAATTACAAAGGTTTATCAAATTTCAAGTTAACGCCAAAAACAATACTGACAATCAACCCCACGCATTGTGACGGTGTTTGACGGTTAATAACTATTTATCTCAATATGATGGAAAAAAGAGAGCGACTACTTCGAGTCAAGGGTTCAAGCTTTCATTTAATGCAGGTCTGACCCTTGTGGGATTTTCTGTTGATGAGCAGCAAACTCTAGAAAAAATAAAGTGTGACAAATAGCCCCGGTCTCCCCTACAGTTTCAGATGGCTTCAGATTGCTTTTTCTTCCCATCACAATTTGAAGTTAGTGTAGCGACTCCAAGCCCTATTGTCGCTAGAGAGGAAAACCTTGGGTTCGTTCTATTCGTATGACGCGCTGCTTGGTTATCACAGAAGCACAGACTTCAACCAAATGCGTTTCGTGGTTCACATACATGGCAGATGATAACAGTGTACACGTATTGCATGTAATCTGGTGAAAACGATGTAACTAAACAAACGAACGGTCAACAAAAACTACGGCGACCCCGGCCCCCCTCTCTCCACTACTGGTTTCATTCACTAAAAGAGGTGAGCGCCTTATGAAAACTCCGCCCGTGCACACGTGACCTCGAACATAGCGCGTCACCACCCAGTCATGAGTGACAGCCCACTTCATTCAATTATGGCTCCTACAGTTAGTATGTTTTTATTTGAGTTGCAGCTTGGAACGACCGGTTGAGGCGAAGTCCCCGTTCCAAGCTGCATCAGTCGAAAGCCACAGATTTAGACCTGCACAAAGAAGTTCTGAAATGCATGGGATTCTCGTGTAGGTTTAGTCCGTATTTCTCTCAAATGGTCATTCTCCATTGTGTTTTAAAAAGGTGCACCGGGAACGGAAATCTGATATCGCAAATGTAATAATGTTTCACGATTGTTTGGCGATTTGTGGACACCTGAGACGCCAGATAAATTGGTTGCTTTGTGGTTTTATAATCAAATAATGCCCTCCTCTTCAATGGGGAACAGGAGTCGGTCGTTTTGGGCAAAACCTTTTAATAGGAGTTAGGGTTGGGCCATATCGTATCGCATATCGTTATCGCGATATAATTTTTATATCGTTGTAATTTTTTATATCGTCGTGGACACGATATAATTCATGTTACACTCCATCAGAGCAGCATAAACACTGACTGTAGAACACGGGGACAGGTGCTTAAAATGAAGGATGTAAACTGCTTGAGTAGATCATATTTGCGAGGAAATTAGTATGCCCTCCTGGAACCTTCACCTTAATGTGGTGGAGGGGTTTGAGCACCTGACTGATCCTGGGGGCTCTGTTGTCGGGGGCTTCGTGCCCCTGGTAGGGTCTCCCAGGGCAAACAGGTCCTAGGTGACGGGTCAGACAAAGAGCGGTTCAGAAGCCCCTTATGAGAGACCAACAGGCCCGGTTAGAACCATGAGGCCGTCCTTCTGTGGACCCACCACCTGCAGGGGGCGCTATAGGGGCTGGTGCAATGTGATTTGGGCAACTCCAACAGCTGCCCCCACGACCCAGCAACGGACAAGTGGAAGAAGATGGATGGATGGATAATCTTCCCAATAGGCGTAAGGCTGGGATTTTGAAGTAATGTGTCCATTGTCAATTATATCGTGAAATATATCGTTATCGTGATATGTCTTTTTTATATCGTGATATAGATTTTAGGCCATATCGCCCTGCCCTAATAGGAGTGTAATGGAAATGAGGCCGGGGCAACTAAAACTACTGATATTTGTGTGCCGCTTCTGTGGTTTGGTTGGATGAATATAGTGGATACTGGAGAATGTCAAGCGCTGACAGAAAATATCACATGCAACATTTGTGGAGTGTTAATTGGTATTAACTACCGTAAATACTGGCTTGTGCTCAATCTGAGACTCATTAAAAATACCCAAAACGAAATGCACAAATGTTGAACTTCATCCAGAAATGTATGTTATAGTCAAGGTTCGTAATAAAGAATCCAGTCTATTAGCACAGCAATAAGGATTTGACTGGCCCACATCCCAATTAAAAATAGCAGGCATTGAGACGATTGTAGTCATCTGAAAACGCACGTCCCTTTATCGTGGAATTAGACCGTTGGTATTCTACGCTTACTTGGATGTGTGACATCAGTGGATGCTGGGTTAATGATTATTTTATTTATTTTTTTACTTCACTGAGCAGCGAAGATGAATATCCACTGGCATCTGCCAATCAAAGACTTCTATGCACATCCCTATTGTGTTTAATGGGCTGGAAATGTCACAATGATGTCGTTTGGTTTCGAGAGAGTGGGGAGGAGACAGACGGCAGACTGATGTGTCTTCGTTCATGATTAGGATGGACAGGGTCAGGACCGAGCACCCCACTGGGACAGCTCAGTTTCTGCCGCGTAATTAATCAAATCAAATCGAAACTTGATGGCGCGATCAGGGCTGTCGCAATAATTACTATATATCGATTTATCGTTCAATAAATGACAGATAAATAACACATTTTTTGGCTCAATATTTATATCTGTACATTAACTTGCAATTTTTGTATCCAGACTAAGTTGTGCTTTATTGTGTTCAAGGTTATCGTGGGATATGTTTCGATTAAAGGGCTGTTCGAACAAAGCTTGACTGTCATGTTTGAGCTTCAGAGTTATTCTGTGACGTCATCCGAGTAGCTCCATATATTTGGGACTTTGATGAAGCGATATTTGTGCAAACAGAAATTTAAAGTACAAAAAACGGGCATCTATTTTGGTTTAATGTGTCGTCCAAGGAGAGAAGTGTTTCTTTTTTTGTTCTTTTATCAGTTTTTGTTTATTGTTTCTTGACAATTACCTTAATTTATACCCAATATTGGAATTTTGCCTAATACGTATTTTTTATACTTTACAATCAACGGTTCATTCAACAGGCCACACATATTGTTTAATAAGTGTTTTTTGGCCATATCACCAGGCCCCCCATGATCATCATTATGTTAAATGTTTTAGAGATAAAGTCAGCGTCTAAACCGAGATGGTTTGGACAAATGCAGAGGATAGATAGTGAATATTATGGATGGAAAGATGCTGGGATTAGAGCTGAAGACCTAGAAGGAATAGAAATAAAGTTAGTTTGATAGTTAGTACAAAACTTCTTCCTTTCTAGATTAGCAGCATAGCGAGAGAGGGTCTACGTCTTGCTGGCAAAGTCACATTACTATCGTGTAATTTCCACAATACATTAGCGCTGCAGTACATTAGCTAAAATCCCCAAATGGACATAACATTACCTGCTACCTTTTACCATACCCTTAATGACTCCCACAGCAACAAACCAAGTTCACTGCCTCTATTCATTACCCGGCTCTTGTTATTTCTGATGAAAAATACACCGTGACTTCCGCGAGGTCGGGCGAAAGATTGTCATTAGGCCGTTTCACACCAAATGCTCTCGTGGGACGGGACCCCCGAAGGTAAATTAGTGGGTTGCTATGTGATTTATTCAATATGTATTTTAATGGGAAGGCGCGGTAATGGGATTTGGCCCTCATTGTTCTGGCTAATGCCTTTTCCGCAGCAGTCACACCCGTCATGTCTTGTCAAAGCCGTGTTCGGGATGTATTGGATATTAGCGCAGAGGAGCAGAGGTGGAGGGCATTTCCATAAGTAAGACATCCATTACACGCTCTGACAACATGTGTGAAGTGGGCAGCGTGATGTGATTGGCCGCTGTCGGAGTGAAAATGCTTTTAGTGCTTGGTCGGTATTATTGGTTTAGACTATAGGGCTGAGTGCCGTTAAACAATACCAGTATGGTATGGGAAAAAAAAGTTCAGGTACTACTATCGACAAAATAAAAGTACAAAAGCAGGTGCCAAAAAAAATAAAAGATCTTTAGAGACCAAGTTTTGATGCCTGTTGGGTCCAGGGACAGCATTAAAGCAGAACTAAGTAACTTGTTTACCTTAATAAATCCTTTCCGTAGTCCCTCTGGGGGTAATACAAGTGTTAATAGGATGATTTGATCTCCCCCAATGTCTCTGACCAGAAAACCACAATCTCAACTTTCCCTGGTCCGGGTCGGAGGCGCAATACACACTAATGGAATCACGACGAAGAAGCTAACAGGCTAACGGGCAAAGCTAACTGCGGGCTAGCGCCACTTAAACAGTATTTAGAGCCAAGTTTGAGTGAAAAAAATATCTCCATTGTGTAATTGGGTTGGGGCGCTTATGGCCTCTAGGGGCATGAGTTGCTTAGTTCTGCTTTAAAGGAAGTTACTTGCTTGATTCACTTCAAATAAATGAAACCAATGTAGAAGGATGGAATAAATGAACATTATCGTTCTGTTTTCTGGTTCTAAATGACAAATACTGTATTTTAGTATAGGTATTGATCGTGCAGGTATCTGTATTGTTAACCAAGTATCAATGTCACGGTACCCAGCCCTACGGTACAACTATACCTATACTAAATAAAGATAAAGATGAGTATTGCAATTTGTGTTTAAAAATATAGATTCCGTTTGACGTGCATATTTTAAACACACACTGACAGAAATAGGTTACTAGCTGCTAAACTACAAGAATTACAAGAATCGTTCCGGGTCACACCCTGCAGTATTTGATCGGACCACTGTTTGCTCTGATCACGGCACATATTCGCGATGGCATTGTTTCAATAAGCTGCTGCAATGTCAACAGCTCCAGTGTTGCGTTCATTTTTCACCAAGATCTTGTTTTGATGATGGGAGAGTGTGACCTCTGCGCAAAGCCTTCTTCTCCAGCACATCCCAAAGATTCTCCATGGAGTTAAGATCTGGACTCTGTGGCCTCATGCTCCCTGAACCACTCTTTCACAGTGAGAGCCTGATAAATCCTGGCATTGTCATCTTGGTATATACCCGTGCCATCAGGGAAGAAAAAATCCATTGATGGAATAACCCGGATGTTCGGTCGCTCGTCAGCTGATCTCATTCTTTGGGCAGATGGTGTTGCTGAACGTAAACCTGACCAACTGCAGCAAACCCAGATCAGAGCCGTTACATCCAGGTGACACTTGCACTGCATCGGGTCATGCAGTGTAAGACATGTATGAAGACGGGATATTTTGTTATTTTAATTATTATGAGTGAGATTCAGTTAACTCATAGTTTATAAAGTTACTTCAAAGAGAATCGACTTAGTACCCAGCACACTTACTGTCACTCTTTTAATCCAACAACATTATACGTTTTTTCTAAATTTCTGAATAGATTTTGCATTGAAGTCGGCATCAAGGGACACGTTTCGCTCCAAGTTTACCTTTCATTGCCTTTACAGTGTCCTCAACTGTTTCTTTCTAAAATTAGCCGGACATTTGGACACATTTTCATTTCAGTCGCGTTCAAAAGCATGTAGTTAACGCCGTTCATCCATATTTTGATCATGTCTATTTCAGCTCTCGAAATCCTGCAAGAGGACAGACGGACATGCCCGGAATACTTGCACTGCTTTGGGTCTGCGTTTGAACCTTGAAAAATATAGCACGATAGATTTCAACCAATATTTGTGCCAAAAAGCCTTGGGATTATTACCTCCAATACATCTCACCATTTACTTGAAAGTGGTCTATAATAATAATAATAATAATACATTGGAGCATCTTGAGCTGAATCTCATTGTGGACAGTTGGCCTTGGCATGGCTTTAATCTTGTGCGTGAGGAACGGGGTAAAAGAGGCCCCATTGAAGCGCTGCCTCTCCTCACGCCTCAGACGGCTCGTATGTCTGCCCCGTGTCGTCAAGGTCAGGTTGTTTATGGAGAGTGTGACATGAAAAGGCCTCCAGCGGCTCCGCGTCGCCGCGCCGATAAGAGGGGAGGATGCGCGGGGGAGAGCGAGGGGCTGTAGTTAATAAGACAGATAGTGGCGCTCGATGAGGGTTTGTGTGTTCCTTGGCAGAGGTGGAAGGAGTGATGAGAATGAAGGACGACGAACAATTGTAAAAGGAATGGTAGTTTATGTACTCTCCTTTTTACATTTTCTCCGGTTTGGCTTTGCCCAAATCTAAAAGCTTCTTGAAAACAGCGCCCAAACAGCAACGAAAACGAGGATGAAAATACCACAATAAAAAACACGATAAACAATGCCAAAAACGTGATTCAAAAGTGATAAAAAAAAAAAAGCACAAAAAAGAGCAACACAAAAGTATTAATTACTTATAAAGAAGCAGCAAAAACATGCCGGGAAAGCAACAATAACACTATTAAAATATTCACAATATCGAGTAAATGTTTAGGGTCAAGAAACTGATAAAAGCAGAAAAAACTATTGCTAAAAAATAAAATACAATTGATGGTATAGTGTTTTACCCCCTGCAATTGTGTAGTTTATTTAGTCATTTATCTTTCTGAGCAACACAACAGTGTAAAGTAAAATGTCTGCCAGAACATGTAGAAAATCCCTCAAAAATACTGAGACATTTATTTTTATCTACACACCCAACCCTCTGTGCTAAATTTCATAACAGAACAAAAATCCCTATTACTCTATTTCTGTTTCTAATATTTCCAGGAACTTACTTCCACTACTGTAAGATTAAATGTGTTCAAACTTCAACTTGTAACTTTTAGCATTCTTACCCAAAGTGCTGTCTATCTAAAACCATTACTTTCTATTCTAAGCCGGACTCAATATCAGGTCATAACATTCATTATCAGTCATAAACGTTCTGCTGCATTTAAGGTTCCTGGCCCAGAGTTTCCTGATAGAGACAAAAAGAAGCTCTGGCTCACGGTTGCATCTGGTCGGCTGTGTTTGATACTGCTCCTTCTACTTCCTGTCCTTCCATATTAACAAACATTAAACGAATAACTATTTCATGAATCTATGTGAAAAGCCTGACTGCTTTTAATTTCCCTTTTTTAATTTTTGTAGGTGGCGGGGGTTAATGTTTAACCCCTTAACCCCCACCTGAACCGAGCACATGTTCTCTATTTTGACTTTACCCATATCTAAAAACTTCTGGATGCCTCTAGGCCAGTGTAACGCCACATTTGAAAGCTAAGACCTGCATAACTGATCCTAACGTTTTTTTGTCACGTCGCCGCTGCGTTTTGAATTACATTTTTGTCATGTTTTCATCTCTTTTTTTTAATTTCCTTTCCTGTTGTGTTGTCGTCGTTTTTTTGTTGTGTTTTCATGCTTTTTCTCATTGCTTTGTTGTCATGTTTTCATCCGTTTTCATCGCATTCTGTCACTTTTTTTAGACTTTTATGTTGCGTTTTCAGCCTTGTTTTCATCTCTATTTGGATGCTTTTTTTTTTCAAGACGATTTGAGTAAAGCCAAACTCAAGAAAATGCGCTTGGTTCAGGTGGGGGTTAAGAGGTTAATAAAGCAAAGTCTGAGCAAGGCAAGGCACCGGTGAATTTCTCCTTTCTCCTTTTATCTGCTATTGCTTTCTTCTACCAGCCATGGTTTGTTCAGCATCTATTTCTAATGATACTGCACTCCTTCTTCTACCTTGATATTTTTTTTCAATCACCCAGGTTAACGCGTCTCATTTCTTACCACCGTTCACACACTTTGGTGCTTAGAGGTGTTGCTCTGTGATCCAAATCTTCATGCAGTCTGCGTTTCGCTCAGATCCTTGGCTCCCTCGCCCTCCGCTCGTCTTGATCCTCCTCTTAATTGGGCCTCGTGGCGTTGGTGGAGCAGCATATTGCGGAGACCTAATTAATCGAGCTCGATGTAGTAATTATTTTTTGGTCTGGACTCGCGCGCGCGGTCGGAGGGCGGAGGTGTGCGGGGCGCTACGCTCGAGGTAAACATCTGATTAACCCAGGCAAGATGGACGCACTCGGAGTGTTTTATTGAAGTCCAGAGAAATTAGCCCCTCTTCAACATGAGAGAGAGAGAGAGGCTGGCTTGTCTAAAAAATCTCAGGCTCGATTAGGTTTAGCCCACGGAGGCGCGAGTAATGTTTTTATAACTTCGCCAGTCAATATTTGTTATGAAGAGAAACTAATCAAATGCTGTTCCTCCTAGCGAAGCCGTTTTGGAGCTTGTTCGGGGCTAAGTGTTCAGAGACAAGGTGGATGGTTTGATCCCCTACGTTAATGAATGGGAAAACGTGTAAAGCAATTGACTGAATCGGATTTTAATTACCTTGGGAGTGTCTGGTGGTCGGCATTATCTCCGTGAGTCCAGAAATTGACGTGGATTGCAAATCAGTTTGGCAAACTACAAATTACAGTTTTTAGAGTCTTCCGCATTTGAGTGCAAGCGCTACACATTTTCTTCTGTGTTTTTTTTTGTTTTGGTTTTAGGATTGGAACTTCTGGGCAAACCACTACTTCCACTACTGACACAGACAAGTCAGACTTTATAAATAAGCCTAAAACTTAATGCTTTTCACTCCACATGCGCGTACAAATCTTCCATTGTACTTGTATTGGGCAAAGTTGAGATTGTGATTCTGATTAAACGCGTCACATTTTCCAAAGGGGACAATAAAGTCGAAATGGGACTTGGGAGTTGCTCCAGGCATGTCCTATTGGGAGGAGGCCTCGCGGAAGACCCGGGACACGCTGGAGGGACTATACAGGTGTTTTTCCGCATGCAGGCGCTTGTCAGCCTAATGGCTCTTTCACCCGCTTTGTTGAGCTTTTCCATAACAAAAGGCCAGTGCCAAACCGGTCTGACCAGGTACACAGTGCCTCTCGAAAGTACTAATACACCTTGAACTTTTGCACATTTTGTCACGTTTACAACCCTAAACGTAAAGATTTGATTTTGAATTTTTTACTGAAAGTTCACACACAAGTAACAGACAACTGTGAAGTGAAAGCAAAATGAAACATGATTCTGTTATTTTTCAAAACTCTTACCAACTCTTAACTTGACGGTTTGGGTTCAATCCTAGAGCAGACTAATGAGTATTTGTTCTCTGCCTTTCACCTGTTTGGAGCCAGGGCATGACCTCCAGGAGCTACCGCAGCGCCTAAGGACACCCATCTCCAGGTCTTGAGCTAGCTTTGGTCAGAAGGAGTACCTTTGCTGGAGGATAACCCAAATGTAAACGTTGAGGGAGGGGAAACGGGACCACCTGGAGGAAACCCTTGCAAAGTGTTCCTGTAATGCGTCGGCATACAGGGACAGCGTGAGGCATCGGAAACGACATGCCACGTCCAGTCAAATTAAACGTTTCACCACTAACACGTAATTTCTTTCCTCCGCAGACTACAGTCCACTTCAAGAAAAACATAGCAGAAGGTTGGACGGTTATTTACCCTCTTCTCAGTATGTTACACGGATTTAATTTAAGAATAAAAGCCACGCATTACATGAAACCGTTCTTACCAAAACAAAGCCATAATAACACACAGCGGAGGCTCGCCTGCGTCGTTGGCGTTAGCGCTGCTACGCCTCACGGGCCGGTAATGACAGAGTCCAGGGGTTTAATTTTAGTTCGCCCCGGTCACTCGCCTCGCCGCAAAATTTGTGTTTTCCTCCGAACACTTCATTTGACTGAGCTAACATGTTGTGAGCTCCAGAGAAAACACAGGGCCCAGATGTGTGGTTAAGTGTAGTAAGTATAGTAGACACACTCCTGTGCACGGCGAGGAGCGCAATGAAAAGCAAAGCGGCCACAAGAAGAAGCACTGGGGCCAAGGGACCGAGATCAAAGTCTGTCTATGCCGAAGGAATAATGTGCTTCAAAGAGCGGGGATTATGCTTTTTTGCACGGTAATAATGTCGGTAATAATGTCAAACACATCTTTATTACTATCTTACACTTAGTTGGTTAGAAAATGCAGTATTGAATAAAAAAAAAAAAACATCTAGTAGTTTCACTTCCTGATCTAATTTAAGCCCCTCCCATCGACTTCTCTTGCTGCCCATCGCTGTGCAGCCGTTTCAATATATAAGAAATAAACAAGGAAATGGCTGGGTATGGCTGTAGTGAAGCTATGGTGAGTGGTTTTGCTTTAAAATAAGAGGATCAAGCTCAGCGAGGAATCGAGAGGTGAGGAAAGTGTTTCCTGGATACGTACATACAGGAGCTACAATCCTAGATAAATGGCTCTAAATGTGCTTGAAGGAACACAGTTAATGCTGATTTTGAATAGGTTTGGACTATCTTAAAATATGATTGCCATTTAAACAAGCATTAATTTGCTTAAAATGAGAGAAACTAACTTGTACACCTGGCACCATTGGCAATAATAAAGCCAAAACCTATTTAAAATCAGCCCAAATTCCGATAATTAAAGCACTTTAAAGTATTTTTTGTCTAAGATAAGATGGCACTTTTCCAGTATAAGACCTCAGGAGGAGCTTTTTGGAAACTGTGTGTGCCAGTGGCTTGAAACAAGAGAGAACAACACATGGTAAAAAGCTCTAAAAACGTAATTTGCATTATACCCCCTTTTAAAAGACATGTAAAGCACTAAACACATGAAACACTGTAGTCGAACACAGGCTTAATCGCTTCAACTGGACTTTTTCTTTATTATACACAGTTGCCAACGTTTCGAGAATCATTTCAATTCTCTTCTTCGAGGGCCAAAGCTGTTAAGTCCCATCAGATGGTAGATCGGGTGGTGACATTCTCTCTTGTAGGTTGCACAGTCACCAGGCAACTCTGATTAAATTCCAACAAAGTCGAAGTTTTCAAAGTTGTTGCCTGGACTGAGTTGTTTGAACATGCACATCTGATCTGTCTGTTCGATGTTGGCATTCATGCTGGCGGAGGATTTTTGCCAAGGCAGATACAGTGGAACGAAAATGCATGTGAAGGCTTTGGGATTTCTCGCATTTCTGCCCAAATTGGTCACAAAATGTGGTCTGATCGTCATCAAAATCATAAGAATGAGTAAACAGTGTCTGCTCAAACTAATACCACCCAAACATTTACATTTTATCATATTTGTATTGGCCGTAACATGTAAACATTCACAGGACAGGGAGGAAAAAGTAAGTGAACCCAGGAATCTCGCTGAACTGCAGCAGTTTTGTAAAGAGTGTGGAATTATTTCTATACATATTTGTCATATTAGGTTTTAGTGATTATATATATATAACTGTGTTGATCTGTAAACTGTGCTTTGAGATACATTTGAATCTGGCGGACATTTTAGTTTCTGCTTGTATGTATGGTTGATCCACTGGGGGGCAGTGTGTTCAAATGAGGAGTCAGATTGCGCAGAAGAAGAAGTGACGATCCAAGAGAGCTGATTGGTTGGGGGGAAGACACACCTACTATATATGGTCCTGCTTGAGAAGCGTTCCGCCCTTCTCCTCGCTTCTCCCCCTGGGGTCTGCCCAGTCGACATGGAGTCAGCTCAACAGATGTACCTTTAGTTTGTAATAGGAAATAAAGTAATGATTTTGGATTATAATATACCGAGTCTCCATCCTTTCATCCAGCACTAAAGAATACGCTATTTTCAACAATTGGTGACACCCGTACGTGACGTTTTTGATTTGTGGAAGATTGGATGGAACTAGTGAATAGACAAAGAAAAAAAAAATATGCTTTTTTGTTGCTCTTTCGCTCACAAAGCAGACGTGCACACCGACTTTAAAATGGGTAAGAATACGAATTGTTTATAGCAAATTTGTTTATATTGGCTATGATGAAGGAAGTGTGTGCGTATGTTTTTGCTGGGGGTTTGAGATATTTGGCGATACTTTTAAAACATAAAAAAAAAAAAAAAAAAAATGAAACGAAGCTAAAGATGCAATGAAACTTGACTGGATTGTTCCGTGTTTAGACCGTACGCCTTGCAGATTTTTAAGGTGCTTTTTTTAAGGCATGTAAGTAGATGTTTTTATTGAAGTTAAACAAGTTATGGCCGCCTGCAATGTAAAGGCCTTATTGGAAATGTGTGTGTTTTGGAAAAATAACTGTTTGCGATGATTGGTTTCCCATTTTTGCTGTTGGCATGTTCTGTGAATCTTTAACTATATCCCCATTGTCTAAGCAAAAGAATTTCCTCAATATTTTGGTCAAATTACAGCTTAATGTTGTGTTGTTAGCTTTCGTTAGCATCGTTAGCTTAGTGCGCTAGCATACCGCATGGTTAGCTTAGTGTGTTAGCATACAGCTTATTGTTGATTAACGTGTAATAAACCCACATGTGTTAAACCCAGCTCAGTGTGTGGACACTGAAGGCTGTTCTGTGTAGTAGTGAAGGATTTTATTGAAGTGTGGTGCATGGTTTGTTTTCAATATGATCTGTTTGCTTTTGGTATGCGAGGTTGCTAAGTTGGCTCTGAGAACAAAGGATTTGGCCTTAGCATTTAGCTTTCTCCATGTGATACTGTTATTAGGACATTTCCAGTGTAGCCACTGGGATGTTTTTTTTTGTTTGTTCCCACTTTTAATTCTGGTTGTTTAGATTGGAGAACATTGATGTCCCTTTTCCTTTTGGCTGCATTGAAGTAAATGTATTTGGCTGTTATATTGTAATATCGGAGTTTATGGCCGCCATTGCTATAGTCTCAAAATGTTGATAAACCGCATAAATGTGATGCATAAAACGCGTACATATGGAGCCCGATAAAACAGTTTTTTAAGAGCGGTACATTCAGACCAATGGATGCGGTACATTGAGACCGGGGCATTGAGGCAACGGTACATTCTGACTAACACACCTGTAGTACCACCATATGGCCACTAAATTTTCACTGAAAGGCATCGGACTTTAGACACATTAAGAACTATTTTAACGCCTGTTTTCTATTTGTAAACACTTAATATGGCTACATATTCTTACTGAGATAACGCTGGGTTATTTACAATTAAAGGAATGAGGCTGGTTTTCGAAATATATTTGTTTTACATCCGCCTTAAACAGTGACTTCGCAGGCATTTTTATCTGAAAACGGAACAATTTTGTTAAAGCAACTAAGGTACATTTTTTTATCTGATTTTGTTGACCGGCGGAGAGAGAGGCGGGAGAAGTGTTTGTCTGTTAATCTGTTTGTTTGTTCTTGTTTGACTGTTTGGTTTTTTGTTAACTGTTGTTTTGTTTGTTTTTGTTTGTGGGGTAATATAAAAAATGTTATAAAAAATATAAAATAATAAAAATAACAAAAATAGGTAGGTGGACGTGATCGCACCGAGTCGCTAATGGAGTTCGGGAGTGGGAATTTCCGAATTGCCAAGACTCAAAGTAGCCGGCGAGCTACTATTTAGGCTTTGGGATTTTGATTGGCTATTTAATCTCGGTAAATTGTGGTGGACGCGTCAAGCCTTGGTCGCGTAAAGTACGGACCTAAATTTCCGCCCCGTAGACTGGTGCCGACTCCGACGGGAGAGAGCGTTGTAGCGTTATCCGGTATCCGTTAGGGACGTTGCGGACCTTAGAAACCGGTGAAATAATAAAAATAAAAAAAAAAATAGAAAGAGACTGGACAAATTCCAAATAAAGATAAATGAGTGATAAATGAGTGAAAATATTCTACTGGCCAGATTGCAAAGAGCTCTTGTACTGGCCAAATAAGGGAATAGAATAAAGTGAAAATAAAAGATATTCTACTGGACAAATCCCAGATGAGAATAAGAGAAAATAAGCGTTAATGTACTGGCCAGATTATGTTTAGATGTTTGTGCACATGGTTATGGGGTATATGTGAAATTATTGTGTCTTGTTGTCTTGTCTTTTGTGTAATGTTCTTTTTATTGTAGAGTGACTGAGTGTGTCCTGAGTGACGAGTGACCAGTGTGATGGACGAGTGGAGAAGGACAAACAAAAGTGATATTTTTGTATCGCTGAGAGCAGACTGTGAGTGGCGAAGAAGCAAACGGAGAGAAAGACTTGGAAAGTATTGGAGTGAATGCATCTGATCATTTAACGGTGATAGATGGTTCTCTGAGGAGACTGGATGCCGAAATGGCATTGAATGTGAAGCGTGATGGAAAGGTGATTGAAAGTGAGAAGGACGGTTGAAAGAAAGTTTTTAAGATAAGATAATTCCTTACTCAGAGATGTGGTGTGTGAATGTTGAGTGGACACTGTTTTTTATTAGAAAACTAACCGTGTATTTGCTGTGTCTGCATTTGTGTGGACGTAGGAAATGATCAAACAGGAAGTAATGGGTGCATTGGAGGAGTGGCCATCCTCATTTGTACCCAGACATCCGTGTAGGAGGGGAAGTGGAGAAATTGCTCCGCCCCTCATTGAGAAAAAAAAAGAAGAAAAGAACATTTTTGACCAATGTTATTGTTTTAAAAGTTATTTTTGTTTTGTTTTTTATAGAGAAACATTTCTGCTGGTGGTAGAGTTATGTCTCCACAGCATACATTTGAAGAACAAGTATCCAAAATCAGTGTGAGACAAATGCTATTATTTTTTTGAGCCTGTGATTAATGGACCATTTAGGGCTCTGAGAGATGTTGCTAAAAAAATTTGAACCTCTCTCCACACGGTGGCGCCATGGAATGAAAACTGAAGCAGGGAAGACCTGTCGTGAGTTTGAATACATTGATTGAAAGTACAGACCACTATTTAGAGTTTAAGTTGATCTTTATGCGCCATCTTGGACGCATTACCAAAAGTTATGAAGGAGCAATTATGCAAAATTTGAATTATTGTTAATAAAACCAAATAAATTAATGAATACATTTTGAGAATATGGAGAACGCCCTTGAACAGAAGCGAGAGCAAAGTTGAACTGAATGAAATGAGTGCAACTTTTAAAGATGCAGCTTAAAGGAGCGAGTAATGAAAAAGAGTAATAATGAGTTTACTTAAATGTGCAGTGACTTATGGGTGTGGTGTTGATAATTGTGGCCAAGGATTGTTTCAGAGGAGGACCAACAACGTTCGAGGAGATCGAGGCGTTTACAACAACGCTGATGGGGACAATACAATGCTGAGTGCTGAGGCATGGGAGTCCAGAACTCTGTTACCTGTGAAGGTGAACGGACAGACTCTTGACGTGCTGGTGGATAAAGGTGAACGACACTCATCTGTGAACTATGAGACTGTGATCATTGACGGACACCATCTACTGGGTGGATACAGGAAGACCACCCACAACCTTTCACCAAGCCAGTGCCTAGTCAGCTCACAGGACTGAATCTGACACGCCAACTCAGACTCCTGTTTCTCTCCTCGGATGTGATATGCTGATGACAGTGAGAGCAACAGTTTTGTGCTCTCTGAATGGACTAACAGTGACTTTTCCCTGATTGGACACCTTGCTGTCTGACAGTGGTTGCTGAATGCAGATATATCTACTGGGAAGAGCTGAAGGACTGTACAACTGACGTTTGACCTTGGATCCAACATTCACTTTGCCAAAGCCACCCACCCATTGATCACTGTACTTTAATATGATATAGAAAAGCTTTTAAGACTAACCTTAGTGGACATGAATGGTCCTTTTAAAATAACAAAATTAATTAGGCAAACGAGGTGTGACTGTGAACTGTTTACACCCTATGAGATAATGTGTTTATAACTCGTTTGCTCTCTCTCCTGGACAATAGGCTAAAGAATTTGTTCCATGACCAAAGCGTGAGTGAAACAAAAGATTGGTAAGAAATTGAAGTTTCTAAAATGTCCTGTACTCTCCATCCATGTATGCCTACTCTATAGACATTAATGCTAGACTTATGTCCGTTTTGGAACATCATTCCACGACACCATGATAGAGAATTATGTGTTTATGAACTGACTGAAAAATATCTTAATGCACCAGATAAAGATGGTCTTTAGGACCTACTGATGCTGGTTTATTTACTAAATTGAATCAATAATCTTTAAGTTACAAAATGCATTTGTCTGAATATCTCAATACAACATTTAAATTTGAAGCCTTAGAGGGCATTGACATGTGATACAATTGTGAAATGCTATAGCTATGAATTGGAATATATAAAACTAAATTGTCTGAAATTATGTCTAAAAGCTGAAGTGAATTGGGTTTCGGCCCTTTCTCTTGCTCTGCTCCTGGCGTCAATCCGTGAGCAGATCAAGAGGAAACTCTTATGAACTTGACACAGGCCATTTTGGCGCCTGAGATCAGACTCCTCTTTGATTCCACGGGAATCCAGTGGACACTGATCTTAAGATTGTATGTTATAATCCCTATTGAAACCATCTACACTCAGTTTATTTACTCAGGTTGGAGGTGACTGCTGTTCTCACTTTGGGAGCCGCTGAGAGCTCCTTTCCCAGCCTGTCTGACAGTCCTCTGCCGCGATTGGACTGAACCAGTGCTGGTCTGATCCCTTTTGAGGCCACTCCCAGGACCTCACATGCTGTCCAGGTCGCAAACCAGACGAGTGATGTCACACCTCTCACTCGCCCTGTCGACCCATTTGAACCCGCCTTCAACCTCCCTGGACTGAACCTGACATTTGTTATTTTGCTATTGTTTTCTTTGTGTTATGTAGGTGCCGAAGGTATTAATCTCCAGTGAAATTGGAGTTGGTTTGTTGTGTTTCCTGTACAAGGATAGAGGTTTCACTTGTTTATGCATGTTTACGTGACTCTTTATTGGACTGAGTTTTCCTCAGTCCAAGAGGGGGTGTTAATTATATGGGAAAATTATTATAATTTGGTTTATTTTGGCATGGGAAAGAACTGATACAAATATATCTAAAAGATAAACAAACGAAAACATAAAGTGACGAATTGACAAATGTTATGGCCAACTAAGATTTCGGTTTCAGATAGGTAAATTAATTTATAATACTCTGTTTTTGACGTTTGCTGTGATTCTGAAGTGCACACAGAATCTGTGGTAAATGTGGGAAACAGAAGCTAAAAGAGAGTTTTTCTCTGTAGATTAATGAAACCTGAATTTTCCAGATAAAATTGACCCTAGTATTCCAACAGATAAATTAAGTTAAATAGGTCTTTGAGTCCAGCCATAATTTGCAAGATTAGCTGGCATGGTCGTTCTCACGGTGAGCGGCCCTGATGAGAATTTTTTTTTTGTAATTTTTGTCTGTTCTTGTGTTTCTGTTACAGATCTCTGTTGGTTCCTTGTCTCTGTGGGTGCTTGTGAGTGGTCGTCATTATGAGAGTTTTTGACCCAAATCAATAAAGTTGTATTTTTAAAGCGCCTTACAACAATCAAAGTTGACCAAAACATGATGATGTAGGAAAAAGTAAACAATAAAAAACCACCCGTAGTGGTGAGTGTATGTTTTTATAGCGGACGCCGAGGAAGCATGAACTGAGACAACGACCTGACAGAGTAAAGGCAACCAGTTAAAGGACATGCATCTGTCACTGTGATTTCATAGGACAAATATTCAATCTGATTTGTGATCTCTTTTGTAGAGATCAAAACGGGGAATGTGGAATTATTTCTATACATATTTGTCATATTAGGTTTTAGTGATTATATATATATAACTGTGTTGATCTGTAAACTGTGCTTTGAGATACATTTGAATCTGGCGGACATTTTAGTTTCTGCTTGTATGTATGGTTGATCCACTGGGGGGCAGTGTGTTCAAATGAGGAGTCAGATTGCGCAGAAGAAGAAGTGACGATCCAAGAGAGCTGATTGGTTGGGGGGAAGACACACCTACTATATATGGTCCTGCTTGAGAAGCGTTCCGCCCTTCTCCTCGCTTCTCCCCCTGGGGTCTGCCCAGTCGACATGGAGTCAGCTCAACAGATGTACCTTTAGTTTGTAATAGGAAATAAAGTAATGATTTTGGATTATAATATACCGAGTCTCCATCCTTTCATCCAGCACTAAAGAATACGCTATTTTCAACAAGAGGAATGGTCCAAGATGAATTCCTGATTGTTGTGAGCGTCTAATCTGCAACTACAGGAAAGCCGTTATTGCTACAAAAGAAGGGTCAGCCAGCTATTTAATACAAGGGTTCACTTACTTATTCCGTGCATGTTGTGAATGCCTTTCTGCAAAATATCTTCATAAACTTGTGAATTATTTTTTCTATTGATGATAGCACGTTGTCCAGGCCCTGAGGCAACAAAACATCTGGCTGACTCTTCTTTTGCAGCAATAACTGCTTTCCTGTAGTTGCAGATTAGACGCTCACAACGATCAGGATGAATCTTGGACCAATCCTCTTTACGAAACTGCTGCAGTTCAGCGAGATTCCTGGGTTCACTTACTTTTTCCTCCCTGTCCTGTGAATGTTTACATGTTACGGCCAATACAAATATGATAAAATGTAAATGTTTGGGTGGTATTAGTTTAAGCAGACACTGTTTATTCATGCTTATGATTTTGATGAAGATCAGACCACATTTTATGACCAATTTAGGCCGAAATGTGAGAAATTCTAAAGCGTTCACATACATTTTCATCCCCCTGTAATTAGTCTCTGAGAAAAGAGGTGAAAGATCCACAAGTCAAACAACTCAGTCCAGTCTTTGAAAACCTCGACTATACAGGAAAGCAACGACGCAGACCGTTGTGGTGAACTGATCTACAGTGTTGGTTGGGCTAAAATGAACTCCCTGATGTAGCCACATAACAACACAGTTAAGGAAACGGTTCTGTCAAATCCCAATTCACCTTTGCGAACTCCCCTTTCCACTGGGTCGACCTCCCCGAACCCTTTCGAAATAACCACGTACCTGACTAGTGGCGAAGCGCCTGTAATTTGCAGCGCCAATTTGCTCAAAGGGTGGACTGTCTCTCGTAGAAAATCCCATTTCACTCCGGCGATCGCCTCCGCTGTGTCAATTTTTAGGCCTCTCCGTGTCGTAATCCAAATCATTTCCGACATAATAACATCGCAAACACTTCTCGCCGCGCCGACTGTGCCTCCTACGGAATCACCGCGGCGAGATTTCGTTTGAGCCGCAAATTTGCTCAAATAACAGGGAAAACACAATTTGCACCAGAAAGATATCTCAATCTCTCTGGTCTCATCGCCATCACCGGGCGGGAATTTTCAGTTTTTGTGCGACGTTAAACCAATGGAGATTTCGAAATGCGGGGCTGAATTCACTTTTCTCACTTTGCTGCTGCGAGATTTCATTTCAAAACTTTCGAACCACAAACAGAGTTGTACAAATGCGATCTGCGCCAGAAAGATTGAAATCTCTTTAGAACAAACATCACATTTTGGTAGAATTTGGCAGGTATTGAATCCGCAGCCGTGGGCCGATACCGGTTACGTCCAATCCACATTATTTTAATCAGAGTCTGTGAAAGGCGCGGTTGATAAAAGCCTGTGTGCGAAGTAAACAACATTTGCTTTGGACAGATGGGGGGGGGGGGGGGGGAGAATTTTTATTTAATTTCGCTAAATGACTCAGTGTTGGGTCCGTGCTAAAAAACAGCAGGTACAGGCGGTGGCTAAATGGGAACAGCTTTCACTTCAGCCAGCAATTCTGTGTGTGTGTGTTTTATTTAAAGTTTGCCATTTTACAATTACAAAACATATTTATTCCCTTAGCTTCTCCCAGTGAACAACAATTTCTTAATTCATAACGCTCTCTTTTCTCTACAACTTACGTGGGCTTCTTCAGGTGGAGGTAATCCTTTCAAGGCTTTTAATTCTTTTAATTTGAGAGAATTTAATTTAAATGGTAAATCTCAACTTACAGTACATACAGTCTTCAGGAGCTAATTTAGGCTTTAGTGCTGCATTTGATTTGATGAAAAAACTATTTGCTGACATTTGCTCACATTAAAGTGATCTAAAAGTCTGAAAGTCTTAATTTTTTTTTACAAATTTTATAAAATGTGCAAAACCGACCACTTGGTTTTGCATTTTGATGCAAAGTAACTAATAATATACAGTACATATAATATTTAACTAATCAGTATCCTCCTGCGTTGACCAATGAGACGAGCTTTTCCTGTGGACCGGCCTGTCAGGTCCAATCAGGAGGGAGGGGGAGGAGCTTGATTGTTTACTTTTGACATTTCTGTTCCTGGTCTCCTCATTTTGCAAACTAATGGTGCGTTTCAGGCAACTGGTAACTGCTAAATCTCCCACCTCCCACTTGGAGAAATACCTAAGAGCCGCTCGAAGTGGTAATTATAACTGATAACTGGTAATTATAACTAACTCGGAAACCTCAAGACTGCTACGAGTTCGTATACGAGATGAAGACAGTAATGGCGGCCGCCAGTGGAGGCGCGCAGCTAATTTTAGCAAAACCACGGCATCAGTGACGTGAACGTTACTTTTGGTCACAGCTTTCAACATAACGTTATGTCGCATGTTTTTAATTATACCTGGTATGGAGAAACTTTAATAAAACATTAGCATCGTATGAGCTAGCTGTAGCATTAGCCATTTTGTTACATACGACTTCATTCGCCTGGAACGCTCTGAGGTCGTAAGTCGTCATTTCCAAGTGGGAAGTTTGCCTGGAGCGCACCATTAGAAGGAAAGGAATTTGATTGTTTACTTTAAAATCTCACTCTATCGTTCCTCACTTTGCAAACTTACAGACTTTCCCTTTAATGGAATACGTACTCTGTCAAAATGGTTTAATACTGTAAAATAACGCAACAATATCGTCATCACAATATACTAAATACTATAATACACTATACTAATGATGGTCCTGTAGCTGTGAAATCTCCCCTTCCTGTGGACCTCTAAAGACTTTTCCAAAGACATAGTGTGTATGTAGGGCTGGGCAATAAATCAAAATTTAATCGAAACAAGCAATCTCTGCTTTGGTCAATCTCAATAATGTACTAGCACTGTCATGATAATCAGTAATTTACTTATCGTTCAATAAATAACAGATAAACGATACATTTTTTGGCTTGATATTCATCACCTGTACATTTATTAGCATCCCCCCGCTATTTTTTCTTTGTAAGACTGAAGCAAATTGAGTTGCATTATATTTCATCTTTATTGCAGCTTGTGTGGTATCTTAGGATATGATGATGCACTTTTACTGTCGTTTAGTGTCGTTCGAGTCAATAATATCGTTTATCGCGATACTTTCCCGCCTCAATATATCGACCTTCAAATTTGTTATCGTGACAGGCCTACACCTTGGGTCTTTTACAGAAACACCACCTACAGTTTTGGAGTTTGAATGAGTCAATGGCCGATATGTTTTTGTGTGTTAAATGACACAGGAGGGAAAAAAAGCATTTGTTTCTGTTTGAGCTTAGGTTTGGATAAAAGGTGTGTCTGAGTTCATATGTCAAATCGATCAACATGAGAAATAAAGTTGTGATTTTTTTTTTTTGCCATATTGTCCACCGGCCCTAGTGTGTTAAATGTTAGTGCTCTCTCTAATGTTGATACAGCAAAAATGAACACAACTTTGATTACATTCTCACACGAAAATTAAAAAATATGATCTATGTATTCATGTTTCCTTTCAATACGAGATGCCAACAAACCTTCTAGGACCCTTTGCGGTGATGGGTTCAGGGTTGGAATCCACAAAATCGAACCTTGATTGATCGATTCCTAAGACCTTTTCCCCTTCATGCTCCATCAGCCTCCTCCGCACGTCACCCTTTATTCAAACTGACTGAGCCCTCGCCTTCACCGCTGGCTGCCTGCTCCCCCTGGGACCCCGACATTTTCTAAAGCGCTAACGAAGGTGAGCGGAAACAAACGCGGGGTTCAGGGGCGATTATTGTGCGTCGAGAAAAAACTGGCCACGTTTCGTAGCGTGGTGAGTAATTGTTGCTGCACTGGCTGATGCTGGAGGTTTGTTTGCACTCAAGGCAACACAAAAAAAAAAAAAAAATGATCAAAGAAAGCTCATAAAGGGAGGAAGCGTTTGGTGTCGCTTTAGCTCAAGCCAGTAAGGAGCCTCCAGCGCACGCTTTGTTTTCAAGGAGTAGAGTAAGCTCACTGCGTGTGTTTTTTAATAGTGTTTCAGTCTATTCCTCCTGGCAATCACATGTCAAACGTTCACGGATGATGTTCTTCTGTCAACATATGTTTTGTTTTGTTGTGAAATGTAATTGGTGAATGTTTTTTTTTTTTTTTGTTTTTTTTTGCTTATACGGCGCATTTCCAGAATTCCCGAGCTCCGGGGGTATCCAACCTTCTTTTTTTTTTTTTTACCCAGGCGAGCTACGCACGCAACAAAAATGTGGGAGAGCTACTCGTGCTTCAAAGACACGTGTGTGAAATGTGTCTTAGGAGGAGTTCGCCCCGGAGAGGATTTGAGTTTTGTCCTTGCACGTCACTATGTTATTGACCCAAATGTTTGGCAGATTGTGTTCAGAACAAAAAGAAAATGCATCTAAAATGTGAGACGTCAAATTTGAAGTGGGATATATTGACGCAGGAAAGTGTCGCGATAAACTATTATTGTCTCTAAAGATGCGAGATACGGTCAACTCCAGAGCAGAAAAATAACAATAAACCTTTGTTCTAAAAGTGCATAATAATATCGTAAAATAAATAAATAATACAATTTAAAAAAATGGGGGCGACAGTGGCGCAGATGGTAGAGCGGGTCGTCTCATGATCGGAAGGTCTCCTGAACATTCTTGTTGTGTCCTTGGGCAAGACACTTCACTCTCCTTGCCTCCAGTGTCTGCGTACACTGGTGTATGAATGAGAGTGTGAATGGGTAAAGCCCCCGTTTGGAACCATGAGGCCGTCCTTCTGTGGGCCCACCACCTGCAGGAGGAGCCATAGGGGCTGGTGCAACGTGATTTGGGCAGCTCCAACAGCTGCCCCCACGACCCGGCAACGGACAAGTGGAAGAAAATGGATGGAATATCGTAAAATACCACAAAAGCGGCAATAAACATGAAATATAATGTAACCCGCTTTGCTTTCGTTAAAAATCAAGTTTTACAAATAATTGAAAAAAGACGATAAATACTGAGCCCAAAAATGTTATCTGTTATCTATTATAGTGTGTTTGCCCGTGACGTCACTTTTCCGAAGTCAGACATGATGGCGATACTCACCAGTGTACTCGCCGATCAAAACAAAAACATAGTTTATTATTGTCGTGTTCTTGGCTGTCACAATACATCAGACAGAGACACTACTTTGCAGTACTACCGTTTACCCAGAGTTGTGCAGAATAAGGGAGAGCAGACGGAACAATTATCTAAATAAAGGGGACGATAGATTGCAAGCCTCAATCAGAATTTGGACGGGAAAAATCTGGATAACATCTGAATTTGCGCAGCTCATTTTGTAGCCGGTGTGTGGATTTTACATTTAATGAACAGGGTTAAGCCTATGTGTAAAAAAAGTTGATTTAACATTTTCAATTAGCAAGGTTTATTCTGACCTCTAGTTGGAGGTGGGAAATATACCAAAACTAAATATTACACACATTTCTAAGAGTGTAATGTCAACTTCGTATAAAGAGCATGATATCAAATATTGACGAGAACATTTATTCACTTACGGGGAGGCAAGATTGCGAGATCGCCACTAAACAAACTTCATTTTCATATGGAACTTCATCCAATGAACTTAAATTTGTAACTAAAACGTTTTTTGTTTTTTTGCATTCAGTCTTTCGTTGTACAACTGGTCAACTGAGTTTTTGTCCAAAATTGATCATCCGTCTCGTTAATTGGCATGAGCGATGTCTCCAACATGGCGGCACATCCGGGTCTGAACCAGAGGTCTGAGGCTGCTTCTCCGCCTTAAAGGAACAGGCCACCGTTTTCCCACACTGAGATATGTTCTCACCCGAGCTTAGACGAGTTGATACGCACCTGTCTGGTCTTTGTGCCCGTGGAAGAGTTTGTTTGCTTCTAACTTCACCCCGATTGGAGCCATAGGAATATGCTGATAATATGCTATAATGCTATAATTATGTAAAAAACACTGTATAAATGTGACTATTTTACCATTTGCAATTCCCAAGAGCAGATGGAAAGGTGTGCGTCTGGTTGAGTTGCTTTCACGATTGTGCAGCCCCAGTAACTGTCTGTTATATGCAAATCTCTGCACATATTAGAGAGACAACTTGACATTGCTGCCCTAAAAGAAAATGGCCCCCAGCGGTGCGACTGACTGTAGCACTGCTGCTCTGGAGGAGACGGTCCAGGGACACGCGCAGGTGGAATGAGCTCGTAGGGGCGATGATGGAGGGCAGTCCGAGGAGGAAGCGGCGTCCGGGGAAATGAACGGCGTCCCGAATGACAAAGCCCTGAATTGTGGAAGCGTCTAAACCTGCTCCGACCTCCCCTTGAACCCGCTGTTCCACCTTGAGGCTCCTCCGCTCACTGCGCCCGGCGCCTTTTCCAGCCCTAATAAGCCCAGCCGTAATGATCCATCAATGAATCCTGACAGCGGCCCTCTCGCAAGAGCCTGTATTGTGCACTCAACAGGCTTTGAGCCAAATGATCAATTATTACGATCTTAGGTAATGCGATGTTCTTTCCTTTTTCAATTGTAGCTTAATGTTCTTGTGCTGTTTGACACAATTTGATGGAAAAACTCGATTTTTACTTGGCTTAATGTACCAAAGTGATGTTCATCTGTGTTTTTAAAGTGCATATGGCACATTAGACACAGGTTTTCCCAAAACATAGTTAAAACTGGGGTACCTGACTTTTTGTTGTTATAAAATGTAATTTTTCCAGCAGAGAGTATGTTGTAAACACAGCAAAAAAACAGACGCTGTTGCCCCTGCTTCATGTTGTCACAGCTCAAAGCTGTGCACGGGCGTGAAACATGCATATAATTGATTTGCTTGAACAATTCGGATGTGCATGAGGGATTGCATTTCGTTTTTTTATATCTAAGATTTTGCTATATATTTTAACCCAGCTTTCTTTAGTTTGACCATTTTTGTCATGTTTACAGTTTCACTTCCTTATCGGACACGGGAAGTGACATAGATACAGGCGAACAATTTTAAACTGTTGCCGTGCCGACCACGTTATGTCAATGGGAAATGAGTGAGTCAAACTGCTGTGAAACTTTACCTTTATCTCTGCCACTTCTTGTTAGTAGCTTAAAATAAATAAATAAATACGCTTTTTCGACCAACATTTCTTCATTCATTTGCTGCTTCACGGAAATAAGCAGCAAATTACTTACAACAAGTCATATTTACAAAAGCATTACAACCTGTCATAATCACTTTAAGTCCAAAAACGTCACTAGATTTCAATCTTATCCTTTCAGCGCTCGCCTCTTGTGTCGAGAGGTTTGAATACCGGATTCCCATATACAGCGTACATAATTTACGTCTCAATAAAGAGAATAAAAGGAAGTCCCTGGGTGCGTTTTAGCTGGGCTTCATGTGCAGATCTCGACTTGCCCAGTGTTTAACTTGCTTACACACACTTGTTTTTGTGCCTCTGGTTAATAATACCGCACGCACTTAATGATACCGCGCGGTTTTGCCAAACACAACGGGTTTCAAAAAACAGCGCGAGAGAAGAGAAAAAGGGTCTTGTTGTCTGTGTTTATTTAACATTTTGTGTGATATCACTTTTTCAGTGGCTGCAATAGCGTTTCATTGTGCTCTGACAGTTGGAAGCGGAAACTCTCATTGTTGCCAGGAAAGGGTTCCCCCGAGTGTTTACAAGCAGAGTCATTTGTAAATAGTTTTGATTTATTTCTAATGCAAATTGCAGAAAAATGCCACGGGCGTTCAGACATATATCAGAACAGTGTGTCCCAGTAGGGCTTCCATAAGATGAGACAAGATGAGCCTTTATTGATCTCCCAATGGAGGAATTCACTTATTACATCAGCTCTCAAGAAACACTCAGAGGGGAGCAAATATTCCTGTACAAATGTGCAATCCAGAAAGAAGAGGATAATGTGCAAACTTATATGCAATGAATAGAACTTTAAAGGGACAAAACATATAAATATCAGAATGTTAACAGTGCAGAGTTACATAGTGCAGGGGATTGATAAAGTGATACTGTTATTGCACGTGGTTTCGGATATATCTGACTAGTACGGTAAAAAAAATACCATATTACACAACAATACATGAAAGTAGAACCCAATATGTGTACTCATTTACTCATTTAGCATAACTTCCTGTCAGGAGGGTTCATTCATCACCCGTCACATTTGCTTATGGAGAGGTGGCTGACTTTCTGTGCCTGTAGTGTAACATCGTAGGATACGTTTTCATACATTTCAGGCTGTGATGGTTTCCTGAAAACAAGCCATCTGATCCATTTTAAATGGTTATTGTTCAGCTAATGTTAAAAATGCATGTATTTGCTGGTGCTAATGATATTTAAGCGCCTGTCACAATTGGCGCATTGACCGCAGCGATTTTGTCCCCCATTCGTTCTGCGCCGAAATTGCCATCGGCCGCAAAGATCGCAAAGTAGCCTTTTCAGAAATCGCAGTCACAATTGAGTACGGGCTGTGACTGCGCAAGGAAGAAAGCGAATGGTGAGAGGCTGGTGAGTGTTTCATGGGCCACAGACATTGATTGCGGACAGTGGTGTGGACTAGAGTGCTGGAACCGGCTCGGACAAATATTTAGAACTTATTTTCAGGCTCGGGTCGGACTCGGACACATCAGCGCGTTACAACAAAAACACTTCCCGATCCGCGCTCTAGACCAAACGGGGGGAGAGGAAACAGTGTCTAGCCTCTATATACCTACAGCAGGAATCGCACGAGATTGATCCCGGCGCTCACCAGTCTCCCACCAGTCTCTCACTAGTCTCTCACCAGTCTCTCACCAGTCTCTCACCAGTCTCTCACCAGTCTCTCACCCTCTGTGCGACTGAGACGATTTATCTTTCACCATTCTCGCGACTGTAGCGGCTGCGGCTATATTCAGTCGCGATCGACCTCCACTGAATTTTGTGCGTGCATGACATTCAGCTGCGACTGATGATCCAACTGCGATTTCACCTTTTCAGGCGATCAATGGCGGTCGCCCGTGCGCCAAAAGAGAGTGTTCGCACGACCTTCATATTTTGAGGCCGCAGACGATCGCACTGGGGCCCGTGCGCCCGTGTGACTGGCCCTTTATTTGTAATGCGTGTTTCAATGTTGTGCACCTGCCCAGGGACTGCAGCTAAATCTGGTGCTAAGTAACTGTTTACCTTCATAAATCCTTTTCCCTTTGGGGGTAATACAAGTGTTGATGGGATGACTGGGGGGTCTTTCATCACCCCCTGGTGTCTCTGGCCGGAAAACCACAATTGCATCTTTGCTGTCTACTGTTCGGAGGCCCCAATACACACTAATGGAATCACGAAGAATAAGCTAACAGGCTAACGGGGAAAGCTAACTGCGGGCTAGCGCCACTTAAACAGTATTTACAGCCAAGCTTGAGTGAAAAAAATGATCTCCATTGTGTAATTGGATGTACAATATCCCTCTCTCCCTTTGTCTTTTCTGTCAGCGTAGTATTTACTCTCATGGAGAATTATTGAGTAAAAAAAACGCAACATGCTACGACGCCTGCAGTTGCACTTATGGCTTCTAGAGGCACGAGCTACTTAGTACTGCTTTAATGTTTAAATTCATATTTTGTACATTGTCCCTGTCAAATAAACAAATAATCTAAACTAAAACTAGTCTCTGCACATAGTCACACATGCAGGATAGTGCTGTCTAATCTTCACAATGACACTATTACCTATAGTTTTAACAAGGGGTTGTAAGGTGTTCGGAAATAATGTCAGAACATGTTCAAATGAAAAGGAAATGTAATTCATGACTGGACAATCTGAGGTTTAATTAACAGTTCTATGAAACACATGTGCTCTCTCACAAAAGAGTTCCATTAAGTCTTCTTTGACCCGCTGTAAACCTCTGCTAAATTCATTTGATACAGTTGTCACAGCTACATGGCTCAAAACAAGACGAATGGAGAAGAATTTGACATAAAATCTTTGGTCACTGATTATGCTCATACACTCTCCTTTTTCAGTCATAAAGAGAGTGGATTTGCTTGAATCTATATGCAACCTATTTAGAGCCATCAGCTTCAGTTTCAATCGATGTGAATACCTTTCAAAGATTATACATGCGCCTCTGTGTCATTGCAAGAACATGAAGCTGACGAAACGGAAGAGAATGCGTCAAAGCTGGCCCTTACATTACATTAGATGAAGCCGTCAGAATAATCTCGCCGTCCACGCGACAGGCAATATAACGACGCTCTCTCCCATCTCCATCAATTACCCGTGTGACCACAAATCACACGGACAGTGGTTTGCGAATCTCTCACTCGCGCCTGGTGAAAGACAATTTGGGGTCTAATTGTGTGCGTCAGTCGCAAGGGGATAAAAGGCGGGGAAGAAATCACGGAAAGAAAATCGACGCTTTAACTAAAAAAAAAAAAAAAAACACCCGCTGAATTATTAATGAAGGCCGTGTAATGGGATCGCAGGTGTCGGATGTATTTTTTTCGTGACCAAGCGGTTACAACTGGAAGACGGGGTGAAATAATGGCAGTGTGCCGACGTGTCCACGGGCAGAGGAGGTGAATGGGGAAATTTGCGGCTCAGGCTAATGTCAGTGTGGTGTGTTTCGAGTGCGTTTTTTCTGTGGTGGCTCGTGTTACAATGAGAGCTTCTGGCTAATGCGGCTAATGGGGAAGTGTAGGCGTCCTCTGTCTGGAGCAGATGCAAAAAGACACAACTGAAAATGTATTAACAAAGCGTGTATTTATCCACCGGCGCTCCCATTTCAGGGGTGTCAAAACTTTTTTCCATCGAGAGCCACATATTGAAAGCGTTCATAGTGTGCAGGGCGGATCGGTGGTTAATGCAGGAAAAAGGGTTTAACTGGATGCATTTAGCGGAGGTTTCAATTAGTCAATTGTCTCAATAACATGTTGGTCAGGCTCGCCATTGTGGGCGAGCCTGACCAACATGTTATTGAGGGTAGAGGAACCCGGAGCACCTGGAGGAAACCTGGCTGGCTGTCTTGAGTGCGCTTCTGAAACGGTGCACCGCCTCCTGGTTGTGTCCCTGTTTCAGAGCGTGGTGTCCTGCACTGGTCAGCTCCTCCTCCTTCCTCTTACTCCTGCGCAGCTCCCTGGACCTTTAATTTGGCTCGAACAATAATGGGGACTCTTTCTCGCATTTGATTTTTTCAGACAATAATCATGTAGAATCGTGAAACCTGCAGTAAAAAGTACCATCTTTGGGAAATTCATTTCACCTTATTCCGGAGGTGCCCGCCCCTTCACTCGTATTAGTTTACATAGGACTGGAGAAGTCATATGTAAAGAATCTATTCTGATTCTGATTCTGAAGAAAAAGTCAATTTAGGCACAAAGACGTTTTTAGGGCGCGCAAAGAAACAGTGCAGTGTTGGTTAGGGCAGGGCCATACGGCCTAAAATCTATATCCCTATATAAAAAAGAAATATAACGATATATTTGACGATATAATTGACAACAGACAAAACCCATGAGACCAAACTAATTTCTAGCTCTCACAATCCCTCCTGCATGTTTGAATTGTTCAAGCAAATTGTTTATATGCACGTTTCAAGCCCGTGTACAGCTTTGAGCAGTGGCAAAGTGAAGAAGGGGGTGCCACCCTTCTATCTTCTATTGCTCAATAGACAAAATAGGTGAAGACTATGCAACAAAGTCTGTTTTTTGTTGTGTTTACAACACACTCTGTGGCGGTAAAAACACATTTATTTTACAACAAAAAGTCAGGTACCTCAGATTTAAAAATACCAGCCCATAAGATAAATTCCAAGATATTTTATATATATATATATATATATATATATATATATATATATTTTTTAGCGCCATGCTAATTTCCTCGCAAATACAGTATGATCTACTCAAGCAATTTACAGCCTTATTTCATTTTCATTTTTCAGCACCTGCCCCTGTGTCCCACACAGAGTGGAGCTCGGCGTAACATTAGCTGCAATCTCCTTGTTGTGACTTTAGTCTAAATCAGCTGGAGTGCTCATGCAAATTATATCGTCTCCACAACAATATCAAACATTACAACGATATACAAAAATGATACCGGTAAAACGATAAGCGATACGATATGGCCCTCCCCTAGTGTTGGTGCAAAAGAACATTGGATATTTTACACAAATCAATCTACTGTGCATCAAATGTTAGCGGCGGACCTTTTCCCTCGTTCTCCGCAGTTGGCCCCGAGGCCGTACGTTGGGCACCACTGGTTTAGAGCGTAGTAGGGCAGTGGTAAAATGTGTTTCAGGACCATTTTCAGTAGGTTCCTGACCTTTTGTGAAGAAGTCGATCAGTTGTTGTTTCATGGTTTAAAGGCAGGAGACAAACTGGGTCAAAATGTCAATATAACTAAATATGCAAATAAATGTATTGTTTAAAAGTCATTTATTGAACGATGAGTCGATAATAGTAATTACAAAACAACCCAGTCCAGTTGAGGATTTTGAAAACCTATGCTACAACGGAACAATGCGAAAACAAACTATTTCTATTCATGTGCCGTGTTCGTGATCGAAATATCAGGCTTTTTACGAAACATGTACGCCCCCCCCCCCCCGCACACTCTCGCATATAAATCACCGCATTAGACGGATCAGATTGTTCACGGAGATGGGAAAATTTGGAGTTGTTTACCGACACATCCGCCGGCGCATGTTTGCTTTTTGGTCGGTCGGACGAGGCAGCCGTCATCTTTGCCTGGCTGGACAGCGGGCAGAAATCAGGAATGTGAATGAGGAGAGCGAGAGAGAGCGGGAGAGCTCAGGTGAGGGCTGAAAGCTGTCTTTGTGTCAACCCAGGCCTACGTGAATACTCTCCTTTTTATTTAGACTGAAGCTTGGGCACACTGTACCGCTTCAGTTTATGTTTGGTCGAAATATGAAAGTCCAAAACCGTTGGAGGAAAGTCCGTAGATTTCTAACTGCGATTTCAAAGTGTTTCCTGTGACTCTCCAGCCGAGCTAAACACCGACACCTATTTGCTCCTTCACTGCTCGCGTCTCAACTCGATCAAGGGAACTGGAGCTGAGAGCAACCTTTTATTCTCTGTGCCATGGAGAGATGCCATTTCGACTCTGCGCTAATGAGTAGGGCTGCTCAGTGCGTCGCCAAATTATTCTCCGTCTCACACATTTTCACCAACACAGCCTAAAAGGAAGAACGCGTGGTAACTTCGGTTTTAGTCAAGAGTTGACAGATTGCCTGTTACGACCCGGCTCCGCAAGGTTGAAAGGGAAGTAACAAAACCAACATGTAAAATGGTAAAACTAAAGTTATAATTTTTTTGAGAAGGAATGCAAATATGAATTGAACAAAGGTTGCAAAAAGGTTCAAAACAAAGCTCGAATAGAATAAAACACAAAACCCAACTAATAACTAAACAAAGTACAAAGAGCAAAACCAGATCGAACTAAGTCACACGGACTACAAGTGTCTCCTACAACATTCCCTATAGGAACACATACAAACAAAGAGACACAGAGCAAAGTGGCCTGCTGTTAACGTCAAATCCCAGCAGCCTACCACACCAAACGCTTCATTTTTATGAACCAATGGCTTGATGGAGTTGGAATTTTCTGCAGCCACAAATTGCCCATAAAAAGTCATTTTCATCATCGTCCCAAACAGCCATTGGCTCAGCCTCGATCACGGGGTATCCATTTATCCGCTGCTCCTTCTCCTCCTCGACCTATACTTACCAGGAGCAATGCGTACTTTCTTGACATTTCCCCTAAGTAAAGCTGGTTAGAACTTTGTAGATGACATGATAGTGCCACCACGGTGTATGTGCGCTGCCTAAAGTCTCTGAAGCGTTTGACCAAAGGTGTGCGATGGTGGAAGTCATTTTAACCAGCGGGAGGGGAGGGGGCCATCTTACATCACCAGAGTGCTTATTTCTCTCATAGGGCACTTTTGAATCCCCGTAATGCTTTGCGGCAAAAGCCGCTGGAACAAACTGTGTTGAAATGGTTTTGTAAAATGTCACAATAATAGTGTTATTGCCATGGTCAAATGAATATTTACATTCATTTTCTCATTTTGTGCTGCCCTACTATGTGTAAGGTTATTAATAATGCTAACCAAAAGTGTTATTTTCTCATCAGTAAAGGATAGGCTGTATGCACACGAGTGACACGTGATTGCCAAGTGCGATCTCCGGAGGTTACGGTCCTTCTCTCGCTATTTTCCCAATAAGGATTAGCAACGTTTTGCACAAATCAACAAACAGTTCAAGAAAACATCACCAACAGTTACATGCTGATGGGAAGTCACTGGCTACGCGTTAAAAACATTAAGCTGGATGTAAATACTTTATTTTATTTTTTTATCTCTGAGCTCACGGCTAGTATCAAAAAACAACAACTATTTGTGTTTTTGGACAAGACACCGCAACTAACTCACAGGGAAATGATGGAACCGTAGCAACGCCTCCACTCGGACGCTTGTGTGCATGTAGTCGATTAATTTGTGTTAATGGGTAAGAAAAGTGCTTCACTAAAATTACTCCACGGGAGTAGGGAAAAAAGTGATCATTTGTATTACTGTGTTACTTTGCAATTTCTTGATATAACCGTCTTAGGTCACAAACTACACTATGTTAAGAATTATTATGCAAATTTTATTTCAGTGCCAGCAGCTTCAAATATCTGTTTGCTGCTTTGTAGCAGCTGTTCTCTTAATCCGATGTATTTGTCTGGCAGAAACTGTCCTCATTGTGCCTTTATCTGCACAAACCCTTGTATGCTCTGAATCATCGACAAATCTCTTAACAGTACGATGGTTACGATGTCAGTGATTTAAAGAGCCCTGAGACACAATACCATCCATGAGTTCCATTGAAAATATTTTTTTTTGTACCTTTATGCCACTGAAATACAATTTGCATAATAATTCTTAACATAGTGTATAAAATCGTCCCTTTATAAATATTTGCGCACATAATTGTCTTGTTGAGGAAAAGACACGTTAGGACTGCATGTGGGATTATGTTCAGTTGCATCATGTTGTCTGGAAGCAAAACATCAAGAAATATTAGTTGGGAAAACGCATATTTGTTGAACACTACAGTCCATTATGCGACGGCTGCGTCCAGTGAATACATCTGTTCAGAAAGTAACCGTCATAACTGTCAGAGTCTATCCCAAAAGAAACTGCCTAACAGAGTGTGGCTTTTTTGGATCATTACGAACTCTGTACTCATCTGTGTTCCTGTTTGTTTACCCCTCCCAGGTGTGGCCCCTGCAGTCGGCACCATGAGGCAGCAGCGGGACGAGCGCTGCCCCGAAAACGCCCAGAGATCTCCCCTCAGTATCGCCCACCAAGACGCGGGACAGGCGGAGAGATGTCCTTCGGAGCAAGAAGAAGCCGCGAGAATCTTTTGAAAGCGGGGAGCCCATGGAGAAGAATTGGGGGGGGAGTGACGTTTTAGGAGCTCGGATTCTGCAAAGGGGGCTGTCCTTTCTTGAGACATCCTTTATAAATCAGCGAGACATGCAAGCAAGTGTGCTCCAGAGCAGCTTCCAAAAGCCTCTTGGGCGAATCTGAAGCAGAGAGTCAAGCCAGAAGCCAGGAGGAGATTTAAATTTGGAATTTTAATTTATTAGACTCTCCTGCTTTTCATTATTTATTCCATTGCAAGCTGTGTGACAGGCAAAAAGATGTTCTCCGAAGCACCGACTAAAAGCCTTTAGGAGCGTTTGAAAGGGGTGAGTCGACACAGAAGACGGAAAGGAGATTTCAAAGTTGGACTCTTGGCTTTTTGGACTGCGAACACGCTGAAGCAGTGATGTCCTGGCCGGCATATCGCGCCCACATCGGAAGCTCCTATCTCCAGCCCGAGTGAGGCCTTTTGGCGTTACCGGGACAGGCCCATAAATGCAGGCGCGTAAGAAGTATGTCCTACTGGGCTTGTGCGCGTGCTGCTGGGTGCTCCTCTTTTACTGGGGCGGCGGGGTCCAGCTGAGGGTGCTAAGGCTCCTGACCCGGCACAGGGCGGACGTGGTGCGCCCGTGGCCCAACTGGACGGACCGCGCCTTCCTGCCGAGATATGCCCACCTGGAGGAGCTGCAGACCAATCCCGGGACGTCGGAGTCTCCGAGGCAACGGCGGCAAGCGTGGTCGGCGATCTACAAGGACAGCCGCTGCCGCATGGAGACCTGCTTCGACTTCACGCGGTGCCGGAGGCGAGGGCGCGAGGGGTTCCGCGTGTACATCTACCCCTCCGAGAAGAACGAGCGCGTCTCGGAAAGCTACAGGAAGATCTTGGCGTCGATCGCGGAGTCCAGGTACTACACGACGGATCCGCGCGAGGCTTGTCTGTTCGTGCTCGGGATAGACACGCTGGACAGGGACCAGCTCTCGGGACAGTTCGTGGCAAACATGGACGACCGTATCCGCGGCTACCCGCTATGGAACGACGGGCGCAACCATTTGATATTTAACTTATACTCCGGGACGTGGCCCAACTACACAGAAGACCTCGGGTTCAATATCGGACAAGCCATGTTAGCCAAAGCAAGCCTCAACACGGAACACTTTAGGCCCGGGTTTGACATATCCATCCCGCTGTTCTCCAAGGATCACCCCCAGAAAGGCGGGGAGAGGGGCTGGCTGGTGCGAAACACCGTCCCGCCGAGAAGAAAATACCTGTTGATGTTCAAGGGGAAAAGGTACTTGACCGGGATCGGGTCGGACACGAGAAACGCGCTGCATCACATCCACAACGGGAAGGACATCGTGTCGCTGACCACCTGCCGGCACGGGAAAGACTGGGAGAAGCACAAAGACGCTCGCTGTGACCACGACAATCTGGAGTACGAGAGGTAAGACGCATGATGTGTTTTTCCTGGAAGCGAGCTTGTGACCGTGTAAAATGTGAGCTGCTTTTGTCGTTGGCACAAACTGAGACTGAAGTGAATAGGGTGTGCCTTCAGTAAGTTGAGCTGGAAGACATTTTGGATGTCGTCCATCATGAGAGCTGCGTTTCATCTTGTTTACATGTTGATTTTGTAGAGTAGAAAATGAAGCTTTCTTTGCAGATAATGATTTGCTGGTGTTTGAAATCGCACCTTCAACTTATCTTAAGTTCTCTCGTCATTGTTTTGTTACTTTTACTGAAACTCCATATCTGATAGTAAAACGATTTGGCTTTATATTAGCCCATTTGTAAAGCATTCATTTAGCTTTCTCCTTCAAGTTCTCTTAAAGGCAACTTATCAATGCAAAAATCTACTTTTTTGAGCTTTTAATCGTGTTGCAATGTTCCCTCGTCTAAAACACCATAGATTTGTTAGCATTCCGTGGGGGAAAATGGTGGCTCGCTTATTGTTTTGAGCGTGTTCCATCCAAAATTTGAGATGCAAACCCGCATAGCCCCTGGATGATAAAGTCTCCTTTTCATGAACATTATTTTCAATGTTGAAGTGCTTAAAAGCAGGTTTATAGACTTATGAATTATGATGATATAAGTCAGCCATTGTAAATAATCATTTGCTCACATTTTGAAACTTGGCTTAGCATTTTTAACGATCTTTTGTGCTGTTTTTCTTTTTTTTTTTTTTATTGCATAATGTTGCTTTGTTGCCTCAGTGTTTCAATATTTTATCCAGCAGCACCTTCAAAATGTGACTTTAACACATTTGCTGTGGCGGGCTTTCCTCTTTGCCCGACGCGCTGTTGTTTTATTGACCAATTTGCTGTGGTCTTGTCATTTGGCGCCCGTTTGAACTTTACGTGCCGCTTTATTGCCCTGTTTTTGGATGTCACACGCTTTTTTGTACGAGCGTTTTCAGCGGCGCAGTATCCCCGTGGTTATTTCTGTCTCCCCTTTTTATGAGCTCACGATTTCTACTGTTTGGCTTTATGAAGTCTGGCAGCCGCTGATGACATGAAAGAACAAAGACACTCTCGAGTCTCTGGAAATGTAGATGTAGGTCAACTTTAGAGGGTGATCATTTGTAGTTTTAATGTGGGAAAAATGCAGTTAAATTGCGCCACTCAACCTGAATTAATGGGCCTTGATCTTTTTAAATGACAAAACTGAAGGAGCGGCGTTGCTGCTGTTTAGAAGAGTGAAGGTAATACGACAGATAGACAAATAGTAAAATGAACATGGACTGTGTAAACCTGGAGTAAATCAACAATCATTTAGACCTAAACCTAAACAAAACCAGAATCCGTCCTCCTCGTGCGATTATCAGGACTACCTCAGGCTAAAACATCACCAAATTGTGCCTAAAAGCAAAAGAAACTCTTGTCCATACAACCTACATCCCAGCGATTGTACCCACACGATTTCAGAACCAATGACTTAGAGACACAAAGACATGGATAATTAATTTAAATAGGCCGTAGAGATTATGCTGCACGGCGCTTAATAAGCCATGAAAAGGTCATTACTATGAATGGCTTAGTCTTGTTAGCCGCTGTAGAGTGTAAACATGATACTGTTGCTTTACAAGGGTTATATTAGTGCTAAATACGAAAGGCTTTTCTTCGTCCATGAAGAATATCTCTAATGCAATAAAAAGTGAATACATTAGTCTTAAGTAGACAATTGATTAAGTTCCTGTTCACGTCTCCTTCAGTCCTGGTCCCTTTTAGTCAAGGTTTTGCACAAATAATCCTTCAGTTTATTAATCAGAGTGGTCCCGTAAAGTGTGTAAATGTAAAATTGTTAGTTGTGGATTTCCTTACTAACTTGTCTAGTGCATTTTAGGGCTGGGCGATATGGACCAAAAGTCATATCCCGATATATTTAGGTTGAATAACGATATACGATATATATCCCGATATTTTTTCCACAAAGTGAGAGCTGTGAAATGAAATGTTAAGTCAAAGTCACTGCCAAATAGGAGTGTTTTAATATTGCAATTTTTATTGTATTTATTTTTCTTCTACCCCATTTGCTGTTAATAACTTTATGTTACATATAACTAAACTAAAGCCTAAACTAAGACAATGAAATATGACTTATTAAAGTATTACTTACTTTTTAGTCCTTAATAATCATGAGATATAATAAATAAATAGCCCAAATAATTTCTTGATATTTGCTCTTGATTTAACTGTGTTTTAGTCAGTGGTTTTGAGATAAGTTCTTATCTTTATCCAAAGCATTCCCAAACATAAGCTCCTAAACTGAGCCACAAACGACTCTTTAGTCTTTACAAGCAGCACAGGCTCACCGTCTCTGTCATCATCAGAGCTCAGCGAGGGACTGGAGTGATTAGCGCTGCGGCTAACGCAATGCTAACGGGGAAAAAGCGATAGTCCTTCGCGGTGGCAGCATTACAAACGCTGATATTTTCACAGTACATCCACAATCTACCGCAAACCTGAATTAGACTGAGAAGTAAACAAAAGCACATGGCGCAGCGCACACCGTATCTCGCCGCTACATTCACTTCTATCCAAACCATCTCCAAATGATTGAGCCACTGGTTTTTGTTTTACCAAACAAGGGGCTCTCCTCCGCACGCTTCACTACGGAGCCCGCCAGGGGACATGAAAGGAAAAAAAAAGGGGAGGAGAATTTTTTTTTCAATCAAAATCCCGTCTTATTATCTCGGGATCCCGGGATAATAAGTCGGGATCCCGAGATAATTAAGTCGAGATCCCGAGATAATTAAGTCGGGATCCCGTGAAAGTTAATAAAACATTTTTTTTAATGGCATTAATTACCTATGTTCATCATTTGTCTGTCAGTTCAACATGGAGGGCGCTAGTCGGAATGTACCGTTGCCTCAACGCCCCGGGACCATAATAGGTCCATGCCCGGGACATTGAGACCACTCGATCGGTACATTGAGACCAGGGTGCGGTACATTCAGACTAGGGGTGGAGCATTGGCGCAGTGGTCCCTGCGCATTGGAGCACCAGCAGGCTCTGCGTAGAGGCCAATGCAAGTCTCCCAGCACGGAGTGCGGCTTGTTTTGAGGAAAATACGAGTGTAGGTAGTAGTCCACCTTGCCGTGATCGCACTGAAGTGTCGTTTTTGTGAAAGCAATGTTACGATGATGAGTTATTGATCCGGAAAAGCCGAATCTGTGAATATCTTTCTAACTTTACCGAAGTATCATACTTCTGGTGTTTGCGTGCCATCTACAGTTTCAACCAGAATTCCGTGAAACTTTTTCGGGATCTCGACATAATTATCTCGGGATCTCGACTTAATTATCTCGGGATCCCGACTTATTATCCCGGGATCCCGAGATAATAAGTAGGGATTTTGATATAAAAAAAAATTCTCCTCCCCTTTTTTTTTTTCCTTTCATGTCCCCTGGCGGGCTCCGTACTTCACAGACATTGTTGCTTTCTTCATGTTTGTTGAAGAGTGCCGGCTGCCCCCCCTCTCCCCCCGCTCCGCTCCCCTCGACGAGGGGCGGGGCCGGGGCGCTGGGAGAAGTGCAGAGCTCCGCTCAGCGGGTTGCCTGAAGCAAGTATTACAGCGCAAATTTGGACTATATCGATATATACGATATGGTCTAATTCCATATCTCTTTTTAAAATATATCGATATATCTTAAATATCGATATATCGCCCAGCCCTAGTGCATTTCTAATATCCCAATTCGTCACAAGGACAAGTTTTCAGGTAATGCTATAGCTGCAACTTCCTAGCCTGGTGAGACCAGAATGATTCCCCTCTGTATTTTTTTATCCAGCGGGGGATCAGTCTGGTCACCCAGTCAACGCTCGCGCCTTCCGCAAAATTAATCCGTTCACGTCCAATCTGAATCGTTTATTTGCCGTGACGTGTTGTTAGCGAGCAACGTCACTCACGGGACGCGGAAGTCCCTCAATAACAATCTACGAACGATGCACGAAAGAGAGAAAGCGTGTCTCCAGTCGGCGGTAAATGACCAAAAAACACATGGACAGTCGGTGAGTTTCGTTATTCATAATCCTGCGCAAATATTAACGCAAAACCGCTAATAACACCACATCAACAGCAGACGCCCTTCGCTGATTGGTTTACTCCGCTTCCTGTTTGCTTGCGTATCTACCGCTGTGGGAAATGGATTCGACGCAACGGTGACCAGACTCACCGGCTGGTACAGCGGTGAGTCTGGATTTTTCCAGGCTAGCAACTTCCAGCTACAAGTTTGCAATTGTTAAATCACTCTGGCGCCTCCTGGATGTATCTAAGTGGGTCGGGTTCAGCAACACTGAACATCAATGCATTTCTTCTTTCCCTGATAGCACGGGCATTTTCCGAGATGACAATGCCAGGAGTCCAGATAAGCTTAGAAAAGCCAAGGCAAACTTTTATTTAAATCTGATTAAAGATGCAAAAGGAAATAGTAAACGTATTTGGAAAAGTATGGATAAATTACTTGGAAAGGAAAAAAAAACTAATTGTGACCATGAACAACTTAAAATAAATGGAATTACTCAAAATGACAATACAGAGGTGGCAACACATTTTAATGATTATTTGTTTTAATTCTGTGCGGGATCTGGCAAATACGTTCCCGAAAATTGTGTATATAACTGTAATTGCGGTGAGTCATCGCTAAAAAAAAATAATGTAGATGAAGGCACTGTTTTAAAAGAAATATCACACTTAAATAATAGTAAATCTAATGTTTGCCATTGATACTGTGTTTTTAAAAGAGCACAAATAAATGTTAACTCCAGTGCTAACTATAGTCATAAATCAGTCTATAAATGAGAGTATCTTCTCTACAGCTTTGAAAACAGCTATAGTAAAGCCCATACGCAAGTCAGGAGACAAGCTCCAGGTCTCTAACTATCGACCTATGAGCATCCTTCCCACCATCTCCAAAGTCTTCGAAAAAGTTGTTGCAGCGCAGCTCGTGGAACATCTTGATTACAACGCTGCATTACATCCTCTCCAGATTGGTTTCAGAAAACGATACTCAACGGAGACTGCATGCTGCTATTTAATAGAGGAAATAAAATCGAGTCTGGATAGTGGAGGAGTCGTAGGGGCGAGTCTTTCTAAAGCCTTCGATACAGTAAACCATGAACTACTGCTAGATAACATTCTTCCATTAGCACAAGTACAATTAATTGGATTCAATCTCATCTCAGTGCAACGCAGCTGTGTGTTTCAGTAAATAATGTATCATCTCCATTACGAGCATGCACTATAGGTGTGCCGCAGGGCTCTATATTAGGGCCCTTGCTATTTTTTATTTATATGAATGATTTTCCATCTGTATGTAATAATGCTAAAATGATCATGGACGCTGATGACACTGTGGTGTATATTCATGGTAAAACTGTTAAGGAAGTTCCCCGAAGGTTAACCGAGGAAATGAAAAACATGTCCATTTGGTTGAAAAACTCCCATTTAACATTGAATGTTGACAAAACGGTTTCTATGTTTTTCCCAAACCGCCGTAAGTTCTCACTATGTGAAACTGTACAAAAAAATCATAATTGAAGGTCAGGAAATTTTAAATGTTGACCAGATTAAATATTTAGGAGTAATTCTTGACCCAAATTTAAATTTCAAAAAACATATTAAAAAACTAACCAGTACGTTGAAATTTAACATAGCACATTTTAGATATATTAGGAACTCTCTGACTATAGATGCTTCTAATTTATATCTAAATGCAATGATAATTCCTCACTTTCACGTTATTGCATGACGAGTTGGTCGCAGGCGTGTAAAACAGCATTAAGTCCCCTGGAATCATTGTACAAAAGTTCTCTTAAGGTTCATGACAAGAAAGTCATATTCTTAAAAAAACATAGTATATTAAGTTTTGAAAACATAATCATATATATCTCTGTCTGTTGTTCAAGATAATTAATGGTACTGCAGCTCCTCCGTTAAAAAAGTGTATTTCACTGAGCTCAGAAATTTCATCTCGAGCCACTCGGTCGACTGCTCGAGGCGAGTGTTGGATTCCTCAGTGTCAAACAGCACTCGGCAGCTCAGCCTTCTCGAGTGTGGCCATCAGACAGTGGAATATGTTGCCCACAGAGCTGTACTGTAATCGGTGTGTATGCAAGAGTGTATTTGAAACTTAATGCTTAGGAATGAATGAAGTGTGTGTTTCATTTTAATGATGTTTGGGGGGGACATCAGTCTGCCCAGGGACTGCAGGTGGAGATTAGCACAAGTGCTATAACCTGGTACAATGTGTCTCTCCTTTCTGAGGTTAATGTATATTGTACACTGTCCCTGTTCAAATAAATAAATAAAATAAAAAAAATTAAAAAAAAGATCTCTCCACCATTGATACAAGATCTTGGTGAAAAATGAAGGAAACACTGGATCTTCTGTCATTGCAGAAGCTCATTGAAGCCGTCCCACTGCGAATGTGTGCTGTAATCAAAGTTAAAGCCGGTCCAGAATATTAGAGCGCGTGACCTTTTTTTTGTGGCGAGTTTTTGCCGGGGTTGTTGTCCAGATTTAATTTCATTACTGCAAAAAAAAGAAAAAGTAACTTTAACCTTTAAGACATGACTTGGCTTATATACTGTGTAGTCCCTGTTTCCATTGAAGAATTTAGTGATACATTATCCATTGTCTCTTGGTCTTTATGTCTTATATTTATTCCTTTAGCCGATATAGTTCAATAGGACTTTAAAAGCCAGGTATTTCAAAGGCGACACTAGGTGCAGAAACGTAATGTTTTACTTCTGAGAATAGCCTAGTCTTTTCATGTAAGTGTAAACATTGCGTTATATTGTCCATTTTCATCGGATTTCCGCGGCTCTTATGGAGGAACTCCATATTAAACCCGACGCGTTTGCCGGCCCGACCTGTGAATAGATTGAAAACCCGGCAGACACAATAAGGATCATGCATCATTCAGTCGTCGGCTCAGCCAGACTGCTCCTCTCATCAAAGCAGGTCTCATTGTGGAGATATAATAGAAAGCTTTGGAGAACACGCCCTTCATCCTGCCTGGTACATGTTGCTGCAGCCTCTTAGTAAACACCTTTTGCTGAAACTCACTCAGCGCTGCAAGAGCTGTGCAGACTGTGTGTTTAGGGCAAATCTGGGTGTCTTTGAACTGAACAAAAAAAAGATGCGCGGTACCTATCTTTTAGAGGAGGTCATTGTGCATGGAGGGATTTTGAAGTTTAAGATGCAAAGTGGCAGAGTGGGTAGCATTATCACTATCATTGTTCAAAGTATGCATTTGTCTGGTGATAGTATCATTCTAAATGCCCCTGTAGAATCTCCAAGTAAAAGATGCAACGTTGTGGTCCTTAACCTCGTGACTAAATAATACTTTGTCCAGGGTCTACCCACTAAAGGCCCATAGTTGTAGGCACAACCCATGACCCATGAACTTCCCGGTTGTAACTTAACATAATACATAATTTCTTTTATTTCAAGACTATTTACATTGTAGATTCTCACTGAAGATATTAATGTATGAATGAACGCATATGAAATTATGTGTTAGGTAGGTAAGATTCTCCTATTGGATAATTAAAGCATGATGTCCTTAAAGAATGGGGTCTGCTGATTACCTGAATATACTGCATAATCAGGTCATTCCATCAATATTTTTCTTCCCCGATTGGACGAGCATATTCCAACACGACGGTGCCATATTAACTCGGGTTCATTCTGTATATATGCTTATTTAAAATCAAGGATCCAAGTTTCACATGAGAGCCCAGTCTGTGGATGGACTCCCATGTTTATCGTCCATTAAAAGTTCCCATGAGACTTCCTTTTACAATATAACAAAGCCACAGCAGGTCAGACCATCACAATAGGTCTTGCAACTCGGGAGATGTTTACCAAGTTCCAACGTCGAACGCGAATAATGACAAAGAACATTTGACTCGTTGACACGTATCCGAACCATGACCACAGTTATGCACCCTTTTATTCCAACGGCTTTATTTCCCAATAGCCCTTTTATCACGACTGACGGCCGCATTATTTCCATTCGCCGGATTTGAGCCGATCAGGTCATGGGACGTTTGGGCACTTGTAGATTTGTTTGTTTTTTTGGCGTCGGAATGAGCCCTTTGTTGGATTTTGAAGCACGGGTGATTAATGCTGAGGCAAATATTGTATTTAAACATGACTGCAGACAAAGAAACGCCTCGCTACGTTTACTGTGGATAAACGCGGGAAATCAATGCGGGAAGACGGTTGGAGAGGCGGTGACGTGCAGTCCCAGAAGCACCCAGAAATGCTATGGAAAGTAAAAGTGCTCGCCTCATTTGGTCATATTGAATATTATACTCAAAACAACATAACGCTGAATCAGCAGACGTCGAAACACTCAAATGACTTTATTGTTACGGATGTGCCTGTCGCGATAACACGACTTGAAGTTCGATATATTGAGGCGGGAAAATATCGCGATAAACGATTATACCACTTGATGCCACTGAAACCAACCTAACAAATTTAAAGTTATACCTTGTTCTAAAAGTACATATTATTGACATATTCTTTTTTGTAACACGAGTTGCAATTAACAAGAATGAAACTATCACAAATATTGGATGGCACGGTAGCACAGCGGTTAGCGCTCGTGCTTCACAGCTAGAAGGTCCGGGTTCGATTCCCACTTGGACGGGGCCTTTCTGTGTAGAGTTTGCATGTTCTCCCCGTGTCTGCGTAGGTTTCCTCCGGGTACGCCGGTTTCCCCTACCACTAAAAACATGTACAATAGGCCCAGGGACTGCAGGTGGAAATTAGCACAAGTGCTAAAACCTGGTACAATGCATCTCTCCTTTCTGAGGCTAATGTAGAGCCTCAGAAAGGCTGTTCAAAAATTAAAAAATTAAAAATAATAGGATGAATAAAAAATAGATCTACTGACAATGATTACTGAGGCTAAAAATATATTTTGTTTTTCTGCGATTTATCGGACTACATGTCGGTTTACTAATTATCATGACAGGCCTAGTTATGGGAATGAAAAACGTGAGGACAGTATGAAACGCTTTAATTAACAGGAGAGACTTTTCACTTTAGGAATAGGGGTAGGACAGAGACAGGATATCGAGTCGTGAGTAAAACGGCTATGGAGCTATGGCTACACGAAGCCTCTTGAGTTTGGGGGATTATGAATTTTGTATTTATTTTTATGTATTCATTTATTTGATAGGGACACGTGTGAACTATAACATGTACCACACTACTGCATTTATAGCCAGGGCCAATGTGCAATGTCCGTCCCTAGAAGGGCTTTTCAAATGGACAAAGCGAGTCCCGGATTGGAATCAAGTCGGGGACTAGTTTGTTTGTTTTTTCACTCGTTTTCCTTTCACCTGATTACTCCGTGCCTCTGTGGAAGTGTGGAGGGAAGCTTAGAAGCACAAATCCAAATCTCCATGAATTATCCGCCGACTCCATTCATTTCCACCTTTAATGCCGTTGGCCGTTGCACGGATCAGAAACCGTGTCCTCGGAGGTGCCGGGGGTTTCTGACTCACCTTGTTTGTTTTGGGACGGGACCGCAAACGGACCAAACCGCCCCGCGCCTGAAATGAATGAGGGCATTTATTCCACACAGCGGCACCTGGGTGGGCACGCGGAGCAGGGGCGAGGTGTGCAGCAGGGGGGCGGGGGGGGGTTAGAGGGAAGGGAAAGAGAGTGGGGGGAGCACACGAGACATGGGAAATAATAATCTTTTGTTGATGTTTTGGGGATTTGCAAATTGTCCAGTAAAGACAGGCTGTGGAAGTGAGGGCATTTTAATCTAGTGCCTTGGGGTTTTCTTGTATTTTTTTTTTTTTTAATCTTTTGTTGCATTTTGAAAAGTCAAACACCTAAAACCAAATGCCAAAAATGCATTTCGGTGCCCAAACCTTGACTCCTGTTTTGGTCTTTCTTCTTTCCTCAAGAGCTTTACCGCGCTTGTCCCCCACCTGCTGATGTCATAATTATGTGCTTCTTTGTGTTTAAGTCCAGACAGCTTCAGTAGAGCCATAGTGATAATTGCAGCACTCAAATCGCCTCATTCATGAATCATTTCCACCTGATAGCCGGCAGCGCATTTGGCAGGAAGACGTTTTTTTAGCTTTACATAAACAGTTTCAGTTCCTTTTACCTATTTTCTTTATTATTTTAATATCTAAAACAAACAAAAATGCCAATGCTGAGGTGCCTTAAACGGGGTTCATTAACCTCTTAACCCCCACCTGAACCGAGCACATTTTCTCCAGTTTGGCTTTACCCAAATCTAAAAGCTTCTTGGAAAAAAAACCATCAAAATAGGGATGAGAACGCACAACAAAAAAATCTACAAAAACGTGACAAAAAAGCAACAAAAAGTAGGGGAAAGAAGTCACAAAAACACAGGAGAAATCTTAGATGGATAGTTTTGCAGGTCTTAGCTTTCAAATGAGGCGTTATTCTGGCCTATAGGCTGTAAACTCTCTAGTTGAGATGCTTTTAGATTTGGGTAAACCTGGATAAATGCTGGTGGGGGTTAAAAAGTCATTAAATTAAGGTCTTAAATGTCATTAAAAAGCATGACATTGGATTCAAACTGGCATTAGATCAACATTTTGAGATTTTTTCCCGTTTTCATTTCACCAGAATGATCGTCTATTCGCTGTTTTGGCTGAAATGGACTTCTGCCTGTATAAACCCTGCTCCAGGTACAACCAGGAACGTGCACGTTTGTTTAGCTTTTCCTCATTAGCCCTGGACCTGCCTCTCTGTCTTTACCCCCCGGCCCGAGAGGCTGGGAGGTTGTGGACGGTGCAGCTCGCTCTTTAAAAGGTGTCTCCGGGTTAATGAGCGCGTGCACCTGTCCCAAGTGAGATTAGCCTCAAAGCACCCGGACAGGACTGCTGTCCCGCCGGACGCAGCGAGGGAACGAGGGGAGGGGGGGAGGGTGTTAGCGTAAGGATCAATAAACAATCATGCCATCATTTAACCAGGCAGAGCGATTGAGAACACAACTTAGTCTGTGGAGAAATAAAATATTAAGTGGCGAGCGCAGAGGACAATGGGAATTACAGCGGGGTCATTGGGCGCAGATTGGTTCAGTCCTGCATCGATCAGACTCTGCTAAGCTGCTTTATGAGGCGGCCATAATATTTCCCCACTTGTTAGTGGAATTGATTCGGACATAGATTGCTTCACACTTTGCTCTATCGGACTCTGGCAGCTGGACTTCACATTAATCGCTGCCAAAGTATGAACTTTCCAAAAGCGCATGCGACCATGTTGTCGAATAAGATTTGTCTGGTATTGTTTTGAATAGTGTGGAGATTATAGTGCACATTTTTTTATTGCTTTAGATTAATATCTAAAAAAAAATATAAGTGAAAAAAGATGACGTTATATTTACCTCTTAAAGGTCCTATATCATGCAAAATCGACTTCTTGGAGCTTTTAGCCATGTTGTTATGCTATTTCCTTATCAAAAACACCCCCCGGTTTTTGGCTTCATTCAGGCAGTTCTCAGTAATCCTCCTGAATCCTGCCCCGCCCTCTCCTGGTAAACGATCGACTTGTTCCGTTGTGTCGTCACAGCGGAACGGAAGAGCTCGACGTCTGTAATGTAATGCCTCACGGCCTGATTGGAATTTGTAAAACAGCTTTTTCATTATTTCTGTCATAAGAAATAAAAAAATTAAATAAATAAAGGAAGTGCCTGACGCGTCCGCGCTGCCCCTGCAGAGAAAACATACGCACCCCCTGAGCGTCTGAACAGATGTCGTGTTTGCACCGAAAGTTGTGAAAAAGGAGCTCTTTCTAACCGACTCTGGACACCGGTTCTTTTTTCTTACCTCACGATAATGTCACGGAGAAAAGCGAGTTAGTCTACGAGAGGTGCACGACTTTATTCAACCTAAAGAAGAGGCCACTCGCCAGAAGTCACTGATGTTTGGTGAACCTTGGCCAGAATCAAAGTGGATTCACTTTTATAACCAACGCGAGTCCCACAATAAAAACACCCGATGGACCAGAGCGGTGAGTCAATAGTAACGCGTGTTAGCCATTTATGAAGCTGTGTCGCACATGTCAACTCCTTATAACTGCATCATGAAGTAACTTCACTTTTTGCTGTGGTATTTATATTTCTAGTACTGCTAAAGTTGTATGAGCGGAGAGAGGGGGCGGAGTCAACTGAATCCAAGTGTTTTGTCTTCCGGGTTTGAAAAATACCTCCAGAAAACACTTATATTTATCACTTCATTTATCAAATCATAATCATTTACTCTATTCAATGGGTCTAGCATTGACTGTAGCTAAATACTGGGTTTGAGTGCTACATCCGTCCAAATTAATATACATTTTCCCTCTCAAACTGAATAATTTTCAATGTACTTGTAATGTAGACACGCTTTGGGGGCCCCCCTGTAATGCCTCTGAGGCCCCCCCCCAGACCCCACTTTAGGAACCACTGTTGCAGACGATACATTGCCCATCTCTAGTATTGAACATACAGAGTTTAGCTGTAAGTATCAGCAAGGCCGTGGGAACCCAGGGTGCTGAGGGCGCTGCAGCACCTCCTGGTGGGTAATTTGTGAACTGCAGGCAATATTAATAAATAGGAAATATGCACCCCTGAACTAAAACGTCTTCCCACGGCTCTGAGTATCAGTGCCTCATACCCTTATGTATTTATTTATTTCAGGCAGGTGGTTATTATGTCAGATGCCCCTCCTGTTACCACTAACAACAGTAACACTGGAGATGGGAATGGGGGCGTAGTGCTGATCCTACAAAGAGGGGGCAAATGCTTAACCAAGTACACTATCCCTGCTTCATCTCACACGTACTGAATACATTTTGTTTGTTAGTTTATTCAAAATAGAGTGGAGTGCCCTACAAAAACCTAAAGGAGGAGACTTTCACTGCAGGTACAAAAACACAGAGCTGAGGGTGACAGTGAGAGACGGATCCAGGCGATGGAGGGGGGGGGGACACTTAAAGAGCAGGAGAGGCCCGCGCCGCAGCCTAACGACCTACTTTCACTCGCTTGAGAGAAAAGGGGAGAGGGAGCCGCGCTTTGTACGGTGCATGTAAATGAGCCGGAGTGTTTAAAAACAACAGGGCGGAATGACGGACGGGACAAAAGCTAAGCCACGAGTTCTCAGGTCCGAGCGGGGACAGCCCAGATCCAGTTTTGTCCCGTGGTGAGGCTTTGGAGACAAGGATGAGCGGTGGGGTGGGGTGGGTGGTGGGGGGCGTGTGCACTGCAAAAGTAAATATGCACACGAGCTAAAACTAGGGCTGCACGGCTAATCACAATCAAAACTGCAGTTGTAAAGGTTGCAATTAGGAAATGGCAAAGACTGCAATTATTTAGCTCGGAGAATGTCCTTCGGAAACTGCAGAACAGTCTCTCCGAGGATTTATTTAGTATAAAACCTGCTTGCCCTGTATTTTACACCTCTACAAATGTGTGATGGCAATCTTGTCTTAACCTCTACACCCCCAAGTGCAATTTTTCTCCAGTTTAGCCTTACCCAAATCGAAAAGTTTACAGCCTATAGGCCAGGGTAACACTTAATTTGAAAGCTAAGACCGACCAAACTCATCTAAACCGATCTTTTTCCTCACGTTTTTGTCACTTTTTCATCACTCTTTTGTCGCTCACTTTTTTGTGGCTTTTTCATCCTTGTTTTTGTCTCATTTTTGTCGCTATTCTGACACTGTAATGCTCTTGAACCTACACGCGCACTGAACTGAGTTGTAACGATAATTTCCCCACCGAAATCATGCAGCCCTATTAAAAGCTTCAAACTATCTTTATATTAGTCAATCCAGTCCAATAAAGCCTAAAACCCCAAACACTATTCACTACTACTGGCTGATAATGTGAACTTGTTATGATGTTGATTTCCCCTCTTTATTTTGCAGTGAATTGCCAAACGCTGCACCTTCCTGTTGGTCTTAAAAGGTTGCTGAGGGTCCGGTCATTATTCACAGCCTCCTCTGAACCGCTCAAGGTTGTGAAAGCGCGAGTGAGCACCGGTCGGACTCGGAAACGCGGCAACACTACGGCATGGGCACGGCATACTAATGGAAAAAGTGCCAAGGAGAGTTAGCGCTATATTGGCCACCGCTGAAAGCTGCGGAAACGCACTCATGCATATGCAATACAACAGGTTATAGGCAGGCGAAGGGGGACATTATAGGACTTTACGGCACTTATAAAGGGACGGTTTAGTTTTCTGTACAAGCAGGCTTTTATTAGCGTGGCGCTGTGGGGAAACTAATGCGAAATGAATGAACTCGAAGGGACCTCTGTGGGGCTACATGTTGCCAGGCACATTCAGTCCCCAGGCCAACTTGTCAGTGGTAGGACCCTTGAATCTAAATATGATCTTCGACACAGTAGGGGGCAGGCCGACTTTGGAAATTGAACACACGCATTATAAGAGCCCTTATAATGACATGTTTCGGCAGCAGCTGCAGTCGCATTCACTTAAAGTACAGGCTGATTATGACCATGTTTGTTACACAGATGACTCATACTAGGGGGTGTGGCCTAGTAAGGGGCAAGGAAGTCAGTTCTGGATCATTATTTTTGCAAACTATATATCGGCCGATGTATTGGGCCAATATTTGGGGATTTTACCATATCGGCTATTGGCTGATCTAGCGCCGATAAAAGCCGATATCTCCGTGACGAAAACGATAGAGATTTCCCGTTTTTTGCATTGGAAAGAGTAAAGTCACGGCTTTAAAACGAGTCCACCCAGAGAAACATCACGATGAAAATTGGTTAGCTACCATTTTGTTAAACACAAGTTTCACCAACTAAACCTCAGCCAATATGGACGTGCTGTATGTCATTTTGAAACACAGAACCTGTAGAATTCAATCGCCGAGTTCGTTTTAACCTCCGCAATTGTATTTTTTGATCGCCGCGCAAAATGCCGCGACTAGCAGCAGTAGGCTATGCTAATGACAACTAATCACAGCTGGGACAGAAACTATGATTGAATCACTTAGTAATAAAATAAAACTGCTGGAGTGCCCAAGTATTTATGTCTTTACAGGATTATCGACCAGACATTTGGTGAAAGCGGCCAAAAATATCGGCTATGAATATCGGCATCGGCCAATAAAATTCCTCCTCTCTATGTCTCTGTGTCTTTATTTGGGGGTCAGCCCGATGTTCCCCGGTACCTCTGTTCCCCCGTCAATAGAAGTGGGGGAACATCGATGTATTGAAGGAACAGGCCACCATTTTTCCATACCGAGATACATCTTTGGTCCTTTTGCGTGACTGAGCACGGGCATCAACTCGTCTAAGCTCAGGTAAGAACATATCTCAATATGTAAAAACGGTGGCCTGTTCCTTTAAGATTAGGCACCAGCCCACTATCCTTAAGGTCAGCGGCTCAGGCAGGGTCAGGGTTAAGCTGAGTGATATATGTATGACGTTTCACTCTCATGACTTGTGATTGGTTCATGTACCAACTCACCTAAAAAAATTACATATTTGGTCTAGACAATACATCCATAATTCAGCATTTGTTTAAGCGGTGGTGGAGCGATCGGTGAAAGAGTTGTTCTTTTTCCTCTGAGTGTTCCCCCTCGGCTGAGGCCATGTGTGGGCGTTTCCTAAGGCAGACTTTTTTTGTCCCGCGTACCCCTTGAGGCATTGATTTATTCTCCGAGTACACCCTAATTCGAGGATCCTGCCAAAACTTTAACAAAGTGGGCAAATACTTAAATATAGATTTCAGTATTTAGTACAGTGTCATATTCAAAATATAGTTAAAATACTCTCAAAGTCAAACCTTTTTCTGAAAAACACTAACTTGAAAGTAATATTGAAATCCTACTCTCTTTATACCCCCTGCCAAGCGCTCAAGTACCTCCATGTGTCCCCGTACCCCTGGTTGGGAAACACTGCCCTAAGATGCCGCCTGTATCGGTTGGAGAATTTACTCTTTGCTTCTGCTTGTCCTTCAGTGACCTTCGCAGCGTGGAGATCTTCCTCCTAATCCGAGACGGGATGTTTCTCCGGAGCGGGGCTGAACAATCTTGGAAAATGATCTATCGCAATTTGTTTCCAAAATCACGAGGTCACATTTTAACAGGTCCAGGGGCGTTAATGTGAGAGAAGACTGAAATACGAACTGCAAAACTAATACAAGATCAAGAACACGTTGGTAGAAGTCTAAATGACGAGGCATAATCAGCCCCTATGGAAAAAGGATATTTGCTTCTTTTGTAAAGTCTTGGTGATTTGCATATTGCAACCTTTCAAACTGCGATTTTGATTTGATTGCAATTGATTTGGCAGGTGTTCCTAGCTGGAGGAGATTAGCTCAAAGTTTCACTGAAATATTGACAGATCATTAGATAGAAAATGTTAGTAGCCTTACTATTTAAGTTAGTTAGTTAGTTAGTTATTTAAAAGGACAGGTACATTAAAAAGATGGCTGCCCCAGATTTAGCACAAGGCTAATTTCCATCTGCAGTCCTTAAAACTGTGAACAGGAGTAAAATGTCACTAAATGATCATTTATCCTTTCGTCTCACAATCACATGGTTTTCGAGCAAATCTTCAAAACAAATGTAAAGCATTGGCCTGATCCTTTTGCCCACACACCTTACAAACACTACCGGCCTGTTTTGAGAAGAAAAAAAACAGGGCGCATGAACGTGCCCAGTGTCCCGGTGCCCGTAATCATAATGTGAATATGTGCAAATCTGGCAAACCAAATGAGTAACTCGGCGGTGGGAGGCGATTGTGGTCGTGAAATTGTAGCTCTGAAGACGGCGGCGGCGAGCGTGTCTCGGTTTGAAAACTTGGATGCGAGTTGAAAGCATGTGACGCGCTGGCTCCCGCTGGTGTTTTCTCAGCCATCCCTCCTCTCAGCGGTGTTGAGAAGCTAGTCACATATTTGGAAACGCGCGTTGCAATCGGAAAGCTGACGGTTCATTGGGATCTTTCATTTGCCCGACTTTTTGTTGCCGTCTCAGTTTCAAGCAAACTCCGAGCGATCGCCTGCGCTGCAATGATTTCATGGTCTAAAAAAGTGGCAAATTTCAAGCATTGTTATTGGTAAGAATGTAGCACAATGTATTGCCAAATTACTTTATTTTCATGGCATAATGAAGAGCCGAAATCCATATAAAGGATTTCAGGATAGTTTTGTGCAGGAACACTTTCACGAGGCTCACAGGAATGAATGTGGTCTGTCCGCCCTTTATAAACTCAGGCCAATAGACTCCCATCAAAACAAGTGCGTTGGCCAAAGTAATCACCTCTATCACCGGGAGAGAAGACACTGAACATTCTTTGTCTGAAATCCAAGGCTGCCTCCCTATTTCTGCAATCTGCATTTTTACAGAAGTGTATTCTTCTTTTAAGGCTCATATAGCGGCCGAACTCCACACAGAAAGGCCCCGTCCAGATGGGAATCGAACCGGGGACCTTCTTGCTGTGAAGAGATGGCCTGGTGTAAAGCCAGACCGACTTTATTAATGTATTTAAAAATACATATAAAGAGATACATCCAAATCGAGACTGGAGGCGGGGCTAACGATCGCAGTTTGAACGAGAGCGAACCAATCAAACACAAAACGACCTACGCTTTGCTTTTACGTCTGCCGCCATGTTTTTTTGTAGTTCACACGTGCAGTCGAGTAAATGCTCCGGTGAAAGCCCTCGGAGCAGCTTCTTGCTGTGGCTTTAAAGTCCAGCTCATTTCAAACAGTAGAAAGGGCACTGGTAAAAGATCGTTGTGTTGCGGCCGCCATCTTCACGGTTGTGGCCATATGCTCTGCCCGATCAGACCTCAGAAGCTAATGCTGCGTTTACACATAAGCACGATGCGTTACGAATGCCACAAATGCACATTCGTGGCCAAGGATCACGAATGTGAGTGAAATTTGATGATTCGGGGTCGAGGTTTCACGCGCCGCCACTAACTGTTGGGACCTGTTACTACGCGTTACGATTAATGGCACGAATTATTACGCACGGTCGCGAATATGCGTCCCGCGCTGCTGCGTGGTGTTGCGCGCTGCTGCGTGGTGATGCGCGGTGCCACGGGCTGTTACGGGTCACTAGGAATATTCGCGTTCTGTCCGAAATCTGTCAAGAATTGGGCGAAAGTGGAGTGATCTTCTTCCACCGGGTTGGAGGCGGAGCAGAGGCCGTGCTCTCCCCTGAGTCATTGGGCTCGTCTGGCCCCAACTCAGGTACGACCCAGGAGGAAGAAAGGTCGGAGGAACACTTGGAGCACCCCGAGGAGCGTCAGCGGCAGGTGCTGTCCGTGGATTGGAGCGCGGATTGGCCGACTTTGTGACACTTTTCCTTGGCGTAGCTACTGCAGGTACGAACATTTACTTTGGGCGTAGCGTGGGTTTCTGTCCATTTTGAGCGTGAAAACAGTGATTCTGCTCCACGAATGCTCTACGAATGCTCTCACGGTGAATTACGAAGCGCCACTACGCACCACGAAAGGACACGCTCCGTTGCGAACTCCACGAACAGAGGGTGATTCGTGACATTCGTGGAAGATTTTTTGACAGACAAAAACTTTCTCCACGAACGTCACGAATGTCACGAACTGATGCGTTCTGTTAAGAATCCCATTGAGATGCGTTAAGTCACGTCACGAACGTCACGAATGACGGAAAAATGACATTCGTAACGCATCGTGCTTATGTGTAAACGCAGCATAAGCAGGGAAGGGCCTGGCAGGACTTGGACGGGAGACCGTTTGGGAACACCAGGAAGCCTGGCCTGTAGTGTGTGTGTGTGAGTGGTTGGTGGTGGTTTGCAGACTGGTTGCCTCGTTTATCATCACCGAGTATGGAGTGAATGAATAATGCACCAAATTGTAAAAGCGACTTTGAGGACTCTGGAAAAGCGCTATATAAGACTAATGCATTATTATTATTATTATTTTGGTTACGGCCCAGAGAGCACAGGTGTTTGATGGGAAATCCTAGCGCGGAAGGTGACGCGCTGTTAACTCCCGCCTCCCGTGCTATGATTGGCTCGTCTTGGTTTTGCCGGAGTCAGCGAGATTCTAATCGCACAATTCCAGATTGTATCCCCATGTATCTCTTAACATGGAGGGTCAGTCTGGCTCGTGCCAGGCTAGTGAAGAGAGAGTGCTAACCGCTGAACTACCGTGCCACAGTTCACTTCGGAATAAGAAGTGAAACGTTAGTTAGAGATCTATTCAAAGCTTCATGGTGCACTTTTTGTCATGATTCGTCTTTTGTGGTTTTGTATGTAGTCTTTGGTTTAGTCCAGTGTTTTATTTTGACTGTCCTGTCTGTTCTGTCCTTGTGATTTTGCTTTGCTTCCCTTGTGTTGATTGCCTGCCCCGCCCTGATGGGTTTCCTCATGTATTTATACCCCTGTGTTGTCCTCGTCCTTTGTCGTGTCATTTTCTACGTCAGCCCCGGTTTGTTTTAGTTTTTTGTCAGCTCTGGATTTTGTTATTTGTCATCCATTAAACATCACCAGTTTTGTTGCAGTCCTGCATTTTGGGCTTTATTTTTCCTCCCTGCACCGCCCAACCATGACACTTTTTAGGTTTTAACCATGACGAAATCTCATATTCCGTTGTGTGTCTGTTGTAACTTTGAGGGCCTTATTGTCCGTCGTTCGATTTCTTGTCACTCGTCGCCCTCTCACTTCCTTTATTCCGCAGCTATTTAAGTTTCAGTCTGGCCGGCGCTTGCGTTTTTCAAAATACGGTTATGATTGATGTGTCTGCGTGGTTTGAGTGCGCTCACCGTGATGAAAGCTTGTTATTTACAGGTCAAACTGGCTTCAGTGACACGAGGGCATGGGGCAAACCAGGACTCAACCGGCAATCTAGTGAAAAATGTTGTTTAGTTAACTTATTAAATGATGGTGGGAATAAAGTACGAACACACTATTATACTTTTTGATTTTTAATTCTCAACAGAAGTAGTCTCAGTTCACAAACAAAATGCACAACACGTACCGCGCCCAGACACCACACCTTCAAGGGATTGGAAGCTAATCCTTGTTTTTGTAAAAGCTGCGGAGTCAGACATGACACAGGAAATTTAACGGTCACGGACGCAATGTCATCCGTTCGGTCACACAGACTGAGCGGTCCGTTTGTGCTGCTGTTGTAGCGCGGACATGAAGGGAATGTGTTCGAAGTCAAGGGAAATTTGCCAAAACGACGGCTTTCAGAATGATTTCCTTTCAAACCACACAAGTTTATTATCAAAGTTATAAACATGCGTGTCTTAAAACTACATATATACTGTATTGTCTTTAAATGTACAGTTTTTGTCTATTGCGTTTGATGCTATAAAGTCCTCTCATTGTAACCAAGCACTTTAAATATGGTGCCCTTAATGTTGGCACTGAAGTACTTTCCTCCGACTCTATGGCTGTGCTGCTGTAGGTTTTCCTCCTCTTGAGCCCTCGGTATCCACACTGTCTACAGCTGACTGCCGCTGACTGCAGCTCCTCAGTCTGGCTCTGGCTCTGAGTGGATGAATAATGTATTAAAGTGCTGCTTCGTGGAGAAGGCCAACTTCTTGACAGCCAGCTGTGTCTGTGCTGTTACACATTGTCCTCAGTCTATTGTACTGGCCCCATGCACATGAATGCACAAATACATGCTCACAAACAGGGCCCGCTTTTGTCTCTTTAATATATGCATTCCTGTCTCCCATCATGCACTGCTCTCTGATGTGTACAGGGATCATGCAGACGAGTGTCAGTGAGATGTTTACAGAAAATGACTTTATTGGGACTCAGTGGAACAAGTCCAAGTATAGTTCATTTAAGATCTCCAAGGAAAACCATGTCTGTACCGGACCAGGTCTAAAACCAGGCAAACCTGGTGTGGGACATAAAGCCCAGAGTAAAGAAAATCTAATCGTTTGAGTGACTATTACACCATTACCATTATAAGACCAGCATAGCACAGTTTGAGAACCTCTGGTGAAAAACCGATGCTGTAAGTGCACGGCTTTTTTAGTTTAATAACGAACAGATTGAACGACCCAATGAGCCTCTAATGAGATAATGATATAAAACAATGTCATGAACACGGCTCGCTGATGGACCACAGACTCCTTTATCCCTGTGGGATTAAACAGCGTGTGTTTAACCGGTCAGATGTAAAAAAAAAAAAAAAGGGGGGAAAAACTTTAATTAACAACACACTGAGCCCAATTAATGAGAGCTAATTACATGTGTCAGTAATGGCAGGAGCGGAGAGAGCTGTTCACATGTAACAGCAACACGCCTGGGCAACGAGAGCCAAAAATATGGGAGGGGAGGGGGGGGGGGGGGGAATACATGCATTGAATAGTACTGTATCAAAAGGTGTTGGACTTACAGGCACTAATCTGATCATGTATTGCCACAGCTCTTTTGGATTCAGGCCCCAGTGTCCAATTTGAATATTTCACACACAACATTACCGGACATTGGAATGAGCTATTGCCAATCAAAGGACCATTCAAACTCCGATTCTGAATCTCCTGTTTCCATCTCTTCTTCCTCACATGAAAGCTATACCGTCACTCTCAGCCCCGTAGAGTATGTATGAGACACGTCTGATCAATGAACGGTTCAATAAACTCTCCATGCACTGGGACTGCAGCTGTCAATCACAGTCAGCACCACTTCAGGATGGATGGATGGGTGGATGGATGGATAGATAGATACTAATTCTACTGATATTATACTATGAACACCATAGAACACCAGTCTGCGCCGATGTTTCAACTTTCCATTGCTTCCCTATAAGCACTCAGTCACTTCCTCATTGAGGAGCTATACAGCGCGGTACATTCCTCCCATCTCCATGAACCCATGAGTTGTCCTCATATTGTGTTGGCTAACTTGCGGCAGCTGCTCCGAAGGGCTTCACCTTCCTCGTGTAATATCCTCTGTCTGGTGCCTGACCCCTCTGCGCTCACTGCTAACAGACCCGCGTGGCAGCCTGCTCCTTTTAAAATAACTGCGTGTGTCGCTCTGCCGGTCGAGGAAGGTCAAAAACTGGTAGTAGCGGGTCTGAAAAAAAATCCCCATCTGTTTTCGAAGGGATCGCGGGGCGTCTTTAATCCAGGTAGAGTGTGGGTAAGTGGGGGCAGCCTGCCGAAGAGTGGGCTCTGTATTTCACTGATAATGAGGACGACTGTGGAGCAGAGTTCTGAATGAATTTATAGGGCAGTGTTTTTTTTTTTTTTTACTTTTTCCCCACACGAGGGAAGAACAGAGTGAGGCTTATCAAAGCGTGGCGGATTTGGACACTATCAGCAGTTGTTCTGAGCCGTTAGTGAGCGCCGGTTGGACTCGGGGAGACTCCGATACAAAGGAGCTGAAGCTGGAGCTGATTCTGAAATGAATTTGATGCAAGAAACTAGGGCTGCGCAACATAAGGAAACATGGGGATATTCAATGATCAGGATTGTGATATTTTACTGAAACTTTACATGTGAACGATTTCTTTTTTCGGGATCTTTGTCTAAACAAGACTTAAGTAATAAATCATGACAACAAAAGTGAAAGAAGAAGTCATGCCTTTAAAATACATATTACAGGTTTTAATGCTTTTTGAAAATATGACTTATTTAGACGGATAACTTCTGTTGTAAGTAATAATTATCATTTTATTTCAGTGAAGCAGCAAATAAATGAAGAAATGTTGGCCAAAAAAAGTTATTTTTATTTGAATTTTTAACCTCTTAACCCCTACCTTAACAGAGCACATTTTCTCCAGTTTGGCTTTACCCTAATATAAAAGGTTCTTGGAAAAAAGGGTCAAAAATAGACACAAAAAAAGAGTCAAAAACGAGGGTGAAAAACCAAAGAAAAGTGACAAAAAAGTGATGGAAAAAGTGGCAAAAATACAATAAAAATATGTGGCATAAAAAGCGAAGGAAAAAAGGGACGACAACATTGTGGGGTCTTAGCTTTCAAATGAGGCGTTACACTGGCCTGAAGGCTGTATGGAGTTCCAGAGCAGTTTGACTCATTTCCCATTGACATTCATGGTCGGCACGGCAACAATTTAAAACCGTTTGCCTCCATCTCCGTCACTTCCTGTCGGTGTCCAAAAAGGAATTTAAACTATAAACATCGCAACAATGGTCACTTATGTTTTAGCAACAAAAAAAAGTCTAATGCGTCGTATGCACTTTTCGGTTGCCATGTGTTGCATTTTTAGGGCTGTATATCTCAAACAGTTTGGCATTGTCCACTAGTTTAACGTGATTAGTCAGAGGCAATAAATAGACCGTCCAGAATGGTGGGTTTCAGAATCCCAATCTGTCCACCTTGGCCACTTCTCTGCGCTTCACTCCCCCGCTATATCAAACTGTTTATTTTCTTCTTACAGCATTTGCGTTAGCTCAAAAAAGATCAACTAAAATTGTCAACTAATTAGTGGATGACTCTACTGCTCAGACCACTCAAATATGGACAAATTGCCAGCATCTATAAATAAAAAGTGTATTAGTTACTTGATACTGAAAATGGGGATGATGGCAGTTTAATACTAATAGTAAAAAAAAAAAAAAAGTAAATCTAAATCAGATGGCAGACCTCAGAGATGGATATGGATATTGCGCCATTTAACACTGCGCTAACAATAATCTGGCGCTAAATTGTGCAGCCCTTCAGGAAACTATAATATACAACCAGTTCCGAGATTTCAGAAACACTGATCAACATGATGAAGCATGATCTTTACCATCTTTGAGCATAGTGGCACTTTCCGCTCACGGTACCAGGTCTTTGTGTGTGGAGTGTGCCTAAAACATGGGGCAATATCCTCCAGCCTTGTGAGTAACTGGGTGTAGTTGCCAAATCCCACCAAATGAAGGTAATACCATGAATACTTTGTTCTATACACCTGATGCATTGTGTCCTATGTGGGGATCAGATTACGGGTGCTTTCTTGGCTGCAGGACTCGTTCCCTCTCCCCGGTGTTCGTGTCCTCTTAATAGGTGCCCATTCAGGGCCTAATCGAGCCCTTTATCAACCCTCTGAAACCAGCGCGATCATAGCAGCGGCAGCAGCCTCTGGCCAACTCGCGGCTTTGTCCCCGAGAAGTGGAGCGGAAAGGCTGAGCAGAGAGAGAGAGGGAGGGCTGTCAAAGATACTCGTTCCTCGTGGACTCGCTGGTTATGAACTGTGTTGTTAAAACCAGAGAAGTTCAGTTCTGCTGACGTCTTTGTTAGCCGTAAGAGTTGGGGTCTCTCCTCTCCACGGCGGCCCAAACTCAAGCACTGCAGGGTTTTTCCGCGGGTCATTAAAAAAAACATGTTTTCCTTGCGAAATGAAGGCCTTAAATGTTATTAAAAATACATTACATTTAAATAAAACTCAATCAAATTGAAGAAATGTGGTTGAAAATGCAAAATCTGCTTCACGGAGTTTTGCTCAAAATTTTCTTCCTAAAGATCCCAATTCCCCTTTATCCATCTATTAGAGAAACAGTTACAAGTCTTAAGAATTAATAAATGCACAGATTTCTTGCTTTTGGGGGTATTGAAGGGATATTTCAGGATTTTTTTCTTAAATTCATGCAGTTTCATGCAATATTTGAAGAGTCTAGTGGCGCTAGGCTAGGGCAAGGCTAAAGCATCTCTATGGTATCAGCTAGCCTGCATTCAAAACAGTCTGACCCACTCCACAGTGCACCTGAGGCAAATCATAACGCCAGACTAGTGATCTAAATGTCTTAGATGTTAATAGAATAATTTTTGAAATATAACTGACCTTGTATCACATGAATCACCGCATTTTGAGGGACTATTTTCTCGCAGATCACTCCGCTGCCGCGTTCGCTTACAGCCACGAAGCTGATGCTGCTCAAATATAAGTTATTTTGAAAGGGCAAAATGGTTAAAATTATTCTATTAATTCTATTAGTGTTATAAGTGATTTGCCTCAGGTGCACTGTGGAGTAGGCCAGACTGTTTTTAATGCAGGCTAACTGATAGAAATGCTTTAGCCTTGCCCTAGCCTAGCGCCACTAGACTCTTCAAATATAAGAACTGCATGAATTTAAGAAAAAATATCTCCAGACATCAACAACACTCTGGATAACAAGGAAATGAGGCCCAATGTCAAAAATCCTGAAATATCCATTTAAAATGATATTAAAAGCATTACATCTTGCTGCTTCATGAACCCTGTATTAGTGTTGCTCATCATTTCCATAGGGGGTTCGAGAGTCCCCCCTTTAGGAATTATTGAAGGAACCACAGATCTACTTTACTGTAAATGCATAGCGAGCCTTGATAGTTTTAGAGTTTTTCTCTCTTCTTGTACTTACGAGCTAATAACAAGAGCTTGTGTAATTTGTGCCTTCTCTGATTACAATACATGCACTCCTTCTATTTGTAGCTTTTAAAACACTGAATCTCATTATATTTTGGCTTTTAGCTCAGAGATGGGTCCTCCGGCCCACTCATTATCTACAGACCCCCAGCAAATTCCTGCGCAATTAGAGCACGCGCTGGCCGCGTTTCCTCGTAAGGACGCCTCCGATTTCTTGGATGTAGTTGTTGCTGCAAAATTAGGTCAAAAATAATACGCTCTAGGATTTTTCTTTTTCTGTTTTTTATTTTTTTTTCAAGTCTTTGATGTGTGCATGGAGCGATTTGATTGGCTGGGTCGAAGATGACCGACTGATACATGGAAATAATCCCAGAGTTCAAAGGACGCTCTAATACATGCAGAGCGGCCATCTTGCTTTTAACATCGCATTGGAGAATTAGGGTTAAACTGGGATTTGAAGATGAATGAAAGCGGACACGTCTAGAAATGTCTAAACAAGCCAAGCAGCTTCTCCTACACTCCCCCCCCCCCCCCCCCCCCCCTACACTCAATTGATTCAGTATTTAATAGAGCGTTGTGTTAAAGCAGTACTAAGTAACTCATGCCCCTAGAGGCCATAAGCGCAACAGCAGGTGTCGTACCATGTTACGTTGTTTTTTACTCATTAATTGTCCGTGAGAGTAAATGCTACGCTGACAGAAAAGACAAAGGGAGAGAGGGATATTGTTCATCCAATTACACAATGGAAATAATTGTTTTCATTCAAACTTGGCTGTAAATACTGTTTAGCGCTAGCTTTGCCCGTTAGCCTGTTAGCTTCTTCTTCGTGATTCTATTAGTGTGTATTGGTTGCTCCGGTCCGGTGGCAGGCAAGTTGCAATTGTGGTTTCTGGCCAGAGACACCAGGGGGAGATGAAAGACCCCCCAGTCACACCATTAACACTTGTATTACCCCCACAGGCACTGCAAAAGGATTTATTAAGGTAAACAAGTTACTTGCTTTTAAAAAAAAATTTCAATTTTACCCCGTCCTCTTTTAGGGTTGCCAACAGTACATTGAAATACGGAATTGTCTCGTATTTGAAAACATTTAGACACGTCCCATATTGACTGAATAAGGGACGGCTTTTGCTCCATATTTTGAGGATGCTCGAGGTCACTCACTGCAAATTGGGTGCAGGCGTCTTCTTGGTTCATGTGAAAGAGTTTATTCTTAGGCCAATTAGTGTAAAAAAAATAAAATAAAAACAAGAACCAGTATAATAAACATGCAATACCTAACCTTATAGAAGGAAAGTGATTATAACCAGTCTAAGAGCTGCACCTCTCAAATAATAATACTAATACCAGTTGTTGTTTTTTTTTATAATAAAAGATCCAACATTGTTTAGATGCATGTAGTTTAATTACTGCGAATTAAACATAATCTGAAATTACAATTCACAAGCTCAAACGTTGCATTTGTTAATGTCGCCGCCACACCCCACCCCAGTCGCCCAATAGTGCCGGGTCCTTGCACTGCGGTCACCCACTCATCCTGGTTGCACTGAGGCACTGGCTGAAGTTTGTATTTTTCTAGTAGTCTAATTCTAGATTAAGTTTCTTTTTTTTTGCCCGTCTCTGTGATACCTAACATACATGCCCCCAACATAAATAAGTAAACGTACAGCGCAGTGCCCTTTTTAATAAATTCAGGGATGAGCCATGTGTGTAGCCAACACCTCATAGACCTCAATGTGCAAAAGTAAATAAATCCAGAGTTTACTTACTGTGGAGAATAAAAACAAGAGATTGCGATCAGGTTAAACGAGTGCACAGTGTAGTATCAGTCATGAATGGACAGCTGGGGCAGGAGGGTGGGGCCCGGGGCACTACTTGAAACATGACCCACGTGCGTACATTCAAATGGGCAGAGGAGTGGCCCGTCGCCTCTCTTCGCCTGCTACGTGGGCAATGCAGGCGTTGGGCGTCGGGTGGCCGCTGGCGCTCGCTCCGGAGTGCCTCGGAGAAGATGGTAATAGCGGTGATGCTATAAACGATTCACAGCGGGATATAAGAGCTGAGGAGGAAGACGGATGGTTCGGAGGAATGTGGAGGATCAGAGGGGAATGACAAGTGCAGCAAGTCCAGAATAATCTATAATCTATTCTCGGACTGAAGGGAGCGGCCTGTGCTTTAAATGTGGACCTATGTGAAAGACTGCAGGTGCTTGATTAAATTAAATATAGATTTGTTTTTGACACAGCAACTGATCATAATGAACAAGAATACCTTCAGTTAGCTGTATGCATTTCATTTCCTATGCTCTTTGCATAAAATAAAAGGACAATTAAAAGTGTACTTCGTAATCTTCGTACCACCTTATAAACGTCCTGCCAGGGTTAGGCCTAAAGTACCAGGATGGGACACTGAGGGAATACCAGCTGGTTCGGATGAGTGCTCAGGGGGTCTGATGATGCAGATGGGGGCAACTGGGCTTCTGTCAGTTAATCCAAGGGCAGCTGTGGCAAAATTGTAGCTTACACCACAAATGAATATAGAATGAATGAAAAATTGCACCACGTGAAGAGCTGAATGAAGCTTTTTTGTCACAATACAAGCGTACAACCAAATTGCGTAGATCAGATGGGGGAACCTACGCAGAAAAATGGATTCCCGACGAAGCTTATAAGACCGGGGTCCTTCCCACCACCACGCTTGTGTGGCTTAGCTGCGAGTCTTGCCCGGATACCTCCTTGTGACGCCTCCACCTGTGCTCTCGGTACCTCTTCACTGTTTCAGAAGAAGGACTCTGTGGATGTGTAGGTCTCAAATGCCGCTCGAAGACCTGTAGATCATCAGCTAGCTTTAGAATAAGATTCTCTCCTTTCCCTTCTAAACCAACCAACATTGATTTTTGCTATTGCATTGGGACGACTCACCTCTTATACAACTGCATTACTAGTCAAAATACTTCAAGCAACAAACCTTCTACTACAGTTATCTTAAGTGGAAGCCAAATGTCATTATTAGTCCATTTCCATTTCACGTGCACATCCGGCGACACCTGCGCAGAGGCAGCATCAGAGGACGCTCCGTGCTGCGGTGTTTAATGGCGTGAGTAATGCGCGGTAAATGAGCGCAGAAATGAGCCGGTGATTGGGTTGAGTCTGCCGCGCGAAAGGGGCTCCGAGCGGCAGACTTTTTTTTTTTTTTTTTATTCAGAGACCGGGTTTTGGGAGGAAACGCAAAACCATTTTTCACCCACCGATCTTTCCACCTGACAGACAGTGGTGCATTTGCCGCAGTGCACTCGGAGGAAGCTGTTACAGAGAGTGCAATAATATTAAAGAACCCCCCCACCCCCCACCCTCTCTCCAGCGACACAGAAAGTAGAGCAAAGGCCAGAACTTTACTTGACAACTTGAGGGAGAATATAGTTTCCAAATGTTATAGAAAAGAACGGGGTTAGCCGTGCACGGCCCATTCCAGCACAATCCAAAACTGCGAATTTACCGAATTTGTAGAAGCGGACAGAAGCGTTATAAATTCTCCTGCCTGTAATGGATGTCCCCTCTTGGTCCAGTAAAAACTCGGCGACAGAAAGTGGGTTCCATCTCCGGAGGAAGCTGTTTGGGGGGCTGCAGAAGCTGAGGGCCCCGTGCAGCGGGCCGTCTGACATGGAACGGCACCGGGCCATACATCATCCCCTCCACTGTCACCGTCTCTGTGCGACTGTGCCACCAGAACTGGTTCGGAGATTTGCTGAAAAGGAATTCTCTGTGTGTGTGTGTGTGTGTGTGTGTGTGTGTGTGTGTGTGCTACAGTTGAAAGAACGTGGGGAGAAATATCGAATTGTAATGTTTGATTTGATTTGATTGATTTGAGCTATTATTTACAGTGCATTATTATTTACAATATTTACATCATTTCATTTACATTATCACAAAAAAAACAAGAAAAGATAAAAATAAATAATAACTCAAAAGGAGTAGGCCGAAGCAAGAAAGCTTATAAGTGCCTACCCCAATTTCAAAGTACAATAAAATACAATACAATACAATACAATTTGAAAAGTTTGTGATTTCTGAGTGTATTTTTTTTTTTTATCATTGCTTATATTACCATTCTGGTCACCATTCTATTGATTTACTTATTGTTTAAGTAGTCATAGTGTTTTAGATACATATATGTACACACATACAGACATATGTATACATATATATACACATACATTACTAGTGCACATATTTTAATAGCATTCTCAAAAGATTGTTCTGTCAGTGGTTTTTGATTGTTTTCCCTATTTGTGAGGTGCTTTAAAAAGCCAGGGTATTATGTGGGTATCATTTCGATTAAAATAAGGGGCTGCCAAATTTAAGTGTTTTTTGTCAATAAATGCTGTAGTGAAATCACCTTTTTTAAATGACTATACCGGTGACGAGCTCAAAAGCAGCTCTCTGGTGACTAAAACATGACGAGACGTTTATGAGTTTACGTTGACGAGAGAAAAAAATGTGAGAAAGTAGTTTGTCAGACTCGGGGCTGTGAGGTCATGTGCCTCTCTCCCCGCGCTACAGTCTGTGCCTGTAGCTGGACCGGGCGCTACTGACCGCGAACAGTATCGTATGGAAGTATGAGGATGAATGAATACGCAGACTGCGCTGTTATTAAAATATCTCAAAGCGATGAAGAGAGGAGCTACTTTTGGGAAAAGTCAGATAACACTTCTGCTTATTGTGGTTGAAATAGGCCACCTACACCTATACCTTACTTTTTCTTTTCTTTTAGGGTAGGGACTAAAACTAGACAAAAACTTGACTGAACCCTTTATGAGTTTTCGTCAACTAAAACTAGACAAAAGTTCATCACATTTAGAAATGACTAAAATGTAAATAGTAAAGCTTCTCAACTTATATATCGCTTTTCTACACAAAAGGCTTTACAGCAAAGAACCAGTAGCCCATTCACACTCTCATTCATACACCAACGTACGCAGACACAGGAGGCCTTGCCCCAGTGTCTTGCCCGAGGACACCGTGTCAGTGGGCACCTGCAGGAGCGGGGAGTCGAACCCTATGTTGCCCTATGTTCCTTTGTTTATGATTTGCTACCCTGTAAATGTTAAATGTAATGCTATTGTTTTTATTTCTGGGGTGGGGCTTCGGCCCACTCCCTTTGAGCAGGTTGCTCAAACAAATAAATAAATAAACTAAACTAAACTAAACCCGCGACCCTCCGATCATGAGACGACCCGCTCCAGGTAAAAGGCTCTGCCCACTGCCCCACCGTCGCCCAAATGTGACTAAAACTAAAAGCACTAAGCCATAATATATTTACCAAATTACTGAGGTATTCCATCTACAAAACTGAGATTTACACATTGTTTGCTATCGCAGTCTAAAACTCCACATACTGTATCTAAAATGTAGCACATATATATTGATTTCAATGTATGGGAGGCATTGGGAGCTCTAGAAACAAGTTGGAGCCGCAGCCGATGACTTTTGCAACTTTTATGGCTCGAAAACTTAAGGGAATGGGCAGTGCAGCTCTCGTCTCTCAGCATTGTCGGACAGCGAAAATAGCTTCGTAGATTTGCTAAAAGGGCTGCGCATGAGCGGACTCCACTTGTTCCACATTTATCAGAGGTGATGACTGATGAGGAGGGAGACGGTGCCGCGGAGGAACAGAGCAATCCCAATGCAGCTGTCGTTAAACAAGACCTCAGCAGCCGAGGCTCATGGGTAATGCATGACGGGGGAGCAGGGGCACAAAGGAATCCTTAGGAGCGACTGGAGAAGGTAGTGTCAGGACTGGGATGGGGCAGTACATTAAAAAAGAAAGGTTTATGTGCACTTCGCCGGGGAGTAGATTGGAAAAGTATGACATGTGTAAAAGAGCAGGGATATATGTGAAAGCAAGAAACTGTGTGATGTATCTGACAAGCAGTGCAATCTTGGTTAAATTTGGGATTCAAGTTTTAAAATCCAGACTCGGTTCACAGTGCTTATTAATACAGATTCACATGCATTTTCCAACATGTCTGCCGAGGTCTAAATTGTAGGATTGTGATGCATTAGACAAGATTTTAACTAAAACATGGTTAAAGGAACTATACCTGACTCTTCTTTTTCTTTCTTTTTTTTCTTCTTATAGGGTGGCATTGTTTTTGTCCCATAAAAGTATGCTGTAAAAGTAGTAATGTGTAAAAAAATAAGCCTGATGTGTGAAGTTTACATTGCATTATGATTTGTTGATGTTGTTTACGGTCAACCCAAGTCCTCAATATGTGTCACAAAAATAAGGCGTAGTGACTTTAAAGGACCTGTATCATGCTATTTTAAGCCATTCCAAAGTAAAGTATAGGCCTTTATATGATATATTGTACCTCTACCACTACGGAGCACTCATTTTTGTGATAAATATTAGTATTTTCTGGAGGTATTTTTCCAACCCGGAAGACAAAAGGCTTGGATTCAGTTAACTCCGCCCCCTCTCGCCGCTCATACAACTTTAGCAGTAGTAGAAATATAAATATCACAGCAAAAAGTGAAGTTATTTCATGATGCTGTTATAAGGAGTTAACATGTGCAACACAGCTTCATGGCTAAATGGCTAACACACACGCTAACATGCATTTTGATCGACTCACCACTCTGATGTTTCCAGTATGGGACTTGCGCTGGTTATAAAAGTTAATCCACTTTGATTCTGGCCAAGGTTTACCAAGCATCCTTCAGTACAGGCTCAGACAAACACTATTGTGGCTGATAGTCGCTGAATCCCGGAGGGAAAGTCCAACTTCTATGGCCTCTTCTTTGGGAAGGTTGAATAAAGTCTAGTCCTTGCAGCCAAACGCGGTTTTCTCCGTGACATTATCGTGAGGTAAGAAAAAAAGAACAGGTGTCCAGACTCCAGAGTAGGTTAGAAAAAGCTCCCTCTTCACAACTTTCGGTGCAACATGACATGACCATCTGTTCAGACCGTTCGGACGCTCAGCGGGAGCGTTTGTTTTCGCTACAGGGGCAGCGCAGCGTCAGGCACTTCCTTTTTTTTTCTTTTTTTTTTTTCTTTTTTTTATTTATTTATTTTTTCTTACGACAGAAATAATGAAAAAAACTGTTTTACAAATAAAAATCATGCCGTAAGGCATTAGATTACAGACGTCGAGGACTTCCGTTCCGCTGTGACGACACAACTGAACATGCCAGTCGTTTACCAGGAGAGGGCGGATCAGCTGCTCAGAGCGCAGGATTCAGGAGGATTACTGAGAACTGCGTGAATGAAGCCAAAAACCGCTCTGGGGGTGTTTTTGATAAGGAAATAGCATAACAACATGGTTAAAAGCTCCAAAAAGTCGATTTTGCATGATATAGGACCTTTAACACAATTATACTAAAGATGAGATTTTGCTCAAATTTCTGCCTGGTTTTCCTAGATTTGCCATTTTTCGTGTTGTTTATTATGTCACTTCCTTATTAGACATAGACAGGAAGTGGCATACATAGAGGCAAGCATTTTTAACTATTACCGTGCCATGTTGTAGCGATGAGAAATGAGTGAGCCAGAAATCTATGGAACTAACCTTCTGTCTATGGCTCGAATTCCTTTCTTTGCAGAATTAAAGTCATGATTAAACGTTACGACAGAAATGACCCGTTAAACTTAGTCCTAATTACAAAAGGAATCAAACCCTTGCCCTTTTTTGGCCATTTATTTGACAAAGCAGCACTGGGTGTGAGTGGGTGAAGAGACATTTAGAGATGTATATGAGATGTAAGTAACATGGGGTACAAGAACTCCAATGAGGATTTCTAATCACAATACCTCTTGATCGATCAATTTAATCCCATCCATCTCTGCATTTGTTCCAAAGCTTCTATAGCAGTTCCCATGTGTATGTGAAAGGGAAAACACGCGTTTGAAATGGAAAGTCTTAACAAGCACTCAGCCTAAATGATAGGACTGAACGTGCCCTTCCCAGCGCACTCCCCTATTTTTCTAATGCACTTGCAGGTAATGCGCCCTGAGATCGATGCGGCATTGACTTCCTCATTAGGACGTATGGAGACCGACAGGAGGAGCGGCCATTACACGCTCAGACAAACGGCCACGGCCTCGAAGTGAAGCGGTCGTTTGTTGGATTATGTAAACGCAATTACACGAGGCCCTTCCCTGCCTCTCGATCCACATCCACTTTCACGCGTCCGTTTCCTGTTAGGCCTGTGCAATATTAACAATAAAGAGCAGGTCAAGGTTCAGAATGGGTTTAGTCCTGGTTTACCTGTGTACGACTTTTTTTTTAATGCTGTATTTTGTTTTGATTCAGTATTTTGACAGCAGCTGAACATTTTGAATCACTTGAGACCCACGGACGATGACGGCCATATGTTTATTGCAATACTGCCCTGGTAATACCCGATATATTTCTATGTTTCAATTCCTTTTAGTCTAAAACCCAGACCAGAAACAAGAAGAGTTTCCCTCAGGGTCCAATTAAGTTAGTCTTAGTCTGAAACCAGGTCCAAACCAGGATTGGATGTGATGCATGGCTCATTATAACTTCACAAAACGCTGATACTACGATAATCGGTTATTGCCCTTAATAACCTACAATATATCACTATTTTCAAGGGAACATAATGCAATTTTTTACCTTTTTTAACCTTTATTTATAATGCACTTTAAAAACAACCAAGTTGACCAAATTTCTACAAGATGCAAATAAACTTAAAATATATAAAACGGTTACAATTACACTAAAAACAAATACGCAAATTTAAAAAATGTAAAGAAAAAATGTCAACATCTTAGGGCAGGAGTGTCGAACTCGTTTTGGGTCGGGGGCCGCACATATTGTAAAGGACTGTGGCCTAATAAATAACAACAGCTTACACTTATTGCGTTCTATCAGCCTGTGTCACACGTTTCTCAAAGATCTACATAGTGATTATTCATTCACTCCACACTCCATGGCAGTAAGTTATTGTAGTAGCCACAGCCGCCATGGGGCAGACTGACCATTTACCACATGTATGTGTGTATATATATGTATCTCTCATTATGTTAGTGCCCTCTGCTGGACACGTGTGGAATTATTTCCTTTCTATATTAAAGCTGCCCCCTAGTGGCTGGAGTGGGCATTCTGGATATTTCTTTAAAAATCTATAACTCCGCACAGGAATGGTCAAGAGACTTACTTTAAAAAAAAAACAACAACAAAAACATGTACAGACTGGGCCAGTCTTATAAGTAAAGGCAACTCATTCCACAACTTTGGTGCTGCCACTGCAAAAGTCCGATTTGTCCGTGGAACACCGAGGAGGAGCGGGTCAGCCGACCTAAGAGGCCGCACTGTTACTTTATAAACGTGCTCCATATTTTTTATATTTTACATATCGTCCCATCAGAATGTTAAGGTTCTATCAGCATTCTGTGTACTTCTAAGAAATCTAGTTTTGAAGTATTGAGCACCCATAGAACTAAATGAAAACCTAAAAGATAACGCACCAAAATCTATAAAATGTTGATATAATGTAGGGAATGGGTTCAGGAACAAGAATATGCGAGTAACAATTTCGACACAATTGTGGACTGTTCCGTTTTTTCTTAGATGAATAAGTGAACAAATGTTACCTGCAAATGGGCCCATTTATTCTCTCAAGTGTCAGTGGCAGATTACTTCATTAGAAAACCAAGAGACCACAGCCCTGTTTCCAAAAGGAATACATTAACTACAAGGTAATCTTACTTTTAATAATAGTCTCTATAATGATGAATAGTTTAGTCCAAGTGGCTGCAATTGTAATGCTGCTCTGTAATTTACTGCCCTGATGATATTCGGCATTTTTATTGGCCCCCTGGATTCAGATGCAGGTCGTCATATCGGCATGAAAGTATCTGTATCGTATCGTGCCACAAAACGTATATATTGTCACACTCTTCGTCTGGGCCAGGTCCAAACCATCAGCGCACCCTGATGCAGAAACGGCACAGACAGGGGTTTGGCCGATCTATACTCAGTCTTCCTCTCGGAGCCGGCTGAGCCCTGGGGAATCCATGCAGCCAATAAACGCTGCAGTGATCTATGGAGACGGGCTCCTCTGAATCCGATCCATACTCCGCGGGACCAAACGCTGCCTTTTGTGTCGCGGCCGCCTTTGTAGTGCACCGCCTCAGCATTAGCGCGAGCAAGGGGGACTTTTTTTTTCTCTCTTTCTGTGGGGACGGGTTGGAGCCGCTAAGTGAACGTGACAGGTAAAGAGAGGAAAACAGAAAGGGTGAGGTAATGAGTTTTTACAGGGCTGTGAGATCAGGTTACTGCGCCGAGGAGGAGGCAGAGAAAGCCACAGGGAGTTACAATGAGCAGTCACACAGCGCTCCCATGAGAGCGCCATAGCTCAATCCCGTAATAATGCATCCACGGGCGAACACGAGCATTTATTGAAGAGACCTGTTTCAGACTCACCTTTAGACCTGGTTTAGTAGATCCGGTTTCTCGATTCATTATAAACTCAATTAGAATTCAGCTCAAATCATGTGTTTATGATTTTAGGCCTTGGGCACAATATAATGTTGTGGTTTAGCCCTGGTTTAGACTTGGTATGGCCCACATTTGAAACGGCGAGCTTTAGTCCCCAGACCACAGACATTAGAAAGTAATTGCCTTCTCCTACAGTCAGGGTTAGGCAACGTCAGGCCCTCCAGCATTGAGCCTTTATTATTTGGGGAAATATTATTAAACAAATCAGAGGGTATACTTTAACATTTTTAGAGTTTCTGTACTGCAAAAAAATGTGAGAAATACTGTCCAAAATGTCATAGGTCATATATTATGAACAACACTGGCATTTGTAGATAATGGGCGACCGTGGCGCAGTTGGTAGAGCGGGTCGTCTCATGATTGGAAGGTCCCAGCTCCTGAAGGTGCCTGCTGTCGTCGTGTCCTTGGGCAAGCCACGTCACCCCCCTTGCCTCCAGTGTCTGCGAACACTGGTGTATGAATGAGAGAGTGAATGGGTGACTGGTTTCTTGCTGTAAAGTGCTTAGGGCCGAATCGAGGTAGAGAAGCGCTATATAAGTTGAGACCATTTACCATAATGGTGGTACTTTGGGGTAGAATTGGCTGGTTCGGCCCTTGGTCTTTTTTACGATGAAGAAAATCGTCCCTCCACCAAGCAAATTGCCAACCCCTGACCTACAGAGCATGTTCCTAAAAAGTAAAATAAAAAAGCCGGGAAGCTCCACCCTAACAAAGGGAAGAGCGACAGCAAACCTCCTCAGCTCTCCAAGCCCTTTCAATCAAAGCCCAAAGCTCATACTTTTGTAAAACAAAGTGGTTACGATATGAAACTCCCCTCAGTGTCGTCACAGGAGAAAACTCTAACTTTAGAATCAAAAATATTCTTTTGAGCCAGGCTTTTAAGATGTATTTGTCCGATTTTAAGTCCCCATTGGATTCAATATTATAGAGTTATTTCTGGAGCCGCCCCTTGCCACTAGGGGGTGGTCTCGCAACAATGTTAAGATTAAAGTTAAGGTATACCTTATACATTCCTGTTGGGTAATTTGGAGCAGTGGGCAGCCAGCGTAGGCCGGCGTTCGGGGACCCATCTCCAGATGAGGAACCAGGCTGATGGTCTCGATCCAGAACAGGTTTAGCCCAGATACAGACTTGCTTTACTCCTGGTTATACATCCCCTCACTCAGCATAATGTTCCTAAAAATCATATCTCGAAATCCTTTCTGTCTTCGCTCTGCGTACTTTAATCAAAACTTCCAAACCACAGAGGTCAGGCTGTTCCCAACCTCTCCAATAAGTGCCTTTTATTTTCTTCCAGCATCCAAAAATCACGGCGCAACAGCCACCGGTCTGAAGATGTCTTCTCTTTGTTGTGAGCTACATAACAATAGCACTGTGTAAGAGACGAGCGCCGCACAGTCATTATAGGTACTTACATAAGAAATGCAACTGAATGAAACTGAATATTAAAAATGGTAATCTCTGCCTTTGAAACAACATTTTGTGGCAGTGGCTGGCTTTTCTGTGCCTGCTGTAAAGGAAATTATAGGCCTATAATTTAACCGATGCTGGTTTCTGTGGATGCACTGGCAGCCGCATGAGATGAATGGGTTTAAATAAGCACTTTATAAAATTGCAAGTGGCTTCTCGCTTGGTCTGTAGCGCAAGACAATACACGGGCTTTGTTTGAAATGTGTGTCGGTGATGGTGGAAAATGATGATTTGTTTGTGTGGGAATAATGACTGGGCACATGATGTTAGGCTTTGGAAATATTTGGTAGCGCAAGTCACGTCTGAGACCAGGAGAAAAGACAGAAATGACTGGAATACGACGATGTTAAGTTTGTAAGTTGAAAATTCATCCAGACACAAATAGCTACGTGCTGTTCTTTAAGTCTTAAAATTGCAATTTGGTCTGTGGAGGATGATTTGCACAATTTTAGGTTGAGATGAGAATTCGATTAGTCTGTGTAGAAAAGGACCAGAAAATAATGCATAAAAGCACTCATAGTCATTTAATGAAGTGCCAAAGTCAAGGCCTTTTAAAGTCATTTAAAAAATGTGCAGTTCACGGATCACCACTAGGGTCACTGTCAGTAGAGACTGTAGACCGGCCAGATGCAAAGCAGCTTTTGGACAGACGGCGTTCGCAGATCTGGAATACTTTACCTGCTGATCTGAAAACTTTACTGAACGAGTTTAAAAGTAAAGTTAAACAATGGCTCAAACTCAATCAAACTTGTGGACACAACAGAAGTGTATAATATTTTATTGCCTTTTGTGTTTTGTATTGATTGTATTGATTTGTGTAAGTGTATTGTGTGTTCGTGTGTCTTAGGGACCAGGTCTGCGAATTAGCTAATAGCTATAAGGCCTATGAACATGGCTTCGGTTATTTTGTAGCAATGCTTCTTGTTCTGTCCCTATCAAATAAACATAGAAATAAAAATAAATTTAAAAAAACAATAAATCGGATTCAAAACTGGCATTAAATCTACATTTCTCAGATAATATAAATCCACAACAATGACGTTTTCATTGCAAAAATGATGGTCTAAAACGTCTAACGTCCAATTAGGTCTTAAATATCCAAATTTACCCCCGTTCCTGTGTTTGTTTGATTGTTTTAAAATGTTACAAAATGAAATATGCCAAGATTCGAGGGTATTGGCTTCACTTATGACAACAGAGTGTGGAGTGACTGAAGAATGACCGCTGTTAAGCGCTTTGAGGAGCTTGTCATACTTGTAAAGCACAATACAGTTTGTTAGCTTCAGTTTGTGGGGTATTTTTCAGTGTTGACCAATTTTATTTTATTTTTTTATCAGGCCAGTTAACTATAGCTCAATGTGTCCACCTAAGAGCAAATACTATTAATAATTTAAAAATGCTAAATTACTGTGAGTTTGTTCGTCTAAATTAGCTTCACTTTCAGGAATGCTAAACTTTCCCAGAAGCATCATACTTACACCATTCACTGCTTTAAACAGGAAATCCTAACGTTGCCGGATCTTCACTGCAGAGACCGAAAACACCAACGCTTTTCTGCAGTTGATCCAAATAATGAGTGTGCTGCCGTCTCCGACCCTTTTGCCCTTTTTCCTCCATGTTTTGCGGCAATGCCCCATCGATCTCGGCTGGGAAGAGATTCTGCCACTGCTCCGCCTTCAAGTCCAACCCCGGTTAATCCTTAATGTGCACTCTTGTCTCGACTTTCTCCCAGTGTGGCGTTTCTCCGAGCTATAGCCCCGACTTACTCCTTTTTCTGACTCGACTGCGCCGAGAACAAGTGGCGAGTGAGTCAAGCCGGTCACAGAGATGATTTGATTATCAGCGCTCGGAGCAACGTGACGCTCGGTTTAAAGAGAAAAGTTTGGCGATGGGAACTTTGGTGAGACTACAGACACATTTTCTTTTAATGACTTTCGTTCCCTTATGGCATTTTTCATCTTTTTGTATCCAGTGAGTGAGTCAGATGGGTATAAATATGCGATCTAAGTTTAGCGGCTCATTATGAGGCACTTGTAGCTTGATTATAAAGCTCAAAGTGTCACAAAACTGCGATCAGAGTGATTCATGGAGCCGTGCGGAAACGGCAGGAGCGGGGATTCACCGCCAACTTGATTTTGGCATCAGCCTTTTGACAGAAAAAAACGATAGGTAGTACTTAAGTTGGAAGTATAAAGCTCATTTTGGTGCCCAGGCTCCCCTGCAGTTCTAGACTTTGCATAATTTAGTGCTTGTAGCATAATATATTTGAGCCAAGCAAGTCTTCACTAGGGCTGGGTACCGTTAAATGATTTTTTCGATGCCTGTACTTTAACGATACTTGGTTTATTACTGTTTTGTTCTTTTAGTAAGACAAAGTGTTTGTTTCGATCACTTTGAATCGAAACTAGTACAGCAGGTAAACAAACCTTCTGTCTTACTAAAAGAGCAAAACAGTAATAGTCTAACCAAGAAGACAGTATGAACCTTTTACAAAGGTACTTGGTTTACTTGGGATACTTTTCCCCGATACCAATGCTCAAATATTTGTCATCTAGAACCAGAAAACAGAACAATAATGCTTGGAAGATCTGCAAATTTACATTATCTGGTTCATTTCCAATGTTAAGCAATGTTTGAAAAATGGGATCATAACTAATGCCAAAAATGAGGGGGAAATTCGGAAAAGGAGAAAACATTGGGGCAAAAAATAAGAAAAGAAAAGAAATTGGGCAAAAAATGGCAGGAAAAAAGGGAAAACATAATTTATTTGAGCTGAAACAACCAAGACACTTCCTTTAAACGTGTATTATGCATTTTTTTATGTGAAAAAAAAAAAAAAAAAAAAAAAAATTTGTGTGTGTTTGACCTTGTCAGCATGGCCCCTTTGCTTTCCATCACAGTGGTCTCTAGGACGCTCCAGGGTCAACTGTTTGGAAGGGGATCACTGCTGACGGGCCCGCTCACTGGAAAACCAGTGAAAACAGCCACTGGGGTCAATACAAATACGCACAGATATCTACTCTCCCCCCCCAAATGAGAGCAATTTCTTTTGGTATCCTGTGTCCCGTTCACACTGTCAAAAGGAGGATGTCTCTCTCCGCGGGCGCCCTCTCAGCAGCGCGCGTGGTATTTCTGTGAAGTGGGGTGGGCCCTCTGACCTCCCTGTGCCCCTCCAGAAAGAACAGACCGCGACAGTGTTCGGGGTCGGCCCATGTGTCAAACCCCGACCGAGGCCCTGACATTTTTAAATATGGCCCATGCAAATCCACATCCTGCTGCAGCTCGCCCCATCGCCTCTCCAACCTGCCGTAGGTCATCTCCGCAGCACGTCAGCGCCGCACCGGGGTAAATATTAACCCGGGATGCCTTATATTCCAATATGCTTTTAAGACGACAAATGGAGTCTGAAAAGAGAGCACAATTTTAGTGCAGTTTTTATTTTAGCGGGAACAGGCTTGGACGTATTGTAGGGAACAGAGATGTTTATTTCATTAGTAGCCATTAGAGACGTTGCAAAGTCAATATGGGACATTTGCTGAGAAATGAGATGAGAATGATTGCGGTTTGTGCTCATGAACAGTGAATTTTCAACACGAGACGCACAACTTCCTAAACATTTAATCAATCACAGGGGTAAATTCCAATCGCTGCAAACCTAATTGGATTCAACTCAACAAGTGCTCATTTCGATCGTGAAATAGTCCTTTCTGATATTTATTAAAGTCTATTTCACGTATACCAGGCCTGTCACAATATCAAAGGTTGAAGTTTGACATGCTGAGGCAGGAAATATTCAAATGTTTCCTTTTGTTTCTAATGTACAAAATCATATATTATTTAACATTTGAGTTGAAATAGAGGAAGAAGAAAACAAATCTCCGTTCATTTATTGAACCATACGTTGATATAGTAATTATCGTGACAGGCCTGGAGCTTACACAGAGAACCAAAACAGATGTCTTGTCTCATTCTTGGTGCGTGCGTCTTAATCCGATCCGCTGGATGTAAACCCGACTTGTTTTGCACCTGAAATGCGGAGCACAGGTTGTTTGATTTGCACAAGGCTTGTTCTCTTTGAGTCAGAGTTTGTTTGTCGTTACACATCCCTTATCTCACTTCCCCAGACGTGTTAGAAGCGAGAAACCTACAAGTCTCTGCTTTGGCTAGATTTCCCTTTTTCCCCTACCACGACTGCTACTGCTGTTACTACTACTGCTTCTAATACTACTAGTACTCCCACTGCTACAGCTTAGGCTGAGGCTACTACTTCAACTACTACTATGCTTCTACTACCACTACTACTACAACAACTGCTCTTATTACTATTACTTCAAGTACTGCTACTGCTACCACTACTGTTAAAGCAGAACTAAGTATCTTTTTTACCTTAGTAAAAAGGTCACAGTCCCTCTGGGGGTGATACAAGTGTTAATGGTATGATTTGGGGGTCTTTGGCCATAAAACCACACTTGCAACTTTCCCTGCTCCGACCCGGCAGCCCCAACACACACTAATGGCTCACATTATGAGGTTTATGACATGGTACAGGTAACTCTTGACTGTATTCGGTCTACAGCTTTCGTTTTGTTGATGAGCGTTTTGTTACTTGGTTTGTCACGATCAGAAGAAGCTAACAGGGTAACGGGCAAAGCTAACTGCGGGCTAGCACTACTTTTGCAGTATTTACGGCCAAGTTTGAGTGACAAAAATTGCCTCCATTGTGTAATTGGGTTGGGGCACAATGTACAATATCCCTCTCTCCCTTTGTTTTCACTGTCAGCGTAGTATTTACTCTCACAGACAATTAATGAGTAAACGAAACGCAACATGCCGCGACAGCTGCAGTGCTGCTTGTGGCCTCTAGGGGCAAACGTTATTTAGTTCTCCAGGCAACAGCAACTCCCACTATGCTACGGCTATGGCTACTATAGCTAATACTACTGTACTTCTACTATAGTCCGGCTCCTACTACGACTGCTGCTATTGCTTTTGTTGCTACTTCTACACCGTTTAGGCAGCGGCAAGTCCAATTTCTAACAGTATTTGATGAAACATTTTCTTTTTCTATCGCTTTGCTGGACAATCAGAGATGCTTCGCAAAGGCACAGTAATAGGAATCTAACAAAGCAGGTTAAATGTTAGATATGAAAAGTAATTTAAATACTTTTCATGCTAATCACATTTTAAAAAATTTACTGACATTTTAATGCCCAAATATTAATGATTAAAGCAAAGCCAAAAATGCCTTCCATTAAACAGAGGGATGAGCGGCATTTTTCATATAAAGAGGCAACTTTTGGGCAAGAAATGTGAACAGTTTTGGCCAAAACTGCAGAAAACCTTTAATTTAAAAGTCCAAATAGTTGAGCCATGTCATTATTTTCCAAGATATTTAAATGTAATGCTAGTTTGAATCCAATGAAATGCTTTTCAATGATATTTAAGGCATTCGTTATGGCAGAATATTTTCAAAGCCTCGATTAATCCCCTCTGCACACCATTAGCTGCTACTATTAATGCTACATCGCGCTCTGCTTGTTTTACTACATTTACTCACACAGAGTCTTCCTCTTTTTCTTCCAGCCCTTGTGCTTTTCTTTGACATTTTCGCATTTTCTTTTATGCCACCAAAACAAAACTCCGCCATTGGCTCGAGGCCTGTTCTCTGCACGCCACTCAAGTCGCCCCGGCTTAATTAACCGCTAATCTGTCAACTGTCAGCAGCAGCAGAGGCGGGAGCTGGAAGGACTTCAATGTCTTCTTCATCTTGCTGTTTTCTCTTTTTTTCTTCACCCCCCCCCCCCCCCCGGCCCCTATCTGGCCGCCCAAACGCAGGCATTGCCACAAACCTGCAGACATCAAATGGCAGCAGACGTCAGCCGCCCACATGAAACATAAAGCCGAGAGAGTGACAAGTCGGCGCAATTGTACAAGAGGGGGAAAGGCGAGAGAAATGGTTACATGCAAAAGAATGATGATAGATTTGTCTATTCGGGAGGGGTGGGGGGGGCATCGGGAAGAGGGGGTATTGATGTCGCTCTGAAAGATTAGTCACCTGCTGTTTCCTCCAGTGGCAGCGGCGTCGCGCCTATGGTCCAACACGGAAAGCTGAGTAAAGGGTTGTCGTTTTTTTTTTTTTTTTTTTTTTTTTATGCTGACAGCTGAAATTGTACGTCAGTTTTACACAAGAATTTTCCAAAAAAAGCTTAAGGAACAGATGAGTGGGATGAGTATTTCTGTATTTTTGTTGACTTTGTTGTCCCTGTAGGAATACTTGTCCGCTGCATTTGACCCATCCTTCAAACACTGCCTAAGGGTCAGTGAGCCACATTATGTAATAACATTTAATAACATACTATGACTGTCACATATAAGAAGTACTTACCTTTACATACAGTATAAGAAGTACTTTCCTTTACAGCTTTGAGCATGATATGTTTAGAACCTATGAAACATCGGCCAAACCTTTTCCTAACATTAACTCTTATTGACTTGTGCCTAGAGTCTTACCCAGACGCATTATTATCTGCTTAATAATGCAAAGTTACCAAACTGAGTGAATGACGTTTTCGGCTGTTATTACATAATGCCGTATTTTTACAAAATGTTTCGTTTAACAGGGTCAACCTTCAAATATTGCGCGAGGATCTTGGTCAGGATTACCAAACTTATGAATAGATGAACAGTTGTTTTGCACTTAAATGTACCAACTTGCAGTCTGAGATATACTGTATTATATGGGCACATTTTTAATCTATGTTTCTCATAGTAATTGTCTTGTCAATGATTTAGACTCCGCGTGACTAACTGGTTGTTGTCCATTATGTGCTCTGCCATAGGCCAGGGATTTGATAGATCGCCCTCTGTATTTTTTATATCCAGACGGTGATCAGTCTGGGCCCCATGCCTTCATTTGCCGTCACGTGTTGTTCGCAGACAGCGTCACTCTTGGGATGTGGAAGACCCCTCAATAACAGTCCACCGAAAGGGCCTGTTCAGGGTGGGGATCGAACCCGGGACCTTCTTGCTTTGATGCACGAGCGCTAACCGCTGCGCCACCGTGCGGGCCTAGTCTTGTTCCAGTTTCTTGCTAGGCTAGTGCTAGGCTAATGCATGTCTATGGTAACTAGTAGCCTGCATTCAAAACCTCTTCAAAATCATGGGCTCGTCCTCCAAACGTTGCCCTATCTGATTTGTAGAAAGCTCCTTTGTGAATTCCACGTGTAGTAATGCCGGCCGCAGGTAAACAAACTACTGTAGATCCGGTAACCTAGCAGATCACGCCGCCGCTGCGTAGCCTACAACCAGGAAGCTGAAGCTGCTCAAATATAAGTTCTTTCAAATGCAAAATGGTTAGATTTAAAAACATTATTCAGCAAACACAGACATTTATATGGGTAGTCTGGTGTTATCGGTGATTTGCCTCAGGTGCACTGTGGAGTGGGTCAGACTGTTTTTAATGCAGGCTACTAGTTAGCATAGACGTGCACTAGCCTAGCACCACTAAACCTTTCCAATAAGGACCGCATGAAAAAAAGAAAAAATCTCCAGAAATCAACAACACTCTGGAGAAAAAAAAATCTGAAATATCCCTTTAACGTGGAGCTGCTAATGGCACCGCATCAACGACACACATCCGCTGATTGGTTTACTCTGCTTCCCGTTTGCGTGCGTATGTTGCCATGGTCACCAAAACCAATCGCTGATACTGTGGTGTGCGACACATGTTATGAATAATTATTAAATTACTAGTTTAACAAATATCTCTTTTTTAAATGTGTATTTATAAACGTACTATTCAAAATGATAATAAAGTTCACAGCTCTACCTATCTATCTATCTATCTATCTATCTACATGTATCTATGCATCTATAGGCACATTCTCTGAAAACACTTGATGAAAATGTATCTATTTCTCCCCCCAGCTCTTCAGTTATTTTCACATTTTATCTTCAAACTCTTTTTCTTTCGCTAAAGCCAATTATTTGCTCACATGGCCCGTGTCAAAGCCTCCCAGATTATCTGCCCTCGATCAGAAACGAAGGGGTCGCGTCGAGAGCGAGACATTGTGGTCGTTCTGTTTAGACGAAGCAGCAGTTTCCTGGGTTTTGAACTTTATCTCCGGCGCGGGGCAGGACTCTGTGTGATCTCTGTTTGTCCAAATCATTTGACGCTTTGATCTTCTCGTCTCGTCGCTCGGGGCAACAAGAAGCACATTTGCATATCAGAATTTCAGGCTGTGGTGTTCTGTGTGCGCGGCGGACGAGGGCGAGTCGTTGAACGCATTTTGTCAGACCATAGATTTGTTTTACGTTTTGGTGGAGATAAATACTTTTCCAGAATTTAAATCTGGACTGGAAGTAGAAGAAGAGATCTTAAAAGTAGCATTGGTAATCGCAGACTACATAAGCTTCAATAGAATGTAGTAGAAGGAGCAGTATATTATATGTGTTGTACTTTCTATATTTTCTAAGTTTTAGTTTGTTTTTTGATTTCCTAATAGTTTCATTCTTGGCCCGATTTATTGAGATTTAACCCCCCATATACAAGACAAAATAATAAAAAAAAATATTATACAGACACAACCTTTTTTTGAATCCTCTTTCTTTCCTCTTGTTTGTCTCTTAAATTAAAACATTACGATTTCCCCCCAAAATATAACTATAACATACATTTTGTTTCAAATATATCAGCAAAATATTTTGAGCTCTAAACTCCCACCTGAACTGAGCACATGTTCTCCAGTTTGGCTTTACCCAAATAAAAGCCTCTTGAAAAAAAGTGTCAAAATAGCAACGAAAACGAGGATGAAAAAGCTTTGGAAAAAGTGGCAAAAATGTAGGAAGAGGAAAACGCAACAAAAGCCACAGAAGAGCGACAAAAAAGTTTCCCTATTCAACTGCAGTGTCTCGCTTTAACCTTTGTTCAAAGTGTGTCTAATACCGGTTGCAGTAATGGTAAACTTTATTCACTGTATTGTTGTCAAAGAAGAGGTAGTGGGCTTTATAGTAGGCAGAGTAGTAGCTGTAGTAGGAGGAGAGGAAGCCTGTGTGGTCATAATACTCATTACAGTACTACCGGTAGCAAGTGATATAGCAATATAGTGGTAAGTACTTCTAATATTGCTTAAGTTCTCGAGTTGTTGGCTTAATAACGTCCCAATTACAGCGGTGTGGAGCTGGAGCGCGCTCAGTGAGGGCCGTGCAGTTGTCTGGGGTCTTTGTTGTGGGGATACAAAGTGCTGTTGTTTAATTATGAGATATCACTTCCTCCAGGGTCCAGCTGCCTCCCTGCTTTAGCAATTAGCTTCAGCCTTGGCATTCTCTGGACAGAAAACACAGAGGCCTCCGCAGAGGCTAGGTTTGACTGTACAAAGAAGCTTGACTTTGTTCCTCCATGGACCACACACTGCAATACATTCTGCTTTCAATGACTACCAAGTTGATTTTTCATACTGACCTAACCAAAACGAATTCTTAGTTTGCCAGCAAACTACAAAGTTCCTTCTGCTGGAGCTTGTATCGGGGTATCACCAACCTGTTACAGATAGGGATGGGTACCGTTCGCTTTTTTTCGATACCAGTACTTTAACGATACCTGCTTTTCGGTGCCGGTTCCTTAACGGTACTTTTTTCGGTGCCTATGTCATTTTAATTAAATTAAAAATAACGTGTATAAAAAAAGTGTCGTTCGAGAAAAAGTCCTAAAACAGCAAAACATAAGCTCCACAGGCCGCAGCAGCGTCACCTGTAACTTCGTGTTTTGAGCACAATTTCCCCTTAAGCAGTGATAAAAAGAAATAAAGGACGTTATTACCTCCTGAGCTGCAGAGACAGATCCACATCAGGACACGGTTTCTTTCGGATAAACTTTTCTAAACACACTGCGCTTTGACGAAGCGAAAACACTTTCCCTTCAAAGATCCTTACATGGTGTGAGCGCTCACTCTGCCACCAATAATGTACAACAACTGTACCAAAAATGTCTAATACAGAGTGAGCGCTCACACTTTTCCACAAACAATCTTTGATATTCCTCTCGCTGCAGCTGCTTGTAAAGTTGTAAACAACAGCCCGTAAACTCAGCCTCCGGGTCTGTCGCTAAAGGTAAAGACGTCTTTCTTGTTGTCACTGCTCTGTGTTGTTTTTCAATTTGCCTAAAAACACAAGTTTCTTATTCAGTCCTGGTTTAGTCCTGGTTTATAATAACTGGTTTAGTTTAGCTCTGGGTTTTACAACGGTGTAAGTCCTGGATCTGGTTTAGTCCTGGCTCAGTCCTGCCGCAGACCGCGGCTGAGCCGTCTCTATTACAAATGTTTAGTACGTTATAGCTTTGCTTCTCTTTAAGTTATAGCTTTAAGTTCTAGTTTTGCTTCGCTCCATTTGCGCTGAAGCGGCTCATTATCTCCGCACACGTTCATGTTGCTTTTTTTAGAGTCGTTGCGGGTCATATATTGACGTCTAGAGAGAAAAAGAACCGAAAGTTGGCACCGAAAGAATTTTTGTTTTTCGATACCACCCCCGACCGGAGCTTTTCGGTCGGTTCCAAGTAGGCACCGTTTAACGGTACCCATCCCTAGTTACAGATCAGTGATAATAGCTATAAATATTTCAGCACAGTTTACCAGGGCAAACTTATGAACTTTCATGCAATTTAAGTGTCAAATTGTTTGTTTATTGGTTTATTTTGTAGGGACAGTGCATGTTAATGAACAAGCCACACCGGATTGTAGCCTTGGGCTAATTTCCATCTGTCGTCCCCAATGGCCGCTGGCTGCTCTGCTTTTTGACACTAGGGGCTGCCATTGCTCCGTCATTGCTGTAGTGCCTCCATATAGCCGCTAGTTCCCCATTGGAATGCATTGCACTTTAGACATGTTAAAAACAACTTTAAAACTTGTTTTCCAATTTTTTGGAACTTTCTACAGATATTCCTCCTGTGATAACGCTGGAATAGTTATAATTAAAGAAACCATGCTCGTTTTCGTAAGAAACAATTTAGAAATCTCTACTAGTGAGGGCTGGACTGTTAGCATTGGAGCTGCGCGAGCTACACGTCACGCAAGGGCCGAGTCTACAGTGAAGATCCCGCCCTTATGCCATTTTTAGGAACATGCATCTTTAGAACTAGGGAGGAGGAGTCTGTAAATCCGCCATGATTTCCCCCTCGAACGTGGTCATTGTGGTAAACGGGGAGGAGCGAGGAATGACGGTCTATTAATAATATGTCTATGGTCAAACCCCCACATTGTTGTTTCGGTGATATATAAAGTAAAATGGTGCATGTCTTTGGTATCGTGGTATTCATCTTGTAGTAACTGTGTTGAATGTTGACAGAGTGATTAAGTTAAATGGTAAATAGTGACATTTATATACATTCAGTCATATCGTAATGCAGGTATATGAGCGAGAACGGAGCTCCCAGTATCTTCAGGATGAATCAGTGTTTGCCTTTTCGTCTGTGGTCTAATTAAATTTAAACAAACACTGGGACTTTTCCTGCCGCTGCTACCGTCGCCTTACAGAAAATATAAGAGCGCGTTTTTAACCCATTTTAACGCCGTCTTTCGGGTCGTTGGACTACTCGCGATGCTGAGGGCTTTGCCGGTGAGACAGATGGCGTCAGTGTCCTGAATGGAGAGCAGTGGGGAACCGATGATCTTCTCAGCTGCTCACGTCCGCTGGATTTTTCACTCAGCTTTCTGAAGGAGAAATGATTGAAAAAGATAGACAAAGCAGGACACACAATTGCACTATGAGTGATTTGCGGAAAGCAGGAGACAGAAGGATTATAAGAATCACAGATTAATCTTCAGATGCGGCGTCTTCGGAGCAGATGGCCGTTCCTTATAAGGTGGCTTTACTTCTTGTTTCTGGTTTTGTCCTGAGCATGTTGTGTAAGTGCTGTGTGGGTGATACCACTTTTACTCCTGATAGAATCGGGTTACGCTTCATGTTCTTTAGGCCTCAAAATAACAATGTGTTTTGTAAAAGAGGCCTATCGGAGATATTTATAAGGACATGTGGTGCGAGCTGGTGTTTGTTTTGCCAGGGTGTGATAACAGTTTGGAGAAGTATCAGGAGCTATGGCTCTGTTAATAGCTGTGTGTGTAGGCAGCAGAGCAAATACGCTTCGAAATGTGCTCTTGTTGCAAATGCGTGTCCTTGAGAAGTTGGGGACAATAGTTATTTTGTTTCTCAGACATCTGCACATTCTTATTTCTTTTATTTGTACTTGCATAAGCCTCCTTTATAACATACTGGACAAAATACTCAGGGCCGGCCCAAGCCTTCATGGGGCCCTAAGCAGAATTTGACTGGGGGCCCCAACGACGTCACGCAGATTCAATTGATGATTCACGTTCCACTCACACACTCACACACTCGTGTCATCATCTGAACTCACAATGATGTCCTGTTTTCATGGGAATTTTAAAATGTTTGCTATAAAGGAATAACATTTATATTTGTGATCCTGGAAAAAATGGATGGACAGTTTGAGCCTTTGTCTGAATGAGTTCTAAACACATGGTCCACTGGCCTAAAACAGAATCATTAAATTCAAAGGTCTGGGCAAACAATTGTAAGACAATATGTCAAACATAAATGCAAGCAGCACAAATTAAAGGCGCACTGCGTAACATTGACTAGACTGTTGCCATCAATACAAAACACGCTCCTAATGTCCTACTCGAAAAGGCTTGGGGCCCCCCTGGTGACCTCGGGGCCCAAAGCAGCTGCTTGGTTTGCCTATAGGCTCGGCCGGCCCTGGAAATACTCGGAATTTGCAGATAAAAGGAAATTCCTACTGAACTATGCAGTTTAAGAATAGGAAGAGTTTGTAGTTCTAGCTCGCCAGCAGAAATTGACATTAGTACTAAGTCAAATGCTGGAAAAGCAAACAACCAAACTATCAGAACAGCAAATGAATAAAATGGGGGGCCTCTAACTCATTGACTCTCACTAACCCCTTTGGCTAGTTGGACATTATACCGATAAGATTCTTTTGATGACATGCTGTACTTTGTAGGGCCATAAAGTTGCATTATGAGTAACGAAAACATATAGAAGCATGTATCAAGATGTCCACAGACGACTCAATAACAAGACACAATTCAATTCTATCAAAACTCCATATTCCTTGACTATAATTAGCGACCGGGACCAGCTTCAGTGATCATCATGTTTAGTAGTACAATTAAATCGGGCAGTAAACATGAACTCCCACGAGTAAGTCATAAAAGCATCACTGTGTTTTCAAATGCAGACTGAAAAAGAAAAAAAAAGGCCGTAGGAGGATCACAGGCTGAAGAAGCCTTGATGTGAAACCTGCACACGTCTTAAACAAACTCAGCCAGAGCCCCCGATAACTCTCCGGGACATCAAGGCAGACACAACAGAGAAAATATATGGTTTTCAGGCAAACTGCTGTGGCCCCGGTGTGCCTTTATGTCAGGCTATAGGGCGAAAATGAGCTTTCAAAAGATGGCACAGGTTGAAATTATATTGGTGTTCTAAAGTATACCTTTGTGTGAGGTTCACTGAAGCTGGAGGAAGGAAGCGCTGGATGAAGAATCTGTCTGACCGAGATCGGGATTGATTCATTTACTGATGAACAGTGTTAACGATGGCACTTAGACTCCTTGAACAAACCCATCAACTAACAAATGTATTAAAGTGCTGTGGAGAAGGGAAGATAAAGAGGTTGCGGCTGATTGTGAAGATGAGACAGAGGTTTGTGGTGCACAGCTCAATCGGCAGGGAGAGGGAGGGGGAAGAGAGTGCATAATGTGGATGGATTGAAAGCCGATTGAAAGTAAATTGGTTACTTAGGTAAGACAACTATAGGCAGGTGAAAAGAAGTTAGGATAAAGATACCAGGTGATGGGTTTGAATCTAAGACCAGCTGTGCAGGTTTGTGTGAGCGTAGTCTGTCTGTCCTTCCTGTTTACTGACCACCTGTAGTCAATGTCTACCCTCACTGCAGCCCTGGCAGACACACAGCAGTGGCTCACCGACTCGTCCTTACTCTTAAATAAAAAGAGAATCGTGTCAAAATCTGGATCGGTCCGATGTGTTCCTTGGAGACACTGAGCTTGACCTTGTTGAGGAGTTCAAGTATCTCGGGGGTCACTCTGGATTCAACACTCTCCTTAAAAAAAACACATTCAACTCACTGCGAATACAATAAAGTTACATTTACTTCAAACAAATCAGGCCATTTATAAAAGTAGATTCAGCAAAGATGTTTCTACACTCACAGATATTTTCACAAATAGATTATTACTGTACTACAACCTGGTCACTTACTGGAGAAACAAAAATCAAACCCATAGAAATTCTCTTTAAAAAGTCCATAAAAATTCTGGATCAAAAGCCGTGGTCGTATCATCACTGCAATATCCTGGGAAAATATTTAAAAATATATATATATATTATATTGTATAGTTCAGTTCAGTAAACTTTATTTATCCCACATGGGGCCATTCCTTTAGAGCAGAGAACATGCAATATAAAAAGGCCACACAACCCACATACAAATAAGCAAGCAAGTGGAGCTCACACATAGATACAGTCTGTCTGAATAACAGGCAGGAGACAACCTCAAAATATATATTATATTATATTATATATATATTATATTAGATACAAATAATGCTCAATTTTCAATTATCTACTCGCTGTTTGAGAACTTTTTCAAGAACTTTTTCACTTTCTTTTGACAAATGAAACAATATTATACTAATGCACTTTTCTTTCTCCTTCATAGTGTCCCCTATTTCTGTCAAGCTACATATTCCTTGTACATGTATTATACATGTACTCCTTGCCCTTACATGTATAATCTTGTGTGTGGGCGTATGTTTTTTTGTATTTATTCCCAGCGTTCGCTCTATCCCCTTGAGCCTCTTCGCGATTATTGTGTCAAAACCGGAGGCACCTCCGTGTCAAATTATCTCCACTTTGTCTCTCTGTTCCCTGAGGATTCGCTTGTATAGCCTGGCATTACAAAAAATTGAATTAATTTAAAGCAGATGTCAAATATTTAGAGTGAAATCTGAATGCTGGTGTTGCGACAGAAGCTGGGTAGGCGGCAGGAAAGGAGCAGCGTTGGGAGCACTGTGCAAATGTGTCTCTGAATTACGATGCAGTGTTTAGTGGGGCAGATGTGTGAAAGAGAAAGTGCTAATGTGCTAATGCAAGTGGGCGCTAGTCATTATTTAGCGCTATAGGATCAATTAGCATCGGTTTCCAAAGGGTGGGTATGTGGCCAAAAGTGATATGCAGGGAATATGAAATATGGTTATTTAGCGCCTAAATACTGGATGTAAGTAACTTATTGCAACTTTTTTTTGACACCCTGTGCGGTTGGAATAGCTGCAGATACATGAACAAATGGAGTGCTAACAAAGCTAATGGTATCAAGTTGTTCACCATTAAAAAGGTCCAATACCGGATTTTGTTGTTGTTGATTATGTTCAACAATCATTTTCCTGACGTTTTTCTAACATACTAGTGTTTTGTTTCAAAATGCACTGAAGCACAGTAGATATTTCATTCCACTGCTGAAATGTGGTATTGAGCCGGAGTTTAGTCTTAATTTCTCATTTAGTTCTAGAAAATACTTTCATAATCCCAATTATGACTTGTAAAGCCCTATGGATCAGTCATTTTTGTACACCTCATTAGAAATGAAGCTTACGTGTAAATTCAATCTGGAAGACTTAGCTGCGGCAATCAATTCATCGCCTCATCTCCAGCTGCTCTCTGGCAACCATCCAATCATCACTTCATCTTAAGCTGCACCGCCGTGACAGCCTATCACTGCCGAAGCATGTTCCGCTGTCAGCCAATCATAGCCCAGGAACCCCCTCTTAAGACCACCCCCCCCCCCCCGTTCACTGCCTGCAGTTTCACAGCTGTGCTGCGACCCTCCTCCGCCCCTCTCTGCTCGTCATCCGCTGGCTGCCTCGGATCTCATCCTTTACCACCACCAGTAGCCGTACTCCGGGGAAGACTTCGCAATTCATTCAACAGTCAGGTCCATAACTATTGGGACATCGACTCAGTTCTGATCTTTTGACTCTATTTAAAACACCACAATTCAGACTTTCAGCTTTAATTTGAGAGTATTTACATCCAAATCAGATGAACGGTACAGGAATTACAACCGTTTTTATGTGCAATAAAATAAATAAAAAAAGAACATTTCAAAACATTTCAAGCAGCTACATTCGTACAGACCAACTTACAAACTTGCAAAAAAATATATGAACTGTTTATATCATTAATTGAAACAACGCACAACTACAACAACAATCTTGTTTCATGTACGATGTCTAGAACAAAGCAGTCAAAAAAAATGTGATCCTTAATATATTTCTTTCAGATTTTTACCCTTGATAACCAAGAGTTACTTTTATGTTATGAAGGTACATTAATAGGTATTATACTCCGAGATCTTGATACTTCCCAGTTGTCATTACCATTGTCAGTATATTTTTAATGTGGGTGTAATTTTCATAATCATTATTATTATATATTTATTTAATTGAGTTATATGTGAAGTATGATGAAGTATGATGCAAGCCCTGCATGTGGGTAAAGGTAAAGAAGTACTAAAGATTGACTAAATACTTAAGAAAGGATTCTGACTAAAACCAGTTGGATTGCTAAAGCGTTTGGTCCAGTCACTTATCACGTCCGAGAAAAGCCCCAGATGTGTCGATTCATTTTGTTCCCGTTTGTTTGCCCATTAATCACTTGTTCTTTATGAATTCACCACTCACTCCCAAAATCATGTACCTGCGAAATAACAGCTCCTCTGGGACCTCCGCACTCACAGCCGCCATCCCAAACCGTATACCTCCTACACACACACACACACACACACACACACACACACACACACACACACACACTGCATCTTGTAATTCACGGCACACTGCTCACTTTAGGCGCGCGGGAATCAATAAAAGTAAAACTCGATCGGCCTTAACTTTTGAGTCGATGGGCAATTTCTTTTTGGGCTTTTTGAGGTGGGCTGTAGATGTGGTGTAGCTTGTGAGGTTGGAGGGAAAACGACTTTAAATGGGTTTCAAAAAGGTAGCTTGGGGGGCGGCTAATTTGTTTTGCTGTAGATATCGCATTGGCTCTGTGTAGTGTGTAAATAGCTACTACGCTTGAAAGATTTACCTTTGATTTATGGGTATGGTATAATGCAAAATAGATTTTTTTTTTTATTATTGCCATTTTACGGTGTTCACTCTTCAAAAAAAATCGCACATGTTTGTGTGATCTTTGAATCCACCACAGTGACTGTCTTTTGTGACACGACAGCGGATTGTACAATGCTCCTTCCGTTTACACATTTATGCCCAATTTCTGTTATGGCTGAATTGTGTTCCCCCTGTGCCACCTCCCAGTGTTACATCTTGTGGGAGCTACAGTCACCAATAATACTCTGAGTGCGATCTCTGGAGGTCGGCTCGTTCAAACACTTGGTGCTATTTTAATTCTTATTTAGTGATAGGCGTTGGCTTCAAGACAAAACACACTGTGACGAGCACGGAATTGAATTCTTTTGCTCCTGATGCGATGTCTTTAACATGAAGCTGTGACTGCCCACCAGTAACTCACTGCCTGCCCTGTAATCTTGAATCTACTAACTCAGGGACATAACGGGACAGGAAGAGCAGCATCTGAATCGACTCAGAAGTCACGTGACACTCGCGTACGTGCAGCCCATCCCGCCTTGAAGAAGCTGGAGGGTTTGGGTTTAACATTTATTTCCCTAGATATTAAAAAAAAAAAAATCAGCTTTGTCCTTCAGGTATATGTTTGCATTTCCAAAGTTCGAGAATCAGAGATGAACTGCACTCAATTATTGCTTTGATGCAAGTTTTAGCAGTGAGCATCCACATCTTTTTTTGCAAATAAACCCCTCAAAAGCAACATAACATATTATTTCTTCTGCCACGTCCTTTTTTATTCAAACCTTGGTTTCTCACTCGGCACATTATTGGACTCCGGCGGTTTTGCCTCAATTAGAATAACTAGGTGCATTAAGCTTGATTGACGATCCCGAGAGGGAAAAGATGCAGAGGTCAGCTCAACTAGTATTGGCCCAGTCTTAAAATGTGTCACTATTTAATCCAGGGAGATTATGAGAAAATCCCAGCAGTACCCGGCTCTGAATACTTGACTAAATAAGCAGTTTCGTCTTTGGCTGTAGCGTCTTAATTTGAAACAGTCGACAGTGATATTATTGCGGCCCCCGCTGTAGCCGAACCCTCGTTTGGCTCCTGCTGTAACTCATCCAGGGAGCGGGCGGCGGTGTAGGAGCCACACAAGACACGTGAAATTTGACTAGCACTAAAACCCAAACACAAAGCCCCATTTCACCACAACATAGGACACAGCAAAACCCGCGCTTATCCCTGACTAAATTACCCTAAAACCTGTAATGGCATCGACGGAGCAGCCCCCCACTGATCGCGGCATAATCGCGCGTTTCGAAGCTTTTTGCATGTTTTTGGTAAACTGGATCTGCATTGTCCACGGAACACTGGGACACGCGGTAATCCTCTTTCTCGGGGAAAACATTTATTTATTTATGTATTTGAGGATTTACGCGTGCTGTGGAAGCTATGCTGTCAGAGACCTGTGTGTGTGTGTGTGTGTGTGTGTGTGTGTGTGTGTGTGTGTGTGTGTGTGTGTGTAGCTCCAGCTTGAAGCAGCTTGTCTGTGAGTGCGCGGTGGAGAGGGGTTTGGAGGGAGGCCAGAGGGTCACACTGAACCCACTGTCCGTGCCTCCTCTCGGGGCTGCGCTGGACGGACAACGGGCCAGTGATGGGGCTGCGGAGAGAGAGGACCTTTTTTTAAGTGCTTTTACTAGAAGGCTAATATACTGCAAAACTATCATCACAACACTTCAATTGAAATCTGAATGATCTGTGTAATTAGCAAAGTGCCTGCGATACGCGTCCTCTGCAGGAAACGAAACATCATTTCTCCATGGGACCGTATGAACTCCAGTATTCCTTTAGCTGCGGTTCGTATTTCCATGCAAAGGTACATCGGCCTGTATGTGTTTATGCCGCTTAGTCGTTTATAAAGAGCTCTATAACGACAACTACTTAGATTTTGGACACAAGAGCACAGCAAGAAGGTTCATAGTTCGAATCCCGGACAGGGCAGGACGGAGTTTAGCTTAGTTTAGTTTTGTTTATTTGAGCAGTAAACATTTTGCTCAAAAGGAGTGGGCTGAAGCACGAGGCTTATGAGCGCCTACCCCCCAAATAAAAATTTCTTTTCACAATAGTGCAAAAGGAACCAAACAACAACAGGAAACAACAGCGATTGATTATATAGACTTACAGCATCCGATCATGGTCGAAATGTTCATTTACATTAAGGAAGATAATACATATAATACATGGCTGAAACTCATGGACTGCATACATTCCCCAAAAAGGAATAATACTTATTACGAATGATAAGCCACAGTACTTAAAGAAACCGTAATCAGTCGCATGCATGACCCCCACAGCATTCACACACACACAACATACACGATTATGAATTAACATTATCCTATTGTAATTACATTATCCATCATACAATTATAGCGTCTTATCTTGTGATTATTCTCAAGATTGTCCCCATGTGTCCAGTGTTCCAGTTTCCTCTACCACTAGGGATGCAAATTCTGCTCAGTTTCATTAATCGATTCATTGGAAACTTGATCAAACGTTTGTTGATGTTGTGCCGTTGTATAGGATGTTTTATATCAACAAGATTGTAAATATGACACATTTTTCCCCAAGTAATAAATATGAAACCTTGTTAAAAAGTTGAATTATTTAACCAAAACACAAAATAATAGTTTTCTAAATTCCAACAGATGCCACATTTTATGCTTATTTTTGATTAAACGTTAACATACTTTAATCGATTAAGTGATGATGGTAATTCATCGATGAACTGATTAATTATGAACAGCCCTACCTACCAATAAATGACATGCACGGTTAGGAATATTCTCAAATAATACCTCAAGCTCAGAGCCTCCACAATTTAGTCGCTGAGCTTTAATCTGCACTAGCACGAATTTGGACTTGATTGTTCTGGGACTTAGGTAGTGAGAGAGAGTTACTTTATATTTATTGCTATATTTTAGCCACAAGATCTAGCAAGTGTGAAAAGTATTTACCATATCAATCTTTTTACACCAAGTACCACCTCCTCAACAAAAAAATCTGACCTCCAATTGTCCCACTTCATGAAATATTTGAGCTTCCACATAAATAGGCCTTTAAATTTGATAACATTATATATTAATTGGGTGTAAACCATGTCTAAACCAGAAACAAACAACTAACTCAAATTAAAGCATGGATGAAATTATATCTAATCAAAATGAAAAATAAATACAACTTGGTATGACAAAGGCAATTGCAAAAAACACTGAATTCCTTTTGTGCCATTTTAATATGACGCTATGGAAGTCGGTGTCGCCTAACAAACATTGCCTCCCGTCCGAGAGCACCCGGTGTTCACAAAGTCCTCACCAGCTCCCGCACGCGCCGGCTGAATATTCATTCCTTCCTATAAATTACATCTAACCCATGCATTATGTATTAAGGGTGTAATCATTTCAGCGGGGCACGGGTCAGTCGGGTGATTACGCATATTATTTCTGAATACATTAGTAAAGCGGTTAATGGAGTTATATGGCGGCCTATATTAGATTTCTTTATGTGGCGCAGTGGAGTGTTTTTTTAATGAGAGCAGCACCTGTGCCGAGGGAGGTCTGAGGAGGTGCAGGGGCATCCGTTATCGCCGAACTCGAGTCTGGTCCGGGACGTGACCTTTACTGTCCACCCGGGGGCATGGTGGTGATATGAGTCCGAATGGAAAAATACACGGACCGGACCGGTGTGAGGAGAGAGCGGCTGATGCAACCTGCGTGTAAGGCCCATACTGTACAATTGGAAGTATGCGGTTGTTCAGGTTTGCTGCAGGTGTTCGCACTTCCCGCGTGAGTTTGTGGACGGTGAGTGGGTGTCGGAGCCGGCGACCTCTGCCTCTGAAAATGCCCACATAAACAACATGCTCGAGGTCTAACTATCTCTTGGTTGGTTAGTCTCTGTGGCAATATCCCTAAGTCAACACCAAAAAGATCCCCCTGTGTTCTTTTGTTAAAAAAACTTTTTTAGGCTATGTTTCAAATCATGCTGGATGGCACCTTTGGGAACTGCCCCAAATGGTCACGATCGAGGAGGAAAACAAAGAGAGAACCAAACAACTCTGTCACCAATTACTCCAGAACTGCTTCAACAAACGCTGAATTTCGGACAGAGACAGAGACGACAAAGCGGTTCGACCATAGATATAAAAAGGACAAAGCGGCGTTCGATGCTAACTTATGCTAATATGCTTTGTCAGAGCTGGGTTGGAGGAGTCTGTAAATCCGCCATGATTTCCTCCTCGAACATAGTTATTATGGCAAACGGAGAGCAGTGAGAAGGAGTTTTCTATTCATTCTACAGCCTATGGTCAAAACATTCACAGTGTCTTGATTTTGACTTGGTTTTATTTGTGTACAAATATGTTCAGTGTCTGACGGAAAATGTCTAGGCCACGTCCTAGTATGACGCGGTGCCATCTGCATTGCTTTGTCTGTCAGTGTATCCATCATCCAGCACAACACAGGTAAGCGAGGTGGGATTCTCTGGCAAATAACGGCCCGCCGAGTCAGCCGCAAGGCAAAGCTCTTTCTCTCCTGGATACTCTGAGCTATAGATCCTAAAAATAGCAATTGTAGTGCCCTTAGTTGTAATAGTTCCCATCTGATACACAAATAGGAACAGATTAGACCCATTCTCTATCAATATGCCTCCCACAACACGCACCGGGAGCCAGAAAGTGTTGTTGTAATCCTAGAGAAAATGAAGGGATTAAAATATTCAGTATATATAGTTTGCTGTAGTTTGGCAGTAAAAGGACTTGTGCCTGCTTTTAGTAACAGACGGCTACAGCAAATACGCTCTTGCAAAAGGGCCAAAGGATATTATGTTTGGACTGACAGGTAAATACTGTATTGGACAAGACAATAAAGCACTAGAGGCAGTACATGACCTTAGGCGCCTTCTGGGACTGGTGACCCACAGAGCAGGTGAAGGTGATGCCAGAGGGGAGATTATGAGACGATGCGTTACCACTAGTGACAGATCAGGGGCCGCAGTGTCACGCCCCGAGGAGAGTGGCTTCGTCTGGTGGTCCGATGAACTTCAAAACACAATTTAGGTCGCCATGTTATGCCCCATCTCGCTCTCATGCAATTATTTTCAATTCAATTCTCCCCCTCCCCCCCTTCAATATCCCCATATGGTACTGCCATATTTATCCGACCATAGCACAAAAGCAGCTGAATTAAACACTGCCGGTCGATATGGCGCTGCACTGCCATCTGAAGCCCAGCCATCGACGTATTTTAGTCTATGTAGCCTCCTTTGTGCTTTACATCCTCATCACTAGCCAAAACATAGAGGCTATAAATTGCCTATGAATGAGAGAGTGAATACTTTTTTGTCTGTGTATGTCTGTCGATAGGTAGAAACGGCATCATCCATACACAAGGGCATGGCCTAGTCCAGGGGGAAGGATGTATGCCGTGGGAATCACAATATTTTACTCTTTTTAGCCGTTTTGTGGCAGACTATAAACATATTTATCACATACAAATAAAATCAAGTCAAAATCAGGTCCATATGGATATGTTTTTCCATTGCAGAATGTCCAGTAAAAGCAGAAAACTGGCTGCCATAGCTATAGCGTTAGCATTTAGCTGGAAGCTAACGTTAACAATATAGTTGGCATTCTACGTTATTTATGTATTTATGGGCTGTTGAACCACTTTTCTCCTCTCAATGTCTCGATATCTTTATGTATAAACAAACATATTCTATATTTGTTAAGGTAGCGGTGGAGTTTCTTTGTTTCCCCACTCTGGCAGCTTTAAAAATGACCATGTAGGGCAAGTCCAGAGATTCCGTCGGTATCTAATGCCCTCTGCACTTTACTATAACCCTGCAAGAACTGGGGAAAGGAAAGTCTTGTTTGTTTATGCTGCTGCCCCCACAACCTCACCCCAGATAAGCTGAAAAATATTGGATTTTCTACTTTAAAAATGCAACATTAAGAGCTGAGGTTTAGAGGCAGGCGGTCACTGTTTGCGGCAACTTTTTCTCTGCGTGGCAAGGGACTGAGCAAATGGTTGGTGAAATAAAAAATGGCAGAGCACAACGACACGACACTCTGAGGATACTTGCCTAACTAGTGGACTTATAGACGGTGTATTAAAATGTTTGTTTTTATGGTCAACGTATATAACTCGATCGTGTTGCGCACAAAGAGAATAAAGCATCTATCGCTGGAGAAATTAGGATGCTATTTTAGAAAGGGCTACAGACTCAACTCTGGTATATGGCTTATTAATGTACTGTATTTTAAAGTTATTGAGTTTGAGTTATTTGCAAGAAAAGAAAGACCAACACAGCAGACTAATAAACTAGTAAATGGATTGGAGAAGTGCAGCATAAAACCAAAACAGCTTTTTTCAGACAAATTGACTGGCAAACAATATGGACAGCAGATAACTTTCTATTAAAATTTGTGCAAGTGAATCTTTCATTTTGTGTTAGATAGACGCCCAATCGCAAACTTAAATTACAATGCGCTACAGTTTATAGCCATCCCCCGTATCAGAAAACACTTATCTATGTACTTGGCGCTAACAGTGTTGTTTTTGTTGCTAAGTTTATCCCAGCCCCTGCAATTACTCAGATAACAAAGGGCCTGATGTTGCACATTCTCCGAAATTTAGGAGGGACTCTGACTGAATGTTGTGAGCTGCCAAATTGTCCACATACCACAGACGCCTCCTGGAGAAGGCAGTCCAGAAATAAACAGGTCCAAGACAATAGAGGTTATAGAGACGTGACTGAGCAACTCAAAACACTGGGGTCAGAAGATTATTGCTTGTATTATTGTGCTGGCAATGGAGGAAGCGACCTTTTATTAAAACCATATAATAATTATACTGAATTGTGCCCGTAAATGAATACAGAACTTCTTGCTGTTGTGGTAATGGTAAAAATAGCAGAAGATGTAGTATGGAGATTATTCTACTATTACTACAAATACTTCTACTAAAACACAAATTATACCTAACCCTGTGTTTGTGTTATTTTTGGGAAGTTTGCAGTGTGAGAAAGTCAGTTTTGTTTTGATAAAGATAAGCTGGCGATCACAGCAAGAAGCTCTGTTTGTGTCTGGGAGCTATTGGCTCTGACTGAAAAACAGCCCGTTGTGAGTGCAAGTATTTTTTGAGCTTGGTGTCAATGACGATGAACAGAGCAGGAGGAGACGTTCCCCTTAAACTAGTTAAGCTGGATGTAACATTGTATCTGAGTCCTTTCTGTAGAGACCACAGACCCAAATAGTAGCAGCACTCCTTCTGAATGCTGATCCTGTCAGATCTCGGAAGATAATTCAGCATTGGGCCTGGTTCATTCCTGGGTAGAAGACAGTGAGGGCATACCAGCTTCCATTAGGCCACCCCAGGGCATCTGTGACTATATTTGTGCAGAGTATGGAATAATTGACTAATTGACCAATGCCGATTTTGGGGGATTTTGATGTCGATATGCACCGCCGATATTTTTGGCCTATTTTTAATGTCTGTGTATGATAATTCTTAAACAGTAAAATGTGTCAGTGTTGACCGTGAAACAGCAGGGGGCACTTTAATAAGGGCTTAGGGCTTATTAATTCAGGACATTCATGTATAGTCGGCACTTCAGATGAAAGACAAAAATCAGCACGATTCCAAAAAAAAAAAAAAAAAACGTAAGTCTTCATCTTCTATAGATCCGAAATTATAAACGAAAGTCTGCAACATAAAATATGTAAAATACAATCAGAGCCTCCGAGGTGAACAAACTTGTGAACGGTTTTCACTAAGATGTTTCTCAGCTTCCCTGAGGCCTTGGTAGTTGTGGGTGGACTCATTTTTAGGCTCTGGTTGAGTTCTTTCCAATGCAAACGGGAGGTCTCTATCACGTTCAGCTCTGGAGATACCGGCCGTTTATCGGCATTATATCGGCCGATAGCCAATATTTTAAAATACCCATGTATTGTTTGAACAAAACTGTAAGTCTGTGACTACCTAGAAAAAACACTATACAGTAGTAGTACGAGCAGTCAGCATTTTACATTGCTGCTTTTTCCCACTCATTGTCAGTCCTTTGTCCAAACATGCTCCACAGAGAGACACTGCTTTCTTTATCTTGCACAAACATTTTTATATTTAACAACATAACACGTCACTGCATTCTCCAGTTTTGGCGCTGTCGTTTTTCTGACACCGGTTCAGTTCCCAGAGAAAAGATAAGTCTGAGTCACAGAACAGAGGAAAACACTGGGGAAGTGTTTATCTGGATGCCACGGACCAAACTGTGCCTTACTCTGTGTGAACAAGGAGCTGCTTCAGATCTGCAGCATTATAAATTATAAAGGACTGCTTTGTGTCTCAAGGACTTTGGACACTCTACATACAGTACTCTACTACAATTCAATTTCAAGCAAAAACTTGATTTGCTTTTGCTCGAACAGTGCTCTTTTTTTGGGCAGTCATGTTAAAGCAGTACTAAGTAACTTGTTTACCTTAATAAATCCTTTTGGTAGTCCCTCTGGGGATAATACAAGTGTTAATGGGATGATTGGGGGGTATTTCATTTCCCCCTGGTGTCTCTGGCCAGAAAACCACAATTGCAACTTGACTGCCACTGGGTAGGTGTCACCAATACACACTAATGGCATCATGAAGAAGAAGCTAACTGCGGGCTAGCGCCACTTAAACAGCATTTACAGCCAAGTTTGAGTGAAAAAAATTTCCATTGTGTAATTGGATGTACAATATCCCTCTCTCCCTTTGTCTTTTCTGTCAGCGTAGTATTTACTCTCATGGACTATTAATAAGCAACAAAAACTCGAGTTACTTACTTTAACAAAAGGTGCTAACACTAACTTTCCCTTTTCTTTCAGTGCCCCATTTGCAAAACCAATCATTTCAAAATATCCTGCTTAAATTGTGCATATTGCCTCCTCTTCTATCCATATGTCACACTGGTGGAGGCTCCGGCACCGGCTGTAATTGCATGACATTAGCCCAGTTAGCAGTTAGCGCGCAGAGTGTTGCTGCTAAAGATCATAGCTCCACAGTCCCAGCGGAGACTCCCTGGAGTGAGCCTAATCTGTCGCCACGATACTTATCTATTAATAGGTCCCGCAGCCTCAGCTCCCTCTCCTCACACGTTGGGCAAGTTGTGTTTCGTGGGTGATAACATTGCAAAACTGAGTCACGATGGAGCCGGATTAAATATCTTAACTCGCGGTGCCATGTGTTACTAGGCTTTTTACTTTTTATTTTTTATGTTAACACATAATAATGATAATGCTTTAATCACACACTGCGCTTCTCCAAATGCTCGAAGTCATTTTAAGATGAAAAATGTGCACCATCAGCTCGACTCTCATTCGCGCTCCACATTCAGGCGAAGTGGGTAATGTGTCTTGCCCAAGGACACAAACACTCCTCGTGAATTTAAATCAGAGTTTAGTTATTGACTTTTTTTTCCAGCTTTTAACCATCATTCGTCATTCAAAAAAACATATACCCGTAGAAGAATCCTGCTTCATTCATGCGGTTTTAAAAACCTGTTCACTTGTTTCTTATTTCTCCTTCTACAACAGTGCGCGGCTCAGTTTTTCCTTGGGTTTTTGTCGCATCATTGTTGAAACACAAATCTGTCCCTCTGCACTTTTTACAATCCAATTATCGATGGCTGTGCCCGTTGCACGCTCAGACACTTCGACGGCATGCCGAGGCCGTTGGATGAGAGAAAGATTGTTGCCTGCATTAGTTGAATTTTGAATCCACAAATCCTCCATCCATCACCGATGACCAGAGCGCTTTCAGGATCTGTTGAACCCACCGCTACGGGTTGAAAGGTTGGGTCAAACGCAAATGCTAATCGGGTCTTGTAGTCTTACAACAATACAACCGGAGTGAGTGTGTTCCGGCGCGGTTAAAGGCCATCTCTGACCACAAAAGTTTACTTATCAGATTACACTTTCATAAGAAGACTTTGGCTCAAGGTTTCGCCGGCACGAAACAACAAAGTCTTTGCCAACTTCTAACTGACCTTTCCCCGAACCAAACTCGCTGAAGTAAAAAGTACAAAACTGTCCAATCTGCGGCTCGACTTCCCTCACCTGTAAAAGATATCGGCGCGATACAAGCGGCCCTTATTTCTGTGAAGGCTCGAGGATATTGAAGCAGACGCTGACCTTTTTACACCTCTGGGAGAAATCGACTGGTCAAAAGACGCCAGAGAGAGAGGGAGGGGGCAGCAGAGCAGAAGATGGGACAAGTTTAGTCAAAAAATGTGCCTTTAATAGAAAATGCCTTTACTCTAGTAGAAGTACAAGTGAGTACAGTATGTAGCGCTTTTCACAGCCCACATTTCAATACAAAATACTACAAAATGCAGCTGCACTTGGTGGGAATGGGCATCGGTTTTTGATCTCATACCAGTAATATTAGTAGTATGCATTTTACATGGAAATCCATAAAAAAAAATCAAACTAATTAAAAACAAGTTAGAAAAAGTAACTCCTATTCTAAACTCTGATTGATTGATTTTTTTTTCTTTCTTTTTTTTTTCTTACAAAAATGAATGCCAATTGCTTCTCCAATAATCATTTTCTCATTTGGACTGAGGACATGAGGAGAGGACACATTCAAATTGTTTTTATGCCTTTTCCCAAACTTTAATGTCTGGGGTCTTTTTTGTAGTGAGAGCTTTCCTTTTGTTAGTGCCTTACACAAAAGACCCTGATCCGAAAGACAGCGATGTTAGCATGGATTTTTGTTAGCCAACATGCTAAAGCCGTTTGTTCGCTAGCTTACATTGTTCGCTAAGTGGACACTCGGGGTCACATAGACTGAGGGGTTGGTTGTCACATGGGGTGTAAATGGTGGGAATTTTTCATGTATGCCTATGTTTTTATGATCACTTTACATTAACATTAGCTTTTACAGAGGCCATATGTTTGGGTCAATTTGAGAATTTCAAAGAAAATCAACAGTTATTTCAAATGTGAACACATCTGGCATCGCCATTATTTTAAAACTTATTTTGTGTCTCAAGAAGCAAAACGGCTACAAAAGTTTATCAAATTTCATGTTAACATAAAAAATTCCATTAAAAACAATAGCGAGAACCAAACCCAAGCATTGTGACGACCTGGCACATGGGGCACATTGTCACGGTCGATTTTCTTGTGTTAGACGTAGGGCAGGCCTAAAATCTCAATATGATAGAGAAAAGGAAGCAAATTCTACTTCAAGTCGAGGGTTGAAGCTTTCATTTAATGCAGGTTTGACAAGGCAAGGCGATATGGCCTAAAATCTATATCACGATATGAAAAAGAAATATCACGATAACGATATATTTGACGATATAATTGACAATGGACAAATTACTTCAAAATTCCAGCCTTACGCCTATAGGGAAGATTAATTCAGTGATTTTTTTTTTTTAACAGCATACTAATTTCCTTGCTCAGATGATCTATTCAGGCAGTTTACATCCTTAATTTCTTTTTTTACTTTTTAAGCACCTGTCCCCATGTTCTACAGTCAGTGTTTATGCCGCTCTGATGGAGCTGCGCGTAACATAAATTATATCGTGTCCACAACGATATGCGATGCGATATGGACCACCCCTAAGGTCTGGCTCTTGAGGGATTTTCTGTTGATGAGCAGTGGACTCTAGCGCCACGACGGGTAGCCAGACTCCACAATAGGCTCCCATCCAGATGCTTCATTTTGATAACCCTTTGCAAAAATGGTATCGTTGGGGTCTAGCTGAGCGTCAGATGCACATTTGGTGTATTTGTTCGTGTATTGCCATTTTGCGACAGTCAAGCTGACAAGTAAAAGGCCTCTTATAGAATACAATTTCCTCAAGCAATTCCTCCTGTAGTAGCTCTCAGGGGGGTATTTGAGGGGAGGGTAGAGGGGCAGACGTAGCGGCGCACTGTCTGAAGGTGCGCTCTTTGTCAGAGTCGTAAACGCGAGTCACGGACCCTTCGAGAGATGGCTTTTGGGAGCAAGTCCGTTGAAAAGGAGAGGAGTGCGGACACTGCTGGGGAGACACAAGAGAAGCGGCATTGTCGGGAGAGGACTGTAGTGGCTGCCAAAATGGATGAAACTGAAGAATCTCCAACCAGTAGCTCTTTCCAAGTAGCTCCCTTAAGGCTTTCTACATTTCTCTAGAAAGTCCTTCCCGTTTTTCCACGTTTCACATATTTCCGAGAGCGACGCTGTCACGGCAATGTAAACATCACGATATTAAAAATGGCTTTACGGTCCAAGTATTGTGGCTTTACATAGAAGTAGCTCATGGAGGAAAAAAGTTCAGAGAGACGCTCGCTCTTAACAAATATCTCATGCGTTGAGATGAAACGAACGCAACGAAGAAATGGGTTTTGCTGAGTGGAGAGAAAAGAGGGAGCAAACTAAATGGTTACTTTGTGCAGCGGACGGTCTCAGAGCGAGATCCATCACCGCGGCGGTTCCTCTGGCAGCTCATCTGCGGCAGACAGAGTTTTATGTGGGTGATTCGGAGTCAGTTCCTCTGGTTTTTTTATTTGTCCCCGACTGTCACCACCTCACAGGCACACACTCGACGGCGGATCGGAAACACGCTGCACACCCGCCGGCTTGGCAGGGCTGCTGCTACTCTGAGGAGCTCCGCGTTCGCTGAGAGGTGGCCCGCAACATAGCGGTGGTTAGTTCCGTCTGTGTTCTGGTGCAGAAATGATTGGAATGGATATGCTGACAGAAGCGAGGCTGCACCATTGGCCACCACCAACCGCTCGCTCACTCCTTACCCGACGTTCACACAGGAATGTCGGGTGAAGTGCCAAGGACGCGACTAAATTCTCTGTGCTCTGTTGATGAACTGCAACTGAGCTCCATTGTACTAAAAATGATTCAGTCCTATTGCTAAGGTGTGTCTCTGGTGGTGCTATTTTGTTTTCACCAAGAGTCAAATGACATGTCTGTTGAATTTTGAATACAGATAAGATGTCTCCACGAGCCGCCTTCAGCTTTGATTACAGCACACGTTCACGGTGGTATTGTTTCAGTAAGATGTTCCAAGATCGTATTGATGATGGGAGAGCACGACCACTGTTGCAAAAACCTTCTCCAGCACATCCCAAAAAGTCTCAGTGGTGTTAAGATGTGGAATCTTTGGCGAGATGTGTGTAAATGAAGTCTCGTGCTCCATTGAAACCGCTCTTTCGCAATGTGAGCCCAATTGATCCTGGCACGGTCATCTTGGAATATGCCCGAAATCTATTGATGGAATAGCCTGGATGTTCAGGAAGTCAGCTGATCTCATGCTTTGGGCGCGTAGTGATGCTGAACCTAGACCTGAGCAACCGCAACAACCCCAGACCATATCGCAACAGTTAGTTAAATCCAGGTGTTTGTTTTTGCTCAGGCAGTGTATATTAAGCACTGTGTCAGACTAAGTATCGCGATCTGCACTCTGAAAGGACTTTGTAGTTTTATAGCCCATGATTAATCCCCATAATACTGCCGTCATCTGTGCGCGAGCCTCGGTGTGTGTCCCAGCCATGTTCTCTGCCATGCGCTAGATTACTTTTTCTCTTTGTCGTGCCTCCGCTGCAGCTCCAGCAGTTTGTATTTCAAACAGTAATTCTTCATGCTCCGAGGACGGCAGCCATTTTTCCCCAAAGAAAGTCCCACGAGTGTTTATTTAGGCCACAATGAGAAGTCGGGCCGTGTTCAGCTCCTGTACAGCACTGCAGAGCTATTCCCTTTACAAGCAGAATGTCTGGCTATTGTGCTCCATACAGAGCGAAAGTGTACGTTTTAGCACTTAGGGACAAAATCTGCAGCTTTTAACGCCTCCTTTACTAGAAGACCAACGTGCTCACACATTATCAAGCCGCATGCGTGGACAAATTACTCAAATGACTTACTTAATTAATCCCATTTTTCACCGGGCCAGGGGACATGCAATTGGCAGTTTGTAAAAAAAGTATAAAAGCTGAATAAAAATGTATATGTTTTTTTATATGGAAATTACATTTACAATACATATTTCAAATGTTTGTGTCTAAACAGATATTTGTCTTTACACAAGGTATTTAAACCTGAATCAGGCACAGCCGTGATACTTTGTTGTCCAGTTGTGCCTCGGAAGCTTTATTCAGGCTCAATGACTCAAGAATCAATCAAATTCAGAATAGCCTAATGGGTAAAAAATGGGTATAAAGTATTAAAATGCCTAGTGATTGTTTCTTGGCCTTCAGTAATTAATCACACCTATTTACTCAAGTTAAAAATCACAAGTGGCTGCGTAGTAAGAGCATAATGAGGCGCAGTCTTAGATCTTGTTAATTACTGCTTTGAGGGATGTTTACTTTGTCTCTCTTTAGTCTTAAGTTGTTGTTCCAACATGTCACCGTGAATCTCGAACGTCCCACTGCGCTCGGTAAACTGGAGTGCATTATAGAACATGAACTGTTACGCAGTGCTTTGGCAATAACGAGATTTACAACTTTCAAATAAGCTTTTCTTCCGTCATAAATTACAAATAAGATTGTGAAACGCCATACAGCAGTTGTTAGACCAATAACAATTACATTTGTAAAACTAAAAAGATATTTAAATGGTGTAAATTCAAATGCAAATACATCTTCACTGACAAACCCTGTTAAACGATGGAAAACGTTTCTCTCAACATCTTTTATTATTAATGTATGAAAGATGAACTCTGACTGCCTATATTGGGCAGTCAGAGTTCATCTTAAGAGGAATGTAAGATTTGTTTGTACATTTTGTGTAAACATGATCTGTCTGTGTCCCCAGATAAAAACAAGTTCACACAAATATTGGTTTCACTGATGAAAATTGATTTATTCACTGGCCTGAAGGCTGTAAACTCCAGTCCAGAAGCTTCCAGATTTGGGTAAAGCCGAACTGGAGGAAATGCGCTCAGTTAAGGCGGGGGTTAAGAGGTTAAGACAGATATCCAATAGGGTCGTCTGATTTTATGGCTAAAACCAGTTTGGAAATGAGCATAAAGGGACTCTCTCCTACTTTCACTAGTCCACATGAAGTGTTAATTATTGCTAGTGGAGCCTATGATTCAAGCTTAGTGTCTCAATTCTGGAGGAGTCACATGAGGATCTTCACATCTCATTTGCAGCTAAAGGTGTTCAGTTAATGACTTTTTTTTTTAAAGGAACAGGCCACCGTTTTTCCATACTGAGATGTGTTCTTACCTGAGCTTAGACGAGTTGATATTACTACGACATTACCTCAAAGCTTTCCTTTGATTAATATGAAACCGCAATCTCAGCCTTTGGAACAGCTCTTTTCTAGCCCTGTCAGTTTCCCCGCTTTGTATTCGCTGGTTCCATTTGTAAAGCCCATAATATTGATTTGTGGGACCGGCGGCGGGGGGGGTCTCTAAATCAGCTGCTTCGAGTTTCACGGCTCTTTATCTCGCTCTCACCTTTGACCACGTTCAACTTGTCTTATTTGGACCAAGCGCTTGGACTACGCAGGCGGGACCTTTTTTTTTTTTTTTTTAGGAGGAGACCGCGAGAGCAAGGGGATGTTGTTAAGGAGATGAACCGGGGTCTGTGGAGGTCACGAGAGGGGTCGAGGTTTGAGATGAGCGCATCATAACAAGGTCAGAGAGATGCTGTTTGCGGGGTTAAAAGTTCATGAAAGTTTATCAAATACACAGGGCAACTTTCTCTTCTTTCATTTTGTGGTACATGTTTGTAGAGGTCGAAACCACAGGGTAGTGCTTTGTAATCTGAGTCACCAGTTCCCTCTATGGGCCTTTTTTGTTGTTGTCGTTTGTCATATTCTAATATTTGAGTGAGTCTAGTGTCATTAGCCGCCATTAACGTGCTTTACATGCGCCCTTCAGCGGTGGACGCGGTGCCTGTAAAACTTGCCGCAGCCCAAAACATTTCCCGCTGAAGTTTGTGATGAATGGTCTGACTTTATGAATAGAAGCTCTATTTAGAGATGGCTCCATAAAACGAGCCGCCGTCCAATCCACGCTTTTATGCTGCCATTAAACTTAAGGTCAGTCCTTTTTGAAGTTCAGAAACTTAAGTTATGGGTTTTTCTCTACTTCATCCGAAATGACATGACACTAATTTAATTACGTGTGTTAAACCGTATTCGCACTGTTTATAATGTGCTATATCTGAGAGTGATTTTTCTTTATAATGTGTATATATCAGTTTCCTGTCCTTGTTCTATGGGGAGTTAGCCACTTTTTCGTTGAAATGAATAAATATTTAATCAGTATGTGACAGAAAACCAGCAGATGGCAGATAATCCCTTACCACACTTTTAAAACTGTACATACAGTGTGAATGTGTCACCAGAGGAGACTTCTGCAGTTACAAATATAAAAACGTATTGTCTAGAAGCTAACCTTGATTTTATGGAATATTTTATGTTAATCAGGGTTGGGCCTGGTTAGCCTCACAGTCAGTGGGTCTAATAGGTGTGTGCAGCCCCGTTCCTGTCTTGGGCTGGGTATATAGGGCTTAAACCAATACTTTTGTCCGATACCTATGCTAAAATATTTGTCACAGAACAATAATGTGTGAAAGATCTGCAAATGTACAATATTGGGTTCATCTCCAATGTCAGGAAATGGTAGAGAAATTGTGGCAAGAATCAGAAATTTTTTGAGCAAATAATTATTTTTTAAATGGGGAAAAAACTGGGTATTCCTGTAATGCTGTCCTTCGACCAACAGCATCAAAACTTGGATCCAAACATATAGTTTTTTTTTTCTGTACCTGCTTTTGATTCTGGTAGAACCTAAACTTTTTTTCCGACACCATATTGCTATTGTTTGACGGTACCCAGCCCGACTCCTGTCTATCTACCCCAAGGGCAGCTGTGGCCACATAGTAGCTTCAGCTTATCACCGAGTTCCGAGTCCATGGAAAACTTCACCCGTTGTGTGAAAATGGCTATGCAAATGAGATTCCCTTCCCCATCATACGCTCCATCTACTTCTATCTCTGTGCCCTCGCCGTGTTGTCTTTGGAACTAAGACTGGAGCTATTCCGGTGGCTTTGAGAGCAGCTTTAAGCAGGGGTTATATATATGACGAAGGCTTGCACGCCCTGTATCCTCTGCAAACATCCCCACTTCAAAAGGCGCTTCGACATGTCCGCCATACCTTTCGTGGCCCCACCTGCGCACGGCCGTTTTGAAAAGCTTTTATCGGCGCAGCTGCCGAGTATTTGTTGTGGCTGAAATAGCTTCGGCGGCCGCGGCCCAGAGGTGGTCCGCCGACGTCGACAGTGGCATTTTGAAGAGGAGGCTATTTTGAGGTTTGGTTTGTCGATAGAGGACAGTTGGTTCGACTTGTCTCTAACGTGGCATTTCGGGAGCCGGCGGTATTTGATTTCACGGGTTTAAATGACACCCGAGCTCTGAATGAACCTGTTGAGCCGGACAGTTGAAGATATTAACAGATACTAAAGATATACATAGGTCTGTACATAATGAGATTAGAGAAGGAACCGTTTGCATATCCCCATCCAGAAAAAAAAACAAGATAACAAGCGTTCCCCCTTCATCTAACTGCATGGCGCTGTGATGAACACGCTTGGATCACGGTCCTGATCAGGATGGGTCCGGTGGTGGATAAAGGGGCTTTAAGAATGTGAAGTGCAGTTGCATGGTCCCTCTATGACGCGACGAAATCCAGGAAATGCAGATGGCAGCGCTTCATCAGGAGAAGAAATGACCGGATTAGTCAAAACTGCATGAATTAAGTGAAACACAGGTTTGGACGAGGTAATGTTGGTTTTAATGATGAATCACATAACAAATAAAATCTATGGCTGTCTGCATAGTGCTTTCTAATCGATAGACCACTGCTTCAACGTGAACATAATAGGGTCTCAGTTCATGTTAAGGAGAGCCAGGGAAAAACGTGCTTAAACGCCTTTATATAAGATACTTGTCTGTTTCATCTGAGATTGTATATTCATCTTAAATCTCAGTTTCCTTCTCACACCACTTTACGTCTACATATGCAACACTTCCACATGATCTCCTCATGTAGAGAGTATGAGCCTGTAAGATGTGTATGACTGTGAACACACTTATTACATTGTGCGGCAGGAACATGACGGGGAAGGGCTGACACTGATGTGTAAATTCACGATGAATAATTCCACTTCCGTTTGGCTCTAAAGAACAACCCGTTTCTGTTCCTGCCTGTAGCTTTGTGTATACGACGTCTCTCATATACTCCCTGCACCAGTCCAGCCGTACAATGCAGCTTTTCAGGGGCAGCTCTTTTTTTTATTCTGTTTAGAAACTAGCTTTGCATACCTCAACTTCAGAAGGGTTGGCCATACCACTTTAGATTCCAAAACACCAAATACAGGAAAAAGGGGAATTCATGATTTTACCCTATAGCAAAGTAGGCCGCCTGCCACATAAAAAGGGCCCCTGCTCCAGGATTTAGTTGGACCGCCTTTGGCTTAGATCACAGCATGCATTCGCTGTGTTTCAAAAAGCTTCTGCGATGTCAAAAGATCCAGTGATACCAGTGGCCTTGTAGTGATGATGGGAGTGTGTGAGCACTGTGCAAAGCTTTCTCCAGCACATCCCAAAGATTCTCAATGGGGTTAAGATCTGGACTCTGTGGCCAATCCATGTCTGAAAAAAAGATGTTTTACAGGCCGCGTTCACGTGACATCACAACATTCTGAAGAGCCCATAGTTTAAAATTGAGGTGGAGGGCAACTGAAGAGTCCATGGCGGTAACTATGGTAACTGGCGAACTGCAGATTTATTTTTTTTTGCTTTGTTTTTGGCGAATATCTCAGTCATTACTGGAAGAATCCACATTATACAAAAACTATCACAAAGTCCATTGTCTCCTCTGTCCGCACATATAAACTAACGTCCAATTATTCTCACCGAAAGGCGTCCGAAAGTGGTGACAATATTCAAAAACATGTGCGTGATGTCCAGTAGAAAGGACTTTCAGCCATAGAGATAATGTGGCAGGTTTGCGAATCCAATCACGATCAAAGGCTGATGAGGAAAATCATTTGTTTTAGTTTTGGAGATTTCTAACAAAAACTGTATTTCTCCCATAGAGTTGTATTTTCGCCTTCCCTCCACCTGACACCATGACATCATCACATTCTACCTAGTCTCCCTGAACTACTCTGTCACAACGTGAGCCAGATGAATACTGGCATTGTCACCTATACTCGTGCCATCCATCCATTTTCTTCCACTTGTCCGTTGGGGGCAGCTGTTGAAGTTGCCCAAATCACATTGCACCAGCCCCTATGGCTCCTCCTGCAGGTGGTGGGTCCACAGAAGGACGGCCTCATGGTTCTAGCCGGGCCTGTTGGTCTCTCATAAGGGGCTTCTGAACTGCTCTTTGTCTGACCCGTCACCCAGGACCTGTTTGCCCTGGGAGACCCTACCAGGGGCACGAAGCCCTCGACAACAGAGCCCCTATAGGATCATTCGGGCGCTCAAACCCCTCCACCACGTTAAGGTGGCGGTTCCAGGAACCCGTGCCATCAGGGAAAACGAAATCCATTGATGGAATAACCTGGTCATTCAGAATGTTCAGGTCATCAGTGGATCTCACTCTTTGGGCACATAGTGTTGCTGAACCTAGAGCTGACCGACTGCAGCCACCCCAGATCAGAAACAGTTAAATCCAGGTAGACCCTTTCTCTTTCTGGTCAGGCAGTGTGAGGAAATCCACGGACACTTTCAATCCATTCCCAGTTGTGTTTGCGCGTAACCTTTGCAGAAAACATAGGAAGCATTTAAATTGTGTCTAAATGTATCACCCGTAAACCCGATTAACACCTTCTCTCTGTGTCTCGAAGCGCTCGCTCTATCTTTACATTGGGAAAGTTTGCTTTTGCGGCTCCTTCCTTCACGCTTTGCATTTCTATTTACATATCAGACATTATTTCGCTTACTCCATATTTCGGGATGTGTATTTGAGGAGATTTGCGCGGAAAAAAACAAAACAAGGGCATGCAGTGTGATCATCGCTCTGGCAGACGGGTAGGGAAACACGTTTGTAGAGCTCAGCAAAATCGCGGAGACGAGAGCGATATTTCATGTTTGCGAATGTGTAGAATGGGACGTACACAGTGTGCACGTGAATGACGAAACAAGATCAAAAAGAGCGGTATTTGAAAAGTGCAGATTTTAGCAGATGATTTCATATTCTGTTTATGATTTTCTTATTATGTTTATATATTACCGAACGGGGTTATTTCGTGTTGAGAAAGTTAAACCAGAGGATGAACAGGTGAGTGTCGAAGAACGTTCTCGATTGTGAGGCGGGGGGGGAAAAAGACCTCAAATCAGGCGATTTAGTCCAGATGAAAACCTCTGCTACTGTAGAAAACACTATTTTTATCCATTGTGCATTAAGTATTGGTAATGGGACATCTGAACGTATGTCATGTTTTGTGGTTTGGACGACATTTTATTCTGAAGAGCATTTTGTTATTATTATGTCTCGCCTCGCATTGATTTGACATTTTCTTGCCTCAATCTCAAAGACTAGTTCCCGCTCGACGTTATCCTTTACGAGCTGAGCGGCAAAGTGCCGCCGGTGTGTCATTGTTGTGAAAAAGGATGTGTGGAGCTCGACTTTTATCACTTCCCATCCACTTTTGGTTCCTGAAAGTTACGGTCACGGTGCGCCTGACTGTGCTCAACACACACTAAGAGTTCTAATGTTAAGTTTATTCATTTGCAAAGCCGTGGGAACCCAGGGTGCTGAGGGCGCTGCAGCACCCCCGGTGGATAGTTTGTGAACAGCAGGCAATATTAATATATATTTTTTGGCTACATTTTGTCCCTCAGCACCCCCTAACTATAATGCCTTACCACGGCTCTGTTCATTTGCCTTCACTTCTCTTTCCAAAAGCAGAATGGAAGACGGCACCTGTGAATGCAGCGTGCGAACTCAATGGTGTAAAAGTAAAATGGCTCATGACTGTTGGACCAAATGAACAAACATCAGTCGATTCACTTTTAGTTAACAGATCAAAGACAATGACGTGGAATAATGTAATCTGACAAACTATTTTGAGATTTCTAATTGTTTTTCAATGTTGTTCCTGTTAACATTTTTATTTTTACTAATAAAAAGCAACTTTGGGAGCTCAGGTGGGGAAGGAGCAGGTCGTCCTATAACCGAGCGTTTGGCGGTACTGGTGGCACAGCGGTTAGCGCTCGTGCTTCACAGCTAGAAAGTCCCGGGTTCCCACCTGGACGGGGCCTTTCTGTGTGGAGTTTGCATGCTCTACCCGTGTCTGCGTAGGTTTCCTCCGGGTACTCCGGTTTACCCTACCACTAAAAACATGTGCAGGTGAATCCAGGTGTTTCTGACCACCAGCCTGGCTCCACATCATGGAGATGGGTCCCCGGGCCCAGCACTGCCGCTGCCCACTGCTCCCTACGGGTTGTCCATTGGCGTCGAGGAATGGGTTAAATGCAGAGGACACATTTCGTTGTATAGTTCATGTATAATGACAAATAAAGCAACAAACAGACCCTGTCATGAACAAAATATGAATAAAAAAAAATATTTAAAATAAATAACTTTTTTTTTTACCACAGGATTGGCAGGAAACTTGATTTAAAAAGCCCATGCAGATAATCGAGACTGAATATAGTTGAGATTGTGATTCGATTTGATGAAGATTAACTGCACAGACCTGATGTCGTGTTCCGTTTCATTCCCTGCATCAAAATGCCGTGTAGCCACCTGCTGATGCCATAGAGTCCAGATATTCAGACACAGAACTCACAACTTTCTTGCTAATAGGACATAGCATCCAAACAACCTTCTTTACAGAACAGAGACACATTAAACCCTGTCCTTTTTAACGAACGCCGTTTCCCAACGTCGCCGTACCGTTTCTACAGCGTGACTTCTAAGGCCACACACACATTACGCCAGTCTTATGTGCTTTTAGGCTAATGGACGGACAGCTGTGCGCTCCCATTTCTATATTTAACTAAACTGCACTCACCCTCTGATATCCTGCACTGTGCTGACCACTGGGTTAATGCTTTTGGTGCCACTGCTCCGCACTCATTTAGCTACGAGCCTAATCTTTCTTTTCCCCCCAGCTTATCTTTTTAGCTTTGATTTGTAAATACATTGAGTGGATTTAGTTAAACTTTTTGATGCCAGTGCCCAAAAAAAAATGCTGTGTTTAGAGTGGAGTTGTAAACCACTTAATGCACTTAAGATATAACTGGGGGAAAAAAAGTGTTTTTTACAGAAGGGCTTACGCAAAGATGTGTCTGTATCCGAGGCCTATTACATGAGAAGTCGTAGGCCTCACCCAAAGCACTGGTGGGAAAAATAAAGAATGCAGAAGACTCTTAAATATCCCGCATTAACTCTATTGCCTCTGCGGTCGCTGTTTTTGAAACGATAACACCGGGTTCCGGACTATTCTTTGCTAAAAAACAGGAAAATCGACAAACTCTTCGCTAACGACGTTTTTTTTTTCACAAGGCCGAGCTCGGGGAGGGACGTCCGCCGCCTCCACAGTAATAACAGACCGGGGCGGGCGGTCAGTGTATTCGTGTCCGCGGCAGACGTGGACACCGTGCGGTCAGTTCCCTTTCGAGTTTCGCAGCTTTTAAAATGTCCAGTTATATCAGAGGGTATACGGCCCGAGAGGACGCAGTTATTGTTGGTTGCATTCTTCCTCCGTGGGGAAATCTGCATTTGACTTGCCCTTCACCTCGTGCTTCTGGGCTACTCAGCAGGGGCAAAAAAAAAAACACTGCTGCACCTTTCCTCGATGGAGTCAAGTGGGAGCGCCCAGAAGGAACTCACCTATGAATCAAACCTGCTTGGAAACGGATCTCAACCAATCTTTTATATACCTAAACAAACACACAGCGCTGAGCAGAATGGCAAAGGAAACGGATCATATTGATAGATTTGAAACGGATTAAAAATGAATTCGCTTTTCATTATGATTCCATTGTGAACTCTCGGCTTAAACAAAATGTGAATTTGTACACGGTTATATTCAACAGACAAATATCTTTCTTTGTGCTCATCCAAACTCCAAAACCAGGAGCTGTTTCTGCACCAGAATTGGCTGCGCCCCCCCTGACCATGAGGATAGAGAGAGACGGCATCTTCGAATCGCCCATATACTGTATGGTCATGTTCGAAGCAGCCAGCACCCATTACTTTTACCCCCACCTGAACCGAGCACATTTTCTCCAGTTTGGCTTTACCCTAATCTAAAAGCTTAAAAAAAAGCATCAAAGTAGCGACAAAAACGAGGAGAAAAACAAAACTAAAATGTGAAAAAAGCACCAAAAAAGTAACTAAACCGTGATGAAAAAAATTACAAAAAAACTAAAAAGTGACAAAAATCCCAGATAGCAAAATTGGTATGGGCCAGTTGTGGCCCACATCAGACACATTCATTTGGCCCACATACCGCATGGATTATCGGCCCAAAGGCGGTCCGCTTTCGGTTACCTTATCTGGCCCACATCAAATCCAGAACAGTGCCAATGTTTAGCCAGAAGTGCACCATATTATCCAAAGGTGGTCCAGATCTGGCCCTCTCATGGCCAAAATGTGGCCCAGATTTGGCTCAGCGCAGTGCCATATGAGGACACCATATTTTGGCACATATCTGGCCCACATGACTTACTTTTGGCTCATCTGGCTGACATACCGCATGGATTATCGGCCCAAAGGCGGTCCGCTTTCGGTTACCTTATCTGGCCCACATCAAATCCAGAACAGTGCCAATGTTTAGCCAGAAGTGCACCATATTATCCAAAGGTGGTCCAGATCTGGCCCTCTCATGGCCAAAATGTGGCCCAGATTTGGCTCAGCGCAGTGCCATATGAGGACACCATATTTTGGCACATATCTGGCCCACATGACTTACTTTTGGTTCATCTGGCTGACATACCGCATGGATTATCGGCCCAAAGGCGGTCCGCTTTCGGTTACCTCATCTGGCCCACATCAAATCCAGAACAGTGCCAACGTTTAGCCGGAAGTGCACCATACTATCCAAAGGTGGTCCAGATCTGGCCCTCCCATGGCCAAAATGTGGCCCAGATTTGGCTCAGCGCAGTGCCATATGAGGACACCATATTTTGGCACATATCTGGCCCACATGACTTACTTTTGGCTCATCTGGCTGACATACCGCATGGATTATCGGCACAAAGGCGGTCCGCTTTCGGTTACCTCATCTGGCCCACATCAAATCCAGAACAGTGCCAACGTTTAGCCGGAAGTGCACCATATTATCCAAAGGTGGTCCAGATCTGGCCCTCTCATGGCCAAAATGTGGCCCAGATTTGGCTCAGCGCAGTGCCATATGAGGACACCATATTTTGGCACATATCTGGCCCACATGACTTACTTTTGGCTCATCTGGCTGACATACCGCATGGATTATCGGCACAAAGGCGGTCCGCTTTCGGTTACCTCATCTGGCCCACATCAAATCCAGAACAGCGCCAACGTTTAGCCGGAAGTGCACCATACTATCCAAAGGTGGTCCAGATCTGGCCCTCTCATGGCCAAAATGTGGCCCAGATTTGGCTCAGCGCAGTGCCATATGAGGACACCATATTTTGGCACATATCTGGCCCACATGACTTACTTTTGGCTCATCTGGCTGACATACCGCATGGATTATCGGCCCAAAGGCGGTCCGCTTTCGGTTACCTCATCTGGCCCACATCAAATCCAGAACAGTGCCAACGTTTAGCCGGAAGTGCACCATATTATCCAAAGGTGGTCCAGATCTGGCCCTCTCATGGCCAAAATGTGGCCCAGATTTGGCTCAGCGCAGTGCCGTATGAAGACACCATATTGTGGCACATATCTGGCCCACATGACTTACTTTTGGATCATCTGGCTGACATACCGAGTGGATTATCGGCACAAAGGCGGTCCGCATTCGGTTACCTTATCTGGCCCACATCAAGTCCAGAACAAGGCCAACTTTTAGCCGATCATAGTTATGTTACATTACACACACAAAACTAAATAAAAAATTATTGAAAACCTGACAAAAATACCCACATGCGCAATAAGTGGGATTGTCCGCGGTTTCCATGAGCGCCCCATCTGAGTTGGCCCATGTGGGCTAAAAGTGGGCTCTGAATGAGTTACATATGGGGCCAAAGTGGGTTAAAACCATAAGGCCCACATCAGCCCATACATCTAATTGCAAGATAGAAGCTTGATGAGATAAGCTGATATCATTTTAAGATGCAATAAGGAGCAAACACTGTAAACCCGGACAATTCACCATTAATTACAAAACAAATTAGGCCTCATTTGACAGAAATATTTATTTTTTGTTAAACATGTAAAATTCATCTAAATAAAAAAATTATCCAACATTGGCATTTTGAATCCTTAAAATAATTAGCATGAATTAAACCTAGTTGCTATTTTTTTAAAAAATATATATATAATTTGATTAAAAATGTAAAATAACATTGGAATTACACATTTCAGTAACAACAATATTCTATTAAAAAAAGAATTTTTGCTTTTTCCTGGTATTTGGTAATAAGGTCAAAGACATCTTTATCACTATCTCACACTTTGTTGGTTAGAAAATGCAATATTGACCTAAAACAGCTGAATCAAATATCCAGTAGTAGTAATGAGGCCCTCCCAGTCACACAGAAAACACAGACCCTGGTATGTTTTTGATGAGAGAACAGCAGTGTAACAAGTTGTAAAAAATGTATTTCAGAAATAGTTTCAATTCCTCCAGGATTTTGCGGGTAATTTTTGTGATTGTTGTGCACTAAAAAGCATGATTTTGTGGGCCATTTCTCCAAAAGAGGTGATGAAAGGTTTAGCTTAAACATTATATAGATATAAAATAAAAGTAAAGTAAAGTCAGACTCGAGGTGCCTGAGAGGCAGATAGAGTGGTTTTAATCCACTTTGGGCCCACATGGAACCCATTTGCTTCAGTCTGAATGATTTAACCCAAGGATGCACTAGACATTGCCTCCTATGCCCAAATTTAACAAACAAAATGTATTTTAATATTTTGCTTTAATACGTAGTTGTGATGGCAACATCGTAAAATCCTGGAGGGACTGTAAAATAACGACAGGCCAATGAAAAAACAGTTCCTCATTTCCAAAAGACATGATAGGTCATTTTGCACAGCAAGCCTCAAAGTGTGAAAGGCTGGAAGTTGTGACATGTTTTGGACAGGTGTAAATGAGCCAGAACTGGGCCATATCGTATTGCATATCGTTATCATTTTGTTATATTGTTGTAATTTTTTATACTGCTGTGGACACTATATAATTTATGTTACGCTCAGCTCCATCAGAGCAGCATAAACACTGACTGTGTAGGACACGGGCAGGTGCTTAAAAAGTAAAATGAGATGAAGGATGTAAACTGCTTGAGTAGATCATATTTATGAGGAAATTAGTATTGCGCAAAAAAAAAAAAAAAAATGAAAATACATTAAAAATACTTCCCAATAGGCATAAGGCTGGAATTTTGTCAATTATATCGTCAAATATATTGTTATCGTGATATTTCTTTTTTTATATCGTGATAGAGATTTTAGGCCATATCGCCCTGCCCTAGCCAGAACTGTAAAAATATTTACATAGGCTCGTGGCAACACATTCGCTAATGCTAACGCGGCTATCTTATTAATCCTCTCATTGAGGCTCTGCACCTGCTAAAACATAATTATTGTGAGGAAAGATTTGCCTTTCCACGTCGCTTTTATAATAGAAGAGTCCGAATTTTGGTTGAATTGAGTCAAACAGCTGGAATCGGGAGCTCACATTGTTACTTAATATGTGTACACAACAGGACGTAATTCAGTGCTCCCGATTACAGTGGTTTGACTCAATTATATCAGAGTCTGGCTACTCTTCTTCTACTCTCAAGGCGACATGGAAAGATAAGTCTTTCCTAGCAATGATGATGTTTTAGCAGACCAGACAGTGAGTGTATTTATAAGCTGCTGAGGATGTTAGCTCATCGCGTTAGCATTAGCGAATGTGTTGCGAATAGCCAATTTATTTATTATGGAATCATGACTGTACTATTATAGATGGTATGTCCTTACAGCATGACCCAATATGATACATTGAGATGGTTTAGACTGTGATTCCCCTCACGCAAATATTTTTACAGTTCTGGCTCATTTACACCTGTCCCAACACAACTTGTTTGAGGACTGCTGCGCATGCGCAAAGTGACCTGACACATATGTACCAGCCTAAATATAAAAAGTCAATTTCATACCTTTTATCATCAGACCAAGGACTTTCTGAACTGGGTTGTTGAGTGTTTTAGAAGAGCTGATGTGTAAAAAGTCTTATGAGAGGAAGTCCTTGTGTGTTTTCAAAACAATTCCAAGTGTTCATACATTGTAGGTTGGATTGCCACTGCATCACTGACAGAAGACCCAGAGTGACTGGACAGCTCAAGCTTCTTCATGTCCTGCTGCAAAAACAATGTTCAACTTGTTAATCTCAAGCACATTTATTTTAAGAAAAGTTGCAAATAATGGAGAAGACATCTTAATTCATCTCTCGCTAATGTCAGTACTTAGAGCCTAGAACTCGGTTTATCCTCCTGCCAAAGGAGCCTTCAGCGCATTGTGAGAGCAGTGGAGAAGATCTGCGGAGCTCCTCTCCCCTCTATTAAGGACATGTACTCCACCCGTGTCACCCCCAAAGCCGTCAGAATCACCAGGGACCCTACATCACAGTCTCTTCAAAGTAATGCCTTCATGGAGGAGACTGCGGAATCTACGGGCCAGGTCCAGTCGACTGAAGAACAGTTTAATACACAAGGCCATCGGGGAGCTGAACTCCCTGCCCTCCCTCCCGCCCCTCTTCCTCCACCCCCTGCTCCACAATCAAGGATGAGAGAAATATAATTTCTAATCATTCACATGGTTTGACAAATAAAAAAAATCTTAAATCTTGAATCTTAAAACTGACATATCGCATAGTAACGTAGGACACTCAGCTCCATATTGGAAGATAAGAGTTTCCATAGACTTAAAATAGGCAAAAACTGATCAGTATCCATCTCCAAAAGTGTGAAATTACATAATTAAACCAAACACACTGAAAGACTTGCTAAAATACTTTATATATTGTATTATGTTAGCCCTGTAAGCTAATCACAGTTGCTTATCATTTGTTAGCATTTCAGGCATAATACTGTACGATGTCGCTGCATTTTGTGTGGTACCCTGTTCCGGCCGCCTCTCTGTGACAGTAGAAAAGTAATAGTATTAAGACTTGTCCTTTTATACCATATGCTCAGTGAGAATTGTAACGCAATAGTCAATGTACATATCTGGGCTCTCTTGCTTGTGATTCTGGCGAAGCGGGGTGTGCTGACTGTACAGTATTTTGTTTTTTGCGCCTAGACAGAGATCATCGTTGTAGGGAGAAGAGGCTCACTCTGCGACTAGTGTTTCATATCAGACAGTGCATGACCGGCTAAAGACCTACATAAAATAGTCATGGACCATGGTATGAGCAAATGAAACAACTCATAGCCGTGCCCTACAGTTTTCTCGTAGTAACACCCTCTGCCACGCAGCTAAAGTCCACGTCACTGAGAGATTGATGTAACAAGTGAATTTCTCCATTATAAGAGCAATAAAAGCTTATTTTAAAACGATGTAAAGCACAGTTCCCAGTTGTTTAAGCCTTACATATTATTTGTTTTTATTGAGATGTAGATAGTCAATACTTACAGTAAAATGTTGTATTTCTCAAGGATAAGGAGGACCAGACCTCCCAGGACCCGATGCATAGTAGGCAGGAGTTGGAGAGCCCAGACTACGATGTTCTGCAAGCTATGAGAGATAAACATATATGAAAGTGTGATTTACCAAGAAACGTATTAAGAGCGTGTCAAGTTCAACACATGACCAAAAGGTTATGTAAGACTAAGAGACATTTTTAAACTTGCCTTGTTCTGTTTTGGTACCAACAGTGGACAGTTCATGTCTCTGGCAGATTCACAAGTCCATGATTCTTCACTCAGCTCTCATTCAGAAAAATATGACAAAAATCAGTTTAAGAAAAAAATAAAATAGCAATAGATTAGAGGTTGGAAATAAATCATGGAATGATGACTATATACGCACATTTTAGAAGAAATAAAAGTAAATTTAGTCAGATTTCCTTGACCACATACAGTAAAGAAAGGGGATTTACCAGTAGCATATGCCTCCTGTGCTAAAATAATTAACATATAATTACTAAACTGTCAAGAAACATTAAAAACACACTAAACACTAACATTAAAAAACACAAATCTGTACAAAGCAGAAAACCATCATCAGATATTCAAATATGCTTGCTTGACATAAACATGTCAAAAGTGCATAGTAATATTTGTCATGTTATGGGATAAAATACAGGTCAAAAAGTGACAGAACGAAATGTTTTGGCACTAGCTTTGTAAATATAAAGAGTTAGTTAAATCATGAACTTAATTGTACCTTGTTTGATACGTTGATGATTCTGTCCTCACGTTTCTCCTCCTCATCCTACGATGTAGAATCAAAAATAGCAGAAGGCACTAAAGTATATAAGATTTGCAACCCCACAAGCCCAGATAAAAACAAACTAAATCACTCACACCGTCCAGATTTAATGCCGAAGTACGGACAGTATCCGTCAACGTACGTCACCTGCGTAATTCAAAAAAAGAGCGGGAGGACCCCGCCGCACCGAAACGGAGCGAAACGATGCATTTTGAGACACAAACACTGTTTCTGACTTGGGTTTAGATCCGCCAAAACGTTCCGCTGCATAGTTTTGAAAATCTCTCACTTAGAAGCCCGGGGTAGACAGCCGTCCTCCGTGCCCATTAGATACAATCACCGCTAAGCTAACCTAGCATACTCGGAGCGCGATGACGTCATGACGCACGGATCCATCCGCCGCCGTAGTTACAGAAGGATGTTTGAGAATAGTTCAGGCGAAGGGAGACAAAAGGGAACTGAAGATTTATAAATTATGCTAAGAAAACTACTCAAATATAGGCTACTTGCACCGCTCTGGTCACGTTTGGAGAGCAAATTGCAATGACAGAAATAGTAAGCCTATAATTGTTCAGAAATTAATTTGTTATATAGATATGATAAACCTACACAATACAAGCAAAAATAAATAAAAAATAGCCCAAACTTAATATAGGCTGTGTAAAAATATATAGGCTATATACAAGCAAGTTCACTATAATTCATTTCATAAAAAAAATAAAAAAATAATGTAAATTAATTACATTATTTAAATTACACACACACACACACACACACAAATGATTAGTTGCATCACTTTTATTTTTACCTAAAATTATCTTAGTTTACATTATTTTATATGTGGGCTACATTTAGTTCACTGTTGGTTATTCTGGGCACAAATATACTGAAAGTGGCATGTCTTTGCCATAAGTGGCCCATGTTTGTTTTGTCATAAATGGGCCATAGTTGATCATTTATAAGTGGGCCATATTTGGTTTCCGTCTGGTTTATCTGGAGATATCAATGCCGGAAGTGACATATCTTTGCCACTAGTGGCCCATATCATGTTTTGCCATGTTTGGGCCATAGTTGATATTTTGTATGTGGGCCCCATTTGGTTCACCTCTGGTTAGTCTAGGTCTACCCATGCAGGAAGTGCCATACCTTTGCCATAATTGGCCCATATAGGTTTTGCCACAAATGGGCCATAGCTGATCATTTATAAATGGGCCACATCTGGTTGACTTCTGGTTTATCTGGAGATATCAATGCCGGAATTGACATATCTTTGCCACTAGTGGTCCATATCATGTTTTGCCATGTTTGGGCCATAGTTGATATTTTGTATGTGGGCCCCATTTGGTTCACCTCTGGTTAGTCTAGGTCTACCCATGCAGGAAGTGCCATACCTTTGCCATAAGTGGCCCATATAGGTTTTGCCACAAATGGGCCATAGCTGATCATTTATAAATGGGCCACATCTGGTTGACTTCTGGTTTATCTGGAGATATCAATGCCGGAATTGACATATCTTTGCCACTAGTGGCCCATATCATGTTTTGCCATGTTTGGGCCATAGTTGATATTTTGTATGTGGGCCCCATTTGGTTCACCTCTGGTTAGTCTAGGTCTAACCATGCAGGAAGTGCCATACCTTTGCCATAAGCGGCCCATATAGGTTTTGGCACAAATGGGCCATAGCTGATCATTTATAAATGGGCCACATCTGGTTGACTTCTGGTTTATCTGCAGATATTATTACCGGAAGTGCCATACCTTTGCCATAAGTGGCCCATGTATGTTTTGCCATAAATGGGCCATAGCTGATCATTTATAAATGGGCCACATTTGGTTGACTTCTGGTTTATCTGCAGATATTATTACCGGAAGTGCCATACCTTTGCCATAAGTGGCCCATGTATGTTTTGCCATAAATGTGCCATAGCTGATCATTTATAAATGGGCCACATCTGGTTGACTTCTGGTTTATCTGGAGATATCAATGCCGGAAGTAACATATCTTTGCCACTAGTGGCCCGTATCCTGTTTTGCCACGTTTGGGCCATATTTGATATTTTGTATGTGGGCCCCATTTGGTTCACCTCTGGTTAGTCTAGGTCTAACCATGCAGGAAGTGCCATACCTTTGCCACAAGTGGCCCATATAGGTTTAGGCACAAATGGGCCATAGCTGATCATTTATAAATGGGCCACATCTGGTTGACTTCTGGTTTATCTGCAGATATTATTACCGGAAGTGCCATACCTTTGCCATAAGTGGCCCATGTATGTTTTGCCATAAATGGGCCATAGCTGATCATTTATAAATGGGCCACATCTGTTTGACTTCTGGTTTATCTGCAGATATTATTACCGGAAGTGCCATACCTTTGCCATAAGTGGCCCATGTATGTTTTGCCATAAATGGGCCATAGCTGATCATTTATAAATGGGCCACATCTGGTTGACTTCTGGTTTATCTGGAGATATCAATGCCGGAAGTAACATATCTTTGCCACTAGTGGCCCGTATCATGTTTTGCCACGTTTGGGCCATATTTGATATTTTGTATGTGGGCCCCATTTGGTTCACCTCTGGTTATTCTAGGTCTAACCATGCAGGAAGTACCATACCTTTGCCATAAGTGGCCCATATAGGTTTTGCCACAAATGGGCCATAGCTGATCATTTATAAATGGGCCACATCTGGTTGACCTCTGGTTTATCTGGAGATATTATTACCGGAAGTGCCATACCTTTGCCATAAGTGGCCCATGTATGTTTGGCCATAAATGGGCCATAGCTGATAATTTATAAATGGGCCAAATCTGGTTGACTTCTGGTTTATCTGGAGATATCAATGCCGGAAGTGCCATATCTTTGCCACTAGTGGCCCATGAAATGTTTTGCTATGTGTGGGCCATATTTTATATTTTGTATGTGGGCCACATTTGGTAATCTTCTGGTTGTTATAAGAACAACCATGCCATAAGTGGCCCATGCGTGTTTTGCAATAAGTGGGCCATTGGTGGTTATTTTTTATATGGCCCACTTCTGGTTCACATCTGCTTCTACGGGCCACACCAATGCCACATGTGCCACATCTTTGCCGGATGTGGGCCACATCGGCTTGCTATCTGGGATGCAACAAAAATGCAACAAAAAAACCGGACAAAAATGAGACAAAAAAAGTGACAAAAACATGACCAGCACACTTACATAAATGTGACATTTTGACGGTCTTAGCTTTCAAATTGCTCTCCAGTCGAGAAGCTTTTTGATTTGGGCAAAGCCAACCTGGAGAAAATGCGCTCTGTTCCATAAATACTTACGAAACGGACAATGCTAACCAGGAAGCTAACATTAGCAAAGAGTTCCTTTTTTTTTTCTCTCGCTTCGACTGAACAGTTTGCAGTGAAAAAACATCCACATGGAGTCAATTATGCCTTGACTTTATTGGTGTGAGATAAACATGTTAATAGCCTGCCAGAAAAAGAGTAAACATTTGTGATTCCCATGAGAGGTTTTCTTCCCTCTCGGCTAGGCCACGCTCCCTTGTATGACGCGATTGAGATTTACCAGAGTTTCATTTGCGATTTCAATTCAATTCCGATTGATTACACGGCCCTGAAAACACACCTTAATCTCTATATTGCTGGAGAGGCCGGCCGTTTCAGAATGTATTTCCCGAGAGGACACAGACAGCTATCATCCCCAGCCTCTCTGTGTTACATGCAGTGTTGTATCTGCGGACAACAAAAACCACATCAAATAGTGATAACGGCAAAAAGTGTGAACTGTGATGTTTTTTATCACTGAGGTTTTCCATCTGGCGTTTTTTTTGCAAACAAAGCCCAAAAACAAACACGAACAGGTGCAAAAGTTCCGTTTTAGTCCAGGATTTTCTCAAACGCTTGTGATTCTTGCTTAAATTGAATGAAATGTACTGTGTGTAATTTTTTATAGCCACTTTTTACAACTTCATGAATATTTTATTTGCAACGGAGGACAGCTATTAACCGCAAAGGCCTATTGTTCAGTTTTAGTCAAGGTTATCGCTTTTTTCTTTTGTCTGAATTGACGAATTACAAAAAGCAAGGCACTAAACTACCAAGGACAGAAAAGTGTAAAAGCATTTCAAAAAGTTGATTCAGAAGTTTTTTTTTCTTTTTCTTTTTTCATGTCATCTCATTCACTATAAAGTTGAATGATTTATTTTTTATGGAAATTCAATCTTCTATTTATTTTTTGGTCACATTTTCGTGGCTTGATCACAGTTACAGAAAAAAAATAAAATAAATACTAAATGCGACCAAAACGCAACAACAAAAAAAAGTAAAGAGGTCAAGAAGCTTTTAGATTTGGGTGATACTGGAGAAAATGTGCTTGGTTAAGGCAGGGATTAACGGATCAAAAATTATTAGACCTACTGCCTTTGGTGAACAACTCATAATGTTACAAGTCACATGTATCACCAAATGAATAGTTAAGAGCATGTTACACAAGAGGACACAAAATTAAAAGTAGCTGTTAGAAGGTTGGAGACCCTTGATAAAGACGACACCTTGGTTTATCTGTGCATCATTGATTAAACAAAGACAGACAGATAAGCAGATTACTCCTGTTCAGCCCAGTCTGCAGTAAATCCACAGCATCAGCCCCGTGGTATTGTCCCAGTTTAAACGCTGCAGTGCTGTAGTGGTCACAGCAGCCGCGGCCTGACCCACTGCCTGCAGACAGAGGGGCAGCTCTGTAGGCTCCGGGGCACCCTCCCCATCTGCCTCGCTTCCTCTCCTCGTCCCACAGGCGGCAGCAGCTGGCCACCACATCCATATTTATCTTTAGATCCGTCCCGCTCTCTCCCTCTCTCTCTCTGAGCCCCATCCCGGTTTGGTTTGTCCGTCCTCCACGTGCACGATTTAGAGTTGGAGCTTCTGTCTTCGAGGCCATTTGTCACCAGACGTCGCGCCAACCGCTCCAGTCATTTGTCAGACCTTTTGTGTGGATCCTGGGCTGCTATAAACGTCCTTTCCAATTTATTTCATTACTAGCTGTGACCCGGCGCTAGTCCCCGCATTTGATGTTCTGAGGTCATGAGTTATCACCAAAGATGTCCACCCAAGTCCCAATAACCTACAACAGAATGAGCGACTACATCTACAATAGGTTAAACTCATAAATATTAGGGGTTCAGCTTTCACGGTGCAGGACCCGCGGTTTGGTGCAAGTACAATATAAACGCTTAAATGTTCATCATTAGACAGTATTTATAATTGTAGAATAAAATTGGCAATGCTTTCAAAGCTGCTTTATAATAAAATGTACCTCTGGGCTCACAATACGAAGCAAAACAGAAAACAAATTGTAGCGCACTTAACTTTCGCTTTACTTACACGGAGGGTAAAGCATTTATTTATTTATTTATTTCAAAGTCTTTAAGTGCACTATATTGATTAAGCTTTTCATTTACCGTGCATTGGAGGAAACGTACATAGCAATATATTTCCTATGCATGTATTCCCTTTATTTTATCAGGCAAGAACAAATTCGTATTTACATTGTTGACCTGAAAGTGCTTAAAGTGCACTTAAAGAAACGAGGAATGGGATGCAAAACAAACAAACACACAGTTACAGTATTGGGAGACAAAATTATGAATTAATAAAACATTACATGAGTCGATAAAACGTCCTTCAGCCCGTGTTTCAACGCAGAGAATGAGGTCAGAGATTCCAGCTCTAGTTTATTTTGGGCAGAAGTCCAATCATTTGCAGCAGCCGAGCGAAAGAACATTCGGCCAAAGGAGGACTTTTGGTTTTTGGGAACTTGCAGCTTTGTAATCTGTGACGAGGTGGTGTTATACCTGGAGGCGACGTCGCGCAGTAACAGCTGGAGTGATGAACATGAGCCAGTGGACCAGTGGGGAGGCGTCTGTAACAAAACAAAATGAAAAAAAAAGAGTGTCCGGTTTTTGGAGGTGAGCTTTAGTTCGGCGATACATGATCATAGTGGCATCACAGTGCACTTTAACCTCTTAACCCCCGCCCTAACCGAGCACATCTTCTCCAGGTTGGCATTACCCACATTTAAAAGCTTGAAAAAAGAAGGCATCAAAATAGTGACGAAAACAGTATTGGTCTTTGCTTTCAAATGATGCATTGCACTGTTGCTCTCCAGCCAAGAAGCTTTTTAGATTTGGGTAAAGCAAAACTGTTGAAAATGTGCTCGGTTAAGGCGGGGGTTAAACAGTTAATGGTGAGGATGATGCGCCCTCACTCAGTTTGTAATGATAATAAAGCCTTTTATACAATGAACTCGCCATGAAATGTTTTCAAACTCATGATCATGATTCTGTTCATTTGCAATGTTCACTTACTCTTCATACTCCCTAAAGACATTAAAGACATTAACATTTGGAGGTGCATCGTGTTTTAAAGCTTTCGACACACATACACTGGACCATGTGTCTGCACTTGTGTCCTTAAAGGAACAGGCCACTGTTTTTCAACACTGAGATATTATTATTTATTATTATTATTATTATGTTCTTACCTGAGCTTAGACGAGTTGATGTGTAACTGTCCGGTCTTCACGCGTGCGCTCAGTCACGCAAAAAGACCGAACATGTGGTTAGCATTTAGCCTCTATGGGGCCAAACCGGGTACTATATTACAATGCGTAATAATATCTTCGACATCGTGCTGCTAAGGTATTATTATGCATTATAATATAGGTCCCCTTTTCATCTGCTTAGAAAATTGACATGGTTTTGTGCAACTTTACTTGGATCGTGTAACTACTCACGTAACCATATTTAAATAGGGAAAAACGTGGAAGAGCTTGGTCACTTCTAACTTCACCCCCGTTTGGCCCCATAGAGGAGAGGAGGAAAGGCTAAATGCTAACAACAGCTTCGTTTTTTTTTGCGAGACTGAGCGCAGACCAGACAGGTACGCATCAACGTGTCTAAGCTCAGGTAAGAACATATCTCAGTATTTACAAACATTGGCCTAGTCCTTTAATGAAGATTGAATGAATGAACACAACACCGTAGGCCTAAAACATGCATTCTCAAAACACACTTAGGAATGTTGCGTTGGTGCTGATCTACTAAGGAAACAGTAAAACACTCGAGGAGCAGTTGTACGGTTGTGTTTCTGAAGAGGTAAACCCGACCGGGACAGGTCAGCATCTCTTCACCAGTGTTGACCCAAAGGTTTCAGACTGGAGGATCACAGTTCAGGTCGAACACAGGTCAGTAGTTTAGCGTGCTCAAGTTCACCAAGATGATCATATTCAAACATATTCCAAACACAATGATAATTATTCAACAAGATTACGCAGATGACACATTTTCAATCACAGGCATCAACGCTGGAAAACCTTGAGATGCTGGCGGTTGCTCCGCGCGGGCCACGGACATAATGAGCTGTCCGTCGAAGCCGCTCCGCTGCAGTGTGTGCTTAGTGCGCGCTGACATTAGCGTTAGACTGAGGAGTATAGACAGCGGCCTCTTAGCTGCTGACGGATAATCCATAACCTGCTCCGGCACATGCTAACACAGACACAGAGAAACGCACCGCGCGGCGAAAACGACATCCGACCTTTTACAGGAAGCACAGCAGCCGCTTGTGTCAGCCCGACTCAGAGCAGCGCCCCACAGCCTTCGTGTCAGGGCGAGGTTATTGTTGAGTGTTTATTAAAGTTGCATGACATGAGGAAGTATTGCTTTGCTCAATGAATGTCTTGAATATTACGGCTAATGATGCTGTTGCAGTATTTTTACCAAATCATGTTAACACAGTATGTTCCAAATATAAAGGAAAGGAATGTGTGTTTTTTTTCTGCAAATTGTATCAAAACAAGACTTGGAAAATACTTTATTAGGACCAAAGGTAAGAAAAAGCCGTGATAATGAAAATACCAACAACAACAAAACGTTTACAGTAATAGTACGATCACATTATTTGCACGGGGCTGAATTGCAGGGCTATTAGGTTTCAAATATAAGAACACCCCAAGAGGAAAGGATATGTTGATGTTTGCAAAAGATAATGTGCTGCATAGGGGTGGGCGATATTGACAAAAATCTTTCTCGATAATGATGAAGCAATATTTGTATACAAAAATGTGCTGCTATACATGGACATTTGCTTTATCGCTCAATAAGATATTTGTCTTGAACAAATGTCAAAAATGCAGAAAAAACACTAAATGCAATGTTTTTTAAGAGACAACACATTAAGTATATTTTATTTGTCTTTTGAGCAGCAGTTTTTGGGATATACAGAAAAGACAAATGAAGAGAGGGATATTGTACATCTAATTGTGTTGTAAATACTGTTTAAGTGGCGCTAGCCCGCAATTAGCTTTGCCCGTTAGCCTGTTAGCTTCTTCTTCGTGATTCCATTAGTGTGTATTGGGGCCTCCGACCCGCAGGCAAGAAAGTTGCAATTGTGGTTTTCTTGCCAGAGACAAGTCATCCCATTAACACTTGTATTACCGCCAGAGGGACTACAGGATTTATTATGGTAAACAAGTTACTTGGTACTGTTAATAAAGTCAATATAGTTTTCAAAAATGTATAGTTTTGATACTCTCCACAAAAATCGAAATTACATAGTAAACCAGACTAATTGCTTGTGTTGTGTATTCAGTGTGTACTCCGCACACACACACACAAAAATACAGAGGACAAATTTCCCGACACGGAGGCATAACTTTACCCGGCCGGCACGGTGGGCCCTTTCCGTTGAATTTGCATGTTCTCCCGTGTCTGCGTAGATTTCCCCTACCACTAAAAACATGTACAATAGGCTAGGATCTGTGCAGTCACGCTTTTGTCAGCCTACCCCAGGAGAAACAGAAGATAGGTAAAATTGTAAAAAAATAAATAAAAAAAAGTAAAACTGTCCCATGTAAAATGCTTTGTGACACTGTCTGTGAAAGGCGCTATACAAATAAAGTCCTTCTTTACCCTAAAGAAGCAGCAGGCTCTCTCGGCTCGTGGTGCTTCCAGAAATATAGATTTTTCCAAATGAATCCCTAGACTACAGACTAGACTGCCTTGCACTGTAACCTTGAGCAATCCAATGTCAAATAAATCTCTATTTCTCATACAATATAGAATGAGGCATAAACAGAGACTGGTTCCAACATCAAGGAGATTTTCTCATCATGAAACAGACCAGCTCTTCTTTGTGGTGCAATGGTTATAAAAAAAAAAAAAAACAACACTCTTTGATAGAAACTTCGCACCGAGTCTTCGGCGTAGAGGCCTTTCGAACATCCATCTTCCTTAAGGCGGACGTGATGTGAAAGCTTGCTTTGTAGATTGCCGCCATTTTGGATGTTTAATATTTAACCGAGGCAAATCCGTCCTCACGGGAGAAACTAAGAGGGGGAAATGGGTGGAGGAGATGATGGGCCGCTGCACTGCCAAGGCATAGTGCTGTTTACTCTACAGGCTATACGCGCATAAATATGATGAAGATATAATCCTCAAGGTAAGGTAAGCAAAAGTGCCGTGCAAAGTGTTCAGGGAAAAAGAGTTGTCTGAATTATTTGATAAATCAAGTGCGGCGCGTTTGTTTGTGCTGCTGGGAAGAGCAAAAGGCTAAAATATATATCAAACCTTTACCTAAATACATGTTAGTAAAACAAATTTGAGCAAAATGAATGGGAACATATAGCAGCAGATCTATTTGTGGTCGGATTTTGAAATATTTATTAGGGTCGCACAGTTAAAAAATACATTTGAATCGTCCCAAAAAGTAAATCCGTTCCAAAAACTTAAAAAAAAACACATGGATTTCAGAACAGATTTAGGTCAAGATATTTATTGGTTTAGAATTTCCTTCTTCTCTCAAATCTGGCACAACCCATCCCAATCGCAAGAAGCCACAAAGGACCACAAACTCACTGTGGTCTTCCATCTGACGGAGATGTACACATTTTATTTGCAAACGCAGCTCAAACAAAAGTGTATGAGCTTTAAAATGTGCAAAAGTTTAGTTTTTGTCCTGGTTTTTGAGTCTTGTTTGGACAGAATTTGATGAAAACGCGCAGTGATATCGCATTGTTATATTAAACACAGACATATAGTGTAGCCCAGTCCTCTGTATAGATCCTAAAGGTGACATACTACACTGTATCTAGGCAAGGCAAGTTTATTTGTAGAGCACAATTCATACACAAGGCAATTCAAAGTGCTTCACAGTTGCATAAAATTACAAGAAAACAGATCAAATCAATCATTAAAACATCAACATAACAATGTATCAGTTACAATAAAAGGCAAGAGTGCAGATAGAATACTTTCAGTTTTCATATGCTCGGGTAAAAAGAGCTGTTTTCAGCCTGGATTTGAACATTGTCAGAGTTGAGGCCTGTCTCACATCCAGAGCTGTTTAAATTCTATTCTCTGAGCGACAGGAAGCCAGTGCAGAGACCGGAGCACTGGACTAATATGGTGGTATTTCCTGGTTCTTGTCAGGACTCGAGCAGCAGCGTTCTGGATGTTCTGCAGCTCTAACAGCTCGTTTAGAAAGGCCAGTGAGCAGCCGTTACAGTCGTCTAACCTGCTGGAGACAAATGCATGGATCTATCCGTGAATGTCTCCATAATGAACACATATCCAGCCAGATTCCGGTCTGAGGCGGCAGATAACGCTGATGCAGAGTGGCACAGAGCACACCGGCCTCATTAGAGACATTTGTTTAATTTAGAGCCTGTTCAAATGCACATCCCGCATCTAGTATTCATGTGTCCCTCATCAATATGCAGCGTACGCCTCTGCGGCTCATGGCGTTGGATTAACATGCTCTTAACACATAGACACGGGGGCTGCCGCTCCTCAACATGGCTGTCGCCTTTTCCACTGTACAGATTTAATGATGACACTGAGCCACCAGCTGCACAGGGATCGTGTTGTATCAATCACAGAGGGCGCTGTTAATTCTTTATAGATTTTATTACATGGTGGATATAGAAGTCGGCGCCTGCGCAAATGGAGACAAAACTGGACCGAGATCTAATCGAGACTTATGGGAAAGATCAGAGTATCGTGATTGTCATTAGATTTAAAATGGAATGCTCTTAAAAAAAGATATTTAGTTGGTTGGGCACCGTTCAATTTACCGGTACATGAAATTTGAGAGACGACTGGAATATGTTAATCAATACACGGATCACTTGCAGTTCAGAGCATGTTTTGTTGTTTTCAGAGGATATTTCACGGTGTCTTTGCAATTTGCTCATTGTGATAAGATCGTTTAATTTATGCTTTAGTTAGAGTGGGAGGAAAATGTATGAGAACGCGTTGGAATTTCTCACCTAAATTCTGCCTAAATTGGTCATAAAATGTGGTCTGATCTTCATCAAAATCATAAGAATGAGTGAACAGTGTCTGCTTAAACTAATTCCACACAAACAATTACATGTTATCATTATTTTGAATGGCCATAACATGTAAACATTCACAAGACAGGGAGGAAAAAGTAAGTGAACCAGGAATCTTTCTAAACTGCAGCCGTTTTGTAAAGAGGATTGGTCCAAGATTCATCCTGTACACGTCTAATCAGCAACGACAGGGAAGCAGTCATTGCTGAAAAAGAAGGGTCAGACAGCTGTTTAATACAGGGGTTCACTTATTTATTCCACGCTGTCGTGAATGTCTCAGTTTGTTATGCAAAGTATCTTGATAAACTTGTGAGTTCATTTTTCCATTGATAATAGCACGTTTTCCAGGCAACAAAACAGCCCCACACCGTCCTCTTTCGCAAACCAAAGTTGAATAGTTTGGGAGGAACACACAACATCACGTGTGAGGTTTGGTTTTTAATTGGCTATTTTAGACATGTATGTATTCTTTTAATTACAGTAAATGCATGTTGGTCTGCAAAAGGGCTGTAACAACACTACATTATCTATAAAGAATAGATGTAGTGGAGCGCATCAAACAGGTCCACTTTGTATGTTAGAACCAAAGTGACTCCAACATACAAAGTCATCATACAGCATCTATGTTGTCTTGCCTAATATGTAGGCTGTAATGTAACGTCCTGCAGTGTGCGCTAGAAATTGCAGTCGTAACACAAAGGTAATCCATGACTGCGTGTGTGCTTGTGTGTGTTCGCTCTTGTGTAAAGGCCGAAAGGAAAGTGTAAATGATATCAAAGCACAACAAGCTGTTCCCTGCTGCGAGCGGCGCAGCCTGTTATCAGCGCAGCGGTGGGCTCTGGTGCGGGCCGACTGCTATTGTAGCGCATTAAGTTTGTTCTTCTGTAGTGACGCATTACAAGGTTGCATCTGTGATTGAGCGATAAAATATATATATATTTATATCACATGGCGGCGTGGTGGCACAGCAGTTAGCGCTGGTGCTTCACGGCTGGAAAGTCCCAGGTTCCCAGAGTGGAGTTTGCTTGTTCTCCCTGTGTCTGTTTCCTTCAGTTTCCCCTAACACTAAACATGATGGACAATAGGCCACGCTGAGTGAGAGTATTTGTGAGTGTCAGTGTTGAACAACAGATGGAAATTCGGTGTGGTGTGTTTACATGCATGTGTCCCAAGTGTGTTGCACTGTCCCAACCAAAAAAACAAGCAAATAAATAAATCATATGGTTGATCATAATATCATTTCACTTTTCATCAGGAGTCAAAATGATAGTGGCAATTATCCATAACATGATAAGGATTTAGGGCACCGGGAAAACTCTCATTAAAGCAGTACTAATAGGGTGACCAGAAGTCCCAGTTTACCTGGGACAGTCCCAGTTTTGAGTCCTCTGTCCCATGTCCCCACACATTCCTCCAAAACCATTAATTTGTCCCAGTTTTACACAGGATCTGTCCCAAGTGTCCCAGTTTTTGGCCAATATGATCCACAAAGTAACAAACTTTACATGAAAATGCATTTCTTTGGGCCATGCAAATGTCCATTACTAAGTAGAAACCAACAAAAAATATCAAGTCTATCATGTTAATGCTGATTGGTGCATGGTGTAAGATAGTAACAAGCAGATTTACCATTTAGCTTTGGAAAAACAGTCAATAAATGGCTCCCTGGTTGACCGTGCAACAAAGTCCCAAATAGTGTCCCAGTTTTTTTGTCAGAAAATCTGGTCACCCTAAGTACTAAGTAACTTTTTTCCCGTAATAAATCCTTTTCTTAGTTTCTCTGGGGGTAATACAAGTGTTAATGGGATGACTGGGGGGTCTTTCATCTCCCCTGGTGTCTCTGGCCAGAAAACCATAACTGCAACTTTCCCTGCACCGGCTCAGAGACGCAAAACACACTAATAAAATCACGAAGAAGAAGCTAACCGGCTAACAGGCAAAGCTAATTGAGGGCTAGCGCCACTTTAAACAGTATTTACAGCCAAGTTTGAGTGAAAAAATTATCTCCATTGTGTAATTGGATGTATAATATTCCTCTCTTCCTTTGTCTTTTCTGTCCGCGTAGTATTTACTCTCACGGACAATTAATGAGTAAAAAGAAAAACGCAACACGCTGCGACACCTGCAGTGGCCTCTTGGGTGCTCGAGTTACTTAGTACTGCTTTAACAAAAGGCGCTAACACTAACTTTGTGTCTTTTCTTTCAGTACCCCATTTGCAAAAACCAATCAGTTCAAAAATATAATACTCTCACGGACAATTAACGAGTGAAAAAAAACGCAACGTGCTACGACACCCAAAATGTCAGATCATTTTTGATTGGCAGCTTTATGATGAGGGTCCGAGTTAAGCAGAATCTGTGAAGAAATGCTGTGTGTTGATTATAGGTTGAAATGCGACTTGAAGGTGGATCTCGAAGATGCGCTTCATTGTTGTCGGGAACAAGCTAGCTCCTCATCCTTCGACATGTGGTGAAGTAGCGCCACCCTGATAAAGGAGTTCGCCGTCACCTCGCCTGACTCTGTGGGTACTTTCTCTTTCTCCCGCCCGTCTCTTTTCACCGCACATCCATCTTGTTTTCCCCCTCGTCTCCCTGCAGTTGTTTATTTGCCGATTCGATGTCGGTGGAAAAAAAAAAGAAGCCCGCCATTAATCTTCCCAGTCACTTAGTCATTTATTTAACCCCCCCGCGTGAGTGATGGGACGCAGGCCGCCTTTTTGAGCCCAGAAAATGAGCATTTCAGAGGCTCCGCGTCGACTTGCTCACAACATGAATGGCCGTCACTGTGGACGCTCGGCATATTTAATATGTCAGAACGCCCCCCGCGCGCCGCGTATGTACATAAACGTGAGTGAAAGGCGCCTTGTTTGGGGCTTACGCGCGGATATCACCTGTTGAAAGAGCTTCGCCAATGATGGAATGACGTGTGGGCGCTTCAATACCAAAATAAACCAACGTATATGAATAAAATAGGGCTCGGCGCCACGATGCTGTCAACACCGTTTAAGAGACTCACAAAAGGGCCGTTTCTGCTCAGATCGTACTCTGGGGAATGGGTTTAGTCGACGCGCAGACACGAGAAAATTAATTTGAAAGTTTTCAAGCATTATTCTTTTCACCAAATGTGTGGGGAGATTTATGGCTGCAAAAGACTGTCTCTTTTTATGTCATTGTTTTTAAAGACGGCAGCCAGAGAACTCACATCATCCGAAACCTCGTCGCTGCGAGGCACTCCTTTTGATTCCAATTAGCCAGACTGATTTTTAGCCTTTGAAAAAAAGTGCCTAAAAATAACACTTTGTGCGACCATTAAGAGACGCGACAGTTGATGTGGAGTGAAAGGCTTTCCCTGGTGTTGACTGCTCGGCCGTTTAACCTCTCTTGAGTTTGTTCCCGGTAAACGTGTGTAAAATGATGTGAAAAACAGGACAAAGAAGAGCCGTACTCTTTTCGCAATTGGAATCCGGTTCTAATCGTTCACTTTTAAGAGCGGGACGTCATGAACAGAACCTTACAGACTACCTACCAGATGTTTTCTTTTTGGGATGAACAGTGACGTGCACAGACATTTTGAGGGGCAGGTGCTCAACCAAGACAAAAGGCCAACCCTCCCGGAAAAAAAAACATTAAAAAATCTACATTAGATTTACATAGATCAACCACAAGGTTACGAGAGAAGATCGAAAACTGGTGAAAAATTGGTGTGTAGACTTAACAAATCGTTGTATGGACTCGTATGGTTGTGCAAAACGCTGCAGATCATTGTGTGTACACCAGGGAAAAGCATGGTGAAAAGTTAATCCTCATAGTATGGGTAGATGGCCTCACTTTAGCTGCTAATGGCAAAAAGGCAATGCTTGATGTAAAAAGGATGTCGACTCAGAGGTTCAAAATGAAAGATTTAGGAAAATTGAAACATTTCTTAGGAATAGATTTTGAACAAACTAACGGACAAGTCAAAAGTCGAGAAAAAAAACATTAAAAAATAAATAAAAATGATGTGGACCTAATAATAAACTAGATAGACTTTAGAGGACAATGGCTCTGCACTTATTATTACAAATAAATAATGCAACGGTACTACACTTAAAACATCTGGTTTGTTCAAGTCATTGCTTTGTCCACATCTAAAATATCTGAAATAGCAATAATCCACTGAGCTGTTCATGTTCCCGTGTCCTCCCACAGAGGCACAGTGTCCAGAGCCCAGGCTCCTCTCCTCCACACATCCTTCTCTCCTCAGCTCAGCTCACACTGCTCTGGCCCTGACTTAGTCTGAGTAATACAGCTCATTTTCAGACCATTTTATGGCGCTAAAGTGACTGACCTCTTCCCGCTGACTTTGTCCGGACAGTCTCGACAGGCGGCGCTGACGTCCTCGCCCCGTCGGCCCTTTCGTTTCCATTCCCCTCAATAATCCAGTCATGTCGCGCTGGTTCGTACATAAAGTTAACAAATTTACTCAGTTTCCTTTACTCCCGCGTCCTACAGAGATGGGCTGTACCATCTTCTCCAACGGGGGAAACACGGGGACAGGGCAGTTTCCCTTCTGTGATCAGGAGCTCATCGGCGCTGCTCGAGACGCAGAGGAGGAATGAAGCGCGATGTGAAGTTGTTGAGCATTAAAACTGCATTTCCAGCACATGTTGGCTTAGTAGGGCAAATATCTAAGAACAATAAAATAAATAGTTATTTTTTTGGGGAGAAAAAAAACGGTGGTCGTGAGAAGGGCACTTAAAGGGCAGGTGCTTGAGCTCCACCTGGGCTCTATCTGTGCACGTCCCTGGGAATGAATATAGTTTTGTCCTTGAGTGTATTTTAAAAGCTTGTGTGCGCTGTGTATATGATTCCAAAGTCGTTTCTTTGTTTGCATTGCCTTCAAAAGTTAAAGTTGTGAAACGTGCTCAGGAACTCATCCCTGTGAAAACATGAGTTGTTAGAACAGCGTTGGCAAAGTTAGGAAGGACCACTTTACTTTGCTCCCTCTTTTATTGTTTGTCAACCAAAGAAAATCAGGTGAAGGGTCAAACAATATTTTGGGTAAAAAAAAAAAGAACGTGCAAAAAAATGTACAGCAATATTGAGCCAGAAAAATGTATTGATGCTCATTCTTCTCGCTTGTTCTTTATAATGGCTCATATTATTTTTCCAATAATAATTAGGGCTGGGCGGCGTTAACATTTCTTCGATACGAGTACTTTAGCGATACTTGGTTTTCGATACCGATACCTGAATGATGCTTTTTTCCGATACCTATACTAAAATATTTGTCATGTAGAACCAGAAAACAGATTAATAATGTTAGTTTATTCCTTTTCCTTCTATTTAAGAAGGATTGCATTTGTATCATTTATTTGAGATGAAACAACCAAACTTTAACTACAAGAGGGCGGGAAAAAGAAGCCAAAGAGCGCCCACCCCAAAAGTAAAAACAATAACATTTCATTTAACAAATCATAAACAAATCATAAACAAGGGAATGGTACCTAGCTTTATAACTAATGTCTAGCAAACCATAACACCCAACACTCCTGCACCGAATATTGAGCAACATTACAAGCAAAATGAAAGTGAAAGAAAAGCATGGAGGAACTGGTTACAAAATGGTCTCCAAAGCGAGATGAAACTATGAAACACGGCACTCTTTTATGAGGAGGCCGCACCCGTTTACAACAAACCCATTTAGCACATGAAGGGAGCGTTGATGTAGCGCTTTTTCATGTTTTTTTTTTCCCTTCCTTTTCTTTTCTTTTTTTTTCTTTTTACCATCCAAGTGTGAAAAATGATGTCGCCGTCTCCCGGGTGATGCATGGCCGTGGGGAGGGGGCTGTCCCGACTCGAGCATGAATCAATAGGAAGCCGGTATAGCGCGTATTTACTGCGTGCGCATTACCACGGGTGATGGATATGTAATTTTCGACATTCCCCCCCCGAAATATCTCGAGCCCTTTGTGAATGGGTTTGCAGATTTACGACGGGGGACATAATCGGCGCCGTTATGATGTAATGGCCTGAATGAAAGCAACAATAACTGTGGTCTATTTTATGTGTGGCAGATGCTAAATATCGTATATCACGGAAGGAGAGCGGTGGGGGTTTTATTGCAGTTGTTTATGGACCGAGACTATTTCACTCAAAGCAGATTGCGGCTTTGCAGATAAGATTGTGCATATTATTGCCTAAAGATTTATATTTACCCTGGTGCCGCGACGTGCATTGGTTCAGAGCTTCTAAGCTAGAGGTCATCCTTGCAGACTGCGTGGAGTTTATTTATTTCCCCAAAATGTCTACTTGCGTGCACTGTAGGACTACGTGAGCTCCACTGCCTCACCCACAAGCATAAAAACATAAAAAGTATATTTTCTTCTGCAATGTCAAAAGCGCCAGTGTCATTTTTCACCAAGATCTTGTACTGTATTGATGGCGGGAGAGTGTGACCAATGCGCAAAGGCTTCTCCAGCACTTCCCAAAGGTTCTCAATGGGGTTCAGATCGGGACCATAGATGTCAAGTGTCCTGTGTTGGACAGGAAACTACCGTATTTCACCCCTTATTCCTGCCATCGTATCAGTATTATCCTGTAAATCTCGCCCCAAACTGAATTCTGCCACTAGACTCGCGGCAAAGTATCGTATTGTACCCCTCCTCGGAGCTTGTTTGTGGTGATGGGAGGCCAATCCATCACTCATGGAATAATCGGGTCATTCAAGATGTTCAGGTCGTCAGATTTTGGGCACATGGTGTTGCCGAACCTAGACCGGACCAACTGCAGCGAGCCCCAGATCGGAACTGTGAGATAAATCCCGGTGGCAACGTTTATTTTATTTTTTGGCACACTTTTTGTGTTCCATTAAACTTAAAGAGAAATCCTTAGCAATTTTGTATTTATTTTTCATCTAAAGTCTTTAAAAAGTGTTATATCAGGACTTTAAACAAGGCTAAAATGCAACAAAATTGGGGACATAATGACAAAAACAAACAAAAAGATACTTATACTGGGCTGCATACTCAAGGATGGTATTGCCAAAAGAAAAAACGTTTGTGCTTCGTGAAATAAATCCTTTCCTAAAGTGCATAATTTGTGTTTTTGATTGATTCATAACAAGTCTCCATCTACAGCACCAATTTTGTAAAACATTTAACATTTTCTGTAGATCCTCTTCAGTTTCAGCCAGTGTTGCTACATCATCAGCATAGAGCAGAATGCCCACAATCACACTGTCCAGGTGCACTCCTAAGTTCAGATGTTTCATTTCAAGAGCCAAATCATTTATGAACAGAGAGAACAGTTCTTCCAAAGTAATATCAAAATTCAGATGCATATTTGATCGGCTGTTATCACCCATAATTAATTCAAGATTTTCTTTTACTTGAACTGAGAGAACACTAAAAGCAGGGTCAAAGTCTTCAATATTAGTCAAACCTGAATATAAATTTGAGAAATCAATCTTTTCTCAACTCCACTGCACCGTTTTCCATAATGACTTCCATAGGAATTGTCTTAATTCTTGGTGGTCCCAATCTATTAATCTCTTTCCAAAATTGTTGTGGATTGCTTGTTTGTAAATGGTCAAGTTTTAATGCTTGACCCCTATTAAACCTTCTTTTGTAAAATCTTACAAATTTGTCAAAAAATGACTGTCCGACGACCCGTGACCGCGGCGACGTTTCGTGTTTCTTGAGTCGCTTTGAAGCGGCCCCTGAATGTGGGCGCAGACTTGAGTGGTTTTGACAGAGCCCACAGCGGAGCAGTTACGACAAGTGTCACTGAGCGGCCCAAGAGTCACGAGGGCGCTGGGACACATGGGTTGACTTTTGCAAAGACCGCTCGGCGATTCATCTTGTGTCCTTGAGCAAGGCACTTCATCCATCTTGCCTTTGTGTGAAAGTGGTGTGTGAGTGTTAAAGAGAAATCATTATCGTTACTTTTTTTTCATAATAATGTGACAAAACAACTGAACTTTGAAACTGAACTAAATTAGGAAAATCTTCATTAAAAGGGAAGTGTTTGTGTTTGTTGCATTTTGTTAAAGCCACAAAAACAGTTTACATCTCAGCCAGACCTCAGTGGCTTCTGCAGTCTATGTTTTTGACTGAATGGTTTCTTGACTCAACTGTTTTGTTTTTTTACGCTTGTATATTTATTGCTGTAATAATAATAATGCGCAGTTTTCTTCATGCATTTCTCTTCATGTTTTTGTGTCTTCCAGGTTCGATTACCAGGAGCTGCTCCATAACTCCACGTTCTGCCTGGTGCCTCGCGGTCGACGTCTGGGCTCCTTCCGCTTCTTGGAGTCGCTGCAGGTAACGTAATACACATAAAACAGCCCTCTTAAAATGATGAGTTATTGCCTAATATAGTTTACAACGTCGACGGACAAAACGCAAAAAAAATCTCGGATTTACATCGGAAGCTGTAGTATGAAGAAGTAAAGGTGAAGAGGGTCATTATTTGCTCTGTAGGTGTAATTCTTTTTACAATCAGATCAGCTCAAAGTGTCGATGAATAAGCAACCCTTTTTCCAATTTCGATTTTATTCTTGTTTCTTTGATGTTTAGAAAGTGCCGTTTCCAGAAATCTAAATTTCATGAAGTACGGAGCCTTTCAAAAAGTTCCCATTATAAGTAAGGCTGAAACGACGCGTCGACGTAGTCGACGTCATCGATTACGTAAATACGTCGACGCAGTTTTTGTGCGTCGGCGCGTCGCTTGTTTACATCATGGCGGCGCGCGATGCGAGCGAGGGGAAAAAGGCACGCCAAAAGTCATCAAAAGTGTGGGAGTATTTCCAGAAACGGCCAAATAATGTTGTTTTATGCACACTGTGTCGAGCGGAAATGGCCTACCACAGCAGCACAACGGCTATGAACGAACATTTAAAACGAAAACACCCGACAGCGTTCATGCCATCGCCATCAACCAGTCAATCGGCCGCGTGAGTAATTTTCATTACACAAAAACATTAATGTATTATTTGTATCTGCGTTGTAAATTCATAAACTAAAGCACTGTTCCGCTCTGAGAGGAGTCAAAAACGCGCGTGTCTAACGCTACATAACGTTACGTTAGTTGTGTAACTAACTAAACTACCTTTGTACAACATTAACAGTTATGTACAAACGAACAATTAACTTTAACCATACAATCATTGTTGTGTGCTGGTTATTTATTTTTTATTTTGCGCATTTTGAAGCAAATAAGCAATACTTTTACTTTTATTCAAATGTTTACAGTGAGTGTTCCAGAATATTTTGATTTGCACATTTTATAGGCTACTGAGTTGCACATTGAGCCATAATTTTATTTGGTTAAATAAAAGCCATGCCATTTGAAAATACTGGCCTACGTCAATTTTTTCCCCTTCATTTTAAATGAAAAAATAATCGGTAAAAGGAAAAATAATCTATAGATTAATCGAAAAAATAATCTATAGATTAATCGATTAATCGAAAAAATAATCTATAGATTAATCGATAGAAAAATAATCGTTAGCTGCAGCCTTAATTATAAGCATGATGTCCACAGTATGTGCTGAATAGAGCGTTACAAACACTTCACGTCTTCGAGACAAACGAAATGTGTTCATGGTCTGCCTGTTTTTGATACGATAAGATAATCCTTTATTGATCTCACAATGGAGAAATTCACTTGTTACATTCGGCACTCAATAAGATCACTCAGGGTGTGCAAAATAGACAACAGTTAAATAGTAAAAAAAAAAAAAGAGGTGTCTTATGTACAATGAGTACAAGCAAAAATCTTAAAGGGCAGGAATATAAACAATAAGAAAGTAAAAAAACACAGAGAATATTGCACGTAGTTTTGCAAAGGGGTTATTGCACATGTTACTAATGGTCCACACAATCCTTATTTTGTTTGTCAAATATCCTATACCTATACAACCTTCTGTATGTGTGTCATGTCCATAAACATTTCCAATGATTCGCCATGGGGAAAGTACTATCAACTGTGATATTGTTTATGTTTTGATGTCCCCACTGCTCACGTACACTGAACTAGGTCTGGCCCTTTCAAACAGTGCAGACGCAGTTTTAGATAATACATGGGTTTTTGTGAAAATTATCTAGAACATTTGGCTCGAGTGACACCGATAAAAGTTACTATCTATCACATAATAATCATCTATTTGGAGTCATACTGTGTAAAGTTTTTGAATTTGCAGGAGCGTTACAACACGAACCACTGTTTCTCCAGGATTCTCTCCCAAAAGAATCCCAAGTAGAACCAAAGCGTTGCCTCTCGGTTGACGTGTGCGGGCGGTAGTTTGACGGAGGGGAACAGCCCGATAACGCAATGCGGCTGAAACCCCTGTGGAAGAGGTCGCGCTAGAGGTTACTCGTTTTTCAGCCAAAGAAGAAAAAGCTTTAATTCCTTCGATAACAAAACCCGTCACGCCGCTTGATTAGAAGTGTTTTGCTCCTTTCCCACCTCCGCACATGGTCCTCAAAAGCCTGGTGGACGCATCGCGCTGGTTCTCGTCTGTCCCCCGCGCTCATTTAAACAAACGCTCGCCACATGTCAACGCTGCAATCACCGAAACTTTCCTTTCGTTGCACAATGCCTCCGGCCTCACCGAGTCATCCCGTTTTCCTCTGTCGTTTTTTTCTTTTCACACCGGAAACCGACTTTTCTCAATGGGCCGTCGCTTATAAACACCAAGACCAACTCGGATGTCTAATGCTTCGGTTTCACTGCGGCTTTTTATGGCGTTTTGTTTTCGGTTGATCTGTGCCTTAATGTTTCCCATCTGTGAGCGCTTTCCTCGCATCTTTGTGTTAGTTTAGCCGTAAAAAAGGCCCAATAAAATGGCGCTATTAAGCCACGCGCATTGAGCGAAACGGCGTGGGCGACTGTCTCCGAGCGTCGGCGGTGCTCCGGGGGGGGGAACGCACCCATGAATGTTTTTAAGTCTGGGCTGGTGGCTGGATACAGTGACTGCTCTTCGGGGCTGCAGTGATTTTAGTCAAGGTCATGGAAAGTGAAGCATCAATTACAGAGAGGAGTTCTTGAAGTGATTAGATTAGTTTTTTTTTTTTTTTTTTACGTTTGCAAATCAAGGGTTCCGTTCACATTTTTGTATATGAGCTCACAACGGGGTTCGCAATCCCCCCCAAATAAGCACTGGATTGCAATTTCTTTCTCTGATCAAGTTTTTATTGAGTTGTAAATTCCAATCCCGCCCCGAGTATAAGGGTTCACTTGAGATTGATTGTGCTTTGCGGTGTTAGAACACATTCGCACAACTGGTGCAATGGGCTCCGAGAGCCAAAACAGAAAACCCAGACCGCTCGGAGCACTAAGATGCGAGAAACAATAAAAGCTGGTGATTGAATAGCAATAAAATAGGTCACAGGTGTATAATAGATAATGTGATGTGCAGTTTAATACAGAACTGTAAAGTCAAGCAAGATGGGCGCAGACACAAGCAGTAATAATCCTTAACTGGTCCCATAAAGTAAACTAGAGGCATTCAAAATATGTAGTATCTTATGGATAATATACGAACAGCTTGTATCAGTCTGCTCCTGTTCCCTGTTATTGATTATTATTCTGTTAAATGTATGACTATGGACGATGACTTGATCGAAACTGGCATTATCGAAATATGTTATGACAAATCCCCTCCCAAAAAATGTCAATTACACTGGCCTATAGACTGTGACTGTGGCCCGGCAAGGTTTTCTTTTTTTTTTTTTTTTTTTTTTTTTTTTTTTTTTCACTTAAGGTTTATTGTTGATTTTTACATTTTACAACAACACAAGGAACATTTTCAACTAGTGTCAGTGGTCATAGTGTATAGAGTCCGTGTATAGAGTCCATTTTTCCCATCTCTCTTCGCAGATTTCTTGTTGTAGTCTTAAAATATAGGTTAGTCTCTCCATGTTGTAAATTTCCTCTACAATGTCTCTCCAGTTTTTTAAGGTTGGGGGATCTTCTTTACACCATTTCCGTGTAATGGCCTTTTTTGATGCTGCCAGAAGGATTTTTATCAAGTATTTGTCTTTGTGTTGTATTTCCTTTCCTGTTAAACGTCCGAAGTACAGTGCTGAGCATGTCTTTGGTAGTTTATATCCAAGTATTTTCCCTGATTCTTCCCAGATACTATTCCAGTATTGGGATAATTTTGTGCACTGCCAAAAAATATGTGCATGACCTACATCCTGTTCCCCGCACATCCTCCAGCAGGGCTGACATATTGATAAAGTCGCCTTCTTGATCTTTGGTGTTATAAAAAATCTTACCACATTTTTCCAACAAAATAATTTCCAATTTCTAGAACTAGACGTGGTCAGTTGAGTTTCACATATGTCATGCCATTCGTCGTCACTTATTTCTACTGACAATTCTTGTTTCCATTTATCTCTAATATAAAGTGTTGAAGTTTTTCTATTGGATACCAGTCCCTGATACAGTTTAGATATCAACTTTTCTCCTTTGTTCCTATATGCACAACCCACAACTTCTGTTATAACATTTATTTCACCCGGGAGGTCTGGCCTTATCTCCCTTTGATAATGGTCTCTAACCTGTAGATACATATAGAAGTCTTGATGTTCCAAATCAAATTTCTGCCTTAAGTTTTGAAAACTCAAAATTTCCCCTTTTTTTATAAAATTACTTAGTATGTTCAGACCTCTATTAGCCCAGTTTTTAAATTTTGAGTTCATAACTCCTGGTTTAAAATTTGGATCGTACGCCAACCAGCTAAATATCTTTATCTCTTTCTCCATTTTATACCTTTTTACTAATTTAAACCAGACCTCTAAGGTGAATTTGGTGATTGAATCCAGTTTGTTTTCATTTTCTTTGAACATCTTCTTACTAGCAATCATGGCACGTACATGATACTCATCAGTGTTCAGCTCTATTTGTTTCCACTTTGCTGTAAAATGCGGAATACACCAGTTAATCAAAGGTTTAAGTTGTGCAGCGGTAAAATAATCTTCAAAGTTTGGCAGCGCCAATCCTCCCTCTTTCTTTGGTAGTTGAAGTGTTGAGTACTTAATTCTTGGTTTAGCCCCGTTCCAAATAAATCTTGAGACCCTTTTATTCCACTCCACAAATTGTGGCATCGGTATTGGCACTGGCAAAGATTGAAACAAATATAATACTCTTGGCAGCACATTCATTTTGATCATTTCAATTCTCTGACTTAAGTCTAACAATAAGACACCCCACCTTTCCATGTCTTTATAAAGTTGTTGATTTAAGGCTTCATAATTAACTTTATACAATTTAGAAAGGTTATTTGGAATATTTATTCCCAAATATTCGATAGATTTCTTGTTCCACTTAAAATCATATTTCTGTGTCATTTCTGTGGTCGGGATGAAATTTAGAGGTAAAACTTGCGTTTTCCCTATATTCAATTTATAGTTTGACAGATACCCGAAATGTAGCAATAGATTCATTAAGTGTGGTAAACACTTTTCTGGTTGTTTTAAGTATATTAAAATATCATCGGCAAATAGCCCAATTTTATGTTCAACGTCTCTAATTTTAATTCCTTCTATTTTCTTATCTTGTCTTATGGCTTGCGCCAAAGGTTCGATAAAAATTGCAAAGAGGGTGGGAGATAATCCACACCCTTGCCGTGTGGATCTTTCCAGTTTGAACCAATTTGTGAGGCTTCCATTTATTTTTATTCTAGCTCTTGGTTCCTGATATAATGTTTTAACACACCTGACCGATTGTGGGTTAAAGCCTAATTTTTCCAAGCTGAGATGCAGAAATCTCCAGCTAACACAATCGAAAGCTTTCTCCGCGTCTAAGCTTAGCAAAATGGCACTTTCCTTTCTTCTCTGTACTTCTTCTACAATATGCAGGGTTCTCCTAATATTGTCTGCAGTTTGTCGCCCTTTGATAAACCCTGATTGGTCTTCATCTATCAAATCAGACAAGAATGTTTGGAATCTGTTGGATATGATGGAGGTATATATCTTGTAGTCACAGTTCAGTATTGATATAGGTCTATAATTTCCGCAGATTTCCTTGTCCTTACCCTCTTTCTGAATAACAGTTATTATGGCTTCTTTCCATGATGGAGGGAGTACACCATTTTTAAGTGTTTGATTGAATGAAGCTAGCAGCATTGGATTCAACTCTTCTTTAAACAGCTTGTACCATTCTATAGGGAATCCATCATTTCCCGGTGCCTTATTGGATTTCATTCTTTTTACTGTATTCTCCAATTCCTTTTCTGTAATTAATGCACATATCGTAGCATTTTGTGATTCTCCTATATTTGGGAGGTCTAATGAATCCAAAAAAGATTTAATTGTTGCATCATCTGCTGCTGCAGGTTGAGCGTAAAGGTTTGCATAATATTTTTCAAACACTTTCTCGAGCTCTTCTGGTGTATAAACTAAATTGTTGGTGTTGGGATCTCTGATCTTATATATGGTATTGAGTTGTTGCTTGTTTCTTAATCTTCTAGCTAAAGATTTGGTTGATTTGGAACCTCCCTCATAGTATGTTTGTCTTAGATATCGAATTTTTTTCTCTACTTCTTTTGTTAATATTTCGTCAATTCTTCTTCTTACTTCTTTTACTTTTTTAAGTGTTTCTGGATTATTATTGATTTTGTGCTGATGTTCTAAATTTTCCAGTTCTTTCGAGGCAGTTTGAAAATCTAAAAGTCTTTTCTTCTTAATGAATGAGGCATAGGATATTAATTTACCTCTCATTACTGCCTTCATAGCATCCCATAACATTGTAGGATCTGTACCTTCTTTATCATTTTCATTCTTATAAGTATTTATTTCTTTTTTTAGATTGTCCACTAATTTTGAGTCGTTAAGCATCCCCACGTTCAACCTCCAATTTGTATTTTTTATTCTCCTGTTGAGATCTAGTAGTAAATATAGAATACAGTGGTCTGATACATCCGCTGTTCCTATCCCACATTCGATTATTCTAAAACGATCTTCAACATTCATAAAGAAGTAATCGATTCTTGTGTGAACTGAGTGTGGAGCCGAGTAGAATGTGTAATCCCTTTCCAGTGGGTGACATTCTCTCCAAACATCAATTACCCCTAATTCTGCTAAGTTTGTGTTAATGTATCGAGTCAGATGTGATTTACTATTTTTTTTTGTACTGCTGGAGTCCAGAGTATGATTCAAAACAACATTCCAGTCACCTCCACAAACCAGTACCCCTTCTGTTTCTTGGGTAATAATATCAAACACTGTTTTATAAAAAGACTTTTCAGATTCTGGTGGGGCATAAATGTTAAATAGTGTAACCATATGTTCCTCCAATTTCCCCTTAAGCAGTATATATCTGCCATCTTTGTCTTTTAATTCCTTCAAGCATTCAAACTTGATTTTATTAGAAATTAAAATAGCTACTCCTCTTTTACTCCCTCCTTTAAACGAGCTATAAAAGGAATTACTGAATCCAAAGTTTTTCAATTTTTCATGTTCTATATCAGGGAGGTGAGTTTCCTGTAGATAAATTACTTCTGCCTTTTCTTTTTTTAATTTATTGAGAACCTTTCCCCTTTTTATTGGGTTATTTAACCCATTCACGTTAAGAGAGACACATTTCAAAAGGTTAAGTTGCATCTAAACCAAAAATAGCTTGAGTTGACCTGACACCAGTGACACAAAGAACTATAATAACCATAACATAGGAAAACAACATAAGAACATTTTGCCGGTAACTGCAAGGGCCTTCTTTTGGCCCTAAGGTCCTGTTGGTAGGGGAGGGGTGATACCTTCTCCAAGGGAAGGGCCCCTCGGTAGGTGTAGGAGTTGGTTCCTTCCGGAGCCCTCCTTCCATTCTACACAAGTCCAACTTTAAGTTTCTACTTGCCAGTTAAGTATTTTAGGAGAACGATCTGTTTAAGGAGTTTTGCTGCTACTTCTCAATGTAATTTGTGGCTATCTATTGAAAATAAAATAAAATGATTCTGATCCACCCAAACATAAATTGAGTGTAAGAGTATAAACTGAATATAGCTGTGATATGGAAACAAAACAGAATGTAGGCTTTCCTTCAAATATAGTACAGATATCCATAGTAACTTAAAAAATAAAATTAAATAAAAAATAAATAAATTAAAAAAAAAAAAAAAAAAAAAAATTGGGAAAAAAGGATGATTCACGTACAAACTTCTTTCAGTCAATGCCACTTCTACTTGTATCAGTCATTGGTTACCTCCACTTGTTTGTGATCATTCTATCTCCGAAACTCTTGTAGTCTCTCCCTTGCTCTTTCGCCCGTGTTCCTCCGCGCCGCTGTCGCCGGGGTCCTCTCCCACGAGAAAGCCTCTCGAATACGATTTTCCAGCGCGTCCTCTTGCTCCGTGGCCTTTACTGCTACTTCGTATCCCCTGCTCCGCATCTCCCTCGCTGCTGCCTCCGGATTGCCATACGTCTCGGGACCCTCTGGCCAGTGGATTCTGATCCTTGTCAGTGGCGTTTGGAATTTGATCCTGTTTTCCTTTAGCACGGTCTTTATGCTCGCATACGCTTTACGTTTTTGAACCACCTCGAAGGCATAATCGTGATCAAAGTACACGGGCTTCTCTTCAATTTTCAGACGCTTCTCCCAGGCCTTTTGAAGTATCATCTCTTTCGTACTGAATTGAAGAAAGTTTACAATGATGGAACGTGGCGGTGCTCCCTGGTTGGGTTTCCCCGTTAACGCTCTATGTGCGCGCTGTATCCCCAGATCCATCTCCGCTGGCAACTCGAGCTCCTTCCGTAGCAAGCTTTCGATGAACTGGGGGACAGAATCTTTCCCGTACTTCTCTGGGACTCCAAAGATCCGTACGTTGTTCCTGCGCGACCTTGATTCTAAATCTGTGAGCTTCTCTTTTAGTTGCCTTTGCTCTTTCAGGACAACAAGCATGGTCTCTTTTGCTGTTGTGTTCCACTCTTCCAAGTCTCCGATGCGCATTTGAGCGTCCGCCATTGCCTCCTTCTGATCACGTAGTTCCTTCTTGTTGTCTGAGAGTTTTTTATCGATCTCCTCCGTAAATGTCGTAAACTCTCTCTTCATATCCGTCTTGAATTCCTCTTTAAATGATCCGAATTGTGTTTTGATATCCTGTTGCAATTCTTCTATTTTCTTAGTTAGGCCAAGAAATCCGCCCTGCCATGCTGCGTTGTTAGCTGTTAGCATAGCTTCTTCGGCTGGGGCTGAATCTTCGTTCATTTCGTCGTTTTCGAAGTTTTTGTTTCGGCCTCTTTTCGATTGTCGTCCTCCACGCTTGGATCTCCCACTCATCCCACCCTTATATTTACTGAATTGCGATATCTTAGTTGGTTTGTGGGGATTTATTGTATCTTCACTGGCAAGAGCTCCGGTTTAAGCTGCCATGTTGCTCTTGACCGGAACCGGATCTCGCCCGGCAAGGTTTTCAATTTCAATTAAACTTTATTACGGGCTCGAGGTCCAAAGCGACAGAGTGTCATCATTAACAAACAACACCAAAAATACAAAAAAATTACAGCGAATGGCCCTATACTGGTGACATCAACCATTGAACCAATTACTGTATTCACCGGCTTATTCATACGGCATATAAAACGGTACACACGTGTCCGCAGTGTGGGTTATTCCAGTGACAAACATCTCACTCGCTCTGGTCCATCTCGGCCTCCTGAGAAGCACCTGCCACCTTTGCAAAGTTCCTTTTTTGTAGTTGGACCAAAGGAGCGCTGTGTACAGAGGTGTACATAAGCTAGGTAGTCGGTTAAGGCGGGGGTTAAGAGGTTAAAAAGCATTACATTTGACTTGCTTCTGCCTGTATGAACCCCGAATACGTATTGGCAGTGAATCCTGTTCGTAGGAATCTTTCAGGACGTTTCTAAAAGTGTGCACTAAATTAAGTCTTGGCTTGCCTGAATGAAAATACTTTAGTGTACCTGTTGAAGATAATATTAAATCACTATTTATCATACTGGGTCAAGCTGTCCGTGGGTCAAACTGTACGGTCGTACTATCTCTGTCATGGCTTTGACGGTGGATCTCAGGCGTCACTGAATGTTTTGCTTACGTATGAGTCTGACGCTCTTAGACGGTACTTATCCCTCTTCTGTGGAAGCATAGGCAGACTTGAATGGAAGGACTAGCGCAATGTCTGAATGTTCATGTCTCCGGGTCCCGTAACGATGGTAAATAAACTTCTCCTGTATAAGACATCTCGACTCCGGCCTCTCCTTCATCGGTCCTCTCGAACATCAATTGTTATTTCCCTAACAGTACCGATGCAACTAATCGGAAAATGTTAGTCTGGAGCCCTGTATTGATTAACCCTGCAGAACTAATCTTGATGACTAATTATTTAATCTCACAACTGCACCAGGATTTAACCACTTTTGTTCTGTTTATTGGCAACGATTGCATCACTTCCTAATTCAGACAAAGTCTAAACGCCAAACTAATTGAACAGCACCGGCCACTTCCACCGCCAATGGTCCTATTCCCCTTCTGCGTCCTCCATTCCACCCCCATTCAAACTACTATAAGTTTTTTTTGTTTTTTTTCCCCCTCTGTGGCAAGTGTTTTCCTCGTGCCAGCCAAATCCACATAAGAACTGGCAGTTTGCAGCTCGGTGCACACACCCACTGCCAGCTTTCCGTGAACGCTTACGCAAAAAAACTTTCCCCCGCTCCAACACAAACAGACCCTTTGAGGCTGTGACATTTTTCTGAGTTTTTCAAGTGAGGAAAACCTGTGAAAGAGAATTGTGTGTGTTTTAATTCGTAGTTATTTTCACTTGTCATTTTCAGTGTCATATGTTTTGTTCTTTATTCGTTGAGTCTCTTGTAGCTTTTATAAAGTAGTGGCTAGTCATCATGCTGTTCATTCATACTACTCTGCTTTTAACAGGGAAATACAGTGCCTTGCAAAAGTACTAATACACCTTGAACTTTTGCACATTTTGTCACGTTTACAACCCTAAACATAAAGATTTTATTTTGAATTTTTTACTGAAAGTTCACACACAAGTAACAGACAACTGTGAAGTGAAAGCAAAATGATACATGATTCTGTTATTTTACAAAAAATAGAAAAGTGAAAAGTGGGGCGTGCATAAGTATTCATACAGCATTTTCTGAGTGCATTAAATTGCCTTTATAACATTCCTAATGACAGAAAGTTCACACCTTGCCCTAACCATTAAATAGAGGCCACCTGTGTGTAATCTACTCTCAGTATAATTCCAGCTGTTCTGTGAGGGCCTCAGAGCTGTGGTCAGAGTTTATTGGTCACTAAGCAACATCATGAAGGCCAAGGAGCTCACCAGATCGGTCAGGGATAAAGCTGTGGAGAAGTTTAAAGCAGCGTTAAGTTATTGATTCCCCCAAATGCCAAGCCAAGACAGAGGCTAGCACAGCAGTCCTTACTCATCAAGTGTCTTTTTCATAAATATCAATTCAATGATGGGAACTATTAATGCGCGAAAGACCGTTAATAAACCATGATGGTGTTAATTTCACACATGACAATTGAGAAGTCCTGATGCAATCCTCTCCGAAAAGTACACTCGCTTTTGACCCATTGCCGCAGGAGTTTCCGCTCTGTGCCGCTTTGAATAAACTTGCATGGAAAGCATCAAGGCTTTTTTCTCCCCTGACAGTAAACTGACTTTATGTGAGGCCACGTCGAGCGCGGTCATTCTTCTTTGTATATACAGAGCAGCAGCTTAGTGTATACAAAGCACCAGGCATGATACAGGAACCGGGAACAGCAGGAAGTTTACAGTATCGCCTTTCTTTTTGGCTTTTTGCATGGCGTCGCAGTAGCAATTCATCTCTCGCTTTTACTGTATGTGCGCTGATTTGCGGGTGTTTTAAGACGGATGCCCTGAATGACACAACACAAATCGTCTTTCTCAAGGTTGGGGTTTTGGCAGCGAGAGGGAGAGAGAGAGCGTGATCAGTCGCCGTAAGATGGTGATTGACGGACAGGAGCCTGAAAGACCTCAAAGACTAAACTGGGTCCACACCAATAAAAAAACATAGTTGCTTTGGCAATATCTGTTTGTGTTTTTGGTCACTTAAATATTTTCAAACCAGGGTCTAGGATCCCCTGAGGGTCCCTGAGTCGGGGTTCACTAACTGTAAACGTATAGTAATTTTAACCACAACTTGTGTAATGGAATAATCTCAAATGTTTCTAATTGTTGATGGGAACAACTATGCAAATAAGTAATGTATTAACAAATCCTCAATTTAAACACCCGAATGTATCACTGCCTCACATTGATTGAGAATAAAAAGTGTTTGGTTTACAGAAAGTTGAAGTACAGATGGCGGTTTATTGGCTATATTTCTAAAAGGTTTAAAATTGGCAGCATATACTGTGTTTTGTCCCATTTAAAAGTCTTAAAATGCTCCACGTAAAACAATTGTGCAGATGGGTAGGTGTAGCACATGTAAAGTTATACAGAACCGGTGCTCTTTGGAATGGGGTTCTTAAGACGCTCATTCCAGAAAGGCAGGTGGCTGACCTACCACAAGGACGAAGGTTTGTCCCCGTAGTGTTCATATACTGGGGTACATTTGGTGTATTTGCGGGGTTATTGTGATGATGCAAAGTCACGTCATTTAACCTGGTTTAGGACAGGACTTATTTTATGTTTTAAGCTATTTTACAATTTCATGAAGCGACCTTGAAACGTGATCCTGAAATTTGTGAAATGTGCCTATATAAACTCCTGCCTGTGAAGAAATTTAAGAATGAATTTGGACCTCAACTAACTTTTTAATTTAGTGGCTTCCCTTTCATTGTTTATTAAACAATCAGGTGGATGGCCTTTAGGTAAAATACTGCCTGTACTTTGACTTGTATGGAGTAATATTTGACCATTCTTTTACTTAACTCATCAAGTAGTTGGATCTCCACCAATTGTTCTTGCACTCCAGCTGACTGCGCCTGTCGTATCTAAATGAGTTAATACAGTATCATAGCCCTCCTTCTATTTTAAGGTCAGGGGAGCTCCAGACTCGACCCCCTCTGAGCCTCCCCCGAGGAATGCCCCCTCCCTGCGGGGCAGAGAGAACCCGGGCCACCCCTGGGTCCCGGATTATCACTTGGTCTTGGCCTGTGCGACCTTTATGTAACCTACCAGCGCATTGTGACACATGCAGAGACCCGCGAATAGTGCGTTTAAACCCGTTGTCCTTCATCAGCTCCATTCTCAGATGTAACTTTAGCCTCGCACAAATCCGAGCTCCACTTTGATCCAACTTTATTGACCACTGCTGCGGATCCTCTGTGACCTAATTAGCAGCGTGAACACGACACTCTTACATGCAGACTTCCATAAACAACATTTTCTGAAAGATAAATGTTGTAATAATTATGCTCTAAAAATGTGTTATTTGACCGTAGACGCCAACAAGGACGACTGACTTTATGTTATAATTAACAAATCAAAAACTGAGAGCTGCACTTGCGCGAGAGAGACTTTGATAAACAACATTTTATTTTCAAGGACTTTATTGGTGATTTATTTTGTCTAAACCTAAAACATGTTATTTTAGAAATGTTATGATCAAATCTTAGACATTGACATAGACGTAATAGTAAGTTGATCGTGCACCTTCGACTCTATGACTAGTGATGGGCACCGTTAAACATACCAGTATTACATGTATCAAAAAAATAAAAGTATCGAAAGCAGGTACCGAAGAAAATACTATAACTTTAGAGACAAAGTTTTGATGCTGTTGGTCCAGGGACAACATTGAAGGAAGTGACTTGGTTGTTTCCGCTCAAAAAAATGATAGCCTTTTTATGGAATAAATTAACATTATTGTTCTGTTTTATAGTTCTATATGACACATATTATAGTGTAGGTATTGAAAAAAGTATAGTTAAAGCAGATCTAAGTAACTCATGCCCCTAGAGGCCATAAGCGCCACTGCAGGTGTCGTAGCATGTTGCGGTTTTTTACTCATTAATTGTCCGTGAGAGTAAATACTACGCTGACAGAAAAGACAAAGGGAGAGAGAAGGCAAGGCAAGGCAAGGCAACTTTATTTATACCGCGCATTTCGTACACAAGGCAACTCAATGCGCCTATATAGAAGGATATTGTGCATCCAATTACACAATGGAGATAATTTTTTTCACTCAAACTTGGCTGTAAATACTATTTAAGTGGCGCTAGCCTGTAGTTAGATTCTTCTTCGTGATTCCATTAGTGTGTATTGGTGGCTCCGACCCGGTGGCAGGGAAAGTTGCAGTGGTGGTTTTCTGGCCAAAGACACCAGGGGAAATGAAAGACCATTAACACTTGTATCACCCCCAGAGGGACTACGAAGAGGATTTATTAAGGTAAACGAGTTACTTAGTTCTTCTTTAAGGTATTGGTATTGAAAACCAAGTATTGTTAAAGTACCGAATAAGAAGAAACTTAAAATGGTGACTTTTAAAATCAACATTTTGTTACAGATATGAAATGTGATATTCAATCAATCAATCAAAACCTTATTTATAGATTACTTTTCATACAAGGCTGTAGTTCCATGTGCTTTACAAATTAAAAACAATTCCCGCCTACCCAACCACCCACCCATGCAAATAGAGGCAGAGAATAACACTCATACTCACCCCACCCCCCTCCCCATGGCCACATACAAGCACACAGCTAGAAGGTCCGGGGTTCGATTCCCACCTGGACGAGGCCTTTCTGTGTGGAGTTTGCATGTTCTCCCCGTGTCTGCGTACTCTTGGACTTTTTACCACAAGTGAATGCACTGCAGACTATTATAACCTCAAAAACACCGGAGTTTCCAATCCTGAATAGAATATGGGCACTGCCAAACGCATCCGATTGAACCACCAGTATTTGTCCCGGCGCCTTCTACAGTATGGTTTCAATATTGTCAAGTTGTTTTTCTATCAAAGTGGGAGTTATGAAAAAAAAACTGAAAGCAAGGATGGCAGATACAACACTTTCAGTTGTCATGTGCACAGCTGGGTTGTAGCCTGTCGCACATTTTTATATTTTAATCTCTTTATTGTGTACGTCGCTATACCCAAGTGCTCATAAAATGCTTTTGGAAATATCTTTTTGTTCGCACTCCTGAGACCTGTGGCGGATGAATCGCTGACATTAGTGACGCTGTATAGACTCTGACAGAAGCCAAACAATGCTCCATTGAAAATCGCGGTGTGGAAAAAACTAGCACAACTTCAAACAGCTGTCAGCGAACGTGGGAATATTTCAACATCAAAAATGCGTTTATATAATGTTTACCTCCTCTTCAGACGCTTCCCGCGCTTGTACCTAATTAGTCTTCTCCGTCGGCCCTGTCACATTTAAAAGAGTTTGACTGACAGTCTCTTAAAAGAATCACCCCTGGGAATCATGGGAAACAATACGTTAAAGTTATTAGTGATTCCTGCCACAGTATGGAGCCCTGGTACTCCCATAGATCGACATTAGCTTAGTTTTAGGGAGTATCACAAAGAGGAGCAGCTGGGCAGAACGCAAACTCACAGAATTGTGCCCAAACACAGCTGTGAAGTGACACTCGTGAGAGCCACGAGGGAGGACGTGTCCAACATGTTCAAGAAGAAAAGTTTCTAAGCTGGAATTTATGGTTCATATGCATTCAGGTCTTTGCATATTCTCTTTCAAAATAAAAACTAAAAGCAAAAAGTGAATTAAAATACAAAAACATTTTATCAGAAATTATGGGTCTTACAAAAATGTTGCAAAAATGTCCCCATTTGACCTTGGGGCCACAGTGACGCAGTTGTTAGAGTGGGTTGTCTCATGATTGGAAGGTCAGGGGTTCGAATCTCCTGAAGATGCACCCACCTTGCCTCCATTATCTGTGTACACTGGTGTATGAATGAGAGTGGGAATGGGTGACTGGTTCTTTCTGTAAAGCACTTTGGGCCCGTATACAGTTAAATAGCGATGGACAGAGGGCCTCGCTATTTAACTGTATACGGGTTAACGAAGCTAGCCCGTAGCATTCTTTACGGGCTAACGAAGCTCAGTCATGTTAGCAATTTGAAGGGGTTTATGAAGTTAGCTCCACTATGTAGAATAGAGTGGGAAAAAAAGGTAAAATAACAAAATGAAAATATAGGACGGTGTTGCCCATGTTTGGACTAGGGCTGTAATCAATCAAGGAAATGGTTGGTCGACCAAGAGTATGACACATGTAGTGATTAGTCGACCAAAAAAAAAAAAGTATTATTATTCAATTATTAAAAACCATTATAAAAACGGTGGCGCAGATGGTTGTTGTGTCCTTGGGCAAGACACTTCACCCTCCTTGCCTCCAGTGTCTGCGTACACTGGTGTATGAATGAGAGTATGAATGGGTGAAGCCCCTATGAGAGACCAACAGGCCCGTTTGGAACCATGAGGCCGTCCTTCTGTGGACCCACCACCTGCAGTAGGGGCCATAGGAGCTGGTGCAATGTGATTTGGGCAGCCCCAACAGCTGCCCCCACGACCCGGCAATGGACAAGTGGAAGAAGATGGATGGATGGATGGATGGATGCTGCAATTGAAAGCCCCTGCATAGTAAAGTCTAGTCGACCAATGAAAATCTTGGTCGACCGCGACGGCATCGACCAATTAGTCGACTAAACGACCGAAGTTCCCAGCCCTAGTTTGGACAAACACATGGAGGTCAAAATGACAAGCCTGTGTTCAATAATGACTCAAAGAGAGGCTAAAACATTTCATTGTAAAGTCTATAGAAGCCAGGAACGTCCGAAGCCAGCTGCCATTTCCTTATGGTCACAGGAAGTAGTCGGCCACAATAACTCTATTCTTAATTTCACAGTCCATATGTTTGGGCCTCATGAAGGTGGAAAAGCGCTTTATAAGTTGAGACCATTTACCATTTATGAACTGTCTAGTTGGCCAAAGTGCCGTAAAACTGTATGAAACAAGTTGTCACTACAACAAGCAACACCACAGTGAAAATGCATCATTCTGTGTTGCGAAAAGAGGTCCCGTTTTTTCGGGGAGATTTAAAAACTCGATCTCCCCCCGAAGGTTGTGCTTGGTTTTTCTGACCAACCAGTTGCAGCTCATCTGCTGACCTTAGAGCACGAGAGGGAGCATAAGGAATGAATGAATCAGGTCGGACAGATAGGAGGGGGGGGGGGGGGGGCGAGGCCGTTCAGGCTTCTAAAAGTAAATAGGAGAATTTTGAATTCAACTCTAAATTTGACTGGGAGCCAATGGAGCGAAGCCAAAACCGGTGAGATATTCATGTTTCCGTGTCGCTGTTAAAAGCCGAGCTGCTGTCGGGGAAGTGCGCCCTGGCATAAAGGCCATTACAGTAATCCAGCCTAATCGGCACAAAGGCATGTATTACAGTCTCAAAATGGTGCCTTCACTAAATAGGCTTCAAATGTGCCAGTTTTCTTGAGTGGGGAAAAATTGGACTTAACAACGTCACTAATTAGCTTCTCAAGTTTCAGTCCAGGATCCATTCTAAGGCCACACGGGTCACAAACCACAACATCAAATGTCCTGATTTAGCCGCAAAAACTGCATTAACTACATGAGCTAACGTTGAAGCGTCTCTCAAACATCCGCACCATCCCATAAAATGTACCTGTCTCCATCTTTACAACACCGGAGAATGTTACAGGCCAGTGTCCCCTGTTTGCCCACTCAGTTTATACATTATTTAGCTGTTTCTCCATTGAGCTATTGCTGATCTCCGGTTTTGCTTCCTTCAACTCCTGACCTCTGCCTCCTCTTGACCTCCTGAAGGCGGCGTGTGTCCCCGTGCTGCTGAGCAACGGCTGGGAGCTGCCCTTCTCTGACGTGATCCAGTGGAACCACGCCGTGATCGAGGGCGACGAGAGGCTCCTGCTGCAGGTAACTCACTCTCCGTGTGCAACGCCAAAAAGTACTGATAAAGTATGAGGGAAATGTTGCTGAAATGACGGACAAAAGCGAGGCAGCAATAATGTAACAAGGGCCAATAATATGATGATTCTATTTGCAATAATGACATAATAACCGACCAATACAGAACAAAACATATACAAAACGTAACATATGAACACATTTTGCCAATAATGTTAATAAATAATTAGAATAATGATGAATGATGATAATAATGTAGAGACATTCGAGTATCACCAGGTTAAAATTGAATACAAACAGAAATTGGTCCAGTTTATATATGAGTGTACAATGTCAAATTTGGTTAGTATCATTTTAAAAACAAACAAAGACAGTGTCAGCCGTGCTGATAAGTGTAATGTGTTCAGGACGGGTGAAATTACATCAACGTTAATCCCATCGGTTACACTTTATTTTACACTACCTTGATACATTGTACCCAACTAACTTTAGTACAATGTAATCTGCTATGTAACAATCTGTAATAACTGGTACCTATGCAGTACATACACAATGGAATAATGTGTATTGGTACTTTGGCGGTACATAATGTAATAAGATCTTTAGGATTAGGGTTTAGGGTTTTATGTTTTACTACATTATGTACCTCCAAAGTACTAATACACATTATTCCATTGTGTATGTACTGCATAGGTACCAGTTATTACAGATTGTTACATAGCACATTACATTGCACTTAATTTGGCAGGTACAATGGATCCAGGGTAGTGTAAAATAAAGTGTTACCATACCATCTGTAAAAGCAATTTCTCCAAAAAATTATATATTTTAGTCACTTTATTGGAACATATAAAATATTACATTAATAGTAAAACGTGGCCAGGCATTTGGCTCCACTATTTTTATTACATTATTGGCCTGTTGTTACTTTATTGGTTTGGTACATTTACAATCATGACGTTATTGGTTCCTACAAGATGTCCAAAATGTCACGCCTCGCCTCCTCTCGGTCCATCCCGTCCACATTTCCACTCGGTGACACCGCGTGCTGCACCAGGACAAGGCATTATGGCATTACCTGTATCAAAGCGCACCTTTACAAGCCGCTGCGCCCCCAGATTAAACAACACACGGCTCTAATCCAGCCGGGTTTAAAGCGCCGGGTCCCGCTGATCTCCTCTGTCTCTGTTGCAAATGCCCCACACAATGAAAGCGGAGCCGCGGACACCGGCGACTGCTGCAGCCTTTATCTGCAGCCCGCCACGTGAATTACATCATGTCGGGCGACCATTGATCCGATTCGATCCGAAACGCAGCGGGACGAGCGATCGGAGGCAACACAACAGCAGGGCTTAAGAGTAAAAGCAGATGATCAGACACACTCCGAAAAAACAGGGCATGAGTGAGAGAGAGGAAAGAGGGATGAGATGTTTAGGGTCAAACTACAGCAGGGGGCGACATCAAGAATAGTTCAATCACTTTTTCCCTCATAATGATATATTCAGTTTCATTTTCAATTTTATCAATGATTATAATGATAATAATGCGGTCGTTTTTCCGCCGTGCATCATCCATTCACTCCACACTGAACGGTGATAAGATACTAATGCCCTGGGGTAGATAAATTAAGCAGATATGGTTCATGAGATGATGCAAAATGGTAAATCTCAGCTTAAACAACAAATTAACGCTTTCCACAAATTAACGCATTTTTACACAAATTAGTTTCCATTCTAATTCCTCAAAGTTTACGCAGTGGGCTGTCACTGCCCCGGGAGGCTGCAGACGGGTCGATTAAAACGCAACAAGATGATAATTGAGATTTAATTAGAATTTATGGAATTGCACAGCCTTTGTCAAAATAGGTTTATTATTGTCTTGAGCCTAAAATCTTAAAAATCGAAACCATCTACTACAGGGATAGGTTTGCTTATTGGAAAGCTAGTTTTCTTCATCGTCAAAAGACCGAGGGCCGGATCCTCCAATTGTCGGCCGAAGCAAAGGATCACTTTCTACAAATGCCAGTGTTGTACATCATATATGGCCTAAAAGGGTCTGCTGAGAAATGTTAAAGGAATTTGCAGTATTTTTCACATTTCTAGAGCAGGGGTTCTCAAACCTTTTGGGCTTTGACCCCCAAAATCACCAGACCAACAACTCGGGACCCTCCCAGCTTTATTAATGTTTGCTTTGGTTGTATGTTTTGATATTTGGTTTGAATTCACTAACATATACTGCTTTCAATCAAAAATATATCAAATTAACTGTTATGAATTAAAAAAAATGTTGTCTTGAAAACATCTCCTGATGGGTCCCGACCCCCACTTTGGGAACCCCTGTTCTAGAGTACTTTAACAGGCTTTTTTTTATCTCGGATTTGTGTAATAGTACAGGTGAAACTTGGAAAATTAGAAAATCATTCAACGGTTATTTTTTTATTTGTGTAATTCAACTTAAAAAGTTACATATGTCAAGCCTTTATTTGTTATAATTTTGATGATTATGGCTTACAGTCCATGTTCAACATATTAAAATTGTATGAGATTTTTAATTTGGGGTTTTTACAAGATGAGCCATAATAATCTAAATTATAACAAATAAATATATACATATCTCACTTTGCATCTAATGAGTCTGTCATATATTAGTTTCACAGTTTAAGTTGAATAACAGAAATGAATGCACTTTTTTTAACGATATTCTAATTTTCCGAGTTTCACCTGTATTCATCAAAATCATCTTCAGGGCCCGAGGTTCTATAATGCAGGGCCGGTTTTGGCCCGCGGGCCTGGCGTTGCCTGTCCCTGATACTAACAGCGATCACTACAGCCCAACACATGTTCTTGCTTCCGGTCACTGATGTTGCGCTGTTGCACAGAGTGACTCAAGTGTCACCCTCCAACAGAAAGAGTTCAGCTTCCAGCATATGCCCCCAGAGTGGCTGCCACGTCTCGACCATTCAGCCCCAGGGCATTTCAGAAACATGCCAAACTTGTAAAGTTGTTTTATATATTTGGAATTATAAATGCAACATATAAAAACAGAAATGGTTAAAGAAATGTCTCCAAATACTATCATTAGCTCAAGGTGGCAATATGGTGACTTTTTACATTAAAACGTGCAATCTCAAGTGTCTTTAACTATATTCCATTAAGGAGCTGTTGCTATTAAAGGCTTTAATGGCGTCTGCTCCTTCAGCGATTCAGCCGCGTCGAAGAGTCACTCGAAATCCTGCTTCACTAATTAAGATCCATTATCAGAAAACAACTCGAGGTAAAGAACTTGAGAGGAGACTTTCTTCTCTTTACTTTTACCGCTCAAGTAAAAGTGTTAGAGAATAGAGCAGCCAAGTTAAACCGAAGTCAACTCAAAATCGCAGTTGGATTTTTTCATATCTCAGCTCGATATTGAAATATACATCCAAAATCGAATCACTATTGTATGTTTTCATTTTCCGTGCCACACTGTAATGCTTCATTTGTCCGTCTTCAGGTGCCGTCCACAGTGCGAGCCGTGGGGAACGCGCGGATCCTGGCTTTGAGACAGAGGACGCAGATGTTGTGGGAGGCCTATTTCTCCTCGGTCGATAAGATTGTCCTCACCACACTCGAGGTTAGATTTACAACATTAAAGCTGTGATTCTGGCTGCACAATCGTATGACAATATAAAATATATGGTGGCCTACTGTGCCATATTGAGAGGCCTCGCTGTTGTGTTTGGGGGGGGGGGGGGGGGGGGGGTTTCCTCCTGGTTCACTGTTTTCCTAAAGCGGTGCACTACAAGACGAGTACTTCACAAACGTCTCGCACGAAATACCACCTTACGAAATATTTGTCCTTTCGAGCTGCTTTAAAGCTGCACTACTTAAATTACTACATTATCCAGCAAGATCACTTCTCAGCTGTTGCCTCAATGCATTTCTAGCTCTGACAGACGGTCCCGTCCCCCCCCCCCCCCAGTTAATGAGAAGCTCGTCTCAGCCGGGGCTCGTAGCGAGTTGAGACACGATCAGGGCGAACCACCAAAGCTAACACTGTGCTAATTTTAGCCTCCGACTTCCTGGTGCGCACTGGAGGAAAACGCGCTTTATTTTGACGCACAACAGCGAACATGGTCTGTTTTTCTCACGTTTACCATGTGGATCAATGGCGCCAGATTGAGTTTACTCTACTACAAGCAAACAATGTGATTACCACGGCTTTAAAACGGTATAAAATAGACTTAAATTGGACTAAGTGAAATAAAAAACTGGGGGACAGCCAAGTGAAAACATTTGACTCAAAGGCATTAGAATATTCCGACTCATGATCACAGACAGATTGCCCCATTGAAGATGGATGGATCAAATGCAGAAGACAGATTTTCCTACAGTTCTCGATGTTTATTCATGAATTCCAACGTCTAATACATTAATCATCACGTGTGGTTTGATAAGCTTGATGACAATAGGTTAGCAAACCATGTCATTCGTCTGTACTGTTCCAAATTCATGGACGATATATGAGAAGAAATTGTGACATGCAATAACTATCTTGTATATTGTGCTATTTTACCAAACCATCAACCCCCCACCTGAACCGGGGACATTTTCTCCAGTTTGGCATTAACCAAATCTAAAAGCTTCTTGGAAAAAAAAGAAAAAACCCTAAGAAAACGCAATATTTTTTTTGACAATAATTAATTCAATACTACAACAATTGAAATGAAGTCAGAAGATTAAGCGTTCTACTGAGCTTTTGCCCATTTTTAAGTGATCGTGCGTTTTTGTCTATATTTTGGCGATAACTTGGAGATATAGTGTGTCTATACCTTCTTCAACAGAACTCATCAAGTGCACAGAGTACGTATTTTTGTTCCTATACCGTGTTGTTTTTGCTCTCGATCCGAGCCCTTGCAAGTCATAACTCATTTAATAACATATCGTTCCTATACATTACTGCGCATTTGGGGATTTCTCCAGCGCGGCGGATCGGATGTGAAGCGCTTTGAACACATTTCCCTAGACGTTTCGCTACGGCTCTGCGCAGAGATAGTAAAAATCCAACCCCGTAATCAGAAAGATAGAAGGGTGCCCTTGGCTCGGCTGCTTTCGGGACGTGGGGCTGATGACAGGACGGCGGCTCCGAACCACAACAAGGTCCTGACTGAGACGGTGTTCACCGACTTTTGTTTTTGGAGCTGTTTTTACTTTTGCTTTGAGGAGGAACTGCACATTGCCCGGTTTTGGAGAAACGCAAAGTAATTTCGTTTCTCCAATTTCAATTATGCCGCAGTAAGTTCCTTAAAAAAAACCTTGGACAAGTACGTTTTTAAAGAGATTTGTGGAAATGTATGTCGTAGAGATAGACTTTTATAACATATCAAACACATCGTAGACACCAAACTAAATGTGTCCATGCATTGATTGTTGATTTTAAAACCTTATGAATGCACACAGTATGAACAGTAGGTGTAGGGATGGGAATTGATAAGATTTTATTGATATCAACACCATCAATAATTTTGCCTATCGATTCGATTCTCTTATTGATACCTGACTTGTCTGTGTGTTGGGAAAAGCAAGGAATGAATGTGCTCGATAAACTCTCAAAAAAGACACATTGTTAGTTTTCCCAAGAAAAAATATTTATTAAATAAAGCAAGTTTCCAAATATAGTGTGGCTCCTGCTGGCACTCAGCCTGCCTGGCATCCTCTAAAATATAATGGTAACATTTGTGTCTGTAACTTGTACCAGACTGATGTTTTGTAAAACCTAAACAACAGGACTCGGTCTCAGCCCAAACCCCACAGATGTTCATCTATTTCTGCTTCAGGCAACGCTACATTCACCTTCCCCCTCTCCGTGTGAACTGCTTCTGTTGCGGCCTGTTAGCCAGAGCTGCGAGAGATCAGCCGATCTGCTCACAGTGCACTCATAGCGGGACGGGCAGAGGTAGACCCGCTCACAGTGCACTCATAGCGGGACAGGCAGCCGCAGCCTCCGCTCTGAGCCCCGGGCCTGAGCGGAGGCAGTCTCAGACCCAGGGCTCAGAGCACAACGGCTCGGGGAGACAGCGGGCGCAGCAGCGAGGCACTGAACTGAAAACTCCAAGCCAATACAGCACAAATAAAGTGTTCGCAGCATCAAAGTGAAAACGTAGAACTGACACGTTTATTGCAATGGACTGTTTTAATTGACGACACTCTTTCGTCTGTCGTGAACGCGCAAAACGGAGGGGAAGGGGTAGAACTGAGATTGGGCCGATGTTTCCCTGCTTACTCCGAAGCAGCGTCAAAAGACCCGGCGAACCACATCAGGGGCATCGATCAGAGGGATCGATACTGAAGTAGACGTCCGGTTCCGATGCTTTGCTCAAACAGAACCTCGTTTCCCATCCCTAAGTGTAGCTGGCACTGCGATGCGATGTCTAATGTCACCGACTCTCGACAAGGAAGAAGGTTTGTCCCCATCGTGTTGCCGTATAGATGGGGAGTTCAGACGCGATTTTCATGTTTCTGAAGCCGATCAGTGGAAGCTCTGCACACCTGAGTAGGCAACAGGTGCGTAGAAGAATAGAATAATTCACTTGGAAAAAAAAAGCTGTCACACTGTCTCACTCTTTTACTTTTATTGCAGCAAGGTTTCGGTCACTCTGACCTTCATCAAACTGGAAGACGGCCCCTTCCGCTTGATCATTTATAGCTCAGGGACTGCCCCCAACAAGCAATATCCAATCAGGAACAATCACATATAGTACCTGATCATAGCATTCCAATAATCACCAATATCACAAACAATCATGCCTTCACAGCACATATAATTGGGCAATACACTTCCATAATAATTACAAAATGATGCAGGTTATTGAGTTCGTTAAAATGTCGCAATACATTTTAGCGAGTTGCCGTTAACGAAGGGAGAGACTTGCAGCATAGCTCAGGATGCTGGAGCTATGCTAATGCTAGTTTTGATAGAAAGGTTTCAGAATACACAGGCAACATCCTCTTAAAGGGCAGATTCACACGAAAACACTCCTGCTTTGGAGTTCAGAGCTGGAGGGCATTCCACTTAAAACTGTTAATGACTGCGGGCTGAAATGAGGCAGGGTGCAACGTTGTGACTGCATTTCGGAATCCCTTTCTTCGTTTTTTTCTTGAGCTTTCCAAATTATGAGCAAGCAAAAACGCGGAAAACTATCATCCCGGGCCAATGTCAGGTTGCCAGGTTGTGCGCTGGTGCGTTTTGAAGTATAGCAGGTCTGTCGTCGGTTTGAGGTTCAAGGAAATGCAGAATGAGAGAACAATGCAAAACTATTTGATTCCCGTAATGAATTTTGATCTTCTTCCTCGTATTGTCTCATAGTATTTGTCCAGACAGCTATTTGCATCCCATGAATACATTTGATGCGTCTTTGCTTCCTCATCTTTTCCTTTCGCGTGCGGTTAGCATAACAAAGGAAGCCGTTCATAAATAATTTACATTTTAGACCGCACAGGATGAAACGCCATGGACTGACCCTCCGCCAGACTGTTTCCACCGTATTAATATCGTCATGTGAAGACAGGGCTGCAAAATTACACTGAAATTAGAAGAAGTCTGTGCTACAGGCCTGAACCGTGATCTCTTTCTTCTTCTTTTTTTTTTTTTTTTTACGGGTGATTGGTGATAGTCCCTGGTGAGTCGGCGTCTGTGGGATTGTGAGTGCAGATAATAAAGCAGAGGTTGTGGAGGTTAGAGATAAGCCGCTTATATACATACAGCAAAAAGAGGGAGGGACTGGGAGCCCAGGGGAGACAGCTGTGCGCTCTGTGTCAGGTCAGAGGAGAGGGGAGGATGAGGGCTGCCCCCTGCTGGTGGGGATGAGGAACTACACATGGGGACAGTTTCACATTTTGAAGAGTAAAGGCCTTTAATATATTGTAAACTCATACATTTGTGCATCAAAATATACGCTAATTTGTATCAGTTTCAGGGTCAAGGGGTAAAATGTCCCTATAAACTAGTCCCTGTGAAGAATTGGGATGCTACGAATATGTTGGGAAGGTTAGGAATGAGTTGGAACCAAAACATATTGATTTAGTGTTTTCCCCTTTCATTGTCTGTTATAAGAAAAATCTGGTATATGGCCTTTAAGTTGATATCTGAACTCTTTGTTCCAAATGGTCTGGTTTCTTGTCTCCAGTGTTAATATTAACATATTTTGATTTAGTTTTTGACAAACATGTTATTTAGTTTTAGTCAAGATTTCGTCAAGAATCCTAAATTGTAGTCTAGTTTTAGTCGACTGAAATTGCATGTACATTTAGTCGACTAAACACTTTTAATATTCATTATTATGATCATCTTTAAAGGTGCATTATGCAACTTTTTAGGTAAAAAAGTTGATATTAATATGTACCCAGAGGATGTTTGGGTGGTTAGCTTAACGCCTTTACTCAAGGCCGTGGGAACCCAGGGTGCTGAAGGTGCTGCAGAACCCCCTGGTGGATAGTTTGTGTATTGCACGTGAGTAAATGGGAAATAAGCACAGTAAAGGCGTTTTGGGGGCAATCTTGTCCCCCAGCACCCCTTAACCAAAATACGTTCCCACGGCTCTGCCTCTACTTACCATCCCTGTAGGAAGCTCCAGGATCAATTGTTTTTCTTTTTAGGTTTTCACTGCTGATTGAACCGTATCCATGGTTACATATACATTCCTTTCCGAAAAATTTATCCTGGCGCATCATAGGAGGAACTGGGATGGAAAGCGAAGGAGCCAAACTAACCACCCATAAAGCCAAAGTCAAATACACACGAATATCAAAGGTTTTTTCTTTTTTTACATAAAAAGTTGCATAGTGCACCTTTAATCAAGGTCCACTGCCTCATGGAGCTTCTCCCACGTGAACGAAGAGCTGTTCCATCAGAAGTGAATTTAAATGATACGAGGCCCTTTCATGGATGTATCTTGGACGTCTCCTCTTTTCACAATCAACAAGAGAGTAGATGATGTGTTATTATTGCACCAAAATGACATTGTGCTAGTCCAGATGCTTGGCTATGCTATTTTTCTATTTACTATTTATTATGTCAGTGTAGAAGGCATCCTGTTGTGAACTCCACAGAGAATTACAGTTTGTTTTACAGTTTTTTCTTTTTGTATTTGTTTGCATGGCGCCCTTATTTGCCATCTTTGACACTTTTTGTGCATAGTAGAACTGCCCTGAACGTGTGAGCTTTTTCTGGGGTGAAATGTATAGTTATCTTTCCTTCTCTTGACTCGCATTAATCCATTCTCTACGTCTCCTACAGATCATCAAGGACCGCGTCTTTTCTCACGTCTCGAGGAACAAATACATGTGGAACTCGCTGCCGGGAGGTCTGCTCGTCCTGCCCGAATACTCCACCCACCTGGCTCACTTCCCCTTCTACTACCTGGGCCTGGGTACGAGCTCAGACTAATGCATGAAAATGGCGGTTGCACATTTCAAAGTGGTGAAAGGTGGTGTTATGAGAGCAGCTGCAGAGGAGGCGCCGTAATGAAAGGTGCTTGAGACAAAATCAAGTGTTTACGCGAGTGGGAGCTGAAGTCTGACGGTTTGGAGATATTTTATCTGTAGAGAAATCTATTTTAAATGTGCTTTATTGCTTTTAAATGTAAATCACATTTGTTTGGACATTTCAGTTGTTATTTGTTTCACTCTTTTAATGTTTGGTGGTTGGTCTTTTCTATAAGCAACTTAATTTTTATTTTTGTGAGTGCATTCCCAGTTTGAAGAAGCTGACAGGGAAGGTGTGGGGAAGATGGGAATTGGGAAGGGGCACCCTATAACTGACAGTGTTGGGTATTACTAAAGTAACTAGTTACAAAAATGTATTACTTTTTTCAGTAACTAAGGAATATAACCAACATATTACTGAAACAAAATATGGGAATATATTAATCATTACAATTCAAGTAACTCAAGTTACAGGTGCATTTAAATGAATTATAAAAATGCCTCCAAATAAAATGCGGCACCAAATCAAGTTGGATACTAGTGTATAAGAGCTTCAGTTGCGTGTAGTTAATGTCGTCAAAACAAAACACGAGAGAATGGGGATAATGAAGGAAAAGGACATTGTTGACTGCACTTTTGCTCGGTGGCATTATGAGTATTTTCAGTTTATATTTTGCCAAAAGTAACTCAACGTAGTGTAACTCAGCTACATTAATGAAATGGTAAGATGTAATACAAACATTTATAAAGCTGTAGCTGCTCATATAGAATATATTACAATTTTAAGTAACTTGCCCGACACTGATAACTGAATACGCGAAATGAAAAATATATATATATTTCACTGTCAAAAAAGCATTTGCATATAATATACATTTGTGAAATACAGTGGGGAAAAAATAGTATTTGGTCAGTTCCCCAGAGACTTTCTGTTGGATTTTGGCCAAATACTTTTTCCCCCCACTGTAGATAACTTGTTGAAGGCATGGAAGGTCAGATGCTTGAGCACATCTCTCTGACCTGTTGTTATTTTGCTCTTGTTCAGGAGTGAGTCCGGGGCAGGAGTTCACTGCAGTGATCCACGCCGTCTCTCCTCTGGTCTCTCAGTCTCAGCCCATCATGAAGCTGCTGCAGGTCGTCTCCAAGTCCAAGTACTGCTCCCAGGTAAAACCCTGACGAAAGACTTTAGTCCTTTTATGTGGCGTTTCAATTCAGTGACGGTTATTGATGTATTGAAAATAATCAATGAACTTCAATCTAAACCTGTGCGTTCAGATCATCATCTTGTGGAACAGTGAGAAGCCCGCTCCGGTTCGCAGTAAATGGCCCCCGATGCCAGTGCCCCTCACAGTCACAGACGGACGGAGGAAGGTGAGACGAGCAAGCACACGTTCACCTTAATGTCAGCGCGCTCTCACAGCAAGAAGGTCCCGGGTTAGACCCCACGACCGGGAGGGGCCTTTCAGTTTGTGCAGTAGGGTCCCCTCTAGTGACTCCTCTAAAAAATCATTCCTGATCCTCAGTAGGGTCGCAAAATTCTGGGAATTTCAACGTGGGCCATTTTCCATGGGAATTAACAGTCTTCAAAGTTTCAAATAAATAATTTGTGTGATATCTGACATCAAGATTTGAAGAGGACAGAGTTTTTGGGAATGAAATTATAGACTCAGTCCATGTTTTTATTCATCTTGCATGTATTCATTATATTATTTTAAAAGTCTATAATTTAGGTCTGTTCTGTTTATTGCAGCTCTGCGTCAGACACAGGCCCCGCCCACTCCTCGTACAGTAATGATCAGTGTCTGTCATGTTCTGAGTTAGATACAAGTGAATTTAACCAAACACAGTCTGATAAAACTAAATCATTAGATAGAACGTTGCCATTTGTCCCATCACTGATTAGAAAGAGAATTGAGCAGAATGTAGGTGTAGGACGATATGGTCCTCATTGGACACTCTTGAAAAGAGAATGAGTTTTGTCCTGGATAAATAAAGGTCAAATAAAACAAATTAAAAATTGTTTGGGATGTGGCGTGACATCACTCAAATGCATATTTTATGGTTCAAAGCTAATAGTTGCTAATAGTTCACCAATTGTTTATTCAACAAGAAATGCAAAATTATCATGTTTTTTAAGTATTTTGTCAGGTTTTCATTTTTGAAAAGTCCCAAAATTTTCGGGCTACAGTTCCCATTGAAAAGTGTCCAGAAAATGTTCGGAAATTAATCTGGAATTTTCCAGCCCTTTGCAACCCTAATCAGAATCAGCATCAGAATCAGAATAGTTTTTATTGCCAGTGTTTGAGAACAGGTTCACAAACTAGGAATTTGCCTTTGTCCAATCGTGCAACATAGAACATATAACACAGAATTTAGATTAAAGTAAGCTATAAAACTTTAAAACTATAAGGCTAATAATGCTCAGTAGTGGGACTTTGGTGAGATGAAGATGAAGCATGTGCTCTGAGTTATAATGAAGTAGAGCCAAACAGAGATGTTAAAAGCAGACTCCAAACTCTGAATAGTTACTCCAACCACTGTTCCAAACTAGACCTGAACATCACATGCTTTCCTCTCGCTGTTTTTGTCATTTTAGTCACGAAGTGTAGCTTTATCCAAACACGTACTCAATACAACAAAAAAGGGAGTCTCTTTTCTTATTATTGACCTAACACGAGCAGCTCTTGTGTTACAATCTACTGTTTCTCTTTGAGGTCTATCGCTCTCCGTCTGTTTGTCCCGTCCGTGTTCATCTGACATGTTCGCTCAAACGCGTGACACCTCTCTCATAAATGTCACTTGTGTTGTCACTGTATCCTCGGCTTCCTGCGGCGGCTCTTATTTTCTCTTGAAGCTAAAATCCATAGCGATGCACTTACCCAAGTCACTCAGGCTTATTTACTGCCGTAACCTGATCATGTCTCACTCGCTACAGCGGCATCTCGGCAAGACAAGGAAAAATCTATATTCAATCTGCCGCGACTCGGGGGAAAATACACAGAAGTGGAAGCATCCTCTTTAAATACCGCTGATATAAGTAACGATAGGTGTAGAGCTGAAACTGTGCAGGCATTTGGAACACACGCGTTACTGAAGCTCAAACCCCACGTTATAAGAAACTTTTTAAATGATCTGTGTTTATTCATGTGTTTTAGTATCGTTTGAGCCATGAACACGGGCTTTTAGCATAATTACCAAATTGCTACAGTGCTTTTAAAACCTATTATTTTGCTTGACGAAGGCCACTGGCCGAAACGTTGCATTGATTAAAGGAACACTGGTGTTGCAAGTATACAGTGTGCGAGAGTTTATTCTCTTTCTACGTTTGGCTTTTATGCATTCTCCTACGCACCTGTTTTATACAAGAGATGTGCGAAGTATATCGTCTTTAAAACCTATTATTTGAAAAAAGGGGTGATTAGGTTTTTTAGATGCCAGATGCCCTTAATGGCACAGTCAGACATATTACTGCAGGTGTTTACTTGGTGGGCCGATTTTCTTCATCATCTAAAGACCAAGGGCCGGACCCTGTCGGCTGAAGTAACGCATCACTTATAACAAATGCCAGTGTTGTACATCATGTATGTCCCAAATGGGTGACTGCTAAGACATTTTAAAGGGATTTACAGTATTTTCACATTTCTAGAATACTTTAAACGGCATTTGATTTCTGATTTGTGTAATGATGTTTCTCAAAAGCATCTTGAGGCCCAGAGGTATGAAGGAGGGCCGGTTTTGGCCCCTGGGCCTGACGTTGCCTACCCCTGTATAAGTCATTCAAGCTTTATTAAGGACACAGAATCCTGGTCCATAATATAAATATAAAAATAATAAAATATTACTGATACTGTATCTGGAGTGATCAGTGGGAGTGAAGTGCCCAAGGACACAACGTCAGTATGTGCTCAGGCTGGACGTAAACCGGCGATTTCCAGACAAAAGCTCAGACCATTGTCCAACTCCCTACCTCAGGGACACTTACTTCTATAATGATATATTTCAAAGATCACCGCTGACGCAGTACAACTATTATTATTGCCATTAATTCACCTTTTGCCTCTTTTTTCCTCAGACCACCAGTCGGTTCCTCCCTCACGTTTCCATAGAGACGGAGGCTGTGCTGAGTTTGGACGAGGACACTGTGCTGCTGACCAGTGAGGTGCGTTTCAAAAGCGGTCAGAACGGCAAAGACTATGCAATTAAGTTTAGCATTTTCAGAAAAGTCCCAAATTATTATTATTTTCTTTCCCTTTTCATAAAAGGTTTTATGTTTGAAAAAGCCAAAGCACTTAACCCAATATTAATCATCATGGCGTTAGACCCACTTTGTTCATGTTTAATCCAGTGTTTGCTGAGTATTAACCTTAGTCCGTTCAGCTTTAAGCACCTGTTAGTCAATAAAGAAACATGTCCTTAAAGTCATCCATTATTGAGCTAAACTGTCTGCGTTTCAGGTGAACTTTGCCTTCCTGGTGTGGAGGAGCTTCCCAGAGAGGATTGTGGGATACCCGCCTCGGAGTCACTTCTGGGATCCTGTGAAGCGCGTCTGGGGCTACACCTCCAAGTGGACCAACGACTACTCCATTGTCCTGACGGGAGCTGCCTTCTACCACAGGTACCGGAGACTATGAGGGACGTTTTTTTTATTGTGTCGAGTGTCTGCCTGCCAACGCATTTTCCGTACGTCCCCACCAAAGTCCGTGCATCCTTGAATTTAATGGCACAATCATTTACGCTCAGCAAATGCAGAACAATAAATAAAACATTGCAGCATCTGTAAACTTCATTACTCCTAAAAGAAAAACAAAGCCTTGGAAGCCAGCCACTCCTACTTTCTTTACAAAAGCGGGAGCGTCTGGAAGCCAATGATTTCCACTGTCCAGTTTTAGGACAATCCAATCCCTGTTATTTGTCCTCTGCAAATAACCCCATGTCATTCAGACCCACATTAACAACTTCTCTCGCCTCTGGTCCTTCCCCTCTCGCTATTTTCCCCAATAAGGATTAGCGATGTCTTGCAACAAATCAACAAATAGTTCAAGAAAACATCACGGACAGTCAGATACAGATGGGACGTCACTGGCTTGTTAGAAACATAACGCTGAATGTAAATACTGCAGGAAACATCTGTGTTCATCTTCTCAGAGCTAACGGCTAGTATCAAAAAAACTAGGGCCGGGACTCGATTAAAAAAATTTATCTAATTAATTAGAGGCTTTGTAATTAATTAATCGAAATTAATCGCATATAAATATTTGACCTGAGAACAGTGAGAAGTAAGTTTTTTCAAAGGATTTTTAGTATACCATTGAATAATGACTGAACACATGAGCTTAAGCAACAAAATATTGTTTGTTTTTGTTCAACCAAGTCCAACAGACCAGTGCAGTGTTGCCATTAATTGTGCGTCTGCAGGAAAAAAGGAAACTGAAGTGTGGAAAGCAGAGTGTGATTAATTTTGATTAATATTTTTAATCGCACTAAACCTCATGTAATTAATTAATCGCAATTAATCGAAAAAAGTCCCGGCCCTAAAAAAAAACACAACAAAAAATAAACAACTCAAAAGTATTTATACTAAAAACAGGCCCGTTATTTTTTGAGCGGCTTGTTCAAAATGTTGGTGCAGTTTTAATGTTTGTTTAGTGTTAGCTGTTAGCTGTTAGCTTCAAGACAAAAACACCGTGATGAGCAGGTAGTTTCCTCCAGTTAATGATTTGCTCCAGACGCCATGTTTTTAACACGATGCTGTGTCTGTCCACCGGTAACTCGCTGTCTGCCATGTAATCTTGAGACACCACTATTGACTCATGGGAAATAACGGTTTCTCATTTTCTGCATCGCCTTTACTCGCGTGTTAAGATGAGGATGAACTTTTCAATTGACTTGTCTGTCACGCTTTTCAGACTTGCCTTTGTATAGAATAGGAAAAGATGAGTTTCGGAAGTGTTGTTACTCCAAATATACTACTGCCCATTTCGCCGTCAAACTGACTATCAAAAGATCAGGCAATGATGTAATGTCTGTTAAACACATACTTAAAATGATTGAAGTTAAATGATGCTAGTTTCCATGATTGTCACATCAGCAAAGAGGAAGAAGGCGACGCGCTCTTAATTGCACTCATTTCCCCAATTACCACATAATCCAAATTAAACAATCAGCGTTGGGTCAGTGGTAATTACCCAAAAAGCCACGCTGCGGACATCATTTTGGGCTTGATCCTAGAAAATGTGTAGTTTTTGGACCACAGGGAAGCGGCTCTATAAATACCAGTACTTGTCCCAGATACATAACATCAACATGTATCTCTGTCCGCTCTTCCATGGGAATGCGAACAACCTCTTTGCCCCAATGGAAGTCATGTGATTCCTCAATATAGCTCATTATTCTGTGCAATATGATAAAAGACTCACTGTGGCAGCGAAACCGGCGTATTCATCTCGTGGATTAAATTGCTTTCTGTTGTCTGCCATCACGCCCCTGTGTTTGAGCAAGGCCCCCACTTGTTGACGCTCTTCCGAGGAAATAATTGCGTCGTTTGTGATGACAGAAAAGACTTCAAACTTTGTACCAAATTCGATGTATTTGGTATTGTCAGACGTCAACAAATAAAGGAATACGGCTTATTTGTTATTGTTTTATTCTTTTTGGGTAAGCACTGCTACTTTCTTGAGTTCACTGTGAGCTGTCGTTGGAATCAGAGTCATAGGAATAAAAAGGAGAAGCCGCGTTCGATCCTAGTGTATGCGGACAGTTAGCCAGTCGGCTAGTCTGGGAGACTTTTTAGAGTCCCTATGCCTGCTCAATGTATTTTTCCTATAGCCGTTAGCTTTAGCCAGCAAACATCGCAAATTATGAACAATCCAGATGTTGTCAACCATCGACCACATGTAGGAGAAGTCAAAGCCTTGTTAGAAATCATTGATGAATGTACAGACCTTTTGAGATTTAACTTTTTCAGACGCTAATACCAATTAGCGTCTGAAAGTGTACCCTAAGCTAAATGCTAATTCAAATTTAGTTTCTGCTTTTTGTGGAGTTGATACTCATCCATTGGCCACTAAAGCATCTTATAATGATAAGGAAAAAAAGATAAAACCTCCCCAGTCGTTAGTATGGGTGCCAGGCTTCCCTATTCATTTGTGTGGGGGATGGAACATCCAATTTAAACCGGCTCTGGGAGCTGTTGGCTAACAAATGTGCACATTTTGAAGGACCAGGCTCAGATAGCTAAAGGTATTTCTGTAATTCCTGTGATAAGAGTAACATGATTGCGAGAGAAATTACCAGCATTAAAACAAGCAAAATGAAAACAAGCCATTTTGAATTGTTAGCTCAGTTAAATGCTGATCAGTGATAAAAGACCAATTTCTATTTGGTAACATAACTGACATAAAAAGCACATGAACACAAACCAACTGAGAACAACGGTGTTCCATCTCGGGACAACGAGCTCCCAGGTTCATGTGAATACAAAACTGTCCTCCACATTTGTGAAGCCCATAATCCAACACGGGACCCATTTTGACTAGATCTGTGCTCAGTGTGTTCATCACAGCGCCATGGATTTACTAAAATGTAATTCGCTGTAATTTGCCTGCAGAGGGCGCTCCTGATTTACAGTACAATAATGCTAAAAAAAACAACTCACAATTAACTATTCAAAACAAAATGGTCTTATCTCCGACTGGATATAGTAATGTGACCGAAACCCATGAGTCACAACATTTTCCCTACAAATAAAACCTTTATGAATCGACTGTGCAGATCATTATTCTGTGTAATATGGAAAGAGATTCACAGTCAGGAAAGCACGATGCAAAACAGCAATCTGAAAGCAATAACCTACAACATCTGCTGTATTCCACTGATGTGGCAAAATATTCACGGCTGAAAAAGAATAATAAGCCATTGTGGCATGTGTGACGGGAATTTCAATATCGTAATTGTGTTTCTGAAAAGGTGATTTTGAAGGAGGACAACTCGCCGAGGTGTCTGGGGGGCTTGTATTCTCCGTTGTAGCAAAGTGGTTTCAATTAGCTATACAAACGCTCTGATTAATGGACCTTAGTAATGACATCTGTTGGAGCTAATTTAGCGAATAAAGAGCTGACAAATGTTGCTCCAAGGTGCGCTGGGTAAAAAGAATGAAAGTATCAGTTTTTGTATTGAAATAGACCAACTTCATTTATTAGCATCATTAAAAGTATCATAAAGTATCATATGAGGAAATGGTGGCACAGCAGATTAAGCCCAGAGGGTTGACGGTTCGCAACATCACCTGAAAGCATACTGTGGTTGCGCCTCTAAGCAAGTCACTTCAATTGTTTCCTCTCAATTTAATATTCTATTTCACGACTCGGATGCACAATAATCCATCCATCCATTTTCCTCTGCTTTATCCGGGGCGGGTCCCGGAGGCAGCAGTCTGAGGAGAGAGATGCCCAAACTTCCCGATCCACGCACACCTCCCCCAGCTGTTCTGGGGGGATCTCGAGGCGACTCCAGGCCAGCTCGGAGACATAGTCCCACCAGCGTGTCCTGGGCCTTCCACGAGGCCTCCTCCCAATAGGACATGCCTGGAGCATCTCCCGAGGGAGGCGACCAGGAGGCATCCGAAACAGATGCCCGAGCCTCCTCAGCTGGCTCCTCTCGACATGAAGGAGCAGCGGCTCTACTCCGAGCTCCTCCCGGGTGACTGAGCTCCTCACCCAGTCTCGGAGGGTGCGCCAAGCCACCCTGTGAAGGAAACAAATTTCAGCTGCCTGTATTCGCGATCTTGTCCTTTCGGTCATTACCCAGATCTCATGACCAGAGGTGAGGGGGGAAATCGAGAGCTTTGCCCTTTGACTCAACTCCCTCTTCACCACAACAGTCCGATACAGCGAACGCATCACTGCCGACGCCGCACCGATCCGTCTATCGATCTCACGCTCCATCCTTCTCTCACTCGTGAACACGACCCCGAGTTCATGAGTGAACTCCTCGACTCTCCGCTGACCTGCCTAATAATACCTTTACTTATTAATAATGCTTTATACTTATACGCTTAAGTAATTCAGTCACTCAGCCACCACCAAGTACTCACTCACAGACAGATTCATGCATAGGCAAGGTGGGTGTAGTGTCTAGCCCAAGGATACAACATTACGAGTTCAAACCTAATATTTAAACCTAATATTCTACTTGTGTACGTAATTCTTCTCCCGTCTTCCCGCAGGTACTACCACTTCCTGTTCTCACACTACCTGCCCCAGTCCTTGCGCGCCCTGGTGGACAGAACGGCCAACTGCGAAGACATCCTCATGAACTTCCTGGTCTCTGCTGTGACTCACCTGCCGCCCATCAAAGTGGCCCAACGGAAACAGTACAAGGAGCTGCCCAGTCCACAGGTAACGAACCTCACCACTTGCACTACCTTCCCTCCAGGTTCCCTCAACACGGCACAGGCGTCAAAACTTGTTCACAGTCACTTGGCAAATGCTGGCCAAAAGTCTGCCTCGACGTTTGAGCAGTTGTTCCTCATTTTAATCTCTCAAATCTCAATTATTGACTTAGCTTTTTATAACAGACGTGGATCTGCCTTTTACTCATAAAGCCACTGTATTATTCATAAGACAGATGTTCGACCTAAACAACAAATGAACGCTTTCCTCTCCGGGACCATTTAACACAAAGTAGTTTTCATTTTATTCCTTCCAAGTTACAGCTCTCCTCCAAAGACTATGCAAATAACTGCAAGAGGCTGTAACTGTAATCACGATTTGATTAAATGTATTGCACAGCCCGATTAAATATCAAATGATACATCTTCAAGACTCTGTGTCAGATCTTTTCTAATTATGGAATGACTGCTTTCACGGTATACTGTAAAAGGGTCACTGAGGATAAGCTCATGGTGCTTTTTATTGTCCCTGTAGGGGAATTTGTCTGTCAGAATCACCGGGTTGGAGGATTAACCTGTTGTGCATGTTTTTGGTTGATGAGGGAAACCAGAGCACCCGAGAGGAAACCCATCCAGACACAGGGAGAACATGGAAACTCCGAACAGAAAGGCCCGCACGGTTTGGGAATCAAACCCGGGACCTTCTTGCTGTAAGGCGAGAGCGCTTATCCGCTCAGGAACCGTGCCGTTAGCATTGCACATTTAATTGTAAAGCAATTTTTAGCAATCATAAACTAGCGCTGTGGTTCCCGACCTGGGGGGCCACCTGGGATTGCAGGGTTGGCAGAGCTTCGCCTGGTCAGAGGGTCAGGTCGTAAGTGATATTATTTGAGCAAATGATATGGTTAAATATAATCAAATATGACTGATAAATGACTACAGGACATGTGCATTAAACCCTTCCAATTTCAAATATTTGAAATAGATACTTATTAGCAAGTTTTGATACATTTGTGGGGGCCACAGTTTTGGACCGGGGTAGTGCGGCCCGACTACAGCACATGCAAGGGGGACTTCAAGAAACGGAGGTTGGGCATCACTGAAGTGGTGTGTTGATGTTGAAATGACAGTAAAGCTTCACTGGGAACCATTAAAGTTTTAAGAAATCAGAAGGAAAACCTAGGCAGGGTTCATGCATAAAAAGATCATTTCCAGATACTGCTAAAGTTTATTTGGATAAAATCAAAAAATTCGGTCCTGAGACCTTCACAGGCAAATTGGGCAATTCACCTGATGAAGGTCTTAGGACCGAAACATTGGTTTTATCCAGACAAACAATTTTAAAATGATCTTCTTAACCCTGAAATGTGTAAAATGTGCTCATAAACTCATCTCTTTGAAGAATTGGGATGTGAGAAATGTGTTTTGAAAGTTAGGAACGAGTTTAATCCACAACTGTCATTGTTTCATAGTTTTCAAACCAAAAAACTGTAAACATGGCTTTAGATTTATGGTAGGAAGAGTTGGATGTATTGAAAACATTTAGCTTTACCTTTATTTCATTTACTGCTTTTCTTCGCCTCTTGCTTTTATTTATAATGTAGTATAGAATCAAAGCTTGAATGAAAATTCATCATCATCTTCTCTCTTCTTCAGGGAACCAAAAGCGTCCCGTGGGCCAACTCTGAACACTTTAACCAGCGTCAGGAATGCGTGAACACGTTCGCCAACTGGTTTGGCTTCATGCCGCTGGTGCACTCGCAGTTTCGCCTGGACCCGCTGCTTTTCAAAGACCACGTGTCCGTCCTCCGAAAGAAATACAAGGATCTGGAGAAAGCATGAAGAAAATCAAACCTAGCGGGACCGTTAGCGCGGCCCCTTCGTTGCCTTGAAGTTGACATTGAACTGCTTTGGTGTCGTGCAATCATGAGACAGACCCTGGCGGACTGCTCTGGACTCAAGCTGCAACCCGAGAAAAATGGTGGAACGGTTTCGGCGACCTTGAAATCGTGCGCCCAGCTGTCGAAATAAGCATTTCTATAGAATAAACACGAAAACCTGGACAACTCTCTGAGTGAAAAGTGTTGCGGCTACAATGCCAGAGATGCTTTGGTATTGAGAATGGCAGAGACTGGGCTGGACTGTTACTAAGGGAACAGACGTCTCAAAATGGTCGATCTGTAAAATGAATAAAGTTTATAAAAGCAAACACCTGCGTCTTTCAGTGCTTTGGGTAAATATTTCATTCCCTTTTAAAGAAACATTACAGAATTGGTTGAAAATACATGAAGACGGTCAATATTTGTTTTTCAGTCAAAATAATGTAAATATCTGAAAAGCAGGACCAATATCTTGTCTTTAATTCTTTACTAAAGGAGGAAATATCTCAGACTACTCGTAAAATAATTTCACACAATATTAAGGTTTGAAACAACATTAACAAAGGGGATGTTGGGGTCGTCTAATAGGAAACCTTTAACAAGTACTAATGTCGCTTTTTTTTTTATTCTTGGAGAGTTTTAAATGGTGAGGGTTATTAGTTCCCATTCACACAAAGTTTAGTTCAGCAACCGTCAAAACATTTATCACACCGATTTTATAGGGCTTTCAATAGGGCTTCACACAGAAGAATAATCTTAAACAAAAAGATTTGAGAGTTGTTGAATTACTCACTAGTGTCATTGTTAGTGGCCCTCTAAGCCTCAACACTTTCGTATTTAAAGTGAGTGTAGCTTTAGGACCCACTTTCAACCTGACATTGCACACAGAAAAAATATACACTATGTTAAGAATTATTATGCAAAATGTATTTCAGTGCCATTAAGGTAGAAACAAATATGTGTCCAATGAAACTCAAGGACGGTATTGTCTCTCAGGGCTCTTTGAATCACTGACTTCAATCTCAGACACCTGTGATAATTACTTGTGAGGCAATTCCAGTTAAGGGAGAAACTACTGAAAAAGGGCGTTAACTATTACTAAGCAGACCCCATTTTCAAGAAATATGGGAAAGAAAAAGGATCTCTCTGCTGATGAAAAGCGTGACATAGTTGAATGTCTTTGTCTAGGACACAATCATGAAGGGAAACGAAATGTATTGGATATTTCAAACATTTTTAACAAATAAACAACTGAAAAATTGGGCGTGCAAAATTATTCAGCCCCCTTAAGTTAATACTTTGTAGCGCCACCTTTTGCTGCGATTACTGCTGTCAAGGGTTAAAGCTTTCATTTAATTTTCTGTCGGTGAGCAGTGAACTCTAGAAAACAAAAAGGTGTTGCATAAAGCCTCGGCCTCCCCTATGTGTGAAAAACCTGAAACAAGATCAGCTTCCTGTAACTATACTTTTGCTATTTCTCTTTACATTGACATGTATGTGAGTTAATGCCCACTTTCTGAAATAAGAGAACAATTAGTAGTTTATACTGTATATCAAAAAAGCTCGTGTGGTTTGATCTGTTCAAGTTGTCATCGCTGTTACACTTTTTATTTGTGTCCTGCGCACTGTGATGGTGGAGTGAGATAATGATTGAGAAACTGACGCATAATTTATTTTTGACAAGCTGTAAAGACTGGAGGGCAAATACACATTATTGGTTCTGCGAATTGAAAACAACACTTCTAAAGTTCACACATTGAATAAGGAAGTGAAAACTGGTCTCACGAACGGATGAAGATAAAACACTGACAAAATTGAAGTTATACCCAGACGATGGCTAGAATGGCTGAAGAAAATGTGTACGCAAATGTCCCGGCTACAAAACGGCAACGCGAAGGTAAGACGCTATTTTACATAGTTACATTTAAGAAACTCTGATGCTAGAGTTTGTCCTATTCAATTTGTTTCTACCAACATACTGCAAAAATATGGGTGACATTTGTTAAAGTCCCGACTCTTCTGTGGGTGAATTCTTTTAACATAATACACATGTTCAGATCACTCTCAATTATAAGTTAGATCATAAACTGATGCCATGTGACATTATATTTGTTTCATTGAAGCTCCACAGAGAAGGTCAGGGGTCACAGTGGAGAGAGCGGCTCTGGTGGTGCTCAGTGTTCTGCTTTTGGCCTCGGTCTCTGCCCTCATTGGAGTCCTCAGCGTCAGTTGGCCATGTCAGCTGAAGTCCGGCACAAAGGAAGAAAATAAAACTATCAGTACTTCAGCAGGCTCAGGTAATATTTGATGTAAAAATTTTAAACTTGTTACTTGTCTCAGCAACCAAACAGAAGACAACAGGTACGATAATAATCTTTGCGCTAATATCGTCCCTATTATAATTCGGCTCCATTTCGCCAAAGCAAAATGAACTTGTAAATTGAAATTAAACCTTTATTAAGTCAGATAACACTACATTTTATTATTTGCATTTGCTGCTTGTTCTCAGCAACAACCAAACAGGAGACAACTACAGGTAGGATTAAAAATAATCTCTGTTTGGCCATTAAACATTTTCAAAAACATTATTTCTTATTGATTTACATTAATATCAGTGTAGACAGATTTTATCACTGCTTTTCGCAAACGGAACAATGATGAGCCTCTGTTATACTGACACGTCGTCTTTCTTTTACAGCACCTTGTGTGGTTCAATGTGACGCAGGCTGGGAGCTCAATGGGACAAAGTGCTATAATTTCTCATCAAATAGATTAAACTGGACAGAGAGCAGAGACATGTGTCGAAGCCTCAGTGGACACCTGGTGAAGATCGAGAGCAGAGAGGAGCAGGTACTGACCAGTGACCACAGACCTGTTGTGAAAGAGACTAATCTGAGCTTCTCCATGTGCGGTTTTAGACATTTGTGTTCAATCATCTGATAAAGGATGATCGGTTCTGGATCGGACTGACAGACTCAGAGACAGAGGGTCAATGGAAGTGGACGGACGGCTCTCCACTGGACCAGAGGTTCATGAACATTCAGATTTGAAACTTCTTGAATCCAGTTTGTTTTGTGACAACGCTATAATCTCCTTTCAGCTTTAACTTTATCTTTCAAATTTCCAAAATGTAAAGAAGTAAATGAGTCATCCTAAATGTTGATTTTTGTTTCCGTTTAGTTTAACATTTTGGACGATGAACCCGGATGACTACAAAGGTATTAACCCTGAAGGAGAAGACTGTGCTGTAATTGTACTTGAAGATGAAAACTCAGTGGACAAAAGTTGGGCTGATGTTCCCTGTAGAGACAGAGAACGGTTCATCTGTGAAAAAGATCAGATTTGTGAATGATAGTTCATATTTACAGCACACACCTGTATTTTCAACAGTTTTACTAAATATCTGTTACGGCTACTGCACGTCTTTATTGAATGTAGTGGTTTCAACAGTATTCAGAGCTCTGTTAATGACTTCTGTTTTATTTTGTGACGGGATAACACTTCAGTTTCATAAGCATGTTTTTGGTGAACTTCCTGTTATAACATTAAACAAAGTGAAGTTTGCCCCTGATTTGAGCAACTCATTTCAGGAAATCTGTCCATGGAGAAAGTCTCTTGCACTTAAATCATTATTTCAAGAAACATTTGCGTATTTCTTCCAGACTCTTTACAGCAAATACAGATCGATTCCGCTGGTGTTTTGATCATGGTTGTGTAACTTGTAGAGCTGTCACCTTCCTGCCTATAATGTTTGTAATCTGTGACAATTTCAGCTTTTTCTTCTGTTTTTGTGACAAACTGTAATGATCTCTGTAAACCTGTGATGAATACCATTGTGTGTGAACATCCCTGAGTAAAGGCCACTTATTACCACTTTATTAAATTGAGTTCTGCCCTGTGATTATTAAAGTGCTCAAAAAACAGGGAACATAATATATAGGAAGTGAAAAGTTGAAAACAGAGAGGATATAGAAGATCAGCCGAGAAGCCCTGGCTTCACTTCTGACAGACGTTGTACTGAGAAGAGGTTGTAATGGCTGATGAAAACGTGTACGTCAATTTTCCTTCAACGACAAATCAAAACCGAGGTGAGATTGAATTTTTTATTCTACATGAAATACAGTCCAAGTCCAAGTTATTTTATAATTGTAGCTAAAGATGAAAGTTTGTCATTGTCAACATGAGTATGAAATAAGTTCCAGAAAATAAGGAGAGACATTCTGCAAGTTGTCAGTCTCACAACACTCCAGCATTGGCATTGGCTTTAACCCCTGTTATTTTCGACATGTCAATAATTTCCGCGCTCAAATTACCTCCACAAAGCACCAGTATGTAAGAATTTTGTCACATTCCCTGCTGCGTGAAAGAACCAACGCCTTAAAATACGACGTTTTTCACATAAAGTTATGAAGGAAATGCCAACAAATCCAAATAACTATATTATTTAATCTTAGATCTTATTTTTCCTTTTAAATGAATCCTTTCATGATCATTTCCAGTTTCTGAAGTTCAGGAAGATCCACAGAGAAGGTCAAAGTTAAAGAGAGCGGCTCCTCTGGTGGTCACTGTGCTGCTTTTGGCTGCAGTCATTGTGGGAGTCAGAGTCACCAGTGAGTTAGACTAGAGCCAGTACTACTAGTACTACTACTACTACTACTACTACTACTACTACTGCTACTACTGCTACTACTGCTACTACTACTACTGCTACTACTACTACTACTACTACTACAACAACTACTACTACTACTACTACTGCTACTGCTGCTACTACTACTAATACTGCTACTACTACTATACTACTACTACTACTACTACCATTACTACTACTACTACTACTACTACTACTGCTACTACTGCTACTGCTACTATACTACTACTACTACTACTACTAATACTATACTACTACTACTACTGCTACTACTACTACTGCTACTACTGCTACTACTATTAAATAAGACTACTACTACTTCTATTACTAGTTCTTCTACTTCGATCACTCCTTTCCTCATATCTCTTGTGTTTGTGCATTATTCAGTGTATTTCAGTGACAGTTCACCCGGAAACAATGAAGCGATGACAGAAACGACAACAGTCTCAGGTAAATATAACATTTTATTATAAAAATGAAGCTGAATCAAACATTTGAAGTGTTTGTGTTTTTATTGCTCTCAGTTGATTACGGCAGTGAAGTGAAAACAACCCAAAAAGAGACGAGCACAGGTGAAAATTGATTGTATTTTTTTCCTCTTTGGATATTATTTGTTCATCTGTCTTTGTTTGGACCAGTTTGTAGCTGCTTTACGTTAAAATCCAGGTATAGAGACAATAATATTTAATAATTGAGTTCCAACAAAGATTGACCTCAATCATAGATTTAATCTGTCATGATTCTGCTCAGTCATTGTTTAAAGGTCGGTTTATTTCTGAGCTGCAAGTTCATGAGGATCTTTGTTAATTCAGTATAATTTGACCAAATAACAACTTCTTTAGGGTTTCCCTGTGTGACTGCTTTAACTCTCCACGCTGCCAAAAATGGACTATTTGGGTCTTAAGTTGAACCATCCATCCATTTACTTCCACTTGTCCGTTGCCGGGTCGTGGAGGCAGCTGTTGGAGTTGCCCAAATCACATTGCACCTGCCCCTATGGCTCCCCCTGCAGGCGGTGGGTCTACAGAAGGACGGCCTCATGGTTCTAACCGGGCCTGATAAGTTTAACTAATTTATGTCTAAACTGAGTGTAAACCATCCGAAATATCACCTGGAGAAGCCAAAGTAGAACCAGTGGTACACGAGCCACAGTTTTAGAACCACTGCCCTACAGCAACAATAATGAACCTTTAAATAATCAAAGGGATGAAAGATGAGGCCTACATTTTTTGTCAGATAATGGAGTTGAACTTTATGAATTTCTCATAATTGGACATTTCTAAAGGTTTTCCACAAGAAGCTCCTCAGAGGAGGTCAAAGGTGACAGAGGAGAGTCCTCAGTGAGTTAGACTTTAGTGGTATTAGTACAGCTACTTCTACAAACACCACTGTTCACTGAGGACGTGTGAACGCTCTTTTCATAGCAGGTGTTTGGATTATGAGCAAGTGCATCGAGTCCATGAGAACAAACTCCTGACAGTTCTCAGATTTTTAATCCACTTGATCATATTCATGCATTTGTTCAAGTCCCATATTACATTTGTTGCACTTAGGTCTTATTTAAGACATTTTTTTACCATGATTTAATGAGGATTGGTCTGAATGTCTCATGTCTTCTGGGAAAACTATTGTTCTATCTTCTACTGCGACTAGAAACCCTCATGTGACTTCTACTGTCACGACTACAAGCCAATTATTCAGTTATTACTCTCTTTCTAATGCAATGTCTTGTTTATTGTTTGCTCTCAGTGTATTACGGTCCACTCAGAAATACTTCTGAAGCATCGACAGAAACCACCGCTGTCCCAGGTGAGATGAAACAAAATCAACCATTATTAAACTGAATTTATTAAGTAATTTATTTATTAAGTAAAATAACACAAATAACATAAATTGTATTATTTGCATTTTACACTTGTTCTCAGCAACAACCAAACAGAAGACAACAGGTACGATAATAATCTTTGCGCTAATATCGTCCCTATTATAATTCTGCTCCATTTGGCCAAAACAAAATTGACTTGTAAATTGAAATGAAACCTTTATTAAGTCAGATAACACTACATTTTATTATTTCCATTTACTGCTTGTTTTCAGCAACAACCAAACTGGAGACAACTACAGGTAGGATCAAAAAAATCTCTGTTTGTGACAACACTATAATCTCCTTTAAGCGTCAACTTCATCTGTCAAATTTCCATAATGTAAAGAAGTAAATAAGTCATCCTAAATGTTGATTTTTGTTTCCTTTTAGTTTATCATTTTGGAATATTAACCCAGATGACCACAAACCTGAGGCTCACCCTGAAGGAGAAGACTGTGCAGTAATTCTGCTTCAACCTGGACTCTCAGAGGACAGAAGTTGGGCTGATGTTCCCTGTAGAAACACATATCGGTTTATCTGTATAAAAGAACCAATTTGTGAATGATAGTTCATATTTACAGCACACACCTGTATTTTCAACAGTTTTACTAAATATCTGTTACGGCTACTGCACGTCTTTATTGAATGTAGTGGTTTCAACAGTATTCAGAGCTCTGTTAATGACTTCTGTTTTATTTTGTGACGGGATAACACTTCAGTTTTATAAGCCTGTTTTTGGTGAACTTCCTGTAATAACATTAAACAAAATGCTTTTTAAAAAGTTTTGAAGTTTGCCCCTGATTTGAGCAACTCATTTCAGGAAATCTGTCCATGGAGAAAGTCTCTTACACTTAAATCATTATTTCGAGAAACATTTTCTTATTTCTTCCAGACTCTTTACAGCAAATACAGATCGATTCCTCTGGTGTTTTGATCATGGTTGTGTAACTTGTAGAGCTGTCACCTTCCTGCCTATAATGTTTGTAATCTGTGACCATTTCAGCTTTTTCTTCTGTTTTTGTGACAAACTGTAATGATCTCTGTAAACCTGTGATGAATACCATTGTGTGTGAACATCCCTGAGTAAAGGTCACTTATTACCACTTTATTAAATTGAGTTCTGCCCTGTGATTATTAAAGTGCTCAAAAAACAGGGAACATAATATATAGGAAGTGACAAGTTGAAAACAGAGAGGATATAGAAGATCAGCCGAGAAGCCCTGATTTTTTGATCTTTGGATGTTACTGGTCTTTGCTTGGACCAGGTTGTAGCTGCTTTAAGTTCAAATCCAGGTATAGCGACAATAATGTTTAATAATTGAGTTCCAACAATAGGCGGCTGCATATATGAAAAAAAAAACACCTAACCCCAAAAAAATTGCTACAAAAGGTTTTTCAATGGTTTTCTGTAGTATCAGGTGTGCTTATTAACATACTAAAAGTCTACCAAAATCTGACCACTGGAAAGGTGTAATTTCCAAGATGGCGTCCAAGATGGTCGCCAAATCCTTAAAATGCCCATTACTCCTTTATTATTCGTCCTAGACAAGTCATTTTGGTGTCTAACCCCATGTTTTGGGTGTCTAGGAATCCAATAGGCTTGTTCAAATTGTAGTGACATGATTGCATAATTGTTAAATAGAAATGGTGGACAAATACTCTATGCATTAATATTAGCGAGGTTGTCACGGCAACGGCACAAATTTTCCCAGAGGCTTAGAGGGACATGGATGGGCTCATTTTAAAGCCCCGACCCTGTTCTGCCCAACGCAATAAAGAATAAGTCTCTACGACATTTACTCCCAGAGATATTTGCTAAAGTCTGCGAGGTGAGCGACCATGTCAGCCCTGACATGGTAGACCTGGAACGGTTTTAACCTCTCTGTTATCTCAGCATATTAGCAATTAGCATATTTACATTATAGTGAAATGATTGCAATTAGAAAGTGATTACAAATCTATTATTTATTTTTGAAAAGAATGCCTTTGAATTTGGACTAGATTTACAAATAGTAATTGTCACACTCGTCCTCCCGTAAAGGTTGATTATGTGGATTGTCACAATTTTCCACTTGACATGATCCACAAGCAGCTGTGCATGGTAGTCCATATCCTCTGCAACTACACTGTGGTGTTCGGCAGTTGTGCTATTACAGTGGAACATCTGCAGGAGACTTAAAAGGGCAGCAGTTTTATCGGTAAGAACTTGCACAAACCGACTGTCCTCCAGTTTCCATCCCCAATCCACCGCATTCATGTCACTCCCCTTTCCAATCCACATTATCAATACGCTCTGAGCAAATGATATTAAGTTGAGAACTCGGTATGAGGGATATGTTGTGAGGTAACAAATGATTTGGCGGAAATGATTTTCTTGCTAAAAAGGTTAGAGCACAAAGAGGCTAGTGAATTAGTACTGTTGCCACCAAACACAGATTGAGAACCATATGTTTACATACACTTCTTAGGTCAAAATTATTTATCATTTCTATTCATCAAACTCCAGAGGAATGAGAGATAGAATTTTTCTCAAATTTTTTTTAATCACTTTTTACATTCAGACGTTTACATACACTAAGATTATTAAACCTTTAAACAGTTTAAAGCCCAGATGATGATGATGATGTCATGTCCTTGGAAGCACAAGTCTGGTTCATCCTTGGGTGTAATTTACAGACACTTGAAGGTTCAGGTTCATTGGTTAAAACAATGATGGAAATGTCCAGTCATCAGAAGATCAGAAAGAAGGCGGGTTCTGTGTCCCAGAGATGAACGTGCTATGTCTGAAATGTAAATATCAACCCAAGAACAAATGCAAAAGACCTGGTGAAGATGCTGTACCTGGTAAGAGTTTGTCATTATCCAGAGTGAAACAAGTCCTGCACCGACATGGGCTGAGAGGGAACTCTGCCAGGAAGAAGCTCTGACTCCAAAAGAAACATCAAAAAGCCAGATTGGAGTTTGCAAATAAAAAAAGGATAAAGATTTACATTTTTTGAGACATATCCTGTGGTCTGACGGAAAAAAATAAAGTACATTTTGGGCATAATGACCATGGTCACGTTTGGAAGAAAAAGGGGGAATCTTGCAGCCTGACAACATCATCCCAACTGTGAAATACGGGGGTGTCAGTATCAGGCTTGTTTTGGGGTTGTTTTGCTACGGGAGGGACTGGTGCACAAAATAGATGACATCATGAAGAAAGGAATCACATTAATGTTACGTGTTTAGAAAGCTTTTTAAACAAAATGTATTGCTACGTTATGCTTAAAAATCCACATGACTGATGAGTCACATTGGTCACATGTTGGTCTGGCCCCTGAATGCATGGAATGTCAGGAATATTATGTTGTGTAGAGACTGGATAGGTACATTTAACAGGCAATTTTTGTAATTTGTAATTATGTATTTTGTTTGCTTCTGCACTTTGATTGTATGTTGTATATTTTAATTGTGGGTCCCTGTCCTTAAGCTTTGCGCTTCTTGGGATTCCCTTTTGCAAAACGAACCTCAATATCAACAAAACTGAACGATATAAATTGTCACGTTTTGTAAATAATATAAAAACTATGTGGAAAAATTGTACGAACATCTCAAGAGCCAGGAAGTTAAAGCTTGGGCGCAGATGGGTCTTTCAACTAGACAATGACCCAAAGCCAAGCTGCCAAACTGGTTACAAAGTGGCTTAAGGAAAACAAAGTCAATGTTTTCAAGTGGTCATCACAAAGTCCCGATCTCAGTCCAGTTGAAAATGTATGGGTAGAGCTGAAAAGGTATAGGCACGCAAGGCGGCCCACAAATGTTTCTCAGTTACACCACTTCTGTTTGGAGGAATGGACCAAAACTCATCTAACTATTGTGAGAGGCTTGTGGAGGGAAAACCAAAAAGTTTGACCAAGTCAAAGTCACAGTTTAAAAGCAATTCTACCAAATATTAATGAAATCTATGTAAACGTTTGGTTTTGTAATAAGTAATAAAAAAAATTGTAGAAAATTCTATCGCTCATTCTTTTGGAACACTATAAATCTGGGAAGTTGTGTCACAACCTGTGAAAGCAATAGCAACTGAGAACACAAGTCACTCCCCAGGACTTGTTTCATCTCGCTGATGTTGTATATCTCAGGAACTGTGGATTTGTCCGAACGAAAATAGAGACCCTAATTGTTCATCTCAGCACAGTAGAGAAGAAGAATGAGTAAGTCTGTATCTTCGCATATCAAGGTTATGGGCTAATGTTGTGACACCTTGATTGCAGCCCTCACGATGTCCACGTCTGCATCTCCTGATGCATTGATAACACTGCAGTCTTTCTTCTGCAGTTCCTCAGTCACAACACCAATAAGTCCTTGTTTGTTAGAAGGTGTGGAAAGGAAATCATCTTTTTCCACAAACTCAGTTTTTGCATTGAAAACCTTCACTGTAGCCATCACAAACTACGGTTGCTTTACCATAATGACGTATCAAGCAAAGAATATCATAAATGTCATTTGCTCAGAGTGTATTACCAGATCATGGTGTGGATATGAAAGGGTATGGACATGAATGTGGTGGATTGGGGATGGAAATTTCAGGACAAGTGGTTCGTGTCTAGCCTGGTCTCACCATATCCTCGTACCCATTTCATACAAAGGGTCTTCTTCTTGTGGATCTTCACAATTGAGCTCCGTTTTTAGGTGGGAGGGGTGAACTCCTTTTAAACGATTGGATCTGATTTTACCCAATCGCTAGCATTTTTACCCGCTCACTAAATGGCAGGTTGAAATTCAACCGATGTAACGCGGTCACTGAGATCAGACCCAGACGGACATGTATGGAAATGATAATTGACCGGACTTTGCGCACGGCTAAGGCCAGGCTAGTTCGTGCCAGTTCTTACCGATAAAACTGCTGCCCTTTTAAGTCTCCTGCAGATGTTCCACTGTAATAGCACAACTGCCGAACACCACAGTGTAGTTGCAGAGGATATGGACTACCATGCACACCTGCTTGTGGATCATGTCAAGTGGAAAATTGTGACAATCCACATAATCAACCTTTACGGGAGGACGAGTGTGACAATTACTATTTGTAAATCTAGTGCAAATTCAAAGGCATTCTTTTCAAAAATAAATAATAGATTTGTAATCACTTTCTAATTGCAATCATTTCACTATAATGTAAATATGCTAATTGCTAATATGCTGAGATAACAGAGAGGTTAAAACCGTTCCAGGTCTACCATGTCAGGGCTGACATGGTCGCTCACCTCGCAGACTTTAGCAAATATCTCTGGGAGTAAATGTCGTAGAGACTTATTCTTTATTGCGTTGGGAAGAACAGGGTTGGGGCTTTAAAATGAGCCCATCCATGTCCCTCTAAGCCTCTGGGAAAATTTGTGCCGTTGTCGTGACAACCTCGCTAATATTAATGCATAGAGTATTTGTCCACCATTTCTATTTAACAATTATGCAATCATGTCACTACAATTTGAACAAGCCTATTGGATTCCTAGACACCCAAAACATGGGGTTAGACACCAAAATGACTTGTCTAGGACGAATAATAAAGGAGTAATGGGCATTTTAAGGATTTGGCGACCATCTTGGACGCCATCTTGGAAATTACACCTTTCCAGTGGTCAGATTTTGGTAGACTTTTAGTATGTTAATAAGCACACCTGATACTACAGAAAACCATTGAAAAACCTTTTGTAGCAATTTTTTTGGGGTCAAACCATATTTGCAGCCGACTACAAAGATTGACCTCAATCATAGATTTAATCTTAATAAACGTTTAAATAAACTTTGAATTACATCTTTTAAAAGCACTGTCTCTTTCTATTTTTTTTTGTTTACAAACTTATCTGTGTGTCCTTTGGATTTATTATTGCTTTTGGTTTTATTCTGGTTTTATTGGTTGTCTTTAAGTTTGTACCTCAGGGTGGTGACATACTTCAGCGCTACAGGTGTTGCACAGTCACCAGACAAAACTTACAGAACTTTGGCCCACGCTCTATGTTCACATATTACAGAGAAAGAGGAAGTGACAATTGATCCAAGAAAGGATAAAGAAGAACACTTACTTTAGACAGAAGGCACATTGAGAAGATGGTTGTGTTTTGTGCTATTTGTACTTAATGTTTAGTTTAGAGCGAGTTATTGCCTCATTTCATTCCCAAAGTTAATTTGCTTTATTTTGCATTCATGCTTATATTTGTCTAATTTAGTTCATTACTTACCCCACCTTTATTATTGGTCACTTCCAAAAATGACATAAGTGAAAAAAGTTTATTTTAGAAGCATCAAGAAGCGCCGCACTCACTTCTAAAAGACGTTTTCCGGAGATGGCTGAAGAAAAGGATTACGTTAATGTTCCAACGACCCCGGGGCCAAACACAGGTGAGACTGCACTTTACATGCGATAAAGTCTTCATTTACATTGTTTATTTCATGACTCAAACGGGAAGGTGTGAAACTTCAATCTGCTGTTTGTTCACATGTATCGAGATTGTCTTTTACAACAGTCCCAGTCGGTGCCAGAAATCATAAATAAACCTAACACTTACAGTAAACTGGTGGCAACGTTAAACATGCACAGTAGGTTCATCGTCTCATGCGTCGCTCCTGCCTTACATCACAGCTGAACTTTTATTAATTTAAACCAAGCCTGATGCAATGAGTTACATTTTTACTTGAGCCCTGCAGATTGTTTGGCATATGTGCTATAGCCTAACCCATGAGGCTAATAGTGCTGCATGCACATTAGCACTGTCTAAATGTAAAACGTGACTTTTCTCTGAGTGTTAAGCTGTCGCACTTGTAATATTTATATGCTGCTTGATGAATCAGCATTTCCTCTTTCAATGTGCCTTGTTCATGTTAAAAGATATTAATGTTTTTATTGCAATTTTGGGTTCAATATTATTTAATTTTTCTCCCACAGGTTCAAAATCAAACATCACCGAAAGAGTGGCTACAGGAATCCTCATTGCGGCACTTGTGCTTGTCCCATCATTAGGATTAGGATAGTCAGAGGTTGATTCATATTTTGTCATTATTATTTATCGATCTCTGTTTTATTGTAAACATGTGTTTCGTCCTGGTTTAGTCTTTGTGTCGCCTGTTGTTTCTCCCATGGGTGCAGGTCTGTACTGCAAAAGGTGTTACTCATTGACACCGTGATGTTTCAGTGAATAGTCTGGAAACGCATGGGACTGGTTCAATTGCGGGGCAAATAAAAGGTAGACCAGTCAGACTAGCAACATTGATATTTCTTTACCTGGCCATTTTAAATAGAAACAAGAGCAGAAGTGAATAATTTATCATGAGTTTTCAGAAATAGGAAAATACTGTAGACATACTGCATAATAGCACACAGCAGGATATGTTTTCTCTAATAAACAAATTGTATTTAAACACTCACAGAGAAATTCCTTTATACAGACAACTGTGAAGTGAAAGCAAAATGATACATGATTTTGTTATTTTCCCAAAAAATTGAAAAGTGGGGCGTGCATAAGTATTCATACAGCATTTTCGGAGTGCATTAAATTGCCTTTATAACATTCCTAATGACTACAGAAAGTTTGCGTATGTATGGTACAAACCTAACACTGCTCATCGTCCTGAGTGCACCATCCCCAGTGTCAAATATGGTGGGGGGAGCATCATGCTATGGGGCTGTTTTTCCTCAGCGGGGACTGGGGAGATTGTAAGAATAGTTGGGAAGATGGATGGAGCAAAATACAGAGACATTTTGGAGGAAAACCTGCTGGAGTCAGCAAGAGAATTGAGGCTGGGGGGGAGATTCACCTTCCAGCAGGACAATGACCCTAAACACAAACATCTACAATGGAATGGTTTAAAAACATATTAATGTGTTAGAATGAGCCCAGTCAAAGTCCTGACCTAAATAATCGGCGTATCAAGCGCCGATTATTTAGAAAATAAAATGCAGTTTGAAACTGCATTTTATTTTGAAAGCGGCGGTTTATTTTAAAAAGCGGCGTTTTTAACGGCGTATTTTTATTGAATGATGCGTAAATAAGTGATTAATTTTGGCACATGGCTTGCGATAATATCCTTCCTGCTCGTTGTCCGGTCTTTTTTTGTGAAAAATTACAGTTTTATATCTTTATGTTTGAAGCCTGAAATGTGGCAAAATGTCGAAAAGTTCAAGGGGGCCGAATACTTTCGCAAGGCCTTGTAATTATTAGAGGTGTCTGAGATTGACAGTGATTCAAAGAGCCCTGAGACACAATACCATAATATTAAACTTTTTCATGGAGGGCCACACCTCGGTGGTTCATGCAGTCAGGGTGAATGACCTGGGTGCATTTAAGAGGGGTTTAAACAATAACTTCAGCTCTGTGTCGCAAAAAAAAGTAACTTTCTGAGCTTTTATTTTCGTGGTAAATATAAAACTTCCTGTAATCGCCGTCTCTGGCGATGTGTGGTAATTCATCAAGAAGCCTGAGGGCCGCACTTAGGGCACCCCTGGGCATAAGGCTGACTCAAAAACCGCAACAACAATTCATCATCTCTATTACGGGTAGAACAGGCCCGTGACCCACTAGATCAGGGTTTATGTAGGCAGCAACAGGTCAAATCTAATGCTTCTTAATTCCCAAATACTTTATTTACTTTAAGACAGAGGCCAATTGGGTATAAGGTTGTGTACAAAACTATCAATGTGTTTTACACCAGAAGAATTGTATTTCTGGAACAAATTGTGGAGCAAGGTCATTATTTTCAAAGACATTTATATTTAATGCCAGTTTGAATCAAATGTAATGCTTTTTAATGATATTTAAGGCCTTAATTTTGGCTCGGTTGATTTAATGACTTCACTAGATCACAGGATTTCAAGCTAATTTCATCAAATTCCGTCTTGCATCCTCATAAAATCAATCAAAATCACACCGTTCATATTCATATTTTTTTATTAGAAAACGTGAAGTCTGTACAAAATAAGAGGTGTCCCAACAGGTTTCCCTTCTTTAAGTTTACAAAAATACATTTACAGTCGCTCCTCCGTTGTCCCCGGGGCAGGTGTGTTGTATCAGAACCCCATTAGAATAATCACGCAGTCACTGGACATGAAGCAGGCACCTGAGATGTAGCTGCCGACTGTTCACGTCTACAGGGGCGTATCGTCAAGAGCAATCGTCTCCATTGTGAACAGAGCGATCAGATCCGTTGCTCAGAGAATAGGGCGAGGTATTATAATTTTTTTTTAATTCAAAGCTGGTTAAAGGGGAAAACCCGCCGTGACAGTGGAGCTATGTTATTGACCTGAGACACAACTGACTGTAGCTCGCAGTACAGGACAAAAACATGCAAACGGGTCAGGTGCGAGTCAAGCTGCCATGTGCGGAACGAAGAGACATTTTCAAGAAGATTAAAAAAAAAACAGAACTATGAATCAGATTTTCAAATAGAGCAAGAATCCTCTTCAGAAAAGGGGTTCAAATCAGCTCAATAAAGTGTAGCGTTCTCCAGTAGCATCAAAGGACGGGACAGTTTCCCTTTCCACTGCGGTTGTAATGACACTTCCGGGAGAGCGCGAAGTCCATTCAGTGAGCGGGGAACGAGGGAATCTGACCTACAGTAAATCGATTTGTGCGAAATGTCCAATGTTCATTTGCAGCAGCAAGTCAACGCTGCACCGTTTCTGTGGGAGCGGTCTGAAAACGGCTTTGTGTCCATGTAGCAACTGATTTCCGTCTGCAGTCCTGTGTAAACTAATACTAATACTTTCAGTAGGGGGCCTGTGCCGTACTATAACTTTAGGTCTAGCAACGCCCCTGGTGCAGATGTAGAGACGCCAGTTTATTCCTTAGAGTTGTGTAATGTATAGATATATTCTTAATTTGCACTCCTGAGTTTGGGAGCAAGGGTTAAATGAAAAGGAGGACACTTTTTTTTTCCTTTTTATCAAGTGGAGGTGGTTTGTCACAAAGAAATATAAGGCGAGGTAATCTTCAAAAGCAATCTAGGCATTTCAGAAAAGAGAGTTTCAAACTGTTTCACATCCTACTTTCCCGAAAATACCAGCGATGTACAGCCCTAAACCCGAACCCTTTCATGGCAACGTTTTTGGAGTCGAGCGCGCACAAAAAGATCAACAGATGAACATGCCAAAAGTGTGCCGAAACAAAACACGTGACGGCGAATCCGTCTTTCACCGTTGGTAGAAAAAGTCTTATTGTTTGGACGAAGGACGTTTGGGTGAGATTGGTTATTTCCGTAGCGTCAACATGGCGTTGACGTCCCACAGCAGGTTCCTCATCTGATCCATCAAAACCTTCATCTCCTGGTTTTTCTGCCGCACTTTCTGCAAACGGACAAGACATCAACCTTATCATCAACATTACACAGCAGCTGTTCTCAGTCCAGTGATGGTACTTTGGAGGTCTGTGTAAGCTCTCAGTCGTACAGGAGTTGTCCAGTAGTTGAAGTCTCGTGAGACCAGTACCTTCATTGAAGAGGTACTTTGGATGTTTCGAGCCCTGATTTAGTTTGGAAAAGTGACATTTGACTTTGGCGCAATAGAAAAATGTACGATGTCCACAAACTTTTACCATCAAGAATAAGATTTACTACAAACTGGTGGCGATTACTGTGACGATTATGCAATACAATAATGTCCGACCTTGCTTGGATGTGTGGGCATGTTTAGCTTTCCCTTTGAACAACTAAAACAGGGGTGGCTCTCGCCCAATCAGAGGTTCTTTGCATGATTGTGTATATTTAATACAATGCGGCTCTTTGCAAAAGAATTGGTACATATTTCCCATAAACTGTAACAGTCTTTAAAAATCCAACCATAGTTCTCCTGACCCCGTTTCCCCGTCTCCCTCCTTTCTGAGGCGGCGTGTAAAAGGCTGCCGGGCAGCAGCCTCACTCACAGCGGGACGTAGGTTAAACCATAGTCAGGCAGATCGTGGCACTGGGATCGGCTTCTGTGCGTTTAAAGTTTCTGATTAGCCTACTCTTTATTTGATGAAAGTTGGCCTCATATTCACAGAAAAAGCCGAGCTCGAATGAAGCATACGATGGGAAGCGCAACATCGTAACGCGGAAACACGCAAAGTCAGTGGCTTTTCTGTCACATGCTGCAACTGTAACAAATGCAACATAAAACAGAATCTCGTCGTCCTCCAGAGGCTCCTGATTAAAGTTTATGAACTTTGTGCAGCCTAGAGTGCATTCTCTGAACAGTCCAGTCAGGACTAAGCTGCAGGCACTGAGCGCACAGGCCAGGGGCGAACCAGAGGAGGGGGCTCAGTGGGCAGGGGCCCCACACTAACACACTCGGGCATTAAAAATCAAATTCTGTCCCAGTCAGAGCAGAACAGCAGAAAATGTCAGTTTATTTAATATACATTTATTTTAATCTTGGTCAAGAGTGAAACCATAAAATCTAATACAATTATTGAAAATAAAATAAAAAGGCCAGGCAGAAAGTTATAGTTCATTGTGATTCAATATTACGGCCACATTACATTTAATCAGTTTAAACTACCGCCCCTGGATCTCGCGAATGGTCGGTGCCTTTGTGGCTCTTGGTTTCTGACTAGTTGGCCACCCCTGAACTAAAACAACTTCATCATTATCATTTACTAAGAGTTATCGCTTCATATTATTTAGAGTGAATAGATCCACAGGCCAAATGATGCTATGATTTTTTTTTTCTTTATTAATGAATACTTCCCACTCAAACATAAATGTAGCTTAGCCTAAATGCACAGGGAAGTATAGGCAGGGTTTATACAGGCAAGTCAAATTGAATGTCATTCTAATGCCGAAATACTACATTTTGAAGCCACAAATGCAGAAAAAATATGGCGCATGATTAAGTTCTTAAGATTTACAAACAGCAAATTGTCAATTTAATCCAAAACTGCAACTGAATATGTTTTAGAAGATTATAATCAGTATTTTCAATGAACTGAACTAAACAGTAAACATTTAGATTAATGCCTGTTTGAGTCAAAGGTCTTGATTTTGGCACAATTAATTTAAAATACTTTTAATGCCCCGCGGAAACCCTGATATGGATATAGTTCATGCTACTGTTCTTAAGTTATGCAAAATCTTTCATACACATACATTTAACAAATCTACCATGGGACATACCTGAAGCACAAAATCAGCATTATTGTATTTTTACTTACAGCTACAAATTGCTGTGAACAGTTACCAGTTTGCAACAGACATTTGGCCCAGGGCAAGGATTTTCTGCTCTTTGCTCTCGGCTGCCTCATGGCGATTTTCTGACCTGCCTGAAATCTCCAGCTCGCTGGGAGTCCCACTGCACTATTTACATTTGATTGCATCTGGGACTGGGTCAATATTGCCCTCTACAGGCGAATGACGGTCTCGCCAAGCAAAACGCCAATTTCAATATATTTATCCATAGCTTAGTTTACAAAGTACAACGAAAATTAGAGTAAAATACATATCATAGGCCTGCACTTCAAGGAGATAATCACCTGAGGCTATATTTGTGTAAGCATCCAGGAGTTTCATGACTCATCAACTGAACTGGGTTGTTATTGTGAGTGTATTTTACAGGCAAAACGCTGCCATTATATAGTAATTTATAATTTATAGCATCTTTAGGCTTTGGAAATTCAATATCAACTTGCTTTTTGGCACCTGAGCATTAAAATATCATGTTTTGTATCTTTCTATGGCACCGTGCAAACTGCGTTTAAAGGGCAATAATGAAGTGAACTACTTCTGCAAGGATGATTTTGATGAGGGTACAAGTTTATAACAAGGTTAAAAGCTCAAAAAGTTGTTTTGCATGAGACGTCTCCTTTAGATTGAGAAAGATAAAGAAAAGCACTGCTTTTACAATGAGGATAACACAAAATTAATTATAAATACAGTCTAGACGTTGTTAATTCATGTGAATTGACTTTAAAATCTTTTTTTGAATCTGTACTGCATGGGTGTCAAGCTCATTTGGAGAGGGGCCAAAAATGTAAACATAGTGTTGCTCGGGGGCCGAAGCAGAAAGTCTGTTTTGAAGAAATATTAATACAACTACTTTTTATTATAAGTAAGTAAATGCTTTATTGTCATTGTACAACGAAATAGTGTTCAGGTGTTAGTCCTGAGCTGCTGCGGCTGAGCCGCGCTGCCACTGTGTCAACCTGACCCGCATGACCTTGGAAGTCGGGGAAACTGTAGCTACTTATTTGATATAATATGCTTTTAAATAGACTGCTCGTAACTCATCTGCAATTATTAAGCTTCCAGGGCTTCTATTTGTTGTACTTTGTTCGAAATCAATTGCCACAAAGTCAAACTGTCTTTTTGTTTGCGAATAATCCTTGTTTTACTAATTAATGACACAGTGACCTGCGTCAGACCGGTCATTTAATCAGCTCATGTGAAATGCAGTTCCCAATATGTTTAATAGTAATCATGCTGGGGCCAACAAAAATCATCTCGTGGGCCGGATTTGGCTCGCGGGCCTTGAGTTTGACTTGTATGCTTTAATGGAATACCTACAAAGGTCTGCAGAGGCGCATTTCTAGCAACCATCGCTCCACAGTCTTCTAATGGTACATTGTCTTAGCTAATCGTGTTAAAGGCTATAATGATGATTAGAAAACCCTCGTGCAATTATGTTGTGCTGATTAGAAAAGCTAAAGAACTGGCCTGGGTGACCCCAAACTTTGGAACAGTCGTGCAAGTAATAAGTAAAGCAAACCTCCAACACTTCTTTCCTCTCTTGAATAATGGCCGGACTGCAGGGCTCAACTTTGACCGACATCAGCTCCTCTCCGACGTACGGCACATGCTGCAAACATGACAAACACGTTACTCTCACCCCCCACCTGAACAGAGCACCTTTTCTCTAGTTTGGCATTACCCAAATCTTAATATTTTTTTTAAAAAGGCATAAAAATAGCAACAAAAACAAGGATGAAAACGTGACAAAAACACAAGAAAAAGCGACAAAAGACCAACAAAAAAACGTGCCGGAAAGGAAACGCAACAAATAAAGCAATGAAAAAGTAACAAAAACCGACTCTTCAAAATAGAGAAGGCAATGGTCACTTTTGTAGGTCTTAGCTTTCAAATTGTTTAAATGTTTCCGAGCTCTGACCTCCGCTGGCGCCTCCTGCAGGTCGGAGGTCATCTCGACACAGCGCTCGTAAAGCAGGCGCAGTTTCCTGAACAGAAGAGCCAGCTGCCTCAGATGCTCCTGCAGTTTCCCAAACCGGTCCTGGTACACGGCCTGGCTCTGCGTCACTCCATTGGGGAGCTACGGAAAAAAAACAAATGAGTTATAGGGCAAGTGGTAATTCAAAATAAAATGAGTTAAAAAAACAAACAATCTAATAAGACAATAAGTAAGAGATGTAAGCCTATTGCGCCAATAGTTAATACAAGACGACCCGATAAATGTTCGGAATATGAGAAAAATATTGGTTAATGCTGTGTTGAAGTTTGAGTGAAGGAACTTTTAATGCAATGTATGATGTTTACACACAACAGATGCACTGCTTCATCCTAATAATCTTTGACAAGCCGGGAAGTTACACTGTGAGCGAGACAATTACAGACTCGGATCAGGTGGAGGGAGGAGGTTGAGTCAGACCAGAGCTGACGGGTGAAACAAACAGCGGAGTCCGGGCAAATGAGACCCGACAGAGGGCAGAGCAACGCTGTACACGCCGGTCAACATCCACACGGACCGGACACCGCGGGCTCAGCAGGTTTTCTAATTCGAATTTATGACATTATTGCAGATGATGATGAAGAGTGACGGCGTAGAGCTGCGGACATCAATCACAGGGGAATGAGAGCCGTGCTGATGACTAAAACCTATCAGAAGAAAACTCAGTATAGACATTGTTTTGGTCCCAGAGGCATCTTGAAATGTCCCAAACTCAAAACACAGAAAGAATTGGGGCACAGGGGCAAATTGCACATCAACTAATCCAACATTGCGTCCCAGTACAGAAGTAGTATGCACAGGTGTAAGCTTTGCATACATTGGCGCTTTGCAGGTCACACCATAAAAACCCCATGATGGAAGTTACACGAGCACAGTTTAAAAAGTCCCGATGCTTTCCTGTGTGGCCCGTACCTGTGTGGCGCGTGTGAACTGAAATATCTCCATGGTCCGGGACACGATGTCCTGGACCGTCTCTTGTCCGATGCGACAGAGGAAGACGGGGGAGATCTCCCTCACGGCGCCCGGCTGCTGCTGCTGCTGTCCCGGGGCGGGGGCAGCTCCGAGGGGCAAGTGCTGCTGAGGCTGAGGAGGCATCCCGGGCTTCGGCGGTAGCGACGCCGCCATCTCTGAGCTGAAAGGGGAGTAAATATGTAATAACAACACGATGCAGATAATAGGGGATGAGGAATGACCTGTAGGGATGCTAGAATATCAGAATAACAGCCTTTGAGAAGTGACACCTCCTACAGATCCAAGTGACCCCCCCCCCCCCTAGCTACAAGAATCTGCTTCATTCAAAATAACCTGAAGTCTTGCTGACACATTTAAATATGAAAAGAAAGGCAAAATAATTGATCAAAGTTATACATATAACTCAGCTGCGGGCTGAGCGGGACTTTTGTCGCTGACGAAGCCTTTTGGATGAGAGGCGAAACGTTCTCAGACCTCAACTACTGAGTACATAAGATGACTCGAGTACCTTCATTGAAGATGGACAACTCCTGTACGACTGAGAACTTACACAGACGTTATACATATAAAGTTATATTTAGGGTCGCCCTGAAATGTACTGCAATGTGTACTGCAGTTAGCGTTGATTACAGAATACACAGCATTAGATCTACGTTAACTCCTTTCATAAAAAATATGTTGGTAATCTTTTGGATAACAAACGTGAATGAGCCACAACATGTTTCTTCAAATTGTCCTGTTGTACGAATTTAACCAGTAGGGACTTTAATAGACTCATTTAATAAAAGCCCATGAAACTTAAAGCACAGTATGATTGAGATTGTGCAGTGTAGCTAAAGATGCTAGGCCCAAAACAAAAGGGATTTCCATTGAGCGACGGTTAAGCGGTAAACTAACCAATTAGCATGAATCGTAAACAGTTTCTTACCTCAGTAAATAAAGCCCTCTTCAACTGGTCCAGTCCCAGAGTGGCTCCAAGATCAGAGCGATTTCGAAGTATTATTTTAAAGAAGTCATCGTGAAGCGAGTTCAACGAAGCACCGCCCGCGCGTGTTTTGTTTTTCGTCACTTCCTGTTGCTTCCTGCACTGCGCGCATTTCGCCACAAGATGGTGCCAAATCATACAGAAATAATACTGGCATCTTTTACATCTACATAACCTTCAAAAACAAGACAACTTCTATTCTAAAAAAAAAAGAAATGAAATGAGTTGAAAGAGCGCATGTTATGATGTTGAATTGTAATATTTATTCCTTGAAACCAATGTTTTCGAAATACAAAGTTCGAAAATGCGCATGCACTTTGTTAGTTTCTGGAAAATCCAACTTAAAAATAAATGCTAGATATTGACAAATGTTAAGATACAGAGTCCAGAGTTGTCCCTCAGTTTGGCTTTGGATTGTTACATAGCCACGTTGTGCAGTTACAATTCAATTACAAAACCATAGAAACCCGTCACATTCCGAACACATTCATTGCACTGCCCCCGTCCCATAGGGAGGAGGCTGAATAAGTCTAAAACATTTCTAAATATCTTTATTATAATGGTGTTTGTATCATCAGATTGGGTGGATTCAGCAGGCACTGAGAGCAGGTGACACAACCATCATTTACGACATATATGACGTACATGTGACGTCATGGGGAGGCAACACATCACATTCAAGAAACTAAAATACATTGTATTTATCTAACATTGCATAGACAAGTGATCTTTTTATTTAGTTTTTTTTTACATAGGCTACACCTTTTTCAAAAATGTACCAAAACAAACAATACATTCTTTATTGTAAGCTTTGTAGATATTTTCTAAAGAAAAAATGCTGTGCACATTTTCTTACACAAAAATAGAATTTATAATTTATAACATTCAAAAACAGTATTATAAAAATTAAACAATATTGCATCTTATGCCGCTGTAAATTTGTGAAGGTGTGTATGCACAGAAAACACTAGATACATGAGTCAGTTATATGTTTTGGATTAAAGCTGTAAGTAAAGTTAAATATAATTTTCTTATTGTGACGAGTGTGTAAAAATAGACCCAGAGAAAAGTGCCACCAAATGAACAAACGTTTGATTAATAAAACCAGTCATGAAGCAAGAACAGGATTTGGTGCAAATAAACGAAGATTCTTCTATGCGATGTTACAGCTCTTTACCTGATTATTAATCCATTCAGTTCAAAGTTTACCAAAGTGAAGTCACTTGTGTGTTTCCTTGTGGCTCAGCCGTAGAGCAGCAGCTCATACACAATCAATCAATCAATCAATCAATCAATCACAGTTGACTTTGAGTCTCTTCTTCACCGGTTTGCCAGTCCTCCCTCTCTCCTCTCAAGACTCAAACTAAAGTCTTACCTTAAATTTTGAAAATACTTGCACTAGAATTCCAGTTCTTGATGTGGTACCTTTTACCAACAGTAACCCCAATGGCACAGGGGTTGGGTTGACGCGCACAAATACATTGCCTCAACGAAATAAGTTTGAGTCCAGCTCTGACCACTTGCAACATGTCTCTCGATAAGTCATCAAACACTGTGTTTTTTGAGCAGTGGGTGGGACGCCCCCATCCTCAGGCCTCGTCCAGTGGCGGTGCCCACGTTGCGGGTGGCTTTGGGGACGCTCACGGTCTCCATCTGCACCTCCTCCTCCAGATCCAGGTCCGGGTCGGTCCAGTCTAGGTCATAAGGGTACGGAGAACCCGCCCACATCGACATCTCCGAGGGATACTCGCACAGCTGCTCCAGGCGCTCCTCCGAGAAACACACCGTCACCTGCAGAACAAGGAGCAGGTCAGGGACAAAACAATAATCTGTCCTTTATTTAACCAGGAAGTGCAGGAACGCTCGCCCAATAGTCTACTGAGATTCAGAATCTAGATTGTCAGGTGAGTCCAAGCTCTAGAAGTACATGCACGCAAACTCCACACAGAGAGAACTCGACTCAAACTTCTGACCCGTTTTTCAAGTAATTTCCGTTGATTGCAAGTCTCTTGGATTGTCAACCTCTTCACAGCAAGAAGGTCGAGGTTCGATTCCCAACTGGACGGGGCCTTTCTGTGTGCAGTTTGCATGTTCTCCCTATGTCCGCGTAGGTTTCCTCCAGGTACTCCGGTTTCCCCTACCACTAAAAACATGTGCAATAGGTGAATCCTCCAGCCAAGTGAGACCGACCATCGGCCCGGCTCTACATCTGGAGATGGGTCCCCGGGCGCAGCACTGGGGACGCCCCCTGCTCCTTACAGGTTGCCCCATCAGCATCTAAGGATGGGTCGAATGAAGAGGATGAATTTCCCTACAGGGACAATAAGTATACCTTATATATTATGGTCTTAAATTCAAATGTTTAAAGCTGTGAGATTTCATAGGACAGGCCTTTGAGTGAAGAAGCTAGGAAAATAGAAAATAAACTTTTCTAAACTTGTGACTTGGACACAGACTTGGTTTAAAGCGGTATAGTGGCTTGACTTGCACACTGAGGACTTGGACTTATAAGTCGGACTAATCTTAAGGGACTCCGACCGGGCCAGGATCTACAGGGGTGCAAAAGGGTTCAGTGCAACCTCATTCAAAATGTTTACACCCTCAGTTTTCGTAGTGTCACAATGCATTTTTAATGACGAGGGTGTCTATTTGCACAACTTTAAATGTCAAAAGCACCCTCACGCAGATGTTCTGGAGTCGGCACGGACTCTCACTCCAACAATGAGCACTTGAGGAGACTTGAACTCTGCAGGGCACGTCCTTAACGGCTCAAAGCTTTCAGGATGTCTCCTTTAAACAGCTACAGCAGTCTCTAGAATTAACTGAATGAACCTGAGTAGTAAACAGTCCAGTGCCGAGAGCAGTGAAAAGTCCAGGTCTAAAGAAGTGAACTGCAGCCCGGGACACTAATCCTGCCCCTGAACCAGATTAGGAGAGGTTAACCCAGCGGGCACCAACGAACAACCACGAACAACCAAACACCCAGGACGAGCTATTTACAGCTACAGTGAGAGTGTAGGCATGAAGGATATTGTAAATGTCAAACCATCGCTATAGAAGTTGCATTTTATTTATCTAGAGGAAGACGCCCCATTAGAAATTCAACCAAAAACAAAGAGGCAAAATTGTACTGTGCAGTTCAGGTTGAAATGCAAAGATACAAAAGATTCCCACAGATTTCATTCACATATTTGTTTGGGTTCAAGTGACATAAGATGCAGATGCAAGGATTTGGAAAGTGAAAATAAAATAAGTGCAAGCGGTTATAGTAGGTGAGCGTTGGGGCAGGGGGAGGCGCCCGACAGCGACAGGTGGTGAACGAACACAAGTCCATCACAGACTCTGAGGCTCAAGGTGTTTATGAAGCGAAAGGGAGAGTAAATACTTCACTAATAATGACAGATAAGGATTAGGCTGAGGGGTCTTCAGATCTTTTTAAACAGCCCTGTTTATGCAAGGAAAGCTATGTGCACCTGGACGTGAGGGAATAGGGCTGGGTACCGTTGAATGATACCACTGTGGTATCGGACAAAAAGGTTTAGGCATGACTGGTATCGAAAAAATAAAAGTGTCGAAAGCAGGTACAGAAAATAAATATTATATCTTTAGAGTTTTGATGTTTGTGGGTCCAAGCACAGCATTGAAGGAAGTTACTTAATAAGCTTTTATGGAATAAATGAACATTATTGTTCTGTTTTCTGGTTCAGGACAAATATTATAGTATAGCTATAAAAAAACGTATTGTTCAGGTATCGGTATCGTAATCCGGTATCAGTTTCCCTCTGGGGCCAGAACTCCCCTGGACAAGAGATTCCTAACCTCAGTGGGACTTTCCTGGTTGAAAAAAAGTCAAGTAAAATAAAAAAAAACAAGTACTAGTATCATGGAGAAAAAAGTGTAATGGTACCCAGCCCTATAAGGGCCATTATGGGACCACTATACTAAAAAGGAAACCATGATTTGACTTACTATGAAAAGAGTAATGTATCTACAATGCATGCGCTAAAATACATGAGATGGAGTTCACTTTTCATTTTTCTCTCAAGTATTAATGTGCACAGTGAAAGGAATAAAGAGTTTGTTTAAAACAATTGCAAATCCACATTTACTGGCACTAACTCAGCAGGAGTGGGAAAGTGAGTAAAAGCATTGTTGTTTGCTGATGAATCAAGGGTATTATAACTAATTATTCTATATTATATATATATACGGTGCTGATGCCTTGTGATACTACTGTTACTGCACACGCTGTAAGAAATAGTAAAAATGACTGCAAAACATACCCATCATTAAATCCATATTAATTTAAGTGTAAACTCCGTTTAATCTGTTTTGTTGATTTTAGGTAAATGGAACTTATGTCACATTAGTGATATCCTGTTTAACCCACGTAAAGCAAATTGCTCATGGTAATATTTTATGAGTCAACTTTACAGATTTAAATTTGTCCCACAGTCAGCGCATTGTGTTTATTTCGGTGGCTGTTTGGAGGAAGTGAAGTCTGAAGCAGGAAGTGGGTAAAAGTACGAACTGTTTCCACCGACACTTAAACATCTCATTCGTATTATATAACAACACCTCGACATGTTTCAAGCAGTTTACCGCACACTGTCAAAAAATACAAGGGCTATTTGATTTGATTTAAAAAAGCAATAGATACATATTTGTTGACTAGAAGTCTAGAAGAACAGCTTAATTTTGATGAGTTCTGTGGTTTTGTTTTTCTGTAAAAAACGAAACCAGGAAACGAGACTCCCCGTCTTTGTCAGTCTATTAGTTAAATGAGGCTGTTCAAAGCAAATGGAGTAGATCTCTGTTGGATTTTACGGCGAGAATCAAGATGTCGTGCTTGATAAGGCTTTAACCGGCTTAGTTCAGTCTGGGATCTGGGATGTTCTTCAGCCTGGCACTAGCTCTGCCCTCCTGCCTCCATGCACTAATGTAGGAATATTTCATAGGCTGCTTTTACTTGTAAATTCATTTTGAACATTCGCTCTTACTAGTGAACTTTAATACTAGCATTAAGTATGCAGGAGAATGCAGAAGTTTGTCTTTTTTGAGTGCACAGTAGAGGAGAATTATTAATGGAAGTAGCATTAACAGCATTAGCAGTATTAGCAGTATTAGCAGTATTAGCCCACTAGCATTAGCAGAAGAATATCATTTAGATGCTCAATTTACTGTTTATTTAGAAAACAATATGTTCTGTCTCCTTAGGTAATATACCTTTAAAGATATAAAATACAAACATTTGTACAAAATGTATACACTCTGCAGGTTTTCCTGTATCTGTCTGCATGCACTGAAAATCAACTATTCAAAGCAAAATATCATAATAATTGTGAAAACTCCTACAAGTGGCGTACCTAACAGGAAAAAGGCATGTGATTAAGAGTCTTGACTAGAATTATACAATACATGAACTATTCCAACCGCAATATCTCACATGAACCAGTGGTTCCCAACCTTTTTTTTGTATCGTAAACCCTTAGAGTCTTTCATTTTTACTCAAAGTACCCCTAACTCAAACGTGCCGCTTGCTATTTAGAAAAAGGCCGACTAAACTCAGATTGATTGGTATTTAGTTGTGTATTGTGTTCAAAATAAAGCTAAAACATTCTGAAATTCAAACCTTTTACTGCAAAACATCATTGAAAATAGTCTTTCAGATGATTAGTCTGGATTCTGAATAGTAATTTATGTGGCAAAATGGTTAAAGGCCCGATATCTGATTATTGTTTTGTTTACAGCAATAAAAGAGGAAGCGAACATTTAACCTGTTATTTGTGGTCCAAACTCATTCTCTTCCACAATTCCTCAAAAGTTTAAAAGAACATTTCACAACTTTCATGGTCCTTTTTCTTGGTCACTGTCACTTTAATGCCAACTTAAACCTGCAAGCTCACGATCCATAAAAATACTTTTTCACAAACTACAGTATATTCAATATACTGAAGAACATCTTTCCTTTGACTAATAGTAAAAGGCCTTTAAATCAAAATCAAAACTTACCTTTTTTGGCTTCCCCTTGTTCTTCACCAGACAGGATTTGTCCAGATTGAGATAACCTCCGATCACCTCGATATCCTCCACTTTCGGATACTTCTTTTTCGCTGGTTCGGCCGTCGCAGTCGTCGTCGAAGTGTTCTGCGAGGGGCTTATCGTTCTCATGGCCGTCACTGTCGACCCTTGAACTTGCGGCTTCTTCGGTGTGATGGTTATAGTCGCGCCCCTTTTCACTTGCCCTCCCGAGGCACTTTTGATCGTAAATAAAGCCATAGGGGTCGGGCTCGGCGACGGGGAATTACTGGGAGATTGGGCCGGCGAAGGGGAGCAGGGCGAAGACACCGGCGTCGGTGCCAGGTCTAAAATTTTCAGCGCGTTTTCCGGCGACTGGCAGCGCAACATCGCCGAGTTAATTTCGATGGTTTGATCTGGAGAGTTAAACCTTTTCGGGGACATTCGCGGATTAGAAACTGCATCTTCTTTTTTGGATGCATCTTCCTCTTTGGACTTTTTCCCTTTTGGACTATGTTGCGCTCTAGAGTTCGTTGACACTTGAGACTTGACTGCTTCCTGTTCTTTTAGCTTAAAGTTCTCGATTTGGCGCTGTATGCTCTGAAAGCTTTCTCCCTGTTGTGAATTAAGATGTTTGATTTTAATGAGGTGCACCGGTTGCATGTCCGCTGCCCTGTCCCGCAAGCAAAGTCCCGATCTCGAACCAACCGTCTCCAAGTTGTAAATCCGACTCATGTCTTCGAGCGAGTTTGAATCTGGCGGCGAAGACAGAGACTCTTCAGATTCTAAATTCACGGTCAATTCCTTCAAATCGTCTTCTGTAAAATCTTCTTCCTTCAAAGTTTCCTCTTCATTCACCGGATCATTTTCGTCTTTTTCATCGTCCTCGCTGCTGCCTGACTCTTGTATGGTGCTCTCCGAGGCAGCTTCACCACCGCTCTCTATAACTTCCTCTCTTTCTGCGGCTTCAGACTGAGAATCAGGAAGTTGGGGGCTGTCTTTCGAAACGCTGACTTCCCGCGTGACGCTGTCAGCTGGCACGGCAGACTGCAAAGCTACCTCTTCTACCTCTTTCTCCACCGCGACCGCAACTTGACTCTCGCCTTCCTGTTCTGTCTCTGCTTCTGCCATCGTTGCCATAGCCTCGCATGCCACTTCCACTTTGTGATCCTCGACTTTTGCCTCTTTTTCTTTCGTGTTTTCCTGTTGTTTCTGCCTGATTTTTTCTTTTAAAGACTCTACGCGACTCACTGGCTTCCTAACTTTCCAGCTATCCCCGCACTCCATCTCTCTCCCACCGTCCCAATCTTCAACGGGCTTTTGCTTCTCCATAATTTCTTCGGCCACGTAAAACACTGTCCTTGGTACTTGAATTTCGAGGGGAGCCGATTGGACCCCCATGGCAGGCATCTTTGTGGAAGCTTTTGCATCTAGACTTCCTGATCCATTGTTTAAAAATGCCCCATCTGAGTTCTTAGCCGCTTCAACGGAAGTCTTGGGTTGTCTTTCTCCTACTTTTTCTTCTTTCTGTTGTGACGAAGTAGTTCCATGTCTATTTGCATTGTCTTGAACTGTAGATAGCAAACTCGGACTTTCCTTAAATGCAGAGTCATGCCTATAGTTTGTCTCCATTGTTTTAGACGTTTGGATTTTGCTGTCAACGCGCTGGCCTTCATGTTTTGCACCTTTCTCAACACACAAAGTCTGCTCTCTCCTTGCCTCCCTGTCTCTCGATCTCCCTTCCTGCCTTATCGGAACTCTCTTGGCAAACGCGATCCCTTCCACATTCTTGACACTGGCCACCGTGAACCCTTCCTCCCCATCGACAACATCTCTGTTTTGCTTGTCCTTGTTCTGCCAGTGCCTGTGCTTCGCGAACCTGTCTTTTTCCAACAAACGTGCGCACCCCATTTTGATCCTCGCCACGTTATCTCTCCCCAAACTCGCCACCTCGGTCCAGTGCGCCTTTTCCGAATGCGCCCTGTCCCGCACCCTTACCTCCTCTTCGTAACCGTTCTCCTTGCTGCTAAAAACCCTGTCCGAAAAGCTAAATGACCTCTTGGGAACCCCTTTCAGCTGTTCATATCTCCTATTGTCTCTCTCATCCTCTTCGACATCCTCGCCTAAAATTTGAGCTGGTTTTAGATTCTCCGAGCTTTTGGATCGAGACGGTGGCTTGCGACGGTGCTCTCCGAACTTGCTAAGCAGCTGGCTCACCCTCCCACCTTTTTCCACAAAAACACTGTCATCTGAATCCCTTCTGTCCTCTTTGATCACCGTAGCTTGACCCCACGGACGCTCTTTCTCCTTCACGGACTCCTTAACTTTCTCCTTAAGCCAGGACATGTCTGCTCTAAGCTCCATGCCCTCTCTCCCGTCCCTTTTCCCGTCGGTCTTCTCGCCATCGTCCCTATTTTTGACCCTATCCTCCGTTGGCTTGATGATCAAAACCTCTGAAGCTCGTATCTCTGTGACGCTCCCACCTCCTGCTAAAATCTCCTTCAAATCCATCTTTAGTCCCCTTTTACTCTGGATTTCATCTTCACTGCTCTCTCCCTCCACCCATCTACTTCTCCTCTCTGCTTTGCTTTTCCTTTCTTGCTCAATTATTATAATATTATCCGCTCTTATTGTCCTTAGACACGGAACGGTCGGAGAATACACTAGGCTTGGTGAGTCGGTGTCCCTATCTTCATCCTTTTTCACTTTTAGATATTCCTTGTCCTGCCTTCTTTGGTTTCTATCTTTCTCAATCGGAACGCTCCTATCCCGACTGGCCTCTCGTTGCTTGTTGCTTTGCTCCTTATCCCTCCCTTCGCTCAAATCTCTAAACTTATCAACTTTGATCTCAAAGTCTCTGCCTCTACCAGCCTCCCCTTCGTAACTTTTCGGACTACACATCTCCGCTTCTCTCCCCTTCTTTTTCAGTATTCTTATAAATGGATTCTCATTAACTGGGACGATTGTTTCTATGTACACTTGACTTCCTTGTTTGGTCTCTCCATCCAACCACATTCCAGGATCGGGGCTCGTGGATATGTCGCTTCCCAAATTGACAGTAACAGAACTCTCCGTGTCGCTGAGTCCATCCAACGGGGACCTAGCCTCGACGGGACACCCTTCTCCGGGACTCTCCTGTTTGGCCTTGCGGCGTTGGATGATGCCTCGTTTCCAGGCCGGCATGTTGGCCAGTTTCTGCTCCTCCTGCCTCTCCCTCTGCTCCCGCGCCTCCTCGTCCCGGCGCTTCCTCTCCAGCAGCAGCTGTTTCCATTCGGGCAGCGACGACACAGACATCACGACACCGCAGCAATGGGCAAGCGGACTGTTTGGAAAAACCTGAAAAAGAGATTTTTAAACTGCTGAAGATTGATAAAAATAAAAAAACTATGGATGGAGAGACTGATTTAATTGTAATTAAATTAAGTGTGTTTCTATAAAGTTAAAGGTCAACTCATACATTATAAAAGTCAAAGTGAAAGCAGAATATATAATATCCGGTTGGATCATCAGGACGACATAATATACATGTTGTAAGAGTACAGCAGTGAATAAAGGCAATGCTATAAGGTGGCCAGAGGATGGTGCCAATCTGATTGGTCATCCATCCCACTTAGAGGAGCTGAGGCATTTTGTGGTCACTTACAAGAATTGATCACTATTAATGGCCTAATTTTTTGTTATTTTAATTGTTACTTTAATTCCTAACTCTCATAACTCCTTCATTCCTAACTCCTAGATTCCTTACAGGCATGAGTTTATAAGCACCTTACATAACTTGCCGAGTCTCATGAAACTGATGCGAATGCTTTATAATTAATGCATAGCATTTTTTTCTCCAAATCACGGAAGGAGGACAACATTATTGCTTGTTCCACTAATTTAAAAATATATAAAATAAAGTTCTAGCTGAAATTTAAGAGTTCAACTGTCCAATCTTGGTGCCACGACAACGTATTTACGCAGGACAGGCCTATCATCAAAATCTACTAAAACTACTGCCATTTGTATTAAGGTGTCCTAATCTTCACTTAGAGTCAGCCTAGTCTTAGAGGTGCTTTGATTTTGTTTGTTTTGTCTCTTCTTTTATCCAAGTTTAATGTAGCCTTATGGTTTGTGCTGCTATAATTATATAAATAAACCTAACCTAGAGTAGAAGGTCTACACGTGCACAAATAAAAACTCACTGAGAACAAGTTGACGATAGACATTGTTGTTTTGTGAGGCCTACAATGTGACGATCTCATGCAGCGAGAAAACGGCAAGATAATTGACTTAACCGGAGTGCATAAACAGACGGATTGGCCTAATGGAAATGTGCCTATTGAACCTACAGTAACTTCATGAATTCGCCAGCATTCTCGTGAGCGGTTAACTCTTGCTTCTTTGAACTGACACACTGACAACACCTGCTCTTCAAAATAAAAATCTCTGTTTTTAATTTGCCATATTCCTGACAATTTTAAAACTCACCTCAAATACTTATCCTATCCAGTTTCCCGCTGGCATCTCGTCGGATGAGCAGCTAGCCGCGCGTAAAAGTTCACCGGGCGTTTACGCGCGCGTCTCCGTTGCGATAGATTAATCAAAGCTGTCAAAAACCAGGGCTTTAAACTCCGGAAGGACCCCGGCAAATCACCGCACGAACCCGGCCGTGCGTCCCAGCGGCGTCCGTGGACCGAGTAGTAAACATTTTGAGCTTGAGAGAGAGAGAGAGAGAGAGGCAGAGAGCGCTAATCCGATAATTACATTAAAGTCCATCAGGAGAGTTTAGTGGCACACACCATATTGTGGGACCTAAGTAAAGGCGTTTAAGGAGCACAGCCCGTCTGCCGGGACACCAACCGCCCCACCCCCCGCAACCCCTCTCCGCCAGCCCCGTGTCCCGTCTCAGCAGCGCGCGGCTAATTGAAGAAACAAGGCCATGGGATCACAGACGGGCAGGTGAAGCGTAGGATGTTCATTCACTCAAAATAAATGAGAAAGAAAAAAAAACATTCAGAGAGTAGATTGATAGATGATAGATGAGTTTGTATGTTTTTAATTTATTGCTTTACTTAAAGGGAGCACGAGCAAACAATCCTCATAATTGGAGAACAAAAGTATAGGTATAACAACCTGCTAAAGTATACAAATATTAATAAACAGGGTGGATTCATATAAAAAAAATGTAGCCTATGCAGTTTGCTGTTTACTCAATTTTTCTACAATAATTTTAGAGGAAGGAGCCTAAAGCAAAGTGTAGACGTGTGCCTCCCTCTTGTGGAAGCACTACGTTACTACAAAAGGACAAGCTGCAGAAAAGCAGAAGGTATAAAAGTCTGAACCACATGTCTAAAACAAACTAAGATTGTGTTCTTTGGATACCTGCTCTGTCTGGGTCTATAACAACTACTTCAACAAATAAAAGACCAATACAAAGAAAAAAATATATATGACAATCAATTATCATTAAAAAGCTTCCATTCAGTCCAACATCTTCTCATATAAAAATTGCACTATAAGTTCGGCAATCATTATCTCCAAGACAGTGGAAAAGACAAGAGGTAAACAGAGTGCACTTATGTCTTTACTATAAAATGATGACGGCTTTAGTAACACTGGAAAGTGAGGGAAAGAATGACCAAACAGTGACAAATGATTATCCACACAATGTTTCATGCCTAAAGTTTTTTTGCTGTTTTTTCACAAATACTCTGTTGTTTCTTTTGACACGATCCGTCGTACCACCATTTCAAGCTTCCAATGTATGGTGGTTTTGGGCCCATTCTCACACAGTCCTCTCCCTCAGGATCCTCCACTGACCAGTTGTCTGGCTCCTTGTTGTACTTGTCGTCAGCCCAAAATGCTAAGCTAAAAAAAAAAAAAGAACAGGTGAATATATATGTTTGCAGCAGCAGCACCGATCTCACAGCAGCCAACCTACAACCTCTGTCTAAAGTCTCACCTGGAGTTTAGTGGAGATCCGTCAGTCCACACCCACTGCCCTTCAGCCTCAGAATCCGTCAGGCCAATCCAAAATTTATCTTCTTCATGAATCATCACTTTTTGCAGTTTAGCGTCTAAAAATGTCTACAAAATAACATTTAAATTTAAAGTATATGCAGTGCTCTTAAATTGACACCCCTGCATGGTAAATATGAGAAAAGAAAGCTGTGGCCCTGACCTCCGGCAGTGCACTGGAAAAAGACATACAGCCTTTTGTAGATTATTCATAAATAATTTGGCCCATGTGTCACTTTACAAATCTCATGAAACAAGAAGTGATTAATAATCACTACATAAACATAATCACTTTCAGAATTTCAGAGAATTTTAAAGAAGAAGAAGAAACACTTCAGGGAGACCATATACATATATATATAAATATATATTTTATATACATTTATTATGGTGCCAAAACCTATGGTACACACATAGATGTGTAATACAGTATATGCATTTATCCATCGGGTTATAATTACAAAAGCATGATATGCACTTTTAACCTCTTAACCCCCGCATTAACCGAGCACCGAGCACACAGTTCGACTTCATCCAATCTAGAAGCTTCTTGAAAAAATAGGTGATGTTTAGACGTATCTCCAGCAGTTTGCCACCTGCTGGAGATACGTCTGAACATCACCTATTTCAGAGGGAACTTTTACAAGCAAATTAATGGTTGTGCTATGGGTTCTCATGTCTCCCCCATAGTGGCCAACGTATACATGGAGGAAGTTGAGAAGAAGTCTTTGGCTTCCTATACAGGCATTGCTCCTAGTCACTGGTACAGATATGTGGATGACACGTGGGTAAAGCTCAAGAAAGATGAAGTTGAGCCCTTCACGTAGACCCCAACATTCAATTCACATGTGAGGAGGCCAAGAATAATCGCTTGGCATTTTTGGACTGTAATGGGATCATTGGGTCAAATGGACAGCTTCAGACAGACGTTTACAGGAAACCCACACATACAGATCAATATACGCTCTCTGAGTCAAACCACCCTCTTCAGCAGACGCTAGGAGTAATTAGAACACTGCAGCAAAGAGCCCAACAAGTACCTACAACAGCAGAGGGAAAGACCAAAGAAGAACAACATCTGAAGGAGCCTGTGGATACCCGAGATGGGCCTTTGATAAGGTGAAGAAAGCTCAAAGAAGCAAAAGGCCGGAGAGACAGGAAACAGAGCCTAGAAGAAAAGGAGTGGCCATCCCTTTACGTTTGTAGCAGGAGTAGGAGAAAAGCTGCGGAGGATTTTCAGACAAACACAAGATCCCATTATATCAGTAAACACTTTGAGACAGAAGTTGGTCCATCCTAAAGACAAGACTCCGAGCATCAAACAGAGTAATGTAGTTTACTCAGTTCAATGTCAGGAAGGTTGCAGTGAGCAATACATAGGGGAACCAAGCAACCTCTCTTCAAAAGAATGGCGCAACATCGCAGCAGTGGTCCACAGTGGGCTGCCCATCTCCATCTGGAAGCCGCTAACCACACTTTTGAAGACAAAGAGGTTAAAATATTAGCTAGAGAGAAGAGATGGTACGAACGAGGAGTAAAGGAAGCCATCCTTGTATAACAACAGAAACCCAGCCTCAGTAGAGGTGGGGGTTTGAGGCATGCCATGTCCCCACTATATAACGGCCTATAGAGAACATGTGAACGACCCTCCTGAGTCAATGGGTCGTCTATGCCCATTGACTCAGCAGCAGAGCAGAACAAAGACCTGCTAGTTGACTGATACTGTAAACAACTTGAACAGAAATGTCTGTGTAAGCTCTCAGTCGTACAGGAGTTGTCCATCTTCAATGAAGGTACTTGAGTCATCTTCTGTAGTCAGTAGTGGAAGTCTTTGAACGTATCCCCTCTCATCCAAAAGGCTTCATCAGCGGACTAAAGTCCCGCTCAGCCCCCAGCTTAGATAAAGACCACAAGGAGGAGTTGGGGTTGGTTAATCAGTGCCTACTTGGTACCGAAAAGCTCCGGTCGGGGGTGGTATCGAAAAACTAAAATTCTTTCGGTGCCAAAAGGTTGTTTACCCACAGGTGAGAGGGCCAACCCCAACTCCTCGTGGTCTTTATCTAAGCTGCAGGCTGAGCGGGACTTTAGTACACTAATGAGTACAGAAGATGACTCAAGTACCTTGAACAGAAATGTTTTTGGCAGTCTGGTTACCCCCTCCTGGGAGGAGCCTGGGTCTTTTCAGTCCCCTCCAGTTTGGGTAATTGTGTCTTTTATGAACAAAGAGCTTGAAGAAGCCGCTGTGACTAGGAGTGAAACGTCCACAACTTTACCAAACCCAGTCCAGTCGATGATTTAAACCTTTTACTATGATAAACAGTTTCAAACACGCAACCAAAGAGTTACAAAAACAAAACAAAAAAAATCAACAAAAAAGTGTTCAAAATAGAAGCAAAAAGTTACGAAGAAAAGTTTACAAAAATATGTCAAAAACGTAATGGCAACATGGCAACAACGCAAAGAAATTTTTTGTAGGTCTTAGCTTTCAAATGAGGGGTTACACTGACCTACAGGTTATAAGCTCCAGTCAATAAGCTTTTAGATTTGGGTAAAGCTCGGTTAAAGTGGGGGTTAAGAGGTTAATCTTGCTTCAACTCCATCTCCTTGACGACACTGTGCCCTGTATTTATCGGGTGCATACCTGCTCCTCTCTGCTCTCGATCTTCACCAGGTCTCCCTTGAGCCACTGGCACATCTTTCTGCTTTCCTTCCACGGCAATTTGGCCGAAAGTGGAGAGAAATAATAGCATTTTGTCCCATGGAGCTCCCAGTCCTCACCACATTGGGCCACGTTGTTTGGACAAGTTGGGACTGATACTGTAGGGCACACTGTTGTTCATAATGTTATTTAACGTCACCAGAAGATTAAAAAAAAAAAAACACTGGGTTGCAAAAATATACTTTGTGTGCATGGTTTCTCAAAATGTTTAACCGTTAAACGTTTTTACAAAGCAAAATCTGTAAATGACAACAGTTTTTTTGGATCAGGCCAGGCTTTTGTGCAAAGTGGATTTTTTTCTCTGTATTCCACGAGGCACATGACTTTTACTCTGTTACAACCAGCGCCAGCAAAAGAGCCGCTTTATGACATATTTTTTTGCATTTCCTTGAAGTTAACTTAATTTACGTATCAAATAATAAAAGTGCCTGTAAGTACTGTTTTATAAATTGTCACCAACACACGCTAGTTTATAAGCACGGCTGCTTTGCACCTAAATATATGCACTAATGCCAATTACATTACAACCAAAGGTGGGTAGATGAGCCAAAAATATTTACTCAAGTAAGAGTAAGATTACTGTGAAATAATTGTACTCAGGTACAAGTAAAAAGTATTGACCCAAACAATTACTCAAGTAAAAGTAATAAAGAAAGAAAATGTTACTTCAGTACTGTGAGTAACTGAGTAACTGTTTCAGCGAAAACGTCTGATTTATTTCCAACGATGCTATAAATTGTGTGAAACAAAACATAAAATAATGTGGAAATCAATTATATTTCCAATGAAAATTCAAGGAAAATGGTATGAAAATATAGAAAAACTGAATAATTCTAAAGAACAAGGTATTTTATAGATCAAAATGAATCATTTTCCACTTAAATATTTACTCACAGTGGAAAGTAACATTCATTTTACGCAAGTAGTACAGCGGATAGCGCTCGTGTTTCACAGCTAGAACTGACCAAAAAAGACAGACTTTAGGTGATTGAATTGGGTGCAGATTTTCCATTTGAATTTATTACATTTATGCTATAATCTAAATGGTGAAATAGAACTTAAAGACTTTCTATGTAGTCTTTAGCCAGTTAAATCACATAAACAACATTTTCTCTCTTTAACCCTACGTTTTCATGAACTAGATAAGAGATAAATAACTTAATTTGTATAAATATATGTGATATAAAGAGTATATTTAAAAAAACAGTATTATTGATTCATTATTTTTAGCTTAAGTTTATGTAAATGTTACATGTAATTTTATACTAAAATGGAAGAGATGACAAAATTGTGTAAAATTTTTACTTTCATTAGAAAACTATAAAAGCAGAAACATGCTAAAACCTATAACAAAAAACAATCAACATTGATTCAAAATTTTAGCTATTTGTTTTTCATTTTGGTACATCTAGGAAGTGGGGCCTTTCTGTGTGGAGTTTGCATGTTCTCCCCGCGTCAGTTTCCTCTACCACTAAAAACATGTACAACAGGCCAGGATGAATGAGAGTGTGTTTGAAAGTGCGTATGGGGGACGACGGATGGAAATGAGCCCATGGCTACAATCTGGTGTGGCGTCTTTACATAAGACCCATATGTTCATTAACATGCACTGTCCCGACCAAATAAACCAATAAATGAATAAATAAGTAAGAGTATACATACTTAACAATTTTACTCAAGTAGAAGTAAAATGTATTGTATGATAAAACTACTCCAAGAAGTACAATGTCTTCAAAAAGTACCTCAAGTATATGTACTTGAGTAAATGTAATTGAGTACTACCTGCCTCTGGTTACGACTAACCCCAGTCACCCCCTAACTGTGGGCAGACACGCACTGGAACAGAACTTTGCTGTAAACCCGTGTAATAAACAGATAAAAACTGAATAATGAATGAAAGAATAATGTGTAGAAAACAACAACACAAATACAGAAATATCAAGCAGAACTGCACTCTACATCCAACCGAACTGTAAATATTTCCAGAGGAGGAATAAGTGAAAACACTCAGGCACATATTGTTTTTAAGGTTGTTTAGATAATGAATTTACCGACAGTTCGCAGTAAAGGCAAGAGTTAGGCCGCCCTGATATAACATTGGTGTTTAACATTTTTACATCAAATATTACCTGAGCCTGCTGAAGTACTGATAGTTTTAGTTTCTTCTTCCTTTGCGCCGGACTTCAGCGGACATGGCCGACTGACGCTGAGGACAATGAGGGCAGAGACCGAGGCCAAAAGCAGAACACTGAGCACCACCAGAGCCGCTCTCTCCACTGTGACCACTGACCTTCTCTGTGGAGCTTCAATCTCAAAATCTGCAGACGTTTTGAGGAATTGATGAAACAAATATAATGTCACATGGCATCAGTTTATGATCTAACTTATAATTGAGAGTGATCTAAATATGCGTATTATGTTAAAAGAATTCACCCACAGAAGAGTCGGGACTTTGACAAATGTCACCCATATTTTCTATAGCGAGGTGCAGTATGTTGGTAGAAACAAATTGAATAGGACAAACTCTAGCATCAGAGTTTCGTAAATGTTCTTAATAACTATGTAAAATAGCGTCTTACCTTTGTTTTGCTGTTTTGTAGCCGGGACATTTGCGTACACATTATCTTCAGCCATTCTAGCCATCGTCTGGGTATAACTTCAGTCTTGTGGTTTATCTTTATCCTTTCGTGAGACCCGTTTTCACTTCCTCATAATGTGTGAACGTTATAGCAGAAGTGTTGTTTTCAATTCGCAGAACCAATAATGTGTATTATTATAAGGCAAGGCAAGGCAAGGCAAGGCAACTTTATTTATACCGCGCATTTCGTACACAAGGCAACTCAATGCGCCTAAGTCTGTAAGTCTTTACAGCTTGTGAATGTGAATGTTGTTGATGTTGCTTTATCTGATCATTGTTGTGTCTTCTTTGACCTGTCTGTTACACCCAAACCAGAGGCTGGGCCTGGAGTTATTCAAAGAAGACACATAAATGATACAACAAGGACACAGTTTATGGAAATGATCAGATTTGAAAATCCCCCATGTTCTAATGTTGATAATCTGTTGGACTCTTACACATCAAGCGTCTTAAATGTTTTGGATACTATTGCTCCTGTCAAGGTTAAAATGGTTAACAATAGACAAAAGGCACCTTGGAGAAGCGAAGTTTCGGTCAGGGCACAGAAAAGGGAGTGCCGAAAAGCCGAACGGAAATGGCGCAAGTCAAAGCTCCAGGTTTATTTTGAGATATACATAGAAGTGCTTTGTGAGTTCAACCAGAGTTTACGTGGAGAAAGGGAGAAGTACTTCTCTAAAGTCATCGCAAACTGCAGAAACAATTCTCTTGTTCTGTTTTCCACAGGAAACAGATTAACTAACCCTCCAGTTTCACTGCCCTTAGAACTAGTCTCTACATCTAAGTGCAATGAGTTGGCAATCTTTTTTTATGACAAAGTCCAAGGCATTAAAAATGCCGTAATTTCAACAACACATAATAGCAACCCAGCCACCAGATAAACACCTTGAGCTGACACATTTCACACCTGTTACTGACAAAACAATGGAAGAGGTTATCTCCGGTCTGAGGTCATGCACATGCTGCCTGACCAAGTCTGTGTTGACCAGCTTGTTACCACAACGTGTTTAGTTAGTTAACATCTCATTTGAGACTGGAGCATTTCCAAAGGCCTTGAAAACCGCGGTCATTAAGCCTCTTCTAAAGAAGAGCAGCCTTGATCCCAAGATACTGAACAACTACCGGCCCATATCAAACCTACCATTCTTAGGAAAAGTCCTAGAGAAAGTAATATATCAACAGCTCACTTACTTTCTCCTATCTAACAATGTGTTTGATACAATCCAGTCAGGATTTAGGCCCCTCACAGCACTGAGACAGCTCTGATCAAGGTGACAAATGATATCCGTATGAACACCAACGCAGGTAAGGTCTCAGTTTTAGTTCTGCTGGACCTGAGCGCTGCCTGTGACACAGTGGACCACGGGATCTTACTTCACAGGTTAGAAAACTGGGTGGGAATCTCTGGTACTGCGCTAAACTGGTTCAAGTCCTATCTCGAGGACAGGACATACTTTGTCGAAATTGGCAACTGTGTCTCAGACAAAATTGCCATGACCTGTGGAGTCCCCCAGGAGTCAATCTTGGGACCCCTCTTATTCAACTTGCACATGCTTCCATTGGGTCAGCTAATAAACAGCAACAATGTGTCGTACCACAACTACGCAGATGACACTCAGATCTACGTGTCACTGACGGCAGGTGAACATGGGCCTGTAGATACTCTCTGTCACTGCATCGAACAGATCAGTTTGTGGATGCAAAACAACTTTCTCCAACTAAACTCAGACAAAACTGAGATCATTGTTTTTGGCCCACAGACACAAAGACAAAGTGTTTTCAGTTCCTTTGAGTCTCTCTCTCTAAAACCAAAAAAATCAGGTTAGAAATCTAGGAGTAATCATGGACTCAGACCTGAACTTAAACAGCCACATCAAAGCAATAACATCATCAGCTTTTTACCATCTGAAAAACATTGCTAAGATCAGACGAATAGTGTCAAAACCAGACTTAGAGACACTTATCCATGCGTTTGTCTCCAGCAGGTTAGACTACTGTAACGGCTGCTCACTGGCCTTTCTAAACGAGCTGTTAGAGCTGCAGAACATCCAGAACGCTGCTGCTCGAGTCCTGACAAGAACCAGGAAATACGACCATATTAGTCCAGTGCTCCGGTCCCTGCACTGGCTTCCTGTCACTCAGAGAATAGAATTTAAAACAGCTCTGCTTGTGTACAAGTCTTTTCATGGTTTAGCACTAAAGTCCATCTCTGACATGTTAGAGCCGTATGAACCATCTCGGGCCCTGAGAACTTCAGGGAGGGGTCTCCTGGTGGTTCCAGAAACAATAATAAACACGGTGAAGCTGCGTTTCAGTTTCATGCAGCTAAAATCTGGAACAGTCTTCATGAGGATGTGAGACAGGCCTCAACTCTGACAATGTTCAAATCCAGGCTGAAAACAGCTCTTTTTACCCGAGCAGATGAAAACTGAAAGCATTTTATCTGCACTCTTGCCTTTTACTGTAATTGATAATTTTTTATGTTGATGTTTTAATGATTGATTTGATCTGTTTTCTTATTTTATGTAATTTTATGCAACTGTGAAAGCACTTCTCAATCATTATCTCACTCCATCACAGTGCGCAGGACACAAATAAAAAGTGTAACAGCGATGACAACTTGAACAGATCAAACCACACAAGCTTTTTTGATATACAGTACAAACTACAAATTGTTCTCTTATTTCAGAAAGTGGGCATTAACTCACATACACATCAATGTAAAGAGAAATAGCAAAAGTATAGTTACAGGAAGCTGATCTCTTTTCAGGTTTTTCACACATAGGCTTTTTGCCACACCAACAGAAAATTAAATGAAAGCTTTAATCCTTGACATGAAGTAGACTTTGCTTCCTTTTTCCTTTTTTTTTTGCTTTTTGAGATAAAAAGACAAAATAAGTTTGTAAACAGTCACAATGCCAGATTTGTTCGTAACACTGATTTAAACTAACTGTAGATATTTGTTTTGTTTGTAAAATGCTCTATGAGGTGTGAAATTTACAAATTCACCAAATAACCCAAACATACGGCCTCTGTAAAAGATCATGATCAAATAAAGTGATTATAAAAACAAATCAGACACAGAAGAAAAAAATTCCCGCCGTTTATACCCCATGTGACAAATAACCCCAAGTGTCCACGAACAATGTAAGCTAGCTAACACACGGCGTTAGCATGTTAGCTCTAAAATGGCTCAAATCAAAGCTAACGTCTCTGTCTATCAGATCAGTCTCTTTTGTTTATGGCACCAACAAAAGGAAAGACATAAAAATGTTGGGAAAAGATTAAAACAATAATGTGTCCTCTCCTCATCTCGTCTTCAGTCCAAACGAGAAAATGATTATTGGAAGAGAATAAGAATACCAATACATTTATTATATATCAGTAGCAGCATACAGCGCCCTCTAGTATGGCTAAAAAAATTACCCTGCGGGACAAAATAGCCCCGGTCTTCTCTGACACTGTTCATTATATATATTAATTATATTTATAAGTATATTTAAGTATATTTAAGTGCACATAAATGTGCTTTAACAAAGCAAAAATATGATGAACACAAAAGAAGAAGCTGAGTTCAGGGCCCTAAATCATGACTTGTTTTTTTGTAATTTGACTCAAACACAGGACGGATAATTTGGCTCTTAACGTGAGGTTTAGGCTTGAAAACTCCTAATTTGGCCTTTTCTGCACTGCTCATCTCTATGCTTTTAGTGAGTTTCAATGAGTTTCAATCTTGTTTAAGCGCCAAACGTAAAACTGGACTTGCTTCAATCACACACAACTAAACTTTCAGCTGACATTACAATTCTGCAATTTCAACACAACCTGATCTAAGTGCAGAGCCATTGGGATGGTGTCAAAGGCACTACGTTTACGTTTTGAATCATCCATTTTAAATCTGTGTTTTTAACCATTTACATAATCGAACCATGTTTCAGAAGCAGGACACTGAGGCCTGAATGTTGTCCATAGTATGCACAGCCTTATTCACTTCACTCTAGGTTATTGTAACACGCAGGTTGGTTCTTTTTCACAGATGAACTTTAGTGAGTAACCACTGTAAACATCTGCCCAGCATTTTCTCTCCAGGAGCCATTCTTCTTGAAGCAAAATGGACGCACAGTCTTCTCCTTCAAGGAATTGAGCATTAGCTGCTTTCCAGTCGTCTGGTTCTTTCCACCAAAATGTTAAACTGAATAAAATCAAAAGATTTATTTATTAAATTGTTTAGTTGTACATTTGAAAATTGAAAGATGAAGTTTGAAAAGACACAAGGGATTCAAATTAGCTGATTTGCTTTGTAAAATATGTTATTTCATGTCCCACCTTTGGTTCAGTGGAGAGCCGTCCATCCACTTCCACTGCCCTTCTGTCTCTCAGTCCAATCCAGAACTTACCTCCTAATGGCAGCTTACTGAGCACACATTTACAAAACCACAGGGACATATTTACATTAACCTCTCTCTTAACATGGATTAGGTCATTGGTCTATACCTGCTCCTCGAACTTCACCAGGTCTCCACTCAGGCTTTGAAACATGTCTCTGCTGTTTGTCCAGTTTAATCTAGCGTTATTTGATGAGAAATAAACTTAATGTCAACTGCACCACCCTACAAACCCTGTACCAGTTGTAATTTTTTTCTTTTTTTTAAATGAAACATTTATGGTATGGCTGCAATACATTGATTAACCTGTTACCTGCCATCTTCCCTGATCAGGGGGTTAGGGTTAGTGAACCCTGATCAGGATATAATTAGGGTTAAGAACAGAAAATGTAACGTAAGTTGTGTTTCACTCACACAGATCTCACACATATTTTTAGAAACTAGAAGGTCTTGGCTTTTAAATGAGGTATCACACAGGCATATAGACTGTAAGCTCTCCAGTCAAGACGCTTTGAGATTGGGATGTAAATAATTGTTAACCCTAACTCTAAGGTGACAGTTAAGTGGTTAAGACAAAGTCAGGAAACATGCTTAGTGTTAATTAAAGTCCATCAGGAAAGGTACACATCATATTGTAGGACCTAAGTAAAGGCATTTCTGCCAGGACCCCAAACCCCCGCAACCCCCCTTCCGCCAGCCCCCAGTGGCGCCACCAGGTCACCCCTGGCCAACTCCTGGCCACCCCATTGGCCACCCCACTGGCCAGTGTGAATTGTAGTACTGTAGTGTCATGTATGAATATTTTCAGCCCAAATTCACAGCCAGCCAGGCAAGCCGTGAATACAATTCTGAAATTAGGGCTGATAGTTTTGGTTTGCCACCCCAAGATTTTAAGTGGCCCCATCTGGCCACCCCTATGAACAATTTCTGGAGGCGCCACTGCCAACCCCGTGTCCCGTCCCGTTTTAGCAGCTAATTGTAGAAGAAACAAGGCGATGGGATCAAGGCACAAATGGGCAGGTGAAGCTGTTAATTCACTCTAAATAAATGAGAAAAAAAGGGTAGATTGATAGATGACAGGTGAGTTTGTATTATATTTATTAATTAATTTACTTTACAAATGGAGCACACACAAATACTCATCATTGGCCAAAAAACGTAATTGAAAAGCTATAACAACCTGCAAAAGTATACAAATATTAATATACAGGGTGGATTAATATATGAAGTAGCCTATGCAGTTTGCTGTTAATCAGTGTTTCTACAATACTTTTAGAGCAAGGAGCCTAACGCAAAGGATAGACGCGTTCCTCCCTCTTGTGAAAGCACTACGTTACTAAAAAAGGACAAGCTGCAGTGAAAAGCAGAAGGTAGGATGTCTAAAAAAAAAACAAAGATTGTGTTCTTTGGAGACCTGCTCTGTTTGGGTCTAAAACAACTACTTCAACAAATAAAAGACCAATACAAAAAAATAATATATTACAATCAATTATCATTAAAATGCTTCCTTTCAGTCCAACAGCTTCTCATATGAAATGACACTATACGTTCTGCAATCATTATCTCCAAAAACGTGGAAAAGACAAAGGTAAACAGAGAGAGTTCACTTATGTCTTTGCTATAAAACAATGATGGCTATAGTTACCTTGGAAAGTGAAGTAAAGTGATGCTTGATTATCCACACAACATTATAGCATAGCCTTTTCCTGCCTAAAGTGTTTTTTCACAAATACTCCGTTGTTCCTTTTTACACGATAGGTCATACCACCATTTCAAGTTTCCGATTAATGATCTTGGGCCCATTCTCGCACAGTCCTCTCCCTCAGGATCCTCCACTGTCCAGTTGTCCGGCTCCGTATATTCAGCCCAAAATGCTAAGCTAAAAAAAAAGCAGGTGAGCACTGTATATTAAAAGTCACACAGCAGCGTCGATCTAACAGCAGCCAACCTACAACCTCTGTCTAAAGTCTCACCTGGAATTTAGTGGAGATCCGTCAGTCCACACCCACTGCCCTTCAGCCTCAGAATCCGTCAGTCCAATCCAAAATTTATCTTCTTCATGTATCATCTCTTTTTGCAGTTTAGCGCCTAAAAATGTCTACAAAATAACATTACAATTTAAAGTATATACAGTGCTCTTCAGATGCACTGACAGCCCTGCATGATATGAGAAAAGAAAGATGTGGCCCTGACCTCCTGCTGTGCACTAGAAAAAGACATACCGCCTTTTTTAGATTATCTACAAAATTTGGCCCATGTGTCACTTTACAAACTTCATGAAACAATAAGTGATGAATAATCACTTTTCTGTTTCTAGCCATCCAGGTGTATTTCAGAGAAGAAGAAACACTCATCTTCCCTTCACGAGGACTATATATATATATATATATATATATATATATATATATATATATATATACATATATATAGGCATATTTTCATATACATTTATTATGGTGCCAAAACCTATGGTACACACACAGATTTGTAATATGCATTTACCCATCAAGTTATATTTACAAAAGTCTGAAATGCACTTTTAACCTCTTGACCCCCGCTTTAACCTAACACATTTTCTCCAGTTCAGCTTCATCAAAATCTAGAAGCTTCTTAAAAAAATATTCAAATTAGCTGCAAAAACGAGACAAACACGGATGAAAACGCAACTAAAAAGTCGACAAAAACAAAACAAAAAGTTTTAAAAATGTAAACCAAAGAGTTAAAACAAAAATGGCGACAAAAAATAAAAAAGCAACAAAAATGTGTTAAACACACAATCAAAAAGAGCCAAAAAATACGACAAAAAAGTTACAACAACGTGGCAACATCAGTTTTGTAGGTCTTAGCTTTCAAATTAAGGGTTACACTGACCTACAGGTTGTAAGCTCCAGTCAAGAAGCTTTTAGATTTGGGTAAAGCTCGGTTAAAGTGGGGGTTAAGAGGTTAATCTTGCTTCAACTCCATCTCCTTGACGACACTGTGCCCTGTATTTATCTGGTGCATACCTGCTCCTCTCTGCTCTCGATCTTCACCAGGTCTCCCTTGAGCCACTGGCACATCTTTCTGCTTTCCTTCCACGGCAATTTGGCCGAAAGTGGAGAGAAATAATAGCATTTTGTCCCATGGAGCTCCCAGTCCTCACCACATTGGGCCACGGTGTTTGGACAAGTTGGGACTGATACTGTAGGGCACACTGTTGTTCATAATGTTATTTTCAGACGTCACCAGAAGATAAAAAAAAAAAAAAAAACACTGGGTTACAAAACTATACTTTGTGTGCATTGTTTCTCAAAGTGTTTAACCGTTAAACGTTTTTACAAAGCAAAATCTGTAAATGACAACAGTTTTTTTGGATCAGGCCAGGCTTTTGTGCAAAGTGGATTTTTTTCTCTGTATTCCACGAGGCACATGACTTTTACTCTGTTACAACCAGCGCCAGCAAAAGAGCCGCTTTATGACATATTTTTTGCATTTTGTGACGGGGCGCCAGTAACTCCCTCGTCACTCAGACCCCGTGTGCCTTTTTTCTCTCCCATGGCCCGGGAGATCACGCACGCGGAGTGCGCTCACTCTTCCCCCTGATAGTACCTCAAGTATATGTACTTGAGTAAATGTAATTGAGTACTACCAGCCTCTGGTTACAACCAACCCCAGTCACCCCCTAACTGTGGGCAGACACGCACTGGAACAGAACTTTGCTGTAAACCCGTGTAATAAACAGATAAAAACTGAATAATGAATGAAAGAATAATGTGTAGAAAACGACAAGAGGAGGAATATGTGAAAACACTCAGTCACATATTGTTTTCACATAAGGCAAGAGTTAGGCCGCCCTGATATACCATTGGTGTTTAACATTTCTACATCAAATATTACCTGAGCCTGCTGAAGAACTGATAGTTTTAGTTTCTTCTTCCTTTGCGCCGGACTTCAGCGGACATGGCCGACTGACGCTGAGGACAATGAGGGCAGAGACCGAGGCCAAAAGCAGAACACTGAGCACCACCAGAGCCGCTCTCTCCACTGTGACCACTGACCTTCTCTGTGGAGCTTCGATCTCAAAATCTGCAGACGTTTTGAGGAATTGATGAAACAAATATAATGTCACATGGCATCAGTTTATGATCTAACTTATAATTGAGAGTGATCTAAATATGCGTATTATGTTAAAAGAATTCACCCACAGAAGAGTCGGGACTTTGACAAATGTCACCCATATTGTCTATAGCGAGGTGCAGTATGTTGGTAGAAACAAACTGAATAGGACAAACTCTAGCATCAAGGCAAGGCAAGGCAACTTTATTTATACCGCGCATTTCGTACACAAGGCAACTCAGGAACATTTAAGAGTTTCTTAAATGTTCTTAATAACTATGTAAAATAGCGTCTTACCTTTGTTTTGCTGTTTTGTAGCCGGGACATTTGCGTACACATCTTCTTCAGCCATTCTAGCCATCGTCTGGGTATAACTTCAGTCTTGTCAGTGTTTTATCTTTATCCTTTCGTGAGACCCGTTTTCACTTCCTCATTCAATGTGTGAACTTTAGAAGTGTTGTTTTCTATTCGCAGAACCAAAAATGTGTATTTGCCCTCCAGTCTTTACAGCTTGTCAAAAATAAATTATGCGTCAGTTTCTCAATCATTATCTCACTTCATCACAGTGCGCAGGACACAAATAAAAAGTGTAAAAGCAATGACAACTTGAACAGATCAAACCACACGAGCTTTTTTGATATACAGTATAAACTACTAATTGTTCTCTTATTTCAGAAAGTGGGCATTAACTCACATACACGTCAAAGTAAAGAGAAATAGCAAAAGTATAGTTACAGGAAGCTGATCTTGTTTCAGGTTATTCACACAAATGAAAGCTTTAACCCTTGACTTGAAGTAAACTTTGCTTCCTTTTTCCTTTTTTTTTTGCTTTTTGAGATAAAAAGAGAAAATGAGTTTGTAAACAGTCACAATGCCAGATGTGTTTATATTACACTGATTTAAACTAACTGTAGATTTTTGTTTTTTGTAAAATGCTCTATGAGGTGTAAAATTTACAAATTCACCAAATAACCCAAACATACGGCCTCTATAAAAGATAGTGATAAAATAAAGTGATTATAAAAACATATTAGACACAGAAGAAAAAGATTCCTGCCATTTATACCCCATGTGACAAATAACCCCTAGTGTCCACGAACGATGTAAGCTAGCTAACAAACGGCGTTAGCATGTTAGCTCTAAAATGGCTCAAATCAAAGCTAACGTCTCTGTCTATCAGATCAGTGTCTTTTGTTTATGGCACTAACAAAAGGAAAGCTGTCATTACAAAAACAACTAAGACATAAAAACTTTGGGAAAAGATAAAAAAATAAATGTGTCCTCTCCTCATCTCGTCTTCAGTCCAAATGAGAAAATGATTATTGGAAGAGAATAAGAATACCAATACATTTATTATATATCAGTAGCAGCATACAGCGCCCTCTAGCATGGCTACAAACAAAATTACCCTGCGTGACAAATAGCCCCGGGCTCCTCTCTGACACTGTTCTTTATGCAGGAAATATCATACCATGATTTATCAGGGTTTTGCCCATAACGCCCAATGTGAAATAATTCTTACATTAGTATATTTAAGTGCACATAGATGTGCTTTAACAAAGCAAAAATATGATGAAGACAAAAGAATCTGACTCAAACACAACACAAATCATTTGGGTCTTAGCCTGAGGTTTAGGCTTGAAAACTCCTAATTTGGCCTTTTCTGCATTGCTCATCTCTATGCTTTTAGTGAGTTTCAATGAGTTTCAATCTTGTTTTAGCGCCAAACGCAAAACTGGACTTGCTTCAATCACAAACAACTAAACTTTCAGCTGACATAAAAAATTGTGCAATTTCAACACAACCTGATCTAAGTGCAGAGCCATTGGGATGGTGTCAACGGCACTACGTTTACGTTTTGAATCATCCATTTTAAATCTGTGTTTTTAACCATTTACATAATGGAACCATGCAGCATAATTTAATGTTAAAAATTAAATTGTGTTCCTCAAGGATCAATTTTAGGGCCTCTTTTGTTTTAACTTGTTTATTTTAATTTAAATTTAGTGACTCTTAGGACTGTGTGAAATTGGCATAGAAGAGTGAATGGGCCGAGGTGTTTGTTACCTTTACGAAGGCGTCACGCTTACGCGCACAGAGAAGGTGCCGAGCAATAGCGTGCTATTATATACAGGTGCCACTTATATACATTTTGCAGGGGACCAATAAAAACTAAGGTGATACAATATGCACGAATGCAAAATAAGGCAATTTATTTTTAGGAAAAAAGGAAAGAAATTAGGCTTTAAAGTGCGAATATCACTAAACACAACCATCTTTTAAATGTTCCTTCGGTCAAAAGTAAGTGTTCTTTATTTTTATCCTTTCTCGTAATCAATGTTAACTTCCTCTGTTACTGGAAAGGGTGAATGTTGGGCGGGACTTTGCTGAATCAACATCTTTAATCGCCCGAATCAGCGTAACTTTATTAAATCACTTGAGGCAAAGCAAATCTATTTATAGGGCACAGTTGGTGAAAAGCGCAATTGAATGTGCCTTAAAAGGACAATGAACACACAATTGTTAAAATAAAACACCATTTTTCTAAAAGAACATTAACCCCCAGGAATAGGCCACCGTTTATTTATGCTGAGATATGTTCTTAGCTTAGACGAGTTGATGCGTAACCCATTCCATGAATATTAAATATGCCTGTATAATATTATGGGCGGCACGGTAGTACAGCGGTTAGCGCTCTCGCGTTGGGTTTGTTTCCCACCTGGACGGGGCCTTTCTGTGTGGAGTTTCCATGTTCTCCCCGTGTCTGCGTTGTTTTCTTCCGGGTACTCCGGTTTCCCCTACCACTAAAAACATGTACAATAGGCCATGATGAAAGAATGTGTTTGAGAGTGCACATGGAGGACGACGGATGGAAATTAGCCCAAGGCTACAATCCGGTGTGGTATGTTTACATGCATGAGATGTATGTATGTATGTTTATTAACATGCACATTCCCGACCAAATAAACCAATAAATAAATAATATTATAATAGTGATATCACTGATGATGATAACGAAAATGTAATAATAATAATAAGAGTAGTAATAATAACAATAATAATAACACATTCATTGTTTTGTATGATCATAATTCTCATGTTGACGTTTGCAATAGCGTAAATGTAAGCAACTCAGTACACTTGTCTACTTAAGGAATAGACTATTTATTCTGCTGCTAAATTCTTATTTTTTGTTGTGGATACAGTCCTCACGTATTACTGTGAAATGCAAATGTTTATTATGTGAAATATGGGGCAGGCGGTGGTAGTAGTGGTAGTGGTGCGGATGGTGGTGGTGGTTATAGTGGTGACGGCACTAATGGTACGAGTAGTAGTTTGTTTTGTTTTTGTTTACCCCCTCTTTCTTGTATTACAAGTATTTATTTCTTATTTATTTTAGTTCTATTTTCCTATGACATACCTCATGTGTGTTGTATTGTCTGTTCCCTTTGTAACTATGCACTTCTTGCTTATAAGCCTTTTGCTTCAGCCCACTCCTTTTGAGCATCTATGACTATTTAATGTGTATCTTGTAAATTAGGAAAATGTAAGCTGCTCAAATAAGCTAAACTTTACTAAACTGTCTGGTCATTGTGTGTACGCTCAGTCACGCAAACAGACCAAAGACGAGGTTAGCATTTAGCTTCTCTCAGCACATATTCCTATAGCTCCAAACTGGGGTGAAGTTAGAAGCTACCAAGCTCTTCCGCGTTGTCCTTGTTTAAATACAGTTACGTGAAAAGTTACACGATCCAAGTATAGTTACACAAACGTCTGCGCAGTAAAGTGTTATTACGCCTCACAATATAGTTCCCCTTTTTATCCGCTTAGAAAATCGACATGTCATCAACACGTCAAAGCTAAAATAAGAACATATCTCATTATGTAAAAACGGTGGCCTATTCCTTTAACTGAGCTAATTTTCTCTAGTTATTATCGAGGTATCCAGGCATTACCGAAATCTAAAAGCTTCATGAAAAAAGTGTCTAAACGGCGACAAAAAACGAACTAAAAAGACCCCAAAAAGTGATGAAAGAAGGGGCGACAACGCATTGAAAAACACAAGGAAAAGTCTTAGATCGTTTGTGTAGGTCTTAGCTTTCAGATGAGGCGTAGGCTGTAAGAAGCTTTTAGATTTGGGTAAAGCCAAAACTGGAGACAATGCACTCCATTAAAGTGGGGGTTAAGAGGTTAAAAACAATCCTTGAAACAAAGGTACGATCATTAATGTTGTTTAAAAGCTTTTTTTTTATGTTATTACGAGGGAGTTCATCAGGCGAGAATTTGCACCAATAGAAAACATGCTGAAGTATTATCCCGTAAATAAAACAGAAGTGATTAACAGAGAAAACTGTCTGAAACCCCCACATTCATTAAAGACGTGCCTGTAACAGATATTTAGTAAACGTCAACCCTTTAAAAGATGTATGCTACAAGTATAAACTGTCATTTACAAGTTGGTTCTTTTTCACAGGTGAACCGTTGTGGATAACTACAGGAAACATCAGTCCAGCTTCTGTCCTCTGAGAGTCCAGGCTGAAGCAGAATTATCACACAGTCTTCTCCTTCAGGGTTAATAACATCATAGTTATCTGGCTCCGTCATCCAAAATGTTAAACTAAACAGAAACAAAAATCAACATTTAGGATGACACATTCACTTCTTTACATTATGGAAATTTGACGGATAAAGTTGAAGCTGAAAGGAGATTATAGCGTTGGATTCAAACTGGATTCAAGAAGTTTCAAATCTGAATGTTCATGTCCCACCTCTGGTCCAGTGGAGAGCCGTCCGTCCACTTCCATTGACCCTCGATCTCAGAGTCTGTCAGTCCGATCCAGAACCGATCATCCTTTCTCAGATGATTGAACACAAATGTCTAAAACCACATGTGGAAAAGCTCAGATTAGTCTCTTTCACAACAGGTCTGTGGTCACTGGTCAGTACCTGCTCCTCTCTGCTCTCGATCTTCACCAGGTGTCCACTGAGGCTTCGACACATGTCTCTGCTCTCTGTCCAGTTTAATCCATTTGATGAGAAATAATAGCACTTTGTCCCATTGAGCTCCCAGCCTGCGTCACATTGAACCACACAAGGTGCTCTAAAAGAAAGACGACGTGTCAGTATAACAGAGGCTCATAAATGTTCCGTTTGCGAAAAGCAGTGATAAAACCTGTCTACACTGATATTAATGTAAATCAATAAGAAATAATGTTTTTAATTATTTATTTTTTACTTTGCAAATGAGCGGTTTATTGGCCAAACAGAGAAGAATTATAATAGGTTTATAATATTAACCCAAAGATTATTATTCTTGTTGCTGAGACAAATATCAAATGCAAATAATATAATTGTGTGTTATTTTACTTAATAAAGGTTCAGTTCACTAGTGAAGGGTAAGCAGGTGCTGGGCAGCTGGGAGAGGTTACACATCCTTTGACAGCTGCCCACTCAAACCTTGTTTCTTTTTAAATGCAACACAAAGCATAGGACTCAATACCAATATATCAATACATACTTTTCTTTCCTTTGTGCTGTGGGTGTGCCTGTATGTGCCCGGCGTACGTGCCTGCCTGTATGTATATGTGGGTGTGTGTGGTGTAGTTTAATGGTCTTGTCGTTGTTTCCGTTTGTGCGGTCGTCACAACTACATCATTGTAGCTATGCTTATGTATGTGTGCGTGTATATATGTGTATGTGTGTATATGGATGTATGTATGTTTATATACGTATGTAGGTAAGTGTATCTTATCTTTTTGTATTTTATTTATGTAGTTATTTTCTCTTCATGTGCTTGTACATGTATGTAGATATATATATATATATATATATATATATATATATATATATAAATATATATATATATATATATATATATATATATATAAATATATATATATATATGTGTATTTGTGTATGCATGTGGTGTGTGCATGTATATATGAATGTGTGTTTAGGTATGTATATATATATATGTTATTTTATATTTTTTTACGATTACCACGATTATAAAAGCACGCGGTAGGTTATCCATAAGAATTTCAGAAGCCACAGTTTACCGCGGAAATGTTTCACGCTGACGCACGAGCCGCTGCACAACAGCGCTTAAACTCGCCTGTAGTTGAGCAAGGCAGAAGGACGCTCTCCTCCAGTGTGGTATCCACCCAAAAACGACTGAAGTCAGCAGAGTGGGACCTCTTTAGGATCCAAAAGACCAAGGCGTTGTTGTTGTTGATGGACGTCCATTATGCAAACCCTGTGGTCAGAAAGTTGCAGCTAAAGGCGCTGATATCGGCTACGTCGAATATAAACAACATCTTGGAGATAATCCTTCGCTGTGAATGTCCAGGTCAAGGTAACGAACTGCATAATTCCCCAAAAAGTTGTCCAAATGTTCAGAAATATCCGCCACAACTGGCTCAGGATGTAAACAAAAGGATAGCGCGCTCCGCTCTGCTTCAGCGACGCGTAGCAGAAAGGAAAGTGAAACCGGCACATGTGATCAGCTGTTCAAAAGAGTCTCCGGAGTCATTTTGTAAACACGTTTCATTCTCTGTTCATCAAAACATCTGACAAATAATTAAACAGCAGCATAACTTTAAGAACAGGAAACCTAGGCTAGCTTGTGGCCTAATAATGTATAGTAAAAATAATTATGATAATTATGGTCATTATTGTTTTGTATTATTCAATGTAGGCCTATTTATTTTAATGCAAAACAATCTTTTAAGCATTTTTCAAGTATTAAAAAGTTTTTTAAAGACAAAAACTAAAAATATCAGTTCTTTCCTTTCATTCGGTCGATAATCGTGAATAATCGTAAAACCGCAATATTTTCTTTCCACAATAATCATGATTTAAAAATGTTTAATCGTGACACCCCTATCCGAAACAGATGCCCTAGCCACCTCAGCTCCTTTCGGCGTTAACTAATAACTGAATAAGGAATGAATGAATAATGTGTAGTGATTTAAAGAGAATTACAGGTTTTAACTACATAAAAAAAAAAATAAACACAGTAATATCAAGCAGAACTGCACTCTACATCCAACCGAACTGCAAATATTACCAGAGGAGGAATAAGGGAAAACACATATTGTTTTTAAGGTTGTTTATAATTAATTCACTGACAGTTCGCAGTAAAGGCAAGCGTTAGGTCGCCCTGATAGCATTTTTACATCAAATATTACCTGAGCCTGCTGAAGTACTGATAGTTTTATTTTCTTCCTTTGCACCGGACTTCAGCGGACATGGCCGACTGACGCTGAGGGCTCCAATGAGGGCAGAGACCGAGGCCAAAAGCAGAACACTGAGCACCACCAGAGCCGCTCTCTCCACTGTGACCCCTGACCTTCTCTGTGGAGCTTCGATCACAAAGCATCAATTATCTAACTTATAATTGAGCGCACCAATGAATTATTCAAACATCCGTTTGTTGGGACTTAGACAAATGTTATCCATGTTTTCAGTAGAAAGGTGCAGTATGTTGGTAGAAACAAATAGCGTCAGACTTTCTTAAATGTTCTTACTACTATGTAAAATACTGTCTTACCTTTGTTTTGCCGTGTTGTAGCCGGGACATTTGCGTACACATTATCTTCAGCCATTTTCGACATCTTTTCAGTATAACTTCAGTCTTTTCAGTGTTTTTTCTTTATACTTTTGAGAGATTAGTTTTCACTTCCATTTAATGTGTGAACCAATAAGAAGCAGTATTCTTTAATAATGTGACATTGCAATAGTATTTTCAGTTGCATTCAGGGGTAAAATGTTGATCTTGCCTGCAGTTTTCACAGCAATAAATTACGCTTCAGTTTCTCAATCATTATCTCACTCCACCACAGTTCGCAGAACACACAGGAAAACACGTGGCAATAGCGATGAGAACTTGTACAGATAAAACCACAAGGGAAAGCTTATTTGACAAATATAACACTAGTTGCCAGTAGGCATTAACTCACCAGCACATGCGTGTCAATGTTAAGAGAAATGGAAAAGGTATAGACACAGGAAGTTGATGGTTTCAGGTTTCTCATACGAGTTTACTGCTCGCCAACATAAAATCCCACAAGAGTCAGACCTGCTTTAAATGAAAGCTTTAACCCTTTACTTGAAGGAGACTTTGCTGCTTTTTTTTCTATCATATTGAGATCCATCAAACACAACAAAATCAACTGTGACAATGTGCAATCACTATGGTTTTATTGCCGTTTTTGGTGTTAACTTTAAATTGTATAAACCTTTGTTACTTGTTGTTCTTTTTGAGCTTTTTTGTGTTTGTTTTTTTTGGGATTTGACTCAAACACAGGACGGATAATGTGGGACTCGACTTGAGGTTTAGGTTTGAAAACTCCTAATTTGGCCTTTTCTGCACTGCTCATCTCTATGCTTTTAGTGAGTTTCAATGAGTTTCAATCTTGTTTTAGCGCCAAACACAACACTGGACTTGCTTCATTCACAAACAACTTAACTCTCAGCTGACATTAAAATTCTGCAATTTCAACACAAATTGGTATAAGTGCGGCTCGGTAGCACAGTGGTTAGAGCTCGTGCTTCACAGCAAGAAGGTTTATTTACATGCATGAGACCCATGTATGTTCATTAACATGCACTGTCACGACCAAATAAATAAATAAAGTGCAGTGCGATTGGGATTGGGATTATGTTAAAGGCACTATTACTTTTTGAATCATCCATTTTAAATCTGTCTTTTTAAGCGTTCACATAATGGAACCATTTAGCATCATCTAATGTTAAAAAATTAGATTTTTTCTCCTCAGGGATCAATTTTAGGCCCTCTTTTGTTTTTTATTGTTTATTTTAATTTACATTCTGAAGCAATCTCTTACTTTTTACCCAGGGGATAGCCACCTGTCCACAGCCATTGACCCTCTGTGTGTTGACAGTTTTATATTTAAGCTTTATTGAAAGGGAAGAAGTCCGAGTAGAGACATTCAGCAAACCTTCAGAAGCAGGACACTGAGGCCTGAATGTTGTCTCTAGTATGCACAGCCTTATTCACGTCACTCTAGGTTATTGTAACACGCTGGTTGGTTCTTTTTAACATAAAACTCAACACAAAACACAAGAGAATGGGGGAAAGCGAAGGAAACATAAATCTTTGTTTGGTGGCAGTATTACTATTATAACTTTCTTCCATTGAGCGCCCAGCCTGCATCGCATTGGACCACACAAGGTGGCACTGTGGGACTTTTATAGTATGGTAACAATATTGATCAAGACAATGTCAGGAAACATGTTTTTATTTTTACTTAACTAAATCAATAATAGAAGTTGAATATGGATAAATACACCAAGTAATCAGATCATAGCCTGTACAATATTGCAGCTGTGAACAGACGAGGAGGGACACAACATATTTAGGAAGGACAACATTTGTATGTATGTTGAACGTTTATCATTTAACGATAAGAGTTCATCATACATACGTCGTGGGGGCAGCCATTGAAGCTGCCCAAATCACATTGCACCAGCACCTATGGCTCCTCCTGCAGGTGGTGGGTCCACAGAAGGACGGCCTCATGGTTTTTGAGGAATTGATCAAACAAATATTATGTCACATAGCATCAATTTATTCGAGTTATCTAAACGTGCGTATTATATCAACAGAATTCATCCACTGAAGAGACGGGGCTTTGACAAATGCTAGCCATATTTTCTAAAGAAAGGTGCAGTATGTTGGTATGTACTATGTAAAATACTTGCCGTGTTGTAGCCGGGACATTTGCGTACACATCAACTTCACCCATTCTAGCCATCGTCCCGGTGTAACTTCTGTCTTCTCAGTGGTTTTTCTTTATCCTGTCAGGATCAGTTTTCACTTCCTCATTTAATGTGTGAGCTTAAATTGCAGAGGGGTGGTTTTCGAATTTGTTTTGTTTCATAAATTCTGAACCAATAAGAAGCAGTATTCTTTAATGTGATGTTGTAATAGTCTTTCCAGTTGCATTCAGGGGTAAAATGTTTATCTGCCCTTCAGTCTTCACAGCTTGTCACAAATAAATTATGCTTCAGTTTCTCAATCACACAGGACACAAAGAAAAACAAGTGGTAATGGCAATGAGAACTTGGGGGAACTGCTGCTCATCTGTTGGATCAAACCACATGGGAGAGCTTTTTTGAAGTTCTCTTATTTTAGAAAGTAGGCATTAACTCACAAGCACGTGCACGTCAATGTAGAGAAAAACAGCAGAAGTTTAGCATGCATTTATATTTACAGGAAGCTGATCAGACTATGATCGCTTTCAGACCATGACTTTGGAGATTTGAATGTCTTCTTCCCATTTGTATGTAGTCTAGTTTTTAGTTGACAAAAAAACCTGGAAAGTTTAGTCATTGTTTTAAACATCATTAACTACTTTTCTCTTCCTTTTAAGTCTAATTTCAGCCATGACGGGAATATTACTCTGACTAAAACTCCGATGAAATAATTTAGTTGATGAAATTAACCCTGCAAAAACAATGACAAAATATTTTTAATTCCCATGCAGTCTTGTTAGAAAATGTAAAAGCTGCACAATTTTGCCACATATTTAACTCACAGGAAGCTGGTGTTTCTCACAAACACTCTGCTCTCATCTTTATTCAATAAGCTTCAGAGTCCTAAAGAGGTGATACTAAAGACAAAACCAGTCATAGGAATATTGGTGTTGACAGTTTTTTATTAAAGCTTTATTGGGCGTATGAAAGGAGGGAAGTGCGAGGAGGGACATTCAGCAAACCTTCCATAGCGGGACACTGAGGCCTGAAGGTTGACTAACACACATGCACAGCCTTATTCTCTGAGGTTATTGTTACACACAGGTTGGTTCTTTTTCACAGATGAACTGTTGTGAGTCCCCACAGTAAACATCTGCCCAACGTTTGTCCTGCAAGAGCCAGCCTTCAAGTATAATGACCGCACAGTCTTCTCCTTCAAGGAATTCAGCATTAGCCCCTTTCCAGTCGTCTGGTTCTTTCCACCAAAATGTAAAACTAAACATGACCAAAAATATAGATTTCATTATTAAATTGTTAAGTTGTACATTTGAAATTTGAAAGATGAAATTTGAAAAGAAGAGACACAAGAGACTTCAAAGTAAATGAGTTGCTTCATTTCATGTCCCACCTCTGGTCCAGTGGAGAGCCGTCCGTCCACTTCCACTGACCCTCTGTCTCTGAGTCTGCCAGTCCGATCCAGAACCAAGCTCCTAATGCCGGTTTACTGAGCAGAAATGTCTAAAACCACAGGGATATATTTACATTAGCCTCTCTCTTGACATGTCTGAGGCGGCACGGTAGCACAGCGGTTAGCGCTCGTGCTTCACAGCTAGAAGGTCCGGGTTCGATTCCCACCTGGATGGGGCCTTTCTGTGTGGAGTTTGCATGCTCTCCCCATGTCTGCGTAGGTTTCCCCTACCACTAAAAACATGTACAATAGGCCCAGGGACTGCAGGTGGAAATTAGCACAAGTGCTATAACCTGGTACAATACATCTCTCCTTTCTGAGGCTAATGTACACTGTCCCTGTTCAAATAAATAAATTGGTAAATACCTGCTCCTCTCTGCTCTCGATCTTCACCAGGTCTCCACTCAGGCTTCGACACATGTCTCTGCTGTTTGTCCAGTTTAATGTATTTGATGAGAAATTATAGCACTTTGTTCCACTGAGCTCCCAGCCTGTGTCACATCGGACCACACAAGGTGAGACTGTGAAAGAAACTTAATGTCAGTTTTGCAGAAAACAGTGGAGCTCAATGGCGCCACCTCACGAACCCTGGACCAGTTGTGAAAAATATGTTTAAAACGTGAAACTTTAATGGTATGGTAACAATACATTGATCAAGACAAAGTCAGGAAACATGCTTGTTGCTACCTGTTTCTGTGAATGTTGATTTTTTCAAATATAAAAAAATATATTAGCAGTTGAATATGGACAAATAGTATTGTAATCAGATCATAGCCTGTACAATAATACAGCCATGTAAAGACCAGGAGGGAAAAAACATACAGTATTTAGGAAGGACAAATTATATGATGAGTTAAATGTATTCAAAGTTACTTCTTTTTGTTCTTCTCTCTCACAACCCCCTGCCCAAAAAGCTGCAGCAGACCAACCCTGAACAGGGCGGTAGAAGCCGCTGCTGACGCCAAACTGAGAAAAAAGTCAAAAATATTCTAAACCGAATCAAAATAAAAGCAAAAACAGGACAGCCGGTCCCATCAGCACAAAACGGAACAAAAAGAGCTCAGGTCTGTTTAAAATAGATATTGAGAATTGTGATGGATACTGATTAAACTCTTATCTTTGCTTTGTTTAATTTCCTCTTTCATACGTTAGAATTTTTGTAGTCTCCGGCTTGTTAGATAATGTTTACGTCAAACCCAAGACTTGTGAAAAATGGGGTTGAGTAAAAATGGCAGATAAAGGAATGGCATTAGGAGCAAGCAGAAAATACATCTGAAGCACTGACAAAGAATTTAAATCTTTCTCCTACCTGTGGTCATCTCTTTTGGGGTTGTTTTGATTCCAGTGCTATAATCGACTGACAATGATCAAAAACAGAAATATATGTAACAGTTCAATTTCAATTTATGTAATTACTTGATCATAAATGGATCTCACCTGAGAGAGTTGTAGTTTCTGCCATTGTGTTTATTTTGGATGCCCTGTTATAATGCACTGAGTAAACAGACATATGTGTTAACAGCACAACAGCAGCAGCAGTAAAGTGTAACTCACCGATGACTCCAACACAAGTGGCAACAGCAGGCACAAGTAGCACAATGACCACCGCCAGAGCCACTTTCTTTACTGTCACCCTTGGTCTCCTCTGAGGAGCTTCAACTTCAAACTCTGAAGAAAACGACCAAGTTTTAACAATTAATGAAACAATGAGACCAACGTCTTTATCCAACCCTAGACCTTAAGCGCTGAAATGATCAAAACAAGTCACGGAAACCACTTTTTAGTTGTAGAGCTGCTGAGGCAGGAGGAGAGAATGTTCATATCGTTTTTAGTCATTCAAGTTTAAAAATACAAACCTTAAATATGGATATGGCTTCATCGTAAAATAAAAAATTCTAGTACATGTGTTGTAAATTCCAGTCTCACCGTTTAGTCGTCTTGTTTTTCTGGGGACGTTGGCGTAGATATTTTTCTTCTGCCATTACAACTGTAGTGGCTTTTTGTCCTTAACAAACTTAAACAAAACCACAATCTAAACTTTTCAAATGGCACTGAGGCTTCGTTCGCAGTTCAGACAGATGAAAATGAACCAATGTCCAGACCAATAAAATGTGTTTGAGGTGGCTTACTCGCACCAGGAAGCGAGCATAAATACAGACCACACAAAACCCTAAATGTCCCTTTTGCTTTCCGTCACTCCCACCTTGACTTTTGCAAGAGACCAATAAAGACTAAGGTAATACAATATGCATGAATGCCAAAAAAAAGATAATCAACTTTAGGAAAAAATTAAATAAATTCGATTATAACTACAGTAGCTCTAAACTAAACATAAAGCACAAATAGGACCAAACACAACCATCTTCTCAGTGTGTCTTCTGTCAAAAGTAAGTGATCAATTTGAACTTCCTCTTTCACTGTAATGCGTGAATGTTCAAAGTAGGAACTTTGCTGAATCAACATCTTTAATCACCAGAAGGAGACAGTATTAGTGAAAAGTGCAATTCAATTTTTCCTAAAAGAACATCACCCCCATCTTAACCAATCACATTTTCTCCAGTTATTATCGAGGTATCCAGGCATTAAAAAATTCAAAAGTTATAAAAAAGCAACAAAAACGGAACTAAAAAGAGCTCAAAAAGTGATGAAAGAAGTGACGACAACAACGCATGGAAACACAAGGAAGAGTCTTAGATCGTTTGTGTAGGTCTTGGCTTTCAGATGAAGCTTTAAGATTTGGGTAATGCCAAACAGGAGACAATGCGCTCCATTAAAGTGGGGGTTAAGAGGTTAAAAACAATCCTTGAAACAAAGACATACAATCAGTAATGATTTTTAAAAGCTTTTTTTTTTTTATGTGAAGTTCATCAGACGAGAATTTGCACCAATAGAAAACATGCTGATAAATTTGTAGCATTGGTCACAGACAGAGATTAACAGAGAAAACTGTCTGAGACCAGGGGCGACAGTGGAGCAGATGGTAGAGCGGGTTGTCTCATGATCGGAAGGTCGGGGGTTTAAATCCTGCCTCCTGAAGGTGCACATTGTCGTTGTGTCCTTGGGCAAGACACACTGGTGTATGAATGAGTGAATGGGTGAAGCCCCTATGAGAGACCAACATGCCCGTTTGGAACCATGAGGCTGTCCTTCTGTGCACCCACCACCTGTAGGGGGAGCCATAGGGGCTGATTCTGATTCTGATTCATAGGGGCTGGTGTAATGTGATTTGGGCAGCTCCAACAGTTGCCCCCACGACCCGGCAAAGGACAAATGGAAGAAGATGGATGGATGGACTGTCTGAAACCACTACATTCAATGACGTGCAGTAGTCTGTAACAGATATTTAGTAAACGCCGAACCTTTGAAAATGCTGTAAATATAAAATTGTCATTTACAAGTTGGTTCTTTTTCACAGATGAACCGTTGTGGATAACTACAAAAAGAAAGCGCGTCTCCAGTCGGCGGTAAATGACCAAAAAACACATCGACAGTAGGAGAGTTTCGTTATTCATAATCCTGCGCAAATATTAACGCAAAACCGCTAATAACACCACATCAACAGCAGACACCCGCCCTTCGCTGATTGGTTTACTCCGCTTCCTGTTTGCTTGCGTTTCTACCGCTGTGGGAAATGGATTCGACGCAGCGGTGAGTCTGGATTTTTCCAGGCTAGCCGACTGACGCTGAGGACTCCAATGAGGGCAGAGACCGAGGCCAAAAGCAGAACACTGAGCACCACCAGAGCCGCTCTCTCCACTGTGACCCCTGACCTTCTCTGTGGAGCTTCGATCACAAAGCATCAATTATCTAACTTATAATTGAGCGCATCGATGAATTATTCAAACATGCGTTTGTTGGGACAAATGTTATCCATGTTTTCAGTAGAAAGGTGCAGTATGTTGGTAGAAACAAATTGAAAAAGATGAACTCTAGCGTCAGACTTTCCTAAATGTTCATACTACTTTGTAAAATACTGTCACACCTTTGTTTTGCCGTGTTGTAGCCGGGACATTTGCGTACACATTATCTTCAGCCATTTTCGCCATCTTTTCAGTATAACTTCAGTCTTTTCAGTGTTTTTTCTTTATACTTTTGAGATATTAGTTTTCACTTCCATTTAATGTGTGAACTTCATGGCAAAGGGGTAGATTTCAGTTCATATTTGCTGAACCAATAAGAAGCAGTATTCCTTAATAATGTGACATTGCAATAGTATTTTCAGTTGCATTCAGGGGTAAAATGTTGATCTTGCCTGCAGTTTTCACAGCAATAAATTACGCTTCAGTTTCTCAATCATTATCTCACTCCACCACAGTTCGCAGAACACACAGGAAAACACGTGGCAATAGCGATGAGAACTTGTACAGATAAAACCACAAGGGAAAGCTTATTTGACAAATATAACACTAGTTGCCAGTAGGCATTAACTCACCAGCACATGCGTGTCAATGTTAAGAGAAATGGCAAAGGTATAGACACAGGAAGTTGATCTGGTTTCAGGTTTCTCATACGAGTTTACTGCTCGCCAACATAAAATCCCACAAGAGTCAGACCTGCTTTAAATGAAAGCTTTAACCCTTTACTTGAAGGAGACTTTGCTGCTTTTTTTTCTATCATATCGAGATCCATCAAACACAACAAAATCAACTGTGACAATGTGCAATCACTATGGTTTTATTGCCGTTTTTGGTGTTAACTTTAAATTGTATAAAACCTTTGTTACTTGTTGTGCTTTTTGAGCTTTTTTGTGTTTGTTTTTTTTGGGATTTGACTCAAACACAGGACGGATAATGTGGGACTCGACTTGAGGTTTAGGTTTGAAAACTCCTAATTTGGCCTTTTCTGCACTGCTCATCTCTATGCTTTTAGTGAGTTTCAATGAGTTTCAATCTTGTTTTAGCGCCAAACACAACACTGGACTTGCTTCATTCACAAACAACTTAACTCTCAGCTGACATTAAAATTCTGCAATTTCAACACAAATTGGTATAAGTGCGGCTCGGTAGCACAGTGGTTAGAGCTCGTGCTTCACAGCAAGAAGGTTTATTTACATGCATGAGACCCATGTATGTTCATTAACATGCACTGTCACGACCAAATAAATAAATAAAGTGCAGTGCAATTGGGATTGGGATTATGTTAAAGGCACCATTACTTTTTGAATCATCCATTTTAAATCTGTCTTTTTAAGCGTTCACATAATGGAACCATTTAGCATCATCTAATGTTAAAAAATTAGATTTTTTTCTCCTCAGGGATCAATTTTAGGCCCTCTTTTGTTTTTTATTGTTTATTTTAATTTACATTCTGAAGCAATCTCTTACTTTTTACCCAGGGGATAGCCACCTGTCCACAGCCATTGACCCTCTGTGTGTTGACAGTTTTATATTTAAGCTTTATTGAAAGGGAAGAAGTCCGAGTAGAGACATTCAGCAAACCTTCAGAAGCAGGACACTGAGGCCTGAATGTTGTCTCTAGTATGCACAGCCTTATTCACGTCACTCTAGGTTATTGTAACACGCTGGTTGGTTCTTTTTAACATAAAACTCAACACAAAACACAAGAGAATGGGGGAAAGCGACGGAAACATAAATCTTTGTTTGGTGGCAGTATTACTATTATAACTTTCTTCCATTGAGCACCCAGCCTGCATCGCATTGGACCACACAAGGTGGCACTGTGGGACTTTTATAGTATGGTAACAATATTGATCAAGACAATGTCAGGAAACATGTTTTTATTTTTACTTAACTAAATCAATAATAGAAGTTGAATATGGATAAATACACCAAGTAATCAGATCATAGCCTGTACAATATTGCAGCTGTGAACAGACGAGGAGGGACACAACATATTTAGGAAGGACAACATTTGTATGTATGTTGAACGTTTATCATTTAACAATAAGAGTTCATCATACATACGTCGTGGGGGCAGCCATTGAAGCTGCCCAAATCACATTGCACCAGCACCTATGGCTCCTCCTGCAGGTGGTGGGTCCACAGAAGGACGGCCTCATGGTTTTTGAGGAATTGATCAGACAAATATTATGTCACATAGCATCAATTTATTCGAGTTATCTAAACGTGCGTATTATATCAACATAATTCATCCACTGAAGAGACGGGGCTTTGACAAATGCTAGCCATATTTTCTAAAGAAAGGTGCAGTATGTTGGTATGTACTATGTAAAATACTTGCCGTGTTGTAGCCGGGACATTTGCGTACACATCAACTTCACCCATTCTAGCCATCGTCCCGGTGTAACTTCTGTCTTCTCAGTGGTTTTTCTTTATCCTGTCAGGATCAGTTTTCACTTCCTCATTTAATGTGTGAGCTTAAATTGCAGAGGGGTGGTTTTCGAATTTGTTTTGTTTCATAAATTCTGAACCAATAAGAAGCAGTATTCTTTAATAATGTGATGTTGTAATAGTCTTTCCAGTTGCATTCAGGGGTAAAATGTTCATCTGCCCTTCAGTCTTCACAGCTTGTCACAAATAAATTATGCTTCAGTTTCTCAATCACACAGGACACAAAGAAAAACAAGTGGTAATGGCAATGAGAAATTGAGGGAACTGCTGCTCATCTGTTGGATCAAACCACATGGGAGAGCTTTTTTGAAGTTCTCTTATTTTAGAAAGTAGGCATTAACTCACAAGCACGTGCACGTCAATGTGGAGAAAAACAGCAGAAGTTTAGCATGCATTTATATTTACAGGAAGCTGATCAGACTATGATCGCTTTCAGACCATGACTTTGGAGATTTGAATGTCTTCTTCCCATTTGTATGTAGTCTAGTTTTTAGTTGACAAAAAAACCTGGAAAGTTTAGTCATTGTTTTAAACATCATTAACTACTTTTCTCTTCCTTTTAAGTCTAATTTCAGCCATGACGGGAATATTACTCTGACTAAAACTCCGATGAAATAATTTAGTTGATGAAATTAACCCTGCAAAAACAATGACAAAAGATTTTTAATTCCCATGCAGTCTTGTTAGAAAATGTAAAAGCTGCACAATTTTGCCACATATTTAACTCACAGGAAGCTGGTGTTTCTCACAAACACTCTGCTCTCATCTTTATTCAATAAACTTCAGAGTCCTAAAGAGGTGATACTAAAGACAAAACCAGTCATAGGAATATTGGTGTTGACAGTTTTTTATAAAAGCTTTATTGGGCGTATGAAAGGAGGGAAGTGCGAGGAGGGACATTCAGCAAACCTTCCATAGCGGGACACTGAGGCCTGAAGGTTGACTAACACACATGCACAGCCTTATTCTCTGAGGTTATTGTTACACACAGGTTGGTTCTTTTTCACATATGAACTTCAGTGAGAAACCACAATAAACATCTGCCCAACGTTTTTCCTCCAGGCGGTCTATTGGCAAAATGATCGCACAGTCTTCTCCTTCAAGGAATTCAGCATCAGCCCCTTTCCAGTCGTCTGGTTCGCGCCTCCAAAATGTTAAACTAAACATGACCAAAAATAAAGATTACATTATTAAATTGTTAAGTTGTATATTTGAAAATTGAAAGATGAAATTTGAAAAGAAGAGACACAAGAGACTTTAAAGAAAATTAGTCGCTTTATTTCATGTCCCACCTTTGGTTCAGTGGAGAGCCGTCCGTCCACTTCCACTGACCCTCTGTCTCTGAGTCTGCCAGTCCGATCCAGAACCAAGCTCCTAATGCCGGTTTACTGAGCAGAAATGTCTAAAACCACAGGGATATATTTACATTAGCCTCTCTCTTGACATGTCTGAGGCGGCACGGTAGCACAGCGGTTAGCGCTCGTGCTTCACAGCTAGAAGGTCCGGGTTCGATTCCCACCTGGACGGGGCCTTTCTGTGTGGAGTTTGCATGTTCTCCCCGTGTCTGCGTAGGTTTCCTCCGGGTACTCCGGTTTCCCCTACCACTAATAACATGTACAATAGGCCCAGGGACTGCAGGTGGAAATTAGCACAAGTGCTATAACCTGGTACAATACATCTCTCCTTTCTGAGGCTAATGTATATTGTACACTGTCCCTGTTCAAATAAATAAATTGGTAAATACCTGCTTCTCTCTGCTCTCGATCTTCACCAGGTCTCCACTCAGGCTTCGACACATGTCTCTGCTGTTTGTCCAGTTTAATGTATTTGATGAGAAATAATAGCACTTTGTCCCACTGAGCTCCCAGCCTGTGTCACATCGGACCACACAAGGTGAGACTGTGAAAGAAACTTAATGTCAGTTTTGCAAAAAACTGTGGAGCTCAACGGCGCCACCTCACGAACCCTGGACCAGTTGTGAAAAATATGTTTAAAACGTGAAACTTTAATGGTATGGTAACAATACATTGATCAAGACAAAGTCAGGAAACATGCTTGTTGCTACCTGTTTCTGTCAATGTTGATTTTTTCAAATCTAAAAAAATATAAAAATATATTAGCAGTTGAATATGGACAAATAGTATTGTAATCAGATCATAGCCTGTACAATATTACAGCCATGTAAAGACCAGGAGGGAAAAAACATACAGTATTTAGGAAGGACAAATGATATGAGTTAAATGTATTCAAAGTTACTTCTTTTTGTTCTTCTCTCTCACAACCCCCTGCCCAAAAAGCACCAAAAGCTGCTGCAGACCAACCCTGAACAGGGCGGTAGAAGCCGCTGCTGGCGCCAAACTGAGAAAAAAGTCAAAAATATTCTAAACCGAATCAAAATAAAAGCAAAAACAGGACAGCCGGTCCCATCAGCACAAAACGGAACAAAAAGAGCTCAGGTCTGTTTAAAATAGATATTGAGAATTGTGATGGATGCTGATTAAACTCTTATCTTTGCTTTGTTTAATTTCCTCTTTTGTACGTTACAATTTTTGTAGTCTCTGGCTCGTTAGATAATGTTTACGTCAAACCCAAGACTTGTGAAAAATGGGGTTGAGTAAAAATGGCAGATAAAGGAATGGCATTAGGAGCAAGCAGAAAATACATCTGAAGCACTGACAAAGAATTTAAATCTTTCTCCTACCTGTGGTCATCTCTTTTGGGGTTGTTTTGATTCCAGTGCTATAATCGACTGACAATGATCAAAAACAGAAATATATGTAACAGTTCAATTTCAATTTATGTAATTACTTGATCATAAATGGATCTCACCTGAGAGAGTTGTAGTTTCTGCCATTGTCTCTGTGTTTATTTTGGATGCCCTGTTATAATGCACTGAGTAAACAGACATATGTGTTAACAGCACAACAGCAGCAGCAGTAAAGTGTAACTCACCGATGACTCCAACACAAGTGGCAACAGCAGTCACAAGTAGCACAATGACCACCGCCGGAGCCACTTTCTTTACTGTCACCCTTGGTCTCCTCTGAGGAGCTTCAACTTCAAAGTCTGAAGAAAACGACCAAGTTTTAACAATTAATGAAACAATGAGACCAACGTCTTTATCCAACCCTAGACCTTAAGCGCTGAAATGATCAAAACAAGTCACGGAAACCACTTTTTAGTTGTAGAGCTGCTGAGGCAGGAGGAGAGAATGTTCATATCGTTTTTAGTCATTCAAGTTTAAAAATACAAACCTTAAATATGGATATGGCTTCATCGTAAAATAAAAACTCGAAGTACATGTGTTGTAAATTCCAGTCTCACCGTTTAGTCGTCTAGGGACGTTGGCGTAGATATTTTCTTCTGCCATTACAACTGTAGTGGCTTTTTGTCCTTAACAAACTTAAACAAAACCACAATCTAAACTTTTCAAATGGCCACGGAGTCTTCGTTCGCAGTTCAGACAGATCAAAATGAACCAATGTCCAGACCAATAAAATGTGTTTAGGTGGCTTACTCGCACCAGGAAGCGAGCATAAATACAGAACACACAGAACAACAACTAAATGTTCCTTTTGCTTGCCGTTCCTCCCACCTTGACGTTTGCAAGAGACCAATAAGGACTAAGGTGCAATATGCATGAATGCCAAAATAAAGCTAATCAACTTTAGGAAAAAAGAAAATAAATTAGATTATAACTACAGTAGCTCTAAACTAAACATAAAGCACAAATAGGACCAAACACAACCATCTTCTCAGTGTGTCTTCTGCCAAAAGTAAGTGATCTTATCAGTGAGCCTTATTTATGCTTTCTCAAGGTCAATTTTAACTTCCTCTTTCACTGTAATGTGTGAATGTTCAAAGTAGGAACTTTGCTGAATCAACATCTCTAATCACCAGAAGGAGACAGTATTAGTGAAAAGTGCAGTTCAATTTTTCTAAAAGAACATCACCCCCCATCTTAGTTTAGTTTAGTTTAGTTTATTTGTTTATTTGAGCAGTACACATAGTGCTCAAAAGGAGTGGGCTGAAGCAAAAGCTTATGAGTGCCCACCCCCAAGTGCAATAAAAAAAATAAAAAAAATAACATTTAAAACATTTCAAGCAACAATTAATTGAAGCAACGCACAGCTACAACAACTATGGAGGATTGAAAGTGCCACAATTAAATAAATAAATACACCATTAAATAATTAAATAAATGTGTCATTAATTAATTAAATGTGTCATTAATTAATTAAATGTGTCATTAATTAATTAAATTACCAATGATTCTGTGTAAAAAAATATATATAATTATTTATCTATTTAATTAATTATTTCATGGTCCTGTGTTGCAGTGTTTCATGAATTAATTTTATCTGTCAAACTCGCCCATCAAAGTTTGAGGGGTGGGTCCTAACACCTGATTGGTCATCCTGCTCATCGAGTCAAGGCAAATCAACTCCAGAATAATGGATTGATGCAGACTAGTGAACATACTCCGATACGCTGGGTGGCGCTATTCTCCCTTACATAGGTTTGAATACTCAAGCAAAAACAACTAAACACAAGCCTCGATCACTCCATCAAGGGATGTCAAGAAATAACTTTTTTAAAATTAATATCTGCTGTTTCTCAATAATCGTGAAGAGCACTCATCCGCCCGGTAGGTGGCGGTAAATGCGCCTAGATTGGTAGCTATCCGCCATTTGAATTAGAATGTACCGTTGCCTCAATGCCCTGCAATGCCCCCACTGCGCCAATGCTCCACCCCTAGTCTCAATGTACCACTTCCTAGTCTCAATGTACCACTTCCTAGTCTCAATGTCCCGCACCCAAACAGCTGTTTTCTTAGAATTGTTCAGTGTATTAAGAATTTCCCTCCTAGTCTAAAGAAGGTAAAGACATGGCATGTCATGACTGTATTTTTTAAGGGTAAAAAGCAGTTTCACTGAATCACATCATGTCCATCACATTTGATTTTGAACATGTTTACTTCAAATCTGGTGACATGACTGGTTATTTTATGACACAAACCAATCACATTTCTACCTAAAGAAAAACAAAGTCAATAAAATGTCATTCTGCTCTCATCTGTATTTGGTTAAATCAGTGCATCCTGAAGTCATCTCTGATGGCACATTAGACGAACGTGTAATGTGGATTTAATGTTTTTCATTCAACAGTTTTCAATATGTACATTTGCTAGCTGGGTAACATAGCCAACTGGTTATCTAGCTTTAAATTATAAATTAAATAATGTACATATATGGCAAAACACAACGGTAGCTCAAAAACATGTTCACTTATACACTAATGTCTTTAGTGTAACTAGGCAACCACACTTACGTGGTTCTTCACGCTGGCGGATCATGTTATACAGACAAACTCTCTTGTCGTTGTACACTTATTTTGCACTTTTTACGTTTATCTCAAAATGTTGATAAACCACATAAATGTGACGCATTAAAACGCGTACATGTCATTAATATGTGAAGCCCTATCTTACGGTATCTTTTAACGTAAAAGTCTCCGATAAAACAGCTGTTTAATTGCGGGGCATTAAGACCATTCGGCCGGGACATTGAGACCACTCACTTGGGACATTGAGACCACTCGAGCGGTACATTCAGACCAATGGATGCGGTACATTGCGACCGGGGCATTGAGGCAACGGCACATTCCGACTAGCACCCTTGTAGAGTACTTCTTCTAAAATTTCGGTCACTCTACGGTCAATGCCTTGGTCAGAAAGTGCGGAAATAACTCCAAGAACTTCAATTCCTCCGCTTTATTCTGTATGCTCGGGGTCTGCAGGTCCTGCTTCCACATACTCAGCAAGGTCTAAAATATCTCGCACCAACTCCCTTGAAACCTCATGAAGGTCCTCCATCAGCGTAGCCGCCATGTTTCCAAAAAACACTTCAGGCCAAAGCAATGGATTAGACAAGATTTGAGTTAACCAGGCTTTAGCCCGCCCACAACTTTTGATGGGCGAGTTTGACAGATAAAATTAATTCATGAAACACTGCAACACAGGACCATGAAATAATTAATTAAATAGATAAATAATTATATATATTTTTTACACAGAATCATTGGTAATTTAATTAATTAATGACACATTTATTTAATTAATGACACATTTATTTAATTAATGACACATTTATTTAATTATTTAATGGTGCATTTATTTATTTAATTCCATGTTTAATTAATTAATGAAACACTCAATTAATTAATGAAACATTTAATTAATTAATGACACATTTATTTAATTATTTAATTGTGTATTTATTTATTTAATTGTGGCACTTTCAATCCTCCATAAACAACAATCTTGTTTCATGTACGATGTCTAGAACAAAGCAGTCAAAAAAAAAATGTGATCCTTAATATATTTCTTTCAGATTTTTACCCTTGATACCCGAGAGTTACTTTTATGTTATGAAGGTACATTAATAGATATTATAATCTGAGATCTTGATACTTTCCAGTTGTCATTACCATTCTCAGTATCATTTTAATTTGGGTGTAATTTTCATAATCATTATTATTATATATTTATTTAATTGAGTTATATGTGAAGTATGCTGTAGCCCTGCATAGTGTGGTGCATTAAAAAGCCAAAGTGTAGAGCGGGCCATTTGAAGAGGGCAGTGACTCCCAATCAACAAACCCCCACACGGCTGCCCTAACAGCTGATTTTGTAGAATATGTTCCTATGCTGAGTGGTGCATTAAAAGACAAGGTTTAGAGCCCGTTGGGAGGATTCCTCTCAACAGATCCATAACCTGCCAACCCTAATTCTCCATTTGTGAATTTGAGCAATAGAATGACAACCGTTCCAAACACTCTTCCAGATTATAGAGGAACAATACACATAATCCATCCTACTGCTCCCCCTAGTGGCAACACATTTCTTCTTGTCTGTATATTTCAAAAGTCTTTTGTTTGTATTTAAATTTGAACAGGTTGATGTTTGGACATCGTTTCAAATCCATCTCCAGTTTATTCCACAATTGTACACCATTAACGGTTGGACTAAAACTTTTCAAAGTTGTGCTATGTTTCTGAATCCTAAAGTTTAATTCATCACGTAATTCATAACAACCAGTACGTTCTTGGAACCTTCTTTGTAATTGGTTTGGTAACAATTTATGCCTTGCTTTGAATAACATTTGAACAGTTTGGAACTCAACAATGTCACAAAACTTCATGATCTTTGATTTTAAAAATAATGAGTTTGTGTGGTCCAAAAACCCAACTTTATGAATTACTCGGATAGCTCTTTTTTGCAACAATATTATTGGTTTAACTGTGTTTTTGTAAGTACTACCCCAAACCACAGTACAATAATATAAGTAGGGCAAAATCAGAGAACAGTATAAGGTATGTAGAGCTTTGATGTTTAAAATGTGCTTTGCTTTTGCAATTACTGAAATGCTTCTAGAAATTTTCGTAGATATATATTTAATATGAGATTTCCAAGTAATTCTGTCATCAATAATCACACCAAGGAATTTGATTTCATGCACTCGCTCGATAACAACACCCTCTATCTGAAATGCTTCCTGAGCGTTGGAATTACAGTTGCCAAATATCATCATTTTGCTTTTACTCAGATTTAAAGATAATTTATTTTGTTTGAACCACACATACACATAGTGCTCAAAAAAAAAGTGTCAACCACTTGTTGACACTTTTGAGTTCCAAGTTAACAATCCGACACAGCTGCTGTAAGTCGTCTCCTGATGCAAAAATATTTGTATCGTCAGCAAACAAGATAAATTTAAGTATTTCAGACGTTTTACAAATGTCGTTAATATACATATTAAACAATTTTGGGCCCAGAATAGAACCTTGAGGTAAACCACAGACAATTTGTCGACAACTCGACTGATAATCACCGATTTTCACACATTGTTTTCTATTTTTTAAGTAACTGGTAACCCACTGTAGAGCTACCCCCCTAATTCCATAAAGTTCTAGTTTATTAATTAATATATCATAGTTTATTGTATCAAACGCTTTACTCAGGTCAATAAATAACCCTATTGCACATTTCTTGTTATCTACAGCATTAGTTATTTCTTCAGTTATATCAAAGAGCGCGTGTGAGGTTGAGTGATTGTTCCTAAAACCAAACTGATTGTCCGAGAGTAAATTACACTTTTCAATAAAGCTGTCAAGTCTAGAGTTAAACACCTTTTCTAAGATTTTAGAGAATTGCGGTAAAAGGGAAACAGGCCTATAGTTTGTAAAGAGATGTTTATCTCCTGCCTTGAACAGAGGAATCACTTTTGCTACTTTCATACTATCAGGAAATTGTCCAGTTTGCAACGATAAGTTACAGATGTAAGTTAACGGCTTAGAGATACTTTCAATAACAGTTTTTAAAGTTTTCATGTCCATGTCATGGTAATCGGTCGAGGTCTTATTTTTACACCCTTTAACAATGTCCAGTATCTCCTTTTCCTCCACAGGTTTGAGGAACAGGGACATAGGATTTGCTTCTATCAGATCACAATTATAGTTCTCAACGTTTGCAATTTTTGCAGCAAGGTTTGGTCCAACATCTACAAAGAATTTATTAAATGTTTCGACGACTTCATTCATATTATTTAAAGTGTTATCCTCATCTTTGAAATATTTTGGATAATTAATCGTTCTTGGTTTATTTCTAATTATACTATTTAAGATGTTCCATAAACCTTTAATATTATTCTTATTAGTATCCAACAACTTATTATAATAATCCTGTTTACATTTTCTAATGATACCTGTCAGTTTATTTTTATATTTCTTATATTTATCCTCAGCTTCTTTTGTTCGGTTACTTATAAAGTTTTTGTAAAGATTTTTTTTTTCTTGCAAGCATTTAGTAAACCTTTAGACATCCATGGTGTTTCTTTACACTTTCTGTTTTTACAGTATTTCTTCATTGGGCAGTTTTTGTCGTATACCTTTTGAAATACTCGCGTAAACTCATCATAAGCCATATTCGTGTCATTCTCTCTGTACACAATACTCCAGTCTTGAGCTAAAAGCTCCTTTTTAAATGCATCAATAGTTTTCTCTGTTTTTACCCTTCTAAACCAATACTTGTTTTCCTCTTTTACATATCAATTTTTATACATAACGAAAACTGGAAGGTGATCACTAATATCATTTATAATTAACCCGCTGACTGTATCACTTACGATACGATACGATATACTTTATTAATCCCGAAGGAAATTCAGTTCATCAGCTGCACAAACAAGTCACACATAAAAACATTGGATTAAAAAGAAACTAGAAAGAATTCAATAAATAGGACAGTGCAGAGAATAAATATAAAAGCCATCATTCCCATTTAGCCCCTCCCGCCCACGGATTTGTTATATAGCCTGATCGCTCTGGGCAAGAAAGATTTCCTGAGCCTGTCCTTTGAGCAGTAGAGCGAGAGCAGCCTCTCACTGAAGGAGCTCCTCTGCCTCATCACCAGCTCATGCAGGGGGTGGTCGCTGTTGTCTATTACAGAGAGCAGCTTCTCCAGGGTTCTCTTCTCCAAGATTGACACTACAGAGTCCTGATCGGCCCCAATCACGGAGGAGGCCTTTCTAATTAGTCTGTCCAGTCTCTGAGTGTCCCTCTGCCTAATGTTTCCCCCCCAACACACAACACCATAAAAAAGAGCACTTGCTACTACTGCCTGGTAGAACAGTTGGAGCACTTTCTTACAGATTTTAAAAGAGGCAAGCCTCCTCAGAAAGTAGAGTCTGCACTGCATTTTCTTGTAGAGCTGGTCAGTGTTCACTGACCAGTCCAGCTTCTCATCCACCTGCAGCCCAAGATATTTATAGGAGGTAACCACCTCGATCTCCTCGCCATCGATGGTCACAGGCTGAGGAGATGGGCGGCACCTCCTAAAGTCCAGGACCATCTCCTTTGTCTTGGAGGTGTTCAGCTGCAGGTGATTCAGGTGACTCCAGACTTGGTGACTTTCAATTTCATTTGAGAAAATGTTATCAATCAAGGTTGCACTATGGGTTGTTATTCTACTTGGTTTAGTGATTAGAGGAAACAGACCTATACTGAATAAAGTATTTATAAATTCGTCCGTCTTTTTATGTTTATATGGGTTTAACAGATCGATGTTGAGGTCTCCCCCCACAAACATGACTTTATGATTTAATCCTGAAAAGTGCTCCTCCATCCAGTTAGAAAAAACATCTACATCAGAGCCAGGTGTTCTATAAATAGAACTCACAATAATATTTTTCTTTTTTTGTCTTGTAATCTCTACAGTAAGGCATTCAAGTGTATCATCCACCACCATTGTCTTATTTTCCATTACTTTGTAACTATAGTTGGAGTCTATAAACATAGCTACGCCCCCTCCATGCTTGTTCTTTCTGTTCATACTTATAAATTCATAACCATCAATAGAAAACTCAAATTCTCTGTCATTATTGATCCATGTTTCTGTGATTAGAATGACACTGAATGGTGTGGAAAACTGTTTTAAGAAGCTTTTGATGTGGTCAAAGTTTGCATAGAGGCTTCGACTATTGAAGTGGATTACAGTGAATGCCTTAATGTTCTTAAGTTTACTATTGTACAGATCCTCTGTGTAGTATTGACAGTCATTGGTAGCTCTAGTAAAAAAGTTATTTTCCAGGTCGATGTCGATCTCAGTGTTCTGTAGGTCGTATTGAGAGAATGTAAAATCCTGGGAGTTTGCTTCAGCAATTCTCCTTATTGAAAAATCCAAGTCAGTGCTTCCTATAGAACTATATGTATTACTAGACATGTGAGATTATGTGCTTTTACATACCAAAATCCATACGCTTTTCTTAACCAATCACATTTTCTCCAGTTATTATCGAGGTATCCAGGCATTAAAAAATTCAAAAGTTATAAAAAAGCAACAAAAACGGAACTAAAAAAGACCTCAAAAAGTGATGAAAGAAGTGACGACAACAACGCATGGAAACACAAGGAAGAGTCTTAGATCCTTTGTGTAGGTCTTGGCTTTCAGATGAAGCTTTAAGATTTGGGTAAAGCCAAACAGGAGACAATGCGCTCCATTAAAGTGGGGGTTAAGAGGTTAAAAACAATCCTTGAAACAAAGACATACAATCAGTATTGTTTTTTAAAAGCTTTTTTTTTTTTATGTGAAGTTCATCAGACGAGAATTTGCACCAATAGAAAACATGCTGATAAATTTGTAGCATTAGTCACAGACAGAGATTAACAGAGAAAACTGTCTGAGACCAGGGGCGACAGTGGAGCAGATGGTAGAGCGGGTTGTCTCATGATCGGATGGTTGGGGGTTCGAATCCCGCCTCCTGAAGGTGCACATTGTCGCTGTGTCCTTGGGCAAGACACACTGGTGTATGAATGAGTGTATGAATGGGTGAAGCCCCTATGAGAGATCAACAGGCCCGTTTGGAACCATGAGGCCGTCCTTCTGTGCACCCACCACCTGCAGGGGGAGCCATAGGGGCTGGTGTAATGTGATTTGGGCAGCTCCAACAGTTGCCCCCATGACCCGGCAAAGGACAAGTGGAAGAAGATGGATGGATGGACTGTCTGAAACCACTACATTCAATGACGTGCAGTAGTCTGTAACAGATATTTAGTAAACGCCGAACCTTTGAAAATGCTGTAAATATAAAATGGTCATTTACAAGTTGGTTCTTTTTCACAGATGAACCGGGGGTTAATGCCCTAGCCACCTCAGCTCCTTTCGACGTTACCTAATAACTGAATAATGAAGGAATTAATAATTCTTAGTGATTTAGAGAAAGTTACAGGTTTTAACTACATTAAAAACAAAAAAAAACAAACACAGTAATATCAAGCAGGACTGCACTCTACATCCAACCGAATTGCAAATATTACCAGAGGAGGAATAAGGGAAAACACTCAGTCACAGGTTTTTAAGGTTGTTTAGAATTAATTAGAATTAATTCACTGACAGTTCGCAGTAAAGGCAAGCGTTAGGCCGCCCTGATAGCATTTTTACATCAAATATTACCTGAGCCAGCTGAAGTACTGAAGTTCCTTTGCGTCGGACTTCAGCTGACATGGCCGACTGATAGCCTGGGGAGACCAGAATGATTCCCCTCTGTATTTTATTATCCAGCCGGGGGATCAGTCTGGTCACCCTGTCCTCGTTCGCGGCTTCCGCAAAATCAATCCGTTCACGTGCAATCAGATTCGTTTTTTTGCCGTGACGTGTTGTTAGCGAGCGACGTCACTCACGGGACGCGGAAGTCCCTCAATAACAATCTACGAACGATGCACGAAAGAGAGAAAGCGTGTCTCCAGTCGGCGGTAAATGACCAAAAAACACATCGACAGTAGGTGAGTTTCGTAATTCATAATCCGGCGCAAATATTAACGCAAAACCGCTAATAACACCACATCAACAGCAGACGCCCGCCCTTCGCTGATTGGTTTACTCCGCTTCCTGTTTGCTTGCGTATCTACCGCTGTGGGAAATGGATTCGACGCAGCGGTGAGTCTGGATTTTTCCAGGCTAGCCGACTGACGCTGAGGACTCCAATGAGGGCAGAGACCGAGGCCAAAAGCAGAACACTGAGCACCACCAGAGCCGCTCTCTCCACTGTGACCCCTGACCTTCTCTGTGGAGCTTCGATCACAAAGCATCAATTATCTAACTTATAATTGAGCGCACCAATGAATTATTCAAACATCCGTTTGTTGGGACTTAGACAAATGTTATCCATGTTTTCAGTAGAAAGGTGCAGTATGTTGGTAGAAACAAATAGCGTCAGACTTTCTTAAATGTTCTTACTACTATGTAAAATACTGTCTTACCTTTGTTTTGCCGTGTTGTAGCCGGGACATTTGCGTACACATTATCTTCAGCCATTTTCGACATCTTTTCAGTATAACTTCAGTCTTTTCAGTGTTTTTTCTTTATACTTTTGAGAGATTAGTTTTCACTTCCATTTAATGTGTGAACCAATAAGAAGCAGTATTCTTTAATAATGTGACATTGCAATAGTATTTTCAGTTGCATTCAGGGGTAAAATGTTGATCTTGCCTGCAGTTTTCACAGCAATAAATTACGCTTCAGTTTCTCAATCATTATCTCACTCCATCACAGTTTGCAGAACACACAGGAAAACACGTGGCAATAGCGATGAGAACTTGTACAGATAAAACCACAAGGGAAAGCTTATTTGACAAATATAACACTAGTTGCCAGTAGGCATTAACTCACCAGCACATGCGTGTCAATGTTAAGAGAAATGGAAAAGGTATAGACACAGGAAGTTGATGGTTTCAGGTTTCTCATACGAGTTTACTGCTCGCCAACATAAAATCCCACAAGAGTCAGACCTGCTTTAAATGAAAGCTTTAACCCTTTACTTGAAGGAGACTTTGCTGCTTTTTTTTCTATCATATTGAGATCCATCAAACACAACAAAATCAACTGTGACAATGTGCAATCACTATGGTTTTAATGCCGTTTTTGGTGTTAACTTTAAATTGTATAAACCTTTGTTACTTGTTGTTCTTTTTGAGCTTTTTTTGTGTTTGTTTTTTTTGGGATTTGACTCAAACATAGGACGGATAATGTGGGACTCGACTTGAGGTTTAGGCTTGAAAACTCCTAATTTGGCCTTTTCTGCACTGCTCATCTCTATGCTTTTAGTGAGTTTCAATCTTGTTTTAGCGCCAAACACAACACTGGACTTGCTTCATTAACAAACAACTTAACTCTCAGCTGACATTAAAATTCTGCAATTTCAACACGAATTTGTATAAGTGCGGCTCGGTAGCACAGTGGTTAGAGCTCGTGCTTCACAGCTAGAAGGTTTGTTTACATGCATCAGACCCATGTATGTTCATTAACATGCACTGTCACGACCAAATAAATAAATAAAGTGCAGTGCAATTGGGATTGGGATTATGTTAAAGGAACTATTACTTTTTGAATCATCCATTTTAAATCTGTCTTTTAAAGCGTTCACATAATGGAACCTTTTAGCATCATCTAATGTTAAAAAATTTGATTGTGTTCCTCAGGGATCAATTTTAGGCCCTCTTTTGTTTTTTATTGTTTATTTTAATTTACATTCTGAAGCAATCTCTTACTTTTTACCCAGGGGATAGCCACCTGTCCACAGCCATTGACCCTCTGTGTGTTGACAGTTTTATATTTAAGCTTTATTGAAAGGGAAGAAGTCCGAGTAGAGACATTCAGCAAACCTTCAGAAGCAGGACACTGAGGCCTGAATGTTGTCTCTAGTATGCACAGCCTTATTCACGTCACTCTAGGTTATTGTAACACGCTGGTTGGTTCTTTTTAACATAAAACTCAACACAAAACACAAGAGAATGGGGGAAAGCGAAGGAAACATAAATCTTTGTTTGGTGGCAGTATTACTATTATAACTTTCTTCCATTGAGCGCCCAGCCTGCATCGCATTGGACCACACAAGGTGGCACTGTGGGACTTTTATAGTATGGTAACAATATTGATCAAGACAATGTCAGGAAACATGTTTTTATTTTTACTTAACTAAATCAATAATAGAAGTTGAATATGGATAAATACACCAAGTAATCAGATCATAGCCTGTACAATATTGCAGCTGTGAACAGACGAGGAGGGACACAACTTATTTAGGAAGGACAACATTTGTATGTATGTTGAACGTTTATCATTTAACAATAAGAGTTCATCATACATACGTCGTGGGGGCAGCCATTGAAGCTGCCCAAATCACATTGCACCAGCACCTATGGCTCCTCCTGCAGGTGGTGGGTCCACAGAAGGACGGCCTCATGGTTTTTGAGGAATTGATCAGACAAATATTATGTCACATAGCATCAATTTATTCGAGTTATCTAAACGTGCGTATTATATCAACAGAATTCATCCACTGAAGAGACGGGGCTTTGACAAATGCTAGCCATATTTTCTAAAGAAAGGTGCAGTATGTTGGTATGTACTATGTAAAATACTTGCCGTGTTGTAGCCGGGACATTTGCGTACACATCAACTTCACCCATTCTAGCCATCGTCCCGGTGTAACTTCTGTCTTCTCAGTGGTTTTTCTTTATCCTGTCAGGATCAGTTTTCACTTCCTCATTTAATGTGTGAGCTTAAATTGCAGAGGGGTGGTTTTCGAATTTGTTTTGTTTCATAAATTCTGAACCAATAAGAAGCAGTATTCTTTAATGTGATGTTGTAATAGTCTTTCCAGTTGCATTCAGGGGTAAAATGTTTATCTGCCCTTCAGTCTTCACAGCTTGTCACAAATAAATTATGCTTCAGTTTCTCAATCACACAGGACACAAAGAAAAACAAGTGGTAATGGCAATGAGAAATTGAGGGAACTGCTGCTCATCTGTTGGATCAAACCACATGGGAGAGCTTTTTTGAAGTTCTCTTATTTTAGAAAGTAGGCATTAACTCACAAGCATGTGCACGTCAATGTAGAGAAAAACAGCAGAAGTTTAGCATGCATTTATATTTACAGGAAGCTGATCAGACTATGATCGCTTTCAGACCATGACTTTGGAGATTTGAATGTCTTCTTCCCATTTGTATGTAGTCTAGTTTTTAGTTGACAAAAAAACCTGGAAAGTTTAGTCATTGTTTTAAACATCATTAACTACTTTTCTCTTCCTTTTAAGTCTAATTTCAGCCATGACGGGAATATTACTCTGACTAAAACTCCGATGAAATAATTTAGTTGATGAAATTAACCCTGCAAAAACAATGACAAAAGATTTTTAATTCCCATGCAGTCTTGTTAGAAAATGTAAAAGCTGCACAATTTTGCCACATATTTAACTCACAGGAAGCTGGTGTTTCTCACAAACACTCTGCTCTCATCTTTATTCAATAAACTTCAGAGTCCTAAAGAGGTGATACTAAAGACAAAACCAGTCATAGGAATATTGGTGTTGACAGTTTTTTATAAAAGCTTTATTGGGCGTATGAAAGGAGGGAAGTGCGAGGAGAGACATTCAGCAAACTTTCCATAGCGGGACACTGAGGCCTGAAGGTTGACTAACACACATGCACAGCCTTATTCTCTGAGGTTATTGTTACACACAGGTTGGTTCTTTTTCACATATGAACTTCAGTGAGAAACCACAATAAACATCTGCCCAACGTTTTTCCTCCAGGCGGTCTATTGGCAAAATGATCGCACAGTCTTCTCCTTCAAGGAATTCAGCATCAGCCCCTTTCCAGTCGTCTGGTTCGCGCCTCCAAAATGTTAAACTAAACATGACCAAAAATAAAGATTACATTATTAAATTGTTAAGTTGTATATTTGAAAATTGAAAGATGAAATTTGAAAAGAAGAGACACAAGAGACTTTAAAGAAAATTAGTCGCTTTATTTCATGTCCCACCTTTGGTTCAGTGGAGAGCCGTCCGTCCACTTCCACTGACCCTCTGTCTCTGAGTCTGCCAGTCCGATCCAGAACCAAGCTCCTAATGCCGGTTTACTGAGCAGAAATGTCTAAAACCACAGGGATATATTTACATTAGCCTCTCTCTTGACATGTCTGAGGCGGCACGGTAGCACAGCGGTTAGCGCTCGTGCTTCACAGCTAGAAGGTCCGGGTTCGATTCCCACCTGGACGGGGCCTTTCTGTGTGGAGTTTGCATGTTCTCCCCGTGTCTGCGTAGGTTTCCTCCGGGTACTCCGGTTTCCCCTACCACTAATAACATGTACAATAGGCCCAGGGACTGCAGGTGGAAATTAGCACAAGTGCTATAACCTGGTACAATGCATCTCTCCTTTCTGAGGCTAATGTATATTGTACACTGTCCCTGTTCAAATAAATAAATTGGTAAATACCTGCTTCTCTCTGCTCTCGATCTTCACCAGGTCTCCACTCAGGCTTCGACACATGTCTCTGCTGTTTGTCCAGTTTAATGTATTTGATGAGAAATAATAGCACTTTGTCCCACTGAGCTCCCAGCCTGTGTCACATCGGACCACACAAGGTGAGACTGTGAAAGAAACTTAATGTCAGTTTTGCAAAAAACTGTGGAGCTCAACGGCGCCACCTCACGAACCCTGGACCAGTTGTGAAAAATATGTTTAAAACGTGAAACTTTTATGGTATGGTAACAATACATTGATCAAGACAAAGTCAGGAAACATGCTTGTTGCTACCTGTTTCTGTCAATGTTGATTTTTTCAAATCTAAAAAAATATAAAAATATATTAGCAGTTGAATATGGACAAATAGTATTGTAATCAGATCATAGCCTGTACAATATTACAGCCATGTAAAGACCAGGAGGGAAAAAACATACAGTATTTAGGAAGGACAAATGATATGAGTTAAATGTATTCAAAGTTACTTCTTTTTGTTCTTCTCTCTCACAACCCCCTGCCCAAAAAGCACCAAAAGCTGCTGCAGACCAACCCTGAACAGGGCGGTAGAAGCCGCTGCTGGCGCCAAACTGAGAAAAAAGTCAAAAATATTCTAAACCGAATCAAAATAAAAGCAAAAACAGGACAGCCGGTCCCATCAGCACAAAACGGAACAAAAAGAGCTCAGGTCTGTTTAAAATAGATATTGAGAATTGTGATGGATGCTGATTAAACTCTTATCTTTGCTTTGTTTAATTTCCTCTTTTGTACGTTACAATTTTTGTAGTCTCTGGCTCGTTAGATAATGTTTACGTCAAACCCAAGACTTGTGAAAAATGGGGTTGAGTAAAAATGGCAGATAAAGGAATGGCATTAGGAGCAAGCAGAAAATACATCTGAAGCACTGACAAAGAATTTAAATCTTTCTCCTACCTGTGGTCATCTCTTTTGGGGTTGTTTTGATTCCAGTGCTATAATCGACTGACAATGATCAAAAACAGAAATATATGTAACAGTTCAATTTCAATTTATGTAATTACTTGATCATAAATGGATCTCACCTGAGAGAGTTGTAGTTTCTGCCATTGTCTCTGTGTTTATTTTGGATGCCCTGTTATAATGCACTGAGTAAACAGACATATGTGTTAACAGCACAACAGCAGCAGCAGTAAAGTGTAACTCACCGATGACTCCAACACAAGTGGCAACAGCAGTCACAAGTAGCACAATGACCACCGCCGGAGCCACTTTCTTTACTGTCACCCTTGGTCTCCTCTGAGGAGCTTCAACTTCAAAGTCTGAAGAAAACGACCAAGTTTTAACAATTAATGAAACAATGAGACCAACGTCTTTATCCAACCCTAGACCTTAAGCGCTGAAATGATCAAAACAAGTCACGGAAACCACTTTTTAGTTGTAGAGCTGCTGAGGCAGGAGGAGAGAATGTTCATATCGTTTTTAGTCATTCAAGTTTAAAAATACAAACCTTAAATATGGATATGGCTTCATCGTAAAATAAAAACTCGAAGTACATGTGTTGTAAATTCCAGTCTCACCGTTTAGTCGTCTAGGGACGTTGGCGTAGATATTTTCTTCTGCCATTACAACTGTAGTGGCTTTTTGTCCTTAACAAACTTAAACAAAACCACAATCTAAACTTTTCAAATGGCCACGGAGTCTTCGTTCGCAGTTCAGACAGATCAAAATGAACCAATGTCCAGACCAATAAAATGTGTTTAGGTGGCTTACTCGCACCAGGAAGCGAGCATAAATACAGAACACACAGAACAACAACTAAATGTTCCTTTTGCTTGCCGTTCCTCCCACCTTGACGTTTGCAAGAGACCAATAAGGACTAAGGTGCAATATGCATGAATGCCAAAATAAAGCTAATCAACTTTAGGAAAAAAGAAAATAAATTAGATTATAACTACAGTAGCTCTAAACTAAACATAAAGCACAAATAGGACCAAACACAACCATCTTCTCAGTGTGTCTTCTGCCAAAAGTAAGTGATCTTATCAGTGAGCCTTATTTATGCTTTCTCAAGGTCAATTTTAACTTCCTCTTTCACTGTAATGTGTGAATGTTCAAAGTAGGAACTTTGCTGAATCAACATCTCTAATCACCAGAAGGAGACAGTATTAGTGAAAAGTGCAGTTCAATTTTTCTAAAAGAACATCACCCCCCATCTTAGTTTAGTTTAGTTTAGTTTATTTGTTTATTTGAGCAGTACACATAGTGCTCAAAAGGAGTGGGCTGAAGCAAAAGCTTATGAGTGCCCACCCCCAAGTGCAATAAAAAAAATAAAAAAAATAACATTTAAAACATTTCAAGCAACAATTAATTGAAGCAACGCACAGCTACAACAACTATGGAGGATTGAAAGTGCCACAATTAAATAAATAAATACACCATTAAATAATTAAATAAATGTGTCATTAATTAATTAAATGTGTCATTAATTAATTAAATGTGTCATTAATTAATTAAATTACCAATGATTCTGTGTAAAAAAATATATATAATTATTTATCTATTTAATTAATTATTTCATGGTCCTGTGTTGCAGTGTTTCATGAATTAATTTTATCTGTCAAACTCGCCCATCAAAGTTTGAGGGGTGGGTCCTAACACCTGATTGGTCATCCTGCTCATCGAGTCAAGGCAAATCAACTCCAGAATAATGGATTGATGCAGACTAGTGAACATACTCCGATACGCTGGGTGGCGCTATTCTCCCTTACATAGGTTTGAATACTCAAGCAAAAACAACTAAACACAAGCCTCGATCACTCCATCAAGGGATGTCAAGAAATAACTTTTTTAAAATTAATATCTGCTGTTTCTCAATAATCGTGAAGAGCACTCATCCGCCCGGTAGGTGGCGGTAAATGCGCCTAGATTGGTAGCTATCCGCCATTTGAATTAGAATGTACCGTTGCCTCAATGCCCTGCAATGCCCCCACTGCGCCAATGCTCCACCCCTAGTCTCAATGTACCACTTCCTAGTCTCAATGTACCACTTCCTAGTCTCAATGTCCCGCACCCAAACAGCTGTTTTCTTAGAATTGTTCAGTGTATTAAGAATTTCCCTCCTAGTCTAAAGAAGGTAAAGACATGGCATGTCATGACTGTATTTTTTAAGGGTAAAAAGCAGTTTCACTGAATCACATCATGTCCATCACATTTGATTTTGAACATGTTTACTTCAAATCTGGTGACATGACTGGTTATTTTATGACACAAACCAATCACATTTCTACCTAAAGAAAAACAAAGTCAATAAAATGTCATTCTGCTCTCATCTGTATTTGGTTAAATCAGTGCATCCTGAAGTCATCTCTGATGGCACATTAGACGAACGTGTAATGTGGATTTAATGTTTTTCATTCAACAGTTTTCAATATGTACATTTGCTAGCTGGGTAACATAGCCAACTGGTTATCTAGCTTTAAATTATAAATTAAATAATGTACATATATGGCAAAACACAACGGTAGCTCAAAAACATGTTCACTTATAGACTAATGTCTTTAGTGTAACTAGGCAACCACACTTACGTGGTTCTTCACGCTGGCGGATCATGTTATACAGACAAACTCTCTTGTCGTTGTACACTTATTTTGCACTTTTTACGTTTATCTCAAAATGTTGATAAACCACATAAATGTGACGCATTAAAACGCGTACATGTCATTAATATGTGAAGCCCTATCTTACGGTATCTTTTAACGTAAAAGTCTCCGATAAAACAGCTGTTTAATTGCGGGGCATTAAGACCATTCGGCCGGGACATTGAGACCACTCACTTGGGACATTGAGACCACTCGAGCGGTACATTCAGACCAATGGATGCGGTACATTGCGACCGGGGCATTGAGGCAACGGCACATTCCGACTAGCACCCTTGTAGAGTACTTCTTCTAAAATTTCGGTCACTCTACGGTCAATGCCTTGGTCAGAAAGTGCGGAAATAACTCCAAGAACTTCAATTCCTCCGCTTTATTCTGTATGCTCGGGGTCTGCAGGTCCTGCTTCCACATACTCAGCAAGGTCTAAAATATCTCGCACCAACTCCCTTGAAACCTCATGAAGGTCCTCCATCAGCGTAGCCGCCATGTTTCCAAAAAACACTTCAGGCCAAAGCAATGGATTAGACAAGATTTGAGTTAACCAGGCTTTAGCCCGCCCACAACTTTTGATGGGCGAGTTTGACAGATAAAATTAATTCATGAAACACTGCAACACAGGACCATGAAATAATTAATTAAATAGATAAATAATTATATATATTTTTTACACAGAATCATTGGTAATTTAATTAATTAATGACACATTTATTTAATTAATGACACATTTATTTAATTAATGACACATTTATTTAATTATTTAATGGTGCATTTATTTATTTAATTCCATGTTTAATTAATTAATGAAACACTCAATTAATTAATGAAACATTTAATTAATTAATGACACATTTATTTAATTATTTAATTGTGTATTTATTTATTTAATTGTGGCACTTTCAATCCTCCATAAACAACAATCTTGTTTCATGTACGATGTCTAGAACAAAGCAGTCAAAAAAAAAATGTGATCCTTAATATATTTCTTTCAGATTTTTACCCTTGATACCCGAGAGTTACTTTTATGTTATGAAGGTACATTAATAGATATTATAATCTGAGATCTTGATACTTTCCAGTTGTCATTACCATTCTCAGTATCATTTTAATTTGGGTGTAATTTTCATAATCATTATTATTATATATTTATTTAATTGAGTTATATGTGAAGTATGCTGTAGCCCTGCATAGTGTGGTGCATTAAAAAGCCAAAGTGTAGAGCGGGCCATTTGAAGAGGGCAGTGACTCCCAATCAACAAACCCCCACACGGCTGCCCTAACAGCTGATTTTGTAGAATATGTTCCTATGCTGAGTGGTGCATTAAAAGACAAGGTTTAGAGCCCGTTGGGAGGATTCCTCTCAACAGATCCATAACCTGCCAACCCTAATTCTCCATTTGTGAATTTGAGCAATAGAATGACAACCGTTCCAAACACTCTTCCAGATTATAGAGGAACAATACACATAATCCATCCTACTGCTCCCCCTAGTGGCAACACATTTCTTCTTGTCTGTATATTTCAAAAGTCTTTTGTTTGTATTTAAATTTGAACAGGTTGATGTTTGGACATCGTTTCAAATCCATCTCCAGTTTATTCCACAATTGTACACCATTAACGGTTGGACTAAAACTTTTCAAAGTTGTGCTATGTTTCTGAATCCTAAAGTTTAATTCATCACGTAATTCATAACAACCAGTACGTTCTTGGAACCTTCTTTGTAATTGGTTTGGTAACAATTTATGCCTTGCTTTGAATAACATTTGAACAGTTTGGAACTCAACAATGTCACAAAACTTCATGATCTTTGATTTTAAAAATAATGAGTTTGTGTGGTCCAAAAACCCAACTTTATGAATTACTCGGATAGCTCTTTTTTGCAACAATATTATTGGTTTAACTGTGTTTTTGTAAGTACTACCCCAAACCACAGTACAATAATATAAGTAGGGCAAAATCAGAGAACAGTATAAGGTATGTAGAGCTTTGATGTTTAAAATGTGCTTTGCTTTTGCAATTACTGAAATGCTTCTAGAAATTTTCGTAGATATATATTTAATATGAGATTTCCAAGTAATTCTGTCATCAATAATCACACCAAGGAATTTGATTTCATGCACTCGCTCGATAACAACACCCTCTATCTGAAATGCTTCCTGAGCGTTGGAATTACAGTTGCCAAATATCATCATTTTGCTTTTACTCAGATTTAAAGATAATTTATTTTGTTTGAACCACACATACACATAGTGCTCAAAAAAAAAGTGTCAACCACTTGTTGACACTTTTGAGTTCCAAGTTAACAATCCGACACAGCTGCTGTAAGTCGTCTCCTGATGCAAAAATATTTGTATCGTCAGCAAACAAGATAAATTTAAGTATTTCAGACGTTTTACAAATGTCGTTAATATACATATTAAACAATTTTGGGCCCAGAATAGAACCTTGAGGTAAACCACAGACAATTTGTCGACAACTCGACTGATAATCACCGATTTTCACACATTGTTTTCTATTTTTTAAGTAACTGGTAACCCACTGTAGAGCTACCCCCCTAATTCCATAAAGTTCTAGTTTATTAATTAATATATCATAGTTTATTGTATCAAACGCTTTACTCAGGTCAATAAATAACCCTATTGCACATTTCTTGTTATCTACAGCATTAGTTATTTCTTCAGTTATATCAAAGAGCGCGTGTGAGGTTGAGTGATTGTTCCTAAAACCAAACTGATTGTCCGAGAGTAAATTACACTTTTCAATAAAGCTGTCAAGTCTAGAGTTAAACACCTTTTCTAAGATTTTAGAGAATTGCGGTAAAAGGGAAACAGGCCTATAGTTTGTAAAGAGATGTTTATCTCCTGCCTTGAACAGAGGAATCACTTTTGCTACTTTCATACTATCAGGAAATTGTCCAGTTTGCAACGATAAGTTACAGATGTAAGTTAACGGCTTAGAGATACTTTCAATAACAGTTTTTAAAGTTTTCATGTCCATGTCATGGTAATCGGTCGAGGTCTTATTTTTACACCCTTTAACAATGTCCAGTATCTCCTTTTCCTCCACAGGTTTGAGGAACAGGGACATAGGATTTGCTTCTATCAGATCACAATTATAGTTCTCAACGTTTGCAATTTTTGCAGCAAGGTTTGGTCCAACATCTACAAAGAATTTATTAAATGTTTCGACGACTTCATTCATATTATTTAAAGTGTTATCCTCATCTTTGAAATATTTTGGATAATTAATCGTTCTTGGTTTATTTCTAATTATACTATTTAAGATGTTCCATAAACCTTTAATATTATTCTTATTAGTATCCAACAACTTATTATAATAATCCTGTTTACATTTTCTAATGATACCTGTCAGTTTATTTTTATATTTCTTATATTTATCCTCAGCTTCTTTTGTTCGGTTACTTATAAAGTTTTTGTAAAGATTTTTTTTTTCTTGCAAGCATTTAGTAAACCTTTAGACATCCATGGTGTTTCTTTACACTTTCTGTTTTTACAGTATTTCTTCATTGGGCAGTTTTTGTCGTATACCTTTTGAAATACTCGCGTAAACTCATCATAAGCCATATTCGTGTCATTCTCTCTGTACACAATACTCCAGTCTTGAGCTAAAAGCTCCTTTTTAAATGCATCAATAGTTTTCTCTGTTTTTACCCTTCTAAACCAATACTTGTTTTCCTCTTTTACATATCAATTTTTATACATAACGAAAACTGGAAGGTGATCACTAATATCATTTATAATTAACCCGCTGACTGTATCACTTACGATACGATATACTTTATTAATCCCGAAGGAAATTCAGTTCATCAGCTGCACAAACAAGTCACACATAAAAACATTGGATTAAAAAGAAACTAGAAAGAATTCAATAAATAGGACAGTGCAGAGAATAAATATAAAAGCCATCATTCCCATTTAGCCCCTCCCGCCCACGGATTTGTTATATAGCCTGATCGCTCTGGGCAAGAAAGATTTCCTGAGCCTGTCCTTTGAGCAGTAGAGCGAGAGCAGCCTCTCACTGAAGGAGCTCCTCTGCCTCATCACCAGCTCATGCAGGGGGTGGTCGCTGTTGTCTATTACAGAGAGCAGCTTCTCCAGGGTTCTCTTCTCCAAGATTGACACTACAGAGTCCTGATCGGCCCCAATCACGGAGGAGGCCTTTCTAATTAGTCTGTCCAGTCTCTGAGTGTCCCTCTGCCTAATGTTTCCCCCCCAACACACAACACCATAAAAAAGAGCACTTGCTACTACTGCCTGGTAGAACAGTTGGAGCACTTTCTTACAGATTTTAAAAGAGGCAAGCCTCCTCAGAAAGTAGAGTCTGCACTGCATTTTCTTGTAGAGCTGGTCAGTGTTCACTGACCAGTCCAGCTTCTCATCCACCTGCAGCCCAAGATATTTATAGGAGGTAACCACCTCGATCTCCTCGCCATCGATGGTCACAGGCTGAGGAGATGGGCGGCACCTCCTAAAGTCCAGGACCATCTCCTTTGTCTTGGAGGTGTTCAGCTGCAGGTGATTCAGGTGACTCCAGACTTGGTGACTTTCAATTTCATTTGAGAAAATGTTATCAATCAAGGTTGCACTATGGGTTGTTATTCTACTTGGTTTAGTGATTAGAGGAAACAGACCTATACTGAATAAAGTATTTATAAATTCGTCCGTCTTTTTATGTTTATATGGGTTTAACAGATCGATGTTGAGGTCTCCCCCCACAAACATGACTTTATGATTTAATCCTGAAAAGTGCTCCTCCATCCAGTTAGAAAAAACATCTACATCAGAGCCAGGTGTTCTATAAATAGAACTCACAATAATATTTTTCTTTTTTTGTCTTGTAATCTCTACAGTAAGGCATTCAAGTGTATCATCCACCACCATTGTCTTATTTTCCATTACTTTGTAACTATAGTTGGAGTCTATAAACATAGCTACGCCCCCTCCATGCTTGTTCTTTCTGTTCATACTTATAAATTCATAACCATCAATAGAAAACTCAAATTCTCTGTCATTATTGATCCATGTTTCTGTGATTAGAATGACACTGAATGGTGTGGAAAACTGTTTTAAGAAGCTTTTGATGTGGTCAAAGTTTGCATAGAGGCTTCGACTATTGAAGTGGATTACAGTGAATGCCTTAATGTTCTTAAGTTTACTATTGTACAGATCCTCTGTGTAGTATTGACAGTCATTGGTAGCTCTAGTAAAAAAGTTATTTTCCAGGTCGATGTCGATCTCAGTGTTCTGTAGGTCGTATTGAGAGAATGTAAAATCCTGGGAGTTTGCTTCAGCAATTCTCCTTATTGAAAAATCCAAGTCAGTGCTTCCTATAGAACTATATGTATTACTAGACATGTGAGATTATGTGCTTTTACATACCAAAATCCATACGCTTTTCTTAACCAATCACATTTTCTCCAGTTATTATCGAGGTATCCAGGCATTAAAAAATTCAAAAGTTATAAAAAAGCAACAAAAACGGAACTAAAAAAGACCTCAAAAAGTGATGAAAGAAGTGACGACAACAACGCATGGAAACACAAGGAAGAGTCTTAGATCCTTTGTGTAGGTCTTAGCTTTCAGATGAAGCTTTAAGATTTGGGTAAAGCCAAACAGGAGACAATGCGCTCCATTAAAGTGGGGGTTAAGAGGTTAAAAACAATCCTTGAAACAAAGACATACAATCAGTATTGTTTTTTAAAAGCTTTTTTTTTTTTATGTGAAGTTCATCAGACGAGAATTTGCACCAATAGAAAACATGCTGATAAATTTGTAGCATTAGTCACAGACAGAGATTAACAGAGAAAACTGTCTGAGACCAGGGGCGACAGTGGAGCAGATGGTAGAGCGGGTTGTCTCATGATCGGAAGGTTGGGGGTTCGAATCCCGCCTCCTGAAGGTGCACATTGTCGCTGTGTCCTTGGGCAAGACACACTGGTGTATGAATGAGTGTATGAATGGGTGAAGCCCCTATGAGAGATCAACAGGCCCGTTTGGAACCATGAGGCCGTCCTTCTGTGCACCCACCACCTGCAGGGGGAGCCATAGGGGCTGGTGTAATGTGATTTGGGCAGCTCCAACAGTTGCCCCCATGACCCGGCAAAGGACAAGTGGAAGAAGATGGATGGATGGACTGTCTGAAACCACTACATTCAATGACGTGCAGTAGTCTGTAACAGATATTTAGTAAACGCCGAACCTTTGAAAATGCTGTAAATATAAAATGGTCATTTACAAGTTGGTTCTTTTTCACAGATGAACCGCTGTGGATAACTACAGGAAACATCAGTTCAGCTTCTGTCCTCTGAGAGTCCAGGCTGAAGCAGAATTATCACACAGTCTTTTGCCTTCGGGGGTTAATGCCCTAGCCACCTCAGCTCCTTTCGACGTTACCTAATAACTGAATAATGAAGGAATTAATAATTCTTAGTGATTTAGAGAGAGTTACAGGTTTTAACTACATTAAAAACAAAAAAAACAAACACAGTAATATCAAGCAGGACTGCACTCTACATCCAACCGAATTGCAAATATTACCAGAGGAGGAATAAGGGAAAACACTCAGTCACAGGTTTTTAAGGTTGTTTAGAATTAATTAGAATTAATTCACTGACAGTTCGCAGTAAAGGCAAGCGTTAGGCCGCCCTGATAGCATTTTTACATCAAATATTACCTGAGCCAGCTGAAGTACTGAAGTTCCTTTGCGTCGGACTTCAGCTGACATGGCCGACTGATAGCCTGGGGAGACCAGAATGATTCCCCTCTGTATTTTTTTATCCAGCCGGGGGATCAGTCTGGTCACCCTGTCCTCGTTCGCGGCTTCCGCAAAATCAATCCGTTCACGTGCAATCAGATTCGTTTTTTTGCCGTGACGTGTTGTTAGCGAGCGACGTCACTCACGGGACGCGGAAGTCCCTCAATAACAATCTACGAACGATGCACGAAAGAGAGAAAGTGTGTCTCCAGTCGGCGGTAAATGACCAAAAAACACATCGACAGTAGGTGAGTTTCGTTATTCATAATCCGGCGCAAATATTAACGCAAAACCGCTAATAACACCACATCAACAGCAGACGCCCGCCCTTCGCTGATTGGTTTACTCCGCTTCCTGTTTGCTTGCGTATCTACCGCTGTGGGAAATGGATTCGACGCAGCGGTGAGTCTGGATTTTTCCAGGCTAGCCGACTGACGCTGAGGACTCCAATGAGGGCAGAGACCGAGGCCAAAAGCAGAACACTGAGCACCACCAGAGCCGCTCTCTCCACTGTGACCCCTGACCTTCTCTGTGGAGCTTCGATCACAAAGCATCAATTATCTAACTTATAATTGAGCGCACCAATGAATTATTCAAACATCCGTTTGTTGGGACTTAGACAAATGTTATCCATGTTTTCAGTAGAAAGGTGCAGTATGTTGGTAGAAACAAATAGCGTCAGACTTTCTTAAATGTTCTTACTACTATGTAAAATACTGTCTTACCTTTGTTTTGCCGTGTTGTAGCCGGGACATTTGCGTACACATTATCTTCAGCCATTTTTGACATCTTTTCAGTATAACTTCAGTCTTTTCAGTGTTTTTTCTTTATACTTTTGAGAGATTAGTTTTCACTTCCATTTAATGTGTGAACCAATAAGAAGCAGTATTCTTTAATAATGTGACATTGCAATAGTATTTTCAGTTGCATTCAGGGGTAAAATGTTGATCTTGCCTGCAGTTTTCACAGCAATAAATTACGCTTCAGTTTCTCAATCATTATCTCACTCCATCACAGTTTGCAGAACACACAGGAAAACACGTGGCAATAGCGATGAGAACTTGTACAGATAAAACCACAAGGGAAAGCTTATTTGACAAATATAACACTAGTTGCCAGTAGGCATTAACTCACCAGCACATGCGTGTCAATGTTAAGAGAAATGGAAAAGGTATAGACACAGGAAGTTGATGGTTTCAGGTTTCTCATACGAGTTTACTGCTTGCCAACATAAAATCCCACAAGAGTCAGACCTGCTTTAAATGAAAGCTTTAACCCTTTACTTGAAGGAGACTTTGCTGCTTTTTTTTCTATCATATTGAGATCCATCAAACACAACAAAATCAACTGTGACAATGTGCAATCACTATGGTTTTAATGCCGTTTTTGGTGTTAACTTTAAATTGTATAAACCTTTGTTACTTGTTGTTCTTTTTGAGCTTTTTTTGTGTTTGTTTTTTTTGGGATTTGACTCAAACATAGGACGGATAATGTGGGACTCGACTTGAGGTTTAGGCTTGAAAACTCCTAATTTGGCCTTTTCTGCACTGCTCATCTCTATGCTTTTAGTGAGTTTCAATCTTGTTTTAGCGCCAAACACAACACTGGACTTGCTTCATTAACAAACAACTTAACTCTCAGCTGACATTAAAATTCTGCAATTTCAACACGAATTTGTATAAGTGCGGCTCGGTAGCACAGTGGTTAGAGCTCGTGCTTCACAGCTAGAAGGTTTGTTTACATGCATGAGACCCATGTATGTTCATTAACATGCACTGTCACGACCAAATAAATAAATAAAGTGCAGTGCAATTGGGATTGGGATTATGTTAAAGGAACTATTACTTTTTGAATCATCCATTTTAAATCTGTCTTTTAAAGCGTTCACATAATGGAACCTTTTAGCATCATCTAATGTTAAAAAATTTGATTGTGTTCCTCAGGGATCAATTTTAGGCCCTCTTTTGTTTTTTATTGTTTATTTTAATTTACATTCTGAAGCAATCTCTTACTTTTTACCCAGGGGATAGCCACCTGTCCACAGCCATTGACCCTCTGTGTGTTGACAGTTTTATATTTAAGCTTTATTGAAAGGGAAGAAGTCCGAGTAGAGACATTCAGCAAACCTTCAGAAGCAGGACACTGAGGCCTGAATGTTGTCTCTAGTATGCACAGCCTTATTCACGTCACTCTAGGTTATTGTAACACGCTGGTTGGTTCTTTTTAACATAAAACTCAACACAAAACACTAGAGAATGGGGGAAAGTGAAGGAAACATAAATCTTTGCTTGGTGGCAGTATTACTATTATAATAGCACTTTCTTCCATTGAGCGCCCAGCCTGCATCGCATTGGACCACACAAGGTGGCACTGTGGGACTTTTATAGTATGGTAACAATATTGATCAAGACAATGTCAGGAAACATGTTTTTATTTTTACTTAACTAAATCAATAATAGAAGTTGAATATGGATAAATACACCAAGTAATCAGATCATAGCCTGTACAATATTGCAGCTGTGAACAGACGAGGAGGGACACAACTTATTTAGGAAGGACAACATTTGTATGTATGTTGAACGTTTATCATTTAACAATAAGAGTTCATCATACATACGTCGTGGGGGCAGCCATTGAAGCTGCCCAAATCACATTGCACCAGCACCTATGGCTCCTCCTGCAGGTGGTGGGTCCACAGAAGGACGGCCTCATGGTTTTTGAGGAATTGATCAGACAAATATTATGTCACATAGCATCAATTTATTCGAGTTATCTAAACGTGCGTATTATATCAACAGAATTCATCCACTGAAGAGACGGGGCTTTGACAAATGCTAGCCATATTTTCTAAAGAAAGGTGCAGTATGTTGGTATGTACTATGTAAAATACTTGCCGTGTTGTAGCCGGGACATTTGCGTACACATCAACTTCACCCATTCTAGCCATCGTCCCGGTGTAACTTCTGTCTTCTCAGTGGTTTTTCTTTATCCTGTCAGGATCAGTTTTCACTTCCTCATTTAATGTGTGAGCTTAAATTGCAGAGGGGTGGTTTTCGAATTTGTTTTGTTTCATAAATTCTGAACCAATAAGAAGCAGTATTCTTTAATAATGTGATGTTGTAATAGTCTTTCCAGTTGCATTCAGGGGTAAAATGTTCATCTGCCCTTCAGTCTTCACAGCTTGTCACAAATAAATTATGCTTCAGTTTCTCAATCACACAGGACACAAAGAAAAACAAGTGGTAATGGCAATGAGAAATTGAGGGAACTGCTGCTCATCTGTTGGATCAAACCACATGGGAGAGCTTTTTTGAAGTTCTCTTATTTTAGAAAGTAGGCATTAACTCACAAGCACGTGCACGTCAATGTGGAGAAAAACAGCAGAAGTTTAGCATGCATTTATATTTACAGGAAGCTGATCAGACTATGATCGCTTTCAGACCATGACTTTGGAGATTTGAATGTCTTCTTCCCATTTGTATGTAGTCTAGTTTTTAGTTGACAAAAAAACCTGGAAAGTTTAGTCATTGTTTTAAACATCATTAACTACTTTTCTCTTCCTTTTAAGTCTAATTTCAGCCATGACGGGAATATTACTCTGACTAAAACTCCGATGAAATAATTTAGTTGATGAAATTAACCCTGCAAAAACAATGACAAAAGATTTTTAATTCCCATGCAGTCTTGTTAGAAAATGTAAAAGCTGCACAATTTTGCCACATATTTAACTCACAGGAAGCTGGTGTTTCTCACAAACACTCTGCTCTCATCTTTATTCAATAAACTTCAGAGTCCTAAAGAGGTGATACTAAAGACAAAACCAGTCATAGGAATATTGGTGTTGACAGTTTTTTATAAAAGCTTTATTGGGCGTATGAAAGGAGGGAAGTGCGAGGAGGGACATTCAGCAAACCTTCCATAGCGGGACACTGAGGCCTGAAGGTTGACTAACACACATGCACAGCCTTATTCTCTGAGGTTATTGTTACACACAGGTTGGTTCTTTTTCACATATGAACTTCAGTGAGAAACCACAATAAACATCTGCCCAACGTTTTTCCTCCAGGCGGTCTATTGGCAAAATGATCGCACAGTCTTCTCCTTCAAGGAATTCAGCATCAGCCCCTTTCCAGTCGTCTGGTTCGCGCCTCCAAAATGTTAAACTAAACATGACCAAAAATAAAGATTACATTATTAAATTGTTAAGTTGTATATTTGAAAATTGAAAGATGAAATTTGAAAAGAAGAGACACAAGAGACTTTAAAGAAAATTAGTCGCTTTATTTCATGTCCCACCTTTGGTTCAGTGGAGAGCCGTCCGTCCACTTCCACTGACCCTCTGTCTCTGAGTCTGCCAGTCCGATCCAGAACCAAGCTCCTAATGCCGGTTTACTGAGCAGAAATGTCTAAAACCACAGGGATATATTTACATTAGCCTCTCTCTTGACATGTCTGAGGCGGCACGGTAGCACAGCGGTTAGCGCTCGTGCTTCACAGCTAGAAGGTCCGGGTTCGATTCCCACCTGGACGGGGCCTTTCTGTGTGGAGTTTGCATGTTCTCCCCGTGTCTGCGTAGGTTTCCTCCGGGTACTCCGGTTTCCCCTACCACTAATAACATGTACAATAGGCCCAGGGACTGCAGGTGGAAATTAGCACAAGTGCTATAACCTGGTACAATACATCTCTCCTTTCTGAGGCTAATGTATATTGTACACTGTCCCTGTTCAAATAAATAAATTGGTAAATACCTGCTTCTCTCTGCTCTCGATCTTCACCAGGTCTCCACTCAGGCTTCGACACATGTCTCTGCTGTTTGTCCAGTTTAATGTATTTGATGAGAAATAATAGCACTTTGTCCCACTGAGCTCCCAGCCTGTGTCACATCGGACCACACAAGGTGAGACTGTGAAAGAAACTTAATGTCAGTTTTGCAAAAAACTGTGGAGCTCAACGGCGCCACCTCACGAACCCTGGACCAGTTGTGAAAAATATGTTTAAAACGTGAAACTTTAATGGTATGGTAACAATACATTGATCAAGACAAAGTCAGGAAACATGCTTGTTGCTACCTGTTTCTGTCAATGTTGATTTTTTCAAATCTAAAAAAATATAAAAATATATTAGCAGTTGAATATGGACAAATAGTATTGTAATCAGATCATAGCCTGTACAATATTACAGCCATGTAAAGACCAGGAGGGAAAAAACATACAGTATTTAGGAAGGACAAATGATATGAGTTAAATGTATTCAAAGTTACTTCTTTTTGTTCTTCTCTCTCACAACCCCCTGCCCAAAAAGCACCAAAAGCTGCTGCAGACCAACCCTGAACAGGGCGGTAGAAGCCGCTGCTGGCGCCAAACTGAGAAAAAAGTCAAAAATATTCTAAACCGAATCAAAATAAAAGCAAAAACAGGACAGCCGGTCCCATCAGCACAAAACGGAACAAAAAGAGCTCAGGTCTGTTTAAAATAGATATTGAGAATTGTGATGGATGCTGATTAAACTCTTATCTTTGCTTTGTTTAATTTCCTCTTTTGTACGTTACAATTTTTGTAGTCTCTGGCTCGTTAGATAATGTTTACGTCAAACCCAAGACTTGTGAAAAATGGGGTTGAGTAAAAATGGCAGATAAAGGAATGGCATTAGGAGCAAGCAGAAAATACATCTGAAGCACTGACAAAGAATTTAAATCTTTCTCCTACCTGTGGTCATCTCTTTTGGGGTTGTTTTGATTCCAGTGCTATAATCGACTGACAATGATCAAAAACAGAAATATATGTAACAGTTCAATTTCAATTTATGTAATTACTTGATCATAAATGGATCTCACCTGAGAGAGTTGTAGTTTCTGCCATTGTCTCTGTGTTTATTTTGGATGCCCTGTTATAATGCACTGAGTAAACAGACATATGTGTTAACAGCACAACAGCAGCAGCAGTAAAGTGTAACTCACCGATGACTCCAACACAAGTGGCAACAGCAGTCACAAGTAGCACAATGACCACCGCCGGAGCCACTTTCTTTACTGTCACCCTTGGTCTCCTCTGAGGAGCTTCAACTTCAAAGTCTGAAGAAAACGACCAAGTTTTAACAATTAATGAAACAATGAGACCAACGTCTTTATCCAACCCTAGACCTTAAGCGCTGAAATGATCAAAACAAGTCACGGAAACCACTTTTTAGTTGTAGAGCTGCTGAGGCAGGAGGAGAGAATGTTCATATCGTTTTTAGTCATTCAAGTTTAAAAATACAAACCTTAAATATGGATATGGCTTCATCGTAAAATAAAAACTCGAAGTACATGTGTTGTAAATTCCAGTCTCACCGTTTAGTCGTCTAGGGACGTTGGCGTAGATATTTTCTTCTGCCATTACAACTGTAGTGGCTTTTTGTCCTTAACAAACTTAAACAAAACCACAATCTAAACTTTTCAAATGGCCACGGAGTCTTCGTTCGCAGTTCAGACAGATCAAAATGAACCAATGTCCAGACCAATAAAATGTGTTTAGGTGGCTTACTCGCACCAGGAAGCGAGCATAAATACAGAACACACAGAACAACAACTAAATGTTCCTTTTGCTTGCCGTTCCTCCCACCTTGACGTTTGCAAGAGACCAATAAGGACTAAGGTGCAATATGCATGAATGCCAAAATAAAGCTAATCAACTTTAGGAAAAAAGAAAATAAATTAGATTATAACTACAGTAGCTCTAAACTAAACATAAAGCACAAATAGGACCAAACACAACCATCTTCTCAGTGTGTCTTCTGCCAAAAGTAAGTGATCTTATCAGTGAGCCTTATTTATGCTTTCTCAAGGTCAATTTTAACTTCCTCTTTCACTGTAATGTGTGAATGTTCAAAGTAGGAACTTTGCTGAATCAACATCTCTAATCACCAGAAGGAGACAGTATTAGTGAAAAGTGCAGTTCAATTTTTCTAAAAGAACATCACCCCCCATCTTAGTTTAGTTTAGTTTAGTTTATTTGTTTATTTGAGCAGTACACATAGTGCTCAAAAGGAGTGGGCTGAAGCAAAAGCTTATGAGTGCCCACCCCCAAGTGCAATAAAAAAAATAAAAAAAATAACATTTAAAACATTTCAAGCAACAATTAATTGAAGCAACGCACAGCTACAACAACTATGGAGGATTGAAAGTGCCACAATTAAATAAATAAATACACCATTAAATAATTAAATAAATGTGTCATTAATTAATTAAATGTGTCATTAATTAATTAAATGTGTCATTAATTAATTAAATTACCAATGATTCTGTGTAAAAAAATATATATAATTATTTATCTATTTAATTAATTATTTCATGGTCCTGTGTTGCAGTGTTTCATGAATTAATTTTATCTGTCAAACTCGCCCATCAAAGTTTGAGGGGTGGGTCCTAACACCTGATTGGTCATCCTGCTCATCGAGTCAAGGCAAATCAACTCCAGAATAATGGATTGATGCAGACTAGTGAACATACTCCGATACGCTGGGTGGCGCTATTCTCCCTTACATAGGTTTGAATACTCAAGCAAAAACAACTAAACACAAGCCTCGATCACTCCATCAAGGGATGTCAAGAAATAACTTTTTTAAAATTAATATCTGCTGTTTCTCAATAATCGTGAAGAGCACTCATCCGCCCGGTAGGTGGCGGTAAATGCGCCTAGATTGGTAGCTATCCGCCATTTGAATTAGAATGTACCGTTGCCTCAATGCCCTGCAATGCCCCCACTGCGCCAATGCTCCACCCCTAGTCTCAATGTACCACTTCCTAGTCTCAATGTACCACTTCCTAGTCTCAATGTCCCGCACCCAAACAGCTGTTTTCTTAGAATTGTTCAGTGTATTAAGAATTTCCCTCCTAGTCTAAAGAAGGTAAAGACATGGCATGTCATGACTGTATTTTTTAAGGGTAAAAAGCAGTTTCACTGAATCACATCATGTCCATCACATTTGATTTTGAACATGTTTACTTCAAATCTGGTGACATGACTGGTTATTTTATGACACAAACCAATCACATTTCTACCTAAAGAAAAACAAAGTCAATAAAATGTCATTCTGCTCTCATCTGTATTTGGTTAAATCAGTGCATCCTGAAGTCATCTCTGATGGCACATTAGACGAACGTGTAATGTGGATTTAATGTTTTTCATTCAACAGTTTTCAATATGTACATTTGCTAGCTGGGTAACATAGCCAACTGGTTATCTAGCTTTAAATTATAAATTAAATAATGTACATATATGGCAAAACACAACGGTAGCTCAAAAACATGTTCACTTATACACTAATGTCTTTAGTGTAACTAGGCAACCACACTTACGTGGTTCTTCACGCTGGCGGATCATGTTATACAGACAAACTCTCTTGTCGTTGTACACTTATTTTGCACTTTTTACGTTTATCTCAAAATGTTGATAAACCACATAAATGTGACGCATTAAAACGCGTACATGTCATTAATATGTGAAGCCCTATCTTACGGTATCTTTTAACGTAAAAGTCTCCGATAAAACAGCTGTTTAATTGCGGGGCATTAAGACCATTCGGCCGGGACATTGAGACCACTCACTTGGGACATTGAGACCACTCGAGCGGTACATTCAGACCAATGGATGCGGTACATTGCGACCGGGGCATTGAGGCAACGGCACATTCCGACTAGCACCCTTGTAGAGTACTTCTTCTAAAATTTCGGTCACTCTACGGTCAATGCCTTGGTCAGAAAGTGCGGAAATAACTCCAAGAACTTCAATTCCTCCGCTTTATTCTGTATGCTCGGGGTCTGCAGGTCCTGCTTCCACATACTCAGCAAGGTCTAAAATATCTCGCACCAACTCCCTTGAAACCTCATGAAGGTCCTCCATCAGCGTAGCCGCCATGTTTCCAAAAAACACTTCAGGCCAAAGCAATGGATTAGACAAGATTTGAGTTAACCAGGCTTTAGCCCGCCCACAACTTTTGATGGGCGAGTTTGACAGATAAAATTAATTCATGAAACACTGCAACACAGGACCATGAAATAATTAATTAAATAGATAAATAATTATATATATTTTTTACACAGAATCATTGGTAATTTAATTAATTAATGACACATTTATTTAATTAATGACACATTTATTTAATTAATGACACATTTATTTAATTATTTAATGGTGCATTTATTTATTTAATTCCATGTTTAATTAATTAATGAAACACTCAATTAATTAATGAAACATTTAATTAATTAATGACACATTTATTTAATTATTTAATTGTGTATTTATTTATTTAATTGTGGCACTTTCAATCCTCCATAAACAACAATCTTGTTTCATGTACGATGTCTAGAACAAAGCAGTCAAAAAAAAAATGTGATCCTTAATATATTTCTTTCAGATTTTTACCCTTGATACCCGAGAGTTACTTTTATGTTATGAAGGTACATTAATAGATATTATAATCTGAGATCTTGATACTTTCCAGTTGTCATTACCATTCTCAGTATCATTTTAATTTGGGTGTAATTTTCATAATCATTATTATTATATATTTATTTAATTGAGTTATATGTGAAGTATGCTGTAGCCCTGCATAGTGTGGTGCATTAAAAAGCCAAAGTGTAGAGCGGGCCATTTGAAGAGGGCAGTGACTCCCAATCAACAAACCCCCACACGGCTGCCCTAACAGCTGATTTTGTAGAATATGTTCCTATGCTGAGTGGTGCATTAAAAGACAAGGTTTAGAGCCCGTTGGGAGGATTCCTCTCAACAGATCCATAACCTGCCAACCCTAATTCTCCATTTGTGAATTTGAGCAATAGAATGACAACCGTTCCAAACACTCTTCCAGATTATAGAGGAACAATACACATAATCCATCCTACTGCTCCCCCTAGTGGCAACACATTTCTTCTTGTCTGTATATTTCAAAAGTCTTTTGTTTGTATTTAAATTTGAACAGGTTGATGTTTGGACATCGTTTCAAATCCATCTCCAGTTTATTCCACAATTGTACACCATTAACGGTTGGACTAAAACTTTTCAAAGTTGTGCTATGTTTCTGAATCCTAAAGTTTAATTCATCACGTAATTCATAACAACCAGTACGTTCTTGGAACCTTCTTTGTAATTGGTTTGGTAACAATTTATGCCTTGCTTTGAATAACATTTGAACAGTTTGGAACTCAACAATGTCACAAAACTTCATGATCTTTGATTTTAAAAATAATGAGTTTGTGTGGTCCAAAAACCCAACTTTATGAATTACTCGGATAGCTCTTTTTTGCAACAATATTATTGGTTTAACTGTGTTTTTGTAAGTACTACCCCAAACCACAGTACAATAATATAAGTAGGGCAAAATCAGAGAACAGTATAAGGTATGTAGAGCTTTGATGTTTAAAATGTGCTTTGCTTTTGCAATTACTGAAATGCTTCTAGAAATTTTCGTAGATATATATTTAATATGAGATTTCCAAGTAATTCTGTCATCAATAATCACACCAAGGAATTTGATTTCATGCACTCGCTCGATAACAACACCCTCTATCTGAAATGCTTCCTGAGCGTTGGAATTACAGTTGCCAAATATCATCATTTTGCTTTTACTCAGATTTAAAGATAATTTATTTTGTTTGAACCACACATACACATAGTGCTCAAAAAAAAAGTGTCAACCACTTGTTGACACTTTTGAGTTCCAAGTTAACAATCCGACACAGCTGCTGTAAGTCGTCTCCTGATGCAAAAATATTTGTATCGTCAGCAAACAAGATAAATTTAAGTATTTCAGACGTTTTACAAATGTCGTTAATATACATATTAAACAATTTTGGGCCCAGAATAGAACCTTGAGGTAAACCACAGACAATTTGTCGACAACTCGACTGATAATCACCGATTTTCACACATTGTTTTCTATTTTTTAAGTAACTGGTAACCCACTGTAGAGCTACCCCCCTAATTCCATAAAGTTCTAGTTTATTAATTAATATATCATAGTTTATTGTATCAAACGCTTTACTCAGGTCAATAAATAACCCTATTGCACATTTCTTGTTATCTACAGCATTAGTTATTTCTTCAGTTATATCAAAGAGCGCGTGTGAGGTTGAGTGATTGTTCCTAAAACCAAACTGATTGTCCGAGAGTAAATTACACTTTTCAATAAAGCTGTCAAGTCTAGAGTTAAACACCTTTTCTAAGATTTTAGAGAATTGCGGTAAAAGGGAAACAGGCCTATAGTTTGTAAAGAGATGTTTATCTCCTGCCTTGAACAGAGGAATCACTTTTGCTACTTTCATACTATCAGGAAATTGTCCAGTTTGCAACGATAAGTTACAGATGTAAGTTAACGGCTTAGAGATACTTTCAATAACAGTTTTTAAAGTTTTCATGTCCATGTCATGGTAATCGGTCGAGGTCTTATTTTTACACCCTTTAACAATGTCCAGTATCTCCTTTTCCTCCACAGGTTTGAGGAACAGGGACATAGGATTTGCTTCTATCAGATCACAATTATAGTTCTCAACGTTTGCAATTTTTGCAGCAAGGTTTGGTCCAACATCTACAAAGAATTTATTAAATGTTTCGACGACTTCATTCATATTATTTAAAGTGTTATCCTCATCTTTGAAATATTTTGGATAATTAATCGTTCTTGGTTTATTTCTAATTATACTATTTAAGATGTTCCATAAACCTTTAATATTATTCTTATTAGTATCCAACAACTTATTATAATAATCCTGTTTACATTTTCTAATGATACCTGTCAGTTTATTTTTATATTTCTTATATTTATCCTCAGCTTCTTTTGTTCGGTTACTTATAAAGTTTTTGTAAAGATTTTTTTTTTCTTGCAAGCATTTAGTAAACCTTTAGACATCCATGGTGTTTCTTTACACTTTCTGTTTTTACAGTATTTCTTCATTGGGCAGTTTTTGTCGTATACCTTTTGAAATACTCGCGTAAACTCATCATAAGCCATATTCGTGTCATTCTCTCTGTACACAATACTCCAGTCTTGAGCTAAAAGCTCCTTTTTAAATGCATCAATAGTTTTCTCTGTTTTTACCCTTCTAAACCAATACTTGTTTTCCTCTTTTACATATCAATTTTTATACATAACGAAAACTGGAAGGTGATCACTAATATCATTTATAATTAACCCGCTGACTGTATCACTTACGATACGATACGATATACTTTATTAATCCCGAAGGAAATTCAGTTCATCAGCTGCACAAACAAGTCACACATAAAAACATTGGATTAAAAAGAAACTAGAAAGAATTCAATAAATAGGACAGTGCAGAGAATAAATATAAAAGCCATCATTCCCATTTAGCCCCTCCCGCCCACGGATTTGTTATATAGCCTGATCGCTCTGGGCAAGAAAGATTTCCTGAGCCTGTCCTTTGAGCAGTAGAGCGAGAGCAGCCTCTCACTGAAGGAGCTCCTCTGCCTCATCACCAGCTCATGCAGGGGGTGGTCGCTGTTGTCTATTACAGAGAGCAGCTTCTCCAGGGTTCTCTTCTCCAAGATTGACACTACAGAGTCCTGATCGGCCCCAATCACGGAGGAGGCCTTTCTAATTAGTCTGTCCAGTCTCTGAGTGTCCCTCTGCCTAATGTTTCCCCCCCAACACACAACACCATAAAAAAGAGCACTTGCTACTACTGCCTGGTAGAACAGTTGGAGCACTTTCTTACAGATTTTAAAAGAGGCAAGCCTCCTCAGAAAGTAGAGTCTGCACTGCATTTTCTTGTAGAGCTGGTCAGTGTTCACTGACCAGTCCAGCTTCTCATCCACCTGCAGCCCAAGATATTTATAGGAGGTAACCACCTCGATCTCCTCGCCATCGATGGTCACAGGCTGAGGAGATGGGCGGCACCTCCTAAAGTCCAGGACCATCTCCTTTGTCTTGGAGGTGTTCAGCTGCAGGTGATTCAGGTGACTCCAGACTTGGTGACTTTCAATTTCATTTGAGAAAATGTTATCAATCAAGGTTGCACTATGGGTTGTTATTCTACTTGGTTTAGTGATTAGAGGAAACAGACCTATACTGAATAAAGTATTTATAAATTCGTCCGTCTTTTTATGTTTATATGGGTTTAACAGATCGATGTTGAGGTCTCCCCCCACAAACATGACTTTATGATTTAATCCTGAAAAGTGCTCCTCCATCCAGTTAGAAAAAACATCTACATCAGAGCCAGGTGTTCTATAAATAGAACTCACAATAATATTTTTCTTTTTTTGTCTTGTAATCTCTACAGTAAGGCATTCAAGTGTATCATCCACCACCATTGTCTTATTTTCCATTACTTTGTAACTATAGTTGGAGTCTATAAACATAGCTACGCCCCCTCCATGCTTGTTCTTTCTGTTCATACTTATAAATTCATAACCATCAATAGAAAACTCAAATTCTCTGTCATTATTGATCCATGTTTCTGTGATTAGAATGACACTGAATGGTGTGGAAAACTGTTTTAAGAAGCTTTTGATGTGGTCAAAGTTTGCATAGAGGCTTCGACTATTGAAGTGGATTACAGTGAATGCCTTAATGTTCTTAAGTTTACTATTGTACAGATCCTCTGTGTAGTATTGACAGTCATTGGTAGCTCTAGTAAAAAAGTTATTTTCCAGGTCGATGTCGATCTCAGTGTTCTGTAGGTCGTATTGAGAGAATGTAAAATCCTGGGAGTTTGCTTCAGCAATTCTCCTTATTGAAAAATCCAAGTCAGTGCTTCCTATAGAACTATATGTATTACTAGACATGTGAGATTATGTGCTTTTACATACCAAAATCCATACGCTTTTCTTAACCAATCACATTTTCTCCAGTTATTATCGAGGTATCCAGGCATTAAAAAATTCAAAAGTTATAAAAAAGCAACAAAAACGGAACTAAAAAAGACCTCAAAAAGTGATGAAAGAAGTGACGACAACAACGCATGGAAACACAAGGAAGAGTCTTAGATCCTTTGTGTAGGTCTTGGCTTTCAGATGAAGCTTTAAGATTTGGGTAAAGCCAAACAGGAGACAATGCGCTCCATTAAAGTGGGGGTTAAGAGGTTAAAAACAATCCTTGAAACAAAGACATACAATCAGTATTGTTTTTTAAAAGCTTTTTTTTTTTTATGTGAAGTTCATCAGACGAGAATTTGCACCAATAGAAAACATGCTGATAAATTTGTAGCATTAGTCACAGACAGAGATTAACAGAGAAAACTGTCTGAGACCAGGGGCGACAGTGGAGCAGATGGTAGAGCGGGTTGTCTCATGATCGGATGGTTGGGGGTTCGAATCCCGCCTCCTGAAGGTGCACATTGTCGCTGTGTCCTTGGGCAAGACACACTGGTGTATGAATGAGTGTATGAATGGGTGAAGCCCCTATGAGAGATCAACAGGCCCGTTTGGAACCATGAGGCCGTCCTTCTGTGCACCCACCACCTGCAGGGGGAGCCATAGGGGCTGGTGTAATGTGATTTGGGCAGCTCCAACAGTTGCCCCCATGACCCGGCAAAGGACAAGTGGAAGAAGATGGATGGATGGACTGTCTGAAACCACTACATTCAATGACGTGCAGTAGTCTGTAACAGATATTTAGTAAACGCCGAACCTTTGAAAATGCTGTAAATATAAAATGGTCATTTACAAGTTGGTTCTTTTTCACAGATGAACCGGGGGTTAATGCCCTAGCCACCTCAGCTCCTTTCGACGTTACCTAATAACTGAATAATGAAGGAATTAATAATTCTTAGTGATTTAGAGAAAGTTACAGGTTTTAACTACATTAAAAACAAAAAAAAACAAACACAGTAATATCAAGCAGGACTGCACTCTACATCCAACCGAATTGCAAATATTACCAGAGGAGGAATAAGGGAAAACACTCAGTCACAGGTTTTTAAGGTTGTTTAGAATTAATTAGAATTAATTCACTGACAGTTCGCAGTAAAGGCAAGCGTTAGGCCGCCCTGATAGCATTTTTACATCAAATATTACCTGAGCCAGCTGAAGTACTGAAGTTCCTTTGCGTCGGACTTCAGCTGACATGGCCGACTGATAGCCTGGGGAGACCAGAATGATTCCCCTCTGTATTTTATTATCCAGCCGGGGGATCAGTCTGGTCACCCTGTCCTCGTTCGCGGCTTCCGCAAAATCAATCCGTTCACGTGCAATCAGATTCGTTTTTTTGCCGTGACGTGTTGTTAGCGAGCGACGTCACTCACGGGACGCGGAAGTCCCTCAATAACAATCTACGAACGATGCACGAAAGAGAGAAAGCGTGTCTCCAGTCGGCGGTAAATGACCAAAAAACACATCGACAGTAGGTGAGTTTCGTAATTCATAATCCGGCGCAAATATTAACGCAAAACCGCTAATAACACCACATCAACAGCAGACGCCCGCCCTTCGCTGATTGGTTTACTCCGCTTCCTGTTTGCTTGCGTATCTACCGCTGTGGGAAATGGATTCGACGCAGCGGTGAGTCTGGATTTTTCCAGGCTAGCCGACTGACGCTGAGGACTCCAATGAGGGCAGAGACCGAGGCCAAAAGCAGAACACTGAGCACCACCAGAGCCGCTCTCTCCACTGTGACCCCTGACCTTCTCTGTGGAGCTTCGATCACAAAGCATCAATTATCTAACTTATAATTGAGCGCACCAATGAATTATTCAAACATCCGTTTGTTGGGACTTAGACAAATGTTATCCATGTTTTCAGTAGAAAGGTGCAGTATGTTGGTAGAAACAAATAGCGTCAGACTTTCTTAAATGTTCTTACTACTATGTAAAATACTGTCTTACCTTTGTTTTGCCGTGTTGTAGCCGGGACATTTGCGTACACATTATCTTCAGCCATTTTCGACATCTTTTCAGTATAACTTCAGTCTTTTCAGTGTTTTTTCTTTATACTTTTGAGAGATTAGTTTTCACTTCCATTTAATGTGTGAACCAATAAGAAGCAGTATTCTTTAATAATGTGACATTGCAATAGTATTTTCAGTTGCATTCAGGGGTAAAATGTTGATCTTGCCTGCAGTTTTCACAGCAATAAATTACGCTTCAGTTTCTCAATCATTATCTCACTCCATCACAGTTTGCAGAACACACAGGAAAACACGTGGCAATAGCGATGAGAACTTGTACAGATAAAACCACAAGGGAAAGCTTATTTGACAAATATAACACTAGTTGCCAGTAGGCATTAACTCACCAGCACATGCGTGTCAATGTTAAGAGAAATGGAAAAGGTATAGACACAGGAAGTTGATGGTTTCAGGTTTCTCATACGAGTTTACTGCTCGCCAACATAAAATCCCACAAGAGTCAGACCTGCTTTAAATGAAAGCTTTAACCCTTTACTTGAAGGAGACTTTGCTGCTTTTTTTTCTATCATATTGAGATCCATCAAACACAACAAAATCAACTGTGACAATGTGCAATCACTATGGTTTTAATGCCGTTTTTGGTGTTAACTTTAAATTGTATAAACCTTTGTTACTTGTTGTTCTTTTTGAGCTTTTTTTGTGTTTGTTTTTTTTGGGATTTGACTCAAACATAGGACGGATAATGTGGGACTCGACTTGAGGTTTAGGCTTGAAAACTCCTAATTTGGCCTTTTCTGCACTGCTCATCTCTATGCTTTTAGTGAGTTTCAATCTTGTTTTAGCGCCAAACACAACACTGGACTTGCTTCATTAACAAACAACTTAACTCTCAGCTGACATTAAAATTCTGCAATTTCAACACGAATTTGTATAAGTGCGGCTCGGTAGCACAGTGGTTAGAGCTCGTGCTTCACAGCTAGAAGGTTTGTTTACATGCATCAGACCCATGTATGTTCATTAACATGCACTGTCACGACCAAATAAATAAATAAAGTGCAGTGCAATTGGGATTGGGATTATGTTAAAGGAACTATTACTTTTTGAATCATCCATTTTAAATCTGTCTTTTAAAGCGTTCACATAATGGAACCTTTTAGCATCATCTAATGTTAAAAAATTTGATTGTGTTCCTCAGGGATCAATTTTAGGCCCTCTTTTGTTTTTTATTGTTTATTTTAATTTACATTCTGAAGCAATCTCTTACTTTTTACCCAGGGGATAGCCACCTGTCCACAGCCATTGACCCTCTGTGTGTTGACAGTTTTATATTTAAGCTTTATTGAAAGGGAAGAAGTCCGAGTAGAGACATTCAGCAAACCTTCAGAAGCAGGACACTGAGGCCTGAATGTTGTCTCTAGTATGCACAGCCTTATTCACGTCACTCTAGGTTATTGTAACACGCTGGTTGGTTCTTTTTAACATAAAACTCAACACAAAACACAAGAGAATGGGGGAAAGCGAAGGAAACATAAATCTTTGTTTGGTGGCAGTATTACTATTATAACTTTCTTCCATTGAGCGCCCAGCCTGCATCGCATTGGACCACACAAGGTGGCACTGTGGGACTTTTATAGTATGGTAACAATATTGATCAAGACAATGTCAGGAAACATGTTTTTATTTTTACTTAACTAAATCAATAATAGAAGTTGAATATGGATAAATACACCAAGTAATCAGATCATAGCCTGTACAATATTGCAGCTGTGAACAGACGAGGAGGGACACAACTTATTTAGGAAGGACAACATTTGTATGTATGTTGAACGTTTATCATTTAACAATAAGAGTTCATCATACATACGTCGTGGGGGCAGCCATTGAAGCTGCCCAAATCACATTGCACCAGCACCTATGGCTCCTCCTGCAGGTGGTGGGTCCACAGAAGGACGGCCTCATGGTTTTTGAGGAATTGATCAGACAAATATTATGTCACATAGCATCAATTTATTCGAGTTATCTAAACGTGCGTATTATATCAACAGAATTCATCCACTGAAGAGACGGGGCTTTGACAAATGCTAGCCATATTTTCTAAAGAAAGGTGCAGTATGTTGGTATGTACTATGTAAAATACTTGCCGTGTTGTAGCCGGGACATTTGCGTACACATCAACTTCACCCATTCTAGCCATCGTCCCGGTGTAACTTCTGTCTTCTCAGTGGTTTTTCTTTATCCTGTCAGGATCAGTTTTCACTTCCTCATTTAATGTGTGAGCTTAAATTGCAGAGGGGTGGTTTTCGAATTTGTTTTGTTTCATAAATTCTGAACCAATAAGAAGCAGTATTCTTTAATGTGATGTTGTAATAGTCTTTCCAGTTGCATTCAGGGGTAAAATGTTTATCTGCCCTTCAGTCTTCACAGCTTGTCACAAATAAATTATGCTTCAGTTTCTCAATCACACAGGACACAAAGAAAAACAAGTGGTAATGGCAATGAGAAATTGAGGGAACTGCTGCTCATCTGTTGGATCAAACCACATGGGAGAGCTTTTTTGAAGTTCTCTTATTTTAGAAAGTAGGCATTAACTCACAAGCATGTGCACGTCAATGTAGAGAAAAACAGCAGAAGTTTAGCATGCATTTATATTTACAGGAAGCTGATCAGACTATGATCGCTTTCAGACCATGACTTTGGAGATTTGAATGTCTTCTTCCCATTTGTATGTAGTCTAGTTTTTAGTTGACAAAAAAACCTGGAAAGTTTAGTCATTGTTTTAAACATCATTAACTACTTTTCTCTTCCTTTTAAGTCTAATTTCAGCCATGACGGGAATATTACTCTGACTAAAACTCCGATGAAATAATTTAGTTGATGAAATTAACCCTGCAAAAACAATGACAAAATATTTTTAATTCCCATGCAGTCTTGTTAGAAAATGTAAAAGCTGCACAATTTTGCCACATATTTAACTCACAGGAAGCTGGTGTTTCTCACAAACACTCTGCTCTCATCTTTATTCAATAAACTTCAGAGTCCTAAAGAGGTGATACTAAAGACAAAACCAGTCATAGGAATATTGGTGTTGACAGTTTTTTATAAAAGCTTTATTGGGCGTATGAAAGGAGGGAAGTGCGAGGAGAGACATTCAGCAAACTTTCCATAGCGGGACACTGAGGCCTGAAGGTTGACTAACACACATGCACAGCCTTATTCTCTGAGGTTATTGTTACACACAGGTTGGTTCTTTTTCACATATGAACTTCAGTGAGAAACCACAATAAACATCTGCCCAACGTTTTTCCTCCAGGCGGTCTATTGGCAAAATGATCGCACAGTCTTCTCCTTCAAGGAATTCAGCATCAGCCCCTTTCCAGTCGTCTGGTTCGCGCCTCCAAAATGTTAAACTAAACATGACCAAAAATAAAGATTACATTATTAAATTGTTAAGTTGTATATTTGAAAATTGAAAGATGAAATTTGAAAAGAAGAGACACAAGAGACTTTAAAGAAAATTAGTCGCTTTATTTCATGTCCCACCTTTGGTTCAGTGGAGAGCCGTCCGTCCACTTCCACTGACCCTCTGTCTCTGAGTCTGCCAGTCCGATCCAGAACCAAGCTCCTAATGCCGGTTTACTGAGCAGAAATGTCTAAAACCACAGGGATATATTTACATTAGCCTCTCTCTTGACATGTCTGAGGCGGCACGGTAGCACAGCGGTTAGCGCTCGTGCTTCACAGCTAGAAGGTCCGGGTTCGATTCCCACCTGGACGGGGCCTTTCTGTGTGGAGTTTGCATGTTCTCCCCGTGTCTGCGTAGGTTTCCTCCGGGTACTCCGGTTTCCCCTACCACTAATAACATGTACAATAGGCCCAGGGACTGCAGGTGGAAATTAGCACAAGTGCTATAACCTGGTACAATGCATCTCTCCTTTCTGAGGCTAATGTATATTGTACACTGTCCCTGTTCAAATAAATAAATTGGTAAATACCTGCTTCTCTCTGCTCTCGATCTTCACCAGGTCTCCACTCAGGCTTCGACACATGTCTCTGCTGTTTGTCCAGTTTAATGTATTTGATGAGAAATAATAGCACTTTGTCCCACTGAGCTCCCAGCCTGTGTCACATCGGACCACACAAGGTGAGACTGTGAAAGAAACTTAATGTCAGTTTTGCAAAAAACTGTGGAGCTCAACGGCGCCACCTCACGAACCCTGGACCAGTTGTGAAAAATATGTTTAAAACGTGAAACTTTTATGGTATGGTAACAATACATTGATCAAGACAAAGTCAGGAAACATGCTTGTTGCTACCTGTTTCTGTCAATGTTGATTTTTTCAAATCTAAAAAAATATAAAAATATATTAGCAGTTGAATATGGACAAATAGTATTGTAATCAGATCATAGCCTGTACAATATTACAGCCATGTAAAGACCAGGAGGGAAAAAACATACAGTATTTAGGAAGGACAAATGATATGAGTTAAATGTATTCAAAGTTACTTCTTTTTGTTCTTCTCTCTCACAACCCCCTGCCCAAAAAGCACCAAAAGCTGCTGCAGACCAACCCTGAACAGGGCGGTAGAAGCCGCTGCTGGCGCCAAACTGAGAAAAAAGTCAAAAATATTCTAAACCGAATCAAAATAAAAGCAAAAACAGGACAGCCGGTCCCATCAGCACAAAACGGAACAAAAAGAGCTCAGGTCTGTTTAAAATAGATATTGAGAATTGTGATGGATGCTGATTAAACTCTTATCTTTGCTTTGTTTAATTTCCTCTTTTGTACGTTACAATTTTTGTAGTCTCTGGCTCGTTAGATAATGTTTACGTCAAACCCAAGACTTGTGAAAAATGGGGTTGAGTAAAAATGGCAGATAAAGGAATGGCATTAGGAGCAAGCAGAAAATACATCTGAAGCACTGACAAAGAATTTAAATCTTTCTCCTACCTGTGGTCATCTCTTTTGGGGTTGTTTTGATTCCAGTGCTATAATCGACTGACAATGATCAAAAACAGAAATATATGTAACAGTTCAATTTCAATTTATGTAATTACTTGATCATAAATGGATCTCACCTGAGAGAGTTGTAGTTTCTGCCATTGTCTCTGTGTTTATTTTGGATGCCCTGTTATAATGCACTGAGTAAACAGACATATGTGTTAACAGCACAACAGCAGCAGCAGTAAAGTGTAACTCACCGATGACTCCAACACAAGTGGCAACAGCAGTCACAAGTAGCACAATGACCACCGCCGGAGCCACTTTCTTTACTGTCACCCTTGGTCTCCTCTGAGGAGCTTCAACTTCAAAGTCTGAAGAAAACGACCAAGTTTTAACAATTAATGAAACAATGAGACCAACGTCTTTATCCAACCCTAGACCTTAAGCGCTGAAATGATCAAAACAAGTCACGGAAACCACTTTTTAGTTGTAGAGCTGCTGAGGCAGGAGGAGAGAATGTTCATATCGTTTTTAGTCATTCAAGTTTAAAAATACAAACCTTAAATATGGATATGGCTTCATCGTAAAATAAAAACTCGAAGTACATGTGTTGTAAATTCCAGTCTCACCGTTTAGTCGTCTTGTTTTTCTGGGGACGTTGGCGTAGATATTTTCTTCTGCCATTACAACTGTAGTGGCTTTTTGTCCTTAACAAACTTAAACAAAACCACAATCTAAACTTTTCAAATGGCCACGGAGTCTTCGTTCGCAGTTCAGACAGATCAAAATGAACCAATGTCCAGACCAATAAAATGTGTTTAGGTGGCTTACTCGCACCAGGAAGCGAGCATAAATACAGAACACACAGAACAACAACTAAATGTTCCTTTTGCTTGCCGTTCCTCCCACCTTGACGTTTGCAAGAGACCAATAAGGACTAAGGTGCAATATGCATGAATGCCAAAATAAAGCTAATCAACTTTAGGAAAAAAGAAAATAAATTAGATTATAACTACAGTAGCTCTAAACTAAACATAAAGCACAAATAGGACCAAACACAACCATCTTCTCAGTGTGTCTTCTGCCAAAAGTAAGTGATCTTATCAGTGAGCCTTATTTATGCTTTCTAAAGATCAATTTTAACTTCCTCTTTCACTGTAATGTGTGAATGTTCAAAGTAGGAACTTTGCTGAATCAACATCTCTAATCACCAGAAGGAGACAGTATTAGTGAAAAGTGCAGTTCAATTTTTCTAAAAGAACATCACCCCCCATCTTAGTTTAGTTTAGTTTAGTTTATTTGTTTATTTGAGCAGTACACACAGTGCTCAAAAGGAGTGGGCTGAAGCAAAAGCTTATGAGTGCCCACCCCCAAGTGCAATAAAAAAAATAAAAAAAAGAACATTTAAAACATTTCAAGCAACAATTAATTGAAGCAACGCACAGCTACAACAACTATGGAGGATTGAAAGTGCCACAATTAAATAAATAAATACACCATTAAATAATTAAATAAATGTGTCATTAATTAATTAAATGTGTCATTAATTAATTAAATGTGTCATTAATTAATTAAATTACCAATGATTCTGTGTAAAAAAATATATATAATTATTTATCTATTTAATTAATTATTTCATGGTCCTGTGTTGCAGTGTTTCATGAATTAATTTTATCTGTCAAACTCGCCCATCAAAGTTTGAGGGGTGGGTCCTAACACCTGATTGGTCATCCTGCTCATCGAGTCAAGGCAAATCAACTCCAGAATAATGGATTGATGCAGACTAGTGAACATACTCCGATACGCTGGGTGGCGCTATTCTCCCTTACATAGGTTTGAATACTCAAGCAAAAACAACTAAACACAAGCCTCGATCACTCCATCAAGGGATGTCAAGAAATAACTTTTTTAAAATTAATATCTGCTGTTTCTCAATAATCGTAAAGAGCACTCATCCGCCCGGTAGGTGGCGGTAAATGCGCCTAGATTGGTAGCTATCCGCCATTTGAATTAGAATGTACCGTTGCCTCAATGTCCTGCAATGCCCCCACTGCGCCAATGCTCCACCCCTAGTCTCAATGTACCACTTCCTAGTCTCAATGTACCACTTCCTAGTCTCAATGTCCCGCACCCAAACAGCTGTTTTCTTAGAATTGTTCAGTGTATTAAGAATTTCCCTCCTAGTCTAAAGAAGGTAAAGACATGGCATGTCATGACTGTATTTTTTAAGGGTAAAAAGCAGTTTCACTGAATCACATCATGTCCATCACATTTGATTTTGAACATGTTTACTTCAAATCTGGTGACATGACTGGTTATTTTATGACACAAACCAATCACATTTCTACCTAAAGAAAAACAAAGTCAATAAAATGTCATTCTGCTCTCATCTGTATTTGGTTAAATCAGTGCATCCTGAAGTCATCTCTGATGGCACATTAGACGAACGTGTAATGTGGATTTAATGTTTTTCATTCAACAGTTTTCAATATGTACATTTGCTAGCTGGGTAACATAGCCAACTGGTTATCTAGCTTTAAATTATAAATTAAATAATGTACATATATGGCAAAACACAACGGTAGCTCAAAAACATGTTCACTTATAGACTAATGTCTTTAGTGTAACTAGGCAACCACACTTACGTGGTTCTTCACGCTGGCGGATCATGTTATACAGACAAACTCTCTTGTCGTTGTACACTTATTTTGCACTTTTTACGTTTATCTCAAAATGTTGATAAACCACATAAATGTGACGCATTAAAACGCGTACATGTCATTAATATGTGAAGCCCTATCTTACGGTATCTTTTAACGTAAAAGTCTCCGATAAAACAGCTGTTTAATTGCGGGGCATTAAGACCATTCGGCCGGGACATTGAGACCACTCACTTGGGACATTGAGACCACTCGAGCGGTACATTCAGACCAATGGATGCGGTACATTGCGACCGGGGCATTGAGGCAACGGCACATTCCGACTAGCACCCTTGTAGAGTACTTCTTCTAAAATTTCGGTCACTCTACGATCAGTGCCTTGGTCAGAAAGTGCGGAAATAACTCCAAGAACTTCAATTCCTCCGCTTTATTCTGTATGCTCGGGGTCTGCAGGTCCTGCTTCCACATACTCAGCAAGGTCTAAAATATCTCGCACCAACTCCCTTGAAACCTCATGAAGGTCCTCCATCAGCGTAGCCGCCATGTTTCCAAAAAACACTTCAGGCCAAAGCAATGGATTAGACAAGATTTGAGTTAACCAGGCTTTAGCCCGCCCACAACTTTTGATGGGCGAGTTTGACAGATAAAATTAATTCATGAAACACTGCAACACAGGACCATGAAATAATTAATTAAATAGATAAATAATTATATATATTTTTTACACAGAATCATTGGTAATTTAATTAATTAATGACACATTTATTTAATTAATGACACATTTATTTAATTAATGACACATTTATTTAATTATTTAATGGTGCATTTATTTATTTAATTCCATGTTTAATTAATTAATGAAACACTCAATTAATTAATGAAACATTTAATTAATTAATGACACATTTATTTAATTATTTAATTGTGTATTTATTTATTTAATTGTGGCACTTTCAATCCTCCATAAACAACAATCTTGTTTCATGTACGATGTCTAGAACAAAGCAGTCAAAAAAAAAATGTGATCCTTAATATATTTCTTTCAGATTTTTACCCTTGATACCCGAGAGTTACTTTTATGTTATGAAGGTACATTAATAGATATTATAATCTGAGATCTTGATACTTTCCAGTTGTCATTACCATTCTCAGTATCATTTTAATTTGGGTGTAATTTTCATAATCATTATTATTATATATTTATTTAATTGAGTTATATGTGAAGTATGCTGTAGCCCTGCATAGTGTGGTGCATTAAAAAGCCAAAGTGTAGAGCGGGCCATTTGAAGAGGGCAGTGACTCCCAATCAACAAACCCCCACACGGCTGCCCTAACAGCTGATTTTGTAGAATATGTTCCTATGCTGAGTGGTGCATTAAAAGACAAGGTTTAGAGCCCGTTGGGAGGATTCCTCTCAACAGATCCATAACCTGCCAACCCTAATTCTCCATTTGTGAATTTGAGCAATAGAATGACAACCGTTCCAAACACTCTTCCAGATTATAGAGGAACAATACACATAATCCATCCTACTGCTCCCCCTAGTGGCAACACATTTCTTCTTGTCTGTATATTTCAAAAGTCTTTTGTTTGTATTTAAATTTGAACAGGTTGATGTTTGGACATCGTTTCAAATCCATCTCCAGTTTATTCCACAATTGTACACCATTAACGGTTGGACTAAAACTTTTCAAAGTTGTGCTATGTTTCTGAATCCTAAAGTTTAATTCATCACGTAATTCATAACAACCAGTACGTTCTTGGAACCTTCTTTGTAATTGGTTTGGTAACAATTTATGCCTTGCTTTGAATAACATTTGAACAGTTTGGAACTCAACAATGTCACAAAACTTCATGATCTTTGATTTTAAAAATAATGAGTTTGTGTGGTCCAAAAACCCAACTTTATGAATTACTCGGATAGCTCTTTTTTGCAACAATATTATTGGTTTAACTGTGTTTTTGTAAGTACTACCCCAAACCACAGTACAATAATATAAGTAGGGCAAAATCAGAGAACAGTATAAGGTATGTAGAGCTTTGATGTTTAAAATGTGCTTTGCTTTTGCAATTACTGAAATGCTTCTAGAAATTTTCGTAGATATATATTTAATATGAGATTTCCAAGTAATTCTGTCATCAATAATCACACCAAGGAATTTGATTTCATGCACTCGCTCGATAACAACACCCTCTATCTGAAATGCTTCCTGAGCGTTGGAATTACAGTTGCCAAATATCATCATTTTGCTTTTACTCAGATTTAAAGATAATTTATTTTGTTTGAACCACACATACACATAGTGCTCAAAAAAAAAGTGTCAACCACTTGTTGACACTTTTGAGTTCCAAGTTAACAATCCGACACAGCTGCTGTAAGTCGTCTCCTGATGCAAAAATATTTGTATCGTCAGCAAACAAGATAAATTTAAGTATTTCAGACGTTTTACAAATGTCGTTAATATACATATTAAACAATTTTGGGCCCAGAATAGAACCTTGAGGTAAACCACAGACAATTTGTCGACAACTCGACTGATAATCACCGATTTTCACACATTGTTTTCTATTTTTTAAGTAACTGGTAACCCACTGTAGAGCTACCCCCCTAATTCCATAAAGTTCTAGTTTATTAATTAATATATCATAGTTTATTGTATCAAACGCTTTACTCAGGTCAATAAATAACCCTATTGCACATTTCTTGTTATCTACAGCATTAGTTATTTCTTCAGTTATATCAAAGAGTGCGTGTGAGGTTGAGTGATTGTTCCTAAAACCAAACTGATTGTCCGAGAGTAAATTACACTTTTCAATAAAGCTGTCAAGTCTAGAGTTAAACACCTTTTCTAAGATTTTAGAGAATTGCGGTAAAAGGGAAACAGGCCTATAGTTTGTAAAGAGATGTTTATCTCCTGCCTTGAACAGAGGAATCACTTTTGCTACTTTCATACTATCAGGAAATTGTCCAGTTTGCAACGATAAGTTACAGATGTAAGTTAACGGCTTAGGGATACTTTCAATAACAGTTTTTAAAGTTTTCATGTCCATGTCATGGTAATCGGTCGAGGTCTTATTTTTACACCCTTTAACAATGTCCAGTATCTCCTTTTCCTCCACAGGTTTGAGGAACAGGGACATAGGATTTGCTTCTATCAGATCACAATTATAGTTCTCAACGTTTGCAATTTTTGCAGCAAGGTTTGGTCCAACATCTACAAAGAATTTATTAAATGTTTCGACGACTTCATTCATATTATTTAAAGTGTTATCCTCATCTTTGAAATATTTTGGATAATTAATCGTTCTTGGTTTATTTCTAATTATACTATTTAAGATGTTCCATAAACCTTTAATATTATTCTTATTAGTATCCAACAACTTATTATAATAATCCTGTTTACATTTTCTAATGATACCTGTCAGTTTATTTTTATATTTCTTATATTTATCCTCAGCTTCTTTTGTTCGGTTACTTATAAAGTTTTTGTAAAGATTTTTTTTTTCTTGCAAGCATTTAGTAAACCTTTAGACATCCATGGTGTTTCTTTACACTTTCTGTTTTTACAGTATTTCTTCATTGGGCAGTTTTTGTCGTATACCTTTTGAAATACTCGCGTAAACTCATCATAAGCCATATTCGTGTCATTCTCTCTGTACACAATACTCCAGTCTTGAGCTAAAAGCTCCTTTTTAAATGCATCAATAGTTTTCTCTGTTTTTACCCTTCTAAACCAATACTTGTTTTCCTCTTTTACATATCAATTTTTATACATAACGAAAACTGGAAGGTGATCACTAATATCATTTATAATTAACCCGCTGACTGTATCACTTACGATACGATACGATATACTTTATTAATCCCGAAGGAAATTCAGTTCATCAGCTGCACAAACAAGTCACACATAAAAACATTGGATTAAAAAGAAACTAGAAAGAATTCAATAAATAGGACAGTGCAGAGAATAAATATAAAAGCCATCATTCCCATTTAGCCCCTCCCGCCCACGGATTTGTTATATAGCCTGATCGCTCTGGGCAAGAAAGATTTCCTGAGCCTGTCCTTTGAGCAGTAGAGCGAGAGCAGCCTCTCACTGAAGGAGCTCCTCTGCCTCATCACCAGCTCATGCAGGGGGTGGTCGCTGTTGTCTATTACAGAGAGCAGCTTCTCCAGGGTTCTCTTCTCCAAGATTGACACTACAGAGTCCTGATCGGCCCCAATCACGGAGGAGGCCTTTCTAATTAGTCTGTCCAGTCTCTGAGTGTCCCTCTGCCTAATGTTTCCCCCCCAACACACAACACCATAAAAAAGAGCACTTGCTACTACTGCCTGGTAGAACAGTTGGAGCACTTTCTTACAGATTTTAAAAGAGGCAAGCCTCCTCAGAAAGTAGAGTCTGCACTGCATTTTCTTGTAGAGCTGGTCAGTGTTCACTGACCAGTCCAGCTTCTCATCCACCTGCAGCCCAAGATATTTATAGGAGGTAACCACCTCGATCTCCTCGCCATCGATGGTCACAGGCTGAGGAGATGGGCGGCACCTCCTAAAGTCCAGGACCATCTCCTTTGTCTTGGAGGTGTTCAGCTGCAGGTGATTCAGGTGACTCCAGACTTGGTGACTTTCAATTTCATTTGAGAAAATGTTATCAATCAAGGTTGCACTATGGGTTGTTATTCTACTTGGTTTAGTGATTAGAGGAAACAGACCTATACTGAATAAAGTATTTATAAATTCGTCCGTCTTTTTATGTTTATATGGGTTTAACAGATCGATGTTGAGGTCTCCCCCCACAAACATGACTTTATGATTTAATCCTGAAAAGTGCTCCTCCATCCAGTTAGAAAAAACATCTACATCAGAGCCAGGTGTTCTATAAATAGAACTCACAATAATATTTTTCTTTTTTTGTCTTGTAATCTCTACAGTAAGGCATTCAAGTGTATCATCCACCACCATTGTCTTATTTTCCATTACTTTGTAACTATAGTTGGAGTCTATAAACATAGCTACGCCCCCTCCATGCTTGTTCTTTCTGTTCATACTTATAAATTCATAACCATCAATAGAAAACTCAAATTCTCTGTCATTATTGATCCATGTTTCTGTGATTAGAATGACACTGAATGGTGTGGAAAACTGTTTTAAGAAGCTTTTGATGTGGTCAAAGTTTGCATAGAGGCTTCGACTATTGAAGTGGATTACAGTGAATGCCTTAATGTTCTTAAGTTTACTATTGTACAGATCCTCTGTGTAGTATTGACAGTCATTGGTAGCTCTAGTAAAAAAGTTATTTTCCAGGTCGATGTCGATCTCAGTGTTCTGTAGGTCGTATTGAGAGAATGTAAAATCCTGGGAGTTTGCTTCAGCAATTCTCCTTATTGAAAAATCCAAGTCAGTGCTTCCTATAGAACTATATGTATTACTAGACATGTGAGATTATGTGCTTTTACATACCAAAATCCATACGCTTTTCTTAACCAATCACATTTTCTCCAGTTATTATCGAGGTATCCAGGCATTAAAAAATTCAAAAGTTATAAAAAAGCAACAAAAACGGAACTAAAAAAGACCTCAAAAAGTGATGAAAGAAGTGACGACAACAACGCATGGAAACACAAGGAAGAGTCTTAGATCCTTTGTGTAGGTCTTAGCTTTCAGATGAAGCTTTAAGATTTGGGTAAAGCCAAACAGGAGACAATGCGCTCCATTAAAGTGGGGGTTAAGAGGTTAAAAACAATCCTTGAAACAAAGACATACAATCAGTATTGTTTTTTAAAAGCTTTTTTTTTTTTATGTGAAGTTCATCAGACGAGAATTTGCACCAATAGAAAACATGCTGATAAATTTGTAGCATTAGTCACAGACAGAGATTAACAGAGAAAACTGTCTGAGACCAGGGGCGACAGTGGAGCAGATGGTAGAGCGGGTTGTCTCATGATCGGAAGGTTGGGGGTTCGAATCCCGCCTCCTGAAGGTGCACATTGTCGCTGTGTCCTTGGGCAAGACACACTGGTGTATGAATGAGTGTATGAATGGGTGAAGCCCCTATGAGAGATCAACAGGCCCGTTTGGAACCATGAGGCCGTCCTTCTGTGCACCCACCACCTGCAGGGGGAGCCATAGGGGCTGGTGTAATGTGATTTGGGCAGCTCCAACAGTTGCCCCCATGACCCGGCAAAGGACAAGTGGAAGAAGATGGATGGATGGACTGTCTGAAACCACTACATTCAATGACGTGCAGTAGTCTGTAACAGATATTTAGTAAACGCCGAACCTTTGAAAATGCTGTAAATATAAAATGGTCATTTACAAGTTGGTTCTTTTTCACAGATGAACCGCTGTGGATAACTACAGGAAACATCAGTTCAGCTTCTGTCCTCTGAGAGTCCAGGCTGAAGCAGAATTATCACACAGTCTTTTGCCTTCGGGGGTTAATGCCCTAGCCACCTCAGCTCCTTTCGACGTTACCTAATAACTGAATAATGAAGGAATTAATAATTCTTAGTGATTTAGAGAGAGTTACAGGTTTTAACTACATTAAAAACAAAAAAAACAAACACAGTAATATCAAGCAGGACTGCACTCTACATCCAACCGAATTGCAAATATTACCAGAGGAGGAATAAGGGAAAACACTCAGTCACAGGTTTTTAAGGTTGTTTAGAATTAATTAGAATTAATTCACTGACAGTTCGCAGTAAAGGCAAGCGTTAGGCCGCCCTGATAGCATTTTTACATCAAATATTACCTGAGCCAGCTGAAGTACTGAAGTTCCTTTGCGTCGGACTTCAGCTGACATGGCCGACTGATAGCCTGGGGAGACCAGAATGATTCCCCTCTGTATTTTTTTATCCAGCCGGGGGATCAGTCTGGTCACCCTGTCCTCGTTCGCGGCTTCCGCAAAATCAATCCGTTCACGTGCAATCAGATTCGTTTTTTTGCCGTGACGTGTTGTTAGCGAGCGACGTCACTCACGGGACGCGGAAGTCCCTCAATAACAATCTACGAACGATGCACGAAAGAGAGAAAGTGTGTCTCCAGTCGGCGGTAAATGACCAAAAAACACATCGACAGTAGGTGAGTTTCGTTATTCATAATCCGGCGCAAATATTAACGCAAAACCGCTAATAACACCACATCAACAGCAGACGCCCGCCCTTCGCTGATTGGTTTACTCCGCTTCCTGTTTGCTTGCGTATCTACCGCTGTGGGAAATGGATTCGACGCAGCGGTGAGTCTGGATTTTTCCAGGCTAGCCGACTGACGCTGAGGACTCCAATGAGGGCAGAGACCGAGGCCAAAAGCAGAACACTGAGCACCACCAGAGCCGCTCTCTCCACTGTGACCCCTGACCTTCTCTGTGGAGCTTCGATCACAAAGCATCAATTATCTAACTTATAATTGAGCGCATCGATGAATTATTCAAACATGCGTTTGTTGGGACTTAGACAAATGTTATCCATGTTTTCAGTAGAAAGGTGCAGTATGTTGGTAGAAACAAATTGGAAAAGATGAACTCTAGCGTCAGACTTTCTTAAATGTACTACTATGTAAAATACTGTCTTACCTTTGTTTTGCCGTGTTGTAGCCGGGACATTTGCGTACACATTATCTTCAGCCATTTTTGACATCTTTTCAGTATAACTTCAGTCTTTTCAGTGTTTTTTCTTTATACTTTTGAGAGATTAGTTTTCACTTCCATTTAATGTGTGAACCAATAAGAAGCAGTATTCTTTAATAATGTGACATTGCAATAGTATTTTCAGTTGCATTCAGGGGTAAAATGTTGATCTTGCCTGCAGTTTTCACAGCAATAAATTACGCTTCAGTTTCTCAATCATTATCTCACTCCATCACAGTTTGCAGAACACACAGGAAAACACGTGGCAATAGCGATGAGAACTTGTACAGATAAAACCACAAGGGAAAGCTTATTTGACAAATATAACACTAGTTGCCAGTAGGCATTAACTCACCAGCACATGCGTGTCAATGTTAAGAGAAATGGAAAAGGTATAGACACAGGAAGTTGATGGTTTCAGGTTTCTCATACGAGTTTACTGCTTGCCAACATAAAATCCCACAAGAGTCAGACCTGCTTTAAATGAAAGCTTTAACCCTTTACTTGAAGGAGACTTTGCTGCTTTTTTTTCTATCATATTGAGATCCATCAAACACAACAAAATCAACTGTGACAATGTGCAATCACTATGGTTTTAATGCCGTTTTTGGTGTTAACTTTAAATTGTATAAACCTTTGTTACTTGTTGTTCTTTTTGAGCTTTTTTTGTGTTTGTTTTTTTTGGGATTTGACTCAAACATAGGACGGATAATGTGGGACTCGACTTGAGGTTTAGGCTTGAAAACTCCTAATTTGGCCTTTTCTGCACTGCTCATCTCTATGCTTTTAGTGAGTTTCAATCTTGTTTTAGCGCCAAACACAACACTGGACTTGCTTCATTAACAAACAACTTAACTCTCAGCTGACATTAAAATTCTGCAATTTCAACACGAATTTGTATAAGTGCGGCTCGGTAGCACAGTGGTTAGAGCTCGTGCTTCACAGCTAGAAGGTTTGTTTACATGCATGAGACCCATGTATGTTCATTAACATGCACTGTCACGACCAAATAAATAAATAAAGTGCAGTGCAATTGGGATTGGGATTATGTTAAAGGAACTATTACTTTTTGAATCATCCATTTTAAATCTGTCTTTTAAAGCGTTCACATAATGGAACCTTTTAGCATCATCTAATGTTAAAAAATTTGATTGTGTTCCTCAGGGATCAATTTTAGGCCCTCTTTTGTTTTTTATTGTTTATTTTAATTTACATTCTGAAGCAATCTCTTACTTTTTACCCAGGGGATAGCCACCTGTCCACAGCCATTGACCCTCTGTGTGTTGACAGTTTTATATTTAAGCTTTATTGAAAGGGAAGAAGTCCGAGTAGAGACATTCAGCAAACCTTCAGAAGCAGGACACTGAGGCCTGAATGTTGTCTCTAGTATGCACAGCCTTATTCACGTCACTCTAGGTTATTGTAACACGCTGGTTGGTTCTTTTTAACATAAAACTCAACACAAAACACTAGAGAATGGGGGAAAGTGAAGGAAACATAAATCTTTGCTTGGTGGCAGTATTACTATTATAATAGCACTTTCTTCCATTGAGCGCCCAGCCTGCATCGCATTGGACCACACAAGGTGGCACTGTGGGACTTTTATAGTATGGTAACAATATTGATCAAGACAATGTCAGGAAACATGTTTTTATTTTTACTTAACTAAATCAATAATAGAAGTTGAATATGGATAAATACACCAAGTAATCAGATCATAGCCTGTACAATATTGCAGCTGTGAACAGACGAGGAGGGACACAACTTATTTAGGAAGGACAACATTTGTATGTATGTTGAACGTTTATCATTTAACAATAAGAGTTCATCATACATACGTCGTGGGGGCAGCCATTGAAGCTGCCCAAATCACATTGCACCAGCACCTATGGCTCCTCCTGCAGGTGGTGGGTCCACAGAAGGACGGCCTCATGGTTTTTGAGGAATTGATCAGACAAATATTATGTCACATAGCATCAATTTATTCGAGTTATCTAAACGTGCGTATTATATCAACAGAATTCATCCACTGAAGAGACGGGGCTTTGACAAATGCTAGCCATATTTTCTAAAGAAAGGTGCAGTATGTTGGTATGTACTATGTAAAATACTTGCCGTGTTGTAGCCGGGACATTTGCGTACACATCAACTTCACCCATTCTAGCCATCGTCCCGGTGTAACTTCTGTCTTCTCAGTGGTTTTTCTTTATCCTGTCAGGATCAGTTTTCACTTCCTCATTTAATGTGTGAGCTTAAATTGCAGAGGGGTGGTTTTCGAATTTGTTTTGTTTCATAAATTCTGAACCAATAAGAAGCAGTATTCTTTAATAATGTGATGTTGTAATAGTCTTTCCAGTTGCATTCAGGGGTAAAATGTTTATCTGCCCTTCAGTCTTCACAGCTTGTCACAAATAAATTATGCTTCAGTTTCTCAATCACACAGGACACAAAGAAAAACAAGTGGTAATGGCAATGAGAAATTGAGGGAACTGCTGCTCATCTGTTGGATCAAACCACATGGGAGAGCTTTTTTGAAGTTCTCTTATTTTAGAAAGTAGGCATTAACTCACAAGCACGTGCACGTCAATGTAGAGAAAAACAGCAGAAGTTTAGCATGCATTTATATTTACAGGAAGCTGATCAGACTATGATCGCTTTCAGACCATGACTTTGGAGATTTGAATGTCTTCTTCCCATTTGTATGTAGTCTAGTTTTTAGTTGACAAAAAAACCTGGAAAGTTTAGTCATTGTTTTAAACATCATTAACTACTTTTCTCTTCCTTTTAAGTCTAATTTCAGCCATGACGGGAATATTACTCTGACTAAAACTCCGATGAAATAATTTAGTTGATGAAATTAACCCTGCAAAAACAATGACAAAATATTTTTAATTCCCATGCAGTCTTGTTAGAAAATGTAAAAGCTGCACAATTTTGCCACATATTTAACTCACAGGAAGCTGGTGTTTCTCACAAACACTCTGCTCTCATCTTTATTCAATAAACTTCAGAGTCCTAAAGAGGTGATACTAAAGACAAAACCAGTCATAGGAATATTGGTGTTGACAGTTTTTTATTAAAGCTTTATTGGGCGTATGAAAGGAGGGAAGTGCGAGGAGGGACATTCAGCAAACCTTCCATAGCGGGACACTGAGGCCTGAAGGTTGACTAACACACATGCACAGCCTTATTCTCTGAGGTTATTGTTACACACAGGTTGGTTCTTTTTCACAGATGAACTGTTGTGAGTCCCCACAGTAAACATCTGCCCAACGTTTGTCCTGCAAGAGCCAGCCTTCAAGTATAATGACCGCACAGTCTTCTCCTTCAAGGAATTCAGCATTAGCCCCTTTCCAGTCGTCTGGTTCTTTCCACCAAAATGTAAAACTAAACATGACCAAAAATATAGATTTCATTATTAAATTGTTAAGTTGTACATTTGAAATTTGAAAGATGAAATTTGAAAAGAAGAGACACAAGAGACTTCAAAGTAAATGAGTTGCTTCATTTCATGTCCCACCTCTGGTCCAGTGGAGAGCCGTCCGTCCACTTCCACTGACCCTCTGTCTCTGAGTCTGCCAGTCCGATCCAGAACCAAGCTCCTAATGCCGGTTTACTGAGCAGAAATGTCTAAAACCACAGGGATATATTTACATTAGCCTCTCTCTTGACATGTCTGAGGCGGCACGGTAGCACAGCGGTTAGCGCTCGTGCTTCACAGCTAGAAGGTCCGGGTTCGATTCCCACCTGGATGGGGCCTTTCTGTGTGGAGTTTGCATGCTCTCCCCATGTCTGCGTAGGTTTCCCCTACCACTAAAAACATGTACAATAGGCCCAGGGACTGCAGGTGGAAATTAGCACAAGTGCTATAACCTGGTACAATACATCTCTCCTTTCTGAGGCTAATGTACACTGTCCCTGTTCAAATAAATAAATTGGTAAATACCTGCTCCTCTCTGCTCTCGATCTTCACCAGGTCTCCACTCAGGCTTCGACACATGTCTCTGCTGTTTGTCCAGTTTAATGTATTTGATGAGAAATTATAGCACTTTGTTCCACTGAGCTCCCAGCCTGTGTCACATCGGACCACACAAGGTGAGACTGTGAAAGAAACTTAATGTCAGTTTTGCAGAAAACAGTGGAGCTCAATGGCGCCACCTCACGAACCCTGGACCAGTTGTGAAAAATATGTTTAAAACGTGAAACTTTAATGGTATGGTAACAATACATTGATCAAGACAAAGTCAGGAAACATGCTTGTTGCTACCTGTTTCTGTCAATGTTGATTTTTTCAAATATAAAAAAATATATTAGCAGTTGAATATGGACAAATAGTATTGTAATCAGATCATAGCCTGTACAATAATACAGCCATGTAAAGACCAGGAGGGACAAAACATACAGTATTTAGGAAGGACAAATTATATGATGAGTTAAATGTATTCAAAGTTACTTCTTTTTGTTCTTCTCTCTCACAACCCCCTGCCCAAAAAGCTGCAGCAGACCAACCCTGAACAGGGCGGTAGAAGCCGCTGCTGACGCCAAACTGAGAAAAAAGTCAAAAATATTCTAAACCGAATCAAAATAAAAGCAAAAACAGGACAGCCGGTCCCATCAGCACAAAACGGAACAAAAAGAGCTCAGGTCTGTTTAAAATAGATATTGAGAATTGTGATGGATACTGATTAAACTCTTATCTTTGCTTTGTTTAATTTCCTCTTTCATACGTTAGAATTTTTGTAGTCTCCGGCTTGTTAGATAATGTTTACGTCAAACCCAAGACTTGTGAAAAATGGGGTTGAGTAAAAATGGCAGATAAAGGAATGGCATTAGGAGCAAGCAGAAAATACATCTGAAGCACTGACAAAGAATTTAAATCTTTCTCCTACCTGTGGTCATCTCTTTTGGGGTTGTTTTGATTCCAGTGCTATAATCGACTGACAATGATCAAAAACAGAAATATATGTAACAGTTCAATTTCAATTTATGTAATTACTTGATCATAAATGGATCTCACCTGAGAGAGTTGTAGTTTCTGCCATTGTCTCTGTGTTTATTTTGGATGCCCTGTTATAATGCACTGAGTAAACAGACATATGTGTTAACAGCACAACAGCAGCAGCAGTAAAGTGTAACTCACCGATGACTCCAACACAAGTGGCAACAGCAGGCACAAGTAGCACAATGACCACCGCCAGAGCCACTTTCTTTACTGTCACCCTTGGTCTCCTCTGAGGAGCTTCAACTTCAAACTCTGAAGAAAACGACCAAGTTTTAACAATTAATGAAACAATGAGACCAACGTCTTTATCCAACCCTAGACCTTAAGCGCTGAAATGATCAAAACAAGTCACGGAAACCACTTTTTAGTTGTAGAGCTGCTGAGGCAGGAGCAGAGAATGTTCATATTGTTTTTAGTCATTCAAGTTTAAAAATACAAACCTTAAATATGGATATGGCTTCATCGTAAAATAAAAAATTCTAGTACATGTGTTGTAAATTCCAGTCTCACCGTTTAGTCGTCTTGTTTTTCTGGGGACGTTGGCGTAGATATTTTCTTCTGCCATTACAACTGTAGTGGCTTTTTGTCCTTAACAAACTTAAACAAAACCACAATCTAAACTTTTCAAATGGCACTGAGGCTTCGTTCGCAGTTGAGACAGATGAAAATGAACCAATGTCCAGACCAATAAAATGTGTTTGAGGTGGCTTACTCGCACCAGGAAGCGAGCATAAATACAGACCACACAAAACCCTAAATGTCCCTTTTGCTTTCCGTCACTCCCACCTTGACTTTTGCAAGAGACCAATAAAGACTAAGGTAATACAATATGCATGAATGCCAAAATAAAGATAATCAACTTTAGGAAAAAATTAAATAAATTCGATTATAACTACAGTAGCTCTAAACTAAACATAAAGCGCAAATAGGACCAAACACAACCATCTTCTCAGTGTGTCTTCTGTCAAAAGTAAGTGATCAATTTGAACTTCCTCTTTCACTGTAATGCGTGAATGTTCAAAGTAGGAACTTTGCTGAATCAACATCTTTAATCACCAGAAGGAGACAGTATTAGTGAAAAGTGCAATTCAATTTTTCCAAAAAGAACATCACCCCCATCTTAACCAATCACATTTTCTCCAGTTATTATCGAGGTATCCAGGCATTAAAAAATTCAAAAGTTATAAAAAAGCAACAAAAACGGAACTAAAAAGAGCTCAAAAAGTGATGAAAGAAGTGACGACAACAACGCATGGAAACACAAGGAAGAGTCTTAGATCCTTTGTGTAGGTCTTAGCTTTCAGATGAAGCTTTAAGATTTGGGTAATGCCAAACAGGAGACAATGCGCTCCATTAAAGTGGGGGTTAAGAGGTTAAAAACAATCCTTGAAACAAAGACATACAATCAGTAATGATTTTTAAAAGCTTTTTTTTTTTTATGTGAAGTTCATCAGACGAGAATTTGCACCAATAGAAAACATGCTGATAAATTTGTAGCATTAGTCACAGACAGAGATTAACAGAGAAAACTGTCTGAGACCAGGGGCGACAGTGGAGCAGATGGTAGAGCGGGTTGTCTCATGATCGGAAGGTCGGGGGTTCAAATCCTGCCTCCTGAAGGTGCACATTGTCGTTGTGTCCTTGGGCAAGACACACTGGTGTATGAATGAGTGAATGGGTGAAGCCCCTATGAGAGACCAACATGCCCGTTTGGAACCATGAGGCCGTCCTTCTGTGCACCCACCACCTGCAGGGGGAGCCATAGGGGCTGGTGCAATGTGATTTTGGCAGCTCCAACAGTTGCCCCCACGACCCGGCAAAGGACAAGTGGAAGAAGATGGATGGATGGACTGTCTGAAACCACTACATTCAATGACGTGCAGTAGTCTGTAACAGATATTTAGTAAACGCCGAACCTTTGAAAATGCTGTAAATATAAAATTGTCATTTACAAGTTGGTTCTTTTTCACAGATGAACCGTTGTGGATAACTACAAAAAGAAAGCGCGTCTCCAGTCGGCGGTAAATGACCAAAAAACACATCGACAGTAGGAGAGTTTCGTTATTCATAATCCTGCGCAAATATTAACGCAAAACCGCTAATAACACCACATCAACAGCAGACGCCCGCCCTTCGCTGATTGGTTTACTCCGCTTCCTGTTTGCTTGCGTATCTACCGCTGTGGGAAATGGATTCGACGCAGCGGTGACCAGACTCACTGGCTGGTACAGAGGTGAGTCTGGATTTTTCCAGGCTAGCCGACTGACGCCGAGGACTCCAATGAGAGCAGAGACCGAGGCCAAAAGCAGAACACTGAGCACCACCAGAGCTCTCTCCACTGTGACCCCTGACCTTCTCTGTGGAGCTTCGATCACAAAGCATCAATTATCTAACTTATAATTGAGCGCATCGATGAATTATTCAAACATGCGTTTGTTGGGACTTAGACAAATGTTATCCATGTTTTCAGTAGAAAGGTGCAGTATGTTGGTAGAAACAAATTGGAAAAGATGAACTCTAGCGTCAGACTTTCTTAAATGTTCTTACTACTTTGTAAAATACTGTCTTACCTTTGTTTTGCCGTGTTGTAGCCGGGACATTTGCGTACACATTATCTTCAGCCATTTTCGACATCTTTTCAGTATAACTTCAGTCTTTTCAGTGTTTTTTCTTTATACTTTTGAGATATTAGTTTTCACTTCCATTTAATGTGTGAACTTCATGGCAAAGGGGTAGATTTCAGTTCATATTTGCTGAACCAATAAGAAGCAGTATTCTTTAATAATGTGACATTGCAATAGTATTTTCAGTTGCATTCAGGGGTAAAATGTTGATCTTGCCTGCAGTTTTCACAGCAATAAATTACGCTTCAGTTTCTCAATCATTATCTCACTCCATCACAGTTCGCAGAACACACAGAAAAACACGTGGCAATAGCGATGAGATAAAACCACAAGGGAAAGCTTATTTGACAAATATAAAAAACACTAGTTGCCAGTAGGCATTAACTCACCAGCACCTGCGTGTCAATGTTAAGAGAAATGGCAAAGGTATAGACACAGGAAGTTGATCTGGTTTCAGGTTTCACATTCGAGTTTACTGCTCGCCAACATAAAATCCCACAAGAGTCAGACCTGCTTTAAATGAAAGCTTTAACCCATCTTTAGAAAATGGGTATGTACCAAAGTCCTTTAAATATGCTGTTATCAAACCACTTTTGAAAAAACCCAATCTCGATCCTGATATTCTAGCAAACTATAGGCCCATATCTAATCTGCCTTTCATTTCAAAAGTCCTTGAAAAAGTAGTGGCTAAGCAGCTTTGCCGCCACCTACAGGACAATAGTTTATTTGAAAAATTTCAGTCAGGGTACAGAACTTATCATAGCACAGAGACCGCCTTAGTCAAAGTTACCAACGACCTGTTATTAGCAGCTGACGCCGGACTAGCTTCAGTCCTGGTTCTGTTAGACCTCAGTGCAGCCTTTGACACAATCGACCACAATATTCTCCTGCAGAGGTTAGAAACTGACGTAGGCCTCAGGGGAACAGCCCTCTCTTGGTTTAAATCTTACTTATCTGATAGGCACCAATTTGTCAATGTAAACCTAAAGTCTTCACCGTGTTCTAAAGTGTGTTATGGGGTGCCACAGGGTTCAGTGCTCGGGCCAATTTTATTTATATTGTACATGCTTCCATTAGGTAACATAATCCGAAATCATAATATACATTTTCACTGTTACGCGGATGACACACAGCTGTACTTATCAATAAAACCAGGTCAGACAGATAAATTAGATACGCTTAGTTCCTGCGTAAAAGCCATCAAGACCTGGATGACTGTAAATTACCTTCTCCTTAACCCTGATAAAACCGAGGTTATTATTTTAGGTCCTCAAAAACTGAGAGAGTCTTTATCTCAGCAGATCATCTCCCTGGATAATGTTAGCGTATCAACGAGCTCTAAAGTAAAAAACCTTGGAGTTTTGTTTGACCAGGACCTCTCTTTTAAAACGCATATAAACCAGGCTTGTAAAATTGCGTTCTTTCACCTGCGCAACATTGCTAAAATACGAAACATTCTACCTAAGAGTGATGCAGAAAAAGTTATTCATGCATTTGTTTCCTCAAGGCTGGACTACTGCAACTGCCTGCTAGCAGCGTGTCCTAAAAGTTCCCTAAAAAGTTTTCAATTAGTTCAAAATGCAGCTGCAAGATTGTTAACGCGTACAAAGAGAAGAGAACACATTACACCTGTGCTAAAGTCTCTCCATTGGCTTCCTGTTGAGTTTAGAATCAAATTTAAAATCCTGCTCCTCACATTTAAAGCCATAAAGGGTTTGGCTCCGCTTTATCTCCAAGACGTTATCGTTCCATATCGGCCAACCAGAGCCCTCCGCTCTCAAAACTCAGGGCTACTAGTGATTCCTCGGGTCTCCAAAATCACTGTAGGAGGAAGAGCCTTTAGCTACCAAGCTCCGGTTTTATGGAATAAACTCCTAGCTCACGTTAAAGAAGCAGACACAGTCCCTACATTTAAGACTAGGCTCAAAACGTACCTCTTTGAATTAGCTTATGATCAGGTCAGTTAGGTAAAGCTCTAACCCACAGCCTGAAGTAAAGCTGCCTTAGAAGAAACACTGCTGTGGGAAGTACGTACACTGAGCGCTATACTCTTCTTCTTCTTACTGCAAACTTTGTCCTTTTATGATACAATATTTATTTCATCTGTAGTCTGTTCATTACTATTCACATGGTGTCTCCTGTCCCACTCCCCCTCGGGAGTGCCTGTCTAGATCGAACGGAGGGACCCGGCTGAACGGAGGAACCCTGCCTACTGACAACAAGGACTGGACGGTCTGTGATCTTGGCCCGTCTGCTGAGGGACTCCTTCGGCCCTGGGTCTCTATAGCCTGTCCGTCCATGGGAGTGGATCTCTCCTTCTGTGGTTCTCCCCAAGGTTTCTCGTTTCTCCCACTGGGTTTTTGAGTTTTTCCTCGCCGTGCTGGAGAGTCTAAGGACAGGGGACACCCGAGCTGCTCGTGGCCACCCACTGCTGACGCTTATTTGGACAATATGTTTGCCTGGATATTTGATTCACCGGAACTTTACATTGTCTTATTTACTGTTCTGTTTTATTGCCTTAATGTTTGTTACAGCCCTATGAGGCAACTCCTGTTGTGATATTGGGCTATACAAAACCATTGATTGATTGATTGAACCCTTTACTTGAAGTAGACTTTGCTGCTTTTTTTTCTATCATATTGAGATTCATCAAACACAACAAAATCAACTGTGACAATGTGCAATCACTATGGTTTTATTGCCGTTTTTGGTGTTAACTTCAAATTGTATAAACCTTTGTTACTTGTTGTGCTTTTTTTGTGTTTGTTTTTTTGGGATTTGTCATGGTTGGAGGTGGCGTGAGGAAAAATTAAACCCAAAATGCAGGACTGCAACGAAACTGGTGATGTTTGACAAACCAAAATAACAAAATCCAGAGACACAAACCGGGGCTGACGTAGACAATGACACGACAAAGGACAAGGGAAACACAGGGGTATAAATACATGAGGAAACAGGTGAAACACATCAGGGCGGGGCAGGCAATTAACACAAAGGACAAAACAGACATGTCAAAATAAAACACTGGACTAAACCAAAAACATACAAAACCAGGGGAACAAAAGACGAATCATGACAGGATTTGACTCAAACATAGGACGGATAATGTGGGACTCGACTTGAGGTTTAGGCTTGAAAACTCCTAATTTGGCCTTTTCTGCATTGCTCATCTCTATGCTTTTAGTGAGTTTCAATGAGTTTCAATCTTGTTTTAGCGCCAAACACAACACTGGACTTGCCTTATTCACAAACAACTTAACTCTCAGCTGACATTAAAATTCTGCAATTTCAACACAAATTGGTATAAGTGCAGTACGACTGGGATTATGTTAAAGGCACTGTTACTTTTTGAAACATCATTTTCACACATGGATCTGCCTCCACAGAGTTCAGATTCTGATCTCATTCTTCGGACACAGTGATGCTGAACCAGCGTTCCCAAGTTCTGAACCCTTGGGGGGGTCGTTAGGCCTTGGGTCGGGATCCCCAGATGATTTCAATTTTAAATAAAAAGACGGATGCTACCACTTTAGTATATTTTGGAGTGCAAAACATATATAATTTGGGAAATCCATTCAAATATTAAAAATAGTTTAAATACATGTAAACTTTTAAAAATGTGTTCACGCCCTTAAGCAGCATAAGAGGCAATAACTTAGGCAAAAAAATCCAATCCAAGCCATTTGTTGTTGTTGTTGTTGTTGTCATGGCGATGGATCAGTTGATGAGACGAGGTGAGTTAAACATGTGTAAAATAATGAACGTAAATGATATCTGTCTGCTGACATACTTTAATACTTGGTGGTATTAAACGTAACGGTCATAAAGAATTATGATTACAATATAATACAGTGTATATATATATATACACACACAATTCAGTTATATCATACAAAAAATATCACCACAGTGTTCCAAAGACTTTATCAGTCTGAGTGTGACCTCAAACACTCTTAATCTCCTGAGAAAATGCAGGCTTGTTCAGGCCAGATCATGTAATTATGTAAAAATGTGTTCTTCTACTGTGTCCATTCTGTCGCTTTCCTGTTCCATAGAATAACCTGGTCTGTTCTCATAAGCAGCTTCCAGTCAGGCTGGTTCGGAAACGTGTTAGGGGTTAATTTCGTCGACTAAAATATTTTGACATAATTAGTATATAAGTAATAATTACTAAAACTAAAGTTGCTTATGAGACTAAGACTGTGACTAAAATCTCCAGATATTTTCATCGACTAAAATATGACCTAATAAATATGAAAAGACTAGAAGAATGACACGGATTCAAAACAAACATGTCAAAGTTCATGATCCATAAATGATTAGTAAAAACGACAGTATGGGTTTGTTACAATACATTTTACACATCTGGGAGATTATAATATGAAAGACAGATATTGTACTCTTGCATGATGTTAATTCTTTTGACAGTCGGGAGACTTATTGGGTTCTTTCTCACAGATGAATCTCTGATCAGTGTTGCAGTGTTTATCAAACCAACAATTCTCTACATAATCTGCACCCATCTCCCCCATCCGTGCGCAGTCTTCTCCTTCAGGTGTCTTATTACCATCAGTCCAGTTGTCCGGTTCCCTTATGTTACCTTTCTTAAACCAAAACGACAAACTAAAAAGAAAACTTGGAGTAGTATATTACTGTGATTACAAAATGACAGATATTACTTTCGTTGCAGCTGTTGTGTGAAACTATTTAAATAAAGTATATATTTATTATTCTTATATTATTTTCTCACAAACAGAGGTGGATTTATCTGTTGTTTAGATTAGATTCTGGACAATATACTGTTTTGTGATATACATTATGGTAAGTTTTTTCTGCATTACATTGTTATAATAATAAAAGTAAGTCGTCTCACCTTTGATTCAGCGGAGTGTCGTCTACCCATCTCCATTCACCCTCTGTCACAGCATCAGTCAGTCCGATCCAAAACTTTTCATCAGGATCATTTGTCTTTTTCATCAATACTCTCACTTCATGAAACAGAAACCTCTAAAAACCACACACAGATACAGTTACCTTGTTTGTCTTTTCAACAATAAAAGTTCAAATTCATCCCAAACATTCCTAACACATTTCTCATTCACTGTCTCAGTAAATGCAAACAACAAAATAGAGTTAACCTTTCAACCCCCGCCTTAACCGAGCACATTTTCTCCAGTTCAGCTTTACCCGATTCTAAAAACCTCTGGGGTAACGCTTCATTTGAAAGCTAAGACCTACAAAACTGATCGTGACTTTATTTGTGTTGTCGTTTATGACACATTTTTAAAGCATTTTTGTTGTGTTTTTGTTTCTTTTCTTTTATTATCTTGTTTGTGTCTTTTTTGTTGTTGATTTTTTTAACCTTTTTCTATTGTGTTTTCGTCACATTTTTGTCACTTTTTTTATTGTGTTATTGTTGCTTCTGTGTCTCTTTTTTGTGGCTCTTTGTTCACTTTTTCATCACTTTTTAATCGTGTTCTTGTCGCTCTTTTGTTGCTTTTATTTCCTTTTTTTTTGTATTTTCATCCTTGTTCAAGAAGCTTCTAGATTCGGGAAACTGGAGAAAATGTGCTTGGTTCAGGTGGGGCTGAAGAAGTTAATGTCTTTCATAAATCCACAAACATGCATTAACAATTTTCATAGTCAGCACCTGCTCCTCTCTGCTGTCTGTCTTCACCAGGTCTCCTCCCTTTTCTAGACAAGCGTCTCTGCTTTGATTCCATGATGATTTAGTTGTGGAGAAATAATAGCACTTCGTTCCATGGAGTTTCCAGCCGGTGTCGCAGTGGAGTTTGAACGGACATGGAGCATCTGTGAAATCAAGTGGTTAATTTCCAAATTAAGCTTGTGTTGTTTATTCATCCAGCCAAAAATGTTCACTGGCTTTGACTTATACCTGGGTCAGCAGTAGTAGTTACGGTTGCGGCCAAGTTTTTAGGCAATTGTTTGACATGCACTGTTCAGTGAGAAGAAGTGTAATGGGATTTCGTATATATATAATAACGTAAAAACCATAAAGAAGAGAGTTGAAGTCTGGATCAAGTGGTCATTTATTGTCTTAAACACAGGGAGAACACAGACAGCATCACAGCGGCTCACAGAGTGTTCTGCCATCTAACCCACTTAGTGGCATATTTATACAGTAATCTGTACACATCAGATTGACAAGAGATGCTACCCTGACGTCAACACATTAGTTGTATCTCTGTATACGTCCTATCTCAACAGATAAAGGCCTAGCCTTTATCTGTGACATGTCCTGAGATGAATATTCAGGTCATGTCACCGATATCCTTTTCGGCTGTTAAACAATGACTAGTACATGTTAGAAATATATTTCTGACATTACACTCCCCTCTTCTGATAATTTATCAAAGCATTTGATACATTAATCACCCTCTAGTCATAATTACCACCCATGTTTAACAGGAGAAGATCCAACAAACCAACCTCAAGAAATCAGAATTTTAAATTATATATAAAAAAGGTAAAAAATAAATAAAAAAAACATAAATCACAAAGTCAAATCCTTCCAGGCCATCTCGTACCAATCTATCTTATGTTCCAGGCAGTGCGGTCATTGGAACAGAGCTTAAAACCCTTAAAAAGGCCTATACATGACCAAACCTAACAACACCAGTTGCTTTGACCTTTATTAAACCAGGAACGTCCCACTGAGATTAAACATTTATTTTTCTGGGAGTCCTCGTCCTGGTCAAAATACATGGACTAATTCACATTATGTTTCGACCAGCCCCGGTCTCCCACTAACTGTGGGCAGACAGGTACCCGGAGACAGAAGACATTACAATATCCTTTTGACAAATTTGGCCGAGGGGTCAAATATTTACCTGATTGAGCCAAACCAATGTGATTATTGGATTCAGCACATCCAAATCGTCCACAATCAGCTCACAAAACTTTGCTATAAACCAGTGCAATAAATGAATAATAACTGAATAATTAATGAATAATGGTAGGGATTTGAGGAAAAATAGAGAAATAAACTGCCATTTCTAATGTCAAAGACCACGGTTCGAAACGCCTCGGCGTTTGAATAAAATAAACTCTAAATCAAGATGTGCCTCGGAAACATCATTTATTTCTAATTAGAATTGTGTGTTCGTCATAAAGCTGATTATCTTTCCCAGATAGGCTATGTTCTTCCTTCCTCCCACATATTAAAATATTGTAATCTCTGGCCATTAGATACGTTTAATTCACACAAAAAACATATCCAAGATTTGTGAAAAAGTGGGTTGCCAGATAAAGGAAAGGCAGCAGGAGCAGGCAGAAAATACATCTAAATCCTGTAAGTACCAATATCATATCATGTTGTAAAAAATGGTCTGAACTATTGTTCGATGACCAAACAAAGAATTTAAATCTACCTGTGGTCATCTCTTTTGGGGTTGTTTTGATTCCAGTGCTATAATCGACTGACAATGATCAAAAACAGAAATATATATAACAGTTCAATTTCATTTTATGTAATTACTTGATCATAAATGGATCTCACCTGAGAGAGTTGTAGTTTCTGCTATTGTCTCTGTGTTTATTTTGGATGCCCTGTTATAATGCACTGAGTAAACAGACATATGTGTTAACAGCACAACAGCAGCAGCAGTAAAGTGTAACTCACCGATGACTCCAACACAAGTGGCAACAGCAGGCACAAGTAGCACAATGACCACCGCCAGAGCCACTTTCTTTACTGTCACCTTTGGTCTCCTCTGAGGAGCTTCAACTTCAAAGTCTGAAGAAAACGACCAAGTTTTAACAATTAATGAAACAATGAGACCAACGTCTTTATCCAACCCTAGACCTTAAGCGCTGAAATGATCAAAACAAGTCACAGAAACCACTTTTTAGTTGTAGAGCTGCTGAGGCAGGAGCAGAGAATGTTCATATCGTTTTTAGTCATTCAAGTTTAAAAATACAAACCTTAAATATGGATATGGCTTCATCGTAAAATAAAAAATTCTAGTACATGTGTTGTAAATTCCAGTCTCACCGTTGAGTCGTCTTGTTTTTCTGGGGACGTTGGCGTAGATATTTTCTTCTGCCATTACAACTGTAGTGGCTTTTTGTCCTTAACAAACTTAAACAAAACCACGATCTAAACTTTTCAAATGGCCACGGAGGCTTCGTTCGCAGTTCAGACAGATGAAAATGAACCATTGCCAGACCAATAAAATGTGTTTGAGGTGGCTTACTCGCACAAGGAAGCGAGCAAAAATACAGACCACACAAAACCCTAAATGTCCCTTTTGCTTTCCGTCACTCCCACCTTGACTTTTGCAAGAGACCAATAAGGACTAAGGTGCAATATGCATGAATGCCAAAATAAAGATAATCAACTTTAGGAAAAAATAAAATAAATTCGATTATAACTACAGTAGCTCTAAACTAAACATAAAGCGCAAATAGGACCAAACACAACCATCTTCTCAGTGTGTCTTCTGTCAAAAGTAAGTGATCAATTTGAACTTCCTCTTTCACTGTAATGCGTGAATGTTCAAAGTAGGAACTTTGCTGAATCAACATCTTTAATCACCAGAAGGAGACAGTATTAGTGAAAAGTGCAATTCAATTTTTCCAAAAAGAACATCACCCCCATCTTAACCAATCACATTTTCTCCAGTTATTATCAAGGTATCCAGGCATTAAAAAATTCAAAAGTTATAAAAAAGCAACAAAAACGGAACTAAAAAGAGCTCAAAAAGTGATGAAAGAAGTGACGACAACAACGCATGGAAACACAAGGAAGAGTCTTAGATCCTTTGTGTAGGTCTTAGCTTTCAGATGAAGCTTTAAGATTTGGGTAATGCCAAACAGGAGACAATGCGCTCCATTAAAGTGGGGGTTAAGAGGTTAAAAACAATCCTTGAAACAAAGACATACAATCAGTAATGATTTTTAAAAGCTTTTTTTTTTTTATGTGAAGTTCATCAGACGAGAATTTGCACCAATAGAAAACATGCTGATAAATTTGTAGCATTAGTCACAGACAGAGATTAACAGAGAAAACTGTCTGAGACCAGGGGCGACAGTGGAGCAGATGGTAGAGCGGGTTGTCTCATGATCGGAAGGTCGGGGGTTCAAATCCTGCCTCCTGAAGGTGCACATTGTCGTTGTGTCCTTGGGCAAGACACACTGGTGTATGAATGAGTGAATGGGTGAAGCCCCTATGAGAGACCAACATGCCCGTTTGGAACCATGAGGCCGTCCTTCTGTGCACCCACCACCTGCAGGGGGAGCCATAGGGGCTGGTGCAATGTGATTTTGGCAGCTCCAACAGTTGCCCCCACGACCCGGCAAAGGACAAGTGGAAGAAGATGGATGGATGGACTGTCTGAAACCACTACATTCAATGACGTGCAGTAGTCTGTAACAGATATTTAGTAAACGCCGAACCTTTGAAAATGCTGTAAATATAAAATTGTCATTTACAAGTTGGTTCTTTTTCACAGATGAACCGTTGTGGATAACTACAAAAAGAAAGCGCGTCTCCAGTCGGCGGTAAATGACCAAAAAACACATCGACAGTAGGAGAGTTTCGTTATTCATAATCCTGCGCAAATATTAACGCAAAACCGCTAATAACACCACATCAACAGCAGACGCCCGCCCTTCGCTGATTGGTTTACTCCGCTTCCTGTTTGCTTGCGTATCTACCGCTGTGGGAAATGGATTCGACGCAGCGGTGACCAGACTCACTGGCTGGTACAGCGGTGAGTCTGGATTTTTCCAGGCTAGCCGACTGACGCCGAGGACTCCAATGAGAGCAGAGACCGAGGCCAAAAGCAGAACACTGAGCACCACCAGAGCCGCTCTCTCCACTGTGACCCCTGACCTTCTCTGTGGAGCTTCGATCACAAAGCATCAATTATCTAACTTATAATTGAGCGCATCGATGAATTATTCAAACATGCGTTTGTTGGGACTTAGACAAATGTTATCCATGTTTTCAGTAGAAAGGTGCAGTATGTTGGTAGAAACAAATTGAAAAAGATGAACTCTAGCGTCAGACTTTCTTAAACGTTCTTACTACTTTGTAAAATACTGTCTTACCTTTGTTTTGCCGTGTTGTAGCCGGGACATTTGCGTACACATTATCTTCAGCCATTTTCGACATCTTTTCAGTATAACTTCGGTCTTTTCAGTGTTTTTTCTTTATACTTTTGAGAGATTTGTTTTCAATTCCTCATTTAATGCATGAACTTCATAAAATTCGTAAAATGTTTATCCGGCCTCCAGTTTTCCCAGCAATAAATTACGCTTCAGTTTCTCAATCATTATCTCACTCCATCACAGTTCGCAGAACACACAGAAAAACACGTGGCAATAGCGATGAGAACTTGTACAGATAAAACCACAAGGGAAAGCTTATTTGACAAATATAAAAAAACACTAGTTGTTAAGAGGCATTAACTCACCAGCACATGCGTGTCAATGTTAAGAGAAATGGCAAAGGTATAGACACAGGAAGTTGATCTGGTTTCAGGTTTCACATTCGAGTTTACTGCTCGCCAACATAAAATCCCACAAGAGTCAGACCTGCTTTAAATGAAAGATTTAACCCTTTACTTGAAGTAGACTTTGCAGCTTTTTTTCCTATCATATTGAGATCCATCAAACACAACAAAATCAACTGTGACAATGTGCAATCACTATGGTTTTAATGCCGTTTTTGGTGTTAACTTTAAATTGTATAAAACCTTTGTTACTTGTTGTGCTTTTTGAGTTTTTTTTGTGTTTGTTTTTTTGGGATTTGACTCAAACATAGGATGGATAATGTGGGACTCCACTTGAGGTTTAGGCTTGAAAACTCCTAATTTGGCCTTTTCTGCATTGCTCATCTCTATGCTTTCAGTGAGTTTCAATGAGTTTCAATCTTGTTTTAGCGCCAAACACAACACTGGACTTGCTTCATTCACAAACAACTTAACTCTCAGCTGACATTAAAATTCTGCAATTTCAACACAAATTTGTATAAGTGCGGCTCGGTAGCACAGTGGTTAGAGCTCGTGCTTCACAGCAAGAAGGTTTGTTTACATGCATGAGACCCATGTATGTTCATTAACATGCACTGTCACGACCAAATAAATAAATAAAGTGCAGTGCAATTGGGATTATGTTAAAGGCACTATTACTTTTTGAATCATCCATTTTAAATCTGTCTTTTTAAGCGTTCACATAATGGAACCTTTTAGCATCATCTAATGTTAAAAAATTTGATTGTGTTCCTCAGGGATCAATTTTAGGCCCTCTTTTGTTTTTTATTGTTTATTTTAATTTTCATTCTGAAGCAATCTCTTACTTTTTACCCAGGGGATAGCCACCTGTCCACAGCCATTGACCCTCTGTGTGTTGACAGTTTTATATTTAAGCTTTATTGAAAGGAAGGAAGTCCGAGTAGAGACATTCAGCAAACCTTCAGAAGCAGGACACTGAGGCCTGAATGTTGTCCATAGTATGCACAGCCTTATTCACGTCACTCTAGGTTATTGTAACACGCTGGTTGGTTCTTTTTAACATAAAACTCAACACAAAACACTAGAGAATGGGGGAAAGTGAAGGAAACATAAATCTTTGCTTGGTGGCAGTATTACTATTATAATAGCACTTTCTTCCACTGAGCGCCCAGCCTGAATCGCATTGGACCACACAAGGTGGCACTGTGGGACTTTTATAGTATGGTAACAATATTGATCAAGACAATGTCAGGAAACATGTTTTTATTTTTACTTAACTAAATCAATAATAGAAGTTGAATATGGATAAATACACCAAGTAATCAGATCATAGCCTGTACAATATTGCAGCTGTGAACAGACAAGGACGGACACAACATATTTAGGAAGGACAACATTTGTATGTATGTTGAACGTTTATCATTTAACGATAAGAGTTCATCATACATACGTCGTGGGGGCAGCCATTGAAGCTGCCCAAATCACATTGCACCAGCACCTATGGCTCCTCCTGCAGGTGGTGGGTCCACAGAAGGACGGCCTCATGGTTTTGAGGAATTGATCAAACAAATATATGTCACATAGCATCAATTTATTCGAGTTATCTAAACGTGCGTATTATATCAACAGAATTCATCCACTGAAGAGACGGGGCTTTGACAAATGTTAGCTATATTTTCTAAAGAAAGGTGCAGTATGTTGGTAGAAATAAATAAAGATAAACACTAGCGTCAAAGTTTCTTAAATGTCCTTAATAACTAACTATGTAAAATACTAGCCGTGTTGTAGCCGGGACATTTGCGTACACATCAACTTCACCCATTCTAGCAATCGTCTCGGTATAACTTCTGTCTTCTCAGTGTTTTTTCTTTATCCTGTCAGGATCAGTTTTCACTTCCTCATTTAATGTGTGAGCTTAAATTGCAGAGGGGTGGTTTTCGAATTTGTTTTGTTTCATAAATTCTGAACCAATAAGAAGCAGTATTCTTCAATAATGTGATGTTGTAATAGTCTTTCCAGTTGCATTCAGGGGTAAAATGTTTATCTGCCCTTCGGTCTTCACAGCTTGTCACAAATAAATTATGCTTCAGTTTCTCAATCACACAGGACACAAAGAAAAACAAGTGGTAATGGCAATGAGAACTTGGGGGAACTGCTGCTCATCTGTTGGATCAAACCACATGGGAGAGCTTTTTTGAAGTTCTCTTATTTTAGAAAGTAGGCATTAACTCACAAGCACGTGCACGTCAATGTAGAGAAAAATAGCAGAAGTTTAGCATGCATTTATATTTACAGGAAGCTGATCAGACTATGACTTTGGAGATTTGAATGTCTTCTTCCCATTTGTATGTAGTCTATTTTTAGTTGACAAAAAAACCTGGAAAGTTTAGTCATTGTTTTAAACATCATTAACTACTTTTCTCTTCCTTTTAAGTCTAATTTCAGCCATGACGGGAATATTACTCTGACTAAAACTCCGATGAAATAATTTAGTTGATGAAATTAACCCTGCAAAAACAATGACAAAAGATTTTTAATTCCCATGCAGTCTTGTTAGAAAATGTAAAAGCTGCACAATTTTGCCACATATTTAACTCACAGGAAGCTGGTGTTTCTCACAAACACTCTGCTCTCATCTTTATTCAATAAACTTCAGAGTCCTAAAGAGGTGATACTAAAGACAAAACCAGTCATAGGAATATTGGTGTTGACAGTTTTTTATTAAAGCTTTATTGGGCGTATGAAAGGAGAGAAGTGCGAGGAGAGACATTCAGCAAACTTTCCATAGCGGGACACTGAGGCCTGAAGGTTGACTAACACACATGCACAGCCTTATTCTCTTCACTCAGGTTATTGTAACACACAGGTTGGTTCTTTTTCACAGATGAACTTCAGTAAGAAACCACAATAAACATCTGCCCAACGTTTTTCCTCCAGGCGGTCTATTGGCAAAATGATCGCACAGTCTTCTCCTTCAAGGAATTCAGCATTAGCCCCTTTCCAGTCGTCTGGTTCTTTCCACCAAAATGTTAAACTAAACATGACCAAAAATAAAGATTTCATTATTAAATTGTTAAGTTGTACATTTGAAAATTGAAAGATGAAATTTGAAAAGAAGAGACACAAGAGACTTCAAAGTAAATGAGTTGCTTCATTTCATGTCCCACCTCTGGTCCAGTGGAGAGCCGTCCGTCCACTTCCACTGACCCTCTGTCTCTGAGTCTGCCAGTCCGATCCAGAACCAAGCTCCTAATGGCAGCTTACTGAGCAGAAATGTCTAAAACCACAGGGATATATTTACATTAGCCTCTCTCTTGACATGTCTGAGGCGGCACGGTAGCACAGCGGTTAGCGCTCGTGCTTCACAGCTAGAAAGTCCTGGGTTCAATTCCCACTTGGACGGGGCCTTTCTGTGTGGAGTTTGCATGTTCTCCCCGTGTCTGCGTAGGTTTCCTCCGGGTACTCCGGTTTCCCCTACCACTAAAAACATGTACAATAGGCCCAGGGACTGCAGGTGGAAATTAGCACAAGTGCTATAACCTGGTACAATGCATCTCTCCTTTCTGAGGCTAATGTAGATTGTACACTGTCCCTGTTCAAAAAAATAAATAAAATAAAATAAAAATTTGTGTTAAGGGTTCACTGTAAATAAAAATATTTATTAATCGTTGCAAATCTAATACACTGCCGTTTATATTGTGTGTCTTATGGGCGGAACCGGAAGCGCAAGGTCACGTGACTTGCCCAGAATACTTAAAGCTAGGCCCATAGCCTCCCATAAGAGGAGCTGTGGCGCAGTAATCAAGCGGCGGCCTAAACCGCTGTGGGATGTGTGAGTATCTCTTTTAACTGTTTATGTATACGGATCTTCAAAACTTAATCCTAAAATATTATTCTGAAACATTTTACTGTGTGTTCACAGGGGACCTATGTTACCTCCTGTCGAATGTTTGAGCTCAAAATAAACTTACAAAAAAAACAGACATTTTCGTCACGTTTTTGTCATTTTTTTTATTGTGTTATTGTTGCTTCTTTGTCACTTTTTTGCGGCTCTTTGTTCACTTTTTCATCACTTTTGAATCGTGTTCTTTTATTTTATTTTCATCCTTGTTCAAGAAGCTTCTAGATTCGGGAAACTGGAGAAAATGTGCTTGGTTCAGGTGGGGCTGAAGAAGCTAATGTCTTTCATAAATCCCCAAACCTGCTCCTCTCTGCTGTCTATCTTCACCAGGTCTCCTCCCTTTTCTTGACAAGCTTCTCTGCTTTGATTCCATGATGATTTAGTTGTGGAGAAATAATAGCACTTTGTTCCATGGAGTTTCCAGCCGGTGTCGCAGTGGAGTTTGAACGGACATGGAGCATCTGTAAAATCTGTAAAAGTGGTTAATTTCCAAATTAATCTTGTGTTGTTTATTCATCCAGCCAAAAATGTTCACTGGCTTTGACTTATACCTGGGTCAGCAGTAGTAGTTACGGTTGCGGCCAAGTTTCTAGGCAATTGTTTGAAATGCACTGTTCAGTGAGAAGAAGACATTGCTCAGAATTAAAATTCCAAGTCTATTACACTGAAAACAAGTGAAATAGATTCAAAATTCACTCAAATATAAGTGCAACAATTGTAGAAAAAACATGAACAAGAACTGATGCAAATTAATCCAGGGCTCTCTACAGAAATAGACCTGCACCTATAAAAAGGGCAAGACTAAATAGGCCTACAAACAAACAAGAATCACTAAAATAAATAATGACCATTGAGAAAATATCGATCAATAAAAACTTACAGATGACTCTAATTCCAATGATAGCAGCAAGCTGAAGTAACGCAGTAAGAATTCCTATGACCACTCTTTTCGTGATGCTGCACTTAATGCCTGTGGGAGGAAAATGAAATAATAATGATCCAAAATATACAGGTTTATATAGTTGTAACATGAAAAGGAAACACTGAAAGAGGATATGCTCAGTCTTTAAGCAGATGCAGGCAGAGGTGAGACATTTAAGATGAGATAAGTGTGAAACATGGAGCTCATGTTTTGTCCATATATAGACAGCGCTAAGACTTAGTATAGCAGTATAGCCTATAAAGCCAACACTAAAACTGCCCTGTCTAATGCAGTCTGTGAGCTCCGCCCCATTTGAGTTTAGAAGTAAAAATGTAACGTGTTCCATCAGCGTTGGTTTGAATGAATCAAAATTAAGCTGAAATGGTCACTTTAATTGTCTGCTGCATCATCCCACCGGGCCACAGTTACAGTTACGAGTGTTATAAACGATTTTTGGCACAAAGACGATCTCGATACAGTCCAATAAATCGCCAATTAAAGAGTCATGAAACAAACAATCCAAATGAAGTCATGAAACAGTCGTATGTAAAGCGTTGTCTCACCTCTGTTTGGCCCAGATGTTGGAGGCGCATTAACGTAATCGTTTTCTTCAGCCACTTCAGCCATGTCCGGCAAACGTCTGTCAAATGTGAGCGCGCTGCTTCTTGGTGATCCTTCTATACCCTTTTTCTAAACATTTGTTTTCACTTCCTCTATTAGTGTGTGAATTGCGTTGTTGTTTTTTTCCCCTGATCCCATCAACACGCTTGCTTTATAGCATATGTCCGTTTTTCACAACTGCCGCTTCCGTGGACCAAAACCCAAGAGCTGAAATGGATATAGCTTAGAGTTTAACCAGGACAGAGTTTCCTGCCACATATTGACATTGCTTGACTATTTTTAGTGCGTAAGTTCGTCAAAAAATGCTACACTTAAGATATAAAACACATTCAACTGCAGTTTTGGCTGAAACTGTACACAATTTTTTGAGCAAAAGTTGACCTTTGCGTCCAATTTCCCTGTTTGATGGAACTTATGCACATATTAAAGGGACATTTCAGGATTTTTGACATAGGGCCTCATTTCCTAGTTATCCAAAGGGTTGTTGATTTCTGGAGATTTTTTATTTTATTTTATTAATGCAGTCCTTATATTTGAAGAGTTTAGTGGTGCTAGGCTACTACTAGGCTAGCGCATGTCTATGGTAACTAGTAGCCTGCATTAAGTACCTCTTCAGAATCATCAGGTATTCATCGGTCTGATTTGTAGAAAGCTCCTTTGAGAATTCCACGTGTAATAATGCCGGCCGCATGTGAACAAGTTACTGTAGATCCGGTAACCCAGCAGATCACTCCGCCGCTGCGTAGCTTACAACCAGGAAGCTGATGCTGCTCAAGTTCTTTTAAATGCAAAATGGTTATTTTTCAAAAAATATTCAGTCAACACAGACATTTATATCCGTAGTCTTGTGTTATAAGTGATTTGCCTCAGGTGCACTGTGCTTGGGTCAGACTGTTTTTAATGCAGGCTACTAGTTACCATAAACAATGGTTAATTCCTTTAATGATTGAAAACCAACAAGACATTTTATTTCTGTCTTTTCTGTGTGGGGGTAAATGAAACCGTGTGCCAAAGAAATATTTCCCCACTGAGGGAAGCATTGCATGAAAGAAATCAATGCAAAAAAAAAAAAAAATTCATCAAAGCAGTTTTATTATGTAGAAAGATATTGCATTAGTTATGTTGGATCTCAGTCATTCAAGTTGACAATGACAAACTTTCATCTTTAGCTACAATTATAAAATAACTTGGACTTGGACTGTATTTCATGTAGAATAAAAAATTCAATCTCACCTCGGTTTTGATTTGTCGTTGAAGGGAAATTGACGTACGCGTTTTCATCAGCCATTACAACCTCTTCTCAGTACAACGTCTGTCAGAAGTGAAGCCAGGGCTTCTCGGCTGATCTTCTATATCCTCTTTTTTTTTTCAACTTGTCACTTCCTATATATTATGTTCCCTGTTTTTTGACCACTTTGAACTCACACTGACCATCGCAGACGAGAAACACCTCATAAGTGCTGCTGTTTTACAGATGTTTGAGTAAAAAGTGTTTCCCTCGCTCAGGGTTTGGGTGAAAACAAAGCCGTCAGTTCACGCGACAGAAACGTTCACTAATAGTAATAATCACAGGGCAGAACTCAACTTCATAAAGTGGTAATAAGTGACCTTTACTCAGGGATGTTCACACACAATGGTATTCATCACAAGTTTACAGAGATCATTACAGTTTGTCACAAAAACAGAAGAAAAAGCTGAAATTGTCACAGATTACAAACATTATAGGCAGGAAGGTGACAGCTCTACAAGTTACACAACCATGATCAAAACACCAGAGGAATCGATCTGTATTTGCTGTAAAGAGTCTGGAAGAAATAAGAAAATGTTTCTTGAAATAATGATTTAAGTGCAAGAGACTTTCTCCATGGACAGATTTCCTGAAATGAGTTTCTCAAATCAGGGGCAAACTTCAAAACTTTTTAATAAGCATTTTGTTTAATGTTATAACAGGAAGTTCACCAAAAACATGCTTATGAAACTGAAGTGTTATCCCGTCACAAAATAAAACAGAAGTCATTAACAGAGCTCTGAAAATACAGGTATGTGCTGTAAATATGAACTATCATTTACAAATCGGTTCTTTTTCACAGATGAACCGTTCTCTGTTTCTACAGGAAACATCAGCCCAACTTTTGTCCACTGAGTTTTTATCTTGAAGTACAATTACAGCACAGTCTTCTCCTTCAGGGTTATAAGTAGGAAATATGAAGTCATCTGGCACGTTATTCCAAAATGTTAAACTAAACGGAAACAAAAATCAACATTTAGGATGACTCATTCACTTCTTTACATTATGGAAATTTGAAAGATAAAGTTGACGCTTAAAGGAGATTATAGCGTTGTCACAAAACAAACAGGATTCAAGAAGTTTTAAATCTGAATGTTCATGTCCCACCTCTGCTCCAGTGGAGAGCCGTCCGTCCACTTCCATTGACCCTCTGTCTCAGAGTCTGTCAGTCCGATCCAGAACCGATCATCCTTTATCAGTTGATTGAACACAAATGTCTAAAACCACATGTGGAAAAGCTCAGATTAGTCTCTTTCACAACAGGTCTGTGGTCACTGGTCAGTACCTGCTCCTCTCTGCTCTCGATCTTCACCAGGTGTCCACTGAGGCTTCGACACATGTCTCTGCTCTCTGTCCAGTTTAATCTATTTGATGAGAAATAATAGCACTTTGTCCCATTGAGCTCCCAGCCTGCGTCACATTGAACCACACAAGGTGCTGTAAAAGAAAGACGACGTGTCAGAATAACAGAGGCTCATAAATGTTCCGTTTGCGAAAAGCAGTGATAAAATCTGTCTACACTGATATTAATGTAAATCAATAAGAAATAATGTTTTTGAAAATGTTTAATGGCCAAACAGAGATTATTTTTGATCCTACCTGTAGTTGTCTCCTATTTGGTTGTTGCTGAGAACAAGCAGTAAATGCAAATAATAAAATTGAGTGTTATTTGATTCGCAAATAACATGATAATGATAAAAAGCAGGATTTTTCCTGTTCAAACAGTGACATTTTTGTTTTGGCACAAACTTGTTTATAGCTCTCACAGTCCCTCCTGTGAATTCAAATTGTTCAAAGAATGTAATTACATGCACATTTCACATCCATATACAGCACTGAGTGGTGACAAAGTGAAGCAGGGCCGGACACCCCCAAGATAAATTCCACTCATTTAGATTAGACGTCTATCATCCATTGCTCAATAAAACTTTAGGTGAAGACAATACAACAATTCTGTGTTTTGCTGAGTTTACATCATACTCTGATGTGGCAAAAATAAATGTATTCTACAACACCAAAAAATCAGGTACCCCAGCTTTAAAACTCACTTTGTTTCCATGAGTAAATCTCACATTTATTTTGACATTATTATATATAATTTTCTCTACACCTGGATTTTAACGTAAAGCGGTCACAAACTGGTCCAAACAAAGACAGACGAACAAATAATATACAAAAAAAATCAAATCAATCTTCACCTGTGCTCGTCTCTTTTTGGGTTGTTTTCACTTCACTGCCATAATCAACTGAGAGCAATAAAAAACACAAACACTTCAAATGTTTGATTCAGCTTCATTTTTATAATAAAATGTTATATTTACCTGAGACTGGTGTCGTTTCTGTCATCGCTTCATTGTTTCCGGGTGAACTGTCACTGAAATACACTGAATAACGCACAAACACAAGAGATATGAGGAAAGGAGTGATCGAAGTAGAAGAAGTAGTAATAGAATTAGTAGTAGTAGTATTGGAAGAAGTAGTAGTAGTAGTAGTAGTAGTAGTATAGTAGTAGTAGTAGTAGCAGTAGCAGTAGTAGCAGTAGTAGTAGCAGCAGCAGTAGTAGTAGCAGTAGCAGTAGAAGCAGTAGTAGTAGTAGTAGTAGCAGTAGCAGCAGCAGTAGTAGTAGTAGTAGTATAGTAGCAGCAGTAGTAGTAGTAGCAGTAGTAGTAATAGTAGTAGTAGTAGTAGCAGTAGCAGTAGTAGTAGCAGTATTAGTAGTAGTAGCAGTAGCAGTATTAGTAGTAGTAGCAGCAGTAGCAGTAGTAGTAGTAGTAGTAGTAGTAGTAGTAGTAGTAGTAGTAGTAGTAGTAGTAGTAGTAGCAGTAGTAGTAGTAGTAGTATTAGTAGTAGTAGCAGCAGTAGCAGTAGTAGTAGTAGTAGTAGTAGTAGTAGTAGTATAGTAGTAGTAGTAGCAGTAGTAGTAGTAGTAGTAGTAGCAGTAGTAGTAGTAGTAGTATAGTAGTAGTAGTAGTAGCAGTAGCAGTAGTAGTAGTAGTAGTATAGTAGTAGTAGTAGCAGTAGTAGTAGTAGTAGTAGTAGCAGTAGTAGTAGTAGTAGTATAGTAGTAGTAGTAGTAGTAGTAGTAGTAGCAGTAGTAGTAGTAGTAGTATAGTAGTAGTAGTAGTAGTAGTAGTAGTAGTAGTAGCAGTAGTAGTAGTAGTAGTAGTAGTAGTAGTAGTAGCAGTAGTAGTAGCAGTAGTAGTAGTAGTAGTAGTAGTAGTAGTAGTAGTAGTAGTATAGTAGCAGTAGTAGCAGTAGTAGCTGTAGTATAGTAGTAGTAGTAGTAGCAGTAGTAGCAGTAGTAGCTGTAGTATAGTAGTAGTAGTAGTAGTAGTAGCAGTAGTAGTAGTAGTAGCTGTAGTAGTAGTAGTAGCTGTAGTATAGTAGTAGTAGTAGTAGTAGTAGCAGTAGTAGTAGTAGTAGTAGTAGCAGCAGTAGCAGTAGTAGTAGTAGTACTGGCTCTAGTCTAACTCACTGGTGACTCTGACTCCCACAATGACTGCAGCCAAAAGCAGCACAGTGACCACCAGAGGAGCCGCTCTCTTTAACTTTGACCTTCTCTGTGGATCTTCCTGAACTTCAGAAACTGGAAATGATCATGAAAGGATTCATTAAAAAGGAAAAATAAGATCTAAGATTAAATAATATAGTTATTTGGATTTGTTGGCATTTACTTCATAACTTTATGTGAAAAACGTCGTATTTTAAGGCGTTGGTTCCTTCACGCAGCAGAAAATGTGACAAAATTCTTACACACTGGTGCTTTGTGGAGGTAATTTGAGCGCTGAAATTATTGACATGTCGAAAATAACAGGGGTTAAAGCCAATGTCAATGCTGGAGTGTTGTGAGACTGACAACTTGCAGAATGTCTCTCCTTATTTTCTGGAACTTATTTCATACTCATGTTGACAATGACAAACTTTTATCTTTAGCTACAATTATAAAATAACTTGGACTTGGACTGTATTTCATGTAGAATAAAAAATTCAATCTCACCTCGGTTTTGATTTGTCGTTGAAGGGAAATTGGCGTACGCGTTTTCATCAGCCATTACAACCTCTTCTCAGTACAACGTCTGTCAGAAGTGAAGCCAGGGCTTCTCGGCTGATCTTCTATATCCTCTCTGTTTTCAACTTGTCACTTCCTATATATTATGTTCCCTGTTTTTTGAGCACTTTAATAATCACAGGGCAGAACTCAATTTAATGAAGTGGTAATAAGTGGCCTTTACTCAGGGATGTTCACACACAATGGTATTCATCACAGGTTTACAGAGATCATTACAGTTTGTCACAAAAACAGAAGAAAAAGCTGAAATTGTCACAGATTACAAACATTATAGGCAGGAAGGTGACAGCTCTACAAGTTACACAACCATGATCAAAACACCAGAGGAATCGATCTGTATTTGCTGTAAAGAGTCTGGAAGAAATAAGAAAATGTTTTTTGAAATAATGATTTAAGTGTAAAGACTTTCTCCATGGACAGATTTCCTGAAATGAGTTGCTCAAATCAGGGGCAAACTTCAAAACTTTTTAAAAAGCATTTTGTTTAATGTTATTACAGGAAGTTCACCAAAAACATGCTTATAAAACTGAAGTGTTATCCCGTCACAAAATAAAACAGAAGTCATTAACAGAGCTCTGAAAATACAGGTATGTGCTGTAAATATGAACTATCATTTACAAATCGGTTCTTTTTCACAGATAAACCGATATGTGTTTCTACAGGGAAGATCAGCCCAACTTCTGTTTTCTGACAGTCTAGGTTGAAGCAGAATTATCGCACAGTCTTCTCCTTCAGGGTTATAAGTAGGAGTTATGTGATTATCTGGCACCATCGTCCAAAATGTTAAACTAAAAGGAAACAAAAATCAACATTTAGGATGACTCATTTACTTCTTTACATTGTGGAAATTTGAAAGATGAAGTTGACGCTTAAAGGAGATTATAGCGTTGTCACAAAACAAACAGGATTCAAGAAGTTTAAAATCTGAATGTTCATGTCCCACCTCTGCTCCAGTGGAGAGCCGTCCGTCCACTTCCATTGACCCTCGATCTCAGAGTCTGTCAGTCCGATCCAGAACCCATCATTCATTTTAAGTTTATTGAACAAAAAGTTCTAAAACCACATGTGGAAAAGCTCAGATTAGTCTCTTTCACAACAGGTCTGTGGTCACTGGTCAGTACCTGCTCCTCTCTGCTCTCGATCTTCACCAGGTGTCCACTGAGGCTTCGACACATGTCTCTGCTCTCTGTCCAGTTTAATCTATTTGATGAGAAATTATAGCACTTTGTCCCATTGAGCTCCCAGCCTGCGTCACATTGAACCACACAAGGTGCTGTAAAAGAAAGACGACGTGTCAGTATAACAGAGGCTCATCATCGTAACGTTTGCGAAAAGCAGTGATAAAATCTGTCTACACTGATATCAATGTAAATCAATAAGAAATAATGTTTTTGAAAATGTTTAATGGCCAAACAGAGATTATTTTTTATACTACCTGTAGTAATAATAATAATGCAATTTCTGTTATTTGTGTTATTTGACTTAATAAATGTTCAGTTTAATAATGGTTGATTTTGTTTCATCTCACCTGGGACAGTGGTGGTTTCTGTGGATGCTTCAGAAGTATTTCTGAGTGAAATGTAATACACTGAAAACAAGACATTGCATTAGAAAGAGAGTAATAACTGAATAATTGGCTTGTAGTCGTGACAGTAGAAGTCACATGAGGGTTTCTAGTCGCAGTAGAAGATAGAACAATAGTTTTCCCAGAAGACATGAGACATTCAGATCATTCCTCATTAAATCAAGGAAAAAATGTCTTAAAGCAGAACTGAGTGCAACAAATGTAATATGGGACTTGAACAAATGCATGAATATGATCAAGTGGATTATATGCTCATAATCCAAACACCTGCTATGAAAAGAGCGTTCACACGTCCTCAGTGAACAGTGGTGTTTGTAGAAGTAGCTGTACTAATACCACTAAAGTCTAACTCACTGATGACTCTCCTCTGTCACCTTTGACCTCCTCTGAGGAGCTTCTTGTGGAAAACCTTTAGAAATGTCCAATTATGAGAAATTCATAAAGTTCAACTCCATTATCTGACAAAAAATATAGGCCTCATCTTTCATCCCTTTGATTATTTAAAGGTTCATTATTGTTGCTGTAGGGCAGTGGTTCTCAAACTGTGGCTCGTGTACCACTGGTTCTACTTTGGCTTCTCCAGATGATAATTCGAATGGTTTACACCCAGTTTAGACATACATTAATTACTTTACTATTAGATTATATACAGAACCTTCTCCAGGGTCAACCACTAAGTGAAAAAAGCATTTTGTGTTATATTTCATATACTTTGAAAAATTGTCACAAAATCAATATTTCTGCCATGGTATGTAAACGTTTAAGCACAACTGTATTTGTATGATACTAAATGATTACTAAACTGAGTGAGAAGGTTCTGGTGGAGGGTACAGAGATGAGTCTCGATGTTTTTAGAAACTCTTGCAGATCCTTTGAATATTCCTTCAGTGAAACAAGTCGGCGAGATAACTTGCCGCTGTTTACCTGCGATGTGCTATGACGTATAGCAACATGTCCACGACTGGGACTTGGGGAGACGGCTGTTTTTTGTTTTTCTTTTTTTTAAATCAAAGTTATAATGTTTTTATAGTTTATTATTTGTCTAAGTTTTATGTTTCATGTTGCACAATTGCTCAGAAGAAAGTTCCTAGTGTGTGAACCTGTTCACTGACAATGGCAATAAAACCAATACTGATTCTGTCAGATCATACACAAGGAAAAGCTTTCAGTTACTACAAATCTGGATGGATGAGAGAAATGTTTTACTTCAGAGTCCCAAGTTTCTTGAACTGAGAAAGTTGTTTCTTGAAGGCCGAGTGCGTTCCATCGGAAAAAGATCCAACAAATGACACGTCAAGTGTATGTGATCATTGAACAGGACATAGAAGGTGCTACTGCGCATGTTTTGTTTCCTTTGCTGCAGGCGTGTACCATTTACACATTTCAATGAGCCTTTCCTTCAAATATAATCACTGTATTTCTTCACGATGAATAACTATTGACAATGTATAGATCAATAAAAACGTACTTCTCTCGACTATCCTAATCCCAATGATGGCAGCAAGCACCAGTGCTGCAATGAGGATTCCTGTAGCCACTCTTTTTCTCACGTTTGGTTTTGAACCTGTGGGAGAAAAATGAAATAATTAACCCAAAATCACAATAAAAACATTATTTATTTATTTTACATGAAAAGGGGCCATTGAAAGAGGAAATGTTCATTCATCAAGCAGATGTGGATATAAATATTACAAGTGCGTCCGCTTAACACTCTCACACTATTAGCCTCATGGATTAGGCTATAGCACATATGCTAAACAATCTGCCAACTTCAAGTAAACATTTAACTTATTGAATTGGTTTAAATGAATGAAATTTAAGCTGAATGTTGAGGTAACTTTAATCGTCTGCTGCATAATGCTGCGGAGCAGGAGCGATCTTGAGCTGGGCCCATGTTTAACGTCGTAGCCTCACATTTACTGTAAGTGTTAGTTTTATTTATGATTTCTGGCACTGACTGCGACTGTTGTAAAAGACAATCTCGATACATGTGAACAAATAGCAGATTGTGGTTTTACACCTTCCCATTTGAGTCATGAAATAAACAATGTAAATGAAGACTTTATCGTATGTAAAGTGTTTCGTTTATTTGAGCAGTTATTCTGCTCAAAAGGAGTGGGCCGAAGCAAAAGGCTTATAAGGGCCCACCCCCAAAATAAAAACAATAACATTTTCATTTAATCAAAGAATACAAAACACAACAGCTATTTCATTTCTTGTACAATGTCTAGTACAGAGCAAGTATCATTAATATATTTCTTACAAATTGTTACCAATGCCAAACATTAGTACATTACTAAAATCACTAGTGTAACATTACCGGAAGTCACTATTTTAATGTTATAAAGGCACGTTACTATGCAGCAGTATATATTATACTTCGTGATCTTGCTACTTCCCAGTTGTCATTACCATCCCCAGTATAATATCAATACATAATACAGTTTCCTCTTTTTATTATTATTTATTTTATTTATTTATTTTCATGTATAATGTATTATGAAAGCCCTACATAGTGTAATGCATTAAAAAGCATTAATACCTATTATACTCCGAGATCTTACTACTTCCCAGCTGTCATTACCATCCTCAATATGATTTTGTTGTTGTTGTTGTTGTTGTTGTTGTTGTATTAAGTGCAGTCTCACCTGTGTTTGGCCCCGGTGTCGTTGGGACATTAACGTAATCCTTTTCTTCATCCATCTCCGGAAAACGTCTGTCAAAAGTGAGTGCGGCGCTTCTTGATGCTGCTAAAATAAACTTTTTTCACTTACTGTATGTAAATTTTTGCAAGTGACCAAAAATAAAGGTGAGGTAAGTAATGAACTAAATTAGACAAATATAAGCATGAATGCACTTTGGGAATGAAATGAGGCAATAACTAGCTCTAAACTAAACATTAAGTGCAAACACAACCATCTTCTCAATGTGCCTTCTGTCTAAAGTAAGTGTTCTTCTTTATCCTTTCTTTGATCAATTGTCACTTCCTCTTTAATGTGTGAACATAGAGCGTGGGACAAAGTTTGGTAAGTGTTGTCTGGTGACCTGTTGCGCTGAAGTATCACCACCCAATTGTGACCTGAGGTACAAACTTAAAGATAACCAATAAAACCAGAATAACACCAAAAGCAATAATATAACCAAAGGACACACAGATAAGTTTGTAAAAAGAAATAGGCAGAGACAGTGCTTTTAAAAGATGTAATTCAAAATGTATTTAAAAGTTTATTAAGATGATATCACTGATAGAGAAGAACTCAAATGCAACGCTGGAAGGAGTAGAAGGAAACTGAAATATCTGAAAAAGCCTGAATAAACGGGCACCAAACAAAACAAAGAAGGATAACCAAAATATCCCCAATAGGACTTGTTTATTTATTATTTGTTTGAGTAAAAAGTGTTTCCCTCGCTCAGGGTTTAGGTGAAAACAAAGCCGTCAGTTCACGCGACAGAAACGTTCACTAATAGTAATAATCACAGGGCAGAACTCAACTTAATAAAGTGGTAATAAGTGACCTTTACTCAGGGATGTTCACACACAATGGTATTCATCACAAGTTTACAGAGATCATTACAGTTTGTCACAAAAACAGAAGAAAAAGCTGAAATTGTCACAGATTACAAACATTATAGGCAGGAAGGTGACAGCTCTACAAGTTACACAACCATGATCAAAACACCAGAGGAATCGATCTGTATTTGCTGTAAAGAGTCTGGAAGAAATAAGAAAATGTTTTTTGAAATAATGATTTAAGTGTAAAGACTTTCTCCATGGACAGATTTCCTGAAATGAGTTGCTCAAATCAGGGGCAAACTTCAAAAACTTTTTAAAGAGCATTTTGTTTAATGTTATTACAGGAAGTTCACCAAAAACATGCTTATAAAACTGAAGTGTTATCCCATCACAAAATAAAACAGAAGTCATTAACAGAGCTCTGAATGTTGAAACCACTACATTCAATAAAGACGTGCAGTAGCCGTAACAGATATTTAGTAAAACTGTTGAAAATATAGGTGTGTGCTGTAAACAAACTATCATTCACAAATTGGTTCTTTTTCACAGATAAACCGAAATGTGTTTCTACAGGGAAGATCAGCCCAACTTCTGTCCTCTGAGAGTCTAGGTTGAAGCAGAATTATCGCACAGTCTTCTCCTTCAGGGTTATAAGTAGGATTTATGAAGTCATCTGGCTCCATCGTCCAAAATGTTAAACTAAAAGGAAACAAAAATCAACATTTAGGATGACTCATTCACTTCTTTACATTTTGGAAATTTGAAAGATAAAATTGACGCTTAAAGGAGATTATAGCGTTGTCACAAAACAAATGATTCAAGAAGTTTAAAATCTGAATGTTCATGTCCCACCTCTGCTCCAGTGGAGAGCCGTCCGTCCACTTCCATTGACCCTCGATCTCAGAGTCTGTCAGTCCGATCCAGAACCCATCATTCATTTTAAGTTTATTGAACAAAAATGTCTAAAACCACATGTGGAAAAGCTCAGATTAGTCTCTTTCACAACAGGTCTGTGGTCACTGGTCAGTACCTGCTCCTCTCTGCTCTCGATCTTCACCAGGTGTCCACTGAGGCTTCGACACATGTCTCTGCTCTCTGTCCAGTTTAATCCATTTGATGAGAAATTATAGCACTTTGTCCCATTGAGCTCCCAGCCTGCGTCACATTGAACCACACAAGGTGCTGTAAAAGAAAGACGACGTGTCAGTATAACAGAGGCTCATAAATGTTCCGTTTGCGAAAAGCAGTGATAAAACCTGTCAACACTGATATTAATGTAAATCAATAAGAAATAATGTTTTTGAAAATGTTTAATGGCCAAACAGAGATTATTTTTTATACTACCTGTAGTTGTCTTCTGTTTGGTTGTTGCTGAGAACAAGCAGTAAATGGAAATAATGCAATTTCTGTTATTTGTGTTATTTGACTTAATAAATGTTCAGTTTAATAATGGTTGATTTTGTTTCATCTCACCTGGGACAGCGGTGGTTTCTGTCGATGCTTCAGAAGTATTTCTGAGTGGACCGTAATACACTGAGAGCAAACAGTAAACAAGACATTGCATTAGAAAGAGAGTAATAACTGAATAATTGGCTTGTAGTCGTGACAGTAGAAGTCGTATGAGAGTTTCTAGTCGCAGTAGAAGATGGAACAATAGTTTTCCCAGAAGACATGAGACATTCAGATCATTCCTCATTAAATCAAGGAAAAAATGTCTTAAAGCAGAACTGAGTGCAACAAATGTAATATGGGACTTGAACAAATGCATGAATATGATCAAGTGGATTATAAACTCATAATCCAAACACCTGCTATGAAAAGAGCGTTCACACGTCCTCAGTGAACAGTAGTGTTTGTAGAAGTAGCTGTACTAATACCACTAAAGTCTAACTCACTGATGACTCTCCTCTGTCACCTTTGACCTCCTCTGAGGAGCTTCTTGTGGAAAACCTTTAGAAATGTCCAATTATGAGAAATTCATAAAGTTCAACTCCATTATCTGACAAAAAATGTAGGCCTCATCTTTCATCCCTTTGATTATTTAAAGGTTCATTATTGTTGCTGTAGGGCAGTGGTTCTCAAACTGTGTCTCGTGTACCACTGGTTCTACTTTGGCTTCTCCAGGTGATATTTCGAATGGTTTACACCCAGTTTAGACATAAATTAATTACTTTACTATTAGATTATATACAGAACCTTCTCCACAATATGATAAGGGTCAACCACTAAGTGAAAAAAGCATTTTGTGTTATATTTCATATACTTTGAAAAATTGTCACAAAATCAATAATTCTGCCATGGTATGTAAACGTTTGAGCACAACTGTATTTGTATGATACTAATTGATTACTGAACTGAGTGAGAAGGCTCTGGTGGAGGGTACAGAGATGAGTCTCGATGTTTTTAGAAACTCTTGCAGATCCTTTGAATATTCCTTCAGTGAAACAAGTCGGCGAGATAACTTGCCGCTGTTTACCTGCGATGTGCTATGACGTATAGCAACATGTCCACGACTGGGACTTGGGGAGACGGCTGTTTTTTGTTTTTGTTTTTTTTAAATCATAGTTTTAATGTTTTTTATAGTTTATTATTTATCTAAAATTTATGTTTCATGTTGCACAATTGCTCAGAAGAAAGTTCCTAGTGTGTGAACCTGTTCACTGACAATGGCAATAAAACCAATTCTGATTCTGTCAGATCATACACAAGGAAAAGCTTTCAGTTACTACAAATCTGGATGGATGAGAGAAATGTTTTACTTCAGAGTCCCAAGTTTCTTGAACTGAGAAAGTTGTTTCTTGAAGGCCGAACTGTTTCTTGAAGGCCGAGTGCGTTCCATCGGAAAAAGATCCAACAAATGACACGTCAAGTGTATGTGATCATTGAACAGGACATAGAAGGTGCTACTGCGCATGTTTTGTTTCCTTTGCTGCAGGCGTGTACCATTTACACATTTCAATGAGCCTTTCCTTCAAATATAATCACTGTATTTCTTCACGATGAATAACTATTGACAATGTATAGATCAATAAAAACGTACTTCTCTCGACTATCCTAATCCCAATGATGGCAGCAAGCACCAGTGCTGCAATGAGGATTCCTGTAGCCACTCTTTTTCTCACGTTTGGTTTTGAACCTGTGGGAGAAAAATGAAATAATTAACCCAAAATTACAATAAAAACATTATTTATTTATTTTACATGAAAAGGGGCCATTGAAAGAGGAAATGTTCATTCATCAAGCAGATGTGGATATAAATATCACAAGTGCGTCCGCTTAACACTCTCACACTATTAGCCTCATGGATTAGGCTATAGCACATATGCTAAACAATCTGCCAACTTCAAGTAAACATTTTACTCCCTTTACTCCCTGCATTGGCTTCCAGTCCTTTTCAGAATCCAGTACAAACTTTTGCTTTTTGTTTTCAGTTCCATCCACGGCCTTGCACCTGTGTATTTATGTGAGACGCTGACCCCTTACCAGCCCAGCAGAACCATACGTTCTGCCCAACACCACCTGCTGGAGGTACCCAGGTCAAATCATGAAGAGTGGGGTGATCGGGCTTTTGCTGTGGCAGGTCCAAAACTCTGGAACTCGTTGCCGCTTGAGTTACGTACCGTTTCAGACCTGCCCCTGTTCAAAGCAAACCTAAAGACTCACCCGTTTAAAGAGGCATTTGACACATAGTTCTGTGGCAACTGGTAATGGTCTGTTTTAAATGAAATTGTACTCCTTTTTATATTGTATTTTTATTTTTATCTTTATTGTGTGCAGCGCTTTGGTCAACTTTGGTTGTTGTAAGGCGCTTTAGAAATAAAACTTCATTGATTGATTTAACTTATTGAATTGGTTTAAATGAATGAAATTTAAGCTGAATGTTGAGGTAACTTTAATCGTCTGCTGCATAATGCTGCTGAGCAGGAGCGATCTTGAGCTGGGCCCATGTTTAACGTCGTAGTCTCACATTTACTGTAAGTGTTAGTTTTATTTATGATTTCTGGCACTGACTGCGACTGTTGTAAAAGACAATCTCGATACATGTGAACAAATAGCAGATTGAAGTTTTACACCTTCCCATTTGAGTCATGAAATAAACAATGTAAATGAAGACTTTATCGTATGTTAAGTGTTTAGTTTAGTTTATTTGTTTATTTGAGCAGTTATTCTGCTCAAAAGGAGTGGGCCGAAGCAAAAGGCTTATAAGCACCCACCCCCAAAATAAAAACAATAACATTTTCATTTAATCAAAGCATACAAAACACAACAACAGTTTCATTTCTTGTACAATGTCTAGTACAGAGCAAGTAACAAATGATGATCATTAATATATTTCTTACAAATTGTTACCAATGCCAAACATTGGTACATTACTAGAATCACTAGTGTAACATTACCGGAAGTCACTATTTTAATGTAATAAAGGCACGTTACTATGCAGCAGTATACAGTACATAAGTATTCACAGCCTTTGCCATGAAGCTCAAACTTGAGCTCAGGTGCATCCTATTTCCACTGATCATCCTTGAGATGGTTCTACAGCTTCATTGGAGTCCCCCTGTGGTAAATGAAGTTGATTGGACATGATTTGGAAAGGCACACACCTGTCTATATAAGGTCCCACAGTTGACAGTGCATGTCAGAGCACGAACCAAGCATGAAGTCAAAGGAATTGTCTGTAGACCCCCGAAACAGGATTGTCTCGAGGCACAAGTCTGGGGAAGGGTACAGAAAAAATTCTGCTGCTTTGAAGGTCCCAATGAGCACAGTGGCCTCCATCATCCGTAAATGGAAGAGGTTTGGAACCACCAGGACTCTTCCTAGAGCTGGCCGGCCATCTAAACTGAGCGATCGGGGGAGAAGGGCCTTAGTCAGGGAGGTGACTAAGAACCCGATGGTCACTGTGTCAGAGCTCCAGCGTTCCTCTGTGGAGAACCTTCCAGAAGGACAACCATCTCTGCAGCAATCCACAAATCAGGCCTGTATGGTAGAGTGGCCAGACGGAAGCCGCTCCTTAGTAAAAGGCACATGGCAGCCCGTCTGGAGTTTGCCAAAAGGCACCTGAAAGACTCTCAGACCATGAGTAAGAAAATTCTCTGGTCTGATGAGACAAAGATTGAACTCTTTGGCGTGAATGCCAGGCGTTATGCTTGGAGGAAACCAGGCACTGCTCATCACCTGGCCAATACCATCCCTACAGTGAAGCATGGTGGTGGCAGCATCATGCTGTGGGGATGTTTTTCAGCGGCAGGAACTGGGAGACTAGTCAGGATAGAGGGAAAGATGAATGCAGCGATGTATAGAGACATCCTGGATGAAAACTTGTTCCAGAGCGCTCTTGACCTCAGACTGGGGCGACGGTCTTTCAGCAGGACAACGACCCTAAGCACACAGCCAAGATAACAAAGAAGTGGCTTCAGGACAACTCTGTGAATGTCCTTGAGTGGCCCAGCCAGAGCCCAGACTTCAATCCGATTGAACATCTCTGGAGAGATCTGAAAATGGCTGTGCACCGACGCTCCCCACCCATCTTGATGGAGCTTGAAAGGTGCTGCAAAGAGGAATGGGCAAAACTGCCCAAAGATGGGTGTGCCAAGCTTGTGGCATCATATTCAAAAAGACTTGAGGCTGTAATTGCTGCCAAAGGTGCCTCAACAAAGTATTGAGAAAAGGCTGTGAATACTTATGTACATGTGATTTTTTAGTTTTTTATTTGTAATGAATTTGCAAAAATCTCAAAAAACCTTTTTTCACGTTGTCATTATGGGGTGTTATGTGTAGAATTTTGAGGGGAAAAATGGATTGAATCAATTTTGGATTAAGGCTGTAACATAACAAAATGTGAAAAAAGTGAAGCGCTGTGAATACTTTCCGGATGCACTGTACTTTGGTGCTAAACCATGAAAAGACTTGTCCACAAGCAGAGCTGTTGGTCGAATTTCCTGGTTCTTGTCAGGACTCGAGCAGCAGCGTTCTGGATGTTCTGCAGCTCTAACAGCTCGTTTAGAAAGGCCAGTGAGCAGGCCGTTACAGTAGTCTAAGCTGCTGGAGACAAATGCATGGATGAGTGTCTCCAAGTCTGGTTTTGACATGTTTTTCAGATGAAAATAAGCTGATGATGTTATTGCTTTGATGTGGCTGTTTAAGTTCAGGTCTGAGTCCATGATTACTCCTAGATTCCTAACCTGATTTTTTGGTTTTAGAGAGAGAGACTCAAGGTGACTAATAACACTTTGTCTTTGTGTCTGTGGGCCAAAAACAATGATCTTAGTTTTGTCTGAGTTTAGTTGGAGAAAGTTGTTTTACCTCCACAAACTGATCTGTTCGATGCAGTGACAGAGAGTATCTACAGGCCCATGTTCACCTGCCGTCAGTGACACGTAGATCTGAGTGTCATCTGCGTAGTTGTGGTACGACAGATTGTTGCTGTTTTTTAGCTGACCCAATGGAAGCATGTACAAGTTGAATAAGAGGGGGCCCAAGATTGACCCCTGGGGGACTCCACAGGCCATGGAAATTTTGTCTGAGACACAGAAAGGCAGCGCTCAGATCCAGTAGAACCAAGGGGGGGACTAGATGGCCGCAGGTGGACTCTGGATCACTTATACAAACAAACAAACGGCGCAAAGCCAAGCATTGACTTTGGGAAACATCTCCTGGCTATGGTATTTATGTATCCATCCCTCTACAACAGGGGTCCTCAAACTAAGGCCCGCGGGCCGAGCACGGCCCGCCACGCCCCTTTGACCGGCCCCCAGCCCCTCCGCCCCCCACCACCAGGCCAATGAGGCAATTCTCAAAAGTGGTCATGGCCTATTCCGCACACACTACACGATTTTTCTAGTCTTAAACGATTTTATATAGAATGGGGGGTCCACACTACACGACTGGATTTAGTGCGACTGAGAATCGTAAGCGCGAACACACTTTGATAACACAGCACGTCTGTCCTCTCTACCGCTTCATTTCTCCTCCGGTTTCAAAAACTTACCTCAAATCCACAAAGTTAGGCCGTGTTTGTAAGCGTGGGAAAACATTTGCGTGTCCCAGTTTGGTCAGCGGTGTCAACAGTGTCACAACATCGCAGTGCAAGGCTCCTACTGCTACGAAGCCTTCAACTTGGCTTTAGTTCTGTCATATGGAGATAAAAGTCAGCGAAACAAAGAAGCGGGATGTATTTCAGTGGATTTAATAAGAAAAGGAGATGGGTCTCCGCTCCAAGATGGAGGAGGCGGAGGAGAGAGCGGAGAAAGCGGAGAGAGGCGAGCCGCTAGCAGCGAGGTGAAGCTGAACAGTCCGTCTCCAAACTCAGTAAGTGCCGCTAAACTCTGTTCGCGGCTGAAATGTAGCTTGAAAAGGTGGTTCTCGTGAACGTTTGGTGATATAAATTTGTGCCTTTTCGTGTGGGCCTCGCTATGGCCATGAAATGACCTGTTTGTGCCGCTGTTTTCACTGAGAAATGAAAAAGCAGGCACGGCAGTGTTTTTCTGTCTTTATTTCACTCGCTGCTTTCTGTGTGTTCACTTCGGGGACGGTAAAATCACCCACGTTTCTCCTGTGCGTCCAAAATCGGGCTTAAAAATCAAACATGTTTGATTTCCTGCGACTGTGGTCCAGTTGCGTCTGACTGCCCACACTACACGATTCGAACGCGAGTCCATTCGGGACCCCCCCCACACTACGCGACACGACTCTGTGCGACTGAGAATTCGGGCATAAAAATTGTGTAGTGTGTGCGGACCTTTAGTGATGCACGGGTTGCGGATTCCACCGCGGTCCCCGTGGGCTGCCCGCCGATCGGGTCGGGTCATGAAATTCTCCTTTGATTGCGGGGCAGATTGGAGCGGGTCATAAAATGCCCTACAGCTGAGTGTGAACGCGCATGACGTCATTACGCATTACGCTGTTTGCTTGTCGAGCATAGACTATTCAAGTGACTTTACAGGCATATAGAGGCAATCAAGGTGAAGGCCAGGGCTCATTCTACTCACCAGGGCATTGCTGGAGCATGTATGAGGAAGACATTTTAAATTTGGATACATTTATTTGTGGTTAAACTTATGTATAGTGCCAAGAAATTCAATGGTCAAATGGCACTCCATTGGAATGCTTAGGGCTGAATATCTCCCTGTCCCCACAAATGTCCACCATCAACCAGCTTAAGTTTGTTCAAAGAATGTAATTTGGAAAAAGAAATCGTAATTATGGGGGACTTTAACATCAATTGGGAAAATAAATCCACCAGAAAGAAACTCAAGCAAATCACAGACAAGTTTGATCTGAAGCAAATCATCAATGGGCCTACAAGAATAACAAACTCTACAAGGACACAAATAGATCTAATGTTCTGTAATAAACCAGAAAGAATGGTAAAGACATTTAATATACTAACTGGTTTATCTGACAACAACTTAATCCTTCTGAATCGAAAATTGGGGGAAAAAAACAACTTTAGTGCTATTGCTCAAGGTGGGTCCACTCGAATTCCTAAAAATAATTACCAACACTTTGTAGCTGCAGTGCAAGAAATACATTGGGATGACATATTAAACTCTGTGGACTGTGAGAAAGATTGCGAAATACTTCTTAAAACATTAGACAAAACCATAAGAGACTTCGCTCCGAAAATCATAAACAGCGCAAAAATATAGTTCCATGGACAAACTCGGACATATTAAAACTTATGAAAGAGAGAGATCAAGTCCTAAAAGTAGCAAATAAAACCAAATCTACACATGATAGGGCTCGTTTTACTATGCTAAGAAACAAAGTGGTTAGATCCTTGCGGGGAAGGGGAAATGGAAATTCCAAGATAATATGGGATCAGATTAAAAAGCTTACTGGTGACCATCCCAGAGTGCATAAATTCTGGAAATTAAGATGGGGAAAAAATCGAATAAGTGACCCTGGAGAAGTGGCCCAGGCATTTAACCATTATTTTGTAGATTCTGTGGCTAATATTGCAAGTTGTTTTGCACCAGAAACCTCAAATAGTATTACTTACTCTGTGGATGAAAGTGTACCTGTTCTCAGTTTAATGAGTGTCTCATGAGGTTGATGTGACAGTGACGTTTTACAGTGTATTAATTCTCTGCGGCCATCTACAACGAGAGATATTTTTGGTATGGACACTGTGATGCTTAAAGAGCTACGTACTTCACTCACACAACCCATTGCCAAGATAATCAATCTTTCTTTGTCACATGGACTGTTTCCAAGCATGTGGAAATCTGCTGTAGTGGTCCCAATATTTAAAAATGGTGACCCTCTGTCTTTGGCTAATTACAGACCTATAAGTATACTTCTCATAATGTCCAAAGTTGCTGAAAATTTGGTATCAAATGAAATAATTGAACACCTCAACACCACCTCTTTTGCCCTACACCGGATGCAATTTGGCTTTAGAGCCAGTTATTCTGGAAACTGCCACCTGCTTCTTTATCGAGAACATCGTTGTTGGACAAGGGAGGGGTTGTTGGGGCAGTCTTCCTTGACTTACGAAAAGCATTTGATACAGTAAATCACAACATCCTGCTGACTAAATTACACAACTTTAATTTTTACATCAATACTATAAAATGGATTCATATCTGAATAATCGCTCTCAGCACGTCAGAGTACAATGTTGCCAATCTTCTGTCCTGCCTGTCTTGACTGATGTGCCTCAAGGGTCGATCCTGGGGCCTTTGTTGTTCTCACTTTACATTAACGACCTCCCGTCCGCCTGCCCAGATGTCTCTGTGCAAATGTATACAGATGACACAGTGCTATATGTTCATGGCAGCAGTGCTTCCCAAGTGGCTGAAATGCTCACCCAGGCCATGGTTCACATCACAGCATGGCTGAAGCACTCCTGCCTACAGTTAAACACATCTAAAACAGTGTCAATGCTTTTCACTAAATCTCATGCTAGTCGTATTGATGAGCCTGATGTTCGTGTGTCGGGTGAACGGCTGCAGACTGTAACCCAGTATAAATATCTTGGTGTCACTTTGGACTCAAAACTCTCATTCAAACCACATGTTAAAATGATCAGTAATCGCATCAAGTTTACCCTCAGCCACTTCAGACATATCCGGCACCAAATGTCAATACAAGCAGCAAAAATGTACATGCACTCAATGATCTTTTCTCATTTAACGTACTGTTTGACTGCCTGGTCACATGCCAATGTCACAACTCTCAAACCCGTCCAGTCCCTGTACAAACGCACCATAAAAACTCTGGACCGCAAACCCCTCTCATATCATCCCTGTCCACTATTACAAAAGCATAATTTACTCAGTTGGGTAAACATGGTCAAATACTCTCATCTCTGCCTCATCTATAAAATAATACAGGGTTTGTCATCACCCCCACTTAGACATTTCATTCACACCAGAACAACAGAACTCAGGAGAACCAGGGCAGCAGCAAGAGGCGACTGCATCATCCCTCTGAGAAAAAGCCTCTTTGGTCGAAGCACCTTTTCTGTCCGAGCTGCCCATGAATGGAACCTTACCCCCACAACAATTAGAAATATCAACACATATAACTCATTTAAAATACAGTTAAAAAAAAAATGGCTCATTGAGAATCAGAGCTGTCATCACTGACAGGATCATCTCTCGCTGCCCCTTGCTGGCCTCTTGTCCTTGTCTGTTGTCTCTGTTGAGTTTGTAACAGTCTTGTTGTAATGTCTATCATGTTTGGTTTGTAAATATTGAGAGTGCTGTTGTTGATTTTTTCATATTTTATTGTGTTGCATTTATTAGATTATGTTGTGTATAATTGTACTTTTATTCCCTTCAGGAGGACACATAACTGTCTAGGGACTACAGATGAAAAATAGCCCTTAGGCTAATTCTGGCATATTTACATGTATAATGTATATTAATATGCACTGTCCCTATAATAAATGAAAAGTTTCCAATTTTGGATAAAAAGGAAACACTGAAAGAGGATATGCTCAGTCTTTAGGCAGATGCAGGCAGATGAGACATTTAAGATGAGATAAGTGGGGAAGTTTATCACGGAGCTCATGTTTTGCCCATATATAGACAGCGCTAAGACTTAGTATAGCAGTATAGCCTATAAAGCACACACTAAAAATGCCCTGTCTAATACAGTCTGTGAGCTCTGCCCCATTTGAGTTTAGAAGTAAAAATGTAACCTGTTCCATCAGCGTTGGTTTGAATGAATGAAAATTAAGCTGAAATGGTCACTTTAATCGTCTGCTGCATCATCCCACCGGGCCACAGTTACAGTTACGAGTGTTATAAACGATTTTTGGCACAAAGACGATCTCGATACAATACAATAAATCGCCAATTGAAGCTTTACACCTTCACTTCAGAGTCATGAAACAAACAATCTAAATGAAGTCATGAAACAGTCGTATGTAAAGCGTTGTCTCACCTCTGTTTGGCCCAGATGTTGGAGGCGCATTAACGTAATCGTTTTCTTCAGCCACTTCAGCCATGTCCGGCAAACGTCTGTCAAATGTGAGCGCGTTTGCTTCTTGGTAATTCTTCTATACCCTTTTTTTAAACATTTGTTTTCACTTCCTCTATTAGTGTGGGAATTGCGTAGTTTTTTCCGCTGATCCCATCAACTGTCGCTTCCGTGGACCAAAACTCAAGAGCTGAAATGGATATAGCTTAGAGTTTAACCATGACAGAGTTTCCTGCCACATATTGACATTGCTTGACTATTTTTAGTGCGTAAGTTCATCAAAAATACTAAACTTAAGATGTAAAACACATCAACTGCAGTTTTTGCTGAAACTGTACAACATTTTGGACTCAAAAGTTGACCATTGTGTCCAATTTGCTTTTGTGTGTGTGTTTTTTTTTTTTTTTTTGCATTGAATATGGAAAGCACTTTGGGGCAGTGCTTTGTTTTGAAAAGTGCTATATAAATAAACCTTGACCTTGAAGATAATAAGGACATGCACTGTATGTATTTTCACCAAATCATGTTAAATTATCTTCCAAGCCATTGTTTTTATTATCATGTCATGGATCAGTTGATGAGACGAGGTGAGTAAAAAGTGAAAATAATGACTGTAAATGATATCTGTCTGCCAACATATTTATTTTAATAGTTGGTGGTATTGAACATAACGGTACAGCAATGCATTAAGATTACAGCATTTACAGTAAAACACTGAAAGATACTCTACAAATTGCTGCCTTATTAATTGTAGGAGAAGTCAGTCAGTTATATGATAGAAAAAACATCACCCACAGTGCAATAAAGACCCACACTCTTAATCTCCTGAGAAACTTGTTCTATCAAATAACCCGGTCTGTTCTAAAATATGTTGTCCTGATTTTGGTCAAAGTAAAAAATCTGATGACTAAAATTGGACAAAAGCTAAAGTTGCTTATGAGACTAAAACTGTGACTAAAATGTCCAGATATTTTCATTGATTAAAATATGACCAAATAAAAATGAAGAGACGAGACTAAAATCCTCCAAACGTCCTATGACAGTTTGAAAGAGCCAGTTTGAAAGACTAAAAACTAAATTAAAATATATTGTTAAAATGAACGCTGAATTGGAGCGGTGAAGTTACTGAGATTCCTTCAGAACGATCAAGATGGTTATTCACTTCTTGGTTTACTTCACTTTTTGTTGCCCCACCGGTTGCAAAAATGGAACTGATCCCATGCGTTCACAGAATGAAGGGAACGCATGAAAACGTTATTCCGGCACTGTGGGGGGATTGTGAAGTGTCCAGCCCAAGGACACAGCAGAAGAATGCACATCCTGTATCGTCAGAAGAACTCCAGCCTTTAGGTTCGTGGGGGAAAGTCTCTACCGACTAAATGACAAAGATGCAAAACAAACATGTAGAAGTTCATGATCCATAAATGATTAGTAAAAACGACAGTATGGGTTTGTTACAATATATTTTACACATCTGGGAGATTATAATATGAAAGACAGATATTGTACTCTTGCATGATGTTAATTCTTTTGACAGTCGCGAGACTTATTGGGTTCTTTCTCACAGATGAATCTCTGATCAGTGTTGCAGTGTTTATCAAACCAACATTTCTCTACAAAATCTGCTCTCGTCTCCCCCATCCGCACGCAGTCTTCTCCTTCAGGTGTCTTATTATTATCGGTCCAGTTGTCCGGATCCTTTCTGTTACCTTCCTCAAACCAAAACGACAAACTAAAAAGAATACTTGGAGTAGTATATTACTGTGATTACAAAATGACAGATATTACTTTTGTTGCAGCTGTTGTGTGAAACAATTTAAATGAAGTATAATTTTGTATTTGCTTATATTATTTTCTTACACACAGAGGTGGACTTATCTGTTGTTTAGATTAGATTTTGAACAATATACTGTTTTGTGATATACATTGATAAGTTTTTGCTGCATTACATTGTTATAATAATAAAAGTAAGTCGTCTCACCTTTGATTCAGTGGAGTGTCGTCTACCCATCTCCATTCACCCTCTGTCACAGCATCAGTCAGTCCGATCCAAAACTTGTCTTCACTATTATCTGCCTCTTTCATCAATACTCTCACTTCATGAAACAGAAACCTCTGAAAACCACACACAGATACAGTTACATTTTTTGTCTTTTCAACAATAAAAGTTCAAATTCATCCCGAACATCCCTAACACATTTCTCATTCACTGTCTCAGTAAATGCAAACAACAAAATAGAGTTAACCTTTCAACCCCCGCCTTAACCGAGCACATTTTCTCCAGATCGGATTTACCCGAATCTAAAAACCTCTGGAGTAACGCTTCATTTGAAAGCTAAGACCTACAAAACTGATCGTGACTTTATTTGTGTTGTCGCCGCGTTTATGTCACATTCTTAAAGCATTTTTTCTTGTGTTTTCGTTTTTCTTGTGTTATTGTTGCTTCTTTGTTCACTTTTTCATCACATCGTGTTCTTGACGCTCTTTTGTTCCTTTTTTTTCTTTTTTGTTGTTGTTGTATTTTCATCCTTGTTCAAGAAGCTTCTAGATTCGGGAAACTGGAGAAAATGTGCTCGGTTCAGGTGGGGCTGAAGAAGCTAATGTCTTTCATAAATCCACAAACCTGCTCCTCTCTGCTGTCTGTCTTCACCAGGTCTCCTCCCTTTTCTTGACATGCGTCTCTGCTTCGATTCCATGATGATTTAGTTGTGGAGAAATAATAGCACTTTGTTCCATTGAGTTTCCAGCCGTTGTCGCAGTGGAGTTTGAAAGGACATGTTGTACCTGAAAGACAGTGTTTCGTGATCTATTCTGCGTCCCGTGGCTTGTTGGCCAGAACCAGCAGAATCGTTCTGTTGAAGACACAAAGAAGCCTCTCCACGTTTAAGCTACCAGTATTGGTATATTTAAAAGCGTAAACTTTTAGGTTCAAACCTGCTTGTTTTGGGAGATTTTGGAGCGCGCTGTAGGGGCGTGACTTTGTCTGTGTGTATTTACATACACACAGACACACACACCTCCTCCGAGGAGGCACAGGCTTCCCCTGTGTCTCACGGAGGCCACCGCTACTTGCACTGGAAAATGGATTTACTACGAGTTTGCTGAGCAGAAGGCAAAGTATACTTCAGACGGGTGAGTGAAAGTTTGTCTATTTATCGCTTGTGGCTGCTGTGCCAGTAGTTTTTTGACGAGTCTATTGTGCTTTTGTAAGCTAACGGCTAAGCTAACGGCTAACGTCTAAGCTAACGTGCAGCTGAACCTGCTATTTACACAAATCAAGACCTCTCCCAACTTAAACTACTCCATAAATGTAGTCAGCGCATCCCTAGCTTTCAGCCACTTCTCATTTGAGAGAGATCCGCTTCATATTTTCGGTTTTATGGCCAGAAAAAGGTTACGCTAGATTACTGCAGTGAAATGTAAACAATCGGGACCGCGTGCGGCGATACAACACAATGTCGGCCTTTTCCTCTCCTACGAAGTAGTACAGGAGACTTTTCTAAAGTTATAACTGTAGTCAGCGCATCCATAGCTCTCTCTCAGCGTGAGGCAGAGCTGACACAGGCAACCTGGGGAGAATCATGCAGGATTTTGTTTGTAAAGAGTAGGCTACACTATGTCCATCATTATGGCCTAGTAAACATCAAAGTTTGTCGCTTTGTGTTCATTCTAAAAACACAATACGTTATCTCATGTTTAGTCCATGTTTAGACTTTCGCATACCTATTGTTATTAGCTAGCACAGGACACTCGTTCTGTGCTAGCTATCATGTTTAGACTTTCTCATACCTAATGTTGTTACGAGTCCCGAGTGAACTAGCTAGGCTAGCTAGCTCACTCGGGACCCTAGTTAGCATCATCACAGGCTTTCGCTTCCACCCAAACACACTTATTATATATCAAAATGTCAAGCAGAGACTCCTCAACAAAAGTATCCACTCCAAACTCAAATCAATCTAACAGCTCAAACCCCTGTCAGCATTCTTGAATTGAATGTGACGCTAATAATTTTAGCCAGTGTAGTATCTGTACTAATACCACTAAAGTCTAACTCACTGAGGACTCTCCTCTGTCACCTTTGACCTCCTCTGAGGAGCTTCTTGTGGAAAACCTGTAGAAATGTCCAATTATGAGAAATTCATAAAGTTCAACTCCATTATCTGACAAAAAATGTAGGCCTCATCTTTCATCTCTTTGATTATTTAAAGGTTCATTATTGTTGCTGTAGGGCAGTGGTTCTCAAACTGTGGCTTGTTCCACTGGTTCTACTTTGGCTTCTCCAGGTGATATTTCGGATGGTTTACACTCAGTTTAGACATAAATTAGTTAAACTTATCAGGCCCGGTTAGAACCATGAGGCCGTCCTTCTGTAGACCCACCGCCTGCAGGGGGAGCCATAGGGCAGGTGCAATGTGATTTGGGCAACTCCAACAGCTGCCTCCACGACCCGGCAACGGACAAGTGGAAGTAAATGGATGGATGGATAGTTCAATTTAAGACCCAAATAGTCCATATTTGGCAGCGTGGAGAGTTAAAGCAGTCACACAGGGAAACCCTAAAGAAGTTGTTATTTGGTCAAATTATACTGAATTAACAAAGATCCTCATGAAGTTGCAGCTCAGAAATAAACCGACCTTTAAACAATGACTGAGCAGAATCATGACAGATTAAATCTATGATTGAGGTCAATCTTTGCTGGAACTCAATTATTAAATATTATTGTCTCTATACCTGGATTTTAACTTAAAGCAGCTACAAAATGGTCCAAACAAAGACAGATGAACAAATCATATCCAAAGATAAAAAAAATACAATCAATCTTCACCTGTGCTCGTCTCTTTTTGGGTTGTTTTCACTTCACTGCCATAATCAACTGAGAGCAATAAAAAACACAAACACTTCAAATGTTTGATTCAGCTTCATTTTTATAATAAAATGTTATATTTACCTGAGACTGTTGTTGTTTCTGTCATCGCTTCATTGTTTCCGGGTGAACTGTCACTGAAATACACTGAATAACGCACAAACACAAGAAATATGAGGAAAGGAGTGATCGAAGTAGAAGAACTAGTAGTAGTAGTAGTAGTAGCAGCAGTAGCAGTAGTAGTAGTAGTAGTATTAGTAGTAGTAGCAGCAGTAGCAGTAGTAGTAGTAGTAGTGGCTCTAGTCTAACTCACTGGTGACTCTGACTCCCACAATGACTGCAGCCAAAAGCAGCACAGTGACCACCAGAGGAGCCGCTCTCTTTAACTTTGACCTTCTCTGTGGATCTTCCTGAACTTCAGAAACTGGAAATGATCATAAAAGGATTCATTAAAAAGGAAAAATAAGATATAAGATTAAATAATATAGTTATTTGGATTTGTTGGCATTTACTTCATAACTTTATGTGAAAAACATCGTATTTTAAGGCGTTGGTTCTTTCACACAGCAGGGAATGTGACAAAATTCTTACACACTGGTACTTTGTGGAGGTAATTTGAGCGCTGAAATTATTGACATGTCGAAAATAACAGGGGTTAAAGCCAATGTCAATGCTGGAGTGTTGTGAGACTGACTCCGACAACTTGCAGAAAGTCTCTCCTTATGTTTTGCCACTTTCTCAAACTATACAGAATACATATTAATCAAAGTCAATAGGTCATAACAAACTCCAAACCAAACTTTCACAGATTATTGAAAGGTCGTCTTTATTGTTGCCAGACGCAGTCGCTGTTTCAATAAAGTGTCTGTTACGCCTTATGTTCTGCAACTTCCTCTCTGTATTTCATACTCATGTTTATGTATCTGTTTCTCTGTGAGGAAGTATATGTGAAACGCAATCACTGACTGATCTGAAACATATGATTTTATATTTAATCTGGGAGACACACCAAACATGTGGGAGAAGGTGCTCTGGTCAGATGAAACCAAAATCGAACTTTTTGGCAACAATGCAAAACGTTATTTTTGGCGTAAAAGCAACACAGCTCATCACCCTGAACACACCATCCCCACTGTCAAACATGGTGGTGGCAGCATCATGGTTTGGGCCTGCTTTTCTTCAGCAGGGACAGGGAAGATGGTTAAAATTGATGGGAAGATGGATGGAGCCAAATACAGGACCATTCTGGAAGAAAACCTGATGGAGTCTGCAAAAGACCTGAGACTGGGACGGAGATTTGTCTTCCAACAAGACAATGATCCAAAACATAAAGCAAAATCTACAATAGAGTGTTTCACAAATAAACATATCCAGGTGTTAGAATGGCCAAGTCAAAGTCCAGACCTGAATCCAATCGAAAATCTGTGGAAAGAACTGAAAACTGCTGTTCACAAACGCTGTCCATCCAAAATGGGCAAATATTTCAGTCTCTCAATGTGAAAAACTGATAGAGACAAACCCGAAGGACTTACAGCAGTAATCGCAGCAAAAGGTGGCGCTACAAAGTATTAACTTAAGGGGGCTGAATAATTTTGCACGGCCAATTTTTCTGTTTTTTATTTGTTAAAAATGTTTGAAATATCCAATAAATTTCGTTTCACTTCATGATTGTGTCCCACTTGTTGTTGGACTTTTACAAGAGACCCATTTAACACCATCAGAACACTTAAAATTAAAAACAAATTGGGTGGGCCAAATTTATTCTTCCTCCTTTAACAGTAAAAGTCGTGGGGTCGCGATTTTAATTCATAAAAATCTCCCTTTAAATGTTGAATATGTTGAATCGGATCCAAATGGCTGCTATGTATTAGTATATGGTTCCTTATATGGTGAAGCTGTCTGTATTGTAAATATCTATGCTGTGCCTAAAATAGAACTAAGTTTCTTTTCTAAATTAACATCATTGATTGTTGAATTTGAAACGCCAAATATGATCGTTGGCGGTGATTGGAATAGTTTTTTTTATGGAAAACTAGATAAACAACCTTGTATTACAGGAAATTCTCTTACATCTAGACAGAAAGCGATAAATCAATTACTTCGGGAAACTGGAATGGTTGCTATATGGCGCAGGTTAAACCCAGTCGACAAAAACTTCACATTTTATTCAAATCCACATAAGTCATACTCGAGAATTGACTTTTTTCTTGTTCCGCAAAATTCTGTTGAAAAGATTGAACAATGTTCAATTGGTTCCATTCATATTTCAGATCATGCTCCGATCTTTTTGCATATGATCATATCTAGAAAGGATCCTTATAGGTGTACATGGAATTGTAACCGGTCTATATTATCAGATCCAGATTTTGTTTGTTGACTCGTAAAGAAATAACCAAAGATGGTTAGATGAAGAACCACACACACTTTAAAGAAGAATGGGAAAAAGTTATTTGTATTGGGTTATCAGATGAAAATGATTAAATTACTACAGGAATTTATCATGAGAATTTATTGTTGTTGAATTGAATTAAAATTAAAAGCATAGCAGTAATTATGGTAAATGTGTAAAAACTGAAAATAGGCATGTATAGCATACGTACGGGTTTATATTTGTATATACGTGTATGTGTGTGTATGCATATGTGTATATGTTTTTATGTATATGTGTAGACATGTATGTGTACATGTATATGTAGATATGTTTGTTAGTATGTATTTGTGCACATAGTGTGTCTATTTGTATGTATGTGTGTATGTGCATGTATATGTGTGTGTATGTGTATGTATGGGTGTATGCGTGTGTGTATATATGTGTATATATATGTATATATGTATGTGTGTATATATATGTAATATGTATATAGTGTGTATGTGGATATATGTATGTATGTATGTATGTATGTATGTGTGTATGCAGTATATATACAACTGGTGCTGCTTTAGTAATTTTATCATTATTGCTTTTGTTTTGTGTTTGTCTGCCATTATGTCTTGTTTTGTTTGTCCACTTGGGGTGTTCTAAGAATTCATAATAATAAAAAAAAAAAAAAAACTCTGATGGCACCAGTACCACACTACACTCATTAGACCCCACATGCTACAATTTTATATTTATTCCGTCCTCCTTAAGATTTGTAAATAAGAATCTGTGAGAGCATCTTATCACACTTTCTACCATTGGGCTTGTCTTACTTGTTTGAACAACTTTATTGATAAAGAACTTTAAAAACATTACAGTTGCCAAAGTGCCGTCCACGAATCATGAAAAGAAGGAAGAATAAATAAAACATTGATAATACAAGATGTTAATTCCTTTAATGATTGAAAGCCAACAAGACATTTTATTTCTGTGTTTTCTGTGTGGAGGTAAATGAAACCGTGTGCCAAAGAAATATTTCCCCACTGAGGGAAGCATTGCATGAAAGAAATCAATGCAAAAAAAAAAAACTTCATCAAAGCAGTTTTATTATGTAGAAAGATATTGCATTAGTTATGTTGGATCTCAGTCATTCAAGTTGACAATGACAAACTTTCATCTTTAGCTACAATTATAAAATAACTTGGACTTGGACTGTATTTCATGTAGAATAAAAAATTCAATCTCACCTCGGTTTTGATTTGTCGTTGAAGGGAAATTGGCGTACACGTTTTCATCAGCCATTACAACCTCTTCTCAGTACAACGTCTGTCAGAAGTGAAGCCAGGGCTTCTCGGCTGATCTTCTATATCCTCTCTGTTTTCAACTTGTCACTTCCTATATATTATGTTCCCTGTTTTTTGAGCACTTTAATAATCACAGGGCAGAACTCAACTTAATGAAGTGGTAATAAGTGACCTTTACTCAGGGATGTTCACACACAATGGTATTCATCACAGGTTTACAGAGATCATTACAGTTTGTCACAAAAACAGAAGAAAAAGCTGAAATTGTCACAGATTACAAACATTATAGGCAGGAAGGTGACAGCTCTACAAGTTACACAACCATGATCAAAACACCAGAGGAATCGATCTGTATTTGCTGTAAAGAGTCTGGAAGAAATAAGAAAATGTTTCTTGAAATAATGATTTAAGTGTAAAACACTTTCTCCATGGACAGATTTCCTGAAATGAGTTGCTCAAATCAGGGGCAAACTTCAAATTTTTTAAATTTTGTTTAATGTTATTACAGGAAGTTCACCAAAAACATGCTTATAAAACTGAAGTGTTATCCCGTCACAAAATAAAACAGAAGTCATTAACAGAGCTCTGAAAATACAGGTGTGTGCTGTAAACATAAACTATCATTTACAAATTGGTTCTTTTTCACAGATAAACCGATATGTGTTTCTACAGGGAAGATCAGCCCAACTTCTGTCCTCTGAGAGTCCAGGTTGAAGCAGAATTACTGCACAGTCTTCTCCTTCAGGGTTATAAGTAGGAGTTATGTGTTTATCTGGCACCATCGTCCAAAATGTGCCAAAAATCAACATTTAGGATGACTCATTTACTTCTTTACATTTTGGAAATTTGAAAGATAAAATTGATGCTTAAAGGAGATTATAGCGTTGTCACAAAACAAACGATTCAAGAAGTTTAAAATCTGAATGTTCATGTCCCACCTCTGGTTCAGTGGAGAGCCGTCCGTCCACTTCCATTGACCCTCGATCTCAGAGTCTGTCAGTCCGATCCAGAACCCATCATTCATTTTAAGTTTATTGAACAAAAAGTTCTAAAACCACATGTGGAAAAGCTCAGATTAGTCTCTTTCACAACAGGTCTGTGGTCACTGGTCAGTACCTGCTCCTCTCTGCTCTCGATCTTCACCAGGTGTCCACTGAGGCTTCGACACATGTCTCTGCTCTCTGTCCAGTTTAATCTATTTGATGAGAAATTATAGCACTTTGTCCCATTGAGCTCCCAGCCTGCGTCACATTGAACCACACAAGGTGCTGTAAAAGAAAGACGACGTGTCAGTATAACAGAGGCTCATAATTGTCCCATTTGTGAAAAGCAGTGATAAAATCTGTCTACACTGATATTAATGTAAATCAATAAGAAATAATGTTTTTGAAAATGTTTAATGGCCAAACAGAGATTATTTTTGATCCTACCTGTAGTTGTCTCCTGTTTGGTTGTTGCTGAGAACAAGCAGTAAATGGAAATAATGAAATGTAGTGTTATCTGACTTAATAAAGGTTTAATTTCAATTTAGAAGTTAATTTTGTTTTGGCCAAATGGAGCAGAATTATAATAGGGACGATATTAGCCCAAAGATTATTATCGTACCTGTTGTCTTCTGTTTGGTTGTTGCTGAGAACAAGTGTAAAATGCAAATAATACAATTTATGTTATTTGTGTTATTTGACTTAATAAATGTTCAGTTTAATAATGGTTGATTTTGTTTCATCTCACCTGGGACAGTGGTGGTTTCTGTCGATGCTTCAGAAGTATTTCTGAGTGGACCGTAATACACTGAGAGCAAACAATAAACAAGACATTGCATTAGAAAGAGAATAATAACTGAATATTTGGCTTGTAGTCGTGACAGTAGAAGTCACATGAGGGTTTCTAGTCGCAGTAGAAGATAGAACAATAGTTTTCCCAGAAGACATGAGACATTCAGATAATTCCTCATTAAATCATGGGAAAAAAATGTCTTAAAGCAGAACTAAGTGCAACAAATGTAATATGGGACTTGAACAAATGCATGAATATGATCAAGTGGATTAAAAATCTGAGAACTGTCAGGAGTTTGTTCTCATGGACTCGATGCACTTGCTCATAATCCAAACACCTGCTATGAAAAGAGCGTTCACACGTCCTCAGTGAACAGTGGTGTTTGTAGAAGTAGCTGTACTAATACCACTAAAGTCTAACTCACTGAGGACTCTCCTCTGTCACCTTTGACCTCCTCTGAGGAGCTTCTTTCGTAAAACCTGTAGCCCTCACATAAACTGTAGGCCTTATCTGTGGTCATACCGCCTTTGCTTTGCCCAATCCCGTCAGATCTTGGAAGCTAAATTGGAGTTAAGATTCTTCAGGGAAACACTGAAAAGGTTGTTATATTTTAACAATTTTTACAGTAAACTTCTCATCGCCCTCGATGCAGTTGCACCATTCAAACTTAAAAAGATTAATCCCAAACCCCTTCCCCCCTGGAGAAACGAGGAGCTAAAGCAACTCAAGAGAAATTGCAGGAAGGCCGAGAGGAGATGGAGGAAATTCAAAATAACAATAAATTATCAAATATTCCGTGCTCAACAAAAGACCTACAATACAGCAATAAGATGTGCAAGAAATAAATTCTTTTCCACAATAATCACCAACCACAGAAATAACCCAAAAGTCCTATTCTCAACAATAGAAAATGTGTTAAATCCTGATTCTAACAGACCTCCTTTAAACCCCACAGACGCTCTCTGTGAGGTGTTTGCAGACCAGGAGAGAGATAGACACTATCAGATGTAATATTTTATCTAACCAAAGTAACACGGCTTTAAATACATCTGGTTGTCTACTTGTTCCAGAGGAAACACTGCACAGTTTTGTCCAGGTTAATGCTGAGATGCTTGATAAAGTTTTCTCCTCAGTGAGGCCCACCACATGTCCTTTAGACCCGGTCCCAACCCCGTTTTTTAAAACATTGTATGAATCATTTAAAGACGAACATTTACACATGATGAATTGCTCTCTTCAGACGGGGCTCTACCCTGCTGCCTTTAAGGGGGCGGTGGTGAGGCCCCTGCTGAAGAAGAGCAATTTGGACTGTAATAATTTTAACAACTTTAGACCAGTATCCAACTTACCATTTTTAAGCAAAATCTTAGAAAAACTTATCTTTATCCAACTTAATGATTTTATTCCTGCACATAACGTCCTTGAGAAATTCCAGTCTGGCTTTAGGGTAAACCACAGCACCGAGACAGCCCTTTTAAAGATCTTAAATGATCTTAGATTAAATTATGACTCACAGAAGGTCACAGTGTTGGTTCTACTGGATCTGAGCGCTGCCTTTGATACAGTCGACCATACTATTCTTTTAACTCGTTTAAAACACATCACATGGTGCTGTCCACAAATGGTTTACATCCTACCTCACAGACAGGACATTCATGGTGAGTGTGGATACTTGCTCCTCTAAGGTCCATGAAATTATATGTGGTGTGCCCCAGGGTTCGATTTTGGGCCCGGTGCTTTTTAACCTGTATATGCTCCCTCTTGGTGATGTCATCAGGAGACATGGAGTGAACTTTCATAGTTACGCTGATGATACACAGTTGTACATCTCCATGTCTCCTGAGGACACCAGGCCAATGGATGCACGTTTTAACTGCATTTTAGATCAAATCCTGGATGGCAGAAAACTTTCTCCAGTTTAACCAGGACAAAACTGAAGTTTTAGTCATCGGTCCTCAGGCCCAGAGAGAGAAACTTTTACCCAAACTACAGTCATTGTCTTTTAATCCTTCCTCATAGGTGAAGAACCTGGTTGTGATTTTTGACTCTGAGCTGACTTTAATTCCACACATTAAGAATATCACAAAGATAGGTTTTTACCATCTGAAGAACATAGCCAGAGTCCGTCCCATTCTCTCTCGGGTCAACACGGAGACGCTAATGCATGCTTTTATCACCAGTCGTATTGACTACTGTAATGCCCTGCTTTCTGGTCTTCCCAAAAAGAATATCTCAGGTTTACAACTTTTACAAAATTCAGCAGCTCGTGTCCTGACGAAGACCAGGAGGCGGGACCACATTACACCGGTTTTAGAGTCGCTGCATTGGCTCCCCATGTGTTTCAGGATCGATTTTAAAGTTCTTTTAATGGTTTTTAAATGTCTTAATGGTCTTGGTCCTTCTTATCTTTCAGAACTGCTTTTACCTTTTGAACCTTTACGGTCTCTTCGCTCCTCTGGCAGAATGTCTCTCCTTATGTTCTGGAACTAATTTGATACTCAAGTTGACAATGACAAACTTTCATCTTTAGCTACAATTATAAAATTACGGAGCCCGCCAGGGGACATGAAAGGAAAAAAAAAAGGGGAGGAGAAATTTTTTTTAAATCAAAATCCCGTCTTATTATCTCGGGATCCCGGGATAATAAGTCGGGATCCCGAGATAATTAAGTCGAGATCCCGAGATAATTAAGTCAGGATCCCGTGAAAGTTAATAAAACATTTTTTTAATGGCATTAATTACCTATGTTCATCATTTGTTTGTCAGTTCAACATGGAGGGCGCTAGTCGGAATGTACCGTTGCCTCAACGCCCCGGGGCCATAATAGGTCCATGCCCGGGACATTGAGACCACTCGATCGGTACATTGAGACCAGGGTGCGGTACATTCAGACTAGGGGTGAAGCATTGGCGCAGTGGTCCCTGCGCATTCGAGCACCAGCAGGCTCTGCGTAGAGGCCAATGCAAGTCTCCCAGCACGGAGTGCGGCTTGTTTTGAGGAAAATACGATTGTAGGTAGTAGTCCGCCGTGATCGCACTGATGTCGTTTTTGTGAAAGCAATGTTACGATGATGAGTTATTGATCCGGAAAAGCCGAATCTGTGAATATCTTTCTAACTTTACCGAAGTATCATACTTCTGGTGTTTGCGTGCCATCTACAGTTTCAACCAGAATTCCGTGAAACTTTTTCGGGATCTCGACATAATTATCTCGGGATCTCGTCATAATTATCTCGGGATCCCGACTTATTATCCCGGGATCCCGAGATAATAAGTAGGGATTTTGATATTAAAAAAAATTCTCCTCCCCTTTTTTTTTTTTCCTTTCATGTCCCCTGGCGGGCTCCGTATAAAATAACTTGGACTTGGACTGTATTTCATGTAGAATAAAAAATTCAATCTCACCTCGGTTTTGATTTGTCGTTGAAGGGAAATTGACGTACGCGTTTTCATCAGCCATTACAACCTCTTCTCAGTACAACGTCTGTCAGAAGTGAAGCCAGGGCTTCTCGGCTGATCTTCTATATACTCTCTGTTTTCAACTTGTCACTTCCTATATATTATGTTCCCTGTTTTTTGACCACTTTGAACTCACACTGACCATCGCAGACGAGAAACACCTCATAAGTGCTGCTGTTTTACAGATGTTTGAGTAAAAAGTGTTTCCCTCGCTCAGGGTTTGGGTGAAAACAAAGCCGTCAGTTTCTTGAAATAAAGATTTAAGTGTAAGAGACTTTCTCCATGGACAGATTTCCTGAAATGAGTTTCTCAAATCAGGGGCAAACTTCAAAACTTTTTAAAAAGCATTTTGTTTCATGTTATTACAGGACGTTCACCAAAAACATGCTTATGAAACGGAAGTGTTATCCCGTCACAAAATAAAACAGAAGTCATTAACAGAGCTCTGAAAATACAGGTATGTGCTGTAAACATAAACTATCATCTACACATCTGATCTTTTTCACAGATGAACCGTTCTCTGTCTCTACAGGGAACATCACCCCAACTTTTGTACACTGAGTTGTCATCTTCAAGTACAATTACAGCACAGTCTTCTCCTTCAGGGCTATAAGTAGGAATTATGTTGTCATCTGGGTTCATCGTCCAAAATGTTAAACTAAACGGAAACAAAAATCAACATTTAGGATTTACTTCTTTACATTATGAAAATTTGACAGATAAAGTTGAAGCTGAAAGGAGATTATAGCGTTGTCACAAAAAAACAGGATTCAAGAAGTTTTAAATCTGAATGTTCATGTCCCACCTCTGGTCCAGTGGAGAGCCGTCCGTCCACTTCCATTGACCCTCTGTCTCAGAGTCGGTCAGTCCGATCCAGAACCGATCCTTCATTATCAGATGATTGAACACAAATGTCTAAAACCACATGTGGAAAAGCTCAGATTAGTCTTTTTCACAACAGGTCTGTGGTCACTGGTCAGTACCTGCTCCTCTCTGCTCTCGATCTTCGCCAGGTGTCCACTGAGGCTTCGACACATGTCTCTGCTCTCTGTCCAGTTTAATCTATTTGATGAGAAATTATAGCACTTTGTCCCATTGAGCTCCCAGCCTGCGTCACATTGAACCACACAAGGTGCTGTAAAAGAAAGACGACGTGTCAGTATAACAGAGGCTCATAATTGTTACGTTTGCGAAAAGCAGTGATAAAATCTGTCTACACTGATATTAATGTAAATCAATAAGAAATAATGTTTTTGAAAATGTTTAATGGCCAAACAGAGATTATTTTTGATCCTACCTGTAGTTGTCTCCTGTTTGGTTGTTGCTGAGAACAAGCAGTAAATGGAAATAATAAAATGTAGTGTTATCTGACTTAATAAAGGTTTAATTTCAATTAAAAAGTTAATTTTGTTTTGGCCAAATGGAGCAGAATTATAATAAGGACGATATTAGCCCAAAGATTATTATCGTACCTGTTGTCTTCTGTTTGGTTGTTGCTGAGACAAGTATCAAATGCAAATAATACAACTTCTATTATTTGTGTTATTTGACTTAATAAAGGTCCAGTTTAATAATGGTTGATTTTGTTTCATCTCACCTGGGACAGCGGTGGTTGATGTTGAGTTATTTCTGAGTGAAATGTAATACACTGAAAACAAGACATTGCATTAGAAAGAGAGTAATAACTGAATAATTGGCTTGTAGTCGTGACAATAGAAGTCACATGAGGGTTTCTAGTCGCAGTAGAAGATAGAACAATAGTTTTCCCAGAAGACATGAGACATTCAGACCAATCCTCATTAAATCAAGGAAAAAATGTCTTAAAGCAGAACTGAGTGCAACAAATGTAATATGGGACTTGAACAAATGCATGAATATGATCAAGTGGATTAAAAATCTGAGAATTGTCAGGAGTTTGTTCTCATGGACTCGATGCACTTGCTCATAATCCAAGAATTGGAAATATCTATATATAGATCAATTAAAGTCAATATACTGTATACTGTATATCTTTATTCATATATTCAGTTTTACACTTATTAAACATAACGGTACAACAATGTATTAAGGTTACACTTAAAGTTCGGTGTGTTCTTATTAAACATACTCATAATAATGTGTTCACTTCTGCTCTTGTTTCTATTTAAAATGGCCAGGTAAAGAAATATCAATGTTGCTAGTCTGACTGGTTTACCTTTTATTTGCCCCGCAATTGAACCAGTCCCATGTGTTTCCAGACTATTCACTGAAACATCACGGTGTCAATGAGTAACACCTTTTACAGTACAGACCTGCACCCATGGGAGAAACAACAGGCGAAACAAAGACTAAACCAGGACGGAACACATTTGTACAATAAAACAGAGATCGATAAATAATAATGACAAAATGTGAATCAACCTCTGACTATCCTAATCCTAATGATGGGGCAAGCACAAGTGCCGCAATGAGGATTCCTGTAGCCACTCTTTCGGTGATGTTTGATTTTGAACCTGTGGGAGAAAAATGAAATAATAATGAACCCAAAATTGCAATAAAAACATATATTTTAACATGAAAGAGGCACATTGAAAGAGGAAATGCTGATTCATCAAGCAGCATATAAATATTACAAGTGCGACAGCTTAACACTCAGAGAAAAGTCACGTTTTATATTTAGACAGTGCTAATGCGTAAAAATGTAACTCATTGCATCAGGCTTGGTTTAAATGAATAAAAGTTCAGCTGTGATGTAAGGCAGGAGCGACGCATGAGACGATGAACCTACTGTGCATGTTTAACGTTGCCACCAGTTTACTGTAAGTGTTAGGTTTATTTATGATTTCTGGCACCGACTGGGACTGTTGTAAAAGACAATCTCGATACATGTGAACAAACAGCAGATTGAAGTTTCACACCTTCCCGTTTGAGTCATGAAATAAACAATGTAAATGAAGACTTTATCGCATGTAAAGTGCAGTCTCACCTGTGTTTGGCCCCGGGGTCGTTGGAACATTAACGTAATCCTTTTCTTCAGCCATCTCCGGCAAACGTCTTTTAAAAGTGAGTGCGGTGCTTCTTGATGCTTCTTCTGTGTCGTTACTAAAATTGACTTTTTTCACTTCCTCGTTTAATGTGTCCACTGAAGGGTGGATTAACTTTGCTGAACTCTTCAACGCCTTTTTTCGCACTTCCTGACCAACGAAAGTCAAAACCAAAAGGAAAAGGTCACGCGCTCTAATATTTGTTTGGATACATTAAGCTTTAATACAGCTCACGTTCACTGGGGCCACTGCACAAAGCCCAGCACATCCTGATCTGAACTCCGTGGAGGCCAATCCATGTGTGAAAATGATGTTTCCTGCTCTCTGATCCACTCTTTCGCGACGTGGGCCCGTGCCATCAGGGAAAAGAAATCCATTGATGGAATAACCTGGTCATTCAGGATGTTCATGTCGTCAGCTGATCTCATTCTTCAGACACATAGTGATGCTGAACCAGTGTTCCCAACTTCTGAACCCTCGGGGGGTCGTTAGGCCTTGGGTCGGGATCCCAAAAATCCCGACCCTAAAACTAAGATGATTTCAATTTTAAATAAAAAGACGGATGCTACCATTTTGGTATATTTTGGAGTTCAAAACATATATAATTTAGGAAATCCATTCAAATCTTAAAAATAAACAGTTTAAATACACTATAACTTTTAAAAATGTTTTCCTGCCCTTAAGTAGCATAAGAGGCAATAACCTAGGCAAAAAAAACTCCAAGCCATTGGGGCCTATTTTTGTTGTTGTTGTTGTTGTTGTCATGGCGATGGATCAGTTGATGAGACGAGGTGAGTTATGGCGCGTTCCACTTATGTCGGAAGTCGGAAAATCCGACCAGGATAAAACGTTATCTCCGAGTTGTTGCGTTCCAGTTGTCCAGGTCGGAAACATCGGAGGTAGACGCGTCCGTAAAAGTTACAACTTTGTTTCTCATGTTCGAGCATCATAATCAGTTTACAGAGAAACTTCATTGTAATATTTATTATAATTGTTGTAAATACAGTGATAATTTAGCACTAGTTAAAAAAAAAAAATTTTTTTTAAAGTTTTTTCACCGTTAATAAGACGCTAGCAAGAGAGCAGTAAAGCTTATCCATTTCGCGTTGACATCCCCAAGTTTATTTGGGAAACATCTGCCAAATAACGTGGTTTAATGAAGGTTTACATGCGTTACATGTCACGTCGGGCGCAGCAGTGCTCCTTCTCGGGTGAGCTGATTCTGTCCCGAGTTTCCGAGTCGGAATTACGGAGTTGGTGCGCATTCCAGTTGTAATTTCCAACTCGGAGCTCGGAAATTCCGACTTCCGAGATCAAGTGGAACGCACCATTAGACATGTGTAAAATAATGAACGTAAATGATATCTGTCTGCTGACATACTTTAATACTTGGTGGTATTAAACGTAACGTTACAGCAAAGCATTACGATTACAGCATTTACAATATAATACAGTATATATATATATATAGATATATACATATATATATATATATATATATATATATATATATGAATGAAGAATGCACATCCTGTATCGTCAGAAGAACTCCAGGCTTTAGGTTCGTGGGGGAAAGTCTCTACCGTCTAAATGACACCGATTCAAAACAAACATGTAGAAGTTCATGATCCATAAATGATTAGTAAAAACGACAGTATGGGTTTGTTACAATATATTTTACACATCTGGGAGATTATAATATGAAAGACAGATATTGTACTCTTGCATGACGTTAAGTCTTTTGACAGTCGGGAGACTTATTGGGTTCTTTCTCACAGATGAATCTCTGATCAGCGTTGCAGTGTTTATCAAACCAACATTTCTCTACAAATTCTGCTCCCGTCTCCCCCATCCGTGCGCAGTCTTCTCCTTCAGGTGTGTTATTATTATTGGTCCAGTTGTCCGGTTCATTTCTGTTACCATTCTTAAACCAAAACGACAAACTAAAAAGAAAACTTGGAGTAGTATATTACTGTGATTACAAAATGACAGATATTACTTTCGTTGCAGCTGTTGTGTGAAACAATTTAAATGAAGTATATTTTTTTATTTGCTTATATTATTTTCTTACAAACAGAGGTGGACTTATCTGTTGTTTAGATTAGATTCGATTTTGAACAATATACTGTTTTGTGATATACATTATGGTAAGTTTTTGCTGCATTACATTGTTATAACAATAAAAGTAAGTCGTCTCACCTTTGACTCAGTGGAGTGTCGTCTACCCATCTCCATTCACCCTCTGTCACAGCATCAGTCAGTCCGATCCAAAACTTTTCATCAGGATCATTTGTCTTTTTCATCAATACACTCACTTCATGAAACAGAAACCACTGAAAACCACACACAGATACAGTTACCTTGTTTGTCTTTTCAACAATAAAAGTTCAAATTCATCCCAAACATCCCTAACACATTTCTCATTCACAGTCTCAGTAAATGCAAACAACAAAATAGAGTTAACTTTTCAACCCCCGCCTTAACCGAGCACATTTTCTCCAGTTCAGCTTTACCCGAATCTAAAAACCTCTGGAGTAACGCTTCATTTGAAAGCTAAGACCTACAAAACTGATCGTGACTTTTGTTGTTGTTGCGTTGCCGCCGCGTTTATGTCACATTTTTAAAGCATTTTTCTTGGGTTTTCTTTTATTGTCTTGTTTTTGTCATTTTTTAACTTTTGTGTTTTTGTCACTTTTTTGTGCTATTGTTGCTTCTTTGTCTTCTCTTTTGTTGCTTTTTTTTAAACTTTTTTTACTTTGTTCAAGAAGCTTCTAGATTCGGGAAACTGGGGAAAATGTGCTCGGTTCAGGTGGGGCTGAAGAAGTTAATCCACAAACATGCATTAACAATGTTCATAATAGTCAGTACCTGCTCCTCTCTGCTGTCTGTCTTCACCAGGTCTCCTCCCTTTGCTTTACATTTGTTTCTGCTTTGATTCCATGATGATTTAGTTGTGGAGAAATAATAGCACTTTGTTCCATTGAGTTTCCAGCCGGTGTCACAGTGGAGTTTGAACGGACATATTGTACCTGAAAGACAGTGTTTCATGATCTATTCTGCGTCCAGTGGCTTGTTGGGCAGAACCAGCGAGGGGGGGGACACCCTTGACCCTCGCTCCACATCAACATTTTAGTATTTTAGTATTTTATTTATTTATTCATCCATGTTCATATTTTTCTTTACAGGGTCATACATTAATACGAACAGTACATGGTGAAAAATAACTGTATGGGCCCCACGTTCACGCCACATTCCCTATCAGGCCTTCTTGTTCATTCTAAATACATACATATTTATCGATTTAAGTTGTGTTCAAAACCTGAGATGGTCGTTGTCCTGGTAATAGTAGAAGTCATGGTAGTCGATGTTATTTGAGTTGTAGTCGAGTTTGACGCCGTCTGAATCGCATTCCTCCATATATACACTGTGCAAAGTAGATATAAGATACATGAGTCAGTTCAGTACATGGGAAAATAAAACGCACTGTAATGTTTGATTGGGTTATATTCGCTGTCCCTTCTATGAGTTAAAATATTCAAATCGTGAAATAGACGACAGATACATCTCGGACTAAACTAACAACTACGGCAATAGTGCTCAGGAACGTAATATCGTTATGAATACACACACTCTCTGGTCTGACGGAACAAACGGAAACAGGCCTGAACTATACTAGAAACACGACTAAACCAGGACTACATTGCTACACTTTCCCTACATGTACAAACCTGTGAGTTTTGTAAGACAATGTGTGCAAACTGTAAAAGCGGATACTTACTTATAGTGTAGGCTACTGTAGGCTACTATAAAAAAAAACAGTAAAAAGTACGGTCCTATTCAACAGCGATGTGGCTAAACAGAAAACAGACAGCAACACTGCCAGTATAAATATCACGGTTTGCAAGAAATTATTGTTCTATCTAATCTGGTGTCACACGCAACCAGCAGCAGGGGGCGCCACAATCATATAGTGCTCTGTCACAAGCTGAAGTCACACTCTTTTTATTTTTTTATTTTTTTATATTGTATTTTTTTTATATTGTATTTCTTTTTCTTTTTTTTTTTTTTTTTTAGGGCCGGGACTCGATTAAAAAAATGTATCTAATTAATTAGAGGCTTTGTAATTAATTAATCGCATATAAATATTTGACCTGAGAACAGTGAGAAGTACGTTTTTTCATAAGGATTTTTAGTATACCATTGAATAATGACTGAATACATGAGCTTAAGCAACAAAATATTGTTTGTTTTTGTTCAACCAAGTCCAACAGACCAGTGCAATGTTGCCATTAATTGTGCGTCTGCAGGAAAAAAGGAAACTGAAGTGTGGAAAGCAAAGTGTGATTAATTTCGATTAATATTTTTAATCGCACTAAACCTCATGTAATTAATTAATCGCAATTAATCGAAAAAAGTCCCGGCCCTATTTATTTTTTTTATTTTTATTTTATCTTGATGCTTTATCGTCTTAAGTGATTCATTTTGAGATCATTGAGTCATGGATTTTTGTCACAGGCTCTCATGCATTAGTTTCTATTCTGATCATCCTGAGTGCATTTACCCTCGCACGACATCAGACGGCTCTTACTGAATCATCGCTTTCTTATCAGCTAGTTAAACGAGCAAATTCATGAAAAAAAAAAAGTTTCACATTTCTGAACAAAAATAAATAAGATCTGCTATTAATGTCATGTTCAAGTAGGAGACCACAGACTAACCTGGGTCATATTTGTACGTCTCTCTTGTGTTAACCTCTTACCCGAGTGCATTTCTCAAGTTCAACTTTACCCAAATCTAAAAGCTTCTCGACTGGAGCGAACAGCCTACAGGCCAGTGTCACACCTCATTTGAAAGCTAAGGCCTACGAAACTGAAACTGTCGCTGCATTTTTTTAAGCGTTATGTTTTTGTCTCTTGTTGGTCACTTTTTCATTGCATTTTGTCACTTTTTTTGTCCTTTTTCCTGTTGATTTTTTTCTTGCTTTTTCATCATTATTTAGTTGTGTTTTTTCCGCTTTGTTATTGTTGCTTTTCCGGCACATTTTTGGCGCTCTTTTGGCGCGTTTCAGTCACATTTGGGAATAGTTTTTGTTGTGTTTCTCTTTTTTTAAATGCTTTTTTGTCATGTTTTTGTTGCTTTTTCATCATCAATTTTTTCCGCTTTTTTGCTCCTTTTTCGTCTCCTTTTTGGCTTTTTTTTAGTTACTTTTTTAACTTTTTGTTGTACTTTTTCATCACACTTTAATCGTGTGTTTTGGTCACTTTTTTATCGCGGTATTGTTGCTTTGTCGCTCTTTTGCCACGTTTTGCTTTGAGATCTGGGTAAAGCCAAACTGGAGAAAATGTGCTTGGTTCAGGTGGGGGTTAAGAGGTTAAAACTCTGAGCAGCATTTTCTATTGTTTCACTCTGAAGTCAACGCAGCACGTCAGAATTCTCTTGTTGACTGTTGAGGGATTTTAGCTTTAAGATGACTTGTATTACCGTCATGTCTTCTGGGATTACACTTGATTGTTACTTTTGTGTTAGGGTTAGAAATGAAAAACGTAATGTTAATATTAATTACTGTAATAAAATGTTGATCTAGAAACTTACAGCCGATGGCTATCATAACGATAGCAAGCACGAGGAGAAAGATGAGAAGTCCTATGGCCACTCTTTTCTTGGTATTCGACTTTTCTGGTGGTGAATTTGGCTGGGAACCTGGGAGAGAAGAAATAAAATCAAGATTTTAAATAATAAAAACAACACTTTGTAAAAGAACGCACTGCACTGCTCAACTATCAGTTTGAGTTTGGTTTGTTATGATTTATGTCAGCAGGGACAATGTGTAAAAAAAAAAGATATATATGAATGAATGAGTCTTGTCCCTGAGCAGGTGAATTAACCACTCAAATACACACAAACATCTACCATTCATCCGTTTCACCCAATCACACAATCTGGTACAATTACAAGAATAAAATATCACTAATCTCTAAAGCTATGATTACCATAGTTATCAGTCCTGAGTTTCTAATAGCACTTACATTGCAAAAGAAGTTCTTAATGTCAGAGGAAAATGTAAGACTCTCCGGGAGTTTGTTCCATTCTTTCAAGCCTCAAGGCTTTCTGTGCAAAGGCTGAGCTATGCTTTGATAATCTGCGGTGGACATGGAGGTCCTGGTTTTATGCTCAGAGCAGAATTGGACCATTTTAAAGTAAAGGGTGCCATCATGTAACGGTCGCCCTGGTGTGAACCTGTTCACAACAATGGCAATAAAACCTATTCTGATTCTGATTTCAGCCATTCTCAGTCTTCAAGCAGACGTTTAATATTGTCGTCGGAAGAAATTTGCATTTAACTCTGCATTTGACACATCCTTCTGTGCCGTCGGGGAAAGCTGTCTGCGATTTGGTCAGGACTTGGCTGTAAGATACATCCACACAGACACAGGGACCAATTCCACACAGAAAGATCTCATCTGATCCAGTCACCAAACCGGGACCTTCTGGAGACGGGGGTCACTTAGCACGGGCAGTAACGGGGCAGACTGAAGGTGAGATACGGTAAGTGTGAGGGGCGGAAGTAATAATATTCTGTGAATAGTCATGCGTCATATGTCTGATGCCACTTCCTTCTTTCTTTTCACATGTTCTTCTCTTTTCGCTTTTTACAGTCAACCCAACCCTATGTCGATCTATTACTCTATTCAAGGTTGATTTTGTTGTTGTTTTTTCTTTTACAAAATATGACGAAAAAGACAAAAAAGCTCAAAGTTCAAGGAAACGCCCAAGGTTGAAACCAAAACGTCTCGATGATGTTTGGAGGTATGAAGGCATATGTGTCTCATTTTGGGGAAATTGACACATTTTTTAGAAGTAGTGTCTGAATCCATACATCAAAATCAAGAGTCAAAAAAGTGAAAATTCAAACCATTTTTGTCTGCAGTGATTCTCACCTGTTTGGCATTCTGAGTAAGTGGCTTCCTCCTCCCTCTCTGTCTCAGCAAAAAAAAAAAAAGACATTAAAACCATTATTTAAATCCATTTCTTCCTAAAGATTCAATTTTTGCACGAGTTGTCAGAGGCATACCGTGCCAGGGGTACGTCTTGCACCTATCCGCCAAATGGTGGGGTTCACTTTATTGCCTAATGCTATTTTTCCATACTTCACTACTTACTACTAAACCAGTGCTCACCTCCTGCTTTCCTCTGTGCCGGCGCGATGGTGACCGTGGAGTAGGTAACGTCATCGTCCTGTGGTGAATGAACCTCTGATACGAAAACAAGAAGTGCATTTTTTCAGCTTTTCTAAATGTGTGGGAACTTTTCATATGCAGTATATTAAGGCGAGGCAAGTTTATTTGTAGAGCACAATTCATACACAATTCAAAGTGCATAAAATTACAAGATAACTTAACAGCTCACTTCCCTTACACACTTATCAGTACCCGCCATCTGCAAGGTCTTACTGGGCGAAAACACAAACCCCAGTTCACGGCTCTCCATATCAGAAGTGTGCATAAGTTTACTTTTTTGAATAATTAAAGAGCGTTTTTATCCTAAATCACACTTTATTAAGCAGTTCCTTTGACTAAGTGGTGTTCTGTTACTCAACTCAATATTGCCTAAGTTACAAAAAGTGATTGGGACATTTTATGTTCCGCCTTAGAAATGTATTTTTACCACAGACTCTGCTCATGGTTTTTCCTGTTCTGTCTGTTTTTCCTTTTACTTCATACTTTTTTGATATTTCAGTCCAAGAGCTCCAGATTATTTGCCAAAATGTTGCCCGTCTTTCTGAAGGCAGCATGTGGCAATCCGGTGGTTATTGATCAGCGGCTTTTATGAAGAAATACAGCATTAAATAAATACTGAAACACTGTTTACAATAAGATGGACAACTGGACTATCTTGAACATTTGCAAAGCGAGTTTGAGTTGCGATAGCATTAAAAGTAAGACCGACATATTAATATTTGTTGAGCAGTTTTCCTACATAAAACCAGTCACAGATTTGGTTGATGTTTTTTTTTTTGTGCCTGTCCATCGTCCTTTACAACAGAGTAGACGAAGTGTCTTGCCCAAACGCACAGTAGACGTCAAAAATTGCTGCATGTTTAATCCAGTGCACCAACGCAGTTCTCAAACATATATATAAGGAGTTCATTTGCAAAAACACGTACTCTACTGATACTGTATCATACAACCATAATACAATACTTCTTGTTTTACTATCCTTGGCTAAAATATAATAACTACCGGTAGTTTCAATAGTTTTAGTTGGCTATAGTTAAACTCACTTGTGGGTTTTGGAGTAGCTCTCCTGACCTCAGAGTAGGTCACATCCTCCTGATTTGAAGAACCGGGCCCTGAAACAAACACATAAAAGTCCAGTGTGAAATACAAGTTAGTCGGCTTTTCTTGATGACATTGCAGCAACAGCAAGTTTAAACTAACCTTGTCCCTTCCTCACAAACTTCACATCGGAGTAGAGCACATCTCCAGACATTTCAGCAGACAGTGCTTAATGTCCGGAGTCTCTTTACAGAGTGAGCCGTGAAAGATGATAAGCTGAAAATTAACTTCCTGTCAAAAGAGGTTTGGTGTCAACTTGTTCCTCAAAATGCAATGACAAATTGTACTACTTTTGGACATTGAAAGCATTGTACATCCTTGTTTCCCCCCTATTCTTTCTTTTTTTAAGCATGCATCATGCTAAAGCCCACGTATGTGAGTCTCTTGCAGCGTCGAATAAATAGCCTACTGTTTGTTTTGTTCAATACAAAAAATGCATCTATAAAAGAAAATGAAGACATGGTGTGAGTTCTTGGTTTACCTAGATTTTTGTAAATAAATGAGCTATCAAACTTTTGTTGATTGTAACATCTTTATTGTAATGTTCTTGTGTATTTTTCATTGTTAAATAAAACATAGTGCTAATAGGCATAGACATATTAGAACAGTAGAGTTATTAAACAATGTAGAGATATAGGGGATAATAAGGATAAGGGTAAAAATACAACTCCAGCTATGGACAAAGTTATTAAAGTTCTATGATCTAAACAGCTAGAATTGGAAGTCATACCTTTGTATTTTTGGATTTCAAAAAGGGATAAAAGGGGGGTTAATAAAAAAAAAAGTGTTTGAACATGTCGTACAGCCGTCACTTTAAATTGTAGCATAAACACCCCTTTCTTTTTGATTGATCGGTCTTTTAGCCAATTAAATCCCGGTATTTCAGTGCGAGGGGCGGGGCATCCTGTCGCCCCTTTCCTGTCAGAGTCTCCTCTGTCGGTCCACCGCTCGGGCAGACTTCGTCAAAAGTTTGTCCCCCGTCACTGTCCCGCTCCAGACATGGCCCCAAGCGTGCAGCTCAAGGAGGCAGGGGCCGATGTGAAAGAGGGCATCCGTGCCATCCTGCTGGGACCCCCGGGAGCAGGCAAAGGCACCCAGGTGAGGCGTTAGCTTTGGCTGGTAGCGTTAGCTTCGTCTGTCTGTAGGTTACGGCATGGTCATTTTAGCCGCTAAATGCTAATGCTAACTCTCCACAGCTGTTTCAACTCACTACAGCACTTTCGTAAAACACAATATTTTCATCTGGGACCGTGTGTTGCGTACAAACTGTGGGAGGGTGTTCGTATTTTGACACAAACGCATGCATTTGATGCACGGTTGACTCGGAACTTTATTGAATGGTCTGCAGGGGTTTGTATATAATTGTATATATTATGTATTTTTTTAAATTAAATTTTAAAATTAAGTTTTGTTAATTTCTCCCACATAATCTCTAAAAAATTCGAGATTTTTTGTTCCTGGTGCATTCAAGTTTATATTCAAGTCAAATCTTTTTTTTTTCTTCTTTTTTTTAACATAAATTCTGGCTAGCATCTATGATTTTCAGTTTTGCTCCATCGTCTTTGTAGTAAATAAAGAGTAAACAAAAGAATATCATAAACAAGCTACTGTGGAAATTATATTGTCACTATGTTGTCATTTACTTTCTTGCATCAGCTTTCACCATTTCCCTTGGAGAGTCCCACGAGAGCGTCTGAAAACAAAACTACTGACAATTGGCCAACGCCCCGCAAGTTATCCAAACATTTGATCAACCATGTGTGAATTTCACTTTCTCTAGTCCTCACACGTAGATCTATAGTTTCATGGTGGGTTGATTGGTCGTGTTTATTAGAAGTTACCCCGGGTTATCAAAACATAAATCAGTCCGACAAAGCGGGCTCTATTGCATGTGAAAATGGCCTTGAACATTTCCATTTTCTACCCGAATAGACCATCAGACTGTTTCTAATCTTGTGTCTTGGAAAAGTGCACAATCTTTTTTATTTTTGTTGTATAAATAACTAGTAATGGCTTTGGATTTCAGGCCATGATAATCATTTATGACTATGAGGTTTAAGATTTGTTTTGTTCGTAAAATGTCAATGTAAAAGCTTTAGGTTATATCTTCCTGTTCCTGGGGAAAAAGTTGTTTGAACACTTCTATTGAAAAGTTGAAACGCCCCGGAGCAGCACTATGGGTAAAGGTTCATTCAGGTGTGGTATTTATTTAAAGGATTACACTTGTAACTTGCAACTAAATGTTTTTATTCCAAGTTGTATTATCCAGGCGTTTAGGGTCAGTCTGATAAATCCCTACAAATCTAGGTCTGTTGTGTTGAAATCCTTCCTGTAGGCGGTTTGTAACAGGTCACTAAACTAAACAAAGCTGCTGAATGTGTTTTTTGTCCCATGCTTTGTGTCACTTGAGCATTTGGGGTCCTGTGTTGGCTCATAATGGATCACACCGCATTGTATACTCTGATTTTTCCTGATTCGAGAAAGATGTCACAATATTATTCTTGTTGCATACCTCCACAGCAGGGGCCATGCATAGTGGGCATTGTTTTCTATTATGTTTGGTTTTTTTAATGCAATAGTAGCAATTTTAAACAACTGCCTAAATTCAACTGCCCCCCCACTCAAATAGGCTTTCACCCATCCTGGCTTACTGTACATGTTTTTAGTGTTAGGAGTACCCGGATGGAACCTACAGACACGGGGAGCAAATGCACCGTAGCTGGATGTATGTAATATTTATTTTTGATTTGAGGCACCGAGTAAAACCGACCGTTCATAATTATTTAGCTCAAATATACGATTCATAGTTATATTCTATGGGCGTTTTGCTTTTGTCTAACGCCTGCAGTGGGTTTAGAAAATCAAGGATTACTTGGAATAAAAACATGTTCCAGCATGTCCCAAATAGAAGCAAGACACGAAATTTGCGTGAAGAATGTCCTCGACAAGGCAACTTTATTTATTCCGTGCATTTCGTACACATGGCATTTCTAAAGAAATTCCAAAGAGCTCATCTTTTGTTAAAATAAACTGTCCTAGAGCTTAGTGACAAAGTATTGAAAAGTTCATCTTGCTCTTCTCTCCTGTTTTTTTTATTGAATTGTTTGTTTTTGCAGGCCCCTCGTCTGGCGGAGAAGTACTGCGTCTGTCACTTGGCCACAGGGGACATGCTGCGGGCCATGGTGGCTTCAGGCTCCGAACTCGGCAAAAGACTCAAAGAAACGATGGACGCCGGAAAACTGGTAACACTTCTGCAATTGGCACCGTCTCGGTGTGTGAACCACTGTGAAGATGCGGTGACATGATAATCAGCTGTAGGTGACGCTTAAAGAATGATTAAAAAAATAAAAAATATGAAAACAATACAAATTCAGTTCTCTGTGACGTGGATAAAACGTGTGAAATACTGTTTTTAAATGTTCTATATATTCTAGGTATGTTGTTCTCATGTCAAAGTGAAAGCGTGGGCCCATTTATTTCTCACCAGGGCAACGTTTTAATTTCCCTGTATATGAGATCTTGCTCAATGTTCAATTCAGCTTCATTATCCCCAATTCGCTACTTGCGCAATGCCATAATGCATTGCGCCTTGGGGTGTCGCTAATGTAAACAATATGGCGTTGCGAGCTGTCATCAAAGAGTCTTTAAGAGGGGGTATTATGCTTTTCTCAATCACATAGGACCAGTCTATAGCACTACAATGATGACGTAGCCTTCTGTTGGTCTGTATATGCAGTAAATTAAAATAACTGCCTTGAATAAAATTGCTCTCTCAAAATGGCTGTACTGAACGTCTTGAAATAGGCCTCTGTCTCTTTAAGAAGCTTTCCGACACGCCCCCTTCAGCACACTACTGTGGCATTTAAACAACAACACTGTGCGGGGAGGGGGCTCTGCTGAGCTGAGGAGCAGTGGTTGGTGGCTTGGCTGGTGACGAAAGGTCCAGAGGCGTCTCCAGGAGGTGGGGGCGTTCCTAGGAGGACTGAGGCATAGCTACACCTAAAATGGCTGCTGTCTAAGTTTTTACTGATTACTTAAAAAATATGTGAATGAGCCAAGGCAACACTCCAGGCATGTGTTTAATGAGAGAATGCTATAATAACATGATATAAAGCTTGACAAAGTCGATTTTACATAATACCCCCCCTTTAATATTAATCTTCCAAGAAAAATATAAAATTCCACAAAACCACAGCTTAAAAATATCTTTTTTTTTTTAATCTATTTTGAAAAGTCCATCGGGAACAAAGCTCTCGTGTTGTAGTTCCGGATTCTGTTTTCGATGATTGGAGCAATTCTGAGCACAGCAGAAGTCATCATTGTTTGGCTGTAGCTTCACTCGCACTCAAAGGCCTCCAGCTCATAGCTAAACCGGTTGCTCAGTTCATTTTTCGTGGTCATTTGTGTGTGTGCGTTTCTGTAGGTGAGTGACGCGATGGTGGTGGAGCTGATCGAGAAGAACTTGGACACGCCCCCCTGCAGCAAAGGATTTCTATTGGACGGATTCCCCCGAACAGTGAAACAGGCCGAGATGGTCAGTCTGGCTGTTCGTTTGCATTATACAATCATGTGTCCTCAAATATAGGCATTAATCAGTTTATAATGTATTGGAATGACTATCTCTGTCCACAGCTCGATGACCTTTTGGACAAGCGGCAGGAGAAGCTGGACTCTGTTATCGAGTTTTCTGTCGATGATTCTCTGCTGGTGCGACGGATCTGTGGCAGGTACAGGATTTATTTATTTTTCAGGGACAATGCGATCAGCGTAGTTGCAGCACAGGTTCGCAGCTGATGCACTGCTTAATGAGTCTAGTGCTAGTTTTTAGTAGCGATGGGTAGATGAGGCCTCGTGAAGCGTTTCGGCAGATCCCCCAAACTGTATTGATACTGTGCCGGTGCTGTGTTGCTCTATACTGACACCTGGTGGATCTTATACATCCTTGCATGCAACTTATTATTGTCATATTTGTACACACAATATTAAGTTACTAATCTCCTATGGTATCATTTTACATCTTATGTGAAAATTCAAGTGAAAGTTGTGAATGTGATTTACCAATTTAAATGTTTTTTATTATGAATTTTTATTCAGAAAAATAAGTTTAATGATCCCACACAGCGGAATTGTTTCTTTTTCTCTCGGGCTCCATTTTATTGATGTAGGGGGGGAAGTTATTTGATCTTTGGAAGGGTAATTTTCTTCTGACAGTGATTCATCCCGTTGACACTTGCAGATGCAGTACACACAGTTTGGCGAAACAGCAGCATTATCGGTCACGCGTCTTTTTCTTAAAGCGACACGCGCGTCGGGGCTTCGCTCTATGAGCTCGACACGTGCACCGGTGCGTCGGTGTTGCTGGACCCATCACTAGTTTTTAGTGATGGGCGAGTGAAGCCTTGTGACGCTTAAAGGCTTTCCCAGAGCTGCCTTATTTTTGAACACTGACCTCTTGTGGACAAACTTGATTATTGCGCTTTCTCAAACGGGACTGAAGCACCAAATCGACTTGTGCAATAGAAGTTTCAAACAGGCATTTTTTAGTATTTGCACAAACAACCTGATATTATAGTGTTTGAATCCGACTCGCAGGGTGAAGCGCTTTTCGAGGCAATTGACACTTTGGTCACGTGGCCAGCTGTAGTGAAACGGGCTGCGCCGCTGTGCTTCGAGGCAATCTGCTTCAGGAAGAGCAACGCAAGCTCTAGAGCACTGGTATTTTCCATCACTGCTAATTAACTAAAACTTTGAACTAGTGATGCGCAATAGTGGAGATTTGAACCGATAACTTTCAGACAACAGATACTGATAACCGATAATAAAACAGATGTATAATTTTGTGACAAGTAATCAATGTCACAGTTCTGCCCAAAATGTATAAACGCTACCAAAAAATATGAAAGTGTATAAATATAGATCAAATGAGATTTTACTTTGGGTCTCCGCCTTTCTAAAAGCTCAGGGTTTTTACTGTTCCATCATCTGAGCACCTCTGTCTCTGCTCATCTGTGTCACATCTTATTACAATATTTTGTTGACCTCATACTAATGAATTCTTGGATAAAAAATAAAAAATCTATTTTACTTTATGTGCCAGGCAGTGTATACAGCATATTGTCTAGGAGTGGGAACCTCTGGGTAGCTCGCGATTCGATACGCGATACATGGCTTACGATAATGATTATCTCACGATGCGCCGATACTGCGATAATCGATATATTGCACAAAAATAACATATGATGCATAACGATAAAAATTAAATAAAAAACATGCTACTTTTAACCTTTATTTTAACATACTATATATTATTCAATTATAATTATTTTCATGTCCTTTGTACCACGTTTATAAATGATCCCAGACTTGCACACTGAAAATGGGTCTATAGATCTGTCAGTGACTTCATTTACATTTAAATAAACAAGAAACCACTGTCCTAATTTAAAAAGGAATAAATCAACCCCAAATCTTATTTATAAATATAAAAACTATCATTAAAAGTAATTTTTTTTTGTGTGACAGTGTTTCGTCCAAATGCTTAAAACTGTAGTGCTGCCCCCTGCTGTCCTGACTGAATTCTTGATCATTGTTGGCCTCTTGACTGTGAAAACAGTGGAGCACTGCTGCCTCATTAATATGCATGGCATTTCTCATTAATATGTATGACGCCATCAAAAGTGTCGGTATCGAATCATCCCGCAAAATATCACAATATATATCGGAAAATCCTAATGTTGTCTGTCCCCTTTTTCAGAGAGTGTTGCGCCCACAAAGTACAATATTTTTCTTTTAAATGAAGCCGTTGGTTTTCTGTGAAACAGAGGCTGCTCCGAAGAATTGGGACTTCCGCCTGCCTCCTTTTTTAAATTTGTTGTTGCATCACGCACTTCTGTTTTGTTCAAATCCACTTCACAGTAAACTATTTGGGGAGTTTGCAGAAAGCCCCCTCTCCACATCAAAAAACACAACAGCGGGCCAGGTTTCATTCAGTTCATTCAGTAGCGTGAAGCCTAAAAGGACAGTAATGAGTCATTCTGAATGACCGTTTGTCCTGTTATTTCCTTGTGTCCTTTATGCCCTTGTCTTAAACCTCCTCAGCCTCTTAACAGCCTCCACTCTGTTTATCGTTTCATCAGACTGATCCATCAACCCAGCGGCCGCTCCTACCACGAGGAGTTCAACCCCCCCAAAAAGCCCATGAAGGATGACGTAAGTGCTTTTCAATATCAAACCATTTTGAAACGGCCACCCACCTCCGGCCGCTGCTGGGCTGGAAATTGCGCATGAACCTGAATCTATTTTGGCCGGCTGACGCAGTGGGAGGCAAAATTACGGGCAGCCAAAGCAAAGATGGAGCAGTTTTGCATGTCCAGTGTGACGCAAAGCTTTCAGATTCATTACTGTGGATTTAAGATAAGCTGTGGTTTATTGTCATCGCTCTTGGGGAAATAAAAAAATGGCAGGCAGTATTGGGAAAAAAAAATGCAGCTAAAACGTAATGCAATAAGTTTGGAAGTTGGTAGCCTGGTTGGAATTTCTTTTATATATAAATCTTAACATGCATTATTTCCTGTTTATGGCATTCCAGCGAAACAATTTGGAGCTGGAAAGTGATAGCATCTCGGCTGTAACGAGATGCTGACCATGTGAACGCTTTACAGCAGCATGACCTTTCTGTCCTGCAATCTTAATCATGCATGTGTTTGAAATAATATAAAATATACTTATCCCAGCTTTAGTAAAACACGCCAAACTACAGTAAGTGCAAAGACTGTAAGTGCTGTACATGGAATACCCAATAATCTGCTGATGAATTAAAGCAAGAAGGGCTCAATTTAATTTTCTCCTGAATTGAGCGTTTGGGTCTGCTCTTTCTTGGTATTGTAATTCTTGTTTTGTATAAGCTCTTCCTACTCCCATTTTCCATTGTGGACAAAGGCTCCTAACTAGTCGTCTGTACTGGGTTATTTTTAACGTTGATGCAAATTGTTCTCAAGTTTATTGTCACAGTTGGGAATACATCATGCATGCACCGATTTAAAACCATTTATTTTTCTTTTTTTTAAACCGATACGAGTACTTTGACTTCAGAACTTGCAGATACCGATATGAGTACAAAGCATTGTTGCTCTTTGTTCTGCTCGGCTGAGAGGAGCTGCATGTCAAGTGGTAAATAAATCTGAAAAGCTGAAATCACGATAATTTTACTCGCCGGTGTATATAAATATTGAAAAAGTCAAAATGGTTCTGTGACAAGTTTTTGGGTCCCTGCCCATCAGCTGAAAACTACTGATCCAGCTCGTTTTAAAGCATTTGTGTTTAGTGACACCGGATCAGTCTCGTTTCCTTCATTTACCATTTCATTCCATTTAATCAAAACATCCTGTTGATGTTTGGGAAACTCTATAATGGGACAGATGGTATGATCACAATCTCACCGTATCTATCTTTTTCGGTAAACAAGTTATTGTTAAGCAGAGTTGGACCTTGTTGAGTTTTTATAAATGGTTTTATGTCTCTCTTGTAGGATTATTATTTTTGCGTAGTTTTTGATGAGCGTGAAGGAGCAGCTGGTGACTTTGTAGGGAAAGTGACTCCGATCAAGTCACTGACAATGAATGGGATCAGAAACTTGTCCCGGCCTGGTTTTAAATGGATCCTTTATTTACAGACTGTGGTCATTGATAAGGAAAGGCTCAGGTTCTCATGATTTAGTTACAAATGAAAATCCATCCTGTGAAACTAAAGACAGAAGGTAGAGCTCAAGCACTGTTCTTTGTTCATGACGAGGTTGCGATTTAGAATGATTCAGAGGCACCGTGCATGTTTTGACAATAAAATCTGTTGTCTTGTGTAATTTGCTGACGTCAGTGCTGGTGTGGTGACAACAGAAGTAAAAAAAAAAATAGCGACTGGGCTTGAGGACGTTTCGCTTCTAAACGCAGAAGCTTCGTCTTGGCTCATGTGGTCAGAATGAGCTGAGAAGCTTCTGTGTGAAGAGGTGAAACGTCCTCAACTCAACTAGGGCTTCACAATATATCGCAACATCACTAAAGTCTTCATCTGACGGAGATCAACACATTTTTTGGACACATACATTGTGTCCTGAAGCAACAAACACTGCATTAAACTTTTAAATGGTTATGGTTCAGTTTTAGTTAAACATTTCTTAATTTAGTTCTATTTTAGTTTTGTTGTGGCGCTGGTGCAGTGTAAGTGTTACGCTGAAAAAACGTAGTTTGTGTTAAGTGCTTTTGCCATCATGCAACCGTACAACGAAATGGTGTTATCAGAATCTGTGTTGAAATGGTTTGGTGAAATATTGCAACATTTGTGTGGAAGTAGTTCCACAATGGCCTTTCTTCTGATTCTAAAGTCTTAAAGTCCACTAGACAAAAATGCCTTAGTTGCAACTAGGCTTACGTTTGTTTTTAAAAGCACGGTTCAAATCACTTTGCACATTTTTAACACATTCAGGACCTTTTTAACTACTGACAAACAAATTATGACCTGCTGACTCATTACATAACTCACATGTTTCAGAACCTGTTTGAGGTCAAAACTAAAGGATTACTAAACAAAATTGTGCACAAGACGCCATAAAGACCAGTTTTTGTTCTTTGTACTTTGTCCCAAATAAATACGGCCTTTTGTGATTTTGTTAAGTGCAACCGTCCACATTACAATGCGGTAAACGGCCTCTTTTGTGTGTTTGCAGGTGACGGGCGAGCCTCTGATGCGCCGCAGCGATGACAATGAGACCACGCTGCGCTCTCGTCTGGATGCCTATCACAGACAGACGGTTCCCCTGGTGCAGTATTACCAGACCCGCGGCATTCACACGGCCATCGACGCTGCTCAGAAACCCAGCGTGGTGTTGGCGTCGATCATGGCAGCCTTCACAACCGCGACGGACTCGCGCGCCGCTGCCTGTAAAGACCAAGTGTCCTTTATTTAAATCATTACCTCTTTCTCTTGTCAAAGTTGAAGATTACGCAAGAGTTAAAGCGCCTATACTTGATTTTAAAAACATTTTTCCCCGCTACTAATGTAAATAAATCCATAGTCCTTCAGTTTATAGATACAGACGGCAAGGTGTCATACTTGGGTGCCTGGCCTAATGGGGAGGAAAAGAAGTCTGTTATGGAAATTAGGGCAATAAGAATATTTAGCATAAAGTCATGTCAAAATAAGATGTTTTGAGACGGCAGATTGTCCGCTAGAAGTTAAAGCTAACGTCTCCGCGATGCGCTAAGTGCTAATGACATGCACCGCTGCTTTGTGGATGCAACACAGAAAACTTCCACTTCCTCCTTCACTGGGCGTTATCGGGAAATGATCTGCTAATCTGATCAACATCCATTTACTTTTTAGCCTTGTGGTGGCAGTATACACATGGTTTTGGATTATATAAGTGCAAAATATACTTGTTTACACTAAAATTATAAATTAAGTGGGAACAGCAGAGAATACTCCTCAGTTGTACATCATCAGCAGAAAAAAAAAGTTGGTTTGGTCTTTAATTGCACTTCAAAAACGCTAGACGTTAGCATTGTGGTTAGCATTCCCCGTAATATGTCCAAATCAAGGCCGTTGAACCACTTTGTCTTTCTCTGTGTCTCTGTAACTTTTATTTGGTAGCAGATGCGTCTATAAGGAGTAGTTTTTTCCACCCGCTGGCAGCTTCGAACGTGACCCTTTGTGGGCATGCCTAAAGACGCCGCCTGTATCTATTGAAAAAGTGTGAAATGTGCTTTTTAAACTTTCCCCTGTGAAGACTCGGGATGTTGGGAAAGTTGGGTACGAGTTTGGACCTAGATGGCTGTTTTAATAAAGTATCTAATCTCTAAGAATGAACTCCGCCAATTCCCTTGCCTCATCTTGACAAAGTTATGGACTGAGCAAAGATCTAAAGAGCATTTCAACAGCTGTGTAGACGAGTCATTTTGACCTTAGGACAGACGATCTTGGTAACATGTGTGATTAGTCGTCTTGTTTGGTTATCTCTGGAAGCATGTTTTAGTATTATCGCCCAAAGGTTCAAAGATTGAAACGCTTTTTGTGCAAGTGTGAAGTTTCAATACCCGCACGTTTTAATTTTAAATGATAAAGCGTGAAACCTCAATGCTGAAGTAGGATTATGAGCCACAATTAAGCACATATAAAAGTGTAGTATATTTCACAGAAGTGTAACATCTGTAGGATTGAACAGTGGTGATTATTTGGTCCACTTTTCTCAAACCGCCTCGTCCTAAACAAACAAAAATCCATTGAACATTCACTGGGTCATCTTCCCTGTCTCAAATCCATCCATTCTGCTGCCACAAATCCTAGAAGGGTACTTCAAAGACGCCTGGAACACTGCTTTCCTTTTCCTTAAGCGTCTCGAGAAATCTCAAGTCTTTTTTCCAAGTTACAGATGTTACGGTTTACACTGTCCCTCACATCAAAGCGTGTTCTTGTAGCTCTTTTGTTGCGGAGTTTCCTGGCTTGATTTTTGATGCCGCTCCCTCTTGCATTTTTCCTCGTTCCTTTCTGTGTAGTCTGTTTGAAATCCAGGGTTTGACAGGAAGTTGGTGTGCTCGTTTTGGTTGTCGAAGCGTTAAGGTTAGAATGAAGCTTTCATTTGCCAAAACGGTGTAATTGAGAACAGTCTGCAGAGGCTTTTCATTTTCTCTTTGCCGTTTTAGTGCAATTCAAATATTAGTTTCTTAGTCATATCAATGAAAGGTAAAGTGCTTTTGCAAATGATTTTTTATTTTTGCACATTGTATCACTTTACTTCCATCAATCCTTGGTTTGAATTGTAGTCGGAGAAAATCATTCTATAACGGGGTGCAGAGAGATTTGAATAGATTACGGTAAATGGCTGAGTAAAACAATGTAAATTCTCAATCATCCAGATAGTTGCATCAATCCTGTTAAAGGCAGTATACAGTACCTCTTTATTTTCTGGTAGTGGAACACCTGTCTAGGTACTGGTGTATGAGAATGAAGGGGTGAGTGGTTCCTTGATGTAAAGCGCTTTGAGTTGAAAGCAGGTAGAAGGGTGTTATATACTGTAAATATGACCATTTATTTTTATAGTTGTCAAATTCTCTTTGTTGAAAATGTTTGCAGATTATAAGAAAGGAAATGTGCATCTTTCATTTGTAGCTGCATTAGAAAATAGTATTTGGGCAATAAAATTGACTTCTGACCGTATAAACCCTGATTCTCAATCCAGGTTACATCAATCTTATAAGTACTATATATTTTATTTATTTTTCTAGTAGTGAACACATTTTTGTCCTCTCTCAATCTATTGAAATTGTAGACATTTGTGTGGAGGAAAAAAACAGCATCTTTCTATCAATTTCATCAACTTGCAGGCTAGTTTTTGAGCATTTTTGTGAAAGTGACCGTGTAAATTGTGAAATGTGCTAAGAAATAGGAAAGTTGGTTGGTGAGTGAGTTTGGTCCACTGGACTGGCATTTGTGAAACGTTGGCATCTGACAGTCGGGGAACCTGTTGCTACAGTAAAATCCTGCCATGATATTTAATATATTATCTAATTATAAGCATATTTATCTTTTTTACAGTTCACCCCCCTGTGTTCAGTGATGCAGTTGTTGTCACCTGGTGCAGACTGTGCCTCTGTGTGTGGGGTGTCTGTGAATACCAATGTACTGCGCGTCTCTAGAGGCTAAAGACATCAAAACAGTAACAGCTGCTCAGCAAGTCCCACCAGGCAAATTTCGACATTGCATTCGGCTCAAAGAGGCAGTTGCATGCAAAATGTTCTAACAAGTTTATCCCTTCAGGACTCAACGCTTTTCATTTTTACAAATGATCACAATCAATAATTGGCCATTAGACTTTATTCAAATTCTTAAATAATTTTCCTGCCACTCCTCAGCTTCAGGACACAGTGTATTTGTATATAAATGAAGTCTGCTCAACATGACGAGCTTTGGGCAGGGCTGTTACTGGAAACACTTATTCTCTCACGTAATTCTATTAATATTACTGTAAAAATCTTGGTTAAAATATCACTAATACAAAGATGCCATTGTGGGATTAAGTGGAAATTGCAGGTGTTCTGCCTTGTGTGCGTGTCCCCAGCCAGGCTAAATTGATAACAACGGGGAAAAATCTTTTAAAAGACTACAAAGTGCACAGGGATCTTGCTGTGTTACGATCTTGGCCGCTGCTCTACTGTCGTCTCCGCAAGAACAGACAGAAAAACTGCTTGCAAAACTGGCTTGCATTGTTTTGTACAGGTGCACACAGGCCTTTTGACTACGGCATTTTTCAAAGTACTGCATTTTAAAAGCTACGGCTGCAATATTTAAGAATAACCCATTTGGTGTGCTACTCATCTGCACTCAACATCTGTGATTTTGATAAGCACTTTTAATGTATACATAATCACAAGGTCCTCATCTTGTGTATATTTACTAAAATGTTTAAAATTGGATAAAAAGATGTAGTGAAATAAAAAAAAAAGGTTGAATAGTTAACTAATCAGGAAAAGTAATCGCAACTACTATGGTCAGTTTTAGTTCTAACTAATCCCTCACCTCTTGTTGGCTCAAAGAGGCAGTTGCATGCAAAATGTTCTAACAAGTTTATCCCTTCAGGACTCGACGCTTTTCAATTTACAAACGATCACAATCTGGAAAGAAACGCCCTTGTTCTTTTATATTGTTTGAAAAAAAGGCACCGAAGTTTAGAGCTGAACGATTGTGATCGTCTATAACCACCATTTTCAGCACAGTATGTTTCAAAAAAATGTAAACACAAATCCTGTTTCATCAAATTGTGTTAAAACAAGACTTACTAAAATGGCTTAAATGCTTTTCTTGTGGAGAATCATGAGTGAAACTGTTGCAAAAATAATGTACAAAGCTTAAAGACGCATGGCAACATATTGTGGCTTCTTGCGATATGGCTATTGTGTCACATAATTTTGCAGTAGCGAGTTGTTGTGCCTTACCTCAGTCCCTTTTTAAGAGATTAAACTGAAAGATCAAAATCGGTGTCCCCGTCAACCTAACCATATTCTAAAATTGTGTGTAGTATTCATTTTTCTCCATTGGTTTGGCTCATTTATTGAAACAGAAATTACATTCTCAAACCAACATGGACAAATCTCCAAACCACTTGGCAATTGTTCCCAACAGAATCGAATCTCATTATTTTCATCAAATTGCAAATGTCGTCCATGTCTCGGTACATCTTTGCAAATGATTAAGTACAGCAATTTACAGTCTTTTCATACACAATTGTATTGTTACCTAGACACAAAGTGGCTAAGACTGAAAAGTGGACATGAGGGACATTTCAATGGTCCTCTGCCATAGTGACAAAACTTCTAAACATTTAGGCGGATTCCAAAACCCTTAAATGATAGCCTCTAAGTGCTAACACTAGAAACTAATCCTTCACCTTTCATGGGGTCAACTGTTAGATCCCTATGCAGTTAGTGAACTTCTGCTTCAGCAGCATTTGCCCAATTCGACCGTCCTTACCCAGGGGAAGGGGAAGTGACATCACCAACAGCTCTTCTTCTTCTTTATGCCGCCACCTACTGTAGTGCATATGCAACAACATGGTGTCCAAATAAAGACATTTTAAGGAGAAAAAAATATATCAAAATGATCACATTTTCCTTTTTAGCCTTATTTTATCTCAACAGCTGTGTCATAAAGCCACATTATGCAAATGATCCATCTGGCTTACGTTTCTACTAAATAAAATCACAAACTGCCTTCATTTAAGCCATTTACTAAGGCAGCTCTTTGAAACACTGACATGTGCCTGTGCTGTGATGACTGACGTGTATTTCGTCACACTTATAAAGGTGTTGCGCATAAAGAGTCACTCGAGGGTGGGGGCGAGGGGGGCGGGCATGCAGCGTGATGGCATTTGTGATGGCACATGGCTCCTAATGGCCAGTGAGGTAGCATCAGAGATCCCGATGCTAAAGTGGCTATGATGGTTAGCATTGAGGCTCCTAACCGACAGCCCAATTCGGAGGCTTCTTGTCATGGCTGACGCACATCCGGTTTGGCGTAAGACCTCTTGGCAATTTAACGTTTTCGGAATCAGCCTTAGACTTGCAGTGCTTACACAATGCCAAAGGGACAAAGCATTTTGGGGGCACTGACTGTTTAAATAAGAAGGAAATTTAGTTTTGAAGCATAAATTAACTTTTTTGGGAGCGGTATGATCTTTTGCAAGTGAGCTATAGTGTTGTGCTGAACTGTAAGACTGTTTTGCCAAATGATCTTAGAGTTTTAAGAATGTAATTTCTGTTTCAAGAAATTAGAAACTGTAAGAAAACTCAATCTGATGTTGCACTGATGCGGTCGATTTTCCCATTTCTCAAACGAGTATGAATTGACTTTCGAATGAAATTCTTCATACATGGAGCTCTAGCAAAAAAAATGCCTCTTCTCAGCCTTTAATTATTCATATATTAAATGGTGTAAAGACACGACCGAGGCTACCGTGATTGTGCGATTATAAGTTTGTAATTCGTCATACAGGACTTTTGTATCGTTAAACTGGTTCAATCTGTGATCCGTTTTTGGTCATTTCATCTTCTAGGCTAAATATTAAAACGATTTAATGACAAGTAGAAATGAGAAAATGACCCTTATTTTATCACAGGGAGAATGTTTTTCATTCACAGAACAATACTGAATGTGTAACTTTTCAGTCTATGGAGCTTATTTAGAATGTAAACTACATGTTCTATGGTCATGAGTTACCGCATAGCTGATTAGCTTTCATCATTCTGTTACTGCTGGAACCAAAGTGGGTTTGATGTGACTGTACAGCGTCACGATAGTGCGGCGTCTTCTCATGCCCATCAATGCTTGTTACAGACCTGACATGTTGACTCTCTTACTAAAGTATATGCTTCCCTCCTCTCTCCTCCCTTGTGTTTCAGCGAATTGAGTCCAGAGCTGCTCCCGGACTTGGACCAGGATCAGAGCTGGACTCACAGACGGAGGGAGGAAAAAGCAGAGGGAACATTGACATTGAGCCGATGTAGTTTACAGTTCCGGGTTTATTCTGAGCCTCTTAATGTGACCATTTTTCTATTGACTGTCCATTTGTACCAGCAGCATATGCAGTTCACATGATTGTTCTCCCCAAAATAAAACCTGCTTTTATATCCCAACTTCTGTTTAGCGTTTCCTTGAAGGTGTAAAAACTTGTGCAACCTTGATGTTTGCATGTAATTGATCAATTCATCTGATTAAGATGTCCTTAGCTGTACCAATATGGTCCTCACATTTTGTAACTTGGTTTAGACCATGGTAGTTTAGTATTATGGTACGTTTTTGTTTTAACATTTTACAGTAGAAGTAAACTCCAGTCGTGACATTAATTTCCTTTTTGCATCGTCCTGATTTATAATGTTTTTATTATGCAGAATATATAGGTTTTTCAAATTGTATTTATTGCAAAAGTAGTGCATGGGGTTCTTAATGTTTTCATTAATGCAATTGCCTTAAACTGAATGGACACGTTTTTAGGCATATACAGCTTAAGAACCCCATTAGCTATTGCCTTGACAATGGCTATATATATTTTTTATTTTATTTTTTTCGTTTACGGGCTGCTCGTTCGTTTTCGTGAGCTCGTGCTTTGCCGTAAACGTGGCGGCCTTTTCGGTCCAGTCTTCAGCTCACCGTCTGCGCGCTGACGTCACGCACCGGGGCTTTCCTCCATGACGTCAGAGCGCAGCAGTAGAACACGGTCTATGTACCCGAGGCGGCGGAAGACCGGACCAAACCTGGACTAGATCTGGTTCAGGGGAGCTGAGGGGACCCGCTCCGAAATCCACGCGGCGAGGGGACCGAGGTTACGGAGGACGAGACGCCGAACTCGCCCAAGTGTCTGGTCGTTCAAGGCGGAGGCTGACTCTGCAGGGAGCCGCCGGGAGGAGAGGGGTGAGTGTCCGAGGGATGGTGTCTTTATGCGGACTGCGGCTGTAGCGTCTCCTGCCTCTGGTACAAGCTATTATTATTAGGACTAGCTTTTACTAAGGTGTATTTTGGCATTCATGACGGCATGGCCACATTGTCTTTAAATCTACTCTGTGTTGTGTTGGTGCAGCGACGGGTTATGAAGCATTTATAGCCTTATAAATAAAATGTATTCGCCAATAGCAAATCTTACATGCGTGTTTTAGCTGTCATCGCATTTTTTTCAGAGATGCTGAGGCAAGTAGCCAGTCCACTTGGTGCAAGCATATTTCCCCTTTACTCAATAAAATACATTTGATATACTGTGTGTTATATTATAGTACTAAGTAACTGGCCTAATATGCCTCCTTTTAAACCCCAGTTGAATGATGCCCCTACAATCAACCTCAGATATAAAGTTTAAAAGTTCCTAACCATGGTATAACCAGGGTGCATCCTATTTTGCTTATTCATTTTGTGCAACATTTTATACATTTTGCAAACAACATTTGGCCTTATTTTGACATTTGAATGGAATATAGGTCTGCCCTTTCTGATGCAGCCACTGATTTTAGATCAAAACCAAATTCTCTGCCACTTTCTCTGAAGCTGGATTTGCACTGGCAAACATTCAAGAAGTTTGTATCCGATTCTTTTGAAAGAAAGTCAAAGCTACAGCTTGATCAGAGTTTTCTCTCAAACAAATACCGGTTTCAAGATTAGATCAGTGTTTCTCAAAAGTCATTACTTCAGAATCCACCACTATCCCATGACAGACGGTGACCATGATAAAAATGCTATTCTCTATCAAAATAATTTGCCATTAGACTCTTACTCAAATTCTTAAATCATTTTCCTGCCACTCCTCGGCTACTGGACACACTTATTCTCTCACGCAATTCTATTGTCAATATTACTGTAAAAATCTTGGCTCAAATATCACTAATACAAAGATGCCATTGTGGGATTAAGCGGAAACTGCAGGTGTTCTTGCCTTGTGTGCGTGTCCCCAGCCAGGCTAAATTGATAACAACGGGGGAAAATCCTTTAAAAGACGACAAAGTGCACAAGGATCTTGCTGTGTTACGATCTTGGCCGCGGCTCTACTGTCTTCTCCGCAAGAACAGACAGAAAAACTGCTTGCAAAAACGGCTTGCATTGTTTTGTACAGGTGCACACAGGCCTTTTGACTACAGCATTTTTCAAAGTACTGCATTTTAAAAGCTACGGCTGCAATATTTAGGAATAACCCATGCGGTGTGCTACTAATCTGCACTCAACATCTGTGATTTTGATAAGCACTTTTAATGTATACATAATCACAAGGTCCTCATCTTGTATATATTTACTAAAATGTTTAAAATGGGATAAAAAGATGTAGTGAAAAAAAAACAAAAATTGTTAACTAATCAGGAAAAGTAATCGCAACTACTATGGTCAGTTTTAGTTGTTCTAACTAATCCCTCACCTCCTGTTTCCTCCATTGTCTTTAAAACATTGTGTACTTTGTGGAAACCTCTTTCTCTCGCGTGTAACGGGAGTTGTCTCCGCGCCTGATGTGTTTTGGCATGACCTCACTCCGGCTTAGTTTTCCCATGCCGTTTCGAGTCTCGGCTTTCACACAATGAGCGGGTATTACATGCAGAATTACTTTGTCTGAGCAGGCCGAGTCTCCTTCCTCTGAAACGCTACACCGATCCTGTTTACGGCATAAGGTCAGCACTGACGGTACTCTCAGGGTTTAGGCAAGGTCTTACTTCAGAGTAGAGTTAGGCATTATATTGTAAGCAAAATAATAATAAAAAAAATGAAATGTATGCTGCCTGGTGCACCGTTGACAAGCCTCTCCCGGCAGCACGTTGTTCAAGCACCCATTTGCGAACTCCTTCCTCTAGCTGTGGTCGTCTAGCTTTAGACCCGTAAGAGTAGCCTCCGCTTTCCGCCAGTCCCTCACAAGTTTCTCGCTCGCTCCAAACCTTCTTTCTCCTGCTCGATTGCCATTATCCGGCTGCATATTTCACTACTTGCAGCTTGTAATCTGCAGAATATGACTTTCTATTTGGGGGCATTTGTGTTCGGTCTTAGGAGATACTGGTACACCGGCCTAGAGCGCCCTCTAGCGGCTGTCAGTGTGAAAATAAGGCATAATTATGTGAGATTATGTCTTTTGATATACAAGTCGCACCTGAGTATAAGTCGCACCCCCGGCCAAACTATGAAAAATAAGTGCGACTTATAGTCCGGAAAATACGGTACTAATTTATCACCTGCTCCCATTTGAACAGGATTTGCATAAACTCCGATTGGCAGTCGTATTGTTTGATTTGCTCCGATTTGTGTAGCACAACTGTGGAGCTCTGATGGAGAATTGTTGCATGGCATGTACTCTATACAGCCTACTGCGAAAGAGGAATCCTTTATTACAGCGGTTCCCAAAGTGGGGTCACGGGACACTGAAGTGGGGGTTACAATTCTGACTTTGAATTTGATGTATTTTTTAATTGGAAATTTGGGGGTCGGGGCCTGAGATGCGTGGGAACCGCAGCTTTACAGGAGAGAGCATCTTGTTTTGATATTCGCTTTAATGTGAAAGAAAATCATTCCCAGAGCTTAGATGTGTTAATCGGAGCAGCCGAGAGATGTTGTAACACGTTCAGAAAAATGTTACTGAAGTAATGATGTTGTCTCGGCAACTTCGGTGCCAAGGCTATTTTCCCCACACCCAATCATCACCATTCCAAGTGCTATTAATTCTGCGGCACTAGTTTGAAGAAGACATTTGACATTTAGGCAGAGATCAACTATTGGTGTTTGCAAATAATTTTAGACTTCACAGCCAACTTGAATCTTAATCATTTGCACTTGTTGGCCTGCCCTGGTGTCTGTTACCAGAGCCCCGCTGTGGCGTGGTGGGAGGGGGGCGCGGCCGACTCGAGTGTTGTTAAGCGTCTGGTAGCTTTTCCTGTGAAGTCTCTGACATTAAACATTCAGGACCTCGGCAGTGCAGCTCCTCCGGCACCGCTCTAATTTTAGCACCCTGAATCACTCCGCTTTCCGCAGCATCTCGTCGGACTTTGAACGCATCAGAGAGGGAGAGAGAGAGAGGCGTTAATGAGAGACAGTGCTAAAGTCCGATTGAGTCCATCTGCCTCCCACGGCTGTTCCTCTGTTCTCTGCTCAAGGCTTTTATAGAGCGATCTGTCCTTGGACTGCGAGGAGAGTGCGTGTGGTCTCTGCTGAAAGTGATCGATTACATTTTGTAGGGATATAAAAAACAAAAACAAATGTCATATAACTATATACTGTACTGCAACCAATTTTTCATCCCAGTGACCATTAAAGGGATATTTCAGGATTTTTGACATAGGGCCTCATTTCCTAGTTATCCAGAGTGTTGATGATTTCTGGAGATATTTTTTTTCTTAAATTCATGCAGTTATATTTGAAGAGTCTAGTGGCGCTAGGCTAGGGCAAGGCTAAAGCATTTCCATGGTATCAGTTAGCCTGCATTAAAAACAGTCTGACCCGCTCCACAGTGCACCTGAGGCAAATCATTTATAACCCAGATTACTACCCACATAAATGTCTGTGTTAATAGAATAATTTAAACCATTTTGCATTTAAAATAACTTGTATTTGAGCAGCTTCGTGGCTGTAAGCTAACGCAGCGGAGGAGTGATCTGCGAGAAAATAGTCCCTCAAAATGCGGTAATTCATGTGATACAAGGTTAGTTATATTTCAAAGATTATTCTATCGACACAGACATTTATATGGGTAGCCTGGCGTTATAAGTGATTTGCACTGTGGAGCGGGTCAGACTGTTTTTAATGCAGGGTTGCTGATACCATAGCAATGCTTTAGCCTTGCCCTAGCCTAGCGCCACTAGACTCTTCAAATATAAGAACTGCATGAATTTAAGAAAAAAAATATCTCCAGACATCAACAACACTCTGGATAACTAGGAAATGTCAAAAATCCTGAAATATCCCTTTAAGGAAGTAGCAACGACCACGAACAACAATCTTACAACATCCAACACACTATAGCATCAGAAGTATCAGATGTAAAATGAATGCTCACTTGAATCTCTTGTCATAGTATAGATTTTCACATATCGACTGATTTGATGGAGTAGAGGATATTTGGCTTATTTCTTAAGAAGCTTCTTCTCTGGCTTTAGAGATGTAGTGTTTTTTACATTTAACTAACAGTAAATATGAAGCAGTTATGATAACACAATTGTACAGCAGGTCGTCTCATGATCCGAAGGTCAGGGCTGCTTTATTTATTTATTTGACAATTGCACAACAAATGTGTTGCCACAGACCAGAGATAGCTACAAGCTTATTTTCATCTGTAATCCCTGGGCAGAGGTAAAGTGAGAGCCGGTTTACGGTGGACAATGAGCATTCTTACTTGAGTCCATTCACAATTTAAAATACGGATAAAGCACCGGCAAAAGGATCACCTCAACAAACAATCAAATGCAATATTTACAGTATTCACAATTGCAATTACATCGAATCTCAGCTCTTGAAGATGCACACTGTTGTGGTGTCCTTGGGCAAGACACGTCACCCACCTTGCCTCCAGTTTCTGCGTACATTGGTGTCTGAATGAGAGTGTGAATGGGTGACTAGTTCCTTGCTGTAAAGCTCTTTGGGCCTAATGAAGGTAGAAAAGCGCTATAAGAGGTTGAGACCATTTTCTGCTCTTATTTTCTCTACAGTATGAAGAACTTATTTTGCTGACAGTAAAAAGCTGGATTGATGGCTTAGACCTGCCCTGGGGGTAGACTGACGAAAGCGAGGCTGCCAACCTGTGCCATCTGCCCCTTCGACCACCACCAACCACTCACTATCACATACACACCATACGAGCGATCGCAATGTTGTCACGTCAAAGGGCTTTGGTGGGCAATTTAATGTTTTTAATAGTAGTAGTAGTTTTTTTATTCGGTCATTTTCATTCTTTTAAACATAAAAACAAGCATCTCAACACGACCGAAAGGGTTTAGGCTGAAGTAAAAAACGTATTGTGCCTAACCCAATTTACAGACTTCCACGAGAAAACAAACACAAACATTAATAGTAAACAATATCAAGTGTCAAACAGAAGAGAAATAAGCATGTATTTAGAATTGATTTTAACATACATTTCAACACTCCAATACATTTTGTTTTACATTAATTTATTTTAACTAAATCATGTCATCATTTAAATTCATTCATTATGGATCTATTAAAGTCTTTTCACTAGTTTCTTACTGAAGATTTATACAACTTTTTAAAGGCTTTGACTGTTTTAGACTGTTTTAAATGATCTTCCAAATCGTTCCACAGATTAACACCTCTTACAGAAATACATTGACTTTTTTAATTCTTTTTAGCTTTTGCTTTTTTGAATGAACTATTCAACTATTCATGAACTATTACTAAAGTATTTAGATCAACAAGGTCATGGATTTTCAATAGATTTAGCTCTACAAAAAAATAGATTTAGCTCTACAAAAAATAAAAGCAATTGCTCGTATTAGCTTAATGTTTTTTTTAGTAAAACTGGACCTACACCTACGCAGACACAACCACCATCTCACACGACATTCATAAAGGCAAAGGTGGGTGGCGTGTCCTGCCCAAGGGCTCAATGACGGTCTGCTCCTGTGGGAATCAGGGAATAAAACCGCAACCTCTGTGTTACTGGGCGACTCGGTCTACCATCTGAGCCACAGTCACTCCAATACATTTGGGAAAAAAAGCTACACATACATGTATGTATTTAATTGTTAATTTGCACCAACAAGTCGACCCTGCACCGTTTCTCTGCGTGGCCTAAAAAAAAAAACCTATGTGTTTGTGCAGTAACTGATTAGATCTTCTCCAGTACTATGTCAACTATTATGGATGACGTGGGGCAGGCACGTCCGGAATAAAATGAATAGCTGACTGACAATTCCAGTGAACATCATGTGTAATAATAATGCCATAAAGGTCTCGTGTTTCATTCTTCATGCTCCGGTGCCTTTCCCTTGAATCAGAAGAGGAAGCTTCAAAACAGCTGCTGCGCTCGGGCTCATTCACTGGCACTTCCTGAGTGTCGGCGAGTTGATTCCTAGGAACACTCGCCCGTTTCACTCTTCTGCATCAGGAAATGCTTTTTCTACCGAAGCGCCATTAGTGCAGCCCACTCAAAAGGCCGCCCACGCGTCCACAACAAATCTAATTACTGTTAACTGTGTATCTGCAGCGAGTGGCGTGGGCGGATCACAGACCAATATACTCTGAACATTATGTACTGTAACTCAAACAATGCATGCTCTTACTGACTTTGTTTGGAAAGGCACAGAGTAGAAGAGGCATGTTTTGGATATGGATTTTATTCATGCGTTTTGTAGATTATGTTCTGTTCATTTGAGCCGCTGTAACTGTCAACATGAAACCAAAACTAGCATAAGGTTCAAGGTCATCTCTGTCAACAAAAAATGACAAAATACAATTCAGCAATATATCCAGCATTATGCACTAACACCACCAAACTCCCCAGTGGCGGTGGAGCATTTCAGTCTCCTTTTCTTTTTTCTTGTATTTGTGAACGGTATATACTTTGTTGTCACCATGGGGACATATTTGTGCTTTGCGTTCGACCCATCCTTCAAAGCCACTCGAGCGATCTGTCAAGTCCGTTTCTGGTCAGGTTAAATCTAGCTCCTGCTTTTGTGCATTATTAATGAAACAACCGTAACTTGTTTTTGCGTCTGACGGGGCAGCGCTGTTGGCGGGAAGGGGTCGAATAACCAGTCTGGCACCAACTCCGGACATGGGTTATTTGTTTTGAGACACAGTGGCTTTTCCTGAAACCGACTTGAATGGTTTAAAGTGCATGAAGATTTGTCAACCAATTACTGAAAGAGACATTCAAATGAATTGCCCCTGATCAGCCAAACCCCCAAAGACACTGAACCAGCGTGGCCACCTGCTCTGTCCCGGGACCCTGGAGATTAGCCGGGTTTAGAGAGTTTTAAACCAGCCCCATGTGCTGACTGGACCTCTGCTCCACAGTCAGTGTTGTCACAACAATGTCTTCAACTCAGATCACTGCAGTAATCCACAGAGACGAGACTCGGGTTAAACACCGAGTCATTACAAAAGAACTCAACGCACTTTTATACAATTATTGAACATCATTGGGAACCGTCTTGTCGATTTGAGTTGAGTTGAGACCATAGCATTATTGTGATGTAGGTGCTTAATTGCAATTTAAAGACGGATCTTTAAAACAAAAGTAAAATGTTACTTGCTCTTTCATGTGGAGCTTTTTTGAGATGTTGGCCATGTTACATCCTCACATAAACATATACATTTGTGCTCCAAAAAATAAATATCAAGCGTGGGTTTAGATGACTGTCATGAATGGTTTTCACTCAATTAGACTTTTTTCCTGATTGGACCAAGTTTGCTTTGCTAGTTTGAGGACCTTTCTCACTGATTCTGAGGTCATATAAATGAGAAAGTAAAACTGCGAATGGGACAAGAAAATCTTTTTGAAGTGAAATAATCTAGGTCAAAATGCCCAGACCACTCAAATTTAGATTATGCTCAATTTGAGACTTTAAAATAATCTAGATATTCCCTTTTTTTGAGTGCCAGCCCACACTCTAATAGATGTCACACAGAAATCATTTCAAACGATGCTCCTCTGTATTTAAAGTCCAGACTTCACCAAACATGTTCTGATCCTGTCCAGTTAATAATTTCCAAAGTCAAATTTTTGCTCCGTCGCTCTGGTCACACAAGGGGAAAAAAAATAAATCCCCCTCTGCAATTCAATTATGACTATGTGTATCTGAGTTACACTATGATAAAGTACCAAGGTTAAGGTGTGTAAACTAAAAGTAAAAGCCTGAACAAAACCTGTTAGAAAACCTTTGCTATTCGACTTCTGATCCAAGAAAAATAAGCCTTGGTTCTTGCAATTGTGCCAAAAATCCTTGTGCAAATGTGCAGCTGTCCTGTTCAAACATGAAACCCCGCACAGAAATAACAACTCCTCAGTAAGTGTGTTCCGTGGCATAGGACGTTTTATTCCCCCAAAGAAGTAAGCAGGAACTTGATAAATCACAAACATTTCCTCCGCATAATAAACAAAGAGGTTCTGGAGAAACACATGCACCATCTGTTTAATAGATAATGAGTTTGGTTTGAGTAGAGACTGGGCAACAGATAATATACAGTAATGTCCCCAGCAGAAAACAAAATATGTATGAAAGAAATGTGTGTATAAACACTGGGGGGGGGGAAAGTTCTTAAAGGAATAGGCCACCGTTTTTACATACTGAGATCTGTTCTTACCGACCTAAACAAAGCATTTAGCCTCTCTCTTCTCCTCTATAGCTCCGAACGAGGTGAAGACAGAAGCTACCAAACTCTTCCACGTTTTCCCTATTTAAATATGGTTATTTTGCCCCCTCGAAATGACCAGGTAACTCAGATGTCTGTTTTTTTTGTAAGTTTATTTTGAGCTCAAACATTCGACAGGAGGTAACATAGGTCCCCTGTGAACGCACAGTAAAAGGTTTCAGAATAATATTTTAGGATTAAGTTTTTAAGATCCGTATACATAAACAGTTAAAAGAAATACTCACACATCCCACAGGCTTAGGCCGCGGCTCGACTACTGCGCCACAGCTCCTCCTATGGGGGGCTATGGGCCTAGCTTTAACTATTTTGGGCAAGTCATGTGACAGTGCTTCCGGTTCAACCCATAAAACATACAATATAAACGGCAGTGTATTAAATTTGCAACGATGAATAAATATTGTTATTTACAGTGAACCCTTAACACGAATAATAAAAAGCGCTTAAGCACTTGTGCAAAAAAGCAACATGCAGGAAATGGGATGGCAACAGTTACACCATAAAGTATAATTACACAAAATTAAACTGGATTTTTTATAAGCGGATACAAAGGGGAACTATATTGTAATAATATATAAGGGGAACTATATTGTAAGGCGTAATAATATCAGGAGTAATTCGGCATCCGCGCAGTGATATCTTCACTTTACTGTGCGGATGCCGAATTACTCCTGGTATTATTACGCCTTACAATATAGTTCCCCTTTTTATCCGCTTAGAAAATCCACATTGTTTAATTGTGTGTAATTATACTTTATGGTGTAACACTTCACGTAACCGTATTTAAATAGGGAAAACATGGAAGAGTTTGGCAGCTTCTATCTTCACCTCGTTTGGAGATATAGAGGAGAAGAGAGCTAGGCTAAATGCTAACGCCGTCTGCGCTGTGTTTACGTTATGGAGGGCACACGTGGACCCCAGACAGGTACAAATGAACTCGTCAAAGCTCAGGTAAGAACATATCTCAGTATGGAAAAACGGTGGCCTATTCCTTTTAAATGCACGGAATTCTTGAATCAGTTTCGGCACATTGGTTTACTTGACTTATACATGCTTATTTTTCCTCTGACTGTCCCGCCTTGTGCTGAAATCTCTGCAGAACATTGGGCATTAACCACAGAATGCTGAAAAGCAGACTGCATTAGAAAAAGAAAAAAGTGGCTCGTGTTCGTGTCTCTGCATTTTGATGAAGTTTAGACTAAATCCTGTTTGCGTGCGGATGGAAGGCAAATAGAGAAAATATTGTGCTTCCGCAAATAGCTCTTCTGGTGGCCCCTGCCTTCATTTAGCCGTTCACTGGCCATCTTTATATATAATGTATGAGGCTGCAGAGAGTGCTGCTGTCTCGGCGGCTTCAGTCACAGTCTAGATTTACTGAGGGGAAACCAGAGCCATAGGACAAGGACAAAAGTCTCTGACAAGATGAAATGTAATGCTCTGAACGGACTACAGTGGACTGACCTGGTTTCAAATAATTAGCTTAGGTTTGACTATTTAATTGCAAAGTATGTATTTGGAGTTTATTAATTTGTGCCAATGTGATCACAAGAAGTCACAAAAGAAGAAAAGTTTTTTGCTTGTGTTTTTTTTCTCCATATTGAAACGGCTACGCAGCAAAGGATATCAAGGGGAGGGGCTTATGAGGTGATTGTGTGAAAAATCAGGAAGTGAAACAACGGGATACTTTGTTTTAGATCAATGCTGCAATGTTCTAATCCACAAGTGTAAGACGGTGATACAGATGTGTTTGACGTTATTACCAAATATCTCTTACCACCCGCCTTAAACCGAACACATTTTCCCTAGTTTGGCTTTACCCGAATCTAAAAGCGTCTCGACCGGGCGGCAACAGTATAACGTCTCATTTGAAAGCTAAGGCCTACAAAACTGATCCAACTAACTAACTTTTTTTTCAAGTTGTTGCCAGGTTTTTGTCACATAAGTGTTTTTGTCGTGTTTTCCTTCTTCTTCTTCTTTACGTGTTTTTTATGCTTTGTTTTTTTATATAGCTTTGTCTGTTGCTTTTTTTGTTGTCATGTTTTCATCATGTTTTTCTTTCTTTTGTCACTCTTTTCCCGCTTATTTTGTTGCTTTTTTAATTTTTCGTTGCGTTTTCCTTGTTATTTTGACCCTTTTTTTTTCTTCTTTTAGATTTGCGTTGTGGCAAACTGGAGAAAATGTCCTGCGGGTTAAAAGGGGAATAGAGAATGAATGCTTTGATCATTTGCATTTATGGCATTTTATCCCGGCATTACGACCGCATTCAAAGCAATTAATTTGACTCGCTGACTGTTTATATCATTAGTAGATCTACGACAAGATTGTGAGATGCGCGGGTCATACAGTGCGAGGTTAAAGTTGGGGTTAACCTCGGTTCGGCTTATTGCTTCCTGTAAAAAGCAAATGTGCTCCCAGGGCAGATGGGAAAGCACTTCCTAAAACCTTCGCTAAATATGGTCCTCGCTTCATTCTGTGTTTGTCCTTGAATTTTTTCTGTGTGTTTTTAAAAAATAAAAATAACTCTCTTCCATGTCTCTCCCCCTCTCTGGCCTGTGCTCTCTCCCAGAGTCCGAACAGCGAGTATCCTGAACATGTCCCCAGAGCCGGGCTGAATCACCGCCGTGTTGTTGCATAAGTGTAATTAGCTTTCCGCACGTCGCACCTGTAGCTCCAGCTGATCTCCCAAACTGCCTCTGACTCACCTCCATTTCACCCCCATCGGGCTTTAATCTGCCACGTCACCCTCGATGGATCTATGATTTTTACTACTGCGCACGCAACACACATGTGCCTTTGATGAATGAAGCTGCTGACTCAAAAAAAGACGGAGTTGTTTTATATATTTATTTGAGGAGTTTGTCTGCTCAAAAGGAGTGGGCTGAAGCAAACGGCTTAAAGGCCCCGAAATAAAAAAACATAAAATGTTCATTTAACAATCAAAACAAGGAACATAGTGCAAAGGTAACAAAACAATAATAAAAAAACAACAGCAAAACAAAGAAGCAGCAACAACACTATTTTAACTGATCCTGTAATAAATGGAAACGAATAGAAACAAAGCACAACAACAGCACCTCCTGGGTTTGTTCCTGTTTCAGAGCGTGGTGTCCTGCACTGATCAGCTCCTCCACCTCCCCCTTCCTCTTCCTCCTGCGCAGCTCCCTCAACTCCCTCCGCTCCTCAACAGTCTTTCACCTGTAGCGTAGCAGATATTCTGTCTTTTTCTCCAGTGAACGTACATTAGCCAGAACAAAAATAGTGATAGAGGGCTTTTCCGGATACCTCCTTGTTTGTCCCTTTTTTTCGTTCCCTATAGCGCCTTTTGTGACGCCTCCACTTGTGGGGGGCTCTTGGTGCCTCTTCTGTGTTTCAGAAGTGCTTTATGCACGCACTCTCCCACTGGTGGTCAACTGCTGTTAACTTGTAGCCACAGCAGCCCTGGGTCTGACTGACAGAAGCATGCCAATCCAGTCACTCACTCAAACACCACATCCATATGTATATAGGCAAGAAAGATTTATATCCCAAGGACACAGCAATAGCTCAATACAAGCGTGAGACCAGGTTTTGATGTGTTTTTCTACAAAATGTGTCAGTGTCCAGTCACTTCTGTTGATACTTGACATACGTTTCAACAGTTAAAAGAGGGATATTATGCAATTTTTTTGTTGTCTCGTCAAAAACATACCTGGAGTTGAGTTTTGTGGCGCTGGCATATCTTTGAGTAACCTTTGAATCTTCTTCAGTGGCAGTATCGGTGCCCAAAAGGCTACTCCCGAGGTCCCTATAAATCCCAACAATGCTTTCCTCATCATCTCGATTTGTTGCTAAGCTTAATCCTTTCATCGCAAAGTGAAAACACAGCCATGGACCAAGCGTTCTGTTGCAGTTGTTTTATTTTTTTATTTGGTTTTTTTCTCTTTTTTTCCTCTTTATTGAAGCAGCTGCGCAGTGAAGGGGAGAAAGAGGAGGGGAAGTGGGTTTATTGCCAAATAACGGCAAAAAGCATAATTTAACATGCAGGTGCCAGGGTATGGAGTCAGAGCAGTTCACATCATTAAAAACATCCTCGAATGGGACCCCAGGGGCAGGTGGTGCTGCCTCTGTAAACTACATGTGTTTAGATGTAGCTCGGGGGCGTTGTACTCGGATCGGTGGCGCAGATGTGTGCAGTCGTGACAGCGCTTCTGTCAGTCTCCCCCAGGGGGAACTGAAGCTACTAACAAAGCTTACCACCACCGAGTATGGAATGAATGTAAACTGCTCTCACGTAAAGCGCTTTGTGACCCTGTCTGTGAAAGGCGCTATATAAATAAAGATCTTCTTCTTCTTCAGTGTTTTTTCCGCACTGTCAGCTTTATTATTGCGATTAATTGGCTTCACCTCTTACAGATGATGGGCTCTTTCCTCGCAACGTCTAGACACGAGAGATTATGTTGCTGTTTTCCATTGCTATTAGACTTTGTGCTCAAAAACTTTCTTATTTTGATATAAATATATTTTTTTATATTGTAAGTATGTCATCAAGAAGCATTAACATTTGAGAAAAGACTTAATTTTGAACTGCTAAACTGAAAAAAAGCATCCCATCCCACTCTTGAGAAGGTGCAAACTATCACTGTTAGCAGATTTTATACATAATAACACTGGATATTGTCTTTTGCAAATTATGCAAATGCTATTCCAGGGTTTCCGTGGGAAAACAAATGAATTGTGTCATAATGAATGCCTTAAATGTCAGCAAAATTATTCAATTCAATTTGAGCAGGAATTAAACCAAAAGTGTATTGAAGATTATTTAAGATAATGACATTGTTCAATTCTTTTGCTGCATTTGTCAAAAAACTGAAATTATGGTCTAAAACACATTTTCTTGCTAATATATTGCTCTCAGATTGACACATGTTTTTGCTCAGAGGTTGCCCGCGTTATCCAATTTATTTTCAAATAATCCTTTTTTTAATGTAATGTTCGTAACATAATACATCAATCAATACATCAACCCGTTTAAACCCTGCATGCACTATTACAATCACAGCCTTTGTGATTTGTTAATTGTGATAATTAAAGTTTTGCAACCACAGACACCCTCTTGTTTTGTGCATGTAGCTTTTATTACAGTCCCGTCTGTGAAGGCCTCTTTGATTTACTTTGTCTATGAATTGTGTGCTTTACAAACAAATGCCTTGCCTTTTTTTATTTTATTTTTTTTGGGGGGGGGGTTTATGCATGTTATGTCACCGTCTGGGAGAGCAGTGCGCGTGTGTTATGAGCGCTGCGTCTGTCCCGGCTCCCTTTCATAATGAACCGGAGCAGAGTGTGAAGTTCTCAGGCTGTTCCCGTCCATCTGTCAGAGCAACACCAGCAGGAGACTGGACTACAGCAGTTCATTACAGGGGTTTATATGAACCATAGCCTCGTGTTTAGTTTTTGGAGCCAAAGGACACCTCAGACCCCCCTGATTTTGCAATATATTGTGTTTCTTGTGTCGCCTTATATGGCAGCAATAATTTGGTGCAATACATTGAGCCCTATTCAAGTATTAGCTGGAGGATTATCCTTTTATTATTAATAATAATAATAATACATTATATTTGTATAGCGCTTTTCTAGACACTTAAAGACGCTTCACAGAAATACAATATTTAAAATGATCAAACATAAGAACAGTGCGTTCCAGAGTGTGGGGAAGGTTCTGTCTCCCCAGGTTTGGCACTTGGCCTTAGGGACAGGAGGTTGGCGTCGGAGGGGCCTTGGAGGACCTTGAACTGGATGTGTTGAGGGATGGGACGTCCGTAGAGGTTCTCAAGGACAGGGGTGATGTGTTCACGGTGTGCAGCGGCGTTTTGGAAGTATTCTGGACGTAATGAAAGCATGAATCAGGGTTTCAGCAGCGGAGAAGGCGAGAGAGATTTTGTGCATTACATTAAGAAACTGGAGAAGCCGGAAAAGCCTCAGGAACAAGCAGCGTCACATAGAAAGCCTCCAGTGCCAAGATGCTAATTCCTTGACTGTACCCCAATGAGACGGTCGCGAGGTCAAGGTGAACTTTATTGTCCCCGTAGGGCAATATGTGTCCTCTCCATTTGACCTATACTTTGATGCCACTGGGGCAACCATGAGGAGCAGTGGGCGACCGCAGTGCAGTGGCCGGGACCCATCTCCAGATGTCGGAATCACCAGATTGGAGGATTAACTTCTTGCACATGCTTTTGGTTGATGGGGGAAACCAATCCGGACACGGGGAGAGAAACATACAAACCACACAGAAAGGCCTGCACGGTTTGGGAGTGGAACCCGGGACGTTCTATCTGTGAGGCGAGAGCTTGGGTTGGAGCTGAAATGACACTAGTAACAGATTGTAGCCTGATGTATATAAAGTTTATTCATACTTCTATAAGTTCTCCAAGTCTTCTTACAATGTATACTGAGTAATGTAGTTTCTTTTGACTATTTTTGAAATAACTCTATTACTCTACTGTTACACTTTACATATCGTCCCCAGATATTATAAAAGACACTTGGACATCTCAGAAATTACTGACAGAAGTGTTTTCTTAATACTTCTGGTTGGCCGATAAGATGCAGCTCTGTTTGTAGAGGATTTCAATTTGACATAAGGTTGACAATGTATACTTTTTAGTCGCTATGTTATCCCTACGGTCCCAGTCACAGTACAATAGATCTATGTAAATAAAGTACATTTTCTTGCCTATTTCCATTCTGTCTTTTTTTTCATTTTCATACAGGCCACTGCTCTTTTACACATAGGGCTTTCATTTCACATTGTAACTGTGTCATGTCTGTGCTTCCCAAAACCAGCACAGCTTTTATTTCTCTCACTCTAACCTGCTACAACCCACTACAAACTGCTCCGCCAGTGTTACTTGGAGCCTTTTTGATAGAATTGGCTGCGAGAGGAGGTGAGATGTTGAGTGTTTCGTAACCAGTACAAAGGCAGGACTCTGCGCGGTCCAGATGGCTTTGGCGCGTGGGACGAACTCTGTGTAAGATGTGACGCTGTAGTCGAACAAGGGGCACTTACCGACTCCTTAATTGCTTGTTTTCTGATTTATTTATTTATTTATTTTCGGGGGCAGGAGCCAATATGTCGTGAGCTGGTGAAACAGTTTTTTTTATAGCTCCACTTACTTACACCGTGTTACTGTATGTGACAAAGGGGAAGGGCCGCTCTGTGTCTGGCCCATTCATCTGTCAGTCACCCGAATCCCTGACTAGACTGTGCGCTCCCAATCCCCTCAGCGCGATGACGTCCACCGGGTCGGCTCACTCAGCACTTCTCTTCAGCTGTAACGTGATCTGAGCCCCAGGCGCTCCAATGAACACGGAAAACGTTGAGCTCTGTTTTGGAAAATGATGATTATGAATGTTTGTGTGTTTGAGGGCTGTGGGTGGAAGTTATGCAGTTGATCTAAGAGGCAAAGAATGTTGATGGCTCAATTGTGACTGACACGGCGTGAGAGAAATGAGAGACTGCATTTAAGAAACCTTCAGCGATTTTGCATAAGTTTATCTTGAGTACCGTAGAGGGAAAATCTGGTATAAAAGCGAAAAAAAACTAAATCACTACAGTAAGCTGTTATATTTAGGCTTGTCTGTTTTAGCCAATAAGCTATGGATTGTTTTAATAAATTAGAATACAAGCTAACCACAAGATATCAGGATTAGTGATCAAATATGACAATGCACAATGCTGGGGATTGGGATTCTATCAGAAAATTGTGAGTTTACTGTCTTTTTTCCGAGTTGATGTTTGTGATAAGATATTACTTGGCAGTGCGAGTGACAATTATATTGCTTATATTGCAGTCCCAAATCTGGACTGCAACAATGATATAAAAAAAAAACTCTAATGACATTGATATCCATAAGAAAAAGTTCATGATAAACATTTTCAAATGTAAACAAATTAGCCTGGGAATACTCATGCTGCTGTGTGCGCTCGAATCAGAGTAAATATAACTTGTGATATTTAGTCTGGCGATAGTCAGGCTCTAAACAAATGCTATTTTAATTGGACAAGTAGATTTTGTTGATACCTGCCAAACGCCTCAAAATGCTTAATGTCAAGGCCTGCAAAATGCTAGAAGGTTTTTAGAGTCCAGACACCTTCACCATACTCCCTCCCTTCCTGTTTGTGATCAAAGTATGTTCCTTTTGCAGATTAGCTTGTAACGAGCCATTTCAACGTGTAGTTTTTCTGCTGCTCTGGTCACCGGAGCATAAGGGAAAGAAGTTTGTCCTCTGCTATTGTTCTTTACACTACTAAAAGTCGCCACCTGGCTTTAACTAAATGTTCTGGTCTGAGGGGATTTCTTCTTCCCTGATGACGCGGGCATATTCCGAGCCAAGATTCATCAGGCTCGCATTGTGGAAGAGTGGTTCATGAGACATCGTTTTCACACACGGATTGGCCAGATGATAACCATTTTGAGAATCGTTGGGATGTGCTGGAGAAGGCTTTGCGCAGCGGTCACACTCTTCCATCATCAATACAAAATCTTGGTGAACAATTCGCTTAGTTAGACAATGCCACGGCGAATACAGTGCCTTGCGAAAGTATTCGGCCCCTTGAACTTTTCGACCTTTTGCCACATTTCAGGCTTCAAACATAAAGATATAAAACTGTATTTTTTTGTGAAGAACCAACAACAAGTGGGACACAATCATGAAGTGAAACGAAATTTATTGGATATTTCAAAAAATGTTAACAAATAAACAACAGAAAAATTGGGCGTGCAAAATTATTCAGCCCCTTTACTTTCAGTGCAGCAAACTCTCTCCAGAAGTTCAGTGAGGATTTCTGAATGATCCAATGTGGACCTAAATGACTAATGATGATAAATAGAATCCACCTGTGTGTAAACAAGTCTCCGTATAAATGCACCTGCTCTGTGATAGTCTCAGAGGTCAGTTTAAAGCGCAGAGAGCATCATGAAGAACAAGGAACACACCAGGCAGGTCCGAGATACTGTTGTGGAGAAGTTTAAAGCCGGATTTGGATACAAAAAGATTTCCCAAGCTTTAAACATCCCATGGAGCACTGTGCAAGCGATAATATTGAAATGAAAGGAGTATCAGACCACTGCAAATCTACAAATACCCGGCCGTCCCTCTAAACTTTCAGCTCATACAAGGAGAAAACTGATCAGAGATGCTGCCAAGAGGCCCATGATCACTCTGGAGGAACTGCAGAAATGTACAGCTGAGGTGGGAGACTCTGTCCATAGGACAACAATCAGTCGTATACTGCACAACTCTGGCCTTTATGGAAGAGTGGCAAGAAGAAAGCCATTTCTTAAAGATATCCATAAAAAGTGTTGTTTAAAGTTTGCCACAAGCCACCTAGGAGACACACCAAACATGTGGAAGAAGGTGCTCTGGTCAGATGAAACCAAAATCGAACTTTTTGGCAACAATGCAAAACGTTATGTTTGGCGTAAAAGCAACACAGCTCATCACCCTGAACACACCATCCCCACTGTCAAACATGGTGGTGGCAGCATCATGGTTTGGGCCTGCTTTTCTTCAGCAGGGACAGGGAAGATTGTTAAAATTGATGGGAAGATGGATGGAGCCAAATACAGGACCATTCTGGAAGAAAACCTGATGGAGTCTGCAAAAGACCTGAGACTGGGACGGAGATTTGTCTTCCAATGAAAGACAATGATCCAAAGCATAAAGCAAAATCTACAATAGAGTAGTTCACAAATAAACATATCCAGGTGTTAGAATGGCCAAGTCAAAGTCCAGACCTGAATCCAATCGAGAATCTGTGGAAAGAACTGAAAACTGCTGTTCACAAACGCTGTCCATCCAACTTCACTGAGCTCGAGCTGTTTTGCAAGGAGGAATGGGCAAATATTTCAGTCTCTCAATGTGCAAAACTGATAGAGACAAACCCCAAGGACTTACAGCAGTAATCGCAGCAAAAGGTGGCGCTACAAAGTATTAACTTAAGGGGGCTGAATAATTTTGTACGCCCAATTTTTCCGTTTTTTATTTGTTAAAAATGTTTGAAATATCCAATAAATTTCGTTTCACTTCATGATTGTGTCCCACTTGTTGTTGGTTCTTCACAAAAAATTACAGTTTTATATCTTTATGTTTGAAGCCTGAAATGTGACAAAAGGTTGAAAAGTTCAAGGGGGCCGAATACTTTCGTAAGGCACTGTACGTACTGCAATCAAAGCAACAGGCTGTGACCCTCTTACTCTAGAAAAACATAGAAACGTCATAGCGTGTAAAGTCATGGACCTCTATGTCTTGTTTTGACACAAATTTAGAAACATAAAATAGCTTACACTTTTTGTTTGAATAAAATGGATTGCTTTGCGTTGAAATGTATTGTTAGATTTATTTTCTCATATCGTGCAGCTCCACTCTCTGTCCTCCCCGTCTCCTCTCCCGCCCTCCCGCTGCGAGGCTGGTGCCGTTGCCTCAGTAACTCTCTCCATGGCGCCTACCCACTCTCTCCGACTCCTCCGCCACTTCAGCACAAAGCTGCCCGGGATCCATCAAAACACAAACATAGGGAGATCAGCCCCGTAACAACATGACCGCTTTCCAAAAACAGCCGCTCAGATGTGTAAATGCAGCGCCTTGTTACTATGTGCCGATAATGGCACGGGGTTACACTGGAGAGCCTGATCATTAACTGTTGGCTACGCGCCGAGGAGCTGTGCACGCGCGTTTGTGAAGTGCGGGTTTGAACATGTGAGATGGCGTTGCTCATAGCGCAGAGACTGGTTCACTCTTACAATTACTCGCTACATGATAATGCAGTTCATACAAATGGCTTGCTTTATTAACTCTTATACACAAACTCGCCAATGGTTCCTTAATTCACACCAATTGCCACTTTAAGTTATAGAATATTTGATCTACCAAATTCCACCAGGGCCTGATCAAGATCGCATCAGGGCTAAACCGAACCTAACTTCAAAAAGGGATCTAAACGAAGTCTAGATTGGACTAAGTGTGGCTGAATTGGGGTTTACAAACAGGTTTAAACCAGATAAGACACTAACCTCGCAGTAATCTGCTCTATTGCATATGTGGTTTGTCCACACTCATATTTGCTGCTAACACTAACTGCACCTGTACATCTGTGAATACACTCGCACTGTTGTTCCGTGTCAGATTGTTGTTGTCTTTATCATAGTTTAAATATAATCTTCTTACGCATTCCCCGTCTTATAGCCCTATAGTTTAAAGTCTTTATAGTTTATTATTTATCTAAACTTATATGTTATGTTTTACGTTTCATGTTGCACGAGCAGAGAACATTCCTAGTTGTGAACCTGTTCATAACCATGGCAATAAAACCAATTTTGATTCTGATTCTGATCAGTAACACATACATGTATGTATCTCTGATTAGAATAAATAAGTCCCGAGATATAAACTAAACATATTGAACTCAAATATTGATTCAACTCAAAGTTTCTTTATTCACACTTACCAAAAAAATGCCTAACATGAGACAAAAGTAATGTTTTTGTTTTTCCTTCCCGGCTGCCCTAGGCCCGGTTGCCTAAAAACTAAGCAAAAGAACGACATATGGACCAATTAATACAACTCAACTACCTTAACATATTTTTATGTGTGCCATTCGCCAACAGCAAATGTGTGCTACATACACTACCTTTAGGGAAGTGGAAAATGGCCATTGTGAATAATTATCATATTTACATGTGGACTTTGAGGGACTCATGTTAATGAATAGGCACTGCCCCATCTTGAATAAATAAATGTAAGAAAAACATGACAAGGAAAGTGTACTGTATCTATTGTAATTGTCAAACCAATCTGTCCTGTTTTCAGAAATTAACTACCACTACTGCTCTTACTAGTACTTAATCTTACTACTACTTCAAGATGGCCCTCAAGTGCGTGGCCCTCCTCTGGGCCCTCTTTTGCTTTATCATAATGTTGTACCGATCCTTCTTATTCTCCTGAAATGTGATGATGAAATGCATTTTCTGTCTTGTTCTGTCTGTCCAGGAGCTGAAGAGTTAAAGATGATCAAACCAGAGCAGTGAGGAGAGGGGGGACAGCGTGGTTGTGAGCATGCTCAGTAAGTGACTTCCTCTTGTGTTTGTACAGATATGGACCGCCTCATACCGGTGTCTCACAGACACAGACGCTCTGCTGCTGAAGAGGAAACACGTCCAGGCTTTACTTAAGCCGACAGCAGCTGGATCTTCTCGGTTTGAAAAGGATTTACTCAGAGTGATCGTGTTTTTGTCTTTGGCAGAACAAAGCGCAGTCATGTCTGACCTTATCTGCCTTTTGGGAAATAAAAGACTTGGATTTTTTCAAGATTTTGAATAATTTCAGCTCACTGTCTGACAGAAGCCCACGCAGCAGGAGGGGATTTCTGTAACTTTGAATTTGAGCAATCGCCTTTGAGGCAGGTCTGATAAAGTGTGCTTCTGAAGAGGAAGAAGGAGGTGTCTGGGGCTTTTTTAATTTGCTTCATTTAACTCTGTTCACTTCTCCCATTCTGCCTTCACCAGCGACAGGTCGTCTCTGTGTGTTTAGCCTCAGGCTGTTAGTTTCTCAGTGAAACATTAACCATCGGGGGACAATAAACCCTTCCAGGAACATGGGGTCTGAGAAGGACTCGGACTCACCCCATTCCTCAGTGAGTGGCGTCCCAAACCCTAAATGTAAACGTCAGGGCCGGATCTCCTTCCACAGCCTGTTCCACAGTAAACGCTCTCGGGGCAGGGCTCCTAAAGGGGCCCCTGTGGCTCCTCAGCCCCTGCCTCAGACTCAGCCTCTGCTGCCCTCAGTGCTCACGTCTCCACAGGACCCCCCCTCAGTCACAGCCCCTGCAGTGTCCCAGGACCCTGCGCCCCTCTCCTCCAGCCAGACCTCTCTGGGGGAGGCCCTGTTGGAGTGCCCTCTGTGCCTGGTGCGTCAGCCCCCGGAGCAGCTGCCTGAGCTGCTGGGCTGCAGCCACCGCTCGTGCCTCTGCTGCCTGCGCCAGTACCTCCGTATAGAGATCACCGAGAGCCGCGTCCAGCTCAGCTGTCCCGAGTGCGCCGAGCGGCTCGTTCCTCGGCAGGTGGCCGACATTTTGGACGACCCCGTCCTGCTGGAGAAGTATGAGGAGTTTCTGCTCCGGAGGTGCCTGGCCTCAGACCCCGACTGTCGCTGGTGTCCCGCTCCAGACTGTGGGTGAGTCATTTTACACTGCAATGCATTTCACTCTACCTTCTGACCACAGCACACACTATTATTGGTATTCATTTGTATCTCAGGAAACATCCCTGAGATAATTTACTTTAGAGGTCAGAACACGGCCGTGACTCTTATTGTCATGGAGATAATTAAATCAACAGTGAAAAAGTTTTGGCTAATCAGATTTTGGTAGAACAAGTTCTCAATGACATCACCTGGTTCCTTGGAAGCGGTTGCAGCAACATTAGGAGTTTGGTATAAACAGAGCAGCACATTTTCTCACTCTTCTACCAATAAACATTCATAAACAAAGAGTCACTTCATGATTTCATGACACAGTATTTTCTACTGGGCTTCACTTTTTTCCACACAAAATGTTTTATTTTAAAGTCATGGGGGAATTACCCTGGTGATATGTCCCAGTTGACCCACAGGCATGCAAAGTACATTGCTAAACTCTGTTGGCAGACGACTAAAGGAATGTAAAAACCTGTGTATTATTTGTGTTGGCACCAAGCCGAGAGGTATTAAATGTAACATTAAGATCTTATGCCAAGTCATAATCCCTACTAAACATCAGAGATCAGATAGTTTAGATAGCGGAAGAGGAACACCAAAGGCCAATAAAGACTTTGCCCTTTATGGTGGGGAACCTTTTTTTGCACATAAACTCAATCAGTGTTTCATATACAACATTTATTTCCATGATCAACTTTGAGGTCAGAACCAACTAGCTGCAGATCCATTGCTGCTAGCAGGGCTAAAGAAACAGGTGGATTTGCCAGAAAGTACCAATGGGCAGACTAATAGTGTTTTATGTGGTTATTTCCCGGAAACGGCCTTTGTTTTCACTGCGATGATGAGATCTAGGGGTAGACATGGTTTACGTCACGCGGCCTCAACTTTATTACAACTCGATATGTGGCCTCTGCTTTTTGTTGAGGCAATTATCTGATGGAAAGACGGTGCTGATAAGATTATGAGGGCTAGATTAGTTGGCCTCTGGCTTCTCGGCAAAATGAAGCAGACTCCGCTCGGCTTCATACTGTTTATTGTGGTCAGGACAAACAAAGAAGTTCCTATGAAGCAGACAATCAAAGCGAAAGCAGCTTGTGGCACTCTCCTTTTTAACTGGGGCTTCTCAATAGGAGGGGAAAAAAGCGTATTGAAGTGTATTGAATAACGTGATATAGATATAATCCATTAAATGTAACCAAAATTGTCGGCGAATCACGACTAAAACTCAAATATAATAAGACATAGTAGCTGTTAATTCTCATGAAATAAGCTTTCAGTTTTAGTTTTATTTTCTCCTATATTCTGCATCAGTTCCTCATTCATGGCAATTTCTGGTTAATGTTCTTTTAAGTGTATCCTAATTTCTTCTTCAACTGCTGAAGCGCTCCAATCTGGATTTCCTGGATTTTATTGTGTCTAGATGGAACATAAAACATTTTCCACATAATCCATCACCGAATCCATTCTGGGCCATTATGCCCATCTCTTCTGCCTGGACTGAGAGAGAGAGAGAGAGCTTTTTCTTACACATATTTTAAAAAACAAAATACTGTCGCTTAAGCATGGCGGATGGAGGTAGTATCCAAGGGAGTTCGTACAGTCTGCGGTCGGAGCGGAGACATTTACAGTTTTAGTTTTTTTACAGATCTTTGGAACAAATGAGAGGCGTGCAGGAGGAGCGGAGTGACTCACTGTTGTCTTGGCCCGTGTGCGTGAACTCAAGAGTGGGACGGCTGAGGAGAGCGGTGCTGCTGCTCTGATGTGGCTTTGGTGTCGAGAGCAGGGAAAGGCCTCGCCGGCACTGTCTAGTATCACTTTCGAAAAAGACTTCTGTTCGAGTTTCCTTCTCCTACGTAATGCTACATTACAAAATGACAGTACCCGAAAAGTTGGTTAAAAAAAAAAAAGCCCATTTTGAGTCATGTAAGTAGGAACTGTGTTCAGATATGATAAGAAGTAGAATGACATGACTGTGATTGTGCAAACCGAAACCAGGCTAGTTCCTTATCTTACCATGTAGCTGCTTTACTACTACTGCTACTATTACTTTGATGCAGTGGGTATCGGGGAACCATTTTCCGTGGGTCGTGAGCCTTTTCCAGGGAGCATTTCTTTTTTTTCAATATCTATCTTTTTATCTATCTTCGTATTTTACATGATTTAAAAGAAATACGGTTCTTATTTGGGTCTTGCCATTCTAGGATTATGGTGGGTTCCAGTTGAGAATCCCCTAACCCCCACCTGAACTGAGCACTTTTTCAACATAGAGACAAAACTCAACAAAAACACTGCAAAAACAAAAACTAAAAAGTGGCAAAAAAGATCAGTTTTGTGGGTCTTGGCTTTAAAATGAGCCGTTACATTGACCTATAGTCAAAGTGGAGAAAGTGCATTCGGTTCAGGCGGGTAGCAAGAGGTTAATGAGTGCTGTAAACCTACCACTACTGTTACTTATGCTACTCCTACTACAGATTCTGCTCGGCCCAGTTCCTCAAAGACTCTCTCCTCCCACTACTTCAAAATCCAGCTACTGGTGCTATTACTGCTTGTTTGTTTGAGGTCTCCACTGTCCTTCATCGACGAAGGTGCATGAGTCATTATTTATTATTAGATCAGTGCAATATACCTTTTCTACACTTTTGCTGCGGTTCAGTCATATCTAAGATCAACTTCCTTATAGCATCGTAAACTTCTTATCTCATACTTTTCAGACTTGATGGTGATGGTTGAGAATGAAGCTCCTACAGATAACAATACAGATAACAATTTTGTGTGTGACGCAATACTTTCTTTTCTGGTGAATTTTTATTTATTTTTTTAATGTAGGTCAGCATCGTTTAGTGATCAGTCTGAACTAGTTTTTTTGGAGGGAGTTTTTCGTTTTTCCATTGACCTACATAGATATAGCCATCAAGAACAGCCTACATAATGCCTTAAGCTGAATCATTTCTCACTAAACACACAACAAACCATTGGAAATACCCCAGACTCTCTCAAAACGCCGCAAATTCAAATGCCAGATTTTATCATCGTGGACTGAAGAGGCTGGTGCGGCGCAAATTACTCCATTACAAGTGTGAAGACAAGAAGTGCTTTTTTCGTTGTTGTTGTGTTACATGAGGGCGAGTTATACAAAAGTGGCCAAGGTTCTGTTTCGTAACGTGATACAAACAAAAAAATGGTTTGTATTATTTAAAAGGCGGTGGAAATGTTCCGAGCATTTAGGAACATTTGGTTAATTCCAAGTACTAAGGTTATTGAGCAAGGATTAGAAATTCAAAGGGCCATTTATCCAGAATTGATTCTTATCCACTATTATTTTTAGGTCAAGGTTAATAATTTAACCACCGCCTTAAGCCAGCACATTTCCTCCCGTTTTACCCAAATCTAAAAGGTTCTCGACTGGAGAGTTTACAGCCTACAGTATAGACCAGTGCAACACCTGAAAGCTTCAAAATCAATCGAAACAGATCTTTTATCTCGCGTTGTTGTTAAGTTGCCATCATTGTTTTGACTTTTTTCATCTTCACTCTGGCCTGGATAATAACTGGAGAAAATGGGCTGGGTTTAGAAGGGGGTTCAGAGGTTAAGGAACATTATGTTTATTTTCTCTGAGCATTTGTATGTGTAGGTTATGTGTTCGATGCCATACCATAGCTACAGCGTGGCAGTTATCAGTCCATCACGAATGGCACGTCTGCACTGTTCATTAACTTGTCACTCAATTTGCTGCTGTTGTTCTATTTCTATTTAAAATGTGCAAACTCTCCACAGGCTCCGTGCATATACCGATAGAAACGGCAACACGCCATACAAGGGGGCGTGGCAGAGGCGATGGGAAGGAAGCTTCTTATGGGAATCACAATTTTTCCCTATTTATAGCCTTTTTCCAGCAGACTTCACATGAGACTCGTGCAAAACACACCATGCTGGATTGTAGTCATGGCGTAGGTCAATTTCCATCCGTTGCCCCCCCCCCCCCCCCACTCACACTCTCAAGCACACTCTCATTCACTGTGTAACTCCACACCCCACCATCAGGCCCAAGGATCGAAACCGGGACCTTCTAGCTCAGCTGTGGCGGAGCACAATCATTAACCGCTGCGCCACCGTGCCTATAAACCTATTTATCACACACAAATAAGTTCAAATCTGGGCCATATGGGTGTTGTGACACAGCAAATTGTCCAGTAGAAGTGAAAAACCGGCATTCAGAGCTAGCGTTAGCATGTAGCATGACGCTAACCTGAGCATTATGGTTAGCATTCTCCGTTATTTATGGGCTGTTTAACGCACTTTGCTCCTCTCTATATCTCTATCTTTATTTACTAGTAGATACATTTTCATATTACAGCATTTGCTAAAGTTTGAACAGGAGCACAGGGCGTTTCCAGGGATGACGTCCAAAATATCACCCCACCCACAACCTTCCAACACAACACATCACATCACAGGGTCATAAACATTAACCCCCTTTTCCTGAACCCACAGCCCCCAAAACAGTGTGATCTACTCGAGCCATTTCCTCTCGTGGGGGTCGATGTCATAAATTGGTTTACAGCTTTATAACCCAAACTGAGATTACCGAACCAGGTCTTCCTTGTAAATCATTTATCCATGAACATCTGGCCTTAGCACTAAGTTAAGCTTCAGTGCACAGAACCTTCCTGATTACAACAGTAAAACTTAAAGCTGTAATACTTCAGTTTTAAAGGTCACATTTCAACCTTCTTTCTTGCATTCACTCAACATAAATGTACACTCTTGTGACTTAATATACAGAATTATTTTTTTGTCGGTTTTTGCTGTGCTTTTTAATCTTAATTTTCTTTTCTTTTTTTTTGCTCTTTTGTGACTTCTTGTTGCTTTCTTCGTCTTTGATTTCATCCCGTTTTTGACGCTTTTTTCAAGCTTTTATTTGGGTAACGCTAAAGTGGAGAAAATCTGCTCGGTTGAGGCGGAGGTTAAGAGGTTAAACAATAGTGTAACAAGTGAGGTCTGGCCTGTCTCAATATTATGTCGGATTTTGCCAGATAATCTGCACGGAAATGTAAGAATTCCAGCTTGGAGGTTAGAGAAGCTAACGGCTGAACAGACGTCTCCCCAGCACGACATCGACGTCAATAAATAAACCTTTTTTTTTTTCTTTTTCTTTTTGAGTCAAACGCTCCTTCAACCTTTCCGCCTGGTCATTCTGCGCGTCTAACCCCCGAGCACAAAGCCTTAACCCGCATCTCGCGCTCGGACTGAGGTCATCTCCTCCGTTTCAGTTTCCACGGCGACAGGGGGAGCGTTGCCAGGGGTAACCGGAGTGGCGGCTCTTCATTAACGAGATCAATATGGGCTCCGTGGACTCTGGACAAGGCAGAGCGCGGCGCATGTGTGCGTACGCCACTCCGAAAGGTTTAATGCCCCTCTTATAAATGTGTTTCCACGGTTACGGAAACGTAATTAAAATGCTTGATTAGCTTTACAGCCGGAAGGTATTTTGAAAGGCTCGATTTTTTGTCCATATGCAACAATGACCTCACCTTTTTTTTTTCCCCTAACTACTTGCTGATATCCTGATTATATCATTTCACAAAACCTTGCCGGTTAATTTCCTTGCAGTCATAAAATACATTTATTTATTCTAAATGTAGCAAAACATTAAAAAAAAAATCCGATGTGGAGCACGGTCTGAATCTAAATATAGCACATTTTTCATCGATTACATTGAAAGTAATAGCCAGTTTATGTCCTTTTTGCACATTCACCCAAAATGCATATATTTAATCCATGTGAATAAACAGGATGTGCTGGATGAGAGCTAGAAACGAGATGTGAGTTTAACAATTTATTTTCAAGTATCTCCGGTTTTTATACTTCCAAAACGGGGGGGAAAAAAATCAAGTACCTCAGCTTTGACCTACTTTATAATTTCTATCCAATTCTGTACATTGTGTGCCGCGTTTCTTTAGATTTATGCGTCTCTCGGTTGCTGCTTTTGAGAGCGTTATGCCAGAGCTGAAGAGTCTTCACATGTCGGACCTCGCTAAGTGCCATTTCAGCTCCACTTCTCGACTCGTTCTCGTCTTCATCTGCCTTTCCCTCCATCTGTTTTTACTGGTTTTGTTTTCTGAGATCGAGTTCTCAATACAAAATACTGTCCTCGAAGTCATGGGTTCGAGACCTGGCTCCGCTACTAAACCTCTTCCTCTTCTCTTCACCTCTTTTGACCCTGTTAAAAAAAAAAAAAAATATGGGCCAAAGATCCTTGGAAAAAGAAAGAAAGAGGAAGTGTTGCATTAGAAAATAGGCATTATCACTTCCTTGTGTTCCCTTGCTTCATTTTTTTTTATTTTACTTCCTGTGCAATATAACTGTCAGTATGTTATGTTATAGTGTGTGTATATTTTGTTATTTTAGCAACACACGAAACATTGTTTGAACCTTTACGCCACATTTTTTGTAAATATTTTAATCTGTTCTGTATAATAATGTGCTAAAAGATGGTTGTAAAGCCAGACAGTTTGTTTTTTTAGCAGCGTCGTGGTATTGTTTCGCTGTGCGGCCATACAACATACAGTTGTGCTCAAAAGTTTACATACACTGACAATTTTTCAAAGAATATGAAAGATAACACAAACTGTATTATTGTTTTCACTCATAGTTGGTGGTTGTGTGAAGCCTTTTGTGGTGAAAAAACTGAGTGTTCGTACCAAAATGACCCTGAGCCAGAGTTTACATACACCCGTTCTGTGTTTTTTCACCTTTAGCATCAATGACAGCTCGGAGTGTTTTGTGGTGGTTGTGGAGAAGGTTCTGTATATAATCTAATGGCCCATTCCTCTTGATCATACACTTTAGATCAGGGTCATTTTTGGTACTTTCTTTTTCCATTATTATAAAGAACTCAATTTCTTTCACCACAAATGGCTTCACACAACCACTAACTATGAGTGGAAAAAATACAGTTTGTGTTATCTTTCAAATTCTTTCAAAAAAATAAAACAATTCTGCCAGGGTATGTAAACTTTTGAGCACAATTGTATCCATGGGATACGAGGATGGCATTTAAATCCGCTGTTGCTTCTAGAGTCACTATGTAAAGCCGACATTCATATCGCTCAACGTGTCCCAATCAGTCCCATTTAAACCAGTGCGCACTTCACTGCCTCGACAGATCGCTTATTAAGTATTTCCACACGGTGTAACCCTCTTCAGGAATGCCTTCTCTTCTTGTCTCATCCTGTCCCGGGACCTCTGCTGCGAGCTGTGAGTCATTTATTCCAACTCAGGCCCTGTCAAAGAGGTGCTAAGTAGGCGCACGTCGGGGCGCTGCGTTGGAGCCGCGCCAAAACAATTACCACTACGTCATATAAGGTCCCTTTCCACTTTTCTCATCTGTTGTTTTGAGGAAACTGTTAGAAATAAATCATTATGTTTGTCACTCCCACAACACGCTGCGCCCACGTAGTTTTCTGACAAATTCCCCGACAAGCTTTCCTTTTGTTGTTTGTCTTTTTGACTGACAGCGTCTTCAACCAGATTCCGATGCTTTTGTGCAGCTAATTGCGCCACTTATTTGTGGCATTTTGAAATCACTTGTTGCATATTCTGAGTGGGTGTAATTGTAGGAAATACAAAGCCGTTTGACCCTAATTTGCCAAAGCTGCGTTAAAAGATGTTTTAATTTAAATTGAGTCCAGCAGGTTGTCAGCAAGTCGGGGCTTGTCTGTGGGCATGAGTAATGTGCATCGATTTGTATTTTCTGTTATTTGTTTGAGGAAGGTTGATCAAAAGATACTGGAATGCAAAGTTGTGGTCGAGTCATGCTTTTTTTTTATTATTAATTTTTTTATTCCCTCTCATTTCCTCATTGCTGATTTCCCTTTTCCATTTACATTAATAACATACCATTCGACTAGTCTGACTCGAGCAGTAATAACTACAAAAACATATTTTTACTGTTAAAGATCATGTGAGCGCTTTACAGCGACATGACAAATGCATCCTGAACATTTTCTTGAGTTCTGCTGTTTGTGAAGGCTCTCATTCGTCCAGGAAGTATTCATCGTAGTGAAGCTTAAATCGTCGACTGGACTGGGTTTGGTCCTCATCTCAACCAAACCCTTCACTTGAGTTCTGCTGCTCCAGTAGAATAAAATAACCTTAACGAATATGCCTCTCAGAAATCACATCTATCTATCTATCTATCTATCTATCTATCTATCTATGTGTCTCTCTCTCTATCTATCTATCTATCTATGTGTCTCTCTATCTATCTATCTATCTATCTATGTGTCTCTCTATCTATCTATCTATCTATCTATGTGTCTATCCATGTGTCTATCTATCTGTCTATCCATGTGTCTATCTATCTATCTATCTATCTATGTGTCTATCTATCTATCTATCTATCTATCTATGTGTCTATCTATCTATCTCTATCTATCTATCCATCTATGTGTCTGTCTATCTATCTATGTGTCTATCTATCTATCTATCTATCTATCTATCTATGTGTCTATTTATCTATCTCTATCTATCTATCCATCTATGTGTCTGTCTATCTATCTATGTGTCTATCTATCTGTGTCTATCTATCTATCTATCTATGTGTCTATCTATCTATCTATGTGTCTGTCTATCTATGTGTCTATCTATCTATCTATGTGTCTTTCTCTATCTATCTATCTATGTGTCTGTGTATCTATCTATCTATCTATCTATGTATCTATCTATCTATCTAAATACAATCTTGATCACACATATTGACTCTTCTCGAATCCCTGGACCTATCCCCAATCAAGTCCTAATTAGTTCTACTATAGGTCTCCAATAGTTAAAGCTTAGTGAATGAACTCTGGAGGCAAATGAGGACAGTGAAACTTGTGCTTGTGTCCTCGAAGGCAGGTGAAGGCGAGGTTCGGTTGTACTGTCTTGTTTAAACCACATCCTACAGTCATTGCCGTAATCCAATTAGACACAGGTTTGATCGAAGCCATTCCCATTTCCGTGCATTGCCCTCTTCTGTCTGCCTGCGTCCTCCGTATTGAACTCCCCATTGTCTGACCTCATCCAGCTCTCTCCGCTCGGCCCCCAAAAAACAGCATTGATCGAATTACCTTCCTCTGAGGACTGCTCGCCCCTGTGCTACTGCGGCCATAACTGGACACATAAGAGGGCTTTGTCCCGGGCCGCAAGCTACAATTACTATCAGGCCCAGTGATTACTTCAGTTTATCGAGTGACATCAGGGTTTTATGGCAGGAGTGTCCAACCTGTCGCTCCCCAAAGGGTTTCTACGTTTCAACATAGGGCGATGAATCAACTCATTATTGCATTTAAAGATTCATAGAAGTATTTTCTCTTCGTGCACCAAAGGGTACGGAATATGTTGAACACAATCGGCAAATATTTCTGTTTTGAGGCGGGACTTTGTAGCTGAATAGGGAAAAAATGATAGTGTAGAGACATCGCTTTGAAACTTTTGATTTCAGACATAAAAGTAAGAAGAGAGTTTTATAATGTTTTTATTTGGGGGAAAAAGGCATTTTATGAGTAAAAAATCACACACATTTGTCTATAATTTAAGGGAGGAAGAAAGAAAGAGAGGAAGGAAGGAAGGATCTGTAAATCTATAAAAAAAAAATGATGTTTTTTTGGGAGGAGAGGGGTTAAAGACTTAATAAACCATGTGTTTGAGTAAAAAACGAGTATCAACATTGAATTGATCACAGTTTAGTTGTATACTGCCAATGGTAATGCTCTGTATTTCAGGCTTGCAGGTGTGGTCTATAGCCTCACATTTCTAAATAACTTCATGTCCTTTATCAACCCATCTATTCACTATCCGTCGTCTTTACCTCTAAATAATCATTATTACCCTAATGTTGCCCCTCTGTGTTGCAGGTTTGCGGTGATCGCGTCAGGATGCGCGAGCTGCCCGAGGCTCGTGTGCCGCAGAGAGGGCTGTGGGGCCGAGTTCTGTTACCACTGTAAACAGGCCTGGCACCCCAACCAGACCTGCGACTCGGCCCGCCAGCAGAGGGCGCAGTCTCTGCACACGCACAGCAACCACTCTCCCAGCTACACGCAGGAGCAGGGGCCCGGTAAGAGACGGCAAACCGCTCACAATCTCTCAAAAGGAAAAAAATAATAAATCAAATGGGAAGAATTAAATCTCCTGTACAGCTTGATTGTCAAAGGGGACGTATGCAGATGTGGTTTTTCGGCGCTTTTAACCATGTGAGAATATGTTTTCCTCATGAAAAACATGTCTGGAGTGGTATTTTGCTTCATTCACGTATTTTTAGTCATCCTGTTTACTTTGGTTGTTTCTTCTTCTACTGCTGATGTGCTTCCATTTATATTTCATGGATTTTATTGCATAATATGTAGAATCCAGATGTTTAAAATCCATAAACCATCACCAGACTCGTTCTACACTCAAATTGCGTTTGCATCATGGTGCCTTTGATTTGCTAGCATGCCATATGGGCAATGCATGAAGGTTTCTCTACTGTTTTTAACATGTTTAATTCGCCCTGCTGTAGTCCGGAGTGATCAAGTCGCTTTTCTTTGTAAATTATTTCGGGTTATAATATGTCAAATATCATCGACAAGACCAGTGTGATCTCATCATTTTTATGGGGTACTGTAGCACTCAGAGGAAGCTCATACGAGAGAAGATGCTTGGTTTGGGAATTGAACTTCCTGCAGTGCTAATTGCTATTTAACCCGATCAGAAAACACTGTGCGGTACCAACAAACCCCATAAACAGTTTTTCTGAGGATGCTATTTGAAAAACAAGTATGAACCTGCAGGGAAAGGAAGCTTTAGCAAAATGCACTTTTAATTACATTGTTTCCTGGGGAGGGCAATATGAAACATCATGGGGGTCATGTCTGTGTAAGCGCTCATCAATTTTCACTTAAGCCAACGCATTAAAGGCCACAATAATGTTACAGTTTTAATTTCATAGACCACTTTTATGATCATTTTCAGGTAATGCAGCTTCAGGATTTGCTTAGACACAGCCTGTAGTTTGAATGCGAACAGTAAAGCCGTATATTGACTGTACTTAAAAACAGACGCAGATATTCTCACACTGTCCCTCTTTCATCTGTCTGTTTCCTCTTCACACACACACACACATACACCTCTCACCTGTCCTCCGTCAAACTCAAAACGTCTCGCTTCATTTTATTGCACACTCCGAGGGGGAAAACCGCGAGCAGCCGAGCACAGACAGCTATTTTTGTCGCCTTTACCTTCACTTTCCTTCCCCGACACCAGCGCTTCACATCCTGTCGTAAAGCGGTTTTAAATGCCACGTCTGATTCTTAGTCACCGTTTCCCTTGAGGTTGGATTTTGAAATTACAAAGTGACCAAGTGATGTACATGTACAAAATAGACAGTATACTGTGATTCTACAACGTTGTCATTCATGCACTTTGAGTTATCGTGTTGTAGAAAACGGAAAAAAAATGTGAAAAAAGATCGATATGTCTCTAGAGTTTCCGTTCAAAGGATGGTTTTGTTTTCTAGGATTAAACCTCCCTTTCTCGTCCCCAGCTGACGACATCAAGCCGTGCCCTCGCTGCGGCGCCTACATCATCAAGATGAACGACGGCAGCTGTAATCACATGACCTGCGCCGTGTGCGGGTGCGAGTTCTGCTGGCTCTGTATGAAGGAGATCTCAGACCTGCACTACCTCAGGTGACCACAGACACTGCTGCGTCTGTATTTTCTACCCTGTTGGTTCCCTCTGTCACTCGTAGTAGTATATCAGCGAAATGCAGCGAGCTTCCTAATGCTCTCAACCATTCACCGCTCAAGCCATCCCTATAAATGCAGTCTCTCTCCCTGCAGTCAACCTGTTATGCATTCCTGTGTTAAAAAATTCAAAAGCAGTCATGCACGTACAAATTGCAGATGTCGAAAATTACACCTCTACTAATAGGGAAGGAAAGGCATGTTTACTTATACTGCGCATTTCGTACACAAGGCAACTCAACGCGCCTTAGTAAGGCTGGCAAAGTGGTGGAAAATTCCAGATCCATTTCCGGAAACTTTCAATGGGAACTTTCAAAAATGACTGTCAAACTGCTTAAATAAACATGATATTTTTAGCATTTTTATTAAATAAGCAATTGGTGAACTAGCTTCCCATTACTGTGAGGACCATATTGTCATGTAAAACAACTTTCCTAAACGTACATTCTGTTTAATCCTCTTTCTAATGAGTGGTGGGACAAATCGCACAGTACAGGCTTAAAATATAGACTTTTAAATTTCCAAAAGCTCTTATTTTTATCAGTCACACACCTAAAACCCTGGTGTCTTTGAGACTTTTCATCTCTTTTGTGATAGATAATTCAGTGCATAACCATCAAATATATTTTTCACGCTTCAGTGTACATCTGTCTGTAAAGAAGCAACCTTCAGTTGTGTTAGTTCCCCATTAATTCCCATATATTCCTTACAGGGAATTTTGCAACCCTAATCATTAGACATCTGCAGAGTGACTTGTCTCTTCATCTGAACCTTTCTTTTTTTTGCATAGCATTTTAGAAGACATATTACTAAGTACATACCGTATTTTCCGGACTATAAGTCCCTCCGGAGTATAAGTCACACCAGCTAAAAAATGTATAATGAAAAGTAAAAAAAAAATATATATATATAAGTCGTTCTGGCGTATAAATCGCACTAGCCACCCTGGTGCACCGTTGACAAAACTCTCCCTGTTCAAGCACCCATTTGCAAACTTGTTCCTCCAGCAGTGGCCATCTAGCTTTTTTGTTTCTTCATTGCAGTAAGAGTAGTCCCTCACAAGTTTCTCGCTCACTCCTTTCTTTCTGTTGTTGAGTATAAGTCGCACCCCCAGCCAAACAATGAAAAAAACTGCGACTGGGTTATCCTGATGTTACACAGTGTGACATTACATAAACAAAACTTGTCACATCTTCTAACTATACCTAACCCTCCTCAGTCCGTCCGGGTGCACGTTTTGGGGTAAGAAGCCGTGGAGCAGGAAGAAGAAGATCCTGTGGCAGCTGGGCACTCTGATCGGAGCTCCGGTCGGGATAACGCTCATCGCTGGGATCGCTGTCCCCGCCATGGTCATCGGCATTCCCGTCTACGTGGGCCGAAAGGTGAGGCAGTTCTATCGAATCACGTACTAGACAACGATTTATCTTTATAGATCATTCTGTTTTTGACCCAGCTAGTATCGGATTGGCGCAAGTGCATCGGGGCCAATCCGATCTGGGTCAAAAATAGAATGGGCCTTTTCCATACTGCGCTTCTCGGTTCATTTGGCTGTTGTGGAGTTGATTGTTGGATTTTTATGGATTTTCCTTGAGCCTCAGATTCAGGCTGCTGCCCACACTCTGTTTGTCTATCATTAGCGCTAATCTCTCCAAATGTTCTGCGGATCTGTTGTTCTCAGCCACGGATTAATTCTTCAAAACTGTGCCAGTGGAGTGGACAGCGAGGCATGTTTTTCCCTTATATTCAGGTTTTGGCCTGTTTGGGTTTAAAATAATGAACATCTGTTTCTCTCTGTTCTGCAGTAAAACTAGTCGTGTGGTTTTAGCCTAAGAATCCTTGTCAGGTTTAACCAATTCGCTCAGATTTTGTTGTAATTTGAATATAGACAATATTGCTTTGTTTTAATATCCAATTAGAGGGGTAGTTAAAAGCCATATGTTTAGCTTTTTTTCCAACTTGACTCATGGATTTCAGCCCCTAGATTCACTCAAAGAAAATAAAAGATTAAGTGGCTGATGCCCTCTGCTGACAGTGGGGAAAGGCAGCACAGTCAATTATAGCAACTACTCGATCCATGTGCCGCCAGCAATGAAGATGAAAGTTGTTTATGTAAGCTCTCACTCGTAAAAAAAAACATATTTTTCTTATGTTCTCGAGAGGTTTCATCAGCAACTAATGAGTTATTGGCAGCAGGCTGAACTTGTATGGTTCTGGTTTGGCGGGGTTAACCTCGTGTGTTTGTTCTTTATTCTGAAAAGCCGCTCTCAAGACTAGCCATTTCAGCCAGTTGCTAAGACGAAGCGTGTTGAGGTCAAAACTACCCAGTACAGATGATTGCTTGAGGACGTTTTTCAAGATCAAGACGTAAACGGCTTTAAGAAACATGCAAGACCTTAAATAGATTTCAAATGCATTTTTCTCTTTGTCACTAATGAGGAACCCGCCTCTTTTGTCTGTTTAGATCCACGCTCATTACGAACTGAAGAAATCGTCCCGTCACCGTAGAAACCTGGCCATCACGGGAGGGGTGGCCCTGTCAATCGTCACTGCCCCGGTCATCGCGGCGGTCAGCGTGGGTACGTCCTAGCTCTGTGCGGGTGTGAAGCAGAGAGGGCGGTTTATCCGAGTCTTACATACGGGACTTTTGAAGAAGATATTATTGGATTTAAAAGCAAATAATTTTGGGCTGTTTCATTCATTTACTCAAGGTCTCAAATTCAATGAGGTATTACATCTGATATAAAAAATATAATTTCGGCGAATATAACCTACAAAAGGTGGATTCACTAAAAATGCATATGCAACTTCAATAACGTCACAATGTCTATAGTAAAATTGGTTGAGATTAAGTACACAAGTCGACAAGATGAGGAATATTAATTCAGTATTGAGTCTTTTGTCAACTCTGAAGGGATTTTTTATAATCCCTTTGCAAATGTAGCATACATGGCTCTTTGAATCACCGTTACAGTCACCATTATTCAAAATTTGCCTTGAATTTTTTAGGAGTTTTACACTAAAATTTGATGAGAGTACAGAGATATGACGACGAATAATAATCCAATGATAGTTTCATGTTACACAAAAGCATACAAGGCACGTTGGAGTCATGATTTTCTTGATTTAGCCTCATTCTAGCCTCATTTTGTATTTTGTTTCGACAATATGTGATGAGGAAACAAATTGCTTCTGATTTTTGTGTACGTTTTATGTGTTGAAACGGTTTACTGAAATACTGCAAAAATATAGTTATTGTCATATTCAAGACAGTTATCACATACTGTCCTGCGGCCCTGCTTTGTGTTTTTGAATGACCTGGTATCCTCTGTTTTGTTGGCCAGGCATTGGGGTGCCCATCATGCTGGCGTATGTGTACGGGGTGGTGCCCATCTCCCTGTGCAGAGGAGGGGGCTGTGGGGTGAGCCGGGGGAAGGGGCGGGGCGTGCGGATCGACTTTGACGAAGACGACGGCCCGATCACAGGTGAGAAACGCACAACAGCCTCGTCTTAAACCAGATGAACAACATTCAATCTGTAACAGTGGCGGATGCGTGGAGAGCGCTGAAGTCGCCCAGCCTGGGGGAGAGCAGTCTGGAAGGGGCAGTGAGCGGCCTCAGCACCACTTCCCCCAGTGAGGGCCTGTCTGGTGCGCCCGGGACCCTCAACGAGATGCCACAATTCAACACACTGGCAGGGGGCGCTCTCGGCACACGCACCGGTAAAAACAGCAGGTACTGTACTTCACAGCATTGACTCCTTGACTGGGGCCGGGTATCGTTACATTTCTTTTTGATACCGGTACTTTAACGATACTTGGTTTTTCGATACCGATACCTGAACGATACATTTTCCGATGCCCATACAAAAAAATTTGTCATCTAGATCCAGAAATCAGAACAATTATGTGAATTGTTCTAATTGTCCTTTTCCTTCCATTTCATTTCATTTACATTTGTAGCATATATTTGAGGAAAACAACCGAGAAACTTTCTTTAACTACAAAAGGGCAAAAAAAAAATTTCCCAGTTTCCCCTAATTTTTTCCTCAAATTTTACCAAATTTCTCTCAAATTTTTCCACGGTCTTTTCTTTTCCAGTTTTTTCTATTTTTTCACTTTGTTTTTGACTCTTTTTTTTTTTACTCTTTTCCATTTTTGTCCACTTTTTTCCACCCAATTAAATTTTTTCACCAATTTTTATTTCAATTCCCCCCCACACATATTTCTCCACCTTTTTTCTATTTGTGTTCACCTTGTGTTTCACGTTTTATCTTTTGTAAATTTTGTTACTTTTTTCACAAATTGCTGCTGTTCTGAGGCTCTTTTCTCCACATGTTTTTATTGTTATTGTTTTAGATAACATTAGTCTATGGACAATGTCCGCTTGTTCCCCTCAAAATGGAGGATTCGTATCCCAGCAATCAATGAAGACGTTCAATCCCGAACTCCATATGAACTTCACCCGTCTCTTCCCGGTCAGAACGTGACCCACTGTGGCCTTGTTTTCTTCAGGCTGGAGGTGCAGGCGGGGGAGCTGGCCAAGGAGCCGTCCCAGAGGGAGACCGGGAGCCTCGGGGCGGGCAGCGACTGTGCCAGCACCAGGGGCATGGCTGGGTCTATCATCTCCTCCTACACACTCCCAGATAGGTAAGGCAACAGACCTGAACAACTCATGTACAGTATGCTCTCAAGTGCAACTATTTCCTTTTTTAAGATTAATCTGAACCTTTATGCCCGGTTAAACCCCGTAAATGTGTTTTCACGTTTCTATTCAATGAAGTCCTAAATGAAGTTGTTCTCCAAACTCTGATTAGTTTTTGGGATCAGACTTTGTGTTTGAGTTTGTGCCGAGGCGTCTGGTGTTGCGTCACATTTGGACGAGATAAAACTCTCAGGATCAAACTAATCCCTGGACCTCAGACTAGAGCCGCTTGGACTAAACCTCAGTAAACATGTCTCTGCATCAGGGACATCAGGGACTGGTTTCAGCAAAACTTTTCCAGAGTCCTCTCTCTCTCATCAGACTGATTACGAGTTTATTTTTGTTTAAGAGGTCAAGTCACTGCATGTTTTTGGAAATGTTTATCGTAATATGTATATATTTGGAGGTTTTCACAAGTCAGGACAGAGCTTATGTTCTGATGAATTAATGTTCCCTCGTCAAAGACATACCTGGAGTAGTATATAACATTCACGCAGTTTTCAAATCTAGTCCAACTTTATTTCTATTGCACTTTAAAAGCAACACTGTTGACCAAAGTGACATACACCGATGCAAGGGCAATGATAAAATCATTACAAAGTCACATGTCAATTACATGTGAGCAGCAGAAGGAGAAAGAGCTGGAGAGAGAACGGCAGCTCACGGCGAAACCAGCCAAAAGAACCTAAAACACTCAATAATGGCGGACACTAAATACTGTGCAAGGACTTCACATGTTATTACCAAAGCTTCTTGGGCTCAATTAAAAGCCCTGGAAAAAGGCTGACTTAAAAACAGGCAAAGAGTTGACCTGTCTAAGATGCAAGGACAAAATTTATTCCGTATTTTTTTGAGTAATCCTCGGACAAAGCTGTTAAATTGAACTGTTTCTTCTTCTACGGTGTCAGTGCCTCGTTCTGTACTTCCTGGTTACAATTGTGTCATTGTTCATACCCAAAATCTGTCCTCCACATTTTTAAAGCCCATAATCTAATATTATCGATTTGGAGCCATTCTGTGCTCTAAGTGTGCTTATCATGCACTGCTGGAGCTGCTCACACGCCGTACGTCCAACATGGAAGTTATTTTCTAAGAAAACTATTCCTATCGCTGCCAGCAGGAGGAGCTTCAGTCAAGATTTTCACCAGCTCTTTCACCTGTATTTCTGTTTCCATTTAATTCTTACAGAGACTTATTTTCTAATTATAAAACGTAAAACATGAAAAGCCGAGGCACGCAAAATAAGGTTTTAAAGTCATTTTTTAAGCTCCATATGCATGACATGTCCATTTTAAAACACACTAAATTTTACTTGCTTCTGCCCAGTGTTAATTTTGACAACATATTTTAATTTAGTTTTAGTCTTAGTCTTTTGACGAAAATGTAATTGAATTTTAGTCAAAAAAATATCTTCAATTTTAGTCGAGATTTAGTCGACTAAAATTGCAAGTCAATTTAGTCGACTAAATTTAAGACACATTTAGTCGACTTTGTATTTATAATATTCATTATAATCATATTTAATCGAGGTCCTCTGCTTCATGGAGCTGCTCCCTCATGAACAAAGCTCAGAGCTGCTCCTTTGGCAGTGATGTTACATGATATGAGGCGCTTTCAGACGGTCAATAGACGTTTGGATGATTTTAGTCTCTTCTTTTCATTTTTATTTAGTCTTATTTTAGTCGACTAAAATATCTGGACATTTTAGTCGCATGAAAAAGTTTTAATTTAGTTTTAGTCGTCAAAAAAATCACTTTGACTAAAATTAAGACTAAATGTTTTAGTCGACGAAATTAACACTGCTTCTGCCTATATAAACCTTGCATTAGAAGAGTCGAATCAAACAAAGTAAAACAAAAACTAGTGGCTCTCTTAAGTTTAGCTCCATGTGTAAAATCAAACTGGCCAAAGTGAAAATTTATCCCTAAACGTGGCTAAAACTGAACATTTTTCAGTTTGCGTTTATTTTTGTTCACGGATATACTTTGAACACAGTGCGATATGTGGCTTCTTGCGAGCTGGATATTGCATTGGAACATTGTGAAATATAATAAATTAAAAAGTATGCAACATATGCTGAAAAACCTTTGTGTTTTGATGGCGATTTGTGTAACGCTGATGTCCTCTCTGTCTCTGTAGGGAGTGCACAAATCTGGAGATCCAGGTGGACATCGAGACCAAACCCAGTCATCTGTGCTTGACCAGTGAAGAGGACCTGACCCCTCCCCCCGGCTCCGCGGCGGCCGCCTCAGCCTCTGGAGGAGCGGAGGAGCCCCAGGACTGCAGCTCTCGCCGGGGGGGCGTGCTCAGCCTCTCCCCGGGCGCCTCTGTCCGGGACGGGCTCCGAGACGTGACCCTGGCCCAGCCCGAGAGCATACGGAGCGATCTGGAGATGTCGGACACTCAGTCGGACGATATCGCCGAACTGACCTCGGACGACTGCGACTCGCCCCGACCCAAAACCTCCTGCGCCCCGTCGTGCCGAGCCACGCACCCCTCCACAGAAGGCCTTCACCCCTGTCCCGACAACAACGTCATCCTCTATGTCTGAGGAGCGTGCAGATAGGAAGGTATTCATGAGTTAAAACGCCCGAATTCATTTGAGAGAGATGAGCGGAGATATAACTTTATTAATCCAGAAGGAAATTCATGCGCCAGGAGCAGCAATATAAAGCTACAACATTAAACATTTGGTAGACAGGGTGATATTTCAACATTATTAAAGAAAATTACCTCTACAGCATTATTAACTCATAAGGCAGATCAGTCATCCTCTACATGTGTGGCCTCTCGATCCATCTGTGATCCCCCAGGACCAAAAAACCCTAAACAATTCAATAGACAATATGTTTATGTTCCTCGCCCACTAGTTGAGAACCACTGCTCAGGGTCAGGGATCTCCGACCTTTTTCACCTTGTGTGATCTTCTTTGACGTAACAAAAATGTCAGAGAGCAGCTAAAGTTTCATTGACGCTTGTGCAGCTTTGCGACCTAGGCGGAGTGGGCCTGAAGATATTTCAAGTTTCAACATTATTACGAAAAAATCGATTTATGTTTTCTACTATATTTTTCTAAATCTTTGCCAATTGTGTTCAACATGTTCAGCATAAATAGAAAATACTGATCTGGAGTTGCTTCAGTCAGGCACCACGTCACCAGGTCGCCAGAAAAGAGTACATGAATTAGGAAAAGATCACTGAAAACCAGTCGGAGAGATCTTTAAAAAATAGTCATCATCTAGATCGAGCTCTGAATTCAAATGATTTTAACTCATGAAATATGTTCGCATTGAAACGTCCCACCAACCACAGTGTCCACTTACCCTCTTTTGAAGCTTTTCCTTTTTCAGAGTTGCTTTAGTAAAAAATGGACAAAGACATTTAAAATTGTTTACTTGTCGGGAAAGAGAGAAAGAAGAAAAAAAAGGGACTCTACCTCTGAAGTTTCTAAGTTTACTTCTCTTTGGTGCAAAAATGCCTTGGCTCCTTAAGCAAAAAAAAAGAGAGGTACATATTTTCCACAAGAGCTGAATTTGTAATCTTAAGGTGAATCGCCACCGAGCACAGGAACGGTTTCGGAGACGACGGACGATACGAGATGTGAGCGAGTGGATTTGTACAAGCTTTAGTTTCTTATTTTCTTCTATTTATATTTCAAAATGACTGTGGAAATGCGCTGTTTTGCTGAAAGCATGAGTTTGCATGAGTGGACGGGGAGGAGGGAGACGGTGGTTACAGCGGAGGAGGCGCGCTTCAAGGAAATGGACCAAGAGATTTTGAACGAGTGGAGATCGGGCTTTGACCATGACCAGGAAGACGCTACTTTGACATTTTTAGGAAGGACCGATTTGAGCGGATTCGATTATCACATGACATTTCACATCAGCCAAAATTCTCGCAGTGAACCAAGCTGGCAAAGAAAAAATATTCTATTGGCATGTTTTATATTCATGTTTTATCATTTTGCCTGGAATTACAATGACTATAGACTTCCTTATTGTATCATAAAGGCAGTCTATAAAGAACTCGTGTCTATGAAAACTTCCTCTATTATAACATGGGCCAGTTTCATGCCCTGTCCTAGTCTATAGGAGAACACTAGTCTTCACCTTTTACTAGAGCATTATCTGTTTTTAATACAGTTTTACTGTTTTAAAGCAGTACTAAGTAACTCATGCCACTGCAGGTGTCGTAGCATGTTGCGTTTTTTTACTCATTAATTGTCCGTGAGAGTAAATACTACGCTGACAGAAAAGACAAAGGGAGAGAGGGATATTGCACATCCAATCACACAATGGAGATATTGTTTTCTCACTCAAACTTGGCTGTAAATACTGTTTATGTGGCGCTAGCCCGCAGTTAGCTTTGCCCATTAGCCTGTTAGCTTCTTCTTCGTGATTCCATTAGTGCGTATTGGTGGCTCTGACCCGAAGGCAGGAAAGTTGCTTGTGGTTTTCTGGCCATAGACACCGGGGGGAGATGGTGTCTAATGGGATGATTAACAAGTGTTAATCATCCCATTAACACTTGTATCACCCCCAGAGGGACTACGGAAAGGATTTATTAAGGTAAACAAGTTACTTAGTACTGCTTTAAGGAAGGTTTGCAGTCAATAATTTGTACTTCTTCTTGAGTAAAGACATAAAAAAGTAACAATGCTTTAGCTTAGGACAAAGAAATATCACAGCATAGCAACGGATGGTTTAAAATGGCTTGGATTCAGAATATTAATGTGATCTGGAGTCTTTTAGCTCGTTTCACGACGTCTCTGTCCGGTTCCCTGGTAATCTATCTTGAAATAGGAAAATAAAACTGCCAATGAGACAAGTGCAATTTTCTTACCCCTTTTGGCTAATAATAACTTGACTTGAAATCGGATGCAGTGTTTTGAAACAAGTTGAATAATCTTGGACTAAAGTGCTGCTTAATCCTAACTAGTCAAAACAACTCAAATTTAGATCAATATTCTGAATTGGAGTCATTTAAACCAATCCAGATCCGAAACTCTGCCCAAACATCCTTGACGTCTCTCTAAATGAGAGACGGGTTGAAATGGTTACAGTACAGTAAAAAACAGTAGGAAACCTGTTGCTTCCTGGTCATCGTCAAATCTCCCTTGGCTGTGGCTCGTCGTGTGACAAAAGCCCCTCGCTCGATTTCGGCACAACATCACCTGCTCACGTAAACAATGTGTGAATGTGATATTTTACCTTTGTTTTGGGGACGTGGAACTGTTTACAAGACTGACAGTAGTTTGTAGTGCTTCAAATATCGACTATCGTGCTTTAAAACTTGAGGTCTTTCGTGTCATTTGCCGTAAAAAAAAAAAAAAAAAAAAAAAAACGAATGTCGGTCCCGTTCGACAAATGGGGAAAAGTTCCGTCTTTGTCCTGAATGTAACGTCTGTCCCACTTGAGTTTTCGAATGCCGCACATGTTGCACTTTATCTGACGCGTTACGAGTCTTTATGTTGCTGCTTTTGACGTTCGCTTTTGGAGCAAGTTTGCTTCGATCATGTGTTTCTGGGGAGCAACCAGAAGCGATCACCGCCACAAGCCTTTCAACTAAAAAAATGTACGTCTTGCCATGTTACGACAGTGAGGAATTAACTAGGGGAATGGACACATTTTAAAATGGCTTCAATTGGCGAATGAAATGTCGCCACTGTTCAGGGCCCGGGCTGCACGATATAAGAGATTGGAACGGTCTTGAACAATACATGTGTGACTTTTCTAAAACATTTCGGTACGCTCTATTAGATTCCATCACATTATGTCGAATCAAGATTTTATAACAATATTTCAGTGGGCATTTAGCCGGGACTGCTTTTTCAATTGTTTACCATTGTGTGCCATCAATTCATATGACGTGGTAACATTCATTTTACTTCCCAACATACGCAATGGTTAGTGCTGAGAGTCGGAGAATGAGTTACAGAAGGAATATAACGTATTACTTACACAAAATACAGTAATATATTAGTCATTACAATTTAAAGAGGGGGTATTATGCTTTTTTCAATCCCATAGCACCAGTCTATAGCACTACAATGATGACGTAACCTTCTGTTGGTCTGTATATGCAGTAAATTAAAATAACTGCCTTGAATAAAATTGCTCTCTCAAAATGGCTGTACTGAACGTCTTGAAATAGGCCTCTGTCTCTTTAAGAAGCTTTCCGACACGCCCCCTTCAGCACACTACTGTGGCATTTAAACAACAACACTGTGCGGGGAGGGGGCTCTGCTGAGCTGAGGAGCAGTGGTTGGGGGCTTGGCCGGTGACGAAAGGTCCAGAGGCGTCTCCAGGAGGTGGGGGCGTTCCTAGGAGGACTGAGGCATAGCTACACCTAAAATGGCTGCCGTCTAAGTTTTTACTGGTTACTCAAAAATATGTGAATGAGCCAAGGCAACACTCCAGGCACGTGTTTAATGAGGGAAGGACATAATAACATGATATAAAGCTTGAAAAAGTCGATTTTACATAATACCCCCCCTTTAAGAAACTCGAGTTACAAGTAGGGCCCAACCGATATTGAAAATACCCGAATATGGGCCCAATATATCGGCCGATATCTCCTGAAACGAAAGTGATAGAGACTTCCCGTTTTGCACTGGAAAGCGCTCAGTTTTTGGCTTTAAAATGAGCCCTCCCTCAACTTCCTAGGCTTCAGGGGAGCGGAGAAATTCCGTGGTGAAAATCGGTCACCAGTTTGTTCACCTATTTTACGTGTTTTATGTTGTAGACCTTTTGTGTGTAATGTCAGAACGATAAGAGATAGACTTACCGTTTTGTTTTTGTTTTGGAATATGCTGATATTTGTCTTTCAAACAAGCACCCTCTAAAGTACCTACTAAACATAAATATACAGCGCCCCCTGCACAGGATTATAGACCAGACTTTTTTTTTTTTAATATTAGCTAAAAATAACTCTGGTGCCATAATATCGGCCAATATATCGGCTATCAGCCATCACAACCCACTTCATATCGGTATCGGACCTAGTTACAAGTGCATTTAAATGGTTTGTATTGAAATGCCAAACTCCCCCCAGATATAATGAAGCACCAAATCAAGCTGGAGTCTGGAGTATCTATCTCGCACTAATCATGTCGAAAGCGGGAAAATGTAATCGCGTGATACGAGTTGACGATTTAGGAGCGAAAAAAAACAAACCCGGCTAAATGTCCACTTGTTAAAGATGTTTGCACTTTTTAACGTGACCGGGCTTTTTTTCCTTTTAGGCTTCATTGCAAAAAAAAACTCGGTGATTTTGCGATATATTGCGGCTTCTCGAAATATTAATATCGTGTCGCCTACTTAACTTTGGCGAAATGTTGTGCAGCCCCAGTTGTAGTGTTTACATTACAAGCCACTATTAACTCACTTTTAATTATCACTCAAATTAGGAGCAATCACTTTAATCACACGCCTTATCATCAAATGTGAGAATTCGCAAAACCCAACTATCGCCCCCTGTTCGAGAGGTTTAGCAGAGTTTGATGTTTTAGCGATGGTTCCGTTGTATATTACCGCTCCTGCTAATCAGTCGTTTATAAGCTCTTGTACCACAGTCACTTCTGCTCCTGTATCCGGCTTTAGCTTTTATCACCTCTGTGCTTCTGTTCTCAAGGTCTCACCAGGTCTAGCGCCCCCTATAGATGGTCATTGGACAGTTTGTGTGTGTGTGTTAGATGCCCATCCTGTGACCGGTGTAAGAAAAAGGTTGCAGCCGAGTTGTCGCAGATGAACAGCAATTTTTTTTTTGGTGGGATAAATGTTACTTGATGCAATTACAATGTTTGGTCTATAGGGGGCCTCGGTGTATCACGTACAGTGGGTTCAGGACCTTGTTTAATTAATTCGATTTTATTATGCAACACTCTGATGCTGAATCATATACATTTCTTTACTATTGGCAAAAATTAAACACCGATTACTCTAAAATAATTAAAAAAATATGAAAAAAGATTTTGGATCCTATACAACACATGCATTTCATCGCTCGTATTGTGCTATTTTTAAACATTCATAAAAAAGTTTAAGTCTTGAGTAAAGTTTTTAAGAATAAAAAAAGTAATCAGACTTGGTTTTAATAAAATAGGGATTACGATGAACACTTCCTGAAGCCACTGCACATTCAGCTGCTTTCTGGCTTTACCTCCCCGGTGCTTTTTGTTTTTTTTTTTATTCCTGGGAGGTTTTTTTTTCTTTTTTTCTTGCAACCCTTGAATGTACCACGGACGTTTTAGAGGTCTAGAAAATGTTGCATTCTGTTGGAAACACGGCTGGTCCTGTCTTGATTCCAGAAGGGCGTTTATTAGCAATATAAAAGTGTTACTGTGGAGTCGTGTCCTGTCACTGCTGTTCGACAAAGGCAGGAAACGTGTAAAGAAAAGGTCGTGGATTTTTGTTTTGTTTTTGTTGGGAAGAAAAATAAAAATCCGATGTTGCACCAAAATATTGTGTTTATTTTTCTTGGCAAAATATATTTACATCGACAAGACGAGACATATATAACACTGGAAAACAATAACGGATTGAAATGTACTGTTCCACTCTGGTTCCGAAAGAGAAATTCCCTTTTTTTTCCCCATAGTTTATGAAGGTTTTTTTATAAAGCCTTTGCTCATGTGCTAAAGTGGATCAGCTGCAGAGTCATGTGCCTCTTTTACTCACACAGCTTCTCTTATTCTCGTTGACATAGATTTGTAGTCCTAATACTGGAATACATTGGACTTCAAATAAAAAAAAATAAAGTTTTAAGTTGTGATGGAGGTTAATGAGCTTTGCAGAATACCATGACTCATTTCTTTATGTAAGAAAAACTGAGTTTCTCCTCTTCCTTCTCTTATACCTAGGGCTGCAAAATTCCGGACATTTTCAACATGGGAATTTTCCATAGGGATTTATGGGAATTAACAGAACTGAAGGTTGCATCTTTACAGGCAGCATAAACATATGATTTAATAGATATTCACTAATATATCTATCACAGCAGAGACGTCTGACACCAGGGTTTGAAGAGGACAGTGTTTCAGGTGTTAGCCAATAAGTTGCGTTCATACAACGCTAATTTCCTAAAAGAAAATGTCTAAATAATTTCCCTGATCATTATTTTGTAGTGATTGGATTAACAAACCTGGCATAATCATTTTCTAAGGGCCAACATCCCGCGCATGTTTTTGAATTTGTCACCACCGTTGGACGCTTTCATGAGGAAATAATTTGACTTCAGTTCATACGTGCTGGAAGAGATGCCTTGAAACTTTGTGACAGTTTTTGTTTCATGTGAATTGGCCCAGGAATTACAGGGAAATTAGCCGTAAACTAAGACTAGAAATCAGCATTTTGACAGTTACCATAGTTACCAGCATGGATTTTCAGCTGGCCTCCACCTCATTGTTAAACTATAGGCTCTTCAGACTGTTGTGATGTCACGTGATCGCAACCAACACAAAGACTTTTTTCTTTGGAAATGGAACAGACTCATCCATGTTTGTATCCGTCTTTTATATATATATATATATATATATATATATATATATATATATATATTGATCATTGTAATACAGCTGTGCAGTATTACAATATTATATCGTTTTAGCAGTCCATGGTTTAATGCAGCTCTGTGTCGGACACAGGCCCCGCCCACTCCTCGTACAGTATTGGTCGCCATGATTGGAGTTAGAGAATTTAAACAATCACAGTCTGATAAAACAAAATCATTATATAAAACTTTTTTTTTTCCGTTTGTCCCAATACTCATTAGAAAGAGAAAAAACCTGAATGTAAGTTTAGGGAAGTTTTTGATTTGACACGACGATACGGTCCTCACACTTCATGCGTGGTGGTGACATCACTCAAAGGCATGTTTTATGGCATTTTTACCGTTTTGAATTTTTTTCCCAAATTCCCAAGCTAAAGTTCCCATTGAGAGTTTCTGGAATTTTTTGGGGGGACATTTTGTGGGAATTTTCCACCCTTTGCGTCCCCACTTACACCAAATGCAAATATACCTGTTTTTGACATTTCATAGTTCTTCTCAACTCGTGGGAGGTCATTTTCCAGGACATGCGAGTCGATAAGCAAACGAGTCATTTTTTCTCACTCGCGTACCATTATCTCATTTACAAACTCGATTTGGGTCCGTAATCCTAATGGCAAATCCGGGTCTACAAATATCCGCACGCACTTTCCCAGCTTAATGTTATGTTATATGTTATATACTCTTCCAGATGGACAGTCAAAAACAAACGCTGCCATTTATCACAGTGAGTTTGATCGGCCGGTAGTTCTATACTGATATTCGTCCACACAAGTTAGTCGAAACCAAAGCTTCCTTCTATAAAAAAATATACTCACTAATATTAATATCTCATTTCCTCAGGTAGTTTGTTCAAATTGAGACGTTTGAACAAAATGAATTACATACCCATGCTTGTGCAAAACTGTCAAAAAAAACCAACCTGTTCAACCCTGAACATTAAGACCAGCCTCCAGCGTTACTCCAGGCTTACTTTTCGTACCGGGCCGAAACGCCTTGAATTTAACCATCTTTACCCGATATCTGGGAGTAGCTTTCCTTCAAGACGGCCTTTTACAGCAAATCACTTTCGCCTTCCTTTATCTAAAACGTCCAGATAAAAGTAACGTGCAAAGGCGTCCAGTCCTTTAATCTCTTCTTTGGCGGCTTCGAATTCCCCTCCAGCATGAGGGACCAAAAGTCTTGTGTGAAATGTTGAGGTTCAGAAAATGACCAGACTCAAGTTTTCTCCCCCGGTGCTCATGCAGTAGTCGTGATCTTCAGATATGGACTGTTGTAACGCCTGTGCCTTCTCGCCCTGCAAAGAATGTCATGTGAATATTTAGAGAAAAGAAATGTACATTAATCGGGCATTAAAAAGGAAGAGGCCACCGTTGTTCCACACTGACTGAAAAAGACCAAAGATGTTGTTAGCATTTAGCCTCTCCTCTATTAGCCTGTTGAGACCAGAATGATTCCCCTCTATATTTTTTCATACAGCGGGGGGAAATCAGCCTGGACTCTCCGCCCCCATTAGCGGTATCCGAAAAATGACTCTAGTTCCCAGGCTACTCCTCTATGGGGCCAAACGGGGGTGACGTTAGAAGCGACCACCCTCTTCCACGTTTCCCCTATTTAAATAAGTGAGTAGTTACACGATCCCAGTCCAGTTACACAAAATTAGACATGTCGATTTTCTAAGCGGATTAAAAAGGGAGACTATATTGTAAGGCGTAATAACACCTGAGGAGAACTTCGACGTCCGCGCAGCAAAGTGAAGATATTACTTGGAAGTAATTACTTAGATAAAACCTGGAAGAGCTTTGGTCGCTTCTGACTTCAACCCCTATTTGGCCCCATAGAGGAGAGGAGGAGAGGCTAAACGCTAACAACATCTTTGGTCTTTTGGCGTGACTGAGCGCACGCGTAAAGACCAGACAGGTACGCAGCCACTCGTCTAAGCTCAGGTAAGAACATATCTCAGTGTCTCGTTTTTAATACAACCCAGTGCAGATTTCAGCTCAAAACCTTGTTCTATGATCACTGACAGAGGAGAAAAACACAGGTGTGATTATTTTAGCCGATGAATCGCATTTATTGTTCACCGTCGAACAATTTCATGACAAAAGTCCAAAGTCTACACATACGGGTCATCTTGAGTGTGCCTAGTTTGTGTATTCATAAAGCTTATTCCTCCTGACTGATTGACTGATGGCTTTTACCTTCTCCTCGTCGTCTTCAGACCCGGCCACCACAAAGTCGTCTCCCATGGGACAGGCGTTCATGACCTCGGGCTGACGGGGGTTTCGGTTGAACAGGAGGAAGTAAGGCGTGTGTCTCGTCGAGCGCTGAGCAAAACAAATAAATAAATCAGTTCCCAATATGGACCGTTTAAAAGCATCAGTGTTCAAGATCCATCTGTGTGAGTTTGTTATGTTATATTGTTATTTGTTATGTGTGTTTAAGATTGTTCTTCAGAGCCAGGATAAGTCGCACCTGTTTCGTGATGTTGTGCCCATAGACCACAGCTGGAAGGTACAGGTCCCAGTCACTGTGTCCGTCCTTCACGTAACTCCTCAGGGTGCGCTTGATGTTTTTACACGTCCTCTCGTCCTAAAAATCACACATTATTTAAAAATAATGAACCATGACTTGATTTATTAGGCGTAATAAGTTAGAGCCTAAACCCGTCGGTCCCAAATTATGAGTAAGGATGTTTTTAATTGACGAAAACAAGAAAACAGAAATTGCTTTGTATCTTTTTTCACCTGTCGTGTCTTATATTTGTTTGAGCAGATAAACTACACATCAGTGTAAAGAGTTACCTGTCTTTTAGTCTGATTTGGATGAGCGATGGACACTGCGTTCTTGATGTTCAACGTCGATACGATGCTTTCATTCAACTGCAAAAGGCATTGCAATTTTAGAGATGAAAGTCACTTGATTTTGCCACATTTATTTAGTTAGCAAATTATTTAGATTTTTCACTGGCAGCTTTCTGGGCTCCAACTGTAGTACGGGGGGATTTTGATATTGAAAACCAAAGCTGCAGTTGAATGGTTTCTAGACCCTGAATTTGGCGTTTTTGACGAGCTTATGCAGTAAAATAGAAAGTTTGATTTCATAAAAATAAAAATTACATTTAGTGCTAGTTGGAAGCCAATTCAATACTTTTTAATGACACATTACATGCATGAATCCCATGTGTGTTCATCACCGTGCACTGTCTCCACTTCAGGGTCCTTTTGATTGTGTTTAAGTGTTTAAAAGGCATCGCACCTTTGCACTTCAATCAATCAATCAAACATTTTATTTATAGAGCGCTTTTCATACCGTAAAGTATCACAAAGTGCTTTACAGATTACAGCATTTAAAACAATTTATTTCCTAAATTGTATGATCTATTTTATGTGAAGCACTTTGGGGCAGCTGTGGTTGTTGTAAATGTGCTACAGAAATAAAGTTGAGCGTGGCATTGACCTTGACCAGTCTCTCCACCAAATAAATAAATGAATAAATAAAGTGAATCAAAAATCAGCAAGGACTTTATTTTTACTAAAAAGAAAACAACAATCGTTTTGTTCTGAAGTAAGAACTTGGCAGCAAGAATATTTCAGGGGCCGATCAGGTCCTGCCGACTGATGGACAGATTTATTCACCAGGCTTGTCAAGAAGGTTGAATTTTTCACCATATATTATCAAAGTTTTTATTCTTAACTTCTTAATTTATTCTCAGTTATGTACCGACAAGTAGCTAAAGTAGTGAATTAAAGAATCCTTGTTGACGCAGTATACAATGACATGAACGGTTTTAATAGCCGACAATTATTCACGTTAATATCTGCACAACACCTACCATTTTAGCGTATACATAAGTTGTTTATTAACCTTACCTGGTCCACAAACATCTGCGTTTGGTCTGTGATGATCTTTCGGACCAAACCGAATGTGTAAAGTTTGTTGATTATCGTGGCTGAAACTTCGGGCGCTGACTTGCTTTGCAGAGGTTCAGCGATCACGTATTTGGTGTGGAGATCCGTCAGAGTGAGAGCGAATTTGTTTTGCCGCACGGTTTCCGGCAGAGGTCCGATGAGATACAAGCCGAGCACCTCCCAGGCCTCTTTCACCTGAGACAAGACATAATTAAAGAGTACTTTGTTATATTTTGGATAATGAGAAATCCTTGCACGGTGAGAAAGCAGTACCTTAATCACGGGTAAAACAGGTCGGACAGTCTTGACAGCGTTCTTCAATTGGCACTGATGGCAAGATTTCACCTGATAGAGCAAGGCAAGTTTATTTGTAGAGCACAAGGCAATTCAAAGTGCTTCACAGTTGTATAAAATTACAAGAAAACAGATCAAATCAATAAAACATCAACATAACAAAGTATCAATTACAGTAAAAGGCAAGAGTGCAGATAAAATACTTTCAGTTTTCCTATACTCGGGTAAAAAGAGCTGTTTTCAGCCTGGATTTGAACATTGTCAGAGTTGAGGCCTGTCTCACTAGCCTGGTGAGACCAGAATGATTCCCCTCTGTATTTTTTTATCCAGCGGGGGATCAGTCTGGTCACCCAGTCAACGCTCGCGCCTTCCGCAAAATTAATCCGTTCACGTCCAATCTGAATCGTTTATTTGCCGTGACGTGTTGTTAGCGAGCAACGTCACTCACGGGACGCGGAAGTCCCTCAATAACAATCTACGAACGATGCACGAAAGAGAGAAAGCGTGTCTCCAGTCGGCGGTAAATGACCAAAAAACACATCGACAGTAGGTGAGTTTCGTTATTCATAATCCTGCGCAAATATTAACGCAAAACCGCTAATAACACCACATCAACAGCAGACGCCCGCCCTTCGCTGATTGGTTTACTCCGCTTCCTGTTTGCTTGCGTATCTACCGCTGTGGGAAATGGATTCGACGCAGCGGTGAGTCTGGATTTTTCCAGGCTACTGTCTCACATCCTCATGAAGACTGTTCCAGATTTTAGCTTTAGCCTCAGCGTGTTTAGTCCTGACTCTGGGAACCACCAGGAGACCCCTCCCTGAAGTTCTCAGGGCCCGAGATGGTTCATACGGCTCTAACATGTCAGAGATGGACTTTGCTGCTAAACCATGAAAAGACTTGTACACAAGCAGAGCCGTTTTAAATTCTATTCTCTGAGTGACAGGAAGCCAGTGCAGAGACCGGAGCACTGGACTAATGTGGTCGTATTTCCTGGTTCTTGTCAGGACTCGAGCAGCAGCGTTCTGGATGTTCTGCAGCTCTAACAGTTCGTTTAGAAAGGCCAGTGAGCAGCCGTTACAGCAATAGTATCGCCTGAACCAAGCGCATTTTCTCCAGTTTGGCATTACCCAAATCTAAATGCTTCTCGACTGCAGAGCAACGTGTAATGCCTCATCTGAAAGCTAAGAACTACAAAAGTGATCGTAACTTTGCTGTCACATTTTCACAGCGTTCATGTCTCATTTTTGTCATGTTTTTTTATTACTTTTTCATTGGGTTTTTTCCTACGTTTTTGTCACTTTTTTGTTTTGCGTTTTTAATCCTCGTTTTCGTTGCTATTTTTAAAGCTTTTAGATTTGGGTAATGCCAAACTGGAAGAAAATGTGCTCGGTTCAAGTGGGGGTTAAGAGGTTAAAAAAAAAAGGCTCTCACTCGTTCAGGAGTTTAAAACGGCATCTAATCCAAGAGACCTCTTCCTTGCTTTGCTGGTTGCAAGCATTTAGATCAGAGTAGGGGTGGGCCATATCGTATCGCATATCGTAATCGCGATATAATTTTGAGATCGTTGTAATTTTTTATATCGTCGTGGACACGATATAATTCATGTTACACTCCATCAGAGCGGCATAAACACTGACTGTAGAACAAGGCTGGGATTTTGAAGTAATTTGTCCATTGTCATTTATATCGTGAAATATATCGTTATTGTGATATTTCTTTTTTATATCGTGATATAGATTTTAGGCCATATCGCCCTGCCCTAGATCTGAGAGATAATTATTTTAGGTTTACTTCTGCCTACTGGTTTTACCCGTTGGATCTGGCAACCCATGGGGCATATTCTTCTGATTTATTGCAGTGTATTTTGCTGATTGGATTATCAACATAACAAAAATATTCACAGAACAACAAGGTAACAGTTTTTGGAAAATGTAATCCGTAAAATAAACTTTTTTATCTCATACATCTCGGAACACAGGTAGAATAAATAATAATAATAAATAAGAGGGTAAAATATTTCCAAAATCGTTTTCTGTTTTTCGTCACTCGCCCCATTTTGAACTCTATTACATCAGGAGATTTTCCCAATTTCCAATGCAGTAATAATGCTTATAACTTCCCCATCATTACCCATTCCTCCACGTCCCTTATGAGCGAGCTCCAGTAGTACCCGGACACCACCCGGTCCCTGGTGCTCCTCGTGCCCATGTGAGTGCCGGTCCCGGGGTCCACGTGGCTCTCCATCAACGCGGACCGCCGCTCGTCCTCGGACAGCACCACCAGCCGCATGAACTGCCGACTGGGCCCCGTGTAAAACAACCTGTGGTCTGCGTTACAGGAAGAGGAAACATCATCAAATAAAACTGTTGGTGGATGGAATACAGTCGTGTTATTTACTTTATTGTTGTTAGACACTGAGACAGGACGACACCTACGGCTTAACCTGGCCCCGCCTTAACCCCTTAACCCCCACCTGAACCAAGCATATCCAGTCTGGCATCACAGAAATCTAAAAGCTCCTTGAAAAATGCATAAAAATAGCAACAAGTACAAGGATGAAAGAGCAACAAAAAGCTAATTTGCCGCTCAAATTTATCAAATAAAATAAAATAAACAAAAAAGCAACAAAAACGTGCCAAATAAGTAACAATAACAAAATTAAAAAGTGACAAAAACATAACAAAAAAGCAACAACCAAAATGTGACAAAAACGCAATCGGTTTTAATCGGAGCCAAACTGGAGAAAATGCGCTCGGTTCAGAAAGAGGTTAAGAACATAACGTTTGTTTTCCTGGATTTTGATCGATATCCTCAATTTTTTCGCTGTTTTGATGCTTTTTTTTTTAAGCTTTTAGATTTGGGTAATGCCAAACTGGAGAAAAATTTGCTCGGTTCATTGAGTTACAATTTGAGTTCATATTACAAAAGCACAGACATATAGTGTTTACCGTCATGGTTCAAAAATGCATTTTGTCAATGCATTAAAAAGTTTGAATTTTAGTCACAGAATTAGCAATAAACCTGACAATTAAAAAGGGTTATAATGATCATTTAAATTGTGCTAAGATTTTTTTTTAAATTACATTTCAATCAATTTTACTGCCCCTTGAGACTTTCCAGAATTCAGTCCCTGAGCTTCACAACTGGAGGCTGCTAACTAAGGACTTGGCTGAGCACAGGTGCTGGGATTGTGGTAGTGCATTTAGTGATCGGATCTGGCAACCCAAAGTGCAATTTGACATCATGACATTTTTTAAATTGTGACTAAATCAACATTACTAATATGAACAGTAAAACCAACATTTGATTTTGATTTGAACCTAATATCATGCCATGCTTAAGAATTATTTACAAAGGTGTTTTTTATTTTATTTTTTTAAATACCCTACCCTAACTGGGAGGGGGGAAGGCAGTGCCAACGTGTCCCAACATACAATACAATATGTTCTTACTTTCTGAAATGTAAACATGTAATTAAATAAATGTTATGTTATTGTAAACATGTAATTAAATAAATGTAAGTAATTATTGCCTAACTTAAATGACATCACAAATCATCTCAACTAAAAGATTACCTAGATTTTTTTTCCCTTGCTATTTATTTGTTATTTGTGCATCAAAACAGTACCACCACAGGAAAAAGTGCCTCCATATCCACACAGTGTTTAAGTCTAGAAATCTGGTATGCCTAGATATTTAGATTTACCTTTAAGAATAAAATTTGGCGAAACTCTTCTCACTTTGCTCCTCAGCCTGCGATCCAGGTCCGGGTGCATTACGCCGTGTAAGGCATAATACTGCAAATAACGATAAAAAGTAAAATTATCCATGGCTAACATTCGCTACCAGATCTGTGCTAGCGGCCTAATTCGTTCTGCGCATGTGCAAGAAGGAATACGTTTCCTGTTTGGCTTCTTCTTCTTCTGCGGCGGCAGCATCTGTTTTCTGTTAGTGCCCTCTACTGTGCATTTGTAATCTAACGTTGCAGTTTTTCTCCGGCTCATTTCTTGAAACAGAAATTACATTCTCAAAACTCTAAGATCATTTGGCAAAACAGTCTTAAGTTCAGCACAACACTATAGCTCACTCAGCAAACGATCATATCTCTCCCAAAACAGTTCACTTTAGAATGATTGTGAAATGTCCTTACCTTCAAATCATATTTTTAGTTGCCATTCATTTACCTAGATGTTTAGCCTGGCATCCACTCCTGCTTTTGCTTTTTGTTTATCAGGCTGAGGCCACTCAGAAGTTGTTTTGGCATGTTTTTTTTTTTTTTTTTTTTTTTTTTTTGGGGGGGGGGGGGGGGGGGGGATTTCTGAACTCTTTACTTTAATGACTAAACTAGAGACAAAATAATCACGAAATAACCCGGTACAAACAATAGAGGGCAGTAAATCAATGCTCTTTTTGCCGTCGAAAAATCTTTATGGCTGTGTCATTGAAGTATATGTCCACTGCTTTACGGCCGTGTTTTGAGCTGCCGTAAAGAGGGACGCACAGCTTGACAGAAGGTTAAAGTGACTTTAATCAATCCTGGTAAATATATGACCGTATTTTGCCTATATCTCGTCTCTTATTTGGACTTTTGACGACGTAATGTGCATGTCTTTAAATCTGTTGCATCGATCAATGTAAAGTAACCGTGTTTTTGTAGGATTGTTGGGTCGAGACGCCGTTAATGTTAGCTTTAGCATTAGCAGGGTGAAAGGAGCCTGAAATAATCTTATTTATGTTTACAGAAGTATGACTGTTGTGAACTCCTAAAGCGGGTGTGTTGCGTGTTTTAAGGTCTATGTTTTTTAAAACAGCATGCTGACATAAACAATCTTTATGATCGTATCTTATTAGCGTGAGAAATAATAATAAACAATGGTATGGCTAGTTCATTATGTTTCATGTTTATCTTCTTGTCGCCATTTCGGCTGCGTGTCATATGACACCTGTCACTCCTCGTGTTGGTTTGCAGCTCGGGGAGAAGGAAATCATTGAGCCCCACGGCTGACTGGCGTCCTCTAGTTTGCTCAACCTGCCCTCCAGGCAGGGCATCTTTTCTTCCTAGGAAACTTATAGAAACGTATGTTTTGGTGTGTTTTTTGTCCGAATTGCTACAGCAACTTTTCACGCAACAACTGCCTCGTTTTCGTACTGCAAACTCTTCTTTTTAGTGGTAGTTTACGTAAATAATCACTCAACCTCCACAAATGCGCGCGCTCCTGTGGGGCGAATGCGACGTCACCATTTTTTGACCGATTAGAGACGAAATCCCAACACATTTTAGAGGTATGATATATTTTATATGTGTCAGTTTGATGTGGCCCAACAAGATTTCATAACGCTATTATAGGTACAAAATATTTGAATAGCTCCACATATGAACAAGTATTTCAAAGCACTGAAACTATAATGTATACTCACTGTGGTGACCTATTACAAAAGCTGGTGAGCATTCAGTTGTTATTTTTGCACTATACTATATGACACATAATACAAGTAAATAGCATTAAGGTGGCCCCATGTCTGTGATGTACTACTGATTACGAGAATGTCCTTGTGATTTGGTCAGACATGCTTACTCTCGCAACTCTCTTTATTCTTCAGCAAGATGCCGTTATTGGACATCCAGTCTCGGCTGGGCATAGACCTGGACAAGTGGATCCTGCTGCAGAGCGGCCCTCAGCCTTACAAAATGGCAGCGCGTTGCCACGCTTTTGAGAAGGAGTGGATCGAATGTTCCCACGGCATCGGACAGACGCGCGCCAAAGAGGAGTGCAAGCTGGAGTTTGAGGACTTTTATGAGTGCATGCACAGGCAAAAGACGGTAAGCTATTTCATTAAAAATTACTTGTACTTATTCCTAATTTTATGTGTATAAAGTCGGTGTGACAGACTAATCTCTCTTGTGGATCAATAATTTGTGTCTTGAAGGCCATGTATCTGATTTTTTATTTTTTTTCCTCCCCTAGGCTAATTGTTGATTACATACAGTTTATAAAGTCAGCCCTGTAAAAAATAAAATAAACAGGATCTTAGAAATCCTTTTAAGATTGAATCACTTTGGACCCCAATTAACTAAATTGAACACATTAAAATGGACTCATTCCACCCTTTATTGTTGATGGAAAAAAAAATACGTCGGAAAAGGGGACTTTAACATTAGATTTAACACACCAGATTTGTTTTTAAAAGGCATTAAACTTGAATTCAGTAACATTTATCTAAATGTAAAGATCTGGTCTGGAATCTAGCAAATGAACGCACCACTTTCTATTATAATACAGGTTTGATTAGTGATGGCAGATGTACTAGACTGAGATACTAAACAACCTGCCTTTGCTATGGGGGCACGCTGCTGTATGTCATTGACTTTTCCCACATACAGTACTTAGTTGATGGGGAAGAATCAATGCCCTAGCGCCTGAAAGGCCTGAAGCTCTAAACTGGCTGTTTGTCAGCAGTTAAACTATTGTAATTATTTTAACTTTAGAGTCTAAAGTCAGCATTTTTCTTGCCCCTCTTCTTGATCTTCTTGCTCTTCTTCTTCCTTGTTCCGTTATCTGCTTCTTCTCCTCCTCCTTATTCTTCTCTTTCTTCTGAACACATCCAAACAATCTTAGTCTTGCTTCTCGGACGTCATATACTAAACAACTTGAGCTGTTCCTCTGAGACACTAATTTCATCCTCAACCAGCAATTAAAAGACCCATTACATAATCTGCCATGCAAATACTTCATTTATCAATTCAGTTGTGCTGAAAATATAGTTGTTGTTTTTTAATAAAAGCATACTGGCCATAGCTATCTTGATTGTGACTTCATATAGTGGTCTAAAACTTCAAAATGTACTGAATGTTTTTTTTATTGGTCTTTTCTCCTCTTTCCGCAGTTTAAACGGTTGTATGACATCCGTCAGCAGCGAGACAAGATGATCAAAGAGGGCACCTACAAACCACCTCCATGTCACACGGGAGATGGAGAGGCTTAGTAACGCCTTGACCTCGATATATGTGTTTATAGTAAAAGATCATTCACTGTCCATCACTTTGTTAGCAAATAAATATGATGAATCCCAATCGAAGGCTGCCATTGGTTTTATATTGATATTAGATCAATTAAATGTGTACACTGTTCAAATTTACCACATTTGTTTTAATTGCAGTCACTTAAGCCTACATAACGCATTGCACTGTGAGGAGTGTCTATTCCTGTACAATGTCTTGTGGTTCACTTGGTAACCTTCTTTAAACCAGTTAATGCTGTTTATGTGGACATTTAGCAGACTCTACTCCCTAACCCACAGTTAAAGTGAACCGCTGTACTGGAGTAAATCAGTAAATGGCCCCCACGGGACGTCCAGACTGTCCTGATGAGAGACTGATATGAATCGATGCTCTTTGACGTCTACGATTCAATTACAGGGCTTTGCTGAGGTACAATCATTTACCGCTAGAGGGCGCCACAACTGCGTAGAAAATAGAGGGTCAAGGTCAGTAATTCCTGGAAAGATGAACTATGCAATGACAAGTCCATACAAATAATAAATGTGTAGGACTATTCAGATAACCTTGATGTGCGATTTGTAATTTCACATTTGCGCGTGATATCGATCTGGATTTTGCCAGGTTACTATTTAGATGTACTACGAGCGATGAGGCTTCTTTTCCGGATTGAAAAAAAAACTTACTTTTTTTTGTATGGTTTAATTTAAATAGTTAAAATAATAGTTACAAGTAAAAACAAAAAAGCCTGTTTATCCATTGTTGATATAGATCATGTTAATCAAGTAGCATATTCTAAGGATCACTTCCACCACACCAGATATATGGCCCATAACGACAACAACACCTTTTATATGTTTGATCATTTTTCTGTGATAGTGAACTTGTGTTTACCTACTTGTGTCGTGTGTCACACCATTAGCTGCTGTTTGGTTAATGTCCCATAATCCTTGGCGGCTGGGGCCAGTGATCGATGAAGAGAAACCTGGATTAACATCAACAAAGGCCAGACCCAGTGACCCCTGTCCACCTCATGCAAACCAAAACACAGTCACACCCCCAGTGCCACCAAGCTGCTGTGTTCGTCCCAGTCACATTGCTTTAAATTTCACTATGGCAAAAAAGGCTATTTTGAAGTTGGCAATTATAGATTATGATTTAAAAAAGATTTTGCGGGAGGACATATTTGATCATAATAATAAACTAAACCGCTTATAAGCGTTTTGCTTCAGCCCACTCCTTTTGAGCAGACTAACTGCTCAAATAAACAATAATAATAATAATAATACATTTTATTTATTAGGTGCCTTTCTTGAAACTCAAGGTCACCTTACATCAAAGACGCACATTAAAAAGTAATGTGCCCATAAATACTAAGTTAAAAGTTGTCCATTCCACATTGCAGCTCCCTTTTTCTGGAATGAGCTCCAACCTTGAAGATTAATCAATTGGTCTCACTTTATGTTCAAGAGATTTTAAATGTGAAAGATCTGCAAATGCACGTCGAAAGGAGCAGCTGAGGTGGCTGTTCCGGATGCCTCCTGGCCGCCTCCCACTGGAGGTGCTCCAGGCATGTCCTATTGGGAGGAGGCCTCGTGGAAGGCCCAGGACACGCTGGTGGGACTATGTCTCTTAGCTGACCTGGTGTCGTCTCGGGGTCCCCCCAGAACAGCTGGAAGAGGTGTGCGTGGATCGGGAAGTCTGGGCATGTCTGCTGAGACTGCTGCCCCCGCGACCCGGCCCCGGATAAAGCGGAAGAAAATGGATGGATAGATCTGCAAATGCTTTATCCTATTAAACTCACAGTGTAATGTTTCAATTTTGTGATACTTAATTTGTAATTGCCTCTTGGCTAGGACACTCTTGGATAGGCCCAGATGATCTACAGGGGTGCAAGAGGGTGCATTTCAACCCAATTTTGAAATGTTTGTACCTTCAGTTTCAGCAGCGTCATCCTCAGTTTGTTCTGGAGCCGGCGCTGAGTCTTGGAAAAGAGATTTATAATCTCAATGAGGTTCTCCTTGTGAAATAAAGGTTAAATAAATATAATAAAAAAAAAAAAAACAGATACATGGAAAATGGACAGTGCAGTTTTTTTCTAAAACAAAAAGATGGGTTTTGAGTTTAGATTTGAATGATTCGGTGTAATGGAGGTCAGGGGGGACAGTGTTGCAGAGCTGGGGAGCAGAGCGGCTGAAGGCTCGTCTCCCCATAATGACGAGTTGACCGTGCCAGTTATCAGTAAGAATTGAAGTGATTCAGGGGTCAGGGTCACCCCGGTCAGTCACACGGTTAAACATACACAGTCTGCCACTTTCACTCATAGGGAATAGGAAAATGATAGTAATATTTTTTACACCACCTTACTATGGGATGGAAAAATAGATGAAGAGCTAACTACTCTGCCATCAGTAGTTTAATTTTCCCAGACTGAGCACTTTATAAGATCAACTGTATAGTGTTTGTTTGCGTCTCTATAATGATCATGTTCCCTAAGCCCATCTCTCTCTCAAAGCACTTGACCCTCACCTGTATAAGCTCACAGCTACTGATTTAGCCTCATTTAAACATCTAAGCAGCAGAGGACAAATACTTCATGCAAAGAGTATTATGCAAATGACAAAAGAGGTCTTATTTACGCATAAACCCTATAAAGACGAAGATGTCTATACTTTCAATGCATAAATCTGCACAATATGGAGACTTTCATTAAATCGTTGTCAATGGGAGTTTTCACCCCTTTCGCCTTTTTCCAGCCGGCTCCTCCAGCTGAGCGGTCTGTCAAAACCAAGCCCCAGATGTGACGTCCTTTCCCCCCCGGCGCTTTTCCAGCTGTTTACAGGGAGGAGTGTGGCGGATTACAGAGACATAATACTGACTGCTGGTTATGTAAAACGACCAGCGTTGCATCCAGCGTGTTTCCTCAGTGGAATAAATGAACGAGAGTCTCTCCAGTGAAAACCCGCAGACACGTGAACGCCCTGCTGTACCGAGAGAGAGAGAGGGCGAGAGGGGAAAAAAAAGGCACATTTTAAGCCGCGCGTAAAAGCATTAGCGGAATTCCACTTTTTCCATTTGGTGGACTTGGGTTAATGCGTGGGAGCTCTGTATTGAAGAAGCCAAAGAAAGTGTGAAAGGAGAGCCGGAGAATAGGGTCAGGGAGGAGGGTTGACAGGCTGCGGGTTGGTGGGGGGTTGTGGACCGGGGAGAGAGAAAGAGAGAGAGAGTGAGAGAGAGACCAGAACAGCCATTTCCACGGAGCAACACGCGCTACGGCCGCCTCTCTCCCGCGGCTGGAAGGCTGTTCGCTTTACAGTTTTGATCTCATGTCGTGTCGTTAGATGAGGAGGAAGCGCGAGGGGACACGCTCGCCATTTGAGTGAGGATTCATCCAGGAGGGGAGAGAGCCGCCGCGGGGGAAGCAGCAGCAGCAGCATCTCTCCCGGCCTCTGACGCTCTGCTCTCGGATACATGGGCCGCCGCTGCCCGGGTGTAGAAGGTAGGCATGCACGAGTGGAGCCCGTGCCATCTTTTTTTTTTTTTTTACATAACCAGAACAAACCTGTGGAGTAGCCCAGTCATTCTTACTATCGCGATGACAACACCTTATTAGCCACACGAGGTCGGACAAATCGCTTTCGTGTATAGACTTTCAACAACACGAAACCCTCAGGCTGGAGGAGACGTGCGTATTCAAGCGATATGCAGATGACTCGCGTGCTGACAGCCCTCCTAAAACTATGACATCTTCATTTCGAGCTCAAGGTGTCAGTAAGTGTTCGGTTCGTGTGCAGCGTGGGGTAGGAATTGGCCACAAAAGCCTCCCATTTGTGGGAGTAAAAAATAAAGTGAAAGGGAAAGCTTCTTAGGCCGTGAGAAGAAGCCGCCTGGACAAGTACGAATCTAGCACAAGCTGCGTTCTTTTTTTCTTTTCTTTTTTCATGTGGTCCACTTTGGATAAATGTAATTAGTTGCAGTGAGCTGGAGCTGCTACAGAGCTGTAGTGTCCGATACAATGCAAAGCAGCGCGGACAAAGGGGAACTCGGGAGTGCGCTGACCGTCTGCAAGCCTCAAAAGCCCATCGCACAGTGTCGGTTCTGTGGCATGATCCGTGTCCAGCGCTCATTCATGCAAACACATTCCCCCCCCCCCCCCCCCACCCCACCCCCCCCCCCCCCACCACCACCACGATCGCAATCAAAGGGAGGACAGACGAGAGAGTCCAAGGCGCGCTCAAACGCTTCCCAAATACGCATGACCGGAGTGGTATTGATTCGTGCGTAAAGGCAATTAAAGTCTCACGGCCTATAGCTCTCTACCACCTCCACCTGCTATAAAATGCATCCCAGAGGAGTCTTCACCGCCGGAGCCTGTCTGTGTGGTAATACAGACAGACGATCGAGGCTTGGGTCTAGATGTACTAGAAGATACGGAGAGAAAATGGCACATTTAGCAGGGCTTCCCTCCTGTAGAGCCATAGCAGATGGTGGAGACTCCATGCAGCCGGTGGTTACACTACGAGCTAGTTCTGGGCTTAGTATTTATTCAGTGGGAAATTTTGTTTTGTCATTTTTGCTTTATTGCATTCATTTTTTATTTTTCATGTTAATTTGATGTGGGAAGAGAATCCGGTGATAACTTACAGGACTTTGTCATCAGACTCTGTAATCAAGCAGCAATCGGTCACCTTACTCCACTCATTTGTTGGTGCCCTCCTTGTAGAACCCAGTAGACGGGTTCAGAGGCGTCGGACTGGGGGGTAAAAGGATGCTGTACTCAGTGTGCAGGGCTGGAAGCTGAACTCAAAACGACTATAGCTACACCAGTGCATGGGCTTTTTCATCTTCAGGTTAAGACTTTCTTCTTCTTGATTATAGATACTTTCACTGATGCTTTATTAATACATTTAGGTCAGGTCGATACGTGATGGAAGGTCAAATGTTTTAAGAGTTGTGAAAAATTAGAGAAACGCTGATATGGATAACGTGTGGTATGTGTATGTCCCCCAAAGCCATTTTGCTCTTGAACTCTATGACTTGGCTGTATATATTTTAGCTTATGTACGTATCCAATTTCATTTACTCAGTCATTGTATTCTATTTCTTCTTTTTCTTGTCTTGCCGGTCAACTTGCCATTTTTAAAGCCACACGAGAATCACTGTTCACTGTTGAGGCCGGAAGGGAAGCAAAAATAGTTTATAGGCTTGATATTATACAGGATGCTAACCCTCATCTTAACACAAAGGAGTCTGAGGCCCACACTATTTATCCAAAGGAGCTTATATCGCTATAATTTTCTACTGGATGTACATCTGACCAAATCCTCACACTGTCACTCAGTTTGAAGCCTGTCTTTTGTGCTTATGCTGTGCTTGAGCTCTATGACATACCAGCATGAATCAGCTTGTTGTGATGGAAGCATTATTCCTTTCAGTAAAATGCTTGAGCTTAGCGCAAAAAAATACAGTTTATAGCATCATTTAAATACTTATCTATGTTTTAGTCTTCATAATGACACTTTAACACATTTATGGTTTGCATAGTGACCACTTCAAGGTTGAAGCAGGTTTTGTTTTTATCCTCCTGGGCAAACCTTTTGTGACTGTGCTCCCCAGTTAACGTGCATGTGGTGTGGAGAGCAATTATTGATCTCTATTTGTGTCCAGTCGAAGACGCAGCAGCTTCAGTCTCCGTGTTAAGCCTTATTCTGCTTCCTGGAGAGCCTGTAATTTAGTTGCAGATTCTTTTGACCTGGTTAGTACCTCTCTGTAATTACAACTATACATGAAACGAAAGTTAAAAAGTTTCCTTTATCAACACAAAAGAAGTCAAAGTGAAAATCTCACCACTGTATCAAAAAGCGATGATGGTTGGTGGAGCAAATCCCTCGCAAGTAATGGCCAGGTTGTGGATTTTCATGTGCAAAGTGCCCAGTTGCCCAGCCCTCCAGCTCCATCTCTATGAACAGTAGTACTTTACATCTTTCTCTCAAACGCAGTGTTCAAATAGCATTACAGTATTGCACAGATGACCTCATGAAACGATGTCAATGCCTGAGTGTGGCGGCTCAGTCTCATTGAGCCCGTGTCTTTGTTACTCAGTGAAATAGTCAGACTAAAGGGAGGCTGTCAGTAAATGAACTCAGAGATGCATTTTATTGCTCGGGTTTACATGGGAGGATTCTCGGTCGTCTAAGCCATAAAGGCGACTTTGCAAAAGTATTATCCATATTAACGTTTGATTGCATTTGTGTGATTCATGGAGGGTGGTGGCAGAGTGGTTGGTTATTGGCACATCTCGGAAAGTAGGCATTTTGTTCAATTATCGATGTTGCTATTGGTTCCTTGCAGATCTCTTTCTTCAAATTTGTTCAAAGTAACCATCTTAAGTGAGAGAAATTATCTAAAATTAGCTTGAATTTAGAGACGTAAAGTTGATTTTTTACACAACATTTTTTACACAGTACTAAGTAATTTTGTTTACCTTAATAAATCCTTTCCGTAGTCCCTCTGGGGGTAATGCAAGTGTTAATGGGATGATTGGAGGGTCTTTCATCTCCCCCGGTGTCTCTGGCCAGAAAACCACGTTTGCAACTTGACTGCCACCGGACCGGAGCCACCAATACACACTAATGGAATCACGGAGAAGACGCTAACAGGCTAACGGGCAAAGCTAACTACGGGCTAGCGCCACTTAAACAGTATTTACAGCCAAGTTTGAGTGAAAACAACAAAAAAATGTAAATATTGTAACTAGATTACAATATTTACAAACAAATTTATTGGACTAAAGGTGCATTTTGTAACTTTTTATGTGGGAAACATTTTTTTTTGTTTCTTTTGCTGTGCTTGACCTTTATGTGACCCAGCGGCTGCATGAGTGGTTAGCGTGGTGCTTTTACTTTCCATCACAGTGGTCTCTAGGTCGCTACAGGATCAATTGTTGGGAGGTAAAAAGTAAAGGCGCCATGCTCATACAGCCCCCGGGTCACTTCACGTTCACACATACATTTTCACGTAAAAAGTTGCATAATGCACCTTTAACTTCCGTGTTGTAGACATAGGCTAAGGGTTCAGTGTGGAGTAGATCAAGCAGTTGAAAAATCTCTAAAAAGTGCGCTGGGGCAGAGCGACTCCCTGCAGAGCTGTACCCCAGGAATCTAGCTTTAGAAACCTGTCCAAATCTTCTCATTTAACCCTCTTTTACACAGATTGAGGTTGGTTCTCACGTAATAAGCTTATACAGAATGATCATGTGGAGCCGAGGGAAGAGATTCAAGACAAATCCAGGTCAAAAATCAGGCTGTTTCCCCCAAAATAGTCCATTTGAACCACTCCGTCAGACTGCAATGTCATGATCCTATTCACTCATGCTACAGCTGTCTTTCCCTATAAAACAGTAGCCATAATAAACTCTTGTATAGGCAAGAGTGGCCCTTAGAACACGTCTAATATCGGCTTCAACAGCTGTTTATAAAACGGCGTGGCTGTTGTGACTGGTAACAGCAGCGGTTGGTCTTACCTTTGGAGGAGGTTATTCTGCAAATAAGGTTTTCTGCCTGTTCTCATATGGATCAATGTTGACATTTTCATTAGTTTTCTTCCTGTTAAACCTGGCGTCTAAGATACGGCCAAAGCAGACGATCGTTTTAGCAAAGAAAACCACATCCCAACAGAAGCAGAGCTGCACGGATTGGATCGATTGTGCGGCAATCACGTCAAAATACGCGTCAACAAAAATGTATAATTTGGGATTTTAATGAAAAGTTAGATTGTGTTATTTAGCTGTTAAATTATCCACACATTAAACTTATTTTTTAGATATTATTATGCCGTATCATTGCTGATCTCCATGGTAACACTGGACATAACCGGCAGCTTTCCATGGAAAAAAGGCAGAAACTGATCAATATCTTCTCTAAAAGTTTGAAATTACATAACAAAACTAAATTGCCTTTTTTATCCAGCAGCAAACAACCAAACACACTGAAAGTTTCAAACATTTACACAACATCTTTCAAAGAAGACATTTTATATTGCATTATGTCAGACCTGTATGTTGACCACTGTCGGTAATCATTTGTTAGCATTTTAGGCAAAATACTACTGTTTTTATGCTTTAAGATGTCGCTGTATTTTGTGCTGTAGCAATTCTTGTTGCCAAAAAGAGAGAGAAAGGTTGGATACACTTGAAAAAGAATAATTATCTTTAGGAAGTAATTACATACATTTGCCTGAATTTAAGTAAGAGTCTCAATCTAAAATTCGAGTAGGTTTGGTCTGGTCTCAGTTTAGATAACACCTCTTATTGCCAAAGGAGCATTTTTGGTCTTAATTCTGATCATTTTGTCTCATTTCAAGTGAAAAAGAAATGTCTTAAAACGTAAAAGTGAATTTGACAGATTTCAAGTGGGATTTCGGCTCGTTCCGTTGGCATTAGCATTTTTATCTTATCTTAAGTTAATTCAAACCGACTCAAATTCAACGTAAAGTACCGTAAGCTATTTTAAGTCATTAATCTAATTTAAGATAGTCGTCTTCCCAGTGTAGGCGAGCAGTCGGTAGCTTTGTGTTTTCAATTCAGGTTCAGTTTGACGTTATTATCATTGGAAACATTATCCAATATGGCGACAGGTGGCGTTTTTGTCACGTCTTTCCCCTGTGTGCTTCGAGAATACTAATACTTAAAAGACTTGAATGCCCTAAAAACGAAAGGAAACTTAGGTAGAGTGGAAGAGTGCCTTGGTTTGTCTTTTCTCCATCTCCTCTAGCCATTTGTTTGTGATCATGAGTAACCCGTGACTAAGATCGTCTGGACTGATCATACAGGAAGTGACCTCATCCTTCTTCTTCTTCTTCTGCTCCTCTGTTCCTTCAAAGCGTTTCATTCCCTCCACTTCTCCCGTAATAACACGTTGTGGCTTTGAAGCCGCTCTATTTATAAAACCCAGTCTTTTTGCAGTGGCACTGAATCACTGTCAGCAAACAGCAGGGACCCGAGAGCGCACGCCAGCGAACCGACGGCAAAGCATCCCGGGAAATAAAGTTTAACCTCTTCCTGGTCGCGTTGCCGTGGTGATCGGATCCGTGCGGTTAAAAAATCCGGGGGTATACGGCGGCTCTAGGTCTGTGCCGAATTGGAAGCGTTTGTGCACAGAGCTTCGGGCGAGCAGGAGAGAGGACGGTTCGCTGACATGCGCCTCACTCCTGTCGGGACAGGGCTCAGAGTGAATGGGACAGATGTGCTGAGGTTAGGGAGAAAGAGTCCAGATGACACAGGCAGAGCTGGCGCAGACGGGTTTGAGATTAAAACTTGGAGAAACACACAAGGGAATCTCATTTGTGCGGTGCAGTATGTCAACAAATACAAGACGCAACAAAACATCAACATTCTTTTAAATTGTGACCGAGGGGTTCTTTCACTTAAGATCTGGGGGTTTGCGGCAGTCGGTCAGGCCTAGATTCAGAAACACTATTGATTGGTGTCCATTTTTTAACAATAAAGCATGACATGACGGGTTATAATTAAATTGTGACGGTCACATTTATATTAAGGCACTCAGAGCGCTTTACCTTAAGGAACCAGTCACCCATTCAGGCTCCCATTCACACACCTGTGTACCTGGATGCGAGGAGGGTGAAGTGTCTTGCCCAAGGACGACACAGTCCACCTGCAGGATTCAAACCGCCGAGCACAAGACAAGTTATAAGTTATAAGATTGTTTGTGTGAAATCGTGAAACTAAACTAAACCAAGAAACTGAGGGAAAAATTGATGAAACACTTTAAGTCATTGCGGAAGCTTATTGAAACGATGTCACCGGGAACGGGGCGCCGTAATGGAAGCTGAAGACGGTCCGACGAAATGTAAGAGAAACCTATCTTTTTGTGGCAACTTCCTGTGGTCACGTAGTGCACATGACCACACACCCAGGCCCATCACTCCTTCACTTCCAAGACCTGACGAGATGGGTTCACGCACACGGTTGTTATGCCCATCACGAGGGAGCGGGCTGTTGTTGCCGCATTTTAATTTGTAAAAGAGACTTGGAAAGGGGAGAGACAAAACGGGCTGTGAATGTAATCGCTGGATCCCAACCTTTCTCTCACCCCTATTATACCATCGGACATAGACTCCACCAGTGAAGGCAAGAACATGATTAACATCCATTTAGTTTGACCAGTCACTGACCTCCTCCCTCTGTCCTCGAAGAGACGACACCCAGTGGTTCTCTCCGGCTTAAACGTGGATCATAAGAGACGGTTCACTCTTTAAACCTACAATAATAATGTTCGAATTCCCCTCTCAGGCTGCAGAGATTCTCATTGATTTGGCATCTTCAGACGTTGCTTTTTAGGCCAGGTCAGGGGTCTTCAGGTCTACAGGCACTCACTTGAGATTGTATTACATGACTGACCTTGGGACCACCACTATCTCCTGTTATCTCACGCTCCCCATATATGTTTTCCAGATCTAGACTTGCCTAAAACATGTTAAACAATTCGGGATAGCAATGCATTCAGAAGATATAAACCTAATGGATCCTTTAGTTTAGCAAAACCCTTGTTCATTTCCTTTTTGTCGAGATTTTAAAGCCATCGATTTGTCTTCACTGCAACGGGCCAATCAGTCGTCCCACGGTAATGGAAAAAAAGTGACAGAGAAACCCAATCTCGATGACTACAATATCGACTGTTCTTTAAAAATAGCGGCTCTAGACACCAGTCGCCCACTCGCGTCTCCTCGGTGCGGCAGCCAAGTGTTACGCTGTGCAGAAAATCCCTGCCTGTCCAACGGGCGGCAACACTCGAGCCACAATCACAGTACGTGTCAAAATATTTGCAGTTTTATGTTTTCCTCAGCCACTGACCCTCGTCTGTTTCTCATCACTTTTAGCCTTTCCCATGATCTTTTTTTTTTTTATCTATAATGCTAAAAATGTGGCCGCCACCAATCACTCGGTTACGCAAACACATCCACACAGGCCTGAGTCGAGTTTCGGGATCTGTGAGGTATCCAATTACACTTGTGTAATATGTTGACGGTACAACCTACACTTGTATCAGAGAATATTTGATCTGTAGTATTATAATGGACATACAGTAGAACCATCAATCTTCTGGTGGTGAGCGACCTACTGTGCGGTGTACGGTGCTGATTTTTTAAGCCTTTTTCAGTAATCTTTCACTAAAATGTTTCTTGTCAAAAAATATTCCAAGATGTAGCCTATGAATGAATCCCCACCTACTAGGGTTGAACGATATGGAAAAAATTTCATATTTCGATATTCATGCCAGATATGTCGCAATCGATACGATTTAAACTATGGGTTTGGTAAAAACTGAATTTTTCAGAAAATGAAAAACATCATAATACAAAAGAGCACCGTTTTATTGATGAGAATCTTTATCATTTATATCTCTTGCTTATTTGATATTAATATCTTGGATGTTCATATCTCGATATCGATACAATTACAATATATCTTTCAGCCCCACCACAACAAAAAAGTTACAAAAACGCGACAAAAACGCATGGAAACACGAGGAAAAATCTTAGATCAGTTTTGTAGGTCTTAGCTTTCAAATGAGGCGTTACACTGGCCTGTGGGCTGTGGGAAGTTTTTAGATTTGGGTAAAGCTGAACTGGAGAGAATGCGCTCCATTAAAGTGGGGGTTAAGAGGTTAAAAAAATGTTGTATATTGAACAGGAAATAGATGTACGATGCATGTAAACTCTGGCTGAAAGATATATCGTTATCGTATCGATATCAAGATATGAACATTCAAAATATTAAAATGGAAAAAGCCAGATATAAACTATTGATTTTCATCAATAAAACTGCACTCTTTTGTATTATGATTTTATTTTTCTGAAAATGGTTTAGTTTTCACCTAACCCATAGTTATATCGTATCGTATCGATATCAAGATATCTGGCATGAATGTCGAGATATTAAATTTTGTCCATATCGTTCAGCCCTAATGTAAACTAAAATGATTAAACTCTTCATCTAGTTCCAATGAAAAGTGTGTAAACGTCTCGCCAACTTCATTGACAGATGATCAGCTCCTGAAACAATGAAAATGATTTCTCTGCACCGTGTCACATGTGAACGGTTCTGTCCGTGTCACATGTGAACGGTTCTGTCCGTGTCACATGTGAACGGTTCTGTCCGTGTCACATGTGAACGGTTCTGTCCGTGTCACTCGCTCAAAGCCACGTCTCTGTGATGAATTATTGACGCTCTGCACTTTCTCCTGTTTCTTTCTGACCTGGTTTCTCTCACTATTTTCTCTCCTTGTATTTATAGCTCCAGAGGTGGAGCTAACCTAAACGTGCTCATTTTACTCATACCCGTCGCTGTGGGCGGGCCATAGGGGGCCGTGTCCGTCCCCCAAGATGCTTGTGCCCCCCCAGACACAGATGTGACCAGTGGTGTAGTCTACGCCGTATAACCACTAGAAGGCAGAATGACCATATAAACACCACAAATTGGTCAAAGATAATATCACTCATTTGCATAGTGTTATTTTTGTGCTTTCTGCCCGATTAGAGACCAGCCCGAACTCCACAACAAGTGGGCCTAGCTCCCCTGAACCCGAGAGAGGGGACCGGCATTTCATACCCCTCTCTCTTTCTCTTTCTCTTTCTCTTCTCTTTCTCCGTCTCCACAGACACAGTTACCTAAGCTGCGTTCACAAAATAAAATCCGACTGAAGAAAAGCTGATAATGATGGAGGCGTATTAGCGATTCTCACGGCGCTGGAGGAGTCGGCTAAGCGCCTCCTGTCACAGACACTTTCCCTGTTCATCTCCGCTCCGAGAGTCCACTCTGTCGGCCCTTTAGGCGCATGTCCCTCTGTAGCGGCTCGTGCGAGCGTCTTAGGGCGAAGGCAGTGACAGGTGTGGGCCGGTAACAGTATGCTGCACGGACCAGGTCCAGCTCATGTCGCAGGCAGTAGTTGGTCTGGTCATATTTGCTCTTGATTCTGTTTAATGTGATGATTAGTACTGTGTACTGTATGTATGCTAATCGTAATTGTGCCCCCTCGTGGATTTCATATGCCCCCCTGGCGACGGGACGGATTTTACTGCTCGCACATTATACATACAATAAGATTTGAACAATGAAAAAGCTGCAAGGGTGTTCGCCTGATGATCCAGAGGTCAGTGGTTCGAATCCTGGTGCAGACTGTTGTTGTGTCCTTGGGCAAAACGACACGTCACTCGCCTTTGTATGAAAGTGTGAGTGAGCAGATGGCGCAGATCGGCAGCCACACTTCCGTCAGTTCATCCCAGGGCTGTTGAGTTTACATTCCACCACTGAGTATTCAATGAATCGATAACAGTATTATTAAACATGTTGTGTATTATTTATTTATTTAGTTTTTTCGCTCACGTTCACCCGTTCCTCTCCCCGCAGCCTCCCGCCCCGCCGCACAAACATGGAGTCCTCAGACGACGACACTCTGAGCGAGCGTTCGTGCGTCAGTGAGCCGTCCTACCGGAGCGAGCGCTCGGCCTGCTCCTCTCTGTCCCCCTGCACCTCCTCGTACCTGGGACCCCCCGGGGACACGCTGCCCTGGAACCTGTCCAAACACGAGCGGCGCAAGAGGAAGAGCCAGGACTCGGTGCTGGACCCCGCGGAGAGGGCCGTGGTCCGGGTCGCAGGTAAGGGGGCGCGGGCTTGGGTTAGACACACGGTCCTCAGTCATGGCGTTTTCATTTTGATCTGGCGAAGTCCAGACCATTGAGTTCTTATAGTTTGTTTTAATAGATTTCTCTGTTCAAGTTTCTTATTCTGGAGAAGAACTTTGTTTCTGTAAAGACTTATTATTAACTGCTGTCGTTATATTGGGCAGTACAAATATACTTGGTTGATTGATTTTTATGGGCTCATCAGAATAACCAGAACAAACAGTTTTGGAGTTTGGACGAGACAATGGAAAATGTTTGTACATTAAATGAAACCGGAGGAAAGCATTTGTTTTTGTTCGAGCTGAGGTTTGTATAAAAGGTCTAAGTTCATGAATCAGCTACATGAGTTTATTCTATTATAAAACATAAAATCGAATGGACGTTGATCAATATGAGGAAAAGATTTGTGATCCTTTTTATTTGCCATATCGTCCAGCCTTACATTAGGGTGAATGTGCGTTTGTGAAAATTAATGGTTTGTGTTGATTTGTGTTGTCTACCCCAGGGCACCTGTGGCAACAAAGGTAGCTCTCAGGTATCTATAAAGTGAATATAAAATTGTCCCACAAATCCTTTCCTTATTGATGGGAACAACTATTCAATTGAAGGAAACCCCGGAAGTCGATGTCTTTGCTATTAATGTACACTACATGTGTTTTAGTCGGTCTTAAATTTGCATTGGCTTATTGCAGGACAAAGGGCCGTCAGTTTCCTGTGATGTGGTTCTCATGGGAAATTAGCCAAGTCTCGCTCTATTAATTACATATTAAAAATGATTCGGGATGAACCCCCTTTCCCCCCTTTTAATGCTTTTTCTTTCAAGTTGATGTTATAGAAGCCAGTAAATACCACATTCAGAGCAGGTTATAACATGGTATGTAAAACCCCTAGACATTGCCTGACTTTAAAACTTGACAAACTAAAGCTACATATTTGTCACATCGTGAGTCGGCAGATGCATTAAAGCTGAGCCTCACTGCGATGAAACTTATTTCCGACCTAAATGGCCGTGACTTTGTCGGTCGTTATCGTGGCATAATTGTTGCTTTGAAAGTAGTTAGTCTTCTCTGTAAATGTCAGCGTGTCGCAGCAGTGCCAGCCTAAATACCCAGTTCCATCCGCGTGGAGGAACCGTCACATTAATTACTGTAATGGAATGGGAGAAAGGCCTCGTGCTGAATGTTTATCTTCTATTGTAACAGCGGCGAGATGATTACAGCGTGTGTCTGCGGAGTTCTTTATCTTTTGTTCCACCCCACCCCCGACAAACCCATGTATTTGTGATGTCCTTGAGCAAGACACTTCACACAACCGTATATTTTGTTTTCCTGTCTGGTAGTCGGGGAGCCCAATGGCACAAACAGGTGTCAGTCAGAACCAGGCCACGGGAGCTCCAGTTTCTTGTACCTTATGCTTTTGTTTCTGAGGCCCGTTCCTCCATTGATCCGTCGGAATCGGCTCACTCTGAATTGACATTTCCCCGTTCGCCGCTGACGCTGAAGTGTGTCATTAAAGGCTCTCGAAGCAGAAAGAACATTCGCTAAATGTCATCGAGTTTAGACCACTGACTGAACAACAATGCTTTTATCCTTTATCTGAAGGAATGGATGGATGTTTGGCTTTAGTGATCACTGAGTTTAGACTCGGCGTTTAAAGCTAAAACAATGGCTTTATCATTGACAGCAGATTTGTTTTGCGCTAACTGTGATATCAATACAGCCAAGGAGGACCACAAGATGTTTTTCCCCTCGTTTTATTCTGTACTTGAGGTTTTTTTTGGCCAGAATGTTTTGTTAGCTTACATTGTACATTGTGGTGTGAACTACCAGGAAATGCCCACTGAGATTTCGGAATCTTTTTCTGGTCAGTCCTGGCCGCCTGAGGGGAAGTTTTTAGTGTTATTTTTGTTTAGTGGAGGCACATGAAGAACTTGCAAACTCCATACAGAAAGAAAGACCCCACCTGCCTCGGATCGTTTGCAAACTTACAGACTCTCACTTTAAGTCAAAGGAAGGATTAAAAGACAATGACTGTAGTTTGGGTAAAGGCTTCTCTCTCTGGGCCTCAGGACCGATGACTAAAACTTCAGTTTTGTCCTGGTTAAGCTGGAGAAAGTTTTTTGGTCATCCAGGATTTGATCTAAAATGCAGTTAAAAAGTGCATCCAGTGACCTGGTGTCATCAGGAGACATGGAGATGTACAACTGTGTATCATCAGCGTAACTATGAAGGTTGACTCCATGTCTCCTGATGACATCACCAAGAGGGAGCATATACAGGTAAAAAAGCACTGGGCCTAAAATCGAACCTTGGGGCACACCACATGTAATGTTATGGACCTTAGAGGAGCAGGTATCCACACTCACCATGAATGTCCTGTCTGTGAGGTAGGATGTAAACCATTTGTGGACAGCACCAGAGAGGCCGATGTGTGTAATGCAGATGAAGCCACAGCAATGTGACCAAAACATGTAAAAAATAAAGCGACGAAAGGGCTTTGATGAGTTTTGTAGGTCTTTCAAATGAGGCGTGACACTGGCCTATAGGCTGTGAGCGCCAGTCAAGAAGCATTTGGGTAAAACTTTATTGAACTGGAGAAAATGTGCTCGGTTTAGGGTAAGGGGGTCAAGAGAATTGGCCTCACATCTCTTTCTGTCGACTTGAATCTGCACTGGCATTACCATCATCTTCCTCCTTGTTCCTCTCCTGTCCCCAACACAGAACCGATGTAGGTTACAGAGCTCCCGGGAGAAGCCTTGCCTTTGCCTCCCGTTACTGTAATGTCACTTCGGCCCCAGCCCAGATTCTGAGCGGGGCAGACGAGAGAAGCTGCAGCCTTTATAATGGGAGGCTAATGATGTTAATGCGGCCCCCTCTGTCACTCTCAACGCTCTCGATCTATTTACTGCGCCGCTTTTATCGCCGTAATGTGCGTCGATGATGGACGGATGCAGTCGCAGGCCAACGGGATGAAATGCATTACCGCCGAACCGTGACATCGGCTTAAAGTTATGTGAGAAACGCTTCTCTGGCGCGTTGCTGTCATCCGCCCATCAATAAATAGGAGTGTGCTTTCTCACCATGGCTTCCAGTCAAAACAGGTTTGATTGTAGAAAAACACCGAAATGCACCTCTTTTTCTTTGTTGAGAATAGTTTGATTTGGAAAAAAGCTTGACCACACACAAAGCGGCCACCTCAACTGACCGGAACATCCCGAATGACCAGGTTAATCCATCAATGTATTTCTTCTTCCCTGATGGCCCATATTCCTAGATGACAATGCCAGGGGGAAAAGGTTCTGGGAGGACGAGTCTTCGCGTATAATTGGCCGCCCACAGAGTCCAGATCTTAAACCCATTGAGAGTCTTTGGGATGTGCCGGAGAAGGCTTTGCTCAGTCGTCGCGATCTCCCATCATCAATACAAGGTCGTGGTGAAAAACGAATTGGAACTGGATCTTATGACACTACAGGAGCTTATCAAACTGCTGTAATGAAAGCTCAAGGCGGTCGAACTAAATATCGGAGGGTGTTTTTGTCGTTGTCGGGCAGCGTATTGCCTTTTTACGGATCGTGAACCAGTAGTAGTGGCGAGTATTAGCGTGACAGTAAAGATCCTTTGCTCTTTGAAAGCGTGCTATAAACTTATCCCTGTGAAGAATACTTTGCTCTTTCATTGTTAACAAAGATGTCAGGCCAGATATATCAGGTTCAGGACGGTCGGCTGTATTATTATAGAGTAATCCCACTTTAACATTGCGATGCTCTTATGCCAAATTCCAATATGAGTCACGTGAGTGTGTCTAAGTATGTTATGTTTATAGGGCAGTGTCGGGGCCTGTATAAGTCGCCGTTGCACTGACGTCCTGTAACTCCCTGCCCCGTGATGCCACTTTCGTTTGTATCCCGTTGGCGCTGAAGAGGTTTGGACAGACCGGAACAAGAGCTGACGAGTAACTCGGGCCTAGATACTTCACGCCACACAGAGTCATGCAGAGGTCACGGTAAACTACTGTAAATGTACTTTATAGGCCGAGGAAACGCGAAGAGGGGGCAGCCGCTGCAGAAGGGATTATGTCGGTTCATTCATAAAAAAATGGCAGTCTGGTTTTACGCTCAGCTGTGTCGTTTTAATCTGGCCGATGTGTAAGAGAGGAGCGCGTGTTGTAGCGGGTGGTCTAACGGTGCTGGGTTTGTGGACAAATGAAAAAGCAGATTTCAGATTTGTCACACAACTGCTATTACTTCATCGCTGCTATTTGCATTTTGGATTCTCGACACTATTTCCAATCAAGTGCTTCTTATTAGACACAGTTGGACCAAATGAATAAAGGTCTTGTGTGTGAGTCATACAGGACAGTGAGGTCGTCGATTCGCAATTGAGAGACTTTTCCGTCTACTTCACTTCGGAGAAAAAAAAGGTCTCTTGTCGGGAGTGTGTTTTTGCTCATTGTTTTGTGTCGAACATGTGGCGATAGTGCGACGTGGTTTACGACGGCACCATGTGGCAGTAACCGGTCAATGTGATGTAAACTTTCTGCTCTGTCTATGTGTCGCTATAACAGTGGAGGGTTTATCCTGGCACATGATCGTCCTGAGTCAGCCGTCCCTGCCCGAGTTATCCGGCTAAATTTATACCACCTGAGCCCAATTGTCTTTGGCTCCGTGTCAAACCACAGTTTTAAACACAGATGTCACCGGTACCAGTTTAAAGACTCTACTGACTGACCTTTTTTTTTCTTTTTTTTTTTTTTCTAAATACTGGTGGTGTTGTTGTAGAGGTATTGAGCTATATTTTTGGACTAATATGAAAAAGCTCCACCTCCCTGACGGGTTTGGTCAGGACTTGCTGGAGGAATAGCCCATTGTGCATGTTTCAGGTTGATGGAGAAAACTGGTAGACGAGCGGGATTGACTGGCAAGCGGAGAAATGTGTGTCTGTATCAAAACAAACAGAGCGGTTCAAGAGGATCAAAAACAAAATATCAAATAAAAAAAGAAATTAAATAAATACAAAATTATTAGGATTGGTGGGGTGCTAGCAGTGGGCGGCCTCGGGTGCCGGCCGGGGAGGTGTCGCAGGCGCGGGGAGCGAGGAGCAGTGTGCGGACGTTGCCCTCTTTGACATGACGGGCCAAGGATGAGAAGAACACCACACACTGAATTAAGAACACCACACACTGAATTAAAAACACCACACACTGAATTAAGACCAAATTATTCATTAATTAATGAAACCCATTTATTTTTCTTTATTTGTTATCTTTTCTGTTCTGTGGATTCACTCAATTCTAAATATCTTATCAATTTTTTGTTTTTAGTGGTGGTAGTGGTGCGGATGGTGGTGCTGGTGGTGGTTATAGTAGTGGCGGTACTAATGGTACGAGTAGTAGTTTGTTTTTGTTTTCCCCCTCTTTTTTGTATTTTTTGTATTCAAATATTTATTTCTTATTTATTTTTAACTGTTTAATATTAAAAAAAAGAAGTGTCCTATGTTATACCTCATGTGTGTTGTATTGTTATGTCTTTCTTTTTCTTTTTTTAATGTCTTATGCTCCCTCTACACCTTTGTAAATATGCACTTCTTGCAATAAAGTAAAAAAAGAAATAAAAAAATGGAAGTTTGTTTAGAAAGAACTTTGCGTTCTGCACATTGTTACTATATTTTCCACAGAAATCTTCAACGTGACATAACGGATGTACTGTATGGCTGCGTGTAAAAGCGTCTATTGTTATGATGATCCTCCGTGACCTAATAGGAACTTTACATCGACCTCCTTTCCAGTCAGACAGAGGCAGGAATGCACGGCGCATGTTTTACGCAGCATTTAGTCGTAGTAACCCACTTAAGTCCTTTCATAAGACACAGAGGGAGGCAGAGTTTATTTAATCTGAACAAAGAAGACAATGGAGTCACGCATAAAAGCAATTCTTCCAGAAAAATGACTTTATTGTTACAATTTTTTGGAGAAAAACATTGTTATTTGTATGATTTACTGTATCTCGGTATTGACATTCAACTAAAAAGCCTTGTTTTCATACACGTGATTAATGAGAGAGATTTAGAAGCGAACTGGGAAAAACGAACACAACTTTTGACAAAACCTGTTTTGTGACACTAACAATAGATTACATGTATAGTTATTTGTAAAGATTCTATACATTTTGATGCTGTTTTATAATATTTTGGGAAACAAGTTAAGAACAGAACATCCCTCGGCGGATAAATCTCTGTACGGGATTAGCACCTCGACAAAGTGAAGAGCCGGGGACTCTCTGTGAATGAGAATGAGGCGTCAGCTGCTGCTTCCGCTGTTTGACTTTCACTGCTCCCTCCGTTTCAGTCCAAATGAATGAACCAGACAATCCCTGTGTACACAGGAGAGCGCTGCACGATAAAAAAAAAGAAAAAATCTGTTGTGATTTGTCACGTTCTGCTCTAAAATCTCATATGCAATCTGTGTTTTAAAACCCAGAATCAGAGTCTAGCATTTGCATCGTGAGAGGACGAAGAATGAACTGCTAAACTACAGATTAAGCCCAGATTATACCTTTAAACATAGGCATCAGATCTCGGAGCGTTATTATGCTTATTATCTAATTGAATTCAGGTAATATGTGATGACAGCCGAAGCAAAGGCAAAATGCATACACAAAATTTACATAAACACATTTAAAGTAGGATAATGTTCCCCTTAGAAGGCAAATACAATCATTAAAACAGTAAAACAATTATAGAATTATAGAATTATAGAAGTTAAAAAAAACAAAGAATGTACTTTATATTGTCATATGCACTGCCTGGATTTGAATATAGATATATTTGTTTATTTGAGCAGCAAACACTCTGCTCAAAAGGAGTGGGCCGAAGCAAGAGCTTATAAGCGCCCACCCCCAAAATCAATACTATATAGATACATACAGTGTTGGGGAGAACACATCGTATTTAGTTACAGAATATTGAATACTTGACTTAAAATGAATTTAGTAACATATTCCGTTACTTCGAGTACCAGTTCACATTGATATGCTTTATATTTATGTACAAATCAGTCGTATGATTAAAAACATGTTGACTCATTTTGTTGAGACGCCTGTTGTGAGCTTAATGCAGGAGCAGCATAAATGTATTTATGTTTTGGGATGAGAGACGGATAATCGATTATGAAAAGTGAGGCATTACAGAACTTAACATTTCTCTTATATCAATGTTATGCAACGTGAGGCTGAAATGTAATGACTGAGTACCGCAATGTATTCCTTTGATTTTAGGGAAAGTAACTGTATTCTAAATACCCTCACAGAGAATTAAAAGAGTACCTGTATTGGAATACTGTCACTTAAAAGGAGTATGCTGAATACAAGTTTCTACCGACAGTGGATATACTCTATATTAGATGTACATATATATATATATATTTTTTTAATGCCTAAATCTACCAAATTGCAGAAATAGTGACACAGATACAGTGTGGTGCCATACTGTCATACTGTTACGATGAATCATTTTGTTCTCATGGCTACAAAAGGCTGATATTGCGTTTTCCTTATATCCCACAAGTGTGAGCCCCACCGTGGCCACATTATTTATGACTGTGGACCCCTTTCCACTGCCTGCATGTCCCATAGCTGCCCGCCGTCCTGCCTCGCACTCCCCCAGCGATTCTCCCTGCTCACTTACATTTCTGATCAGGCATCTCAAAAGACAGCCCCCTCCCCCTTTTCCGAGGACCCTGCAGACCCGTATCCATGACTACAGGAAGGGGGGGGATTCGCTTCTGTCTCCACGGCGACCGCTGGGCAGGAGGGGAAAAATGGCCGACACGGAGACTGACAAAAGAAGGGGCCAAAATAAATAGTTATATGTGGGGAAAAGATGGAGGAGCTTGAATTTTAATTTGGAACGAGAGAACGAGAGAGAAGCGTGATGGACTGTGGAGGAAGTCATGAAGAAGAGGAGAAGAAAAGGATTGTGGGAGGTTACACAGGCACTATGTAATGTGGATATAGAGGGTCAGACAGTGCATAGAAGGGGAGATTGTAGAGAGAGAGGGGGGAGTTTGGGGCTCAATCTACGGGACTCTGGCACCTCCCACAGACCGTAGAGGAACATGACTCTTATCCTTGGCTTTGAGGGAAAGAAACGACATGTTTTTTCTCAAAAGGCCCATTTTGTCCAAGCACATATTGGCAGCTTATTTGTCATTAATTATGCGCCGCTACAGGATAAAGCCGGGATGAAAGGATCAGTGGTTCCTAAAAGTTTCACCCCCTCATTAAATATTTGACATTTCGAGCGCCACCGAGATCAAACCCGGACCAAACTGGGACTAAAACGTTTCTGAACAGACTGATCTTTCGTCCCATAGTCGTTATTTGACTGAACAGCTCAGGGTGAAAGAGGGTCAAGGGTCAATGAGAAGAGACCATTTATTCGCAGATAGATGAATTAAATTAGAAACAGCATAAAGGAGTAGGTGGAAGAAAACGTATAAAAGCCAAACCTCTCAAATTGTCAGCGCTGGGACTTGAACCCACATAAATGAGGACAGAATATTGTTTTGCAGTTAATTACGCCATTATCTCTAATTAAAATGAATAGTCTCTTTTTGCCTATGACCCCGAGAAAAACCTGAAGAAGCCCAACACTGCAAAAAGTAATCTTGAAATATTTTTTTCTTGAAATAAGTTTGAGAATTTGAGAATCAAATTTCAAGGAATCTGCCCACAGGACAAGATAGTTACACTTAAATTAAGATAAAAGAAATCACCGGACTCCAAACTAGATCAGAAGTCTTAAGTTAATTGAAATAAAACCGTTGTAATTGTTTTATCTTAATTTAAGTATGAAATATTTCAAAATATTTGATTTCAAAATGTCACTTATTTCAAGATTACTTTTTGCAGTGAGGTATCCCCAGTGGTGCATGCACCCCCGTTTGAGAAACACTGCTGTAAATATAATTCGTGCTGCACAATGTGACTTCAGGAATCCATCTCCATCTCTGCCATTACACATGTGAGCCTTCCCTTGGGATCTGCGGAAGCTGATACAAACATGAAGGGTTGTTTTGAGTTGTTACTGGCAATAACAGCAAAGTAAAAAGACGGTACTAGTTAACCGCTTCTTAAATGATTCTGAACGCAGTACTATTATAAATTTGTCTTGGGACCGTAGTTTTTATAATCTGATCTGGTTTACTGGCTTTTGGACATGGAATAATAGTTTTTCCTGCATATTTCTGTGCGCTATGGACACATTCCTCAACATATAATAACCATAAAGAAATAAAAACTACAAAGACACCATAACTACTGCACTACATAAAGTAATCTAAAAATAGGTCAATTTAGCTTGACATAAGTATATTTGCCCTTGATATGAGAAGGTAAGATAATCTGCCAATGGAACAAGTATTTTTGCACATAAAACAAGAAAAAAAACATCTTATTGAGAATAAAACTCATTTGACTTGAAATATATGTCCATCCATCCATTTTCTTCCACTTGTCCGTTGCCGGGTCGTGGGGGCTGTTGGAGCTGCACCAGCCCCCATGGCTCCTCCTGCAGGTGGTGGGTCCACAGAAGGACGGCCTCATGGTTCTAACCGGGCCTGTTGGTCTCTCATAGGGGGCTTCGGAACCGCTCTTTGTCTGACCCGTCACCTAGGACCTGTTTGCCCTGGGAGACCCTACCAGGGGCACGAAGCCCCCGACAACAGAGCTCCAGGATCATTCGGGCGCTCAAACCCCTCCAACACGTTAAGGTGGCGGCTCCGGGACGGGTGAAATATATGCCTTTTATTTATTTCAAGTGTAAAACTATTTTCTATTTCGCAAGTCAAAATGACTCATATTAGGGTAAATGTTCTTAATTCCAGTAATTTTAACTTAATATGACTATTTCCTGTGCGTGCTTCTTTGGTCGGGACGGTGCATGTTAATGAACAGGCATGGGACCCGTCCATGTCCACGCAGAAAGCCCCTTACAGGAGCAAGCTATTGGGCCATCTGCTGGTAGTTTTACTTTTGAAATTAAATTAGTTTTATCTTGTACGTCTGTGAAACCCTGTAAATCCCTCACATCCCTCGGGACGTGTTTCTGTGTCGACAAGGATGTTATTTCTGCTCATTTCTCCAAGATAACCGAACAAAGTTGATTCAAGTCGTGACCACGTAAAAAAAAAAACCTGCTAGATCCGTTTTTGCGCTTTTAACTTTTCATTGAGGAGGAATTGGGAAGACAAGTGGAAATTTGTCATGGTTTTCACACAGCATTGGTCCACTGGTTTGACTCCCAGACTTTGACGGGGACTTTCTGCTCCGAAAAACATGTACAATAGAGGCTCTGGACTCTGATAGATTGATTCATGGTGTTTGATTGTGATATATTATTGAACCCGTCCACGCCGAGCTTCCCGTGTTCTTTCACGGCGCATTACGTTCACTTTTCAGAGTTCTATTGGAAACTGGAATTTGCAAGTTATTTTCTCCTCCCCACCGACAAAGGCATCATAAGATTTCCGCTGCTTCATGAGACCGTGATTCGAGTCGTGCACAATAGCTTTGATTCGGGGGGTGTAATTTGTCCCATTGAGCCTCTGTAATGAGGATCAGCGGTTCATAATCACATCACATTGTTTGAAGTTCAATGGTTTTAGCGACGAACTTGTGTGGAGGCTTTTACATTTTGCTGGTTCGCTGGAGGTGAAGGTCAACAGTGCACTGAAGTAATAAGTACTTACTACTACAGCCTTTTCTGTGTGGCATACTTCAGGTGGTCATCCGCAGTTTTAGACTTGTCAACCATACATTCTGGCCTCTCGTGTGCTTCTCAAATAGTAGTGCATCAGTGTCATCTGAAATCCATTGATACCATGGCTCCAGAGTGACACCAACACGCTCTCAAAAATGTTAGAAAAGCTCCACACAACTCGACTAATTCACAAACTCACATTTTAAAAAGGGTTTACAAAGAATCTATTTTTTTTTTAAATACGAACAAATATTGCGAGTGTTGTAGTATATTCTTTTGCTGTTGTTTCTTTATTTCGCAGGGGTTTTTTTTCTCATTATTTGCCGTTTCCTTGCCTTATGTTCCCTCGTTTATGATTTGTTATCTTGTATTGTGTCCCTTGCTTTGATTGTTAATGTTATTGTTTTACATTTTGGGGTGGGCGCTTATAAGCCTTTTGCTTCGGCCCACTCCTATTGAGCAGACTCACTGCTCATATAAACAAATAAATAAATAAACACGGGCACGACTGAATATTGTCCTTGTCCGCTGTAACTATACTAATATATATACTGTAAATCATGTAATAATGACGCAGGCCCATACCATTATTAGAATTTCAATTTCATTTAATCTATTTGAAGCATTTGAATTGTGTAAGTGAGTGTTATAACCAGTTGTATTATTGAGTGGTTTGGTAACCTCACTCTGAAAGAAAAGACAAAGCTCAGCCGCTCCTGGAGGCCACATACAAAGCTAGACTCAAATTGTGAATGACACCTTAGGCTGTTTCTTTCCACAAGCTTTGATCACTTTAAACAAGGCACTTTAATTTTTGTATGGACGTTTTATTGTACAGTATTTTACCCTAAAGTTTTTCGATGTGGCGATTGCTTGTTTTTTTTGTTTTTTTTTATGTCCAATGTGGTTTCATACTGCAAATGGCTAATGAACTGAACTAAACTGAAACAGTGTGCCCAGAACAAAACAGAAAGGATACGGGCTTCACAGCAACAGCCACTTAAACGCTGATGCTTTAAATGGAGCGGGGAGAAGTCAAACTCATTGAACCCCACCCCGGTCTATCAAACAATGAATACAAACAAAATGGCAGCTTCCGTGTTAATTTTAGACCCGTCCGGACTGGTCTGAAGGGTTGATTTTGTAGATTGTTGGTTCAAACATGCTCAGAGATCCAGGTGGACGAATAATCAGAGTCTGGATTTGATCAGCGTCACTAGCTTAACAGACTGGCAGTGGGTATCGGTGGGTATCACTGTGCTATAAAGTTAAGTGGAACCTCAATCTTTAATACTTCCTCTGATGTAACGTTGCATGCACTAAACAAACAAAGGTCAAAGGGTTCGTTGTAATTCTCAGTCTTCACCACTAGGGGGAATCGCATGTATTATTCTGTACAATGAAGGCAGGCTGTTTGCAGGTGGACTGGGAGTGATAAAAGTGAAATACGATGTGAAATGAAGCCACTTCTTATTGGTTTTGTTCATGGCAGGCAGTTAATTGTTAGTTCATTGTTTTGTTACCGGAAATAATAAAGCGCTGAGGCGATCCATACGAGCCTCTATGGGATTAATTTAATCTGTGGACCCCTAATGCAGCGTATGTGACTGACCTCTGCAGGATTCTGATTTAGTGCAGTGGGACGCGCGAGACTTGGAAGACATTTATCTACATATTTTATGTGTGTCGGCCTTTACAGCGCGGGATTCTTTCACGGCCCCCGAAGGACATTATTATAGTGATTACTTTGAATTTTTGGATCAATGCTGCGAGGCTAGTTAGCAGTCATCTGATGGAAGAAAAGTCAATATAAACACGCATTGCCACTAATATTGCATTGAAGTCGGCCCTTCTTTTAACCTCCTGCCCCCGTCTTAAATAGCCCAATATAAAAGGGCTTCACAAAAAATAAAACTTCGATCAAACAGGGAAACACTTTGAAAATCATTCTATCGCAAAATAATGCACGATAATTACTATATCGACTTATTTTTGGGGGGGCTCAGTAATACATTATTTTAACCCAAAGTAACGTGTTGTATTCCATATTCCATATCCACTGTAGAATATTTTAAGGTTCAAGTCCCTTTCAAACAAAGCTTTGCGGTCATTTTTAAGCTTTAGAGTTCGTTTCTGTGGCATTAAAACGTCTTCAATAATATTGTTTCACATTTTTTCAAACTTCAAATTTGTGACAGTCCTAAGTGGATTTACTTAAATGTTGTATTGCAATCGGAGTAATTGACTTTACGATGACCAAATGTATATCCAATAGGGTTATTTCCTTTTCAGACGTAGAAGTATGAACTATCCCGCTTTTTTTATTGTCATGTTTTGTTGTGGGATATTCGACAAATTGTAAATACTGACATTTTCATCAAACGTGCAGTTGAATGTGCTTTGGACCGTACTTTTTAATTTAAAAAATAAATAAAAATTATGATAAAAGATCATGAAATGTAGATTCATGCCAACTTGAAACCAGAATAACGCTTTTCCGTGAGATTTAAAGCTTTAACCTCTTAACCCCCACCTGAACCGAGCACTTTGTCTCCAGTACGGCTTCACCCAAGTCCGAAAAAAGCAAAATGGAGACAAAAACGAGGACGAAAATGCGATAACAAAGTGACCAGCAAAAAAAGCCACTAAATAGCGACAAAAATGTGACGAAAAACTGAAAACATGACAAAAATCCTTCAAAAATATGATAAACAAGTTATAATGAGTTATGCAGGTCTCGGCTTTCAAATGAGGCGTTCCACTACAGGCATCGAGACGCTTTTAGATTTGGGTAAAGCCGAACTGGAGAAAATGCTCTTGATTTAAAGTGGGGGGTAAGAGGTTTTAACTCAGAAACACTGACCGATAATTTGTTATTGTGTAAATCAAACTTTATTGATAAATCGGTGGGACGGGGACAAAGGTCTGAGTGGCTGACGAATACAACCAAACGCGGGACAGGTGGTCACTCTAGTGTTGGAACATAAATAATTAGGAAATAATTAGGAAAACATGTACTTTAACGCAGATGCTAAACGTGTTGTTTCCATGGGGGGGGGGGGGTGACTCCCCTGCCCCGCAGCTGTTGCTAGGGGGTCTAATTACCTCCTTGACACCGGTTGCTCCATAACAATTAGGGCCTCCCCCTCTGGTCCCCCCTCTGCTCTGGGGTCTGTCAAATAAACCAAGCACAGTAACATCTGGGTTCGCCTCCAGAGGGCGCACTGACCCCACGCGCTTCCCACTGAAGCCCCGGCGCTGTAGCTGCTCTGCCCAAATCGGCCGTGGATTCCTGCGGCGAAGCTTCCTGGCGCGGCCCGGGCGGAGAGAGAGATGGTCGTCCCGGGGTATGGTTAGCGAGAGAGAGAGAGAGAGGGGAGGGAGGAGGAGAGAACAAACACATTCACAGGCTGCCAAAAACTAGAGCCGCAAAGCTATTGGAGACGAGCGCGGCCATTATTATTACCGCTGCTGCTGCTGCGCGGGGAGCACGCTGCTGGAAGCTTAGCAGCCAGAGGACGCGCCGACTCTGCCCGGGATAGGAAGTCAGTCCGGTCCAGCCTCCCTCCCCTACCGCACCGGGGACGGAAACAGACAGACCCTGCCTTCCTCCCCCTCCCCTCCCCTCCCCTCCCCTCCCGGTCACACTCACAGGAGCCTGCGGAAAGCACCTATTCACCGGCTGGCGGAGGAAGAAGAAGAAGTGGAAGTCGAAGGCGAGCGATGCGTCTGTGCGCCCGGGTGGCACACGCCGTCGGAGAGCCGTGATCATGGATAGATAACGTTTATGTAACACTTTTGATAAACACTCGGATGCTTTTTGTCTATTTTAAGCGCGTATGTGGATTACCTAAGCCGTCTGGAAGCGTGCCGCTGCGGGGGGACTCCTCCGGCGCCGATTCCCGGTCTCATCCACTAGTTTTTTGTTGTTGAATTGGACGCCGGGTGGATACGAGGAGGAGCAGCCGCCGCGCCGAGCCCTTGGAGAGGGCGGTTTTACTGCGGTAAATTGCAGCCCGAACCTCGCTCCGCTATGGCTGGATTCATACCGGGGCTGTTGCCCACCAACCACAACCAGGAGAAGGAATTCGCACAGGCGTACGAAGACGTCCTGGAAAGATACAAAGGTAAAACGACCGCAAAAAAACGCACTGGGGCTAGAGTTGCGTTGTCAATATTGATCCTTTTGAGTGCAGTGTTGACAGGTGTGGGATGCAGATTCATTCCTTCAGCCACTGAATCCTGCACATTTCGAATTACCAATTACTTTTGATCACTTTGTATGGATACATATCACTTCTGATAACCGAGTATCATCCATGCTGTGTTGCTGGATGACAGAATTGACAAATGATTTCTCTTGGACCTGTATTTTCTTGAGGATTGCATAGCTTCGGGTTGTGTTTTTGGTAAAGAGGAGGAGTAGTCCAACTAACTTTGGTATTTATGGATCATTTAAGTGAAATGACCACAAAACTATGTCCTGGTGCGGGATGCAAAAAGCTTTTACCCTGCACATTTCTTAACTTATTACTTTCAACAACTTTTGTATATGGGTAATGATATCCCTGCACTTGCTGTATTCCTGGTAATGCTTCAAGACAGAACTGACAAATGGCCCGTCTTGGACCAGTCCAAACCTAAATTACGAGCGCTTTCTCTAGTATTACACGGCTTTCGTGGTTTATTGGGTGAAAAAGCAAGAGTCGCCCGGCTAACCTTGGCATTTATTGCTCTTATAAGTTGATGAATGTGCAGCGCTGTCATTAATTGGTGAAGATGCATGGCCGTGTGAGTACATTTGGACTTTTATCTCCGCTGTATTGGGTAGGATGGATGAAAATGTCACTTAACGCTGCGCTCCTACCTGGTAAAGTCTTGCTTTTTGACTCATCTCTGACCAACCTATTCTTAATTACTTTGTTTGCCTAGGGTTTCCTGAATGGCTCATAGTTTATACGACATATGACTTGTCACCGTAAGAGCTGCATAATCCCAATAGTTTCTTTGCTCATGCTTTGGATATAAATGACCTTTTCTGTCTTGAGCCATGCTGTGCGCCCTGGCAAAATGTGAAGGAAAATGTGAAGGAACGCCGTCTTTGGTCCTAATTTATAACTGGATTTGCAGAATGGTTCATTTTGTCTCGCTAACAATGGGTTTGTGTGGAAAATGTTGCTTTGGTAATATTTCTTGCTATTGTTGTTGTTTGCTGCATGATAGACTTGACAAATAGCACCCGTATATTCCAAATTATGAGCATTTTGTATCTTTTCCTGGACTTGTTTAGTCCAAGATTCCCCCCGTGTGTTTGTTTCGGCCCTGTTTTTAGCCTCGCTTTAGCGCTGTTTTTGTCCCAGTTTAATAATCCCTTTCAAGTCCGGCTCTTGTCAGATATCTCCTCAGTATGGGTGGTGGTCCTTTTTAGGAAATGGTCTTTGTGATCCGCGCACCGGGTTGCTCCCAAACGTCCCTTTTTCTTTCTCTGCCCGTCGCATTGTTCGCGTCCTGCAGTTTACTCCCCTGTTTTATAATCCCACTGACGGGGGGTGCTTTAAAAATGAATGCCTCTACACAAATTGACTGGCCCGGGGTTCAAAGACCGGAGGAGGGGAGGGGGGAGGGGGTTTGTAGTGGTTGCAGCCGAAATATGACGGCGGGGGCGCAGCCGATGGGAGTCGCGTCCGTGGTGCCGATGAAAAGGAGGGTTTTAATTATTGATAATTGTAATGTGACTCTTGTGGGTGGAGAAGAGGCTTAGTGACAGGTGCACTCAGACGGAGCATAGGCAAGATGGTACTGTCCATTTTTGATTAGCGTGGAAAGAATTAAGCCTTCTTTCGGATGTTGTAGATCGGTTCACCAAAATATTGAACAAAAACATTGCCTTTCATATACTGCAAATATACTGTCCGCATTTTGTGTGCTTTGAAGAGCATTGTTTTGGCACAGGAGGTGTTAAAGATTCGCCTCCACACTGGCGGACTACGGTTTTGGAATCATCTAATTGTCTTCTTGTAAGCTCCCCTCTCAAGACCAGACGCAGCCCTTACTGTAAGAAAATAATTGAAATAATTTGGCAACGCTGGCCAAACTGGTTGCAACATGTCCAAAATCTGACCGGTTACAAAGTGAATCCAATGTTTGTCCAAACTGTTTTCCTCTGTGTTATATTGCCGTGTATTTTACGTTTGTGTTCATCATAAGTTAGGGCTGGACAATATTCCCCTTCACCGTTTCAGCTCTTTTCAGAGCATCAACGACAGCTCTCGGGTCTCGCCTTGGGCAGTTTCTGTGAGTTCACCCCAAGAGGATTTAATGTCTCTTATGTCAAGCTCTCTTCTCCAGGTGTTGTATGGGCATCCTCTTCGTCTCTTCCCTCGTGGGTTCCACCTGAGGCTGCGTTAGAGCTAGATAAAATATATATATATATATATATATATATATGGGGGAAAAACGATAATTTTTTAGATTAATTCATTTTGATCCTTTATTTGATCTGAGTTTCTCATATTTAAAACAACAAAAAGCTTCCATTTAAGCGATAGTCTGTATAAAGTGAGAGGGAAATGTGAAAGTAAACAATCAAGTTCCTCCCATCCTGATTGAACCAGAAAGTCATTCCTAGTTTGCAAAATGAGACGAGCGGGAAAAATGTTCAAAAGTAAACAATCGATCCCCCACCCCCTCCCTCCTGATTGGACCCGACAGGCCGGTTCACGGTTTCTAATTAGCTGCTAAAATCAGCAAAGGGAAAAATAAAATAAAATTTCAGACACAGGTGGTCAATTATACAAAATCTCTAAAATTTCTAAAACATTTTAACTTCCAGACTATCACTTTAATATGGTCCGTCGCACGGCACAAAGACCAATTAAATAAATCCCAGCTTAAACAAAAATGAATCGCTTGCCCATCCAAATATACCATGTGACTTTCAAATATGTCTGGGGAAAAACGTCTCAGGACATGTTTACGGATTCTCGTCCACTCTCCGCTATCAGGAATGTATCCCATGAATGAAGTTTAAAATAAATGTATCCCACGAAGAACCACTTTTATCCTCCGTCTGGCCAAGTCGTACTGGGAGGCTGTTTATTAGTGAGAACGATCGCCCTCATTCACGCTGGTTCATTTGCTTTACTGCCACACTGGGATTTTTAATTTATGTCCGACTGGCATCAACCAAAAATCTCTTCTCCCTCTCCCCCGTCTCTCTGGGGCTCAGTAAATCCCGTTTTGGCCCACACGGGGAGTCCATTTCTCAAAGCCCCCACCACAGTTGGCCTCTATTAAACGAACATTTGTCGATCAGGAGGGTGTACGTGAGCTTTATCGGTGCGTATCTGTCTGTGATGGATGACGGCGGCGCTCGAGGTGACGATGGAAATGCTGGAGAAATGTATCGATTGAACAAAGTGAGTCGTTTATTGCACTTGTTTTTAAAGAGTCCCGATCCTCTACTTGCTCCTGACCCGCTCAATGAATGTGATGCATGCGCTTAACTTTTCATTGCGTCGTCCCAGACAGAAAATATCCTATATTTGCTGGTTAAGAAGAAGACTTGTAAGTGCAATGCAAGAACCAGCTGCCGCCGAAGATGCAAAGGTTTGGCTCAAAACACAATTTCTTGTATGTTTTTGATAAGGAAATGACATTTAAATTAAAAAAGCTCTATAAAGTCGATTTTGCGTAATACCTGCCTTTTTAAAATATTGCATAAATGTAAATCCCTCATCAAAACCAAGTCACAAAATTAGGTTTTAAATCAAGAAGACCGCGAGGCTTTAAATCCTAAAATTGCAGTTTTTTGACTCTCAGCGCCGCTACCGCTTCTCACTCGCCATTACGTCACCTGTAATGATGGGGCAGTGTGTCAGTGGCTAATGCCTTGTTATTCTGGGCCTTTGTGATCGCTGTGGGGGTTAGGGGGTGGGGGGGGGTGGGGGGGGGGGGGGCTGTGTCTGTGTGCCGTCCCTGGACACGGTAATAATAACGCCCGGTGTAACGCTATAGCCTCCACAGCCGCGGCGCGACAATAGGAAGGCGCAGAATAATCATGAGCTTTTCATGGACCGTCTTTGAACGCCACACGCTACAATAGGAGGCGGGGTCTGACGCGGCCCCCGTCACTCGTGCGGGCATTTGGCGGATTGTATCGAGTTGGAAGAAAAATTGTGTTTTGAGTAAGGCAGGGCGATATGGCCTAAAATCTATATCACGGTATAAAAAAGAAATATCACGATAACAATATAATTGACGATATAATTGACAATGGACAAATTACTTCAAAATCCCAGCCTTACGCCTATTGGGAAGATTAATTCAGTGATATTTTATTCTTTTTTTATTTTAATTTAAAAAAAATTTACGCCATACTAATTTCCTCACAAATATGATCTACTCAAGCAGTTTACATACTTCATTTCATTTTACTTTTTAAGCCCCTGTGTCCTACACCGTCAGTCTTAATGCTGCTCTGATGGAGCTGGGCGTAACATACATTTATATTGTGTCCAACACAATATAAAAAATTACAACGATATAAAAAATTATATCGCGATAACGATATGCGATACGATATGGCCCACCCCTAGTTTTGAGGTATAATTTAGGATAAGACCACTAGCTTAAAAATAAGGCTAGAACGGCTACACGACACATTGACTGGTTTAATGTTTGTTTGAGAGGATTTGGGGAATATTAGCACGTTTTGGTTTTAGAGAGTAATTATGTTTTGTTTGTTCATTGTAGAAACATTTTGTGAGCACCATCTGGATTCCTGAAGCACACGGTCTCTTCAAGTCAATGAAGTGCGGGCTTTCCCTCGAGAGCGATTGATTAATGTGATTGGCAGATGGTTGTCGAAGGATTGCTGCAGTAATTGTAATGACAAGCGAGTGTGCAACGCTCAAACAAATATTTCGACTGATATTTTCAGACTGAAGGAATAGCTGAAATTGCGAAACGGTGTTACAATTTCAAATGATTGTAAATGACATGTTATTCGCAATACGTCGCAGAATCATCAAAGCTTTCCATTTAGCGACACATTGTGCTTGAAGCCTAAAACAAAAACACACATTAATTTGAAATTCAAATTATGCAGTTTTTAGTCAGCGTGATTTTCGTGATTTCCGAAATTTAAGCCTTCCTTTATCCTTACTTTGCATTTTTCTTATATATTTATTTTTTTGTCCTGAATTTGAAGGAAAAAACAAATGGCTGAAGATTATTTACTCATTCATTCATTCAAGCTTTATTAAGGACACAGAATCCTGGTCCATAGTGTCAAGAAGATTAGGGACAAGTGCTGGAAATGCCTCTGATATAAGCAGCTATGATGCAGTACATCAGACTTGTTTTACAGTTTGTCTATGTTTTTATGTCCCTTTCAAATAAACCAATTTAATAAATGACGTGATGAGTGGACAGTCACTAGCATCATGTTAAAACATCGCGTCAGGAGCAAAGACTTCACTGGAGGAAACTTCCTGCTGATCACGGTGTTTTTGTCTTGAACACTACATAGAAATGTTAGAATAAATACTTTTCAGTTGTTTCGTTTTTGTGGTGTTTTTTGGACACTAATTTAGCCGTTAGCTCTGAAATAAAAAAAAGTTCTCCTCAATGAACACAGACTATTTACATCCAATATAACACGACCCATCAGTGACTGTCCGTGCTGTTTTCCTGACTATTTTTTGCAAGACATCGATAATCACTATTGGGGAAATAGCGAGAGAGGAAGGGACCTCCGGAGAACAGAGGTTCACAACTGGTGCGTCGGAACCCAAAAGCGGGTCACGGAACCATTTTCCGGGAACATTTTGGCCAATATTTTCCTCCCGAAACGGCTACAACAATACCAGAGTCCGTTGAAATTAGGGTTGTTCCGATACTGATACTGGTGTCAGATTTTATACCGATACATTTTTTGTCCACGTAGTATCAAGCAGCATAAGTCACATTGTGCTACAGGTTTTGGCATATTCTTAGATTTCTTAATTGTTGGTTTTTTTCACTTGCTGTGGTATCGGACTGGCACTCCGTATCGGCAACCACTCCAAACCCAAGTAATGGATGGGAAAACTGGTACTGAACAGCACTGGAATGTGATTGAGTTGTTTTGATCATAATTTCCACTTTAAAAGCACATAATGCTTGTTGAGGAAAATACTGTATTTTATATAACAAAATGGCAGGGTCCCAAAGCCATACAAGTCGAGAACCACTGCTCTTGAAGTGCAGAAATCAAAAGGATAAATCCAGTGATGTCATGATATATGCTGCTAACCTGAGAGCAAGTCATGGGATCAAATAATCAAATGTAATAAACATAACTCCATAACTTTTTTTTTTTTTACAATGAAATGTAGGTCTTGTTTATGAGCCCTCAAGGACAAATGTATTCGTGGCCAATGATCTGCTAAACGTATAGAACAGATTTGTTTGACATGAAACGACAACAAGAAAATGTTTGTGCTTAGTCCTAATTATCTTCTCCTCACTTTAATATCTTCCTTGAGGCAAAAGTGATTCCATTTCTCAGCTCTACTTAAGTTCTTCCCATTAAATTCATATTATAATGTAGTTTGATCCCCCCTCTATTTGTTTCTGTAGGCACTTCTGCTGTTCATTTAAATGCATTTTCTGGATGCATTTAGTCCCTGGGGAGCGAAGCCAAGAGCCCAGTTTCTCTGCCCACATCGGCCTATTCACCGTCCTATTTCTTTCTCTACTTGGGCGGCAAGACAAATCGCAAACAAAATCAACATATCGAATGGTTGTAATTTCCAGACCCTCCTCATCGTTCCCTGTCGGACTGTGTGTGTGTGTGCGTGTGTGTGTGTGTGTGTGTGTGTGTACTCCCCGACATTGATCGCTTCTCCTGATTTGTGACGCAGCTGCAGAATGTGACTAAACGGGAAAAATTGCAAGGAATTGTGGGAAGACTCGGCAGCGCTGGGAGAGCGAGTGGCTGTGAATGAAGATGTAATGAAATAAAGACGTGTGAATGTGGGAAGGGGATCGATCGAGGGGGAAATTGGCCGAGTATAGACTGTGAATGCAGCGCAGCAATACAGAAAGTCTACGGGGAAATGCCCCTAATAGACATAACCTGCCAGCAACTATGAGCCTTAAGGGTTGACGCTGTTCTAAAATTTCACAGTGTTGATTTAGTTGCATAATTTTCCATTTATATTGACTTCAAATGTTGTACCTGATTTAGATTGACGGTCTATTATCTCATTATCTAACGACACAATAAATCGGCACTCCAAAAAATCATTTCTGCACCATAAATCAAGCACCACAGTCGATCTCTTTATCATGGGAAAAAAAGATTGTACCAATAAGCTTTTAATCTTGTTCAATGTATGTACCATGCGCCATCTCAAATCCTTATATGTGCTTTCGTATAGACCTGCCTCTAAAACATGCAGAACGTACAAGTTTAACCAAACTATCAACATGGCAAGATTCACCACCGGGACGCCCTTGAAATCCTGATTTAATTTGTGTGAAACGATATAAAAACGATGAGCGCGAAACTGCCAAAACCGAGTCTGATACAGGTTGAAACTTCAAACTTAGAGCAATCCTGATCTGATAGAAACAAATTAAAAAAAAAAGCTGATTGAAAAGCCTAAGGTCCCTCTAAGATTGGCGCCCTAGATACAGGGTATAGTGTAGGCACACCATAGCATGATCCATTAAATTTAGATATAGATGTTAAGCATTTTTTCATCAAATCATGTCAAAACAAATAGAAAAATCAGGACCAAACAGTGACACACCAGTACAAGGGTAATTATGAATGAATCTGATGATACACTGTGGCTTCTTTGAGTATAGATATTGTATAAACAAAAACTTGGTGACTATATTGTGCTGCCCGACTAAAGGAGAACAAAAAATTAGCAGGAGGCTAAAACAAACCGAAGAATTGCCCTCTGCTCAGTGTAGGTGGCAGGAGTGAAGGGAAAATCTAGGCCACGTGGAAAAATCCCGCTGTTAAGACTCCGACCTGGGACTGAAGTCACAGCGCACAGGCTTCTTTTTTCACCTGACATTCATCTTTAAATGGAGAGTGCAGGCTTCAAGCTGAATCTCCATCGTGGCGTTTTATTCTGCACAAAACAGCAACAGTTATCCGATGCTGAAAACTCAATGGCGCCAGGTTATTTCCATGTAGTACCTCTGTACGTCCACACAGCAGGACAACTCGAAAAACAGACTTGTAGTAACGTGTGACGGAAATCCAGAGGGACTGATAGAGAAGGGCTGTCACTTCCTGTTGACTCCGAGGCTTTCCCTGCTGAGTAAGGACCTTCCTGCGTTTAATCGGTCGCTGATGACATGTACAATAGGCCCAGGGACTGCAGGTGGAAATGAGCACAAGTGCTATAACCTGGTACAATGCATCTCTCCTTTCTGAGGCTAATGTATAATGTACACTGTCCCTGTTCAAATAAATAAATAAATGACGAAGGACAAGTTCCTCTGAAGGTATATTTAAATGAATATGAAAAAACCTAGTAACCTCTCCCCAAAGTTGACAAATCTTATAGGGCTCAAACAATGGACTAAACTTGTCAAATCTGAACTCCCAGTCCAGCTTAGCAGAGGTGCGCCACACTTTGAGAATCACATGTCTAGAGAACAAAGATACTCCCTTTATTTTTAGACAATGATGAAGCAAATTCCAGGACTCCAGAGGAGTTACTCACTTGAGACAAAGTTAGCCTTGCAAACTTCAAGCACACGAGTTTTAGAAAGGGCCCGAGGCAAACGACTGTAAATTCAAATGAGGGAGTTTTATTTGTTTTGCATTTGGTCTAAAACACAGCGGCCGACGTTCCGCCATTATATTTGTGAAGGTCACTGTGAAGGCCGTGTTTCCTAGTCGTCTGTCCCTATGAATGTACGATTGTTCTGCTTCCCCGTAAGATTTCCTGGAAAAAGTCAGTGTTTAAATTGGATCCAAATAATCTCCAGGAAATGTCACTGCAAATAACGCAAAACAGAGAATTGTATCACAGACACAACATTGAAGAAATCAGCATATTTGAGGACAGAGCACGGGGCACTGGAACTGTTTTAGATTAAGACTATTAGAACATTATTTTAAAAGAAAAAGCTACATTTTACAGTAAAATCTAATAGTTTTGGGAGTATTTAAGCTTATTTTGAACACAGCATTGTTTTTCTCCCACACAAATAATGCTTTTAAGTGATTGCTTTCTGAATAAACTGCCACACCACATAACCTCTTACCCCCTTGCCTTTTAACAGAGCGTATTTTCTCGAGTTCGACATTACCTGACTCTTTAAAAGCTTCATGACCGGAGAGTTTGCCGCCGATAGGCCAGCGTAACGGCTCATTTGAAAGCGAAGACCCACAAAACTGATTTGTTTTTGTCATATTCTCGTGGTCGTTTGTTCCCTTTTTCCGTTGCTGTTTTGTCGGGGGGTTTTTTTTGCTTCTTTGTTGTGTTTTTATTTTTCACTTTTAGGTTGCGTTTTTTTCCGTCCTCGTTCAAGCAGCTTTTCGATTTGGGTAAAGCCAAACTGGAGAAAATGTGCTCGGTTAGGGTAGGGGGTATGCGGAAGTACCACAGGAGGGTCCAAGGTCCGCAAAACAAAAAAGGTTGGACAATACTCTGCTAAAGGCACCTACAGGTGGTTCAATCTGGCCCTCCATCCTGTACACACTTCGATATGATGAAAAAGGTTTAGTATTCGGTATATTTTTTGGTTTTGTTTTGAGACAAGTTGACGGAAAAACACAAAAAACCTTGACACCATTAGCATGCCCTGCCCTAGCATCACTACTCGACACAAAACAACACTGCTAGCTCTACTGCTGTTACAAGTAGTTTACAATTTCACTCAAGCGAGCCAACGTTGGCAGGGCATGTTCTAACTCCTACCACCGGCAGTGCCATAGCTAATAAGGATTACATTAGACGTCTCATCCTCCCGTAATTATGCCACCGCCGCATAAAATTAAACTCATATTTCTGTCATTTTCCCTCCAAACCAGCTGCATTTCCACTGACTCAGCACTGCCCAACTCCAATCCCCGTGTTTTTCCATACGAGCCAAAGCCAGTCACTGCATCCTGTCATTGTTAGCAGCATTTCCGCGCATAAACAGAACACCCACACACACACACACACACACACGAGCGCCTTGTCCTGAATGATTTAAGGAGGATCGAATGGCCGCCGCTCGCGTTCGCGTTCAAGTGATGCCTCCAGCTCGGTCCATGTTCAGGTTTCTGGGCCTTTTATGGTAACATAGAAGCTTTGGCGGCCATTCAGAGCAATAAGTTGTAGAGCAAGAGGGCAAAACGTAAACAGAGTAACCTGTGTAAATTTGCAGATGAGAAATGATAGTCCAGCTGCAGGTCGGGGTTTCTTCCTTGGGATTGAAAACAAAAAACAAACGAAGCCGCTTTCTGATATGACATAAAATTAAACTACTATTATCACTACTATTTTGTCTTGAGAACTGCAATATCTTCTATAGTTATGATAAAATGGAGATGGAGAGGGAGCATTTTCGATATCTGCCTCGGGCATTGTGACGATACAATTGTAGAGTCACCTTTACAGAGCCGTAGAAAGACATTTTAGTCTTTAGTTTTTCTGTGCATATTTCCTATTTATTAATATTGCCTGCAGTTCACTAATAACATCATGAGGCGTCACATTGTGAATAAAACCAAATTGTGGGACGCTGAACGGATACACCCCTTGTTCTTCCATTGTTCTGATTGTAATTTTGGCCAGTTCAACATTAACACCCTTTATTTTATTTAATGATTTATTATTGAGTAAAGTGATGGAGCTGCTGTGTTATTGACTGAGAGGCATAGAGGTCAGAGCCACACGCCAACGTCCTTTCATTAGGGAGAATCACTATTGATTCATTTGACGATGACTCTGCAAGACACCAGAGGGAAGAGAGACACAGAGAGAGAGGTGGGAGCGCTGATATTTCTGACCCACTTTCCAACTCGATAAATAAACCCAACAGTTCCCCCCCCTTTTTGAAGACATTGTACAGCATTACATCCGGAAATGAAAACCGCCGTTAGACAAAATGCAAAAATCGGTGCAAAGCCGCCGAAAACATTGGTGTAAGTTCGAGAGCGACTCGGGACGTCCCGTTACAGTCATGAATGCGGCTCAGTGTGTGCGAGGGGAAGAGAAGAGAGAGGCCCTTTTATAACGAACCAACACAAAACACCGCTACGCAACCGGCAAGATATTTCACACAGCATTCAGACGCGCAACAAAGGCGGCCATTGATCGGTTCAGTCAAAATCAGCTGGGCATCGCAGTTATGTAAGAGGAGAGAGAAGAGAGTTGTGTTTAGGAAGATGGGAATAGCAGAGCATGGGAATTAAGGCCAAATGTCTAAGGCTAATGTTAGCGGGATACAGTCTTTGTGGTTTGCATAAGGCACGGCAGCTTCAAATACTCCTTTATTTATAGCCTATTGTACAGACCAATACTCTGCAGATATTTGAAACTTTTTTTCATTTTGAACCAACTGTAAAGATTGAGAAGATGCTTGAGATAATAGCTAGATTGTCCTTTTGGTTGGCGAGCTCTAATACAAACTTGGAACCTCAGTCAGCTGGACCTGGCCCGTTGACTCCGCAGTGTTCTCCCAGAAAGCAGCGCATTGAACAGGCCGCGTAACGGGTGTGTGGGGTCACCGGTGCTCACGAAAGCCTTGCAGGTGAGACGTAAATGTCCAGAGTGGAGGGGAGAGGGGCACCGATGATCCTCTCAGTTCTCGTCACCGATGGCTGGAGGCTCTTACAGCAGGATAGAGCGCTGGTACGGAACAGCTGGTCAGGATGCTCTCCATGGTCCCTCTGTAGAAGGTGCACATGATGATGGGGGGGCTGTGACTCTGCTGGCTCCTCTTCTCAGTTTGCAGAGGAAGTCGATGTCCTTTTCTTTCTTTACTATTGATGGGGTTCTCTGTGAGAGACCAACAGGCCCGTTTGGAACTATGAGGCCGTCCTTCCGTGGACCCACCACCTGCAGGAGGAGCCATAGGGGCTGGTGCAATGTGACTTGGGCAGCTCCAACAGCTGCCCCCACGACCCGGCAACGGACAAGTGGGAGAAAATGGATGGATGGATGGATGGATGGGGTTCTCTGTGCTGTGCTCGTCAATCTGTCTACAGCAGCCCCGTCAATCAATTGTCCGAGGAGCGAGCTGGTTGTGTGCTCTTCGAAAGTCCACAACAACAGAGAGGGATTGATACGGATCACTCCTGTGGTTTGTCTCGCGTCTGTTGCTGATGAGACGAGGTTTGAGGTTTGCATAGGGGGACAGTCCTTGGACAGAAGAGTGTAATTTCTGGGTTTTGTTTCATAATTTGCCCAATATATATACAGTATTTCCAAAATGAATCCCACTGTTACTTCTGCAGAGATGATTGAGAAATGGCAAAATCCTGACATTCCTGCATGTAGGTCTCGCTATAGAAACATGTCTCCTTTAAGTCTGGCTGCTCCAGAAAGACAATGGGGGAGACCACAAAGACACGACTGGCTTTGACTTTTCAGTTCAATGTCAGTGCGCTCCTTCAGCCGCTGCAGATAAGAATAAACACACAGCGGCACAATGCTAACACAATGAGGATAAAGCCGTGATAAGGCCTTGTGTTTTTGGCTTATTAACTCGCCGTGTTTCATGTTAATCCTCTGCTTTCTCTATTATTAGTCAATCCTATTACAGTACCCAATTCAAATACGGAACGTTTTGTTGTTTTCCATATACTTTGAGTTGCTATTGGTCCGTCGAATCTTTCAAGACACGGCCGAGGCTTGAGGAATAAGTTGAAAGAGATGCTTTGTGTGCCTGAAAATGTCTCTTCTTGAAACCCGTAAAGGAGTAATACTGGGCCCCGTAATACCTGTGTGAACACTGCACACGCTCTCGGTGGCCGTGAGCGTCATTGTTAAACCCTGGAGATGAAAGGCGACTCCGAGCGGGACCTGTGATTGAAGCGCTCTTAATCTGCCCCAATTTCCCCCCCCCCCCTCTGCACCGCTGTGAGAGTCAGCTGACCAGCACCGACCGCTGTGGGCCGGGAGGTCACTCAGAGTCCCATAGATGTAGTAACAGGAAGGGTGGTTCACACAGCGAGTTTGCACTGACTGATGGGACCCGTCTATTGCTATAGATCTGTTTTGGGTTCATTGTTGTTTTATAGCTTAGCCATGCACGCTGTTTCTTTCTTAAAACAGTGTTGATTTCTTTGCTTGTCACATAAAATAGGCTAGATATTTCTATGCTTTGTTGTTTTGGGGGGGAAAAAGGTGCTTGTGGGTGTCAATTGGGAATTTAGCATCTTTTTGCTTGCAGATTCAAATCCATGTTTGCTTTGATATAATGCCAATGCACACTGTTATTCCCTCTCATAGCCTGTAGCTCTGAATTCATGTATCTAATGTGGTTTATATTAAACTCTTACGTGGCGCTCCATTTGACGCTTTTGCATCAGGAGGCTGCTAAAATATTCTTCTAGTTTTCACATTTCCTTCTGGTAGGGATGTAACGATTCATCGAAAATCGATTTAATATGCGTAAAATGTGAATCGATGTAAAAAATAAAAGAATCGATTTTTAAAGCCACCCTCAGCGCCTCCATTTTGCGGGAAGCTCCACACCTTCCCCGCCTCACCCCCAACACACGCCACTCCATGTAAACACATACACGTGCAGGCATCGAAGCAACAGACGCAGCTAAAGTTAGCAGCTACAAGATTAGCGTTAGCGGCTAACGCAGAGTTTAGCATTTTGACGGAAGTTTACCAAAGATCGTAAACTGACAAACATCTGACCAACCTGCTCTGATTCTGCTGAAATCCTCATCAAATGTCCGTTTGTCAAATAATCCAAAACCTACAGGAGCTGTCATGTCTTTGTCCTCCTTATGTTTACAAAGGCTGCACCGGAGGCAGTGAGGCTTCAAGGGTGAACAAAAACTAGAAAAAAATAGTAAAATTAGTTCTAAATGGTAGTATTATGTTCAAACTGCAAAAATTAAAAAATAAAGGTTTGGTAAAATAAATATAATCTCAAAATGTTTGCTTTGCTACATAGTTTATTTATGCTGAAAACATGTAAATTTACAAGCACTCAAAATGATTATAGTTCATTTTCATGTCTTGTAATTGTTTGTAATGTAAAGTTATCTTACTGAGAGAGTTGCAATTTGTTACAAGGACAAAAATACAGATGATAAAACCAATTAAACATTGGTATGAAGGAGTCCTTTTCTAAAAAAAAAAAAAGGTTTAACAAAATCGGGAAAAATCGGGAACTTTAAAACGGAAATCGAATCGAATCGGGGCTTGAGTGAATCGTTACATCCCTACTGCTGAATGTTATTGTATAGTTAATAACACCAGGTAGCTCACGTGCAGTAGTGAAAAACGTCCCCTACGCCCCCTCCCCCGTCAGTGTTTACAACTCCATGTGCTGATGAGCTGCAAATGTCCACCAGGATTTGCCATTCAAATCAGACTGAGGTAATCCTGTAGACTGTACCTCCTCCAGGACACATACTGATCTAATCCCATTCATCCACTCCTCACTGCCCCATGGACTCGCCCTGAAGTCACTCAGGTAAAGACCACCAGGACTGCACCACCAGAGCAAGAAAAGGGGTTCTGGAACTGCAGTCAGAGGTTCTAGTGGGACATTGACCTGCTGCTACTACTGATACCACTGCTTCTAGGCCGACTTTAGATCATGTCACACTTAGGGCTTGGTACGGTTAAACGATACCAGTTTGGAATCAGAAAAAAAAAGGTTTAAGTTCTACTGGTATTGAAAGTATCGTAAGCAGGTACTGAAAAGAAATATAAATCTTTATTTTCAAATTTGAATGCTGTTGGTCATCAAAATGTAAAAGAAACAAAAGTGAAAAAGAAGTTGACATTTTTTTTTTTTATTTAAAAAAACAAGTGGAAACATTTTAGTAAAATTGGGGAAATAATGTAGGGGAAAAAGGTGAAAAAACCTGGGAATATTTGGAGAAAAATTGGGTAAACCTTGGGGGGAAAATATGTACAAATATAAAAAATATTGGGGGGGGGGGGGGGGACTTGAAAAAATGTGTTTAAAAATGGGGGGGAACAAAATAATTTGCCCATTTGTTGTGTCACCTCAAACAAATGATACAAATGCAAAAGAAATTAAATGGAAGGAAAATCAATAAATCAACATTATTAAACAGTTTCCTGCTTTTAGATGACAAATATTTTAGTAAAGGTATCGGAAAAAAAGTATCGTTCAGGTATCGGTATCGAAAAGCAAGTATCGTTAAAAGTACCGGTATCGGAAAAAATGTGAAGGTCATGGTACCCGGCCCTAGTCCCACTCATACAAGTGCCACGTGAACTGAAATGTGTAAAGCCGGATTTAAATGAAGAATGACTAAACCACATTAAGTGCGTACAATGTCTGAAAGGGGGTGTCCCGACTTTCTGATTTAGCATTTTCTGTGACCTATTGCTGTCCTTAAATGCGCTTTTGGTCCAGAATAGCAAATGAAATGCTTCTGTGCCAGACTTTACCTAATTAAAGTAGCTCAAGGCTGTCCCTTCATGCCCACCACATTGCACAACCTGTCCCACTTTTACTGCTGTGTGAGGTCTTCCCATATCCTATACCTGCCTTAACAATAGCTGTCACTAATTTGCTGTGAGTCCGTTTTAATGCAGCGCTGTCTGAAATCCCAACAATCCCTGTGTAAGCTCCTTTGTCTTTTACCGTCAGCATTAGGAGCCTCCTGCTCCTTTTACAGTCAAGCGCATCATGAACCATGGTTTATCTTTGGGTTACTGTCATTTGAATATGTGCCACCACACACGCTCATGATGACGATAACCAGTCGTTTCTGGTTAATTTTAGCCTCCGGAAAGTCTAGTATTTTGTCAGTGGATGTCTAGACCATGAACTTTTATTGTTTGGTGGCACATGATTAGGTTTAGTAGTTATTTTCACAGCGGCTTCCTCTGTTCTACACCAATTTACACTATTATGTCAATGAGTCAACAAAGCTTTTCTGCTAACCACGATCACATTGAAAGAGCTCCTTGAATAGTTGCCGTTATCGTAAAGACTAATTATTTTGGTAGTACAGGATCACTCACAAACAACAAAATATCCAGTATTTAAAGGTACAGGGAAAGACGATGAATAATGGTTCTTGTGTTGGTTTAGCTGTTCATATTTCAGTCTTGTCTCCAATGTTAATCCTTCTGGACGTCTTTAAAATGTTCCAGGTGAAATTTTATTTGTAAAACATCAATCAATGGTGCAGCCCTGTTTCTGTCTCAAGTCCCCCTCACCAAATAACATGGTGCACATGGTACTCAATGTGCACCATGTATTTTGTGACCTTCCTGATTAAACCTGTCCTTGCCTCTCAGTCGTCTTCACTGTCAGCCTTCAACTCCTAGACTGAATCACATTTTTGTCCCGTTAACATTGTCTTTCCTTGCACCCCTTCTCTTCTGCTTGTGGGCCAGTTTCTGCTGCTGCTGAATATCTCCTGCAGTTTCTCTTAATTGAGAGACTCTAAAATTACCCTTCATGCATTTTAGCCTGGGATCTAGTTCATTAATTCTGGAAGACTTCAGTGCGTTTTATGTTATTGTCGAAAAGGTTCTAACCTGCCATGGCAGTAACTAGTTCAGCTGTATCGTGCCACTCATTAACATATTTTCTGTTCAAGCCCAAAAATCACACAAAGGCCGTTTTAAGAGCGCGTCAGTCACACCTTCATCCCATCAGTCCCGAGTTATTTCTGTCCGCAGTAAGTGGTAAATTGAATCGAGGCAAGAGCGTGGCGCTAAAGGTCAACGTTACCAGAATGTACCACTGTTTTGAAACCTTGTAATATCATTAAACACTTCATTGAAAGCACATCTACAAATTAAATCAAAGCCTGAAAGATCTGTGCGTATCTGAGGGGGTAGAAAATGGATGACATCTTGCACCGTGTCATAAGTCTTAATATCATAGCCGATTTTCTTCACTTTATTCGATGTGCTAGAAAGTTGCTAAACCTGTACCGCGTTGATTCACCATGTAACTGTGTTAGCGTGGACTGCAAGACTGTAGCTGCAGGTAGCCGCCATGTGGGACTTCTCACAGTCCTCTGAAAATATTGTGATTGACGTTATGCTAGATATCAATTGATGGAAGAAAACAGGATTAACTAATAACATGTCATATGTGGATCTAAAAGCATTTATTTTTGTACCATAAGTTGCACGTGACCAGAAGTTTCAGCAACTTTGTACACACAACGATGTATGGCAATAAAAATGACTCACTTGTGACTTGGACATACCGTAATACAAACCCCAGCTCAAACAAACACAAATGCTTTCCTCCAGTATCATGTAACACACACTAACGTTGTCTCATCCAAACACTGAATACATTTCGATAAATTGCCCAAACCCTAGGACAATGGTTTAACGGGGATTATTATACACGTTGAATCTTTTTCATTCATTCTAAAAGTAAAAGTTTTACCTATTCTTCTTCTTGCTTTTTTTATATTGTAAATAAAATGGAAGAAGATGTTGCTTTTTGTATCCCACGAACCGACTCTACTTGTCTTGGCACATATGGCCTGCACGATTTAAGGAAAAAGACCTGCAGGCAATTTAGGTTTGCAATTGATGTTTTCAAATCAAGATTTCTTTCCACTTTTGCCCATTTTAAACATGCTCGGAGAGAAGACGCATACATTTTAGAACATGTTTGTCATAGCTGTAAGATTGGCAAGTTTTATGCACAAGACTCCATGGAGAATATAGCTTCAGCAAAGAATAGTGTTCTGTATTCCCTGAATGATTGCAGTGATTAAATTTCAAACCAATATAAACCATCCATCCATGTTCTTCCCTTTTATCTGTGTCTGGATTCAGCACTGTAAGAAGGGACTCTAGACTTCACTCCCCCCCCAGACTCTTCCTCCAGCTCCTCAGTGGAAATCCTTGCATCTTCCCCGGCCATTATAATTGGAATTTAAGTTGTATTGAGATTAACTGTGAAGCGGGAAGAGCCCACGCAAGTAAAACTGATCACAGAACCAGTGAGGGCAGAAGAGGACATTTTAGCTTTGAGGCACCGGTTGATTGTTTTTATCGTGTATGTTAATGTAAAAATAGCAGCGTGACTTTCACACTCGTCCTTCACGGCGTCACATGCTCCATATTCATCCCTCATATATGTGCATAAATAACGACATGAGGGGAAAGCGTGTCGGCAGCAGCCTCTCCGTGACCTGATCCATCTGGCACTTCGCTCTGGCTTTGATCTTGACAATGGACCTTTTCATTTGCAATTCTTGAGAGCTTTATTTCTTAATATTCTTGATTTTAAGGTTTATGTTGTCATTTTTTAGTTTCTATGACTTGTCAGCAATACAATTTTGGTGCCCATAGAATATTGTAGAAAATGGTTTATTTGTCCATGGCTTTTTGTGTGTCTTCTGTATTTATTCCCCTGTTTCTTGTTTAATCAAAATCTTGGCACATTTTGATGGTCATGTCGTTCTTTTATTTTATATTGTTGGCACCAAGCTTTGCCAGTTTTTGCACCCGCTTTTAAATTGATTTCTGTCTCGCCTCCTCTCTTCAACCTTCCCATTAAGTAAATCATCGCACATCCCGGTCTCGGCGCCCTCCACTGTGGCCCTGCTCCTGCCGGTGTCCCGTCTTGTGTTTCACGGGTGCGTCTCGGTCTCCTCCCCCTTCAGGAGCCTCTCGTTCGATTAAATACCGGGATTAGAAGCATCAGGGGAGGCAGAGTGAGGGAAACGTGGTGCTGGGGCGGAGGAGGAGGATTAATTAACCCGGAGGTGGCAGACGGGACGTCCCATAGACTAGACCTGCCCCTCCCCCCATTCACCCCTTCTGCTGTAGGGTTAGCCTTAGATCTACTATAAGCTTCTGTGTATGGCAATTTATGATAAAGTATTCAGATTTCTAAGCCCCCGAGACCATAGATAATCATAGAAATATTATAATATGATGCTGTTTAGTGGCCATTGGGTTTGTGTTCAACCCCACAAAAAGTAGAAACTTAATGAAATAGGATTCTGCATTTAGCTTATTGACCACTTTTATACGCTCATTCGTATCTAAAATTGTCTAACTAGGGTTTGACCTCACTTAAATGTGGTTGACAACAGCTGAAAACATCTGGATCTTTCATAATTTGCTATGTTTGTTGGCAAATGCTAACGGCTATAGGAAAAAATACATTGAGCAGGCTAGCGGCTAACTGTCCATATACGTTAGCATCGAACGCCACGTGTCCTTTTTATTTCTATGCCGGAGACGCTTTTTTTTTGGGGTCAAATTTTAGGGCCCAATTTTCCTCTCCATTGAGTTGTGACTTTTTGTGGGGTTGCAACCTCTTAAACCTCTAAAAACCCACTGAATTTGTGTTTTTTTCCCCCATTTCTTTGACTATAACATTTACTTGATTTAATTGAGCTGCCAAATTTATCCCCGTCACTGCTTTGATGATGATGATGATGTTTTGACCATAATGAATAAAATCCAGCCTCGCCTTTTTGTATTGTCATATTGTCCAACTAAATATATGTTACTTTGAGCCGCTGGCACATTCACCTCCCCCGTACCACGCAGTCGACCTGTTGTGAGTCCAGAGCGTGTCCAAACAGGCCGCCGCCAAACCCTGCACCCTCCTCAAAACAAGCGGGCGTCTCGATTGCCGAAGCAGACAGGAACGAGATGAGAACGTGATACAATGAAACGCTTCGCTGCGACATACACAGAACGGGATGTAATTGGCCACGTAATGGTGTTTGTCAGTGTCTGCGGATGACTTTGAACCTCTAATTATGGACATTTCTGGTGCTTTATACTGCGGGACAATTTTCATTCAGAACAGCTTTGGGGTCCACCATTCATAGCTCTACAAGGCTAGATTATGTTAGATTATAGGTTATATTCTATACTGTTTTCGCTGTTCATTTAAATGCTACAAACATGTTTACGGCTCTAATAGTTGTTCTGTGGAAATGCTTTTGTGGCGTCGCAGCATCAGCAATGAGAGTGAGAACATTCCTGACATTTCACTCTGAAGGAGCAGAAAGTCTAAACTTTTTTCCCCGACTCTTAAAGGGACAGCGTCACGTCTAGACCGGTGTAGTCCGAGAGGCTGGGCGTCATAAAAACTGCATGAAACGAGATTCATAGTTTATTCAGGAAGTTCCGTAAAATCCTTTGCTTCCATAGTGTTCGAGGATGTTAAAACAAGACAGCTGGGCTTACATTTTTTTGCCAGATGCCAGCGTTTCACTCTCCGCCCACCTCCAGAGAGCCTCCTCATGGCAGTTTTTGGTACAAAGCCGCTACATCTCCATGAAGAGAATATAACCTTATTTTTGGGAGTTTCACGGTGATGGTTTCTCCATAATGTCGCTATAGTGAGTGCACAGCTCGGTTCTCCACTGATATTGCTCTATATCTCCTCCTGCCCCAGTTCACACATGAGCTCACATCTGGCCCTGGCTCTTCACTTTGACCCACTTTCCTCCAGAAATCTGATCTCTCTCATAACGAAGCATGTTACAGGGGAGCAGAGGAGAGGCTGCTGCTGCTGACTACGCTTTTCTCAACCAGTTTTACAGTTTCACAGCAGCGTGAGAGAAATCGTTCCATACGAGCTGCATTTACACACAAATGAGCTCCCACACATGCTCCCACAGAGATTCAGAAACGCTGCGCAGGAGAAGAGACGTGATGGATGTGGCAACTCGACTCTGCTTGGCTGCTTTATGACTGCAAATATGTGCGCATATTTTCGCTGTTGGATTTACGATTGTTCGTTTTTCTCCCCATTTTAAACAGTTGCAATTTTATCGCTTCGCGTGCTTTTGTTTACGTCTCAGTCTAGTTAAGGTGCGCGGTAGATTGTGGATGTACAGTTAAAATATCATGCAGCCACGGCGAAGGACTATTGCTTTCTTCTCCGTTAGCATTGCGTTAGCCGCAGCTCTAATCACGCCATTCTCTCGCTGCTACTACACACTCTGATGATCACAGAAACTCCCTCACCTCCGGATTCACACGTGTCTGCCTCCACAGAGATATAGGTGAGCCTGTGCTGCTTGTAAAGAGTAAAGAGTCGTTTGTGGCTCAGTTTAGGAGGCTTATGTTTGGGAATGTTGTGGATAAAGATAAGAACTTATTTCAAAAGCATAATGACGGTTCATATGTCTTATCTTTTACAAGTATATTAGCAAAATGGGTGAAATAAAACAGATTTTCCCTTTTTAATCCTGGTTTTGTCTTTGATATGTTTCTCCCTTCACTAAATTTTAACTAAAATAGACTGAATACAACAATGTGATCCTGTAAAGGACTAAACACAATTTGGAAAGAAGTGCAGCAGATGTAACTAGTGTTAGAGTGGCCAGACCGCCTTTGCTCGGCCCCAGTCAGACCTTGAAGCTAAGCAGGGAAGGGCCTGGTCGGTACTTGGATGGGAGACCGTTTGGGAGGGGCCGATGGCGCAGACTGGTTGCCTCGCTTCCGCCCCTCTACCCCAGGGCAGCTGTGGCTACAATAGTAGTTTACCACCACCAAGTATGGAGTAAATGAATAGTGCAATGTAAAGCATCTTTGAGTGTCCAAAAAAGCGCTATATAAAACCATTATTATTATTTATTATTTTTAGACATGTTTCTAACTGCTGTAAGATTTTGTGACAAGTCCGCGCCTGATGAAATGTTAATGAGGTGCATTCTTTTTAAAGCTGGTTACAATCCAAAGTTACAGAGACACTGGGGCCAACACTGGCGTTAGCTAAATGATACATGACACAATATGTACGCTCATTGTTGCCTTTGAAGTACATTTGTGTGTTGTGACGAAGCCATAATAATTAACAACCATTTCTTGCTTAATTGTGTGAAATCATTTGGAAACAAAAGGACAGGGATTAAAAGATCATTCAGGCTAAATATACACAGAACTAGAGTCTGAAAGATATCAGTAACGTCATGAAAAGGTTTGGAATTTGCATCAAAAATTCTGGCGGCGCAGAGCAGCTGAGCTGAAGACTTTTCCATCCCGAGGTTGTGTCCCAAAGTGCAGATATTTTTATATTGAGCTGTGAATATTGAATGAGTGAGCACAGTTTGTCCTATTTCTTTGTGGTCTGTGCACAAGTGAAAGCAGGTCAGCGGGTACAGCGTGACTGAGCCTGGGATATTGGTTTTAGACACATGTACCTCGTGTAAAACGAATGGAAACGGCGTGCACAGACCATCACGCCATTGTGTGAGCAGCAGCCAATGCTAGTATAAATATAATGTTCAATATAATGTTCAATACGAAGGACCACGCTAGTATATGTGTTTGTGTGTGTGTGTGTGTGAGCTGCTCAAACATATCAATATGAAACTCACAAGTCCTTTTCTTGTTCTAACAAAATTTACATGTTTATATTTACGAAGAATACACCATAACAGTGCGGAAAAATAAATAACTCTTACGATGAGACGAAAGAAAATAAATTGTAGTTTAAATTCATCACTTGAAAACGTTCTTACAGTGGAAAGAGTAGCCGAGTATCCTTCTGAACAAGTACTGACACCGAAGCAATTACTTCAGAACTACCTACATCACTACAGTATGGTCAGTACATGCAAGGTTGTGAAAAAACATATAGTTCATTATAGTCTGAAGCCTTTAAAAAAAGTGCTGCGGTTACATTTCGCATGTAAAAATTGCATGACCTAAGCCTGGCCCCCTCCTCATGTTTCTCCTCCATATACTCGCTCTGACAGATCGCTCTCGGCAGCATTTGTAGAAAACATTCCTGGAGATTTTAAAATACACTTTTGTATCTGTATAAGGGGCTTGCCAGTTCACCGTGTGTTCCACTTAGGCTTCCAGACATATTTTAGATTTCTTCTACGGCCAAAAATGCAGAAAAGCAACACCTGACCTTCCCCCACTTAAAAATTGCAGTTATGACTTTGATGTCTGAGCTGGTACTTCTGCATGGCTTGAAAAACGCAGAAACCTCTCCGCTCGTGTATTATTGCAGACTCATTGTAATTCGTCTGGCCTCTGTGTCACCCCTCATCCCCTTTTCCTCTGACGATTGTGTAACACTCGGCTTGATCTCGTCTCACATCTCAGTCCGGGCCTCTGCAGTGGGATCCGGAAATATTCATGCACAGAGAAGCATCCGATTTCACAATAAAACCCCTTTTTAACATCAAAGTGAATATTCCAGGTATCATCAAAACCTGGAAAATATGGAGACGGTTGTATCCAGCAAAGGCTGTATTCGTAATAATGGGGCAGATGATTTGCTGTGTCTGTCGTGCATATAAAATAATACATGTACATAATTTGCCCAACAATGAAGTGAATTGCCTGGGTCTAGCTACACTGTCCCTCATGGGTTTAGCGTTCCCCATTTAAACCCACAGAGATGGTCAAGAGGGATTTGCCTTGGCCCATAAGTCTCTTCTCCTGCTCTACTGTCACAGCCCATATTCCCATGTGCACAAACAGGCTGGTGTAATGGATGGGCGGTTTCTACAGAGCCATGTGGAGAGGTCAAAGGCCAGGCATCAGCTGGTGGTGACTCAGAGCGACGGCCAACGGCACTGAAGGAATCAGAGTGTCTGAGGTTACGCGAGTCACAAAGATTTACATTACACATAATAAGGAACATTAATCAGTGTTTTTTTTATGTCACAGTGGGAAAATTATCATGATATTGTTGGATCTGGTTATGATTAGGGCTGGGTACCGTGACCGTTACATGTTTTCCTATACCGGTACTTTAACGATACTTGCTTTTCTATACCGATACCTGGACGATACCTTTACTGAAATATTTGTCATCTAGAACCAGAAATATTTGTTTAATATTGTTAATTTATTACTTTTCCTTCCATTTAAGTTCTTTAGCATTTGTGTCATTTGTTTGAGCTGACACTTCCTTTAATGTCAAAATGGCGGAAAAAAACAGTTTCCAAGTATTTTTTGGAAATCCTGCATTATTTCAGAAATGTTTTCCAAATTTTGCCCCAAATATTCCCAGTTTTCCCCCCTAAATTCTTCAATTCTTTTCACATTTTTCCACTACAGTTAGCATATGTAGCATGAAGCCAATGTGAGCTTCCTGGTTAGCATTGACCGTTTTTTAAGTATTTCTGGGCTGTTGAACCACTTTGCTCCTGTCTATGTCTCTGTATTATTACTTAGTAGAAAAATAAATTCATAATTCAGCACTTATTTAGCACTTGTATCAGTATTGGGAGAAAGTTTATATAAAGAAGGTCCCAGGCAAGGTTGCCCCCTTTTTTGTGTGGAGTTAGCATGTTTTCCCTGTGTCTTTTGTAAGTTTCCTCTGGGTGATCTGGTTTCCCCTACCTCTAAAAAAAACACGTACAATAGATTCACCTCTAAAGCCGAAACTCTCCTTCCTGCTTTGAAAAGGACAAAATGAATAAAAATGTGAACAAACAAAAATGCGTGCCAACTTTCGCCCGTTCTCCATCCCTGCCTAATTATGTTTTGTAAAGTGGCACTTCCATACTTTTTAAAGCCGAGACTTGACGACTAATTATACACAGAAAAAGTTCTCCCTTGCAGCCTACTTTGTTTTGCATTATTCACTGTCACCTTGCGGGGCACTACACCAACGACCCTTGGCGCCAACACAGTCGTCCTTTTGTGGGAGAATCGCAGTGATTGTAAACCTCATCGATCCGTGCTGCTGCTCTGTTTGCTGCGTGTGGAAGTCTTTTAGTGCTGATAGTGGGGCTTCTCGCTCTACTGGACCCTCTCCTCCTCCTCACTCTCCCCAGGCAGGGTGCATCTCCCTGGGCAGGAGGAGCTCAGGGCCGTGGGTCGAGCTGACTCTCTGCTCCATATGTGCTGCACAAACTGGTTCAGTGTGACATTAACAGTGAAGCTTCCTCAGGCGACAGCAGTGTTGTTTTAAGGTCATTTCATATCTCAGCTCAAGTTTGTGTCTATTTGGCTCCATTTTGATGCTCTTTGTGAAGCCATAGCATTAGGTATTTAAATCACGTTTGAACACAGGGCCAGTCTGAGACCAGAGGAGCGAGCGGAGTGGAGCTGTTTGTCCGGGACGGCTGAATGAACTCTTTTATCTGTGACGCAGGTCCCATAAACCTCTCCTCTCCTGACCTTTCTGCGGCTTTCCCAGAGCCCCAGTTTACAAACGCAGACCAGTCTCTAAACGTGCTGAACTTTACCTGTGTTCATTACCAAGTCGCAGTCCTAGCCAAAAATCAAATGAAAAAGTGTGTTCAAATGCTAATCAACATGCTCAGTTTGCTCTTGGGGAGTTAAACCTTTAAACAACAGCCACACACGGTGACAGTTTGATCGAAGGGCAGTGATTGGGTTCACAAATATATTCACCTCAAATCAACAAAATTATGAGCAATCTTATTCTATAACGGCTTCAGAAGGGAAATGGTTTCGGATTGTAGAGAAATTCTGAACTAATATCTGAGATTTTTCTGGCATATATATTGCAACTGGAGTTTGCAGAGCATTGGCAGGTGTTTATATTTAAAGTGATAGTCTGTAAGTTTGCAAAATCAGGAAAGCGAGAAATGAATGACGAATGGGCAAATGGGACCGGTTTATGTTACATTATGGCACCAGGGATTCTGATTAGCTGCTGAGAACTGCAAAGAAGATCCAGAGAGATAAAAGCTAAACTATACCAGTATGGTGTGGATCCTGGTATTTGGGTGAGATACTTTCGAGACCAAGTTTTGATGCCTCCCGCCTTAATCGAGTGCATTTTCTCCAGTTCAGCATTATCCAAATCTAAAAGCTTCTCGACTGGAGCCTATAGGCCAGTGTAACATCTCATTTGAAAGCTAAGACCTTCAAAACTGGTATAAAAAGATATGTTTCACAATCTTTTTCATCTCATCGCTTTTTGTCACTTTTGCTTGTCACATTTTTGTTGCGTTTTCATCCCCGTTTTCTTCTCGTTCTTGTCGCTGTTTTTGACGCTTTTTTTCAAGAAGCTTTTAGCTTTGGGTTATGCCAAACTGGAGAAAAACGTGTTAAGAGGTTAGAGGAAATCACTCGGCTGTTTCAAACACAAATAAATGATACAAATTAAACAGTCTTTTCTTATTGTTATGTTTTCTGGTTCTAGAGGACATGTATGTTTGTAGAGGGATTGAATGCATTCCCTTGATAACTGCAGTTCCAGTGATTTGCTAATTGTGATCGTTCAACGTGCAATAGAGACGCAAATTTTGTTCAATTTACTGAGCGGTAATCGATTATCTGTCAACCACCAGCGGTATCTCATTGTACACTACATATACATGAAGGATTTTTTTTCTTCCAGTAATAAAATTGACCCAGAATCTAAACATTAAACCGAGATCTGCCCTTAATTCTTTTAGCTCTCGGGTGGCACTTTATCTTCTTTGCCCAATACAACTTGATTAATTATTTATTTTTCTGTGAATTACTCATGAACACCTCTAACTCACAATTTCAATTCGATTGCATTTTGTCGTCACAAGCCCCAGTGCCGACTCTGATCTTGGGAACACCTCCTTATCCCTGTCAATCTTGTTAACTACTTACTTTGGCTACATTTTTAGCAGTTATGCTTGGCCAAGATGTTCAATAGCTTTTTGAACTGACAAGAGAGCAAACCTGAATAATATATTAACAATTGTGTCCCTCCCGAAGCCTCTCGGACGGGACTCTGAATAAGCGGTTTGTCTCTTTGGAAATCTCTCAATGCCTAAGCGACTCCTGGCATTAAGGCCTGTGCAGCTCCAAACCTGTTCAGTGCCATTATGTAACCCACTTAAAACTCTGGGAAACTCGAGAGTTTAACATTTTGTGCCCGGATTAAACTTTAGTCCAGCAAATGTCAGCGGACCGTTGACGTAACGCTGCATTGGAGTGTAGTGGAGCAGGTGAACTGGCTGTTTTTTTGTTTACGGAGAAAAGGGCATAAAGAGCGGAGGAACGCAGCCAGGAATTTAGAGGTTATTTGAGACGCAATGTTTGTATGAAGGAAGCGCCCACAGAAAGGTTAAAATTGCATTCTTGGCAATTTTACTTGAAGAACGGCTGAGGAGAAAAGGATAATGGCATAAACGGAGGAGCTAAAATGCTATTAAAAAGTGACTTTCTTGGCTGGTAAATGAGTTCAAAATGTGCTAATGTTATTCAAGTAAAACGTATCACACAACACACAGCTCTATATTTTAGTGCTGCATCATGTAGTGTAGAATACAAGGCTACAAGATTCTTCTCATTATCTTACAGTGCACATATCATGCATATGCGGCTTAAAAATTGACTTTGTGGCTGCCTAAGCATTTATATTTTATTTTTATAATTTGAAATTATGTCAGAATTAAATGGCAACAATGAAATGCAGGGTTAGAGCTGGTGAAGACGTTGCCTGGGGCTCCCCTCACAGGCAGCATTGGGAATAACTTTGTCTTGAATTACAGCGTCATTTACATTTTCAGCAAGGCCTGATGAACACGCTTTGAGCAGAATGGCTCAGAACCAATATAATGTAATGATTAGCATAACTTTCAAGCTTCATTTAGTCAGACGCTAGGATTAGAGATGTTGAAATCTTTTACCTCCGTAAGGAAAAACATGTCAACATCTCTAATCCTAGTGTCTGACTAAATGAAGCTTGAAAGTTATGCTAGTGACACAATGTGACACAATGAACGTTATTAAGGATATTGTTGGATTATGAGCTTTAAAAATGTGAAGTGACAGTTTCTGGTTTAACTATGGTGCAATTGTATCCAGGAAGTACAAGACTAAGAGCAGAAGAAACGGCGAAATTAAACAGGATTACCTGAGAATTACTCAAAACTACTCCAGTTATGTTTTTGACGAGAGAACAATGCGACATGGTTTAAAACTCAAAATGTCTGGTACATAAATACAATAAAATACAACCATTCATTTCATTACATATTATATTATTGGTGACAAAATAACTTCAAAAGCATGTCGTCACTGAGTGGGGAGTGCCTCTCCTTCGGGCCGGGACTCTTTGCTTGGTGTGGGACACCGCGAGCTCGTCTCCATGGAGATTTTGATGCTTGGCTCGTCCTCTTGTGCTTTAGTGCGAAAACACATTACAAAAACAGCTTTGTCCATGTCTAGCTGAGCATTGGGCGCATGATCCCACATTTAACCTGGAATATTCTGCAATGTAGCTATAAAATACTTTAGTCCTGCTTGTTTTTTTGTGTATATTTTTTGCTTTTTGTGGAGGAGGCAGGGATCAGGAAGGACACAGTGAGACGGCCATTAACAAAAGCCTATTTCTGTACATCCGCTGAGCAGTGTGGCGTTCCTGCTTCAGTCCTGATGCATTTTAGGAAAAGTCTTCAACTCCTTTGTCCACTTTACATTATTATCATTATTATCATATCCGCCCTTGATGTTTTAATCTCTATATCCTTTTCTGCTTTGTTAGAAAAAGTATTGGCTCCGTTTAGTCCATGAAGGTTGACACAGCGTCTTGTAATAAAAACATAAGATGAGAATCCTGGCTGCTGACTCACAGTCCCGACAGGATTGCTTTTCCTCTGTCCGTTCAGTCTGCGTAAGTGGCTGGTTTGAGTTTCACACTGGAATGCAGAGTCTTTCCGATTGCCCCACTGTCTGTCCGTAATGAAACTAACGCTCCTGCTCTCTCGCTAAAGCTCACAATTTCCTGTTCCCTATATTGTACATAGGGTTGTGCGATATCGGTTCACTACAGTGCTCCTCATTAAGAACCGATGGGATACACCAGCGTGTCAGCATTTATCCCCGTTACAATGTTGGACCATCCTTTTATTCCACATGAGTTTATCTATTAGCGGCTATCATAGTCAATTAACTTAAGTGCTAACAGTTGATATTAGACCCTTCCGCGTGGCGTTAAATCCGATGACTCTACCGTATGCTCCTTGGGAGTGTCCCGAGCAGGTGTTTCGGACCCAAATTCCCCTCAGTCCTGGAGCAGAGCCGACGTGACAACTGCACCGGAGACGAGGCGAGTGAAGGCCAGAGCGGTGATGTGAGCTGGGCAGTATGAGGGAGGCGTGAGTGGCGTGGGGGATAGTGACTGAAGTGGCATGTTGTCAGACGTCCACAGGCGTGTGGCAGCTGTTGGGGCAGTTTACTGAAGGGGATTTCCACAACAGACATGTATGACAAGAGGCTGTCGTGGCTTTGATATCGAATGACTGATCACTCAAAATGAAGGATATCTCGATCGCCTTACATTTCAATAAAAAGAAAGTTAATTAAAGCTGGGGCTCCATAATGTGAGGAAAACTGCAACCTTCAGGAACTGTCTTGAATATTGCAATAACGATTATTGTATTTTACTATTGTATTTTTTTCCAGCTTTTTTTGCTTCCGATTCGATACCGATACTGGAGGTTTGAGTATCTGCCAATACCTGATATTAACCGATACTTTCTTAAAAGTGGCTTCTGTGAGTGAAAAAAAGTGACACTCTTTCTTATTAGAAAGATTAGTCTCATCTTTTCTTGCAAACGACATGTTACATACGTAGGCAATTATATCTATGAACTAATGGAAAAACATTACACAAGGATCGCTGGTCTCTTCTATACACTAAATCCTTGGGTATAAGACCGGCTATTTGGTTGGATTAATATAAACAACTCACATAAAATGATCTGATCATTATTACTTGTGCATTACAAATATCCATCCATCCATCTTCTTCCACTTGTCCGTTGCCGGGTCGTGGGGGCAGCTGTTGGAGCTGCCCAGATCACATTGCACCAGCCCCTATGGCTGCACGTGGTGGGTCCACAGAAGGACGGCCTCATGGTTTTAACCGGGCCTGTTGGTCTCTCATAAGGGACTTCTGAACCGTCTGACCCGTCACCTAGGACCTGTTGGTCATGGGACACCCTACCAGGGGCACGAAGCCCCCGACAACTGAGCTCCAGGATCATTCAGGTGCTCAAACCCCTCCACCACGTTAAGGAGGGGGCATTACAAATATAATAGCAGTTATTGTTTAACTTTAAACAGTCCAGTACTATGGAGGATTGAAAGTGCCACAATTAAATAAATAAATACACCATTAAATAATTAAATAAATGTGTCATTAATTAATTAAATGTGTCATTAATTAATTAAATGTGTCATTAATTAATTAAATGTGTCATTAATTAATTAAATTACCAATGATTCTGTGTAAAAAAATATATATAATTATTTATCTATTTAATTAATTATTTCATGGTCCTGTGTTGCAGTGTTTCATGAATTAATTTTATCTGTCAAACTCGCCCATCAAAGTTTGAGGGGTGGGTCCTAACACCTGATTGGTCATCCTGCTCATCGAGTCAAGGCAAATCAACTCCAGAATAATGGATTGATGCAGACTAGTGAACATACTCCGATACACTGGGTGGCGCTATTCTCCCTTACATAGGTTTGAATACTCAAGCAAAAACAACTAAACACAAGCCTCGATCACTCCATCAAGGGATGTCAAGAAATAACTTTTTTTAAATTAATATCTGCTGTTTCCGCTGTTTCTCAATAATCGTAAAGAGCACTCATCCGCCCGGTAGGTGGCGGTAAATGCGCCTAGATTGGTAGCTATCCGCCATTTGAATTAGAATGTACCGTTGCCTCAATGCCCCCACTGCGCCAATGGTCCACCCCTAGTCTCAATGTACCACTTCCTAGTCTCAATGTCCCACTTCCTAGTCTCAATGTCCCACACCCAAACAGCTGTTTTCTTAGAATTGTTCAGTGTATTAAGAATTTCCCTCCTAGTCTAAAGAAGGTAAAGACATGGCATGTCATGACTGTATTTTTTAAGGGTAAAAAGCAGTTTCACTGAATCACATCATGTCCATCACATTTGATTTTGAACATGTTTACTTCAAATCTGGTGACATGACTGGTTATTTTATGACACAAACCAATCACATTTCTACCTAAAGAAAAACAAAGTCAATAAAATGTCATTTCTGCTCTCATCTGTATTTGGTTAAATCAGTGCATCCTGAAGTCATCTCTAATGGAACATTAGACGAACGTGTAATGTGGATTTAATGTTTTTCATTCAACAGTTTTCAATATGTACATTTGCTAGCTGGGTAACATAGCCAACTGGTTATCTAGCTTTAAATTATAAATTAAATAATGTACATATATGGCAAAACACAACGGTAGCTCAAAAACATGTTCACTTATACACTAATGTCTTTAGTGTAACTAGGCAACCACACTTACGTGGTTCTTCACGCTGGCGGATCATGTTATACAGACAAACTCTCTTGTCGTTGTACACTTATTTTGCACTTTTTACGTTTATCTCAAAATGTTGATAAACCACATAAATGTGACGCATTAAAACGCGTACATGTCATTAATATGTGGAGCCCTATCTTACGGTATCTTTTAACGTAAAAGTCTCCGATATAACAGCTGTTTAATTGCAGGGCATTAAGACCATTCGCTCGGGACATTGAGACCACTCGAGCGGTACATTCAGACCAATGGATGCGGTACATTCAGACCAATGGATGCGGTACATTGCGACCGAGGCATTGAGGCAACGGCACATTCCGACTAGCACCCCTGTAGAGTACTTCTTCTAAAATTTCGGTCACTCTACGGTCAATGCCTTGGTCAGAAAGTGCGGAAATAACTCCAAGAACTTCAATAAATTCCTCCGCTTTATTCTGTATATGCTCGGGGTCTGCAGGTCCTGCTTCCACATACTCAGCAAGGTCTAAAATATCTCGCACCAACTCCATCAGCGTAGCCGCCATGTTTCCAAAAAACACTTCAGGCCAAAGCAATGGATTAGACAAGATTTGAGTTAACCAGGCTTTAGCCCGCCCACAACTTTTGATGGGCGAGTTTGACAGATAAAATTAATTCATGAAACACTGCAACACAGGACCATGAAATAATTAATTAAATAGATAAATAATTATATATATTTTTTTACACAGAATCATTGGTAATTTAATTAATTAATGACACATTTATTTAATTAATGACACATTTATTTAATTAATGACACATTTATTTAATTATTTAATGGTGCATTTATTTATTTAATTCCATGTTTAATTAATTAATGAAACATTTAATTAATTAATGAAACATTTAATTAATTAATGACACATTTATTTAATTATTTAATTGTGTATTTATTTATTTAATTGTGGCACTTTCAATCCTCCATACAGTACTGGCTATTCTCTTTTATTAGGCAATCCAATCATAATTTCTGTCCCTGCTTTGATAAGTTAACGTTAGCTGTTAACTTATCAAACTGTTGCAACATACTGTTGCTAGCCGTGGCATTTTGTGCGGGGATTAAAAAGCGAACTATTTAAACTAACTCGGTGATTACATTCTCCAGGTTCTAAGCTTCAAAATAAAATGTAGCATGTCCATATTCACTTAGATTTAGTTAGGCCATAACAGGTATTGGTTCAGTATGGGATGACCTAGAATTACATAGCCACAACATGCTAAAATGAATACAGTTGCAGCCTATGATTCCAAGTATAGCACTTAGCTAAGTGTTTAAAGCAAAATTGTATAATGCAACTTTTAAATTATTTTCTCTGTTTATCCAGAATCCGAATCAGTGCGTGTGTGTAATAAATCTTCCATACAAAACATGGCTGTGGTGTAGCTATAAGTTGATGTAAACCTACAGTGACAGTTTCCCAGACTATTACTGTATAGAACTGTGCCGTCTGAAATGTTTGATTTCATGCCCTGAAGTGGCTGTATCTTTTATAACGTCTTGTATTTCCTGCATTGAACAGACAACAAAACAAGACTCTTTACACAATGAAACCCATAAAATACAGAGTTCAAAGTCGGGGGACTAATGGAGCATCTTTAAGTCGCTCAGCCGCCAACTGTATTTTCTCGCTTCTATAAAACATCCAGTCACACCCAGAAATGTGACAGCAGCCGTCAAAATGTGCACCGAGCAAATACCTCCGGGACGCCCCCCCTCGCCCCTCTGCCCCGCCCTGGGACATCGACACGCCCGAAGCCTGGAACAGCTGGGAACAACAGGTCCACACTGTCAGAATGTCTTGTGTCCATGGACGGGGAAAATCCGCCCAAGAAGCCGAGTTTACTGTATGTGCTGCTGCTGCATTGCATTCATAATTCAGGACAATGCGGGGTGCAGTTCAGATCAGCGCCACAGCTACATTTTATTAGCCTTTTCTTGGCATTGAACATAAATAAACAATTAAAATATTTATAGTCTGTGATCTTTTGGGGGCGTGTTTGCAAAGATTGTGGAGTTTCTTGACCTACATCTTTGACACCAAGGCTTTCTTATCTTCACTTTTTATTCTCAAAACGCCACAATTTCTCCACCAACCCTCTATAGAACCATGAGATATTAAATCAAATGGAAAATAAATCTTATAGTATGCGCAATTTTGTGTTGTTATGGCTTACTGCCTATGTCAAACAAAGATGCAACATTTTACAGTACATTTTTCTCATTTTTTTACTCAAAATATTTAACACTTAGGTTTCCTTAGTGCTGTGTTACATTGGTTGTGTTTTACAGTAAATGTGGGTGAGCTATTTTGCATGAATGACTCAGTGCACACAGTGTGGTCCCAGGGGCCACTCCTGATCTACTGTCTCCATTTCCCATATCCTCTGTTTCTGCCTTCACACCCACTCATTTTTGTATACAATCTATGGTATGCTATTTCTTGTCTGCAGCTCCCTCAGTCCGTGCTGCTCATTTCTTCATAATAATCCTAAAATGTAAACTGTTGAAGCCAGGAGCTTTGTATCTGTGTCCCACAATCCTCTTTAAGCGTGACCGCAGTTAATGGCTTCCTCTGAACAAGTCATGCAAAGTGATTTCCAGTAAAACCTCAACCTCTTCTGAGCTCATCCGACATAAAAGTAAAATAGTTCAACTTTATTTTCTCGCCTGCTGTTTCTGTGTAGAGAAAAACTACCTCATATATCGAACAATCTTCATATTTGCCATATGGCCCACCCCCTCCACCAGACCTCACATGAAACAAAACTTGTCCAAATGGTTCAAGAGTTCCTGATTTAACGCTCATGTAATGCCATAAACTCCCATGGCGGTCTTTTTATGCTGACCACATTTCTTCAAAGCCGGTCCTCATAAATATAAATGCGTGAATCTTTAATAGTTGCTACTCGGAGGCACTCGGCTTGTTCATCTCGTGTACAGGCCCTTAGAACACACGCCTCCCACCGAGACCATTACCCGACGCGCTGACATTAATGACATATAGAACAAGCTCTGTGCAGTAGAAAGAAGGGGTCACTCCAGCGCTGCCCATTCCCTGCGTTAAATCACGGCAAATACGGCGCCTCTTTGTGTTGGTAGTTCACTAAAGCATTATGACAATGATAAAAATAGACAAGCTGAGGAATTCTTTTTTAAATAAGTAGATAAGAGGAAGAAGGTAGTGGTAGCAGGAGGCCGTGTTTAGGGTTGGGTACCGTTAAACGATAGCAGTGTGGTATGGAAAAAAAATTATCGAAAGCACTGAAAAAGGCCAGGTTTTGATGCCTGTTGGTCCAGGGACAGTGTTATAGGAAGTTACTTGGTTGTTTCACCTCAATTAAATTACTAACTAATTTAAAATAGTTTTTTTTTTTATGGTGTAAATGAATATTATTGTTCTGTTTTCTGGTTCTAGAAGACAAATATTTTAGTATTGGTATCGAAAAAAGGTATTGTTCGTAAACCGAGTATCGTTAAAGAAGTACTAAGTAACTTTGTTTACCTTAATACATCCTTTTCGTAGTCCCTCTGGGGGTAATACAAGTGTTTAATGGGATGATTGTCTCTGGCGTCTCAGAAAACCACACTTTCCCTGCACCGGGTTGGAGGCGCAATACACACTAATGGAATCACGAAGAAGAAGCTAACGGGCAAAGCTAACTGCGGGCTAGCGGCACTTTAAACAGTATTTACAGCCAAGTTTGAGTGAAAAAAATGATCTCCATTGTGTAACTGGATGTACAATATCCCTCTCTGTCTTTTCTGTCAGCGTAGTATTTACTCTCACGGACAATTAATGAGTAAAAAAAATGCAACATGCTACGACACCTGCAGTTGTGCTTATGGCCTCTAGGGGCATGAGTTACTTAGTACTGGTATTGAAAAAAAGTAACTCAGCCTTTAGTTAGAAGTAGCTATGATCAAGCTGTGGCAGAGTGGTTAGAGCTTTCAGTCTTGTTGATTTTGTCTTATGAATTATGTTTTTTTATCATCATCTTCTGTGCTAATGTTCTCCTCTTTCTTCCAGTGAGAGTTGGTGTAGTGCAATTGAAAGCCCATAGCAGCAGCAATGGCTACAACAACAGTAGATGCTGATATTTCCATCTTCCATCCCAAAACAATACAAACGGCACATTCCCCTCTGCGCCGGTGTTACTTTGGTTGGCTGCATTTTGTTTTGCCATAGTACTATTTTGGCTGACTAAAACTAAGTCAAAAGTAGTTAATGATGACTAAAGCTACGATTAAAATCTCCCGGTATTTTTGCTGACTAATAAAAGCAGAATAAAGGAAGAAACTAAAAGCCCGTAAAGGTCAAGTGACACCGTGTGAAAGAGCCCCATGTCATTAAAATTCCCGAGAACAAGTCATGCTCTTTGGACTTTGCATTGAAAATTAAATATGTTCAATATGTAAAGCTGACTCACATTTGGTCCACCACATTTACATGACTGCTTTGCTTGTGCCCTTGATAGTTCAGCAGAAATTCCTGCTTGGAGACAATGGCGCCTTATCTTATCAAATATTATGAGTAAACATTTCTGTGCAGTTCTTGATCCACAGAACAAACTCTGTAGCGTTTTAACCTTTTGAGGTCACGCATTGAAAGCATGACTTGACTCGGCTGTGTGCTGTAATGATAGTGTTTGGCACATTAGCGGCATTGGAGCTGACATTAGATCTGGGGACGGGGTTTTCAAATTGTATCACAGACGGGGGGCCTTTTGCTCAACTATACTCCTATTTCTACATCCACAGCGTCCCGTCTGGCTCCCAGCAGCTGTGAATTCATGTGTCTGTATAAAAGTGGGACACACAGACAGCTGCTGAGTCTTATGCAACAAAAGGTGTGAGATCGTGATACTGTAAGCTTTTAAAATGGGCCGTCTGTGCCTTTTGAAATAGAGGATAAATTGTAGTGTTGGCAGGGTTTACAGTATTTCTAATTGTGTCTGATTTATAATGGGCCTTTACAAATCCTTACAAATAAAAATAGCACTCGATCATGTGACTTAAGTTGGGCTAATTTAACTCCTTTGACTGTTATTTGACCATGAAAGAATCTTTTATTTAAAAGGACTTGTAGATACGGACGGCAACGTGTCATACAAGGAGGCGTGGCCTAGCCGAGGGGGCAGAAAATCAAAATGTGTCCCTATTTTTATAAACATATTTATCATACACAGTCAAGTCAAATCGGGTCCATAGGTCCATTTTTTTCACCAAAAATTGTTCTGTAGAAGCGATTGTAGCTAATGTTAACATACGTAGCATGAAGCTAACGTAGCTTCCTGGTTAGCACTGTACGTTTTTCAACCTCTTGACCCCCGCCTTAACTGAGCACATTTTCTCTAGTTTCGCTTTACCAATATCTAAAAGGTTTATAGGCCAATGTAACGCCTCATTTGAAAGCTAAGGCCTACAAAACTGATCTTAATGTTTTTGTTGCGTTGTCGCCGCGTTTCACCACATTTATTTTTTTTTTTAAATAAGCTTTTAGATCTGGGTAAAGCCAAACTGGGGAAAATGTTCTTGGTTGAACCACTTGGCTCCTCTCCATGTTTGTATCTTTTATTTAGTAGAAAAATATATTCATAACGGCATTTGTTAAAGTCATGGTGGAGTAATGCGAGTTTTCCTCTTTGTTTTCCCTCTGGCTGCTTTGAACATGACCTTATAGTCCAGTTCCAAAGATGCCGTCTGTATCTGTAGAAAGGCCAGATCCGACCCAAGACCCCAGGAGCTTGTTGTGCTTTTAGCTTGGATGTTTAGTATGTTATTTATCTTCTTCTTTTATCCCATCCCTCCGTTTCTCCAAACACACATTCCATTCTTTACATTGTTTGGCCTCGTCCCACTCACATCTGATCCACTTCAGTCTGTTACTCCTCGCCCACTCTCTACTATTCACTATTCATACTCGCGTTTTATTTAATATAAAGCCAACTCCTGCCTCCTACAACCTCTGAAGATCAGCCAGTAGCACAATCACGTGCTTTACTATTATTATTACACTTCCAAATCCAGCTCATTTGATCATGTAATGCTTTTATATTGACAAGGAATGACAAAACACGACAGGCGAGATTGATCAGAGAATAGACCAAAATTGGGATCTAAATTGCGCAGAAATACTTCTCTCGTGGGCAGTACAGTTTTATCACTGGTTGGCAACGCATTCAGCGGTAACTGCCACTAAAAACCCCTGAACCTTCAAACAAACGGTAATTAGCTTTGCCACATTTCTCCAGCACTGAGGTGAAATGTAAATTTTAGCCGAGCAAATCCATGCTTCGAGTAAAGCAAATTTTGTCTTCAGCTGCTTTTCTTCTTAGAGCGACCGACGGCAATGGATACCGCTCAAGGGGCAGGTGAGGTTTTGCTGGACCTGTCAAAGCTTGTGTGTGTCATCTCAACAATAACAGCACAAACATAGGGGTTTAGTTTAGGAAATGTAAACACAAAAGGAGATCCTGCCTTTTTCTTTCTTTTTTTTGTGTGGCTAATATGGTCTCTGCTAGTTCTGGAGGTTTTTTTTCCTCATATTGAGCTCGACTTTGATTCATTAACTTCGACAGACCTTTTATACAAACCTCCGCTCAAACACACATGCTTTCCCTTCAGTGTCATTTAACACAAAGATCTTTCATTGTCTCTAAACTATAGGAGCCGTTTCCGCCAAAGAACTCGCTGTAAAGGGGAGGTTTATGAAGTGCTAGGACGATTATTGAGATTGGCCAAAGTGGAGATTTTGATTAAATTTAGGCTTAGTTTCTGAAAACGAGAAACCTTTTTCTTTCGTCTAACCCAGGGGTCTCCAACAGGCTCATTCAAGAGATGATTCAATCCGGCTTGTAGAGCATAAATTCAGTAAGAAAAAAAAAAAAAGAAAGTAAGGCCCTAGTCCCTAGAGTTATGAATGTTTAAGGAAATAACCAGTGTGCTCCTTCCAGCCACTAGGGGGCAACTTAAATTAAAAACAGGGAAAGCTTTCCACACGTGTCCAGCAAAGGGCACTGACATAAAATCATGATACAAACAACACATTATAGCCACGTGGTAAATGGTCAGTCAGCCCCAGGGTGGCTGTGGCTACAATAGTAGCTTACCAAGTGCTGAGTGAATGAATAATGACTACAATGTAGCAGAGACTTGTGACACAGGCTTGTTGTAAGTCTAAGCCGAGGTTACAGTCCTGTCAGGCTCATTATTATTCAAGTATATAGTATAGTATATGTCCAATCAAAACATATTTTACTGGATCTTTTGTTTATCGACCCCGGCAATGCACTCCCGATATATTTTGGCCCCCAGCGAAATGTACTTGGAGACTCCTGATCTAACACTTTTTCACTTGCACCTGCGACTTCACAGTAACTCGCTTGTGCCTTCTTGTCCGTTTGCGATCTGTCCTTAAAGAACTCACAAGGTTTAGCAATACAGTTAAATAAATAATAAATTATGGCATACTATAATCATTGTTTTGTCAGTGCACAGCGTGTTCCTGCTGCTTTCCTTACATTGTATCGCTCACTCTTTGCCGTTTTTGTTTTTGGCACTTGTTAACCATTGTTCTGGAGGTGAACCCTCTCTCCCGCTCCTCTGAGCCTGGAGCTGTTTCTGCTGAGCGCAACTAAACGAAATACTGCAGAGGCCTCCACGTTCACTGTAGCACACGACGCCACTGGTTCCCAATAACAACCCATTTTGTATTTTGTGCACCCCTTGGGCTGAACGGCATGCTCTGATTACCCCTTGTAGAGCGTCACTGTGACTAGATTTCATTTAAAGGCACGTGTGATTAAAGTTTGCCCTCAGTGGTCGTACCCTTGTTTGGGCAGGACAGGCCTATAAAACAAAGGACAACACGTCTACCAGGGAGAGTGCTGTTTCCTGTCATAAACATCATTACTATGATTACACTTGCTTCTATCTGCTGAGTGGTTATGAAGTGGGTGGTGTGATGATGCACACTGGAAAGGGGCCAAGACGAAACCGGAATGATTTTCTCTTACTAGAACTGACTGAGGGTTTCCCAGAGTTTCCTTTTTGAATCGTTGGTGGGCGCAGAGGTGCGTTTTACAAGGAAGTGGAACTTCTCATATTTATCTGGTGATTTCCAAATGCCAAGTCTGTCGAGCCTGTTGCTGCGTGATGCCACACTGTTCAGTAATTGGCAGTTTTTTATACCGTGTAATTATTATTAATTGCAGTGGCACTGTAGGAGGCGCTGTGGTTGCATCGATTTTAGAGCTGCTATTATCCCGGCTCTATTAAAAAATGTACATATGAGACAAGATGGGACTTTATCGTCTTGTTACAGCAGCTCTCAAGAACACTGGGGGGTGCGAATTGTCAGGAAAATGTGCAAAAAAGAAACTAGCATGTGAGCATTAATGGACAAACTGATATGGATCTATTCATTTTATCGCTCATATCTGGTAGGAGTGTGACAATATATCGATTTTCCGATATATCGCAATATTTTGCGGGACGATTCGATACCGATACTTTTTATTCCGATATCGATACTTTTGATGACGTCATGCATATTAATGAGGCCGCAGTGCTCCACCGTTTTCAGTCAATAGAGGCTAATAATTATCAGGAATTCAGTCAGAACAGCACTACAGTTTTAAGCACTTGGACCAAACACTGTCACACAAAAAAATACTTTTAATGATAGTTTTTATATTTATAAATAGGATTAATTTGGGGTTGATTCATCCCTTTTTAAATAGGACAGTGGTTTCTTGTTTATTTAAATGTAAATGAAGTCGCTGACAGATCTATATAGACCCATTTTCAGTGAGTAAGTCTGGGATAATTTATAAAAGGTGGTACAAAGCACATGAAAAGAAATGTTAACGATGAGTAGTATGTTAAAATAAAGGTTAAAAGGTTTTGTTTTTTTATCGTTATGTATCGTATGTTTTTGTGCAATATATCGATTATCGCAGTATCGGCGTATCGTGAGATAATCGTTATCGTAAGCCATGTGTATCGAATCGTGAGATACCCAGAGGTTCCCACCCCAAATATCTGGTTTGCAATTGCGCCAATATTTTTTTAGACCTTTTACACCACATTTCTCAAAAAATCCTAGAATTCCTCATATGCACATGGCTCACACTTGCTTGGAGGAACATTTCTACGCATTATGTGGTCGTGTTTACATGCAGCCTGTGTGTCCTGCAGCATTAGCGTTTGCATTTGCTCCGGTCTCTTCCTCAGCATTTGACCTACATCTCCTCTGAGCTCTGCACGGGAGCATGAACCGAGAGCTGCAGTTTAACACAGTGGAAGCATCGATGAACAGTTCACTTGTGCCGTTTGTCCCATCGGCCTCAACGACAACAAAAAGAAACCCTCCAACTAATGTGCGTCAGTGGGCTTTCCAGAGTCCTGACCAATTTGTAGGCATAGGTTTCAACAAAAAGAGCGTTGCAGGTTTTTTTGGGATATTTTATTTGAGCGTGGTATAAGTGGGACAAATGAGCTGAAGGAAGTGAAGGCGCAGGCTTTAAATCTATCGCCCTGGGGCTCATATTCAACTGATCTTTTGTATCTTTTCAGACGCAGAGAAGAAAGGAAATACTGTGAATGTTTTAACTGCATTTTTATATCGGCTATACAGGATTCCCGCGGGGCATTAAGTCATTCAGTTAATTGTGCCAAAATCAAGGCTTTAAATGTCATTAAAAAGTGTCTGAATGTATGACAAGTTTCGGAAACAGTTGCAGCTTTGGCTGAAATCTAACAAAAATATTGAATTAATATTTGCCTGTTTTGTCCGATTATCTTTCCTCTGTTTGACGAAATGTTGGCAAATCTGTATTTGGGCATTAACCTCTTAACCCCCACCTGAACCGAGAACATTTTCTCCAGTTTGTCATTACTCAAATCTAAAGCTTCTTGAAAAAGCGTAAAAAATTGAATGATAATAAGTGTGAAAAAGTAGCGAAAATGTGATGAAAACGCAATAAAAAAGCAACAAAAGACCAACAAAACTGTGATTAAAAAAGCGGTGAAAACATTGCAAAAAAGGGATGGAAAACGTAGCAATAAAAAGCCACAAAAAAAAAAACAGAAATGGGAAAAGCAAGGCAAGGCAACTTTATTTATACCGCGCATTTCGTACACAAGGCAACTCAATGCGTCGACATGCAAACAATGCAAGGAAAACGATCAGTTTATATCAGTTTTGTGGGTCTTAGCTTTAACTTTGACTTACTTCTGCCGATACAAACCCTGCATTAAGGAGTGAACAAAAAATAAAGTATTGGCACATGTTGATAATTGCTGCCTGCTGCATATATTAAAGTAGAGTATGGACATTTATATATTTTTAGTTGACCTTGGTGCCCCTTGTAGTCAAGTTAAAGCCCATTGTTGACAAGACAACTTAAATTGAACCTTAAAAGAGTCATAATTATGTAAAAGTTGAAATGCTTTTTACTTAACCGTATTCTTTCTGTCCCTTTTCTTTTCCATGTCCTGCTGCCGTCCTCTTCCAACTAAAAGGTAAATCCTATTTTCTTCTTAATCGCTGTGAGATTTTGGCCGCGATTTGGCTTTTCCTGGTTGTGTCTCTAATTCAAGCAGACACTAAGATCATTGTAAGACCATTAAGGCAGTTTAGTTTAGCGAAATCCAGTTCATCCGTAATTGAGGTAGAAATTGTTGGTGTGTGCGCCTTTCAAATAACATGTGCTGTGGCAACGAGTTTTTTGCTGGAGAAATAAAGTCCGAAAGTTTTTATATTTGTAACATTGCTACTTTGCACTGAACCATGGCGGACTCCCTCTCGCGCGTGTTGCATTCAGGGACTCCTTTGAAGCTGGGCTGATGGTGCGTTGATGGAGCCGTGTGAAAGCGGAGACTCCGGGGAGCGACGGGCCTCACTGAGCTCCTCTCGAACGCGGTTTTGTTTGGGTTCCTGAGCCGTTTCTTTGAAGTCGGCCACTTTTTCTTTTAAAGACGGATTTACAGGGAATTAGTCAAAAGTTTCAGAGCTGCGGAGTCGACAGAATAAACGCTTGCTGAACCACTGACGACTTAATTCTACTGTGTAATGCGCCGGTGTCTGCAAAGCCCATTGTTTGGGCAATCTATTATCTATATTTGTGATCCAGATTTCATGTAGCAGTTTAACCTCTTAGCCCCCACCTTACAGCCTAGAGTAACGCCTCATTTGTCACATATTTGTTATATATCTTAATTTTAGTCGCTTTTGCAGAGCTTTTTCAATGATTTCTTATGTTTTTGCCACTTTTTCGTCACTTAAAAAAAAAAAAGTCAACGCTTTTTCGACAATTGTCATGTTTTTGCCACTTTTTCATTGCTTTTTCAAAAAATGTTCAACTATTTCTTGTCATGTTTGTCATGTTTTTGCTGCACTTTCATCCTCGTTTTCGTCAAGTTGAGGCTTTTAGATTTGGGTAATGCCAAACTGGAGAAGATGTACTAGTTTCAGGTGGGAGTTAGAAGATTAACAGTTTGGGATCTACATGAGCTTTTCCTGGCAGTAGCTCAGTCAAAGAGCCTCGAGGCTGTGGCTTCTGCTTTTGTTTTATAGAGGAAGCACTTTGACTGTGATTGGTCGCCATTTACCTTTGAACTCTGGGGGTCGTGGTATCAATAGAGGTCATCTCCAAATCCCAAACTCGATGTGTCTGTCCCATTGATTTGTAGTTGCCCCTTTTGTTGAACAGAAAAACTGTCAAAACGAGACCTTGCAGCAATTGATCGACTGCAAGTTCGAATACTAAGATCTTCCACGAGATGTCATTGATATAAAATGGATTTCCTTCTTTCCTAATTTCCATTTGATTTTATATTTTGACCACTTTGTGTCAACCGTGAAAACATTGGAAGGTCAACACGTTTCAAGTAACAGAGATTAAATGTCTGGTTCATAAAGTTGCTTGGATTTTACCTTGTACCTTAACGAAATCTCATTCCTTCCATCTATAGACAATGAAATATTTCCAGCCACATTTCTCTGGACTTATCTGTATCTCCTCAAGGCTCCAGTCTCAGACAGATGCAGAGCAGAGGTGTGTTTTCAGCCAAAATATTGACACTTCACAGCGGCCCACGTGAAGTGATTCATGCTCTTCAGCTCGAGCATTGGTTTAAAGCAGTACTAAGTAACTCTTGCCCCTAGAGGCCACAAGCGCAACTGCAGGTGTTGTAGCAAGTTACGATTTTTTATTAAATGTCTTGGAGAGTAAATACTACGCTGACAGAAAAGGCAGAGAGGGGTGTTGTACATCCAGTTATACAATGGAAATAATTTTTTTCACTCAAACTTGGCTGTAAATACTGTTTGAAGTGGCGCTAGCCCCCAGTTAGCTTTGCCGGTTAGCCTGTTAGCTTCTTCTGTGTATTGCTGCTTACGGTGGTTGCCAAGTTGCAATTGTGGTCCCCCTAGTGTCTCCCCCTGAGACACCAGGGGGAGATGACACACCCTCCAATCATCCCATTAACACTTGTATTACCCCCCAGAGGGACTACGGAAAGGATTTATTAAGGGAAACGCGTTACTTAGTTCTGCTTTAAGGACAATTTGTATTAGATTGTATAGACTTGTTTTATTATCTGGAAAAAATACTGCCACCATATTTGATCAAAACAATTACCACAAAGGACATCGGTAGATTTGCAGTGCAATCACCTGAAGATTAAATTCTCACTCCCACAACTGTATAATGTCGTGCTCATGGGCAAGACACTTCACAAGTGCAATGGAAGGATTTCAGCTTTAAAAGTCATTAAATAAATTATGCCAAAAGTCTTGAAGGTGCATTATGCAACTTTTTATGTAAAAAAAAAAAAAGGTATTTGACCTTGTAGTGGCCCAGCGGTTGTGCGAGTGGTCAGCATGGTGCCTTTACTTTCCATCGTCTCTAAGACGCTCCATAATCAATTGTTTGGAAGGTTTTCACTGCCCTCAATAGAAAACCTACAAAACAAGTGATCCTAGAGTGTTGTAGAGACCACCGTGAAAGTAAAGGCACCACACCAACCACCCATAAAGCCACTACAAAGTCAAATACGTACAAATATCAACTTTTTTTTTTCATAAGAAGTTGCATAATGCACCTTTTTAAGTCATTAAAAAGCATTACATTCTATGAAAATATACATTTTCCTTAGAGACAGAACCGACTCAATGACCTTGCCAACTGTTTTATAATGCGTGTGCCGTTCATTCATCGAAAATACAAAAGCTTTGGTCTAAAACGGCCGCTGAAAATGCCACAGTGTTTTGCTCAAAAGTTGGCCATTGTGTCCCATTTGGTTTGGAATATAAAACTTTCCCCTCATTCCCCTGTTTGATTGAATGTTTACAAATCTTATGAAATAAAATATGCCCAGATTTGTGCCATTCAAAATATTGTATTTAGGCATTAAAATGACATTAAAAAGCATTAATTTGGACTTTGAATGGATAAATTGTGCAACTCTACCAGAGGAAGTACAATAGTAACTAAAGCTAAACCTAAAAGTGGGGAAAATGCACTTGACTGAAACATAAATTATACGTAAAGTGTGTTGAATAACTTAATAAGGATTAATTAGTTTTGCTGTTACTCATTGTGGGTAAACCTGAGTCGGTACGAGTGTACAGTCGAGCCTTGTACACATATTTCACGTCTCAGTAAGAAACACTTCGGTGTCGGACAGTCTCAAAAAGTCAACAAAGTGTGCAGCCTGGAGCTAAACCCACAACTGAGCGCTTGGTCCCAAAACACGCCTCTTTCTCTCCTCACTTCCTCCTTCTCACTCGCTCGCTCTCTCTGCCGGCGCTCAGCACACGCGTTTTATTAACCTCGTACAGCCCTCGTGGTGCAAAGTCCACTTTTTCCCCCTTGAATCCGGATTAGCTTTGGCGGCGGCTAACACTTCAGTCTTGACTCCTTAGCGCACCGTTTAAAGGGAAGCCAAACAGGAGGCAGGAGCGCGCACAGCGGGAAGATACAAGAAGGATTACCTCCGAGATTAAGGATGGCACTCTGATGGCAATGTGGATTTTACAAACTACTACGACTTCAGTCACCGTTCCAGTTTCTAAATGACTTGTGATTCTACGTGAAAAGAGCCCATTCGTTTCCTTGGGATGAACGCGGCGGCGGCGTACAAGCAGTATCTGAAAGATCTTGAGGAGAAGCGAGGTTAGTTATGCCACTGCCATTCATGAACTTCTGGTGAAGAAACTGATGCTCAAGCCGTGGGGCAGGAAGTTGTTTACACAGGAATATGTTGATATTTTTAACCCAAGGCAACTTTTCAGCCAATGTTTCTTGACTTTGGCCATTATTTGGACTTATTACACATTTATACATTGTGTTTTAGACCTGGAAGATGCCCCTGTAGTTCAGTCCTGCTCATGTAGAGTTTGTTTATGCTGCGTTTACACATAAGCACGATGCGTTACGAATGCCACAAATGCACATTCGTGGCCAAGGATCACGAATTTGATGATTCGGGGTCGAGGTTTCACGCGCCGCCACTAACTGTTGCGACCTGTTACTACGCGTTACGATTAATGGCACGAATTATTACGCACGGTCACGAATATGCGTCCCGCGCTGCTGCGTGGTGTTGCGCGCTGCTGCGTGGTGATGCGCGCTGCCACGGGCTGTTACGGGTCACTAGGAATATTCGCGTTCTGTCCGAAATCTGTCAAGAATTGGGCGAATGTGGAGTGATCTTCTTCCACCGGGTTGGAGGCGGAGCAGAGGCCGTGCTCTCCCCTGAGTCATTGGGCTCGTCTGGCTCCAACTCCCGAACATCAGGTACAACCCAGGAGGAAGAAACACTATCAGCACCTCGAGGAGCGGCAGTGGCTCGGGTGCTGAAAGTGTTTCTTCAGGTGCTGTCCCTGGCTTGGAGCGCGGATTGGCCGACTTTGTGACACTTTTCCTTGACATAGCTACTGCAGGTACCAACATTTACTTTGGGCGTAGCGTGGGTTTCTGTCAATTTTGAGCGTGAAAACAGTGATTCTGCTCCACGAATGCTCTACGAATGATCTACGAATGCTCTCACGCTGAATTACGAAGCGCCACTCCTCCTCACGAAAGGACACGCTCCGTTGCGAACTCCACGAACAGAGGGTGATTCGTGACATTCGTGGAAGATTTTTTGACAGACAAAAACTTTCTCCACGAACGTCACGAATGTCACGAACTGTTGCGTTCTGTTAAGAATCCCATTGAGATGCGTTAAGTCACGTCACGAACGTCACGAATGACGGAAAAATGACATTCGTAACGCATCGTGCTTATGTGTAAACGCAGCATTAGTCTAGAGCTTATTTACCTTAGTTTATCCCACATACTCGCCAAAGTCATTGTTAATAACTAGTTTATGTATAGCGTTCTCTCACTTTCGTCCAGTTTAACGTCTGTGTTAGATTTGGTTAAGTCCTGGTTCAAGGCTGTGTGTATGTTCCTGGTTTTTTGAAGTCCTCATTAAGTCCAGATGTAGCCCAGGGTTAGTCCCGCTATTGACTGTGTAAACTCTCGTATAATCCAGTTTTAGTCCTTGTTTTTTCCGTCTCCATTTTCCACCTAATTGAAAATAAGTTTTTTTTCCAGTTGAAGACCTGATTTAGACTTAATTCAGACCTGGTTTGTGTACTCCCAGTCCAACTTTAGCTAACTTTGCAACTTTATTTAACTCTTCTTTTCCTGGATTCTTCTTAGAAAGTCAAACATGTTCTCACCGGCTCGATCGGCAACACCGTCCCCATGCCTCGATGAGGTCATATTGGTTTTATTGAAGTCACAATGTTACATTTTCTTATCTTTATGATCCCTGTTGGTTGCTGGGCCGCGCTGGGAGTTGCGATGACAGCTGCACGTGTGGCTTTGCTCTCTCACTCTCCCCATGAATCAGCCTGGATAAAGTCACGGGTTGGGCCTTTCTCAGCGTGACGCCTCTGGGCAACCTGTGCAACGAGATACGTGCGTCTTCGGCGGGGAAGGAAGTGGAAATCGTGTTGGATGAGCTGGTAAAGGGAGAGTTAGGAATTTGGTGAATCTGGTTGTGTTGGATACTTTGGGATTGATTACTTATTACCTTTATTAGTCATAGATGGTTGACAGTGCAGTTGTGAGGAGGAGACAGGGGTGGTGTCATGAGACGAGCCATTTTTAAAGTGAAAAATAGACTGCTTGAGGATTTGAAAAAAGTCTTTTCAATTACGTGTTGATTATTTCTTTTGAGCCACACACTCCAGGTTATCGGTTGCTTTGTCACAAGAGCTGTTAAAAAGCATAACCAAACATGCTCCTACTGCCCAGAAAGACACTGACGATAAAAAGTTGGAATTTGGAAGAGGAGCTACAGTTTACACCTCATATGGGGCTGCTTGTACCAGTCCCAAAGTTATGACTCAGATCAGAGGAGCTGAAAAGCGCTATACAAATAAGATTCCCTTCCCTTCCCCCATTTAAATTTGGCCCAATTTTATGAGAATCAAAAAAAGGTTTGCCTGTAATTCACATAAGGCATTTGATTACTCTTCATATACATTTAGTTTTATTTATATTTTTTTTTTACCAGGAAAGTCCCATTTCCAGGGGAGTCCTGGCCCCAAAGGGGGACAACAATGACAACAGCATTATCACAACACTTCAAACTTTAAATACTAAAACAAAACAGGAGCGTTCTCAATGTGGATACTTCTTCAAGAGAGTCTTGCGCTGGGCAAGGGTCATAAGGCCGTCCACACGCAAAGCTTTCTTTGCCTCATTCCAGACGTATGGTCAAAGCAGCATAAAGCCGTCTTATCCCATGACCTCAAGTGGTAAGCATTTGACCTGACATTTATTTAATTTAAAAAAAAAAACATTCAGGCAGGACACCACGAAGAGCTTTGCAAACAGGCAGTGCTGCTCTCTCCTGCGATTGCCATCCCACTTTAGCATATAGATCACAGTGGTGGCTCCTATAACCATCTCCTGTGCTGAATGGAAAACTGCATTCAGAGGCTTTAGCACATGCAGTGGAATGCATGTAGTATCACCATAATCCAAAATAAACCTGAATTAACTGTTGCCTCTCGCTAAGGAGGGAATGGATAATATTTTTGTTCCTATAGAAAAAACTAAGGAGAGCCGCTCATTGATCCAAATGCCAAGGTATTTATAACACAGCACTTGCTCAATCATGAATGAATGGGCAACACAAAGTGGAACACACAGTCTCATCCTTATAATACCCGCTATAATCACACCTGCCCTGTTGTGAATTTCCGAGGACCATTGACTGCTTTGTCCCAGGACCCTCCACAGTACACCAGGACACCATTCACAGGGAACGGCTCTTTTCTTTTGTCTGGGTTTTGCGCCAGCCCAAGGCCACACCTGCTGCAACTCCAGTCGAGTTGAGAGAAAGTGGCAGAGTGTCTCCTTTGCAGCTGGCCTTATGTCTAAACCCCGCGTAGTGGGTGCCGTGACCGCACTCATTCACCTACGATCCCCGCCAAATCCCCAAATCACAGCTGAGATAAACACATTAGCGTCTGCGGATGCTAGCGTTGAATGTAATTAATGGGGCCGGCTGTTTAAAAGTGCTTGTAACCACTGTAGAGAGATTTGAGTGTGGGGTTTTGTGGTTAAACCTGGCTTGGCCCATGTGCAGTCATGTTTTACAATTGGGTTTATAGTAGAAAAACATTGAATTTGACTTGCTGCTACCTGTTTTAGCCCTGTAATATAATAATGTGGTTATAAGCACATTTATAGCTTGACTTTGCCACTTCCACCGACTTTAATACCTTCTATAACTCATTGTGAATGGGGAAAATGCCTGTATTGCTTTCTCTGTATTCAAGACTTCAGACTCCGCAATCTACACATTCGCAAAAACATCCTCTGTTTTGTATGAAAGAAGTGAATAGTTTTTTTTTCATGTAACACTGTGGTATCCTTTTAAGTGCTGCCCTCCTTTTGTATGACTCTTTCAACGCCCCACACTACCCTCTGTCCCATCTGCCCCGCTCAGAGCTCGGTACATAAACGCCGGGCCCTCATGGGAGCGGCCCAGGCACGTTTCTCCTTTTTTTTTTAATACCCTCAAGTGTTTGTGCGTGAATGTGGTTTGTGAATGAACGCCTCTCACAGAGACCGCGGAGAAAACTGTCCTGTGATGGATTTGTTTAAGGCGGGCATTCATCACCCCTCTGTCCGCGTCGGTGCCGTGACTAAAGCTGCAGGTGAAGTCGTGTTGCGTATTTGCACATCTATAGTTCACGCCTTTCTCTTCGGTTGATCCGCTGCGGGGTTTTGATGTCAATGCCCTCCGTGTCAGTGTTTCCTGTAACTTCAAAGCGGGAAAGTCAGTGCGCCAGTTTTGCTGTTGAAGTGCTGCTTTTTACCTGAGATAATAATGACAATGAAAACATAAATGTCTCGTGACTTCGTTTAAAATAAAGGGCAGCCGTTGGTTTTTATCCCCTTTATGGAAATTTGTCTTCTGCATTTGACTCATCAGGTGCAGTGAGCGACCACAGTGCAGCGCCCAGCCCTTGGGTTTGGTTTTGTCAGCGGTACCAAGCTGGAGTAATGGCATGCAGTATCGTGCGAGGTTTGAGCCGATAGTCAAACCACAAGGGCACGCGCGTCTTTCTTGGTACAGCAGCGGTTTTTGCCTTTTTTCTGCGAACTGCATTTCTAGTTTCTCTGTTCCACATAGTCTGACTGGATACTTTTGTACATCTTTGCTGTGTTTTCATGAGGTTCAGTGGATTTTTTGTTTTACTGCAGAGGGCCCAGCTTTTTAAAAAGTAAATAAACATGTCTTCTTCTGAAACCCTGATGAGGCACCCACACCTGCAGCACAGTGGAGGTGCTAAAGGAAGCAAAGAAGAGACTGTGAGACTGTTGTGGGAGGGCGTGGAGGGAGCTGCTCAGGAGGATTAGCGAGGAGGTGGTGGAAGAGCTGACCAGTGCAGGACGCCACGCTCATAAAAACAATGGGCAAACCCAGGAGGCAGTGCATCGTTTCGGGGCAGCCGGCCAGGATTCCTCTGGGTCCTACGGTTTCCCCTACATCCAAAAACATGCTGGTCAGGTAACAGGTTGGCCCACAATGGCGGGGCGCTCAGTCGCAGCGGCTCAGGACTAGCGCAACGCCAAGTACAATGACAAATAAAGCACTCACTCACACATAAACGCCCCACACAAACACGGGATCTTTTTTTTTTTTTACAATATTTTTGCATAATTATTTAAATATTTAAATGTGTTGCATCTGACTCAACCAAATTTAGTAAAAAGTGATTGCTCCGTTGCGCTTCACTTTACAGAACAGTAAACATCATTTCGAGTTCTTTAACACGTTCATTTACTGGGGGTTGCAGTATTAATCCTAAATGCAAATGGGTGTAGAGCAAAGTCATGTCTAATCTTTCATTATGGACACGGCTCTCATGTACCTGCTGCTGTTTTGTGTTTTAGTAACGCTTCACTGTTATCTGCCCACAGCCAACACATGCTCCATCTCATAAATGACCTAATCCCTAAATGTGTATGACTATAATGCTGCTTCAAAACATGTTTTCAGGCCCGAGCCACACGGTGAATAATCCACACCGTAATCCAGGGTAATCTCAGAGCAAACAACCGCACCAGCGACGGACATGGGACTACAATAGGGCTAATGTTGGGAGTCAAAAACCAGCTCATATGACCGGACTGAGCCACGGGCGGCCGGTCTCCGAGAGCACCGGGAACATGGGAACTGTGTAGGAGCCCACACTTTAAACTTTAATCCAATAAAGTCAAAAGTTTGCAAAATTACATAGTGTTTGTAGGGTGATTTTAAACCATAAAATATTGACTAATAACAATAATGATAAAAGCTTAAGGTGAACTCTTGGCAATAAAAAGGCTGGATCCACTGCTTGTAAAATGTTACAACCAAAGATACCACTGGTTCTTGTAGCTATAAAACCAGCTGAGCCTTTGAACTACTCTGGAATAAAATAAAATATGACTCTTGGACATTAATCTAATCACAGTAGTAGCCTATGAACTCGAGATGGCAGCGGGCAATGTATTCTCACAGGAGCTGTAAAGCTGCTAATTCGGTTTAGCATCATTTAGCGGCTAATTTGGTCCCATAATTGTGCGTGGGATAATTACGAATGCATTTCGGAGTAAAACAGGGAATTCTGATTCAAGGCCGTGTTTCTAAAAGCAGCTTGAGGAACACAGTGACTCAAAGGAAGTGCGTAAATAATATTGACAAAGACAATGACGATACTCGCCGCCGCTGAGTTCGCAAAGGATGATTCAGGGTCACCACTCTTGCCATTGCATGCTTTGACTATGGAAATCCAATTATTATTAATATTATTATTAGGTAAACTGTAAGAATAGACCTACAGAGACCGTCATAAGTACCACCAATGAAGCCTGCACCATAGTTTGAGAATCACTGGCGTATAGTTTAATTAGGGTGACCAGATGTCCCAGTTTACCCGGGACAGTCCCAGTTTTGAGTCCTTTGTCCCATGTCCCAATAGATTTCTCCAAAACCATTGATTTGTCCCGGTTTTACTCGTAATCTGTCCCAGTTGTCCCGGTTTTGGCCAATGTAGTCTCCGAAATGGCATAGCCTACACTTGAAAATTAATGTCTTTGTCCAATTCAAAATCTCAATTCAAGGATTGCGGATTGGTGCATGTCATAAGTCGTTGACAGTTTTACCATTCATCGTGGGTAAAGAGAGTTCAGATTTGGAACCCTTCCCAATTCCCGAATATAGTCCCAGTTTTTTGGATGAAAAATCTGGTCACCCTAAGTTTAATCAAAGTTAGCAGCTAATTTTCCTAACAGTCTCCGTAATGTCGTCGGCCCCTCCCCCTCCGTGTCTCTCCTTGTCCGTAACCTTCCTCAACCATCAATCCACTCGCTTCACGTGAATGAGGTCACTCCCAACATGATCCTGTCCCACCGCGGCTCTCCTCTTTTGAATGCAGCCACATATCCACTTTAAAAGACCGTCTGTCTTGCGGTTAGTCTTGAGGTCGCCATGGCTTCATAACTTATATTTAATCGTCGGTAAAAATCGACATCAGAAACGGGATTTTGACGTTAACGCTTCGATGACTCTTAATGTCTTCAGCTCAACCCTGTGTGCACTTTGGAAATATGTCCCGATCTTTCCAAAAATAGTAAAATTTATGCTGAGCTCGCAATTATAAATGACTGAATGCCTGCTGACGTGTAATTAAACTTTAAACGGCGAGTACCACGCGGCTGCTCTTGTATTGCACTTTTTGGCCGCGTGTAAAAGTCACCGTGTCTATTTATAACATTTTTGCTCTGTCCCGGGACGCGAGCGCAGTGTTTACTTAAGCTTTGTTGGGGCCGGGCTTTTGTGAGAAGCTCGGATTTGATTGTACTAAATGTGTCGCCTGATACGTAGTGTTGAGAAATAGTTTGTGTAATGCTTTGTGTGTCTGTAGCAGCAGTAGCCGACGTGTTCGCCTTGTGAACCTCAAAGCCAGTCCGTCAGGTTTTGAAAAGCGTGTTTATTTTTGATTCTGTTTTGACTGCGCCACTCCAGAGGAAGCAGGAGTTCAGTGTAGCGTCGCACGTGGGACACGACTGGACTCGAGGCTTCGTTTTTCATTATTTGTGGTGATGAAATCTTTTGAGAGTTACTGTTCATGAGCTGAAATAGAGTGCCCCACACGGAAATGGAAAACTTGGTGTTCTGGAAACTAGTTTCTGTGAAGCTGTGGTGTTTGTATAAGCTCTCCGTCATACAAGAGGCAAAGTTTCTGAAGCAGTCATCTATCCTTTGTAGTCTAAATATATCAGAGTTGGGTTTCGTGATAGTAATTGATTTTACCCCCAAAAAAGAAAAGGAAAATTAGGAAAAGTTAATAAAATTGGTTAAAAAAAAATAAAATAATGGGGAGTGGCGGGTGTTTTTCCCTTCACAATAAGGTCACATTAAGATGTTTGTCTACACATTTTTGTATATTTCTGAAGTTTTGTAAATACAGTGCCTTGCGAAAGTATTCGGCCCCCTTGAACTTTTCGACCTTTTGCCACATTTCAGGCTTCAAACATAAAAATATAAAACTGTAATTTTGTGTGAAGAACTAACAACAAGTGGGACACAATCATGAAGTGAAACGAAATGTATTGGATATTTCAAAATTTTTTAACAAACAACTGAAAAATTGTGCGTGCAAAATTATTCAGCCCCTTTACTTTCAGTGCAGCAAACTCTCTCCAGAAGTTCAGTGAGGATCTCTGAATGATCCAATGTTGACCTAAATGACTGATGATGATAAATAGAATCCACTTGTGTGTAAAGAGTGGTTCACAAATAAACATATCCAGGTGTTAGAATGGCCAAGTCAAAGTCCAGACCTGAATCCAATCGAGAATCTGTGGAAAGAACTGAAAACTGCTGTTCACAAACGCTGTCCATCCAACTTCACTGAGCTCGAGCTGTTTTGCAAAGAGGAAATATTTCAGTCTCTCAATGTGCAAAACTGATAGAGACAAACCCCAAGGGACTTACAGCAGTAATCGCAGCAAAAGGTGGCGCTACAAAGCATTAACTTAAGGGGGCTGAATAATTTTGCACGCCCAATTTTTCAGTTGTTTATTTGTTAAAAATGTTTGAAATATACAATAAATTTCGTTTCACTTCATGATTGTGTCCCACTTGTTGTTGGTTCTTCACAAAAAAATACAGTTTTATATCTTTATGTTTGAAGCCTGAAATGTGGCAAAAGGTCGAATAGTTCAAGGGGGCCGAATACTTTCGCAAGGCACTGTATATTGCTTCATCATCATCGAGTAAGTCCCCAAAAAAATACATGTATAGATTTTTTTTTTCCTTCAATATCGCCCAGCTTTAGTGGCACCATTGCAAGTTAAACACACTTCACACTGGAACGGCGTTCATTCGACATGCTGCCAAACAAAGAGTATTAGTTGTTGACGAAGCTTCTCTGATGAGACGAGAAAGATCCAACACCTAAACTAACGAGTAGGGAATGGCGGCTTATGCACTTTTGTTTATGCGAATTAATGAATAAATTGTCCTGATCTAACACTTGTAAGGAGGTCACTTTTTCTCCAGAAGTGCAGATGTGATGCGAATGTACAATGTTTCCATAAAGCTTCCACTAAACTATGCTGCATCATAAGTTTCACCCGTTTGAATAACACGAAGGAAAGATAAATTGAGAAGTCCCTGTGCAACAATGTGGAAGAGCACATGCACAAATGAATAGCAACAAATGATTTGTGGCTCAAGCAAAGCCGTGCCTGTAATTTTTGAGGCGCCTGGATGCTCGTTTCTCAATGGCTCATTAACTCGTGGTCAGCTGATCACATAAAAGCGCACAGACTGTGTTTCACTGGCGCTCCGTAGTGCTGCGTGGAGGGCGATAAGGTTAATTCACGGTTTATCTGTCCCTGTGCAGTCGGGTGGAGCCCCAACGTCACTCAATGTTTACTGTCATTAACATACAGAGCTTCACTGAGACACTCCTGACCTTTTAAAGAGCGACAGCGCCCCTACTGGACGAGACTGGGACAATCGGTAAAGCGGTAACGACAGAAAATAGTGGTGTGAAAGTGACTTCTCTGTTTACGACACTTCATGTACAATTTCTCGGCACATTATTTGAATATGTTGTTTCTCTTAGGGCTTCTCCCGTCCTAAAGGCTTGTAATGAGTTGAGGAGTGGGAACATCACCTCAAGCAAAGTTTAGTCAATATTTGTTGACTAATAGCAGGCCATCATCCAGTGTTTGTTCTGCCTAAGGCCCACAGATAAGTGCAGGACCCGCTCCAGCCACTATCCAGTCCCTAAACAAACCACCTATTTTTACTTTTCTTGCAATGACAACTCATTGTTATAGCTTTGACCACAGTCTTCTCGTCACCTCCTATGTTGCATCACTGTTGGTCCACATTTCATCACCGAAGGCTAAAAATATAACAACTGAGATGGCGGCTATTCGATGCCGGCTCTCAGACATAACTTTATATTTAGTTGAATAATAGAGATTCGTACTTTGCAAAGTCACAGCCATGTGAACCGTAGAAATGTAGCTTGTCCTGCTTTGCTCTTTTAAACTCTTGCTGCTTCGTCATCCTCCAAATGAAGTCTGTCTGACCCTCATCAAGTTGTTTGTTTTGCAAGAGCGCTGGGTAAACCTCCCTTTCACTGCTGTTTACATGCATTTTATTGGAGAATGTGATTGCTTGGAGCTTTAAGAAATTGCCCTCAGCTTGTTCACTGCATCCATTGTCTATGTTATTGACTTTATAAGAAAAAACAGGCCTTCAGTTTGTTGGCCTGAACCCGATAACCCCTGTTTCATGCTATAGATGTACACAAGGTTGTATTTTCATTTTAGATACTGCCCACACGTTCTTAGAAATCGTCAGCGGACATTGGGTTAGTCACTTTTGTCAAACAGTGTTAATCATAGATCGCTGTGTGTGTGTGTGTGTAGACACTGTTCTGCCAGATGTAGCTCACAACCATTGACTCAATGTGAAGACTGTCCAATTGTTTTCTATAAAACTGACTAAATCGTATCAACCACTGAGCTGTAAATACTTGTCTGACATGCTGTCAAGTTTGGACAAGAATTTCAGTCGAAAGGGTGGAGGAAAAAGTGTGGTCCAGGCAGTAGGATTGCTCGTGCTTTTGTCCAAACCGTGGAGCTCGCTCTCAAGCAAACTGCCCCTGTTGAAGTCTAGACTAAAGACTCATTTAGACAGGCCTTCCATAACGCAGAGTGCTGCTCTATTTAGTCAAGTTTTGCCCGTGTTTCTATATTTTATATCATTTCAAAGTTGATGTTGCCTTTTTGTATTGTGCATTTGAACTTTTTGGGTAAAATGTTGTATTTAGCTACAGTTTGTCATATACTCAAACAAGTTGTATGAGGACACGGAGCAACACAGTGTTCTTCTCTGTCTTCGCCTCCTGCTGTTTTGCAAGGCTTTTCTGCTTCTTTGTCCATTTCCTGTTTACTTCCTGATGTTCCCAATAAGCCCCGCCCCCCCCCTGTAGCTCACCGGGCTTCACTTCCTGGAGACGGTAGCCGGGGAAACGCGGCATTATCTCAGCATGATCCTCGGTCTTCACATAAAAACTTGCAGAAAACAACAGCAAAAGGATATTTGTTTAGCGCAGCCCGAGACGGCATGCGGGGCTTATCTGGATATGTCTGCAGGATATCAGCCTGACGGTCGAGATAACGGTTTCTTAGAAGTATTTTTAGAGCAGTTGATGGTGAAGAACCAGCTGCAAGGAGGTGACTAATCTCCAAGAAAAAAGTCTCAGATAATGTCCTGCAGTGTCGCCTCAAAAATAGCCATTTCAGGATTAAAATCTTAGAAAAATAACATCTGTTCCAAGTAATAATCATAGTTTTGTTGACATACTCAGGAATTTAAGATCTACAAGTCGTGGGCCGGATTAAATCATTAAATCTTTCTCTCTGTGTCACGTGACATAGAGGGAAAGATCCATAGAATTCAAACTCATTTCTCATTGATATAACATGGTTGACATTGCAACAGTTTAAAAATGTTTACCTCTATCTATGCCACTTCCTGTCAGTGTCCAATAAGGAGGTGAAACAAACATCACAAAAAAGGTCAAATTAACAAAAACTGGGTAATTTCTTTTAGCAAAATCTGATGTATAATTGTGTTAACTATGTTTTTGCAAAAAATGTGTCCAATGTGTCATATGCACTTTAAAGCCACACTGCGTGATACGTAAAAATGTCACAAATCAGCCAGACCAAATATTCCCTAATGAAAGAAACTAAAAGTGCTATTATTGCTATGGATTATAAAAATAAAGCATTTGGAAAATGACAATGCATTGAAACCACATGCCTGTGGTCAAAGCAAAGCTGCGACATCGCCATGGTGACACGCTGGCGATGTCCCGCTAGCAGCTAATTATAAGGCTGGTTTGAGGAGAATCGAGTCAGCTCACGCAGTAAAGACACGTATTTTTTAGATGTTTCCCATCAATTGGAATACATGCGATCAAATTCTTGCTTTTCTTTATACATTCAAGTGTTACGCAGTGTGGCTTTAACAACAAAAATATGAACAATGGGTTATTCCGGCAGCTAAGAACTCCTGACCATGATCCTGGTGGAGCTGTCCAACTATGATCACAAATGACTCCAGACCGTTACCGTGATCCATGTGTACATTGTCTGAATCTTTATCACGGTGTCCTGGTCAAATGGCCGTACGTGACTTTCCCGTAAATGTGATCAAGGTCAGATCATTAGCGAAACAGAAAGAACGGGCTACTGTTCGTCTCATGGAAGCAGGCCGAGTGCATCAGGCTCTGCCCTCCACCTCGTCTGCACTTCCTGGTACGTCTTTATCGTAACACACAAACATTCAGGAATCAGGGAAGAGTTTACTGTCCTCCAGAACGAAAGGAAAGATAACTCATCATCCAGGTTGGCCACATAGAGAGGAACTAATGGCTGTTTTACGACACACACAGGGATTTATTTTCAGCTGTAAAACCAAAAGATTCTGATAAGTATAACAAGCTGGTTACTCGACAGGTTTATCATGTGTCAGACGCTGAGCCAGAGCCAGGATGTAGAGCTGAGGAAGAAAAGTGCACCCGTTTATAGAAGATAAACTCATTTGAAAACAGACTTCGTGAATAAGTAACTGGGTTATGTTTTTAACGTGTGGTTTCAGATCTTGCGATGTGTTGAAAGAAAAGTTTAAAAGCTGTGGGTTGAGGGACCGTGGTTTTAGAACGTGATCAATGGCCGTTTTAATTGGAGCGCGGCTGGAGTCAGAGCTTTGAGATCAGCGCGTTACATAATGGACAATAATCCACTTTTAATGAGCGCCGCCGAGTTTGTGGAAAGGTTTTGTTTTAGACGATGCTATGGACACATGCTGCTCGCGCCGCTGTAATGACGTGGGAAAACAAACAGTAATGTCACCGGTGCTTTTCATCGACTGAGGGTCAAGTTGTTGACTTTGATGATTTACTGTGCTTATGGAGTACTATTGTAGTTGTGTGTAGTAAATGCAGTCGCTCAAGCATAGTGTGGCCTTTACAAGCAAAAATGGCCAGCATAACTTAGAAATCCAAACAAACCAAAACTACTACTTGCTCAAATGTGTGTTGCATACTGAAGAAAATGCCAACATTGTTTAATTTCTGGTTACTCTGTCTGGAACTATGGAATTAAATGATGGCCCTGCTGCTGGCTGCTTGTCTCCTGTAAAGTTCTGCACTTGGGGATTCAGCATGAATTTCCTCTGGATTTCCACAGTCAAATCAATGAGATTAAGTGCACAGATATTGGACAGGGGTGAGTTTTGTGCCACCTCAAGAGGAGGGGGCCATAAAGGGACTCTATGGAGTTGATGTGAACAGCTGAAGGGCCTCTCTTTGCAGTTTTGAGAGCTGCATGTTTGTGTAGGCCCTTTGTCGCATTATGTGCTGTTTTTTTGGAGGGGCTGACCTCATTATCTGTCAGCTTCTCAAGAAATAGTCTAAAAATGTGTAGTCTTTTTGGTTAAACGGCAAACGACTTCTCTATATATTCTGGTATATCAACTTTACTTCTTTACTTAATTTACTAGACGACTGTCAAGCTGAAACGTTGACATGATGTCCTTGTATAATAAAATATAGACCCTGCAGGATTTTTCCTATTGGTTAGCATAACGATTTTTACCTCCTCTATTTTCTTTTTAAGCTACATCATTTGCTCTAGATTCAATAGTAAGTCCGAAAAGCATAGCATTATTTCTTCCCAGAGATGTTCCCTTTTAGTTCACATCAGAATTGCCCTGTCCCTATAGTCTAACCCCTTCAATCTTTCACTTTCTCTCCCGTTCTTCACTCCTTTATCACCCTGGCTGTGACGCACCCTGCCCCGCCGCTGCTGAGCGTCTGCTGCGTGTCTCCCATTCGTCTCCATTAAAAACCACTGCACTCGGCCCTGTCCCTCCCTCATTCGTCTCTGTTTTTCTTTCTCTTCTCGTTGACCTACAAGCGACAAAAGACCCGGAGCCTGAGCAGTTTGGGCCGAGCCGCGATTTTCACACAAACTCATAAATCTTTCGCTCGTCTTCGAACGCCGTCCCCTCCGTTCCCACCATCCATCTATCCTGCAGCGGAGGAGCTCTGCCTCATGGGTGTCCCCCTGTGCAAACTGCCATCATTAAACAAAATAAAGAAATGTGCCTGCTCCAATTACACCCGGGTTATGGTTCCTGCAGCTTTTTTCTACACTTTAACTTTTGAAAATTGAAAACTTTATCCGAGTCTGTTGAAATAGACTTTTAATTTTGTGGTTTTGTCATTATTCCTATTGTGCTCTTGTTATGAATCTTTCTTCCATTTGTTTCATCAGGGCACCCATAGTGTGAGATACTAGGAATATGACACAGAACTTGCATTTTTAAGGGCTACAGTGGAAGTTTAGTGGTTAATTTCCAGAGTCTTTTAACAGAAACGCCACCTATCACCATATTTGATAATGTTTCTAATGCAGATAATGGCGAATTGAAATCACAAAGCTACTAACTGCTCATCTATCCTGCCTTTCTCTGCCATTACTACAACAACAAGCGTAGCTGTATTACAAGTATTTTGCCTAAAAAACTAATGAAGGATTAGCATCTGTGATTAGCTTACAGGTCTAACATAATGCTATCGAAAAAGTCTCCTGGTGAGTGAAAAGTGCCGTGTAAATGTTTGAAACTTTCAGTGTGTGTGTGGAAGTGCTGCTGGCCAAAAAGGCATTTGGTTTAATCATGTAATTTCAAACCTTTAGATAGAATTTGTTCTGTTCCTGCCGACTTTAAGTCCATGGGAAGCTGTCCGTTATCCTCCATACTTCAATACTTATTGTAGGAAAGGCGATGGTGCAGATCGGCAGAGAAAGAGACTGAGTGTCCGTAAAGTGCTAAATGCATTATGAATACTTTACTGATTATGTGATGAAGCAAAACTAAATTTGCCATATAGGAAATGCACCTGATACATAATTTAAAGGAGCATTTGTCATAATTACATTGCTCCGTTGAACCAGGCTTTCAGTCACCCCATTACTTCCTTCTGCTTCTGCTTGGACTTCAACATGAAAAGTCAAAGGTTGTGGGTTTGCTGCTCCGGTGGCTCGGGACTCGGCCGAACATGTTTACAGTACATACCACTCACAACACACAAGAGCTTTTATCAAACTGGCGTTGACAAGCGTGACCACGTCTTCGAGTAATCCTTCTGAGAAACGGCAGGTCATGCGTTTGTTTGTTTTAAAGACCATTCTCCCCTGTCATAATAATAATTGGCCCTTTATCTTATCAGGCTCTGACTAATCGCTGGAGATAGAAGCAGTAACATCAGGTCAGTCAGGGCTGTGGGGTCTATAAAGTGCCATGAGGAAACTGGAGGAAAAAAGTGAGGCTTAGAGTGTGATGTGAAAACTTTTACATTGTCTAAATATAGGCTCATTGCATGCATTACTACTCGGTGTGCTTTTTTTTTTTATATCAATGAAGTTTATATTTTAATCCTGGGTTGCTAGTTTTACCTTGCCTTTGTGATTCAGGTAGAACTAGAGTTTATTTGTTGACTGCTTGTCTCTTATACTGGGTCACTCAGAGGACAGATATGACGAGCCTTTGTTTTCTCTAACAACAGCGCCTGAGCGACTGTTTGTTGAATCTCTATTTTCTTATTGTTGGGCCCATGTGATCATGTCTGCGACTGTTGCCACAAAATCTGCATCTTCCTCCCTTTTAAGTGGCCTAATGAGTTGCCTCTGAATGCCATACATGCATGCAGCGGTCCTGGGGGATCCGCCTAAGGCCCATCGAGGATCAAAGCGTTCCAGAATAGTTTAAAACAGGTTGATCAATTGGAGGGTTCAAAAACAAATTCTTGCCATCTTTCTTTCTGGCATAATTCCTAATGTTAAATGTCTTTGTTTTGTCCTGTAATTTCTAGGGCTGGGACAAAATATGCTTTTGCAATAGATACAGACGGCAACTCGTCATAGATGGGGGGCCGTGGCTTTGCCGAGAGGGAAAAAGAGAACACAATTTTCCACTCTTTTTAGCCAATTTCCTGGTGGAATATGAACTTATTTATCACACATAAATAAAGTCGAGTCTAAATCGGGTCCATGCCGCTATTTTTTCACAGCAGATTGTTCAGTAGAAGTGAAAAAACGGCAGTCGTAGCTAGCGCTAGCGTGTAGCATGATGTTAGCATTCATAGGCTGTTATATTATAGGCTCCTCTCCATGTCTTTGTATCTTTATTGGGTAGGAAACTATATCAATAATTCTGCATTTGTTACAGTACTTTTTGTATAATTGGAGAAGGTTAAGATTTTACTCCTCTTTGTTTTCCCCCGCGATTTCAATACTTTCAATACTTTTATGAAATATGTGAAGTCAAAAGGATGTAGCTACCTTGCTAGCTACAGTGTTTGCACATTCAGTTACAATGTGCAGATGCTATTCCTCAATGTTTTGTTTCTTGAAGTACTTTATAAAATGAGAAGCTTGGTTTTAGCTTTTGGTTTGAAACTAAGCTATTTGCAAGAGGCCTCTGTTTATCTTGCACTCCAATGTTTTCTCGTCGGACTGTCCTGAGGATGTTCCCAGATTTACTGTGATGCTGAGGAGGTGGGACACGCCGTCACTGTGTTTGGAAAGCGGTCAATCCGAGACAAAGCAGAGCCACACAGGAGGACCGGAGTCAGACGCAGACTACAACAAATCACAGTTGCACTAATGTTTTCAGGCTCCTCGCAGCTCCCGCCCACACGAGGCAACGGGACGCTTCATGAGACGGAGGATTCAGCTGTAAATGTTACAGGGAGAGGTCGGCCATGTGGGAAATGTAATCAAATAAAAGTTCTTATACTAAAAAAAGAAACATTAAGGAATCCCAACTACTGCAAGCTTCGACTACATTGCATTGTGCATTATCAATCATTTAAAAGTGCCGTTATCCATTACTTTTACTCAAGTGACTGCGGTCAACTCTGCGGATTTCTGACTCACTGATTGACGACGGAGCTGCACTATTCACTATCAGCGCGTCTTTCGAGTCTTTCAGCTCCATTGAGGAAAGCTGAGCCGTAGTATCTCTTTCAATCGCCGACCGTAAAGTGGGTCAAGTTCCCGGTGAGGATCGAGTCCAGGTCTGTAGTCCAGGGTCAGTCCGTGTTAATCCTCATTAGTTAATCTCGGGGGACATGATAATCCCGTAATGGCATCTCCGTGGGGTATCTTCTCCTTCCCTGCGTCGGATCACGGCAGGCTGGAGTTTCTGTGAACAGCGCGAACTCGTCTGTCTGCAGGACCGTCCCAAGTCAATTTGATGATGACCATAATTAACCTCACATGAAGGGGTCACGATGAGATCATAAAGCTTTATTTTAAGATTCTTGAGGTGTCTGCATTCAGCAAGCCAAAAAAATGTATATAGCTTTCATTATTTACTCTAATCATCTTCATCAGACTCTATGATGAAGACGCACAGCACAAACAAAAAAGCTCAGTGGATTTTTAATAATCATCATCTTCTCTTCACATTCTGATCGCCCAAGAATTACTCGATTCCCCGGAAGAATCTTCTTGTTTTTGCATCTAATTTGTCAGTCAGCTATAACCCAGGATGTAGTGCAACAATTATTTCCAGGAAATTTAATGATTTTCATTTAGTTAGTTACCAATCACTCAAAAGTGTTAACCATTTGGAAACTTGAAGTGACATAGTCCAGTGTTATGACTAAGCCGTCAAACTGGGCAATGCAGCAAATAAAGTGAGCAATGGCAGGACAGAGTGCGCCCTCTATCTATGAAGCGTGGTATATGTTCTGTCTGTTGACATTTTACAGTATGTTGATTTGGTCATTGTTGGTTTTAAGTCTTGCAATAACGACCCACATTATACTATTTTTGTCATAGCTGGCACTGCTGACTTCCTCTGGTCCCTGAACTCTGCTCATGTATCTGTGGGAGTGACCCGGGCTGAGGTCATATCCGTGTTCGGACAGGAAGCGGTTCTGCTGTGTGCTTCCTACAGAGACGTCAAAGGTCAAACAGCTGCCTGGAAACCCATGTGGGAGGCAGAAGGATGACTGGGCTAATAGGGAAGTGTGATTTTATTTTGGTCAATGAATATCAGTGTTTATCCATTGTTTGAATGAACCACGGCTGATTTGGTGGTATTTTGCAGTATCCTGATTAGTTTAATCTCAAGTCCAGGGATTGATTCACTTTGGGGAATGACTTTGTTTTTTTTTTTGTTGTTGTCATTTTTAGGCCTTAATACCATCGTTTCCGGTATGATTTTTTTGCCTGTGTCTTTAAATGAAACCTTTTGATAGATTACATTGGCTTACGAAAAATAAAAGTCTAAAAAGGTTTCAACTGATTTTGACATTTTTTGCAACGCAGAATCTCAAAGAAATTGCATAAATTTTTCTGTATCGGGTCAGGTTTTTGTGCTAAATGGATTTTCCAATCTCTGTATTCCATGAGGCTCATTATTTTTACTTTCTGTAGTTCTGTTAAAACAAATCTGAAGGATGTTACAACCAACGAAGGGGATGATTTCAACAAAATGTCTCATGTTTTTGGGCATTTCTAAAAGGAGAACTTGCGTATACTATCAAGTAATCCAAGTCCCTGTATAGCTTCATCAATTATCACCAACACGCGCTAGGGCAGGGCGATGTGGCCAAAAATGAAAATCTCAATTCTGTTACTCAGTTTGGACGGTTACGATTTATTTTTTAAAGGTCTCCTGATCTTTCATAATAAGAAAACTGCCCATAGTCCAGAACATTCATATTTAGTCATAATATAGCCCACAGTTAGACCAATTAAAAAATGTTATTTCTCTTTTAAAAATTCCTTGTCTGCTCTCAAAAGTAAAACTTCTAAATAAGCCATGGAGTTTTCAAAAACATTTTAGTTTTCTCCTCCTCATGCCTCTGTTGTGATTGACAACCGTCTCCATGGAGACTCAAGGGGGTGGAGTTAAGATGCTGCTGCATGGCTCAGGGTGAGAGAAGGCAGAGGATCAGACCAATGTGATTTTTGGATTCAGCTCGTCAACATTGTCCTAAATCCACTCACAAAACACGACAACAAACGCAAAACGACCCGTATAAAGTATTTCTTTGATGATGGGGAACCAATTTTCAACGTTGGCCAGGTTTACTGCGAGACTCTACAGCACAATAGAGACATATTTGCTGCAGCAGCTGTTTGGACTCTGAAGCCAAGGCCGTTCAGTGTTGTCCCTTTCCTCTTCCCGTCCCGCGCTCATCCATCACTCTGTAATGTCTGACTTTCTCCTGACTCCTCCTCCAGCTGTTTCCTCTGTGTTTACATTGGCATACAGTGTTTAAATACAGGTTCTGGTAGTGGATGAATACAATACTTTTCTGATATCATTCGACCTCTGTGTCTCATACACTGTCCCCGTACTTGTAAGTTGTCCCCTCGTGTCCCGTTTGCGTCTCCGTGACCTTGCTGCATCCTGGTTTGGAGCGGGATGCTGACCGGAGGCGATCGCTCTGCACTGGGGGCCGGGGCAGATACAGGACTGTGATAACAATAGACCGAGAAACTAAGGCAAGAGATCTGAATCAAAATCTGCCAACTTTGTCTGTAGCTGATGCATATAGTTGATCATGATAACGTTACACTTATTCTTTGTTGTCATTTCTCTGCGTTACATCCTCTGGTCGTATCAGCGGCTGAAATTCGCCAAAGTAGGCGTTTTTCCGTCTGCGTGACATGATCTTGGAGCACAGATCGATCTCTACTGTGGTTGGCGACTGCAGGAAATGCATAAACCACAAAAAGGACAAATTATGGTCAATTTCTCATATTGATTTTTCCTAAACTTTAGAAAAAAATAAATGTTTCTTCTTCAACAATTGGTGTATGATTTAACTTTTTCTATTTTTTTTTGTCTGTTTTTGTTCTAATATGTTTTCTTTTCCTTTCTTATTCCACTCTACTTTAATAAAAAGGATGCGGTTGTAGTGATATAGATTCATATTTTTCCAATCGCCTGCACTTTTTACACGCTGTGACGCCCTATTGTCCCACTGTGTGACTCTGGGGTTTTCTTATCCCAGTTATATCGTTGTTATTGAAGCGCAGTATCGTAACGAACAGTTTGAAGCGTTTTCACACTCTGTGGCGAGTTTGTAGTGAAAGTGTCAGCCCACTGTTGTTGAGGTTTTGAGGCTTTGGGGCTTTAATACAAATGAATGAAGTGTCAAGAGTGCAGAATGTGAACCACCGTGGCTCTCTCCTGCCCCCTACTGGTCACTCCGTCTACCACAACATGCCGTGAGGGTCTTCGCCTCTGCTCCAGCTGTTGCATCCATGACTGTATCTTAAATGTTTGTATGCTTTTCAATTTAAAGGCAAGCATTTTCTGTGCCTTTTGAAATCTGCTTTCACCTTGTGACCTTAGTGCAGTAAAATAGTAATGTTCAACTCAATTACTATATAATGAAGACACACAGAACAGAAACAGCTGATGAATTGAGTAAACCTTAAATGATAATTATAAAATTGATTTAAAAGGGACATATTAGAACATTGTCTTGCACTATTCCACCATGTTGTTCCTGCTTGACTGTCTGTGAAGTCCCCCTCGCTGACGGGACGTGTTGTTTATTGTTTACGCAGAGGTTGCTATAGGGCCAGAGGAGCAGCTGATTTGGGCCTGTCCCACTCAGACTGGCGCAGCGGAGGTTCTGCGAGGCGACGGTAACTTTAGTCAGACCTGAGTCACTCTGCGTCGACAGGAACATGCAGCCGCTCCGATGGCGGCGGCGTTCAGAGAGATGTCTGTTACTGTGGCTCACTCGTATGTGGGGTTACAGTTTGGCTGCTCCTATTGCCCTCCGTCCTGCTACGATTGGTGAATTATAAACCCACTTATGGTCGTGCTGATTGTAGTGCACATATCCAGATATTCTTGGTATAGTTTTTAATATAATTTTCTTTTTAAACTAGATCATAGAGTAGTAGCTCTTTTGCAATGACGATGTTAAGCGGCTGAGACCACGCCATATGTTACTTAGAAGTGAAAATAATATTAATCTTTTAAATCTCACATTTGTAAAAGGTCTCCTATTTAAAGCTAGATAATAGAGTTAACAAATAAATGAATGTCATGTCATTGTTATTACGCGTTTTCATTTTCAGAAAACGACTTGGGAATCTTCTATTTGACTTTTATCTCATGGTTTTGGTTAGTTTCTGTATTGGAGGTTATGCTAGAGCAGTGGTTCTCAACTGCTTTGGCGTCGGGACCCACAGTCACCCCGGGACGACAAGACACGACCCAAAAGTGACTTGGACTTATAAAAATATATAATGTGAAATATTGTCTGTTCCTCAAGTAATGTTAAATAAGCAGGAAAGTTGAAATTACGATAAAAACAACCCATTAAGAGTCACTTGAACAAACTCAAGGAATGCTTTTATACTTTTTCTGTCCATAGATAATAAAATAAATGTTTTCTGGGAAAGCAAACTCACTGAAAATGGTTCCCCGACCCACCAGTTGAGAACCACTGTGCTAGAGCATGTTACTCCTCACTCCTCTTAAATCTTAGTTATTTCAAAGTTCAATTACATGGCAATTTCTATTTAGTCATTTACGTATTCAACATTTATAATGTAACATATGACATAATCAGAATCAGAATAGGTTTATTGCCATGGTTTGAGAACAGGGTTTACAGACTAGGAATTGTCTCGGTGCAAACGTGCGACATAAAACAGAATTAAGATAAAATAGAAAATAATAGAAAAAGTAATGTTGCTGAATCTGATCCACTGCACCATTTTTGGGGTTATGCAGTAAAGATTTTATACAAATAGGTTTTTGCACTATTTCAACAAACTATTACATCGTCCCATATAGTTATGGCTTATTGTAGGCTGTGGCAAAATAACATCGTTCATCTATGAAAGTCTGCGGTGTCTTGAGAAGTAAATTCTTTGAACGCAAACCCCCCTTCACTGTAACCGATTGATAAAGTGGCACAGAGGAAGCGCTCGGCACGCTCTCTCCTGTGGCTCCTCCACCGCAGTCACGTTTCCGTCTGTGCAGTGTTGTTTCTTTTGTATTTACTGGTTCTGAAGAGGCAGCGCTGAGCAACGGCAGCAGTCGGACCTCTGCTTCACTGCAAAGGAATTCGGTCATCCAGATTCGAGAGAGAGGAAGGGGGGGGGGGCGACGCGAGTTTAGCTGGGACCGGCATGGAGCAGAGCAGGAGGGCAGCGGACGCGAAAACCTACACAAACTGGACTAAAGAGACATTAAACAAGCAATTTGAGTGTTGAGACTCAGGGTTGGGTGGAAACTTACTTGCTTTGGCTGCTGTTTGAACACTCTTTTGGAAACCTGGAGTTTTCTCATTCATGTTTGATACGATGTTGGACTATCTGTCGGACCGCGCACTGATCGCCCCCATTTTGGTGGTGACGGCTCATTTTTTGACCGCGGCCGGAGTTTGGTTTTACTGCCGCGGACGTCGACGCTGCTGGATTTATGAACAAGGTAAAACTGCACAGCTTTGACTTGTGTGTGAGTGAAAGGAACAAACTTCCTCTTTTCTTATCATGTAATTTGTCTGTATTTGTTATTGTGTGCACTTCCTGTTTAAGCCCCACCTGTTTAATATTTACTATATTAGCAGCAGTAATCGGTAAAGACTCAATCGACATACAGTATAACTTTCTATCCACCTAACGAATAACCTTATTCCCCTGCAATTCGCGCCACATACTTAACCTCTTACACAAGTTTTGCGAGTGCGTTGAATTTGTGAGTTATGTTTTAAAATCGATTTTCGATTCAGATCGGAGAATGCATTTTAAACGTCAAGGGAGATGGACATTTGAGGAAGGACTGAAATGTGAACTATCTCCGTAGGATGTCGAGCCGCGACCCAAATAAGAATTTAATTTGTTATATATATATATATATATATATATATATATATATATATATATATTATAAAAATACAGTATTTTGCGCACAAATAAGCATTTGGTTAACCAATAAATTCAAATCCTAATCAAAAAATGCAATTTTAACAGTCTTGGATAGTATTATTTTTTAATCTTTTAGAAGATAAATATTGAATTAAATGTTCCCTTGCGACCCACTGAAATTGGTTCCGTGACCCACTTTTGGATCCCGACCCACCAGTTGAGAAACACTGCTTTAGAACATGTTTATAGAGGATAGGATTAGCAGGTTTTACACATAATAAAAACCTATAGAGACAGGAAATATAGATGTGATCTAAAGTTTTTGCGACTTGATAACGGCAGCCCTTAGATTAGGCTGCAGTTCCATTTTGTGCAGGATTAGCCCTGCAGCTCGACCCAATACGTGTGGAAGAAACAACCAGCTTTGCTCTATATTAAGCCCAAAACTTAAAAACATAGGTCCTCATTAACTACATCAAAGTTAAGATTTCTTATTCCTTTGTCTTTGATGTCAGTTTTTTCGACTTTCCTCTAAGCCGTTTTCCGTCTCCTCTTAAACATATTCTCAAGTGCAAACGTCCCTCGGCGTCTTCCCGGTGTTCTGCTGTGTCCCTGTGGTCCCGCCAGGTCGAGTTGCTTCATCACCGCAGCAGAGACGTGTCCATATTAGGCACTGTCTGTGTGCGTGTACGAGCTGCTGATATGATTCAATTTGTACTTTTAAATCACTGCCGATCGGAGTAACTCGACCTGCAGGATCAGCCTGTATAAAACAATAGCTCTCTGTGCCGTAAGCCGCTTTTTCACAGCTAATGGTGAGGCTTTGGGAGAGCGGGGCTAATTCTGATTACCTGTAGCTACACAGGGGATAAAAATTAGGTTCTTAAAGCTTTTATTTATTTATTGACAGCTGTCAGCACCAGATGATAATTCATTATAGGGCATTATGCAACTTTTCATTCGGGGGGGGAAACATAACAATGGCTGCATGAGTGGTGAGCATGGCGGCTTTACTTTTAATCACGGTGGCCTCTACAAATAATGCTCCAGGATCAATTGTTTTGTAGATTTTCTGGTGAGAGGGTCTGTCAGTACGCACGAATAGAAAATATTTTTTTTTCTGCATGAAAAGTTCCATAACGCACCTAATAATATTAAAGTTTAGGTTTCATACTTTTGGACACACCTTCAAAGCGTCTCCAAAATAAAACTGCAATGGAAACTGATGCAAAACACGCTTTGTATTAAACTTTAACCATTGTCATTCATAGTGCATTTGCGGGCAGGGCAGCGATGTGGAGGCATGTTCTCCTCGTGTCTGCTTGGTTTCCTCCAGGATGAATGAGAGTGTGTTTTAAGTGCATGCACTCACTGTCCCGATCACATAAACAAATAGACACAAATGTTATGTATTTGTACGTAACTTTCCCTGAAGCAGATGTTGGCCACATTGTGTTTCCCTTTAGGACGACCTTCATATTGCGACATATAATCCTATTGTGGTGATTTTATCTGCATCCCGACCCTTTGTGTTTATTTTGCGCTTATGCTGCGTTGTATGTTGTGCTATATTGCAACTTTATTCCTAATCTATTCGTCCTCACAAATGTTTACCGAACAATGTTTTCACCGTATCATTTTTCCACATGTAAACTCCCTTATGGTGAGGGTGACATTTGGCTCCTACTGGCTCTAAACTATTTAGGCAAGGCAAGTTTATTTGTAGAGCACAATTCATACACAAGGCAATTCAAAGTGCTTCACAGTTGCATAAAATTACAAGAAAACAGATCAAATCAATCATTAAAACATCAACATAAAAATGTATCAATTACAGTAAAAGGCAAGAGTGCAGATAGAATACTTTCAGTTTTCATATGCTCGGGTAAAAAGAGCTGTTTTCAGCCTGGATTTGAACATTGTCAGAGTTGAGGCCCGTCTCACATCCTCATGAAGACTGTTCCAGATTTTAGCTGCATGAAACTGAAACGCAGCCTCACCGTGTTTAGTCCTGACTCTGGGAACCACCAGGAGACCCCTCCCTGAAGTTCTCAGGGCCCGAGATGGTTCATACGGCTCTAACATGTCAGAGATGGACTTTGGTGCTAAACCATGAAACGACTTGTACACAAGCAGAGCTGTTTTAAATTCTATTCTCTGAGTGACAGGAAGCCAGTGCAGAGACCGGAGCACTGGACTAATGTGGTCGTATTTCCTGGTTCTTGTCGGGACTCGAGCAGCAGCGTTCTGGATGTTCTGCCGCTCTAACAGCTCCTTTAGAAAGGCCAGTGAGCAGCCGTTACAGTCGTCTAACCTGCTGGAGACAAATGCATGGATGAGTGTCTCCAAGTCTGGTTTTGACACTATTCCTCTGATCTCAGCCATGTTTTTCAGATGGTAAAATGTACTGCATCGCGTGTGTTTGCTTTTCCATCCCTGTCCCTCTGAGTCATTTTGATGCACTCGGGGCTTTCCCTCAAAACCTTTAGACAAAGTTTACTTTCAGGTTTACTCTTTGATCCATGTGTGCTGAATGCCAACGTCTTCCCGACCCATTTATTTGAATACAGTTTTGGGGCGTTTGTCAAATGAAACCGAGAAATATGCAAATGCTGGAACTTCACGCACTTTCCCTGAGCCGCTCGAGGTGAAAAAGGAAACTGCGGGGAGTGGTCCTGTCACGCCTTTGACTCAATCTATGAAAGTACCCAGATTACGGTAAAATGCAGTATAATGACTTGCCCTAGCTACTTGCATTGTGTGTGTTTGAACTAAAACAGTCGTCTATTGCTGGGTGTTTTTTTTTTACTGTCTCATGCGACAAGAATAAAATGGCCGTGTTGGTTCACAAAGTCCCCGACACGTGTGAAAGTGTCATCGGCGTTTGTTATTATTGGTAATAATGATCTCACTCCAGGCGCGTGTCAAGTGCGTTTTTGTTTATTATTTGAGCTGTCTCCATAGCAACTTGTCCCACACTGAGATTGACGGCCATTGATTAATGGACCCTCACTCGTTGATCATGTGACCTCTGCATTTAGACCCGGCACTGTCCTCTGGTGATGACAGACTCTGAGTTTGTGTGATCGTTTCGTTATTGCTTCTGCGTTTCGATTATGATTTTTGAGAGTTCTAGCACGAGAAATCTGTCAAAGCGTTAATGGAGATTTTGTCGCCCGTTTAACCTCTTAACCCCCGCCTTAACCGAGCACATTTTCTCCGGTTTGGCTTTACCCAAATCTAAAAGCTTCCTGCCTTTAGCTCTTACAGCCTATAGGCCAGTGTGACACCTCATTTGAAAGCTAAGACCTACAAAACTGACCTGAACTTTTTTGTCACATTTTTTAAAGGTTTTTGCCGTGTTTTTGCATTTATTTTGGTCACCTTTTCGTCGCTCTTTTGTGGCTTTTTTGTTGCTTTTTCATCAGTCCTGTGTTGTTGTTGCTTTTCTGGCCCGTTTTTGTCGCTCTTTTTTGCCCCTTTTATGCTCGTAGATTTAGGTAATGCCAAACAGGAGAAACTGTGCTTGGTTAAGGCGGGGGTTAAGAGGTTAAAGGAAGTATCTTACTGTACTGAAGTACTGTTACCTGTTTTGTTTTGTCTTGGTCTTAGTCTGGCAAAAGTGTTGTTGTAAATGTTATCGTTTGTATGTCTTTGTCTTTTTCAATAATTAAATAAAAGTGAAAGGATAATGGCCCAAGAGCTAGTATAGTATATGAAAGTAAAAAAACTACAACTAATTTATTCATGAGAGTGTTCTGGTTTCACCCTGTGGCTGCATGTTCTACTTTCTATGGTTGGGTTTGTCAGCCTTGTCTGTGAAAGCATTGTATAGACTTTCAGCTTCTCTTAATAACTGAAATCGAAATGATAAATTATACTAATGTGTCCAACCAGGCTCGATTTCATGACCCTCTTAATCAAAGTGTTCTTTATTGTAAAACTGTGGGTGATGCACTGACTAGAAGAAGCCTATAGTATGTGCCATTGTCCTGTCATGTCCTTGTTCGACCATTAGAGGTCACTCTTCTCTGACCGCGGGAGGCCAATTGGACATGACGTTAATCTGCCCACAAGCCTGTACTTTAAAAATGTGCTCGACACGAACTTAATGAGCCTTTTCTAAGTGCCATTTGTCATTAGAGAAGCAGGTTGTAGCTACACTTTTTAATAGGTGACATCGGTTTCTCTGCCCTCTAATTCTCACGCAGTCCTTGTAGCTCTCTGAGTTATGGGAATCGGAAGCGTCTCAAATGCTGTGAAAGAAAGGAATGAGGTCTCGCAAGTGTTTCGAAGCCAAAGGCCCGGAGTAAACTGCACAGAAGAGGAAAGGAAATTGCAGGAAGAATGATCTGATTATCATTCTGGGGAAAGAAGAGCGGCACAGGGAAAACACCCTTCATTTGCCACTTAGTATGTTTTCTAATGAAATCAGGAGAGGCCAGATCCACCGGAACAGACGGCCAGCCGGTCCACGCCGCACAGCGAGGCAGACACAGAGAAGATTATCCCGCACCAGCATTAACGGCATAAGCCACGTGTGCTATTTTTAGGCCGGGACGCTGTCTAGGTGAAAGTAACCAGGCACTAGTCGGGACGCACCAAAACAAAAGGAGAAAGGATTGACTTTTTTTCTGATTATTTTTCTGGACGCTCTTATTGAGCTTTTATGTCTTTTATTTCTCATTTAATGCAAGAGGTTTCCAGTGCTGTCATGGCAACGACATTGACCGTGACGTTGCCGGTCACGTGACCAGCCGGAGAGGGTCCTTCAGTGCCAGGAATGACGAAGCAGAAAAGTGCAATGCTGGAGCTATTGTGGAACACAGAGCGACTGGGAATGTAGCATAGGGAGGGATAAGAGCTGCCTAGGACAGTGAAGGGTGTTTTTTTGACAAAGATTTGCTTTAAAGTCTGGTTTGTTTTGGTACTCGTGCACTAACTAGATAAGCCAATGTGTCTGGGTATTTATTTATTTATTCGAATTTGATTAATTCCAGCAGTACTCCAGAAGCATGGAGACTGGTCATGCAATGTTGAATTTGACAAAGATTCATATTGAGTTTTGCATTTGTTCCTTCCCATTGTGCACATTGTGGTCCATTATTGTGTGTTCAGTAGATTAGCAACCCTGTCTGGGCATCTTTTCGATGAGATCGGACCATCTTTTCATCAAGCCGTGTTTCCAAAATGTTACGTTATTGACAAAGATTAAATTATTGGAAGTTTGTGTTTGCTTTTCCCATTTATTTGTACTCGACCTGCAACCTTGTTTGGGTATTTTTTTCAAATTAAATCATAATTTCTGCAAACTCAAGTCTTGCCTACAGCATAGAAAGTGTCACTAGAACCAGGGACACAAGTCGGTTCTGGGGCATTTTGAGATTTTCACAGATTGTTCAAGTGTCTCCAAGCGTTCCAACGATCTGTAACACATGGGCTCAATCAGTCGTCCCTCGCTCGACCTCAGCTTGTACAAAATGCCGCTGCTCGGCTTTTAACAAAAAGCGAGAGCACATTACACCTATTTTGAGGTCATTGCACTGGCTCCCCATTTCATGTCGTGTTGAGTTTAAGATTATTTCATTTGTTTTTAAATGTCTTTATCGTCTTGCTCAGTATCTGTCTGACCTGCTGCAGTTCTATAAGCCTGACCCTGAGGTCAGCAGATATGTCCTTGCTGGTTGTTCCCAAAACAAAAAGGAAAACCAGAGGCGACTGCTGATGGAGCTTGTTTCTCCATTTGCGAGAAAGTGAGTCTCTCGCCGTGTGTCTCTGGAAACCACGCCGGGTCACAAATGCAGGATTTTTGACTGACATTTTGATCAAAACATTTCGCTAACTTGATCAGCAACCTCGCCTCGGCCTCTTTTACTGCTGTGATCAAATGATGACCTCAACAGACCCGTCTATATGTCAGCTCTGTCTCCAAACTTGCCCGGGGTATTGAACGCTGACAGACGAGATTTACATAGAATGTCTCGTCATGTTTAAGGACAGTTTCTATGCAGATGCTGTGTTTGTTTACTTGATGTAATTGATGAGGTCATGCTTCGCTCACTGCCTCTGTGCCGGTACTTGTCGATGGCAAACGTTCTCATTAACTCATCCAGCATCATTTTCACCTCTGTCGACGAGCTCGGAGCATCCCCCGAAAAGGCCAAAGCCGATCCTGCTCTGACTGACGGGGGCTGCTTACATGTGCAGAGACTAAAGCGGTGCTAGCTAGCTCCTTGTCGCAGCACAAAATAGCATTAGCTGCACAGTGAGTGGATTGTTTTGGTGCGACTGCGTGAGACAGCACTAAAGCAGCAGCAGCAGCAGAGGCTGACGGGCAGAAAGGCAATCCGCTTTTTTTTTTTCCTCCACAGCCAAAGGGGTGGAGCGACTTTGACACACGTGGAGCAAGAACAACTGCTGTGTGAGAGAGAGAAGTGGCCGGCGAGAGCCGAGCGGAAAGGCTGGGCTGAACACGACAGAATGAAGAGGAGGGATTTTTAACTAAAGGATCAATGACGAGGATTACTACATTTGCTTTGGGGGATTAAAGTTTGATCTATTGCTATTTCCAAGACTACATTTGTCTTGTATGTACTTGGACAGCTATTTGAAGCAGTGTCATATTATTTTACTGCAATTGCTACATTTTTGGAGCTACTTTTAAGAATACAGCTGCTGCTTTCACGTTTTATCCCTTTGTGTGCCTTGGATTATGCACATTTTTTATTCAACTGCGTATTTTGATGTAACTTTATTTCATTGAGTTGGAATTTTTGCCATTTCTTTCCTTTTACCCATGTTTTTCACATTTTGTCTTGGATTACGCGACACTTTCATTCAATAACATGATTTGAAGCGGATTTTCTTCCAAAACTACTTCAACTACAACTACCGGGATCACTTCTGTTGGTCTCATTGAACCTTGGATTAATGTTCTCTTTTACGCCTTGATTTGGGACGACCATGTGGCCCGACTATAGGAACGAAAGCCACCTCAATGCTCACTTGTACTCCCTCATGTGCTGCGCAGGTCAGTTCCCATGTGTCTTGTTTACGTTCGCAAAGAGCCTACTCTCGGCACGTGTCCCACCACTTCCCTTTTTTCTGATCACTGGCCACGCTGCGGTTTCCTATTGCTTGTCGAATATAAATGTTTGTTGATTCTGGTTTTAGATTGTGGAGGAGTTTGAAAAAAACAAAGGGGGCGTGTGTGTGCTAACAATGCGCTCCTGTGTGAATGAATGGGCGCCTGTCTCTGCCTGTCACTCTCGCGTGTCACACTTGATAATGAAGATTCACAACTTTATAATATGATCACCCCGATTAACTCGACAGGTGCGAGTCTCGACACGGTACACGGTAAATGCCTGTGACCTTCTAATAATGCATGCATCCTCCCAGGCTCAACTCGCTCGGTTACTCCGGCAGAAACGAGGCGTGCTGCATGAAACTATTTTGCAACAGGGTGTTGAAATAATGTGTCTCTCCCTCCACTTGCCCTCTGAGTAAACCCTTTGTCACCGCGTTGCTGGTTTGTCCGACATCGAGTTCGAACCCGATGGAGCGACTTAATCCTAAAATCGAAAGCCTTTCTATTTACGGAGCCGTAGTGCCAGTCAATGCTATCCAGCTCTGTGTTGTTGTTTTTTTTTTGCCTTCAAGTTAGGCGTTTCTTTTATGGTTTCGATATTATAGACCTCATTACAGCCCTGATGGTACTTGGAAGGTCAAATTCCATAATGACTGGTTTAGCCATTTATAGAGCGCTGGAAAAGTTGGGACGAGGATGCGATGGTGGTGGAAGTGTGGCGGCTCCATGACGACGGATAAACAGGAAGGGCCTAAAGCATGCTGAATTGTGATTGGTTGAGGTTGAATCAGGAGGGAAAGGCCACTGGAGGGCTGCGGGATACACAAACACAAGGCTATCTAATCACGAACCACAAGTGACTTCATCGCTAAAGCTACTCCTCACTACTCGCACACTGTTTATTCAGGGCTAAACAAACAGTGAAACTCGCAAAACGTCCTGGAAGAAGATGTTGTTTTTCATGTCGGTAACAAATCAAAGACAGCCCAGCTAAGAGCCTGTATTGTTTCATATATTATCATTAGACAGACATAAAGAAAGGTTAACTTGGATACATTTAGAGCAGTGATGTAATTACATAATGACTGTAAGATATGGCTAATAATAATGAATGTGCAAGTTTAGGTTTTAAAAGTAGATAGAGATTACATAGATACAGTGAGGAAACAATAACATAATATAAAAAGCGCTCTTTAAAACATCAGTAATCAGGAACTATTCATTAACACATTACATATCTATAACCTAGCCTGTGTGTTAGGGTGTATGAGTTGAGGTCTGTCGATAACACAGTTGTGGGTCAGTATCGTGGGCTATTTCTGACCTGGCTCCACTCATGCAAACGGCCGATGGAGACGGACTCTGAAACTCTGAATCCTTGGGGAAGACGGCCATGTTTTTAATAGATTTATTATCATGAGATGGGTATTATGATTTCATTACATCCTGAAAACTGCTATTTCTGTATGAGGCCTCAGTTGTTCATCTGCAATTTGAGTGCTTGCAGCTGTTTTATAATAAGATAATGAATGCATTTTCTTAAAGGAACTTTGCCCGACAACGAAAGGGCGCAGGCAAATTAAATTGACAAACTCGTCAACTTCCCAAACATATTTTTAACTTCTCTGTTCTTAACAGGAATTAAGTTTGTTTCACAGCATGAAGGGTCACTGTCACAGAATGCTGTGACAGTGACCCTTCATGAAATTAATGCTAAGATTTTTAGTTATTTTTTAGAGTACAATATACTGGGGAATGACCAAACACACTTTGTTCTACTACCAGAATTTTTTTTTTTTTTAAATCTGTGTGAATCACGTTGTGTTATGATTTAACTTTGCATATGAAAATTCCACCACATATAAAGCACACACAGAGAATCCGCAATGTGTCACTCTCAACGCTTTGCACAAACAACAATAAGACTTCACTGTATATAGACGGGTCAGAGTTCAGGGTCCTGGAGGGGCCGGTGAGGAGCAGCGTTTGAGAGTGGCAGATTATGGCAAGTAACGGGAGAGAGTAGAGGGATAAAACCTCCCATACCTGTGTCAACTACAGCTCATATACGGATCCTCTCCTTTAAGCACAGAAATTTCCAACGGGCTTAAAACGGCTCTAAATCAAACAGCTGTAAAGATGGCTTTAGCAGTTGACAACGCGGCTGTAGCTTTAACTCAAACATGATCATAATTTCACACAATAATTTCGAGTGTTGTTGGTTTCACTTTGCCTTTGTGTCAGATCTGTGGACTAGATTCCTGGGAGGGCGAGAACAGTGTGGACCACTGATATGATCGAGGTTACAGAGGAAGTCACCAGACGCACACTTAAACATCTTTACCTTTTTATTTATCGCACATTTGGTCATGTTAGGTTATTGGTATTCACTGCTGAAATGCCCTGTCTTTGTTTCGTTACTGACCTCTGTGTTTCTTTGTGTCTCTGTTGCAGATGAGCGGGACCGGGTTCAGAAGAAAACGTTCACAAAATGGGTCAACAAACATCTCATCAAGGTACGTCTCACGGGTCGACTTTGAAACAAAACTTAATAAGGGAAAGCTCGAAGAGTCGAAGTGACAGGCCTGCAATTGAAAATGCTATAATGTAAAAGGGTTCATCGGCCTAAGCACATTAAATATTTACCGCACTCAAGATTAAGATTTAATGTTGGATAGGGAATTAATAGAGTTTAACATAAGACGCTGAAAACGTGATGACAGAGTGACAAACCAAAGATTATCAGAAGTGACAAAAATGTGTGATGTGAAAGCAACAAAAGAGCAACGGAAAAGTGACAAAAAAGCAATGAAAATGAATGTCAAAAAAGGTTGTGATAACGCAGCAACAGCGCGAGGAAAAAGATCAGTTTAGATCAATTTTGTAGGTCTTCGCTTTCAAATGAGGCGTTACTCTGGCCTATAGGTTAAGGCGGGGGTTAAACCCAATATGCAAAACCCAGGCCCATAGTTGAAATGACCTAAAGCCTTTTTTTTGCAATACTACATCCAGTGTTATTTTTATGCCAAGGAATTTGCAAGTATTGACCAATTTTTTCCCCATTATTAATAGAAAACAAATAACCCTAATACGGCCCGGTGTCTAAACAAACACTGAATCGAGCTGCATTGACTTCACTCGCTGTCAGTGTGCACTTGACCTACTTAGGCCCCCGTCCCGCCCAGATCTGGCCCGGGCTCTGTCCCTGATCCAGGTCCAGTCCTGGCTCGAGTCGCCGTGACGACAGTTGTGCTGGAGTTATGGGGTCAGACCTGCTGCAGTCATGTGACGCAAATACCCAGCATTCCCTGCTCATCGCAAGTGTTTATAAACCGTCTCTCGCACACCGTAAAGGACGGAGCTTTATGAAGGAACAAATGACAAAGGACCGGGGCCTTTATTTTACATTTTCATACTGACCTTGATGCCATGAATCAAAGCTGGGGTTCCTGATTTCTCTCATTTGCAAACCTTGAAAGCAGATGGAATTTACTTTTCAATTAAAATGGCTTAAATCAATTAAAAGGATGTGTACATCTTTATAGAACTGCAAGCAGGGCAGACCGCCAAGGAAATTCACTTAACCACGATGATTACTATACATCGACTCATCGTTCAATAAATAACAGCTAAATGGCTCAATATGTATCGTCTGTACATTTATTAGCCTTGTTTCCTTATTTTTCTTTGTAACAGCATCATATTTCATGTTTATTGCAGCCTGTGTGGTATTTCAGTATTCGATTACGCACTTTCCTGTCGTTTTTGCTTCAGAGTTGAAAGTATCAAGGATCTTTCAGTTCATAATATCGTGTATCGCGATATTCTCCTGCCTCAATGTATCGAACTTCAAATGTATCTACCGCGACAGGACGAGCAACATCGTCTCTGAACAACGCGCCCCCATTTCTAGAATGTTCTTTCAGACTTCAACCAATAAAAGATTAATATGGTGCTGGTCCAGGAGCAACATCTGTGAGAAATATGAACTGCTAAACTAATAGAAAGAGTCACAAACCTTACATCTTTGAAGAGGTTTAGAACAGGGATAGCAGGTTTATACATCTGATACATCCTAATGGAGACAGATTACTTCCATAGTTTTAAAGGAACATTATATTGCCTAAATAAAGTAGCTCTTGCAAAAACATAATTGTGACCTTTTAAATTGCAAGTTAATGTTTCTGATTCAGTATTTTGTCCAGTGTAACTTCCTTTCTGGTTTCCTCATGTTTGTCATATTTGAGTGAGATTAACTCAGGTGTTTTCAGGGTTGTCCCCACTACATCCCTGTTTATCCAAGAAGTACAAATAATAGGCCACTACTGCGGTCACTCAAGTCCTACTTCAGTCCAGTTGGTGTGGATTAAGACGTCAGATTAAGTTTAGCAGCAGCAGTGAGGGGTAATTAGAGAGGACGTGAGGATAAATGGTGCTGACAGATTGTTTGTGTAGTATTTGGTTTGTTAATGAGTAAGCCGCTGCTAATAATTACGTTGAATACAGCAGCTAATGTATTTGAGTTACCGAGCATATCGTGGCAGAGTTATTTGCTGGATCTGGTGCCAACAGTTTAAGCTTTAAGTGTTTCGTTACAGCAAATTTCTAGAAACCAATTTGGAATAATAATAATAAAGGGGCTTGACTGGTTTTGGGATGTGACGGCAAACGTCGTAGTGAGGGTGAGTTCAATTTGGGACAGGGGCTGCGGCGTCTGAACACATGACCAACTAAAACACCCCGCTTTTGTGGCGCCCGACCCCGAGTCCTCACGCAATTTGCAATATAGCTCATTTCTTTTCAATTGCTAACGTTGAGGTAAGAGTCTAAGGGCCTGGTTTACTGTCAAATACGGCTAAATGGATGTTGTGTGCTGAAAGCAGGTGACGTTAAAGCAGAACTAAGTTACTTGTTTACCATAATAAATCCTTTTTTATTTTTTATAGTGTTAATGGGATAAGTTGGGGGTCTTTAATCTCCCCCTGGTGTCTCTGGCCAGAAAACCACACATGCAGCTTTCCCTGCTCCGACGCGGAGCCCCAATACACACTAATGGAATCACGATCAGAAGGCGCTAACAGGCTAACGGGCAAAGCTAACTTTGGGCTTATGGCCTCTAGGGGCATGAGTTCTGCTTTAATATTTTTGTCACTCTCTCAATGTCATAAAAGCTAACTTGTTTATGTATCAGATTTGGGCCATTAATATAATAATTTTTATCATACTTAATTAATATGTGCACTGGTTTGGCTGCAGCCTGGGTAAATAGCCCAAGACAAATTTCCCATTTCTTGGACAATAAAGTTTGACTTTGCTGTACGCACACAAAAGAATATCACATGAACCTTTTCTGGTGGGACTTGTGGTCAGATGCCGCTGCTACCAATTGACCTGGCTGTCGCTTAATATTGCTCTTAAATCCAAAACATGTAAAATAGTTTATCTCTGCATTTAAAGATGGGTCAAATGCAAAGGATAGATTTTCATAAAGTGTCCCCCATCGCGCACATTCATCTTTGTTATTTATTTTACAAAATGAAGGCCTGATCAGATGAGCCAATATTTTTGACTGCCATCGGAGATTATTATTTGGAAAGCTGAACCTGTCGGGCCAAACAAATGTCCACGCAGCGTGTCCCTGTAATATTTCGAGCCGTTACAGAGTGTCCGGTGTATTCACACGAGGGCGAGGGCAGGGCTGTTCCCATGTGTCGCCTCTGGAGCAGCTGAGCAGAACCACACGGACACATCCTGTTGATAAGGCGACAGCTGCTGACAAAGGGCTGGACCCGTTTATGTTGGTCAGACTCAAAACCATTAGAGGATTAATATTAAGCATTAATATTGACGGACCAAAAGGGTGTAGTGGTTTAAAATGTGCTGAAGTTACAACGCCATCTGGGCTGCCTTAAGTACAAGTTTGAAGGACCATTCCTCAAGCTCAGGACCTCCAGAATTCAGTCCCTTTAGCTTTAACTAAAGGAAACCTGCACTGGTCTAGCACTGACTAAGACTTGAACATTATTTCACTTAAAATAAGAAAAATTAAAGGTCCTATACCTGATTTTTTTTTTGCAAACATTGAAAGAAGAAGCCACAAAATTAAAATGTTCCTTGTGGTCCAAACTAATTCCTCACTTTCCTAACATATGTGTAGCATCCCAATTTTTCACAGGGATGAGTTTATAGGCACATTTCACAACTTGCAGGGTCACTTTTCAAGGTCACTTTCACAGAAATGCTAGAAAACATAGCCTTTAAGTTCATGAAATTGATATACATGCTTTATAATTAGTGCTTTTTTCACCGCAAATGCCTAAGTTTACATTAAAACTGATTTAATTCCACTACTAGGAGGAACTTGTTCACTTAAAGTAAGAAAATCGACTCCTAAAAAGAGACAAAATATAAAGTCAATAGACACTTTAATTATCCAGCATTTGTTAGGTATAGCGTACAGCTCGTTTCCCAACAATGATCCAGTTGAAAGATGCCTCATGTTTGTAATGAATGTGTCAGTCAATGATATCATGTCTAATCCTAACAGAGTTCCTCCTTGAATTATTGGTCTATTACTCATTGACGGCACCTTCATATTATGATGTGACACAGTAAATTTAGAGCCGTGTTTCCAGGCGGTGTTGAATCCAGCGAGTCTCCGTGAACTCATTTAGTGCTGACGCTCTGAGGCGGCCGATGATGCAGCCAGGGAAATAAAGAGGCCCATGGTCTGGAAGAGAAGTTCAAGTTTATCCGCTAACAGCGTTAAACAGTGATTGTAAATATAAAACCTTCAGCCAATAAAATGTTGAGACTGGATTCGATAAGTAATTCTTCTAATATGATTCTTTCTATTTTTTTTTATTTTTTATATAAGATAGTATATCGACTGCTGTATTTATGATATTCAATACTAATTTGGTTCTGTTTAACCTCTTAATCCCCGCCTGAACCAATTGGCATTTTTCTCTTTACCCAAATCTAAAAGCTGTGTAATGCCTCATTTGAAAGCTAAGATCTACAAAAGTGATTGTAAAGTATTTGTCACGTCGTCCCTGTGTTTTTGTCACATTTTTGAAGCGTTTTTTTTCTAATTTTTTCTGTCGCGTATTCGTCTTGTTTTAATCACATTTTTGTTATTTTTGCGTCATTTTTTTGGCACTGTTTTGTTTTTTTTTCTTCCTGTTTTGTGACATTTTTTTTCCTGCTTTTTCATCGCTTTTTTTCATTACTTTTTGTCACGCTTTTGTCACGTTTTTGTTGCTTTTTTGTCACTTTATCGTATTTTTGTTGCTTGTCCAGAACATTTTCATCCTCATTTTTGTCGCTATATTGATGGTTTTTTTAAGCTTTTAGATTTGGGTAATGCCAAACTGGAGAAAGGGGCCGTGTGCAAAGTAACGCAATCCTACAGACGAAAGATTCAGTTCCCTTTAGTTTCCATCTCACAGGTTAAGTTAAAAAGGTAAAATAAATTGACACAATTTGCTGGCTGAAACTTACTACTAAAGCATATGGTGTTTCTTTACATATAATGCCGCATGTTGTGTTTAAATGGTTCAGTAAAGTATCAGAATAATATTGTTAATAGTTATGGATTATTGCAATTTTTTCTCCCATCTTGCTTCCCTACTTCCAAACTATGTCATTTAGAATACATTGAACACAGCCGAGCAATGTAAACCAACTTAAATGTAAATGTATTGCTTCCTTTTTTACAAGGACTCGTGGCAATAAATAAAGTAAAAAAAAAAAAGAATCAGCATATTTTATCTGCTTCTCAAACATACAGATTTAGTGTCTGTGGTACCTGGACTCTACAGACTGGAAGGTGTCCCTAAAGGCTACGGGAGTCATAAAACCTGATATCTTATCCACGTTTTCCTCTTGTAACATATAAATCAGCGCTCATAATATCAACACCAGCAACTCTTCTGTTCTAGATACACACTTCCCCACAATAGCAGTGCAGCGGTGTAAACTGTGTAAACTGTGTGTTGGTCTGTTTACATAATCTGCTTTTATTGGGTAATCTGCGTGATTTATGGTGATAGGCACATTGCTGTTGTCGTGGTGGTCCTGCCCTCTGCTGGTAGATCAGTGCAGTGCACGTTCTTGTCCCAGCTCCAGGTCTGCAGTAAAGTTTGCAGAGGAGGCTGGAGAGGTGCCCTAATGCAGGTACAAGCGTGTCCCGTTTTAGCCGATTAAGCACCTCTACAGAACGCCTCCTCTTGCTCCTTTTTTTACACTTCAGAGGCTGATAGTTGAAGAAGTTGGAAAATGTTGGGATTTTCTGTTTGCTTCACTTTGCTTTACATGATGTCTAAGAGGGATTAACAGGGAATCTTTTTTTATATGTTCAGTTAGTGATCCACTTGCATCGTCTTCATGTGGCTCTCACTGTAATGGCTACACAGTCATCCCTGTTGTAAGAATCAAGTGTTAATCTAAGGATTTCCCGGCCCGCGGGCTTTATTGGATGGACAGCTCGGTGTGAAATGGGGTGAAGGAAAGAACAGTTTTCCGCCACTAATGAAGCAGCCGTAACCACTTGACTTGGCTGAATTTAATGTTTTTTAATGCTTACGGTAGCCCTGCCGGACCAACATATACAAGGGTAGTCACAATAATAAAGTCTGAAGTTCGATATATTGAGGCAGGAAACTATGGCGATAAAATATATTATTGAACACCTTTATAATGCCACAGAAACTAACTCTAAAGCTTAAAAAATACTGCTGGGCTCTGTTCTTAATCTTAAAATATCACACAAATGAGACACAACTAACTTTGGGTAAAAATATGGGAAAAATGCAAAACAAATGTACGGACGATAAATATTGAGCACAAAATTGTATTGTTTGTTGAACGATAAGTCGATATAGTAATTATCGTGCTTTGTAATGTGCTCTATGTGCTATGAATCTTCACTTTATTCTTTGCACTGATTCTTTACTCATTATTTTATGCCTGATGATGATTGGAGCAATTTTGTGGTCAACTTTAACAAAGACAAACTACCGAGACTGAAATGAACCTGCATCCGCGCACTTAAATCCGAGTCAAGTAGTGCCCTGCCCTTCTTTTCATTAACAAGTGCATAATCTCCTCAGCCATAGCCAGGAGCGTGATTCCCACCTTTAAAAAGGCTCATTTACAGCGCAGTACAGCTCGGTTTTTCCCTGTGAGCCGACTGCTGCTGACTCTGTTCACGTCACATAATAAACCCCTGCTGAATCACCGTGTCAGCTGTCGCCACCGGCAACAGCCCCATCGCCCTGTCGCTCTGGCAGTGTCTCGGCAACAGAGTCAGGACACACAGCTGGTACTTCCTGTTCAGTTGGCACGGAAACGCCAGTCACCATCTCCGTCAGCTGTGCAGCAACGAGCAGCATATGTCGACAGCAATAATGGCGGAATGAATTTGAGCAAAGAATATCTAATTGCAATTTTATACAATAGAAATAATGTAGATTAGATTAGATTTCCATATAATTCAGTAAACGGTGTGCATTTTAAACATGCAGAAGAGCATTAGCACTTGTGAGAACTCGCATATCAAAATTGTGATTGATCTTTTAGGTGAGGAAGCACATCATCGACCTGTACGAGGACCTGCGGGACGGACACAACCTGATCTCACTGTTAGAAGTCCTCTCAGGAGTCACACTGGTGAGTACCAGCCGACACTGGCCTAAACCTGTGTTCTTGAGCAAGGCACTTCCCCTGCCGTAGTGCTGGGGCAGTAACGGTAGCTTAGCACCGCTGAGCATGGACTGATTAGCTTATTCAAAAGATATCCAAAATCTGAAAAAATCTTATGTCAACAGAATAAAACCATACATTTAAGTCTGGGTCTATCCATTATTTAGAGTTTGTCGTTGCAATAAGCAATTTCTATGCTCAAAATGCCTTATTTTGAACTGAAAACATAAAATGACAGAAAGCGTATACATTGTTTTTTCTCATATTTATATCGGTAATGTTCAGCAAAAGTTTCAAATTGAGAAAATCCAGAATGCTTCATCATGTACTGGGGCATAATGGAATAATGCTCTAAATTGTGTCACTGAACGTCCAAAACATTATCCAACCAAAAATAAAATGATAATGATTAATTATGCATCTTATCATGTACATTTATCAGTGCTTTGTGGTTTATTAATGTAAAAATATACACTGTAGGTTTTTCTAATTGTTTCATCTCTGTGTCGTCTGTGGCTTCACTTTCATCACCACGCAGCATCCTTTTGAGCGCTGATGTGGACCGTTCATACTACTGTTAATGCTAATGCTAACGGACAGGTTCCAGGACCAGACTGCTGACTCTGAACTGTCCCGGGACACCCCTCTCACCTCTGTCACCACAAAATGTCCATATTTATATAACATCCTCTCTTGCTGTCCCATTGGCATTTTTGCATTCCCTCTGCATTCTTTCCCGTGCATCTATTTTACTTCTCTTTCCATTTTGTTACCGCAGCAGCAGAAGACTGGGCCTCTGTCCAAACGGACCTCGGTGTCCCGGGCCCCTCCTCTGATCCTGCTCGGGACAGAGGAGGAGGAGGAGGATGACGGAGCGGAGGGAGTATGTTTTACTGCTCACCGCTGCGCCACAACAACTCACTTTTAACCTTCTTATTTTCATTTAAGCTCCGGTTACGGTTGTTTGGGCACTGCATGAGAGTGTGCTGTGTCCTCCTCACCATTTGTGTCTGGATCTTGTTCTAAAGATGAGCTTTAGATGCGTAATTTAACCTACATTCACCCATACAATAGCATACATGCACATTAAAATAACCGGGTTCAAAAAAGGCTAATGTATGCCGCCTCCACTTCACCTCCCATCAGTTGCACAATAATACTTGTTTTATACAAAGATCAAGGCTGAGACGATATAGCATCACTTTGACTCGCCACATTTCAATATGCCATATCGTTTTGACTTTTATCATTAATCAAGATATTAGTTTGTAACCTGTTGACCCAAACACGGAGACAAAGCAAATGAATGACTTTAAAGCAGTACTAAGTAACTTGTTTACCTTAATAAATACAAGTGTTAATGGGATGATTGGGGGGGTCTTTCATCTCCCCCTGGTGTCTCTTGTCAGAAAACCACATTAGCAACTTGACTTCCACCGGACGGGAGCCACCAATACACACGAATCACTTAGAAGAAGCTAACAGGCTAACGGGCAAAGCTAACTGCGGGCTAGCGCCACTTTTAAACAGTATTTACAGCCAAGTTTGAGTTAAAAAAATTATTTCCATTGTGTAATTGGATGTACAACATCCCTCTCTCCTTTCACTTTTTCTGTCAGCGTAGTATTTACTCTCACGGACAATTAATAAGTTACAAAAATCGCAACTTGCTACGACACTTGCAGTTGCGCGTATGGCCTCTAGGGGCACGAGTTACTTAGTACTGCTGTAAAGGCTTGGGGCTTCTATCCACATTCTTAATACCAGATTAGATAGTTACTGATATTAATTCAAGGAGAACAATTACAGCCATACATTCAATCTGCTTTTCATAATATTTCACGTCATAATGTGATGTCAGACCGATTAACATTTGGTTTAGAACTTTTCAGATAAAGCATTAAAATTCACTTGTATTGTATCGTCGTGACAAACGTGTGATCTAATACTTTTCTTCTCCAGCATGGTTCAGCGATGCACATTCAACTAACATTCTCTTACGCCATATTGGGTTTCTGCCTTGTCACTTTTTTGCAAAACTATAAAAGATTTTGAAACTGTTTGATGTGAACTTTTCGTAACAAGCATGGTTTGAGATTCCACAGTTCGTGTTTTGCTCCAGTGAAGTCGGCGCCCCCAAGAGGAGCACATAATGCTTTTTATGCTCGAAAAGAAAATCTATGTGGTCGCTAAAGCATTTTTTCTTTGTTTCAGCCGAGAGAGAAGGGGCGCATGAGGTTTCATCGGCTACAAAATGTTCAGATCGCACTGGACTTCCTCAAACAGAGACAGGTTTGTAACGATGCTTTTTAAATGGACTTGATCTTTTCTTCAGCCTGGTTTCTCATTGCTCTCTGTGGTCAGCTCTGCTCAACAACACATTCAGTTTAACAAGGCCCCCAGAGCCTCCAACTCTTTATCAGACTGTTTTTTTATGTGCACAGGCCAGGCTAATTATGCACCATGCGAATATATGCAAATTATGATTTACTCTATACAGTAACCTTAGAATTGTTTGTCACCTGCCTCTATTGAATATTACAGAATTACATCATTTGCAACATCTTCATGTCTAAAATGCACAGTGTTAAAACAATACACATTTCTACTATTATTATAATATAAGACCAAGTTTACCCCCTCCTTTTTTTTCCTGGGTTCATGTAGACTTTTGACATGTTTTAGCTCAGTTTTTACGTATATTTTATAAAGGCTTATACACAGGATACAGTATATTTTACATTGAAATGAATTATAAAAATCATAGAAGGTCTACTTCTTCCATGTTATGATGGTCTCTTGTTAAAAAAAAAAAATCTATTTTGCCTCATTATAGAGGAAACACAAAACTAAATATTTAGAGCCCACAATAAATCATTGGACTGTTCTGATCAGTTCTGCGCTCAAAGTCTCACGTAAAGTGCTTTGGGACCATGTCTGTGAAAGGCACTATGCAAATTAAGTTCTTCTTCTTTTTTATTTTGAGAAGTATTTTTTCAATTTTAAGAGCAATTCATATTAAAAACTGTACTCGTTTCATACTTGACCTTATTCTTCTTCTTTCAGGTCAAACTTGTGAACATTAGAAACGATGACATCACCGACGGCAACCCCAAACTCACACTGGGCCTCATCTGGACCATCATCCTGCACTTCCAGGTCTGTTCCCTCCCTCACTACTTCTCTGCGCTCATGTGTGTTTTTACTGCTATTGGGACGTCTCTGGCACGTGAGGTAATGACATAGTTGTGAAGCAGCTTTGATTAAATTTATGGTGAAGTTGGTCTAAATGTGGAACTTGGCTTGTGGCAGTTGTCCGTGATGCTGTGGACTGCAATTAGAACCAAGTTAACCTCAAATAGGTCCCCTTTCAATGGACTGGCTCTTTTAATGGGGTTGTGACCTTATTGATCGTGCTAGTTCTGCAACCCTCTCAGTTGTCCAGGAGTTTTGAAAACCACTGCTACAATAGTTTTTTTTTTTTAGTACAAGTTGTGAATGAATAATGCTGCAGAAGAGTGTGTTGTTGTAATGTCCTTCTCACCACAAGAGGGCACACTTTGATGAATGTTGCCTTGTGTGAGAACAGCTCGTTCAATCATTAATCATTGGACTGAGCCAACATCGTGAATTTTTATCAGCAAATACTGTATTGCAGTGCGGCTGATGTAAGCTTTGGTTCTCACTTTTTATTATGAATGTAGCCTTGACGCTAAAGTACCGTGTGGAGTGTTTGCCAGCCATTATTCACTGAAGCAGTTTGCAGTCTAGGTCGGGTTTGAAACTGAAAAATCATCCGCAAAAGTAGCAGTTTCTCATTTATAGAATCAAAAAGCATGTTAGAGAAGTGTGTTTGCATCGATGTCAACCATAAGTACAACAATGAGACTGGGCAAAGTGCTCATAGACGATGTGCTTTTTTTGATGAAGTATAATTTTGAGCAAAAACATGTTCAGAGATCTGAATTGCAGTGAGTTTTTGGGGAGACAAATCCCCTCGCTCTTGCTCATCCGCCCCCTCGGCAAGGTGACAGCGCCCTCCCGGTTTCCAGGGCAACGGCAGTGCAGTGCCGGACGTCCCGACGATAGCGTGATTCAGCAGAAAGCGAAGCGGAGGAGTGACGCAGGAGACTATAGCCCAATGATGGACGGTCAACAGCCAGAGGGGAGGGAGCGGCGAAGGGGATTTGATAAAAGGAAAATATCAAAGCTGGAGAACAGGAGAGGGGGGAGAGGGAAACATATAGATGGAGCAACAATGGAAGAGAAGTGGAATTGGAATAACAGAGGGGTGTTGGAGAGAGAGAGAGCGAGAGTTCAGTGGGTTTAAGATGACAACAACTTCTAAGCTGCACTGAGGAAGTCCAGTCACGTACAGCACTCTGCAAAGTCTGTAGTTCAAAGGATTAAGAGACATTGAGCTTTGTATGACCACAGTGTAAAGGAGAGTAACCCAAGGAAGCAAGCGGACATGATGATGCCTGCCTCCTGAAAATTACTTTACTCAAAAGGCCCCATCTTCATCTTTGTATCGTCTTGATTCATTACTTTTTGAATGTGTATATGGGACAAAAGGACAAAAACAGTAGCAATTGCCTGTGGATGGGTTTCACTCTCATTACGTTTTCCTGTTATGGATGCCATTTTGAGAACTCTACACCAGTCATTTATCAAGATGTGTGTGCTAAATGGCGAGAGCAAGCATGAAAATAACATATAGCCATTTGTGGGCACCTTTTAACTATTGACTATCAGGGCCCCAAATCTTATATGTAAATGAGAAAATGCTGCATGAGTAAAAAATGTGTAAACGACTCCGCTCCTGATCCATTTTTCCAGGTGCTACTTGTGTTTTCATTTAATTGCTATGGCGGCCCCCAATTTTCATCACTTTGTCCTCATTAATTGTTAAAACATTCTTCATAGTGGAGGCCTCTTGAGAATTTAAATAATTCGAGCAAATACAGAGAAAGAGGTGTTCGAGATAAGTACATTTTTCAGATACAATTTCCCCTTCGTTCGTTCCATTATTGTTGTCTGTAGCTTTATGAACCACCAGGGGTCACCAGTTATCGCAGTAGCACTTCCTTATCCTGCCTCTTTCTCCACTGTGGCCGCTCCTGATTGGCTCCTCGGGCGTGTGCATCATTGATAATGTAAGACAGTGGTTTATGGAAATGCCTCTGCCTCCGCTTCAGGCCAAAATTAACTGCCAGGAACTCTTCATTATTGCGACTCTCTGCCGCTAATCCCCGCTTTATTGCGCCAATCCGTCTCAGTTTATGTGAGATTAGGGTGACATTATTGAGATTATTTAGTGAACATTCACTTTTAGGTTTAGTTAAATGGTGCTAAAGGACTTCTAACAGCACTCCTAGCCCGACTTCTCACATACTGTAGTTCAAATGTTGTTTTCTAGGTAGCCATAAATAGTAAAATATATTATTATTCTTAACATCTTAACCTTTTACTGTGTTGGCATCTTAGATGATCGAGAATCTAATGTTCTCTTAGGCAAAGTTTACCTGATTCATTGGACAATTATAAAGGGCTGTTATCGACTACTAAAGCTCTCGTTTTGTTAATCCAGAAATTGCTTGAAATGTTTAAACTGCAGAAGCTTTTTTCACCACTTTTAATCAGATTCCATTGCATTTGTTCTCGATTGATAAGACACTAAATGCCACTGACTGCACCATTTGTTCACAGCACATGTAAAGCAAAAGTTAACACATCTTTGCAGTTTCTTTACAAAAACACATTGACTGAACAGTGTTTAAAAGTGTCATTTTCACCTGAGAGTGCAGTGTTTTTTTTTAATTGGGTCCTAATAAATAAAACAATGTAAGGCCAAAAGAGAAACTGTATTATTCCACAAATAAGACTTGAACTGTGACAGGAGGAATTGAAACGTTACTAATAATGAATGTATGTCAGTGATTTTCCAGTCCCTTTCCACCCCCGAACACTTATAAATATTTAATACATTTACAGTTTTTGAGATGAACGCTTTTTGAAATATTCCGAAATTCAACATCCGTCACGTCTCCACCAAATCCTAAATAATTCAGTAAATCTAAACCTAATAAATGATCAAATGCGCTCTCACACATTGCGTTTGAAGTGTGTTTTGAAGCTGCAAGTTCAATTAAACGCTTTTTTCCCCCCCCAGTGCTCGATGGCGTGTAGCGCGTACGAAAGATGGAAATGCCCGGGGGAGTTTGTTAGCGCCGGTTTCCGATTGGCTGACGTTCTTCTTCGTGGCTTTTTGGTCTCTGATGCTTTGTCTTTAATGAGGAGAGATGCATCACCACTGTTACACCAGACTGCCTTTGTCTCTATGTGACTTGAACATAGAGACTTTAACCTTATTGTTAAAGCCAGATGTATATCATAGAGTAGCCTGGTATATAGAGCATGACAAATCCCTCTGTAAAGTGTAGGGTCTTTCCTTCATCCAAAAAATTACCTAGCTTCATTTGAGTAACTCTGTTCACTTTGGGTGTTTTTTCTTCTACTGCCGAAACGCTCCCATCTGTACTATCAGGATCTAATTGCCATAAAGAGAACACAAAACTGTCCTCCATTTCTAAAGCCGTCACTGTATCTGTTCTGAATGGCTCTGCATTCAAAGTCAATTCACCATAGTGCCATTTGCTGACATGCCATTAGATGAAAGTGAAACCTTGTCTTTGCAGTGTTATGACATTTCATTTCCACTACTGACTGCAGAGGGCGCTCCAGTTCAATGTGAAACCCCGGCAAATCTTTCAATTGCTACTTTCTTTTCTTTACATAGACATTATTTCAAATTCAATACTAAGATTACCAAAAGAAAGAAGCCTCAGTCAGGCATCTTCAATTAAAGGTGTTTTTTTTAGTATATGCTGGACAATATTTGGATGTTTTATTGTGGCGTGCAAATTATTACAGTTGCCAAATCATGCTTCAACCTTTTCAACAGAAAGGGTATGATCACAATATTGCATGTGTGTTTTTAATAGATCCTAAAGGTCAATGTTCTGCATTTTCACAAAAACAAGATTCAGCGTAAATGCTTTTCATCAATTGTGTTGCATAAAAAGAAAAACACACACATGAAAAAGTGCATTTGAACCAGCCTGGCATCCTCATAACGCAATGATTACCATCCCTTAAGCCTTCACCGTCTATAGTGAATTACCGTAAATCCCTAAGTAAACCGGCAGCACATTTCCAGATGCACCGGATTAACTCTGGAAAATCCAATAGCATCCATATTGTTTTTCATTTTGCTCGTTCACTTAAATTTCCACGTAAATTTCCTTCAATCTTCTTGCAATCTCCGTTTCCTTTCGCTCCCGTAACCTTTTCACCTGTAGCTCGATGGGCGCACAGATCGCCTCCAGTCTAGACAATAAATCGAGGAGCCCATTCTGTTGCTGTAATGAAAAGGGTCTCGATTTAAAAATGTGATTCCTCTGTCATTGGGTGTGTGCGTTTTTCCCATTTTTCCACCTCCCTCGTTGGAGCCTGTCACTCGCCAGAAAGCTACTGGGTCAAGTGTGTGCGGTTGTGTGGCTTTGTAGCTCGGAAATCTCTCCCTTTTTTACAGGAGAGGGAGAGAGAGAGGGGAGAGGGAGAGAGATCACGAGAAATGAGAAAACGTGGTAGGAGGAGTTTGCGAGCGCTGGTGCCGGGGAGGGGAGCACAGACGAGCAGAGGAGTAGCAGCATCGAACGGGGACACACTAAGCCGTTTTCTCTGCTTCCTTTACCGGCGTATGGAAGCGGCGCGATTAAACCAGGCAACCAGCGATGCAACAGAGGAGGCCGATCCAGAAATAGCGCTGTCATTTTTGGGCTATTATTGAGAACATGGGCTGTACCCGCGCGGTTTACACGCATGTAAAGGGCTCCGGAACAGCTGATTCGAAGGACCGCCCTGCCTCCACTTGTCACTAGCTGCTCCGCCGCTCTTCACTGTAACAATCGGATTCCCCCCCCCCCCCCCTGTCTTTTAAACGAGGATGCTATGGAGACCGCCGCAAGGTTGCCTGAGGATAATCGATTTTGGGAACCGCTTGTTCTGTGGCCTGACGCAAAGGGGAAACTTCAGGGTTGCCCCTTTTCTGGACAATCCGTACTCCCGGCTCCACTCCAGTGATACCTGCACATGAACTAGGGCATATCTTTCTGCGTGGTGTTGAATCAAAGCTCGACATAACCCAAATACGAACTGGTGTCTTGATTACCCCCCCAAACCAAGATGCTGTCACCCCAGATGCCTCCTGCAAATTGGGACTGGACTGACATGCCAAGCTATTAGGCGCAGCAAAGAATCTTGACACTGTAGTTATCCGCGCTGTGTAATCCCATGCAATTTCGGGGCGTGGGTTACAGACTTTGCCCCCCCCCCCCCCCGAAGAGTGGATTTTTTGGGGAAGGCATCGTCGCACTGCACCACCTGATGAAGGGGGAAGCAGGGCTGGCAGGGTGACAGCAGCACACTGACATTGGAGAATAAGTCGAGTTTTTCATAGAGAGAGTCCGGGGAGGAGGCGAGTGAAGATGTCCAGGGAGATCATGTGCCTCTGATGCTGCTGGAAAAGGTCAGAGCTGTTGTAGGCTCTGGTGAGGTGCTCCACAGGTTCCTTGTTAATTTGCCAGGTTCAAAGCACACGCTGGATAGGGGGCCCCCTTGTGGAAGGATTGGACATTGAGAACTTCTAGCGTGGAGTGATTAGCATCTTTATTTAAGCTGGATATTGTCCCTGACGCAGTCTCATCCCTTTACCCGGGCTGGGACGGACACAAAGGGTACACCGGTGCCCTGAGACCGATTGTGACCAAATTGCCTGTTGTCTAAATATTGTGGATTTTCCCCATATCAAGAAACCGGGACTTTTGTGCAGATTGAGTGTTGGCTACACACTCCACCAATCTGTTCCTCTACTGGCTGACTGTCCACTATCTCTCCACCTGTGTGCTGGCTCCGCACTATGAGACGCTCGTGCTTTACTACGAACTGTATTGACCACGACATTATCGCTTCTTCCACTACTGTCAGATAGGGTTTCTACATCGGGCCCCGTGCCCCTCACTGGACTGCTGCTGCCAATTCTCTTTCCTAGTTTGGTCCTTACAGGCAATAACATCATCGCAGTCAGATGATGGCATTGATAATTCATGAGTTTGAGAGCTTCTAGCTATAAGGCACGCCGTAGCTTACAGTGCACGCAACCTCAAAGCTGGAAAGGGTTAACGCTAGCAATTTTTCAATAGGCAAGATGCTATTTGATTATTGAGATTCTGGGACCACATATTTTCACACTTTGGAGTCATATAACACACACCTGCGATGGTTCACGCCGTGGCTCTAATGGGCTGAATAACATTTTGCCAGACTTCATCTTTCTCTGCCACTCACTGTCATTTCGTCTGACGGATCGGCTGCCGGGAGCTTACCTGCTCAAGTCTTTGTGCTAAATGTAGCTCTTGAGCCTAGCGTTACGCATAGCTATCCTCCAACGGCGAGTCCGAGTGTCCTTGATCATCAGTCTTTAGGGATCACAGTGAACAGAGATGGATATTGTATATTTGGAGGTCAATGTATTGGCGCTGGTTGATAGTTGAAATGTAGACTACCATCCCTACCATTTTTGTAGGGGTCTAAACGACAAGGTTAATCTTTCTTCCACTATACAAGAATAGTCAATTTGTGGGTGAAAGCGGAGAGAAAAATGTTATGACACATAGGCTACAGAGTCAATCTAAAACTGGCTAGAGTCTCCTAAAAAAATGTCCTCAGCTCATTCCTGTGCACCATTTTGGAACTAAATTTACATGTGAAGTTCTGCCTGCTCTGCCTATTTTCACATTAATCAAAGCTGTCAGGCAAATGAGGAGCCATCAGTCACCTGCCATTCTACATGAATAAACATGGAAGGAGAAATCATTTTATTAAGCCCTGACAAAATGGTCGCAATCAACAAGAAAGCGTGCAGAAAAAGGGTTGTGTTAGCATCTTTGTAGGTTGAGGATCCCTTGATTAAGGTTAATCATTGGAAGAAAAATCATTCCAGTTTATTGTACTATATTTGATAAAAAAGCGATTTTAATTCAGATATATTGCTCTTCAAAAGCTGGACTTCTTAACTTTGTTTCTAAGGACAAAACTTGAAGACATTTGAATGCTGGTCTGTGCTTTAAAACAGCCCTTTCCATGTTCACATGCTTGGGATTGTCACAGCTACCTGAGAACTAAACCAGGGAGCGATTATGGACTAAACCGAGACTTCCAGTAGGACCAGACCAAGTCTAAACCAGGACCAAACTGATCTATACTGTTGAGTAGACCCTTGAAGCTTGTATGCCCTGCACCTGTGTCAAAAACATGGGGAACTCCATCGGTTGTGTCCGGCCTCCTCCCCCCGAGAGGCAGCATCCAGGCGCGGCCCCTCATTCACCAAAGAGGCGGCTGCGGTTCCGACGAAAACATAAAAGCAAGAAAGCTAAGAGAGGAGAGGCGGACTTTGAGGAGTATAAGATACCTGAACGCGATGGAGAGGGAAACGACGACGATGGGGACCAAAAGGCGACTGCATTTGAATTCAGCAAACCTAGTCTTTTACCTGTGCCCGCCGGTTCACAAAGCAATACTCTGTCCCCGATGTTTTTGGGTGGTCGGGCGCTCGAACCGTCCCCGAAGCCCAGCCCGGCATGGAAGGGCGTCTTCTGCTACCCCGGCGAAGAGGACTCCGTCAGTGCCATTGTAGACGTCTCCAGCATTCCCAGCCAAACTACCACCATCTCCCCGGTCAACAGCGCCACTCCGCTGGGCAGCACCACCCCGGGAGGGGGTAGGGTGTTACGGGTGAAGGGGAAACTCCAAGGCGTGGTCGAAAAACCTTGGATTTTGCAACCAAAGAAGGTGAAAAAGGAGAGAGGAAGTGAAAAGAGAGGTGACACGGAGTCGAAACAGACACACGATGGGGCGTCCCGAGTAAAAACGCCATCGGAAAAGGAACGTAAAGGCGTCGTTCATATCCGGGAAGTGGATGGTAAGCTTTGCGTTGTTCGGACAGTGTATCCCAGTGACTATGGCTCCCCGGTTTGGAGGGGCGACACGGGATTACCCGGAGAAGTTGTTAAAGTTTTGAACGAGGACATGACCCAGACACCGAAGCGAGATATTACCGTCCCAAAACTGGATATCACGTCCAAGGGAATATACTTGGAAACCCCCATAGGCGCGCCCCATCGCTCCCCCTCTCTTCTGGAGTCGGGCTACACCAGTGACCTGCCGCTGATGTCGCCGGGGACAACGGGGACCACGCCTAGTCAGACGGAGTGGGGCGTCCCGATCGGCAGCTCCTCCGAGATGCTGGACTCTGTGTTGGACAGCTCTCAGTCACTGCAGCAACAGGCGACAGTCACGCCCCTGCCCGAGGTTTGAGTTCATACTATAACATAAATGGGTATTACTTTATTGGACGAGTTTGCTTATTTTTATTTAGTTTCAGTTTGTATGTGGCATCGTCTGTTTCTCGTGGCAGTGCCCGTCAGCAAGTGTAAACTTATTTGCACTTACATTTTGTTACATGAGTAAAAGTACAGACACTACTGGTCAAACAATACTACAATAATTGATTAAGTCAAAGTGCTGAAGTATTCGCTGTAGTAAACACTTAAGAATTCAAAGCAAAAAGCACGAATTGAATCGGGGAATACAGTAAGAACATTGTGGCTTTTAAAACATTAAGAATGTGCCCAACTTAATCACCTGTACGGCAACAGGGCAGGGACAGTCTTTAACTTTTTACTTTGGAGCTTTTGTCGAAATGTAGTGGCGTAGAATGTATTTATTCAAATGAACTGGAATAAAGGTAATAATTTCTTAACAAAAATACTACACGAGAAAAGTACATTATCCTCAACATTTTTACTTTACTTTGCTTTTTTTTGTCAGGCTTACAGCTTTTTGCGGGTGTGACCATCCATTTAAGAATAAAATAACGGCCGTTTTTAGACATTGGGTTGGTGATTTAATTTGGCATTTGAATCTTGAACACTGACCCAGGTCCAAACAGAACAGTCCCAGAAAAAAACCCAGGACTAAAGCAGAACTAAAACGTACGCTAGAGCGTGGATCATATCAGTACCAAATCAGACTCGTATGAATGAATCACTTTTCAAATCTCAGAGAAAGGGCAGAGTGTCAATGTCATGCTATTAATTTCACGAGCTCATGGCGAGGACCCTCTATTAAATTCAATACTTGAATCACTAAGTACTTCCTTTTTCCAGAAATTACACCTCATTAAAACGAACCGGGTTATTTGGCTGAAAATGCCAAAAAAGAAACTTGAAATGGCACACATATTGACTCCATTCATTCACTTTTAGAATTGGCCTTTCATGTTTTGTGACTTAAATTCATGTTTTTGTACGTGGGGAACAGGCCACAGTAATTCATCCTTCATTTCTGTGGAACAAAACGGCTGAACGTTCAGCTTTTTTCCAATGATCGACGTTTTCCTTTCTCTTAATCAGTTGTACAGGAGGTTGTCGCAGCTTTGTTTCCTATTACAGACCAATGTTTTTTGTTTTGTTTGTCCCTGCGTGCCGTTATCAGCGCCAAAAAGCTCCGTCAGTGTTTTTTCCTGGAGTCTAATCAACACCGAACAGCCGCCCTCCTTTTTCAGCTCACCTCCCGCTTGTTGTGCACGTGTTACGACAGACCGACGGGCCAAATGCGCGGGAATAGTGGCCAAAAAATGTTTAATTTAATAATAGTTTGCCAGTAATGTTGTTTCAGTGGGTGGCAGAGTGCTTTCACTTGGATAAGAAGACGCAGGTTAAATTCTTCATTATGTGCGTGTCTATTTATAATGCAAACGGTTTCTCAAAATTATCGTATTGTCAAAAACATTTTACTTTAGATTTGGACTCTCCACTAGCTGCTGCTGGCTGTACACACATAAAGTAATGAACCGAAACCTACATTCATACCTTCACTGCCCAAGACACAAAGGAGGTCGTTGCTCGAGGTGTCTTTGAATCTCATGGCATTTGAAGTCTATAACCCACCAACTATAAGTCTTTTAGTTTGCAGCTCTTCAATCAAAAAATCTTTACTGTGCCCTGATGAGCCAAAGCGGGTGTCGCCAAACTCACTGCACTCCACTCGGTCTCGGTGACAGACGCTGAACCGAGCTGCGAAGAAAAGCTGTTCCGCGAGCGCACGCCGAGCCGCTGGTCCCTCTAAAAGCATCTTGTAAAATAAACGCTGATAAGGTCATTAATGGCACTTCATGCGACGAGATGTCGGTCGCCATTCTTTATTTGTGAATTCAATCAACAACGTCCTTGGAAATACTAACTTTCCAAATGCTGCCAAAGCCATTTTTCTGACGCGTTGCTCCTTTGATCGTATTGCGCTAATAAAGGTCTTGATCTCATTGTTATGCAAAACGGCGACTGTGCACTCCTGCAGACCGCTCGTTCTGTTGTATGCAAAGTATAACAAGCTGCAGAATTTGTATCACTCAATTAGTTGCGCTGGTTTTCCGACAGAGTGAGATATCATTTTCTCCCGCTGTCAGTTAGTTAGTTGTATAATTGTTATTAACAGGAGGAATTAGGCATTGATATATTACTGAGAGCCGGCACATACTTCTTCTTCATGAATCTACTATAGTGTATTGTGTGCTTGAATTAATGCTTGGACATTAAATACAAGTTATCATTTCCATATAGAAAATGAGGATTGCTTGGCTCTTTTGTATGATCCTTTCAAACACAGACGTTGAACTCACAATAGTGGCGTATTTTGCTGGAGACTTTGAACGCTCCGTAGCTTTTATTCTGACGCTAAAGCTGCTGAGTCATTTTAAAGCACTACGGCGAGAGCGGTGCAGCTTTCAGACATCCCCGTTTAATAGCACTTTCCTTCGGCGGCGCTGATCAATACCTCACTTTTCTCTGTGCATTAGCGACATGCATCTGTGCCCGAGCTCAACTCCGTGACAAACTGTTTAGCATAAAAAGGGATTCGGATTCATCACGTGCCCCCAGGGGATGTCACAATCTCCTGATTTGGCCAACACAGCCGGCGAACCGTGTCTCACCCCCCGCCTGGCACCGTTTTTTTTTCTTTTGTCTCCGTTCACAAATGTAGACAGGGATGGCCTTTACGCGTGACGCTATAGCGACGGCAAACATATTTCTTTTTCTGTCTGGTTTCGCTCAGCGCGGACACTCCCTCCTCTGTCTGTCCTTTTTAACTTGACTTCAAAGAGAACGTGTTTCTAAATAGGGATGTGCCCGACGCCTCAGGAGCAGCTTTTGGATCCATGCGGCTGGGATGAGTGACTACTTTACTGTATAGAGTGCACGCTTGTAGTTTAAGCTCTGGGGACTCGATAAGAGGTGCAGCGCTGGGTTTCAGATGACATCCCAACATTCAGTGGAGCACTGGGCGGATAGATCAGTTCAGTCGACTTTTATTTATTGAGAGGAGAATCAAAATTGTATTAACCTAAAAAGCAATAGCAATATTCAAATATTTATACACAAAAGAGGGCAGTAAAGGTAGAGTTCAGCTTCTTGACAGTCTGTGGGATGAAGCTGTCCAGGCAGTTAGACGTGGCACAGATGCTGCAGAGTATGTATTTGACCTTTTATTTGGATGGGATTAGATCAGGAATTTCATGGGAGACCTGGTCCAAGACAGGACCCTATTGTTTACGTTTTCAGTGGTAAGGGACATCAGCCTGGTCCACACACATGATAGAAAAGCCTCATACTGTCCGGAAACACCGAATCATCTTGCAGTGAGATGAGAGCACTAACTGTTGTGCTACTGTGTCTCCCAGATTGTGCAATGTCACAACAGTAGTATGGTCATCAAACCACAAAACTCTCTTGACCCGCTTGCACCTCTTTTGCCCAGTTCACAGGCGTTTCGTTACATGGGAAAGCCTGAGACCTGTCCCACGCGCTACACTTCTTCTCGGTGTGACTTGTACCATCTGAAGTCTTTTGCATGTGTAGAGCAGGTCTGAACCACTCTCCACTTTGTTGTCATGACTTGAGACATGTGGGGAAAAGCTATGTTTGAAACAGGGTTGGTGCATTCCTGTCTGTCAAATGTCTCTACTTATGGGCTCGACAGAACATAGTACGGTTACGAGCAGAGGTCGACCGATGTGGGTTTTTCTAATGCCGAAGACGATTTTTATTGACCGATGTCGATTTGTTATGGCAGATTTTTTCAAATGTCTCGTCTATAATCCTATAAAAACATAAATACAGTACTGGTCGATTTTATTTAGTTACTTTAGGTTATCCAGTCCTAGTTTCTGTCTTTGATCTTTTGATCTTTGATTAGCTGCCGTTAGCATTAGTATGCTGTTGCTAGCCGTGGCATTTTACATGGAAAACACATCACCATTGTGAACTAACTCGGCAATTGAATTCTCCAGGTTCTGTGTTTCAAAATGACATGCCGCCTGTCCACATGGGTCAAGGTTTAGTTGGTGAAACTTGTGTTTTAAAAAACTTGTAGCTAACCAATTTCCACTGTTTTTTCTGTTCCCCTGAGGCCTAGGAAGTTGTGGGAGGACACATGTCTTATTTGCAAATTACAATGTTTGCTTGAAGAGCTCTTAAAGGGACAGGGAAGGAATAAGTATAGTCTTTATTGTATGATCAAGAAAACCTTGATCACAAGTACTGTTTCACTGCTAGTTTAAGAAAAGGAAAGTGTGTTACAGCGTAATAAATATACACGAAAATGCTTGTAGAAAGATGATCAAATCAATGAAAACAATATTAGTCAATATAAAAGATTGCATTTGAGCATTGTTAGACTTCTGCAACCACCTCTGCAACTCTTTAGGTCTTTACAATTGTTCTTAAATTTAAAAACAGTGAAGTATCCGCCACTGTCAACTCCCTTGGACAGAAGCTGAAAGCAGTTCTTTTTAAGTTTGGTGTTAATCTGAAGCCACTTGTTGAAGTTTAGGAGCAGGTTGTTCACTAATCGCCCACATTTTTTCCCACTCAATGCAAATACCCAGAAGGCTAATTTAGTGCACAGCGGAAGCTAAGTTGACGGTTTCTCATTAGCGCATGGATCGTTAGCTCTAGTGCAAGGCTAACCCTCCCTCATCTGCGCATACCGCCTCTGTCTGCTGTTAAAATGCCTGAGTTTGAAGGTTTCGCATTGATGCGTCTGGAGATTGTTTGGGTCAGAGTTCATTCAAATCAATGCATTGGAAGTAGGCCTGAGGTTTTACACACACGAATGGACATGTTTTATCCTATATAGCTGCAAAGCATATTAGAAAATATTTGAATTGGAGACTTGCATTGTCGGGTGAAGCTCCAGTGCGTTATGCATTGACACAGCCTTCACACGGGGCTGCCTCAATATTCACAGTGAGGATTAGAGCTGTTTCTCTGCACAGGAGTTTGTTGGAGCATACAAAGAGATACCAGTGGAAATATACCGGAGATACTCTCTGTTGGTCACGTTTGAAGATAACAGTGATGTGTAAAGGACAAAGCCGCTCCTGATGTAAAGATTCATGTTTGTGGAGCCCTGCAGCAAAGTGCCTTTTGGAGCATTTCCCATAGACGCAGGGGATCTTTATTAGATAATTTCTAGAGTTAAAATGTCACTCATTGCCATTTGTTTCATTATTTTTCAATAGTGCTCTTACTTTTAGTTTTCAAGGTCAAGGATCAAGCTTTCTTATACCTGCAGATACATTTGTAGGGAATACAGCAGAAGGGAATACAGCAGTTCGTCATATAGAATACACAGTAAGGACAGGGAACAAACATTAAACCAAGTACAATAACAATTTTTTGGGGTATTGCAGACTGTGTAGTTTGTTTTGAGAGTATGGGGGGGGGAAAGAGACCAACCTTGCCCAAGTCTTGAGCATTATATGATCGCATTAAATGGCTACAATTGTCACTGTTATCATTATTCCAAGTGTATATGCTGCATTTGGAAAGGGATTATTATAATGCCTTTTAAGGTGACCCAAAACTCTCACTGGATTTAGTTTTAAGTTAGAATCACCTTTGTGAATTAATGAAACTGCCTATAAAAAATAGCATATTGTACTTTATGTGGTTATAATGATAGCAATTCCCTTTAGCCAATAAATAATTGATTGAATGAATTATCTGCATACAATTCACATATCGTTACCCTGCTCCGAGTTATGTTATACAACAAAAATCTAAATTTAGTTAGATCCTGACAGTTGCTCAGGATCTGCCCTTTTCATTGCAAAAATTAATTATAATCTCTGTACTTTCTTGGATAAACATGGCTGGTCTTGACGTATGACTGCAAATCTCAGCCGTAACCAGTTATCTATCTTACTACTTCCCTCGTCTTTGGAGTGAGGTCATTGCTGTTTTCTCAAGGCATTTTAAACTCAAATAAATGCCCACAGTGCCACATCAGCCTTGGCCAGTCGATCACGCGGGCCGCTTCTCTCTCTCCTCCTATTCCATCTTTTTGGCGTCTGCTGCAGCCTCCTGGCACGCGCTGGACTTTCCTCCGCCCTATATCATCCGCCGGGACGGTGCAGAGTGCATTGGACGGGGGGGGAGTGGAGGGGCAGGAGGCCGATTTAAACGATTAAACAGGGCAAGAGAGATGACAACAGAATACTGATGAAGGATAGTTTTCAAATGTTGAGTTTCAAAAGTCTTTGGGGGAAAAAAAGAGAAAATGAGCCCACTACCAATCTGTCCGGCAATTTTCTAAATTACAAGAGAAATAAATCTATTTTTAGAAAGCGCCTCAATCTTTCGCACAGTATTGTTGTGGAAAAACTGTTGTGGGTACTCAACACTCAATATTTCCTTACTTTATCAATGAACTGTCGTTTTGCAAGGAATGTGCAAATAAAATGGACTTGTGCACATCTTCGGTTGATTAGGTTACCACCGTTTTTGCATATTTCTTGTTGGTTTCTTGAACAAGATTCACAATATTTCACAACAAATTCACTATTACCTTGTGGACAATACTGTACATCGCCCACCTCGTGCAAAGCGCTTGGAGAAAAAGGTCCAGCTTGTTGCTTTGTGCACTGAAAGAATGGTCGATTCAGCCCGTAGTTTCCATGGAGCCTTTTAGTACGTCTGTCCAGAGGTTTTCCTTTAATTGTGAAGCCCGACACCTCCTACATTAGTTGTATTTGTTTAGTGACCCCGTATTTCACTACAAAAGCCTTGATCTAACCCATTTTTATTCTTCTCTGCATAGTCATAGTATAAATCTCACACATTATATCAATGGGCTAATGGGGTCGTATATGCATGCTATGGGCTGTTATGTTGAAGACAATGATTCAATAAAATGTCAATGACAAGTAAAAAGCGAGTACATCTCCAGCTTGCATGCCCTGCCTGTGTTGCTGTTGCTGTTTACTCCATCGTGCAGGTAAATCTAAATTGCTAATACAGAGTAAATAGGTTGGCAAATGGCTATTACTCAATGTCGTTATCTAGGCTGACTTTCTGAGGAGCAAAGTAGGTGGGCATGTTGTACGGCTATTCCTGGTGCTTTCCATAATAATGATAATAATAACCCAATAGAGAAATACTCATTAGGCATATTGACGCTATTGTATATAAGATATATTTCACCGGTAATGACGCGGCAGTTGAAAGAGTTGTTCCCCAGCTCTGTTGTTGTTTTTAGTTTTGACAAATGTGAATCTACAAACAAACAAACAGGCCCGAATTTGCTCATAACATTAAAACTAGGGCTGCTCAATATTGAAGTAACTTGAGATGTGCAATACGGCGATAACGATATTATTGCAATATTTTACCTTTTCAACACGATATGCTCTGTTTAAACACAGATCGAAGGTTTTTCAGTGAGCGCAAGTCATCAAAAAAACACAATCAGGATCAAAACAAGGGTAACATTTTACTAAATCAGGAAATGTTTAACTAAAACTGAACTTTTAAAATTTTTCCTAAGTTCTGTTTTTGGCTGAGTTTGCAAAAAAAAAAAGTCAATCTCAGTTAGATGAAGACTTTAGTCGCGATATATTTTGCGATATATTGTCCTGCTTTAATTTAAACCCAAACTCTTTGTATAGCAAGAGCTGGGACTGGGCGACATGGCAAGAAAAGTAAAGAAATAAAAAATTCTTATGTTGATCGATCTTTTTTGATTTTGATTTTATTTCATACGAGAAATTAGACACACCCTATATACAAACTTCAGCTCAACAAGAACAAATGCTTTCCTCCGGTTTCATTTAACACATAAATCTTCCATCGTCTCAAAGATTTGAATTACCGTATTTTCCGGACTATAAGTCGCACTTTTTTTCATAGTTTGGCTGGGGATGCGACTTGTACTCAATGTGAAAAAACAAACAAGTGATATATTTTTTTTAATATATATATTAGTCGCACCTGAAAACCTCTAGAGGGCGCTCTAGGCTTGTGTACCAGTATCTGCTACTCCTGTACAGCTGAAGATTTAAAAAAATGGTATCGAGCAGCAGAAAGAAAGTTTGTAGTGAGCAAGAAACTTGTGAGGGACTGGTGAGAGGAACGAGTTCGCAAAAGGGTGCTTGAACAACGTGATGCCGGGAGAGGCTTGTCAACGATACAGTTACGCCTCCAGGCCATAGTTGCCAAGGCTGGTGCGACTTGTATATGTTTTTTTTTTCTTCATTATGCATTTTTTTGGGGCTTGTGCGGAGATTTCTCTGTATCCTGCAGTTACTATTGTGTTATTGCTTTTGTCTTTCCTTTTTCTATTGTTTTTGGTTAATGCAACTCCGCGCGTGAAGGTTACTATTGGCTTTCCACAAACATGGCGGATTTCTGATCTGATTTCTGGCCTTCTTCAATCTTTGTCTCAATAGTCAATCTGTTTGTGTTGGCCCATTTTCCTGCCATTTTCCTTGTGTGTTTTTGAGTCCATTAGCAGACTTCTCGACTTGATTGGTTTTGCACACAGCCCTAAACAAATGCTCTATGCGTCGATGCCATTCCTTTCACAACTCGCCAATTTCAGCCTTTGATCCATTTTACCTGCGGACACTCATTCACTGTTGCCAATGGAAACAATGCATTATAATGGGGACGTGTGCGTTTTCTTTTCACTGATACGTGTGGTCTCTGCAGTAGCCGGTTTGGCTCCGAGTGAAAAGATAGTGAAGCGGCAGGAGGCTGAGCATGCGACGGCAACAGATTGATCCACATCTGAGGGAAGGGGAGATGAAAGGAAGTGGCAAACAGAGTTGACAGAAGAGAGAGAGAGAGGGAGGGAACAAATAACAGAGGGAGGGAGAAATGGAGAGAGATTCATAAAACTTTAACTTGTTAGTCATTGTTTTTTATATAAAGCATGTAGTAATATCTTAATATCCGTTCATTTTTACACTTTTAATACGTCCTATACACATTACATTTTATTTACTCACAATAGGCACAAGATTTAATTTGACGGATTCTTATACAAATGCAAACTGGGAAATACAACCATTGGTAGCACTTTATCATAACTACACCTTGTTTAGCCTCAATAAATGATGAACTAATACTCAATTAATCTTGAGCAATTCATTAGCTTAATAACTATCTTCAATGAAGGTACTTGATTCATCTTCTGTACTCAGTAGTTGAAGTCCAGTAGTTGAACGAGGACTTCAACTACTGAGTACAGAAGATGAATCAAGTACCTTCATTGAAGATGGACAACTCCTGTATGACTGAGAACTTACACAGAAGCTTAATAACTACTTAACAATGAATCAGTGAAGAATGTGAAGAACTAGCTATTCATTATTGGGCATTGACTGTAGTAGTTAAGTAGTCATTAAGTGTTAGTGTCGTGGATTTTCTTACCAATCTAACGTAAAAACTGAAGAAGTATTGTCTTGTCGAGGGTGAGATTGATTACGCATGCGGAGAAGTTACACACAGAGTGAGTCCGTCTGGGGAGCAAGCTCTCTGACCAAGCTATAGAGGGAAATACATACAGTGAATACAGGCGGCAAATGCAAGTACATGGGAGACGGACAACTGGATGCGCCTGGGATGTTAATACAATCAAGAAAGGCCTTTTGTTTAAGGGACAGGCCTTTTGGTCTATTGTCTTAGGTATAAGCGGGACCTTGTCTGGGATGCAGGAAGTAACCGGTGATCTCCAGCAGCTGATTAAAAGCCCAGTGGGTCACCAGACGGCAGGACGCTATATTCACACTAAGGCTAGCTTTAGCGGTAACTAGCTAACTAACTAAACTTGTCATAATATTATGTGTTAGCTAAGGCTAGATAAGGTGTAGTTATGTTAAAGTGTTACCCAACCATTGTTTCCAGCCATTAAAAGCTGAGGCCGTTAAAATAAAGTTGTCAGGCAGTCTTAGAAAATTGCTAGTTTTCTATACGAAGGGACATGTAGTCATGGCAACGTAATAATCCTTGGCCTTTTGGATATTGCATAATGAAATTGTGAATAGTGAAGCGATTGTATTTTTTGTCTCATGCTAAAGGCGTTGTTCCCTCTGGTTGACAGATTTCGGAGATCTACGTCAGCGGGGAGTCTGGAGACCTCACGGCCAAAGAGAAGCTGCTGCTCTGGAGTAAGAAGGCGACAGAGGGATATCCGGGCCTCCGCTGTTCCAACTTCACCTCATCATGGAGCGATGGGCGTATGTTCAACGCTCTGCTGCACAGTTACAGGTGAACAGTGACGGCTTTAACAAACTCACAAGACTGTTATGAAATAAGATGGTCCTAGAATACAGTGTAATGTTGGATTCCTGCTTTGACGATGGCTGCCCAGGCCATTCGTATTAGAATATTTTAATATAATCCTTTTTCTAAAAATTTCACTTGTACCAACAATGAGGTATATTTTAAAGCGGGGGAGGCAACGTCAGGCCCCGGGGCCAAATCCAGCCCTCCAGTATGAACTTCAGGCCCTCAAGTTGATTTAGAGAAGGAATCGTTTTACATGAAGAAGATACTTTCAATGTCTTTAAAATTCCCAATAGGTCATTAATGATGTACAACACTGGCATTTGTTGAAAACGGCACTTTCCTTTGGGCTACACTTGGGAGGTTTGGCCCTTGGTGTTTTGGGGGTGAATCAGAATCATGTATTAATGCCCCAGATGGCCAAGAGAATCGGCCCTCCACTACACAAACTTCCCTACCCTTGGTTTAAAGACTTGATAGGATTTGAAGCCACCATAGTCTCCTCTATTAATGGGAAACTCATTCTATCAATTATAAGAAAAACACAAGGTCAGTCGTATTGAACCTTGAAAAATGAATTCGGTAACATGTTATTTTTATGCCATTTAATTGGTCGGGACAGTGCATGTTAATGAGCACACATGGGACTCATGCATGTAAGCACACCACGCCATTCACAATCACACTCTCACTCAACCTGGCCTATTGTACACGTTTTTAGTGGTAGGGGAAACCTACGCAGACACGGGGAGAACATTCAAACTCCACAGAAAGGCCCTTTTCGGTCCAGGGATCGAATCTGTTACCTCCTAGCTTTGAAGCACGAGCGCTAACTGCTGCACCATCATGCTGCCGAGTTTGAGATCACCATCAGAGTGTCTTTAAGAAAGACACATAATCATACAATGCCACAGAGGCGGAATTTCTATCACTGCAGCTACTTGAGAAACATAGAGAAGCTTAAACAAACACAGCGGTACAAGGACAGTGGAGCATTGAGAGACTAATACTGACTGCAGATTCTGTACCGTACAGATGCATAGGCGCACATGTAAATAATAAACATTTATGAATACAATACGTTTCTGTGTGCAGGCCCGACCTGATCGACATGAAGGTGGTGGAGCGACAGGGCAACAGAGAAAACCTGGAGCAGGCTTTTGAGATCGCCGAGTCTTTAGGAGTGACGCGGCTACTCGACGCAGAAGGTGAGGGACTCAAAGACGCCATATTCACTGGACTGTTGTAATATTATACGTTCAATCTACACCATTTGTCCAAAGACTTGAGTTTGAAATGAAAATACCTCAACAAAATCAGTTGATGACTTTTTGAGCACTTTGTTTACATTACGTTAGCTGGATAGTCAGAAAGGATTTATTTAGTAGATTAATCATAATAAACTTGGATAGATTAATCTATTATGCACTGCCCATCTGACCCCTTTACATCTGTTGTATATTATCACCAAACCATTTCCTCAAAGTCGTTTTCTCCCTGACCTTGTTCTGCACAGATGTGGACGTTCCCTCTCCAGATGAGAAGTCGGTCATCACATACGTCTCCTCCATCTACGATGCGTTTCCAAAGATCCCAGAGGGAGGAGAGGGCATCTCCGCACAAGTATGTAACATAAGCACTTCTTCATAATGGAGTTTTAATGCTTTTACCTTTTAGATCCTGTCACTTAACCTTGATCATATGTGGTGGTGTTTGCTGACTGTGTTCTTCATGCTGAATAATAATGTGCCTTTAATGCCCTTTATCTATTTACCCTCATCTTCCCAGGAGGTGGACCAGCGCTGGGCAGAATATCAGGCGCGGTTCTCCTCTTTGCTCCAGTGGAGCCACCAGCACATGGCCCTCATGGCCAACAAGAACTTCCCACAAAACCCTGTGGAACTTAAGGTACATTATACTAAGTCAGTGGTTCCCAACCTTTTTTCCTTGAAGCCCCCCCTGCATGTGCTGTAGTCAGGCTGCGCCCCCACAAATGTATCAAAACATTTGTTTTGTATTTATTTTAAACAAACACACTGACATTGGAGTGTTTAATGCACCTGTAGTCCATACTCAGCCATATTGATGATTTTAGAACATTTATTTTGCTCAAATAATATAATTTATGACCTGACCCTCTGACCAGGCAAAGCTCTGGGCCCCCCCTGCAAACCCAGGCGATTGTTATTTGCTGCTGCCATGTTGAAATGACCATGCCTTTTTTTGATTGGTTAATCCGCCTGTCAATCACGCCCATTGAAACTTGCTTAGATAACGCAGGGTCTCTGACTATACGTCTTTGAAAAGAATCAGAAAAGCATGTCTGGCCAGGCTTTGAAAAAGCAGTTTGTGAGTGACGTGTCGGCATAAAACTCATGAAATCAATATGCAGTTGTAAAAACACTCCCTGCAAACCCAGACGTATTGAATGATGTCTTTAATTATTACATTCTGCAGCTTTTACAGATGGTGTGATCTTGATCTTGACCACAGCCCATTCATCTCTAACCTACAGTGCGCTCCTCTCTGTGCAGGCACTTTACAACGAATACGTCCATTTTAAAGAGACCGAAATCCCATCGAAGGAGAAAGAAAAAGGTCACATCGAACATCTCTACAAACTACTGGAGGTGAGTTTGAACAGGCAAACTGTGGTCCCTGGTTCGCCCATGTGCAAGTCCCATCACACATCATGGGTTTAGCTCGGAGCGGCGATAATTATGTCACCACTGTTGTTGGATTATACATATTCCTCTTCTTCCATCAATGAGTTGTATTGTTTAAAAGGAACTCGTGATGAAACATGGACTTGTTTATTTGCCCAGCTGATGAGGCCAAAGTGTGATGTGACGCATGTAGTTTGCTCAGAAAGGCGCCTGAGGCTTACGTAATGTGATGGGAAGACAGTAAACAAGTTTGTTTCAGATTATAATGAAGCACTTGTCTTTCCAAGTGGCTCCCTAATGGCTGTCCACATTTCTACATAAGCTTGAGCCAAATGCAATCACTGTCTTTGTTATAAATGAGTCATGTTACGTAAACACAAAACGTATGGAGTATTCACTAAATGTATTTTCTTTCCTTTTTTTCTTGGCTACAAATTGCCAATACTCCATGTTGTACTACACTTAAGTCCCATAGTTTCTCGAGTATCTTCTAAGTTTAAGTTTGGTTTAGATTAGTCTATTATTTAAACAGGGACAGTGCGCATATACATTCATGTCTATCGTTTTTATTGTGCAAAAGTATCTCTCTGGGATCTCTCATACTATAAATAATATATACGTGAGGCATTCGACCCGGAGCAAACAAGTAGGAAATCAACCTGGGCCTGCTATCGTTAAGCTGTTCAGGAGCCTGAGCAGGTGAAGCACTGAGGCTCCTGGGAAAAGAGTCTTCTGACCTGATTGTCCAATTCCATAAATAAAACAAAAGGAACTGGAAGAGGTTGCCCTGTTTTCTTGAATCCACACTGTCACCACCTTTTAGAGAGTAGAACTAATAAGGCTGTGGATGTTTAGTATTCTGTTTACTTTATTGCACAACATGGGAACATTTGTGATATTGCAATCATTTATCTTATTTGTTGAAGGTGTGGATAGAGTTCGGGCGTATTAAGCTTCCTCAGGGCCTCCATCCGAACGACCTGGAAGAGGAGTGGGGCAAACTCATCCTGGAAATGCTGGAGAGAGAGAAGGCTCTGAGACCAGCCGTCGACAGGTACAAACCGACTCTAAGCTGATTATGATCTCATTTGTGTGATTTTATATTTGACTCTAATGTTCTTTGCTTTTTTAGACTTGAGCAGCTGCTGCAAAGAGCCAACAAGATCCAAAACATGGCTCTGGACTGCGAGGAGAAGCTGACGCTGGCGAAGAACACACTGCAGGCCGTGAGTGCCGCTCCTCCACCGCACACGATTTTAATTTGTCTCGCACTTATACACACAGGCTGGAGTTTACGAAGGATCATTTCGGTTTTACAGTCGTCCAATGTGTACACACGGTTTAAAAGCCGGGGACCACTTTGCACAATAAATATTTGCTCACCACTTTTTCAGCCTCTGGTAAATAAACAGGCTTTCTCTGCGTTTCCCAGCCTTAAATGGACTTTTTGTGACTGCCAATACGCCCAGGTGCAAGTCTAAGAAAAAAACAAAAAAAATAAAATGCATGAACCACTGTAGACGCTGTCATTCCCTTGCCCTAAATTTAGATAATCCGGACAGGTGTGTGATAAAATAGACTGAAATTGAACTTGAATGAAGTAATGATGTTGTGAATGTTCTCCAGGACATGTCGCGGGTGGAGAGTGGCGACTCGGTGCAGTGTGAGCGAGAAATGGCCTGTTACCTTCAGGACTGTGAGTCTCTGATCAGAAATCTGAACCAGGAGCTCAAAGTGCTGCGGGACGAGCGGTACTACCAGGTGGAGCAGCTGGCCTTTAGGTAAGTCCGACAGAGCTGAGAGCATCCGGCAGTTTTTATAATGTTTGGTAATTTCAAGTTGCTTGAACTGTTTATTTAACAGTAAAAGTTAATAATATGTTGCCTATATTACTTAAATAATGTATACTAACATTTTGAAAGTGGTCTCATAAAATTTGTTTTGCAAATGACTAATTTTGTAATGGTTGAGACCAAATGTTTTGCAGTGTTTCCCACGGATTTGAATGTGGCAAAGTAGATTATCCTAATTTCAATAGTGTTATCAATATAGATTTTAGAATAAAATGTCACTTACTGCTTCCATATTCTCCTCTATTAATGAGAAACACTATATTGGTACAAAAAAAGGTAAAGCCTCTAAACCTACCTCTGTTCCTTCTCCAGAGTCTCGTGTCTGCAGGAGGAGCTGGTCTCCCTCCGGCTGCAGTGCTCCAGTGTCTACAGGAAGGGCCACTTCACCCAGGCCCTGAGCGGGACAGGGGCAGAGTTAACGCAGCGCTCCCAGGACGGTGGCCTCTCGCTGGGGCAGACGCTGCTGGGAGCCGTTGGCGCCGTGGGGGTGATGGGCGCCGCTCTGCTCAGGAGACCCATGGCGCGGTCTCAGTTAGTGGCCATGTCGTCGTCAGAGGACGAGGGCAGTCTGCGCTTCATCTACGAGCTGCTCGGATGGGTGGAGGAGGCACAAGTACGTCACAAAACCTACTACAGCGTTTCTTTGTATATTTACAGTTTTTATTCATATATTGGGCAAAAATAGGCAATTGAAAATGACCTCTGCAATTCTGTTTGTTGTACTTGGAATGTCGGATTGAACTGAATTTTAACCAATTTAAGTTTCAGGACTTACTTAAATACGCACTATACTCATTCACTTTATTTTCAGGACCTGTTGGAGCAGGCGGAGTGGGGCGCTGACCTCCCGTCGGTGGAGAAACACCTTCAGGAGCACAACTCCATCCACAACGCGGTGGAGGAGCTGATGAGCAGTCTGCAGGAGGCCCGCAGCTACGAGGTACAGACCGGTCACAAACACTGGACTTTTATCAGTGAAATTAACTTCTCAGTATATAGATATTAGTATGTTGCCACTGCCAGATTACCTGTTGTCTGACATTTTATTAAAACCCATCATAAAAAAACATTGTAGAACTTTTATATTGTATAAAGCTCAAGCCACTGATTGATTTTCCTACAATATTACATTTTTTCATGCACTTGTATATATTAACCTTACACTAACCACATTTCTTTTTTCTTCCCAAAGTCCAAAGTCTCACCGAATTTCAAGAGCAGTTACTCCGAAACCCTGGCTAAGCTGGAGCACCAATACTGCAAACTCCTGGTCAGTGCCACCCGGCCGCCGGCGTCTCCCCCTTGTGCCCCATTCATTCCCCGTTTAATCTAATCCAATTAGAGCATGACATGGCTCTCATTTAAATTCACACAATTATTCATCTGCTGCCTGCACGTCTTTGGATTTTCTTTCCTTTCAAACTTGGATAAGAAATATGAATTACCGGACAGAACCGGAAAAAAAAAATGTGCTTGAAAAGTAAGAGAGAAAAAAAAAGTGGAATTCCTTCATCATTTGCAAAAGTTTAGTTGCCCATGTGACATAGCACCTTGAATGTTCCTCAGTAGGACTTAAATGTGTGCTGAAATTGCCTAGTGAAGTGCCCTCCTACGTCCTCATCGAGCCTAGAAATGAACACTCGAGCGGCGGCGTCCTCTGATGGTGTGTTGTTGTTGGTTGCCGTAGGAACAGTCGTCGTGGCGCCTGCGGAGCCTGGAGAGTCTGCACAGCTTCGTGTCACACTGCACCGAGGAGCTGATCGGGCTCAACGAGAGAGAGGAGGAGGAACTGGCCTTCGACTGGAGCCACAACAACCCCAACATGAGCGCCAAGAGGGAGCTGCACTCGGTGAGAGGAGACACAATTACAAAAATAACAGGATACAGAAAGCACTTATTTACTTACACCAGCATCATGCTTCCTGGGTGGACTCCGGTTTCTCATCAACCTAAAACATGTACAATAAACGTACCGCCCCCTGCTCCGAGAAGGGTCCGGATGCAGCAAGTGGAGGGACACGTGATCAGTGGCGCTCCAGGAAATGACGTCACCTCTGCAGGACAACGCTAGCCTAAACTAATCGAAACTAACCCTAAACTCTAATCGTAACCTTAAGGATAGTGGAGTGTACGAAAGCCGTTTTATTACCTTATATAATATATATAAGATTAACTTAAATAGTTAAGATTAACTTCAATATTTAAGATTAACTTCAATATATGTGGCGGGGAAAAGGTGGAGCTGATGTCATGTCCTGTGGAGGTCTGGAGCTCTTCTGATCACGTGACTCTCTATCGACTGCAGCCTCTTGCCTGCTCCTGACGGGTTGCCTCAGCAACACTGAAGGGTGGCTCAAATGTAGAGACTAATTTCCCAAAGGAAACGTTTATCTTAAGGAACCGAAGTTAATAACTATGTTGAGAATTATTAATCTCATTCATATTTCAACATTATGCAGACATAGAAGGCGAAATGAATATATAAATGTAGTATAGAAGCATATACACATTCACAACTTTACTCACCTTATTATCCTTAGAGCAATTTGTATAATCCAATCTTATGTACTATCAAACCAAATGTTTGAAATAAATGTGAAAGTTTAAAAAGTTTAAAAGTTTAAATTTGTTAGTTTTTTTTAATCAATAAATAAATACAGGTGCCCGTCATATAATTAGAATATCATGAAAAAATTCATTTATTTCTGTAATTCAACTTAAAATGTGAAATAATTTTGATGATTATTGCTTACAGTCCATTTTCAAAATATTCTAATGTTATGAGATTTGGAATTTGGGTCTTTTACAAGCTGAGCCATAATAATCAAAATTGTAACAAATAAAGGCTATACATATCTCACTTTGCATGTAATGAGTCTATATCATATATTAGTTTCACAGTTTAAGTTGAATAACACAAGTGAATGCACTTTTTCATGACGAGCACCTGTAGATTGCAATCTACCATCACTCACATGTTATTGTATAAGCCTGATGCAAAGCCAGTGCTTCAGAGAGTAGGTTAACCTCAAGAGATGTAACATGATTGTGTTGCAGCCTCTCCTTTTCTTGGGGAATGGAAATGTTTCCGCTTTAATTGAAAACACATTGTTTGCTCAGTGTAAATAAATTCATGTTATTCCTGCGGTAATCACCGTATCATTTCCTGTTGTGTTTGTAGGAAATTAGGCTGGAGCTGGAGGAGAAACAGGAAGTGATGCGGTCTCTCCAGGAAACGGCTGGACGCCTGTGTCAGGAGAACCATCCCGCCAAACAGACCGTAGAGGTACAGCTTTAGCATGGAAGAAGTCTATTTTCCACACTGTGTTGTACACAAATAAAATGCCAATTTTCAATCCATCATCAATCACAGGAAGAGCAAGTGACGGCCTCTTTTGTATTTCTAATGTGCATGATTTAAAGTGGGTCGCAGGGATTAAAGTGGTATTTGCAATTCAATTTGAAAATCAAGCTTCAGTTCAAACTGCATCTACTAAAAATCATCCAGGGGCATCAACATTTGAGAGGAGGCTGAAATACAATGAACTGCTTAAAGGGGCTTAAACTTCAGGGCGAGCAGCATGTTTTGGATAATATATACTGCCTGCATCATTGGAGTTTTTGCGATTTGCCAATTGCAACCATTCAAATTGTTGGTGAGCTTGCGATTGATCGAGCAGCCCCGTGTCCTACCCACACTCGTCTCCATCCGCAGGCCTACAGCGCTGCTCTCCAGACCCAGTGGCAGTGGGTGAACCAACTGTGCCTCTGTGTGGAGCGACATCTCAAGGACAACACTGCGTACTTCCAGGTAACTACTATACTTGACACGCTTTATACACTTATTTATTCTTTTTTTTGTCTCTAAACGTATTGCCTCGTTCTCCAGTTCATGGGTGACGCTCGGGACTGCGAGTCGTACCTGCGCCAGCTCCAGGACACGATTAAGAGACAGTACACGTGCGACAAGAACAGCCGACTCGGCAAACTGGAGGATCTCCTGCAGGACTCTATGGTAATTCATAACCAGTTTCATCTCTCTCTCTCAGGATATACTCTAGCTTTGTGAATGGATTTATTTATTTAAATTCTATAAATATCAGTCTAGTTTTAGAAAGTACTATAGTGGCGTATTGCTTTGAAGTCGTGATGCGCTCGTGGATGTTTTTTAAAATGGGAACTCGTCAGAAAGCAGGGCAGCTATTTTGAAAACTGGTGGTTATGAAAGAGAAAACTATGACTTTTTAGGATAGTATTTACCGCAGCAAAACTCTGAGTTTTTACTTGGGAACAACATTGTAACTTGGTAGAAAACTCTAAAAAGTTGGTAAGTTCACGGATATAAAATCGCAAAGTGCTGCACATGACATGGGTGAAGTACAATAACATCGCAAAATAAATAACAAAACTGAAACATTATTGATTTAGCATCATAAATACCCCTGTAAATTTGAAAGAAGATTTGCATCCATTGTTTTAGTTAAATTTGTGGCTGCTCTTATTATGCTTGTCAAGGCTCTCATTCGTTCAGGAGGTACTCATCGTAGTGAAGCTCAAATCGTCGACTGGACTGGGTTAGGTAGAGTTTAGGACATTTTGCTTCTATTCTCTGAAACCTCTTCTTGCAGTCACATTCTGACCGCAAGACGAGAACAAGCTTCTGAGTCGACGAGTTAAGCTTCACTACAATATTACAATAGGAGGCCACTGTGACTTTTTAGTATAGTGTTTACGGTGGGAACAATTCGATTTTGTGGTTCCTCTAAAATAAATTGTACATTCATTGCAGTGAAATGTGTGGCTTCTCATATTGCAATTGCATCGGAAAAAAAAGAATAAATACATGGATTGACTGACTGACTTTTTCCTAATAGTCAGGGTCGCTCCCAATTGCTCTATTCTTTCTATTGTCTCTTAACACTGAAAGGGGAAGCTTGCTCAAAATGATGCCTTTCGTGGCCTTTGCTTTGCCGGTTTACCAACTGCACTGCCCTATACGTGTGTAAACTGTAATTATGACCCACAGTGACTCATTCTCACAACACAAACAGTATGACTTCACTCCAGCCTTTAGCAGCTCCGCAGACCGTCTCACAAGTGTGAAAGCGTTTGCGTACCAGTGGTTTAGCCGTCCCGCCCCGGGCCGCTGTGGCCCCTCTCATAACGTGGAGCTGTGAAGTGCGAGCGGATTCATCCCCCTTTGGGCCATTTGTTCACCGCCACATTAACGCACACCTGACCTCAAACAGATGGCGGCGCAGCTGAGGGCCGCGCTCCACAGGACGGACAACGAGCGGCTTACAAGGCCAATTTCTTTATATTTTTGTACTCCCATTGGCTGCTGCTCTCAAATTCATATTCGTGTCCATATTTTGCCTCCAAAGTTATTTTAGTTTTGAGAATGGTTTAATATGGCTTAGGTGAGGCTTAATTCTAGTGTGAGCAGATAATTTGTTCGCTCCTGACTTAACTCACTCATGCAAAATGATGTCTGTATTTAATATAAAAAAATGCCCTCTACCAGTATTGGGTGACATTTTGAAAAAGTAGCCGAATCAAAATGTTCAAAACAACCATATTGCCTTGGTTTTTGTCCTCGTCAGGAATGTTTTTCTGCTTTTGTCATGTAAGGGGTAGGTGTCATAGAACCTCTGGCCCTCAAGATGATTTTGATGAATGTTTTTTACACAAATTAGGGATCAAATGCCTGTTAAAGTACTCTAGAAATGGGAAAAATACTTAAAACTTAGCAGAACACTGGCATTTGTAGCAAGTGATGCTTTACTCTGGCCTACAATTGGAGGGTTTGGGCTCTTGATCTTTTGACTATGAAGAACAGTTAGAATGACCAGGACCAGAATTATTTACACGGCCTTTTGAATCCCAGCATCTAGATACCACAACAGCCTCTCAAACATGTCATTTCCGCCCTCTGTCCAGGAGGAGAAGGAGCAGCTGATCGAGTACCGGGGCACAGTGGCCAGTCTCGTGGGACGGGCCAAGACTGTGGTCCAGCTCAGACCCCGGAGTGCGGAGACGCCCCTGGGATCCACCACCACCCCCATCAAAGCCATATGTGACTACAGACAGATAGAGGTACATCACACGCATAGTAACGACACACGATCCACACACAACGTTAGTCTTTATCGAGGCCCATTGAAGCCAGTGCCTTTATATAACTACTTACCTTCAAAGACACCCCTAATTCCTCTCCAAACCTCTTCCACAATATCTATGTAGCCTTTCTGTGTTGATGACCTGTCCCCTGAGTGATATTTAAACTAGTATGCAGTTTATACACTTTGTTGGTGGACTTCTTTTTAGTTATGTTTGAGTTTGAGCCGTTTTATGCATTCCCAAAAAGCTCACTATGTACTGAATCTTTGAACATATGCAATTTATGACTTATTTAAAGTTTATTTTCTTTGTTCAGATAGTTCTTGCACTTTCCAACCTCTTGGCACGTGTCCACTGTCCAGACCGCTTTACAAATTCATGTGGAAACACCAAAAATAGCATTTAAAGTAACTCTCCTGAAGAGCATCTTTCTATTCATGCTATACTTTTATGCAGGGCTCTCTCGGTCTGGTCTAAAAGCTCATCCATTATACATTCGAAGTCCACCCCCCTCCGCTGTTCAACCAGACTTTTAAGTTTAGAAATCACACACTCTGCACTGTAGCTTTTGTAACTTTAAATCTCTCTCTCCTTCACTCCCCTCTCTTTCCCTCTCTCCAATCCACCTCCATCTTGTTTTTTGCCTCATCCGTTCACCTCTCCCCCCCCCCGATCCCCCGACACTTTCCCCCTCGTCTGTCGGCCGGGCTGGCAAGACAAACGTTCAGGTATAGCTGCCTATGTTCTGCCTCTCTCGCCTCCAACTCTCACTCTGCACACACTGTACTGCCCCTGTAGCTGTCTGCTGGTTTCACATGCACTGGTCGATTTAAAAGCACAAAAGCAGTGCATAGCTATGTCCACAGGGAATGATATTATACGCTTTGACAGGGGAGGTGAGTAGCCAAGACTTTGCTCTTCACTGTGGGTGGGAATAATTGAGGAGACAATAGGATTATGCCAGTTCTCATAGTTTGAGAATACCCATTGTGTCACAGGTTGTTATGAACTTGCATATTAGTTATGGTTAAGGTTTGTCAAACTGTGGTATATGTCGGTTTCCTCTGGGTACTCCGGTTTCTCCTACCGCTGAAAAAGAGATTCTTAATCTCAGTGGGACTTTCCTGGTTAAATAAAAGCCAATAAATGAAATGTGTGATATGCTTCTGGTGCAAGGCTTGACTTTTTTGGCCACAGGATTCCACTAGATCCCAAATGATGTCACTAGCCAGAACTGGATATTCAAAAGTGATAATTTAATCCATCACTGTAATTTGAGCTCTATGTACATCCCCCATGTTTTCAACTTGTATATGTTTGCAAGTTTTTCAATAAAAAAAAGTGATAATTTAATGTCCCTTTAGCCTAGTTCAACTTCATGTAGGCCCAAAGTTAAGATGATGGATCAAGAAAACCCAATACAAATTAAACCAACAATAGAAACACTGCTTATAGACTTGCAATGTACTTGGCCTACTGTTGTATGAAGCCAATTTACATGACCAGGACCTAATCCATCAGAGAAAAGGAGCAGTCTAGAGCTTTAGGCATACTAGGTAGGTAACCTACTTGTTGCAGACCAGTGCGAAAGTGTTGGAGGTAAATATCCAACGTGAAACCAACTTCCCTGCGGTGCAAAGCACTTTGACCGGGGAAAGTGATTGAAAGCAGTACAGTACCATGGCTTTACCGTAATACATAACCCAGCCAAAAAAATTGAATTCAATAATCTCCTCGCAATCTTCTATTGCCGTTCTCTCTCTCTAAAGTTACATGATTTTAGTGCAAATACAGGAAAGTGCCAGATCATCATATTTTGTGAAAGAAAACGCCATTTATTGATCAAATGGACCTGTAGTCAACAATGAAAGCATGAAATCAGCAGATCTATCGGGGCAGGAGGAGGTCTTTCAGCCGCGAGCGTCCCTGTACCGGTCGTGTATGTTCCAGTGCTATGATCCGTGTTGCCGTGTGTGTAGTGAGGGGTGAGAGACGGCGCTGAGTGGGAGGCTTGGTGTTCTGCTGCTTCAGTTATCTATGTGCAGCTAAAATCTCTGACACTATTTTTTCTTTTTGAAAGCTTCGCAAACTTGTAATCATATGCGCCCTCCCCGGAGCTGGGATTTTAACATCGTCGCTTCAGCATTAGCCCCTTGTTGGCGCTGATTAAGTGACTTTATGCCGCTCGTTGGAAACGCTGGGCGGCACTAAAGGAATTTGCCGCTTTAGCTAAACAAACTTTTACTTCACATGTGCGGCGCGAAGCAGTTTTATTTGAGCTAACGTCATATTAATATTTAAGTTGTGCGATGCCATAAAATCCAAGAGCGTTTTGCATTTTTGTTGTATCTGTTGCTATTGGATTTTAATTTATATGTTTTATCTTTTTTCTGTCTTTTTTGTTTCCCCCATCTTGCTTTTTTTCAAATTAAAATTCATTTTGACTTAATTTTTCCTCACCCACCCATCTTTATCTACACACAATGATCATCTACAACCTGCAATTCATTTTATTTCATTTTCCTTTGACATCCTCTCCCGTCAATCTACTCCTAATCCATCCGCTATAACGCTCCTCTCTTCTCCGCCTTTATCCTCATGCTCCATCTTGTCCTGCCCCTGCCCCTCTCCTCTCTCTGCCCCTGCCTCTCTCCTCTCTCTGCCCCTCTGCCCTCCATCCTCGGTCCACCCCCCCGCCCCCTCAGATCACCATAAACAGCGGGGAGGAGTGCGTTTTGGAGGACAACTCTCACCGGACCAAGTGGAAAGTGATCAGCCCCACGGGGAACGAGGCCATGGTCCCGTCAGTGTGCTTCACCATCCCGCCTCCGAACCAGGATGCGATGGACACGGCCGGCAGGTGAGGGGCGCGGCTCGGCCAAGAAGAGACAAAATTTATACCTGATTCTAAAACGTGTTCCCTCATTTTCTATATACATATAGTTCAGTCATAAAAATGAAATTTTGGTTGTTTTGGATTTTAATTTCAATGGGAAAATGTGCTAATAAAGATTACATTTGTTATAATGAGGGGAACCAAACATTTCCCTCTGAAAGACAACTTGAAGACACACAGGATATGGCTTCGTAACATTGGACAAACCCCCAAAATAGCTACCGCAAATTGAATGCAAAAGGTGTAAAACCATGAGATCCACAGGGGTTTTTATAACTGAATAATTTTATATTTTTGGGAATAACATCACTATCTGTTGTGAATGTGCTGGTGTTTATCTCATGAGTGATAGAAAGTTATTGATGCTTTATTGGACAATAAAAGTGAACAGAACAGACTCAATAAACATGTGAATCACTTTGACAGATTGACGATTATTCGTTCACAGCTGTCAAGATTTTAAAGGGGCTATACTTAGTTATTCTACTTGCGGTGAAAGTGAGTGAAAACCATGTTGGTCCCTTGCAGCATACAGTGTTCTAGACATTTGTGAGGAAAATTACATTACTGCATATAACTGCCTAGCATCTGCAGTGTATTTTTGAGCATTAATTTACCCAAAAGTAGCGACGATGCTAAAAACAATTAACTTGGTAGAGGCTGATGTTTGAACCACAACTAACCATTAAAAATTATCACGTTCCATTTATTTATTTTTTGTAAATGGGAAAAATACTCATAGGGCCTTTAATGTAATTTTACATGTTTAATTTGGTTACATACAGACGTTTTAAATTGCTATAATGTTTTGGGGTTTGTCTCCACAGGGCGGAGCAGTTGTATCAGAAGGTGATGTCCCTGTGGCACCAGCTCCATGTGAACATGAAGAGTGTGGTTTCATGGAATTATCTGCTCAAAGACGTCAGGACGGTCTCCGGATGGACCTTAGACACAGTCAGTCCACAAATTTGATTTGATATAATACCTTACCTTTAGCATAAAACGTTGTATTCTCTTTTAGTGATATTAACATAGGTTTCCTGTTATACTGTGTTCCATAACAAATGCCCCATTTCAGGCAGCTTCTTTGGAAAATGCTTAAATTCACGTAGTCCACAGCATTCTTCCTCTTTCTCATAACAAAATCTCTAACCTCTCGCTTCAGGTGCGGTGTCAGTCCCCCTCGGAGCGGCAGCAGATCTTGGACCATCTCGAGTCGCACTGGTCGGACTTTGTGAGTGACAGTAAAGAGAGCGCTGTGTTCACGCCGACCGAGAGGCAGGAGCTGGAGCGGGACGTCCTACAGGCTCAGCAGCACTGCCAGGACCTGCTGCTCAACATGGAGACGGGTGAGGAGCACGGGCACAGTCCATGTATTGTTCTGTGGGTTTTTTACACTATTAGGGGGAAATTGGGCAATGAAAGACCCTCAAAGTCTTTCAAACTTGTACTTTATCATTATACATACTGCTTTACTCAGGAAAAGTGGATGGATCTGTTTTTTAAATATACTCTCTTTCTCTTTGCAGCGGAGAAGGATGAGTCCGTGTCCCGCTCGTACCTCTCAGAGCTGCAGAACATCACTCTGCGTCTGAACGATGCGGAGCAGAGGCTGATGAGGGGCATCCAGACCCCTCTCCCCAGTCTCCTGTCCACAGACCACAGCGACAACACGGTCCAGATCGCAGAGCAGGAGGTGAGGCGCCATCTGCAGGCCGACGGCAATAATTACACCTTGACCACGGCAGCTCAATTCCAATGACGTTGAGGCACATATAATTATAATAGTTCTATAGAAAGGTTAATTAATTCACTATTCAGAATTAACCCACAAGAAATCCTTCAGTATTCTGTATCCAATAGGAGAATGATCCATAACATTTTAACATACAGCTGAATGCTTTTAAAAGTGAATAGAATAGCTTTTCTTTAGTATGGTTAATGTCTCTTTATCGTCATCGTTTCCAATGTTTAATACAATAGACCAATTGTCATTCTTTTCCTCTCCTCTGTCCAGAAACTACAGTGCGAGTTGGACGGCCTGCGCTCCAGTCTGGGCGACGTGTCCCGGCGCTGCGTTCGTTTCTTTGAAGAAAAGCCCTCGTCCTCCAGCATCCCCGCTCTCCGCTCCGAGCTCAACTATGCCGTGGAGAAGACCGACAACCTGCACAATCTCTCCACCGTCTTCCTTCAAAAGTCAGTAACGCCTTTGCCTCCTACGCTAATCCATTCTTGTGTCATTTGACGTGGAACATCGGGCACAACATTACAGCCACTTGCATATCATTCAGCCCCAAACCCAACAACATATGATGCTATGCGTAATCTTGCAGCGTCTGTACTCTCATCTGTTAGTTTCCACCATTGTTCCTTCCTTTAACTGCTATTTATAGATGCTAACTACTGCAAACTTGGAACACTGACAAGAGCTGCTTTGTTGGGGACTATTTGTTGCTTGAATGTCTCATATTCTCCATAGATTCCCCTTAAAACTCAACAACTTTGAGGCGAAATGTATAAATTACAGATATCTTTCCTGCTCTTAACACATCATCACATTGACTCTCTAGTGCCAAAATGAAGAAGTATTCTTCACTGCCAGAGGTCAAAAACTCCTGCCTCTTGTTTATATAATTACCTCAGTTAATGGTGATAATATATTCCTGTTGTAGGTTAAAGACTGTTGACGTTTTAATACGGAGCCTGGATGAAGCGGAGAGCCAGGTGAAGAAGTATGAGAGTCGCCTGAGTGAAGAAGACATCGTTCCTCCCGATACGGCCGCGATTCAAAACCTCAGGGAGCTGCTTCATGTGAGTTATGCCCTGGACTTAACTTATACTATGTAATGGTTGATATCCAAGGCAGCCATTTTATATCTTGGATATATGTTTACCTAAGAATTTACCTAATCATCCAAATTAAACTATAACATTTTAATGCTCTTTTAGATTTTATTTTTCCTGTCTTTACCATAGTGTTGAAGCGTCTTTTCGTTCTTTCTCTGTAGATATGGCAGGCTGAGGTTTCAGACCAGGAGGGCATTCTCCAGTCTCTCCAGTCCGAGGTGGTCCAGGCCAAAGAGGCGGGGTCCCAGCTGAGCAAGATCCACCCGGAACGCAGCCCCGAACTCGACCGGTACCAGGACAAGGCCAACCAGTTGAGTGAGAGATGGACCGGCGTTAAGAGGCAGATCGAGACCAGGTGAGCACGTTCATAAAGCTATGGTGAAAATATGTTTAAATGTGTGAATGAGAAAATGTCCAGGGGTTAAGCTAAACTGATGTATCTACTTTCGTCAGTGTTTTAAATTGGTGGTTAAATGGCATTGTCGCTTTCAAATTATATTCATCTTATTTTGTCCTTTTTAGTGTTGATCCATGTTCAGACGTGCTTAGTTTAGCCCAGTTTAGCTGTAGATCTGGTTTAGACCTTGTGGCGTCATCATCTCTTAAGGTGACACGTAGTGAGAGGCACTATAAAAGATCCCTTTACCAAAATCGTTATGCACATTTTAAATTCCCCAATATCCCAAAGACACTACACAAGCGTGATTGCATACGATTTATTCAAAGATTTGAACTGACATTTATTTTTTGATTTAGATTATTTGTTATCCCATTAACACATAAAGACAGTTAACCATCTGTTAAAAGGATATGTAGTTGTAAATGTCATTTAAATTGAAGCAGCCACTGGCTCAGTGGTTCAGATCCCGGCTCTGTTCTTGGGAAAAGGACACTTCACCCAGTGTGCCTGTACCAATGTGTGAGTGAGTGATTGGCAAAGGCAAGGCAACTTTATTTATACCTCACATTTCATACACGAGGCAACTCGGTGAGGTGAGCAGTAGTAGTAGTTAAATAATCTATTCTTTTTCGCACCTGTCGCCTTCTCGGGTGTGCAGAGCTTCCACTTATGGAGTAGAGTAGCCAAAATATTTACTCAAGTAAGAGTAACGTTACTTTAAAATATGTTTACTCAAGTACAAGTAAAAAGTAGTGACCCAAACAAGTAGTCAAGTTGAAGTAAAACATTTTACTGAGTTGAGCGAAAAAAGTCTGATTTATTTTCATCCATCCATCCATTTTCTTCCACTTGTCCGTTGCCGGGTCGTGGGGGCAGCTGTTGGAGCTGCCCAAATAACATTGCACCAGCCCCTATGGCTCCTCCTGCAGGTGGTGGGCCCACAGAAGGACATTTATTTTCATTGATGCCATAAAATTCCAAGAAAATGGCAGAAAATACAGAAAAATAATAATTCTAAAGAACAAGGTGCATAAGACAAAACGACATCTATTTTTAGATCAAATTTAAGCATGGCGTATTTACATGCATGAGTTCCATGTATGTTCATTAACACAAATACATAAACTGATAAGCATTTTCCACTTTTGTAGTAACAAATAGTAAACAAATATTTTTTAACTCTCTGGCGATTGGTGGTTGGAGGGGCTGATGGTGCAGATTCACAGCCTCACTTTGTCACTCAGGCAGCTGTGGCTACATCTTACCATCACCAAGTATAGAGAGTAAATGATTAGTTCATGAAACTGCAAAGCGACTTGGAGTGTCTTGAAAAGAGCTTTATCAGAAGAATGTTTGTTCACTCTATTCATCACTAGTACAAATCCGCAGCTGTTTGGTTGTAGCATCTCCAGCTTCACCGACAGCAAACAGCGGGCAAAGTCTCTCTGTAAAAGTGTCTTTATGAGTGCACAGGAGCTCCATATCCTCCGCGTCATAGAAGGACACTTTCCCAGAGTCAAAGTTCAGCTTCACCCTTATCCTTTTGGGACGTTTCTTCACTGGGACTGGCTCATTGCCGCCATTAGTGTAGCTTTTGTTACCGTGGCATAAACACCAGATCCCATATTCAGGCACGATGAATACCTTTTCCTGCTTTTCCACTGATTCTTTGGCCACTCCGATCACCCAATGTGGATGGTCCCCTACCTCCACGTCCCACTGGTGGTTCCCAGAGTGGAAGCCTCGCGATCCCAGAACGGCAGCCATGTTTGTGAATCTCTCTGAATTTAAAGGTACGCCCTTCTCGGTGTCCCCATGTCCCACGCTGGTCAGATCCTCAGACAGGATGAGCCTTCTATTTGCTGTATTTGGATCTAAAATGACAGGGGTGTTTTGGATCTCTTTCCTCATCCTTTTCCAGACCCTGAATCCGAGATTTCCCAAGATCTCAGCTTGGTTTACAAGCAGTCCTGGTGGTGGGGGCTGTGGGTGAAGTCAGAAATATTATTACTTTTGGAAAACATTGTTCAGTTTTGCCCATAGATACTGTATTCTATGCTTGGTTAACATTTATTTCGATTTCCATGAATTAAAAGCTTACACACATGAAGTAAAAGTATTTGATAACATCTATGAGCAGTAGTACGCACCTGTCGTGGAGCTTGTGGTATCTTGGCGTGCCTCTGAGTGTGGCTGTAGTGAGTTAGAAAGGCGCCTGTGCCTCTCTGCAGTTGTCTCTCCAAGGCCTGTATTTTTTGGGACAGGGAGGACAGCTGCCTGCTGACCCTCTCCAGCTCCGGTCCTTCGATCCGGTCCCTTCTTTGCTGCTCCTCTCTCACCTGAGACAGAGCCTTTTCCTTTTCATTTGCCAGAAACTGCTGCAGCCGATCAAACAGGGCAACAACGTGCCGTTCACAGTCCTTCACTTGTCTTTCTGAATGCTGCTTTATTTCTTCATACACTTTCTCCTCCTCAATCACCTCCTCTCTCTTGTCCTTTAGACATTTTAGTTTTACTTCAGTCTGCTCCGTCAACACCTCCACTGTTTCCCAATTGTGATTTTTATGCTCGTTGAACTCACAAATGGCACAGAAAGCATGTCCTTCATCTTTACAAAACAGGGGCTTCTCATCGGGATGCTCCAAGCACAACACTTCATCCTCTCCCTGCGTCGTAGCTTTCTGCTCCTCGCGAAATGAAACGGACAATTCATTTAAAGCAAAGTTTACCCATAAATTATCTTTAGACGACCTCCTCTTGCAAACTGGACAAGTCTTGGTGTCCCTTTGTTCCCAACAGTTTGTTATACAGTTGTAGCAGAAATTATGGTGGCAGCTCAAAGACACAGGGTCTTTGAAAGTTTCCGAGCAAATTGCACATGTCAAAAAGTCTTCAAAAGCAGCGGACGCCATTTTGCTTGTAGTATAACGCTACTTTAAACTAACTTAACTTGATGGTGGTTTGTCTGCGTGCCTCCGTCGCTGCTACTTCTCCCGTGATCACACCTGAATTAAAGTAAATGATTGACTGATGATTCATGGTCACATTATAGCAAAGGTGTTGTAAGTAATATCCGGCTGAAGCAATCTTGTTCTTCCTTGAAAGCTGTAACTAAATATTTTAGGGTTTTGTGTGGGCAGGGTCCAACCCGGTTCATTGGAAAGTTCGTGAAATGTTCTGAATGAAAATTATGGTGAAAAGTGAAAATATCCACAAAATCCAATACATTGATTTAATATACTGTAATGAACCTCAACTATTTCTATAACACTCCTTAGTGCCTCTTCATCATAATAGTATAAAATAGGTTTAGTTTAGGTTTTCAAACATATTCTACTATGATGAAACATTTCTGTCTGACTCGGAGCATGTACAAACTATGGACTGTAAAATGTAATCTAAATGCATTTTGCTTTTCAGACAAACGGAGCTGGAGGCCCTGGGCTCGTCCCTGCAGCTGTACCGAGACGGACACTCGGCTTTGATCAAGTGGATCGAGGAAACGACAGAACGACAAGAAAACACTCAGCCCGGACAGACTGACAGCAAAGCTCTGTCCGAACAACTGGCCCAGCAGACGGTCAGTGCAAAACCGAGAGATCCATCCACAACTGCAAAACCACCCGCTGCCATATGCGTCTTATTTAATAAAAACAATACGAGTCTAAAGTGTTTGACTGTAGTCCTTTATGGCTTAGAAAATAAAAACTGTTTCTCTCAGTCAAAGTGTACGATACAAGTGTTAATTTGACTTCTCAATAGATTTTCTTTGAGAGTATTGTATTAATCACATCATTCTCTTCTAGGCGTTAGTAGCTGAAATCGAAAAGAACCAGTCCAAACTAGACGACTGCCAGACCCACTCCAAACAGTACTGCACGGCTGTGAAGGTAATGTGCCTCATGTTTATTTTCTTCACTGTTTAAATGTTTGCTTTTAAGATAATCTGATCTTTCCTCCCCTTCCTCCCAAAGGATTACGAACTTCAGCTGATGACGTACAGAGCCTTTGTAGAGTCCACGCATAAATCGTCCGTCAAAAGGAGGAGGTTGCACTCTTCTTCGGACGCCATCACTCAGGAGGTGAACATCACACCATGTCCTCAGTGCTTTTATCTTCAAGGAGTTTTATTATTGAGGTGCCCATAAACCCAGGGGCTTGGCTTTATCTGCTGCCAATGGGACAAAAGACGGATGGATTTTCCCATTTTTAAACAATGCCTTCTCTGTTGCTTGTGCTTTTCATAGCCATATAATGAAAGTTATTATTTGTTTATTTTTGCAGTTCATGGACCTGCGCACACGTTACACGGCCTTGGTCACTTTAACGACTCAACACGTGAAGTACATCAGCGACGCTCTGAGGAGGCTCGAGGAGGAGGAGGTGTGTGTGTGTGTGTGTTTTCAACTAAAGCTTCAATGCATTGTTCATATTCATTATAAAGCTTAACTTGTCTTCTACTCGGATGTGTGCAGAAAGAGGTGGAGGAGGAGAAGCAGGCCAGAGTGGGGCAGGTGTCTGACCTTCTGGGATGGGTCAAAGGGCTGCAGGGCCGAGCGGGAGGCCCCAACGCAGAATCCTCTCTCGCTGCCCAACAGGTTTAGTTCAATCACCCTATCCGTGGGAATTGTTGACGATAATATCAGAATAATGAAATAAACTTGTGTGTATTTATTTCCTCAAAGGAAATCACTGAACAACTTGCGTCCAAAAAGGATGATGTCGCTGAAGCCATTCGAAGCACAGAAGTGTTCCTGAAGTCAAAACAAGCCAGCAAGTATGTCCAAGAAAAATACAGTACACATGCATTGAGCAGAAGCAGCACAGTTGAGTCAGTTACCCCGTGATCTTAAAGGTCCTATATCATGCAAAATCGACTTTTTGGAGCTTTTAACCATGTTGTTATGCTATTTCCTTCTCAAAAACACCCCCAGAGTGGTTTTTGGATTCATTCACGCAGTTCTCAGTAATCCTCCTGAATCCTGCTCTCTGAGCAGCTGATCCGCCCTCTCCTGGTAAACGACTGACATGTTCAGTTGTGTCGTCACAGCGGAACGGAAGTGCTCGACGTCTGTAATCTAATGCCTGATTTTTCATTATTTCTGTCGTAAAAAAAAAAAAAAAAAAAAAAAAAAAAAAAAAAGTGCCTGACGCGTCCGTGCTGCCCCTGCGGAGAAATCAAACGCACCCCCTGAGGGTCTGAGCAGATGTCGCGTTTGCACCGAAAGCTGTGAAGAAGGAGCTCTTTCTAACCTACTCTGGAGTCTGGACACCTGTTCTTTTTTCTAACGATAATGTCACGGAGAAAAGCGCGTTTGGCTACGAGGACAGGACTTTATTCAACCTAAAGAAGGCAACCACTCGCCAGAAGTTGGAATTTCTCTCCAGGATTCAGCGACTCAGCCAAAATAGTGTTTGTCTGTGACCGTCACTGATGGATGTTTGGTGAACCATGGCCAGAATCAAAGTGGATTAACTTTTATAACCAACATAATGGAATCATCAGAGCGGTGAGTCAATCAAAATGCGTGTTAGCGTGTGTGTTAGCCATTATATATATTTCTACTACTGCTAAAGTTGTATGAGCGGAGAGAGGGGGCGGAGTTAACTGAATCCAAGCGTTTTGTCTTCCGGGTTGGAAAAATACCTCCAGAAAATACTTATATTTATCACAAAAATTAGTGCTCCGTAGTGGTAGAGGTACAATATATCATATAAATGCCTATACTTTACTTTGGAATGGCTAAAATAGCATGATACAGGTCCTTTAAAGTTTACAGTTCGATGTCAACCGGAAGCAATACATTGTACCATTGTGCACGTGGGCTGGACTGCCGAGATAACTGTGTATTTGAAAATGAATTTGAAAAGAACAATTGATAAATGTTTATAATTACCTTTAACACTAAAAACGTACAAAGGAATCACATCTGGAGACAAGAAGTTCTGAATCCCATTTGAAGTTTCCTGATCAATAGGTTAGCTTAGCAATTATACATATCCGAATTTCAAAGCGTATTGACTATGCCTATTGTCTATGCCAGTGTGATACCTCATTTGAAAGCCAAGACCTTCCAGTTTCTAAAACTATGTGTAAGATCTGTGTGAGTGAAACACAGATCTTGCATCACATTTGCCGTTCCTTACCCTAATCATAACCCTTACCCCTGACCCTAAACCTCACTCCAACTCCCTGATCACGAGGGGCGGCAAATAACGGGTTGATGAGACGTCATGAGCCTTTTCTGTAGTTATTAGCATGGCTGTTCATGTCCTACCTCTCCCCCGGTCCGCAGATTATCCCCTGAGGAGCGTACTCGCGTGGAGGCTCAGCTCACTGACCTGAAGGCCACCTACAGCCAGCTCTGCGCCAGCTCCAACCAACAACTGCAACAGCTGGAGCAACAGCTGGCCAAAGAGGAGGAGAGAAAGGTAACGAGGTTCAAACAAATAAAGAGGTGCTTAACAAAAGGGTATGGCTTTGTTCAGGCTCATTATGAGAAAAGGTCACAGTGAGCTTTGGTATAATGTTGCAAAAACGCTTGCGAGCTAAAAGCGCGATGTGTGTGGGCAGCTCTTGTGTGTTCTACAGCATGTTATGTTTTCATAATGTTAATTTTTGTCACAATTCACGTATTTTGACAATTAGTTTTACGAGCACCAACCCTTTTCAGACGTGCATTCAGTCGGTTTTCAATCATGTTTTTGTTTAACCCAAATCAATACAAATTTTGCTTTACATTTTTTTTTTATAAACAAGGGATAAATAAGAACCGAGTAACAGAAGTTCAGTGTTTTTTTGTTTTGTTTTTTTCTGAATACAATGTCTGGACTGGGTTAAGCATGGTGTGTCCATCTCACATCCACCTCTTGAAACAGCTATAACTCCATCCTCACCACATTTTATCATCCTATCATCACCATAAATGCTAAACTGCTAACGTGGCTAATATTTGGCCCTAGGGGTGCCGCAGTAGAGCAGCGCTGCTACAGTCATGCTAGCAGTTAGCCGTAGCAATGTAGTTACTAGTTGCTATTTTAGGTTGTGCCATTGTTTTGTGTTTTCTTACATAATAATATAGATATGTAATAACGACACAGGTTAAAATGTATAATATTTATTTATTAACGTTACTTTTCTGCCCCTCCTATAGTCAGATTAACTTTTTTTTTGGTTCAAATCAATATTGTGTAATTGGTTTCCCCTTGTTCAATACAAAGTGCAGTTCTTATAGTGGATATTTTGATTGCATATAAATCATTTCTCTCTTATTACATGAATGGTCCACAGAGTATATGTTTAGTGTTACATTTACATTTTTACATTTATTTATAATTTCTTTTCACTGCATTCAAAAGCCACTCGTACGATACTGCAGAACAGATCTATTTCATGTCTGTCATCTCTGTGTTTTTCCGCCGATGCTATCCAATGGTAACAAACATAAATGACAACGGTCTAATTATCGGTTCAGTTTTGGTGCACCAATGGCCAGCTTTGCAAAACTTCACCATTTGAGCATGTTGTGTCCAGATCACAAAACTGTGTGTGTTGTGTGTGCAAAATGTCTGTTTTTTTCCTAATGCATTGACTTTTACTGTGTGACACTTTAAACCAGCATTCTGCTTGAAAATCACTAACAGCTGCCAGAAGAGCGGTTCCGACGCCAATCTCTCACAAAGAAGTGGACAGAAAGGCAAAAGATAGTAGTCCTAGGAGTCAGTCTTTTACATTATATTGACAAAACTTGTTAAAAATGTGATATGTAGGTGTAATTATCAAGTTTAGTGGGTAGAGAGGGTAAGTCAGGCTGTGGAGAGTGGCATGTTGAGTGCTAACAACCAACTACTCACCTGTCGCTCGAGCCAAACACTGGCCCAAATGTGTGTGTGTCTTGGGACAGTCATGAACGGTAAGTGGTGCTTGCTTTTCTCTTACCAGGTTTTATAGCCGACTTGTTTTCTTTTTTTATGTTTTTCAATTATACAAGTGCATCTGAAAACTGGAATATTGTGGAAAAGGTTAATTGCAATGATCGATTTTTAAATATTCCTATTTTTAGATGCACTTCCATTTACTCTATGTGCTTTTTACTGCTTGTTGCATGCTTAGTGCTTATTTAGATTGACCAGGGTAAGTATAAAGATTTGAGTCGACAGTTTAATAAGACAATACAAATGTGGATATGTATTATCATTTAACATAAAATTGAAACCAATTTTATGTTCAGAATGGTGTGCTGTTTTGAGTTTGTGGTTGTGGGTTTTTCTTTTCCTTCATAATTTTACTTTGCGTGGTCCCTTTTGTATTTTCATAAAGTTGTTGCACTATTTCAGTATTAACACTATACTAACTTATTTGCATAAATATCAACAACTGTTTTTTTATTTTTACCCTTTTCATTCTCTCCTAGACTCACCCTGTCATTGCTGGAGTGATCGACCTGGGGACTGTGGAGACCTTCCCCATGTTTCGAGCTGCCCAGCGTGGACTCATCGACCAAGACACCTGCCTGATCCTTCTGGAGGCACAGTTGGTTTGGGGCGGACTGCTCCAACCCCACTCTGGTTTCCCTCTTTCACTGGAGCTGGGGGAAACTGAGGGCCTTGTAAACCAACATATGCAAGAATGCCTCTCTGAACTTAACAGCGCTATGGTTGACAAGTCAGTGCAGCAAAATGTAGCTTCATTTGTTAATGCAGTAGAGACTGGCTTAATCAGGGAGGAGCTTGGTCTTCGGATATTAGCTTTGCAGTTGACCTCCGGTGGGCTAAATAGTGCAACAGGGACTAAACTTACTCTAGAGCAAGCAGAAGACATGAACATTTTAACTCCACGGCTTGCTAAAAAAATACACTCAATGTCAAATGCAAAAGAGCTTATTGACCCAAATACAGCAGAGAAACTCAGCCTATCCGAGCTTCAACAACGTTGTGTTATAGATGAAGATTCTGGGTTTTTACTGCTACCTGTCAAACAACAACCTGGAGGGACAGTCTGCTTGCGGTCTGGAAGAAAAGTGGGCATATTCAGAGCAGTCCAGGAAGGATTGATTGACCGTAAAGTTACTGTGCGACTTCTAGAGGCGCAGCTTTTTGCAGGTGGCATTGCCGATCCCCGTTCGGGCCATAGACTCACCATAGAAGAGGCAGTACGTCACGGTCTTGTGGATCAGGACCTAGCTTGCGCCCTGTTTGCCAAACAGCTCCAAAACGGTGGCATCCTTGACCCGTTTTGTGACGGCGAACGCTTCGATTTGGCAGAAAGCATTCAGAGGGACTTGCTCTCCCCTCGTCTCGCCCTGTTGGTCCTAGAGTCTCTTTGGTCTTTTATGGGGATGCTTTGGCCTAAATCTGGGGAGATACTGCCCATCACTGAAGCCATACAACAGGGAGTGATTTCAGGGGAGCTTGCGAATAATATGCTCAGAAAGCGTCACGCCGTAGGAGCCTTATACAACCCTGAAACTTTGCAAGCACTGCCTTTCAACAAGACGGCCAAGGAAACACTAGGCCCCAATATTGTCAATATCCTTCAAAATATCAACATACCAGACATAATTCCCAACATAAATCAGTCCATTCCTCTTTCACATTTGAGTTGGAACTCTTCTAGCTCCTCTAGTCCGTCATCTTCTCCGCTGGCCTCAACCTTCCCTGCCCCTACTGTCTGGGAAGTCCAATCAATGACTACTACAGATCCTGAAGAGGAAGCTAAACAAAGGCTACTTTTTCACATAATGACTCATAGTTACATGGATGCCCACACAGGAAGACGCTTGGTTCTGCTAGATACAGAGTTACTTGAGTTAGTCGCAGCTCTTGACCAATCTGTTGAAGGCGAAAACCAGCCTGAAGGAAAAGGAATTGTGGGTGAGCTTGGCCAAGAGTCGGTGGAAAATTATGAATCTATTGAGGGACTGGCAACAGTGGAAGTTGACAAAGTTATTAGACAGGCTAGTGAGATTGTGAGGCTACAGGAAATGCACAATGGAAGAGACATCAAAATACCAGCCGTAGAAAGTGAAAGTGTTTTAATGTCATCCAACAAAGTGACAGAAATGTCGAATGATACAGTAGTTGCTAAACCCATGGCAACAGATGGTGCCACTGTGTCCTCACAATCAGAGAAAGTTGATGTTACCCAAATACGAAGTGAATATGATCTTGCTCCTACTCAACTAGAAAATACTAAGCCTCAGTTGTCTCCTGTTTTGAGAGAAGTTGAAGTTGGTGACAAGGAGCTGACAGAGGACAGTAAACATGAGAAAGAAATGTCCCGACTGATTGCAGAGCTTAAAGAGGGTGGCCTGAAAACTCCAGAAGGAGACAGGCTACTTCCGGATGAGGCAGTGGCCCAAGGTATCCTCGCCGGCCAGACTGCAGTCAAACTAATGTCCGAGGCTGGTCTTTTTGGAGGGTTTGTCGATGCTAGCAGTGGAGAGTCATTGAATTTGAATGATCTTACACAAGACGGCTTAGAAGGTGAAGATCTCATGTGGAGCATCCTCAAATCGGACAAAACACTTTCGGGAGTTGTTGACTCTGAAAAGGGAAAGATCTTGGGAGTGACAGAAGCGGCGAAGGAGGGACTTATTGATGCAAATACTTGCAATAGACTTTTGGAAGCACAAGTCGTGTCTGGTGGCATTGTTGACCTTCGTAGGGACAAGAAGGTATCAGTAACGCTAGCTTCCAATATGGGACTGATTGAAGAGGAGCAAAAAGATCCATTGATTGCCTTGGAAAAGGCTTACAAAGGCAAAAAGACGAATCCAGAAACCGCTATGGTTAAAGCTGCATTACAGTTACAAATTGAGGGCATTGTTGATCCAGAAACAAAATGCCCAGTACCTTTGGAAAGAGCGGTTAAAAAAGGGCTTATTAAACCAGAAGATGTGTGCAAAGTTTTGGCCAAGCAGGTTGCTGAAGGCGGGATAGTCCATCATGAATCTGGATTGAGGCTGTCTGTTGCGGATGCAGTCGACAGGGGACTTGTGGATCGATCTTTTGCCCCTGGATTAGAGGAGCTGGAATGGGTCTTCCAAGGCAAAATCAGCCAGTCGTCAAACCCAGAAGCTGTGGTATTGCAAGCTTCTACTGGCTCCATTTTGGATCCAGGTTCTGGCCAAAAACTGACATTGACTCAAGCTGTTTCTAAGGGTCTTCTAGATAAGAGCATTGCCGATAAAGCTATGGAATCTCCCACCATAACCCAAGGAGCAATTGATCCTCAAACGGCTCGAATTGTGCCTTACTCTGATCTTGTAAACCAGGGGAAGATCGACATTGAAACTGGAAAGCGCTTCCTTGAAATCAAACCATTTAGAGGTGTCAAAGATGAGAAAACTGGTGACATTTTTACACTTCCTCAAGCGATTGCGTCCAATAAAGTTGACCCCATTCCTGCTTTGAGAGTCCTCCAAAGCCAAGCAGATACTGGAGGTATAATTGACATTAAAACTGGAGAGAGAGTTTGTTTAGCTGACGCAATCGAGAAAGATTTATTGGAGGATCATATGGTCAAGAAGATAGCCACCAATCAACTCAAGAAAAGTGGGTTAGTTGATCCTCTCACTGGACGTGTGCCTTGCTTTTCTGATGCAATTTCTAAGGGACTCATTACCAAGGAAATTGCTTTCAATATTGAGGAGAAATTGCCAACTTCAGAAACCGAAAGCTTGGATAGTAGCTCTACTCCTGTTGCTTCCTCTGACAGTGCACACAGCCCAGCGATTACACTGTCAATGTGCAGTGCAGACAGCCTCGAAACCTGGTCCGACTCAAATACTGACTCAAGATCTATGCTTTATGAGAAGAGTTTGATAGTTGCCCAAGAGAAAACCTCCACTGGGTCAGAACAGTCAACGGAGGAAGTTGTGCAAATAGAGCAGGATAAGTCTTTGGATGTCCTGTCAAAGTTTGCTGCAAATGTTGAGAAAAAGATACAGAAGGCTATTGAAGACATTGTACCACAGAAAGAGGATGATGAATTGAACTCAAATGCTAAAGAGAGACCAACTTTAAAAGCAGGTGATGAAAAACTTGAGATTGGTGTTAAAGAGTGCATTCAAGATGGTTCAGGAGTGGAGGAAGGTCAAGCCCATTCACAAGAAGAAATTTACTTGGCAGAGTATGAGTCTAGGCCTGAGGACGAATCGTCATCAATAACAAGTCATGGTGATGCTTCTTTGGGATCAATTGCTGTTGACAAAAATGGCAAAAGTCGCAAAGATATTGTAGCACTGGTCAAGGAAAAAGACCCATTATTTGCAAAACCTATAGATGATGTGATTGACGGGAGGAAAGATGAAATTTCATCCATGCAAACTCAAGGGCAGAATAATTATATGGATTCTGACCTGACCAGCTCCAATGCAATGAAAGACGATAAGTCCACAGTGGTTAAAGAAAGACTGGAGAAATGTCCCATCATGGCAAAAGGTACTGGCAAATCTGTTCCACAACCACTGCCAGCTCAAGGTAAAACTATTAAAGTTTCTGAACAGATGGTAAATGATGACCCCGAAAATATGGACCCAGTGAAAAGGACAGTTCAAAACAGTGCCAATATTTTAAAAGGGGCTAAAGAAAGCCAAGAAGATGTTAGAGGGATTGTAGACAAGAATGGCAAAGAAGCTGAGATTGTTACACTAATGGAAACTCAAGACAAAACAGAAATGCCTGACCAGATGACTCCTTTGGCCAAGGATAAAGTGAAAGATTTGAGCCTGAAAACAATGAAGAAAGGAATTGAAGGTGGTTTTGGAACTGGAAAACGAGTTCCAAAACCACCGCCAGCTCAAGGCAAAACTAATATTCAAGTTGATGAACAGAGAGTAAAAGACTTTTCAGAAAATATGGGCACAGTGAAGACAGTTGGTGACGGTGCCAATATTTTAAAAGGGGCTAAAGAAAGCCAAGAAGCACAAGATGCTGGGAGAGGGATTGTAGAAAAGAATGACAAAGAAGCTGAGATTGTTACAGCAATAGAAACTCAAGACAGAACCAAAGTGCCTGACCAGAGGACTCCATTAGCCAAGGATAAAGTGAAAGATTTGAGCCTGAAAACAATGGAGAAAGTAATTGATGATGGTTTTGGAACTGGAAAACAAGTTCCAAAACCACTGCCAGATCAAGGTAAAACTAATATTCAAGTTGCTGAACAGAGATTCAAGCATTTTTCTGAAAATATGGACACAGTGAAGAGGACAGTTGGTGACGGTGCCAATATTTCAAAAGGGGCTAAAGAAAGCCAAGAAGCACAAGAAGATGTTGGGAGAGGGATTGTAGGTGAGAATGGCAAGAATGGCAAAGAAGCTGAGATTGTTATACTAATGGAAACTGAAGACAAAACCAAAGCACCTGACCAGGTGACTCGTTTACCCAAAGACAAAGTGAAAAATATGTCCAAACCAGTTACAGAAAAGAGAGACAAACTCGCAAAAGCAGAGAAGGATTTTTCGGTTGCGAAAAAGAAAGAAATAATAAAGGCTTCAGCAACTTGCGCCAAGATACACAGAGACGGTGAGCAACCTGACCACATGGCTGAGACTGTGGCAATTGAAGAAGGCAACCCATCAATGGAAAGTAAGAGGAGATCAGCTGAGATGCCAAAAACAGGTGACACGAAAGAGAAAGAAATAAAGGCTTCAATGACTTGCGCCAAGACACACCGAGACAGTGAGCAACCTGGCCACATGGCTGAGACTGTGGCAATTGAAGAAGGCAAACCATCAATGGAAAGTAAGAGAAGATCAGCTGAGATGCCAAAAACAGGTGACACGAAAGAGAAAGAAATAAAGGCTTCAATGACTTGCGCCAAGACACACCCAGACAGTGAGCAATCTGACCACATGGCTGAGACTGTGGCAATTGAAGAAGAAAAACCATCAATGGAAAGTGCGAGGAGATCAGCTGAGATGCCAAAAGCGGGTGACACGAAAGAGAAAGGAATAAAGGCTTCAACGACTTACAAAAAGACACACCGAGACAGTGAGCAACCTGACCACATGGCTGAGAATGTGCCATGTGAAGAAGGCAAACCATCAATGAAAAGTGAGGGATCATCAGCTGAGATGCCAAAAACGGGTGACATGAAAGAGAAAAAAATAAAGGCTTCAATGACTTATGACAAGACACACCGAGACAGTGAGCAACCTGAACAAATGGCTGAGAATGTGGCATTTGAAAGAAGCAAAGCATTGATGGAAAGTGAGAAGAGATCAGCTGAGATGCCAAAAACCGGTGACACGAAAGAGAAAGAAATAAAGGCTTCAATGACTTGCGCCAAGACACACCGAGACAGTGAGCAACCTGACCACATGGCTGAGACCATGGCAATTGAAGAAGGCAAACCATCAATGGAAAGTAAGAGGAGATCAGCTGAGATGCCAAAAACAGGTGACACCAAAGAGAAAGAAATAAAGGCTTCAAAGACTTCTGCCAAGGCACACCGAGACGGTGAGCAACCTGACCACATGGCTGAGACTGTGGCAATTGAAGAAGGAAAACCATCAATGGAAAGTAAGAGGAGATCAGCTGAGATGCCAAAAACAGGTGACACCAAAGAGAAAGAAATAAAGGCTTCAAAAACTTCTGCCAAGGCACACCCAGACAGTGAGCAATCTGACCACATGGCTGAGACTGTGGCAATTGAAGAAGAAAAACCATCAATGGAAAGTGCGAGGAGATCAGCTGAGATGCCAAAAGCGGGTGACACGAAAGAGAAAGGAATAAAGGCTTCAACGACTTACAAAAAGACACACCGAGACAGTGAGCAACCTGACCACATGGCTGAGAATGTGCCATGTGAAGAAGGCAAACCATCAATGAAAAGTGAGGGATCATCAGCTGAGATGCCAAAAACGGGTGACATGAAAGAGAAAAAAATAAAGGCTTCAATGACTTATGACAAGACACACCGAGACAGTGAGCAACCTGAACAAATGGCTGAGAATGTGGCATTTGAAAGAAGCAAAGCATTGATGGAAAGTGAGAAGAGATCAGCTGAGATGCCAAAAACCGGTGACACGAAAGAGAAAGAAATAAAGGCTTCAATGACTTGCGCCAAGACACACCGAGACAGTAAGCAACCTGACCACATGGCTGAGACCATGGCAATTGAAGAAGGCAAACCATCAATGGAAAGTAAGAGGAGATCAGCTGAGATGCCAAAAACAGGTGACACCAAAGAGAAAGAAATAAAGGCTTCAAAGACTTCTGCCAAGGCACACCGAGACGGTGAGCAACCTGACCACATGGCTGAGACTGTGGCAATTGAAGAAGGAAAACCATCAATGGAAAGTAAGAGGAGATCAGCTGAGATGCCAAAAACAGGTGACACCAAAGAGAAAGAAATAAAGGCTTCAAAAACTTCTGCCAAGGCACACCGAGACGGTGAGCAACCTGACCACATGGCTGAGAATGTAGCATGTGAAGAAGGCAAACCATCAATGGAAAGTGAGAGAAGATCAGCTGAGATGCCAAAAACAGGTGACACGAAAGAGAAAGAAATAAAGGCTTCAATGACTTGCGCCAAGACACACCCAGACAGTGAGCAACCTGACCACATGGCTGAGACCATGGCAATTGAAGAAGGCAAACCATCAATGGAAAGTAAGAGGAGATCAGCTGAGATGCCAAAAACAGGTGACACCAAAGAGAAAGAAATAAAGGCTTCAAAGACTTCTGCCAAGGCACACCGAGACGGTGAGCAACCTGACCACATGGCTGAGACTGTGGCAATTGAAGAAGGAAAACCATCAATGGAAAGTAAGAGGAGATCAGCTGAGATGCCAAAAACAGGTGACACCAAAGAGAAAGAAATAAAGGCTTCAAAGACTTCTGCCAAGGCACACCGAGACGGTGAGCAACCTGACCACATGGCTGAGAATGTAGCATGTGAAGAAGGCAAACCATCAATGGAAAGTGAGAGAAGATCAGCTGAGATGCCAAAAACAGGTGACACGAAAGAGAAAGAAATAAAGGCTTCAATGACTTGCGCCAAGACACACCCAGACAGTGAGCAACCTGACCACATGGCTGAGACTGTGGCAATTGAAGAAGGCAAACCATCAATGGAAAGTGCGAGGAGATCAGCTGAGATGCCAAAAGCGGGTGACACGAAAGAGAAAGGAATAAAGGCTTCAACGACTTACAACAAGACACACCGAGACAGTGAGCAACCTGACCACATGGCTGAGAATGTGCCATGTGAAGAAGGCAAACCATCAATGAAAAATGAGGGATCATCAGCTGAGATGCCAAAAACGGGTGACATGAAAGAGAAAAAAATAAAGGCTTCAATGACTTATGACAAGACACACCGAGACAGTGAGCAACCTGAACAAATGGCTGAGAATGTGGCATTTGAAAGAAGCAAACCATTGATGGAAAGTGAGAAGAGATCAGCTGAGATGCCAAAAACCGGTGACACGAAAGAGAAAGAAATAAAAGCTTCAATGACTTGCGCCAAGACACACCGAGACAGTGAGCAACCTGACCACATGGCTGAGACCATGGCAATTGAAGAAGGCAAACCATCAATGGAAAGTAAGAGGAGATCAGCTGAGATGCCAAAAACAGGTGACACCAAAGAGAAAGAAATAAAGGCTTCAAAGACTTCTGCCAAGGCACACCGAGACAGTGAGCAACCTGACCACATGGCTGAGAATGTAGCATGTGAAGAAGGCAAACCATCAATGGAAAGTGAGAGAAGATCAGCTGAGATGCCAAAAACAGGTGACACGAAAGAGAAAGAAATAAAGGCTTCAATGACTTGCGCCAAGACACACCCAGACAGTGAGCAACCTGACCACATGGCTGAGACTGTGGCAATTGAAGAAGGCAAACCATCAATGGAAAGTGCGAGGAGATCAGCTGAGATGCCAAAAGCGGGTGACACGAAAGAGAAAGGAATAAAGGCTTCAACGACTTACAACAAGACACACCGAGACAGTGAGCAACCTGACCACATGGCTGAGAATGTGCCATGTGAAGAAGGCAAACCATCAATGAAAAATGAGGGATCATCAGCTGAGATGCCAAAAACAGGTGACATGAAAGAGAAAAAAATAAAGGCTTCAATGACTTATGACAAGACACACCGAGACAGTGAGCAACCTGAACAAATGGCTGAGAATGTGGCATTTGAAAGAAGCAAACCATTGATGGAAAGTGAGAAGAGATCAGCTGAGATGCCAAAAACAGGTGACACGAAAGAGAAAGAAATAAAGGCTTCAATGACTTGCGCCAAGACACACCGAGACAGTGAGCAACCTGACCACATGGCTGAGACCATGGCAATTGAAGAAGGCAAACCATCAATGGAAAGTAAGAGGAGATCAGCTGAGATGCCAAAAACAGGTGACACCAAAGAGAAAGAAATAAAGGCTTCAAAGACTTCTGCCAAGGCACACCGAGACAGTGAGCAACCTGACCACATGGCTGAGAATGTAGCATGTGAAGAAGGCAAACCATCAATGGAAAGTGAGAGAAGATCAGCTGAGATGCCAAAAACAGGTGACACGAAAGAGAAAGAAATAAAGGCTTCAATGACTTGCGCCAAGACACACCCAGACAGTGAGCAACCTGACCACATGGCTGAGAATGTGGCATTTGAAAGAAGCAAACCATTGATGGAAAGTGAGAAGAGATCAGCTGAGATGCCAAAAACCGGTGACACAAAAGGGAAAGAAATAAAGGCTTCAATGACTTGCGCCAAGACACACCGAGACAGTGAGCAATCTGACCACATGGCTGAGACTGTGGCAATTGAAGAAGGCAAACCATCAATGGAAAGTAAGAGATCAGCTGAGATGCCAAAAACAGGTGACATGAAAGAGAAGGAAATAAAGGCTTCAATGACTTGCGCAAAGACACACAGAGACAGTGAGCAACCTGACCACATGGCTGAGACTGTGCCATGTGAAGAAGGCAAACCCTCAATGGAAAGGGAGAGATCAGCTGAGATGCCAAAAACAGGTGGCACATGTGATCAGATAACAATTACTAAAAACATAGACACAAAGGGGTTGATGATTGAAGAAAAGGTACAAAAGGTTCTAGAGCCTAAAGAAGCTAAAATTGATTATTTTGCTGGAGACGTGAAGGTAAAGAAAACTAAAGGGAAATTGGGGGCTAAAGTTCATCCATCTGAGTCTGACATGGTACCTTCCACATCTAATATTATAGAACCAGCCAAAACTAAAGTGGATAGGGTGAATGACGACATCACAAAGCCAGCCAAAGAAAGCACAAAGAAGAGTGAACGAGCTAAAGATGTGGAAAAGATGAAACCATCAGAAATGGAAAAGCCTTTACAACTCAACCAACCTGAATCGGTAACAGATGCTTCAGCTACAGAACGTAAAGCTGTGTCAAAGCTGGATTATGAAAGCAAAGAGGAATGTGAAGAAGCTAAAATCGAAGTATTGGCAAATAATGACAAACAATTAGAAGTAGCATCTTCACAAGCAACACCCAAAATCCCCCAAGATGTTGAGCCTTCTGCCCAAAATGTCACTCCACCTTCGAAAGATATGGACACTATGAGCAAGAAAAAACGAAGAAACAAGAAGGCTAAAGGTAATGGGGCTGATGGTACAAAGGAGCTGCCAAAAGTCACGTCTGAAGTGGCCAAAGTGGATGTTAATCTTGAAAAATGTCCTGATATTATAGAAACAACGGTTTCTCCATCGTCCTTTAATGAAAGGGAAAATGCAACAAGTCCTGAGGAGGTTCAAGAAGTCAAGGTTGGGGATAGGTCTGCAGTGGTTAAGGCAGCTCCAGTCGTACACACAGTGAAAGAGCCAGAGGCAAAGCTGGTGAATGGAAGAAAAAAGACAAAGAAAGCTGAGAAGGCAAATGGAAACGGTCAATCTAAAAATACAGTTGATGTCCAAGAGGGAAAAGCAAAGGAGGGGAAGTTGCCTCAAAAGTCTGCTCTGCCCGAGAACGAAAAAGCAGCTTTGGTGTTGAAAGCTAAAGAGAGCATTTTGAAAAAGGTTTTTGAGAAGGGAGTCAGTGAGAAGCAAGCTGCTGAGGAGCTGCAGGCCATACGGAAAGAAGTGGGCAAGAAAGATAAAGATGACCAGGGTAAAACAGTTAAGCCAGAAGTGGAGAAAGAGGAGATCTCGAAGTCCATACAAATACAAATGACGGAGAAAAGTGTGGGTGAATTGTCTAAGAAGAACTTAATTGTACAAGAAAGTGGTGGAACAAAGGATAAAGTGGATGAGCCCAAAAAAGTTGAAGTAGCATCAAGTAAGGCTGAAAATGTTTCTCATGCAGCATTGCAAGAAGTATCTAAAATTCAGCATGAATCGGTCAAGGAAACCCAGTCAAAGAAACAAAAGAAGCACAAGAAATCCAAAATCGAGATGGAGAAAGCACTTCTTGATAATGATAAGCCACTTGCCAAAGAAAAAATTGTTTCTGAAAAGACGTGTTTGAAAGAAAAACAAGATACTGAAGATTTGTCAGAAAGTAAAATCGATTGCCAAAAAGGTACAGCCCAATCAAAAGAATCTAGTATTAGTTTAACAAAAGCCCTGCCTGTGCTGTCACCTGACCTCCTAAATACAGGAGATTTAAGCCAGTCTGATCTAGAAGCAAATAAAACATGCGCCCAACCTGCAACAGAATCCAAGGCTTTTCATATGGAGGAAACAACCAAAGGCAAGGAAATGGAGACTAAGTTTGAAACAGAAAAGTTGACTAAAATTAAGGCGATTGAGCTGCAAAAAGTTGAGCCTCCAAAGGTTTTGGAAACTCTTGCATCTGCTTTACCCGGAGATCTCAAGGCTGATAAAGGCGCTACACCTTTGAATGAGGATGAGACTAAAGCACCTGATATCGCCATGTTGAAAAACCAAGCCTCAACTAGCAAGGTAAGTGTTCACAACTTTTACCCTTTTGAGAATTGCAAATGAAAGTTGTCATGTCATTGCTTTATGTTTGATTTACAGTCATCGTTGAAGAAGCAGGAGTGTTTAGAGCTCGATCAGCAGATTGTCGCTCTAGTGTCAATGATCAGACACATTGAAGTCCAGCTGAAACAGCAGCAGCAGCAGTCTGTGGGCCGCAGCCTCATAGCCCTGGATGACATCATACGACAAACTGAGGTGAATAGATTCTGTAATGTTACGTGATCCATTTTGTGTTCCGTTTCACCGGATAAACATTGTGCCATTTTAATGTATTAGCTGGTAATCATTTTAAAGTGTTATATATATAGTTACTTATTAGTATTAGGCTATTGTTATTATAATTAATTCATAATTTAGGGGCTAGTTATGCAAGTCTTTGGTTACAGGTTTGGTATTCCATTGTTGTTCACAAAAACGGTACATGAAAGTGATCTACAGATGTTATACAGATCTTTTTGTATTTTACAGTGGATGAGTTTTACATAACTTTTTCTTGTGTTGCGCATTATCCCAGTAGCCTAATTCCTTTAGCAAGAAATTTAGTTAATCAATCAGATTTATTAAATATGTTCTCCTTCCTGTATGAAAAATGTCAAGCCTCTTTTGTTTTCTAATCCGCATCACAGTCGTTGGACCTTGAACTGCGAGACTTGGAGCCACAGATCCACACTCGGCTCCAGGCCGCTGAACGACTGCTGAGCCCCAAACCAGATGACATTCCTCCTCAGCTCCTATTGGCTCTGGAGAAAGACATGCGTAGCTTGTCCAGAGGATACGAAGCAGCCGGGACACTGTCTGAGGATGTGGGAAAGAGGCTACGGCAGCATAGAGACACACATAAGGTTACTGCCACCTCCAGAACTACTACTTTTATATGTGTATATACAGCTCTATACTAATACACATGTTTGAATCAATATTATTTTGCATTCTCCTATTTAAAACCATACATCTGCATTATAATTCATGGTCCTCTCTTGCTGTATGCTGGTTATACAAAACGTTAACAAACAGTTGCCAGTAAATTATGAACATGAATGTTCCTTCAATTGACATAAAAATGAATAAAATAAATCTTAGTTTACAGCTTCACAAGTGATTTACTATGCCATTGACGTATGACTGAAATGTAATCTGGAAACATCATTGTCTTAACGTATATACTGTATGGAAAATTACTGGACAGCTTGACCTTTAATGCCTGTTGTTTGATAATGACTCTGATGTTACAAATTTGAATGTAAGATAAAATATTCATTTATTTTTCTTATTTTCAGGAGGCCGTAGCAGCAGAGCTCAAGACTCTGAGAGGCCGAGTGGATGCTCTGCTCTTGTGGCTTAAAGAGACAGAGGCTCAAATGAGTGAACAAACAACTAGGCCAGAGGGCAGAGAGGAAACGGGGCAAAATCAGCTCACACAGCAGCTAGAACTCTGTAAAGTAAGTCACTATGAAAGTGAAAGTAGTTTTCCTGCATTATTATGTCATGAAAAGAATGGGACACACTTGTAGTTGCACATTGTATTACAAATCTTTGCAGGATCACAAATAGGATAATGAGAAAGATTTGAAGAGAAAGATTTGAATAGAACTGAACTTACTATGTACAAAATATTTGTATCTCTCAGGAGCTTCAGGATTCCCTAACGTCCCGCTCCAGTGATGTCAATGATGTAGCATTTGACATCCAGGTGTTTATCTCGGAGCGGGCGCAGGACTTGGCCCCGGAACAGAGCAGGCAGGTCCTGGGACATCTGCAGCAGCTCCACAGTGCCTTCCACCAGGCCACGGGACATATCCACGCTTGGGCCGGGGCACTGTCCAGTCAGAGGGACAGAGAGGAGAGGAGCAAAGAGCAGGAGAGGAGCAGAGAAAGTGCCAAAGAGAGAGAGGTTTGGATAAAAGTCGAAACGGGTGCGAGAGGTGCAACTGCTTTGTGTCCAATAGCTTACTGCCATGCTTTTGTGTAATCTCACCTCATTGTTTTAGGTACACAAACCATACATTAACATGACATAACAGCAAACAAAACCATCACACTCCATCGCCAAAACCATTTTGCATGAGTTTCCGACACTTTATCCATTAGAAAATGTATCTTGCATGTCACGTTGTGTGTGAATACTGTTACAACTGTAGACATAAAGCACATCCATTGGGCCAGGCTTTATGTACTCAAATACTTAATTTTAGATAAGTAACAGACTCAATATAGTATGAGAGTGTTGTAGTTGAGTCACTGTTTGAGTCCGAGCCAAGTGTTGAGTCATTGAAACATGATACAAGTCCAAGACAAGAGTTTACTTATTTTTGTCCTGGCAGTGTTTAGTCCATGGACACTCCTTTGAATCCTGACACATTTAGATTGCCTCTGAACTTAAATTGCATACATGTACAGCAAGCATATACAGAAGACTTAAGATCTGAAACAGTCACAAATCCAAGTCCACTAGTTTGAATCTCAACTCGTATTACTGCTCCCTAGAAACTCAAGTCCATGTTGTTTTTACACTCTATTTCCACGCCACCCTTTCCACACATGCTAAAGCTTTGCCACTCACTGTATCACCAGGACGCTCACTTATTCGTGAACATGCCACACACGTGCCGCTTCCCGCATGACTTGACTTAACGTGTGTGCTCTTAACTTGTTTGCCTTGCTCTTTCAGATGCTTCCGACGGAAATCTCTCGTGTCACCGCAATGGAACGAGGCTAGGGTTTATAGAGAAGATATTGGTTTTGGAATTAAACTGAATAAAAAGTGAAAGGGGACTCGTTTCATTTTTCTATTGCATTTGTCAGTGTGTTGTCTGTATGTCGTTATGTGAAACGTGTGACTTTGGACACAACATGCAACAAAGCTTAAAGCTAAATGTGCTCTGCCAAAACAACAAACAAAACAAAAGTTGTCGACGCTTGAATTTGCAAAAGCCTCACAAAAGCATTTTCTCAAATTTTGTCACGTAGTTTACTCTTCCGTTTCTTGTTGAACAGGTGGTGCAGCAGCAGAAATCAGAGTGCTCTCAGAAAATGGAAAGCCTTGCGATGTATCTCGCCGGAGCAGCGAGTCTTTTGGCAAGTCATGTGACAGGAGGGCAGACGGGAGATGTGAACGCCTTACAGGAGAAACAGAAGAAGCTAAAGGTATTCAACAGTACATCCAAACTACATACCACCCATTTGTTCCTGACTCATTGACCCCACGGTTGTAAGTAACACATTTTTTTTCAATTTCTCTATTAAGGAAGTACAAAAGGACCTCCAGTCTAAATCTGAAGGAATCGCAGAGGCCATCCGCTCGGTGGAGGAGCTGCTGGCCGAGAAAGGAGACAGTCTGAGTCCAGAGGAGAGAGCGAACCTGCAGGGGGCGCTGGAGAAGATGAAGGAGCAGTACAGCGCATTGACGGACACAGCGAATACGTCACTGTCTGAGGTGGACACGGCAATCAGCACCACCGTGCAGCAAAACACGCAGAGGGTAAAATGATGAAAAGATAAAAAAATGTTGGTGCTTTTATCTGTTAGCTAAAAATGCTAACAACCTTCTTCTCTGTAGGCTAAAGCAGAAGAAGAGCTGCAAGAGACACAAGGACAGATAGATTCTCTTCTAAATGAACTTTCCAGCCTCAGTCAACCAGGATCAAAAAGAATCGGGTTTAATGGAGCACTGGATGTTAGTGATGGTGCAACGGTACCACCAGAGGGCGCTGTGAAGTCACACACAGACAAGCTGCAGGTTAGACACTCACCATCTACTATTCCTACTGCTTCTGTTGCTGCTGCAGTCTCTTTAGCATTTTGATACGATCTGGAGGACTGAAGATGTTTTTAATCACCAGTCCTAACATTTGTTGTGTTTTCATTGTGCACAATAATTACTGGCCATTGACTGAGCAGTAAAGGTCAGACATTTGTGAATGCAACCGGTGGCATTTGGCTTAATGTCAGTTGCAGCGTCGTGAACCCCCTCAGGAATGAGCAATTATCTTTTATTTATTTTTTTATTTTTTTATCAAAAGGAGCATCCAAGGATCCAAATAAGTGATTAGCAAATGTTCCCACAACTAATTATGTTACAAGATTTGTATTATTGCATAATAAGTTTAAACGTCTCAAAAATGAAGCGTTATGGTCATAATAGTGCTGCTTTTTGAGCTTTTAAAATCATATTTGAATTAGTGGTCTGGTGTCCTTATTAGATTGTAAAATGCCAATGGGCTAGTTTGAAAGTCCTTTGAACTCTAAGTTATTATGTAATAAGCGTGTAAATCTGCATATTGGCCTCATTGATTTGATACACTTGTATGATTACAATCCCGTAACCCGTTGCCCTCTCTCCTCTCTCAGGCGGAGTTGCTGCAGCTCCAGTCGCAGCAGGCCCAGCTCATGCAGGTGTCCCAGTCCGTGCGCTCTCTTTTGGAGCAGCCCGACTCCGCTGTTCCCCCCGAAGAGAAACGCCGCCTACGGGCCGCGCTCGACCAACTACAGGCTCAGCATCAGGACCGACTGCACAGCTGTCAGGTGACTTTGAGCGTAGTTGTCCTTGATGTCCACTTTTATAGCTGCTCTCATTAATATTTGTACTTGTGTAGAGTCACAAAAGCTCATGTTTTCCATACACTTTAACCCCGAGGTTTATTTTGACACAGAGAATCATTAACCCCGGTCTTGTCTACACTCAGGATCGTTTGAGAAAGTCTGAGGCCTTGAAGGACGAGCTGTCAAAGTTCCTCCAGGAGCACGGGGGCCTGGTGTCGTGGCTGGATCAGTCCGAGCAGGAGCTGAGGTCTCTGGGAGAGGGGGAGACCGACGCCCAGGGCCTGAAGGGAAGAATGGAGGAGCACAGGAGGGTACAGACAAGTTAACTTTCCCATACATGTAGACATTTGATTATTTTACGTAAAGTCTCATGATTATAGTCATTTAATTTTTCTGTAAGTCTTAATGAGAGTAGGTAGACAAAAGCTCGAGCCAGTTGTGATGGTAGTGCCTTTATTAAACCAGTAAGTACTACCTTTAAGTTGGAGCGATGGTCACTCCTACATCATAACGAGATTCCCAGCTCTGAGAAAATGTTGAAAACCAATCAGCGGAAGCGTCTGGGATTGTTCAACTGCAGTAAAAACAAACTGCTCTGGCTGATTGATCTTTAATTGCCCGAACAGCCCTCAGTTCCCAGACTCCGTTTCTGTGATTTACACCGTCACACTTCGCAAAGGAGCCGCAGGGGTGATTTCACATGTTAGGAGTCCCTCGGCACCACGTTAGCGACTTACACATGTTTTCTTCAGTGTTTGTTCCCAGCCAATTTCATACTGATATTTGCACAGTTGGCTTTCATGATCAACTCATTTCTTTTTTAAGCAAAAGTGGTGAAAAGAACTCATCCACATAATCACTCGCGTAAAAGCCGTATTTGTAGTCGTAACAGACCATCTGCTTTATGGTTTACTCTTAATGTATTCCAACATAATAAAACTTGCATAATTGGCTGATTTTCCTACAGTGTTGTCCTAACCAAGGGTGGGCAATATACAAATATACAGTGGCATTTTTCGGCAGATGTCAATTTAGGACTGGACGAAATGGCTAATTTCCTAGCCCTACGTCAACTTCGCATCATCCTGGTTGACACAGCTTAGCCATCTGTGCTATACTGCTATGTTGGTCCAGTGAGTACGAAGAGGCTTTATAAATAGATGCGCAGTTCCAAGCATCTCTCCGTTTACTATATTCTGAACTGAAGGACAAAACAAATTCTACGCCACTGCCAGAAAACAAGAAATCTGGGATTAGGCCTAAAATTCCCACTTTTTCAATGTGATGCTCTTAAAATGGGAACATGATATGAAGTACATGTAACAGTGCGCTTTGACACAGTTGCTGCTTTTGTTCTTTTTTTCCTCCATTAAATTGACTTGTGAATTGAATCTTTTTTGACAGCTGTCTGAGGACGTGATCTGCCACAAAGCAGACCTGCGTTTTGTGTCCATTTCGGGTCAGAAGGTTCTAGACTCGGTGCAAGGGGCTCTGGAGCAGGTCGGAGGATCAGATCCGGCCATGGAGGGCACCAAGCAGCTGGTCTCAGACAAGCTACATGACGCCAACCACAGATACACTGCACTACACACTAAGGTAGGCTCACTTGCCCTATGCTAAATGTCTGTCTTGGCCACACGAGCGTCACATCAGCATTCAGCCTTGGTTTGTGTAATTGAGACAATGTCAAAGTCTGAAGCCCAAAGTTAATCCTCTCCCGTCCTTTCAGTCCACGGAGTTGGGAGGTCGTCTGTCCGGCCTGTTGGAGCGATACCAGCATTACCAGGACGAAATGGTCTCCCTGCACTCGTGGCTCAGTGCTCAGGAACAAAACCAAAGCATCGCCAAATCCACTGTGGACACGGACCCCCAAAACCTGCAGAACACACTACGACAAGTCCAGGTAACTGCGACACCAGAGATGAAAGAACCGGAGGGGAGTCAATTGTACGAACTACAAAAGATGTTATTGGGTTAGGGAAGTGCCTTTGTGTACAGCACAGGGACGATGTTTGGAGATCGTTTTAAGAAAGGCTTTGCACAAGAAAAAGAAGGTGCCCAAAGACATCTGTACCAAAAGCATAGACCTACACCAAGGCACTGTTCAAATCTCGCAGTGGGAAAAATACTGTGCCCACATCTAGACTAAATGTCCTGTCATAGAACAGTATCTCTCCGAGGTTTAAGCATGGCTTTGAAAGTAAATGAACAAATTATGCTAAAATTAAGGTCTTAGATGATTAAATAGCGTTACATTTGATTCCACAAAAACATCAAATGATCTGAAACACATTGTTTGCAGGTTTTGCTCAATAGGACTGTCGGTTTACACACATTTTTCGTCAAACGTTTTCCATTCGGTGCAATTTTCTTTTAAATATCCATTGTTCCTCTGTTTACTACATCTGTGGCATTTAAAGGAATCTGCAAAAAGTAGATTATTCTTTTAACAAAGAGTGAGAAATGTTATTGACGGTCATCTTTTTTCTGTAGCTGCTGCAGGATGAATTGGCCGAGAGGTCTGTTCAACTCGAAAAGGTCAAACGAGCGGGACAAGATCTGGTCAGCACTGAGGAGTCTCCATCCCTCAAAGCTGTGGACATCCTCTGTGCCGCAGGTAACGGGATCCAAATACTGCATAGAGACATGCGTTCTCTGGCATATCTTTGTCTTAAAATGTAACACTGAAGTAATAATGGTCTAACGAGGCCTTCTCTATTATGTTTTTCTGTGTAGATGGTTTTGAGAAGCGTTTCAGCTCTCTGTCCTCCTCTGTGTCGGAGCGGGCGAAGCAGCTGCAGACCGTGGTGGCTCAGTCGGTCAGCGTTCAAGAGGGACTCAAGACGCTGCTGTCCTGGTTAGACCAACTCCCCCCGCAGCCCGCCCCAGTGCAGCCCACCGCTCAGGCCGTGCAGGACGCTCTCACACAGAACCAGGTAGGAATTAGGGGAATTGGGGGGGAAAAGTTTGTCGTCCCAATCCCTTTTTGCTTTTGTACTGCTCTTATAAAGTCTGATATAAAACGACTTGTTCCGCAGAAACTTCGTCAGGAGCTGCTCTCGAGGCTGGGCAGTGTTGACGCCACTCGGGACGCCGTGTCCAAACTGCTGCAGAGCTCGGACGCCTCCACAGCCTCGGGTCTGAAGGGCTCCCTGGACCAGCTCACCCAGAGGTTCTCCGCAGCCCAGGCGTCCCAGGCCGAGAGGGAGGCCGAGCTCAAGACACTGCTGCCCCGACTGGAGAGCTACGAGCGGCTGGGGACGGACCTCCAGGTGTTCACCCAGAGCCGACTGAAGGCCCTGAGCCCCGTGGGACAGCCGGACCGCAGCGTGGAGGACTACCGGCAAACTATTGAGGTCAGGCGTAGGATAATTACAGTAAAACACATTACAAATTGAAGACCGTCGCGTGAGTTTCCCGATGTACTGATCTCGTATTTATGATTATTTTTAGGAGGTAAAGTCGGAGCTGGATCAGGAGTCCGGTCAGCTCAAGTCCTTCTGTGGTCTCGGCTCTGAGCTCAGCCAATCAAAAACCTTCACCAACACCCAGAGCCTTTTGGAGAACGTACGAGCGGTGTCTGACGAGTTCAACCAGCTGGAAACGAGTGTTAACAAAAGGTAAATGCTCTCGTTAAAAGCTTCTAATACTTAAGTTTGTATCATCTGTCAGTAAAGAAATCTCATTGGTCACACACATTGGATTAGGTCATACATTTACTGTGGCGCCGTCTCAAGAAGCTTCTACAATGCCACAAGATCTAGCTCAATTCAGTGTTGCATTCATTTTTCTCAAAGGAGTTAAGGTCTGGACTCTGTAGTGGCCAATCCATGAGTAAAAATGTCGCCTCATGCTGGCATTGTCATCTTGCAATATACCTGTGCTGTCAAGGAAAAGAAAAATCCATTGATGGAATAAACTGGTGGTGTTTTTTTTGTTGACCAGGCTGAGGTCAACAGTTGCCTGCCTGTAGGTGCATCTTTTAATAACGGCCAACTCTAGGCCATCTTAGCATCCATAAGAAGATAGACTAATAAAAAACTCAACAAAAATGCAATGAAGAGAAATGTCAAAAAAGTGCTAGGAAAAAGATCCTTTTAAATAAGTTTTGTGGGTCTTAGCTTTCAAATGAGGTGTTTCAATGGCCTATGAACTGGAGAAACTGCGCTTGGTTAAGGCGGGGGGTTAAGAGGTTAAAATGCCTTGTACATTCGTCCACAATAATGAATAATTAACACATTTCGCTCCCACTTCCTCCAGCAGTCGGCGATTAAGAAACGAAATGGGATTATCTGTGGATTAGGCCCGCTGTTTTAAAACTCGCCGGTGACTTTGTGTCGAGTGTCTTTGCTGTCGGCATTTCTAAAACCGTATCCTTCGCCGGTTGCCATGCCGACGCACTTCCACTCCGTAGGCGGGCTGTCGGCGGGGGGGTGGGGGAGGTGGTGGGGGGGGTGCCACTTTAAAAATACTACAGCGGGCACAAGTGGGATTTGTGGACCGGGTTTATCCGCCACTTAAAAAAGCCTTTTATCAACGTGCCTGGGCATATATTGAGTGACGGAGTCTAAAATAATAATGGGCGCCCACCTCCGGGACCTTTTTGAGAGCGGTGGTTCATAGACTTTGGTTTGGCTTTAGGGAGATTGAAACTTGGAGTAGTCCTGGTTTAGCTCTAGTTTATTCTTGGTTTAGACCTGGTTTAAATTCAGTTTCAGTTCAGTGCAGATGTAGTTTAGATGTAATGGCGATCCAGTTTAGTTAGTTAAACGTTAGACCCCGTTATAGATTATTTTTCATGTTGTTATGGGTTCATTTTCATTGTAAAAGATAAAAGATATCCGAGTTAAAAGATATCTGAATCAAGTTTAATCTGCTAAACCAGGATTTAGACATTTAAAACAGGATTATACGGTCTCTAAATTGCACAATTTAACCTCTTAACCCCCGCCTTAACCAAGCACAATTTGTCCAGTTCGACTCGGATGAAAACGCAGCAAAAAAAATCATCAAAAGAGAGACAAAAACACGACAGAAAAAGTCGACAAGCCTCAAAAACTCAACAAAAAATGCAATAACAAAAAAAACCAGATGAAAAAGCAACAAAATGCAAGCAAACGACAAAAATGGAGCAAAACAGGCGACAAAAAGTGAGAAGTTAAACATTATAATATGCCTGGATAATGCATTCTGCAGTCCCGTTGCCATAGTATTCCCAAGAAAATGCTAAACACATTTCCTGTTAATTTGCTGGGTTATGGTTTACTGATCACTGTGAAATAAATGTGAATGACCGTAAAGTTCTACCAACATACCAAGCCTGAAGTGGATTCCGGTGTAGGATTTACTGACTGTATTGGGTAATCTGCTGTGAAGGAGGTCCAATATGAGCAGTGTGGACACGGCTCATTGTGTCCCATAAGCCTCTGTGTCCCGGCAGGGGAAAACGGCAGCGTTATAACAGCACTGTCTCGATGCCAAGAGACTTCTGTGGGAGCTGTTTTGTCTACGCTCTGATCAGAGGGGCCTGGGCTGTGTCAGCAGAGCCCAAGAAGCACTTTATGTCGTTTCTTCTATAATTATATCATAAAAACAAAACTGCATGCTTTTTTATGTCAGTGTAATGTATTTGTTTTGAGCCAAAGCGGAGACTACAGGCTATTTTTTACCACCATCCTCCCAGAAATTACTTGGAATACAGCAATGATGGAACCGATCTCGTCACATGTTAGACTTTATTTATACTGCGTCTGTATGAATCCTGGTTTAGTCCAAGCCCAGTCCTTGTTCAGTCCTGTTTTATAACATTATCACACAAAGTAATGCTTGAATAATGTCCAGAAATGTCACATGCAAAATACACTCTGACCCACCAGGTACAGAATTATTGCAGAAACTAAACACTGAAATGCATTATGTGCTCCGTAAAACTGACTTTCTCTTCACACTTAAACTCAATTTTGACTTTCTTCTACTCGTCGTTAGGGCCGGGGACCGTAAAAAATATTCGATACCGATAACGAAATATACCTATTACTAAATGATTATCATAAAGAACCATAAAACAGATTAATAATGTCAATGTATTCCTTTTCCTTCCCTTTCATTTATTTTGCATTTGTATCATTTGTTTGAGGTGACACAACCAAGAAACTTCCTTTGACTACAAAAGGGCAGACATTTTTTATTGTATTTTTTTCCAACGTTTTTTTTTTTCTCCCAAAATTTCCTTATTTTTTTCTTTTTATTTCCCCCAATTTTTGATTTTTTTTTCTTCCAATTTGTCTGTCTTGTTTTCCGAATTTTCCCCAGATTTTCTATTTTTTCCTCCAATTATTATTATTAATTTTTTTTCAATTTTGCCCCAAATTTTTTATTTTATTTTTTCTTCCACGTTACCCCCTAAATGTTAAAAAAAAAAATCCAAATTTTTCCTAAATTTACCCCAATTTTTTTCACCCATTTTTTTTTCTCATTTGTATTTCACTTTTTTTTCTTTTAAATTTTGATGACCAACAGCATATAAAGATTGTATGTAAAATAAAAGTTTTGAAAGCAGGTACGGAAAAGAACCGTACCTGCTTTCAAAACTTTTATTTTAGCCGTTCAAACTCTTCTTCTCTGCTCTCCAGATTCGCAGCGATCCAGGCCTGTGAACAGCAGCTGCACCAGTTCCGCGGGCTCTCCGGCTCCCTCCTCAGGTGGCTGCAGACGGCGCAGGACCAACTTCCCGCCAAAGAGACCAGCCCGAACACTGACGGGCTGCAGCGGAGGGTGCAGCAGCTTAAAGTTAGTACGATGTTCTACTTTCACAAAGGCATTAACAGTGACCACACATTTAATGTGTGATTTATTTCATTTCTTCAGGACTTGTTGAACGACTGGGAGTCCCAGGGATCCAGAGTTCAGGAATTGAACAAAGAAGGCTCGGAGCTGGAGACCATCATCATTGACATCACGGCTCCACAAACGAAAACGGGTAAGAAACGGAACTGGCAGGGAAAGTTTCTGAAGAGCATCTACTCTTGTCACGCGAGTGTTCAGCCAGTGTCTCGTTGTTTTTTAGATGAATTGTTATTTGTCTAAAACTCACGTGGCTTTCACTTCATTTCATCACGGCTTCTGTCTTGTCCTCTGTTCAGTGTTCTCTCTGTTCTTCCGAATCTTACCTAGACGCTAAATCTGAATTTGTTTTTGCGGTAACCAGACCATCGCGTGTCTTGTAGCATCTAGAGCTCTTGTCTCAGTCAGCTGTGTGTCTTTCTTCAGGTGCCCCTCAAATCAATGGTTCGTCCGGCCCCAGCAGCCTCAATGGCATTCACACGTGCAAAGGTAAAGGTTCTGCTCTTCCAGGAATCTCAAACTGTTTCTACCTCTTTTTTCTTGCTGATTCTGTACTTGAACTTACCTTAGATCTTAATTAGGACTATAGTGCATTATTTGTTGGAAAAAAATGTGTTGTCTTCTGTCATTTTGTCACGCTGTCTGTGTCCGCTTTCGGTTCATGCCAAACATAAGCTACACATGTGCATAGTGTAATATCTAGTTTGAAACCGTTCTGAGCTTTAAATAACTTTATACGGTTATCAATTGAGATGACGTTTGGGGAAAAGGTTACCAACCCTTTACTAAAAGCTTTACAGCGGAGATCTATTAACCTCTTAACCCCCGCCTTAACCAAGTGCATTATCTCCACTTCAGATTTACCCACATCCAAAAGATTACAATCTATAGGCCAGAGTAACACCTCATTTGAACGCTAAGACCCACAAAACTCATCTAAATGGACCTTTTTCCTTGCGTTGTTGCCGCTTTGTCACTTTGTTCTACATTTCTTTTTTTTTTTTTTTGCATTATTGTCACTTTTTTGCTACTCTTTTGTGGCGTTTTTGATGCTGTTTCGTCACATTTAGTAAAACATTTTCCGTCCCATTTTTGTCATTTTTTCATCAAATTTTTGTCACTTTTTTGTCACATTTTTGTCACTTTTTCGTCACATTTTTGTCACTTTTCCGTCACATTTTTGTCACTTTTTCGTCACATTTTTGTCATTTTTGATACATTTTTTGTCATTTTTTCATTGCTTTTTCGTCACATTTTTGTAATTTTTTGTCATTTTTCATCAAATTTTTGTCACTTTTTCGTCACATTTTTGTCACTTTTTCGTCACATTTTTGTCATTTTTTCATTGCTTTTTCGTCACATTTTTCCAATTTTTTTGTGTCATTTTTTATCAATTTGTTGTCGTTTTTTCATCACTTTGTCGTCACATTTTTGTCACTTTTTGATCACGTTTCTGTCGCTCTTTTGTTGCGTTTTTGTCTAATTTTTGCCACTATTTTGACGCTTTTTCCAATAAGCTTTTTGATTTGGGTAATGCCAAACTGGAGAATTATGCTTTTTGAAGGCTGCAATACCTTATAATGCCTCGTGAGCACATGGTTCCGTTTTGTAAAGGAACTTTCCCCTCTCCTTAGACCTGACGGAGCTGCAGGTGGCCGTGTCCGACGTGAACAGCCGGTACGAGGCCCTGGGTTCGGACTTACAGGAGCGTCTGTCCAAACAGCGGTCGTCCCTGGAGCTGAGGCAGAAGGCGTCCCAGGGCACGGAGGAGCTGAAGGGCTGGCTGTCCCAAACGGAGAGCAGCTTCACACAGGCCCAAGTCGCTTCCCCATCTAAGACCGAGGTGGTCCGCGCTCAGGCACTGGAGAACAAGGTTATTATGGAATATTGGACTATCACACGTGCAAGGAATCTTAATCCTTTCCCTTTAATTCTGTAAACAAAATAACGTATGGCTTGGTTTTCTTTTTACAAGTGGGGAAAAATGCATTATTCATGAAAAACTTTTCCTGTCAAGGCGTTGCTGTCTGAGCTGGCGGAGCGCTCGGCAAAGGTTGAGGAGTTGAAGAGCGCTTTGAGGAAACTAATCGCCGAAAACCCAGACTCCCCTGAGGCGGAGACCTGGAGACAACAGCTACAAGAGATCGGTACGTGTCCAGCAAAACTAATACACCCACCGAGCTCTGCCTGGACTGAAAGCAATGCCTTGGAAACACAAGAAGATGAGATTAGTGTTTGCTTGGAGACAAAGTGAGAAGAAGTAGGTCTGCTCAATATTCCGGCTGCTTTAGAAGTCGAGATGAGTGGGTGGGTTAATGCGTGTGGACAGTGAGATGGTAGAGATAGAAACACGTTCATGTGGGTGTGATCTTTATTAATGGGATCTAAGGTTTCAAAGCCCGGAGCAATGCGGCGATGACGTGTGTCAACTCTTAACAAAAGCCGCCGTCGCCTTTGGGAGCTCATTCTAACACGAAGTCCGTTTGGGGAAAGATGATACGGGAAAATTATTGTTTTGACTGGACCTGGAGGCATTTTGTGAGGTATAGCATAATTGTTGAAGATGTTCTGCCCAAAGTGAGTCACAGAACTACTACCACTATATGTTAAAATAATGGACAAACTGTTAAAGACAGGACATGACAAAATGTCACTTTATCACTTTAAACACTTAATACCACTTTATATGCCTACACATCTGTATATACAATCCCGCTGTTGTTCATTGTCAAATTGTTGTTGTCTTAACATATGTCACTTTATTTTATCTTATTTATTTAATATTTTTTATTTTATGCATGCCCTTATAGCCTTATAGGTTAACGTTCTTAGCTTATTTTTTATCTTAATTCTGTGTTATATGTTTTATGTCGCACGTTTGCACCAAGTAAAATTCCTAGTTTGTAAACCTTGTTCACAAACCTTGGCAATAAAACGAATTCTGATTCTGATTCTGATTCTGATTCTGATTGCATGATAACAAAATCTGAAGTTTGATATACTGAGGCAGGAAACTATTCCGATAAATTATAATGCCACAGAAATGAACTCTAAAGCTTAAAAATGACAAAAAAGTACTTAATCGTAAAATATCCCACAGTAAACATAATAATAAACTTACTTTGGATAAAAAATAAAGCATTACATTAGAAAAATGGGGGGGTGGGGTGTAAATAAATGTACTGATGATAAATATTGAGAACAAAAATGTATTGTTTATGTGTCATCAATTGAACGATAAGTCAAATTATCTTGACAGCCCCACTTACAATACACTACTTTTAATTTCAGGACTTTAAAACACTGCAGCATCGCTAACCTTTAGTATGAGCTTCAGGCTTCACTAAAACCTGCCTCTTGTTCTTTCCGAACTGCAGCCGGTCTGAAAGCTTTCCGTCTCTCTTAAATGTGTCGGCCACTTCCGTTATTTGCCATGAGAAAGTAGGACGCGTTCCTGCCGGGGCTGTTAGATTTGATATTTTCACCAGAGCGTCCGTCCCGATGAGGTAACAGCGACAGAAATATGTAAGGTGAAATTCTAGACGGGGGATTTTTATTATTCATAATGCACAGATGGCACATTCGGATGCCCAGCGGATGAGTCACAGACTGAGAAAAGCAAACGTAGGAGTGACATAGGAAAAGGATGGTATTGTTTGGGCTTCACGTTGAGGATACAGTTGGAAGAGGAAGGCAGTACAAGTCCATTATAAACTGAAATTTCTTGCTACTCATAAAACAATGACGCAAATTCATCCTCATGACCTGCTTTTTCCTGTGTAACGATGAGGAGCTACCTTTATTGCACTTTTGTCGTTAAGGACAATGACCAATATCCCTAATTTTCCTTTTTTTTTTTCAGACTCCCGGTGGCAGGCGACCAATCAGACGGCAGCTCAGAGGCAGAAAGAGCTGGAGACGTGCGCCGATAGGCTGGGCACCTTCTCCACAGCGGCCAGTCAGCTCGCGCCGTGGCTCCGGGAGAAGGAGCTGATGATGAGCGTCCTGGGACCCCTCAGCATAGACCCCAACATGCTCAACACCCAGAAACAGCAAGTGCAGGTCAGTCGGCATACGGCCTACAGGTGTCCAATTATGACAATGATGTCTTCGAACAGTAGTGGACCAAATCAGTATAGACCTTTATTTTAATATTTAGAACTAGTTTTTATCGGTAGAAGTTGAAGAAGTGACACCAATGATAAAAAATACAGCCACATTTTTTACCATGTAACCCTTGTGGTCAACTCTATGCACTCATCCAGTGGTTCCCAAATCTTTCACATAAAGCACCACTTAATGACATTCTGGCTGTCTGATCTAAACCATATCTTTCATAAGACTAAACTATGCCTTACGCGAGTGCATTATCACCAGTTCAGCTTTACCCAAATCTAAAAGCTTCTCGACTGGAGCTCACAGTCTATAGGCCAGTGTAGTGCCACATTTGAAAGCTAAGTTGATCTAAACGTATCTTTTTCCTCGCATTGTTGCTGTCACTTTTTTGTTGTGTTTTTCATAACATTTTTGTCACGTTTGTTGCGTTTTTGACACTTTCAGTCACTTTTTCGTCAACATTTGCGTCGCCTTTTTGAAGTTTTGTCTCTTTTTCAAAGGTTTTGTTCACCGCCCGTTTTGTTGCTTTTTCATCGCTTTTTTATTGTGTTGTTGTGGTTATTCCGGCATGTTTTTTTGTCGCTCTTTTTTCACTTTTTTGTTGCATTTTGGTTACTTTTTGTACCTTTTGTTTTTCATCCTCATTTTCGACGCTGTTTTGATGTTTTTTTTTATCAAAAAGCTTTTAGATTTTGGTAAAGTCAAACTAGAAAGAATGTGCTTGGTTCAGGTGGGGGTTAAGAGGTTAAAGTAGTTCTACATAAAAATAACCATTAATACAGAAAAAAATGAATAACCTGAATACAGTACGAAGTAGCCCACGTACTACCGCCTGTGTACTACCAGTTGCAACCGTACCACAGTTTGAGAACCGCTGCTCTCGGCACTTTCTAATCCAAAACACTTATCCCGATTGCCTTCGTCGTCCTCTGCGTTTCATTTTCAGTTCATGTTGCGCGAGTTTGAGACGAGGCGCCCGCAGTTCGACCAGTTGACCCAGTCAGCGGAGGGCATCCTGTCCCAGTCCGATCCCTCGCAGGAGCCCCAGGACCTGGCGGAGGTGAGGTCTGAGCTGGACTCCATCAGTCAGCAGTGGGGCGGCCTCACGGGCAGGCTCACGCAGAGGGAAAAACACATCGAACAGGCGCAAGGAACCAGCGAGAGATACCAGGTAAAAGCTTTGAAATGTAATAAAATATGGACTCTCTGTTCATCTAATGTTTAATCACCTAATGGAGTTGGATTTTATTAAGAATGATTGATGGAAAACAAGCTTTCGTTTTCAAAGGTTTTATTAGATGACATCGGTCTGTTGAGCACATAAAGAAAGCATTGGCTGATTACTTCCATGTGCACATAGCAGAGTTGTATTAAATAGATGTTCTCATTGGCTGCGTGCCTAATAGTTGTCATCAGTCCATCAGTGGAAGCAAGTACTTTTTCGAGCCCTTGCTTTGTCTTGGGGCAAGTTTTAAAAAATCCCTCTGCTAGTCTCACCGTCCTCTCCTCGTCCTAAGGCCTTGCTGCGGGAGCTGTCCTCCAGTGTGTCGGCTCTGGGGGAGCGGCTGGACGGCCAGGCCTCTCTGAGCGCTCAGCCTGAAGCCCTGAAGCAGAGGCTACAGGAGACGGGGGAGATCCGCTCGGAGCTGGAGCGGCGCCGGGGCGAGTTGGCCGAGGCGGAGCGGCTGTGCCAGGAGCTCAGCGCCATCGTGGTCGAACCATACCTGAAAGACGAGCTCAAGAAACGGCTGGACGGTGTGAGCGGGCCCCTGAGGAGTCTGGAGGAGCGCGCTGGTGAGTGGAGTCAAATAATATAAAATCTGCAGTAAAAACATGGAGGGAAATACTATGGTCATTTGGGATAACGGACAATATTCATTAAGCAACTCCTTTCTATAAATAACATTACCAAAAAATACACAGCATGGACTTTGATCTCTATATCTTTAGATTAGGGTCATAGTTAGGATTATCATTCATTTTACCAAGTAAATTGTGTGTGTATCCTTCTTCTGTGTAATTACCATAATTACCATGTTATTACAGTGGTATTTCAGTCCTGTTGCCATTCTATCACAGCACTGTGAAGTAAAGTGCCCTCAGAAAAATCATTGTAGTTGTTGTAGATGTAGAAGTGGCCATATGCATAAGGTTGAAACAAGAATAAATTGTAGGGGTAGAAAAGGTGGAGTTTTGGAAAGATACTAGTTCTAGGCCTGTCACGATAACAAAATCTGAAGTTTGATATATTGAGGCAGGAAAATATTGCGAAAAACAATATTATTGAGGCCACTTGATGGCACTGAAATGACAAAAACATTTATAGTCCTTATTAACATCAATGACACACGAGTTGCAATTAACATGAAACTCAAATTAAACACAATTTAGATCTGTGAAGTTGTATGCATATTATAAAATAGGATAAAGGAAAAGGTAAATAAATCTGATGTTTATCTGTCAATTGTATGATTATCTGTATGATTGAATTTCCCTGAAAAACATTACAGTCAAACATTATCCTAAAGAATATACATACATAAAATGACTTTGTTTTTGCTTTTCCAGCTGATGGTCTGTCCCAGCTCCAGGCCGCCCTCTCCTCAACGCAACAGTTCCAGCAAATGTTCGAGGAGCTCCGGTCGTGGCTTGACAAACAATCCGATGTCAGAGACGCGTCTAGTGTTTCACTGCCCTGTCAACCCGAGGCCATCCGCTCCCTCCTGTCCCAAACGGATGAGCTGCAGCGGGGCATCGCGAGCCAGAGGGGGTCCTATGAGCTCCTCCAGGCTGAGGGCGCTTCCTTGTTAGCATCTCTCCCCTCCGGAGGAGACGAACGCAACGCTCTGCAATGCCGCTTGACCGCCTTGAGACGGGACTGGGAAGGGCTGAACGAAAAGATCTCGGAGCGGGAGGGTAAACTAAAGAACACGCTGGCCAAAGCAGAGGCGTACCAGCAGCACAAGTCCGAGCTGGCACCGTGGCTGTCGGGTTGTGAGGAGAAGGACAGCGAGATCCAGCCCTGGCTCGAGCCCGCTGCCCTGGATGAGTGTGTGCAGAAGGCCAAGGCTCTGGGGCTGGAGCTGGAGAGACGGCAGCCACATCTAGAGGCCTTCAACACCGCGGCCGACCAGCTGCTGGAGCAGTGCTGCATCGGGGACGAAGAGGTACAGGCTTATTGACTGACACTTTGGTGCATTCGAGGTTAACCCCCACCTTAACCAAGTGCATTTTCTCCAGTTCAGCTTTAAATCTACAAAACTCGACTAAACGGATCATTTTGCCACATTGTCGTCACTTTTTAAAAACTTTTATTCATTGCTTTTGTTACAAATCTTGTCACACATTTTTGTCGCTCATTTGTTTCATTTTTGTCAAATTTTTGTTGCTATTTTGACACTTTTTTTTTTCAATAAGCTCTTAGATTTGGATAATGACAAACTGGAGAAAATGTGCTCGGTTCAGGTGGGGGTTAAGAGGTTATCACTCTCCCAACGGTACTATTTAAGCTGTGGGTTGTCGAAAATAAAGCACTAGGACGATTGTATTAATTATTTTAAACTTATATTTGTCTAAGGAGCAAAGTTACCAGTCAGGTTTGATGACAAATGGCCTAATCACAAAGATACACAGTTTGAGGTATATTCTACCAACAGAAAGATCTGTAATCAAATTATTACTTCTACTTTATTCAGTGTATTTGAAGAAAAGTTTCACAGTATGGCTTTGAATGCCAACTGTTTAAATCATGAGTCTCCAAAATGTTTCACTTATGCCACCACACTAAAATACCCTCAGTGTCGATTTAGAAACCTACATTGGCCTAGCTTCGTGTTTGTATTTTCTTATTCGAGTTCTATACCAGGCTCTTTGTTCTGCCTCCTGCTGTTACCACCTGGCGGGTTGTTTGGGAAGAAATATAAAAGAAATGAGATGAAAAGGATTTAAATACAACTTACAAATACAACAAAGTGATAACAACTTCTTCTTTTCAGGTCCGCGATGAGAAGGCGCAGCTGAACCGCAGAGTGGATCGTCTTGGTGAGAGTGTCCACAGCAGGACGTCCCACCTGGAGGAGCTGGCCGGGCGCCTGAAGGAGTTCGAGGAGGGCAGGCAGGCCGTGGAGAGGAGGCTGGAGGCGGCCAAACACCAGATCGAGGTGCAGGAGGCGCTGGGGCCACAGGTACTCCATGCACTGATATCTCATGGTCAAAAAGTTAATGTTGTCCGTATTATTAATCATTTCTATGTCATAGGCTTTGAACAATGTGTTTTGCCTAAATACAATGTTAAAAATCCACAATTACCTTTTGCATTCCTCATTTGACCTTGTGTTAATCCTCATTGACATAGTATTTTATCGTAATGCACTTTTTGCACAGGTATTATTCAGATTTATATAAACATTACACATTTATTGAGAATATTGCTATTATAATCAACACTGTATGAAAATTGTCTTCTTCTTTCCAACCGTACAACCCAAGTGAACCTTCCAAACTGATAAAGATCTTTTGTTATCTTTGGCTTTAGATTTGATTTATCCTGTACGTAAACACTGCTGATGATGATTTATAATGTTCCCCGTAGGCGTGCAGTGCTAAGAGCCTGGAGAGACTGCGCAGCCAGCAGGACAATCTGAGGTCCCTCCAGCCTCAGGTGGTTTACCTCAAGGACTTGGCCCGAGGTCTGGTGCAGGACGCCCCCCAGACACAGGGGGGCAGCACCGAGGGGGCCGACAGACTCCAGAAACAGGCCGCGAACACGGAGAAGGACTATGAAGGTGTTACTGAAAAAGTGAGTCGTAACGCTAATAATAGGATAAATAAACTAATCCGATTAGGTTCATTAGGTCTAAAAATTATGTTACTTTTTTTCTTATAGTCAGACCTTAGTGATAGTTTCGTACCTGGCGGTTTCGGCTACAACCTCTGAGGAAGGCCACAGTTGTAACACTAGGGTCTGGCTATAAGAAAAAAAGGATAAAAACACTGCCTGTCAGGTCAGGTCTGGGTTCAGCAACACTATGAGCCCCAAGATTGAGATCAGCCAAACCTGAACATCCTGAATGACCAGGTCATTCCATCAGTAGATTTCTTCTTCCCTGATGGCACGGGCATATTCCAAGATGACAATGCCAGGATTCATCGGACTCACGCTGTGAAAGAGTGTAGTTATAGTGTATAACATTTTGCCTCTCATCCAAAAGGCTTCGTCAGCGACACTAAAGTTAAAGTGTCCGCAGACTAGATATATACCACTGGGAGGAGTTTAGCTTGGTTAAGTCCCTCCCCTCTATTAACGGCTACTCTCACCTGTGGGTAAACAACAATTGTGTGGCAACCTCTCTGCTGTATATCCTGCTTCACGGGCATTTTGCTTCAAGCATTTCGGGATAGTGTCGATGACGAAGCCTGAGAGGTGAAACGTTCTACACTTCAACTACAGAGTACAGAAGATGACTCAAGAACCTTCATTGAAGATATACTCCGAGTAGCTCCTAACTCGTGGATCCTGTCAAAATGTTCAACAAAGTGAGCAAAATTGAATTCAAAATATAGCTAAAATACGCTCAAAGTCAAGTCTTTAACTGAAAAACATCATCAAAACAAACATATAATAATTCAATATGCAATTCCAAGTACTCTCTGCCAAGTGCTCTAGTACCCCTGGTTGGGAAACGCTGTTATTAGAGTGTGTTTGCTCAGGCAGAGAATGATAACCTAATGATCGAGAGTCCATTATTAATAAATATTTGTCCTGCCGGGCCAAAAATGCCACCAGGGAAATCCACGGCGAAACAACTCCCCCAATTACCCAGCATGCCATTGGAATCACTATTATGCATATTTAATTTGATGGGGGAATTTGGACTACTGAGAGGAAACGCATCCTGGCAAAGTGAGGACATTCAAACCAGTAGTTGAAATAATAGTAATCGGTAGTAATAACACAGACAATAACAACAGTGTTACAGTAAGGAATATGAGTATAGTAGTGTGTTCCTTTTTCAAGCAGAAATCCCTTCAATATTATTATTTATCCATCTATGATCGCGTCGTTGACAGATGAATCAGGTTTATTTGCCAAAAGCTTTCGCCGAATACCCCGGTGCATCTGACTCTTTTAGCGCCTCAAAAACAAAACTCCACAGAGAGCGGTTTGTTGAAGCGTCTTTGTAGCGCCGTTTGAGCTGTCAACGCCGCACTTAATACCTCTCCTCCGGGCAAAGCCGCCGCCAATGAAAACTACCCAGAATCCAACGTAAACTCGGGACAAATTGAACCGTCATAGAGTCAGGTGGCAGTGGCGTCCAGATAATGTAATTGATGTGCTCTTGAGTGAAGAAATGCATAAGCTATTTTTACGTGCGGTTGAAGTGAGAAGGTGTGGGTTATATTTGCGTGTGAAGTGTCCCGGCGTTGAGAGAGAGCAGAGCAGCTCCACAGTTGTCGAGGCGGTTGGATCTTTGGCGCACAGTCGTCTTATATGGTCATTGTGGACATGCGGCAATTTGTCATAGTTATGAAACGTAAACCAATGCAGTCGGGACGTTGCACTTGCAGGGTTGGCTTCAGTTTAGTTTATTTAATACATTTTTTTGATACTTTGAGAATCAAAAGGCTATCGCTTAACATAATGAGCATGAACTACAGAAACTGCGCCAGTTTTTCTACCAAAAGAGCGTCTGTAAAGGAGCTCTTACGCATTACAAAGTGCATTCAATTGGTAATAATAACTCGACTTGGATTGATTGTAAAGCTTTCCTCGCATAATTAGCTACGAGTTTGTTGATTACTTTGGAAGGACCGATGCTGCCAAAAGGTACGCGTTGTTGCGTGGGAGGCGAGGGCGAGCGCCATCGTGGTGTTTTTTTAGCTTCGCCACCAGCGGCGGCACGGTAGCACAGCGGTTAGCGCTCGTGCTTCACAGCTAGAAGGTCCGGGTTCGATTCCCACCTGGACGGGGCCTTTCTGTGTGGAGTTTGCATGTTCTCCCCGTGTCTGCGTAGGTTTCCTCCGGGTACTCCGGTTTCCCCTACAATTAAAAAACATGTACAATAGGCCTTGGGACTGCAGGTGGAAATTAGCACAAGTGCTATAACCTGGTACAATGCATCTCTCCTTTCTGAGGCTAATGTAGATTGTACACTGTCCCTGTTCAAATAAATAAATAAATAAAAATAAGCGCTTTATTGTACTTTTTTGCCAGTAAGTTCAAAATCCTCTAAGTACTTCCACGATGTGAACGCGTTGGCTGAAAACTCTGCCATTTTGCTGACTTGCTGTAAAGTTTTGGAGGACACAGTCTGTGCATTCACACGAGCGCTAAGGTGACGCGCTGTCAGTGAAGCAGCACTGCAGCAGCGGAAAGATCAGCACCAGGGCTAAAGATCTATGGTTGAACATCTTTTAATTATTGCACTGTTTTGTAGTACTTGTTGTTTTGGTGTCCCTAGTACCTGTTGATAGTCTATTTTTTGCACAAATCTAAATCTAATCTCTTCTTCAGATTGAAACATGCTGCTCGTCTCTGGAGTCCCGGCTGCAGGGGGTCGGCGAGGTGCAGTCCCACGTTCGGGACATTTTCTCCCGTTTGGCCGACCTGGACGACGAGCTGGACTCCCTCAGCCCGGTGGGTCGGGACGCGGACTCTCTCGCCTCCCAGGCCGACGCCCTGCGAGGCTTCCTGTCCCGCCTGGGCGCCCTCCGCTCCGAGCTGGAGGGGCACGCCGCTGACTGCACCACTATGCTGCGCCGGGAGGGCTCGTCTCCGGACCTGCTCGCCCTGAGGAGAGAGACCGAGGCGCTGAGTCGGCAGGCGGGCAAGGTGAGTGAGAATAAACTTAAAAGCACCTGAGATACGAGTCAAACGTTTTGCCAATGCCCATGTCCGTGCGCCTCTTACAGTTGAGCGAGCGCGGTCAGGCCAGGTTGGACCAGATCGAGGATGCGTCCGAACGGGTGCGGGACTTTTACCGACAAGTGTCCGAGCTGCAGGGGCTGCTGGGACGAGCCGAGGCAGGGCTGGATGCTCAGGCCGTGGTGGGCACCGAGGTGGAGACCATCAAACAGCAGCTGCAGGAGTTCAAGGTAGGACTTGCGTCTCTACTTAAGAGGTCACCTGAAAACCTGCATGCATGAGATTTTGCTTGGATGTCCACACATTTGACACAATCCTGCGGCTTAAATGGCACCTTTTATATTCCAGTATGCCACATGAACACAATGTATACTTGTCCTTGATCAAATTGGTGCAAAGAAGATCAAAAACTACTATGCAAATTGCTTCCGAGTGTAATTTCCGCTGATATCGGCTGTAACGTGACCCGTGATGCAGCTGCGTGCGTCATCGATCACCGCTCTCTCCGAGGAGGGTGAGGTAAAGGCTGCTGCGTTCAGGACCCCACCGCGCTGCCGGACTTTCAAACGCCCATGAGCTGAGTCACTTTGCAAATGCTCCTGTCACGCTGCTGACTCACTTCTGAACAGGAGGCTTGTCTGGTTCGTAAATTGGCCTCTTGCCTTTTTTGAGCTTCTCTGGTGAAAGATTTGCTTAAAAGTAAAAATATAGGTTTTCCGTGTTTTTCTGATTCTTATTATTGATGCTTAGGCACAGGAATTGTACTACTTTGTTTTCACGTAGTAGTAGTGATGGACGCTGCACTGTATTGCACATGTATTGCACGCAGCTGTCTTAAACGGGGAGCTTTATTGTCTTGTGGTTCAGGAGCTGAGTCAGAAATGCGCCCCTCACTGTTTTACTACCACAGACTCCCCTTTCACTCCGACGACCATCATCTAAGTGTGCATTTTTACCCTGTGATGTCATTTCCTGTCCGCTTTTAACATTTAACCCAGATGTGTTGGGGTCAGCCACGCAGTTATCTGCTCTCTGAACCGTTAAAACCTCAAAGCACCCATCTAATGTTAAATGTTAATGTTAAATTCATTATTCTTCAGTATTGTTTTCTTTCGGGCCTTTAAAAGCTTCCAGCTACTTTAATGGACCGCACTGATCTCCGCTGATCCAAGTCTAGGCCAGGGGGATAACATTTGTATTAAAAGTATACAAAGTAAAGGACAGAATAGGGACTAATCAATTGGAATCCATCCAAAACTGAGACCTGAAAAAGAAAATCCCAAAAGTGCTACACATCCAAGCGCTCATTTTTACCCAGTGATATCACTTCCTGTCCACTTCAAAGCACCAAAAGCGTCCAGGTCCCCCCCCTCCCCCCGGTCGTCCCGACACGGCCGTGCTGTTTTCGTGGCCGTGATACAGATGACTCATGTGATGTGAGCAAATCATTCTCGTGGCTTTGGCGACTTGGGTTTGAGTCCTGCTTGTTCCCGAGAGAGACTTGTGTGTGTGTTTGCGTCTGTGGGCGGATCAAAGGGAGCAAGACTTTCTCTCCATTTCTACTTCTTTTCATCTCTGTTAATTTCATTATTTAGATATTCACTACAGAGTCATCTCAGGCCTCTCATCTTGGCCCGCTAACCCCTCCCGTAAAAGCCCGCTCCACCGTCGTTTGTCGTCTTTGGAGTTTAGTGAACGCTGTGTGGACATTTTGAACAAACAGAGGAGATTAAAAGGTGTTTGGAAATCAAAGGGCAGACCGGAGCTGCTATTGAACGAAGATCAGACCGATGTTAATGCAGTGCGTTTACTTTCTTTAGGACTGAAAAGCGTATTGTATTAAGTTCATAGCAGGATTTGGTTTATTTCACAAAAAGGATGAAAGGTAGTGATTGTTGGTATACATGTGTTCTGTAACCAATTGGGGAATGAATATTGTAATGTGGTGATTTAAATGAAGTGTAGTGGAAAATACATTTCTATCAAGGTTTCTGTGGGTCACTATAAAGCATATATCGGCCGGTTATTTGACCTATTCACCAATATCCGGAACCAAAAGTGATAGAGACTTCCCGAGCTTTAAAATGAGCCCTCCCACAAGTTCTTAGGCCTCAGGTGAAAATCGGTCACGAGTTTGTTCACCTCAGATCCTATTTTACTAATTTTATGTTGCAGACTTTTGCTTTTTTGCTTTGCAGTATCCGAGGATGATGTAGCTTCGATATAAACGTATGAAATGTCACAGGAGTCCAGATAAACCTTTTGTAACAACCATTATCAACAAGTGCGTCATTGATTCTTGAACGCTGTGTAAAGGATGAAGTTCAGGAATCGCCTTTCATTTCAATAAAGCTTTACTGCTGCTTAAATGTCGCGTTTAAGTTCCTACACATGTGCTGCAAAGTAATGTCTCAAACAGGGGCGTACGTTCCCTGATGAGGTGTGGACAGCCCTGGCGACTGGCGGTTGCTGGGTCAGAATATCCCCCGTCTGCCGCTCTGTCCCGGGGCAACCCGAGAAGAGGTGGACATAAGAGGGAGGCATTTAAGGAAGGGCATCAGGGGCAAAGAAAAGACACAAAAGTTATGTCATTGGGCTCATAGGGTTGCGAGGCCAGATGCAGAGAGAGACAGAGAAAGGCTGTCCACTTTACTCTCCAGTGTATCTTTATCCTTCATGTACAACTAATATCCAGTATATAGTTCAAGAAGTTAATGGTGTGTGGAGGTGATACTTCCTTTCAGTTCAATATGAAGTTTATAATTCAATATCGACATTCATTTGGCTTCTGTTGTCATGTGGCATCATCTGCTAATCTTCTATTCCAGTGGTTCTCAAACTTTCCTCACCAAATATCAAAATATTTGACCTTCCAAATTCCACAATCATACATTCAACCTCTTCATGGCAAGCTCTGGGGTAAGAGTAGGTACATGACGGTTGGATTGGTCCAAAATCTCCCTGCCCCAAAGATGGCGATACAAATTCCGCTTCAACTTTAACTGCGCCGGGCAATTGTAGAACCACCCTTAAATGTTGAACTCGTATGAAAACAACACCGTCCCTCACGATGTCTCCCCTCTCCCCGTCCCGTCTCCCCTCTGTGTAACTGATCCCATTTCAAACCTAAACATGTCTGTCTGGCCCCGCGCCCCTGCTCCCCTCCCCCGGCAGACCCCATTTCCAATCCACAGAGATGATGTCATGCCAGTGCTTAGAAAGAGGCTGCACGAATTTAGAGAGAGGGAGAGAGAGAGAGCGGGGGGGGGAGAAGGGGGTGCAGAGGTCATGGGAGTGGGCTGGGATTTCAGGAAGATTATTGTTTAAACTGCTCAAAGCTGCCGTCAGGGACTCAAAGGGTCACTGAAGTAGAAACCTGTTGCTTGATTGATTGATTTTTGTTTGATGAAGAAAACTGTGTAAAAGTCCTTTTATTTAAATGGACATTTAAATAAAGGACTTTTATATTGCAGTCGGAGTGCCTGATCTTCGAAGAGCACCCGAGCCATATACCTTTGGACCTGCAGATGCACTCACCTTCTTCTGCTTTTTCTTTTTACTTGAGGTTTTCAATTAAACACAAGACTCGAGAGATCCTCACAATTTGGGAAAACATACCTTTTTAAAAAATGGGGGTACAAAACGCAGTCACATTTGTCCATTTGACACATTTAAGGTTCAGGTACGTACTGTATTGTCCCTGTCCCTGGGAAATGTTTCCTCTACATTTGACCCTTCGATGCCGCCGGGGCAGACGAATGGTCAGAATCAACTGGCTATAGGATTGACCTATTGTGCATGTTTTTGGTTGATGGGGAAAACAGAGCACCCGAAGGAAACCCATCCACTTGACACTTGCTTTGGGACTGATTTAGTATTGCATAGGCTTTGCTGACAATTTGTGTGAAATGTTACTGAAATATCGCCCTAATATTATCACAATATGCAGGATAGTTATTGAATATTGCAAAACAAATAATCGGATAACCAAAATAACCAAAATTACCTCAATTCATTAGTCATCTGGTAATGTGTCGAGTCATCTTAACAACTTAGGGACTGCTTTTTATCAAAAACTCAGACACAGCATGTTGTCGTTACACACAACATGCATGACTTTGACCGGGGAAAATTTGACTGTCATCGAACTCGCTCACCATTTATCACGTCCTTGTTTTCCGAACGTCCCATCCGCGGATATATGGGGTGCCGCTGCGGACTGAGTTTACGTTTTTTATGAGCCGTCCGGGCGTGTGCGTCTGTGGCCTGTGCGCGGGATGGTTGGCGTGCCGGGTCTTTTTTAGGGGCACACTGGGGAATCTCAGCTGCTGTCTTCAAACCCACACAATCAGGGCGCGGCCACAACTTCCCACAGCATACCCCCGTCCTCTCACCCCCCCCTCGAACCCTCCCGGGGCAGCTGCGGGGGACAAATGTACACAGGACACACGGGCTAAAGCTGCAAATGGACATTCTTGTTAAAAAAAAAAAAAAAAAAAGAAGCTGGTTAAACACCAAAGCAACAAGTGTGTGTGGTGTTACGAGCCTGGTGATATATTTTTATGATTTAATGTAGCATCTTTTGGAAATGATCTGAAAAGCAGCAAATGAAATGGACTATGCTGCCTCAAACTCGCACACCGCATGCACACTTGTGGTTTTAAAATGGAAACATGTTTTTGAGTTGATTGCCCACTGGGTTTAGGCTTAGGATCTGGCAACCATAGGCTTTTAGCTCTGTGGGCTTCCTGATTGGACATTTGGCAGTGAGAACCAAATAAAAAATTCATTAATTCGTTTGTAGTTGTGATTAAATAAATAATAATAAAAATCCTACAAAGCTACCTTTATGTCATAATATCAATGTGTCCAGGACAGTTTCATATTCGACGCCCTACCCTACCCTTCATGCCAAAATCTCAAATGGCTCCTAGTACTCGTCAATATTGTAATTTTACTGGAAAAATCTCCGTTAGGTCGTCTCCCCGAAACCACGCACCCCTTCTGTGTGCTCACGCCTCCTCTTTCACACCTTCCATATGATTTCCTCCTCCGTCCTCCATCCCGGTCCTCTCTGACTCACTGTCCTGCTTCCCTCCACTGCGTCGGCACCTCCGCACTGACGGGGCCGGATCGAAAAATGTCGGCCGTTTAGAGTCTCGCGTTGGAAAAGCTGCAGCTCGGCCTAGTTTTTCCCCAGTTATGTCGCTGACGAGGTTACGCACTAATGTGGACTTCAGTCTGATGTGGAGGGGAGATTGAATTTTAGCGTGATCTGATCAAGGAGCAGCTGGTTCTGGAGGCCACTTTTTATCTTCTGCACCATCAATAGGGAGGCCATCTTTATAAGAAACACATTCCTTCACAAATGTCTTATTTAATGACATTCTGATTTGTAAGTGTAATACTTGATTTGATGTATATTAAAAAATGGTGTGGTAATTTTATTTTATTTTATAAAGGAGACTAACCATGTAATGATGTCTTATACAAACCTGGAGTAGTAATTTACTCTTGAGTAATCCTGTTCACTTTGGTTGTTTCTTCTGCTAATGAGGTGCCCCCGATTTGCATTTTCAGGGTTTTATTGCATCATAGCTGAAACATGAAACTCTCCTCCAAATTTCTCACGCGTGTTCATCATGGCGTGTTGATTTTATTTATTTATTTTATTTTATTTATTTATTTGAACAGGGACAGTGTACAATATACATTAGCCTCAGAAAGGAGAGATGCATTGTACCAGGTTATAGCACCTGGGCTAATTTCCACCTCCAGTCCCTGGGCCTATTGTACATGTTTTTAGTGGTAGGGGAAACCGGAGTACCCGGAGGAAACCTACGCAGACACGGGGAGAACATGCAAACTCCACACAGAAAGGCCCCGTCCAGGTGGGAATCGAACCCGGACCTTCTAGCTGTGAAGCACGAGCGCTAACCGCTGTGCTACCTAGCCTGCTTGTTTTCGCATGGTTTATTACATGTCATTCCCACTACTGCCTACAGAGGGTGCTGACCAGCCCAGTCTCTTAAAAACAATGCTGAGGTACCCAAAAGACTGCTTTAAGGCTCATTTGTGCGCGATACGTCCACTTCGATCAACAAAAACAAAAGAAACCAACATGGCAGCACGGTGTTTGGCGCCGTTGCCTCAAAGCGAGAAGGTCCTGATTGTATAAAGATAATAAAAACACATACATGGAAAGAATCTGTGAGGTATTCTTAAACACTGCAATTTGGGGAGAAAAAAAAGAAGAAAAAAAAGTCTAACTGCTTTTAATTATCCGTGATCAACTATGACAAGTATTTGCGTGTGTTTCCATCTGCCGGCGGACATCTTGGATCACCGTGACAGGAAAAGTTCAGTGTGTCAAGGCCCAGTAGCCGTCTCATGACTCAAAGCTAATCCAAGTCATTCCTCATCTGGACTCCAGCGTCGTATAAAAGTTTCCTGTTTCTACTTGGGTCTCTTTATTTTTACATTTACCCCGTTGGCCCCTTTTCTGTGTGTGACTCTGGTTTGCTGAGTCTCTGTGGGTCTGATTGGATCAAGCTAACGTCATTTCTATAATCTTATAACCCAGTGGTGCTCTAGCCTCTCTCAAACAAACAAAGCAAATATTTGCCTCCAAGTATGTAGGGCTAAGATTTTTTTTGTTTTTTCCAATATATATGTATCAATTTGACCAGTTTGTTCCGTTTGTTTTGTTTGTGTAGATCAATTACATGAATATGAGAAAATGTATTTCAATTTTTCTGACATTTTATGCATATGTTTTGATGATCACATATGATTAGTGTATAGACAGGTTTAAATGCATAGTTTTATAGTTACAAAGATTTGTCCAGAGGGGATTTTGGATCTTGTTTAGTTTTTGATTAAGATAGTTATTATGTTTAAAAAAAAATCTGTAAAAATTCTAATTTCTTCCTTTTTTTGGGGGTGGGTTCAAAACTCAACTCAATAAATCAAGCTAGCAATAAATAAATAAAGTATAAGACTGGAAAGTTTAGAGTCGCTATGTGCTACTAAAGCAGAGATGTTGTTGTAAGAGTGTAATGAAAGCCTCATTTTCAGATAACAAGCCCTGAAGTTTTATAGTTGTGTGCACATTTTAGAAACTGATGTTTTTTCAGAAAGGTAATGAGGTATTTGGATTACAGAGTCTAGTCGAGGAGATACTGTGCACGGCCATGAAGTCCTTCCAAAGTCGATGTCACCTGCTGTGCCTCGGCCTTAAGGCTAAACCCTCGGACTGAACAAGACAACACAAATGCTAAACAGGTCTAAGTAGGATTTATTTAACTGTATATTAACTAAACAAGGAGCACACCAGGATTGTCAAAGTCTCAAAGCCTAATCTCCAAACAAAAAGGATGCAACAGATCTACATCCCGACTAAACAATGCAAGTTCAGGACTAATGGTTTACTCGGATAAATCGAGGCTTAAGCAAATCTACTGTAGGACTAAACCAGCATTACCTACGTGCAAACCATAACTAAACCAGTCTAAATTTGTACCAACCCATTCATGACTCACCGGCTAATGCAGATCTATTGTACACTAGCACAAAACTTGGATTGTCTAGCTCAATTCTACGATTTAGCAGGAATTAACCGGTCTAAATTTGGACTAAATGATGTACCGAGAACACGAACAGGATAAACCCAGACCAAGGCAGGTTTAGATGCATATCGAAAGTGATTAAAAGAATCGAATCGTCTACCCCACTCAAGGCCGTGGGAACCCAGGGTGCTGAGGGCGCCGCAGCACCCCCTGGTGGATAGTTTGCAAATTGCAGGCAATATTATTAAATAGGAAATATGCACAGAAAAAAAGTGGTTTTGGGGTAAACTTTATCCCTCAGCACCCCCTAATTAAAAGTTCTTCCCACGGCTCTGACCCCACTGGACCGTGTTTTTCATGTTCTCCCCTTTGCCCAGGGCATAGACACACATCGGGTGTATTATGTCTGGCCTTGCGAACACATCCGTCTGTATAGTGTCTGCAGCGCACGGGCCTTTCCTCTCTCGGAGCTCATATTGTGTCAGCTGCTGTGCATTAGAGAGGCACGCTGCGGCTCACGCTCTCCGCCTTTTCACTTTGTTTTCTCAGCTCTTTTGAATTCAAATCACTCATCCGTCCAATGGGAAAGAACCGTCACTTAATGTGTCATAGATTTCATTAGAACATGTGACTCGAGCGAAAAGACGTGGCTACGGATCAAAGAATGTAGCTTTATAATCCATATGTTTTGAGCTGGAAATAATAAACCTCATGTGGAATTTCTTTCAACATCCATCAATGATTAAGTTTAAGGAAAAGTTAATGGCTTGATGCAAATATATCAACTGCAATGTGCCCTCATTGAGTGTGGGTTATTTAGATCAATGTGCAAGTTTGGAGGAATTATTGTAAAAAATGCACCAATGTATTGATGTTATTTTAAAAGGGGACATAAACATTTCACTTTTAATCTTTAAGTTACCGGGAGATGAAACTGTAGTATTGGATCTGGATTTTGTGGATTATGTGTCATGAATGGAATCCGAAAGTGTTTTTAAAGCCCATAAACCAAACCCGGAGCCATTGTGCACTCAAACTGTATTCATCACTGTGCCGTAGCTGTTGGCATGCCTCCGGGTAAAAATGGAGGCTCACATACAGTTTTTGGCATGTATAATTTCACCTGCCGCTCCAGCCAAACTTTGAGATGCAATCCAGCAGCCCTCAGATTATAATGTGTACCATATCAATGTTGAAGTGCCCGAAAGCAGCTTTATTAGCCACAATCATGCATATGTTAGTTTAAATAATCAAAATTAAGCAAATGTCTCCATAGAAAAAAACCTTAATGTCTAATAATCATTGGGTTTATTAGAGTCAGAATAAAACAACTTTAAAAAAACTGCATAAAGTCGAAAATTGCAAACAGAGAATTATGCATAATACTGAAATCTTTGTCCTTCTATGCAGTTGTGAGAAGTGTGGGGGGGGTGATATATTGAGTGGGAGACGCGGTTAGTTTTTTTGCGGGGCGACCTCCCGCGCTGACCCCCGGTAGGCTCCACACAGGTGCAAAAGCTTGGGAGAGAGAGAGTGGGAGGAAGAACGGAGCAGTATTTTTTTTTTTTTTACTACAGTCAAACTCCCCAAATGGTGCGAAGTGCCGTTGAGAATTGCCCTCCAAAAGTGTTGATAATGTGAAAGTCCGCTCTACATTAATCACACGTGGTCATAAACTCCATCTGCAGCCGAGACTGTGGGACTCACGCCAACTTTTGAAAATATACAAACTGGGGACTTCTGTGTGCATATGGGCAGAGGAGTCTGTCTGCCCTTAAAGATACAGTATTCTGTCTATTAGGGCGTTAGCGATGCACAATCTTTGTATCAAGGCGAAATCAGTTTCACGTTGCTTCTGTTTAGTTGGTAGCTGCGCTTGATGGTACAAATGAGGTTTACTCATTCTGAATACGACAAAACACGAAGGTTAAATATTAATCGAAGCCTGTTTTAGCCTGTTATGGGTTTCTGGGACAGGTTGCACTTGCCAATAATAAAAGAACACGTTTGTAGCCTACCCCTCCTGGAACCGCCACCTTAATGTGGTGGAGGAGTTTGAGCACCCGAATGATCCTGGGAGCTCTGTTAGAGTCTCCCATGGCAAACAGGTCCTGGGTGACGGGTCAGACAAAGAGCGGTTCAGAAGCTCCTTATGAGAGACCAACAGGCCCGGTTAGAACCATGAGGCCGTCCTTCTGTGGACCCACCACCTGCAGGAGGAGCCATAGGGGCTGGTGCAGCTCCAACAGCTGCTCCCACGACCCGGCAACGGACAAGTGGAAGAAAATGCATGGATGGGTTTGTAGCCTATATTCTTGTATGGCACCGTGTGAGCAAACAGACAATTACCTTTAAAAGCTGCAACAAAAATGATGTATGATAATGCCACGTAAAGTTCTCGAAAGCTCGTTGCGCACACAAAGGACACTAGAACGTCGCATTGTTCTCTGCTGCCACTTTCTAAATATTTCTTGTCATTGGATTTTTGAAGATTTTGGTGAAAGGAGAAAAACAAAGTGCCACGGTCGTCATAGTAACCAATATAATAATGAGGCCGCGGTTTGTCAGGCATTATCCAGAACAAACTCCCTTCTCCCTCTCTCTCTCTTCACAGTCTGCTTTCAAAAGGGCACTAACCATCACTTTATATGTAGGAATAGGAGTTTATCGTGAGCTTTATGAGCCGTGACTGACAGGTGAGTTTTATGAAGTTGTCCAGGTGTCTCACAGTCGCTGCGAAAAGGTTGAGAACAATAAAGTGCTTTCACGGAGAGGGGGGAGAAAGGGGAGACGGGGACAGGTGAAACTCCCCTGCTGGTTAATCTAAAACTACCCCGGGGACAGACGAGAGAAAGGCAAAGTGGATGGACATGACATTTTATAGGTTTGTTCAGTAGATGGAGAGAATGGAACGAAAGGAGGGTAGACAAAGAGTGGAAGAGATTGATAGAAATAATGATAAATGGATATATAAAATAATATATGTAAATTGCTTACACAGCCGAAATTACCCATGGAAACTTTAGTTCCATTTTAGCCTAGTTTTGGTCAGATGGAGGTATATTTTCAAGTCTACTTTGGGTACAATTTGATTAAGAGACAAATATTCCTTTAGTTTAAAATGAATGGTGTTGAAATGGTTTACATCACAATCATATTCAAGGGAGTTATTGAATGTCAAAAGAGGAAAAAGGGAGCGGTTCCTTGACCACCAAGGAATAAATCATTTAAACCAGTGGTGTTTTTTTGGGGCAGGGAAAGCCAATAAAAAAAATACAAACACCAAAGCACTCACAAAGCGTGTTATTCTTTATCGGGTCTCTCAATGGACCAACAAAGCTCCTATGCATTTCAGCCTAAAAGCCTTCTGTTGTTGACCATTTGTGCAGATCTGATCCCGTTGAGAGACACTTGGACAGAAAGGAGCAGTGTTTGAGAAAGAGTTTTAGAGCGCACGAGAGAGGTGAAAGGAAGGAGAGGGTAGAATCTCCTGCAGACAGGTGTTCCCCGTGTGCAAATAAATACACTTGGGAAAAAGTCAATAAACCCAGGTTACAGCCCCCACCTGTGTTTGGGTTTAGGCCACTTGACTGCACTGAGCGCTATAAGGAGTTTAGTCACAGATAATGGCCGCTTCAAAGGCAGGTGAAACCAAGGCAAGGAAATTATAAGTGGAGCAGTCTGTTGGTATGTGAACAGTGTGGGAACAAAATCAGGTCCCTATTAAACCTAGGGATAAAACAAACCCAGGCTGAACTAGGATTGTGTGAAATGGATGTACGCCCCAAATCAGAAGCATGAAGACACAGGAAATAAACCATTCTATTGTGTCTATCTGAAATTTAAATACCAGCCAGAAAAGTACTTCTCTAGAGGTTTTGCCTATTCAATAGACGTTATAATGTTTGAATTTCTATTAAAGCCTGAGCGGAACAGTATTGCCTTTGTGCTATTGATGAATGTGCAAATCCACAGAGGAACTAACTAATCGAGTTTCACTATGGACGGGGTTATGGCCTGATTCAAAGTCTTTGACCCCATCAATAACGCAGACAGAGGAAATAATTGACTTTATTAGAAAAAAATCACTTGAATCTGTCTCCTTTTTCTGCTCCGTCCATTCTGTCTCAATCGCCCCGTCTCTCTCTGCTGCCGTCGTCCCACATGGCAGAATTCCTGGGTTTAAATCGCGGTGCGGTCGGGCCGTCGGTTAGCCGTGCACATGCGAGTGGGTGTGCGCATGCAGGAACCAGCGACAAACCCCTTTTGTTTCAATAGAGTCGTTTGCTCGGGACGCGGCAATGACAGCTGCAGCACAACTGACAGAGAGGGGGCCGAGGGAGGGGGGGGGGGGGGGGGGAGAGGGGGTGAAGAAAGAGTGAAGTATTTAGCATATTTGACATGCAGGCCACGGCGGAGCAGTGCAACAGTTGAGAAAAGAGGGCTGCTTCTCCTGTTGAGTGTTGGGTAAAGATTCAGATGAAGCCAGTGCAAGGATTTAGACAAACAATGTTAAGCAAGGGGAGAACAAGTAAACCCAAAGAGAAGGGGTGTGAGGAGTGGCAATGAAGTGTGTAGTGTAGACAGACGGGAGCAACTCTACAGAGGTTTAACCATGTTCTAAAATCAGCTTGTATTTACCACATTTATTAATAACCTTTACATCACTGTCCCTCTAAGTGTGGTATGTGAGCTGCTACTGGTGACACGTGGGATTGCTCCGCAGTTTGGACGTTCCATTCGGAGACTATTTTGTATAATCGAGTTAAGATCTGGTTCAGTCCTGTTGTGGTCCTGGCTCGGCTCTGGTGGCGCTGCAGAAAGCCAAATGCTGTACGTGAAAGTTGAAGAATCGCGGCGTTATTACTAAATGTTTACACCGGTCAAGGAGGGCAAGGCTTCATAGCTGGCACGGGACACGATGTGCATTTAAATCAGTCATCTCCGTTGCCCCATGTAACGCAAAGCCTGTGACATTGCCCTTGTGGCGGCTTCTCCAGATTGGGTTGTAAAGATGAAAGCATCTTGCTCAAATCCTTTTATAATGAAGTACAACATCCCCCCCCCCCTTTTATTTTTGGGTTGTTTCCTTCCCGGAAGTTGCCACAACAGACTGCCTCCCCAATGTCTGCATTTGCATATGTGTTTTGCATATTACACCCTTTCCAACACAACCCTGTTTATTTGGGTGCTGGGCCCCCTCACACATCCACAGCCTTATGACGACCACTTAACGCGGGTTCATGCTCTCCCAAATGCCAACAAGGAGGGAAGGGGATTACATTGCCCTCCTATATTTTGACTAATGGCTGTGTTGAAGTTTGTGGGACACCCCGGAGAGAGACACAGGATTGCACCCGCCCACCCATCCACCCTCTGCGCCCCGTTGGCCTCTTTTTACTGGTTTTGTGCCTGGGGCCTTTCGATCGCGGCCCCTCGCTCCTCCGACCCACACGCACTCTCTTTGGGCTAGATTGGGTTTCGCCGCGACACACGAGTGCCCTCTCGGTGAATACCTTTGCAGCTTTTGTAACTAGCGGTTCACTGCCGCAGCCGCACTGTACATTAACTTGTTCCATTAAACCTAGACAAAGACGTGCTGCGGTGAATCCGCGCAGACTTCCTGCTTGTCGGGTCGGGCCGTAGCTTTAGGGGGAGAATAAAAAGCCGTGCTCATTACTGATAAGCTTCTTTCTCCTGTCAGTGAGCAGTCCCGCCCTGCTCCCCCCTTCCCCAGCCCCGGCTCTTTCCGAACACCCCCTTTCTGTGCTGCCTTTCTTTGACTGTATCGTTTTGCTCTCGGCGGATGGCGTTTGTGTGCTGGAAAAGCTGGGAGGCAGCGGGCCCTCGGAGAATTAAGAGTGGATTACAAAGCTGCGATGAGTGCAGACATTTCACTCGATGGCATCGGCGAAATACACTGCAATAGAACTGAATATTTTTTCAGTTCAAAATAAACGTACACATTGACAGCACAGCCCAAGACTTGATTGTAAAGTGTGGAGTACTGTTATGTTTGTAGTTATTGTTGTTATCCCACAGTTTTCAACATGGAAACTGCACTTTAATTAGTTGTATGACAAAGAACTCAACAAAACAGTGTTAAACTTGGTACAATCATATTCTGTTGCATTCCTCCTTTGGGTCTTAGGTGTGCAATACTGTAAATGGGGATTATCCAATAATATGGGTTGACGCATAGCAATAATGAAGAAAATTGTCAAGCATACCCACATATCTTTACCCGAAATACTATTGTACGACTGTTGGTGGAAAAGAGAGCAGTATCTACTATTAAAGTCACAAGTCTATCATGCTACCTACATTTTTGGACAGGATTGTGTGCCTTTTGATCATTTTGCCATCATTTTCAGATCACCAGCGGTACAATGAAATGCACTTAGCCGAGACTAACTGGTCAACTCACAGTAAAATTTGTATTTATGGATTAACGATTAACGTTCTCATATTTACAAAGTCATAAAGTTCAGTTCAGATGTCTGCTTATACACACACTAGAAAATAATACCTGTACATTTCTAGTAAATATCACGCAGCTTTCGTTGTAGACATCTCTGATTATGGAACCTGATTATTATTGTACAATCTCCTCGAATCTCGTTCACGCTCCAGAGTAAGTTTTCGAACGCCAAAACCTCCACGTAGCCCCGTCAGGCGTCGCAATTTCAGTCTCATTGTTTGCTTGTGATTTCGAGAGGCGTGCTGATGGAGCCGAGCGCTGCCTGCCGCACCGCGTGGGTTGATCAACTCTATCCAGCCCATGTGCTTTTGGTCTGAACACGACTCCTCTGCTCTTCTCCAATCAACACGCTCATCTCTACGCCATTCAATCGCGCGTGCACCTCCCTCTATCTTCGCCAGACAAATTATTTTCTCTTCATCTTTTTTTTTTCTTTCCATGGGACGGAGGAAACTGGCACGATTGGAGCGCTTCCTGTGTTTTAAGCCCGAGTGCAGGAAGCAGGAGAAAACGGAGCAGGATTCAAACACAAACAGAGAAGCGAGGCAGGGAGGCAGCAGCAGAGCGAGGGAGGGAGGGGAGGGACAACGGGGAACAGAAGGGAGGGGGCCGCACTAGAGCCAGTGTGAAAGCAGGAAAGGATTTTTTTTAGCAGCTGCAAACCATTTCAGCTGTGGAGCGTAGAGCGTGGTTTGAGTGGAGGAGACTGAAGAGAAAGACTAAAACAAAAGAGAACTTAGCTGCGTGGCATTCTTGTTTACGTCCGAGGAAAAGGGGAAAGGGATCGCCCGCGCTCGTGTGTGAGAGGTTGTTTTTTTTGGCTTTTTTCTTTTTTTTTGGATCGCTGTCGGAGTCTATGCCCTCTGGATACTCTCCCAAGACTGACTGCTCTAGTCCGCGCAGCGCTGCCCGAGGAGTCAACCCCCTGTCTCCCCCCCCTCCCTCCCTCCCCCCCTCATTTTTCCATCAACTACACCCCAGATGCCCTCTTTCAGCCCAGCCTGCCGCGGGTCTACAGTAGCTCCTCTCGCTCCTGGAACCGTGAGATGAAAGTGAGGTTTTAAACCACACTGACAGGACTCCCGCTCTGAAGTGGACTCCTTTGTTAGGGTTTGCTAAGATACTGGACTGTTGCAATGGGATGAAGTGGATTTTTGACATGACATTGGATGGTGAAAGATTTTGTGGACTCAACTAATCCTTTAATTGCCAGTGATGCAAAGAAGACGATAAGTGCCAAGCTTTGTTTATAGTATTCAGTTGCTGCCTTACAACCTCCAATGTGTTTTTTTTTTTAAGTATTTTTTTTGCTACTCATTTTTGCTGAAAGCATTATTTTGGAGATGAAAGTCACGCCGATCCGTGGAGTATTGCACGCTCCTGTTTATTCCACCCCACGCAGCGCATCTTTTATATAACGGAGTGGGTTTTCTCACCTTAAAAGGAGACTTTTACACTTGCCTGCCTGCCTCTCACTGTCACCCGCACAGCCACAGCGAGGGAGCAGCAGGAGCACGAACAACGGGATGGAAGTTGTGCTCTGTTTAATGTAGCTGGGATTACTTTGTGACAGCCAGACAAAGGGATGTTATCTCCATGGCTCTCCCCTCACCTTGGACTTCGGACTTTCGGGACACGGGCTACTCCTGTTTTTTACTGCGCTCGCCGCTGCATCTCTCCCTCGTTCCCAGCAGCCTTTTAAATAAACAGCCCTGGTGATTAATATGGTGCCGGGGGGTAGGACACTAACCCCCCGTCCCGCTCCAATGCCACACTGCATCTCAGACCGACTGGAGAAATGCACAACTGTTGAGGTGACATAGCCAGGAATGAATGAAGGCACACCAGCATTGCACGGATTATGTTACCGAGGGTGTGAAATATGGATTTGGACAATGCCACTCTGGATTTTTACTAAACTTTTGAATGTAAATGAATGACTTTTCCACATGGGTTTATCTTTAAGCCTTTCTTTGCTCTCAACTGCCTTGTCACAGTGAGGGATTGCTGTGGCACATTTAAACGGACACAATGGGAAAGCCCCTAAGCCGTCCCGACTGCTTGAGGCAGAACCCACGCTGCCTCGGGAAAGGGGACGAGGAGGAGGCCTACATAGAGGACTGCTATGTCCCGCAAAGATCCATTTACGATACAATGCGGATCAATGAACAAATAGACCAGGGGACCAAACTTTGTCAGCAATCCCGCAGCACTTTGGGGTCTACGGGTGAAGCGAGGGGAGAGGGGAGCACATTATCCAGCAATGGGACTATTGGGGCAGATTTGGGAAGCGTTTTTGTATCTCGGAATACGGAGCATGCGAGTGGGGTGAAGAAACTTGATGAGAGGGTGATATTTGATGCCTTAAAACTAACAGGTGATCTGCAAATAATGTCTCCTCCTATTGGGATAGTCGGGCCAGGTTTGCCCATCACCCCCGCCTCCAGCTCAGGTGTCGTGGCAGCCGTTGCTAAGCGGCGTCTCCAGGGCGGCGACAAAAAGGACAACCCAAATCGCCGCTCGTGGAAAGCCTTCATGCCCCCAAGTTACCCCGAGTTCGCAGAGAGGTTGGAGTTTTCGGTCGAGGCGGAGAGGAGACAGTCAGGACCTGGGATTCCGCTGTCTCCTATCCAAGCTGTTTGCTCTCACCCCGTCCCGTCAACGCCTACCTCCTCAACACCCTCTTTCCTGCCACACACACCGTCTCCACTGTCCTCCGCACCCCACACGCCGCCCGTCTCCTCTCCCTCCGTCACGCCCACTGTCAGCCCCGTGCCTCCTCCTCTGCAGCAGGTCAAGCAAAAACCGGTTCACCCGATGCTGCAAAAGCAACACAAGCATCCCATTATTGCGTTGCCTTCCTCTCCCAAAGAATCGCCCAAAAAGACTCAGAGGGGGTTTTTGGACGCCCCCCCTCAGCAAAGCCCGGGCGCGTCTCGACCCGCGCACAGGCGGACTACGAGCTCCACTAAACCAGCAATTATACAAATCCCAGAGGAGCCAACGGAGTCGATAAAGACGTCCGACTCGGAACGGGATTCTCCTCTTTTGGAGCATGACCAAGCAGACAATGCCCCCCTTATCCCACCCAAACCAGTGTTCTGCCCCCCCACCAAGGCTCGCACCTGGCCTCGCAGCATCACAACGGGGAAGAGAGCTCAAGTCGGGCTCAGGCACAATTTCCCCGTCCTGCCGCCCTTGCCACCGCTCATAAGTGAAGATAACAACACGGATGAAGAATCGCTTTATTTACTAGACCCTCCGTCTCCGTTTTTGATAGAGGAGGATGGGATAGTCTACGGCGGGCTACCAATGTCCCCCTATGTCAGTCACGAGGGCTTGGATGAGGGTCTACTGGGATGGGACGAGAGCCAACTCAGGGAACGAACCGCCTCTGAGCTCAAATTCGAAGAGGATGAGCGCAGGATACTTGCAGAGCTTGAAGAAGAGCAGAAGCAAGACGAAGCGTGTGGGATACTGACAGAAGAGGACTATCTAGCCCAAAGGGAGGAGCGCGAGTGGGAGGCCGTGCTCAAACTCGAAAATAAGGACCCCGTCGATCAGTGTTGGATTAAGGAAACGCTAGAGTCCGAAGAATGGGATTTAACTGCCTCCTCGGGACACTGGCCGCTATTGACCCCGCCGACCGGGTTTGGCGGGCCTGGGGGTGCGAACGCCTCTCCTTGCCCCAGCTCGGGAGCAGAATCAGATGACCTTTTCCTTCAGCTGGAGAGGCAGTGTGAAGATGAAGGCAATTACGAAGAAGGGGTGGAAATGTGTGTAGACCCTGACCCCATCGATCCCTATGATGTCCCGTGTCCAGATGACAAGGACACAACTTTACCTTTAGATGAAGTCGATGAAGAGGTTGAGATGATTACTAATAATATGGAATCAAATGAGCCCGTAGAAGAGACGATAGAAGATTTTGACCTCAAGCGAACTCAAGACTGTGAAAACGAACATAGCATCATTGACGAGTATGAGGGTCAATATGAAAACGGTAAAATTGAAGAAGAGGAGGTGTTGAGTTATCCCACGGATTCCGCTTTGGGACAGCAGCTAGAGTCGGATTCGCAACCTGACGGGACGGACGTTATCAAAGGGGTCGGTGACAGGGGGGAAAAACTCGCTCAGACAGAGACTGACCTTGATAGCGGCGCGTCGTCGGAGCACGGAGACGGGGAGGATGCAGAGGACCAGGTTGGCTTTGACGGGACGTCCTGTAGCCCTCTGAACCCTTACGATGACAAACAAGAGCAGGATGCAAAACAGGAGGAGACCGAGTGGGACGTGTGTGACCAATCTGAGCCAAGCTTGGACAGCAGCAGTGAGGGCCTTCTCATGGACCAGTCTCACGAGATTTTGGATGACAGTGAATGTAAAACTCCGGAAGTCGACAAACAAACTTCTAGTGAAATGGTTCCTATGGAAACGCATGACGCAGGGGGGACATCCTGTTCTCCAGAGACTTTAGATGCACCCTCTGAGCCAAATGCAGTAGATGAAGTAACAGCAAGCATATCCCAAGCAAACTCTCCCAAAAAGCCCCAAAATGCAGACCCCGTGTCCCACTCGTCCCCACTTGACCACGCAGAAGGTGCTGGTTTGGACTCTAAAGACTCTTTTGAAGCCTTTGTCGTTTCTGATAGTTTTGTTTACTTGGCCGTTTCAGCGCCTCCTCAATCGCCCCATGACTGCCCTCCTTCCCCCTTCCTGGAGGACTCCGTTCCCCCCAGTCCCATCCCCAAACCCTCGCACGGCACAGAGGAACAAGATGGTGCACTACTTTCGCCCGATAGCTTTGTTTACATGGCCGCACCGGAGCGTCCACAGCCGGGCCGGTCCGACGTGGGCTCGGCCTGCGAAGACGTCCCGGATCAGGATTTGGACTCGTTTTCCGAAGGGACACATTCGGGAGTGGATTTTGTTTTGGGGTCTATGGAAGGGGACAGCGATTGGGAATCAGAAGGATCTACTTTGGATTTCCCGTTGTTTAACAGTGACCCAGTATGGGACAACATCGAACCAGGATTACTCCACTTTTTGTTTTCTGAAAGCAACGAGACTCCAGCATTAACACCCGAGGAGGATGCGGAGTCCCAAAAGGGGGCCACACCTTGCTTCACAGACCCCCTCCCGGAATCAGGACAGAGCTCTCCAGCGGGACGTGAATCACCTGATACATTACCCCGTCCCGAGTCGGACACAGCTGCCGAGGTATGCCATTAACTTGCTCTTATTTTAGGAAACACTATTCTCTATAAAACACATGTTGCACCCATTCACTCCAAATGCTTTTTTATTGAATCACTGCAGCTGACGGTCACTGCTGTGGGGATGTCAAATGAGATTTCGCTCTGATGCCTGGCGCCACCTCATAAAAGTACCACCGCAAAGTTAAAATACTTTTATTACTCCTATAACTACTGGCCTATTGCTCCTATTTAATCATGGTACTTCAACTTTACAGGCTACAACCTGAGTGAACTCTTCAAACTGTAATGATGCATGAATTAGGTACTCGTCAAGCAATTTTTTTTTCAAAACATTCATTTTATTATTAGTACTACTTCAGCAATTCACTGGAAACAGTATGTACCGCAATAAGTACACGTCCCATTTGAGAGGCATTTGAGCGAACGAGACTGTTATTGGGCGATACTAATCACTGTGTCTTTTGCCTTTGTTGATTCATAAAACTAGTGACCGGTACAGGCATATATACTTGACTATGGGAAGGGAGAGGCCGAGGAATGTTTGTCCAACCTAGGGAGGTTTGTTAGCCGAGTGTGAAAGCTGATCAAAATGCTGTTTATAGTCGTGAATGCATTGGACGCGCGGAGAGATGTGGTGTGGAGAAGAGAATTGGGTCAGGTAGCCGGCGAGTGTGGGCTTGGCACGGAAAATACTCACCCGGGTGAAGTTATGTAGACGCCATAATTAGCCGCTTGTGTTTGGGGGAGCTTTAAATGATTGAAATGTGACTCTTTAAAAGGAGGGCGAGGGGAGCAAAGGCTTGTGGGAAATATAGGGTCATCCAGGCTGTGTTTAGCGTGAGAGTGCGTGAGGCTGGTCCGTCGTTGCAGAGGAGAAGGTGGTATGTTAATAGAAAAGCGCTGTTTGTACACAGCATTGAAAGCTCTTTAAGTAATGTTTTGGTCAATTCAGCTCAGAGGGTAAACAACCCAACGATGAAGAAGACACTGCAACCATTCAAGGATTCACCTGTCTTTGTTCCAACACATTGAGTTAAATCAAAAATCATAAGCAATTTTGGTGGTTTTTCAACAAATTATGTCCAAAATAAAAGACAAATAAATCAGGTCCAAAACGAGGCTAAAATAGTCTTAAATTATAAAAAATAGGAATAGATCTAAACGTTTGCACATGTTTACGTTGCCATGTGTGATTGTTTAAGGCTAAATCTCAGTCAGATGGAAGATATCAGTGATTTGGCCTCTCAGTGTAGATATCGTGTCACCTAATATTGCGATAGCGGCAACATATGGCCTCGTAAGTAATTGGCTATAGTTGTCGTAATACAAAATGCATAAGTAAAAATTCACATTCAGTACTTTCTTACCCCTCAAGTGACAATTTAGTTGACTAACTTGGATGCACTTTTGTGGGAAAACTTCCCCATTAAAATTGCAGAACAAACATAAATTATTTCCCGCTGCTATTTAAAACATTACCAGACGAAAAACCAACTATAAAAATAGAACAACGGCCGACCATTTTGTCAACTGAACATTTCCCTTTAGGTGTTTTTGTACATTAAACTGTATCCTAAAGGGAATACAATATTATGCATCCACATAATATTGATGTATTTTAGGCTCTTAAATTTGCTATTATATCAAAAAAGCTGCTTTTAAGTTGCATCTTTGGCCTGCCCTTCCATTTTAAGTAGATTTGTTCGGCCTATGCATAATATTGTGACGTCATCTGAAACCCAGCATTAGGAGAGACTAATGCTAAATACCTTACTGTTGTATGTATATGTTTTTCTAGTATTAGAAGTACAAGTCTCCTGTAAAGCCCTATTGTGAGCTGAGCTGTGAGTGTTTGGAAGAGTTGTCAGTTCACATCCATCTGGACCGTGTCTTTGTGCAGTGTCACTCTCTTATCTGTTGCTCTGGGGTTAATGTGGAGACCGCACTGAGTTTGTGTCGAGCTGGTTCCTTGTGCCTGCAACGCTCTGCACTGACTCACCCTCTGGCTCAGATGGAAGTGATCTCGGCCTGTGTTTTCTCTACCTCAAGCTGCGTTTACTGGGAAACTCCTGTGGTCACGCTCCTTGTCCCCTTACCACAACAACTGTCATCTTCTCTGCTTCACATTTTTTGCTTAAATGAATCACCGAAACAAATAATCCCCAAACGCTCGTTTTACTTCCAACTTGTCATCTATGTGTTGTCCTCTCCCTCTTTTGTTACTTCCCGCTTAGAAATTCTCAAGATAGAAGACCGAAATCTTACTTATTTCATTTGGTGATTTCAATCTGGTGTCCCACACTCTAATTCGCCCTGGCCCACATTGTAGGCCCTACTAAGTCCTGGAGCTTGGACGATCTTTGTGAGGCAATACACTTTTCCCCTTCATGCTTTGATCTATCTTTCCATCCTCGAGTTTTAAAGGCACTGTACCTGATTTGTTTCTCGTAGTGGAACGAAATTTGTTTTGTCGTCCTAATATTGTTTAATGGAATGGACGTTTTTTTGGTATAGTGTTTTTCACATGACACAACTCACCCAAAGCGATTCACACTGTCGGAATTTTGTTCTTCTTTCACTCCACACGCTACGTTTTGTAAACTTTGGGATTTGGGGTATTTTTATTTGTAGCATTTTTAGGAACTTACAGGCTAGTTTGTGACCCTGCAAGTCGTGAATTTTTCCTTTAAACTCGTCCATAAGAAGACTTGGGATACTACAAATATGTTCATTTATTCATTTATTTCAGGCAATGGCACAGAAAGTACAAGGTAGACAAAATATAGTTAAGTCATTTGAGCAAAAAAGGAATATACAGTATGTAAACATGACGATCCAGTTCTGCCTGAAAGGGAATGGGCATGTTAGGAAACTTGGGAATTAGTTTTTACCACAGATAACATTTTAATCTAGTGGCTTCCGCTTTCATTGTTTGTAATAAAACAAAAGTCAGGTATAGGGCCTTTAAGTTACCATAGCTATAGCTGTACATTAAACAAAATGTTTTATTTTTTCGAATGGTAAATGTTCCTGAAAATGCTCTCAATAACAGGACATGTGACAGAAACCCATGACTTGGCTGTTTTCAGACTCTTCACTGGGGTGATGTCACACACGCTGATGGTGATCACGAGAAAGTTTACTGCATTAATTACGCTATAGTTTCATATCCAAAAGGATCCAAATGCTAAAATGAAGCATCTGAAATAATGACCATAGGCCCAGGATCTTGTAATATTACGCCAAACATTTTGGACTATAAGGAGGTTTTTGTGCTCTCCACCTACAACGGCATGATGTCACGTGAAACCCATGAATGATTATCTACAGTGAGTGGACTTGGGGTTGATTATCGCACTTCTTTAACTAGCCAGCCTTTGTTCTCCTTGACAAATTGATTGGCTTGAGCTGAGAAAATGAGCAAAGAACAAATCTAGTTAGTCCTATTTTGTAGGTTTCACAAATTGTCGCCCTCTTGTAAAAGAAAACGTTTGACCCTCCAAATTGCTCACTGCACAGTAGACTGACAGACCTAAGCCTCACAGGAACAGTAATTACCAGCAATTTAGACCATTTGGCGCTTGGTAAACTGTGTACTTGGCTTTGCGGGTGCGGTGAGAACAAATTACCCTTTGTTACGGCGTCATCGTAGCATAAAATCAAATCTGCTCAAAAAATGGAGAAATCCTGAATCACTTCCTGGTCCGGGCGGCGGTTTGCGATGCCAGTGACGTTGTTTGTTGACGGCTCTTTAAGCTGCGGCACCTTTATTGCATTACAGTTTCCATAAACCTGCTGCTGCCTCGGTCACGAATCATTTACTCGCTCCCTGATGAGTGCGTTCGGATCAGTGTAGGAAAAATCAGCCCAGAGAGAAGGCTGGTTGTCAATGTAGTGAAGGCAGATATAAGATAACAGTGTAATGGCCTTAATAGTGTCTATTTGTGCGGGCGGTCTTGTTTGTTTTGGCTTATATTGTTGTAACATTTTAAAAGTTCCTAATAATTTGTCAAAGACTGTTTAGTGATATATTGCTATTTCACAAAAGCATTGCATCTGAAGCATCAGAAAAGTGCCAGCGATAACAAAGTTCAGAAAATCTTTTGGACAGTTCAACTTTTCCACAATGTAGAACTCTTTCCCCACTGGACTAAAACTGCCGACTAATGGTTGCATCCGAGACCTCAAACAGTGGCTAAAATCTGGCCAGAGTTGTTTCCATGTGTAAAATGTGTCTAGTCTTGTTGTAAATGTTTTATCTATTGTAACCTGAAAGCCCCCTATGGACAGGTGTTGAACATTAAGTTCATGTGCTATAACACTTTAAAACAATGAAATAAATACATAAATTTAGTTTAGTTTATTTGTTTATTTGAGCAGTACACATTGTGCTCAAAAGGAGTGGGCTGAAGCAAAAATCTTATGAGCCCCCACCCCCAAGTGCAATAAAATAAAAAGAACATTTCAAAACATTTCAAGCAGCTACATTCATACAGACCAACTTACAAACTTACAAAAATATATATATATGAACTGTTTATATAATTAATTGAAACAACTCACAACTACAACAACAATCTTGTTTCATGTACGATGTCTAGTACAGAGCAAGTAAAAAAAAATGTGATCCTTAATATATTTCTTTCAGATTTTTACCCGTGATAACCGAGAGTTACGTTATATATTATTTATGTTATAAAGGTACTTTAATAGATATTATACTCCGAGATCTTGATACTTCCCAGTTGTCATTACCATTCTCAGTATAATTTTAATTTGGGTGTAATTATCATAATCATTATTATTATTATTATATATTTATTTTTTAAAAATGGTCAGCGAGACAGACAATCTGTGCTATGAAAATAAAGCATTTAGAAGAGCACTTAATGCATTTAAAACTCATGTTTGGCTGCCTGCAATCAAAGCAAAGCGCATCTTCACGGAGAAGAGCAAGTGATGTCCCTCTCCCTGCAAATTTAAGTTATGAGAAAAAGGTGCATATTTTTTGAGACATACTTCCCCAATAACACCAACCAAAAATATGAACATTGAAAGTAATACTTGCATTCCATTCTAACATAATGAATATAGTGACCCAAACACTTCACTGTGCTCGCCATATTCTTGTTGACGTTTAAAAAAGATTAGCCAGTAGCTTTCCGTCAATACTCCCACTCGACGTATTGGAGAATCTAAATGGAGCCGGTCCTATGCCTTGAAGTGAAACGTATGCATAAATATATGTGCTGAAACTGCCCTCCCCTCTCTTATCTGCCCCTGCCCCCCCCCCTCTCCCTCCCATTGCCCCCCCCCCCCCCCCTCTCCCCCTCCGGTGCTGCTTGCATGCTTGTGCTGGAGCGATAAGGAGGTGAGAGGCTAAATTCTCGTGCCCCTGACAACACGGATACACAAACATGATGTTGAAAACCGTCTTGGGAATATCAAACTTCCGATAACACCGAGCCAAGTGTGAAGCGGGGAGTCGGATATTTCGGCTTTTGTGTAACGTCTCGATAACTTCTGCCTCATTATCGGACACAGAGCGTGGATCATAAAGTGCTCGGCTTTGTTTTGTTTTAAGCGATTTAAAAGAAAAGATCACGGGTAGGCAGAAGTTCAAATGAGCTTTTTGTGGTCGAGTGGACGCAGCCGTTGTCTGTTGCGGTGACCGCCCTTGAGCGCCCCCCGGAGGTTTGTGCGGAGATCAGAGCTGGCAGCAGGCTCCGGCAGAAGGCCCGGGGTTTAACATGAAGCTCATTTGGACTGGCTGTGCTCTGTGAAGGTGCCACAGACGGGACAGATGGACCAAACCACATGCTTTTATCGATAGACGGACAATACGGCCAGGAAACTAGGGCAATTTCACGTACAATGTTGGGAAGTGGATTTTTTCGATTGACTTAAGTATCCCACATCTTAAGCTTTAAAGAGACGGATACTAAACTGCTCATTCATAACATACTAAGAAAGGCAATTATTACAGGGTTCCTGCGGGGCATTAAAAAGTCATTAAATACATTTAGTCCAAATCAAGCCTCTTAACCCTCACTTTAACCAGGCAAATTTTCTTCAGATCGACATTACCCAAATCTAAAAGCTTCTGGACTGATCAGATTTTTCCTTGTGTATTTATCATTGTCTTGGTCACGTTTTTGTTGCATTTCTGTTGCTTTTTTGTTGAAGTGTTGTTGTTTTTGCTCAAAAGTTTCCCATAGCCCTGTATTGGCCCATTGTGTTATAAACTGCATAACTTAAAGGCTGTCCCCTCCATCCTCCTGCTGCCCCCAATTGTGGACATATACATTTGATATTGCTCTGTATCTAGTGATGAATAGGGTCGCTTGCACCAAGGTTTTGAGAGTAAAGCAAGTCCTACTGTGTTTGCATGTGGTATACAATAAAGCGAAATGAACTGATATTTGCCTTCATCACCGCTGAAGTGTTATGAATATTATATAATAGAATATCTAAAGATGGGTTTTAGCGACAAAACCAGATACAATATGTTAACGATAACCATAAATAGCTTTTTTTCAGTTCATTCTTAATAATTTTCTTGCTGTTGAGTGTTTGCCATGTAGTCCTAAGATGTTGAATTTCATAATGCCGTGCGGTTGGTTTGGAAACGGCTCAAAACCTCCAATACGTTTTTCCGCGGTCTCGCCGTCCTCGCGATTTCGACAGGAAGTGTTAAATGTCTCCGTGATTTCGAGAGGCAGCTGTTGATGCAGACGTTGGCAGGTTTTTGTGTGAAGCAGGTGTCTCCTTGTCTCCGGCTCGTCCTTTTTCAGACTGTGATTGATGTGATAATTGTAGCTTTGGGCACATCGGCAGCGGAATGGAGGGATGAGCGTAAACAAGTAACACGAGGAAAAGGGTGTTCATTGCAAATCTGTAAGCGTTTGGCCAAAAGTCTATATTTGAAAAGATTAAACAAAACAAATCCTTAATGAATGTATTACAGTATGTTGGATGGAGTGGTAGAACAGACGGGCCCAGCTTGGTTTTAACGCTTTGAACATTTGCATGACGTGTGTTTGTTCAGCGCAGTTCAAACAATGTTACTGAGCTGTAATAGGATCAACACTGTTAACCCCCTCGTCCCTGCAGCCGTGAGCTTCCTGAGGAGGTTTGCCCACCACACAACACGTCTAAAAAAGAGTTTGTGTTGTTGTCGGCTGTGACTTTGATTTAACGGATTAGATTTTTTTTTCTATAATCGTTGCAGGTCATGCTGTTAGTGGCCCCGTCTTTGCTTCCTTTGTCGACAAATCTCAGCGAAAAAGAGAAAGGACTGAGTGAGGAAGGACGGCGGTTTGAAAGACAGGAAAAGGAGGCAGAGTCGTGAGGGGGAGAAAGGGAGTGGGTGATGGAAAGGTTTCCAACTGGAGCTGACGGCAATGAAAGTTTGACATTGGTTTAACTGAAAGCATGCCGCGTGTGAATATTTAGCATTTTCTCCGGCGCTCGTACTTGACTTTGCTTTGAATTCCTTTGGATTTGAATTCCTTCTGGCTGTTTTCTGGCATTTCAGAGGCCACATTCCATGAGGCCTTTCCAATACCTTCATTTGGAATACAGATCATATTAAAGGCCCGATACCTGATTTTTTTTATGACAAGCAATGAAAGACAAAGGTACTAAATGTAAATGTCATCCAAACCTATTCCTAACTTTTTTGACATATTTAAAGCATCCCAATTTTCCCATTTCATCACCTGCAGGGTCTCTTTTCAGGGTCGCTTTCCACAGCAATGCTAAAAAACTAGCTTGCAAGTTCATGAAATGTATGCAAATGCTTTATAAGTAGATGCACAGGAAATGAAAAGTTTAAAAGCGAATCTTCGCCACAAGACAAAGACGAATCAAAGCTGACTGTGTACATCTTGCTTACAGCGTTGTTGATACAGTCGGTTTATGTCGGAAGCATCATCTGTTTTTCTATCTTTAGCTATTGGTTTATCGCCTGACGAGTGAATGTAGGGCATTGTGACATTATGAGTGGCTATGCTGTACCATGTGACTTCATAGTTTATAGATCATAGAAAAGGTTAAATCATCGACTGGACTTTTGGTAAAGTTGAGAGTTCAACAGGAATAGCTTCTTTAACTCCCCTTTCGAACCATCGCTTTTCCCAAGCTAATACTTTAACCTCTGTCTTCAAAAGTGATTCCTGTCGATGATTTAACCTTCTCTACGATGGACACTCCCTGGATGAATGAGAGCCTTCACAAACATATTTATGTATTTATTTATTTGAACAGGGACAGTGTACAATATACATTAGCCTCAGAAAGGAGAGATGCATTGTACCAGGTTATAGCACTTGTGCTAATTTCCACCTGCAGTCCCTGGTCCTATTGTACATGTTTTTAGTGGTAGGGGAAACCGGAGTACCCGGAGGAAACCTACGCAGACACGGGGAGAACATGCAAACTCCACACAGAAAGGCCCCGTCCAGGTGGGAATCGAACCCGGGACCTTCTAGCTGTGAAGCACGAGCGCTAACCGCTAAGCTACCGTGCCGCCCATATAGTTTATAGAGTATTTGAAGCAGCAACGCGAGCAGGTTTACAAATAAATCCAGATGAAATGAGGATAGCAGATGAATTAGACGTGTGGAGATTAAATATTCTAGCAGTGACTATTTGATCTAAATATTTTGCTGGCTGTTTTGATTTGGTTTCCTCATTGTTTTGTTTTTTTCAGATTTTAAATGTTTTATTGTTTTGCTATAAAACGGCTCCAAAATTAGGAAAATACTCTGTGCTTTTGTATAATTTTGAGATGGTTCCACTTACTCAATAATCAAGTCCAAAAGCAACATAAACAAAGCTCTGTAAACCACACGAATAATGTTTAATAGCAGCATTAGATTTCTGTAAACCAAATAAATGAAAGCAGACGACTAAATCAGGTCACTGCGTTTGTGTTGTCCTTTTGGGAAGGGAATTTGACAAATTGGCCTTTTCTACTAAAATTCCCCAATTGCATTACTCACATTTCAAGCCTTTAGTCTGATCTCATGTTGACACCGGACAGCGGCCAAAGCGGGAACGCCAGTGTTGTGTTTGTGGCGCGAGGAAAAGGATTCAGGATCGTGTGTGACTATTTGAGGGAAGATCTGGCAGCCGTGAAGTGCGGTAGAGAGAGGTGTAGACGCCGCCTGACACGGGACAGTGTGAAGAGGAGGGGGGGGGTTGGTTTGAGCCGGTCCGCTGCGACAGGACGGTCCCGTGGCTGAGGTGCAGAAGAATGACAAGTATGCGGGACAGCCTCCAGAGCTCTGGGTTCAGTGCAGCCAGCCAGATTCGAGCGGAGAGGGCGGAGAAGTGTGGAGAGAGCTTTAACTGTGTAATATCAAAAGACAAAGTCGTATCGTGTTCCTGATTTATGTTGAATAGGAGGGGGACAGAAATGTTCTATGTGGATTTTACGCACGTTTATGTGTTATGATTGTCGGAGACTATTACATTCAGCTTGTAGAAGTTCACATCTACACCCCGTTGACATGACGTGGTGTGTGAAAGGTCTGATAACCACTGGACAGCTGTGTACAGTTCTGGAGAAATCAGGATAACTGTCATACTAACCTTAGTTCACTTACACTTGTGTCTGATATTACCTCAAATGCAGGCACTCCCTTACTGTGTAACTTTCTTTTTAGCCTATTCGGTTGCAACAAGTCCTACAAACTAGTGTTCGAATAGTGATAATTCAAACCACTCTTAGTTTTTTTATGTACAAGTCTTTGAGAGCAATGAAATGGGTCTGAATAGAGGAGATGATGTCACGTAGCACGGCAACAGCATGGAAGCAAAAGCCATATGAGTTATGAAATGTGTCTTGAAATGATACTGAAGTGCATACTCTTGATGTTTTGTTTTGGCTTCATCACTTATTTCTAGCTGCTTTTTTTTTACATTTGAAAGTCTAATTTAAAGTGTCTACCGATGACGAGCACCAGTCCTGCATATATGGGTCTTAAGGGTCCAGGATGTGAGGTCTGGATTAGGGATTCGTTTTTTTGGGTGGAGCCGGGTCAGGGCTGTAGCTCATTGTTTTTGGGGCAGACGGCAGACTTCCTGTTTGAGGCGGCCCGACGCCCGTCACCACAACACAGCTGTTTCCACCGCGCGCTGCACAATCACAGGCAAAACACTCATTCAAGGATTCGACTTAAGGCCTCAACCTTCATATGTGCTCTTAAACTCTTAAACTCCCTCTCGTTTTATTGTTTCAGAGCATCACAGCCTGGATTATGAACCTGCATATGAGAGAACCGCAAACCCAAACTCAATTTACACCCTTAGGGCAGGAGTCAGTGTTTCTGCATTGGTTTCTATAGTATCCAATTGAAAACGCCACATAATGTTGAACGCCATTTCTTAGAACCTTCATATTTTTATACATTTTACATCCAAGTGCTGTGTTGTCGTCTAAAACTGCACAATTGCCCTTTTGTTTTTTGTTGCTTTAGCTGTAATGACTTGTTTTCGGGTCCTGCACAGTAAAGAACGAGCTACAATTGGACATTCTCTTTTATGCAAGTGCAGTTAACGTTATTAGGTGATAAATGTTTTAAAATAAAAGGGAGGCTGTGTCTTGTAAATGAAGAGCGTACGGTTGTAAAGTCGCTAATTGCGCCGACAAAGCCGAGCTCATTATCGCTGCATGTTTTTAGCGCTGCATCAGGAATTGTTTTTTACTCATCCGTGTGTTTTTGCTTTTATAGCGAGCGTTACGGTAATATTGAATGGCTTTGTTTGGTTTGTGGATTTCATTCATGCTTATGTAATGGGTTTTATTCATTTATTTCAAGTATTGTAGTCGTGGCTTTTACACTTAATATCCACGTTGGGTAATTTATTCAAATTCCATTTCTGCTTCTGCTTTCTCGAGAGACATTCGAAATCCATTCAACTCCGCCATGTTACGGTACTTAACTTTCCTATTTAAAATGTACTGTAATTGTGGATTTGAATGGGCCTATGCCACATCTACCAATACAAATTATTTTTGCACTTGCAGGGTTTCCGCCGGGCAAGTCATTAAATTAATCATGCCAAATTAAGGCCTTAAAAGTTATTAAAAAACATTAAATCTGATTCAAATGGGCATTAAATCTAAATTTTTATATTTTTTTCTTCGAGACAAAACCCTCTTTATGACATTGCTCAACTATTTTTACTGCATACATTTGTCAAAAACACAGCTATGTTTAAAACTAATTTGGAAGCTGTCTTTTGCTCAAAGGTTTTCTGCTGTGTCCAATTTATTTTGATTGTCAAAATTTCCCCTCATAATTCTGTTTGATGGAATGTTTACAAATCCTAAAGAAGATTGATTGCATGTGTGGCCTCCCTCCTTGATCTGAAATGTCCCGCACTCTTCACATGTCTAAAAAAATATTCACCAGTTTCACTGTTTTGTTAATTTATAGGCTTATAGTTGGGAAAATGTATTGTTTTGCTTTTACTTACTACAGAAATCCCACATTGCTGCAGGGGCGTTAAATGAAAGCCAACTATTTTCCATCCATTTTAAATCTCATTCTCATTGTGGTCTTTTTATAATTTTTCAAGTCATATACATAGATACTGTATTAACTCATAAACGGTAAGCAGCCTGTGAAATATTTCCATATTCAGTTGTCTAGCTTTTTATGTTGTATATCAGTCTTTTCATCATGTTTAAATTTACCAATGATTAGTGGTGACCTGCCCTTTTTAGACACACTTTTTATGAATTTACTTCTACTCTGCACCACACTCTCTTTCAATAACCTATTCTGTGTTCACTAATAAACCCTCTTCAGGCTATTTTGATGAGTCCAGATGGGACCCTTGTGTGGTTTAAGAAGTGTTTTGGATGTTTTTAAGGTTCTCCTGTTAAGTCCTTGTGATGTGCTGCCAGGGACGGAGTATTCATTCTCTAGTGTTGACTGACTGCTTCTATTGTGGATCCAAGATGGCTCCTGCCCTCCTCCTGTCCTCCGCTGACACGCGTGTGCGTTCATGTATGTGTTGGTGTTTCGCTGCTGGGAGCGTTTAAATTTGCGATTAGCTGTTGCCGACTCAGCCTTTTTCCAGTCAGACCCCAAACTGTCTGCTCCAGTAATCCTCCGTCTGCCCCCGCCTCGCTCCTCTTCTGTCTGAGGAGGTTCCCATCTCCCACCTCGTAAATGTAAATGCGAAGCGAGCGCTCCAGGGCTGCAGCGCTGTCGTCTGATGGTTCGGGACAGTGACATACTGTTGTGACGAGAAATGATTGTCTCCATATTCCTTTCCCAGTAACAATCAAGCATTATTATTTCAAAGCTTTAAGTCAAAAATGTGAATGCACTGGTCTCTTGTCCCTGATTAATATAATTAGGAATTTTATTGCTGATTTTCTACATTCCTACATTTATCCCACAAATGCATTGACCTTTACATTATTGTTTTACACCACCATTTTCTCATAGGTTAGTGTGCTGCGTCCATACTTCCTTTGACTCCTATTTTGTCTTATTTTGTGGCTAATGTTTAGTTTATAGAGCTGTCTGTAAAAAGCCTTCCGTGTGTCTGTTCCAGGCGGTGGAGCGGGAGCAGGTGGACAGTATCCAGCCGAAGCTGCAGCACGTGAACGCGGTGGGACAGGGGCTGATCCAGAGCGCTGCCAAACACACCGACACCCAGGGCCTCGAGCACGACCTTGAGACCACCAACCTCAAATGGAACTCCCTCAACAAACGGGTACGGGTCCAGAACCAAAATGTTTGAACAAGAACAGCATGTTTACGTAAACTTTCTAGATGCTATGTTTCTCACAAATGTCTGTTCAGACCGTGGGGGCAGAGGCAATCCTTATTTCAGTAAATACTTATTGTTTTGCACAAAAAAGTGACCGTACAACCTCTATTGCGAGCCTTATAAATTGTCGAAATCATTTAATAAAGTTGTCTCAAAAGACATGAATTATCAAAGTCCTCCCTTCTCACTACTGCCCCCTCTGTCCTCAGGTGGCCGAGCGCATTGCCCAGCTGCAGGAGGCCCTGCTGCATTGTGGGAAGTTCCAGGATGCCCTGGAGCCTCTGCTCAGTTGGCTCAGCGACACGGAGGAGCTGGTGGCTAATCAGAAGCCTCCGTCGGCCGAGTACCGCGTGGTCAAGGCGCAAATACAGGAACAGAAGGTATCGCAGGAACACACCAATTACAATAACTTAAAAAATCCCTTTAATCGGTTTATTGCAGAGGAGAAACGGGTTCAAACAAATACTGTTTTATCTCTTTAAAATGGCAGGGTTTCACTGGGGCATTAAAAAAGTCATTGAATGAATTGTGCCAAAGTTGAGGCCTTAAAGAAGAACTAAGTAACTTGTTTATCTTAATAAATCCTTTTCCCTCTGGGGGTAATACAAGTGTTAATGGGATTAATGGGGGGTCTTTTATCTCTCCCTGGTGTCTCTGGCCAGAAAACCACAATTGCAACTTTCCTGCCTCCCACCAATACAAACTAATGGAATCACGAAGAAGAAGCTAACAGGCTAACGGGCAAAGCTAACTGTGGGCTAGCGCCGCTTAAACAGTATTTACAGCCAAGTTTGAGTGAAAAAAATATCTCCATTGTGTAATTGGATGTAAAATATCCTATATAGATATATCAATATACTACGGACAATTAATGAATAAAAAAACGCAACATGCTACGATACCTGCGGTGGCGCTTATGGCCTCTAGGGCCATGAGTTACTTAGTTCTACTTTAATTGTTAAAAAAAAGGTTATTGAATTGATCCCAGGAGGCGATAAATCTAAATTTCACGTAAAATAATGGCACTGCTTGACTTTTTCTACTCAAGAAGTTCAACAAAAATACAAATTAACAACATTATCTTTCATTTTTGCTTAAATTTTTGCCTGTTGAGTCCAATTTGCTTTAAAATATCTTAATTACAAATACAAATCTTTAAATGAATATAATAAACACATGAATATTGTACAGTATCTTTTTCGATATTCAGGCTTCTCTTCTCCTTTTGGGCCAGTCTAAATGTAGAAGTCTTGATTTACTAATATTTTGACCTGGGTTAAGCCTGATCTTAAAGACATATTTAGTTCCTGGTTTAAGTCTGGCGTTGCTGGGATGGCCAAGTATTTTTGTACCTGTGTACTTGGTGAATGAAAAAGATTAAATTGAGTAGTGTGTAGCTTATTAAGTTAGATGTCCTCGTTGGCCCCATACGTAGCTTCCACATATCTTCAAGGTCTACATTGTCTCTGGGCTCTCTCTCTCTCACCTCTCCTGTTTATCCAACACGCACTTCCTGGGATTGTGAAGCAACGGGAGGTGTTCTGGAGCGGACAGATCAATCAAACGTGTTTACATCCTCCCCACTAAAATGGTGCCACTGCTTTGATAAGAAAATAGTAAATCAGAAAGTGCATTCCTGAGCTGAGAGAGTTTCAAAGCGGGAGGGAGTCGGGCCGCGCTTTATTAAGCAGGAAGCAAAGTTAACTTCACCGACAGAAAGGGCTGAAGAAAGAGGGATGTACGGTGATTATAGGAGGGTAGGAGAATGGCCCTTAATCTTCTAAACAAAGAGACGTTTTCTTAAACAAAAGTGTGCAAATATTGTTACAAAACGCGCTCCACAAAACAACTTAGAAAATGTATTTTGACCCTCGATGGAATTTGTGTTGACACAGTAGTTCAATAATGCGATTAAACCTTTAAACAGCAACAGAATTATAATAAAATATGAATGAACACTGAAAAAACATAAGCTTTGTTAAGAAAATGACTGCTGATTTTGGGTAGATTTGGACAAAAAAGGATGTTTTTTTCTTGCCTCATTCTTTTCGGTCTCATTTCATGTGTTTTTGTCTTATTTTAAGCATTTGCGATTATTTCTCTTAGTTTAAGCAAAGTAATGATTGTTCCATCGGCAATCTTATTTCAAGATACTCCAAACCTACTCGAAATCGTAATTCAAGCACATTTTAAGCAATTTAAGTAAGACAGCAAGATAGGTACCAGTATACAGATGTGTTTACATGTACACATTTGAATGAAAGTAACTATTAGCACAGCCCTACCGTTCCTCTCTGCAGCAAAGTTCCACCTTTGATTCCTGGAGGGAGCTTTCAGTGTGGATTTTCTTGTCGTGAACGAGTGGCTAATCAATCAAAGTTTATTTACTGTGCACTTTATGACAACGCAAAGTGCTTTATATAAAGAACCTGAGACAAACAGAAGGGTTCCTCAAGTGCAATTGCCTTGAAGTGAAAGTGAATCCTTCCAATATCTCAAGAAGGGTCCTTGTATCATCATAAAGTATTGTTTATACATATAGAGGGTACACACTACGACAGATGATGTCAATCATGGTAACAGAAGTCAATTGAGTGTTGACATTGAGCTATAACATAAAACATTGAGGATTCTGTTTAGATTGAAAACGCTGCGACCTGCTAAATCCCCGTTTCTTCGCCTCACCAGTTGCTGCAGAGGCTCCTGGACGACCGCAGACCCACGGTGGAGATGATTCGAGCCGAGGGGGAGCGGATCGCAGCCACTGCCGACGCCCCGGACCAAGACAAGATCCAGACCCAACTCCAGAGTCTGGCCCAGAGGTGGAGCGGCCTCCTGGACAAGGCCAGCGGCAGGTACTGAGCCCGGGTTTACTAACGCAGGCTTCATCTGTGGCCTGAAGGTTATCTCTACCACACATGACCTCCTGACTGTGGAAACTGAAGGCAAACGGAGATTATCCTGCGCCCGTCAATACTTAATTATCACATCTGTGGATTTCAGACGTGGAGGATGCCTGATAATCTAATTTTAGTGTTTAACGATTGAAGACCACCATGTGTTGATTGGAACACCTGCAGGGTGAAAAAAAAGTATCACACAATATAGCGGCGTGAGAGAGGCATCATTGTAATCAGAACAGTGTTTTCATTGGGAGAACTTTTGCTCATTTTAGTTTTTACATGAGGTTTTGTTTAGGCTGTGGGTAAATGGCAAAATCTCAGTCAGATGGAAGTTATTTGCGATTTGGATTTCGCATCATAGGGCTGGGACGATCCACTTTTGTCACGATCCGATATATATCACGATAATCAGGGGCCGATCCGATACGTATTGCGACACAGTGAATAATTATGATCAGTAATGTTTACCTTAAAATTACCTTTATTGAAGTGTTAAGATTGAAAAGTGGCTGTGTAACTGTTACTGGAAAACAAAGGATAAAAATGCCTCCAAGTATTTAAAGTATTGTGATCTGATCCAATATTTTGTCCCAGCCCTATTGCATCACCATATAACAATCCATCCATCCATCCATCCATTTTCTTCCGCTTTATCCGGGGCCGGGTCGCGGGGGCAGCAGTCTCAGCAGAGATGCCCAGACTTCCCGATCCACGCACACCTCCTCCAGCTGTTCTGGGGGGACCCCGAGGCGACACCAGGCCAGCTCGGAGACATAGTCCCACCAGCGTGTCCTGGGCCTTCCACGAGGCCTCCTCCCAATAGGACATGCCTGGAACACCTCACGAGGGAGGCGACCAGGAGGCATCCGGAACAGATGCCCTAGCCACCTCAGCTGGCTCCTTTCGACGTGGAGGAGTAGCGGCTCGAGTCCGAGCTCCTCCCGGGTAACTGAGCTCCTCACCCGATCTCGGAGGGTGCGCCCAGCCACCCTGCGAAGGAAACTCATTTCGGCCGCTTGTATTCGCGATCTTGTCCTTTCGGTCATTACCCAGATCTCATGACCATAGGTGAGGGTGGGAACGTAGATCAATCGGTAAATCGAGAGCTTTGCCGCTTGGCTCAGCTCCCTCTTCACCACAACAGTCCGATACAGCGACCGCATCACTGCTGACGCCGCACCGATCCGTCTACCGATCTCACGCTCCATCCGTCCCTCACTCGTGAACAGGACCCCGAGATACTTGAACTCCTCCACTTGAGGCAAGGACACCCCACCGACCTGAAGCGGGGAAGCCACCTTTTTCCGGTCGAGAACCATGGCCTCAGATTTGGAGGTGCTGATCCTCATCCCGGCCGCTTCACACTCGGCTGCAAACCGCCCCAGTGCGTGCTGAAGGTCCTGATTTGATGAAGCCAACAGAACAACATCATCTGCAAAAAGCAGAGATGAGATTCTGAGGTTCCCAAACCGGACACCCTCCGGCCCCTGGCTGCCCCTAGAAATTCCGTCCATAAAAGTAATGAACAGAACCGGTGACAAAGGGCAGCCCTGGCGGAGCCCAACACGCACCGGGAACAGGTACCAATACAATACAACAATATAACAATACTTTGGCAAATTGTTGTTTAACCCTAACTCTTGAATTTTAACAAACGTGGTTAACAATAAAACATAAGCCACTGCGCTACACAATAGCCTAAGAGTTTAGGCTGTAGATGTTGATGATGTAGAATATGCTTGGCTTGGTGTCTTAAGTTTAGCTACTGGTAGGGCTAACTAAAGTGAGAAAAAAATCAATAACTGTCTTGGATGTTATGGTAATATAATATTTTTGTAATAGTTTACTAAGCCATTTCAACACGTGTTATTTAAATGAATAAAAAATCATGAGTAATTAGATTTTTTTGGAGAACATCAAGAAAGACTTTCTAAATCAAGACTAAAACTAAGCTAAAAAAACTAAATTTGGAAACTTTTGGCTACAACAATGATTCGTGAACAGGCGAAATGCTGAGAAGTTTTATTTTATCAGACCAATCCACTAAAGGCTGTCCTCCACGGATTTCCAGAATTTTTCAATTATTCTGTCGTGCGTGATTTACACTCACTCCATAAACTACAATTGTTGACAAGATTCCTTTTGAATGACACGATCAGAATCATATTAAAGAAACCGCAGTCATGTCAAAGCTGTAAAAGCCTGTCGACTTCTCCTCACGCGCATCGTTCGTGTTCGTCCTTCAGGCAGAGGCAGTTGGAGGAGCTGCTGGTTTTGGCGCTGGAGTTTCACGAAGCGCTGGAGCCGCTGGGAGAATGGCTCAGCGCCACCGAGAGACGCCTGAGCTCCGCCGAACCCATGGGAACGCAGACCGCCAAAATCACGCAGCAGATCGCCAAGCATAAGGTAACTGGCTGCGAACGGGCGCCACGTTCGCAAAAGTCTGTGGGGAAATAAAAAGGTATGACTGTTATTGTGCACCAATCAAGCACAAAAGACGAGAGGAGATGAGAAAACATCGCCAAAACTGAAAGAGCAAAAGATGTCAAAAAATTAGGCATAATGTTGGTTGAAGTGAGTAAACGGCAAGTGAATAATAATAAGTTGCCAAGGACTAAATGTGTATGGCTGAGGAGATTCTCGATACTGGCCCGTAGTGGTCTAAACCTATGACAAAAAGTCTATTAGCTAGAAAATTTCAATCAACGAGGAAAGCAATTGTTCTTTTTTTCACTAATTTGTATCAAAACCAGACTTTATGGGCTAGATCTTGTGCCTGGCGCAAGGACAGCTCTGCTCCAAACGCATCGTTAGACAGGCGTCATCTTGCTCTTGCGCTATTTGACTGCACCACTGGCGAGAGGGCGTCGCTTAGGCTGTATATAAAAAAGGAAAAGAGGCGTGGTTTATTATAAGCAGCTGATCTCGTGTTCTCCCTTTAGCATTACGGGCTTTTATAAGCTCTATTGGTCAAACGAAGTACTTGAGTTAAACACAGTCCTCTATTGCAGTGTTTCCCAACCAGGGGTTCGGGGACTTATGGGGGTACTCGAGGACCAAGCAGGGGGTACTTGTGTTGAAGGTTGAAAAAAGGGGGAAATTGGACATATTTTGTTTTATAGGAAAAGCTATATATTTCAGTAAAATGTGTTGCTTTGGGAGAATTTTAGGTTTATTTTCACTGCAACATTGTCCCTTTTTCTTACACCTACCACTTTTAAGTGATTACTTTCTAAATAAACTGTTTGAGGTAGGAGGTACACGGACAACCACTGAAAGGCCCAAGGGGTACGCAAGACAATAAAGGTTGGGAACCACTGCTCTATTTGTCAAACTAAGTACTTGAGTTACACACTGTCCGTGTCTGATGTACAGCCAGTCCTGGGTCGGCTCTCACTCAGCCGTAGTTGCGTTAATGCGATCCGAGCAAAAGCACATGTTCACCCCCCGCTTCCCCTCGCTGAGTCTGGTTGGAGGAGAAAGGTTCTGGTACATAACATCGCCATTGGCCACGGGGGTCTGTCCTGCCCACTTAAGGAACTAGTATAGTAGCTGCAAGATCTCAAAGTGCGCTCCTACTCTGCTTTAAGAAACACAAGATCGGGCCCTATACATTTGAAATCAGGACCAAAATGAGGCTAAATGGTAGAAAATTGAAAATCACGATGGCTCAGTAACTCCCATCTCCCAAACTGCAGCTCTTGTGTGGCGTTTCTGTCGTAGATTCGTACCTATTAAACTAACAGGCTGGTGGTAATAATGTTGTGCCTGATGGGTGAGTGTGACAGATTAAGATCTTCCAAAACGGTCCCATAAAACCAACCACCGTTCTCAACGCTGACATCTGAAGTGGTTCGAAGCCGTTGTAACTTATCCCCGTGCCCAGAAGCAACTCCCGCAGCGACAGGGTTATTGCGGAGGCCTGTTTGTAATATCAAATAGGTTACACAAATGATCAAATGAAGAGCAACAACTGCACCCACGAGGTTTTTAGTTGCAACAAGACGAGACCAGCCCCTGACACTGCATTTCTGGGTTTCAGTTTTTATCTCGACTTGTTTTGCATGTATTGTTTTAATTTTTTGTCTGTTTGTTCATTTTGCATTAGTCGTGAGACCTTTTCCACAAAATATCACCCAACCAAAGTTTAGCTTGCCACCTGGTATCATGGTTGCAACAATAACATGTCTTGGATTTGTCTCGTATTGTCGACTTTTAAGTTCATTCTATGTTATGTTTTATGATTTTGAACTCATTGACCATCGTTTTCACTCTTTCAGTCTTTCATCCTTTTGTGTTTTATTTTTGTCTCACTTTTCCTCACAAATCATCCTTTTTACACACTCAACACACACTCACACACACCTCCCAGGCGTTCCACGAGGAAGTGTCCTCCCACGAAGCCGACGTGAACCACCTCGAGTCCCTGAGCCAGAGCTTGACCCCCCTGAGCTGCGCGGCCGACCGCGACTGGCTGCACGAGCGCGTGGGGGCGGTGCACACGGGCCACTCCGAGCTCTCCGATTGGTGCGCGAGGAGGGCGGCCATGTTGGAGCAGGCCCTGGCCAATGCGCAGCTGTTCGGGGAGGACGAGGTGGAGGTGATGAACTGGCTGGCGGAGGTGGCTCAGAGGCTGGGGCAGGTCTCTGTGCAGACCTACCACCCAGAGCAGCTGAGCGAGCGGCACAAGCACACGCTGGTACGGACAAATGTGTGAGAGAAAACTAACATGACCACTAACTACATGTGGAGACGTATTAGTTTGAGGGAAATAACTGGTAAAAGAAAACAACACTGCAGAACATTCCTGGTTATATGCAAAAAAAAGATAAGGTCCATGCACTTATAGTTTGCAAAATAGAACAAATCTTTATTTTTTGCAAATTATGAGTGCCTGGACCTTATCATTTTGTGTTTATTTAACGGCGTCTTCTCACCAGCACTGTCTGTTTGCTGGGTACCAGTAGCCCCCTGTTATAATTGTTGAGTATTGGTAAAACTGCCAAAAGCGCTCCTACTGATCAACCAGACAGAAAATGCTATTTCTGTGGAGGGTTAATACAGCATTTGGGAGAGGACCAAACTGCATTGCTTCTAAAAGTTAAACGGCAATATCTCCATGGTGATGCAAATTATTGGAGTTGGTACGAACAAATGTGTGAGAGAAATCTAGCAACGACGGCTAATATTGGAAATACTGAGAAACACTAATGGGAACTAACGCATGAACACATGGCAAAGCCGGAAGTCGTACTGCAAACCATGATCCCTCAGTTGACCTGAAGAAGTTGTCAATCCAACTTACAGCGTTGGACAGCAGAAGTGTGACTAGCTGGTAATGTTAAACTAGTAAATGCAGTCAAAAGGTTCCACGGGACTCTGGTAGAAAATGTAAACGTCCTTTATTCAGGCGTGGACAAAAGGTCTGAAATAAAAAAAACGTTTTGCTTATATTTTTTTACCACACACTCCCTCTGAACCTTTTGATTTACAGCTTTGTTTGCACATCTTTATATCTGTATGATGCTTTAAATGTAAAGGCAACTAATTATTTGGATTTAGTTTTACATTAGCTTCTCTTTAATGTTTCAACAGAAAGAGGAAGTAGCATGGATATAAAACTGTGCTTATGAGTGATCTGGGCTCTGTCTGCTTTTCATACTTAAATAAAGACTGCGTAATCAACCTGTGCTTTTTTAACAACCGCACTAAAATGACAAGCAGATTTCCTGATCACTTTTATCCACCATGAATGAATTTTCTCTCCCAGGCTCTGAATGAGGAGATTTTGAGCAGAAAGAAGACGGTGGACCAGGCGATCAAAAACGGACAGGCTTTACTCAAACAGACAACAGGTAAATCACCTCCCATGTGGCCCATATCATTCAAGGATCCCACTGCGAATGTTTACGCGGAAAGCAGGGGACGAGCAGGCCAAGACCGAAAACCACCGTGAAGCAAAGCCACACATTTTTCTATCTGCGGCTAACCAGACGTCAGCATCTGGTCTCTCGGTTCATGTCGGACATTAACCACATTGCTGCTTCTTCTAATAAAGGCCCGATTGTTGGTCTACCCCATGACCGCCCCTCAGTCTGTGTGTGTGTTTAAATGTTTGGACCAATGCTGCGTTTGTAAATGATACTAGGGCTTAGGGGGATTTTACAGAGGCACAAACGCGTTTTCTTCTCTAAACAATTTTCATGCGAGGAGAGGCAGACCCTATTTATTCATAGGGTTTGAATAAATTCTTAGGCTAAATGTAATTATAGTTCTGAAAATGCAACCCTTTCGTCCAGATACTCGCACAATGACACAATACAGCCCGACTACCCTTGTAATTGTAGTTGTGCAAGCCTTTGGAATAAAACCACATGCATTGGAAGCTGTGCAAAATGTTATTTTATCTACCCTCCTGCATCCTCTAAACACACTTTGCTTGTCTCTTCTTGCATGCGACTTAAAGACATGCTTGTTTTTTGTTATGTTGGTGAGTCTAAATTTGCACTAAAGAATGATTTAAAGTATTTTGTATGTCTTTGTGAGAACCCTTGAGCTAACTTGCTACACCTGCTCCTGAATAGTAATTAGTCAAAGGTGATAGAATAGATTGATAATCCTAATTAAATTCTGTGGTGTATCATGTTGGTCTTTCGTAATCCACCCTGTCCATTTGTCAATTTATTTCAATAATACTTTGTCACCAAGAAGCAATTACACAGATTAGTTCACAACAAACATTAGACATTGCTCTACTCTGGACGCTGCAAGTCACTATTATTGATTGTAAAAATTTGGTTTAAAGTTCAATTAATGATTAAAAAAATACCACTCATTCCTTGTGATAAAAGATTACTGCATTTTTCAGAGATTGAGAGATTTTTCAACCCACAAGACGCGCATTTTCCATCATCAAAAATGAAAACCCACACAAGCCAGAGTGTGTTATTCAGTATTTTAGCACTCACCGCGTCTCATCCTCTGCTGTAGGCGAGGAGGTGCTTCTGATCCAGGAAAAGCTGGACGGCATAAAGTCCCGCTACGCTGAGATGACGGCCGGCAGCAGTAAGGCTCTGCGGACTCTGGAGCAGGCGCTGCAGTTGGCGACGCGGTTCTCCAGCGCCAACGAGGACCTGAACCAGTGGCTCGACTCTGTGGAGGCCGAGCTCAACAACACCGAACCAGACGCCACGCCGGCCTATCAGGAGAGGCAGAAGGTAGAGCTATTGTTGTCAGTTCAACTACAGTTTGGTTTGAGGAAGGTGCTCTTTGTTTCAGTTAACGGCGATAAGTCGTCTCACTCTAATGGTGTACCTCAAGGCTCAGTGCTAGGGCCGCTTCTCTATTTACCTACGACCTCTCAGAACTTAATAGAAACCTGACAAAATCTTTTTTTGTTATTTTTTTTACACAATAGGTTTGGTATTTCTAAAATAAATTTTTACCAGTTTAATTTCAGACTTTTGTTGTTACATTTTATTACAACTTGCGTCATTTTCCCATGATGTATAGCTATAGTAATAGAACTTGGGTATGTTTTCTACTGTACATCCATATCCCTATAAGGGAATGAAAAGTGTGTGATATAGTAATTATGTTAGATATCTGAAGTTGAACAAGCTTGAACCATTTTTACTTTGGGTTATTTTTGGCTTTTCAAAATGTGCTCTGTCCTACTCTTAACCACAGTAAAAAAAACAATAATGTCTTAGGATTCAGTTTAAACCACTTTATACCTCTTCATGTAATTTTCCTGAAAAAGTAGCATTTCATCGACAATTTTGACGAACAAATTAATCTTAAAGACTAAAATCGATCTTTTCTGTGTTCGTGTGCTGCAGGAGCTGAAGAAGGTGTCTGCAGAGAAGCGGCTGGTTCTGGACACGGTGAACGAAGTGGGCAGTGCTCTTTTGGACCTGGTGCCCTGGAGAGCCAGAGAGGGGCTGGACCGACTGGTGTCCGACTCCAACCAGCGCTACCGACAGGCAGACGAGACCATCACACAGAGGGTACATCTGGTGCAGGCCGCCATCCAGAGGTCTCAACAGGTACTGCAACCAAACAAGTGAATAAATGTAATGTGCAGGGCCATTTCAAATTTAGCTGTATGGCTCAAACACTGAAATAAACTACTTAAATACCTTCATATTATCATAACAATGTATAATGTGTACATAATACGAAATATACTGATGTTATAGAGCCAGTGTGCAAATAATATGCTCTGACTTATCTCTCCCAGTACGAGGAGGCCGTCGATGCAGAGCTGGCCTGGGTGGGTGAGACTGAGCGTAAACTGGCGTCTCTGGGGCCCCTGAGTCTGGAGCCCGATGTGACCGTGGCCCAGATGCAGATCCAGAGGGCGTTCAACATCGACATCATCAGGCACAAAGACACAGTGGACCAGCTCCTCTCGACCCGGGACGAGATCCTGGAGACATGCAGCGACGCGCAGAAAGACGCTCTGATGGTGAGTCCAACTATTTGTAAAGTAATATTGTTCAGAAATCTGATCTAGGAATTACTTGTATTTATTTGAAACATCTGATTTGGTAGGAAACAGTATGAGAGAAGAACGTAGTAAAAAAATACATTAGAGTAGAAAGTTTGATTGTTATCTCATAAGACAATGCTGTTTAAATCATGAAAATCTCACATTCACTGCTGTTTTTCCCTCTCCTCAGGTGAGAACCGACTCCCTCAGCCTGCGGTACGAGGGGGCCAGTCAGACCCACAGTGAGCGGTTCTCTGCCCTGGAGCAGGCCCAGGTGTTGGTGGCTCGGTTCTGGGAGACGTTCGAGGAGCTGGAGCCGTGGCTCGGAGAGACAGAGGCTCTGATAGCTCAGCTGCCTCCCCCAGCCATCGACACAGACGCGCTCAGGCTGCAGCAGGACCAGATGAGGGTGAGGGGGACAATCTTTTATAAACTTGTTTACCCAAGTGAAACCCTCATCGTGATTGCAGAGACGCTTAAAGTCTGAGCTCTGAATCTACATTTGTTTCTTGTTTTCCTGCAGTTGTTGCGCGAGTCCATCGCCGAGCACAAACCTCACATCGACAAGCTGCTGAAGATCGGGCCCCAGTTGGCCGAGCTCAGTCTTCACGAAGGAGAATCGGTCACTCAGCGCTACAACGAGGCCGAACGCCGCTACATCGCCATCAAAGAAGACGTCAAAACTCGAGCTACAACTCTGGACGAGGCAGTTTCCCAGTCGGCTCAGGTACGTCCAAGAAACCCAAACATTTTAAATTTCATGAACAAAGTTTGTCTGATTTAAGGTGATGCTTATACTGATACTGAACATTATTTTAACTATGAAATTAATACAATTTAGATCAAAGTTATTAGGGAATAGTACATTTTTGTGTGGGGTCTGAAACTCTGCCCAAACTCACTAAATTATACATCAAATTATGTCTCGAGCAGTTTCTACACAGATTCAACATATTTTCTGTCACTGTCCAGACCAATGTCCAAAGCAGGATTTATTGGGTCCAAATGCTTTAAGTTTGAGACATAAAAACATTGCTCATGGACTTATCTAATTACATCCATTCGGGCCTTGCTGCAGACTGATAAATTAGTTCTCAAAGCTGTTTGGCCCGAGTCTGTACGTTGCCCCTCTGGTTAATGTTAGCTTCCCAGACACTGCACAGAAATTCGCTTTGATTTACGACGAGGGCCGCGTGTGCTTCTGGTAACTGCACTGCATCTAAATGGGAAATTTGTGGAGGAATTTCCGTGCCAAGTCCTCATTGACCGAGAGAGTTTAGTGCATTGCAAAGTCCGCCTTGGAAACGATGGGTAATGATCAAGCATGAAAAGCCCGATAATCCATATTAACTTCGCTAGTTACTTGCCAACTAACTTGCAATGCACTGTGTTCTCCAGCTACTTTGGAATTTTAATGTTTCTTTTGGTATTTTGTATTGTTTTGCTAAAATGAGTGGTAATATAACTTAGAGTAGATCATTACTTGTGTTAAAACATGCACTCTACAGGATATTGTTAATTAGCCATAAACATTTGAAGCTTTTTGTGATTTTTACGTTTTGTTGTACGCATGATTTTGGTTTAACTCATTCTGTTGTTTCTCCACCCTCCTCTGTCCCATTTCAAACTCGTTTATTTCCTTGTACCACCTTCACCTCACACCTCACTCTGCCTAACTCCACCCTTGTCCCGTCTTAACCCTCACCCCGTCCTGTCCTCCTACTTCCCCCCACCCTCCGTTTGCTTCACTGATTGTGGATGTGCTGTGTGTGTTTCTCCGCCACCATTTTCTCCATTGGTCACTGCTCACTGCATCAACAGCTCATGGAGGTAAGAATCACCATGGTAACACGGGGCACTCTGGGCTATGGCTACATGATGTCATTTGGTGTTGGGTTTATCAAAACACCAGTCTCTTAGGGTAGGATTTTTAATCTCCAAACACTGCTGCAAATACTGGCTGCAGAGAACTTTTTACAGCCAAAGAAATACCCCTCAGTCACCTCTGTTAGGATTTTAAAGTATTTTTCTATTTCTATTCTGTTGACTTAGGCTATTGTGTCTCAAACTTCCTCCATAAAATATATGACCTTATGTACCTCTTGGGATATTTGACCGTTTAAAACAGAGTCCGAATCACTTTCAAATCAGGACAATCGGGTCTAAGAAGGTTTTTTTTGTCTAAACGGTTAAAACTTAGAGCATAAATGGTGCTTTTTTTATATTTGATTAGTTATTAAGTCTATTGTATAATTGTAAACTTTGTATTTCAGTCAATGTGAATAGGTTTATTTTGCATTAAGTCACTAAAAACATACAAAGTACAATAGGCCAGTATGAACGAGAGTGTGGTTGAGAGTGCGCATGGGGGACAACGGATGCAAATTAGCCCAAGGCTACAATCCGGTGTGGCTTGTTTACATGCACTGTCCCGACCAAATAAACCAATAAATAAATAAATGGGATACCCTTAACTTGGCGCTCTTTACATACATACAAAAGCTAATAGTATTCACTCCATACCTCCTGTATTGAATTAATATATATATATTTTTTTTCTTTTTTTTTTCTTTTTTTTTTTGTAGATCCAACCCATCAAACTAAAGTTTAAGAATTTATCAAAATACAAAAACATTTTTTTTACCTGTTTTGAACTTTTACAAAAGCACTTGACATAATTGTAGCTGCTAAACAGTGTTGAATTTGATTATTCATGGCTAATGTCAACACCATCAGACAGCCTTCTTCTATCTAACCCTCGTCATTGCTCCCCTCAGTTCCATGATAAGATGGACCCTCTGCTGGAGACCCTGGAGGGGGCGGTGCAGAGGCTGAGGCTGCCTCCTCCGGTGGCCGCAGAGGTGGACAAGATCCGGGAGCAGCTGTCGGAGCACCGGGGCCAGGGCCTGGAGCTCGACAAACTCCTGCCCAGTTTCTCCGCTCTGTGCGCCCGAGGAGAGGAGCTCATCGGACGGGCCGCTCACGACGATCCCGCCGCTCAAGGTAAGAGATATCAATGTATGACTACAATACTGGGTTTGAATTGGTCTCTGTTTTAAGTACACAAACAGTAAACAAACCTGACTCGTGTTGAGGTCAGGCTTTGATCTGTTCAAAGTCCTTTAGATGATCTTTAAAATCATTTTCTCATCAAACTATCCCTCCCTCTCCCCTCCAGCCGTGCGCTCTCGTCTGCTGCGGCTCCGCTCTCTGTGGGACGAGATCCGGCAGCGGGCCGAGGAGCGCGAGGGGAAGCTGAACGACGTGCTGGATTTGGCGGGGAAGTTCTGGTCGGACGTGGCCGCTCTGCTCAGCACCCTCCGAGACTCCCAGGACATCGTGAGGGAGCTGGAGGACCCCGGGGTCGACCCCTCGCTCATCAAACAACAGATCGAGGCTGCGGAGGTACGGGCTATGAACACTGAAAATACTGGAAACCGTTCGATAAGAAATAAGCATATGATCTTTAAAATCATCTTTAAATAGTAATTTAACTTGAACATTACAATGGGCCTTAAGTTTTTTGTAACTTCCCAATGCGCACTAATATGACGTCCCAAATTGTGTGTAAAATATCAAGTTATGTTCAAAGTTGGCTGACCAATTTATTACACGATCTACAATGTTTCTCTCTGATTTTGTCAATCCCATAAGTGTAATTTTGTGTGTTCCTATTTCACTTTCAGGCCATCAAAGCAGAAACAGACGGCCTGAGGGAGGAGCTGGAGTTCGTCCGGACCCTCGGGGCTGACCTCATCTTTGCCTGTGGCGAAACCGAGAAACCCGAAGTCAAGAAAACTATTGATGAGGTGAGATATTGAAACGGTACCAATGGGGATAATAAGACTGATGTGTAAATGCTTGTCTTCTAATGTGATGTAACGTGTCTGTAGATGAACGCAGCCTGGGATGGACTGAACCGAACATGGAGGGAGCGGATGGAGAGACTGGAGGAGGCTATGACCGCCTCTGTCCAGTATCAAGATGCACTCCAGGTTTGTACTTAGGAAGGAGGGGGTGTACCAGGTTACAGTGCTCTTAAAACATACCTGGAGTTGTGTTTGTAGCCAGTAGCACATTTTTGAGTAATCTTTGAATCTTGTCCAGTGGCTATTCTTAGCAGCACTGCGGCAGCTCAGAGAAAGCTCCTCCTGAGGTCTTGCGTATCCAGAAAATACTTTCCTCACATCTCGATCTCTAGCTCAGCTCAATCCTCTCATTGCAAAGTGAAAACACTCACCATAGCTTCACTACAGACACTCTTACTCTTTTTTTAAACGGCTGCACAGCAAAGGGAAGCAGGTAGGAGGGGATTACGGTGAGATGGCTTGGACTAACAGGAAGTGAAACTACTGGATATTTTGTTTAGCTGTTTTAGATCTTTTTTTTTTATTTGATAACCAACAAAGTGTAAGATAGTGATAAAAATGTATTTGAGAGTATTACCACTACCCGCTCTTTAAATATCTAATATGGGGGAAACATGAGTATGCATTTATCAGGCGTTTTCAAGTGGCTCTCTTGTGAAAATGTGTCTAAATGTTCTCTTGTTCTTCAGTCCATGTTCGACTACCTGGACAACGCCGTGATCAAACTGTGTGACATGTCAACTGTGGGAACTGATCTGGCAACAGTCAAGCAGCAGATAGAAGAACTCAAGGTCGGATATTATTCCCAAACTTCATCCGACATTTCCCTGTCTTGCGTGATAATAAATTACAAGCCTGTCTCTTCCCGCTGAGCAGCAGTACAAAGTGGACGTGTACCAGCAGCAGATCGACATGGAGAAGCTGTGCCACCAGGGGGAGCTGCTGTTGAAGAAAGTCTCAGACCAGACCGACCGAGACATGATCCAGGAGCCGCTGATAGAACTCAGACATCTTTGGGAAAATCTGGGAGATAAAATCACCCAGAGACAGGTAACGATAAGACATGTGGCGACAAGCTCAAGCGGCTTTGGGTGATTAACGCTTCTCAAACTACTGTGTGAAGTCATTGTTTGCTTATTTGACTTACCTTCCGCTCTGTAAAGATGCTTGCTATAGTGTTTTTCACCAGCCATTATTTTAATTGGATTTAGTTTTAAGTATATGGTATTCTTGTGATAGCTAGTTCTTGTATTATATTTAATATTTGGCTAAAAACATGCTTAGAAATCATGTATTTTTGCATGTTTTCAATCATTTTGTCATATGACCATTTACTGTTTTCTTTATATTTAAGCAGCATAAAGTTTATATAATCCAGTCACTACACAAAATATAGATGTTCCTTCCTTTAAACTTAGCTGAGTGTATTCGTGCTATGTCTGTGCTCGGTTTTACCCTGCTCTGTCTCCCGCTGCAGCACAAACTGGAGGGGGCTCTTCTGGCTCTGGGTCAGTTCCAGCACGCGCTGTCGGAGCTCCAGGCCTGGCTCAGTCACACTCACGCCACTTTAGACACTCAGAGACCCATCAGCTCCGACCCCAAGGCCATCGAGATCGAGCTCGCCAAGCACCATGTACGCCCCTCTCTCTACTGCTTCACTCATACAACGACTGCTGCTTTTTTACCCTGTGTTTTTGTAACATTTTAGTCTGGTGCGCTAGATCAAAACGCTTTCTAGCTTATGTGGGTGGAACATGTTTCAAAATGTTCAGTTTTAAGCCAAAATGCGCATTAGTCAAGACATTTTGACTGTGACTCAAATTGCAGAGGTAGGTTTATACTTTTCAGGCAGTGAGTAGGAAATGCTATGCTTAATGATACTTTTAGCATTGTATTTTATAAAACAACTTCATCTAGATCCTGAGATAAGTTGTCAACATGGTCTGAGGTATTTTGAAATTGCTTATGGTACAGATTATTTTTTGTACAGGAACATTGTTTATTGTTTGTTTATGGCTTATTATTGGAACTCCATTAGTCTTTATCTATGTAAAGACTATTGTTCCTGGGATCCACACAAATACAATATTAAAACTTCAGATTGCATTATGAATTTCCAAATACATCATATAACAGTCCTGTTCCCGAACACCACAAGAACATTGTCATGTATACTATGTACATAATTTTTTTTGCCATAATTATTGCCTCAGATCTTGCTCTTACACCGACTCATCCTGCTTACCCTCCCATGCCACAGGTCCTGCGGAACGACGTGCTTTCCCATCATTCCACGGTGGAGACGGTGAACAGCGCCGCGGCCGAGCTCCTGGAGTCCTCTCCGGGAGACGAGGCCAGTCACCTCCGCGAGCAGCTGGACCATCTCAACCAGGGCTGGGAGAGTCTGCTACTCAAGACCCAGGAGCGGCAGAAACTACTGGAGGCCGCACTGAAACAGGTACAGAGCTGTCTCCTCTTCTACCCCATAGTCTGTGTCCTTCCTTTCTCAAGAGCCAAAGACAATCAAATCAATCAACTCTGGTGTCATACTTGTTCTAGAATTATCAATCAAATATAAAACTAAAGAACTAATCCTATCTCTTGAACATTGACCCATTGTTATTTTGCTTATTCTTCTGAACCTGAATAACGAGTGTCCTCCCGTCCCGCACCTGTCTGTCCCGTGCAGGCGGAGGGTTTCCATGGGGAGCTGGAGGAGTTTCTTCAGTGGCTGCGTAGGACCGACAGCCAACTGTCGGCGGCTAAACCCACGGGAGGACTCCCGGAGACGGCCAGGGAGCAGCTTCAACAGCACATGGTACGAGCTTACGCTTCATTACACTTATTGATTTTGCCTGTTCTCCATTGAGTCTTAGCAAAATTGTTTATGAATGTCAAAGAACAGTTAGGCATGCTTTTTCTATTGTGTTTTATGTTATTTTTTTTAAAGAATCATACAAGTTGGGCATGGTTTTTAATATAAATAAGGCAGCGTTAGTGTTTCAAAGACTAATTTGTCATTTGTAACGTTTTTATATTGTGATTTGTTCATACATTGTTTTACTTGTGACCTGCCTCGGGACTACAGATGTAAATTAGCAGTTTTGCTATAATCTGGCACATTTACAATTTGTGTACAACTTGTATAATCATATTATGATTGTTCATTAATGTGTGTTGTCCCGATCAAATAAAAAATAAAATAAAAAAAAGACTATGCAATGACCACAAGTTGCTTCTTACATAACCAGCTACTCGGGAATACTATTCAGCAGTAGGGCTAATAACTTAATCAACTTATCGTTCAATAAATGACAGATAAACAATAAATGTTGGGCTCAATATTCATCGTTTCTACGTTTATTTGCATGTTCCTCCCATTTTCTAAAGTAACACATTACTTTTCACCCAGAGTGAGGTCTGTTTTATTGTATTTCCTGTTTATTGTGGGATAGTTTCAGATTTAAACACTTTTCAGACAAAGCTCTAGGGTCATTTTTAAGCTTCAGAGTTTGTTTCTGTGGCATTAAAAAGTCTTCAGTAATAATAATTTTCTGCCTCAATATATCAAACTCCAAACAGGCCTATTCAGCAATACAGGGATATACATGAAGGAAACTAAATGTTTCCCCACAAACCTGCACTTTATTTAAGCTCTTTATCGGCAGTGCTACCTTATTCATCCTTATTGTGATCACCAAATAATGGCAGACATATGGCAGTCGTCTCGTAACCTTACCCCTTTTGTCCCGGGACCTCTCCTACGTCACAGTATCCCAGACTCCTCTCACCTCGTCTCGTTCTGTCCCGTTCAGGAGCTCCAGGCACAGCTGACGCAGAGAGCGGAGCAGTACCACAGACTTCAGGACCAGGGGGAGTCCATGCTTTTGGCCCGAGGAGAAGATGCAGGTCCCGGGGCGACTCAGACCCAGCAGAACCTCGCCATGCTCCAGAACAAGTGGACCAGTCTCAACGGCAAGATGGACGACCGCAAGGTACGATGACAACTGTTATTCTACCTCGTACATGTGCATTATACAGTGAGCGAGTTAAGCGTTTGTGCGTGAACGGGAGGGCAGCTTGTTCAGGTCAAGGGTTTCCACAGGGCATTAAAAAGCAGTATGTCATAAATGAATTGTGCCAAAATTAAGGCTTTAAAAATCATTAAAAAGCCTGCATTTCTTTTTCTAGTTGGCATTAAAGAAGAACTAAGAAACTTGTTTACCTTAATAAATCCTTTTCGTAGTCCCTCTGGGGGTAATACAAGTGTTAATGGGATGATTCATCTCCCCCTGGTGTCTCGGGCCAGAAAATCACAATTGCAACTTCGCTGCCTCCGGGTTGGAAGCACAATACACACTAGTAGAATCACAAAGAAGAAGCTAACAGGCTAACGGGCAAAGCTAACTGCGGGCTAGCACCACTTTACCATTATTTACAGCCAGGTTTGAGTGAATAAAATTATCTCCATTGTTTAATTGGATGTACAATATCCCTCTCTCCCTTTGTCTTTTCTGTCAGCGTAGTATTCACTCTCACAGACAAGTAAAAACTCGCAACATGCTACGACACCTGCAGTGGCGCTTATGGCCTCTAGGGGCATGAGTTACTTAGTTCTGCTTTAAATCTATATTTTCTTTTCAACATGATGTCACTGATCGACTTTGTTTACTTTATGGACTTTTATTGTGTTTTCAAACTAAAATAAGCATTAAAAGTTTTATATAAATAGTATGTAAACTTGTTGCTACCTGTATAAACCCTGAGTTCATGCCTTGTCCGTGTCTCAGTCATTTAAGTATCAGGTTTTTTCCGCGGGGCATGAAAAAGCATAAAAAGCTGATACATTAATTGTGCCAAAATCAAGGCCTTAAATGTTATTTAAAAGCATTACATTGGATTCAAACTGGCATTAAATCTGAATGTATTTGAAAATTATGACTTTGCTCATCAAATTTTACTGTGTAAGTCCATCATCATACTGTTCTTCCTGTATAAACCCTGAGTATGTTCCATATAGACTACAGTTTTAATGATTGGGCTTGCATAGTATTACACGCTTTATTGTTGTTAAACCTATAATTAGACTATAAATTGGTGAATGCTTGCTTTACAAATTGAATATATTCTTCATAATAATTACTCTGGCATTAAGGTCTATCATACCTATATACTGCATTACCATTTGATATTTTATTAATTCTGCAAAAGTAACATATGCTCCTACTATGTCTCCAGGCGAAGTTGGAGGAGGCAGTAGCTTTGGCCACAGGTTTCCAGACGTCCCTTCAGGACACCATTAACTGGCTCACTCAGGCCGAACAGACCCTGAACATGGCCCAACCCCCCAGCCTCATCCTGGACACCGTGCTGTTTCAAATCGACGAGCACAAGGTAAGACAAGGACACATTAAGACCGGTAAGTCTTCCAGGAGGAGGTGAAGTCGTATCTGATCTCTTCCATGTCCTCTCAGGTGTTTGTGAACGAGGTGAACACGCACAGGGAGCAGGTCCTCGCGCTGGAGAAGGCCGGATCTCAGCTGCGGTTCGCCAGTCTGAAACAAGACGTGGTCCTCATCAAGAACCTGCTGCTCAGCGTCCAGGCGCGATGGGACAAACTGGTGCAGAGGTCGCTGGACAGAGGGAGACACCTGGACGAAGCGCGGAAGAGAGCCAAACAGGTACGGGTTCAATGTGCCTGGTTTAGGAACAAAGCTACGGCCTAAAAAAAGGATTCAATGTACAAAAAATGGCTGAATTGTTGGAATTTGTGGATTGGATACAGGGTTTCCAAGGGACCATAAGCTACATGAAGTGCACCCCTGTGAGGCAACTCCTGTTGTGATATTGGGCTATACAAAACCATTGATTGAAAAGAGCATTCAATTGATTCAATTTGGCATTAGATCAAATTTTTGGTGGAAATAGTGACATTGCTATTTTTAACCTACAAACATTCTGGTCTTAATTTGTAATTGTGATAGAAAGTTTGCAAATCTTAAAGGGACTAGACGGAGTTTAAACATTTTAAAGTGATGTATTTTCCACCCCCTACTTGGTCCAGCAATGTACTTATGTGTAGAATGAGCCCAGACCTATTCACCACAACTTCCGCTAAAATCCTGCACTGTCAGTCAAAAAGTTGTTACTTTGGGCCGAAATACCGTCAGACATGAGTTTAATATAGAAACTGCAGTTACGCAAGACCTGAGGTGGCAGTAGCGAGTATACAAACTTCCATTTAGTCCCTTTTAAGAAATTAAATAAGAACAGATTTCTAGCATTTTAGGCATTAAAAATATCGTATTTTGGCATTAAACTACTAAAGCATTCAATTTACCTTTTATATAAACCCTATTGATAAGTAAATATCTGTTCCAATAATGTATACAGCCCTGTATTTCACAATAAGAACTTTCTAAATCTAAGCTGTTCTTGTTTTATCTATATCTGAGAAAACACCTGGATATCAGCAGGGATGATCTGTCCTTGACCTTGCCTTTTTGACATTTAGTTCCACGAGGCCTGGAGGAAGCTGATAGACTGGCTGGAGGAGGCTGAGAAAAGACTGGACTCGGAGCTGGAGATCTCAAACGAACCTGACAAGATCAAAGTGCAACTGGCCAAACACAAGGTACAATATCACAGAGCACATTTTTATTTAGAGCATGTTTTATCATTATAGTTCCAACACTAGTTTCAAACGTCTTGTCCACGTTGTGTAGGAGTTCCAGAAGGCTCTTGGCTCCAAGCAGCCGGTCTACGACACCACGGTGCGTTCTGGGAAAGCCATGCGGGACAAGGCGCAGCTGCCCGACGACAAACAGAAACTGGACCACTTGGTCGCAGAGGTCCGGGACAAGTGGGACACCGCCTGTGGGAAGAGCGTGGAGAGGTATAAACCACGGAAAATATAGATTAATTATTTTATGCATCTTAGTGCTCAATTTGTCCTTGGTTTTAATCCTGGTTTAGTCCTGGTTTTCTCAAGATTTACAATACTATTTCTTGATTTTTTTTATGCCATAAATTCATTGCAATACAAAAAATATTGTCCCAAAAGCATTTAACTGCATGTTTTATGGACAAATTAAATGTTCTTTAATTGTTCTGTAATTTTACAAAGTTAATACTCAAAGGTTGCCCAGTTTGTCAAATTTACTTTAAAATATGCAAATATTAATTCAATATCTCCTTAATCTAAAGTGTTCATATCTGTAGAAGTAATATTTGCATAGATGTCTTATGTGTGTGGCCTTAAATATGTGTTTAAGTATAAAAATAGCATTAAAAGCATTATATTTGACCTGTTGCTACCTGTGTTAAAAATGAATGACATTTTTCATCTTATCGTGTCAGCCCTGCAACTTAAAAAAACTACCCTAAAATGAATATGTTTGTGTTTAAGCAAAATAATAAACAGTTTTTTCTTCCTTGTATCCAGGCAGCACAAGCTGGAGGAGGCGCTGCTGTTCTCGGGTCAGTTTACGGAGGCCCTGCAGGCGTTGGTGGACTGGCTCTACAGAGTCGAGCCGCAGCTCGCGGAGGATCAGCCAGTGCATGGAGACTTGGACCTGGTGTCCAACCTCATGGACGCACACAAGGTCAGAATATGGACTGATGAACTTAAATCAATAAAGTTACATTTATTTAGTATCACAGTGGATTTGAAACTGGTTCTATGTAGCTTTGTAGTGTTGAAGTACATTTTCTATTAGACAGATACAAGACCTTGCTTTAGTCCTAGTTTAGGTCTATTTCATCCTAGTTTTAATTTTGGTTTAGTTTTAAGTTCGACAAGATAAAGCAAGTTTATTTTTAGAACAAGTCATTCAAAGCAGGATAAATTCAAAGTTGAAAATTGCTTGTAATACACAGCTAAACTCTGTGACCTAATAATGTTGGTGTAAAAAGCTCACGCGACTCTCTCGTCTGGGCAGGCTTTCCAGAAGGAGCTGGGGAAGAGAACCACTAACATCCAGGTCCTGAAGCGTTCGGCGCGGGACCTGTTGGACACGGGGCGGGACGACACGGCCTGGGTCAAAGTTCAAGTTCAGGAGCTGAGCAACCGCTGGGACACTGTGTGCGCTCTGTCCGTGACCAAGCAGACCAGACTGCAGCAGGCTTTCAAACAGGTGAGAGGAGCTTAGTGTCACAGTAATAAACATGATGGGTTTGTGTGAAGAGTAGATGGATAGATTTGAACCAGCTGTTCATGCCTCTGGGCTCAAAATAGACCGTCCGAACTGTCCTCGTATGTCTTTGCGTTTTCAGGCCGAGGAGTTTCGTAGCGCGGTGCAGGTACTGCTGGAGTGGCTGTCGGAGGCGGAGCAGAGCCTGCGTTTCCGCGGCGTCCTGCCAGAGGAGGCGGAGACTCTCCAAGCCCTGCTGCACACGCACAGAGACTTCATGGGCTCCGTGGAGGACAAACGCACAGACGTGAACAAGGCGGCCACGATGGGAGAGGGCATTCTGACGGTCTGCCACCCCGACTCCATCACCACCATCAAACACTGGATCACCATCATCCGGGCACGCTTCGAGGAGGTAAGAACTTGAGAAAATATGTACATGTGATATCTGTTCAAGTACAATAGGGTGTAATGCAGTGGTTCTCAACTGGTCAGGACCCACAATCACCCTGGGATGATGAGCCGCGACCCTAGACTTGTAAAATATAATGTAAAATATTGTCTTCTCCTCAAACATTTTTGTTGAATATTCATTAAATAAGCCAAACATAAAAATTAAGATAAGAAGAACCCAATAAGTCATTTTATATATTTTTTTCTGTACATAAATAATAAAATAAATGTTTTCTGGGAAAAGCTTGTGACCAACTTTTGGGTCCCAATCCACCAGTTGAGAACCACTGGTGTAAATAATAGTCTTCACAAAAAAATGATTTTTTTTATTTTCATGTAAATATTCACAAAATGTCAACAATAAAAGTTGTCTACGTGTTTTTCAAAGACTTACTTTTTTGGTTCTTTTTAGGTGTTGACTTGGGCCAAGCAGCACGAGCAGAGGCTGGAGACGGCTCTGACTGAGGTGCTGAACAACGCTAACCTTCTGGAGGAGCTTCTGTCCTGGCTGCAGTTTGCGGAGACCACCCTGATCCAGAAGGACACGGAGCCTCTTCCTCAGGACATCTCACAGCTCAAAACATTCATCACTGAGCACCAGGTTAGATGCTCCACACTGTCTGCATCTGGATCTGACTCTTGTAGCTCCTTACATTTTCGCTTGTGGGGTTGTTTAAGTGCGTGGATTCCTTGCCCTTTCAGCGAACTTATAAGTATCTTATGAATAAGTAGCTTTGTGCTTATCGACGTAAACATTTGTGATGTTGCTTAATCATTTTGGTCTTTTGTTTTACAGAATTTTATGGAGGAGATGACGAGGAAGCAGCCAGATGTCGACAAAGTGACCAAATCCTACAAGAGAAAACCCTCTGAGACTCACAGCCACCTGTCGGAGCGAAGGGGGAATCGTACGTTTCTTTTCTTCATTATTTTGATTTTGTTTAGCGTCACAAATAAATAAGCAGTGTCCTCTTCTTGGCGATAAAATATACAGATAAAACATTAAAATGACTGAAAGAGGCTTTAAACTGTGTGTTTCAGGTAAACAGCCGCCGCAGCAGCAGGCGGCGGTGCAGGTCTCGTCAGCAAACCCCAGACTAAACCAGCTCTGTGCCCGATGGCAGCAAGTCTGGCTCCTGGCTCTGGACCGACAGCGCAAACTCAACGACGCCCTCGACAGGCTGGAGGAGGTACTGTCAAATATGTGCCCTCTTTGTATGAGAAGATTTTTTTTTAAATGGGACTCTGCCAGTTGATCTATCGCTCAATTACTATAGAGAATTTCCGCTGGATACTCCGGTTTCCCTTACCTCTAAAAAGAAGTACAATAAGGTCCCCTTTTGAGCCTGGACTCAAATATTATTAGAATATGCAGATGTTTTTGTCAACTCATTAAAAACTAAATTAAAATTAAAAGAAGTAACTAAAAACATGTGAATGTCCAATGACAAATTTGAAAGAACCTCATATCGTTCAAAGTCACGGCCAAACAAACACGTCTGTGCTTTGTCCATGTTGGAGAAGAAACATTCAGCTGTGAATATGATGATATGCTTCAAACAAATGATAAATGTAATCAGATTCATTACATTTTTGTAGACTAAAACTAGACCAAAATGAAAGATTACTGTTTGACTAAATCTCTCTCTAAAACCAATTATATTTTCATTAAAAGACAAAGACTAAAACATTAAAATATCCTGAATCAACACTGATGCACATTCAGATTGGTGAAATGATGAAAGTCAAACTAAATCGCTCTGTAAGAGAAACCACAGCATTTTTATGATGATATACAGTAACACATTTCTCTGCTCTCAGCTCAAAGAGTTCGCCAACTTCGACTTTGACGTGTGGAGGAAGAAGTACATGCGCTGGATGAACCATAAGAAGTCCAGAGTCATGGACTTCTTCAGACGAATCGACAAAGACCAGGACGGAAAGATCACCAGACAGGAGTTTATAGACGGCATCCTGGCTTCGAGTGAGTAACGTCTCGGCCTTAACGGAGAGTGAAATCACGTTGTCAATGTAAGTCACCTCTAACGTACAATAATGTTGATTTGGCAGAGTTTCCGACCAGTAAACTCGAGATGACGGCCGTGGCGGACATCTTTGATCGCGATGGAGACGGTTACATTGACTACTACGAGTTTGTCGCCGCTTTACATCCGAACAAAGACGCGTACAGGCCCACCACGGACGCGGATAAGATCGAGGACGAGGTAAGTTACAATAGACGAGCACAGGACTAAACACAGTAAGTCCTATTGGAGCTTAAACCAGTCTAAACGTGTCGTATTGTGATTTCGCTCAGGTGACTCGGCAGGTGGCGCAGTGCAAATGTGCCAAGAGGTTCCAGGTGGAGCAGATCGGAGAAAACAAATACAGGGTAAGTCCAAATGAAATGTAAAAGGCAAATAAAACCTTAAACATTATTAACAGTTTCAACAATATAATACAACACGACTCATTGGCTGTTTTGTCTCACTGTTCGTAACCAAAGCCTTCATTTAGTGTCGCTTCATGATTTGTTTCTTGACATTTTAATGGACATTTTTACAGCATTAATTAATAATACATTAATATGCCGTGTAAATGTGGCTGCGAAGATAAAACACAGACTTCTGGAGGAGAAATGATATTTTCTAATATTTTAAAAATGTCAGGCGAGGAATGATGGGTAATTGTTTTATCTTTGCTAGTAATGCCTGAACCTTAACCTCTTAACCCCCACCTGAACCGGGCACATTTTCTAGTTTGTCTTTACCCAAATCTAAAAGCTTCTTGGACAAAAGCGTCAATATAGCAACGAAAGAGCGACGAAAACGGAACAAATAAAGCGACGAAGAAGCGATTAAAGAGAGACAAAAATGTGCCAGAAAAGCAACAATAATAAAACAAAAGTGTGACTAAAGAGCGGCCAAAATGTGGCAAAATACGTCAAAAAAGCAACAAAAACACTACAAAAAGTAACACAAAAAAGTGACAAAAACAAATAAGTGACAAAAAAGCGGAAAAGAAGCAACTGGAACAAAAAACATTACGAAAACATGACAAAAAAAGTGATGAAAACACTTCCAAAATGAGACAAGAATGCAGCGACAACGCAACAAAAAGTTAGGATCAGTTTTGTAGGCCTTAGCTTTCAAATGAGGCATTACACTGTTGACACTGTCCAGTCGAGAAGCTTTTAGATCCGGGTAAAGCAGAACTCCGTTAAGGCAGGGGGTAAGAGGTTAAATAACATGGGCATACTGGTTGATGTGATGTCACAGGACCCAGAGGGGGGGCAGGAGCCAGTGTTTCCTATTAACTGCATTACACTTTCTCAAGTCGTATCTAAAAAGACAATTTATGAATTACAAAAATGATCGTTAATATCAGTCACTGGGTCCATGATCTCTCTGTACAAGAATTTCCTCAAAAACAAAATGATGTAACCTCTATATAATATTGTAGGCCTTTAGAACGCTGTGATGTCACCTGACACCCAGCAATACTTGTCCTCCTACTTGTTTTGATTGTACAGACTTTGCTAAACCCTCAGCGCTTTGTGTTTTATCTGTGGAGCCTTTTACAGGAGTCAAAAGTCATTTTAGCCACTGCTTTTTGGAAACATCATCTGCAGTTGCATCATTACCTCAGGGTTAATGATGGGCCGCCCTCTACTGGCCTGTGTGTGTTATAACACCTGTGTTTCTCTTTCTCCATTTGTCTGAAACCGTTCATCACCATTTACACTTTAAAACATTAACACCGTTCTCCGCTGCATTTGCTGCTTACACCACTAATTTACTGGACGCCTCATGTCGCCACGTCTTTAATGACAATATCCAATTTTATAGCAAATATACACGTTATAATGTTTAAATACATTTTGTTACATTTTCCCTTCTCTCTTTCTCCCCTTATTTCTTTGCTTCGTGTCTGGACTTTTTAGTTCTTCCTCGGAAACCAGGTAAAGTAACTTCCTTTGCTGTGATGGGGCGAGTGAAATCTGCTTCCTGGTTTTGCTCCAATCAGAAGTGCTCTCCTTGTACCTGTTTATAACAAAGGAGAAAAGCACTTCATCGTGGGCTTGACCTTGTCAGCAGGTTTCTCTCTCCTCGTGTGTGGTTTTCTTTGGTGTTAGTGACACATTTATGCTGTTTGAACTCGACAACAGCAGTAGTGTCTTTTATTTGATATGTTTGAAGCTGTGGAGCAAATCAAGCTGCTTGGACATGGACGATTTCTCTGCTTTAAAGTTCTGCTTTTTGGGGCACCGGTCACCTTTCACTTTCTCTCATCAGTAATGAATAAAATAATCTTTTATGCAGAAAACTATGATCACATTTAGACTGTAGACCTGCATGTCTGGGTTCAATTCGTTTTGCATGTTAGAGATGTGACGATTTGCGTAGATTTTGGTCATTTCGGGGCTGCTTGGGGAGATGGCTGCAAAAAAAATAAGACTTCAGATTACAGACATTTGCGTTTAGTATTTGTTATTGATTGAACTTGTTTTCGTTGTAGTTCGGAGACTCCCAGCAGCTGCGGTTGGTGCGTATTTTGCGCAGCACGGTGATGGTGAGAGTCGGAGGAGGCTGGATGGCTCTGGACGAGTTCCTGGTGAAGAACGATCCGTGTCGAGGTGAGCGGCTACTGCCTTAGCAAATACAGACATCAAATGCGTTTATATGAACTGCTGCTCTCGTCTTCCATTCGTGTCACTTGTTGTATTCGAGCTGGGAGTGTGTTAAGTTTGTTGTCTCGTTTGTAACATTGAAGGGAAGAGAATCGGCGTCTCACAAGAGCTAGATTTTTGATTCACTCCATACTCTTGCGTATCTCACCACAGCTGCCCTTGAAGTCGCCTGACAGAAGCGCCGCTGTGCCGACAAACCCTCACTCGTTCACTCGCTCACACACGGCCCAAGTTATTTTATTTAACAAGTCATCTTTCCAGTGATACAAAGAAGAAGGGACCGCATGTAAAATGGATTATATTAGGATTTTGCAAAGAAAATACAGTTTATTAACCTCTGTATTTTCTGAACCGAACCGAACCTGAAGCGAGACCATTTTCTCCAGTTTGGCTTTACCCAAATCCATAAACTTCTTGGAAAAAACGAGGATGAAAATACAAAGAGATGAAAAAGCGACAAAAATGTGACGAAAACGCAGCATGAAAAAAGCCACAAACCGCAACAGAAAAGCAGTGAAAAAGTGACAAAAAAGCAACAAAAGAGTAAGAGAAAAGTGATGAGAAAGTGTCACAATGCGAGGAAAAAGACCTGTTTAGATTAGTGTTTAGGTCTTAGCTTTCAAGTGAGGCATTATGCTGGCCCCTATAGACTTATGGACCTCATGGATTTGGGTAAAGCTGAACTGGAGGCGGGGGTTAGGAAGTCCATTAGGTTTCATTATGATTAGCAAATAGCATTCCTTGTACAAACATACCACAGTAGTCAACAATCCAGATTAAAACGTGGCAAGACGGTACAAAATGCCTTTATCAATAAATACAGCCGATTACCAAAGTTATATGGTTTAACTCCCTCCCGTGTCAAACCTCTCTTCAGTCTCTGGTGTCTCCCGTCTGTTGTCCCTCCCTTCGTGCCGAACTCGTCTTAAAGGAGCTTCTGTCACGTCTTTGTCACACACTCAGTTCCTGTACATCCCCCTCTCTCTCCGTCTCCGTGTGTAATCTCCAGGCGGCGAGTCGTAACTTTTGAATCACTAATTTTTGCATGATGCATGGACCTCTCCTCTCTCCCATCCCCATCCCTCTCCTCTCTTCTCTCCCCCCCGGTCTTTTCTCTCTCCTCAGTGCAACACCCTGGACTTAAGATCCTGCGCTCTGACTCGAGTAGCTCCATCTCATCTCGTATAGGTTGGGTTTCCTCCTCTAAATCTTTCACCCTCTGCTTAACAAAAACAAACCAAAAACTACTGTCGAAGCCTCTTCCCTCTCCAGCCTGTTGCCATTTTTCTCTTTTAATGGTTGTGATACGAGACTGGTTTGGGCTTGTTGTCGCTGTGCCTTGCTGACTGTGGACACCTCACTAACAAAACTGAGAGGTCAAGTCTTTCCCCTTATAACATGGGACCTTACCTTCAAAAGAGTGGATAAAATTAAAGGGATATTTCAGGATTTTTGACATAGGGCCTCATTTCCTAGTTATCCAGAGATTGTCTTTTCTTTTTTTTATTCATGTAGTCCTTGTATTTGAAGAGTTTAGTGGCGCTAGGCTAGTGCTAGGCTAGCACATGTCTATGGTAACTAGTAGCCTGCGTTAAAAACCTCTTCAGAATCATCGGGTAGTCCTCCAAACGTCACCATATCTGATTTGCAGAAAGATCCTTTGTGAATTCCACGTGTAGTAATGCCAGCCGCAGGTAAACAAACTGCTGTAGATCCGGTAACCTAGCAGATACAACCAGGAAGCTGATGCTGCTCAAATATATGTTATTTTAAATGCAAGACGGTTATATTAAAAAAAATATTCAGTCAACAAAGACATTTCTATCGGTAGTCTGGTGTTATAAGTGATTTGCCTCAGGTGCACTGTGCTTGGGTCAGACTGTTTTTAATGCAGGCTACTACTTACCATAGACATGCGCTAGCCTAGCACTAGCCTAGCACCACCAAACTCTTCAAATATAAGGACTGCATGAATTAAAATATATATATATATATTCCCAGAAATCAACAACACTCTGGATAACTAGGAAATGAGGCCCTATGTCAAGAATCCTGAAATATCCCTTTAACATGTGTATTGTGTCACAATAAATTATTGCAAGCTAGGGCTGCTCTGTGATGGAAAAAAACATGACTCTTTTCTAGTCTGGAACAACTACTTTACCACTTCTATTGACTTGATCATTGTATTGTTCAAAGCTAAGGTTTCATAGTTTATGCAAAAAAAGGGGCTAGGACTTATCCTCTGTCTTTGTCTCCTCACTTCCTCTTCCTGTAGCTCTCGCTGTTGCCTCTTGAGAAACCAGTGTTTTTTACATGTTCCAGGGCTCACTGAAGTCTGTGAATGAGTGTGTGAGTGAATGAGCGTTTGTATCTCTGATCTCATCCCACCTCCAGCATGCGGGTTTTCACATTGTCCTCTGTGTCTCTCAGTGGCAGTCACTCCTGGCTATTTCTGCTGCCGAGGTATATCTACTCCCCCCTGTCTCCTGTCTCCACCTGCGGCCATCGTACCCTCACCTTCATTTTAACTCTCATTCAGCCCATGTTTATCTATGTTTTATATGTTTCAGGCTCATTACGTTCAGGCGTCTGTGTTGTCTGTCTGTCTGTGCTTTTTCTTACTCACTTCAGCAGGACCTGGCCAGCCCCTCGTCTTTTACTTAATGAAATATGTATTTAAAATGATGGAAAATTGGCTATGGCAAAAGTTAAATCATGTTTTTAATTATAGATATTGCTGGGATAAAGTAGGAAGTATACACACTTCAATAACAAAGGCAAAATACAGAAGTTCTGCTATAGGATTAATAAAAAATCTCTTGTTTTAGTGACCCTTTTACTTTACCAGGAAGCTTTTTTACATTAATTTATGCATCGTAACAAAAGATAATCAGGTCCATGTGCCTGTCTATCTGCCTCCTTTAAGTAAACTGAAAATGTAGCATGTCCACATTTTCTTTAACATATTAAAATAGTGAAACAGTGTGAAGTAACGCCTTGTGCTTTGCAACTCCTGTAGCTGGGACTTGGGCGTGGCCAGCCTGTATCCCCTCAGCCCTAATGCTCTGCTGTTGGCGGGACATGATTACAGGCTAACGCTTTAACCACAGGGTGCACTTGTGTTTATTAAACTGGCCGTCCTGTTTGATCGCCGTGCAGCTGCTAAAACCGGCTACGAAGTCCATCCATTTCTCATCTTTTATTAATTTCCATTTTGTCACTCGCTCCTCGCTCCCCTCTGTCCCTCATGGGTTCGCTCATATACATGTCCATTTAGTTGGTGGGACTCGGGCTCTGGCTGTGGCTGTGGCTGGCTGCAGGCTTGTGGTCGTCTGCTGAGGCTGATGCTCTTGGTTTGTCTCCTGCTTTGGGCATTAACAGGCATGATCCACAACTGCAGCTTATATGGGCACAGTATGCATGGACACGATGAAGGGAACGGTATATGAAGAAAAGTAGCTTGAGTAATCAAGGAATACTGCAGTTAATGCACCAAGCATGGATTTGCAATATACTATTATACCAATACAATTGTCAGCCAGCATTTTGTCCTTGTATTTTAATGTACTTGGCATTGTAGATGATCAGCAATAACAGATTACTGGAGTAATCAGAAAAACCCAATAATCAGATCTGACGCGTTTATATTCACTTCAGAAATCCGATAATCCAAAATTCAGATTGTGCCAGTGCACCTTTGGATTTCAGAGCAACTGGACTGTCTCCCCACCCGTGGCTTCAAACAGGCCCAACTGCAGCACCAGGTGAAGATTGAAAATTACTGCACCTTCATATTTGGCCTTGGAGTCAAAGTGCTACATGTGGCGTCGCACCACCTGTATATGAACGCCCAGTGAAGACCACACAGGTTTAGAACTTGTAGTGATTTCAGGAAATTAAAATACAAATGGCACCAACTGTGCTTTAACTTCGATTAAAGATCTAAAGGTATTTTTAGTTTTGTATAATATCTTACATCTACAGTATGTTTTTGTGACATGTATTTGGCCCTTTTGCTTTATTTTCTTGGTTAGTTCATGCACACGTGTGAAAGATTGGAAAGAAATCAGATTACATCTGTATCTCACATGCCACTTCAATAATCTAGAACTCCAGAAATCAGATCAGTTTCATGTAAACGTAGCGCTGTTCTGTTGCTGTAGCATGTAACTATAGCATTATGTCTGAGACAGTCCAGGAAGCCAATGGATTAGCGATGTACCTTATAACAATGTAGGACAATGTTCATGTCTGCTATGTCTGCCGCTTTGCAACATTTTGTCAACATACAGTATATTTCTGATAAAGGATATTTTATCCAAGTATGTGCCTGGCTTCACTTGTTTCAGTAAAAATACGCAATGGGCGCTGTTTTCATTGCGTATCATGTTAACACTGTCCCACGCTCACTGGACCAAAGTGCACAGACAGCCCACCGACACACGCACCTCAAAGTGGGAAGTGCACGCTGCTCTGCTCCCCTGCACCACTGACATGGGACCTGCACCCGTCCCATCTAAAGCTCTCATAACTCTATATCCATTTTCTTCTAGCTCGCGGACGGACCAACCTGGAGCTAAGGGAGAAGTTCATCCTACCAGAGGGGGCGTCCCAGGGGCTGGCTGCGTTCAGGTCCCGGGGCAGAAGGTCCAAACCGGGCTCACGGAACGCCTCTCCCACCCGCTCCTCTTCATCGGCGTCCCACAGCGGGGCGTCGGGACCCTCCGCCCCCTCTGCCCCTGCTACACCCACCACCTCGGCATCGTCCCGGGTAAGAAGAGCAGTCAGTGGTTCACTTTCAGACTCTGGAATAAGATGATGTTGCACTGTCAGATGGAGTTCCTGTAGAATTAGCTTATTTTTCATTAGACATTTTGATTCCACTTGACTTTACCGTTGGGTTTTAACACAATCATTGGATGGATATGGCTTCATAACGCGAGATAACGGGGGATAAATAACAATATAATTAGGAAAATTACTTTTTTCATGAAATAAAGTGAAATGACGGATGTATGTCCTGTTTCCCTGGATAATTATCATGTAATTTCTATAAATACCAGGTTATGACATACGTGTATAACAAGATATGTTATTTCTATCTTGTTACTATGCTGATACTATGACTGTGCTGTAAAGTCAAGTGCTTCAGAAATCTCTATCAACATGTGTTATTAGGTCCCTTGTCCTGATGGATCTAACCCTAAACTCCATGGTGGTTGGATCTTTATAAAAAGCCCATAGTTTAAAATGTATTTTCTTAGTGATTGGTGGATTATTATGAGTTCTGTTACTGATTACCTGTCGATGTAAAAAGAAAAATGGTTTAAAGTTGCATACATTTTTATTATAAAGAGTATGCAAATAATTCCCCCCTATGCCAATAGCATGTCAGCAGTGGTTAAAATGTTAACCTTAAAGGGCATTATGCATTTTTTGCTAAAACATAGTCTTATATTTAAGATTTTGCTAAAGGTTGTATCCAGCTTTCTTTAGTTTGGCAATTTTTGTGATATTTATAGTTTAACTTCCTTATTGGACACTGACAGGAAGTGACATAGATGGACAACAATGTTAAACTGTTGCAGTGCCGACCATGTTATGTCAATGGGAAATGGTTTTAACTGATATGGAACTTTACCTTTATCTATGTCACTTCCTGTCAGCAGCTTAAACAATCTAATAAAAATAACTCTTCTGCCCAACATTTCTTCTTTCAAATTGCTGCTTCACTGAAATAAATGATAATTTTGGAACCGATGTTATCCATCTATTTTCAAAAGCATTAAAACCTGTCATATGCACTTTAAAGGTGTAGAGGAGGATGTTCTTTTTCCGGGTGGATCATCAAGACTATTGGTCCTCCTGATTGTCAATCATTCTGGTGATATGTTTACGTAAGGACGTCGTACGTGCTCGTTCCTGGGTAGTTTTCGTTTTTTTGCGCATGCGCACTTTCAGGTGTATATGTTGAGCTTCGCCTTCAGCTTTTCACTGTAGCTCGCAGTTCTCACCGGGTGCTTTGAAAATGGCAGAGAGTCGCAAGAGAAAAAGTGTCTTCGAGGTTTATGAGAAGAAGAGAAAGGCTTCAGAAGAGAGAAACAAGACCAGAGTGTTTTTGGGAGATTCTTTCACACGATGGCGTGCGCTGAAAGCACACGTTGGGCTTCCCACTGACGCTTCAGTCGCGAAGTTTCTACTCGACAGGTAAAGTTTGGCATTCTATTTGGAGAAATCCATTTAAAATCACTTCTAGTAAAAGTGTACATTGTAACTGTATATTGTAACTTTCTAGGGTAGATTAGTTTATTTAGTTTGTAATTTGCATCGTCAGTAGTTATTACGATGGCCACAGGTCTGCTAACATTTCCTAATCTTCACCGCAGCCCCCAAACAAAGGCATGTCAAGATTTTTAAATGTACTAGCAGTCATTTTTGCGATGAAAGTTCTTAAACATAAAAATGGATGAGATGAGATCTATCTGAGTGACCGTCTTTATCATCGCGTACCCGCCGCCCCTCCTCCCTCATGGCTCGGAGCCTTTGCTAACAAACAAACAAACAAACAGAGTAGCAGCTCGTGTAGAACACCCGCTCCTGCATCCATTTACTAAGTAATGTCGTTTAAAAGCGGGCCAATCACTAACTGGAAACGAACTCAGAAGAGGATCGTTGTGGTATGCTTTGGATTATGATTTGAGAATAATCGACCGAGTAGTTATTAGGAGAGAAGTTTATCCTAATGTAGGCTCTGATTAGCGAAGCCTTGGCACAGGTCACGCGCCGCGCAGACACGGGAAAGCTCTCCATTTGTCTAAAGTAGCCTTATGACAAATGGTAAAAGACATCACGCTGAAATGATCTAAAATCTTGTGTGTTCATTTTGGATAATCCCAATGGTCACCATAGTATAAATTAGACAAAAGCAACAAGCTACTTCTCCATTGTTCTTGAAGTCTCAATCAATCTATCATTATAAGTAAATAAAACATGGAAGGGCATTTGATATTTTGTATTGCATGACGCTGCTAGCCAAATTTGGATGCCCTTCCATACAATCTACTGTGATGCATATATGTGCACTAAAATATAAAAGATGTGTTATGCTTGTACTTTGGTAGAACAAACAACTAATGTGTATAATTCTATATTTGTTACAGCTATGATAAAATTACATCCACTCCACTGACACACACTCAATGGGCCAGACCCCGGCCTCCAGCTGTGTCCACAATTCAGGAGTCACTGTCTGATCGGTAAGTTATTGTCATATTTATCATCAAGCTACATATTTCTTAGTAGAAATTATTCCTTGTTTTTGTGGCTGGATTAGCAACATTATCTATATTCTGTATTTGTGTAATTTACAGAGAAGGTGATTTCTCTGTGAAGGGAGTTGAGAAAATGGCCAGCAGTAGTAGCAGTGAGGAAGAAAGAAGAACTATTCCACAAGAGGAAGCAGGGTAATTACAATTCAACATCTCTGTGCAGATAGCTGTTATTTATTTTTGCTTTATATTTGGTAATTTACTGAATATATTTTCTAGGGCCTCAACTAGTGTAAATATAGTTGACATTGAAGAAGATTCCTTCAACAATCTACACAATTCAATGTAAGTATTACTGTTTTTTGGGTTTATTTGGGATGGTACTGAAGGGGGCACTAAAATTACTTTATTCAAAAGGATTGACTGGGATGACGACACATGGGATGAAACTTGGACTCCGGATACAGAGACACAATCACAGTCATCCTCAGAAGATGAGACAGAGGAGGTAGATTTCTCAGAAGATGAGACCAGTGAAACCCCAGCTGATGTGGATGAAGAATACGACCTGGGTCCTCATATTTGCATAAGGTATTATTATTATTTTATCATTTTGTAATGGAAAATATGTTGATGCGATTTTCATTGGGGTAAACCTTATTGTTGCATTTCCAAAAGAACGTCTTCCTGCAATCAATCTCTGAAAGCAATAAAGATGAAAAAAACTGCTACTAGAGCTATCACCTGTACGTAAAACCCTTTGTAGGTGTTTGAAAGGTCTGTCTGACATTCCGGGCGGTGTCTCCAACACATGTAAATGAAATGTCTCTGTCTCCAGCATCCTATTGACTTGTAATAGTTGTTAATTAGCACAGGAGTGGCTGGCAGAAGCTTTTGTTCTTTGGGTGATGTGTGACACATCTTTTTCTTTACATTTGCAGGTCTGGTGTTGCTCTCCCAAATGGACTGTCGTTAGAGGATTATCCTGTGATTGGCCTTGATCAGACTGTGCACGATGACCCGGAAGGTAATGAAGATGAAAGCCAGGAAGTTGCCACTCCACCAGACGCACCAATGGTCCTCACAGAGGAAGACGTAATCGGCAGGCCCGCATCCATAGTCTATCATGACATTATAAAGCAGTTGCTGGACTTCCTTATTCTTCCAATTGAAAAATGCACAGTGAAGAATTCAATCACAAAGGCACCCTGTAATGCAGCTAAGCCATTTGAGGTTTCTGTAAAATCAAGGTGCTCTGCAGTCATTGCGGAATGGGTGAGTATCACATGTTTACATTTAAATCTCAAAATCATTTCAGTAGTGGCATTTTCTGCAGTGGCGCTCAACTCTTGCACTCTTACAGATATGTCCAAATGGTCACACTGTTTGGAAGTGGAGTTCACAGCGATATTTCAAATATGGAATGCTCGCTGGCGATTTTATGTTGGGTGCAAATATCCTCCTGTCTGGTAACAACTTCCGGAAAATAGCTCTGCTCTTCAAGTTTATGAACTTGGGGATGATCGACCCAACAACATTCTACAAAATCCAAACCAAATTTTGTCTGTCGAACATTGAAGATTTTTGGAAGAGGGAGAGTAGCAATGTCATCAGCCAGTTGAGTTCAAAGGACTCTGTTGTGCTCCTTGGTTAGTATATAACATCTCTGCAACTTGCAATATTATCTGTCGTTATTGTTTTATACATTAACAAAACATTGAACCCATTTATATTTGTCATTATAAGGTGATGCTAGGATGGACAGTCCTGGGTTCTGTGCCGAATTCTGCACATACACCACCATGGAGAACGACACAAAAAGTATTGTGTCGATTGTCAATATGGACAAACGACAGGTCGGAGGGAACTCTGTAGCTATGGAGAAGGCGACATTCATCGAGACCTTAGACACACTCCGTCCAAAGTTGGGGAATGTGAAGGAATTTTGCACTGATGCTAATATTCAAATATCAGCACTTTTTAGTACGTGGCTTTATGCAATATTAGTTACATATAGACAGATTTGATGTTCAATTAATAATAATACTGCTTTGATGTTTGACAGACAATGGCCAATACAAAGACTGTGGTGTGAAACACAGTTTGGATATCTGGCACGGTGCAAAGAACCTAAGTAAAAAGATTCTGGCTGTATGTTTACTGTTATTGAGACCTTTTTTTGTTTTTTTGGCAAGGAACCAGTTAATCTAATTCAATAAATTTGTTTTTTAGGCTGGACATGAGAAGGACTGTGCACTACTTCTGAGTTGGAACAGAGACATTTGCAATCATTTTTGGGACAGCTGTAAGGAAGCAGAGACCTTTGAAGCTTTCAACGTAAGTTTTTATTTACTGTATATATTTCTACACAATTAGAGTATACTAATATATAAAGGGTGTTTGTCAAATGTTTTTTTTTTTTTAATAGTACGCATAATTTACTGAGTGAAAACATTTGATTACAGGATCTTTGGACAGGAGTTCTGCATCATGTAACTGGCAAACATGAGTGGTACTTTGGGGCCTGTCGACATGGTCCTTTGGAGGAAGACCGGAATAAAGAATGGATTCCAAAGGGCTCTGCAGCACATGGAAGACTCCAAAAGATCGTTTACGATGCACGCTGGTTGAAAAATATACCCAAGTATCTCTCTTTCAGGTAGACATTTTTGTAGTGCAATTGCATTCCAAACCACCAATTTGCTTTATCAAAATTTGGAAAATGCCAGGTTCACACATTGTCTTATTTGCTTCTTTATTTTTGTTTTATAGATCAACCTCAGACCTGGAGTCCTTCCATAACCACATACTTATGTACGCCTCAAAGCGCTTCTGCTTCAAACCACCAGTGTACTATGCTCGGACCCTGTTGGCAGGGCTGGATTATAACTACCACCTAAACCGAGGAGCACGAACAAATGCAGATGGCTCATATCAGTAAGTTATCACTGATCTATAATCCATAATTTATACTATACACGCAATGGCAATATTGACATGTTTTTGTTTACTCCTCCAAGGTATGGCAGAATTTTTAACAAAAGATCAAAGATGTGGCGGCTGTACACCATCAAGAACCCAAAAACCTACAAGTACATTACAGATCTACAGAGTGTTATTCTCCATTCAAGACTGTCGGCTCCTAGGGGGATGGCAGGAAAGCAGCCTCTTGCACTTCATGATCCACGAAGGCTGGGGCTGTTGTCCGGTGGCCCTGCCCCAACAGTACAAGAATTGAAGGAAAAGAAAGCCCGCAGAGGGCTAGGTGAGTTGTATTCGAGTCAAGTGCCTTATTTTGTTGAATTCAATCCTCTACAGCAGGGGTAGGCAAGTTTGTCATTGAGGGACAATTTTCTTCATTGCCCAAATGCCAAGGGCCGAAAATTACAATTCTCGTCCAAAATAAAGCACAAATATTAGCTTTGTACATCATTTATGATCTAAAGGAGTGCTTTGGAAGGAAATGTGAAAATATTGACAGTATTTTCAACATTTTTGAGTGCTTTATCAGGTATTTGGTCTCCTATTTATTGAATAATATTTCTTCATAATGATCTTGGGGGCCACATGTTTTATGCAGGAGGGCCAGATTTGACTCCCTTGGCCTGATGTTGCCTACCCCTGCTCTACAGTGTATGCTGCTGTTGCATAGGATAAAGTCCTGATATGTAAACTTATTTTATTTATATTTTTTTTTAAAGGTCAACCATCTCACACATGACCTGTAGATGTGGTGCTTCAAAAGGAGTGACGTACGTGTGCTTCATTTCCCCTGTACATAATGCGCAAATCAATAATTTTTATGGTGAATGTATGTCATGTATAAAAGAACAGCATATAATTTTATACATTTGAGCAAATAAAAGACAAAATCTGCATATGGCTATCTCAAATTGCGTTGATATTTGTATATGTAAGTTCTAAACCGTTATCACATACAGCACATGTTTATGATAAAGAATGGGCCGGTTTACCATTAGATTATACAGAAAATTCTCCACAATGACCACAAGACTACAAGCTGTCATTGATGCTAAGGGGGAAATACACATTATTAGGAACAGGGGTGTGTAAACTTTTGAAAAGGGTCATTTTATTTAAAAAGAGCAAACACTGTTTCACCATAAGTGGCTTCACACAACCACTGAGTGGGAAAAAAAAAGTAAAAACATTCTGCCAGGATATGTAAACTTTGGAGCACAACTGTACAAGCCTACATACATTGTCCTTTGTGAACTTTTTAAAGCCACGTACAAATATTTTAGAGAAGTATGGGAAACTCGATGGAAGTACATGGACAAAGATATGCTTTGTAAGAAACTTTATCAACATCAATCAAAATAGTACATGTAACAAAAAGTTAGCATAAAATACACACATGTATTGATCCAGCTTATTTTATGGTGCAAGTTTACCTGATGAGGTATCTTGGAATAAAGCACAAAGAATTACGTTGAGTACACAAGGTTTACACTCTGGCCGGAATAAAGCCTACATAATTACCATTAGAATCCGGGAAACGATCTCTAATTTTCCACACACAACATGACGCTATAACAATTCTAACTCCTGGTCCCAGAACACCATATTGCCAGACAATAAAGTTCCTATATGCAGCATAGCGGAACTGTCTGTGACTTTCTCCTGTCTCCTGGATGTCCACCTCTGCCCTAAGGTCATTCCAGATTCGCCTGGCCAGTCTCAGCACACCTTCCTCCAAGATGTACAGCTCCATGTGTGGCAACAGTGACGTGCAGTTTTGTGGTTGTTGTTGACAGCATTTCTGTTCCAGCAGTGTTGGCATATTTCTGCAGGTTCCACAGACACACCAGTTGGGTGCCTGTGGATTAGGAGGGCCTGGTGGAGGGGGATCAGGGGTGAGACTCATGAGGTCAAAGATGAGACTCGGTTCACGACTGAGGCATCTTTGTAGAAGTTGTTGACACTCCTCTAATGTCAGTCTCTTTATCCTAGCCTGTTAAAACAAAATCACACTTAAAAAATGTTCTATTTAGCCCTTTGACACACAGCTTTCTAAACCATTGAACAGGCGAAATGTGAACACATTTTCTAATAAAAGGGAAAAGTGCAGTACATTCACTCCAGTTTTGAGTGTATTCACTGTTCACTGTCTGCCTCGCAATGTAGGAGGGAGCATTACAATAACAAAAGGAAAGATCACGTCTCACACTGTCTGTCTGACACCCTGGACCAGTAATATTACAATAACAATAGTAATGCTTTGTACTGATAAGAGTTTGTAAGTTAGCCTGTGACGTATTTTGCGACAAAAAAATGACAAGTTAGCGGTTATATGTGTACACATACCTCCTCAGTTGCAATCCTCTGTTTATGAAGTTCTTCAACCCTTTTGAAGTCCTCCCGTGACAGGTCAGCTAGCAGACGGCCACGGGCTCTAGCCCGACCCTTGCCTCCCCTTCTCTCTCCTTGCTCTTGGCTGGTGCTGGCTCTTGGAGGTCTTGTGCTCTGAGCTCGTCTCCCGCGGCCTCTAGGCGCACCCCCCCTCCTGGATCTTGGTCGGGATGCACAGGGAACGGGCTCGTAGTCCATATCTGATCCCACAAGACTGTCCTCTTGAAAGCTCTAAACGGACATAAATGAAATAAAACAATTTAGATGCTAAATGATAGCTTGTTTATGCTCGTAACGCTACATAGACACGAAACATTTTGTATTCACAATCCCTGATTACGATTGGCTTTATACATATTCTTTAAAACAAATTTTGATGGTTGTAATAGATTTTCACTTACCGGTGGGGAGTCTGACATTGTGGAAAAAGTGCAAATCTTCTTGGAAAGTGAGCTTGTGTGAGCGATGCCGACAGTGACTTGTAAACAGAGCGTGCACGAGGAGAACTGGGCTCGTGCATGTCTCTCGCACACGTTTTAGAAGGCGTTCCCTCTCGGGAGCAGGTAGAGCGTTGCGCATGTGCATTTTTTTCAAAATGTGGAGAGGGCGGTTCTTTCCTAAAATTCGGGAAAATCCTCCTGTATACCTTTAAGTTAAGAAATGTGTTTGTTTTGGCTCTCAGTCCAGAACAGTGATCTCCAACCAAAGTAGATCCCATAGGTTTTCTACATTTTAGATAAGTTTGATGTGGCAATATTATTTTGCAATTAGTAAAAGTAGCTCATGATGTGGGTAATGTTGAATCATTGCCTGTCGTCTACAGCATAATAATGTGCTAATAATGTGCTAATAATAAAGGTGTTAATTCGGGTCCGAAGTGCCGTCATGCACGAGCTTAATACAGCGACTGCAGTTACACGTACAGCCTGAGGTGGCAGTAGTGAGTATTAAAATGACCAACTTGCATTTGGTCTCTTTAAATGGTGCCTCAACCATACAGTTAATTTGACTTCTGTCCTTCATCTGAAATGCTGCATCGTCTAATTCTAGAAAGAGTCCATCCATGTCCAAACGTGACTATTAATTGTGTATTTGTTTGTCTTTGAGTTGTGTGTCTTCAATCACCACATCCTTAACCGTGAAATTTGTTTTGTGTCTTTGTTTTTTTGTTTTTTTTGTTGCATTTTACAACCTTCCTCTTCCTCCTAAATGGCTTCAAATACCCTTCAATTCATGATTGGCCCTTAACTTGAAAAATCAAACTACCTTTCTCCCTTAATAAACGCTCCCCTCTACCTTGCTGCTTGGCCTCCTCGCTGGCTTCCTCGCTCGCTTCCTTCCTTGCTCCCTGTAGTCGTCCCACACCCGCGACTACGCCAAACCCTGGCTGGCTCACAGTAAAACGCCGACCCCGTCCAAGTGCCACTGCTGTCCCGACGGGAGCCATGAGGTAACACACTCAGACTAACTGTGCTGCCCCCCGAATGCACAACCGCCCCGCCAAAACCCGCCCCCGTCGAGGCTAATGCACTAACCGTATGCTCAGGAGCTCATTAAACATATTATAAAAGGGAGGAAGTGTTTAAGTACAAATTTAGAATAATCTATGGCCGTCTTGAATACTGCACTAAACTTTATCAAACCATTTTAACAAAGTACATTCTCACAATTTGATATTTTGAAGTGGGTACCGTTAAACAATACCAGTCTGGTATTGGGGAAAAAAAGGTCCAGGTACTACTGGTATTGAAAAAAAAAAGTATTGAAAAGAAATGAAATCTTTTGATGCTGTTTGAAAAGAAAAAAATAATTATTGAAAGGGGAAAAAAAGGTGGAAAGACACTTAAAAAAATAATTATAAAAAGTGCGGAAAAAATTGTAGAAAAAACAAGTAAAAAAATTGGGGTAAAAAAAAAATATTTTTTTGTAAAATTTGGGAAAAAACACTTAAAAAAAATGTATATTTAGGTGGACAAATGGGGGGAATAAGAAAAACTGGGACAAGTTTTTTTTGTAGTTAAAGTTTCTTGGTTGTTTCACCTCCAAACAAATGATACAAATGCAAAACGAATTAAATTAAATGGAAGGGAAATGAATATAATTTTTTTTAGCTGTTTTATGGTTCTATATGACAAATAATGGTACCCAGCCCTAGTTATAAGTTGTGTTTTGACACTAGCGGGCCACTGTAGTGCAATTTTAAAAAGGAGGAAAAACCTTCCTGAGTTCACTTTGTAAAACATAGGTTACGATACAATTCAGAATAAATGTAGGATTTCTTTCAAGATCATAGAGTAGTTTGATTGTAAAAAGAGACATACAAATTAAGGAATCCATCAAGTTGACATGTTGTCACTTAAAGACAAGGTAGACCACAATTCATACACAAGGTAAATGAAAGCGCTTCAGGCAGATGAAATCAATCCATAATAAAGACAATCATTAATTAATAACAATAAAAGCGAGGAGTGCAAAAAAGGTTATTATATTTTAACATGTCTCGGTGTCTGTCCGTAAATGTCACATTAACTTGAGCCATTGTCATACCTGTTCTGTGATGATGTAGCTCAGTTCCGCACAGTTTAACTTCACTGGTGAAACCTTCTCCTGCTGTTCCTGTAGGGGGCGGCGTCGGGCTCAAAGCTCAAGAGGCCGACGTTCCACTCGAGCCGAGGATCTCTGACCGGAGAGAACGGAGGAACCACTCACACCAGCAAAACCACACGGACTGGTGAGGGTCAACACGGAGCTCATGACCCATTAAACGATTAACCCACTGTATATGTCTAGTATTTACTCATTGTTGCTGTATTGTGGAAGACCGGTTTTCCATTTTGATATTAGTTGTAGAAAATACGATATCGAACCGATACCAGTTTTGGCTCAACTTTTACCACCTAAATCTTGGTGAATACAGGCATGCTGTAGATCATTTTGAATTTAAGAATTCGCTGAGCAAGTTTCCAACTCCGCCCCACACAATGCAGTGGTTAGCATCAGTATGCTAAAGCTAACACCTAAAAATAACACTTGGCTTCAGCAGTGGTTATTTTAGTAAACTGATCAGATACTCAATGTAACCTAAAGCATGCCATTTAGAAAAGTCGTGATCCTTAAATGTTTATTGATCTGCAACATGACAAATAAGACTAGTGAGCTTAATGGAGAAACAGGTCAATTAAATTTTTCACTCAAGTCGCTGAGTTTCTTGGTCTCGGTAAATATCAGATACTGTCATGGTTGAGGTGTAGTGAAGAAAATAAAACCCAAAATGCAGGGCTGCAACAAAACTGGTTATGTTTAATGAATGACGAGAAGACTAAAACTCAAACCGGGGCCGACGTAAACAATGACACGACAAGGGGTATAAATATACAAGGAAACGGGGCACAGGTGAAACACATCAGGGCGGGGCAGGAAATCAACACAAGGGAAGCAAAGCAAAATCAAAAGGACAGAACACAGGTCAAAATAAAGACAGAGGACACAAAAGAACGAGACAAATCATGACAATAACCCCCTCCCCCCCCCCGGGACGGCTCCCAGACGTCCCACAATGTAAACCGTGCTGGGAGGGTGGAGAGGGTACGGACAGGAGGGACATGGAGACTGGCAGGAACTGGAGGGTAAGGAGGTTAGGGAGCTGGCAGGGGAAAGTCCAGGGGGACCCAAGAAGGCCCGGGAAATTGCTCAGGTAGGTCGTAAGGCGCGCTGAGGGCCATGGCGGCAGAGGCAGGTCAGAAGGAGCTCAGGCATGAAGCAGGGACAGGAATACAAAGAGCCCACTCCGGACGGAGGTCGCGGTCCAACTGCGGCCCCAGGACAGAAGGGGCCCGCCAAGAACGGAGGTTGGTGTCTGGCAGTGGCTCAGGAAGAATTCAGGTGAGTAGCAGGGATGAGAAGGAGGCAGCTGAGACAACCCTGGTAGACGAGGAGGGACAGGAGTTTTAAGGGCCCACCCCGGACGAAGATTAATGTCCAGCAGTGGCCCTTGGACAGAAGGAGCCCACCCCAGACAGACCAAGTTGTGTCCGGCGGTGGCTCAGGAACAGGGTCAGGGTCCTCCGCCAGATGGGCAGTCCGCTGGGTCTAGCAGTGGACGAGTCATTCTGTCATGGTTGGAGGTGGAACGAGGAAAATAAACCCAAAATGCAGGACTGCAACAAAACTGGTGGTGATAAATGAATGACAAAAACTCAAACCAACCGGGGCTGACGTAGACAATAACACGACGAAACACAGGGGTATAAATACACAAGGAAACGGGGCACAGGTGAAACACATCAGGGCGGGGCAGGCAATTAACACAAGGGAAGCCAAGCAAAATCACAGAACACACAACTCAAAATAAAACACAGGACTAGAGCGTAGGCAACATACAAAAACAACTAAAGATGAATCATGACAAATACTCAAACCATCGGAATCGGTATCAGTAGCAAAAAAGCTGGATCGGTGCATCTCCATTTATAATATGAAGCTGTATATGGATGGAAAACAAGTCATGGAAATCTTATCCTTATTCTTGAGCAAATAAATCAAATAATAGTTAAAGCAGTAGCAGGTCCAGTTTTTTTAATTGTTGTTTACATGATCAAAATAGCTTTTTGATCTTCTGTTTTTGTTTTATATCGATTGATTGGACTCAAAATAGTGGAAGATGTGTCTCGATTAACCTCCTAACCCCCACCTGAACCGAGCACATCGTCTCCAGTTTGGCTTTACCCAAATCTAAAAGCTTCTTGGAAAAACTCAACAAAAGAGCGACAAAAATGTGACGAAGAAATGATGAAAAAGCCACAAAAGAGCATCAGAAAAGTAACAAAAAGCTATAAAAAAAACAATTCTAAAAAGTGACAACTCGAGGAAAAAGATTTGTTTAGATGACCTGAACTGGAGAACAGATTAATAAAAAATCTAAACGTTAATTTTACTGAGGAAAATGCTAACTCCCATCTCTTGTCCCCGGCCCTTTCAGACCCAAAGCGTGGCAGTGCTGGACCCAGCGGTCCCACGAGCCGAGCGGGGAGCAGGGCCGGGAGCAGGGCCAGCAGCCGCCGGGGCAGCGACGCATCGGACGCCTCGGAGCTCCAGGACGCCCGCTCCGTCTGCTCCGACACCTCGGACACCCCGCGCAGGCCAGGAGGGGGCGCCAAACCATCCAAAATCCCCACCATCTCCAAAAAGGCCCCCAGCCCCAAGACCACCAGCGCTACCAAGAAATGAGCAACGCCTTAGCGCTAAAGAACTGCACTCGAGACTGGGATGAGGAAGCTTTGTCTCAAATGACGTCTAAATCAAACCATGCACAAGAACGAAGAGCAGTCGTCCGTACTGACTTTCCCTTTAAGACAGGACGCGGCTCTTCACAACGGAATCGACTTGATGCTGCCTTATTTTGTGTTACTTGTTCGTCTGTCCCGATTCAAGACGGGCAAGATCTTGAAACACACACACACACACACACAGAAAAAACTTCAGGAAGACATTTTGGTTTTTTCGGGCCCAGATGCCTCGAGGATGAGCTAAAATAAATACGAAAATATGCAACAACTGCCATGCCGCTTCCTCCGTGTGGGTCGAAAAGTGTCGCCTCAGCCGAAAAACCCGAAGCTGCTTCCTGCTGCTTACACGGCTAGATACTTCTCCCGCGGTCGGTGGCTACGAGGCAGAGAGTTCTCCCCAAAAAAAAAGAACCACGGATTTGCATTTCAACACGAGGCTAGTGCAACAATAACCCAGAACTGGCAAATGACACGAAGAAGGACTATTTTTATTCTAACAGCACATAACGGACAGTGTAACCCAAACCAGCATGCACTAACCTCCTCCACTTCTGGCCTGTTCGCGATGGGAAGAGGGCGGGGCTGTTTTCGACACATGTTACATGAAACGAGAGGTCACTGTATGCAAACGTTTTAATTTGCGAATGTCATTTTTGTTTCCGGTTAATTTATATCCGATTGTGTTGTTTATCTAGCGTAAATAAATAATAAGAGTCTATTTATTTTGACGTCATATCATTGGCAGATTGAGTATTACTGGTTCAAGACGTTTTGTACCAAGGAAATGTGTGCGTTTTTGTGTGTAAAGTTTGTCTCCGTCGTTAACTCATCGGTCGCGGATCCGGCGGCCATTTTGTTTATTCTTTTTCGCTAATGAAGCTCTTGTTTCCAAATCATGACCAAAGGGGGCTGCCCTTAATCCGTAGACAAGACTTACGATCGACAGGAGGCGTGACTGAGCGGACCAGTGAGAGCAGGTTTCCTTCCCTCTTGTCCCGCCCCCTTTTATTCTTCTAGGCTTTTTCAAATGCCCTGTTACTGTGGCAGGGCGGAGGTCGTCTCCGTGTTTTCTCAATGTAAGAGATGAAGAATGAATTGACAGATTGAAGACCTGTTTAGGTGATTTTTATTTATTTATTGTCCGGAGGTGGCTTGTGGCCGACGTGACGCCGCCTTTCGATGCTGTGCTAATCTCAGTGTGAAGATGACGAGGGGGGGGGGGGGCGTTACTACGACTCAATTGTGTAAAAGTAAAAACTAAAAATTATACACTTTTTTTGTTCTGTTTTTGTATTAAAATATGCTTGCAGTAAAACGAAGTTGTCTTTCTGTATTCTTGTTATCTGAATTCAGACGCCAAAATGTGCAGGCATACAGATGAGAGTGCTTGGTGCGTCTTTTATTTTTACTTTTCAATAACCCCACCCACCCCCCCAATCATCCCATTAATACTTGTATTACCCCCAATGAGACTACGAAAAGGATTTACTGAGGTAAACAAGTTACTTGGTCCTTTTTATAAACTGTGAAACTAATACAGACCCATTACATGCAAAGTGAGATATGTATAGCCTTTATTTGTTATAATTTTGATGATTATGGCTCAGCTTGTAAAAACCCCAAATTTAAAAAATCTCATAAAATTAGAATATTTTGAAAATGGACTGTAAGCCTTAATCATCAAAATTATAACAAACAAAGGCTTGACATATGTCACTTTGCATGCCATGAGTTTATAACATATATTAGTTTCACATTTTAAGTTGAATTACAGAAATAAATGAACAATATTAAAATTTTCTGAGTTTCACATGTATTTTATTTGGTATCAAACATTATAGGCCTCAATTCGACCCCAAAGTAACTACAAATACACAGAGGTGGGTAGAATAGCCAAACTGTATTTACTCAAGTAAGAGTAACATTACTTTGAAATAATTTTACTCAAGTACATGTAAAAAGTAGTGACCTAAATAAATAAAGTAAAAGTAAAAAAGTACTTGGAGAAAATGTTACTTGAGTGCTGTGAATACTGAGCGTAAAAGTCTGATTTATTTTTCAGTTGTGACAAATTATGAGAAACCAAACTTGTGACAAAATCCTAATATTTCCAAAGAAAATACCATAAAGATGGATTTTGTTTGCATACTCTGATGAGTCGCAGACCACAGACCGGACATTTCAGAGTAATTGTCCTGAAAGAGATAAAGACACGCCTGGTAGATATGCGTCATAGTTGGAAAAGTTGGGAAAGGGTTGTTTTGTTTATTATCTGAAACATAGTAGATATAGAAAGACTATAAGTAAATGTTTGCCTCTCTTATGTCACATTCTGCGCCCATTCCCTTTGCTCTAATCTCGAAATAACTGTTTTCTTGATTTGAGTGAGTAATTTCAAGAAATCTTTATTTTATTTTTAATCTAAATTTCTCGTTAATTTATGGACAGATTTATTTACATTAGTTTGTCCAATCGGGGGGGGGAATTGACTTATTTGAACAAAACTGCACTTATTTCTAGATGGATTTGTGCAGTGAATACGTAAATGAATCACACAGTCAAACAAGAAAGACTATGTTTATCAAAGTCTCTCTAACCTGTCGTGTGCATTTTAATGGAAACCTTTCTCCGCCCAAGGTCCAAGCCTTTCCGGCATCTGCACCTGAACCCGTGCTTTTAATGCTTGACCAAATGTATCCCGTTTACTCTGCACCTCTCATATCAAGCCAAGTCCCGACCAAACGCAAACAGCAGCGAGCGCGAGCGGTCAGTTTTACGTTTCCTGGCCCGTAGTTGGAAATAACATGTTTATTTGCAGACGCACAGTGGAGCTCTGTGCAGCTGTGTCCAGTGCACATCCGTCATCTCCACCGCCGCGGGAATGCGACTTCTCATCCACTCAAGGTCTCCGCGATTTCGCCTCCCTCCCGTCCTACACACGGCTTTATCGGCAGGAGCCTCGGGGGGGGGGGGACGTGCCAAGCGAAAGAAAACAAACCCGGGTCCGGCGCGGAGCAGCGTAAAAGTCCTGGCATTCGGGACGCACCCTTTTGGGACCGGGAGCGTGGTCATTTCGGTTTGGTCAGTCTCGTTCAGAGGGACCACAGAGGGCTTTGAAGAGGGAGAGTCGGGTCAGAGCGGGCACTGGGAAAACCTTGACTCATATGAGAGTTTTCCCTCCATTCATTTTCTTCACATGCGATGTTTGTATTAGAGCAGAACGGAGACTGGGCCATTGTCCTCTCCAAAATAAACGTGTGTGGTGTTTAAAAGGTCAAATATATTTTAAATGTTGTTATATGGGTTAAGTTGTGTAATGATTTTTCACACTAGTACAAACTTTAACAAACTCGAATGTTGGCTCACACCCTTGGGCAAGAAGAGTGAGGGGTTTGAGGAGCCGATGGTACAGTTTGGCCGCCTCGCTCTGTCAATCAAGCCCCAGGGTAGCTGTGACGAGTGTGGCGTGACTGAGAAAGGTCTGAGGAAAGCACGGGACAGATGTAAGCTGACCAAAATGAGCACTGTTTAAATGAGACATACAGTATTGTGCTTCTTTTTTTTCTTCTTCTGGCATTTTGTGTCACAACTTTATTCAACACTTTAAACATGATTGACCTAAAACGGGTATCAATGTCATGAATTTGCAGGGTGGTTATCCTTCTGTGAACGTGACGCTGCAAATTGTGAAATGTGCCTATAAACTCATCCCTGTGAGGGACTGGGATGCTACAAATATGTTAGGAAAGTTAGGAATGAGTTTGAACCACAGCTAATATTTTGATTTAGTGGCTTCCTCTTTCCCCTCCTGGAACCGGGGTTTGAGCACCTGAATGATCCTGGAGCTCTGTAGGGTCTCCCATTGCAAACAGGTCCTAGGTGACGGGTCAGACAGAGAGCGGTTCAGAAGCCCCTTATGAGAGACCAACAGGCCCGGTTAGAACCATGAGGCCGTCCTTCTGTGGACCCACCACCTGCAGGAGGAGCCATAGGGGCTGGTGCAGCTCCAACAGCTGCCCCCACGACCCGGCAACGGACAAGTGGAAGAAGATGGATGGATGGGCTTCCTCTTTCCTTCTTTGTAATAAAAAAAAAAAGAAATAAGAAAAGGTATAGGGCCTTTAAAGGGACTAGATGCAAGTTGGTCATTTTATACTCACTACTGCCACCTCAGGTCTTACGCGTAACTGCAGTTTCTATATTGAGCTCGTGCATGACGGCACTTCGGACCCGAATTAACAACCTTTTGAGCGACAGTGCAGGATTTTAGAGGCAGTTGTGGTGAACAGGCTCATTCTGCACATTAGGACATGGCTGGAACATGTAGGGGGGGGGGGGTGGAAAATACATAATTGTAACATTTTTAAACTCCGTATAGTCCCTTTAACTTAGCCTTTGTTTTGCCAGTCTATAGTAGTATTTGCAACAATTTCAGTAATAATACTTTGTGTACATTAAAGGAACAGGCCACCGTTTTTTCATACTGAGATATGTTCTTACCTGAGCTTAGACAATACGTACCTGTCTGGTCTTCGCGCGTGCTCTCAGCCACGCAAAAAGACCAAAGATGTTGTTAGCGTTTAGCCTCTCCTCCTCTCCTCTGTGGGGCCAAACGGGGGTGAAGTGAGAAGCGAACAAAGCTCTTCCACGTTTTATCTAAGTACTTACTTCCAAGTACTATCTTCACTTTACTGCGCGGACGTCGAAGTACTTCTAAGGTGTTACTACGCCTTACAATATAGTCCCCCGTTTTAATCCGCTTAGAAAATCGACATGTTTAATTTTGTGAAACTGGACTGGGATCGTGTAACTACTCACGTAACCGTATTTAAAAAGGGGAAACGTGGAAGAGCTCGGTCGCTTCTAACTTCACCCCCGTTTGGCCCCATAGCAACATCTTTGCTCTTTTTGCGTGACTGAGCGCACGCGCAAAGACCAGGCAGGTGCGCATCAACTCGTCTAAGCTCAGGTGAGAACATATCTCAGTGTGGGACAACGGTGGCCTCTTCCTTTAAATAGGCACTAATAACCTTTTTGAGAGGCCACTTTTGCTTTTCTTTGGGTGAACTGACATTTTGAACTCCCGGTCTGCACAGCTTCAAACACTTCCCCCCCCTTTTGACGACACATCGACAAACACCTGCGCTCATTTGCATTTGTAAACACCCTCGCGCCCAGAAACAGGTGCCTTGGCCCGGACTCGCCTCTTGGCAAACGCCCGCTGCTCAGGAACACATTCCAAAGACGAATGATTTTCCACTTTAGAGGTTTGCGCGCAGGTCATGTTTGAGTGCCGGGCTTTGCCAAAAACGTTGAGTGGTTGTCGAAAGGCAGGGGCCACGTGGGGCCCGTGTGCGGGACAGATGAAAGCCGAACGGGGGCGGAGGGGAGGGGACAGCGCACGGGGCGGGTCCTGAAAATGCACATGTGTAAGACCACAAATGAACACTTTTTTTTTTTTTTTTTTCAGTTCCGCATCAGCAGTGGAAGACGGAGCAGCGTTTCGGACTCTGCTGTATTTTTTGGGGGGGAGAGACATCTGGACGAGTGGGAGAGGGGCTGAACGGACTTGATTGCGCCTTTGTGGACTAACGGCAGGTGTGGACTTGTCTTGGGACGTCCTGCTTCAGGATCTACGGAACAATCGGAAAGTAGCAGGATTCTTTTACTCAAATAATTTAGAGTCTGAGTGAGATTTAGATATTTAATTGATGGGCAATATCTTAAAATAAATGACAGCGTTTGTTCCTCATCTGCAAAGGCACATCTTTGTATTATGATTTATAGTTTTACTCATGAATACTTTGAAGTGGTACAAGAATCAAGACTAATTTCTTTTTCTTCGAGGCTGCCGCTCTCCCAAAACAAATGCATCTTATCTGCCTTGTCTGTCATTATAACCGTGGGTTGAGTAGGGGTGAGGGCAGTTCATTTTAGATTAGAGGAGCTGAGAGAGGAAGGGGGAACATAAACACGAGCGTTTCGAGGGAGTAAACACGTCCCGCATCGAGATAGGATCCTCAAAGCAGGGCAGATCTGAGACCAGGACGGTCCTGTGAAGAGAAGTCAAGGCCGCAGGAGGATTGAAGTGCCATGAGGGGATCTGCGAACATGTCCAGCTTCTTGTGTCGCTGCGCGAGGACTTTCCAGAGGCCCCACCATCGCCCCGGGACACTCATCATCTTCCCCCTCCTGATCCTGGTGCCCCTGTCCCTTTGGAGCCACACAGACGCGGCGGTGCAGTCCAGTTTCCGCAGACTCAGCGGGAGGGAGAAGAAAGAGATGCAAAAGGAGATACTGTCCATCCTGGGGTTGCCGGGTCGTCCCAGGCCGCACCCGCTCAGGCCCCCCTCGTCCGCGCCCCTCTTCATGCTGGACCTGTACCACGCCATGTCGCTGGACGTGGAGGAGGAAGGGAACGACATCCTCATGACCGGGATGGGAGGTCTGGGACTGGCGCGGTTCGGGGCGGCGGATAAACTGTCCCAGGTGAACCTCGCGGCGCTGCCCACCCTGAGCTCCCACACCCCTCCGCTCGGGATGATGGTCACTGACGCGGACACGGTCATGAGCTTCGTCAACCTGGGTAAGAGCACGCGCCGTGATGACTGTGGGGGCTAGACCACAGTGGGAAGTATTTTCAAATGTTAATGTGTTGAAGTATAATACTGACAATATTACTGCGTTTGTATTGCACCTTTTATTATCCTATGCAGAGTCAACATATTTACTCAAGTAAGAGTAGCGTTACTTTAAAATATTTTAGTCAAATAAAAGTAAAAAGTAGTGGCCCAAATAATTACTCAAGAGTAAAAAAGTACCTGGAGAAAAGTGTACTTGAGTAGGCCTACTGTGAGTACTGACTGTAAAAGCTGATCAATGTTTCAATTGTGAGAAACAAAACATGAAATATGGAAATTGTAATATTTTCTAAGGAATTACCATAAAATATACTAAAAGAAATCATTATGAAGAATTAAGCAACAAAACACCTCTATATTACGCGTCAAAATGAAGACTTGTCACTTAACGCTTTTGACAATATGACTTATTTAGACACAACATCTGTTTTAAGTAATAATTGTTTTATTTCAGTTGAATTCAGAAATGTTGGGCAGAAAAGTTATTTTTATTTTGAAGCTGCTGACAGGAAGTGACATAGATAGAGGTAAAGTTCCACAGCAGTTTGACTCATTTCCCATTGGTCGGCACGGCAACAGTTCAAAATTGTTTGCCTCTAACTATGTCATTTCCTGTCAGTGTCCAATAAGGACATCACAAAAATAATCAAACTAAATAAAGCTGGGTATAAATGTTAGCATAATCCTAAATATAATTGTACTAACTATGTTTTAGCAAAAAAATGTGTCATATGCACTTTAACGAATTACTCACAGAGGCACGAGTTACTTTTTTACTTTGTTACTTCATCTTAATATTACTCAAGTGGAAAAAGTACCTCTGATCCTATTAAATCTGTGTTAACTTTCATGAATAATGAAACTGCAGTAGAAAGCAATGGAATGGGTCTGCAGTTATTGTAAGTTCTAGGAAATGATAGTTTTCATTTTCACACATTTTCCAGACACACATTTCTTTTAGTAATGTATTATTAAATACATTACTAATAATATAAAACTTATTCAGGAGATCGGAAGACTTTCTAATCCCACTCTGACCGATACGTGAAGCCACACGAGCTGCCCATCGGCGTATTCGAAAGGTCCATCTTCAGCCATCATTAGAAAACAGAAAACTCTTTCTGACAAACGAGGAAGTTTTAGTTTCTCAATTTTCCAAAAACTATGATTTTTTTTTTAAGGTAATCATTCAATGTGTCTAACAATAGAGTTCAGGATCATCATGGGATTTGCAGCAATAATAAACTAATGGAGTATTTTCCAGTGTAGTGACTCGGCAGCTAATCCACTTTTGATACCGTTTTTAGCTATTGTTTGTCTATGGAATAATGTTTGCTAGCACCCACAAACATGGCGGGTTTCCATGGTAACAGTGAGTTTATAACACTCTACAGTAAATGTTGAAACAGAGCTTCGCAGACTCGAAGGACAGCGGATTTTCTCTCACCAGAAACCGGCCCTTCTCACCGGCACATCTGAACAACCTCTTACCCCACTCTCCTAAATTTGGATCGGCCTGACCTTGATCCCTCAGACTTTAAACTGGCACAAAATATGTCTGCGCCAAAGTCCAAACGCACAATTTATTTACGTATTTATGAATCGTCGTCTCTCATTTCTGAACCGCTAAATACCCACGCGCAGAAGTCCCGTCTCTCTCTCTCGCTCTAGCGGCCCGGCGACTCTGTGGAAACGGCTGGAAAACAGAAACTAAAACATGGCTGTCAGTGTTGTCACTCTGACCACTCTGTAATCACACCCCGCTCAATGACACCGTGCAGGAACCACTACAGCGTTAGAGCCACAGTTAAGAGATATGTGAAGATATACGGCCAGAATCTGCAATCTGACTTTTAAAAGAAAAGCCGCTACAGTTTCCACACACACACACACACACACACAAAACAGATCCCCTTTGTTAAACATAGCAACAATGAATTAAGCTTTGTAAATGTGATGAATTTAGTTTTTCCCAGACCCAAACTTTAACTACACATGAAGAAAATACGTAAACAGGCCTATTTTGCGAGTCGTATACAGTATTTAGTCAAAGTTATGCAACATGTTTGGCCCCGAGTCTGAGCAGACATGATGTTCATTATCTGATTGAAATGAATTGATTAATTATTTATTCATCATTTTTGGTCCTGTGTGGCCGTGACTTATTTTAGCCGCTTGATGATTTACTTTCACTAACACCTTTAGTGGCCTGTACCCTGTTTTTTTTTTTTTTTTTTCCTGTAGTGGAATGAAAGTTGAATGAGTTTTGTCCTCCTTTGGTTTGTTGTAAATGGAAACATTTGTGAAAAAGACAAGTGTTTGCTGTAAATTATAAACTATTTACATACAGTATCAATCAAGCAGTAACAGGCTAATTGTTGTTAGCATTACTTCGACATGTTGTAAACTCATCCCTCTGAAGAAGTTATGAGTGCGTTTGGAATGAGTTCCAGCAAACAGGAGAACAGGAGCCAACAAATAAAAACACACATAGATAAAAACACAATGGATAAAAAAGGATATAAATGGGTTTAGGATGGTTGGATGTCCTGCAATATGGTCAAACTAAAAAGGGATAGCGTCTGGGCTCTTAATTTACACGTATTTAAGTAGGATTTAGATTTGTGTTGAAACAAAACAAGACGTTCTAGTACCGAGCCTTTATGTTTGTTGTAGTGATGCGTAATATAATGATGACAGGGGCCGCTGTGAAGTTCGAAGCGCCACATTCGTTCACATTTTTCCAACTTGCATAACACAAGGCTTCGGGCTTACCCCCCCCCCAAACTGCCCCGACGTATACACACACATCTGTATCCCGAATACCGAACTGTCCCTTTAATTTGTCTGTGTTTGGGGAAAGATGATGCACCCTTAAATCTACCTCTCAACGGTCTGAAAACAGCACTTTGCAGCCCCCGAGCCTCCTCCAGACTTTAGTAAACAAAGTGATAGTGTTGTTTACAGCGGCTGCAGGGGAGAGACCGATGTTATGTCTCAAAACTCTTTCCAATTACAATTAATGTTTCTGTTGCGCTTTAATACCACCATCACCACCACCGGACTGGACTGAGCAAGACGTCGACAGCTCGTCTTTGTAGGGATGTTCCACAGAACCCAAACATGAGGTTTAGATACGTTAGTCACTCTTCTAAATGCTTTATTTTGATAATCCACTGCAAAAAAAAAAAAAATAACACAGTCTGGGTCTAACTGAGCATTAGAAGCCGGTTCGGTTTCGCCAACATGTTGACAAAGCAACATATACAGTAACCTGGGACGTCCTGTGTAGCTTTAAGTCTCATCAGTGGATCAAACTCGACCAGAACACAAAGTAAATTGTCCTTGAGCAAGACATTTGTGCCGTTGTGGGCGGTGGGCAACGGCACAAATGCAAAGTTTAGTAATGGGATATACATTGCCAAAAAAAAGGTCACGTGCTCTAATATTTTATTGGACCAACTTTAATGCCCAGCTTTGATCACAGCACGCATTCGCTGTGGCGTTTCAATACGCTTCTACAATGTCAAAAGATGTCTTGTGTTGAGGATGGGAGAGTGTAACCACTGCGCACAGCCTTCTCCAGCACATCCCAAAGATTCATGGCTGATCCATGTGTGAAAACTATGTGTTGTGCTCCCTGATCCACTCTTTCAGACTCAGAATCGGAATCAGAATAGGTTTTATTTCCAGATTCACAACTAGGACTTGTACTCGCACATGCGCTAAACAGCCTTACATGGCGCCCCTTTTTGTTGCTGAAAGTAGAAATCACAATAAAGCAAGCACATACATAGACAATTATACACAAGATTATGATCATACACATATACGGGCGGAAAACCCGTACAAAAGGGAGGGGGGGTGGGCAGAGGGAGGGGGTAGGTTAAGGCAGGTCACGTATTGTGTTATGTAGGAGGCATTCTGGCCTTGGAGTGTTGTCTGTGTCTAATCGCCGTAGCGTGTCCTTGTGGGGGAGGTTTACGTTGCACAGGGGAGATAAGTTTCACAATGTGAGCCAGATGAATCTTGGCATCGTCATCTCGGAATATGCCCGTGCCATCAGGGAAGAGGAAATCCACTGATGGAATAACCTGGTCGCTCAGGATGTGCAGGTTCTCTGGGCACATAGTGTTTCTGAACCTTGACCTGACCAACTGCAGCAGCCGCAGGTCAGGACAGGCAGTGAAATCCAGGTGGCGACTTTTTGGGGGGTCAGGCAGTGTGCTATATTACTATCATATTACTATTTTAGGCCTATACTATACATTATACGCCCAATTAGTGTAATGACTCGTTTACAATAGTCATAACACTACTTTAAAGTGTTATGACTAAACACTAAAGGCTCGCAGTATTGGCCTAATGAACTATATTAGGCCTATACTTATTATATCTAATTAAATAAGGCACGGTATAGGCCTAATTTAATACTGTAGAAAAAGAAAAATCATTATAAGGAAGAAATGACATAATTTTAGAGAGATTAAGTCAGTTTTTTTGTATAATTTCAATTCAAAAATAAATATTTTTAAATGTAAAAGTTAATTCGTTTGATTTCAAGTGGGATTTATGCTTATTCCACTGGCATTCACATTTTTTATTTGATCATAGATGAGCTCAAACCTGTTCTTAATTCAAGAAAGCCTTTAATCTCATTTAAGACCATAATGTGTCCAGTGTGATATAGCTGGCGATAATGTAATAGTTTATTTTGTCACTGTATTTGATTTTTCCAGCATGTTTTCATTGTCACATGCTACGGCAGATGTGACCCTCAAATGAGTATTTAAACATTTAGTTCATCTTGACACAAACGGACTTGGGCGAGTTGTCTCTCCACATGTGAGCTAAGCGACGACACAGGCACAGCTGGTCAGAATTACAGGCTGCACTGACACGCGCTCCGGGAAAAAAAGAAAAAGAAAAAGCAAACTGCCCAAATCAGGATCAAAATCCAGGCCTCTAAAAATAAGCGGACACCCTGTGATTAGTGGTGCGTGCCCGGTGCAGCTGCTGTGGTGCTCCTGTCCCGGGACGCCTGTAATTTTGTACCCCTCGTGCACGCGCTGATATGACCCCGCCCATCACTGCGCAGTGGGGGGAGGCTTTATTTTACCTAGAATTCGGTGTGACGCGTGGGGTTTTACGAGGACAGGAAACCCCACCGAGTCATTGATGATATTAATTACAGGATCAGTGAGCGGTTAAAGTGGTTTAACCGTGACATATATAAAAGGGGAGAATTAGCGACATCTAGTGGAGACGTCGAGGACTTACTGACTTACCTTATGTGTCAATGCAAGATAGAGGCCTCGTTTCCTAGTTATCCAGAGTGTTGTTGATGTTTTTTTCTTAAATTCATGCAGTTCTTATATTTGAAGAGTCTAGTGGCGCTAGGCTAGGGCAAGGCTAGTGCATGTCTATGGTATCAGTTAGCCTGCATTAAAAACAGTCTGACCCACTCCACACCTGAGGTAAATCACTTATAACGGCAGACTAACGATATAAATGTCAATAGAACAATTTTAACCATTTTGCCTTTAAAATAACTTATATCTGAGCAGCATCAGCCTGTGGCTGTAAGCTAACGCAGCCGCGGAGTGATCTGCGAGAAAATAGTCCCTCAAAATGCGGTAATGCATGTGTTACAAGGTTATATTAAAACAAATATTCTATTAACAGGGACATTTATATGGGTAGTCTGGCGTTATAAGTGATTTGCCTCAGGTGTGGAGCGGGTCAGACTGTTTTTTAATGCAGGCTAACTGATGCCATAGAAATGCTTTAGCCTTGCCCTAGCCTAGCGCCACTAGACTCTGGATAACTAGGAAATGAGGCCCTATGTCAAAAATCCTGAAATATCCCTTTAACCCCAGTGCCTTTTCTCTAGTTTGGCATTACCCAAATCTAAATCTAAGAAAGTGACAAAAAATAAATGAACGAGCGACAAAAACGAAACAACTACGAAAACAAGACAAAAAATCCACCAAAAACCTGACAAAAAAACATTTAAAATATGTGACTAACATGCGGCGACAACGAAAAAAAAAAAAAAATCACCATCAGTTTTGTAGGTCTTAGCTTTCAAATGAGGCGTTACTCTGGTCTTGTATGAAGGGCTTGTTGTATTTATATTAATGTCCCCCCCCCCCCTCACCTCTCTGCCCCGCTCAGTGGAGCAGGAGCGGGACCTACTGCAGCCGCGTCCGTACTGGAAGGAGTTCCGGTTCGACCTGACGCCGCTGCCCCAGGGCGAGACCGTGGCTGCGGCAGAGTTCAGGATCTATAAGACCCTCACCGTGGGACAGAGGGCCAACCGCACCCTGCACATCTCCATCTACGAGATACAACGGGACAACAGGCTCAGGTCTGTAAAAACCTACTTTCTGTTTCAATCCATTGCAACTTGATACTCTACTTATAGATCCTTTAACTGCTGACATCATCAGTGACATCAGCTGGAGGCAGGAAGTGATCAAGAGAAATGAGATTAAACTAAAACTAGCGATTTTAAGTGTAAAACTACAACAAAAAAATGTGGTCCTGTTAAGGTGTCGGGACAAGGGCCTCATTAAGTACGAGATTTTAACGTGTCTAAAGTCCAATGCTTTTCAATGGGAGACTAGCGGCTATATGGAGGTACTACAGCAATGGCGGCCTCCAGTGTGCTGTTGTAAAGCAGAGCAGCCAGCGGCCATTGGTCCTGGCAGACCGGCAAATATGCGAGAAAAAAACATTAAAAACTCTTAAAAACAACCATCAATATTTCTGAAACTCAACAGAGAGTTACTGAACCTACTTATTTCTCAGACTCATTAGCCAAAAATGCCGCACCTACTGCTAAAAAATGATTATCTGCTAAAGTCGGTACTTCCGGGGTTAGCGTAGCATTTTCTCCGCTAACCTGGATGTACCGATTTTGGTAAATATTACTTTTATAGCAGTAGGTGCGGCATTTATGGCTAATGGACCTGATAAATAAGTATGTTGGTCTATGTTTTTTATATCACACTAGGTCAGGCTGGACCAATGGCCGCCAGCTGCTCTGCTTTACGACCACTGGAGGCCGCCATTGCTGTAGTACCCCCATATAGCCGCTAGCCTCCCATTGAAAAGCATTGGACTTTAGACGTTAAAAACAACTTTAATGCCTGGTTTCTATGTTTTAAACACTTTCTACTTCACTATGGTAAACGGGGAGGAGCGAGGAGGAGCTGTCTATTCTTTTTAACGGTCTATGGGTTGGACAAGGGGGTTTGGAGTCATGCTAACAGTAAAGAAAAATGTTGGGACCTTTATTCTCGTTCCCTCGCCTGTACAAGTCCCAACTGTCCTGACAAAGACATCACATGATCAGTGTGTTATTTGTTCCTCACACAGGGACCCCGAGCTGGTGCTGTTGGACATGCAGTCTGTTCCCGCGGGGCAGGAGGGCTGGCTGGCCTTCGACGTGACCTCGGCCGCGAACCACTGGCTCCTCCATCCGCGCAGCAACCTGGGCATAAGACTGTACGTGGAGACGGAGGAGGGTGGGTACAGGCTCTGGAACTCTGGAGCTTTATATGTAGAGGCGCATTTAGAACGATTTACAGCGACGCGTGAAACTACTAGTATGTGCTGCTGCTACAACACCACTAATAAACATAAACAAAGCTAAAATTACCAACTTTTTTATGACAAAATATTAATATAGGATTATGATTTGATTTTAATCTCCACCTCCATAACCATTTTATCCAGCTCAATTTTACCCAAATCTTCGCAGCTAAACAGGCGACAAAAAAGACGTGGAAATTGAACAAAAGAGCTACAAAACAGGCAATAGAAACACGACAAATGGGTGTAAAAAACGCGGGAACAGGTGACGAAGGTGAAAAAGCAACAGGAAAGGAATAAAGACGCAACAAAATCGCTTGCAAAACATTGTGAAAAATGTCATAAAATTCCCTATTTAGTTGCATTATAATGCTTTTATTTATCTATTTTGTTGCAGAAACTGTGAAAACTGTTGACATTGCATAAGCTGACAGACTGTATCAGAAATCCTATTAATCGGTTGAGGTGGGGGTTTAGGGGTTAAACGGAAATCGGTTGAGGTGGGGGTTAAGGGGTTACACGGGAATCAGTTGCGGTGGGGGTTAAGGGGTTAAACGGGAATCGGTTCAGGTGGGGGTTAAGGGGTTAAACGGGAATCGGTTCAGGTGGGGGTTAAGGGGTTAAACGGGAATCGGTTGAGGTGGGGGTTAAGGGGTTAAACGGGAATCGGTTGAGGTGGGGGTTAAGGGGTTAAACGGGAATCGGTTGAGGTGGGGGTTAAGGGGTTAAACGGGAATCGGTTGAGGTGGGGGTTAAGGGGTTAAACGGGAATCGGTTCAGGTGAACCCCTTAACCCCCACCTGAACCGATTCCCGTTTAACCCCTTAACCCCCACCTGAACCGATTCCCGTTTAACCCCTTAACCCCCACCTGAACCGATTCCCGTTTAACCCCTTAACCCCCACCTGAACCGATTCCCGTTCCCTCAATGCAACTCAAGATCGTACACATTTGCTGGAAGGACAGTTACTATTCAGACTTTCATGGTTCTGTCCCGTCAGACCGCTCCCTCTCCGCGGGATGGATCGGGCTGGTGGGGCGAAGGGGTCCTCGCTCCAAGCAGCCGTTCATGGTGACGTTCTTCAGGGAGAGCCAGGTCCCGTGCCGTCCGCCCCGCGCCGTCAAGCCACGCCCCCGCCGCCGGAAACCCAAGCCCGACCTGCCCATGCCCAGCATACACAGTGGGTTTGGACAGATGCTCCTTTGCTTCTAACGAAACCAGGATCATCAATATGATCTTTGACAACGTTCCTGTTTTCATGCCTCTGTTTCAGACCACACCCCCGTGAACAACGGCGACCCCTGTAAAAAACATGAACTGTACGTCAGCTTCAGTGACTTGGGCTGGAAGGTCAGACTCATGTTTTCATCATCTTTTGCCTCTTGCTTTGTAAAAATCAATACCTCATTATTCGCAGTTACTCTTTGATGTAATGGTTTGTTCCACTATAAGTACATTTTAAGCAGCTTCATGTCGACAAATACAATAGACGTATTGTTTGTGTTCTACTTCATTCTTAAGAATTATTCATTTTCATATTCTCTATGGCATTTTCTTTGGAAATATTACATTTTCACATTGCTTTATGTTGTGTTTCTCATGTCACATCTGAAAAATAGAGATTAAAGTAAGGGTTCGCACAGCAGTGAAAGCTCACAATTTTTTTTATTGTTTCTTACATAAACGTATAGAAAAAAAACATTTTCGCCAAGGACGTTTTTTTTACTCTTATTTGGGTCCCAAAATGTTGCTATGTTTGAAAAATGCCTAGTTTAAATGTTTTTAAACTTTCAATGTCTTATTTGGCTCATTTTTTTGCATTATTTTTTAAAAGTAGCGTTAGTCTTACTTACCTCTGGTTATACGAACGATAAGGATTGGTTTGTCACATGCATCATCATTGCTTAATCTAATCCGTGAAACGTCTGATCTCATTTCAGGACTGGGTGTTGGCGCCCACCGGGTACTCGGCCTATTACTGCGATGGAGAGTGTTTCTATCCGCTGGGCTCCTGCATGAACGCCACAAACCACGCCCTCATTCAACAAGTGGTCAGTGCGTTTTTCTCAGGGTCAAAAGATCCCGTCAGACCTTGGAAGCTAAGCAGGGAAGGGCCTGGTCGGTACTTGGATGGGAGACCGTTAAGTAACACCAGGAAGCCTGAGGCGGATGTAGTGAGTGAGTGAGTGGTTGGTGGTGGTCGGAGGGGCCGAGGGCGCAGACTGGTTGCCTCGCTTCCGTCAGTCTACCCCAGGGCAGCTGTGGCTACAATAGTAGCTTATCACCACCAAGTATGGAGTGAATGAATAATGCAATTTAAAAGCGTCTTTGAGTGTCCAGAAAAGCGCTATATAAAACCGATGCATTATTATTATATATCAAACTGTGATATTCCTGTCCGTTGTGTGTTGCAGGTGCACCTGTTGAAGCCGAACGAAGTCCCTAAAGCTTGCTGCGCTCCGACCAAGCTCAGCCCCATCTCAGTCCTTTTCTACGACGACAACAACAACGTCATCCTCAAGAAACACCGGAACATGGTGGTGAAAAGCTGCGGCTGCCTATAATAAAATAAACTATACGGACAATTCACCAAACACCTCATACCAGGGACTAAGTGAGTCTCAAACTGGCCTTTTTTCCCCTCTACGTTTTCGAAAACATGGGGTCATTATTGGTTGCCAGTTGGAAGGACTTAAAGCCACAAAAGCGATGACAGATTTCCTGTTTACCATTTTTTTTTTTATCATTTGACTTATATATCAAAATATATAACTTCAGATGTTCGTTATTTTCTAGAGAGCACTCTAGGCTCATGTACCAGTATCTGCCCCCAAAAAGAAAATCATATTCTGCAGATTACAAGCTGCAAGTAGTGCAATACGCAGCTGGAAATGGTAACCAAGCAGCAAAAAGTTTTTGAGTGAGCGACAAAGTATGTGAAGAACTGACGAAAAGCAGAGGTTACTCTTACGGCAATGAAGAAAACAAAAGAAGCTAATTGTGGGCTGAAAGCTGGAGGAACAAGTTCACAAATGGGTGCTCGAACAACGTGCTGCCGGAAGAGGCTTGTCAACAGTGCACTTTATACTCCAGAGCGATTTATAGTACGGAAAATACGGTAGTTATTCTTAATACAGTGAATTTCCCATAGCGTTATATTAGCCCCTTCCATCTTTAATTCTGACGTGAAATTCTAGCAAATAAAGCAGAGAACGCGAAGCACTTTAAATACAGCGTTCAGTTTATTCAAAAGGGTAAAAAAAGTACAGAGAAATCAAATTTGTGAATATTTTGTAGAATTAATGAAACTATGGGTACTACTCAACAGTAATTTCTTCTTTCTCATGGGGAACTTCATATGTTTTATATCAAGAACATTCAAAAGACAAAGTAGTAGGGGCTTGGAATGCAAAATAAAAAGTTGAAATTATATAGACAAAGATGTTTCAGTTTATTGCAGGTTGAGGCCAGAGGGTAATATACAGAAGAGTTGCTGAGGTACTGTTGTGAAGCAGCCGAGGAAAGAGTCTGGTATTGTAAAACTAAACCCGTGTGTTGAAGTCAATGAATACTAGTTTGTATGATGGCTACGAGTCGATAACAAATCTCCTCAGAGGGTACACTGTTCCGTTCATATGAAATGTTTAATATAGTGCATGTTAGTAAACGCTAAGTTGCATTGTTTCATTTTTTTTTCTTTCTCGTTTCCACCAAGCTGCAAAGACGAGTTCAGTTGCTGCGATTGTTTTAAGACATGCTATCATACTTGTGAGCTGGTCCCAAGTGGTAACTCCCCTGTAATTTGGAAAAAGCCGTCGGTTCTCGCATTGGTAAATACATCACTCATAAAGCTTTCTCGATCATTCATTCATTATTTATAAGCGTGCAAATAGACGTCAGGAATGGTAAAGGTTTGGAAAAGGGTTTGCTCTAGTCGTCTTACAGAGTCTAAACATATTCATGGTCAAGTTAGAATTACAAATAAAAAAATAAGCGCCTCGTAAATGTTCTATAAATGATGAATGATGTGTTTACCAAAGCTTTACAAAATGCTAAATAGTGTGCATTTATTGTAGCGTTATCCCAATTATTGTTTTGTTTTTTCAAGCAAAAAAGCTCAGTGGAAATTCTCAGTTGACTGTAATACAATAAGAACTCAGCCGATTTTTTTTACTAGAGCCCCTTGGTGGAACATAAGGTAGTTGTACATAATAAATATAAAACTGTGGTGCTGCTGGTGTCCTTTTGCCTCTTTGTTGTGTTTATTTCTTTGCTGACACAGAATCACAAACGCACACACAGCACTCGCACACGCATCCTTCCCCGCGGTTCTGTCCGAGGCCTGCAGGGGTCACCAGTGTTCAAATTAAACGTCATCTCGCCGGTCAAAAAGTCATCTGTGGTCTTGTTTTTTTTCTGTAGAGTAAAAATAAATGACAATTACCATCAGGAATGCCACAATGTATAACCTGCTTCACTCAACTGACTGATACAAGTATCAGTCAGTGAGTCAACTTTTGAGCAAAAGAGTGTGTCAAATGTCAGTCACAACTGAAGCTCAATTTGGTTTAGACCATAGTTTTTGACATATGTATGCTGTAAAAAACAAAGAACAAAAGTTGAGTAGTGTCATTGTTGTGAGTATATTTTCAAAAACATTTAGATTGAATATGTTTAATGCTTTTTAATGCCCAACAGAAACTCTGGACTGAAAAGCAACATCTCAGCACTAGTTTGATTGATTTACCCTGCTATTTTCTTCCAAGAGCCTATACACAATTAATATCAGGATGATTTTTTTGGGCATTTACGCAATATGAACAAAAACAATTAGGAAATAGAAACAATTAAACTGTTTATAATTGTTTTAATCATGACTGTTGTTAATGTGTTTTCTAGTGGAATTACCATTTTATTATTATTTAACTAGTACAAACTGAAGACGTTTGTAGTTTATAAAGAATGTAAAAAGCATATTAAAACATAAGTAAAGGCTGGCACCATTCAGGTCCATGGAGATGTCCTTTATGCCTGAACGTCAGCCAGCTCTGGAGGCATCGGAGACTTGGGGTGTTTGCTCTCAAAGTGTTGTTTGAAGGTTTTTGGGTCAGGCATCTGGGTCTGAAGAAAACACATAATGTTTAGTTGTTATTGTAACAATGTCAGTTTGATGTTGAAGTATATACTCTACATCTCTCTGCCACACATGACCAACTCCTCACCAAACAGAACATAACTGAGAGTTACATGTGGCAGCTTGGTATTATACACAAAGTTTAAACAAAACAAAGTGTTTTTGTTTAGTAAAACATTGATACACAATCATCTTAAATAATAATATAAACTGTATTTTAAAAGGAGATAATTTCTTAAAATAATTCAATCTAAAATGTGATATTTCTTTGTCAACAGAACATTCTGTCATCACACTGTCTACCTATTATAAAGCGAGTATTTTCTATGCGATCTGAAGGCACACGATGCATTAAACAATGAATCCTGAGACCACCAGCACACCAGAGACACCTGAACCACGACGTTATGGATTACATTACAATGACACATTAAGCAAGTGTTTGAGAGTCGTGCTCACCCGGCACACAGGGCAGGTGTGCACGAGAGCAGCTTTAGCAGCTGTTTTCTGGTCAGCACCTTGACCCTTCTTCTTCTCTGCCGCTTTTTTGGCATTTTTCTGCTGGGACTGAATCTTCTGCTGCCCACGAGCCATGGCTCTCAGCTTTAGCCTGCAGCAAGAAATACACATTTAATCATGTTCATTTGAGCATGGTTGACAAGTGTTATTTGCTGCGATAATAAGAGATTTAGTGCTTGCGAAACATTGTAAGCAGGTTGCTTACCCCCAGTGTTGACACAATATTGACAACCTTTAATAAAATTATAAACACATTATATAAATCAGATGTATTGAATGTGTGTACAAAGCCGGTAAAAGCACAAACAATCTGATTTTAAACACTCGGTTCCCTCTGGGTTGTCATACTGTACCTGCTGTAAACACCACAGATGATACATTAGCCAACATTAGCATTCACGCCCATAGCATAAAGTGCTGAGTATCATCACAGATAACATGTGTTACCTGACTGCGATGTCGAATAAACTTAATTTAAAAACCACTAATAAATAATGTAACCCACGAAATGTACTTTAACCAATGAAGGCGGTAAAGCTATCCGTTTTGATCCTGTCCGTGCGCTACAGAGACCGTTAGCATCGGGAGGACGCCCTGAAGCTACGCCTCATACTGTGACCATCGGCGTTATACAATGACGGTGTAATTTAACCTACACAAGCAACGATTATTTAAAGGTTAAATGTAATATCTGACTTATCCTGACAGTCACAACAGCTAAGGCCGAGATCTACCGGCGTCGCCTTCATTAACAGCTCAAGCTAAGCTAAAGCTAACACCAGTTACATGTGACATGTTTCAAACTTACTGTTTGCTGATAATTGTGTGTAAACGCTCTAAAGCGATTAACTATTCTTTATTAATCAGAGAGTAAAATCCCGGCCAGATAACATTAATAAACGCCATACAATAAAGGTTTACATAGACAAGCATCTTTACCTTCGGAGATCGCTTCTTTCTTCTTTTCGGTCGTTTCCGTTTGAGGCGAACGAGTAACCGAAGGATTTTAGAGTTAAACCAGGACAGAACACATGGAGCGCCACGAAGCGGCCAGGGGCGGTATTACAACTACCCTATTATTCCTCATTTGAAGTCCTTTAGATTGTTTGGATCCAAGATGCTATTTTACTTACTGGCCAGAGTTTAAAGGCCCTGTACTTATATGTTTCTAGGTAGTGGAAATAAACTTTGTTTCCCCTCAAGTAAATAGTGAAAAAATACACATTTGTGAAGACAAGCAAATTGTCATTAATATTATTGTGGCAATAATCCTGATGAATTTGGGAATGAGTTTAGACACAACAAACAATTCAAAATGTGCTAACAAAGTGATCAAGAAAATCAGGTTTTGGACCTTCAAGGTTGAGATTTCAGTTTATAGTATCATTAATAAATACACACAGGGTCACAGTTTCATCACTTTATTCCAGTAAATGAGCCGATATCATACGCACACAGAACGGACAGACATTTTCTCTCTCTTCCTCTTCCTACAGCCTCATTTGTAAAGACTGAGACCAGAGCTTCTGAACAGGATGCTAAAACAAAAATACATATCGAATACCTGTTTTACTAATGTGCACTCACTGTACTCCTTTCCCCAAACTGGCATTTTCACAATTTGGAAATCACACATAGCCCCCTTTTACACCCAAAAATATTCAATACACAATCAACATGTCATCTTCTATACCAGTCGCATATAGGAAATACAGTTATTAAAATACTGCGGAGTACAGTGTGAGCCTTTTTGTTTCCAAGTTAAGATTTTCCAGCAACTACAGCTTTAGGTGGGGTGCATCCTGTTCAAAACTGCACTTAAGTCTTTAGAAAGGAGGAAGGGAGGGAAAAATATCAACATGAGAAGTTGACACTATTTTTTAGCCTTTTTTTCCTTTTCCTTTTGCTCTATTTACATTCTGTATAGTGAAAAAAAATATTTACAAAAATGCACAAACTAAAAGAATTTGATGTGGGTATAATATTATAAACAATACAAGTGAAAATAGGGAAATCAAACTCGGTGATATTTACATGTGCGAGAATAATACATTTAAGACTGGCAGAAAGGTGAGAGGTAAATGGCTTTAAGGAGTGGTCGCGTCGTCAGATTAGCTGCTCGTTTTTTCCATGAACAAGGACAGTGTTGGCGTCTTTTCATTGCTTTACAAAACCTGCAAGCTCTTGGCACCAAACCCCATCCATGACACCCACAAAACGTCCTTTCTATTCATCGGCAGAAACCAACCTGACAAATGGGGGCGAGAGGAGCATTTAGGCCGTCCTCCATCAAATGTAGTCATAATCTCAAAATGGAAATAAAAAAAGCATCAAGGCCCAACACAGCCCTTGACTTGTATACAAAAAAAGGATTAGGAAAACAAAGATGGCGGCAGTTGGTACAATTGTATCAAATATTTATACTACAAACTTTCAAGTGGTCTGTTATCCAGTTATTGTAGGCTGCTCTAGACTAAGACACAAGCTGAAGATTGGAGTTTTGATATGACCAGACACACACGCACGTTGGACTCCTCGACAGAGTGGACAAATTACATTCGAGGGCCGTCAAAATTTAGGTCTAGCTGTCCCCAAAGCGAGACGTTAAACGAGGCGAAGACATGGTTCAAGGTGTGGTCGCAAAAGTATACAACAAATTTCTAAAACAGTTTCATCTATGCGTTATGAGGTTCACTGATGGAAGGGTCCTTCTACCAATAAAAAAGAGAAAATATCCTAATTTCTGCACACAAAAAACAGCATCATTTCAAAATGTAGTCACGATATAGTGCACAATAACCCATTTTATCGCTATGGCTACAGCAAAGGCTCGTCGAAAAAACAATGAAATAAAACACGTACTGGAGAACATTTTGACAAAACATCAAATGCCCTTCGTCTAAGTACAGATTATTTGCTGCGGTTTTACTGGTCGAGTTGATCACTTTTCACATGAAGTTTACGAACGTCAATTAATAGTTTTCTAAAAACACCAAGACGACGATCTCGGTGCTAAAGGTTTTGTTCACCGACGACGGCAACAAAGCTTATTCAGATTCAGATGTCGAGTCTGACGACCTTTATACAGCGTTTTCTTTGACCATTGATGATGACAAATACTTCGGATAAAGCTATTAAAGATTGCTCATTTAGTAAGACAGAAGGTTTGTTTACCTGCTTTACTAGTTTTGAATACTTCCTGTAATCTTTCTCAGACGCTTCGGAGGAGATTACTAAAAGAACAATCTTCAATAGTTTGAACTAAGACGGGTATGAACCTTTTCCATCCAGCATAAAACAGCCACATGGAAGTGAAAAATATAAACGTTCTCAGTTCTTTTCCCCCTCCCAGTAAGCCGCATTTGACTCCTCACGTTCATACAGTACAACCTCGGTGTCATTTGTTAAGTGAAAAGAATATATCCAACACTGAGAAGGTTAAAATATCAAAAACAGAAGACAAGTACCATGTTGAGATTCCATAAATAATTCAGTTATACTTTCCCAAACTATTTGCTGCCATTTTGCGAGAGGTTACTGCTGTTAGTATCATGAGATAATTAAAATGTTTGTCGTTAGTCAAGGGTTAAGCGGGTGATAAGCCTTCTGTCCCAAGTTTCACATAGGAGACCTGCTTTAAGATGCCAGCAAGCCAGACTAAACATATTTCTACCTTTCAGAGTAGCTTCTGTCTACGTGTAGCTACATATACGTTTTACAGCAACTTCATCTCAACTTGACAAATACTGCTTACCATTAGTTTATGTTTTACTGAAATACCGAGTGTCTGTCAGCCTGAAAAACGAGGAAAAGGAATGTGCCAGTAGTAATAAAATCGCATATCATTAGCCTTTAAAACTATACTGAGGTACACTGATTATATTAGTGGTTCTGTTTAAAGTGGACATATCATAATATTGTCATTGTGGCTTGTAAACCTGCTTTAGGGAACTTCAGCATCAACATTTTACATTTGGCAAGGAGACTATCACTGAAGGGCTGTGTTGCTGCTGCTCACAGGTGGAATTAATCATCATAAACACAATATACAAGGCCCTAGTTCTAGCCAACAGCATACGAACATATCAGTGGCACTGGGATACTGTACTCAGATTCTATCTAAGAAAATCCAGGAAGAACAGATTGAAGCGTTTCCGCGGTAGATGAAAACAATATTACTCAAAACTGTGTGAATGAAGTGTTACATTATAACATGGGTAAAAAGAAAAGTCAATCTAGCAAGATATGTCCACTTTAAATTGAGCAATCTAATCATTTGTAGGGTAAATTCATTTCATCATCGTTGTAATTTAGTAATTTGGTTCTCTGCAAAGCTAAAATATCCCTCGTCCAGCCACACAACTGATCAACAGGGGAAATTTGGGAAGTGTCTGCCCTGAGATGGAAGGAGTTTACCCTGATCTCCAACTTGGGGCTAATTCTGTTCAGGCAGTGCACAGCCCAACCCCCGACAACATCAAAAACAGGGTTTGGGAAGGGGGGGCGGGGGAAGAGAAAAGAAACAACAAAAAAATAAAATCTTTAAAAATATAATCTGAAAAGCTTTAAAGCACCATGTCTTGAGATCCCATGATGCCATTTTCAAGTCAAAAAAATAAATAAGACATAACCTAAAAGATTAAAAAGAGTCTATTTAAGAAGAGGACCAGCCCCTGAACCTTCACATCCCACTGAGGTAAAAACGTGAGCGCGCCCCCTGCCGATGGGAGAGCGCAATGGCGTTCGCAGAAAAGATGAGATGGGACCAAAAGAAGAGAGGAGCAGCGCGGGGCGGTGCGGGACAGAGGAGTGAGTGTGTGTCTGATGGGGAAAGAGAGAGGGGGGGAGGGAGAGGAGGGGGCTTCAGATGCTGTTCAGAGACCCCTGGACCGAGCTGTGCTGGGACGAGTCCGAACCGCTGCCGTCTGGAAGAGGAAAGACACCGGGGGAAATGATTAATGCCACAGAAGAGCTGAATCCATCTTAAAATGATAGTTGAGATGGATTCAAGTGGAGATCAATCAATCAATCAATCAATCAATGGTTTTGTATAGCCCAATATCACAACAGGAGTTGCCTCATAGGGCAGTAAATAAGACAATAAGATTTGGTTTTCATTCATGAATCCACATCCGTTTTCATTGTTAGGACATTATTTTGCGAGTTCCTGAATAAAATGACATAGTTGGCGTCAGTAACAGTCCACGAGCGTCCGTACCGTGGGCGGATGCGACCGTGTGAGAGCGAGCGTGAGGAGGAATGAGCGTCGAGTTCAGCTGAGGTTGGATTGAGAGCTCTGGAGAAACAAAACACAGAAAGTTTTTAGAACGTCCAAACTTGGAAACCTGTGACTGAAAATGTACGCGGCCCGTGGTGCAGTAGACAGTCCTGGTCATTCACCTGTAGTGCTAAAGTTGAACAGCGGGGGGAGCTCTCGGCCGCTGGGCAGTCGAGTGTTGGGTTGGCGCAGCTCGTCGAAGAAGGTGTGAGAACAGGCCTCTAACGGTGAGAGGCGCGAGGCCGGGGTGTACTCCAGCAGCCGAGAGCAGAGAGCGATGGCCTCGGGGGGAGTGCGCGGCTTAAACACCTGCAACACACAGGTCAGAGGTCAACACTCGGAGGCCAGTCAGACACGGGGCGCTCATCACGACTGATTAAAGGCTCAACTTTCTATTGCACAAAGTGGGATACATTAAAGTGAAAACTACTCGAAGAAAATGATTGAATAATGTTTCAAATATCAGACTAAGGACCAAAAAAAAGTCAACATCTACAACATCTGTAACCTCCTCTTTGGTCTGTGGTGAGTGAGCATCTGTCAATAAACACCCAGTCACAGTTCAGAACACAACATTTTTCTTCACCTTAGTCCATGGATGAGCTTTGATCTGAGGAAACTTGAATTCTGTGTAATTTGGGTTCATCTCTCGGATCTGTTCCCGGGTTGGAGTTCCTAGCACCTGAAAACAGAACACATTTTAGAGACGTCCCATTAAAGCGTCTGGACTAAAACATGTTCCTCCACAGCCCGGGCAGACCTTGATGATCTCCACGAGCTGGTCCACGCCGCTGTCCCCAGGGAAGATGGGCTGTCCCAGCAGCAGCTCGGCCAGGACGCAGCCGGCCGACCAGATGTCGATGTTGGCCGTGTAGTCGGTGGCTCCAAAGATGAGCTCCGGGGCGCGGTAATACCGCGAGCAAATGTACGATACGTTGGGCTCACCGCGCACCAGCTGCTTCGCACTGACGGGAGAAAGAGGAAAAACTACTGATCTACGGCCAATGTAGGTGTTGTACTTTAAATACAACTTTCTGATTTTCCCCAAATGTTATATTTTGAATAGTTACAGTTGAAATTATTAAGTTCAGGTCAAAGGACACTCTCAACAAAAATCTAAAATCTACTTTTGTTGCTTTACAGGTTTTCTGAATCCTGACCTGCCGAAGTCGCAGAGCTTGAGAATTGCCGTCTCAGGGTCGACGAGCAGGTTCTGGGGCTTAATGTCTCGGTGACACACGCCTTGAGAGTGGATATACGCCAGACTGCGAAACAACTGGTACATATACACCTGAGAAGAGGCAGGTGAGCCTTCAATACGACAGCAAACCTTTATCACACAGGAACTGCAGCGGTTTCTCTTGACGTTTTAACAGCGTCAGAAAATAGTTACCTTCACATAAATGATGGGGATGATGCTCTTGGCCTTGTTGAACTGCCGCGCGACTCGGTAAACCGTCTCAGGGACAAAGTCCAGCACAAGATTGAGGTACACTTCATCCTTCTGCAACAAAAGCATGTACAGCCTTTTCAGCAGCAGCTAACACACAACAGCATCATCACTGTGAAAACATTCTGACCGGAACTACATTATTTCCGTTTGTTACCTTCTCTCCGCTGGAGTAAAAGAAGTAACGTAGTCTGACGATGTTGCAGTGGTCGAGCTTCCTCATGATCTGTAGTTCTCGATTCTACAAAGACATCAATGCGTGGCATCATTTGAAATAGCCAATTCCAACATTTATAACTCTAGAATATTTAAATATGATTACCTTAAACCTTTTATCTTGCAAAACCTTTTTGATTGCGACCATCTCCTGGCTGTCGATGAGTCGAGCTTGATAAACGACGCCAAAGGATCCATTGCCGATCACCTGCGGGGTTTAAAAAGTCACAAATAAATAAGACCACAAAGTTCACCAAGAAATCTCCACATCTCAGTCTGGAACAGCTGCTTTGAAGAAGAACATTTATCAGCACATTCAGAGCTGTGGGACGGTAAATATTAATCACCATCTCATATTGTGTTACAATTTAATAGCCGTCATTAGACACAAACAGATAGTAAACCTGCTGCACTGATCTGCTCCAACTTCATAGGAATAAACCTTAAATTCGACGTGACACAAATGGGTTTGTTCATCAGGAGACACTGGCACAGTTCTGTCGAGAAGCGAGACCGAAACTGGGCCACGGACGAGGCCTTGGAAGCCGTGAAATGAAGCACCTGCCACAATAATTAGAGCTCATCAATGGAGTCGGCTACACTTGAAGTTTGAGAATAAAAGCTCTTCACTACAGCTTACATGTAGCAGCTGTAAACCCTGGTTATTTGTTGTAGTACAAGAGTTACCTTGATGTCAGTGTAAGACACTTCCTGTGGACGGTCTGGGCCCTGTCCCGGAGTGGCCACAACAGTCGTCACTTTCCCGCTGTCTCCTGAAACACACAAGGGGAATATACGATCGTCAAATAAATCATGTTTTCTATATTGCCTTTACGTAGAACTATCATATTTGTGTCGTTTCATGGAGGACCATAACATTTTATAAAATACTACAACGATATGAACCTGATTCAGTGACAAAACAAACCAAAATATTTGTATTATATTGTTTTATACTGTGTATTATTTCCCTGTAGTTAAACAAAAACAGAACTACAATGAAAGCATAACTGTATAAAAATTGTGACATGTTTTTAACCATTTCTGAATGAAAAACAAAAAGCCAACCATGCATTGCTTGTAGTTCTTTCACTGTCAGTCGGTTATATTTATTATTTATTTGTTATCGTCAGTGGATGTTTTTTCTTTTCGAGCAGCAGGGTAGTGTACGGAAACGAAGAGCCTTTAGTGAAACCTAATGAAGCCCGCCAGACAAACATGACCCTGCTGTGTCCGGTGGGTCGGCCCACACTGGTTGTCTGAATATTTAGGTTAATAGCTCCTCGCTCGAGTCAAGCCCATGGCCTCGGAGGAAGACACAGTTCATGCAGAAACCATGAACTCTACACAGGAGGGAGCCCAGACATAGGACCTTTCTTTAGATATTACAACTACTGTGTTTAGGTTGTAGAAAATATACATTAAAACATCTTGCATCTGTGGGGTCGTGTACATTATCATTACAGCCTGCAAACCCTGTTATTTAGACCTCTACACAACTACTGCACGATTTGAGCATCATCTTCTCTAAAAATGTATTTGTTCCAGGACGTGTTAAAAAAAAGGTCCTCCGATCTGAATCTTAAAAGAAATCTAAACACATTCCTCATACTTTAGTTCAGCCCTGGTCTTTCCCGTCTTTATCTTAACAACCACACATTCAACACATACCATGGTCAGACAGTCACAGAACCCATCCTTTAATGAGCGGGGGACTGGCACAGTTGAGTCAGCCTTTCAAACAATAAAAGACAGGTCACCTCCACGGGACGTCCCACATGAACAACCGTAAACTGACTCATAATGGAGCCTCATAGATACTGTTGCTGTGGTCACGGCAGTTCAGCACGTCTTTCTCCTTCTCCTAATGTTGAACGCGCTGCTTATTTTGTTTATGTGCAATTCACAGGACTCAAATTTAGACGTACATGTAACTTTATTTAATCAAAAGGGGGTTTATTTCAGATCAACCCACGACATGTGCTTTTTGGGCTGAATCTATGAGTCATGTTGGTCTGTTTGTGGATATAATAATGTATGATAGAGGAACAACGGGTCTGCTCTGGACTGACTACTGCTGCTGTCGACAGGTTTATGTGTAAGGTATGTTAAGTCTAAAGTGCAGAGATAGTATGTTGTACATTTGCATAAAAGTGAACAAAAAAGGGGCAAATCCGTCATTATCATAAGGATGATGCCATTTTTAAATCTAGTTTACCATGGAAAACTCCAGTACGATACTGACAAATGTATAACCAACTACACCAAATTAACTTTCTCAGTGTTAACAATTCTCAGCAATTCTTACATTTACAACTGGGAAAAGCTTCACATATTTGCCAACTGGACTTGAAGCACTGATGTACTTCAGTGGCAAACTATACAACTTAAAACATTTAAAAACTTGAACAACAGTATCTTTAATTTAAACTCAAACCCATAACACCTTTCCCGCGTCGGCCATGACCACTCGCTTTGCAAAGTGACTCATTGATCAAGGATTCGACAATGACACATCTGTGCAATACTTTCAACACATTCTGCAACAAAGCTCACTGAAGATACAATGTTTAGTGCGGGCACAGTCTTGGTCTGTTGGATCAGATCTTCTGGACGGGCTGCTCTTGATCGGAGCAGATTTGTGTCCAGACATCAGTGGCATCTCGGCGTCTGTCTCAGGAGGAGTGGTGGCAACAACGTCAACGCCACGTAGGTGACACTGCACTGAGCAAGGGCCAAAAGCTCCTTATAAATGTCACAACTGAAGTGACATCAGCTCATACGCCTCACTATAGTTTAAGTCCTCTTACTTGACGAGAACACATGAGGCACAGCAGGTAGAAGACACTGCCGACCTCAGCAAATACAACAGATACTGAAGAGTTGAGCATGTCCGGGCTTGTTTAATTATTTCATTTACAAAGGGCGCATTCATGGTTGATGAATAAGAGGATACACAAATACAAAGAAATATGTCCTCAAGGCATCACACAGTATTTGGTCGATGGGTTAATTGTGGATTTCTATCTTAGCAGCTGCAGGGTTTACACTTTTTTTAATGTCAGATCCTCTTCCTGTAGGTTAGACACAACAACAGTATGTAAAACACAATGTTTACACAACTGATTATATTTGTCCGAAAGATTTGGAAAAAGTGAAACCCTTGATCGCCAAAATGTGGCCAGTAACGGTTTTGCAGTTCAGATTACTTTTTCTATAAAGCACATGAACTACAAAATCTTCCCAAATAAAAACAAATGAACAATTAACCAGATCTGCATAATACGAACTGTCAAGAATCGAAGTAAACTCTACACTAAGCAAGATGTTTGGTCCTAAAGTCAGAGGGAGGCTGGTGGGTCGGCTTTGAACTGGAGATGACCTATGATATGGAGTTACTGCGGTCTGCCACTGGACGATAAGCATTAGATTAAAGGACTCTGATCACACCAGTCTCTGTGATGAGGATGGACCTGGTCTAAATTAAATTAAAGCAAACACAGCTACTATCAAGAAATACTAGAAGACATCTGTTGCCAGTTGTTCAAATTGAAACTGGCACAGTGTGGAGTTTGCATGTTCTTCCCGTGTCTGCATAGGTTTCCTCCAGGTATTCCGGGTTCCCCTACCACTAAAAACATGTACAATAGGCCAGGATGAATGAGAGCGTGTTTGAGACTGTGCATGGGGGACGACGGATGGAAATTAGCCTATGGCCACAATCCGGCGTGGCTTGTTTACATGCATGAGACTCATGTATGTTCATTAACATGCACTGTCCCTGCCAAATAAACTATAAAGTTAAGCTGCGCCTCTAATCAGACTTTATTGTCAATAAAATGAGAGGACATTACAGCACTGGACCCTTTAGTAATGGCAAACGCAAAAACAGCTTAATTTGAAAGAGCTTAAAACACTAGGACACTGTTAGAAAGTCATCTCTTGCATCCTCCGAGCTGGAAGCCTTTACCCCACAAGTGACCTTGTAAGAAAATTAGTCTGCCCAATTACAGACGGGTACATTCTCAAAAAAACATTACCGAGATGACAGAAAGTCCAGACTCTTTTTAGTATTCTCAGGTTCCTAATCCAGGATTTCAATTTACAGGGGGAATGCAATCGGTTTTAGAGCTCGCTTACTTTTCGCCACAGAGAAACTAAAATAACGTCTTAGTTTAGATTTTAAACGTGCAATTTATCAAAAAGGTGGCTGTAGGAAATGCAAAATCTAAATGATGAAATAAATGACACAAACAGGTAAACTGGAAGCAGTAACACAGAACACAAGTGGCTACTGTTAGCGAGCTGCTCTGCTAGCATGTTCGCAAATTGCCTGATTACCCGATTAGTGTCATTCTCCTGGCTAGCTGCTTCGAATGAAACACAAACTATAGTACAACAAACATACTGCGATATTAATGAGTGCCATGTACAAATCAGTCAACCGTATTGGATTTTGGTTACTTTGTAAGGCAAAACATATAATTTTAATATTATTTGTCTACGCGGAGTTGCCATATCCAAGACAGTAGACCATAATACGCATGCGCACAGCACTTTTTTAGGGAAAGTGGCTAATGATGCAAATCTGGTAGGATCAAGCTAACAGCACAGTTAGGGAGGAAAAAAACCCTTTATGTAATGGAAAGACGTTGCTCTACTTAAGTTGGATAACGGGAATCGGATGGTATAATAAAACTCACTGCCAAGTTTGAGATTGGAACATCCCGACGAGCTGCTGCCGGAGGCCTGCGGGACCCCGGGCTTTCCTGTGCTGCTCCCCACAGCAGCGGCGGCGCCAGGGACACCAGGCGGCTCAGCAAACGAGCTGGTCCTCGCCCGCCCGCTGCCGCTCATATCTCTGTACTGGGATCACGGTTGACACTTCCTTGTATTTCAGCCAAAATCGTTTAAATTGCGACAAACCGGGGGTATATAATCGCAAAAGGCACTGAAAAACACCGAGCCCGTTGCCGCCGGTTGTCTGGGCTGATAGCTGTTGCTAGACACCCAGAAACAGTGCCCTCGCAGTGGCGTATGGGAAATTGAGTTCTAAATAGCTATTACTGAGATATGGGACCCTTGAATATTCTTTCAAAACAGCTACAAATCAGTAGGAATATGTCAAAAAACAAAGTAAAATATATATTGTTATTTATACATATCACAATATCTAGAACAAAATTTAAAAGTCTAGTGTTTGCAGCCCATATCTTATATGACCTACTTCATTGTAAGAGTTGTATGGTATTATCCAGGATAATAAATGATAACTACGGGTTAATTAAAGGTGCATTATGGAACTTTTCATGTAAATAAAACAACCTTTTATTAGTGCATCTTTAATCTTTCAGTGCCTGCATGGGTGGTCAGCATCACGCCTTTCCATCACAGTGGCCTCTATGACACTCCAGGAACAATTGTTTTTAGGGTCTCACTGCTCTCACCAGAAAACCTACAAAACAGTTGACCCTGGAGCATTGTAGAGGCCACTGTGATAAAAAATAAATAAAGGCGCCTTGCTGACCACCCATACAGCCATTGGGTCACAAAAAGGCTCTCAAATGTCAAGTTAATTTCCCCATAAAAAGTTTAATAATGCACATTTAATTATAGGGCTCTATCATTCATCAATCCACTTCCACTTTATCCAGAGCTGGGTTGCAGAGGCAGCAGTCCGCGTCTGTCCAGACTTCCCTATCCACTCACACTTCCTCCAGCTTTTCTGGGGGGATCCAAAGGTGGCACCAGGTCAGCTCGGAGATACAGTCCCTAATAGGGCTCTATAGAAACTTAGAAATAGATGATTTTGCTCAAAATAGACTGATCATCTGTGCATTAACAAAAGGAAATATATGGGGCATATACAAAGCATACACAATCAGTATCATACAGTAACAGGCCTGGATCTACAGGCGTGTAAAACGGTGCTTTGCAACCTAAATGTAAAATGTTTGCACCCTCAGTTTTAGTTGCCTCACAATGCATTTTAATGGCGAGAATTTCTTTTTGCACCATTTTGAAACTCTGAAGCCCCGTCAGACTCAGAGTAATTAAACACCAGAGACAAAGAGGATTGTGTTAGAACTTTAATATTTTCAATATTTAGTTTTTTGTTGTTTAGAAATATTGCACATGGTCAACATGCCTGCTTATGAGATAACACTCATCTCTTACATCCTAATTTTCCTTCTCCAAAATAAGGACAGGTTTATTTTTAAGCACAATCATACAGTGTACTCGCATACATGTGTTTGAGTGCACCACGTCTGGCTGGGTGTGTGAATGTGCCAGAGAGAGATGATACCGCTGTGACGATGTTCTCCTGAATAAAGTCAAACATATCCTGAATCTGTTGGTTCAATAACAGTCAAAGATGGTGAGTGAAATAGTCGCGGTGACTATAAAAATACTGTCTATAGTGAAGCATAAATGGAGCAATGAAAAAATATATTATTGATTATGTTGGTGTGGTAAAAGAGAAAATTCAGTGTTTTTTTTTAAGTGGAGTTGAATGAAGAATTATTGACAAAGATATTACCAACACAAAATATATTAGCGTTAGTGTAAAATGAAATAGACCGTAATGCATTAAGACATTTATGCACCTTATATCAAGACATATTTCCATACATTCTACTTTTAGCGTTTTTGTACTATTAGGCTTAATTTCGGCTTAATGTTATGAAAAAGCCCATTAGTAATTTTATATGTAGTTACTGCCTTTAGTCTTTGGAGGGCAGTACAGCATTTAGTACATAGACTGTGAATCATGTCAATGTGATAAACTATTGTATGCAAAGCTCCACTCTAAAAACACTGAGTTGTCCCTTTAAAGAACAACCTGAATGTGCGAAAACATACACACACCCAAATGCAGACCTAAATGCACAAATGTGGAAATACCAGTATATATATTTTTATCACACATCCAACTGTTTACAGAGAAATAAAAGATACCCATAATAATAACTACCCCACTCTTCACCGAGGAAGCAAAGAGCCAAAAAAGTGCTATTCAAAAGATGTCTTTGACTTTTAGTAAGTTATATATTCTCTATCTTTTCAACAACAACAACAACAATGGTGTGATTCTTTTTTATTTATTTATACCATAGCTAAAGAACGTCTCATTCTTCCCACTGACTGACTGCAATGGATCTATGGCACAGAGCCCCAAAACAAAATAACCCACCCCTTTTCAAGAAAATAAAATAAATGTCCTATTGCACCATTTGATGGGAAAGGATAAAGTGTCGAGAATAGAGGGAAGAGGAGAGGGCAAGTAGACTGCCCTCCAGGGCTGGTCTAGGATCTGCTTTCCCTGAACTAACCCTATCACAACCATCCTGAGCTACATAGCGCTTGACCCGGGACCAGTGCTTAAGGGCACTTCCTAACAACACTTGAGGATGAGGAAAGGGTCAGAGGGAGGTTCTAGGTAAGGGGGGTGTTGATAACATATGGAACAAGATTATTAATTTTACTAAAACAATCTCTAAAAACAATACTTTCCTGATTTAACTTGCGGTGGTCCCTCCGGGGAGGGGCCACACAAATTGTGCAAACACCTGATTTCAACGTTTTACAAAACGACAAACACCCCTGCGCCGCACTGCGTCTGGTGAGGATCTGAGGAGAGGGGTCTGCGGGGGTCAGAACGCCCCGGTGCCATTACAACGAGTGGGGTGTCCAGACTGACTGACGCAGCCCCTGTTTATGTCCAAAGTGATATTTTTATGCTGGAGAGAAAAACACAACAGTGCCACGAGAGAAACAGGCCACGTTTAAACTGGTTATTTCCACGGTGACGATAACAAGAATAAAGCAACATTATATCCACTTTTGTGATTGAGAGAGGTTGATTTTCCTGTTAAGCTGTGGTACACGCGTCTATTGGTTCGGTTGTGAAATGTCCACCCGGTTCTTTTGCGTCTTCTCTGTGCTCCTTTTTTTTTCCGTCGCCCCGGTGTCGATCTATACGTTGATTCTTCAAAGCCTCCGAAACCAGTAATCTCTACACATAATCTCATTGCGCTTGCCTCCTCACTCACAACATTCATACAAACACGCATACTCTGTACAACATCTCCCGCCAATCCATCCACTTTGCAAAATGGCAATATCAATAAGAAGGTGCAAACATTGGTCACACTACATCCCAACTCCAAACTCTTTTTTTCTTCTTCCCGTTTAACGTTTTCCAGGAGCAGGAGATTTCATGCTTTCAGTTCTCACTACAATCACTAAATCTGTGCAGGTCGATGGCTTGGTCAGACCGGAGTTGGGTACGTTGGTAATTTCATTTAGTTGGGGGGGGGTTGGGGGGTGGGAGAGTGAGGTGTGTGCTGTCTTTCTTGCAGCATTTGAAGGGGCTAGGAAAGGAAACCAGTGGAGGTCATTGGGGTTGTGTTCTGAGACCCCCTCCGTCACGCCCACTTTGCTGAGGAGTGGACATCGGAGGAGATTGTAAGAGGTTTCTTATTAGAAGTCGATGGCATCTGAGGGATAGCTGGCAAGACAGCAAACTGCATGTGCACAATAATAAGTGACAAAGTGCCTGTGTTGTGGCGGCGGTGGTTGTGGTCCTTTATTGGCAGCTTCTGGGGTTCGCCGCTGACCAAAAGTAACAGTCTGAAATTTGGTGTGCAGTGTATTGTGTGTGTGTGCGTGTGTGTGTGTGTGTGGGGTCATGCTGGAGGTTACATAATACGCACCAGAGATTAAGAGTGTACCACAGAGTTTGTGTCCGACACCAAACTGAATGTACAATGTGCAGAGAGCAGACCTGGGCCGACTGAAAAAATGAAATCATCTGGATTCTTGAAAATAAGAGACGTCGTAAGAGGCGCTGGACCTGTCGACTTCCTTCGCTGCGACTCTTTTGAGGCTTCTTTGTTTGACGCGACAAGTCAAAAACATCTCCAAAAGTACTTTACATTGAATGTTTTTTTCCCGCCCAGGTCTCGAGCGGTGAGTAGTGCCGGCTGGGTTAACACACGTCTGTCTTTGAGGGCAGGATGACGCCTCGCACTTGCTTGTGATATATTTATGCGGTCATCCTGTCTGGCTTATGATCCTTCGTTTTTGGGTTCGTCCGGGGCGCCCCGGTCCCCTTGCTGCTCCGTGCCGGTGTCCTCTCGGTGGGACTGATTGAAGGAGGAGCTGTGGGGAGGGGCGGGGCTAGGCTCGGCTGACCCCCCCAGTTCGGTGGGAGTGGCGTTCTGCATGATCTTCTGACGCACCTCGCGGATCTTGAGCTGGAGACACACTTTAGTGGGGAAGGTGTCCGAGTAACGGGCCTGGAAAGCAGCCGTGGCCTGAGCTGAGGGTAGAAGAAGAAAACTATTATAGATGCTTTCTGTAATACATTAAACATTTCTCTTTATTGGACGGCCACAATTAGCAAATTGCAAAAAACGACTGTTTGTTATGCTACACCTGGAGTTTAGACTTCTATCCAACGCACTTGATTCTTTTATCATTTTACCAGTTAATGGTTTAAAGTTCTCAGATGATAAAACACCTGGATGTGTTTAAATACATGCACTATGAAATAAATCTTGGGTAAACCTTTATAATAACTACACCTTATTTAGCCTTAATAAATGATGAATTAACACTTAACCTCTAGACACTTGATCCAAGCACATTGTCTCCTGTTCGGCAATAGCCAAATCTAAAAGCTTCTTACAGCCTATAGGCCACTGTAACGCCTCATTTGAAAGACCTGCAAAACTGATCTAAGATTTTCCCTGTTGTCTTCACACGTTTGTCATATTTTTTATGCTTTTCCTCCTATTTTTGTTGCATTTCTGTCACTTTTTGTCGCATTTTGTCTCCTTTTATTTATTTTTTTACTTTTTTGTTGCATTTTTTTGAACTTTTCTGTTGAGTTTTCATCCTCATTTATGTCTTGTTTTCGTTGCCGTTTTGACAATTCATTAGTTAAGTGTGACTAACAGTTAATAACTACTTAGTAATGAATAAGTGAAGTATGTGAAGAATTATCTATTATTAGTTAGGCATTAACTGTATTTAAAAGAAATCTTGATTTTTCAAAACATAACTTGCAAATCTAATCATGATTGGAAATTATAGATGAAAAGGTGAACAGGGCTGGATGTAATAGCAGGTAATCTACGTCAAGTTTGCTCGGTCATGGGCTGAGCCTCCCCCGCAGTGGCCCAAACGCAAGGACCACTAAATATTAATGTTAGTATTGAACTAAAACCTTAGAGGAACTGACAATTTTTGTGAGTACTTTAGAAGGTTAGTTCACTGCTGGGAGTAAAAAACTGAGGGCAGATGAGATATGCTGAGGGCCTGACGTTGCCTACCCCTGAATGAGAATCTTGTTTTTGCCATATGAAGGGAGAACAAGACAGAACTACTTATAAGATGAAAAGATAATGGTCCTCAGGGGAAAGGCAGAGTGCAACAAAATACATTTATATTAATTAATGTATGTTAATTTTCATAAGTCTGACTCAATTAAGCTTCCGTTCCTTCCAAACAATATTACTCATAAGAAGTACAGTTACCAAGAATGCAACAGAATGCTATGGTTGAATGTAGTGGTTCACCTGATGGAAAGAAGCCATGTTCTTGAAAGAGCTGCATGACGAGGGCGCGGCGCTGGTCCAAAGTCCTCCTCAGGGACGAGTACGGGACGCGGTCCAAGTCTCCGAGAAGATCTTCCCCCTCTGCTCCTGATCAGATCAATAAAAAAACGTGGATCAGTTTTCCGACCGGGCTTTACGGTAATGTTGTAATAAAGGTGCCGTACCGGCTCTGTCGAAGGTGAAGATGTCCCCCTCGCACTTGGCTGCGCTCTTCGGGGTGTTGGGCTCCGAGCTGCAGCTGGACAGACGGCGGGTCTTCCTCCGCGGTGAGCTGGGGTCCTCTGGGTTTGCATCGAGCTCTAGAAGAACAGATCATTTTAACATAAATAATAGTGTGTTTGGCCCGTAGGCTTTATTTATTACACACGGAGTCAGGACAGAGTGGAGTAAAACGATTCAGCTTCAACATCATCAACATTGAGGCTCACCAGTGGAGTTGCGTCTCTTCTTGCGGTAACTGCCCAGGATGGCTCTGGGTGACGTGGCCAGGCTCTGCAGAGTGGGAGAGGGAAGGACCTCCTCCGGCTTGAACTCCGGCAGCTCGGCAAAACGCACCTCGAAGTAACTCTCAGACAACACCCTGCATCAGCGACAAAACAAACAGGATTTCCTCAGTCCAGGTCGAGTTTTGTTTTAATCCTTTCTATGTTTTTGATGATGCTAGACTTGCCAAAAAGTGCGATCTAGTCCGGTTCACTATGTAATTTCGCAGGTCTTTTGTAGAGTGTATCAAAACCATACATTTTTGAAAACTTTATTAAATAAGCAATCCGTTTCTATTTGCTCTGATATGTAAAAAAGAAAAGAAAAAGGGGAGTAAAAAACGTAGTTCGCTGGAAATTTTGAAAATTTGGCCGTTACAATAAAAAAAGTCAATCAAACCCTTGTCAAATTTTTCATGGAGTTACCGTAGCAATGACCAGAACTCCCCATTTACTTTAATGGAAAAACGGTATAATTGCACAATTTTACCAAATGACAAGGGCAAACAGGAACATTGTTTTTCTCATTGCTTATACCATCCATTTTCTCCCACTTGTCTTCTTCTCCCCGGGTCGTGGGGGCAGCTGTGGGAGCTGCCCAAATCACATAGCACCAGTCCCCTATGGCTCCTCCTGCAGGTGATGGGTCCACAGAAGGTGGCCATACGGTTTACAAAAAAATATAGTTTTCATACTCTCCACGAAAATCCCACAACAGTGGAAATCTAAACATAGTGAACCGGACTAATCTGTCTTCATCCTCTATTCTTCACTTCCTTTCTCACACCAATAAAATTTACAGTATATCTCCATGATCTTCCTCTTGGCCTTCTGTTTTCCGTGCAGCTCTAACCTTAACATCCTTCTACCCAAAGGCAAGGCAAGGCAAGTTTATTTGTAGAGCACAATTCATACACAAGGCAATTCAAAGTGCTTCATAGTTGCATAAAATTACAAGAAAACAGATCAAATCAATCAATAAAACATCAACATAAAGTTAATCAATTACAGTAAAAGGCAAGAGTGCAGTTAAAATTCTTTGAGTTTTCATCTGCTCGGGTAAAAAGAGCTGTTTTCAGCCTGGATTTGAACATTGTCAGAGTTGAGGCCTGTCTCACATCCTCATGAAGACTGTTCCAGATTTTAGCAGCATGAAACTGAAACGCAGCCTCACCGTGTTTAGTCCTGACTCTGGGAACCACCAGGAGACCCCTCCCTGAAGTTCTCAGGGCCCGAGATGGTTCATACGGCTCTAACATGTCACAGATGGACTTTGGTGCCAAACCATGAAAAGACTTGAAACAAGCAGAGCTGTTTTAAATTCTATTATATTTTCTATCTACCTTCTGTGCCTGTCCAAACCATCTTAATCTTCCCTCTCGGGCTTTATCTTCAGCAGTAACGGGAAAAAAACTGTGACTGAATCTATTATTTGTGGTCAGGAAAAATACCCTTTCTTTTCAGAGACGGAAATCTGGCCACAGGCTAAAAATAGTGCTCGACGTGTTCAAGTCAATGAACGTTGTGTGTTCACTGATAATAGTCTTCAAGCTGTTGAACTTAACAATTAACTGTTCTAAAGCACTAGAGGCCTGAAAGAAAAGAAAAAAAGAAATGCTAAAACGCGGAAAAATGAAGACAGATGGACTGCATTACTAAGAAGTAACACCGCTTTTCCAAAAAGACAGTGGGAATACACAAGCACCTCAAAGCGTAACATCCATTTCAACATTTCTATTCTACAACACAGGATACAAATAAAGGAATAAGAGGAATAGAAATGATTAGGTTTAGAGCAGTACATACGAGTCAGGAGTCTTCTTCAGTGGAGGAGGTCTAAACTTGGTCTTTTTGGAGGGTCCCGGCTCTGTGGGTGGAGGAGGAGGGTCCAGACCTGAGGACAAGGCCGGGGGGGAACGAGGTCCAGCCTGGAGGCGACACCGTGTCAAAATCAGACCGGTAATTAAGCTAAGTTAAGGTACACTTTATTAAACCCCACCCGTACCAAGCACATTTTCTGTAGTTTGGCCTTACCCAAATCTGAAAGCTTCTTGAAAAAAAAAGTATTGAAATAGCAACAAAAGAGTGACGCAAACGCAACAAATTTAATTGTATTTTTGATTGTATAAGGACTGCAGATGGAAATTAGCATTGTGCTAAATCTGGGGCAGCCATCTTTTTAATGTACCTGTCCGTTGTCCTTTTAAATAAATAAATAACTAACTAAAAATGACTAAAAAAGCGATGAAAAAGTGACAAAAATGAGGGGGAAAAAGCAACGAGAAAAAAAAAAGTCTAAAAAATAACGTGGCAGCAATGCGAGAGGAAAAGAAAATCCTTTAGATTAGCTTTGTAGGTCTTAGCTTTCAAATGAGGCGTTTCGGGTACAGCTAAACTGGAGAAAATGCACATGGTTAAGGCGGGGGTTAAGAGGTTAATCCCCGCGGGGAAATTCGTTCTCTGCATTTGACACATCTTCAACACCTGGCTGGAGGATTAACTTATTGTACATGTTTTTTAGTGGTGGAGGAAACCTACGCACACACGGGGAGAACATGCAAACTCCACCCAGAAAGGCCCCGTCCAGGTGGGAATCGAACGCAGGACTTTTCTTGCTGTGAAGCCCGATAATAACTTCCCTGATCGCACAAGCCTCCGGACTGAGACCATTTTGGGTGAGATTAAATATTTGCCGCGGTTGTATTGCCATTGTGCCGCCCCCACAGCACCACCGATTACACGACCACATTCAGCCCTCCATGTCTCCTTCACATATGACTGTAAATAGTGTCATTTGCGTTGACCTCTTTGCTGCTGCTCCCGGTGCCGTTCTCCTCTCTGTCTGTGCTTCTCTTCTTGTCACCGCTGTCCCTCGAGGCCCGTTCTCGATCCGTCTCGTTTTGCTTTCCCCAGCTCTGCCCGTCGTTCATGTTTTCCTCCTTAATGCGCGGTTTCACGTCTTCGTCGCTGGTTCCTGAAACACGTTTAAAAACAAGGCTTAAAGTTTAAAAGCAACCATCCTGTGTGCCATTCAAAATCTCAATACTCTGAAAGCCTTGGATTGCTCACAAAATGTACCGTATCGCGTTCCCTCCATATTGTCTGCCCTCTACGCTGTGGGGCTAAAAACTGAACTCGCTTATGACAATATTTTTCAAGTCACTTTGTACGTTCAATCGGAAAACAACACACTGCGGAGATAAATAGCCGGTGAAATCATACCCGCGCTTTGCTTTTGCTGACATCAACGTATAGTCCTACAATGCAAGGCTATTTTTACAACTGTCTGTTTCGTATTTCATTTGTCCCAGGGCACCTCTAAACGTGTATGGAGAGAGTTCACTTTAGGCAACATCCACAAATGGAGTTAATGAGGGATTCAGAGAGACTAAACTCGGCACTGCTGGAAATGAGAGCCAGTGCAAAACAGGCTTAATTTGTTAAATAAAAATTTTGACTAAAACTGACTAAAATCTCCAGATATTTTTTGTCAACTCCTAAAAACTAAATAAAAATGACAAGAATAGGCTTAAAACATATGAACTTTCAGTGACACAGTTTGAAAAAGCCTCATATAATTGAAATCCACTGCTAAAGCATTGGGTCTGCGCTTTGTCCACGTGGAAGGAGCAGAAACGAAGGGTAAAAAAATAGTTCTAGGACTAAAGTAAATCACATTTTTGCCCAAAGACTAAACTAATATTGTTGTGGTCAAAATAAGCCCCGGATTAAACATATTAAGACCTGGCCTGCACCTGCAGTAGTGTAGCTGCTCTCTGCTGTGGAGTTGGTTCCACAGCGGGACGTCCCGTGAGCTCCTCCCTCCTCTGCCTCGATTTTCACCTCCACCATCTGCTCCACCTTCACCGCCACGTTCGCCTGCGGTGTCACCGCGGCCCCAGGAGCCCCGGGCCCCAGCGGCGAGCAGGGCCTGACCGAGTCCAGCCCCGCGGCGGCCATGTTGGACGGGACCGTCGCCACGGAGACCACCCCAGTTGCCAGGGCGATGGTTTGTGCAGGGTAGATTGCAGTCAGGACCTGAAGAGGAGGAGGAACAGTGTGTTTTAACCTCTTAACCAAGTGCATTTTCTCAAGTTCAGCTTTACCCAAATCTAAAAGCTTACAGCCTATAGGCCAGAGTAACATTTGAAAGCTAAGACCTACAAAACTCATTTAAATAGATATTATCTATTATTTGCTGAATTTTTGTCACTTTTTTTTAATCACATTTTTGTCAATTTTCTGTTATTCTTTAGTTGCTTCTTTCCCAAGTTTTTGACACTTTTTTGTTGCTATAATGTTGCTAGTTTTTTCAAGAAGCTTTTAGATTTGGGTAGAGCCAAACTGAAGAGACTGTGGGATTAAGAGTTAATACATTTGCCAGCGTATATCGATGTTTAGGAACAATGCCGCTTCGAATCACAAAGCGCATTCCTTACCGGACGTCCCGTGTTAGCAGTGCCCTGTCCCCCTGGGGTCTGTGACTGGCAGCTGAGAGAAGGGGCCGGGGCCAAAAGAGGAGACTGGACCAGGGCTTGTCCAGGGACAGGGGCGATGGCAGTGAAGCCCAGAGTGGCCAGAGGCTGAGGGAGATACGCCTGTCCCGCAGATGAGAAGGTCTGGTGGGCTGCGGCTGACATGGGACCTCCTGCACCGGGCTGGACATACGGGATCCTGAAGCACGGAGGGAAACAGGGTTAAATAATCATCTCCGACTGGTCTCAGTAATACAAAGAGACAGGTGGATTGTACCAATTGTAGCAAAGTATAAACTTTAGCTGCAGAACTAAAAGTATTTTTTTTTGTCATATTGCCCACTACCCGCACAGTAATTACTTGGGGACATTTTTGTTGCAGTTCTCAATTCAATCTCAATTCATCCGGGCCAGGCTTGGGACTGGCCCAATGACTGCTACAGGCCTCAAAAGCTCAAATGTAACATCCTGAAATTATGCAATAAAACACTGGGAAGCAGAACGCAGGCAGCATGTTCAAACAGAAGCTACACCAGCCTTCTTCCATTGTCAGCCCAATTATGTAAAACAAAACGGAGACCTTTCAAACAAAACCAACAAATGAAAACTCTATTTGCAGGAAGGGCAATGTTAGGAGTCTGACCAAAGCTGAAGAGATTGTCCCCGAGCCAAAGGGGACCAGTCTGGAAATAGAATGTCGACTTGAAAATAACATAATGTACTCCTAAACTGATCAGTGTATCCAGTTGGGAACAGCTCTTGGGTAATTTTATACACCAAATGATTAGCTAAACAGGTCTGCTAATTACTACTAAATCAAGGGTTTAGCATAAACATGTATTGTGTTGTACAATATCCTTGAGGTTAAAGTTGCAAGCAGCATTTGTCGGCTTCAACGTGAGTTTGTCTCCCGGGCCCAAAAAAATTGTGGGATTTCTTTTATTATTTTTTTATATTTGTATTTGAATTGTATATTTTGGTTTATTATAAATGATAATAATTACTTGATTCACCAAATCACTGATTATTACAGGGTTTTCGCAGGGCATTAAAAGTCATTAAATGAATTGTGCCAAAATCAAGGCCTTACATGTCATTAAAAAGCATTCAATTGGATTGAAACTGGCATTAAATCTGAATGTCTTGGAAAATTATGACATTGCTCTAACGTTTTTACTGTATAAGTTCATGGAAAATACCAAAATTATGGTCTGAAACATATTCAGTTGCAGTTTTAGTTGAAATTGATCAAATTCTTTGGCTAAAATGTTGTCAGTTTTGTCCAGTCCAGGATGAAATGTTTGCAAATCTTAAGCAATTAAATATGTGCTGATTTCTTTTTGCGTGTGTGGCTTTAAAATGTAGTATTTAGGCATTTCTTGAAGGTTCAAACCATATTTAGGCCCGAGCCAGGACTTTGTCCTGGTAATTAGGCCCGAGCCAGGACTTTGTCCTGGTAATTAGGCCCGAGCCAGGACTTTGTCCTGGTAATTAGGCCCGAGCCAGGACTTTGTCCTGGTAAGGGACTATTGTTCTCCCCCGGTTTCTTGTTATTATTATTATTATTATTAGGCCCGAGCCAGGACTTTGTCCTGGTAAGGGACTTTTGTTCTCCCCCGGTTTCTTGTTATTATTATTATAGTTACGCCTGTAAGATCCTGTTTTTCAGTGCCTTCCCGTGCAAAAGTACACGCAGAAAATGGCACAGTGATCAGAGTCGGCAAAAATTGCGTGTCAGTGGGCGACATGCACACGCCCAAAACAAAATGGCTCCACAGCGCCCCCTCAAAGTTGACCCCCATTCTTTTGGGGACATGCATTTTTGGCGTAGGCCAATCCCCTTTGGCCCAGCGATAGAGCGCATGGAGAGAGTCACAAAACATCATTATAGCTCCGCCCTCTGACCAACAGGAAGTCGGCCATCTTGGATTGAAATCCTGGAGAAGAAATCTCTCACCAGATGTTTCAATGTACTACTCCTTGGTTTCTCTGCAGAATAAGCTCAAACATGGCTCAATAGAATCTAGAGAAATTGAGCTACAAATTCAAGCCAGCTTTTTTTGATAACGTTTACAGTTTTCACATAGCGCCCCCACAAAAAACATGCTTTTTTCCCGTACCTTGGACAACCCCTCGCAGGCATGCGCTCTATACAATCTGGATCATATTTGGCTGACATAAGGCCTCTTATCGTATGAATCCATAAAGCTCAATAACTTCACGGTGCTCACCAGTATAGCGCCACCTATCTATACCTTGAAACATTTAGTTTGTACAATTTATATGAAACTTTGCAGGTATATTCTACACATTAAATCGAACACAAAAATATATTACATGTGTTTGATATTTTCGACGGTGTGGGCGTGGCAATGACGCACAGGAAGTCGGCCATTTTCACTTTTAACCTCTTAACTCCCACCTGAACCAAGTGCATTTCTTTGTGTGCTGTGTTTTCATCTGCACTTACGTCTCATTTCTGTAACTGTGTTTTTGACGCTTTTTTTCAAGAAGCTTTAAGACATGGGTCAAGACGAACTGGAGAAAATGTACTCGGTTAAAGTGGGGGTTAAGAGATTACAATGGCACCCCCACAAAAAAAATGCCTTTTTGCAGTACATTCCACAAAATCTCGCAGGCATGCGCTCTATCCAATCTGGATCATATTTGGCTGACATAAGGCCTCTTACGGTCTGAATTCATAGAGCTCAATAACTGCACGGTGCTCACCACTATAGCGCCACCTATCTATACCTTGAAAATTTTAGTTTGTACGATTTATATTAAACTTTGCAGGTACATTCTACACATTGAAACAAACACAAAAATCTATTACAACATGCCTCTATCTTGCTTTGTTCCCTTTATAATTAGGCCCGAGCCAGGACTTTGTCCTGGTAAGGGACTTTTGTTCTCCCCCGGTTTCTTGTTATTATTAGGCCCGAGCCAGGACTTTGTCCTGGTAAGGGACTATTGTTCTCCCCCGGTTTCTTGTTATTATTAGGCCCGAGCCAGGACTTAGTCCTGGTGAGGGACTATTGTTCTCCCCCGGTTTCTTGTTATTATTATTATTATTATTCCGCCTCTAAGATCCTGTTTTTCAGTGCCTTCCCGAGCAAAAGTACACGCAGAAATGGGCACAGTGAATCAGAGTCGGCAAAAATTGCGTGTCAGTGGGCGACATGCACACGCCCTAAACAAAATGGCTCCACAGCGCCCCCTCAAAGTTGACCCCCATTCTTTTGGGGACATGCATTTTTGGCATAGGACAATCCCCTTTGGCACAGTGATAGAGCACATGGAGATGGTCACAAAACATAATTGTAGCTCCGCCCTCTGACCAACAGGAAGTCGGCCATCTTGGATTGAAATCCTGGAGAAGAAATCTCTCACCAGATGTTTCAATGTACTACTCCTTGGTTTTTCTGCAGAATAAGCTCAAACATGGCTCAATAGAATCTAGAGAAATGGAGCTACATTTTCAAGCCAGCTTTTTTTGATAACGTTTACACTTTTCACATAGCGCCCCCACAAAAAACGTGCTTTTTTCCCGTACCTTGGACAACCCCTCGCAGGCATGCGCTCTATCCAATCTGGATCATATTTGGCTGACATAAGGCCTCTTATGGTATGAATCCATAGAGCTCAATAATTGCACGGTGCTCACCACTATAGCGCCACCTATCTATACCTTGAAACATTTAGTTTGTACAATTTATATGAAACTTTGCAGGTATATTCTACACATTAAATCGAACACAAAAATATATTACATGTGTTTGATATTTTCTAAGGTGTGGGCGTGGCAATGACGCACAGGATGTCGGCCATTTTCACTTTTAACCTCTTAACTCCCACCTGAACCAAGTGCATTTCTTTGTGTGCTGTGGTTTTATCTGCACTTACGTCTCATTTCTGTAACTGTGTTTTTGACGCTTTTTTTCAAGAAGCTTTAAGACATGGGTCAAGACGAACTGGAGAAAATGTGCTCGGTTAAAGTGGGGGTTAAGAGATTAAAATGGCACCCCCACAAAAAAAAGGCCTTTTTGCAGTACATTTCACAACCCCTCGCAGGCATGCGCTCTATCCAATCTAAATCATATTTGCCTGACATAAGGACACTCACGGTCTGAACAGATAGAGCTCAATAACTTCACAGTGCTCAACACTATAGCGCCACCTATCTATACCTTGAATATTGCAGTCTGGATTATTTATCTCCCACTTTGCCGGTATATTCTACACAATAAACTAAACAAAAAATGATATATTACATATGCATCATATTGTGTAAGATGTGGGCGTGGCCAGGGTAAACGTGTTCCTGAGAGCATTATTATTACCCATGATAACTGGCACATTCTTTGTCCCTTTGAGTTTTAAATGTAATCACTTATACACCAGATGGCCCTGAATCTTTTTACATGAACACAAAAATGATCCATGCTATAGCGCCCCCTGCTGCAAAGACCAAGAGTTAGCAGACAGAGAGCACACAGGTTGTGTGTGAGGCCGAGGGGAGAGCAGGTTTGGGCGAGAGCGGGGGCGGTAGCAAAGGAGGCGGTCGCAAGGGGGGGCTGCGCCAGGGGCGAGGGCCTACATCGCCGCTTGCGGCTTTAATTATTATTATTATTCCGCCTCTAAGATCCTGTTTTTCAGTGCCTTCCCGTGCAAAAGTACACGCAGAAATTGGCACAGTGATCAGAGTCGGCAAAAATTGCGTGTCAGTGGGCGACATGCACACGCCCAAAACAAAATGGCTCCACAGCACCCCCTCAAAGTTGACCCCCATTCTTTTGGGGACATGCATTTTTGGCGTAGGCCAATCCCCTTTGGCCCAGCGATAGAGCGCATGGAGAGAGTCACAAAACATCATTATAGCTCCGCCCTCTGACCAACAGGAAGTCGGCCATCTTGGATTGAAATCCTGGAGAAGAAATCTCTCACCAGATGTTTCAATGTACTACTCCTTGGTTTCTCTGCAGAATAAGCTCTAACATGGCTCAATAGAATCTAGAGAAATTGAGCTACAACTTCAAGCCAGCTTTTTTTGATAACGTTTACAGTTTTCACATGGCGCCCCCACAAAAAACATGCTTTTTTCCCGTACCTTGGACAACCCCTCGCAGGCATGCGCTCTATACAATCTGGATCATATTTGGCTGACATAAGGCCTCTTATGGTATGAATCCATAAAACTCAATAACTTCACGGTGCTCACCAGTATAGCGCCACCTATGTATACCTTGAACATTTTAGTTTGTACGATTTATATGAAACGTTGCAGGTATATTCTACACATGAAATCGAACACAAAAATATATTACATGTGTTTGATATTTTCAAAGGTGTGGGCGTGGCAATGACGCACAGGAAGTCGGCCATTTTCACTTTTAACCTCTTAACTCCCACCTGAACCAAGTGCATTTCTTTGTGTGCTGTGGTTTTATCTGCACTTACGTCTCATTTCTGTAACTGTGTTTTTGACGCTTTTTTTCAAGCAGCTTTAAGATATGGGTCAAGACGAACTGGAGAAAATGTACTCGGTTAAAGTGGGGGTTAAGAGATTACAATGGCACCCCCACAAAAAAAATGCCTTTTTGCAGTACATTTCACAAAACCTCGCAGGCATGCGCTCTATCCAATCTGGATCATATTTGCCTGACATAAGGCCTCTTATGGTATGAATCCATAGAGCTCAATCACTTCACAGTGCTCAACACTATAGCGCCCCCTATCTATACCTTGAATATTGCAGTCTGGATTATTTATCTCCCACTTTGCCGGTATATTCTACACAATAAACTAAACAAAAAATGATATATTACATATACATCATATTGTGTAAGATGTGGGCGTGGCCAGGGTAAACGTGTTCCTGAGAGCATCATTATTACCCATGATAACTGGCACATTCTTTGTCCCTTTGAGTTTTAAATGTCATCACTTATACACCAGATGGCCCTGAATCTTTTTACATGAACACAAAAATGATCCATAGCGCCCCCTGCTCTAAAGACCAAGAGTTAACAGACAGAGAGCACACAGGTTGTGTGTGAGGCCGAGGGGAGAGCAGGTTTGGGCGAGAGCGGGGGCGGTAGCAAAGGAGGCGGTCGCAAGGGGGGGCTGCGCCAGGGGCGAGGGCCTACATCGCCGCTTGCGGCTTTAATTTAACGTTGTTCCCTTGTCAAAGTCCTACCAGGAGTAGTATTTCACAACATTTCCAGAGTTCGAGTTACGAAGCTGTTCAATTTAGCCGTTTCTTCTTCTACGGTGTCAGCGCCTCGTTCTGTACTCCACATTTTTAAAGCCCATAATCCAACATGATCAATTTGGAGCCGTCCTGTGCTCGAAGTGTTTATCACGCGCTGCCGGAGCTGCTAACCACGCCGTACAACCAACCTTGAAGTCATTTATTTTATTTTTTTTCCTATAGCTGCCAGCGGGAGGAGCCCCAGTCAAGAATTTCACCAGCTCTTTTGTCTGCATTTCATCGTTACCGTTTAATTCTTACAGAGACTTATTTTCAAATTATAAAACTTTAAATATCAAAGCTGAGGCACCCGAAATAAGGATTCAAAGTCTATTGTTAAGCTCCATATGCATGACATGTCCATTTTAAAACACATTAAATTTGATTTGCTTCTGCCTTGTATTAGAAGAGTCGAATCAAACAAAGTAAAAAAAAAAACTCTCTCAAGTTTAGCTCCGTGTGTAAAATCAAACTGACCAAAGCGACTAAAGCGAGTTAAATGGTCAAGTATCAGCGTTCGCCAGTACCTCTTGTCCTAATTCTCTTTCCCCGTAACTACGTAAACAAGTACCACCTACAATCCCACAGAAATCCTGGAATATCTCTGTACTGTGGGCACGAGTGCAGAAGCCATTGAAGAAAAATCAATGCGGGTAAAATATGTTTCGATTGAGTTTGACCTGGTGGGAGGCGGGGTCAGGAGCACGGTCTGCGGAGGAGTAGCGCCGGGGGCCATCACTGTTGCCACGGAAACAGGGAAGGGGCTCCCGGGATGCGCTGCCGCGGCCGCTCCTCCGTTGGGGTGGGTCTGGACCACGGGCATGGGGGCGATCTGGATGATCTGCGCGGGACGGGAATAAACACAGTGGGCAGAGAGAGAGAGATGTTTTTAAAAGTAAGTGTTTTTTTATTTTTACCGCAACATGTCAAGGCCTCGTGTGAAGGAGGCGCTCGATATAAGCTTTCAAAAGCATCAGAAAGTTTGTGGTCTATTACTTTCCGCTGCCTTCATTTAGCCGGAGCCCCCGCATCTTCTTTCGCACAAATGTCAGGTCTACATTTTGGAGAGGTCTAAACCACAGAGTTAGCAGCTTTTAAATATGATTTATCCACAATTTGCTAAGTGCGGCCAGTAAAATTGTGATGTTGATTCGATTATGCAGCTCTATTCACTCCATTCATGAATTTAATTTATTTTTGGCAGCTCTAACCGCAGCACCCTTCAACCCGTATATTCACCATCCTGTCTTTGCACAAGTTCTAACCAGCTTAGTCTTTATAACTTGATCGATATAACAATATGGGATGGTTCCTGTTGAAAAGGCAGACTTTTTAGCGGGGAATTGCAGCTGTTTGGATACGTTTTAGTCTCAAAATGACGCATCAGAACAAAGCTTTAATCATATATTTAAATGAAATGACTGAATGATGAATGATCTGTTTTCTCTCACGCGTGTACTCAAAGTATATAGAAACCCAGGAATCAGCAGTTATGTAGGGTGTGTAGCAGAGGCGCAGGTTGAACAGGACAAATCAGAAGTAAAAGGCACGTACCACTGCACAGTTTCTCAATGTTTAAATATTATTGTAACAATATGGCCTAAACGAAGGAAGCGTTGCGTAGTTTTGTTTTCGCTTATAAGCAAAACTGCAAATCCACATGGCTAATTTGCATGAACTCTCACAATATACTGCAAATGAGAATGGGAGCGATTTTATTAATATTTATTTATACTTATAGGTACTACATTCACCGGATTCTTGGCCGTGGTAACAGTTCGCAACAGTTTGTGACTGTGCCCCGAATAATCAAATAACATCGCGAACGCAACGAATCCACCTTCGTGATCGAGGATTTGTCGTTATGTGTGAACCTACCGTGAATTACTATCGCTAAAAGTGCTTGTTGTTGGCAAATGTAAACTGTTCAACCTTTGCTCTGCCCAGCCCCGTCTGATCTGGGAAGCTAAGCAGGGAAGGGCCTGGTCGGTACTTGGATGGGAGACCGTTTGGCAACACCAGGAAGCCTAGGGTGAATGTAGTGAGTGAGTGAGTGAGTGGTTGATGGTGGTCGGAGGGGCCGATGGCACAGACTGGTTGCCTTGCTTCCGTCAGTCTACCCCAGGGCAGCTGTGGCTATGACAGTAGCTTACCACCAGCGAGTATGTAGTGAACGAATAATGACGACAGTGTAGCGCTTTGAGAAACTTGGTAATACAGGCTTGTAAAGCGCATTACAAGTGTGTTATTATTATCAACTGGAGACAGCTACTGTATGTCAGCAACAACTGTAACGGCTGCTCACTGGCCTTTCTAAACGAGCTGTTAGAGCTGCAGAACATCCAGAACGCTGCTGCTCGAGTCCTGACAAGAACCAGGAAATACGACCATATTAGTCCAGTGCTCTGGTCTCTGCACTGGCTTCCTGTCACTCAGAGAATAGAATTTAAAACAGCTCTGCTAGTGTACAAGTCTTTTCATGGTTTAGCACCAAAGTCCATCTCTGACATGTTAGAGCCGTATGAACCATCTCGGGCCCTGAGAACTTCAGGGAGGGGTCCCCTGGTGGTTCCCAGAGTCAATAATAAACACGGTGAGGCTGTGTTTCAGTTTCATGCAGCTAAAATCTGGAACAGTCTTCATGAGGATGTGAGACAGGCCTCAACTCTGACAATGTTCAAATCCAGGCTGAAAACAGCTCTTTTTACCCGAGCAGATGAAAACTGAAAGTATTTTAGTATTGTTTTAATGATTGATTTGATCTGTTTTCTTGTAACTTTATGCAACTGTGAAAGCACTTTGAATTGCCTTGTGTATGAATTGTGCTCAAATAAACTTGCCTTGCCTATGCGCTTTTCATGGACAACGCCGACAAAAAGCAAGGGTGACACTTAAAAAGCTTGAATACAAATTAGCAGCTCGTATTGCCGGGGATCCAGCAGTTTGTAAAAGGCATTAGAGACCATCTTTCCCTGCAGTTGTTCACTAGGGCCAGATTAGGAACGCCAATTACCAAATAACATCTTTCCCCATGGAGGGAAATGATTGACTTTGTGTTCTTCTGTGCGACTTAATGAAAGCTGGATTGGTACATCTCCAGCATTGTCGTGCCGAACAACGTGTGAATGCGTCGACGACAGGAGGAAGCCGGAGTTTGCAGTTCCATACCTTGTTTCCTGTCTGGGGGCCGTTCTGCACGGGAAGGGGCGGGCCCACCAGGGAGATGGAGGGGGGATGAGGAGGAGTGCTTCCTGTTCGCACTGTTGCCATGGGAACCAGCATCTTCGTCTGCAGAACCGGCGACTGAGTTTGGACTAACGGGCGAGAAGAGAGGGAGAGCGAGTGTGAAGAAAAAAAAAAAAAACAGTCTGGCAGCGTGAAGGGATGAATGAGGCGGCGGAGAGAGGGGACACGAGGACGCGGACGCACGGAGGTCGTTTCCGCAGTTTTGTGAAAAAAAAGAAAGAAAAGACAACGGGGTTAATCAAGGCACCCGCAGAAGGTTTATAATCGTTTCTACGCTAGGTGGCGCTCGCAGTTTGGAGAAGCACAAGAGGAGCCGGTGGCCCGACGTGAACCGGGGACAAGTGAGGTGAACGGGGAAGTTGACACACTCCCACCTCGGTCTATTTTTCGTCTGCAATTCCGAGCGCGCTCACGTCGAAATGTTAGCGCCGGGTTTCGCTGATGAGCTCGGGCAAAGGTGCAGACGATTAGGCGAGGATATGAAAGGTTACGAGGAGACACCGAGATCCGTGTTTTTTTGCAGGGCTAAAAACATTCCCATGCCCGGATAAATGCTCAACAAGACAAGATCAAAGGTGCAAACAAAATAAAAGGAAAAGGAAAGTCATTCAGTCGGCAAAGCACAAAAAACAAAAGCTAATGGTGCAGACGAGAGTTGAATGCTGAGACGTTAAAAACACAAGGGCACCACGTCATGACATCAACAGGTGGGAGGCACATTATGCAAAGCTTCTCAAAAATGAAAGGGTTTTGTGTTTTTGACGATGGTACAGCAGACGTACCCGGATGACTTTCTTACGCGTATGCTCTGACAGTTTAATAAAAATCATTTTATTATCATCTTAATTGCATTTTCAACTCTTTTTTCAAGGTTAAAAATAACATGTAAAACATCCCTCATGTCATACCTTTGTCCTTCACTGAGAGCTTTATAGTGATTCTGCCCTTTATTGTAATGTAATATAATATATGTTTTTCTTATATACTTTTTGCTGCACAAGCTCCTCTCACCACGTTTGTTGTATTGCATGTCATGTCAAAGTCACAAGATTGCTTAGACCAGTTCCCAGCAATTGATTTTCCATAGAAAAATTGAGGACAATCGACTTCCCCTTTGCATATGCGGAGCTTATAAAACGTATATTGCTGCCGACAGAATTATAAAGGGCAGCTTAATATTGTCCTATATTTATGATTTAATTGATAAAATAACTTATGCATAGATAAGGTAAATACTGTAGACATCGCTGAGTAAACATTGTCAAGTACCAGTTTGACAATGGTGCGCACTAACAGGGTCGACCGTTCAACCTACCCACCACTAATCGTTCCCCTTTGAGCTCGTCTTTTCATTCATACCCGGTCAGGCCATTACTTTCGATCATCTCTGTAGAGTCCAGGATGTTCTGAAAATAGCCCTGATTGCCTTACGTAAAAGTGGGACGGGTGATTGACGGGAGAAACAGTACGAGGCGCGGGCCGCCCACCAACTCCTATTCACCCGCTGTTCACAAAAGCCGCCACACGCTGCTATTTCTATTGCACAGTTATAGTGCATATTTAAGGACAAAAAATGCGTAACCATGACTATAACAATGAACTGTAAATAGCAGAAAAAATATGAAAATTATTTGTTCTGTTCTCCATTTATCTGGGCTTGGGACTGTCACAAAAAGGATCACTGTATTGTATTATATTGGATAACTGGAATGTATTCTGTATGTAACAAACACAATTTAAAGCGCCTTTATTATGTTTTATTCAATCTTTTTAAATGACTTAAAGAAGTATTTTCTGAAGAATATTTAATTCAGAATCAGAATCAGAATAGGTTTATTGCCATGGTTTGAGAACAGGTTCACAAACTAGGAATTTGTCTCGGTGCAAACGTGCGACATAGAACATATAACACAGAATTAAGATAAAAAATAAGCTAAGAACGTTAAACTATAAGACTATAAGGGCATGCATAAAAAATATTAAATAAATAAGATAAAATAAAGTGACGTGTGGTAAGACAACAACAATTTGACAATGAACAACAGCGGGATTGTATTTACAGATGTGTAGGCGTATAAAGTGATATTAAGTGTTATAAAGTGATAGCAGCGGGTCTGCTTTCACTTTATAAAGAATATATACACTGTATAAAGAATATATTATAATAGTCATCTGCCTAAAGTTGCTACTTGATGGTTTAAAATATAATGTTGGCTCATAAATACATTTATTTTGTAATATGTATTTGTTTTAATCTTTCATTTCAGAGCACAATAGGTATTTAACTTTAATAATAGCTATTATTTGAGGATTTAATTACACCATTTTCAAGAAAACTGGCAAAAAAGGATCTTCACATCTGCTGTGTATAACAGAGTGTGAGATGGCGTTTTGCATGCATAAAGAGTGGCGAATTACTGCAACATGTGCAAATAAAGCATAATAGCACTTCAGGTATGTTTTTGTTAAGGATATAATATTATAAAGAGGGTGCAAAGCACAAAAAAGTATTGCATGACCCGGGCCCTTTGAAAAGCGTTTTGGTGTTTAAACTACTAACCTGGCGTTTGACAAACAGCAGCTAAATCAGCGTTAGCTTGTGCAGGTTAGCTTTCTTCTTCAAACAGGAGCAGATTAGATCGAGGGAAACACCAGATGTAGGGATAGTAAGATTTACATTTAGCTTTAGGCCGGTCTGTCTCACCTCTTGTCCCGGGGCTGACTGGGGCCAGTCCTAGTCCCGCCCCAGAGTGCACGCCATTGGCCAAGCTAGCAGTGGCGTGTGGGGACAAGACTTGCACTGGCAGCTCGCGCAGGTCGGGCAGAGGGGTGCTGCTGTGTGCGTGCGGGGGGGCGAGTAGTTGCACGGTGTGGGACCCTCCGAAAACTAGGCTAGTGACCAACGCACGACCGCCGTTTACGGGGACAGGAGGGAGACACGGGGAGAAGCACAGGTACCCACCCCCTGCTGTGATCGGCAGCTGCTGCACTCCGCCGCCTCCCATCAGGAGAGTGGGTTTCTTGTCCTGCACGGAAAAAAAGTATATATATTAAAAAGCCCAGCCTTGTTTAAATCATCCACATAAATCTGCTTTTGGGCAGTTTTATAATTTTAATTTATTTGAGTGGATGGAAAAGACACTTCTGCTGCTCTTTTTAGCAAATGAACCATAGCAAAGGCAAAATGAAAGCCAATGACATGCTAACAAATCAGTGGACCCGTGAAGAACACCTGTGTTCAGTACAGAACTGCTGTGAATGGGTTTGACAAAAACGCAGCGACAATGAGGCATTACAGTGTTTCTCTCCATTTGAGAAGCTTTTAGATTTGGGTCAAACTGAACTGGAAAAACTGCACTCGGTTCAGGTGGGGGGTAAGAGGCTAATGCTGTCCCTTTGTCATTGCCATTGCTCAGTGCCAATGTTGGTGATTTCAATTTTAGTCAGGATAGCAGTACCTTCGCAGCACCATCCCCTGGTTTGCTGGCGATCGGGACGGGCGTGCTGGCGATGGGCCGTACCACACTGGTCACCATCGTGGGGGCCATTCTCATTGCGCCCATAACCTGAGAGGTGATAGTCGGAGGAGCCTGGGATCCTATGGCCAGCCCCATCCCGTCTGTGATTGTCTGTTCAGACCTGGGTCCTCTTACGACCCCGTTCTGTCCCGCGTCTGCGCCTCTGCTCCTGTTCTTTTCCGATCCCTCCTCGCCCCGTCCCGTGGAGCCCTGTCCCGAGTTGGAGTCGGACTGAGAGACTGAGGGGGAGGGCAGAGAGGAGCGGGACACTGGCTGGAAACCGTGCTGGTAGGACAGGGAGATAAAAGCAAGATAAGTGTATTGAATGAGGTACATTTCAAAGGGCATGTTTTGGAATAAAGAAAGAAATTAGCTATATTTTCAACATAATGCCTACATAAACTGGGGGAAAATTAAAATAAAAATGAAAAAACAAAAAAGATGTTTAAGATGACCACGTTTTTTGGGGGGCTTTCTGATTAGCTGAGGACAGACATAATGATACCAATGTGGACACTTACAAATCGCTTAGTCAATAATGCGGGGAGGTTCACAAATATAACAAGGCTTATGCTACTTTACTAACAAGCAACAAATCCAAATGACAAGAAGAAATGTTTAACAATCATGGCCTTCCCTTTACAATCAGTATTTCTGCAAAAAATACTTTTGCTAATGCTACTCCGAAAGATATGTCAACAACAACATGGCCTTTTTGCCACTGAGGTGAAAAAAAGATTGCACTTTACTTTACAGCACATTTATCTATCTTATTTATTGTCAGTTTAGTTAATGTACAAATCATTCAAAAATCACATCATAAAGTCAGTCCCTTGAGCCTAATCCGTATTATCACCCAAAAACATGTAATAGCCATTAATACAGCTTGAGCTACTATTTATGTACCATTACCGTGCAACAGAAAAAAATGAAGAAGAAAAAAATCTCAAAAGGCTTTCAGAGAAGAAAAAACTACTTTTTCCCCTATGTATTCAAGTAAAAGTGATGGCGTGTACCTGTCCATCTGGTTCGTCCTCGCTGTCTGTCACTCTCTCTTTGCACTTGAGGTCAATGGAGCCCTCGGGACAGGAATCCTCTGATAAAAACAAGTCATATTTAACACAGACACACACATTTTAAAACTCATATTCAACACACAGGCTCAACCGCGATAAGAATACATGACTTTGTGTAGGGCAAGAGCAATGTTAGTTCACTCAGAAGGACAACTGTTTCCAGCGTTTGGTGAGATTTGCTGATTCATCCCGGACACACCGGCGGTTACAGGAAGCGAAAGTCAAACGCTGGTGATTTTTTGGTAAGGGTGTTGAAGGGACTAACCCATGACATCATCGTCCCCCTCTTCCTCACAGATCACCATCCGCTCCTCGTCACTGGTCACATCCTCATTGGCCCCGATGGGACGTCCCAGCAGAGGAGGGGGGCGGCTGGGGAACAGGCCCGGCCCATCGCCCTACAACAAATAAAAGAAAAACAATGTATTTTATTTTAATCACCTTTCCCCGATCTCAGATGCTCCACTCTTCTGTGGGTCTGGACTCTTGCCACTTTTTCAAGCAGAGTTTTTGATTTGTGCACAATCCTTCACGAGTTTGAGATTGAGTTCACAGTGAGCCGCTTATGCTGCGTTTACACATAGGCACGCTGCGTTACGAATGGCATTTTTCCGACATTCGTGGCGTCCGTGACATGACTTTACGCATCTCAATGGGATTCTTAACAGAACGCATCAGCTCGTGACGTTCGTGGAGAAAGTTTGTGTCTGTCAAAAAATCTTCCACGAACGTCACGGATCACCCTCTGTTCGTGGAGTTCGCAACGGAGCGTGTCCTTTCGTGAGGAGTAGTGGCGCTTCGTAATTCAGCGTGAGAGCATTCGTGAATCACTGTTTTCACGCTCAAAATGGATAGAAACCCACGCTTCGCCCAAAAGTAAATGTTGGTACCTGCAGTAGCTATGCCAAGGAAAAGTGTCACAAAGTGCTGACGGCCTGACAGCGGCAGAAAAAAGTTTTGAAACGGTATTTGGGAACTTATTTTCTTAATATTGACAACATGGACATACCTGAGGCTAGAGCAGAAAGCAGCGCCACACGGGACCAGAGGAGCGAGGAGGAGCAAACGAGAATGGGAGCGCTTGTTCACACAGAGTGACTGTGTGCAGCTGTCGGGCTGGTCCACATTCGCGTGAAACCTCTACCCCGAATCATCAAATTCCACTCACATTCGTGATCCTTGGCCACAAATGTGAATTCGTGGCATTCGTAACGCATCGTGCTTATGTGTAAACGCAGCATAATCTACAACACTGCAGAACATGTTTGTAGGGTCAGGTTTTAAACATAAAAAGATGGAATATTTTATGATTGGCCAAGGACTTTATGACCTAAACCAGATAAACAAAGGCTTTCTACCTTCCTACAGACACTTGATGAGGCACATTTTAGAAACATTTTGTTCTTAACATGTTGCACAATCTGCAAGCATTTAAGTAAATATATAAGTGTACATTTTCTTAAGTGTCTAATTTTCGTTACGTGATAGTAGCTCACAGGATAAAGAAAGCTGGAAACCCCTGTAAACATCTACAACTTTGTGACCAACGTTCCCGCTCTCTCTGTAGATACTTCTGAGCCTTGCTACCGCACACACACCACCACAGACACTCGTCCTTCACACTTTTAACCTCTTTAGCGTTGCCACAAACACCACCTTCATTCAAACGCAGTTCAAATGGGTCCACTGCTTCCATTTTATGTCAGATCGCTGGCGTTTTTTTTTCTCCACACAAATGCCCTCAGAAAACTCAGTGGGATCCTCCAACTTCAAAGCTCTTCATTCTCCACTTTTCTAGCTGCTTTGAAGGTACAAACTACACCAGTGTTTGCTGCTTTTGCTCCGAGTCACAGAGGATTAGGGCCTTCACACGAGCGCTTTTGTTTCTAGAAATTCATTAAACGCTGTTGGCATTGCCTCGCGTGGTGTTTTCGCACTTTGATATTCGCCACACGCTTTGAAACTTTGCGCTTTTAAGTCCAGGGCGTAGTATTCGAAAAACTTCCTTAATCTTATAAATAGATGCCGTCTCAGATTTCCTTGCGTTTAAGGAAATGTGTTTCTTTTAGGTTTCGCAATTCAAATCAATCAGGCTCCTTTGTCTGCAGTAATATGCGATTCGATAAATGCGTTTAAGCCAGACGCCATTTGTGAGTGAGAAAACCCCAAACGTTATCTATATTCTTCTCATCATACAGTATTTACTAATATTGCAAACATCTCACACCTTTGGCATACCTTTATTATGACTTTATACTAATAGGTATAATGTGTATTTGTAGACTTGAGCGACTCTAGATGCTTTCTGAAGGAACAATACACTCTGAGAAGTTTGCATAGGGATTGAACGCCACTTCTTATTGGTATTTGTATGGTGCACAGACCTTGTCCATGTCCCTCTCTTTCTGCTGCAGGGTGTGCACAGCGCTCTGAGAGAACGCCCTGGGGCGAGGGTGCTGCCCCACGAAGGTTCCTCGACGCTCTGCAGCCCCCGACCAGGCCCTCACTTCCATCCCCGGGGACTGTGGATCTGAGGAGGAGATAAGGAGGGCTTGTTCAACAAAACTAGTGCAAAACAGTGAACAACAGTAATACGTTGTTGTCCAAACCTATGCTCTCGGACATGCTCCTCTCTCGCGGCTCCTTCGGGGTCCCGCGGCCCTCGGACAGAGACTTCCTCCGGTCTTTGTTGCACCACTTCCAGTCGGGGTGGGCTCTGAAGTGGGCCTCCTTAACCTGCACAAAAGATTCAATAATTTATTCAATCAATTCCCTTAAATGTCCCCCTTTTTTAACCACACACGATTATGCCTTCTCCGCTTGAATTACCTTTATTAAAAACTACACATTAACCTCATTCCGACATTACCTGGAAGGCGAGGTCGTGGTACTGCTGCTTCTCGTTGGGGCCCAGAGCGTACCACCATTCCCCCAGGATCTTGCTGACGGTGCGGTTGTCCTGGTTTGGGTGTCTCTGGTGCACAAGAGCGCGGTGACGCTTGCTGAAGATCATGAACGCATTCATGGGACGCCGAATGTGGTCCTTCTCTCTCTACACAGCACAATATATAGAAGTTAGAATAGAATAGAATAGAATAGAATAGAATGGCTTATTTGTCATTACACACAAGCATAATGCAACTTGTTTGGCTCTCAAAGTCTCAATAATAAATAAAAGTTATATATTTGTTACTTATCTTTTCTTATCTTTACCTTCTACCTATACGTCTGTGCCAATGCAAAGGTTGGCATGTTTAGGGCAGTGGTTGATAATTACAGTATAAACCTGAGTGAAAAAAAAAAAAACTTCTACTGCCTGACCAAAAAAATAAGTCACCTCCTGGATAAAAAACAAAACAAAAAAAACTGTTCTGATTTGGAGTTGCTGCAGTTGGTCAGGTCTGATTTCAGAATGAGATCAGCTGACTACCTGAACATCCTGAATGACCAGGTTATTCCATTCAGGGATTTCATTTCTTAACCCCATTGAGAATCTTTGAGATGTGCTGGAGAAGGCTTAGCACAGTGGTCCCACTCTCCCATCAACAAAACAAGATCTTGGTGAACAATTAATGCAACACTGGATCTTTTGACATTGCAGAAGCTGATTGAAACAAAGCCACAGCGAATGTTTTCTGTAATCAAAGTAGTCCAACGAAATATTAGAGCATGTGACATGTGACTGCTTTTTTTTCCTCGCCGTGCTGGAGAGTCTAAGGACAGGGGACGCCCGAGCTGCTCGTCGCCACTGCTGACGCTTATTTGGACTTTATGTTTGCCTGGATATTTGATTCACCGGAACTTTACACTGTCTTATTTACTGCTCAATTTTATTGCCTTAAATGTTTGTTGCAGCCCTATGAGGCAACTCCTGTTGTGATATTGGGCTATACAAAACCATTGATTGATTGATTGATTGATAGACCGTACAATATAATAGACAACTCCTCCTCGCTCCTCCCCGTTTGCCATAATAACTACGTTCGAAGGAGAAATCATGGCGGATTTACAGACTCCTCCTACCCTGCTGTGACGGAGCATGTTCCTAAAAGGGCATAAGGTCGGGATCTTCACTGTAGACTTGACCCTCGAGGGGCACATAGTTTGGTCATAGCAGCGCCCGCGCCATTAGCTCTAATGCTAACGGCCTAACAATCAATGGCCTTCATTAGTACATGAGATTTCTAAAATGTTTCTTACGAAAACCAGCCTGGTTTCTTTAATTGTAACTAACCCAGCTAAATCCCAGGAGGAATATCTAGCAGTAGAAAGTTTAGGAAAATTGTTTCCGTCGCCGCTGTAGTCCCCATTGCATCACTGTTGTTTTAGCAAAATTATTAATAATTGAACAAATATATATAGAAAAAGAAAAGTTGATAACATCTGGTTTGGGCTATTGTTACTTTTTTGGCATCGGTGAGGCCATCTAATTTGTAAAGTTTTTTTATTTAGAATGGGGTAGGAGCTTATAAGATTTTTTCTTCATCCTACTCCTGTTCTTCTTTTCATGAAATGTATTATTGTTGTGTTTTTTGGATTATTGTACACATGTTGTGTTGCATTACCATGGAAAAAAGAATAAATAAAATGAAATGAATGAAATGGATGAAATGAATGAAATGAATGAAATGAATGAAAAATTAGGCTTTCAACGTGCCATTGGCACGTGATCTTTTTTTGGTGGCAACTTTTTTGATGGTCAGGCAGTGTATATTGATGAAAAAAAGAAAAATCCAAAGTACTTTGCCTACAACAAAATTCTCTTCTAAAATGTCTTTATTGTTATTGTCAACTTAAATTAGAAATATTTTTAAAGCAATCCTTCAACTTATACTCAAATTACATTTTCCAAGCCCATGTTTGACTGAAAGAAGGTGCAGGCAAATATCCTGATTTTATGATCAATAATGAAAGTGATTGTCGCATGTCACATGTTTTACCTATATTTCTTTTGGATTCAATTTAAGAAAATACCATATTATCAATGATTGTTGGAAACCATCTGATGACACAACCCCTGGCTAACAGCTCCAGTCATTACCAGATGACTGAAGGAGAAGCATCTTCGGATGTATGCTATCACATACAGGAATACTGGCTCCCATTGTTAGTATAAAAATAACAACCCAACGATCATGATTGACCTTCTGTGTGAGTCATCCATGAACCACTCCTTTTGTGTACAGTTCATGGACAGAAATAAGCAGCAAAATGTCTGACCTTCCTGTCTCCATCTCTGGGCAGAGCACTAAGGGACTGAGTGCGCCTCTTCGCGGTGCCAGAAGAAGGTGCAGGATCGTTGGCGATGCCAGGCGAAAACCTGTCGAGACACAGTCAATAGTATAAATTAAGCATTTCTTGTACAAGACATTTCCTTCGACTGGAGCGTGGGTGTTTCCTATAATGACGACCTCTTACTTGACCTTCAATGTGTTAACGTGGCTATTTATACAGGCTACAGTCTGCGTTAATGAGTCAGACAGGTAAAGTCTCTGCTATAGTTTCCTCGAGGGTTCTAAGAGGTTTCCATGAAAGAGCAATAGACAATGTTGAGTAATAAAAGTGACTTTAAAAGTTAATTTAAGAGTAAAAAATCTGTACTAGTTCAGCATTATTGACTGCCATGGTAATAAAAATGTTATTTGTTGTCATTTTTTATTGAATGTTCTGTTAAAGTCATTGTTAAAGTCATTATCGTTTTTGCTTCATTTTAACTTAATTTGGCTTGGGGCACCCTCTGCAGGCAGAAGTCGGAATGACACATTATAAAACAGTGAACACAAAAAGCTTTCACTTTCAGCTAAAGCCATGGTAGCATACTTTCAGGGCACAACTGCTTAGATCGGGCCTTGTGTTGGATTGCAGCCTTCAAAAATGTGAAGGGCAGTTTCGTGTTTCCACTATGACGCCAAAAGAAATCCAGGAAATACGGATCAGATGACCACAGTAAACAGGATTACTCAAAACTGTATGAATGATGCAACATACTCCTCTAGGTAATGTTTCTGAAAGGGGACCATGTTTTAACATGTTTAAAATCACATAAAGGTTGATTTTGCATGATTTTAGTGCTTATAATTGTGAGTCAAGGCAAACTTTTCACAGAAAATTGACATTTTATATGAGGAAGAATCAATGTTTTCATGATCGAGGTGGATTAACTTTTGTTGATTAACGATAATGATGGCAGTAGACAACAAAAGGAGTGTGTGCCAGCACTCCTCCTACTTACATATCACTATCTTTTCTCTTTATCTTCATAATTTGACCTTTGTAAAGTGCCACTGAAGAAAGTGGGAGTATAAGAAAACAATAAGATTTTATAAAACATAGAAAGACAAAAGTATTCTAACTCAGGGTTTCTACAGGCAGCAGCGAGTGAAATTGAATACTTTTTAATGCCCAAATATCTTAATTCAAATGTGAATGAGGAACATTTTGATATTCTAAAGAAAATTAGACACAACTAACAACTTTTCAGTAAAAATGGTGGACAATTTCTGCCAAAACTGCAACTTTTTTTTTAATCATAACTTTGGATATTCAACAAATATATGAAATAGAGCAATGCCGTTATTTTACAGATAACTGATTAATTGCAGATAACTGATTAAATACCCGTTTGACTTGAATTTAATGCTTTTTAATGACTTTTAAGGCCTTATTTTGGCACAATTCATGTAATGACTATTTAATGCCCCGCAGAAACCCTGTAATTGTGTGAAGGCATTAGGCAACAAACGCAAAGCAAAAGTAAAGCAGTTACTTCCTCTTTAATCTTGAGGGTTGTCGCCAAAGCAAAATATCTTTATAAGTGATGATGCTTTTTCCCCCATTGTGAAGCAAAGGAAGCGCATCTCGTTTGATCTATTAATATGACAATTTTTATGTCATAGCATACATTATTCTGCACTCTATCGCATTCAAAAAAATCCTAACAATAAGGCATCAACATGGCTGCCACGTTGCCCTCGTTTCTCCTCAGATCTAGGAGGTTTCTCAGGAGTGGCTCCGTTCAAATTAAACCAGCGCCAGTGAGAAGGTCAGCGGGTTCGAGTTTCGTGCCTCGGTTTGGTCAGAAGTAAAGTTAGACGCTCCGGTTGTGTGCAAATTTACAAAGTGTGAGAATTGCGTAAAATGAGACGTTTAATCCCTCAACAAACAACAGACAAACCACAAACAGCGCCTGCAGCTCACGAGACGGAAACAAACTAAGCACAACGCATTTGCATTAAAGATCTTTATGTGTGTGGAAAGTTTGAGGCACATTGTTGGTATTAGAGAAGTGAGTTGTAGTAATCATTTTGTATGAGAAAAAGAAAAGTAGTGGCCTCCCTTGGGCATAATGCTGCGTTCCAGGCAACTGGTAAATGTCCGACCGACGACCAGGAGCAACGCCGCTCAGTTTACAGCACGTGAACTCGGAGATGATCAGAGTGGTCCGAGTTGAGGTAGTGCAGCTAATGATAAAACTTAAACAAAGTGATGTGAACATTACTTTTGGTCACTGCCTTCAACATAACATTATTTAGCAGGCTTTGCTCCAATCGGACTTGAAGCTTAATGAATTGGTCTCACTGTATATGTTCACGAGACTTTTAAATGTTTGGCAAGAAAGATCCTCGTGCGGCAAATGCTTTGTCTAAAATGATCTCACAATGTAACGCTTATGGTTTTTGTTACTTCATTTTGAGTGGGTTTGTATCGACGTAATGGATCATATGTTGTGAATTATATCTGGTTAGCTTATTAGCTAACTGTTGTAGCATTAGCCATTTTGTTTAACTACAAGTTTATTCAGCTGGAACGTAAGTTGTGATTTTCAAGAGGGAAAAATCCCAGTTACCTGAAAAGCAGCATAATGTTATAAATGTTCTGTTTGGAAGGCTGGCTGACGCTATTAAAAGTTGAGTAGAATCCTAATTATCCAACTTTATCAAAAAGTCAACGCCACGCCGCTTAATGTTTCACCCAATATGTAAAATAAAACATTTACTTTGAAACAGATCTGAAATAAAAATGTATCTTCTGCTCCTTGAGAACTTTCATAAACCTCAAAGTTTGTTGTCTGCCATCATCCAACATATTATGAAGCAATTAATCAGCTCAAAGAATTGATACCCCATTGTCTTACTGTGATTTAATTGTGATTTTATAGATGACATTAATTATTCCACCTGTTCTCCACAGCATTTCATTATTATCGCCTTCCATTGTACGTTCACATAACAGGTGCTGCTCGCTCCACTAGACAAGAAATTCATTGCATTTCTTTGGCCTTTTTTTTCCTCTCTCCACTAAACAACACACTGACCCTGAAAACATTGACAAACCGCGTCGCCGCCAGACAGCCACGCAGTCCGTCTGAGTCACTCTGAAAGAGCAGTAACCCAGCAGCTGCTACTAAACTGCAGCCTATAGCACAACACTCCTCTCCACAAGATGTGTTTATTTGTGCTTTTCAGGCGTTTTCAAGAGCACCTGTTCGCAGCTCGTAATGTCCTTCAAAATTGTTTTCTTAAGCTGTAAAATAAATCGGCTAAAAATGAAACGCCGACTAAAGACTCAGAAGTGGGCAGAGATTTAGTCAAGTATTCTTACAGTATCACAAATAGTTTGCCTAAGTAGTTGAAAAGAAAGTACAGTTGAAAAGTAGTTTGATAATATACCAATGTATCATCACATTGGTATATTATTGTTTAGTGTTGATTTTGACTCCGAGTCGTGCATTAAAACTGTATAATGCACGGCTCCTCATTGTTTGATTCTTACTCATATAATGGTTTTAAAGTTTCTGATAAATCTTCTATTTAAAATGTGTGTTTTATGGTCAGTGGTTGCCACATTGCGGGTTAGGCTGCTTTGTTCTGTGTATGTGAAATTATGTAAAAAAAATTGAGGGCTGTGAAAGTTAAACTTTAACTCAGAATTAATCAAAATAGAATCAACTAATTAATCATGGATTAATCGCAAATGAACGGCATCACGTGTTTGGACTGAACACATTCCTGTATCTCCTGAAAGACAGAGCACTTGCGTCACAAATTACAAACCACATTTACATTAAAATGAACTGCAATTAAACATTAATCAAATTTCAAAAGAGTGAATGATCCGATTTGATTAAATTAATTGTTTGAAATTAATAAAATGGATTGAAATTAATAAAATTGTAAAAGAAATTGATAGAAAGAACTAGAAAATACGACTAATAATACAAAATACTACTACTACTTGCAGATACAATTTATACAATTCACATGGCTACTCCCTTCTATACCAGTAAGTAAAGTAACGCGCAGATGCTCCACTGTAGATTAAAACACGCTACATCATTAATAGATTAAATATATTATAAACAACAATATATTCTTGTGAAGCTTCACAGCAGACAGAGTCGATAACATGCAGACGCTGTCAAAGCATCAGAGAAAACAGCCTTTACATTAACACTAGTGTGATAAATACTATGGTCTGCAGGCTGAGTCATAGCCAGAGGAGGAGCAGGGCGAAGCGAGCTCTGGGGTTAGCATTCGCGCTGATTAGCTGCAACACCTTCCCGCTTCACAACATTTTAGGTGCAAATGAAACAGGTGTCGGTGCATCTGTAGTGAGACGAGGTGAACTCGGGACATTACGAAGAGTTTTCACCCCCAAATATGCAATAGATAAAGCAGCTACAATTGCATACAAAGGTTTACAAATTAATTTAAAAGAGCTGTTTTCTTTTTAAAACCAAAAACAATGTGAGGCGTAATACTGGTGGAGTTTGTGTCTGTAGGTGCTACTGCAATGGAGATGTTGCTAAAGTGAAATGAAATTAAACCTAACTTCGCGAAAACTGGCTCTAAAGTTTTGTAATGTGCCAATGGCTGAAGAAAGTGAGTGCTCTAATTGAGTAACAGTGTTAATTTCGTCGACTAAAATATTTAGTCTTAATTTTTGTCAAAGTGATTTTTTTGACGACTAAAATTGGACTAAAACTAAAAAAATTTCATGCGACTAAAACTATGACTAAAATGTCCAGATATTGTAGTCGCCTAAAATGAGACTAAATAAAAATGAAAAGGAGAGACTAAAATCATCCAAACTTCTATTGATAGTCTGAAAGAGCCTCATATCATGTAAATTCACTGCCAAAGGAACAGCTCTGAGCTTTGTTCATGAGGGAGCAGCTCCATGAAGCAGAGGACCTCGATTAAATATGATTATAACGAATATTATAAATACAAAGTCGATTAAATCTCGACTAAAATTGAAGATATTTTTTTGACTAAAACTCGACTAAAATTGAATTACATTTTCGTCAAAAGACTAAGACTAAAACTAAATTAAAATATGTTGTCAGAATTAACACTGTTGAGTAAAGTGACCAAAAAGTGAATTGTCTTGTATTGATTGTGTCTTCTTAGTTCAAAAAAAGCTCTTTTACAATTATAGCAACAAATAACAACAGAATAATTGAACATGAAAAGAAATGGAATGTCTGCTTACTTGAATTAGAGATATAAAAATTGGTTGTACTTGCTATGCCATTTGTTATGTCATAAACGTTTTGCCAATTATATGGCATTTTGTTTTTTGATTGGTATTATTGATTGGTTTTTTATTGGTATCTTATTCTTTTATTTTTTATATATATATTTTTTTTACATGATTTTATTTGTGTCTGCTTTGTGCTTCCTTTCTGTTTATAATCTGTGTTCCTGTGTGGATGATTGTGGTTGTGATTGTGGTATGAATGCAAGGAGGAGTGGCTGGGGTTGGGTGGGGGGGATTAAAGTTTGTCTTATTTTATTATGTAAATAAAAAAATAAAAAAAAATCTCTTTTGACGTTTGCTTGTTTTACTCACGGGTCGTCGGTGTCGCTCTCGGTCTCGCTGTCGGCCCCGCCCCTTTCCGCTGGAGCAGGATTCTCATTGGTCGACGGAGGACGGGACGGAGATCCGCGGTCCGAGTCTGCAGGGCCAATGCGTCCGTCACTCACCAACGCCACTCCACACCGAGGCTCTGATGCAACATACAACAATTCACTGTTAAGAAACAATGAACGAGTCAAATGATTTTTCCAGGTCGAATTTAAATACATTGACTCATCTTCATTTCACAGGATATTTATTACCGAGAGTAGTTCTAACCTTTTATACATATATTACTGTTTATTGATCACAGGATGCGGCTGCCCAGTACCTTTGCTTTGATTGACGAGCTGCTGTCCGTCGGTGGCCAAGACGGAGGCTCCTGTTTGGCTGGGCTCCAGGAAGGGAACGAGCGAGTGCCAAGGGAACACCGGCACGGACCGAGGCTCCACATTGGTCCAAACTGAGGCAAAGAAAAGCACAGAGGAAAGTGGTATTAAAAAGTGACTGGTTGCGATGTTTATCTATTGGTAATACTGTGTTCTGCCTTTGGGCCATTGTTGGTCACTGGATGGGCAAAGTCAATACAAACAAAAATCTCCTTATTAAGTAGAGGCCAAACATATGACCGTCTGGCACCGAATGAAAAAGTTAGGTGTTATCTTCAGGCAGAGACAGGAGAGGACATTTACTGCGGTTCAAACCGGGGCAACGCAGGCCAAAACAAGATTATGGAAACTTGTGATATGCAAAGTCAGTCGCCGTGGTCACATGAACGAAGGAAAAGTCGGATCTCTCGCCTAGTCTGACTAGAACAGGATTGCCCAAACCCATGTAAACCCGGGAGATCCCAATGGAGGGGTGTAATCCGGCTTTCCCCTAAGACAATCGGCAACCAACAGGGCCGAGTGCAGTCAGATTGGAGCAGCATGTAACGGCCTAGTCGAATCAAAGTGCATTGGATAGGCCCAAATAACTGTCACACTGCTGAAATCACATAGTAGTGATGGGAGCTGTTCAAAAAACTGGCATTTTTTTTAATAAAACATTTTAGCAACTTCTGATGGACTCCTGCCGTTGTTCAGCAAAGGCATATGCACTTATACTCCAATGCATATGACCGGAGAGCTAACTTTCGTGGCTGGAATGTGTGTTGTGCAATAACATCGTCAGCTTTTTTACCATCTGAAAAACATTAAGATCAGAGGAATAGTGTCAAAACCAGACTTGGAGACACTCATCCATGCATTTGTCTCCAGCAGGTTAGACTACTGTGACGGCTGCTCACTGGCCTTTTCTAAATGAGCTGTTAGAGCTGCAGAACATCCAGAACGCTGCTGCTCGAGTCCTGACAAGAACCAGGAAATACAACCATATTAGTCCAGTGCTCCGGTCTCTGCACTGGCTTTCCTGTCACTCAGAGAATAGAATTTAAAACAGCTCTGCTTGTGTACAAGTCTTTTCATGGTTTAGCACCAAAGTCCATCTCTGACATGTTAGAGCCGTATGAACCATCTCGGGCCCTGAGAACTTCAGGGAGGGGTCCCCTGGTGGTTCCCAGAGTCAGGACTAAACACGGTGAGGCTGAGTTTCAGTTTCATGCAGCTAAAATCTGGAACAGTCTTCATGAGGATGTGAGACAGGCCTCAACTCTGAAGTATTTTATCTGCACTCTTGCCTTTTACTGTAATTGATAAATATTTATGTTGATGTTTTAATGATTGATTTGATCTGTTTTCTTGTAATTTTATGCAACTGCGAAAGCACTTTGAATTGCCTTGTGTATGAATTGTGCTCTACAAATAAACTTGCCTTGCCTTTTCATATCAATCATATGAAAACAAGAAATAAGCACCAATAAAGTCAATAGAACCATCATCTACAGAAAATTGTGTTGTGCTTGTTGAATAGTTGATTACACACATCAACAAAGAGCTGTAGCCTATCGGAGCATGTGGTATCATATAATGTTAGCCTTTAGTTTAGCCTGTAAGTTTTAGATGGATTTGAGCTTAAACACTGGGGGAGACCCTTTGCGTAGACCATGTGTGTATTGTTAAAGCTCCGTAGGACATATGACTAATTGGGGGCTAACTGTTTGCTAATAACAATGTAGTCCATTTAAGTTTTTCCCATCTTAGCATCTAACCTGGTCTAAGAGGACTAAATCACTAAAATCAGGAGGAAATCAGGACCCAAGTAGGTACAAGGACTAACACAGAACTTAACCAGCTCTTGAAAAGGAGTGTCCGAGATTAAAGCTTGGACTAAAACGAAGACAACAATCGAATCACTGTTCTTTTTTTCTTTTTTTTTTCTCCAAAGGGGATCAAAGAAGAAACACTGCACTTATCCCTAATAATAACATAATGTTCCACCAGTCTCCTACACTATACTGAACCTATTATTATGCAGTATTGATGTCCCTGTGGAAACACACTGTGAAGTTGTGAAGGAATCCTCGGCTCCACAAGGCAACAGCCATTTCCACTTTCTATTAATAATCTGTAATAAAGTATTAAAAAGGTCTATATATATCCAAACGCTCAGCTAGCTTTTCTAAAATGGAAATCCGCACAGCCCAGAGTGAGATTAGGAGAACGTAAGTGAACGTACAGTAACACCACTACAATAACACTAAAAATCCTGACTGGAATAATCAGACTGCAGGATTATGAGACGCAGCTTCTTAGTGGAAAAAAGTGGTTCACAACTGGCGGATAAGGACTGCTTTCATTGGGACAGGAGGTTTGGCCAAACAAGAATATTTATAGCTATGATAGTAAACTCAAAACCAACAAGAGGTCCATAGAGGGAGTATGTTCTTTTGAAACAATTAGTACTGTCAAACAACATAGATTAGATAAGAGAGGGACAGTCAGACCGTCCAATCAAAGAACTCTAATCCATTTCCCTTCCAAAAAGATTCCATCCACTCAAACACAGATAAATCTCAAACATGCTGTTCTCAATGTCAGATCATTAAAAAACAAGTCCTTTTTAATACATTGTTTTATTTCCTCTTATAATCTAGATTTTATGTTTTTAACTGAAACATGGCTTGACAAAAACACTGGAAACGCAGTTTTGATTGAGTGTAGTCCATCAAATTTCCATTTTGTGTCTGAAACACGCCAAAACCAACGGGGCAGGGGTGTCTGTGCCATATTCAGGGACAATATAGTCATCCACAAATTGTCATTTGGGGTTTTTCTATCATTTGAGTATGTCTCTTTCAAAATGGAGATAAAAGAATCTTCCATACTTTATATGACTATTTACAAACCACCACAGAATTGTTTTATCGACAGTTTTACTGAATTACTTTCATTTATATGCACTGATTTTGATTGTTTAATCATTTCAGGTGATTTTAATGTGCATGTGGATGTGACCAATGACAGGTATGCAAAAGAACTTAGTGCTGTTTTTGAAATGTTTGGTTTAACTCAGCACATGAGTGAAGCGACTCACAACAAAGGTCACACTCTGGATCTAGTCATTACAAAAGGTGTTAATATATAAAATGTGAATGTTGTTGATGTTGCTTTATCTGATCATTTGTGTGTCTTCTTTGACCTATCTGTTACACCCAAACCAGTGGTTGGGCCTGGAGTTATTCAAAGAAGACACATAAATGATACAACAAGGACACAGTTTATGGAAATTATCTGATTTGAAAATCCTCCATGTTCTAATGTTGATAATCTGTTGGACTCTTACACATCAAGTGTCTTAAATGTTTTGGATACTATTGCTCCTGTCAAGGTTAAAATGGAGACAGCTCTGATCAAGGTGACAAATGATATCCGCATGAACACCAACGCAGGTAAGGTTTTAGTTCTGCTGGACCTGAGCGCTGCCTTTGACACAGTGGACCACGGGATCTTACTTCACAGGTTAGAAACCTGGGTGGGAATCTCTGGTACTGCGCTAAACTGGTTCAAGTCCTATCTCGAGGACAGGACGTACTTTGTCGAAATTGGCAACTGTGTCTCAGACAAAATTTCCATCACTTGTGCCCCAGGGGTCAATCTTGGGACCCCACTTATTCAACTTGTACATGCTTCCATTGGGTCAGCTAATAAACAGCAACAATGTGTCGTACCACAACTACGCAGATGATACTCAGATCTACGTGTCACTGACGGCAGGTGAACAGGGGCTTGTAGACACACTCATGTCCATTTTCAAAATATTCTAATTTTATGGGATTTTTAATTTGGGGTTTTTACAATCTGAACCACAATAATCAAAATGATAACTAATTAAGTCTATACATATCTCACTTTGCATGTAATGAGTCTATCATATATTAGTTTCACAGTTTAAGTTGAATAACTGAAGTGAATGCACTTTTTCATGATATTTTAATTATATGACGAGCACCTGTATACCATAATTGAAAAGGTCATTTGAAAAGTGACCATGAAAAAAAAAAATGCTTGTAATTACTTCTCTGCTTTCACTCTTACTGTATCACAGGAAAACATACTTGCAACACCAGTGTTCCTTTATTCAATGCAACAGTTCAGCCAGTGGGCTTTGTCAGGCAAAATGGCAAAACTCCTACTCTATCAAAAAAAGAGAATATTTATAATTTTGTCGGTATATGTTTTTGCTTATTATTATTCTTTGCAGTACATTACAATTGCATAGGACACCCAACAAGATATGGTATATAGGTAGAACTATTACTTTCACATTCACCAATACTCTTCAATACTTCAATTTACAACAACCTCTGTGCTGCTAACACCCTTCAAATATACTAGAATTTGACATACAATTTATTAATATACGGCCAAAATACAACACCGAAAGTTTTAAATGGAATTAGACTTTTTCGTTGCATGAAAACACAAAAAAAAAACGTATTTTCTGAACCAAGGACAGGAAAAGTCAGATCTACGCCGCACGCGTTTGCCTGTAAAATGGTTGAAATTGAAGTGTTTGACATTGACAAATAGCAGTGCTCGAAAGAAAACATTGACTGGCTTTTTAAACTAATGTGTGAACATGGAATCCTACAACCCAAGAAGAGTGCTTGACTTTAATCCCTCTTATGGAGGCCGTAGTGAAATAGTGATGCAGCTGGTCTATAGTGCTCGGGTTATATTTAGTCCATGATTTAAACACCTGGGACCTCTGCCAGTTTCTACCCCTTTCTTGAAGTGAATATCATGGTATATAAAATAGTCAGAAAAATAAACCTTGACCTACACGTGAACCAAGCTGCTTACTGTTCAAAGAGCGCATTAAAACCCTGATATCCCACTGGAGAGACCTTAACGAACAGAGAACACGGCTAACTCCGACTTGCTCTATAACAGTGGAAGTCAAGGGAAAGTTAATGTTATTGAAGTTTTGTAGTATTAGGATATAATTTGAGAGTATTTAAGCTTGATTTTGAACACACAACTGAACAGTAATACGTTTTAATTGATCACTTTCCAAAGAATCAGCAGCAGACTTGAGGCAGGGGGTACTTGGAGAATAAATGAAGGACACAAAGGGGTGTATGAGATAAAAAGATTGGTGACCAGAGCAATGCGACAGCTAACAACACATCTCAAGGGCCGATTACTCCCAATAAATAAATGTCGATAACGGACCACCCCCACCGGATTCTACAGATATACCAATGATTCTAAAGACGAACTTGTACAGATCACTTTGCTGGGGAAGGAAATTGGAATCTATTAAATCTCTCTTAAATCCCATGTCCAAAAGTTACTCAATGCCTGTGTTGTATTCATTTTAATCGTTTTGAGACGGTTACTTATCACTACAGCCTCTTGTTGCCTCATCTCTGTGGACTTTCCTGTAGGCCCACGCGTGTTTTGGAGACGAGACCAACTTAGCTAGTAGCCTACAGCATTTTGATTATTTTGATTATCTCTTTGTTTTTAATTTCTGAGTACGTTTTAGTCGCTGGGTTAGTTTAACAGATTAATAAAGCCCCTGGGCATAAAGCGGTTTAAGAATGGCCAGAGCCATTAGCGGCTAGTTAGCGACATTAGCGGCTGGTGTTGTAAACACTGCAGCGATGAGGCAGAATGAAGACAACATTTAGCACTGGTTAAATCCAGCACAGACTCTGGTTTAGGTAGTGTAGTCTAGTCTGTAATAAAGTCAGCTCTATGTGGAATATTGTATTTCCACTGAAGAATTCCCCAGTTGCTCTTTTCTCTTCTCAGCGGAGAGGTGTGTCCCGTAGGTCGGCCGGCCGCACGTCAAGTGGCTTCGGTTTCTGGTATCGGGACCACATTAACCTCTTAACCCCCACCTTAACCGAGCGCATTTTCTCCAGTTTGGCATTACTCAAATCTGAAAGTTTCTTTAAAAAAAAAAGCATCAAAATAGCGGCAAAAATGAGAAGACAAGGCTGAACTGACCAAAAAGCCACAAAAAAATCGACAAAAACTCAGCAAAAAAAGTGACAAAAATCTCAACAAGAAAAGTGGCAAAACCCCCAAAAGTGCAACAAAAATGTAACGAGAGCAACAGACAAAAACAAAAAGGTGACAAAAAAATGATGAAAGTGCAGCAAAAAAGTGAGAGAAACTCAACATTGTGGCAATAATGAGTTGAAAAAGAAAGTGAAAGGAAAAAGATCAGTTTAGATGAGTTTTGTAGGTCTTACCTTTCAAATGAGGCGTTACACTGGGCTAGAGGTTGTATGCTCCAGTCGAGAGGTTTTTAGATTTGGGTAAAGCCAAACTGGAGAAACTGTGCTCGGTTCAGGTAGGGGTTAAGACGAGTAAGAGTTTGAGTACAAGCATGTGGTGTCCAATACTGGTATCGGTGCATCCCTAGTTTACATCTCTATAATTTTTACGTAAAACATGTGAGAAAATTAAATGTTCTTTTTCACAGTTTTGATCAATTAGGAAATGGAGTGATGTCAAATCCCGTGTGTCTCCCGTCTGAGGCTGACCACAAAGAGTAATAGGTGGGGAAAGTGTCAGTGTTTGAGCACAGAGCTGCACTAAACGGAGAAGCAGATCGTGATATGACCATCTTATCCAAATTGGCGGATCATTACAGAAAATTCGATCATAATTACATTTGTATCGTCATATCGCTCAGGCCTTTCTCATATGTCTGTTGCTAGTTTGTTTGCGCATCAACTCTTCATTGTTGACAATTCCTTGATGATGTCACATGCCCTTCCTGACTCCCACTCCGTTATCAATAGAAACAAAAACAATCATAAACGTTTTCATCTTGAATGGCATCGACTGTTCAGTGTAGTGGATTCCTGTGATGCCGTCGCGGCTGACGCTCGGTCTATATTTAGTGTTTAATCTCTGCCGTGGGGAGCTCCGCTCGCGCCTGCCGTGATGTTCGTTTCGTTTCTGGCTTTAGGAGTTTTAAAAAATGTATGACAAACTACAGAGCGACGCAGACAGAAAGACAGAAATAGGAAGAGAAATAAAGTCTTCAATAATGAGCAGAGACCTGGGCGCTAATTCGACCGGCGGAAACGGCGCGTCTCCATGACAACGCGTTGACATTGCCGGATCACTCCTTTTAGCCCTTTACAGCTAGGACACATTCACAACGTGTCGGACGCGCCCTCAGTGGCCTCACGGGGCTCTGATAGAGAGAGAGATGATCTACTTATGAACTTGTAATATAGATCCCAAGTGAAAAATATATAAGGAGTTGTGTTGTTTCATCCATGCTTGTTTAAGCGGTCCTGCATATCTAGTGTGTCTCGTTCACAAGAGCAGAAAGCCTCGCATGCTGATGTCATAAGATGGTTCACCATTACTTTCCTCGTTCTGTTTTTTTAAGTGCATACACATTCACAAAAACATTTCAGCACTAAAAATATCCTGTTGCAAAACATGTCTGGCCAAACGCAAGCCGCTACTGATGTTATTCTTATGAAAACAAGAAACCAGGCCTCATTTATCCAGACGATTTCTATGTTACACAACGAAAATCATAATTCGAATAGACAGCGATCATATTAGCCAGTATAACAGCCTTTAAAAACAACAAAATATGCTATATCCATGGGGATACTTACAAAACCTGCAAACGTGATATTCTAAAATGCATGTGATTCTTGTATTCGTTTAGCACAGGGGTGTCCAAACTTTTTTCATGGTGGGCACATATTGAAGCGTACACGGGGTGAAGGGCCATAGCAGAGGTTTAAATTATGCCCCACACCTTTATTTATGTTTGAAACCTTCATGCCAGCTCTGTCTCAAAATAAAATGTTAGTTGTTAGGTTAGAATTGTGTAGAATTATTACATTTCAAATAAAAAAGGACCGTCTGTGATGATGTGTACCTATTCAACAAGAAGGCTGAGGGCCACCAAACATTGTTTTTGTATTCTGTGAAATTTTAATCCTCCTGGAGCTGAAACAACCTGTCTGAAAATTCTCAATTCTGACAATACATTGTAGATTGCAGCTTTCACAGTAAGGAAGTGAGATCATATCGGGTCATGCATGTGTCAGAAGCGAGGTGTAGATGTCCTTGCTGCTGCTCTGGGCTCCAGAGCTAGTCCAGACATGTCGATACGCAGGTTAGTCAACACCCTTCAGCTGTCCCTCACAAAACAAGTGCACAGTAATAAATATTAAACAGGCCCGAATGACCGTCACGGTGAGGAACGCGAGCAGACAACACTTGTCAAGAGACGAGTAAACAGCACTGCTGCTACAACTACTATTTCTATTTCTCAAATCCAAGAACATGTCGGCCAGCGAGCAGCCCACCATACATTAATGCCAAGGACTTCAAACTGTGCTCCAGGAATAAATACAGACTTAAGAAATAATAAAAGAAACAAGCGCCACGACTTTGCCTGATCTTCTTCCATGTTTAAGTCGCACACTATGCAGAAAAATTGTCATTACATCATCGCATACAGAATGCAGTATTTTTAAAACCCGCTGTATTCACGATGCTAAACTTTCTGTGTGAAACTATGAGAGAAAAAATAAATCGTCTGAAGTGCGAACCCCACGTCTTCTCACTCTCAGGTTTCACAATCAGCCTTTGACAGGATTCAAACCGAAATCAGACGAGTTGTACGAATGCAAAATACACATTGAATTCCCTGAATCGCACAGTTGCCATTGGAAACAGGCACAAAGTATATGTACGCTTGAACCCGAACACCTCGTTTTTTTCTCTGTGGGCTATCGCTCGCCGCTATGTTCGACGCAGCCGCCAAAACAATTTTACATCCAGTTATTTTTGTGTACGAAATTCTGAAAGAGAAAAGCGCTGAATGACTAATCTTTCATCAACTTTCCGACGCATAAAGAACCAGAGTCAGGTTGGTCCAATGTGGGTTCAGCAAGTACATGGAAGTTATACATAATACATAAAGCAAATAAACTCTATTACAGTGCATTATATGGATGCATGGGCGGTGGGTCAAAAGCAGAAGACTCATTTCTAGAGACAATAATAATAATTAACCTTACCTAATACCTTAATGCCTTCACTTTAAAGCTCCTGTACACAATTTCCCCTGTTTTCAAGCAGTGACACATTCATAGTGTCACAATTTTTCCACGAGGACGAGTTTTCAAGCAACAAACTTTCACCGTGAGGCAAAAATAACCCATAGCCTCCGAACAGTCCGAGTTAGATGCTTCAAAATTAGAGGCGGAAAGCGAATAAGACAGTGAGGAGACAAAACAAATGTCACTCTACCAGAAAGAAAGGAAAAAAAAAAAAAACAGAACACACACACACAAACTACTGCGATATAAGGCTTCACTTTATGAGCAAATTCAGCATGATAAAAACCTGCATTTACCAGCCCTAGTCTTCTCTCACACCAACTAACTTCTCATCCATTGTATACTGTACCACCTTATGAAATATTTGACCTTCCAAGTACCACTAGGCCTGGATCAAGCCCAAATCCGGACTAGTCTAAATAGACCTCATTTCATTCATCTTTTTTTCATTTGAGCAGCTGAGTTTCACAATGTTCAGCAGATGGTCAACACAACAAACGAACAGACATGATGCCCAAAAGGAGTAGGCAGAAGATTGGAGTTTATCAGCGCCAACCCCCTTTTCGTATTGACATATTTGAATAATGCATAGGTTTACATTCAGGGTATACTACATGGAGGACGTCGAAGGTGTTTTGTCTGGTTCTGCTATGCTATTCCCTGTCCATTCCACACAGGGAAGTTAGTCTGGTAACGGAGCAGTTCCAGCAATCCAATTCACAAAACATGAACTGAATGTAAACTGACGAGAACGCGGAGGCCAAATCCCCGACTACTCCATCCGTGATTAGTTTGGGCTAATAACTTTGGCACATCACTGTTGACTGAACTACAACATAGTGGCACAGCGAGTGACGTAACCTTGTCGATTCTCTGTGACGATCGTAATTGGTTTGGCTAGGCCTCAGTCACTTGTTTACCGTGTGTATCCAGACCCACGTTCTTTCGCGCAGAAAAGAAGTGGGTGCCTTACAATATAGTGCCCCTTTTTATCTGCTCAGAAAATCAACATGTTTAATTTTGTGTAGCTATACTTGAATCGTGTAACTACTCATCATGTAAGCGTATTTAAATAGGGGGAACGTGGAAGGGCTTGGTCGCTTCTAACCTTACCCCCGTTTGGGTCAATAGAGGAGAGGAGGAGAGGCTAAATGCTAACAACATCTTTGTTTTTTTTTTGCGTGACTGAGCGCACGCACAAAGACCGGACAGGTACGCATCAGCTCGTCTAAGCTCAGGTAAGAACATGTCTCTCAGTATGGAAAAACGGTGGCCTATTCCTTTAAAACTGGTTTAAAGTAGTACATTTAAGCAAATACATATACATTTATTTAAAAAAAAATTGTTTTCCGATGTGCTTGATTTATGGATAAACTTTAGAGGCTCTTTCAGGGGCCCTGGACCCCACTTTAGGAATCACTGTACTATAGGTTAAAGCATGTCTAAACCAGAGAAAAGACCTAATATGAATGCATGACTAAAGCATAAATTAAATTATATCTAATTGAAATGAATGTCTACTCTAAAATAGCACCTGAAGAAGCCAGTGCAGTGCAAGAACCATGTGTGAACCACTGATCTAAACAATCAAAAACTGTTTAGATCACACACATTGTTTTTGTAGTCAAGGCCATTGTACACTGCAGCTACAGTAAATGTTAGGGACTGCACGCTCGATAAACACGATTTTGCCTCATGAACCCCTGAAGGACAACATTCACCGAACAGTCCTTGTAGTAAAAGCAGACTTGTCAAAGGTTGTCCAAGTTCCCAAAAGCACATGATCTTTATGTAACTTGTGCAGTGATAATAAACTCAGCCGAGGGTTCAAATCATGCTCTCAGACTCAGAGAATAAAAAGCACCTCCGTCTCCGGATGTTTAGGACGCAGCAGCACTATCTGTATGAGTCAAGAGCGTTAGATATGTAAATTCAGTCTGTGCAGAGGTGGAGGAGGAATCCGATTTGTTCCTACATGTACAGCTTTACTTATTTCAAAACATTACTAAAGAAGAGCAATATCGCAATAAATATGACAAGGGCTTTCACTACTTGTAATGCCGCTGCAATTACGGCCATGCCCATCACTTCTCCTTCGCCTACGGCCGATGACAAGTTTATTAAAAGTGACATATCCATTCTGACATACGGAGTTCATTATTTAAAGTTATATCTAAACTTGTCCGTGCAAAGAAGGCGGATATAAAAAGAAGCCCTGTCAAAATCCAATCGAAATAAAGCAGGGCGATATCTAAAGATTGCGTGTGCTTTCAGTCAGCGTGAGGATGTGAGAATGTGAGATTAGTCATTTTGCGAAATCTAAAAAAAAGTACTTACTACGGCAAAAGTAAATGACAAAACAAAGGGTAAAGCAGTTCTCTGTAATGATGCATAAGATGACAAATATAAGTATGAGAGATCGGTCATTTTGCTAAATTTAAAACAAGTACGGTCCTAATTTTGGAAACATTTTAAGACGAAAAGCCAAGACATTTCCAACCGTTGCTACCATGACGGGCGTGAAGCAGAACAGCCGATGATAATGACAGATTTCACTCAAAAAAAAAAAAAAAAAAAAAAGACTTACTATGGCAAAGATGAATAATTAAGTCCAATATGAGGATGTACAACAACTTCCTATAGTCATAACTGGATTGAACTGTGGCTTTAACCGGCCAAAATGAGAAAGGGGGTAATTTAGTGAGATATAAAAAGAATATGTATGACATGTGTAATGAATTCAATGAAAGTTTCTTCACCCGAATCTAAAAGCATCTCGAAATAGCAACAAAAATAAGACTTAAATAAGGATGAAAACAAACCCAAATAAAGCATCAAAAGAGCAACAAAACATGCGACAAAAAGTGATGAAAAAAGAACAAAAATCCACCGAAAATCCAACATAAAGTGATGACACATAGCGACAACGTGAGGAAACATCTTAGATCCAGTCGAGAAGCTTTTAGATTTGGGTAAAACTGAACTGGAAAAAAAGTGCCCGGTTAAGGCGAGGTTAAGTTGTACCTAAAGAAATAAAAAACAACCCTTTGAGAAGCTGTAACCCTGCTACTTTGGATTAAAATAAGTAAAGTTATGGCTAAATAATCATTAAACGTACAATAGTTTGAAAATGTTGTTCTTCTAGTTTGGGCTGAAATGGCCAATCTCAGTTGGGAACCTTTGCCTTTCCCAGTAACTTAAAGCTTGAGACATGGATGTAATTCCTGTGACATATGATGCAGCCATATGTGTGTGTAAACATATGTATAGATGTATGTGTGCGTGTATATTTCCTTATTTTATTTATATATATTTTTATTTTTTCTATCTTTATTGACTTACCTTACCTTTTACTTATTATTTTTCAAATGGGTGTGAAAACATATTGTGTCATTGCAACATAAAACTTGTGACACAATAAAGTAATAATAATAATAATAACAGGTTACAGAAGAAATAAACCAATATGGATCACTGCCCAAACATTTGCTTAGCTAACTTCATGTGGGTGAGGAACGCGTAACCCTCAAAGTGAATGAAAACCTATCCGCGAGCACATCTCTTAAAACAAAAGTGAAGTGGGGCTAAACGGTGCGCAGTGAATCATGTTACTCTCCCCGTGTGTGTGTCAGCAGCAGCAGAAGTAAAATACACAGCGTTGAGTCACAGCCATAGTACTACATTTGTTACTGAGAGTAGGACAGAGCCTTCGCCCCAGAGACAAGCACTAGACCAGAGCTTTGGAGAGGGAGAGAAAGCGTCTGCGGCTTCGCCAAAAGGTCCAACAAGCAAACAGGGGAAAACACTGATACAGCTAAACACATTATTGGCATATAAGAACAACTGTAATGTGACTTTGTATATCTGGAGTAGTCTAGCTATTATTGAGAAACAAATGAAAGTTGACATGTTTTTTTCCAGCAGTGTAAGAAGAAAACAACATTTTATCTGTTTTTCAATTCAGTTTCTTGTCAAAGTTCATTCAGAGTTTGTCTATTCGTGTGGTTAAAGTTGAAACTATTATTATTATATATTTTTTTCAACTGAACTGAGTAATTAAAAAATAAATCAGACAATTTTACAATTACTGAGGGACATGGACTGTAAAGGAACAATTGCTCGATCCAATTGGATTTGCTAATGAGGATAATATAATTAGAATAATTACTGTTATTAGTGCAAAGAATTTTGTGAAAATAGGACTTCTCTTACGCTCAAGCACTACATGATAAGGTTTTCTGCACTATATCACCAATATCTGCAATATATTACCAAATTATTGTTACCGCAATATTAGGGGATACGATACCCATATCACAAGAGGCCACAAGTTACTGCGACTTACGTATTTCTGTGCAAACAAAAACAAAAGGTACCTTAAAATATGATTTTTCCAAGATTTTCCAAATGTTGTTCCAGTTTAGCCTTGTTTCGGTCTTGATTTAGTTTTATTGTAGGTCTTCTGCCTATATTTGTTTTATTTGAATGGAACTTACTATGTGAATTGGTTAAAGGTCCATTACACAACTTATTATGTGCAAAAAAACTTGGTATTTTTTACGTACCTTGTAGTATCAAGTTTTTTTTTTTCCACATAAAAAGTTGCATAATGCACCTTTAAGTAAAATACTGAAATGTTGGATTTTATTGTCAAATAGTGCAGTCCTATTAAATAAATCACGTTGTCAGTAAACTAGCTACATTGACCATCGAGCCTGATCAGTCATGCCCTTCACGCTTTACAGAACACAGTCGTAAAGCGTTCCGATAATCCCCCTCACCAGTGCCGGGTCGTCCCATGATGATCTGCTTGCGCGGGGCTGGGTGCGGGGACTCGGCTGGCAGTATCAGCGGCAGCAGGGCAGTGGGTGTGGGGTGGCAGGCCACGGGTTGAGGCAGGGCACCTCCGGAGGCGTCCTGGTGCCCTCCCTCCGGTTTGCGCTCCCTCTCTCTGCCCCCTGACCCTGAAGAACACAGGACAGAGCCAGACGAGGGGGTGGCTGCGCTGGATAGTGCAGTGGAGCCGGCAGTGGATGGAGTCAAAGACTGTGGGACAGAGAGGGACAGTCAGAACTGAAGAGGCTGCGCCAAACATTTCCATCAACTACCGGTAACGAACTAAAGCATCGAAACTGAAAGAGCCTCATATCATTTAAAGTCACCCCCAAATGAACAGGTCTGTGCTTCGTTCATTGGGAGATTCTCCATGAAATATGATTCAATACGCACTAATATTTTGTTGGACGCCTTTAGCTTTGATTACAGCATCATTAACTGTGGCATTGTTTCAAAAAAGCATCTGTAATGTCAAAAGATCCAGTGTTGCATTAATTTTTCGTATGATGTGAACTGATATAGAAACAATCAACTTATTGAAATGTTTTTTATATTGTAGGCCCTGCGCAAGTTATTCTATTCTATTCTTTTTTCGGCATCTTGGCAATGCTTTGTCAATTAATTCATTGCATTATAGTAAAGGAAAAAAAAAATAGGAAAATCGATCCCAAATCGAGAGAGAAAATGTCTTTCTCGCGCTTTTAAAAATACCATTACGGCTAGCTTAAACATGGAGTGGCTTCTTCGTGACTTCAACTGAACGATTCTGCAAAAAAAAAAAGCGAAAATCACCAGGTTTAAAAAAAGACAACTTCTTTTGCGTTTTTCTCTAAACATGGGCATCCGACTTATGTCCCCGGTTCTCACGACGGGGCACAAATGGCTCTGTATTTGCAGATGAACTGAAAAAATGTGACGAATAAACAAATATTAACTAGGCCAACTGCTGTAATTTATTGAACACATATTTATTTTATTTCAGTGTTTGGTTATTTTGATTCACAAATTCACGACTGATTAAGCCCTTTTCAAGGTTGTGTCACTTCCCCCGGAGCGGTACTATGAGCATGCGCATTAGCCATTAGCCATTAGTCAGTCCTTGGTTTGAAGACAAAACAGCCGTGGAAAAACCTGCTTTTTAAGACACAGATGTGTCGTTCTGTAAAGCCTTTACGCCACACTTTTGAATGTCCTCTAAGTGCATTATCCCAATGCTGTCTAGTGTGTAATTTTAAATCCATATGCTTTCACAGAAACCGGAAGGACGATACCACTGCAATGAGAGAAAACCGCGAAAGCAGGACACATGAAAAGGGCTTATAAGAAGAGAGCTAGTCAAGTCTAATACTATATACTGTAATTTTGCTTTTCCTACTTTACAAATCAGTAGTAAAAAAAATATTTTAAAGGATGTAGATTAGATGTTTCTTAAATTTATTATGTAAAGTGATCATGAATTTTTTTTTTTTTTGGGGGGGTGGGGGAATGGGGCACCTGTCATTGCTTTTCATAGCCAAGTTAACGTACTGAAAAACGTGGAGTCATATGTCTTATCTTGTAGCACACAGATCGTGTTCGGGGAGCAGCCTGGGTGGGTTTCATTCTGAAGCGCTTTGTCATCACCAATCACGGCCGTTCTTAAGCCGCATGGGTTTGGTGCACTTTTTTCATTATTACAGTGTTACCGAACACAACGTTATTTAAAATTTAAAATTGCATGTAACAAAAGATTTACTGACAATGCTGATCATGTGCCTGTACAACAACAAGAAACAAGTGCTACAATCATCTCCTCCGAGCTTTAGTTTGTTGTAACTTCTGTTATTGCAGTTTTCTTTGTAAAATAGGCACATCTTCTGCACACTAATCTTGAATTGCAGCTTTAGGCAGCCGGCAATTGGCACTTATCAAATCACTTCTAAGTTATTCGTGCAATTTACTCTGGAATTGCTGCTTCGTGCTATTTAGCCATGTTAAGCCCTCAACCATATCTCCACAGCAGCAGCAGAACTATCAGCCGCCTTAGCCTCTTGTTCCGTTCCTATTCACCACCACCGGCAGCATTTCAGCATAGGGTTATTTTCCTTTAAGGCCCCGTACCTTTTTCAAAGTGAAAAAAGAAAATGGATAGTTGTGGTCCAAACTCATTAAAAACTTTACTAACGTATTCCTAACATCCTGTTAGCGGGGATGAGATTATGGGAACGTTTCAAAACTTTCCGGGAGAGAGAGGCATGGGATTTTTTGCAGCACTGAGCCTGTTGTTATTAGCTTTGGCACGACTTGCGGGTTTTAGAATACAGCTATACATGGTTCATGGTGTTTTCACAAATGTCTGTACAATTTACTGCAAAGTTAATTCAATTAAAAAACACACATTAGTCACAGTCAGTGTCTCTAATCTAATAATATACTGCGGCTTTCGGCTAAAAGTAACGAAAATCTATTCAGTACTATTCTTTGAACTTTATGTCTAAGTCTCTTTGTTTAAATAGTGACAGTTTCTCATTTACCGAACTGGAGGTGACCAGGACCAGAGTAGACGTATTCCTCAGCATGACTGTCCCGTTTGGAGCCGCCCCGTTGATGGGTACAGGGGTGTGGAGTCCGAGGGGTGCCGCGTGTTGGGCTTGACTGTGCTCCCTGGACCTGCACCTCTCTCTTCTACCCAGCGGCCCATCAGAGAATTTTGCCAATGGGACGTCCGGGTTGCGCACGATGACGGGGGAATCGCGGAGGGGTACAATGCGCCGTGGGGAAGGGTCTTGGGGCAGTGGGGAGGGGGGCGTGGGCGAGACGAGCATGGGCGGAGGGGTAGAAGCGGCAGAGGATGGGGGTCTGCTGGTGGCGCTTCGAGGCCTAGGGAAGGACAGCGAAGAGGGGGTTGTTGGCTGGCTTTGAGGGGACAGAACTCTGAAAGCTGGGCTCAGAGTTGGATCACCTATCCCGATCCCGGCAATTCCCACCAACTGCTGATCGTGTTTGGTTTGGTAATCTTGGACTGCAGGCAGCGGTGGCATGGGGTGTGAGTCCATTTTTCGTTTGCTGGGGCTCATGGGAACTGTGAAGGTAAGATTGGTCTGAAAAGTCGGGACTATCCCGGACAAGTGGCGTTCCCGCTCTGCCCCCGGAGTGCTGATTTTTGTCCCGCTGAGCTGACGTTGACGACGGGGGGTTAGCGAGGCAGGGGAAGTGATTGGGCTAAAGCTTGTTGGTCGAAAGCCAAAAAGAGGAGAAGGGGATGGGGAGGGGGTGGGCGAAAACGGCGATTGGTTGGATATGGGGGAATAGGATGGCGTGCCTGAGCGTGACCCTTGTAGAGATACGAGCATGGTCGCAGCTTCGCACTCATCAAAGTCGAAACGGGACAGGTCCTGGGGCAGCAAAGACGGCAGGACCAGGCGGGGACGCGAATCTGCCCCACGACTGCTGGTCTCGCTGCTTTCCCGAGACGTCTCATCCCAATCGAACTCTGAACTGGCTCTACCTCCACCGAGTCGAAGATCAGACGGGGTAAGTGTCCCGGTACTGCTCGCTCCGCCCCTGTCTCGACCGCCGCCACTGGCCTCCATCTCCTTGGTCCGCATGGAGAGGTGCCTAGAGCAGTACCCCCGGCGCTGAGACTCCTTGGAGCACCCCTCTCTGGAGCACAGCCTCCTCCACTGTTTACCGTTGAACTTTTTCCGGATTCCTGTTGGGGTGCACACCACATCCCCCTTTTTGTACTTCTGTTGGGCGGCTGTGAGCGGTGTCCGGGAGCGAGAAGATGATGAGGAGGTTGACCCAGATCCAGAACCCCCTCCACCGGCCGAGGATCCTAAGACTTTATCCATTCGGGACGCCTGCACTGTGGCGGAGGAGATTGGGGGGAGCGGTGGGAGCTGGGGCGTGGTCATGACTGCTGTGTTTGGGTCCAGGCCGAGCACGACTGAGGAGGGAGGGGGGTGTGGGTTTAGGGTGATGTGCGTCGGCGGAACCCCGATGCCCCGCACCACTGACAATGGGTTGAGGTAGCCTGTTGGTGGTGGGTGCTTTGAGAGGATGTGGCGGGGATGTGGTTGAGGAAGTGTCATAGGTTTGGCCCCGGGCATCATCGGCGCCATCGGGACCATGTTGAAAATGGACACCTCTATGTCTTCCTCGGGGGTCAACGGCATGTACGTCAGCTGAGGGGGGTTCGCGTTGCTCTCTCTTTCTCGCTCCCTGTCCCGCTCCTGTTTTCTCTCGATGTCCCATTCACGTCCGGGTATGAGACTCAGGACAGAGGCAGGAGTGACCGGAGATGTGATGCTGTGGCCCGTTGAGGAGACGGGAACCATTCCCGGAAAGGGCATTCCTCTCCCCAAAACTGGACCCATTCTGGACGTCATCCCACAAACCTCCACGTCCAAATCCTCCCGTTCCTCTCTCTCCTTCTCTCTGACCCTTTCTTCAGCCTCTCTCCCAGCTCCTCCGGTGGGCAGGTCCAAGTCCCAGGGTGGCACCAGAAGACGGAGTGTTTGTCGGGACACCCAAACGGCCTGGGTGGCACTGGCAGTGTCCTCCTGATCCACAGAATGGCGTCTTCCATCTGTTAGCAGGACTCTGTATCGATGGGACACTGCCGGGTGAGTGTCCACTTGATTCAACACGCCTTCTCTGTACCACTGCCCATCACTGCCCTCCTTGTTCCCAAACGGGACGCACACACGAGTGCCTATTAGAATGGGATGGACTCCGGGTGGTGGCGCATCCAGGATTATGTCCACAGGTGAAGAAGGTCTGTCCCGTCTGTATGGATACCTCAGCAGAGTCTTTTCAGCGTTGAGTTGTACCTCCAGACTGCCTAATTCCCCATTGACCTTCCGGACAATGCCAGCTCGAAACACCATCCCGGAGCTTTCAGAATCCTCATACCCCCTGCCGTCCTCACCTTTCCTCCTCGGTAGTCTCGCCAGGACGCGCTGGTTCTTCAATCCTTTTGCCAGGGCGTCTGAAAGCAAGTCAGGTAGCCCAATTGGGATGCGCGTTTCGTTGACCACCTCTAGATCGGCCGAATGTTCGCTCGCCGTATCAGTAGAGGAGCATCTAGGCAGCGGACAGGGCGACACTCTGTCCTCCACCCCTCCTGGTCTATCCCGCTCCCCTGCTAGTGATAACGTCGGCGGTCCCGGGGAGCTGTCCCGAGGCAACTCTCTGCTCAGCCTTATGTTGTGAAAATCATCCATCAGCCTTCTGCTTTGGGATTGCGAGACTTCACTTTCTTGACTTGCTGGCGCCAGGCTCGAAGTGTTACCGCTTTGATTTTGCATAGGCGGTGGCGTGCTGGACGCGGTGTTGCTGTTCCCAGACGAAGAGCAGTGTTCGGACGTGTACTTCTTTTTCGGGACGCGCGCTTTGAACGTGGCCGTTTTCCGACTCGCCGCGTGATTCGGGCTATTGTTAGCGCTCGGCGTACTACTATTACTGTAACTACTCCCGCCGCTGTCGCTATGGCTTCCGCCGCTCACCGCCGAGCGACCCGAAATTTCATCGGAAGAGGTCAACAATTTCCCTGAATCGACGTCGGACGAGCCTTCCCTGTACTGCCCCTCCCCGTCCGAGCTGTCCCGCGCTCTGATTGGCTCTTGCAGCGAATCTGAAGTTCGATTTTGCGGCGACCCGTCTCGGTTCTCGTCCGAATCTCTTTTCTCCCCCCCGTCCGAAACGTCCCCCGCCCCGCGCCGCTTGCCCCCTTTGGCCCGGGTCGAGGGAGGGGAGCGCCGGCCTTGCTTTTTTATTGGCTTCATCTTAACAAATGCAGTTTATGCTTTATCCCAGAGATCTTCTTTTGCGCTGCCTTGTTGCTTCTTGCTTCTTTAGTTCCCTCCTCTATCGGCGTCTCTCTCGCTCATCCTGTCTCTTCGGCAGCTTACGACTCCGGCACTTGCCCACCTTTATTCCGCAGACTCTGAAAGAAACGGAGAGGAAAGAAAAGAGAGTGTGGGTTACTCATGCGGTAAATACAATCAGACATTCACAAAGCCTATTCAAAGAGACCGCAGCTAAGTCCAAGTCCAATGACAATAAATCACAAAATCAAAAGCGTGTTCAATGAGGGCTTTGTTCGCCGCAGTATTCAACACTTAGGCACTATCTGAAAACGGGCAGCACAAGTAGTTATTCTGTCTGGGAAAAGCGGAAGAAAAAGTGATACATAAAACTTATAAACAGAAACAATTAAACATACATCATACCAGACTATTTGAGAAAATCTCCATCTACCACTTGCTTTTGACTTCCGTTGCTGATTGATACAGTAAACATGACCAATGTCTTATAAACACACACGCGTTTTTGTTACCACATGCAATACAGGTTCCTCTATGCAAGTATCAGGTCGTGCTAAAGTACGTGAAATCAAATCCAGGGACGGTAGAATTTTCATATTAAGAAATGCGTCTTCCCATATCTGCAATGGAGAAACAGCCTGAATTCGAGTTCAAAACGGCAACAGAGTTCTACAAAAATTGTGTGTCTAAATTATTCACACATCTGTGCCCAAGAATCTGAACCGAGACCTTGCAATACTGAATGTTCAGCAGCACGGAAATCTTACGTACAAGCTATTTCCTCTGTGTAAACATATAGCATTGCCCAATTATAACAGGAATTCAAAATGAACAGAAATGGAAGCAAAACGGCCGAGCGTATTTTCTCTTGATTCGCTTTCGAGATAAAGCCGACCGTCGATCGACTAAAAAAAGACTTTTGGGAAACCGCTTTGGCCAAAACAAACAATTCTCTCATACCACAGTCTCGGCCAGTGACCCAGCCCCAACTTCACTCAACGGGAACAAGGACAGCCTGACCGCACGGCACTCAAAAGACCAATAGTTTCATTTTTTTCCACAACGCACTAGTGACATTTTTATAAGGCAAGGTAATTGGAATAATGCTAATCAATCATGTAACACAATCTATTAGCTAAAACAAAAACAAAACTGTAAAGAGAAAAATTGCAACATTTAATAACTGTGATAACGACATTCAATATTTTACTATTTCCACAAAACTTGTAGGCGTTTATTTCTTACAACAAATGATCACATAGAGAGTTTTCTAAACCAGGACTGACACGATGCCAAAATGCAACTGAAGTGTGAAAGTCATGAATGCAACTGGACGTTTGCAATTTTTTACCATGTGTGATAATAATAATTTGTTATATATTGTGCAGTCCTGGTAAAGTGCAGCAAAGTAATAAAAATAACACTTTTGAATTTGAACATCGCTTCGTGATTATTACTGAAAAAAAAAAAAACCTTGTTGATATTAAACAAGACGGTAAACCTGATTACGATCTTGCTTTGGTGAACAAAACAAGAGTGCTTCACAGTTAATCGATAATTGTTTGATAAAGTAACCAATTAATCACAACCCTAGATTAGTCTTTTATTAGTGTAGTCGCTCATATGTAATGCACACTCAAAGGCATCTTTTCCCAAATATAAATAGCAAATCTAACGCAACGCTTGCAATTGGATATTCAGCAACTCCACGCACCAAACGTGTGATGCACAAAATAAAGTTACAAAATAAAAACGACCAACGAGCCCCCGGAATACAGAATATTGTCAATAATAAACAACAGTAATTGCTTCTGGCGTTAAAACTAAACTTGGCCCTCAAAAACGCGAAAGACACAGTCCAAACTTGAATGACTTTTAATAAATTAGTACTTGACTGTGGCAAATTGCTGCAGCATTAGGTAATTTCATTATTATAAGAGCAGAGAGTCGAGTGCGTTTCTGTGGGTGTTGGAAACGGTTAGGTCACGGGTTTTGTTATGATTCCGCAAAAAAAAAAAAACTGCTGAAGTCAAATTGAGCAATCACTTTAATTGGTGTTATAAAATTACTGCGAAACTTCGGAATGACAAACAGAAGAATAAAAATTGCATATTTAATTTTGCAAGCGCGCCGCGTGGGCTGCAGCGATACCAGCACAGTCATCGTGAAAGTCGATGGCATCAGGAACTTTGAGAGTCACAGTGCATGAACTGTTTGAAATGAGGTGCGATTCTTTTTTGTTTTATCTCAAAGGTAAAATGTATGAAGACTTACCAATTTGCTACTACTAGTACTACTACAATATCTTAGTTTCAACAAAAAAACACCGACTGGAGCCTTACAGTCTAAAGGCCAGTGTAACACCTCATTTAAAAGCTTAAGACCAACAAAACTGATTGTGACTTTTTTTGTTGCGTCGTCGCCGCATCTTTGTCAATTTTTTGTCTTATTTTTTGTCTGTTTTTGATTTATTAAATTTTATTTTTGCAGTTTTTTTTCTGATATTTTGTTGCTTTTTTCATCGATTTTTGATGCTTTTTTCTGGTGTTTTTGTCCATTTTTTGTGGCTCTTTTTTTTTTTGCTATTTCATCACTTTTTAATCGTGTTACTGTCACTTGTTTATTGTGTTTTTGTTGTATTTCCATCCTCGTTTTTGTCGCTGTTTTGACACTTTGTTCAAGAAGCTTTTAGATTTGGATAATGCCAAACTCCACGGAGAAAATGTGCTCGGTTCAAAAGGTTAAAAATCACCTGCACGTGTTTCAAAACAAATAAAAATGAAACATTTAGTGTGGGGTAGGGCTGAAAGATATATCGTTATCGTATCGATATCGATATATGAACATTCAAGATATCAATATCGCAAAAGAAAAATATATTGTTATCGTATTTATATAGAGATATGGCAAGGCAAGGCAAGGCAACTTTATTTATACCGCGCATTTCGTACACAAGGCAACTCAATGCGCCTATGAACTTTAAAAATAGAAAAATAGAAAAAGAAAGATATAAACGATATAGATTTTCATCAATAAAACTGCACTCGTTTGTATTATGGTTTTATTTTTCTGAAAATTGCTTAGTTTTCACCTAACCCATTGTTATATCGTATCGATATCGAGATATGACATTTTGTCCATATCGTTCAGCCTGACTACGATACACATAATGTGGCAAAGTGGAAATGTGGAAAGCAAAGGATTTCTAAGTAGCAGAAAGTCAAATTTAATGCTTATTATTAATGTGCAAATACTATATTTTTATGCCACAATCGCAAAATATCTGTCTATATTTAATCTCTTAAGACATTCCATCGAACAGAGGAATGAGGTTTTGATATTGAAAAGCAAATTGGCAATTTTTTACAATTTCTGCCAAACCTCTGGATTTTCAATGAACATAATGCAAATAATATAATAGTAGAGCAATGGCATTATTTTCCTAAAAAAAGAAGAAAAAAAAATGCCAGTTTGAGTTGACTTTTGGGGCCTAAGTAATGCCTAAATCTGACTGATTGATTTGAAATAGAATAGATATTCCCGCCACATTTAGGAGAATCTTGTTAATGCGAAGAGCACAGTTTGCACACAAAGTAGTTTACAGAGCAAGAAAGATAAACCTCATTAAACTTTACTCGTTAAACTAAATGCAAAGCGAGGAGATAAAAAATGTCTTTGGCGTATGCACGGCTTTAGAGACGTGTTTTCACTTTAGTTACAAACACAATGAACAGTGAGCACGATGTGGAAACATTTAGGTAGATATAGTAGAGCATCATAACCAGGAAGCGAATTTAATCTCCGAACATCTAAACCAAGCACATTTTCTCCAGTTTGGCATCATCCAAATGTAAAAGCGACAAAAACACGACAAAAAAGCAACAAAAAATGACAAAAAAGTGACCAAAACACACCCAAAACGCTTCAAAGAAAGTGACAAAAAAGCAAAACAAATAAAAATAAAAATAAACTACAAAAACACGACAAAAATGTTTAAAAAAAGGTGGGAAAACAGTTTTGTAGGTGTTGGTTTTCAAATGAGGCGCTGCACTGGCCTATCGGCTGTAAGCTCCAGATGCTTTTAGATTTGATTAAAGCCAAGCTGGAGAAAATGCCCTCGATTCATTTTTCTTCCTTTGTGGTGGAAGACACAATGTCCAGGATGTATCCGCAACAAAGCTTTCTGCCGTTTTTATTTAGTAAGTAACTCGCGGGGTGTAAGAGCTTCTAGACTCCGGTACCGAGCACGAATCCCTGACATGCACCCAGCGGCGTCGGAAGCGTTTGGAAAGTGGGGGGGACACATTTCAAAAATGGAGGGGGTCGACTTCTTAACATTAAGAAGTACAGTGGGACACGGTCAGGACACAGATCAATGTTATTGCTTTAGCGGGACTACATCCAAATCGAGCGCTACTTCAAGAATACGTGAGAGACTCGATCGGCTCAGCAGCGCCTCCTCCTGGCAGCTGGGTGGACATATAGGACGGATAACCAAACACCTGTGGAGCCGCTGTTCTCCTGTCCAGCCCTGGCTTCATGACGCTTTGTGAAAAAAACTCAGTGAATGAAACTCTTATGAGACGGCGCTCGTGTTTGCATCCACATTCAGCTTTAGCCACACCCGTTAACTCCCGCCATCGCAAACAAACATCTCAACGCTCGTATCTTCACATTTCCCACAAACGCAGATAAAATTTAGTCAAGGGGTAAAGGAAGCAAACATTTATCCGTCAAATGAATAATTCAGATGTTATCTGGTTAAGTTAGAGTCCGGACAGTGAGGTTTAACGGCGTATTGACCGGTTGAACACTCGTGCTAGCCCGGTGCAGTTTCCCCAAACTCACGCTACATCAGTTTCATCACTCGCTTTACAAACACATCCAAAACTGATGTTCCTCACCTTAAAGTTACTGGTCAGGCCCTTTGTACCGATGAAGACACGCTGTCCACCTGCCGAGGACGCGAAAAGTCCTGCTCCCCCATGTGAGAATCCGTAAAAAACTCCGGAAACACGATGCACGAGTGTCCTTGTGCTCCGGTTTGGTCAAATCTGTCCGTCCGTCCAACAATAATCCTCAGTATTCTCACTTTAGTCGTTTTTCAGCGGTTTACAGAGACATGTTTACATTTCAGCCGCTCTGAGGTGAGGAGCCGCATGAACACAGCTACGCAAAGCGGAGCGTATGCGCCGCGGAGCGACGCGATACTGGCGCGGATAATGGGATAATGCCAATACATATGTTTTTAAATGTATGGAAAATAAGGCGCGGGTCATATTTAATTGTTTGGCCTCGGGGAGCCTATTGAAAAGGTCCAGTCTAAACTAGTAAATGTAAAGTCAATGAAAATTCACGTTGTGAAAGTGGGGGGGACCAATCAACCACTTTTCAAAAGTGGGGGGGACACGTCCCCCTCACAATGAATGGTTCCGACGCCCATGCATGCACCTCGCTAGTATCTGTCAACTCTTTTCTTCTCTCTTTTTTTCTTTCTATTTTTAACATGTGTCACCTTTTTGTGCCACTACCTGTGAAACCCTCCCGCCTGCCATCACACGCATGCCGCCGCTTCCACACGTCTCTGTGTTCCCGGTCGGAGGAAGGATGCGGCGCCCGGTTGTAACGAACATGACTCATTACACATTTATCCCTTATATAACGATCCTACTCACATTGCAGCAGTGCTCTCCCAACCGGGCCAGGTACGCACTGACAGAGGGACGCCATGTTGGACTATGCAACTACTACAACAAACTACTACTACAGCTACTACAGGCATAAGTACAGCATGTGCACTTCAGCTAGGGGAAACGGTGCACAGCTCGTCGTAATATGCCCAGACAAGCCTTTTTTTTTTTCTGCACACACCCGCTGTTGTACTCTTGGCCAGGGCAGTCGGAGGCGGGGGAATTCCTCCGACTCAAAGACATTCACGCTCTCTCTCTCTCGCTCTCTTTCGCTCTTCTTCTGCCTTTAACGACCTTTATCTATGTTTTTGAAAGCTGCCCTCCTCTACAAACTCCACTTCCGGTGCGAGGACATTACATAACATCTCCCATTGCCTTTCATTGCCATTTAGACCGTCAAGTAAATACAGAACTGTTCCGTTTTTTTAATACACCATGACCGTCACTAGACCCGATCTCTTCCGATATATGAAATAGTGCGACAAATGACAGGAAATGGCTGAACTGGAGAAAACAAGCAAAGACACGTTCTTGTGTGTGAGGGAACCTGGACCAAAGCAGAATAAAGTCCACCCTAGAAAAAATCTGGAAACAAAAAGCTATAGGAAGACACGGTGTTTTCACGTCCAATGGCAACACGGATATCCAGAATCCAGAGAAGGCGATTGTCGTAGTGAAGGTTTAAATGTCGATTGATCGAGTGGAGGACGTTTCGCTTCTATCTTCAGAAGCTCCTTCTTCGCTCTAGTGGTCAGAAGTAGTAAGTCAGCACTAGGGCTGCACGCCATTTAACCGAGCCTTTTTTCATGTTTTTGTGCGTTTTTTGTAACTGTTCTAATCACTTTTTTTTTCATCTGTTCTTAAAGGATCTGTGTCATGCTATTTTATCCATTCCAAAGTAAACTATAGGCATTTATATGATATATTGTACCACTATCACTATGGAGTACTCATTTTTGAGAGAAATATAAGTATTTTCTGGGGGTATTTTCCAAACCCGGAAGACAAGACGCTTCGATTCAGTTAACTCCGCCCCTCTCTCCGCTCATTCCACATTTGCAGTATTATAAATATAAATATCGCTGCAAAAAGTGAAGCTACTCCACATGATGCAGTTATAAGGAGTTGACTTGTGCTTCATAAATGGCTAACACGCGTTTTGATTGACTCACCGCTCAGCCTGGCCTCCCCATCATCGGGCGTTTACGTTATGGCACTCGCGTTGATTATAAAAGTTAATCCACTTTGATTCTGGCCAAGGTTCACCGAACATCCGTCAGGTTGGTTGATAAAGTCGCTGAATCCCGGAAAGAAATTCCAACTTCTGGCGAGTGCACTCTTCTTTCGGAAGGTTGAATAGTCCTGTTCCTCTATGACGTAAAATATGTCAGAGTGTCACAACTCAGTGGTTTTCCAGGAGAGGGCGGAGCAGCTGCTCAGAGATCAGGATTCAGGAGGACTGCTTAGAACTGCGTGAATGAAGCCAAAAACCGCTCTGGGTGTTTTTGAGAAGGAAATAGCATAACAACATGGTTTAAAAACTCCAAAAGTCAATTTTGCATAATATAGGACCTTTAAGTGTTTTGTCACTTTTAAGTCATGTTTTGATTTTTTTTTGTCTCGTTTTCGTCACTATTTTGACACTTATTTTCAAGAAACCTTTAGAAGAAGCCAAAATGGAGAAAATATACTCGGTTCAGGTGGGAGTTAAGAGGTTAAGAGGTTTAGCTATATTTTACTAAACCCATTCAATTCCAGCACAAACTGTGAGTAAAAAAAAACACTAAATCAGCACCAAAACGAGACAAACATGGAACTAAATTAGAAATATTAGAACTAAAACTGAACTTCAATATAATGGACAAATATGCTCAGGTGGATGTTTTTAAATAATTTTCAGCCTAATATTCCTGGGTTTCAGGTGACATCACAGCGTTCTAAAGGCCTATCATATTATATAGAGATAAAATTATTTGGTTTTTGAGGACATTGTTGGTCTTGTACAGAGAGATCATGCACCAAGTGACTAATATCAATGATCATTTCTGTAATTCATACATTTTCTTTTTAGATACGACTTGTGAAAGTGTAATGCAGTTAATAGGAAAAACTGTCTCCTGCCCCCTATGGGTCGTGTGACATCATCACATGCTAGAACCTGAAAACAACCAATAACAGTACTTGATAACCCAGTTAAGTATCAATACTGAGCACTCCACACAACAATAGAAAATAATATGTCGAGTAAAGGTTTTTAGACATCCACTTCAGCCCTAAACATTCAACATCAAAATCGCAAGTATTTCAAAGTACCTGGACAAATATAGCGATACTTCAAGGACAACAGTCGAACAAGGACAATGAAGTAAACCAAGACCAAAAGCTGGACGAAATCGATAAATGAGCTGTGAATAAACAACAGTCCATCTACACTAAAAAGTCACCTATTTAACCTTGCTTTTAGTTCGTTGTTCTCATATTCTCGATTATATTTTAATATTATTTTGTGTTACTTTTCCCCCTGTGAGCTGTTGTCTCGAAATGTAACAATGTTCTTTTCTTTGAATGTTTTTGTCCCACAAATCATGCCTTGAGATGCTTGTGAAGCACTCCCAGCTGTGCCTGGGCATGATAAAGTGCTATATAAATAAACTTGAACTTGAAAATCACGGCCACATCGGTATTTTCATACTAGTTAGTGCCTTAAACGGGACAGCCGCCAGGGGGGCACGCACACCCCGTTGAGAACCAGCGTCTTTTGCCCTATCTCTGTTCCACTCGCTGATATTGATTTCAATCTCACGTCTCTATATCCCTCGTTCTGAGCCGCAGTCGTTCCAGAATTAGCAGCACGCTCGTGGCTTATGCTCAGATCATTGTTATTCCACACCGGTTCCACTCATTCTTCCTTTCCCATTGTCCAAATCCCTCAGAATAATGCCAGTTTTTAATTCAGACTTTAGTTAAACCGCTTCTGCTGACTGGCCCGCTGCTCCTCGCCCTGCGCTAGTTTGTTGTTCGCTGGGACTCCCCTGAGGTCCTCGCAGCCGAGTCATGTTTTCCAAATACAACTCTCAGAAGCGATGAGATGATAGCATGCCTCAGTAATCTCTCTGCAGCATTTTGAAAGGGAAATCCACCCCGAATGTTTACTTTGAAAGATCAGTGTCGTACGCAGTTATGAATCGCTAATGATGTTTTCAAGCTGCACTATATCAATATTTTGACTTAGCTAATCTTTTTAAATATGAGCGCTCGCTGATGGCATGCTACTATGCGCCATTATTTGTGGATGATGACACACCGCTTGTGCCAGGGGTCTCCAACCTTACGTACACGCTTTAACATGACAAAATGTGTGTCATCGAGCATATGTAGAGATGTACAAAGCCTGTGGGGAGGGAGTAGGTACAGGGAAAGCCTCAGTCAAGATCCCAGGCCTATGCCACTGAAATAGAAAGCGTACAATTCAAACTGCTGCTCACCGAATTCAATATATCGCGATTGAGAAAGTGCAGCATAATACACATATGACTAACACATGGGACGATATGGACAAAAATAAATATTTCAAAATTTTTGGGGACTTTCTCGATAAGGATATGAAGCGATATATACAAACTAGGGATGCACCGATCCGATACTGGAAAAAATACAATATAATCAATATCCGATCCTGAACCAACGCCAGTTTTGGCTCTCACCGCTTTAAAAACACATTTTTCAACACTTGCATCTAAGTGATATGAGCATGCTGTCATTTTGGAGCTATGAACCCGGATAATTAAATCGCAGAGTTAGTTTTATCCTATCCTGCGCAATTGTGTTTTTGATCGCCACGCAAAATGCTAGCAACAGCATGCTAAAGCTAGCGGGCGCATGCTAATGCTAACGGTAACCAATCCAGGCTGGGTCAGAAACTATGATAGAAATATATAAAGTAGCCTAATAGAATCAGAATATTTAGTGTAGAAAAGTCCAGTGATCCTTGTTAAATGTTTTCCGTTAATAGATATAATTGATAATCTATCTGTAACATCATGACAAGAAAAGATAATACTTTGTTTATCTTATGGAGAAATAGAGAAAAAGAGGAATATTACATTTTTCACTCAAAGCAGCCACTTTTATGAAAGTCTATTGGCATCGGTTAAAATCGGATATCGGTATAGGGATCGGTATCGGAAGCAAAAAAGCTTAATTCATCTTAATTTACATTGCTTTGACGCTCAAAGAGATAATTGCCCTGAACAGACTAGCGCAGACAAAAACACTATCTGCATTTCCCCCCTATTTTTTTTTTTACACATTTCCCCCCACTTTTTAATTCCCGATGTATTTCCGCTATTTTTCCTCGTTTACCCCCATTTTTTTCATAATTTTATCTTAAATGTAAAAAATTTATCCATCATTTTTGCCCATCCCCCATTTTTTTCTTTTTTTTTTTTACAATTTTCTTCCACTTTTCCCCCACATTCTTGACAGTAAAGAATAAACTCGATATTGTAAATTTGCAAATCTTCCAAACAGCAATTTCGATATTCTCTTGCAGACGAGATACTGCTCTACAAACACAGTATGCAACAATGTAACGGCGTGACAGTTTCAGTAATAACGAAAGTAGTTTGTGGAGGAGGTGAACTTTAATCAAGGCTCTCACATAAACATGACACGTCTCCGAGTTTTCACACTGTCTCATAAAGTCAATAACAAACATATGACAATACAAATCGACGCCTACTTTTGTCTCTAAGGCCTTTTATCTCATATAACGCGCTCGTTCTTTTGCATCGTGCCGTTTCAGTTACATGACACAACCCTCATCCCCACCGAGGCAGCAGAACCATCCGCCTCCTCAGCACTTCCTAAATAACTGCAGTCTTTTTGATTTGCAAATTAGGACCACTACAATTGCTATTTTGATTTAATTGGGCTTCATTGTGCATCCATGGTTTGTTGTAATGATGATGTGTTGGTTCCTGCGGGCCAAACAGGAGAATCTCTTATTATTGGGCGAGTTCTCAAACTTTTCACACCAAGTAAAACTATTTAGCCTTCCAAGTACCCTCAGGCCTAGATCAAGATCAAGTGAAGATCAAGAACTTGATCGGGTCAAAAAAGGGTCCTTCCTCTCTCGCTCTTTTCCCAATAAGGGTTAGCACACATCAACAAATAGTTCAAGAAAACATCAGACAGGAAGTCACGGGCTACGTGTTAAACAGCTAGTAAAAAAAACACAATTAAATAACTAAAAAGTATTTATACTAAAGACGGGTCAAGCATTTTTTTGAGCGGCTTCAAAATTAGGTGCTGCATGAAAGTGAACTAATTTATTACGATATATACGATACGGCAGTGCAATATTGCGATGCCGATATTAATGTGGTATTTTACTAAATCCATACGTTCCATTCAAATTAAACAGAGCAGAAGTCATCAAAGACGTCAGGATCAGAACAAGGAACTTTTACACATTTTTATGTTCCGTTCATTGTTTATTTTTGGCTGAGTTTGCAAAAAAAAGTGTTGATCTCAGTCAAGACGTAAGTGACGTTGCGATACATTGTGGCTTCTTGCAATACGGATATTGCATCAGCAAATATCGCGATATGATTTTTTTTTTTGTGCGCAGCCTTATTCAAAATCTTGGTGCTTTTTTCATTTTTATTTCGTGTTAGCCATTAGCTTCAAAACGAATAGACAGTGATGAGTGCGGGAGCATCTTCCAGTTCAGTGGCGTGTTCAGACTTTTTTTATCTGGGGTGGCACCAGGAAAAAATGGGTTGGATTTTGTTACCTACAAAAAAAATTGTTTTGCTTAGTAATAGTAATGTGCATTATATATCATTTTATTTTGCATTCTATAGGGAAGCTATAGTCTTATCAGTGATTAGCGCTGCATAACAAAAGACTTCTTCTGATGATCGTGCAGGTGGGGGAGGGGTGTGCTCATGAGAAAACTCTACCACACATATTCTTCCTCAGCCTCCGTGAGTGGGGTGACCCAGCAGAAATCACCCCCTAAAAACGCTACTGTTCCAGTTAATTCTTAGCTTCTGACACGACTATCTGTCATTAACTCACTGTCTACTAACTGCTACTAACTCATAGGAGACTAATGGGACAGGAAGAGCAGCACCTCCTGAGGACCCGCTCACAGTCACGTGACGCTCTCGTGCATATAGTCCATTACAGGCCTATTCATATCAGCATATCCATATTCATCAGCATAGATCAGAAGAGACGTTAGCGATAAACTAAATTTCCCGCTCACAAGGCGCTTTTAATCATAACTGTTTGGGAGGTCTAATATGGACATAGTGTGAGAGACCTTCATTTTAAAATAATTTAGTCTTGCTACAGGAAACAACAAGTATTCACGGCCGCGTCGGACATAATTAAGTCACTTGGCGCAGTTGAGTTGAAACATTTATAGCACAGAAACCGCACAACATAAGCAACATAATGTCCCTCTTCTCTCTATAAGCAGCAGCGGCAGCACGTCTCCTGTGGCGCGTGATTGACAGCTAACTTCCCTGCGTTTCTCTGCGTCCTCCCACCTCTCTCCTCCACTCGTCTCGTCTGGCGTTCGTCTGCGCTCATTCAGATCCCTTCAATGCGCGCCACATCAGACTGTCTCAAGGCTACACACGGCAAACATTTCTCTACAAAGAGCTGATAGTTCGCACTGTCTACAGCCGGGTTCCCTTCGTGCTCTCGGCATTTAAAGCCACTGCGGCAGAGACAGGGATGGGGGGGGGGGGGGGGGGAGCACAGTTTGGAAATATACATGTGACATACTGTATCATTTCCTTTCCTTTTTTTTTTTTTTGGATCGTAAATGACTAACCGTGAAATAAAACCAGGACATTACACAACTAATCTATCTGGGACGTAGCCAGGTCAACCCAGGACCAAACCGAAGGGGGGTTTCTCTGAGCCTCAGGTGGTTTTTCAGAAGTGTAGCGATAGGTAATAATCAAAAAACATCAATCATAGAACGTTTCTGACACTGACACAAACAGGGCTGTACATTAACTAAAGCCAAACACTGTTAAGTTTCTCTTAATTCTCCTAATTTCAAAGATATTACTTGTATTCGATAACAAAATTAAGCATGAGACACCGATTATACGCCCGCCACAGTTGATCTGCAGACCATGTTAGATTAAAAATGTTCATAACTGACTACATTTTGGCTGTTAAAACTTGGCTTGTCACATTTGATCAAAAGATCAGCAGTTGTGGTAAGTGTACAAAAGGGAATGCTATAACTATGCTAGTGAATAATGGCTGGGACAAAATATCGTTTTGCAATATATCGCAATACTTATTTGTTGTGATACGTGTATCGTATCGGAAACCATGTATCGCAATACGTTTAATACTCAACTCAATTATAGAAAAAAAAATACAAATCTTTTTCATTTAAAGGTAGTTTTGTTAATACCAGATTTGGAGCTGAACCAGACTTTTAAAATGCTTCTGCCATTTGCGCTTTTAATCAATGTCGGACGGATTTATAATTAACTAAATTACATTTTGGAAATTCAACTTGTGCTTTCTTAGTTAATTAATTCGGGGTAAAATGTTGCAGTTTGTTAAAATGAAAAATAATACATTGGAATATACTGTATCGCAATACATATCGTATCGGACCCTGAGTATTGTGACACATATTGGATTGCGACAAAAGTGTATCGTCCCAGCTCTAGGGTGAGTGTACAGAAACACCAGACACTATATTTTAATGCGACACACCAAGAATTTTGTTTTCATTCTTACGATTTACAAGCATTTCATCGAACAGAGGAAAGAGAATTAGACGAAAAGGGAAAAACTATTTCAATGTCGGCCAAAACTGCAGCTGAATGTTTTAGATAATATGAGCAATGTCATAACTTTTCAATAAATGTTATGCTTTCTAAGGACATTTAAGATCTTGATTTTGGCCCAATTCCTTTAATGCTTTATAATACCCAGTGGAAACCCTGAAAAAGAAATGCTATAACTATCCTAGTAGCTAATTATGCAATGCTGGAAGAAGGAGTTGAACCACCAAACTGTGGGTTGAGTAAACATTTCAACCGATTAAGCTGTCCCCATCGTTATATCTATGTAAATGGCCGTTTGGGACAGAGAGCATTCCTCCTCCGGGGTGTAGAGTACGTCCCGATGACACGAGCGTACACATTGCCTATAGTGGGAATTTGAACCAGCTCATAACTCGTATCTATGTAAATCCCTGTTTGGGACAGAGCGCAGTTGTCTCCGATGATTTGGCAGCGTGCCCTATATTTAGATGATGATAGGGCGGGTTACGTGTGTGGACCGAGTGTTTAACTGTGTACAGCAGCTGTGTCACAGTCAGGGCCCCGAGATAAGAGCGGAGAGACACACTGATGCAAGTCGCCCTCGTCTTTGGGAAACGAGCCGAGAACGGACCATGTGCAGCTCCGCGAACTCAAGTCAAGGCCAAGATCGTCGACAAATAGAGTTTACAGGCGATGGCGGCGTTAGATGCTTTAGGGCCCGTTTGTAAAAGAAAATAGCCTAGAGGGGACAAACATTATGCACTTGATTTTTTATTAACAAACCCTCTAGGTGTGTCAAATCACATAGTAATAAAGACACTCATTTGGTTTCGGTTGACATCACCTGCATTCGCTCTATTGTTTTTGATTTAGCCTAGGTTTTAAAATTCGCATTAGGGCTGTACAACATATCCTTAAAAGCACTGCATGACTGTATTAAGTGACGCAATAACCGTGTCGCAAAGAGCTACAATATGCTTTCACAAAGTCCTGAATGTCCTCCATCAGACAGAGAATGCAAAACCAAAAAAATGCATGGAACTTGTAAATGTGCATTTTTGCCTCATAACGCAGGTTTTTCCAACATCGTGCAGCCCTAATTCAGATCGTGGTTCAAGGAAACATCACAGACAGTGAGATACTGATGGAAGTCACTGACTACGTGTTAAAAACATTGCGTTGGATGTAAATGCTTGACACAGGAAACGACTGACAAAAAAGAATTTATACTGAAGACAGGCCGATTATTTTTTGAGCGGCTCATTGAAAATCAGCCCTAATTCAGATCATGTTGTGCATTTAAACACGTCCAGGAGCAGTGGCGTTTACAGTGCCTCTCGAAAGTACTAATACACCTTGAACTTTTTCTAATTTTGTCATGTTTACAACCATAAACATAAATATTTTATTGTATATTTTATACAGTATTTTCTGAGTGCATTAAATTGCCTTTATAACATTCCTAATGACTGCAGAAAGTTCACACCTTGCCCTAACCATTAAATAGAGGCCACTCAGTATAATTCCAGCTGTTCTGTGAGGGCCTCAGAGCTATGGTCAGAGTGTATTGGTCACTAAACAACATCATGAAGGCCAAGGAGCTCACCAGAGAGGTCAGGGATAAAGCTGTGGAGAAGTTTAAACCAGCATTATGTTATACAAAGATTTCCCAAGATTTGAACATCTCACAGAGCACTGTTCAATCCATCATTCGGAAATAGAAAGAGTATAGCACCACTGTGAACTTACCAAGACACGGGCGTCCACCTAAACTAACAGACCGAACAAGGAGAGCACTGGTCAGAAATGCAACCAAGTGCCCCAAGATAACTCTGGAGGAGCTGTGACGTCCTGCCGCTGAGCTGGGGGAATCTGTACATGGGACAACTAGAGTCGTACTCTACACAAATCTGGCCTTCATGGACGAGTGGCAAGAAGAAAGCCATTATTGAAAGAAGGCCAACAGAAATCCCGTTTGAAGTTTGCTAGAAGTCATATGGAGGACACAGCTACCATGTGGAAGAAGGTGCTTTGGTCAGATGAGACAAAAATTTTACTTTTTGGCCCAAATGCAAAACGTTATGTATGGAGCAAACCTAACACTGCTCATCGTCCTGAGTGCACCATCCCCAGTGTCAAATATGGTGGGGGGGAGCATCATGCTATGGGGCTGCTTTACCTCAGCTTCAGGAAGATTGTAAGAATATTTGGGAAGATGGATGGAGCCAAATACAGGGACATTTTGGAGGGAAACCTGCTGGAGTCAGCAAGAGAATTGAGGCTGGGGCGGAGATTCACCTTCCAGCAGGACAATGACCCTACACAAAGCTACATCTACAATGGAATGGTTTAAAAATAAATATATTAATGTGTTAGAATAGCCCAGTCAAAGTCCTGACCTAAATCCTATTGAAAATCTGTGGAAAGACCTGAAAACTCCTGTTCCCAAACGCTCTCCTTCTAATGTGACAGAGCTTGAGTTGTTTTGTAAAGAGCAATGGGCTAAAATGTCCGTCTCTACATGTGCAAACCTTGTAGAGTCAAACCCCAAAAGACTTGCTGCTGTTACTGAAGCAAAAGGGGGTTCCACAAAGTATTATGTCATGCTGTATGAATACTTGTGCACTATTCACTTTTCTATTTTTTGAAAAATAACAGAATTATGTCTCATTTTGCTTTCACTTCACTGTTGTCTGTTACTTGTGTGTGAACTTTCAGTAAAACAATTAAAATAAAATCTTTATGTTTATGGTTGTAAACATGACACAATTAGCAAAAGTTCAAGGTGTATTAGTACTTTCGAGAGGCACTGTAATAGAAGACTGAACTGCTGAGACGCGTCACTTTGCAGATCATGTTAATAAACTACACACTTTGCAGATGTTATACACACTAAGACCCACCGAGAGGAATTATTTTGTTGTTTCAATCCAAATGCAAATTCATCTTGCATCAAAAAGTACAGTATCATCCAATACATGACTTTGGTATATCATATAACAGTTCATATACTGATATAAGAAACAATTCGTTTAATTTTGAAAGACGCAATCAAACTTTGGAATAACACTAAATGAGTATGATAATTTATAAACAATATGGTTTTATACAATAGGGACGTTTTCAAAATTTCACAAATAAGTTGGCTTAAGCTTCAAAAGGCAACAATTTTTATTTTCATTTTCATACTGTTGAATATGGAAAATGTCATTTAAACTGTACATGGTGAGTTTGCTTTATGCCTGCACCACCTACACACGGACTTGCATATTTAGTTCTGAAACTCTTAACCTTTAAGATTTTCAGGCCTATCTTTCGCATTCAGTCAGTTCATAATGCAATAGTCTAGTATTGCAATACAGTTACATCCAATCAATGTATTATCACTGTTTTTAATCATCATTTTCTAGGTTTTGACGCAGAAGCAGAGTTCCTGTATGTGCCCATTGAGAGTCACTGTGTCGAACTATTGGAGCCGCTATCCTCGGACAAGACACTTCACCAAACAAGGGAATAATACACCAAATTGTAAAGTCAAAGTAATAGTGCAATACTATTACTCATACTGTATGGTATACATGCCTTTCAGTCATGTGACTTTTGTTGTTATGGTAGCCATTTTGAATACCGAAGTAGAATTATGCAGTGCTACAACAAGTAACAATATCTCTACTCAGGATATGAATGAAAGACAACTGATTGACAGTGGCATTTTTATGTACTCGTAATCATTGCTCGAGAAGATAACAGTAAAAACACGGCCCCAGAGACGCACGTTTATGTGAAGAAACCAGTGAGTCAGTGTTTAAGATGTTAGTATTCTAAAGGTTAGCATTTAGCTTCAACAGCTCAGCTCCGACCTCTCCAAGAGAAAGCCTTGAACCACACTCCAAACATCTATCCTTGGATACAACATGTGACAGAGGTCAGAGCTGAGCTGTTACTGTAGTATTTCCTCAGTGTTCACACATGTGTTTATCGTGTTGAAGCCATTGACAGTTGATTGAATCAACTGTCAATGGTTGACAGTTGCTAACCGGTAGCATGCTAACGTTGATTCAGACTGAGACTGTTGACATGACAAACTGTAAAAATCACAGAGAAGGGTTTTCTGTTTCCTCATGATGTGTTCAGTCTGAGGAGCGAAGCAGATCTTTAGTAAATCCCGCTGTAGCTCGACAGACAGCGCTGCTACGTCTGTGCCACATTTGCTGGTTAAATCTCATAAACGTGCGTCTCTGGGGCCGTGTTTTTACTCGTATCTTCTTGATGATTACGAGTACATTAAAATGCCACTGTCAGTCAGTTGTCTTTCATTTTCATCCAGAGTAGAGATATTGTTACATGTTGTAGTACTGCATAATGCTACTTCGGTATTCAAAATGGCCACCGGAACTATGCAAGACGTCATTGGAAATGCATGTATAGTGACATTGTGTAGGGTAGCTATACCCTAAGAGCAATATTGTAGTACAATGTAGTTCCTGTGTAATATATTTGAATAAGTGTGTGTACCTTCTCCTATGCCGCGGCAGTAAACAGCGCTTTATGTCGTGTCAGGTGAAAAAGCATGTGCTGCAGCCTCACGGAGGGTCACACCGGAGGAGAGGGTTAAGGCACTATTTATTCACTGACGACAGATCAAACTGCGGCGAGCCGTGCTGAATGACCTGCCTACAGAGGTGCTGAGGACAGAGATGCATTACAGGGAAGACTCGTTCGCAAATGGAAAAACACTTTTTCCTCCATTGGGTCTGCACAATATAAGAGAGAAACGCACAATTTCATAACATTCTTGAATATTGCGATAACGATATTATTACGATATTTTGCTAAATCCTTTCACAGAACAACATTGGGCAAAAATTATATTTTTGCACATTTTTAAAGGCAACATTGTGAATAGTACTGTTGCCAGCCATTCAAAACATGCTCCCAATGACCAGTTTGACACAGAAAATGCTATTTTTGCAGTAGGTAATCAAAGAATTGATTTGGATAAGGCCTATATTTAAATGTCGTATTTGGCTGCCTTTAGTCAACATCTCCATGGAGACGAGCGGGAGACGTCCCGCTCCCTTGAGTTATAATCAGGACAGAGGGGAGTTGAGCCGCTCACAGAAAACATACACGTTTGTTTGTTCCTTGTTTCAACAATACAAATATCTTGAATAAAGTAAATGCTTGTATTTTATTGGTCTTATTGGGTGAAAAGCTAAGCGTTGTGGCTTTAAGATATTGTGTGTTTTTGTTTGACGCTGCGCAGTCAGAAATTGTGTAAACGTCCTCACACGTCCATTGTTTATAGCTACACTGTGATATGTATTACACAAAAACTTACTGCGAGAGATCCTGACCAATTCTCTACACACACGCGGAAGGAGAATAAAATGGAGAAGGCCATACAGACAGAAATTGTATTGCTGGTAATTTATGTAGATCGTAAATTATAACACCCACTTTAAATTGAACGGAAGCAATGGACGTGGGCTTAGGCGTCTGTCAATAAAACGGGTCTAACATATTAATATACACAGTCACATCCACCACTCTATAAAATGAAAACGACATGCCGTTTAAAGACTGACGCTAAGATACAGTTGTTTGAAAACATCATAGATTGTTTGCAGATGGAAAAAAAATATATAACAAATAACAAAAATATTAGCATTAGGATATTCCTTGGAGAGTTTAATATCACTGAGACGCTTTTACTAAAAGTTTCAAAACATTTATTTTATTGCTACTCTGATAGATATGAATTAATTAGCTTGGCTTCAACTGAACCTTGAGACACTCTGGATGAATCTACTGACTTAAAGTGAGATGTACGTCGATATATAACACACTCATTTGTCAAGCTCAATGAAGTTTTGTTTGCTGTTTCTTGTTCTTTTATATCCGATATTTATTTACCTTTACATGAATAGCACGTAAATAAAAGAAGAAAGAGTTAGGGTTACTAAAGGACAAAATGGTACTTCAGTTTAGCTACGTTGATTTCCGTTTTTTAACTTTTATATCTGCGAGGGCAGCTGGAGTCGCTCTGTAAGCATTAGAGCACAGGCAACACGCAGAAATGTACCGATCTTAGGAAAAAAACGTTGTATTGCTTATCGTTTGTGCATCCTACACGCCACAGCTCTGCCCTTGAGTTTGCATGACAATAACAAAAGTATCAAAAGTATCCAATTTATTAGAAGTCTGTCTCTTTATGTTACAGGATGTGCGCAGTCACCATCAGGCGAGAACGTGAGCAACTATCTGAACATCAAAGGCAAAGCTGATGAAACATGAAAGAGGTAAAATTATCTTTCCAATTACAGTGACTGTGATACGGCGAAGGACATAAATGTTGAGCTACTGGACCCCAGAGTGAGGACTAAACACCGTGTGGCTGTTTAAGTTTTATGCAGCTTAAATCGGTCTTCTTGAAAGTGCTCCAACCGTGTCCAAATCCAGGCAGAACAATTAAACAGAGCAGTTCATCTGCACTCTTCACTATCGTTGTATTGAATTTCTTTGCCTGGAGGTGTAATCATAGGTACTTTAATGCATCCTTCTTGTTTCTGCAAAGCACTTTGAATTACTTTGTGTAAAAGCGAACTCGCCAGGTCTTTCAATAGCGAACGATACATGTCCAGGAAAAAGGAGAATGTTAGATTCGTTTCTCTATGCAAATGTATCTGATTGTTTCAAGGAAAGAAAGAGGAATACGATAAAGCAACTTCCGAGTTGCAAGATCTAAATACATTGAATATTTAATTTCATATACTTTATCGACAGAGGCAACGATTATGCTTAAGACCCAGCGGTTGTCAAATTCAGTGGGGCTCCTGGTTCAAACATTTCAGACAGATTAAAAATGAATGCTAAATTGGCTGCACTTAGTTGACAGCACGGTAATAACATGATATTAGAACTGAAATAGCATTGTAACTTGGGATAGCGAAAGACAACGCATATTGCTGCCCTGTTTTCATGAGATTACCGAGGCCACATCCAATATCTCCTGCTCGTTCACAGCTTTTACAGAACTGATTCATCTGAAAAATATCGAAATGACAGGTTTATGTCTAGTTTCTTCATTCACTGTCATGTCATTACACTGTGGGTACTCACATCCACTCACTATGCTACTACAGTGCAGAAAAGTGCAACGAAAAGTATATGATGTAATGGACTGCCTAACCACTCAAATAGAAAAACTCTATGGTCACTTGTAATTTGAGCACTCGCTTTGTACAACGTGCGCACTATCAGGCAGCATTAGGCCACGATACTAGCGTGGCCTTTAGTACTAAATAAGTCACCAAAGTGTTTGTTATATCATTGCCCTGTTACAGACTCTTGCATGAGTAATAACAACATTAGGCTACTTGAACATCCGTGCCTTACCTTAGCTGTGAGATGCCTATTCGCCAACTATCTGGCAAACTTTCCTAAGTGGCTCACAGGGGCGATCTGGGTTGAATGACATAAACAGGAGATAGTACAGGTTGTAGATATAGCCTCTTAACTTATCTAGCAAAGGCCTAGAGCACACATTGCACACTACGAGCCCTGGTGTCGTCACCCTGCTTTAGCTGCGTGCGCGTGTGTAGTCGTAGTACCGCGATTACTACCATTTTTTTTTTTTTTTTTTTTTTTTTACTCCACGCACAACACAATACTGCAGGCCGTGGCGTGCGGCGACCAGCCAGGCCCCAGTTGCACACGCACACAGGCCCGCTTGGAGAGAAATCCCCGTCTCCAACCTCGCTATCCCCGGCTAAATGACCACTTTAAGAGCCACGCTGAGCCATAATACCGCGTAATGCTGGCCCTATCCTCTGGGAAGCTCGCGTTAACTTTGTCGACCCACTTCCAAAGTCCACAAACGTGATAAAGGCAGCCCATCCAAAAGTGACAGTTGCGCTAAATTACACTTTAAGCCTTTAGGGCAACTTTGTGACAACACTAGAGGCGATTTGCAAGGTTTTATAGCTACAAAAAAAAAGATAGCCCGAGTGTCAATAGGTGGCCATGGAGTGCTAGGCCCTAAAGCCGTTCAAAAAACATGAATATTCAATAACCTTTACGCTCAGAAATGGGGAAACGTGTGTCGTAGTAGCGACGTACGCGGTGCCAACGAGGAGTTTTAGCTTGTTGATGCAACGCAGAGAGAAAAGCAGTAGTTGAAGGAAGTCCAAAGGCAGTTATGGCGTTGAATTTATTTCTAGAGGAAAAGTTTCAAGCGCGCCGTGTCTAGCCGCACCGCTCCCTTTTACGCATATGACACCAAGTACGCCCCGGAGTTCTGAGTTCAGGCCACCTATGTGCGCGTACGTAAGCCCCCTGCTCCCCCGGCCGATGCTGTTTATGACCGCGCGGAACATGTATTAGCATCGGAGCTCCGCCAGAGGAAAGCACAACAAGCCCCACAAGCCGCAGTGCTGCAGAGAGGAAAGATTTCAGAGGAGCAATACTCACCCGAGCGGGCTCAGACTGGTGCGTCGGTGACTCCGCCGGGTGATATGGGGCAGTGGGGCCGCTCGTGCGCAGTTGCCAATTAGCGACGGCTCGTGTTTCTCCGGCAAAGCAACTTAAAAGGAGGAAAACTACTGCCCTGTGCATTCTACTCTACAGTCGCAAAATGGTGAATGAAGCCCCAAAGCCTTGACAACCAGTCCGCGCGGCCAATCGCGACGCACGGACCCGTACAGTAGCCAATGCGAGGGCGCGGAACACCGTCTGGGGCGGGGCCACATGTCAAAGTAATTGTGAGTGGCATCCGGATCTGGCCAGTGGCGGTGTGGGAAAACACAGAACAGCTGTTAGGAGAGCGAGGCTGTGGGGGCCAATGGGAGCGCGCAGGGGGCGGGATCACAGACACAGTGGAGGAATGAGCGCATGCAAACAGGGCTATATAGGCGCCTCGATCATTTCAATACGATGTAAATGCGTGCGCAAAGAGGCAGCCACTCCGCCAAGACAGGTGTCGATATATTTGACAAATAGACGCAGATATGGGTGAATACGTTCATTGTCAGAGTGGTTGCATTTCAGTCATAATCACTTCCTAATGATAAAACTAAAATAAGAACAATACATTATTTTCCACCTATTAAAGTGGGCACATCACGCATTATTGAGGTCTTGAATATATATATATATATATTTTTGGGCACCTCAGCACATTTTCTCCAGTTGTACCCAAATCTAAAAGCTTCTTGACTGGAGAGCTTACAGCCTATAGGCCAGTGTAACCGCTGATTTGAAAGCTAAGACCTTCAAAACTCATCTTAGCTTCTCCCTTGTTTTTGTTGTCAGGTTTTAGTTGTTTTTGTCGCATTTTTGTCTCATTTTTTATCACGTTTTCATAGCTTTGTTGTTGCATTTTCATTGCTTTTTTTAAGCGTTTTGGCGCCATTTTGTTTTGTGTGTGTGTGTGTGTGTGTGCGTGTGTAATGTAACTTTGATCAAGCCACACAAATGTGACCAAAACAACGATGAAAATAACCCAAAAGGACAAAATATTGACAACCATAACGAGAAAGAAGCTTGATTAGGTTTGTCGGTCCTAGCTTTCAAATGAAACGTTAAACACTGGCCTATAGTCTGTAAGCTCCTGTCGAGAGGCTTTTGGATTTGAGTAAAGCTGGGTTAATGGCGCCATGATGAACACACTTTCTAGGCTTTCTATACTGCTATAAAATCCAGGAAATACACAAATAGATGCTAATAGGGAATTAGCCATTTGGGTCCATACTGCAGTATATATATGTAAGGTTAGCTACTTCTCCGTTTGATAAACTAAAACAAGAAAATCATTTTCTGCCCCTGCAGTTTTTACATTTTTTACAAGTTCGCTCAAAATGTCAAATATGCAAACAATGTCTGCAACCGGCCAAGTGTTGGTTTTACAGGAAACCTTGTCTTTCGCTTCATATTTTTAGTCCAAACATGGAGTGAGCCCTCTGTATAAAATATATTTACAGGCCAAAAAAAAACAGTTAAAGTTTCACCTTTAGATCATGGTTTGTTTTCTGGAAAATGTAACTTCTACTTTAAGTCTGGTTTATAGAGAATAAACTGGCCCGAAAACCCGTGAACCTGGGAGTTCCCCAACTCAATACAAATAGGTTACTGTACCATATAAGTCGTAAAACTGGAGGTTATATCAGCAAAATATGTACTGAATGGCTATCTGCAGCACTTGATAAAAAGCTTCTTGGGCACTCAGGCCACTTTAGCTTGTTATTTTCAAATCAAGTAATGTTTTTACTAGTTATTAGTTATTACAAAGGAAATGTTGACTGGTTTTATGTCGAAGGATCTATCAGAAAGAGCAAAAATGTGGTGCAGGGCTCTCCAAATTCAGGACAGCTGTTCAAAACTAGGTATGCAGAGTCTATAACTCAATTGTCCTGCTACCACCTGAGAGTGAACCCGACTCAATACACAGAGTTAACTTGCAAACAAGCATAAAACGGGTATAGGATGAGCTAAAGAATGGTAACTCATTGAAAACGAGACCGCATTGATGATATAAAAGTTATATAACATGTTTTCATGTACCTTTAGGGGGACAAATGACAGAATAACATAGGGTTGATCGCTCAGCTTGTCAATTGCCCTTGATTGTAGGCTGCCATGTTATGCAATATGCGTGCTAGTAATTAGCAGTATTGATGTCGACAATGCAATAGTAGTAACAGGGATTGGCGACAGCTGTGCCCATAGTCAAGCCTATATAGGAAGATGTACATTTGAATCATTTGAAAGATGATGAACTTTCTATTTGATAAAAGGTGCAAAGCATAAGCAACATATTAGCCCCAAGCAAGATCACTCCATCGACTAAATTAAGTTCACCAATTCTAGCAACTTCCCTGGTCTCTCTGTCTTTCTATGAATTCCCCAGGAGCCACAGGTTGAGTGTAGTTTTAACAGGAATCTCGAAAACACCAACTCCCAAACTCTCTCTGCTCCCCTCTCTCTTTCCACCGCCCTCCTCAGACTCAGCTAATCTGATGGGCCTCAGAAAACACTGCTTCCCCTTATGTCCCGCCTCCTGTCCAATCACGCCGCGCGCCGGGGCCCATACGTCACCAAGGCTGCTCCCGATTGGCCGGGATGGTTGCTATGTGAGGGCCAATACGCGAATGCTTTGGTGAGGTCATTGTGCTTGTTGCCATCAGCTTGGCCTGAACAGGAAGAGAGAAATCCCATAGAGTAAGTTAGTCCTAACGCGGGATTACGGCTTCTGACAGTGACCCATATTCGCTCTGGGCCTCCCTGCCTGGTGTGATTACACGGGCATGACTGTGCAAGCAGGTACAGGCTGCAAGGTGCACCAGGAAGAGTGCAAAAATAAATTCAACCTCAACGTGCATGAGCGCAGGCTTCCCCACTGAGGACTGCAGCACTATGAGGAGCGTGAGTGGGGAGGAACGCTCGCCTCGGGGTGGGCGCGTGTGTTTTTCTATAGCTTTATATACGAGCACAGATGGCACGTTTGGTCAATGAGGATGATACCGAGGAGAGGAGAGCTCGCTGGCTGATTATTATTGCGCCAATGCAGTCTGCCTAACTAGCACGCGCACACGCATTAGCAGGCGAGTGCATAGACAAGCACAGCAGCGGCGTTATAACATGCCCGAGCGTTACGTAAGCAGTGGATACGTGGAGGCTAGCACACTCACACACACGCACACACACACAGGCATTGAGAGGATCTATAGTAGGCTCTTTAACATGCAAACATGCTCTCCAGTGCACTGTTGCATGCTCAGCCCCCAGTATACAGGGACATGTTGTGCACTAGGCCTTCATAATATGCAGTGTTAAATACGGGCTCATTTTTCACAGGCAAACGGGCCAATAAATGCATGACTATCTCGCCCAGAGGACGTTTACTACCAGTGCCAGAGGAGGTTATGTTAGCTCTCACCTCTCTCTGTCTGGATGTCTGTCGAGCGCATTGGAGACGAGCCATAAAAGGGAGGGAGATGGATTTTTTTTTTTTTTTACAGCACTTTTGAGAATTTAATTGCTACAAAACCAATTAAGCATAGATATAACTTATTTTCCAGTCGAGCGAGCGATGATTAAAGGAATGCTTTTCCCAAATTGATTTTGCCCTCTTTTTGTCTGCTTTTGGGTTACTGTAAAAGGACTTTAGGACATGGTTTAATCCTGTTTTCTGCTAAATTTATTCCTAGTTCAGATCAGATTCAGTTCAAGTTCATGCCTGGTTTAGTCTCGTTATAAACTGGGTTGGATCTGGTGGTACTCAGAGAGACAATTTGGTGTGAAAAAGACAAACTGAAGTAACTAAAAGTAGTGCTGCATCCTAAGTGTATTACTATAACGCAAAGGTTTCCAAAGATTGGATACGCGGCCATTTTACACATCAACTATGTAAAAACCTGCATTTTGTTTGAATTGACTACTCCGGAATATTAGCCTGATTCATTGCTATTTGTAATTTTATAGTTTAGCTTAATTTATGAGCAAAAACAGGCTAATGTTTTGAGTGGAGGGAATTCGCATTGCGGAGGGGGCCCCGAGATGTGTAAGGGGCCTCAACGATCTGGGCTTTGTATAACAAGTATAACAGTTTAATCCTTTGGTGAATGATTCAAAGAAAGCTCACAAAGAAAGGTCATAATAAATCTTTTTCTATGATGTCAAAACAATGTCTACATGAGCTACGGAATCAAAGTAATTTAATAAAGACTGGCGACAAAAAGCACAATCTCGGGAAATACGACAAAGTGTTTCTGAAGAATCCAGCGTAGTGAGTCATCCGTTTCACTTCCTGTTTCTATCGGTGCCATGAGAGGAGAAACTAGTTTTCTAATACTGTCACTAATGTTTCCCAGATACTCGGGGAATGTACAGTGCAACTTGCAATGTTACCACAGGAGGTCACTAAAAAGTGGCTTTTAAATATTCCAATTAATGTCTAAATAAGCTCCAATATTGTTTTGGCTAAAATATTTGCACCCTTTACTTTAAAACGTTATATTACTTTATCACTTCCTTGTCCTGTAAAGCACTTTGATCACTTTGACTGTGAATCGTGTACTTATGGGCAAATGCTACACGCTAACAAAAACATCCAAACCTACCCTTAGCGTGTCTCCTACTTGTACAAAATACAAACAACGTCTCCAACACAACATTACCCTGTCTAATAATGACGTCCCTGTCCCCACACCACCCGGGTCCCTCTCCTCCTCTGCCCATCTCCGGAGACATGTTATTGTTATCATCATGTCCAGTAATTACACTGTGAAAGGGATCTACCATGGGTTGGACCAGCGTGCCCCGTCGCCAGTTCACCGCTGCCGCTCCATCCTCCTCTGAAGACTTCACTTGTTGCTGAATTTAACCCACCCACTGACAGCTGCCATGGCAACCAATCAGCGTTACATCACCATCCGGTTATAATGTTCGGGTGATTGGTATCTGGATGAGGCACGCTTGTCTTCCCATGTAGGCCCGGACGTGCATGATATCTATTAATAAGCAGGTTATTATTCAGTACATACTAGTCCATATGTGTAGCTCTTATTTATGCAAAGTCATGCATATACAGCATTTTCTGCCCTAAAGTAGCATAAGAGGGAATAACTTTATGCAATGGAGGTCCCGAGTTGTTTACATGTCAATTCTCGGGGCTCCAGCTCAAAAGGTTTGGGAACCCCTAGTCTAGATCAGTAGTTCTCAACTGGTACAGCTTCAGGACCCCCCATCACACTAGTATGACAATTGATTTGTTATATATAATGCAACATACAGACACATTGTATTTGAATGAGCATTAGATAAGCTTTTAAAGAATTAAATGATTAAAACAACTTGATAAGAGTCATTTTAATAGACTCAGGTAGTGTTTGTATACGTTTTCAGAGGGAAAATGTTGAACAACATGCTTCCTGGGTAAGAACTGCGACCCATTGATAATGGTTCCGCGGCCCACTTTTGGGTCCCGACCAATGCCCGCAGGCTGCTCTGCTTTATGACCACGACACAGGGGGTGTAGTACCTCCATATAGCCGCTAGTCTCCCATTAGAAATCACTGCACTTTAGACATGTTAAAAACAACTTTAATGCCTGGTGCCTATTTTTCGGGCATTTTCTACAGCCAGACATTCCTCCTGTGATAACGCCGGGTTAGTTACAATTAAAGCCACCAGGCTGGTTTAAGAAACATTTTAGAAATCTCTAACGTACTTAAACTACACGTCACACAAGGTCTACAGTGAAGATCCCGCCCTTATGCCCTTTTTAGGAACATGCTTCGTCAGAGCTGGGGAGGAGGAGTCTGTAAACCCGCCATGATTTCCCCCTCGAACGTGGTCATTGTGGGGAGGAGTGAGGAGGAGTTGTCTATTATTTTTTACAGTCTATGGTCCCGACCCAAAAGTTGAGGACCACTGGTCTAGAATCTAGATGATTATGAGAAATCTAATTGCTCTCAGCTGAGACACCTTTTAAAATACTATAAAACCTGAAAATCTAAGCAGCTCTGCTTGTGTACGAGTCTTTTCATGGTTTATTACCAAAGTCCATCTCTGACATGTTAGAGCCGTATGAACCATCTCGGGCCCTGAGAACTTCAGGGAGGGGTCTCCTGGTGGTTCCCAGAGTCAATAATAAACACGGTGGACAGTCTGGAACAGTCTTCATGAGGATGTGAGACAGGCCTCAACTCAATGACAATGTTCAAATCCAGGCTGAAAACAGCTCTTTTTACCCGAGCAGATGAAAACTGAAAGTATTTTATCTGCACTCTTGCCTTTTATTGTAATTGATTCATTTTTATGTTGATGTTTTATTGGATGATTTGATCTGTTTTCTTATAACTTTATGCAACCGTGAAGCACTTTGAATTGCCTTGTGTATGAATGGTGCTCTACAAATAAACTTGCCTTTCCTTTCCTAAGCATTTCCCTTAAATATATTTACTGGGGGAGGACCCCCAGACCCCCGTTTGGTCTCTGAGGGAAACCATTTCTACACAGCAAAGTTAGGAGGGGAGCAAAGGCCCGTGTTTTGACTATAGGAACAAAATGTGTCCATGACTGAGAGAACTTGTCGACCCCGCTATCCTTCAGTAGCGCAGGGACAACTTCAGAGACGGTGAGTGGGCACCCGGGACCCATCTCCAAACTAAAACCTATCTTTAAAGCTAATCATTCTTTGTAATTGACTTACGGTAAATTAATTTTGCTTTGAGAAGCTATGGCTAGATTGATTTACTAGATAGATTAACTTGCTTTGTAACACTGTCTTTTCGTATATTTTTTGCAAATGATCAATAAGCCAAAGCAATAAAATGCTCTTAATGCTTTAGTCCAGTTTTAGTCCAGTTTTGCCCTAATTTAGAATTTTGGAATTGGGAAGCCAAATATTTTACGAGTACCTACAGTACTTGGTGCAAAAAGGTTGATAACCTCTGCTCTTGATAGTAAATAAAAACATTCTGCATTAATAGTAGTTTAGTATATTCTGCTGTTTTGGAATTACTGCCACACATCTGACAATCGCCTCACCGTCTAATCAGTTCTCCTCCTCCACAGATATATAGTATAACTCATAATGTATTGAAGTACAAAGGGAACCGTATTCCAGACTGCCACCGCTCGCGCTTTCATTTCTCACACACACACACACACACACACCACCTCTGTGAGTCATAACCATAGACTGAAGACCAGAGTGTGTGGGCAGAGCTGAGAGCCAGTGGGCTGCAGACATCCTCCACTCCCCTCATAGTGAACCGCTGCAGTCTGAGTCTCGCCCATTCAAAGCATTCACAAATGTAGGCCGAGTACAGAGGGAGTTTCGTAAGGCTGGGAGTGGAGAGACGCCACGAGAGAGCGCGCTGCAAAGAAAAGTGTGAGGGAGGAGACAGACAGACATGGGGGCTACAGACAGTTGCAGCAGTTTGAGTTTGATGTATGAAATATAGGGTTTTGAAAGAAGTGGGTGCACTGATTAAATATGTGACAAAGGAGGAGGGTATTTGAGAAGAGACGATAAACATTAAAGCAGGATTTACGACATGTGGCTCAGGAGAAAGTGTTAATTAAACGTAATTTAATTATCCTAATCCTCTCAGGAGATTTTGTAGCAAATTTCATAATCATACAGTACGAAAGGGTCATAGTTTTACAAATGAAGCAGAATTGGGAGAAGAAAAACAAGAGGTTTTAGGAGCCTGGGAACTAACGGGGACAACTTCAACCAAAAGACTATGATCTTGTATTGAGCGGAGGTCAATTGTGAATAAAATGAATAGCTACTGATTTACGAGAGAGGTGTCATTGGAAACCCTTTTGGAAAATGGACAATATTGAATTTTGAGGGGTGTCTTTCAGGCTTTTCTAAAACACAACATCATCCTGGGCAACGTCTACACCACCTTTTGCGCATCGTGTTATTATAAAGGGAACACATTTGGCGAAATCTACTGAACTAGTTGCGCCCCAAAAGATTTCTACATGTCTACATAAGCTTGAGACAAATATCAAATGGTAGTGACGCTTTTCTACCTTCATCAGGCCCAAAGCGCTTTACAGCAAGGAACCAGTCACCCATTTACTCTCTCATTCATACGACAATGGAGGCAGACACTGGAGGTAAGGTGAGGTGAGTGAAGTGTCTTGCCCAAGGACACAACATAGGGCGATATGGCAAAAAAATGGTACATTGTAAAAACAAATGCATTTAAGCTCATTCAAGAACATGAGACAAGACAAACCTTTGATATAAATCTCAGATCCAGCAAAAAAAAAAAAAAAAAATCCTCAATATTTTGAAATAAAAATCTTCCGTTGTTCTCACTCAAACTCCAAAACTTTGGAAAACTGTTTATGAATCAGTGACGATTATTAAGTCTATTATTGAAATTGGCAAGTGTTGAGATTGCGATTTCGATTAATTTCCCAGCCCTAACACAACGACAGTGTGCCTCTTTGGGAGCTGGGATTTGAACCCCTGACCTTCCGAACATGAGATGACCCCGTCTAGTTACTCTGTGTGGACCTGGGCTGTACTCCGAGCAGTCCCATAATGGCTCTTCAGGCTTGTAAATATAGCGCTCGGCCATTTTTGTTTTGTAGACGTAGCTCACAGGAATAAAAAAGTTGTGTGTTCCACAGTAAAGATGACAAAGCAACAAGCCAAGAACAAGTAAAATTTAAGTCTGAACGACTCTGCTTTTATAAGAGGAAGGAAGTGGCAAGAAAACTACATACTGACGACAAAATTCTCACCTTGACATGAGACGGAGTGCATCGTTTTTGTGTCCTTGAATTCTAGGTTTCAAAGGTGTGTGTCGTCTTTCTCTTATGTGCTCTATTTCTAATTTCCTCTTTCTGGTAAAAATACATGAATGGTTTGGTAATGGGATCAGTAAATGGGATATTTCAGACAGGCTGGCTGCACTGGATTAAACTAGATAATATTAATATAACAATGTACATATAACTAATTCAAATGAATATGAATCCAACGTCTTTAAGTTATAAAACAGCGTTATGAAAAACGTGGAAGTGTTGAGAAGAAAAGTCCATCTGATGAAATGTAAATTAGGACTACAGGAAAATAATAGTTAAGTGATGCGATAAGATTTGTAATTTACGTTTCAAAATCAATTCACGATGTACATTAAAAAATCTAGGAGAATTAACATTATACGACTGCTTACAAAACTCAAGAAACGCATGCATTTCAAAACAGGTTTATAGAGCTTTAAGAAGAAGATCCTTATTTATGGAGACGGGATATTTAACACAAAAAAAACATATATAAAAGATAATCTACTGTCTAAACATTGTCTAGTCTTTGCAACGACCATTCAAACTGTTAGTTTGATTAGTTTGCAATAATTGTGCAGCCCTACAGTTAAGTGATTATTGGAATAAACCAAAGTAAAGTGATAATAGTGGAAAAGAGTGATCAGATGGTATAGTCTGTATGAGGAGTGCTTAAATGAATGAGCCCACAGGACAGTTTCCCATGTCAGCGATGACTCTCTGGCGCCCCCTGGCAATGAGCGTCAGACCCCGGGAGGCTGTTTAGCCGCTGTATTTGATGCAGTTTGTGAATGAGCCATAAATCCGGCAGCATTAGCACCTCAGAGCACTTTCTAAGAACTAGGCGCAGGGCTGAGGCTAATGCAGTCACTTCACACTAAATGCATTACAGACATTGAGCCGCTAAACACTGCGTTTGACCAGCTCTGTCTGTGCTTCAAGCTTCTCTGTTTAAAACGACAGTGACTAGAGTGCAGGCCGACACTGGGAGTGATATGTTTAATATGTTTAACGGGCAAATGGACCCGGACACTGCAGTTCAACAAAGTCCAGTGGAGTGAATTATTAAAGGTATAGATTAGAAGCCAAAATGGCATCCCTCAATTTGGGCGAGCACAACGGAGAAATTACTTAGTTTATGTATTTTTTTTGCATGCAAAGTTTAAACTAAAACGTTGTTATTTATAGATTGTAGTTTTGTGATTTACGAGTCTGAGAAGTCATCCGTTTTTATTCACTCTAAACCAGGGTTGTCCAAATATTTTCATTGAGGACCGCATATCGTCGTGGAGGGCCAAAGACAGTGCTTAATTTGATCCCCCGTTTGGGGGACGCATTCCTCCAATTCTCAGTTTTTCAGGGTAAAGGATCCGGGAAATATTCAGGAGAATCCGGCAAAGATTTGATCTGATATATTGGTGTTTAATGAGAGTGTTCTGGAAAATGCCTGTTCCCCGAATCCATAACATCAGACCAAAAGTGTTCCTGAAACTACAAATTTACAAATGAAGCACTGGCCAAAGAGGAGTCAGTACACTGAAACATTCACCTGGGTGCTGCATTTAAGAGAGGTTTAAATCAGCTACTGCTGCCATGGGGCTGACTGATGAAACGTGACAGATAACCTCTGCGATGGCCTCAGAAATGACACGCTCTATTACAGGCAAAGTGTCTTGCCCAAGAACACAACTAGAGAGTTCTGTCCAGTTATTATGCATAAATGTAATTTCAAATGTACCTGAATTTTCCATGTGACACCACAAAAAACTACAGTGCTAAATAATTTTGAACAAGTCATTAAGTTGCTTGTGTGATTTAACTTTCCCGTTATGTGTTTGTAATTACCATTGACATCCAGAAGAGGGCACTGTCTCATCTACTGTGCAGTCTCCTTCACTTTTGCTTGGCTCAGCCTCCCAGTCTCCCTATCAAAACAGAAAGAACTTTTATCCATCTAGCTCTTTTCACGGATAAGATTACAGAGACTCAACTCACTAAAGCTTGTCTAATGAAAAGTGTCTTAAGGAGCTTTTGAAAAGTTTCACCAGAGTCGTCACACGGAGGGATAGAGGAAGGTTGTTCCATATTTATGGAGCAACAGCTTTGACACCAATTCAATGTACAATTTCCACTGAATAACCGAGGGAAAAAAGTCGTTTATAGTTTGACAATATGCAACGTTTCAAGGGAGTGGTTCTCAACTGTTTGGTGGGAGCCCAAAAGAAGGTCGTGGAAGTGTTTTCAAAATGTCACAAGCCTTTTTAACGAGTAGTGTTAAAATGACTGAGTATCATGAGTTCAGCTCTTCAGACTAACTGTACTCACCGATAATCTGTGGGGAAAATACAGTATTTAACCTCCGCCTTCACCGAGTGCATTTTCTCCAGTTCAGCTTTACCTAAATCCATAAGGGCACAGCCTATAGGCCAGTGTAGCGCCTCATTTGAAAGCTAAGACCTGCAAAATTCATCTAAATTTTCTGCTTTGTCGTCACCTTGACATTTTCTTTACGTCACTAATTTGTTGGGTTTTCATCGTATTTGTGCTACATTTTCAACACTACTTTATGGCAGTGTTTCTCAACTGGTGGTTCGGGACCCAAAAATGGATCGCGCAAACCTTGCCAGCGGGTCGAGAGTATTTCCCAGAAAATATTTCTTTCAATATTTATCTCCTGAAAAACAACATCAGACCGAAAACAACTGCTATTGGATTGTTATTACAATGGTTTTTAAATACATAATCAGCAACAATTTGGGATTGTAAAAGTATTGTAAAAAGTATGTATATAAAACAAATTAACCTCTTACCACCCGCCTTAAACGAGTGCATTTTCTCCAGTTTGGCATTACCCAAATCTAAAAGCTTCTTGACTGAAGCTCACAGCCTCATTTGAAAGCTAAGACCTACAAAACTGATCTAAACTGATTTTCCTCGCGCTGTTTCCGTGTTGTGGTCACTTTTTTCACATTCTATTTTATCTCATTTTTGCCACTTTTTTTTACTGCACTTTGAAGGCTTTTTTTAGTTGTTGTCACTTTTTTGTTGAGTTTTTGTGGCTTTTTTATTGCGTTTTCGTCACATATTTGGCACTTTTTTACTGCATCTTTTAGGTTTTGGGTAAAGCCAAACTGCCGCTGCTTTATGGTATTTTGGAGAATCGCATCATCTTTAAAACAGAAATAAAGAAAAATATGTTTAATTCACAGAGAATCTTTGTCAAAGGCTGTGACACTGTGTTGAATAAAGTTGTGTCCAAACTGCCATAAACGTTTACTGCCGGTCCCGCTGTACGGGTGCATCAGCGGTAAACTCGTCCCACCTCGTGTCAGTCTTTCAGAGCTGCAGGTCCCGGGGGTCGGCGGGTGAAAGGGGAGGCGTGGTCCCCCTGTCCCAGCGTGGCTCTGGGACAATGCATGGTAATTAGCCCAGTGTCGTGGTCTGTTTTCTGTCCGGGGCCTCTCTGGTGCGTGACCCCTGCCCTCGTCCCATAGACAGGCGCACAATCCCACTCTGCAGGAGGCCAAACGGGGCGTCAATCATCCGCATTCGGGACCCTCCCGACCCCCGACAGATCAGAGGGGAGGAAGGGGCCGCAAGGGGCGCCGAGAGGAGCAGGATCTGGAGGGACGGACCAGAAGATATGAGGAATAAAAGGACAAGACACAAAGATGTGAAAAGAGCTTTGTTTGAAGATCTCTGAACACGGGGCCTCCTCAAGTTTGGTCATGCCCAGTGATCGACATAGCATTGTTACTATGGAGAGATTTTTAAGGACTGAATTGACAAGAGGCAGAAGAAGTCCTAGAAGTCCTGCTACTACAACCACTATTAACTATATATGACTGGCTGCTTAAAGGCCCCATGAGTCTACCTGATTTATTTTAGGAAGTAAATGGAAGTTTGTCTTTCAGTATCAACAAAAAACAGACTTTTGCGTGCTGTGCATCTAATTAGTAGATTAGTTTTCCTTATTTACAACCTCAGGACAGTACTGACCCCTGGATGGGGGACAGATAGTCTTCTTGACCCGTGCAAGATGTATTCAAATGAAATAATAATAATAAAAAAGTTAATTCCCTGTAACAGAAGTAGAGTCGATTTTAACCCTCGTGTGGTCCTTCATTTGTGCACCCTTTAAAGACCCTAATGTCAAAAAAGGTACACTTCAAAAAAAGAGCCTGAAAATTACCACACATTCATATTTTTGTTCTTCTTGTTCTTTTGCTTCTTTTTACAAAAATCCTTTAGTGGCTTTTGGGCCATTTGGATGGGCTGCGGCTCCAGTGGCTTTCGGGTCCAAATGACCCAAGGACCACACGAGAGATAATCAACACCTTTTGAGTAAAAGTAATTGGTCTACTGTTGACCACCAAACCCTTTATGGAAATAGACAAGAGCTAAATACAGGATTTTTGGGGGGTATGTTTGGGAAATAGGCTAATAATTTTACAAGAAGAAAAGTTTACCTTTCTGACGATTAGCTGCTCAAGTTTTTGGCCTTTTCACTTATGTCTAGATTTTAGCATGAGGTTTGAAGAAAACACTTTCCTGACGTCTCAGAGACGGTAACAGTTGTAGATAGTGTGGCTAAAGTGTTAAAAGTTTAACACGCGTAATCAAATATAACGGAAACATCGCGAGCGTTGACTTGAAGCTGCAGTCCCGTTTGTGGACAAATGAGGGCGCCAGAGTCTGGAAAGATATCAACAGCCTTGTAGGGCAACTTGAATGCCTTTTTTATATTCATGTATTTTTTTCCCCGGGGGATTTTTTGTTACCATTTATGACAAAAACGTAAGACAAAAAATAAAAAATAAACAAATAAAAACTTCAGGGGTTCCAAAAACTTGTCAGACGGCGACCCCCATTGGGACCCCCTTCTGTAAAATGTAACATGGCTTAACCAAGTGCACTTTCAACAACTCAGCTTTACCCAAATCTAAAGGCTCACAGCCTATAGGTCAGTGTTGACGCCTCATTAAAGCCTTTTCCTTCACTTTGACATTTCTTTTCATGGCTTTTCCGTCACTTTGTTGCCACTTTTCTGTTTCCATCCTCGTTTTCGTCTCATTTTTATCACTATTTCGCAAGTTTTATCAAGAAGCTTTTATATTTGAGTAAAGCCAAACTGGAGAAAATATGCTTGGTTAAGAGGTCGATTCGTGTTTGTAATAATTTAATATTTAATTTAATTAATAACATTTAAAATCTGATTTAATAGGGTTATTTTGGAAACTGTACTTTGACCTTTGGCTTAATTTCACTAAAATGTGCCGTTTTCAATCAAAAATACATACAATTCAATGTAAGAAATGTAAAAAAAAAAAAATGGCTCAAAATCATGTACTTAAACCACTTTTACCTCTGTTTGGGGAACAAGACAAGTCCAGTCGTAGCTCCTCGATTAATGGTTTGTCTCTCAGAGCCCTCCATTAGTTACCATGGGTTTCTTACTGGTACTTCCACTAAAACACACGCGCTACACAAAATAACAACTATCAGCAAAGTCTACAAACGCACACACATACACACTGAACACTCAATAAAAAGGCGGCACACGTGGAAAAACATTTACCTTTTTTAATGAACCCTGATTATTGTGTAATTACAAATGTAGATCAACAGAGAGAAGAGAAACAGAAGCACGGGAGGCAGCCTCAGATGGGACGTCCCACCGACAGAGGCCAGCCCCAAAGAGAGGACAATTCAATTCAAATAATACAATGGTTATTAATAAAACAGTACAATGGGTTTTTTTTCTTACAGGAGCCTCCAAAAAAAAAACAAATGGAAAGAAAATATATATACACGACATCAAATATGAAAACGCTCTCCCCACTTGTCTCAACATAACGGGGGAAGCGTCACCCTCCTCTTATCCATGTAAATATGGTTACAAAATCAGCGCAGGTTAAAAAATAAAATAAAATACACGAAGCTAACCAAAACGAAGGCAATGGGGACGAGTGCAGAACGGAACAAGAACGCACGAAATGCCACGGAGAAGGTTGCGTACAAAATAAATCGAGATATCAACAGTTACAATAGAAAGAGTATCATGTTTGAACCACGGGGACAGAAAAATAAAGCGAGGCGAGCAACAGAGCGACATTTTAGGCATTCAATGGAAGTCGGTGTTTAAAAAGGCGATTTTCGATAACTCACATCTCACATTAGGTGGAGTTATTGTCAGAAAACCCTCATTTGGCAAAGCGCAGAGACCAAGCGATTTCATGCCAATTTCAAGCTCGTTTGCAGGCCTGTATCGTGCACAATTAGTGGAATTTAACGCAGAACTTGACTATTTTGAATGTTCAAAACGGCACAACTAGGATTGAAAGCACCTGAAATGTCTATTGTCCATGTGTCAGGGTTTCTACAGGTGGCAGCAATCAAATTCAATGCCATTTTAATGCCACAAATGTAAAAAATAAAAATAAAAAAGCAACAAAAAAAATCATTCACTCACACAGAGGAATGAGAGGTACTTTTTTTTATATACAAAACCAAATCGGACACCATCGAGTAAAACACTGTGTAGAATGTCAGAAATATCTGCACCGGAGTTTGTTTTATGCCGTAGTCTTTGTTATGTTTTGACAAATGTATGCAGTAAGAATAGTTGAGCTTCCTCTCCTCTAAAAGATTCCCTGAACCCACTGTACGTGTGCAAAAGCCGAGATCTCTCCTCCGCTAAATGATGCATGCGAGTGGCACAAATGTAAGATCACGTTTCCACTCGCCAAAACCAAACCGGTGCTTATGGGAAGTCCCTGTAAACCCACCCCGCAATGAGGTTTTCTGACGTCGTTCTGAGCAAAGCGCATCTAGTTATTACGTCCAGAGGAGGAGCCCGACTCAACCGAGGCCGGCTACGGGAGGCGAGTCCGAAACCATAGTTTACCCAAATAAGAAAGTTTGGCTGATTAAAAGACGGGTTTCACAGACGTTTCGTAAATATTTCAGAAACATGGAACCGTTTTCAGCGGGTCTCGAGCCTTCCCTCGGCTTTCCAATCAATATCTACGGAAAAAGGACAAAACCCATTCCAGAGTCTGTCAAGACGACTGTTGCGGGGTTTGATAATGATTTATACGATTATTCAACAGTAATTTGTGGTATTTTAAATCACATGTAACACTTTCAACTCCAAACTAACATCAGTAAACCGGACTTTAAATGTTTTGCACCTTAAATTATAACAGATTCTAATAGGCTATGAGCGTCACGTGACTCGCGAGTGGATCCTCAGGCGGCGCTGCTCTTCCTGTCCCCGTTATTTCCCTATGAGTTTGTAGCAGGGTCTTGTCTAAAAATTAAAATAAAGATGGCAGGCAGTGAGTGTTAAAAACATGGCGTCAGGAGCAAATAATTCACTGGAGGAAACCTGCTGCTCATCACAGTGTTTTTGTCTTGAAGCTAACGGCTAACGCTAAATAAAAATTAAAATAGCACCAAGATTTTGAACGAGCCGCACAAAAATATAACCGGCGTGTCTTTAGCATAAATACTTTTTAGTTGTTTAATTTTTGTGGTATAGAGTTTGGGAAATTCCACAGTTACCATGGAGATCGGCCATCTTTGCAGCTGTTAGCATACATTTCCATTGACTAACATTAGCTAAAAACAGTATAAAAAGTGGGAGAAAAAAGCTGTGGAGTTACTACTGGTAAATACATCCAACACACTGTGGCGTCCAAGTGTTTTAATGTGAACGATAACTCCTGTATTTTAACTTTTAAAATCTCCATTAGTTTACAATTGCTGCTAATCCCATAATGCTTAGCGATATGACATCACGTTTGTTGACATTAGCCGTTAGCTCTGAGATGAAAAGTCCTACCTCAATGAACACAGACGTTTCCTGCAGTCAAGAATTTACATCCAACGTAATGTTTTTAACACGTAGCCAGTCATGTTTTCTTGAACTATTAGGGGATTTGTGCAAGACATCGCTAATCCTTATAGAGTTCGGGAATGTGATGTCATGTCGCTAAACATTATGGGATTAGCAGCAATAGTAAACTGATGGAGATTTTAAAAGTTAAAATACTGGAGTTGTTGTTCACATTAAAACACTTGGACACTTGGTTAGATGCATTTACCAGCAGTAACACAGCAGATCCACTTTTTTATACTGTTTTTAGCCAATATTAGTCAATGGAAATGTATGCCAACAGCTGCAAAGATGGCCGATCTCCATGGTAATTTCCCGAACTCTATAGCGAAAAGAGCGCGAGAGATCGCACCAGAGGTTACATTAACCGAAATTTCGCCGTCATTTACGGAATATTTTGCATAAGGGCGGGATCTTGACTGTAGACCCGGCCCTGCTTGGCTCTCGCGGGGCGTGTATTTCTGTTGTAATCGCGCCCATGGCCAGGCAGCGACGTAAACGGCCTGTCAATCAAAGTCAGGCCCTCATTAATTATGCAAGATTTCTAAAATTTATACTACGATAACCGGCCCGGTGCCCCAGATTGTTTTGAACCCAGCGTAATCACAGGAGGAATATCTAGCTCTAGCCACTTCTGAACCATTAGGCACCCGGCATTTAAGTTGTTTTTAACGTGTCTAAAGTCCAATGCATTCCAATGGGAGAATAGCGGCCATATGGAGGTACTACAGCAAAGGTGGAGCAATGGCGGCCTCCAGTGTCGTAGTCACAAAGCAGAGCAGTCAGCGGCCATTGGCGCGGCGCGTAGTGCAGTGACGCAAAAGTGGTAAATATTGTCCCGTTCACTCGCTGTTTCTTAAACAATAATGTTAAAATCGAGAAAATGCAAATAATAAGCTCCACTTTACATTTGTATTAGTGTAACGTGAGCCCTGATATTGATGAGCTGATGACGCTCTGAAAAAGTCGTCCTCCACTGAGACTTTTACGCACGAGTTCATACACATTTCTGTAGCAAAATGTGTATTCCAGGATGTTTAGTTTAACTCCATTTATCCAGCGATCTCACATTGTTCCTAACATACACAATATGCAGCATATATATAGGCTATGTAAATGTCAAAAATTGCTTATAATGTGAGACTAATTCATGAAGGATAAAAATAACCCATGACGGATTTTTTTTTATAACCCTGCCCGTCAAAATGGAGAAATTATCCCCAGCGAAACCACTGGATCTCACTCTAAGGTGACGTGTCATTTGCGTGCATTAGAGCCTATTACATGTTGCTGTTTGTTGAGCGACTTCGGGGGTCGTGACCGGAAAAGTGTGGGAACCGCTGCACCGAGAGATCATTACCTACAGCCATTACCTTGAACAAGCTCAAATCCATCACAGCGTGAATCATAAAACGTCGCTCTGTTGCATTGTCCCTCTCGCTGCCTCTTGTGGACTCTTTACCAAGTGGGCGAGGATTCAAGAACACGGTACAAAGCAAGTGCAAAAAAAAAAAGAAAGTCTTACAAATATTTACTGGCACTGACTGCTTTGACCCGTCGCACAGACCACCACGACAAAATGATAAAGTAAAACAGTGTCCCAGGTATTTTTAAATGCTCACTTAAGTCCCCTGAATAGATATTAACTTGACGATAGAAGAAGAAGAAGAAGAAGAAGAAGAAGGCGGGTCGGGTGAAAGGCTAAGGCTGCTCCTCATAATAAGCCCGTTATAGTATATACAAATCTTTACCATTAAAAATAGGATCTTCCCGATTTCTTGTATCAAATTTATACTGAAATATACCATTTAAATTTAATATATCTTTGAATAAAATATACATGTGTAGATTTACCTATCACGTTCTTACAAAAAGCTTGAAGGCATGACGGTTGTAGTGTTAACTTGACTGGGGGCATTTAGAGAAAATATTGGCTTTCACAAAAAGGCACAATTCATAGATAGATATAGATGTTTAAAATGGTGGGGGGGGAAATGTCTCTTTTGTAAAATAATGTGTCATAAAAATACGCAGTTTGATCTCGGTAAAAGGTTTCGCCTGAGTTTACCTTGACGCTCGACATTCATATAAACACGGTTCCCGAGACTAATCGCAATCCTCTGGAGAGAAGAAGAAAAAAAACAAAACACAACAATAACGGCGCCAAGTACATCACCGCAAATGCCCTTATACACAATACATTTCGAAGGGTGCGCGAGGGGCCCCCAACGGCAGCGTCTTCAGGCGAAAAAGGAAAAAAAGGGGAACGAACGGCGATATCGGGCTTCTCTCCCTCGGCGCTGCCATTTCCGACACGGTTCATACGAGGACTGAAAGCGAGTAATAGCGAGGACTTGGCAAGTAGCTGCTTCCGCATTTCAACTCTCCTGCAGTGTTTGCGCTCTCTCGACGAGACGATTTATCATCTGTACAAAAGAGAAACAGCAAGTCCATTTTCCCCCTCCTTTGTACAATGTCCGCCTGCTTTTCTATGTCTTTTATACATTGTAGTGTTATTGGAGACATCGCCTTGTTTGCAGTCTCCCAAAAACAAAACAAAAACACATTGATAGTTCTTTTCATGTCAAAAGTCTGACTGCATGACGACGTGGGAGGCACTTCCATAGCCGCCATGCTGGGCGAGCGACGGCGTTGAGTAACTTCGGATTTAGAGCGTAAAAACGTGGAAATGCAGGTGAAGCGTCGCCTCGCCGGTGACAATTTGCGCCGCACGCGTCTTCCCAAACAAAGCGGCTGGTATTTTAGTAACAAAGCTCGCTCGCTGCCAGCGGATCGTGTTAAAACATATTCTGGGCACATGGTGAGTTGCGAAAGGCTGGCAGGCGCCACTGGCACGCGGCGGGCTTCGGAGAAGAAAAAAAAAAAAGGCAGTGTGAATCCCAAAGCACTTTATAACTTCACCGCGAAGGCGAAAGGACCACTGTGGCAAAGTCCTCCCGTGTTTTTTTTCTTCTTTTTTTTTTAGTGTCGTGAGTTGCTTGAAAGATTTAAAGTCTCGTGTCCGGGCTGTTTTTGAGGAAAAGCAGGCGCTAGCTTGATGGCTCCACATATATCACAAAACCCACTAGCTGCGTGTTGTTGACAGTACAGGCCGGGATTTAAATACTGAGGCGTTCTAAAGCTAAGGCTAATACTGAAAAGCTAATGTACTATAGGCAATTTGATAAATCTGTGCAACAAGCTCATCTTATATTTACAATTTGTGCTTTGAAAATGGCCCCTTCATGTTACTATTCCCGTATCAACTACCCACGTATCCTTTATTTATTGTTTGTATGCAGCATACTGGCATAAAAAAGCGTCATGGCCTTTTTGATCGGTATGTGATAAAATAGTGATTTGTCGTTTGGGGAAAAAATGCCCGGATATTGGCTCCTCTTTAGATAAAAGCTTTGGGATAAAATGTGGATATAAAAAAAAAAAGGATCTATTTTTCAACAGGTGCCTTTAAAAAGCTCACAAACCTCAATTTATCATACAAAAATATAAGAAGGACTTGACTTCATAGGCTGTAAAAAGCTATATCCTGCTATATCCGGCATCAACAAGAAGCGTGTCTGTCACGACTGTGTATCCATGTGTGGGACGTCCCAGGTGTGGCGCGGGGCCTCAGCAGGTTGGGTTTTCCAGGGAGAGCTGCGCAGTGGCCCTCTGGAGCTCTGAACTGGCCCGGCGCTGAGCAGGGGGAGGCGGCAGAGTCAACCCCAGGATCACAGCTGCACGTGGGGCTGCGAGCACCTCCTCCGCGCGCCTCTTCTCCTCCTCCATCATCTCGTCCTGCCCGTTGGCCCGAACCTTCTTGTCCTCGGCTTCCCCGTCCCGTTCGGCATCTGCAAAAGGCGGTGGGTCAGTGAGTAATTTGATCAAAAATTACATGTTACTGCTCCGTTTCACTAGTTCAACAAGAGCCGTTAAAAGATTAAGACAATCAAAACTCAAAACAATTGGGGGAGACAGATGGAAGAGCCACTGATAATTAAGACACTTCAGGTAAATGGGGAAACTTTTTAAATTTAGAGATAATTTGAAACTTTTGCTGTAGATTACTGGCATAAATATGAGGGGAAAAAATGTATTGCAAGTTTTCTGTCATTTTAAGTTTTCATATCAGAATAAGGCCTTTTATGCCTAAAAACTGCCCACATTTCCTATATTTTCAGCGACAAAATGTGAATAATAGAGGAAAACATTTCTGCTTATATTTTGTTGACAACTCGACATATTAATCACGAGTACTTTTTCAGGGGATTTGGGAAATTTTGTCAAAACTCAATAGATCAGGCTAGGAATTTTCTAAATCTGAAAAATGTTAACTCTGTAGGTGCTACTTGCGTGGGGATATTGTTAAACCAATGTGAAAAAATGCCATTTGAGAAAATGGCCCTTGAAATTACAATTTCCCAAATAAATCTATGGAGGAGCCTTGAATCAGTGCAATGATTAAACACGTTATTGTGAAGATTAGGTTTTTTTGTTTTGTTTCAAAGTGAAACTTTAAATGAGACCAATTTGGCCTAAAACCTGAAAATGAGTTCTGCCTGTGGCGTCTCTTAATGGTACCACCAGTTGAGAACCACTGCTCTGTATGACTGTGGGGTTTTAGGGGGTAAACAGAGTTAACAAACGTGATGTGAAATCAGGATTCATAATCCTAGCATTTAATAGCAATAAATATTTGTGTGTTTGTAAAACAGGCACACAGTTAAGAAATCCCACCTCTGCCGTCCATCTCGGTCTTTTGGTCTTCGCTCCAGCGCCGCTTGAACCTCAGTTTGAGCGGGATGCAGCGTGTTCCTCCGGGGCTGATGGGGGCGCTGTTGCCTTGTCCCGGCTCGGCCTTCAGATTGAGCAGCGGGAAGGGCATGGTCCCGGCGGAAGGGGTGGCGGGCGTCTTAAACACGTCCTCGTCATCGTCCTCCTCCGGCGCCCCGTTTGGAGGAGCGGGGGGGCTGGCGCCGATGGTCCCGTTGCTGTGGAGACCGAGGACGCCACCGCCGCTTATGGTCCTGTTGCCATGGTAATTGAGGACGCTGCTGCCGCCGCTGCTCGTGGTCCCGTTGCCGTGGTGACCGAGGATGCGGTGACGGGACAGAGGCGTGAAGATGTCGCCCTCGTCTTCATCATCCTCCTCCTCGTCGTCATGGTGATTCATCTCGTCCTCCTCGCTGATGTCCGTCACCTCCACCTCCTCGTCAGACTCCACGTCCGAGATGCGCTCGACCTGGAGAACCACACAGGACGGGATTAACACAGCACCGCACCAGTTTGGCTTTACCCAAATCGAAAAGCTTCTTGAAAAAAATGAATAAAAATGGCATCAAAAACGAGAAGAAAACGAGGTTGAAAACGCAACAAAAAAGTATTAAAAAAAGCCTCAAAAGAGCAACAAAAATATAACAAAAGCAACAAAAAAGTGGAAAAGATTTGACAAAACACAATAAAAAAAAGCCACAAAAAGTGCAGTAAAAAGGTAACAAAATAGCAAAAAAAAGAAAGTAAAAAAAGCAATGACATCACGGCAACAACGCAAGGAAAAAGATCAGTTTAGATCAGTTTTGTAGGTCTTTCAACTCAGGCGTTTAGATTTGGGTAAAGCTCTCTTTTAATTCTGTTTTGACTGTAGTTGTAAATGCTGTGTTATCCTCAAACTGTATTTTATATGTTATTTTTGAATTGTTCTTGATGTAAATCCCTTTGGTTTAAATGCAGAGGTGGGTGGACCAGCCAAAATGTTTACTCCAGTCACTTCACGTTACTTTGAAATAATCTTACTCAAGTAAAAGTAAAAAAAGTAGAGATAAAGACGACCGAGAGTGCGTCTGGGGGTCGATCACTTTTTCGCAGGTGCTCCTCAGGTTCGGTGAGTCCTGAGTAACTGAGCATAAAAGTCTGATTCATGTTTCAGTTGTGACATAAATGATGAGAAAGAACGAAAATACCATAAAACCGTATTAATACATATTTCCAAAGAAAAAGGCGTTCGAAACACAAACCACATAACAGGTCGACATGAAGCTTCGGTAACTTTAAAATGTACTCACAGTGGCAAAAGTAACTTTTTTTTACTCAAGTAGAAGATACTTTACAATATTACTCAAGTAAAACTGAAAAGTACTGAATAATACAACTACTCTAAGTAGTACAGTTTGGGTGGCACAGCGGTTTGAGCTCTCGCTTCACAGCAAGAAGGTTCTGGGTTCGATTCCCACCTGGACGGGACCTTTCTGCGTGGACTCCCCGTGTCTGCGTAGGTTTCCTCCGGGTACTTCCGGTTTCCCCTACCACTAAAACATGTACAATAGGCCAGGATTGTGTATGATGGTGCAGATGTGTGCAGTCGCGACAGCGCTTCGGGGAAACTGAAACTACAAAGGCAGCGGAGCGTGGAGTGAATGTAAAATAGTTTCAAATAAAGCGCTTTGTGACCATGTCTGTGAAAGGCGCTAGATAAATAAAGGTTGTCTTCTTCAAAAAGTTACTTATTGTAAAAAATTGCTGATCAAATACATTTGGCCTGGGCGTGAAATTGCTTTTTATGTATTTGGAAAATCTAAAATGTTCTGAAAAACACTTTGAATTACTTTGTGAATGAACGGGGCGCGACTAACAAGCGTCAAAGGGCTCCTCAAATGTAGTCTAAGCAATAAGATAGCTTTTTAGTTGTAGTAGCCCATTCTTAGTGATTTTGTAATAGTTTAAATAAGACACTTTTGGGGAAGATTGAAGATAGAGCTTTTTGAGCAGTCATTTGTAATATGTAGCTACAGGACGTCTGTCTCCGATGGAAACTCCTGACGGCTTCCACGAACATTTGCAGAGCAATGCCCCCGAAAGCTTTTTGAGGAAGTTAGAGGAAACTCCTGCCATTAAACCGCTTTTGCTCAAATGATATTATAAACAACCACATTTTTTCCTATTTAGTAATCTGCTCACCTTAATCTTGGGGGGCCCAGCGAGGAGACTGTGGGTGCTCATGTTCTGGCTGGACCCTGAGAATGTCCCAGATGAGGATGACGAGGGGGCGGCGTGAGCGCTTCCCGTTTCCCTGTGTTTCCTGCCGAGGGGCGGTGGCTGCAGCTTGAACTTGAAGTCGTCGGCTGCTCCGAGCGGGTGTCCCAGAGAGTGAGACAGACCCAGGGGCGGCCCGTGCAGGAGCGTGGGCTTGTCCGGGGTGAGTCTGTGCGCCTGCGGGATGATGATGTTGGGGTAGGGCAGGAAGGCGCGCGGGCTCAGGTGGTAGTTGTACACGGACTGGTGGTGCAACTGCAGGTAATGCTTCATGTCCTCTGGGTTGAAGGAGAAGTGTGATCCCATCAGGGGGGAGGGCAGGGACGGGGAGGGGGTGAAGGGCAGGTGCGGCGTGGGGGTCATAGACATGGCGGGGGACAGCGGGGGCAGGAGTCCTGGCCCGGGGAGAGGCGAGACGGGGAAAGGAGACAGCGAGTCGGGGTGCACTCTGGGGGTGGGTCTCGGGAGTCCACCCGGCCCTCCTCCGTAGACTCTGAACAGGGAGTCGTGGGGCATGCGCGGGGCGAGTAGCCCTCTGTAGGCCCGGTCAGGACCTCCCGCGCGCTCCTCCGCCCCGGCCTCCTCCAGCTCGGAGTTGGTGGAGGTGCCGTCGCTGCAGTCGCTCACGGAGCCCCGGGCCATGCGTCTGCTCACGGTGCTGAACATCCCCGGGCTGCGCAGCTCCTCACTGGACGACAGGACGTCCGAGGGGGTGGAGGGAGGGAACCGGAAGTGGGTGCCACCAGAGGGGACGGGAGGGGCGCTTTGAGGAACACCTCGACCTGAAGAGAACATTCGATTATTAGAAGAGGTTTTGTTGATTTTCTATTGTTCCCAGTGTTACCAATACAATCAAACACTACATGACATTTGTCAATCAGACCAATATTGACAATTTGATTTTGACAGAAGTACTCTAGTAGTGTCATTGCTGGCGACATGTAATATGAATGTTTGGCTTTCTATACACACAAAAGACCCATTCTGATTCTACACAGGGACGAGTTTACATCGTCACAGAAATGCTAGAAAACCAGCCTGAGAATTCATGAACTTGATACACAAGCTTTATAATTAGTGTCTGAGTTCTGACCCGTACTAACAAATAATCTGTAGTATAGTGCCTTTAAGGAAAACCAGAAATGCCTTAGGCTGGCCACAACAAAAGGTCACTCTGAAATATGAAGCTTTACACACAGCGCAATGCCGTAGGTCGTACGTTTTGAGGGAATGACCATCAGAGCTGTTGCCTGTGCAATGAATGTTCATTTCTCTTCCATAAGTCGTCTCCACAGACAGATTTGTGAACAGCATTTGAGAGAAGTGGGTCCATTGTGTATATAGAAAATGTTTGTTTGAGTTCAGCTCATGAAAAATGAGTTTAAATACAAAGTGTTGCATGAAATCTCATTATTTACATGATATATATTACTTAATGGGGGCTAAAAACAGATATTGCGCAAGCCCCGAGATGCATGTTGCTCAATTGCTCAAACTAATACACTATTGCACATTAAGTCAACATACTGTCAGCGTTACAAAGGAATGGCATAGCTCTTACAAACACATAATGGCAGCGATGATAAATTAGGCCCATTTCTGTAACTGCTGAATCCGTGCAGAGAAAGCAGACAAACAGACAAAGCCATAAGTAGCGGCTTTATGAAGTTCTTTTCGACCGAGAGACTGCGGCGTCGCTGCACACGCCACCGTTAAATATTGGAAAAGTGGCTGCGACTGCCATCTCAAACACGGGCCGGGCGCCGCCTCCTTTTCCACCACCTCAGAGTCAGTTCATGTGTGTGGCTCTGTCTCATTAAACACTCCCCGAGTCATGTCTGGAGCAAGCGGGGTCGATCCAATACTAAACTCTGTGGAAGTCAGCAGTTCCAGAATCCAGAGTGACATTAATAAATGATAATAAATACATGATGCACTTGTACTTTTCTTTGAGCACACTTTTTTTCCAAGGAGTATGCATAATAACGGGCCAGACAGATGGACTTTTGGTGGAGCTATTCCAATAATAACCATATAAACATAGTATTGACCAATGTGATTACTGATTTAACTTCCCAGAGCACATCTTGAATATAAGAAACTTTAACTTTAACCACATACTCGTACGAAAGTGTGTAAGTGATGTAAGGGAACAATGTTTAACGACGGAGCTCCTCTCCTCTGTGCCCTGTCAAAACCCCGCACTGACGTGGGCAAACCGTCATATCAAACCCTGACGGCGTGTGGGCCACATCAGACACAGCCCCTATAATTTAAGTTTGGTGCTGCTCTTATGTCATCCCCCGTGCGTGTTTACAGAGGGGCGGCCTGGGACGGCGGACCAGACGCGACTTCAGAGGGAGGAGAGGGCGAGGCGGGACACTTTTCAGACACAAACAAGGCCCAATGCTACTAAAATTAATGTCCTGTAGGAAATTAGCTGACAAATGTGTCCTAAAACTGAGCGTGATTCAAGCTGGAGAAGCTATTTATAAAAGTAAATGTTTAGGAGCAGTAGCCAGATGGTAGAAAAAAAGATTTTTTTTCTTTTGGGGGGTAGCCACAATGAATCATCTTACTCCATCGTTCCCCTTTTGCTCTTTAACCAAATCCATAAATCTCCTCTTTGGTCTTCCTCTATGCACGGCAGATCTGACCTCAGCATCCTTTTACATGCGCTATCCCTCGACCGTACATGTGCAAACCATCCTAATTCAGACACTTTATCTTCAAACCATGTGAACTGTAAACAGAATCTCCCTTCTCTTCACCTCTTTTCATCCTGTGCTGTGCAGTAAAGCCTTTTCGGGACAATAACCAGGTCAATTTCCCAATTCAACGTAATATATTGTCAAGGCCATTTCATGAGACCTTCGCGCTGACTTTGACCTACCCTGCAACATGAATGACCTGGAATACGTTTTTACATGGTACTTCTTAGCTTATTTTAGGACCCCACATCTGTATCTTCTTTAAACATACATGTACTAGTGATAGGGACTACTTTTGTCACGTTTATACACTTTTTAAGCTGTATTTTTCCAGCTCTTACATCATATCAGATCGGCAGACACCTGAAGGACACCAGTGTTTTGTTCAGAATGTCCTTGTTGTCAAGAATGATCTTTCTTCGCTCTGAAATAACCACTTTCCTTCTGTTGGCAATGAAAAATCACACAGCTACGTTGTCTATATAGTTGTGTAACTCGGAAATCTTTCTATAGATATTCGCTTAAAAGATCTACAATCAGTCATATTAAATAGATCGCACATCTTGCAATAATTATCCAATGTAATAACAGTAGCAGCGATTTTAGCTAGAACCGGTCCTACACTTTCAAACACTAAACCTAAAACCAGTTGTTTGGGTAACGTGTGGGACGTACCTGAGCCCATGTCGATGAACGGGTAGTTGACCAGCACCAGTTTGTTGAAGTTGAATTTGTAGGTGAACCTTTTGCCCTTGGTTTTGTGGAGGATCCTCTTGTTGTAGTAATATCTGAAATCAAGACAAAACATAGGCATCAAGATGTTTCCAGTCACAATGAATGATGTGGGATGGGCACAACACAAGTTGCAATTCAAAAGGAAGCACAAGCAGAGTTAGAGATTCTGCCTGTTAGGTGAATGAAAGAGATTGAGAAGGTCTCACCGACTAACTTGGCACTATCCGGGGGAGTCAAAGCCCATAGTTGGTGAGCTTTGAAATCAAAGGAGGGCTTAAAATGATAGAACATTATCACCACTTGCTACAACAAAGAACATTTTTGTTTTGTTTGTTCAACTCGTTTCTGCCAGTCCACCCAAGGGCAGATATAACATCAGTGAGCAGGAGTGCAAGCGAGTTTTCCCCAAAAAAAGTTTCTGGAAAATTGAATAACAAAACTAATCTATTACCTGTAGTAAACAGAAGTGCTTGATGAAAATAAGTATCAAAAGTAGGTACCGGAAAAAAAAACATCTTTAGAGACCAAGTTTTGAAGCCTGTTGTCCCGATACACTAAAGGTTCAGGTATTGATATCAAAAACCCGAGAGTCACTAAGGAAGTGGTCAGTGGAGGCAGGCAGGCCGCGGCTCCTGCAGGGTGAAGGCATTAGTCATCTCAGCTCCACGCAGAGGAGACAATAGCGCTGACAATTCAATCCGCACATGACAAAAAGGGCTCGGTGTGACTCACCCATGGCCCCGGGACCCCAACATATTCAGGTTTTCTTTACATAAAGAAAACCTCTGCCTCATTCATCATCGCGCCAATGTCAAAGTGAAGTGGGAGGTTAGTCATGGGTCGATGGAACAAGCTCACCTTTGTACAGCGGCACTTTTGTTCTAAAAATACCACAACTCGGCAGATGCAAGGATTCATCAAATAAGGTTTAGGTAATGATTACTTGAACATTGAGTTGAATTACCCAGCAGGTCATGTAACATTTGAGGAAAGGCTTAAGTATTTGTTCACGTATAAGCCATTTTATTTGTCTACGTTTTTGTTAAGCGCTTGGCTTCAGCGTAAGAGGACACTCTTTGTTTAATGTTTTTCTGTTGTCTGCCTGCATTTTTGTGTCTTATAAGACCATGCGGGCTGGGTACCTTTAAGGTGCAAGACACCAAATAAGGAAATAAACTAAACTAAAAAACTAAAACTGCATAGAACTTGATGGTCACAGGTTAGACTCCTGTCTCTTCTTAGCAGCAAACTCTCGTTTTTAGAGGTAATGAACTTAACATTGCCCTTTTTGATTTTGTATTAATCTATCTATCCATCCATCCATCCATCCATCCATCCATCCATTTTCTTCCACTTGTCCGTTGCCGGGTCGTGGGGGCAGCCATTGGAGTTGCCCAAATCACATTGCACCAGCCCCTATGGCTCCTCCTGCAGGTGGTGGGTCCACAGAAGGACGGCCTCATGGTTCTAACCGGGCCTGTTGGTCTCTGTCTGACCCGTCACCTAGGACCTGTTTGCCATGGGAAACGGGTATTGATCTAATGATACACTAAACTAATCGAAGTGTTACTTGGGTATCTATATGGCAAATGTATTGAGCAATTCACTTTATTGGCTTTGTAAAGGAAATTTGTCATCTGCATTGGACCGATCCGTGAAAGCCGATGGGGCAACCCGTCATGGAACATCTACAGTAGACTCTACGATCAAATGCCTATATATTATAGTATTTTTCCCATACATTTCAAACAAGTGACCAGTAGCATTAATGAGCATAAAAACACCACTCAGTCGGGTGCTTTGACGGAAACGTTACTCATATGGCACTGCGCTCAGAGTGAGAGGAGCGTTAGTCATCATCCTCCGAGTCGGTGCGAGGAGGGCCACTTCAGAGGGGCCTACTACAAACACACTTCCACTCCACAACAAAACAACACGCGAGATACAGAGGAGGAAAGGAAACAATGTAGCATTACTGTAAGACTATCAGAGGGTTCTTATGTAACATTGCTGCTGCTCATACGGGACATAAACGTGACATGTTGGAGTTAACCCACAAGGACAGATAGGGTACTTTACTGATCCTATAGACATTTGAAATAAACCCTTTATCAGAGCCATTGGGGCAAAAATACACACGTATCCACTGTTTCCCCAAATTAATGTGACCAAATCTGACAAAATGATTGCTTGAGCGAAACATTTTTAGAAGTCTGCAGAGACGCAAACTAAACTACAACTTGTAACACTCTACTGCAAAGACGCGTTCATTATTTTGATTATGAATAGGCAGCTGCAAAAGGTATTTGTAAAGCATCAACAACTTTTCCCTCTGATTCCTCAGATTCTCAGAGCAATAAAAGAAGAGTGTCCTTCAAATATAAAAAGCCACCTCTTGTTTGCAGCAACTTTCAAAGACTTGTGCCGCTTCAAATAGCACGATGAGACTCCGTAGATTAACCAGGTTGCTTTGCTTGTTATACAATCTAACTTTACATAACATTATAAACATTGGCAGGCGCAAGTGATTGGCAAAACATATGAGTAGGATATTTATGGCAGCAGGTGATCACATAAAAAAATAAGTAGTGTATTGGGCCATGACAGTGGCCCAATACAAATGGGGTGTTTCTACTTTACTGGCAGCCCCCACCCAGCCCAGTGCCTGGTTAACCCTATTGGGTGAGCGTTCCCACTGCCGAGGCCAGAGCCAAACTGGTCTGAGTCTGACCAGGCGTTAGTTTTGGGACCGAGCTCTAGCCGTGGCCGATGTGCGCTAAACTGAGACTAATGTGACGTGAACAGACGGCTGCGGATTGTGAAACGAGAGCGAGGACAGCCCTCACTATTAACATGCAGGTCAAGTCACCATACTGCTGTTGAAATAAGTGATTTTGCCGATGACAACACTTAGCCGCCGTTAGCACAACTTTAGCTAGTGTTAGCGTAACGTTAGCATGTTGCTTGCCTTCATAGTTTTTCTTTTAGCTGCTTCGTTCCTCTAGTATTTGCCTTGGCACCTCTGGATAATTGCATAAAACCCACCAAAAAGCAGCATTTGTCAACATTGTTCTCATCACGGCTTACAAAACTTTTCAGGCCGGGTCTGTTGTTGCTTCAGTAATGTTTGCGCATCTGTAGGAGCGCCGCTCACCCAGCGCCGCTCACTGTGTTGGCCAAAAGTCGAAGAAATGGAAAGACTTGGACAACAAGGTCAGGTACAAACAAAAAGACAATGCACATGGGGAATGACGAATTGCCCCTTCCTGGGATCCAAACCTCATCTATTTATTTATATATATTTTTTTATCCCGAAGGTCCCAGGCTCGATTCTAATGCTGGGTGGGCTTTTCTGTGAGGAGTCGGTCCGTTCTCCCAGAGTCTGTATGCAAGAAGGAGGTTTAATGAGGTGAATGCTCTCCATAAGTGAAAAACAATTAAAATTAATGGTGAAGAGCCTGTCATTTCAGACGGGAAATTCTTGGAACCGAACGGCGTCTTTCTCAAGGGCAATGCGAGGGCCCCTCCGACGCCGTTCTGAGAAAAATTAAAAGTGCGGCGTCTGCATTCCTGGAAGAAATCATTTTAAGTGTTTCAACACGTATTAGCACCAATTATCTGCCAATTATTTCCTAGTCCATATGAATAAAAGGCTTTTAACATCAAAGGTAAAGCGTTTGCCGTGAAGAACATCCTGCCGTCCAAAGGAAATCGGAGAATGACGAGATGTGGACTTTGGAGGAATATTGATTGATCAAATTATGTCAAAAGACAACTTTAAAAAAACACTTTCAGGACCAGCACGAGGCTGAAATAGCCCCAATATCGTGATAATCATAAATTGTAAAAACTTTCCGCAGTCCGTCTCGTTTTGTGTCCACCACCGTAAAAACAATTTCGAGTGCCCCCGTTTGCTTTCTCCTCTCTCTGTCTGCCTCTCCAGAAGGCAGAGGGCTATATTTGTACGTGGGTGCTAGGAGGCGCGCAGAGACATAATGTTCGCAGATGGGTGACGGTGAACGAGCGGGTTTAGGGGCCAGTTTCGTACAAGCGACAGAACACGCGCCAACACCGCACCGCATCAATAAGGCTCTCGCATCGCGCCCGAGTGTCAGGGCTTTGAAGACCGTCGGAACGGCCTTTTAAGTCGAGTAGAAAGGGCTTCGGTAAGCGCCGTAGCACAACGCAAACATGTGGACGTGGTATCGTCGATCGGCAGTTATTATAAGGAAAGATTTCATGCCATAAGTACCGGTAAATCTAGCCTTCAAACCAAATGTTTTTATATAGGTTTGGCTGCTTCATTACATGCAATATTCATGACACAAAAGAAAAAAGGGGGAAGTGACAGAATCTTATATTTATAGCACTTTTCACGGATACAATGGGCAACTATTTATTTACTCCATACATGTAGGTGAACCACATATGAAGAGTTCAAAACAATTAAACAGATATAGTAGTTCCTTTATTACTATTTTTTCATCACCACCCACTTCTCACTCTCACCCATCACAAGGCGGTATGGCTGAAAATGGTTTTCAGACTGACTCAAGATCAGGCATTTCTATCCGTTTAATCAGAATCCAAATGTGTGCCTTTCCACATTTCTCATTCATTTATTTAGAATCATGTGCAGTCAAATCACATACAATTAAATGTGCCACATGTTCAAAAGGGAGTCAGGTCACTTTAATGTAACTTGTCGTAATGCCAATTAATAAATGTTATTATTCTATGATACGTTGTTAAAAGTTCCGTAAAGCTTTGTTGAAATTGCATGTACTTGAGGTGTTCGGGAACGGGACTGTTATATGATGTATTTGAATATTTTTCATTATTTCATTATTAGAAGTAAGTAATGTAATGTAATTTCCATTGTTTTTTTTTTCAAAGTCAAAATGACTTTGCCGCGTGTAATACAAGGAATGTGGTGCCACATGATGATGATGATGTTCTGGATACTGATGTGTTTTTTATGTGTCTTAAAAGGTGGTACTAAAGACAAATTTCAAACTTGGTGAACAATATGGTCCATCCATCCATATTGTGCCTCCTTACAACTTGCTGTAGTCCATTTTCTTTCTTTTTTTTTAATGACATGACAGCAAGTTAATACGAGGGCAGCTGTTATTACTTTAATTTGACCAACCATGTCTGAAAATAAAGCTAGTAATCCTATTGTTCCATATACAGTAGGGAAAAGAAGTTCATCCTTTTTCCTACGTGTTATTTCACAACATAACTGAACCTCCTTGGTTTGATTTCTTTGTGTGGATTATTTGGTTGTCATTCATCTCTGGTGTAAATATCTCACCAATTTCTCTAAACTAATTATTTTAGGAACACCCAATATCCAGAGCGTGCATTAACTTGATATGGGAAACGGAGAGCACTCGTATTGTAGTACTTTGAAAACTTCCTTTGAATGAACTACAGAGGGGGGGGGGGGGGGGGGGCTGTAACACATGCGCTGAGCCTCAATCACAGACGGGAGACTTCCAAAGACCCCATTAATTAACCGATTTTCATTCATAAAAGTGAAACAAACCACAACACAGACCGCTCCAATGTGCACGGCCTGACCTTTATTAGGAACTAAAGCAGTGAAATTTACAGCTACTGCTTCAAACAGCCTTTAGAAGCCAATGTGTTTTAAATAGAAGCCGCCTTTAAAGTTGAATTGGCTCCGGCGCTCGCGGCATCCTCCGTCAGGGCATTTGTGGGTAACACTTTCAAGAAGCTCGTGTTCTCACTTCAAAATGAGAAACGTTGAACAATTAACGTTAAAATTAAAAGGCATGTTTTTCATTATCCTATATTTGGTCGAACTTATTGGACAAGTTCAATTTTTAATTAACATATTGCTTTAGCGCATGTGCAAAATGATTAAAGACCAGAATGATAATACAGTAAGTGCGAGAAACCGATGGGAATATTATACTGTAAATACAAAGTCAGCGCCTGTATTCTGCTCTGGAGCTGTTCCAGTTGGTCAGGTGTAAGTTCAGCATCCCTATGTGCCCAAAGAACGAGATCAGCTGACGACATGAACATCCTGAATGACCAGGTTATTCTATTCATGGATTTCCTCTTCCCTGATGGCGCACGGGCATATTCCAAGAGGACGATGCCAGGATTCATCAAGCTCACAAAAAGAGTGAACGAGTGGTTCAGGAGCATCAGGCATCATTCTCACACATGGGTTGCCCACAGAGTCCTGAGCTTAACCTCAATGAGAATCTTTGGGATGTGCTGGAGAAGGCTGTGGGCAGTGGTCACACTCTCCCATCGTCAATACAAGATCTTGGTGAAAAGTGGATGCAACACTGGATCTTTTGACATGGGGCGATAGTGGCGCAGATGGTAGAGGGTCGTCTCTCGATCGGAAGGTCGGGGGTTCGAATCCCAGGTCTCGCTGGTGCACAGTGTCGTTCTGTCCTTGGGCAAGACACTTCACCCACCTTGCCTTCAGTGTCTGCGTACTTTGTTGGGTGAATGGGTGAGTGGTTCCTTTTAAGTAAAGCGCTTTGGGCCTAATGAAGGTAGAAAAGCACTATACAAGTTCAGCTTATTTGCCATTGCAGAAGCTTATTGAAACAAATGTGCTGTATCAAAGCAAATATTAGAGCGTGACCTTTTTCTCTGGTGACTTTTATTTTTGGGTCAGGTACAGCGACTATAAACGGTGGGCGATACCGACCCTGATCAAGTCCTATTGTTCATTCGATTTAATTCTATGGCTTGCACTAATACTGTCATGACACGTTTCAAAATAAACCTCCACTTAATCATTCAATTCATGTCTTTTCCGCTCCAAGGACATTACACACAAAATGGTTTTGATTTGATTGAGTCCAGACCGAACTGTTACTGCCACACGAGGCTGTAGACCTGTCCATTATAAAACGCGCTTTGCTGATAACAGGCAGAAAATTAATCACCGTTCACTTGAAATTTGATTAGTTGCACAGCCCTACACACACACACACACACACACACACACACCCTTCCCGTCACGACAACAGCGCGCCATTAAGCAGGGTTCGACGCTTAGCCTGGTGGGTAAACGTGACCGTAAACAATGATGTTATCCTTTCTGGGAAACACTTCAAAGTCTCGAGTCTCCGGTAATTACTCGACCCTCTAATTCCCCCGCCAGCTCGTCTGCTCTTGCAGCCGAATGGGGAGAAGTTACTCGAGGTGATTTGGGGATTTAAAGAGGTGTAAAAGCGGCACAAACAAGCCGCAGATGGGCCGGAGGAGGGCCGATATGCGACGGGGGTGTACGGGGAGTGATCAGGCTAACACGTAACACCCACAACAAAACACCAGGAGGCGCTAACGATGACTACCGCACGAGCGCAACAGGCTGTCGGCTAAATTAAGCCTCTCCGCGCCGTCCCACATGTGCGGGACACCTCGGAGGGCAGTTGGCCCGAGGATCAGCACGTGCAGCGCTCACCCTTACCTGCCCACACGTTAGGCGGTAATAAAAGCTACACAGAACAGATATGGCGAGAGCAAACTCCAAGGACGTGCGACAAAACTGACCTCGATTTATAGGCTATGGAAAAAGCGAGGGGCAGATGCTGGCCACGGGGACGAGTCTGAAAGTCCACAGTTCATTCTTGTAACGGCAACATGCAAAGGCGAAGACAAAAGAGGAAGACGTTTCCATTTGGGCTGCACGGTTTAGGGGAAAGTGTTTTTTCTGGTACCCATTGTGATTTTGATTAGATGAGTGATGTTTTCAAATCAAATATTGAATTCACAGTTCGGGAGCACTGGAGAGCAGATGGAAAAAGGAACTGCTAAACTAAAACAAGAACGTCTGTAGAGGTTTAAAATACAGAGTGGATTGTTTGAATAGGATGTTACACCGTCTCAAATATGGCAGTCTTTGTGTTCGAGTTTAAAAAGTGCTTTTAACACACAAATCCTCTGCATTGTAGGACCGGGACGATCCGCTTTAGATACAATGTGTATTACAATACTTAGGGGCCGATGTGACATATATTGCAACTTTTGAAAAAGAAAACACTGATGTGTCAAAAAGCTATAACCCTTTATTAGGTGATCAAACAGAGTTAAGAGAACTGGACAAAACGGGCAACTTTTAAGCAAACAAATGTAGTAAATTTCATCCAAAACTGCAGCTGAACATGTTTTAGACCTTCATTTTGGTATTTTTGATGAACTTATACAGTAAAAATAGTTTAGAATGGACGTCTCATAATTTTAAAAGAAATATAGATTAAATGCCAGTTTGAAACCAATTTAATGCTTTTCAATGACATTTAAGGCCTTGATTTTGGCAAAATTTATTTAATGACTTTTAACGCCCCCCGGAAACCCTGAAATAATAATAATAATAATATTAATAATGCATTGGTTTTATATAACGCTTTTTTGGGCACTCAAAGACGCTTTAATTTGCATTATTCATTCACTCCATACTTGGTGGTGGTAAGCTACTATTGTAGCCACAGCTGCCCTGGGGTAGACTGACGGAAGCGAGGCAACCAGTCTGCGCCTTTGGCCCCTCCGACCACTCACTCACTCACTCACTAGGCTTCCTGGTGTTACCAAACGGTCTCCCATCTAAGTACCGACCAGGCCCTTCACTGCTTAGCTTCCAAGGTCTGACGGGATCGGGCAGAGCAAAATACTGCTGCCCTGGGGCTTATTGACAGATCGCTGATTTGGGTAAACCCACATTCATATTTAAGCGGGTGGAGTGTCTTGCCTAAGGACACAACAACAGTCCAGAGGGTGGATGCGAGATAAGTGGTCATAACAGTAGTTGTTAAAGAGACGCTGGCATTGAATCTAAAGCTATTCAATGACAATCGTAAAGACTTTCCAAAACTAAATGTTTTCTTTGGTGAATGAAGGCGTATGTTTCGAAACAGAATCTTACTACTTCAACACAAATAGCCTTTTCAAAAGACACGAATTAGACCCAATTCTAAATAGTGTGAAACTAGAATTTCACACTAATTCTAGTACGTGTGAGATTAATTAGAATTAATTTCAACTTCCTCTCTCCGCCATGACGTGCGGCGTGAATAAGTCCAATCTTTCCGACACCACAGGAGGCTCTGACGGGGACACGGGAGCAGCTGTAAATAGGACAGCGTCACTGACAATGAGTCGAACCGGGATGAATTGTAAATTGCACCAAAGCAAAAAAACGTGCCTGGGTGAGTTCAGATGATGCTAATGGCCATGTGTTTCTGTGACGCTGGTGGGGTATGACACATGAGGTGGAATTGCAAAAGGGAGAAAGGAGAAAAGGCCAAGGGAGAGAAAAAATGTAGTGAATAATCTTCTTTAATTAGTTTCTAAAGAAATAACTGAACGGAAACACTAATTAAATTGCATAAAAATATTAGGTGTTGAAAAAAAAAACCTGTTCTTTAACCTCTTTGACCGCCGGAAACCAAAGGCATTTTCTGCAGTTCAGCTTTACCCATATCCATAAGGTCACAGCCTATTTCTGGGTTGCAGGTTCTTGAATTTGGGGGGCTCCAGTTTTTCCCATTAACTGCATTACACTTTCACAAGTTGTAGCTAAAAAAAGACAATTCATGAATCACAAAAATTATCATTAATATCAGTCACTGGGTCCATGATCTCTCTGTACAAGACCCAAAATGTCCTCAAAAACAAAATAATTTTACCTCTATATAATATTATAGGCCTTTAGAACGCTGCGATGTCACCTGCTACCCAGCAATAGGCCAGTGTAACGCCTCATTTGAAAGCTAAGACCTACAAAACTCATCTAAATTGATATTTTTCCTGTAACTTTTTTTTTACATGGCTTTTTTGTCACTTTTTCCTCACATTTGATGTTGCTTTTTTTTCTGTTTTTGTTGCTTTTGTCAAATTTTTTTTGCATTTTCGTCGCTATTTTGACACTTTATTTCCAAGACGCTTTTAGATTTGGGTAAAACCAAACTGGAGAAAATGTGCTCGGTTCAGGTGGTGGTTAAGAGGTTAAACGAACTTAAAAATGTGCAAAAGTTTAGTTTCAGTCACGACTTTTGAAATCCTTCTGTCCTGACTTAGTATTTTAGATCTTGATTTGACATACTCTTGTGAAACAACCTAATCAAACGTAGTGCGCTTAAATCAAATCTTTTGCAATATTCAAGAGTTGTTCAGAATTGCAGGTTTTTTTTCTCATTCCATGCAGCCCAAAGACATTAAAAAAAAGGCACTAGAAAACACTTTTTTTTTTAATTACATATTGTCACAAAATACCAGACGAAAATACCCCTGGCCTGAACTTGCCACGAGCGACATAACATTGACCCAGTTCATCCAAGTCAGAAAAGGTCAGAGTGTGTGCAGAGTTCAGGGTTCGCGAGTTCAGATCGGGTAACACTAGAGTGACACGGTAATCCTGCCGCAGTCTCACACGGGCCGGTCAAAACAACACCTCGTCGTCTTGTGTCATTTACTCAGCAATTCTTAGAAAACTGGGAGAAATGAGTTTTCTCAAGGTGTCGGGGTCTTAGCGGGATCTTCTTCTGTTTAAACCTTTTAAGACAAATCGGGGTGGAGAGACATTTGGCAAGTTACGCGGTGCTCTCATATCATTTAGGCTGACATATGTGCAGTAACTTAACCCCAACCGTAGGCCAATGTGAGGTTTTTTCCACACACTCCTTCCTCCACCGAGTGTGCCGGCGTATAATCATGATTTAAAGCAGTCATCTGTTTCAAAACGTGTCATCGATATCACCCACCTGAGCGCCCTGCTGAGTTTGTCGTAGTTCATTTGGGGCTTGCACTTCCGCGCCCCCCACAGCCGGGCCACCTCGTCGGGGTCCTTGATGACGAACTCCCCGTAGTCGCCCTGCCACGCGATCACCTCGTGGTACTCCTCCTTCCTCAGCAGCTCCAGGATGAAGTGCCACAGCTGGATCTGCCTCGACCCGGGGCTGGACTCGGGCTTGTAGGCCCAGTCCGGGAACGCAAACCCTGGGGAGAAACGAGAGAGCGAGGTCTGGTTAGGTCACAATACAGTCAAAACGCAACATTTTTAGTTTGTACATTGGCCGATCGACAATCCTGCCTCGTGAATAAATCCTGCCAACCCGACAGTTTAAATACTATTCGATTGTTCAGCAGCTCATATTTCTGTCTGTTCTCAAAAGACCAAAAGCAAATCAATCGCTTTTGATCCATCATGGCGGCGGGTAGGGATGTCATGGTTACCGGTGTAGCGGTCAACCCCGGTAAAAATGTCGACGGTAATAATTACGGTCTTGTTTTTTGTTCATAGAAGACAGTTAACCTGTTTGAGGAACGTGCAGGAAAAAAGTGTCTCGAAAGTCAGCGATACATCGAAGCTCATGACTCGCCTGCGTGACCGTCACCACAACTATAGCAAGTAAGCTAACGTTAGCGTTTTAGCTGAAATGCCGATGTGGGGACTTTGGGTTGAGGGAGAAGGTAACGAGTCGCCCCCTAGTCCAGCCACAGCGCCACCGCCAGCATATAAGCCGTGTCCGGATACCTCTGGCACAAATGTGTTACAGGGCAGATTAAAGTCGCCAATGCAATAGATCTCGCCGCATTATTATGAATTTAACAATGATTACGGTCTGATGGCATTTTCCCTAATCTGCAGAGCGAAAGCAAACTGGAAGGACACACACTGAGAACAATATTCCTGATATAGAGGGTTTATCTAGTTATATTAGAAAAATACTCTAACACGGTTCTGGCGCTATAAATAGTACATGTAATAACCTCCAAACGATCACCAAGTCATAGTTATAGTTCCTTTACTTCGATGTGAAAAGTTGCGCTTTTGATATAGCTTTGTCTGTATCTTTTAAATATAACAAACACGGTCACACTTTTTTGAAACTATTTCAGTTTGTGTAGGACGATCAATGATTTCTGAACATATTAACACACATAAAAAAAATATGCCGCGATTTTGAACTTTATTGTTGTGAAAATGAGGACATAGAGTCATGAGTCGAAGTCTTTGCCCTGTGTGATCGGACTCTCGCCCACTCAAGGATCTTGGACATTTTTTGACTGAAGATCGGCGTGACGATAGAGAGATTAAAAGACAATATTGAAAACTGTACCCACATGCTGCTGTGTACCTTCAGTGTGTGTTCTCCTAATGTGAAGCGCCCTGTTCGGAGCCTTTTGTACCCCACTGTACACGCCCCCTTGTGGTGGAACTATAGGAGGAGCACCATCCATAGACTGACTGTGGCCTATGACGACACCTTTAGGCCAGGGCTCAAAAGTGCCGCCATTAATATAACATGTAGGACTATGGAAGATGCAAATGACATTAAATAATAAATACTGGCAGTAAATCTTGTTTGCGGGATCATTTTAAACATTTCTAGAGGTGCACCCAAGTTATGTCCTGGTGCACAAAATGCGAACCTCTGGGTACCTCATGTTTCGATACGATACGTGATACATGGCTTACGATAACGATAATCTCACGATGCGCCGATACTGTGATAATCAATATATTGCACAAAAATAACCTGATTAAAAAACATTATTTTAACATACTACATATTATTCATCATTTACATTTCTTTCCATGTCCTTTTGTTTACCACCTCCTGTGTTAAATAAATAAAACTTATTTAAGTTTTATGCCACCAAAACTAACATCAATCTTCTGATCTAAAAGAAAGTCATAATTTAGCTTAAATAACATTAGTTGCAATAGAAACTTATAATTAAATGTGGAAGAAAAATGCAACTAAATGCACTTATCAAAAATATTGATAAGTCAAGTAGTTATAACTCATCCATGCATTTGTCTCCAGCAGGTTAGACGACTGTAACGGCTGCTCACTGGCCTTTCTAAACGAGATGTTAGAGCTGCAGAACATCCAGAACGCTGCTGCTCGAGTCCTGACAAGAACCAGGAAATACGACCATATTAGTCCAGTGCTCCGGTCTCTGCACTGGCTTCCTGTCACTCAGAGAATAGAACTTAAAACAGCTCTGCTTGTGTACAAGTCGTTTCATGGTTTAGCACCAAAGTCCATCTCTGACATGTTAGAGCCGTATGAACCATCTCGGGCCCTGAGAACTTCAGGGAGGGGTCTCCTGGTGGTTCCCAGAGTCAGGACTAAACACGGTGAGGCTGCGTTTCAGTTTCATGCAGCTAAAATCTGGAACACGTCTTCATGAGGATGTGAGACAGGCCTCAACTCTGACAATGTTCAAATCCAGGCTGAAAACAGCTCTTTTTACCCGAGCAGATGAAAACTGAAAGTGTTTTATCTGCACTCTTGCCTTTTACTGTAATTCATTAATATTTATGTTGATGTTTTATTGATTGATTTGATCTGTTTTCTTGTAATTTTATGCAACTGCGAAGCACTTTGAATTGCCTTGTGTATGAATTGTGCTCTACAAATAAACGTGCCTTGCCTTATCGTGACAAGTATAACCTTATTTGTGCAGATGTTTGATTGCATGTGTATTGCGTACTGGACACGTACATGTTTTGGAGACAAAGTCAGATGTATCCAGGCAGAGGTAGTTTGGAGTCTGGACATGTTCAGAGGAGGGAGTGTGAATAAATGGGTATAATGATGCCGAGGTTAGTGCTGCCAAGGAACAGGGAGACCAAAGAAGAGATTTATGGATGGGCTGATGACTGGCGTGCTGTAATATTAAGTCGTTCTTTCTTGAAGCTTCTAAAGTACATTTTTAAAAAGCTAGCAACAGGCAACACCGGTCAATTATCACTCCCACGCGCCGCTCGTCACCGGCATATTCTTCCTGCCATACACCGCCACTGCGAGCCGGGGCCGTCCAGTGAGACTTCCTCTCTCAAAAAAAAAAAAAAAAAATATCATAAAAATTCTCATGCAGACGCCAGAACGCTTTTTTTCCCACGCAGCATCCCTATCAGAACTTAACACACTATCGGCATCAAAGCGCGAGATAGACCGTTGTTTTACTAGATTAACGGGACCCTGAAGATACGGGGAGACAAAATAAACCACCGGGTTTTTACATAAGCAGCGGCGCGAAATAACTCCCCCATCGCAGTTAAAGAGTTTGGGCGCTTGTTGCCGAGCCGTGGGTGGCAGTAAAAGTCTCAACAGCGCTTTAAAAACGAGGCCGAGTGACACATTACACGGGCTACATTAGGACCAGATGTGTGTTGGCAATCGGGCTGAGAAAGCTTAACTAAAGGGGCTGGGAAACATATGGGCGCGATGCAACAATGAGCCATTCTGAGCGGCGGCGTGTTTGTGCAGCCGTAAAGCAACACGCGCTAAATACCAAGGTTGCAATCGCGTTCCCACACTCGGCAGAGTCGTCACATCGGCGCGGCTGTTGTCTTTAGCGTAGATACGACGAGGGTGGGGGGGACGACGAGGGAGAGGAGGGCGACGACGACGATGTGGTGAGGTCCAGAGAGCAAAGTCTCATCGAAATGGCCCCAGAATCACGGGTGACTATTAACTAATACCGTTACGTCACAATGACAACCGGGCAGAGGTTTACACAGGGCTTATTTCAGCTGTGGGCGGGAGATTAAAAGTCTATCCTTGAACCCAGTGCGGGTTTTAACCAGTTTACTTTGGGATGTCGTTCAAAAAGGCTATTTGGATTTGGGCAAATTCGGACTCTTGCAAACGCTGCCCTGGAATGACACTTAAAACTCTGCAAATCCCACTCTGGTATGATCTTCGGAAACTTTCCCCCGTTTTTCAAAATGGATTTTTATTTGTGCGAGAGTGAAATTCAATTTGTCAACTCGTGCTCAGAGACGGTGGTGGAAAGAAAAAAGAAGCTTATGAGCGCCCACCCCCGAATTCAGTGCAATAAAAAAAAAAAAGGACATTTCACACAATGGTACCGAAGGAACAAAACGTCAACAAGGCCTCATCCAAGATATTTTAATTTAGTTTTAGTCTTAGTCTTTTGACGAAAATGTAATTCAATTTTAGTCGAGTTTTAGTCAAAAAAATATCTTAAATTTTTGTCGAGATTTAAGACACATTTAGTCGACTTTGTATTAATAATATTCATTATAATCATATTTAATCGAGGTCCTCTGCTTCATGGAACTGCTCCCTCATGAACAAAGCTCAGAGCTGCTCCTTTGGCAGTGAATTTACATGATATGAGGCTCTTTCAGACTGTCAAATGAAGTTTGGATGATCTTAGTCTCTCCTTTCCATTTTTATTTAGTCTCATTTTAGTCATAGTTTTAGTCTCATGAAAAACTTTACATTTAGTTTTTGTCCAATTTTAGTCGTCAAAAAAATCACTTTGACTAAAATTAAGACTAAATATTTTAGTCGACGAAATTAACACTGATCCAAAGAGAATTTGATAGATTTCAGCAGCTACATTAGCACAGACCAACTTACATTCTCAAATCTCAAGAAATGTTTTTAACCTCGTGACCCATAACCGGGCTTTTTTTTTTCCAGTTCGGCTTCACCCAATTTCTAAAGCTTCTCGACTGGAGCTTACAGCCTATAGGCCCGTGTATATCCTAAAAAAAAAGTATTTGGTCAGTTCCCATAGACTTTCAATTGGATTTCGGCGATATACTTGTTTTCCCCACGTGCTGTAAACATCGGCCTGTCACGATATCAAAAATCTTAAGTTTGATACATTGAGACAGGAAAATATCGCGATAAACGATATTATTGAAAGCTTTATAATGCCTCAAAAAGTAGGCTCTGTTGGAACGGTATTTAAAGGCGCTATAACTATAAGAAATGTGCTTTGTCCTCCTGTAACTATTGTAAAACACTGTGCCTCGAATTATAAAGCATTAGGAACAATTTTTGTGGCTTCCCCTTTTATTATTTGTAAAAAAATAAATAAAAGCATAGGGCCTTTAATCTTAAAATAACCCACGATGAACATGAAATACAATGAAACGCAACATACTTTCGGTAAATAATAAAGTATTGCATAAGAAAAATGGGAAAAATGTACTGACGATAAATTGAGCCAAAAAATTTATTGTTTGTCATTTATTGAACGAGAAGTTGATATATTATTGTGAAGAATCAGGATATTAGGAATGTGATGAGTTAGAAACGAGTTTGGACGGCAATTATTTTTTAATTATTCCAACTTAAAGAGACTAGACGGAGTTTAAAAATGTTAAAATGATTTATTTAGTTGTTAATCCGGGTCCGAAGTACCGTCACGCACGAGCTTAATACAGAAACTGCAGTTGCGCACAAGACCTGAGGAGGCAGTAGTGAGTATAAAATGACCAACTTGCATCTAGTCCCTTTAACTATCTCCTTTCTTTCGGTTTGACAACAGTAAAGCAAAATATCCTTTAACATATACATCCCATTATTTATCATTTCCTCATTCTGATTCTGATAGACCGTCATACATAAAACACAAAATGTATTCAAGTTCCCAAACCCCACAGCAAACTGTAGACCCGCTACATTTGCTCCGTCGTCCAACACGGCGTCTAATTGTGCATTGTGTTGTTTCCATGCCTCTGAAGGCTGAGGAAACCGCCCTGGGCCTTTGCCATAAAAGAAATCATAAAAGACAATAAGACATAAACATTGCCACACAAGAGCGCAGATGAGGGAGTTATAAAGACGTGCACCTGGCTGGCAGCTTCGGCACAAAGCAGTGTGTGCTTGGAAGGAAGGATGGCGCCCAGATGGGATAAGCCTTTAATAAAGAGCGTGCCCTAACGGACTTGATTTTATGTATTTATAGGAAATATTAGGCGGGTGAGTGTTGGAAGGTGCTTCGAATCCCCCGCGGAGACGGTCACGATATGAAAAGAGGCAGGTGGAAACGATTTAGATAATACTGCTCGTTTCACGTCAAAACAGATGAACAGTGTCCAACAAAGAGTATGATCTGTGTAGTCTCACTCCAACACCAGTAAATGATTTGAAAATGTCCTGTAGTAACATCCTTAAAGCAGTACCAGGGTATTTTTGTATCTGTAAAAAGTTATTTTTACTTTGAGTACAAGTGCAGCACTCAAAAGATAAAACATTTGGGATCCACCGGTTTAAAAATGACATTCATAGCAGGAAAATGCCATGCGACTGAAATCTTTAAATATATTGTATAAAAGCATTTTCATAAATCTTGACAGTTTGGGGAAAATGTTACTATTTCACATACTTTCTCAAATACTAAAATGGTCTCAACTTGTATAGCGCTTTTCTACCTTTATCAGGCCCAAAGCGCTTTACAGTGAGGAACCAGTCACCCATTCACCCTCTCATTCATACACCATTGTGCGCAGACACTGGAGGCAAGTAGGGTGAAGTGTCTGGCCCAAGGACACGACGACGGTGGGCATTTGCGGGAGCTGGGATTCGAACCCACGACCTTCCGATCAACTGCGCCACTGTCGCAATGAGTACATTTCAATTTAAAAGACACTAGATGCAAGTTGGTCATTTTGTGCTCACTACTGCCACCTCAGGTCATACGCGTAACTGCAGCTTCTATGTTAAGCTCGTGCACGAAGTAACTTTCTGAGTGACCGTGCAGGATTTTAGAGGCAGTTGTGGTGAACAGGTCTGGGCTCGTTCTACACATTAGGACATGGCTGGAACATTTTTTAATTTTTTTATTTTTTTTAACTCCGTATAGTCCCTTTAAGCAACGTTTATTTAATGCATTATATTTTTTCAAATTAATGAGTTCACGAAGAAGCGGGTATAAATAGCTCAGCAGTCTGACCTCATCGTCCCCGTCCCGCAATGTACAGCAGTGATGTCTTATTTCTTAAAGGGCAGGAAAGTCCCGCTGAGATTTCCTTTCAGTAACTTAGATTTTTTTTTAAATAATTTACAGTCAACTTCTCCATTCAAAACAGCAACTTGTAACTTCATCGCCGCTGACTAACGCGTTACTCATTTGAAGCCTTTTTCGCGGCCGCATCATATTCCCCGACGTTTACATAACAATGTCTCGTGTTCCCCGCATAAATGGGGATATTAAAAATGGCTCCTCTGGGACGTGACGGGACGCTGCAGCGACGCCCCGCAGCTCTGAGTGACTGTAAGGCCTCCTCCGGCTGCTCACATTATTAATCGTGGGTGTAAATGGAGTTAAAGTTGAGTCATGGAAACACAATGAAACCCAGCTATCGGGTGTGCTCTGCGCAGGTGTGGGCCACTTCGCCGAGTCAAACCTGGCCACGTCTTTCATCAGCCTCCGACGAGTTACTTTGAAGAGCTTAGAGATGCTTGTCTTCACTTTCCAAAGACATGAGACGCACATTAAGCTCTATAATGGGTAACAGAAGGTGTGGGTGATAATTACGTCGCTCACAAAAATGCCAATATGACCACGAAGCTCAGGATTAACGGCTGTTGGACGATATAAAACGTGTAAATAAACAGAAATAAAAAGGCACATTCGTTATTTTATCACACAGATCGAGTAATGAGAAGCTACACAACTTTGGTTAACAAAAAAGAAAACTAAAGGACGAACTAGCATTTGAAATGTATAATTTTAGACTGCATGGTACCATTTAATATTGCGAAATCTTAAACAAAAGTGACTTGCAAGTACTTGAATTATCGGAATTTGTGGTCATTATGAGTGGGTTTTGACTCATGGAACAAGAATGTTTTTTCTTCCCCCGACTTTGTCTTGTTTCACAGGGTTTTGTCTAATTTTAACAAATGAATGTATCTTACTGTAAAGCTAATTAATGCTTGTTCCATTGGCAATCTTATTTCAGGACAGCCCAAACCTGTTATTCAGCATAAATGGTGTCAATTCAAGCATCGCCGTAAAATATTGGGGGGATGGGGTTACAACTAGGGCTGAACGATATGGACAAAATGTCATATCTCGATATTCATGCCAGATATCGCCTAATCGATACTATACGATATAACTATGGGTCGGGGGAAAACTAAACATTTTTCAGAATAATTAAATCATAATACAAAAGAGTGCAGTTTTATTGATGAAAATCGATAGTTTATATCTTGCTTTTTCGATTTTAATATCTTGAATGTTCATATCTCGATACAATAACAATAAATCTTTCAGCCCTAGTTACAACCCCCCCCCCCCCCCCCCCAATATTTAAACCCAACTTATGTAACTAATTAGACTCCCTGAAAGGGATTGACTCTCAACCTTCCCAATATTTTACCAAACGTTACGCCCTTGAATTCAAGCACATAACACACTTAGAGATAAGATGGCATTTTTCTAGTGTCTTTTACTGAGGCGACAAAATTCCCACACGGGCTGGGACAAAATATCGGCTCAAGTATCGCAATACTTTCAATACTTGTGTTTGGAGGCATTTTAATCCTGCACTCCTTTGTTTTCCAATAACACAGCACTTTGTTACACTTTGTGTTAATGCACTTTTCTGAACACTTCAATAAATGTCAAATGGCATTTGGTTCATAAACCTTCGACCAATGACTATATACACACTTTAAGGTAAACGTATTACTTACAGTATTGCAATACGCATCACACCTGAGTATCGTAAATAAGTATCGTGGCAAAAGTGGATCGTCCCGGCCCTAATAATTACCATAATGAAAAATGATGTGTCTGATCTCCATGTCCCAGGGCTGGACGATATGGCAAAAATGTAATCGTGATTTTTCTCACATTGATTGATCTCGATTTTTGATAAAATGTTATGATTTTTTACTAAAACAAAACACATGTAGCAAATTCATGAACAGCCCTACTTATGTCCTTTAACATTGCTGCCTGTGACCGCCTTGCTTTTGCCTGGAACGTACCCCGCCTAAAGCTCAAAGTAGCTGGCACACGCCACAGGAACGAGCATATGACGTTAAAGTGTTAAAAACGCTTCCTTTTGTAACAAGCTGCGAACTTCACAATTCTAAGCTTTTCTACTGGCAAGACACTTAGACGGAGAACTACCCCTCATTGAGACCAAACACCTCCTTTTTTTCTTAAAATTGAAAACTACTACAACAAATATCTCAATTAGTTCACCACATTACACCTCTCTGCATTCATTAAGAGCCATTTTGGTAATGAAATAATGGCAAAAACATGCAATTGGCTCGGAAAGTTTCAGCTGGAAGTGTGACCGTCACTTTCCAACCGGGCGATTTCTTGCGTCGTGTTCTTTCACAACTTTGCACCAGGCTTTTTTTTCCTTCTCTTTCCTAAACTTGGCTGCTAATGCGCTTGGATCTTACAAAATAGATCAGAGGAAGAGAGAAAAAAATAATCGTGAAAAACAAGCGTGTCCCGGTGACTAAGAAACCACATGCTGCTATCCGACGTCCTATGGAGCGACGAGGGGCGAGCCAAGACGCGGGGAGAGATGCTAATGGCCATTTGAAGGAACATTACTAACAGGGTGCAGACATGATTCACAATACGCTGCTGTTATCAGGACAGGGGGCTTTAACGGGCTTATGTCACTGCTTTCAAAGGGCGAAGACAGAAATAGGAGGGAAAAACAGGCCGAGCGGACAACGGGGCTCGAGGAAATGAAGTAAACAAGCGACTGCCGTATAGATTTGAAAACAACACAAAAGGGCCTCTGAGGAAATGATCAACAACAAAAAATGCTCATGCGCCCACCCATCTTTTCTTCTGCTTTATCCGACTCGGGTTGTGAGCGGTCTGAGCAAGGACGCCCGGACCGAGTTGCGGGTTAAACGGCGAGAGCTAGTCAGGATGTGTTAAATAGAAGACCGGCAAGAAAGTGTTCAGAGCATTGATCAATGAGAGCTCGGCGATACTTGGAGTGCTAAATGAGCAGGACTGACAATAAGGATGTCAGAAGTCCAGAACATCTCCCAGAAAGAATATGTCCAAGCCACCAGAGCTCTTTCTCCATGTGAGCGAGCAGTGGCTCTATCCCGGGTGACTCGGGTCCTCATCCCATTCCCGAGGGTGCGCCCACGCGGCAGAGGTGTGCAATATGTCGTCTACAAGATACCGTTTGGAAGATTTTTTGAGTTTATTTGTTTATTTGAGCAGTATACATTCTGCTCGACTGGAGCTTACAGCCTATAGGCCCGTGTATATCCTCATTTGAAAGCTACGACCCATTACCAGTGTCTACGTACATTGGTGTATGAATGAGTGTGAGAGAATAGGTTTATGATTTAATGGTTATTGCTGCTTTTCTGTCACTTTGACGCTTTTTTCCCAAGAAGCTTTTAGGTTTTGGTAATGCCCAAAGTGTGTCCTTGGTTCAGGCGGAGGTTAAAAAATAATAACTGGGAAAAGATTTGTGAAAAAGCGATTTCAAATTAGTCGGCCCATTTTTGCATATTTGTGATGGTTTGCAAAAAACACCGCTTCATCCTCTTTTATCGAGAAATCCCCCCAAAATACTGAGATATTAATTTTTGTCAGCCCTACCCACACTACGGAGGAATCTCACTTCGACCGCTTGACCCAGGTGTCATGACCGAAGGTGAGAGTACGAACGTAGACTGATTTTGCCTCAGCTTGTCCTTTGAATCCATTTCCGATACAGCATCCAGCCACGATTTCACAAAAAACAACTTTGTAGATTTGTGAAAGTTCAACCACGTGTGCACAGGCTTAAGGGAAATCGCTTGAGCTAATGTGTCGTTTATACAAATCAAGGGGAGTCACAAAACATGCTGTGCAGACGTAAAACCTCTTTACCGCCCGTTCTAGTAAAGCCCAGAGAAAGCTCGCGGTTTCAAAAACGACTGGCGACACAGATTGTGGCCCGTGCACTTGTTGCACTGGTGGCGGACGGGGCAAAGTCTTTGCGCTGATGCCGCGTCTCCTCTGAGCACACAGGTTAGTGCGGGAGGTGAGGGGGTTCGTGCGTGGGAGCGGACAAAAGCCTCAGAAATAGCAGCCGCGGCCCGGCCTGAATGCACCTGCTGACTCATCGCGAGCTTCGTCTGTCGCTCACCCTTCCCTCGCCCTCCGCCGCACTTCCCATTCCCTCCCCTCACTTTCGTCTTTTCTCCTCTTTGTCTCTTCCTTCTCTCTCCGAGTCCTCTGTTCTCCTTCTCCTCCTCGTCCTCCCGTGCGGGCGCCTTTTTTTCTCCTCCTCGGTCGCAGTCTCCTAGCAACAAAGGCTTTTAGCGCTAAAAATAAACCGCAGAGTCACGACAAACAAAATATGACTCAATGGAGCGAAAGTTGACAAAAAGTTTGGAGCCTTGGCACCAGATCAAAAAAAATTAAGATGTTTGACGTTTGGCTTGTTTTGATAGAAAATATTTACTATCATCAAGATCATTGGGTTTTGTAATTTGTTTTTGTACAGTCCATTTTGACTATCGTGACTATTGTACATTTGGAAATTGCCCTATGCCCAAATAAATACCACGACGTATAATCAACTACATTTACACTCAAACAAACTGCCAAAGGTGATGAAGTGGTCTGTGGTCAAGATAGAAAGATATGTCATTATTATCCTTTGTATCCGCCGTTTTGTTGACTCAGATGCCAGTAACTCACATTTCCACATAAAGAGGAAGTGGCTTTGCTTCACCCGTTTAGGGGTGCGTACTGAAAAAACAATTCAACGGCGCGTCATCAAAATAAGCGCTTTTGTTAATTAAACGTCTGCTGCTGTGAACGTGGAGCCCTTGTTTTGATGTTTACAGGTTAAAGGGATATTTCAGGATTTTTGACATAGGGCCTCATTTCCTCGTTATCCAGAGTGTTGTTGATGTCTGGAGATTTTTTTTTCTTAAATTCATGCAGTTCTTATATTTGAAGAGTCTAGTGGCGCAAGGCTAATGCTAGGCTAAAGCATTTCTATCAGTTAGCCTGCATTAAAAACAGTCTGACCCGCTCCACAGTGCACTGAGGCAAAACACTTATAACGCCAGACTAACGATATAAACGTCTGTGTTAATCGAATATTTTTTTAAATATAACTGACTTTGTATCACATGATTTACCACATTTTGAGGGACTATTTTCTCGCAGATCACTCCTCCGCTGCGTTAGCTTACAGCCACAAAGCTGATGCTGCTTATTCAAGTTATTTTAAAATGCAAAATTGTTAAAATTATTCCATCGACAGAGACATTTATATTGTTAGTCTAGCGCTATAAGTGATTTACCTCAGGTGCACTGTGGAGTGGGTTTAATGCAGGCTAGCGGTTACCGTAGAAATGCTTTAGCCTTGCCCTATAGCCTAGCGCCACTAGACTCTTCAAATACAAGACCTGCATGAATTTAGGAAAAAAAATATCTCCAGACAACAACACTCTGGATAACTAGGAAATGAGGCCCAATGTCAAAAATCCTGAAATATCCCTTTAAGTACATAAACAACAGGTGTCTGAGGCACAGATATTATAGTCACAATAATTACATAAAAGCTTCCGTGTTTCATGGGTTATTTTGGGTTAATGGAATCACTGAAAAGAAAATCCTGACCCCTGAAATTTGAAGAGGTTTAAAGTATGGAGAAAGTTATTTTGTAAGATGAGCAAAACAGCACCATATTGTTTCTGCATCAGGTCAGGTTGTTTGTGAAAAGTGGATCAGTAAAAATATATAAATTTCCTCTAAATCTGATTTTTGTTTTTTATTATATTGGGGATTGCTTTATTTAAGTCATTTTAATTTAATTTAAGATACCAAGTACCAAAATATATGCAAATAATGTTACAACCAACCCCAGTCTCCACCTAATTGTGGACAGACAGGCACCAGGAAGGAAGACACTATACCGTAAAGACAAAACCCTTCGGCAAAATTTGGCCAAGTGTTGTAAAAATTGACCTTTGACGGTACCCAGCCCTTAAAGCAGTACCAAGTAACTCATGCCCCTAGAGGCCATAAGCGCTACTGCAGGTGTCGTAGCATTTTGTGTTTTTTTACTCATTAATTGTCCGTGAGAGTAAATACTACGCTGACAGAAAAGACAAAGGGAGAGAGGGATATTGTACATCTAATGACAAAGATATTTTTTCTCACTCAAACTTGGCTGTAAATACTGTTTAAGTGGTGCTAGCCCGCAGTTAGCTTTGCCCAATAGCCTGTTAGCTTCTTCTTCGTGACTCCATTGGCTCCTACCCTTTTCCGATACGTATACTAAAATGTTTGTCATCTAGAACCATGAAACAGAACAATGATGTTATTAAATTAATTCCTTTTAAATTTGTATCATTTATTTGAGCTGAAACAACTAAGTCGCTTCCTTCAACAGCCGTCAAAACTTGGTCTCTAAAGATTTATTTTTTCGATTTAATTTACACCAATGTGCTGAGATAAAGCCTATACACATAAATCTAAAACTTTTTTTCTCAAACACATTGCCATTTCCATATCCGTGTTTGGATTCATTAGATAAAGGCAATGCTGTCAAAAGCTGTCAAGGTCAGTCGCTGATGTTATAAGGATGAAAAATGTCCTTGTGGCTGAATCTGGTGCATTTAGAGCAATTTACGGCTGGGACTGTGGAAGTATGAAAATCTGTTAATTTGAAGCTGATTTGACCTCAGAACTTGGGACACAGCAGTTTCTGAAATATTCCCATTTCAAGTACATAAATAAAACCCAATGCATTGTCCCAACTGTCCCCATTTTAGCGCTACATGTAGCCTATTGTAGATCTAAAGTGTGTAAAAAGTCCAGTCCAAGCCTTTGTCTGATCTGGCCGGCTCTGCTCCAGACAGGAAACCGCTGAGGCCAAGGCTTTAACGCACCATTTCGCCGCTTCTAAATTTAACCACAAAAGCATAAAAAAAAAGAAGAACGAACTTAATTTGCCATTAGGACTTTCTCGAGCCAAACCACCTGCGTTCTCTCTTTACCAAAAGCAACACAGCCTGGCGAGTTTAGCTTTTCTTTGCGCCCTATGACGTCCCGCCTGGTAGAAAACTGCTGCTAAACGCGAGATAATCATCGCCAGGGTATTGTAAAAACACAGAACATCCCGGCGTGTTCAACTTTCCTCCAGCGTCCGTCCCCCCACCCACCACCACTCTCCACTCCATTCTGCTTCCCTTCCTCCCATTCTTTGTTGGGACTATTTTTAGACGCTTGGAAAGGTCGCCGTGTCTCTTCTGGCAGGGCATGAGTCTACAGGCGGGGGTAATCGAAGCTAAGCGCGGGTCGAGGGGGCAAGAGATTATGATGAAGAGGTTAGTCAGGAGGAGGAGTGGGACCAAATAACTAAACAGGAAATAAATCTGTGTAGAAAGGAAGTGAGGGGATCGCGATATGGGCATAGACATGAATGACGTCATGATTTACAGTAAACCAGGCTTTTTACTGTAAAATTTAGAGAAAAATCTAATCAAAACTCTTCTGGCGAGTATTATGATTAGATTAGCCATTTATGTTTTAGAGTCAACATTTTAGGCAAGTCCAGAAGAAATGTATTAGGAAATAGGACCAAAACTAACTATTAATATCACCTTCTATGCTTGTTTGTAAAAATGAAGTATGGCCTTAAGAGCATCATCTTTAAGAACAAGTTTGAGTTTGTAGTGGTCCAAAGTCCAGGGTTAGCAGGTTTTAATGGTGCTTTCACACTGGCTCTGTTTAGGTCGACCTAAAGGGAATCTCGACCCGAGAGCGGCGCTTTAAAAGGAACAGGCCTCCGTTTTTCCATACTGGAGATACGTTCTTACCTGAGCTTAGACGAGTTGATACGTACCTGTCTGGTCTTTGTGCCCGTGGAAGAGCGTGGTCGCTTCCAACTTCACCCCCGTTTGGGGCCATAGGGATATGCTGGGAGAGGCCACATGCTAACAACATCTTTGGTCTTTTTGCGTGACTGAGTGTACGCACAAAGACCAGACAGGTACGCATCAACTCGTCTAAGCTCAGGTAAGAACATGTCTCAGTATGGAAAGTTCCTGTGAATCCAACTGCGGCGGCTGAAATGGGTCTCGCTCTCGAAGCGGCTCCTGTCGCACTCTGGAGCGGGGCAGGTGAGGCGTAGCCGGATGAACTCAGGTCGGCTAAGTTTGGGTTTCATTCGTCTTGATTGAGCAAAGAAAGGGTTTGGAGTAGGGCTGGGCGATAAATCAAATTAATTTATGCTTTTAAAACAGACTATATGGAAAATGGCTAAATCGTGAAATCGTGTCGGCCGCTCCATGTCCCCCTCACGTGCGCCGTGTTGCCAATTTAGCAGCGTGTTCAACCGCTCCGCTAGTGCTGGGCGATATGGAAAAAACTTATATCACGATATGGATTATTTTATATCACGATAACGATATATATCACGATATACCATAATATAGTCCGTTTTCAGTTATTCTTTCAAAAGTTTAAAAAAAAGTAAGTAAGTAATTTTCATCTTACTTACTTTTTTTTTACTTTATTTTGAAGCAGTGGTTTCGCTATGGATAATTTATATAGCCTGTATTGTTTATGTCAGGAAAAATGTGAGACAGCAGGATAAATGGGCTAAACATGATCTGAACATCTGAGTCCTTTATACAGTCTATGGTCCTGACACCAATTTAACAACAGAAATGTGTAAACTCGTGCGTAGAGAACGACTTATTCAGAGCATCATCTGCTCCTCAATATCAAGGCTCATATTACACCAATACAAATGTAAATTGGAGCTTATATCTCAATTTTAACGTAATGTTTAAGAAACAGTGGGCGAGCCGTTTGCATCGTACGTCTTTAGCTGCTCTACGCGCTGGTCCGTCTCTTACTTCCTGCACCAGCCTCTCCTCTCTCTTCTCTCTCGTGTGTTTAATCCAGATCCAGCACTATCAATGCGCATTGAGTGGCCTTGTGTACGAAATGCGTGGTATAAATAAAGTTGCCTTGCCTATCAGTCAGCTCCGTTGTGAGATCCATCACTAAAAAGCTGTTTATTTGCCGTACGTGAAGCAGAGCGAAACCACGCGGTGTTTAGGGAAGTAGCTGAGAGCCCCGCGCGCTCAGACACGGATCAGCGTCAAAGCTAAACATATTACGCAAATGACGGAGAATTTTCGGTTAATGTAACCTCTGTTATGAAGTGACATTTAACTCAGAAATAAGAATGCTGAGTGTAGTAGTAGGGGTGTACGTCCATTAGATGTCGCCGTTGCTACAGCAGGTGTGGCGGGCGGCGGACAGCAATATCGTAAAGCAGGTGTCGTAAAACAACAAGACGGAGTTTCTTTGCGAAAAAGTTCTTTTTTATTCTTGTTTATAATCACTTAATATAAACTTAGAGGATGCATAGTGACAAGAAAACACTAATACATTCTTTGTGGCCTATTTAATGTAATATTTGCTTTAATAATTGATGAAATTAGGTTAGAAACGATATAAACGATAGAAGAGAAATGCCACGATAGACACTTTTCTATCGTCCCCACGATATGTATCGTCATATCGCCCAGCACTACGCTCCGCAGCAATTTTTTAGAAATGTCACCCGAAGACAACCCAGAGACTTTCTGACGATCTCTGCTGCTTTACAGAGGCATTATGTTTTCGGAGTGCGCAATAGAGTTTTCTTCCACTAAAACTGAGTTTTCCCCAGTCTGATCCTCTGCCTTCTCTCACCCTGAGCCAGGCTCTGAGCGGAGGCACAGCAGCATCTTAACTCCACCCCCTTGAGTCTCCATGGAGACGGTTGTCAATCACAGCGGAGGCATGAGGATGAGAAAACTAAAATGCTTTTGAAAACTTCATGCCTTATTAAGAAGTTTTACTTTTGAGAGCGGCCAAAGAATATTTAAAAGAGAAATAACATTTTTAATCGGTCCAACTGTGGGCTATATTATGAATCTTAAGATTAATGTTCTGGACTCCGAGCAGTTTTCTTATTATGAAAGATCAGGAGACCTTTAAAAAAAAAAATCACCCAGCCCTAGTTTGGAGCATGTATTATTTTTAATACAAAAACACTGTAGGGCAGGATGTGTGGAATATTCGTCTGACTATGCAAATTGGATCAACTTTACACCCGTGAGGTTCTGCCCCGCTCTCTGCACCGTGAAGACGCTCCGCTAAGTGCATGTTTTTCCCACACACGGCGCATTTCACATCCGCCTCACTGTAATTAGCCCTGAGGGGGTGATGCCCACAGAGTAACACAACATGCCCGTGTCGTCGCATTGACAGGGCTCTGATCGCTGGATGTCCGCTGTGAGGGGAATACGTTCATCCACAGCTGATGGTTGTCACTTGGCTGACGGTGCGTTTGGGGCGACTGGTGGACACAGAGCACGTGACTGCGGACTGAACTAACATCAGTGTTAATTTTGACAAGATATTTTAATTTAGTTTTAGTCTTAGTCTTTTGACGAAAATGTAATTCAATTTTAGTCGAGATTTAGTCAAAAAAAATACCTTAAATTTTAGTCGAGTTTTAGTCGACTAAAATTGCAAGTCAATTTAGTCGAAATTTAGGACAAATTTAATCGACTTTATATTTATAGTATTCATTATACTCATATTTAATCGAGGTCCTCTGCTTCATGGAGCTGCTCCCTCATGAACAAAGCTCAGAGCTGTTCCTTTGGCAGTGAATTTACATGATATGAGGCACTTTCAGACGGTCAATAGATAGTTTGGATGATTTTAGTCTCTCCTTTCCATTTTTATTTAGTCTCATTTTAGTCGACTAAAATATCTGGACATTTTAGTCATAGTTTTAGTCTCATGAAAAACTTAAAATTGAGTTTTAGTCCAATTTCAGTCGTCAGAAATATCACGACTAAAATTAAAATATTTTAGTCGACGAAATTAACACTGGTTAACATGTGCCTGAATAATTGCAGTCTTTGCGATTACCATACTGTAGCTGTAACTGTGATGCAATGGTAATTATTGTGCAACGCTTTTACCTCCACTAATCACAGGATAAAACTAGCCATAGCTCCTTTTTTCCATTTCCTGTTTACATTGGTTGATAAGCTCAAAGGTGTAATTTATCTTCTCTAATCGAATTGTAGGTAAAGACGCTGTTCCAAATCTTTACGGCAAACCTTTCTTTAAAAGTCAACATTCACCCAGTTGTGTCTCGCAAGTATAGGCCAGAATTCCTAATTGCCTTTCTAAACCCAATGATTTCACCCAGCGTTTAGTTAATCTCCATTGTCTTCTCCGAGTGATCCAGCCCCTGAAATAAATGATGACGCGTCACTCGTTGGAAACCAGTGTCTCGTGTGGATTTCCATTTCTTTAAATACAGCCAACAACAGACTCAGACACGGGCTCATCGCAATCTCCAAAAGCGGTGTTTAAAAGCCTCGCCTGATCTCTTAATGAGCAGTGAAGGATGCTGGGAGGATGAGGTACAGGCACCAGGGAGGAGACGGCAGACGGGACGGGGTCAGAGATGGGGGATGGTGGAGGTGGGACAGGGGTGAGAGTACAGGGAAGAGCGATGTCAGCATTATTTCAACCTCAGAGAATCAGAAAGGAAATAATGGTGTGTTGTTGATATTGCCACAACATCTATTCTAGTGCAATTGATTTGATTTAACCAAAGGGAAGTGTGAACTCTCAGTAGAAGCAGATAGTAGCTTTATAATTTGAGTGCCAAGTGTAAATTAGGGCTGCACGTTATGAGAGAAAAGTTCGATTTTCAATAACTTCCCTGAATAAAGACTTGAAAATACTAATCAGGGCCAAAACAAGGATAAAAGTAAATTAGGAAAATCATGACCAACTCAACTTTGTAAATGGTAGGTAGGGCAGGTCAATATGGCCTAAAATATATATCACGAGATAAAAAAGAATATATATATATATATATATATTTTTGACGATAGACAAATTACCTCAAAATCCCAGCCTTACGCCTATAGGGAAGATTAATTCAGTAATATTTAATTCTTTTTTTTCTTCTTTTTAACGCAGCATACTAATTTCCTCGCAAATATGATCTACTCAAGCAGTGTTCATGCTGCTCTGATGGAGCCGAGCGCAACATAAATTATATCGTGTCCACAACAATATCAAAAACTGATATAGCGGTACGATATGGCCCACCCCTTGTAGTAGGACTGCACGATACTGAAGTAACTTGCGATACGGCTGTGCATTATCGCGATAACGATATTATTGCGATATTTCACTAAACCATTTTCAACACGACATGTTCCATTCTAATTAAACACGAATTGAAAGTAACTCGTTCTTCACCAAATTAAGATTAAGATTAAAATTGACTTCCACACATTTGTTAGTTAAATGCATTGTTTGTTTTCGGCTCAGCTCGCAATACCATGTGTCTGTCTCTTTAGGCTCAAGTAGGGCTGGGGCGATTAATCACATTTTAATCTAATCGTGATTTTAATAAAGGTCGATCACGCTAATCGCGTGGTGCGTTTAAATCGAGGAGAATTGGCCAATCCAAAAAATATGGACGGCGCAAATGCTGCAGCGCCTGTCAGGTCAATCCCAGGGATCACTCGGCCCAAACAAACAGTGTCACGTCTAATGAGCAAAACAGAAACACGTGGGAGCCTCAGAACATCAGGACTGGGATGAAGTACCTTCGAAGGGAAAAACTATCGATGCTCTTTGGACCATGTGGATTATTTTTGAGGCTGAAGCGGTGGATTAGCTGGACCTCTAACAGTGAATTGTAAGTTTGATCATCTTTTATAAAAGCGCTGTTTAGGAGTATTTCTTTATGTACATATTAAGTTAGCGATTCACTCCGTCTTGGCCTTTTGAGGCTCCGCACACAAACATGCACTCGTCGTCTGCTTCTGACATTCTTCAAACATTCCACTTGTTTGCGTCTCCTTAGCAGATTTGTGTGTGATGTTGTGAGGGGAGGTTGTACTGCGAGGAGTGTGGAGTTTGTTTTTGCTGCAGTTTTCAGTTTAGCCGCTGGAAGACCACATTGATTTTTTTCTAAAAAAAAAAAAAAAAAAGAATCGAAATCGCCCAGCCCTAGGATCAAGCACGCAAACAACTTCCAAAACACAAAGGCAAGCAACCATTACGGACAGGACCTTCTTCACTGTGATTGGCTACTTCCTGTTTTACTTCCTGCTTTCGCATAACGTGATTTTGTTTGTGCGTTTCCACTTTTGTTTGTGCGTTTCCACTTTTGTTTGTGCGTTTTAGTGCGGTGTTTGTGACTTGCACTTCAGGGCCATCGTAGTTTAGGGACAGCTCAAATAAAGGAATGGTCTTTTATGGGATACATTTCAATACACGTTTTCTTGTTCTAGATGACAAATATTTTAGTATGGGCATAAGAAAGTATCATTCAAGTATCAGTATTGTCAAACAAGCATCGTTGAAGTACCGGTATTTTTAAACAATGCCCCGCCCTGGTGAAAGTTTAAAACATGTAGACACAGTGGCTCTTCTGTGTGCGAGCTTAAGTAGGTAAAGGGTTGAATGAGCCGAGAAGCCGAAGTTCCCACCGGTGTCTCGGGAAGGAGCACAAACTGCACTAACCCCTCCGACAGATAGAGCTTTGTTTTGAAGCGTAGCGAGGGCAGACACAACAGCGCGCCGGGAGTCCACAGGGTCGGAGCCTTGAGAGGCGCGTGGAAACCCGAGCGAGGCACCTTTCGCTTCTGCGCGAGAGAGACGGCGGAGCAGCGCTACAATCGGCGAAAAGGCCGCACCGAGAGAGAGAGACGCCGAGTCGAGCCAAGGATGTGACTGAGCCTTGGTCTGGTCGCCGCATGTGGGAGGCAGCACACGGTGGCCATTAGTTCGATATGAGCTGAACTGCTGACTATTTACAAAGAGTTATGGAGAAACAAATGGATAAGACTGAACAAGGGACACGCTGTCACAACACTTTTGTTCAAACATGGAAACAGAGGAGATTTGTGGGATTAACAAAGTCAAAACAAATGGCAACTATGCACTGATTTAAGCTATTTTCAGTATTGCACTATTCTATTGCAAAAAAATAATGACACTGCAGCTACGGCTGTCACAATAAATACTATATCGACTTACTGTTCAATAAAAAAACAAAACAGAAACGATTACATTTTTGGGCTCGATTTTTATCGTCTGTACAATTATTAGCATTTCCCCTTATTCTTTCTTTGTAAAACTTTGATTTTGAACAGAAGCACATTGAGTTTCATTTTATTTCATGTTTATTGCAGCGTGTGGTATTTTAGGATATGATGATGAACTTTTAGAACAATGGTTTACTGTCATTTTTATGCCCGAGAGTTGACAGTATCCAGTATCGTTAGAGTCAATAATATCGTTTATCGCGATACTTTCCTGCCTCGATATATCGAACTGCAAATGTGTTATCGTGACAGGCCTAACTGCAGCTGCCATTGTGTTTAATGGGCCGAGCCAAGAGCAAAGTGTGTTGTTTACATACGTCATACAGTTCACTCTTTTTTCATGCTTCAAAGAATGTCTTTAGTGGCAAATAATCGTTTTTCCCCCAATTGATTTGGCAAACTGTCCCAAGAGCACATTTACCCGTTTCCATTTTCGCAGAATTAAAGTTAATTTCTTCACTTTTCATATTAGAGATTAGAGCCGAGACTAGACATGTCAAGTCTCTACCTGCTTTTAAATCTCACCTAGAAACGTGCCTCTTGTCACTGTACTGTGAAGTTGGTATGTTACATGTTTAGCCTCTTTGCCAGATATTTAAATTCTGGATTGTGAATTGTAACGGCTTGGTGACTTTCGATTTTTGACACTTCTCAAAAAAGAAAGAAAACAAATTCCGACCGAGTGTTGTGCCCTGAGAAAGCTTTGAGGCAGACATGCATGTACAGGTGTGCGAGCGGCCGGTCTAAACACGTCCTAAAATGACATCTGTGAGAAAGACGCAGCGGGACAGACGAGGAGCCGTCTGCCAAACTCAGACTGACTTCCGGCAGACGAGACTCACCTGATTTACTACAACAATCTGTCTTATAGCTGTTTTACAGGCCGAGTTGGAAATCTCAAATGATTAGGGCTTCATTTGTAACCGTATGCAAAAGTAAACTGGTTCCAACAAGCAGGTTGAGGAGTTCTGCTTGTATTACTACTTCATTTACAATTTCCTACCACACTAAAAGGCGTATGAACATATTTTGTGAAGTTCGTGAAACTAACTCGTACAGCACAATTTCAAACCAAAAAGTTAAGACAATATAAAGTGTGTAGGGCAAATTTTGAGATATTTATGTACAGACGCCCAGTTTTGGATAGACTTTACCCACAAATAGCTCACAGGCATTACATTTGTGTGTCTTATGAAAAGGTTTCTATGTGTTACAATTAAATATTCTTTAATATGGTAAAAGTATGCACTCAGAACCATCCTCATATTTATACATAATGTACACATACAGCCCTAGCCCACAGACACCAGAGCAGTAAAATTTCCAGTTTGTGCAAACGATGTGGTCAACACAAAGCCAGCGCTCAGCAGTTCCTGGTGATAAATAGCCTCATGTGGGGAAGTCGACTGGAGCGAGAAGCACGTCCTTCAAACTGGGCTTGAAACAGACCGTGGCTAAAATCCAGAAAATATGGTCAAAAGTAGGCCGCGTTTATCGGAGGAATGCTAAATGCTGTAACCTGCTTTTTCTACATGAAGCTGTATTTCAGGAATGCGGCGCAGTCAGTGTCACGGGGAGACGGTCTGTTTGGGGAACTGCTCTGCACGTTAGTCAGAACAAGTTTGTATAGTTGACTTTTTAAAACTTGTTTATAACAAGTCTACAAAAGTGGGCTTGGAAACGAAAAGTCTGACGCTGCTCGAGAGCTACAACATCATCAGTTTACAGGAAGCCCAATGAGTTTTAGTTTATTACTTGGCAGCACCATTGAGACCGGGGCGGATTCAGTGGATCTCAAAGTGGGGGATGATTTCAAGATAGTGTACGAAAAAAATAAAACATTGATTGTGTATTTAATATGATTGTTGATTGAATTGATAATTTAAACTTTGTGAGTCGAAGTCAAATTACAAAGCAAACAAAAATTATACCAGATTTTAAATGTTTTTCATTGATGTATCATTAATTCGTTTTTACAGTAGAGGTACCGGCTGGAAAAGTTTAAGAACCCCTGGTGTGGTTCAAAGACCTGAGGGGTAAAGAAGATCTGGTGGATATCCAGCATATTGTCTAAATCCCTGGACAGTTGCATTTGTTTTATTGTTTTTTATGATCTCATGTGCAGCACTTTGGAAATGTTTTTGTTGTTTAAATGTGCACCAATGACACCAATCCCACGGGACTGGACATGAGATTGGGTTCACAAGAACCTGGGTTGCAGGTTCTAGAATGTGATGATGTCACAGGACCCAGGGGGGGGGCAGGAGCCAGTTTTTCCTATCAACTGCTTTACACTTTCACAAGTCGTATCTAAAAAGAAAATGTATGCATCACAAAAATGATCATTAATATCAGTCACTGGGTCCATGATCTCTCTGTACAAGAGCAAAAATGGCCTCAAAAACAAAATAATTGTACCTCTCTATAATAGTATAGGCCTTTAGAACGCTGCTATGTCACCTGAAACCAAGCAATATGAGATATTAGTTTTTAATAAATACAGATGAGGAATTTCCCTTTAGTTAACAGTTTAACAAAATTAAAGTGCAACCAAAATATAATGTAAACATTGGTGCGTAAGTAACTAATAAGCCGTCTGCAATGAGTGTATTGGATGCAGCGCAGTAAAATAAACAAATAAAAATCCAATATTAATCTACTAGAGTCAACAAATTGTGTGGCTTTTTAATCTCACAAGATCTTGTGGCAGGAAATCTTGGCCCATCCCTAGTCAGAACCTGTCAAGCCTATGTCAGGAACAACACTGCAAAGCAAAGCTTGAATCTGGGCACCATTGAGAGAGCCAGACCCCCATTTTCTGATAAAGAAAAAGATCGGCCCACGATCAAGCAAAACTGTCAACCACTGGAGACATTGTTGGCCAAGACCACCCAGCATTGTGAGATCGACAACTGATTCTATATTACTTGATCCCTTTTGTTCCCCAAACCGCCTACTGCTCAAGTATCATCTATCAAATTGAACCCCCACCCCTTAATGCATAATTAATTTCTGATTTTGTGTTTAATAGGTTAACTTTGAAGCGAAGACAAAGTCAAATGCCAAAGTAAACAGCGCAATATCACTAAACAAATCAATACGTAAATCTCTGTAAACCCTTCAGCAGGAAAAGCCAAAAGGAAAGAAGAATTTGAGCTTTCCACATGCGACACCGATTTGGCCGAAAACACGCTTCACTAAAGTAGCTGCGGGACTTTGTCAAAACTATAATCCAAATGATTTCTTTCAGATTCCAGAAAAACATGTAAAAGATTAGACGGCGAGGGGGAGAGCGAGAGCGCCCCAGGACAGGCAGCGAGAAGATACATTTCTCAGTTGCTCGCTGGCTGCTGTGTTGTGGTCCGCGCGCCAGACTGCTTTCATTCCCCTCCAGAGCGGCGCGGTTGGACGGGCCTCTCCAAACCACTTACAAACACACGTGTCGCCCGTCGCCTCCGCCGCTGCTGCCCAGAAACCACCCAAAATAGACCCGCGTCCAAAAGAGCCAACAAACTGGGAATATGGTGATTCACTCCATCGAAACTGGGGGCGAGCCAGCGCTCATCTGCCACAACACAGTAGCAGCAGAAGTGGTAGTCATGGTGGTGGTTGCAGTAACGAGGAGGAGCAACTAAAGTAGGACCCGTGGTAGTAATAGTCAAGATGATAGTTGGGACTGTTGTCAAAACAAGTCTGCGAGACCAGGGGTTCCCAAACTCGGGACCCCCAGCTGTAAAATGTCATTAGATTTATAGTAACTTAAGGGGCAAAACATTTAATATCTGATTTAATGATGCAGAAATTTGGCTTAATTTCACTAAAATATACAATTTTCAAATTCAATGTCAGGAATTATAAAAAAAAAAGATAATCTCAAAATCATCTTCAGTGTCCCACAACCCCCCAGGGAGTCCCGACCCCCACTTTGGGAACCACTGTGCTAAACCACAGTATAGCAATGGTGCCAGTAAGTATGTCGTCAATTTTCTATTAAAATAATTTAAGGCTTAGGGGGCCCCCATGTGAAAGCTTCTTGCCCCGGGCCCCGGAATGTCTTGACGGTCCTGCTTAGTAGAAGTTTGGGGCAAAAAATCCCGCCAAACACATCTTCAGTAGTTGTAGAAGCTGTAGCAGCCAATCAACGATCATCCGTCGTCTATCCCGTCTTTAAAATTTCCCAGAAGGCCTCGGTGCCGTTACCGTCTTTCACAGACAAACAGGCTCCACTGTTGATGAAAGCTCCAAAGGCTGCGACAAAACGCTCGTCTTTTATGTTTTACTGGAAATCGAGAGTGTTTGACTTAAATACGTCGAATCCCCAAAACAGCAATTGGGGGAAAAAGCGTTGCCAACTGTGTGGTTTTTCTGCACCGAATTTACAACCATGACTTTTATAGACACTTGGAGATAGCTACTTGACTCTATTATTTATGCATTTGGTGCTTTTGTTTCTCAATAGCAAGTAGCTGTTACTTTAAATAACTTAAGACATGGTAATGCTGACTGAGTAGAAGCTTAAACAACTTAAACTGCTCATCCTTTATTTGCAGTCAGCATTAGAGCCACTAAACTCCTTCCTCTGGAAAGAGTTCTGAGAGGGTTTAGGGAAAAAGGCTTGGGCAAGACGATAAAAAAAAGGTCATAATAAACATCAAAATTAGATAGATGAGCAGTAATGATGAAAAATCCAATACATTTTTCTCAATTGCTGAAAAACAATCAAATCCTTAAAGTTGCCTGTCAACATAATGGAGAGCCAAGCAAAAAGGCACAACAACCATGATCAATTTACTATCGATTCCAGCTATACCTGAAAATGCTATTGTTAAAATACATCATTTGATAAAAACTGACAGTAAAAAAGTCACGAAAATGACTCATTTTATAGATATCGGTATCTGCGACAGACAGGTACGTATTTAAAAAAAAAAAAAAAGCATAGATTTAGACAGTACTATAAGAAATACCTTTTTTGGATACCAAGTTTTAACTCATGGTGGGTGGTAGAGCTAGTATCGCAATACTTTCAATACTTGTGTTTGGAGGCATTTTTATCCTGCACTCCTTTCTTTTACAGTAACAGTTACAGAACTAACATTTTGTGTTCATGCACTTTTCAATCTTAAAAAGGAACAGGCCACCGTTTTTACAAACCAAGATATGTTCTTACCTGAGCTCAGACGAGTTAATACATACCTGTCTGGTCTTTGTACGTGCCCTCAGTCACGCAAAACAACCAAAGGTGTTGTTAGCATTTGGCCTCTCCCAGTATATTCCTATAGCTCCAAACGGGGGTGAAGTTAGAGGCGACCACGCTCTTCCACAAAGACCAGACAGGTGCGTATGAACCCGTCTAAGCTCAGGTAAGAACATCTCAATGTGGAAAAACCGTGGCCTGTTCCTTTAACACCTCAATAAATGTCATTTGGTTTATAAACTTTGGACACATTTTTCTTACATTTTAACTTATTATAATTACCAAGAAAACTGGAACAGCGGAGATCGTGGCTGTTTTTGATCTGAAAGTGCAGAGGTTTGTCGTGTCTGGGTGCGTCAGCGGTTCCCCGTCAGCGCCGCGCCGTCTTAAATCAATTGCATTATAGCAACCGGTACAGAGCGAACGGTTGGCTGCCTGTGTAAAAACATTAAAGCCAGGGGCAGGACGGCGTCGCCACAGCAAACCAAAACCAAACGTGGAGAAAATTAAAAGAGTTTGTGCACGTGCTAATCCCAAACAGGCTTTACCCATTCGAGTGTGAGCGTGGGGGGTCCTGCTAATAACCGGAGTGAGTGAGAGGGTGTCTGCCTGTCTGTGGGGCTAATAGACTTTCACATTTCAATAAAACTGACAGGCCATAGTCATCCATCACGGCAGACTCCAAAACAACGTTCGGGACAACAACTGGGTCACGAATTTCCCCCCCCACATCAAAGAAGAAACAGCTTTACGGGGTTTAACGAGTTCAACATGAAGAAATGCAGCTATTAACTAAAGGGGTAGAGTAATGGCAAAAGTGAGTCAATATTTTTTGGATGATCCCAATAAAAGATAGTTTTCTTCATAATTGTCTGCACTCAAGTCATTAAAAAGCAAAGGAGAATTAAAGCCGCAAGCGGCATTTGGAGGCCCTCGCGGGCCGCGGTGGCCGATTGACGCCGGTTCCCGCACGCCGCCGCAATAACCGGGAGGCGCTGCCGCGCCCTACCTGCTTATAATGTCGCTGCCACCCTCGGTGAAGTTTATAAAAGAGCAGGCAAAAGAAATGGCGCCTTCGGCGCAGATTTTCCCAAAATGGCCGACCTCCTGTTGGTCACCTAGCAACCATGTAATGTACTTTTTTGTTCGGACAGTCATGACGCACGTGTGTACCAATTTTGGTTCGGCTGCGGCAAAGTTGACATTGGGTCGTTGCCATGGCAACACGGTGGGAAAAGGGGCGGGGCATCAATATATTTTTTGTTCGGGATCACGTGACGGATGTCTGTACCAAATTTCATGCATCTACGACAAAGTTGAATTTTTGGCTCCATTCATTTTTATTTTGTGCTCTGCAGGGGGCGCTATTGCGGCAATTTTCAAATTTCCTATATCAGAACATCCGGGGTCGACGACTCGACCAACGATTCAAGTTTCGCTCAAATCGGCCAAAGTATGTGTGAGTTACGGCTGTTTGAACACGGCGGCGAGCGGCGAAAACGGACGCCAAATTCATGGCGTTGCCACGGCAAAACCAAAAATCCTATTAAAAAGTTTTTAATAACTTTTGATCTCCCACATGTGGAGATGATCTGGAGCGAACGGGGAGTCGCTGCGTTAAAAGCCCTAGGACAAGTTCGTTCAAATGCGTGGGCATGAAATGGCGCCTTCGGCGCCAAGTCCCTCTTCGGGCCAATATGGCCGCCATACTGTTGGTTGCCTAGCAACCGCGTAATGTGTTTTTTTGTTTGGCCTCACGTGACCAATAACTGTGCCGAATTTTTTTCGTCTACGACGAAGTACGTTTTTCGGGTTTTGCGGTATTTTGGGGCGTCCTGCCATAGGGCGCAATGTTAACGTCGTTTTTCCAGGGGGCGCTGACGCGCCATTTTTTTGAATTTTTACAATTTGGAGATGTGAAGTTTTTTTTTTTCACCTAATTGAATTTTGGGCAAAAATTCAGGAGTTTTCGTCGGTGGGAAAGTGCCGAAACTGGCGTTTTGGGGTAGAGGAAAAAAAATAATAATAATAAGAAAAACTCATACAATAACAATATGGCCTCTCGATGCAAGCGGCATCGAGAGGCCCTCGCGGGGGTTCGTTGGCCGGTTGACGCCGGTTGTCGCACGCCGCCGCAATAACCGGGAGGCGCTGCCGCGCCCTACGTGGTTATAATGTTGCTGCCACCCTCGGTGGGGTTTATAAAAGAGCAAAGGAAATGGCGCCTTCGGCGCTGATTACTCTATTTTTCCCAAAATGGCCGACCTCCTGTCGGTTGCCTAGAAACCATGTAATGTACTTTTTTGTTGGGACAGTCCTGACGCACGCGTGTACCAATTTTATTTATTTATTGCCCTGATGTGCCATTAATCTTTGTGAGTAAACATCAAAACGAGATTTTTAGCGTCTCCATGTGAATGATGGCTGCAACCTGCAGAGGGCGCTAGCGCGCCCCAAATCTTTTTTATTTCACAAGCAGCATCGGACGGCCTTGACGGGCCGTACTTCAATGACTGCTGTCCACAAGCTCCTGACAGAGGGCGCTAATGCACTGTAATTGTGTATAATGTGTGATATGCGGGTCAGTCCCATTGGAATAACATGGCGAGCCTCGGTCGTCTCCATGGCAACACCGTACAAAATACGGTATGGGTCTCATTGGCTTTTTTGACCGGGATGCCATCAGCTATTATTGTGCCGAATTTTATCCATTTGCGAGAAACTAATTTTTTTCCCATAATGCATTTTTTGTTCTCGGCCTAGAGGGGGCGCTATCGCGCCAAATCTCACTTTTTCACATTTGTTGTGTCCGGGGGTGAAAAGTCAATAAAATGTATATTTCCGATTTTTAATAGGAGTTCGTTTGTGCGAATGGGAGCATTTTGTTGTTTTCGGAAAGTCGCAAAAATCTTCGTAAAGATTGCGGCTTCGCCGCACACAAACCGTAAAACTTAGCCAAAAAATTTGGATAACTTTTGATGCCCCACATCTGGAGATGAAGTGGAGCGATTTTGGGCTCATTTGGTGAAACGCCCTAGGAGGAGTTCGTTAAAATGCGACGTCAGCGAAAACGCTGACTCACCATTTTCCCGACTTCCTGTCAAAATGGCGGACTTCCGGTTTGTCTGGGGGCGTGACCACAATAATATTTTTTGGTTGTCGTCACATGACAAATGTCTGTACCGAATCTCGTCGCTCTATGACAAAGTTGACGTTGGCCCCTTCCCCATAGGCGTAATGTATTTTCACTTTTGTAGGTGGCGCTGTCGCGCCATTTTTTATTTCCCCAATACGAAACACACATTTTAATAAATTTTTCACCGGACCTGAATTTTGGGCAAAGTTTGGTGAGTTTTCAACTATGTTCAGGGGGTCAAATTCCTGCTCAAAGAGCAGAAGAAAGAAGAAGCGGCATCGAGAGGCCCTCGCGGGACGCGGTGGCCGGTTGACGCCGGTTCCCGCACGCTGCCGCACGCTGCCGCAATAACCGGGAGGCGCTGCCGCGCCCTACGTGGTTTATAACGTCGCTGCCACCCTAGGTCGAGATTATAAAAGAGCAAAGGCGAGAAATGGCGCCTTCGGCGCTGATTACTCGATTTTTCCCAAAATGGCCGACCACCTGTTGGTCGCCTAGCAACCATGTAATGGAGGCCTCCCTTAGTGCCTCCATTGCCGTGCCATAACCCACCGAGGGCGCCAACGTGGCCACACTACATTTTATTGCCCTGATGTGCCATTAATCTTTGTGAGTAAACATCAAAACGAGATTTTTAGCGTCTCCATGTGAATGATGGCCCCAACCTGCAGAGGGCGCTATCGCGCCCCAAATCTTTTTTATTTCACAAGCAGCATCGGATGGCCCTTACGGGCCGTACTTCAATTTACCACTGTTCACAAGAACATTACAGAGGGCGCTAACGAGCTGTAATTGTGTATAATGTGTGATATGCGGGTCAGTCCCATTGGAATAACATGGCGAGCCTCGGTCGTCTCCATGGCAACACCGTACAAAATACGGTATGGGTCTCATTGGCTTTTTGGATCGGGATGCCATCAGCTATTATTGTGCCGAATTTTATCCATTTCCGAGAAACAAATTTTTTTCCCATAATGCATTTTTTCTTCTCAGCCTGGAGGGGGCGCTATCGCGCCAAATGTCACTTTTTCACATTTGTTGTGTCCGGGGGTGAAAGGTCAATAAAATGTATATTTCCGATTTTTAATCGGAGTTCGTTTGTGCAAATGGGAGCATTTTGTTGTTTTCGGAAAGTCGCAAAAATCTTCGTAAAGATTGCGGCTTCGCTGCAAACAAACCGTAAAACTTAGCCAAAAAATTTGGATAACTTTTGATGTCCCACATCTCGAGATGAGCTGGAGCGATTTTGGGCTCATTTGGTGAAACGCCCTAGGAGGAGTTCGTTAAAATGCGACGTCAGCGAAAACGCTGACTCAGCATTTTCCCGACTTCCTGTCAAAATGGCGGACTTCCGGTTTGTCTGGGGGCGTGGCCACAATAATATATTTTGTTTGTCCTCACAGGACGAATGTCTGTACCGAATCCCGTCGCTCTGCGACAAAGTTTATGTTGGCCCCCTCCCCATAGGCGCAATGTATTTTCACTTTTGTAGGTGGCGCTGTCGCGCCATTTTTTATTTCCCCAAAACGAAACACACATTTTAATTAATTTTTCACCGGATCTGAATTTTGGGCAAAGTTTGGTGAGTTTTCAACTATGTTCAGGGGGTCAAATTCCTGCTCAAAGAGCAGAAGAAGAAGAAGAAGAAGAAGAAGAAAAAAAATAATAATAATATTTCCTGCAAAAACAATATAGTCGCTTTCGCGACTACATCATATTATACATTTTTGGAAAGCTTTTGACTTCCCCCACACACTCGTGGGGCTCGGAGGTGGATGACGAGCGCTTCGCGCTCGTCATCCACCTCCGTATGACAGTTGGCCATATACCCCCATTCATTTTGCTGCAATTACAAGTATAAGGGCCCACACCAGACGTGTGGGCAGTCACTGTTTTACACGGTGAGTTTACGGTTGACATGGGGACAGCGCTTCGCGCTGTTTTCGTGCGCTCCGCGCACCTCGGTACAGTGCGCTGCGCGCACTGCGTTGCGATTACAATAGGCCCTTGCTACGGCAGGCCGCTCGGGCCTAATTACTTTGCACCATTAAAATCTGAACGACTGGTGCGAAACAGTACGTGCCTGTTCCTCTGTAGATAAAGTGATACCAAATCCCCAGGGAAGTGACTCTGCTACAAAAAGGGACTTTCTGGAGGGTGGAGCCGGCCGTCTCATAATCAAGATTCAAATTTCTGAAATAAAAAAGCACATCATTTGTCGCCTTTCCTGTTTCACATCCTGTGAAGTCTGATTCCTGTAACAGTGTGACACATCATGTACACAGATGCTTTCTATTATATCAAGCCATTTGTTACTGGAAACGCAAGCCTTTGTGTAATAACTTTGTAGGAGCCAAAATGTTAATTTCTCCCAGCCTTTAGGGGGCGCTGGTGACTTTATACATGTTGTTCCATTTCCCTACTGCTGCTGGTTTGGAGGTATACCGTTTCTTACCGTGTCATGTGGAAATAAAAGAATTGGTTATAGGGGCCGATAAGCACAATATTGGACTGGTTTTGTGGAGACACGCTTTGGGGAAAACCTTAAAAATCGAACAGCCAGGAGGCGACCAGCACGGGGCCGTGTCACCTCGACAAACTTAAAAAGCCGCCTAATGCAGAGGTGGGTAGAGTCGCCAAAAAACGTACTGACTTTGAAATGAATTAACTCAAAAGCAAAAAGTAGTGAGCGGTGTACCAAATACATACTAAAAGTTAAAGAAGAAAAGTACTTGGATAAATTCAGATTTGTCAGTAAAGACATAAATTGTGAGAAACCAAACTTGTACTTAAATATTTGTTTCAGTGAAAAGTACTCACAGTGGCACACGCAACATTTTTTCGCTCAAGTAAGAACGACACTTCATTACAATATTACGCAAGTACTCGAGTAAATGTAGCCGAGCATGTCCCTCCTCTGATAAAATGTTCTCTCTCACGTTTAACAGCTCCGTACCAACTGAAAGCAGGGAAGAAAGGACTTTATTTGTATAGGGACTTTCGCAGACATGGGCCACAGAGCTCTTTACATACAAGACAATTTACATTCACCCCATGCTCGGTGGTGATAACCTACTCTACACTCTATTGTCCATGGTTTGAGTTGTACTAGCACCCGGAGGAAACCTATGCAGACACAGGGGACATGCAAACTCCACACAGAAGGGCCCCCCCGAGTAGAAACCCATTAGGCAAGGCAAGTTTATTTGTAGAGCACAATTCATACACAAGGCAATTCAAAGTGCTTCACGGCTGCAGAAAGTTACAAGATATCAGATAAAATCAATCAATAAAACATCAACATAAAAATTAATCAATTACAGTAAAAGGCAAGAGTGCAGATAAAATACTTTCAGTTTTCATATGCTCGGGTAAAAAGAGCTGTTTTCAGCCTGGATTTGAACATTGTCAGAGTTGAGGCCTGTCTCACATCCTCATGAAGACTGTTCCAGATTTTAGCTGCATGAAACTGAAACGCAGCCTCACCGTGTTTAGTCCTGACTCTGGGAACCAACAGGAGACCCCTCCCTGAAGTTCTCAGGGCCCGAGATGGTTCATACGGCTCTAACATGTCAGAGATAAGGCTGCAGCTAACGATTATTTTTCTATCGATTAATCTATAGATTATTTTTTCGATTAATCGATTAATCTATAGATTATTTTTTCGATTAATCTATAGATTATTTTTCCTTTTACCGATTATTTTTTCATTTAAAATGAAGGGGAAAAAATTGACGTAGGCCAGTATTTTCAAATGGCATGGCTTTTATTTAACCAAATAAAATTATGGCTCAATGTGCAACTCAGTAGCCTATAAAATGTGCAATTTCTGGAACACTCACTGTAAACATTTGAGTAAAAGTATTGCTTATTTGCTTTAAAATGCGCAAAATAAAAAATAAATAACCAGCACACAACAATGATTGTATGATTAAAGTTAATTGTTCGTTTGTACATAACTGTTAATGTTGTACAAAGGTAGTTTAGTTAGTTACACAACTAACGTAACGTTATGTAGCGTTAGACACGCGCGTTTTTGACTCCTCTCAGAGCGGAACAGTGCTTTAGTTTATGAATTTACAACGCAGATACAAATAATACATTAATGTTTTTGTGTAATGAAAATTACTCACGCGGCCGATTGACTGGTTGATGGCGATGGCATGAACGCTGTCGGGTGTTTTCGTTTTAAATGTTCGTTCATAGCCGTTGTGCTGCTGTGGTAGGCCATTTCCGCTCGACACAGTGTGCATAAACAACATTATTTGGCCGTTTCTGGAAATACTCCCACACTTTTGAATACTTTTGGCGTGCCTTTTTCCCCTCGCTCGCATCGCGCGCCGCCATGATGTAAACAAGCGACGCGTCGACGCACAAAAACTGCGTCGACGTATTTACGTAATCGATGACGTCGACTACGTCGACGCGTCGTTTCAGCCTTAGTCAGAGATAGACTTTGGTGCTAAACCATGAAAAGACTTGTGCACAAGCAGAGCTGTTTTAAATTCTATTCTCTGAGTGACAGGAAGCCAGTGCAGGGACCGGAGCACTGGACTAATATTTCCTGGTTCTTGTCAGGACTCGAGCAGCAGCGTTCTGGATGTTCTGCAGCTCTAACAGCTCGTTTAGAAAGGCCAGTGAGCAGCCGTTACAGTCGTCTAACCTGCTGGAGACAAATGCATGGATGAGTGTCTCCAAGTCTGGTTTTGACACTATTCCTCTGATCTTAATGTTTTTCAGATGGTAAAAAGCTGATGATGTTATTGCTTTGATGTGACTGTTTAAGTTCAGGTCTGAGTCCATGATTACTCCTAGATTTCTAACCTGATTTTTTTGGTTTTAGAGAGAGAGACTCAAGGTGACTAATAACACTTTGTCTTTGTGTCTGTGGGACAAAAACAATGATCTCAGTTTTGTCTGAGTTTAGTTGGAGAAAGTTGTTTCTCCAACTAATTACCCGTTACCATTTGGCTTCTACCAACATCCTCCGTGCACCGTATCACTGAGGGCCCTTCGTTTTTGCCCTTCATTTCCAAAAAGACATCAATAGCTGCACTAATGAATTTATTTATTTGTTTTTTGTGGGAGAGCGGCGCAGTTCAACCATCCATCGCATCTGATCTTTGGCAACACCTGTCCTTAAAATGTAATCACAGTTCAGTAATGAGTGGGGGGGGGGGGGGCTTTACGATTACTGAACTGTGATTACATTTCGATTGCAATAAATCTCGCAAACCCGGTGCTTTCAAGTGAGTGAAATGTCACCACGGCGTGAACTCTATCCATTATTGACATCCGAAGGTGCAGCCGAGGGAGCGGACACATGAATGCGTCTGTGTGGCTTTGAGGTGTGAAAAGTTTACAAGCCAAAAGCCCAAAAGCAAATAAAGCCCAAATACACAAATATACTGTAGACCAGGGCGAGTTGAGCGAACCGCAGCAGCGGGACGGGGCGCGCAGTTGCAAAAATGGACAGAACAGGGTGTTTGAGCTTTACTGTGAAGGACGAGCACAAAACATTCCCAAGAGCCAGTGTTCGCTTTCAGTCACAACATTAGGTCATTGCAACAACAGAGACACTTCAGACCAGCGCTGTATCGTTCCAGTCAGATTTGGGTCCAGTTGCATGCTTACCCCCATTTTTTAATTAGTTGGATTTTGTTTTGTCTTGGTTTGTTCATAGTAGAGAATACGCAGACTGTAGATCAAGTCTGGATGGAAGCAATGTAGCGTTATTCTAGCTACTTATCCCAATTGGTTCGACAATTGAGAAAGAAAGTCGTTGGTCATGGCTTTTCTGCATTACCCCATTGACCCACGTGATCGCCCAACATTGAACTTCACCCTGCGGAAATGCCCACACGTGGACAGACGTATTTATGACTTAATTACCTGAAAGCCACAAACCCCTGTGACGGTCCCAGTCGTCTGTATTTGGTTTCTATGGAGGACGGTAGGAAAACTGTTGAGGACATTGTATGTATTTTTAGCTCAGCTCTGCGGGGTAAATTCCAACAGGTTTAGGATCAGGAAAAATCTGGGAACACTCGCCCCAATCGAAACAACCACAAAGCCCCAAAAGGTGTCCGCTTTCCCTCCGCGGGACGCCCTGGAAGGGCTTTCCTCACGAATCCTGGTGGTCCCCGATTTTACAACAGCGACTGAATGTGCCGCTTTCCTTTCACTTTCCACGGTTACGGCCAATAGAGACCGCTAACTCGAGAGTAGCTCAGTGTTTGAGTTTGAAGATGTTGCCACCTCTGCGTCTCTTCTTACCAGGAAAGCGCTGGCAAATTGTTCCTCGCTTCTTTTTTAAAAATTGACTACTTTAAAAACACTTAGGGACATTTTGCTGAAACTGCAACTTGTCTCATCTGATTTGAGAGGCAATAATACAGCAGCGTTTAAGACACGCCCAGTCTACAAGATTTAATTGAACGTCCACGTCCTTGAGTCAGACACAAAATAAAAATCGAGAATCGGAATTGATCAAGATGAGAAAACAAATCTTGATTGTTATATTTTTTTTTTTGCCATATTGTCCAGCCATAATTGCAGAAATGTAGTACTCAAGTCCCAATGATTTCCTGGACTCGTGCCTCGACTGGAACATCAAATTGAGGACTCTTCCTCTTCTTGCGATCATAATGCTCACAAAAGGTCTTCTCTCTCCATGATTCACTGCAGATAGCCACAACTCTCCATACCCATTGACTTGAGGCGACTCCAGACTAAACAGTCACATTTCTTCACAGTCCGAGGGAAAATCTCCAGGGAAAATGTGAAAACCCGTAGCATTTCAGTCTCAGGTTTGCCAAGGATGTAGAGCGTCTTGTTTTAGAAGAACTGTACTCCGAGGTCCAAGGGTATTATTGGTGCATTTCTCTCGCCTCATTCTTGCTTTAGATGCACAGCGAGAGCAGAAAGCCAATCTAATGTCAGGTCTTCTCGCTTCTTCTTGGAGCAAAATCTGCTCCTAATAACCACAAAGATTTGTAGTTACGGTCTTATAATAGTTTCATATAGTCATTTATCGAGGGTAAATTACAATGAAGACGACAAACTGTTAAGTATGTGATGTCTCAAAGTTCATTTATTCTGAACAGGAAAAAACAGTTTCGCTCTTATTGGTTTTTCCACCTGAGTAAAGCCCACAGCTGAGTTTTACTGCAATGTTTATTAGACGACTCCCGTCTTCATGGGAAACACAGGCAGAGCTCACTGGGAGTTGTTCAGACTATCGAGTATGGCATAAGTTAATCAAAAGGACAAATGCTTTACTCCAAGCGTTCTTATTACTCCTTTAGGCATGAAATGTTAATAAATGTGCATTGTGAAAGATATGAAGTTTCCTAAAACCATGTTACGAGCGAGAACAACTATACTTTAATAATTGAACGTACTCGTCAAAACCAAATCTCTTTCTGCTTGTGTTGCAACAAGGGTTTATTACAATGTGTCAACGCCAATCTCAAATATTAAAGAGAGGGTATTGCGCTTATTGCAGGTACTTGGTAATAATCTCACATATTTATCACTGTCTTACACTTTGTTGGTTAGAAAACGCAATTTTCTATAATGGCAGAAACAAGTTATCCAGTAGTTTCACTTCCTGATTTGACACAATCTTCCCGTAAGCCCCTCCCACACCCTCAGTGTGGCTGCTGTGAAGTGTTTTCACTTCGCAATGAGACGATTAAGCTTAGCAAGAGATCAAGAGTTGAGGAAAGCGAGTTGTGGATATGAAAGACCTCAGGAGGAGCTTTTTGAGATCTCCCACCGCGATGTTAGGAATAGTCATTGGTGACGCTCCAAAAGATTACACAAAGATGCGCGAGTGACTTCCAACACAGCTCCGGGTCCGTTTTTCATGAGAGAACATAAGATTGTAACGCACAAAAAATTTGATTTCCCTCAAAGATTAGTCTCCAATTTTAAGATGTACTTGAACTTCGGTCGACCAATATGGGTTTTTGTCAGGCCAATGCCGATTTTGGGGGATTTTTTTTTTTGGCCAATGCCGATATGCATGGCCAATATTCGAATTTTCCAAATGTCTATAATCCTGTGCTTGATGCTCCTAAACTGTAAATTGAGTCAGTGTTAAATGTGACAGCAGGGGCGCGAAACGGTAAGTCTCGATCTCTTCTGGTTCCAAAATTATAAGCAACGGTCTGCAACAGAAAAATACGATGCGAGGCGTACAAACCCGTGACCGATTTTCACCACGATGTTTCTCAGCTCTAGAGCTATTCAAGCTCTGACTGTGCCCTTTCCAATGCAAAATATGGGAAGTCTCCATCACTTTCGAGTTTTTTATAGTTGTTAAAACACTGGAGACTGGTCAGTTTAAGTCAGTCAAACAGTAGTCAAAATTCAATAATATTTTCTTGCCAGTGATTGAATAAAACTAATGGTCCAAATCTACTACTGTGGTGCAAAGGGGGGGATAGATCCACTGTCCCACGCGCACACACGGAGGGGCCTTCCCGTGTCCGGCCCCCCGTTTGTGCGAGCGCAGCCTGTTGTCAGTGACCCGGCTCTCAATGGGTCACTAAAGCCACTGTACAAACACACTTCCAGGAAGAGAGGGGCCACAGAGGCACCGCCGACCTTCCCCGAGCCCCCCGTACCTGAACTGCGAACGTCATCAAACACAAGCATTTTCCAAACACAATCCATTAAGAGGACGCCGGGTCGCGGTGTTTCCCCGCAGAACTGTCCCGCTTGAAGTGCGATTAATGTCCAACAACTGGGAGGGGATCTGGTATTTATGGTGCAACTTAGAAACCCTTTTGACGCCTTTTCTTCATAATCCGATACATAAATTAACCTGGGTTAGGCTTAAGTACATCAGAGGGACAGTCCATATTAGAGGATTTAGAGGTAAAGTCATATTAAGATGAATTTAAGAGTAGAAGGATGATAGCTGTATTTTTCTAGATCTTAAGCATAAACAGCAGGCTACATGGTGTTGTGTGGACGGTAGCGCTGATAGTCCACCTAAATGGTCTTCAGATGTTTCCGCGGAGGCTGACCGCCGCAAACTCACGCAGCGAGTTTAAAAGCACGGTGACCCTTCAGTACAAAGGACTTCTATATTGTCCGGTAATCCCTCTCCCTTTAACTTTATTGACTTGCGCACCAAAATATCCATGTTCGCCTTTAGTGGACAGCCTCAAAAGACCGTCCAGCAAATCCGACAAAAAGAGACAGGAGGCAGAATGTCCTAAGTGACACCTCTTATCGAGCAATACTCACTGTTCTTGGGACAAACGGCCCGGCTCGGAGGTGCACAATGGTCGGCCCGTAAGCGAGAGACGGACTGTTCACAAAGGGGAACTCAAATGAGACTGTCTGAACAACCTGTGCTCCAAGTTCATTAGCTTTTGTCAAAACACCGCCACTAACAATATTCAAATCAGCATGAAAGTCATCGAGGTCCTGTAATCAGGAGGGGTGAGTCAACGTCCCGCAACCAAATGGTCTTCCTTAAGGGCAATTTGGTGTTTTGGGAAAAGCCAAAACACTGGCTTTGTTGTGACCACACGAGCGTCAGGACTATGGTGCGAGGTGAGGGACATATGGCCACGAGGAAAGTGGATGGAAAAAAAGAACAAGATGTTGCCAAATCATCGTTCTTGCAAGAAGCCACATTATATCGCAAAATGACCGAGATTTGCTAACACAGACTCAAACAAAAACGCATGGTTACTTAAATGTGTAAAAGGGTTTAACTTTAGTCACAGTTTTCACTTTGGTCCCGTTTTGAAAGAATTTGATGAAAAAACAAATGACATGCCAATTGTTTACATTTAATGGCACTGTGTTGAAATGGTTTAGTAATCACAATAATATCATCATTACGGCAGTATTCAAGATAGTTATCAAATAATGCACTTTCTCAAGGGCTGGGTCCTGTTAAACACTTTAACAATACTTGGTTTACGATACCTGAATTATACTTTTTTCAGTACCTATAGGAAAATACTTGATATATAACTAGAGATGCACCGATCCAGCTTTGGATCGGTGCAAGTGGCTTTCTCTAAGTGAAACATTTTATTGACTCTTCTCCATCATAAGATTAATAAAGTCATATTTTATTGTCATGTTACAGATCAATTATATCTATGGACAAACTCATGGATAAACATTTAACAAGGATGACTTTTCTACACTAAACATCCCTGGGTATATGACAGGCTTCAGGCTACATTAACTCAAATGAAGTGATCTGATCATTACAAATATGTTAGATCAGTTATTTCTTAAACTAAAATACAAACACTTGGCTTCAGCAGTGGATATTTTATTTTATTAGGCTAATTTAGGTATTTCTATCATAGTTTCTGACCCAGCCTCGATTAGTTTTCATTAGCATTGCATGCTATCGCTAACCGCAGAATTTTGCACACCGATCAAAAATATATTTGCGGAGGTTAAAACTAAACTTAACTCAGCGGTTGAATTCTCCGGGTTCTTAGCTTTACAGTGATATACAGCATGCCCAAATTCACTTAGATTTAGGTGGTAAAAGTTGGGTTTTTGAGGCGTTGAGAGCCAAAACTGGCATCGATTCAGTATCAATAATGTTAAATCATTCCATTCAAGACTTTTTCTTTTACATTTGTAGCATTTATTTGAGCTGAAACAACCAAGTAACTTCCTTTAATGCTGTCCCTGGACCAACAGGCATCAAAACCTTTGATACTTTCATTATTTTGATAGCAGTAGTATACCAAATATCATACTGGTATCGTTTAACAGTATCCAGCCCTGATTTTCTCACTGTGCAGCATAAACATTGGGGCTGCAAGATGAACTATGATTTGGTTGGATGCAATCAAATCACAAAGACTGCAGTTCTTAAGGAAATATCATTTCAAAAACAAAACACGCCATCCCCATGCGGTCTCGTCTCTAAAACTTGCTAACCCTGTAGTTTAGACCTCTCCAAATGAAATCCATGCAACCCCTGTATGAAGCAGTTCATATTTCAGTCTCCCCTCAAATGTTACTGTGAAGTAAAGCTCGACTTTTACAACATAAACCGTAAAATCGCAATTGCAATCCAAGTCATAAAAATCACAATTAATACATTTTTCCCCCACAATTGTTCAACCCGCGTCAGGTTGACAGTCGGGGACATTTCGGCGTGGGTGAAGTCAATTGGAAAACACACACAAGCACTTAGAAATGCATAAACATCTCCAGCCATAAACAGTAGCCTTGCGAATGTATGGGCTCTTTCAGAGAGGGGTGCGCGCTGGCTGTCCCGGGACGCCAGCAGCTGTGACGTGTCTGCTGTGTTGATATAAGGAACAGCACAAGTGGAAAATTGGAGGCTGGTGGGGCCAGACTGCTGACTTCCTGATAGGAAGAGAGTGCAGCTTGACCCATATATAAATGAAGCGGGCTCCAAACACAACGGGAAATGCGCACAAAAGGGCAGTGTGGGACCATACGACAACAAAATGTGCCAACAACGTGGGTTTTTTTAAAGCCTCGCTGCACACTTACATCATAGAGCAATATATTAAAATGACACCTCCTGAATAGTGTTCGCACAAAAACAGTCAAGGTAAATATTCCACCGCGATTTATAGGTGTGCGAGGTGTGCCGTGAAATCAGGGCCGAAAGAATATAGTATTACGAATAGATTTGCAATTTCTGTCGGATTGATTTTAGGGTGGGCATTTTAAGCAAAAAAAAGACCAAAGGGATTATAGATTTATAGGAAGAGCACATCGATTTTGGAGGATGAGAAGGTTGAAGGCTTTATTTAGTATCCATTTTCCAGCTATACCAGCTTTTATTGTAAAGCTTTTCCTGCCCACCATCCGTCACTCCAACAGCTAATTACAAGCGACTGACGGACTGTTCTTAAACTTGAAGGACACCCTTTCCCGTGATACAAAAGATGACCAAGACACATCCAAGGACTGTGACGGCCCATGGCTTTGATCTGTCCATCAAACTTCACAGCCACACACATAGACATTACTTTAACATTGTAGAAAAGACTTTGAAGCGACCGAAAGATAGTGGCCATGCACTGGGGAAAGGGTGTGTTCCAAGTAAAAACCTGATCACTGTTATTCTGTTCCTTTTTTTTTTTTTAAATACGGGTTTATGTCCAGAATTTGAGGATCACCACAGCAATGGAATGAGCAAAAAATAAAAAAGTAAGAATATTAGCACAGTGATGTTGGGATAGGACTTAAATGTGGGACCATTTTCAGTCAGGTCACAATTGTTTTGATAGTCAGCCGACCCATGACCAGCGCTGTGGCCATCAGAACTCTGATATATTTTATTCTGTTCATTTTTATATATTACTATTTGCCTGTAGCTCGTCACAGGATGAAGTTGGGTCTTCAAGCGACCCCAGATAAGAGTCACTGTGTTGAGAATGTGTTCACTTCCACGCCCTGACACATTTCAGTCACTTACTAAATAAAGAGTCACAGAAAAAAAAAAGTACTGCGACTGGAGTGGGAAATGGGGATGTAGTATCTTACAAGGACAACAACAGTATAGTATGTGCTTGGGCTGGACTTGAACCGAGGACCCTCTGATTATGTGCAAAAGACCTTTATGCAATGAAAAAAGCAAAAAAAAAAATGAATGGACTAAAGGAAGGATGCGGTAAAAACTGTTTACAATTCAAATGTTTGCGCTGATATCTGTATGTGCACCATTCTGATTATCTGGGTCGTTGCTACAATAAACAAAGCAATATTCAAATACAGGCACACAAATGCATCCCTGCAAAGTAGTTAAATGTATTCATTTGCCTACAGAGTGTGACTTGCTTCAATGCTAAATTTACTGCGCTCGAGTAATTTGTTAGGTGATTTTGAAAAGTTGACCGAATGTTCTGCCCTTTTGGATATAAAAGGTCTCACTGTAATTGTAGCCCATTGTGGAGGCTGGATAACTACCTTCCCCTGAAGTGACCACACAGCCCTTCTGACTAAACTGAATTTAAAAGCCTCTCGGAGCACAATGAGGCCAAATGATAAGTTATGGCACCAAAATCATACTTCTCCCCATGACGGCACAAACAGGTCTGGAAATGAGAGGAATTTTAATCGGCCGGATTTAAGAAAACCCTCTCGCTTCTCGAGTTGATCTCTGAAGGAGCTTAAAGAGTTTGCCAGCTACAAAGCAGAGAAGACAGTGGGGTTAGATATGGGGGTCATAGGCCAAACGGGCTAAATGTGCCTCCAACACAAAACATGAGCAGAAAATTCCAGGAAGAAACGACAAGTAACGAGGCAAAATGGTTTAGGTAGAAACACGGAAGACTTAAAAAAGGCAAAATGTAGAAAAAAGGGAGACACAAATATGCCAAAATAGATGCACTTTCTTTTATTGTTTTCATTAAATTGTATTGGGATTTGGCCAATTTAACACTTTCACCTACTTTGCACAAAGGTAGAGCATAGGTTGGACCAAATAGAGAGTGTGGTTTGTAGTTTACTGTAGCTTTAGATTTGTTTGCAAGACATGTTAGAACACACATGTCTAATTTTGCCATTTCAGAACTTCACGCGCTGGATGGACGCCATTATCTTACTGAAAAGGTGAAAATACTATTCTTGTAGCTATCGCAAGAAAAAAAATATGTAGTTCAATTGCCCCCCCATTAAAAAAAAAAAACTAACAAAATAAGCAGTAGTAGTTTTGGTAACTACTGCGGCGAAGCGAACTACAAGGGGCTCCTCGACTTTGCGCTCAGAAAACCCTTTTTATTTCCGTGCGTAAAGTTCAGCAAATACATCAAAGCTTTCGGTAATGTCGCCATAGCGCATTCCAAGCGCAGAACGGATATCACCAGATAAGTTCACGCGATCAAAGTGCTTTCAAACCCCCCCAAGAGGGCTCGGGCAGATACAACCCAGCGCCATAAATTGGTCACACTTTCCCTTGAGTCGAGCGTGCTAGCGCGTTAGCCACCGACTGGGCTAGTTATGTTGTGTTGTTTTCGTTTCGAGAACAATTGCAGCGTGTCAAAGCGAGAGGCGCATCTGCCCAAACGTGTACTCGTGCACTTACCCGAGTCTGACGGGGTCTTCATCTTTGTTGCTTTCTCGGGTTTTTTCAGCTCGAGGCACTTTTTCACCCCGTCGAGTCGAGTGGGGAACTTTACTACTTTGCGCTGTAGCCGAGTTAGCCGCCGCCGCCGCGTCCTCCTGGTCCTCCTCCTCTTCCCCCCGCTGTCTTTGGAAACCACCACGCGACTCCGCAAACAATTAACTCGAGTCCGTTCCCCACCGGAGCGCACGCACACGCGGGTTTCGAAAAGTTTTCCGCACGCGGACGAAGAGCAGCGCGCGGGGCGAAAAGTTGACCCGAGGGGGGAGTCCGCTCCACACACGCTCGGTCGGGTTTGTTTGAATGGCGCTCGGGGGGAGTTTTTTGTGGGTCTGTGTTTTGGAGCAGCGGAATGCGCAGCAGCTCGGGGAGTCTAAACGTCCGTCCACTTTTTTGCAGCGAAGTCGCATGGTCGCCCCATCCTTCTTCCTCTCGGCGACATCCTCCTCGCGCGGTGCAAAAGCTCTCGGGTAAAGGGACAAAAGTGCTCAAACCAACTCTGTAACTCCGCTTTCTCCGGGCAGACTTTTTCTCCTTCCTCTCTCTCTCTCTCTCCGTGCTCCTGCCTCTTCTCTCTCGACCCCCCTTCCCCGTGTGTGTGCGCGCTCCGCCGGGGTGTCGTGTTTCGCTCTCCTCCTGCCACACGGGGCCGCCCACGCTGACCCACGGAGGGAGGGAGGGAACCACGAACCGAACGCCCACTTGTTGCCAGAGATCGTCTATGTTTTTGGAAGGTTGCGCGTTCCCTTCCAAAATGTTAAAATAAATAAATAAAAGAAATCACTGCGGGTGGTCACTAAAGAGGCAAAACGACCCATAGGTTCACGTCTGCGCGTTGGCTTTAGGCAAATAGGAAATTGCGCCATATAGAAAGCTCTTTTAGCACAAACATAGTATGCAAACATTTATTTATTGGTTTATTTGGTTGGGACAGTGCATGTTAATGAACAAAGATGTAAACACGCCGCGCCGTATTGCAGCCATGGGCGAATTTGCGTCCCCCATGCGCACTCTCAAACACACTCTCATTCATCCTGGCCTATTGTGCATGTTTTTAGTGGTAGGGGAAACCGGAGTACCTGGAGGAAACCTACGGTTTACTATCCCGTCACTCAGGTTCAACTTTGCCTATACTGATAACTCGGCTTGTTATTGTTATGGAACAGTGCATACAGTATAGCCATGGCTTTAGGCAGTGCAAACATAAGAGTAGTTTTCCATGGGGGCAGGAAAAGAACAAGACTTCCCCCATGTGCAAATAGGATGCCACAAAAAATAATTATACTATGCAGAACGACATAATAAAATGGCAGACAAAGTAGACAGGATACAGTTTTGGTTTTATTTGGCTTTTTCTTTCTGACTTTTTCTTTTCTCTTGTGTACGGATAAGAAGCCGTGAAGATAATCCACTGCTATAAAGGTTCAGCACATCTGTGACTGTGTGGATGAACTCATGGAGCCACAGAGGCATATGGGACTTTAATACAAGCAATACTGAAAGCAACATTGTTTGTTCTTGCTGCTCTATTCAACAGAGAATGAAGAACCCCCTGGGAATCTAAGTCAGTGGCGTGTTTTGACTTTTTTTTTTCACTAGTGTGGCCCAGGTGTGGCACTTAGTTATGTTCTATGGCGTTGAAGCATACTGACGCTTTAGTGATGCACAGTGTAAAGTCTGAAGAGTACAAATAAAAAATTTCATGATATTTTAGAGCCGCTTTAGTTCCAATTGAATGAATTCTATGTTATGTGCTGAATATAAACGAGAGCTGCCAAAAGCACAACAAAGTTTGGAACAAATCTGAGGAAAAATCTCCTAGACACGCCAGCCAAGATCCAACCACTGATAATGCTAACAGTGTAACCAAGTGGCTTGGATTTTGTACTTTCAAGTGTCAATTAGCATTAATAATATTTCATTTTTAGATTCTAACTTACACTAGAAAGGGGCCACACGCAAAACATGGACTGCTTCAATGATCTAAGTGAGGTGTCTGGACATGCCAGGTCTAATAGTTTAAGTAGTAAGGCAAGGCAAGTTTCTTTGAAGAGCACAATTCAAAGTGCTACACAGTTGCATAACATTACAAGAAAACAGATACAAATCAATACAACATCAACATGAAAGCTATTTAATTATAGTCAAAGGCAAGCTGCATGAAACTGAAACGCAGCCGCACCGTGTTTAGTCAGAGTATTCACTATTTAAAAACAGTGAATATTTTTAAATGACAAAAGCTGAGATGTTGTAGGAAAATAACCAAACATGCATGTAGTAGCCTAATTTTTTTTTATTTGAACAGGGACAGTGTACAACATACATTAGCCTCAGAAAGGAGAGATGCATTGTACCAGGTTGTAGCACTTGTGCTAATTTCCACCTGCAGTCCCTGGGCCTATTGTACATGTTTTTAGTAGTAGGGGAAACCGGAGCACCCGGAGGAAACCTACACAGACACGGGGAGAACATGCAAACCCCACACAGAAAGGCCCCGTCCAGGTGGGAATCGAACCCGGGACCCCCCAGCGAAGCACGAGCGCTAACCACTGTGCTACCGTGCCGTAGCACGTTCAGTTCAATTATTGAATTAATTATTGATGAACTCACTGAAGTCTTCACAGACATTTTTAACACATCTCTGCAGCAGGCTGTGGTCCCAACGTGCCTCAAAGCGACCGCCATCATTCCGGTGCCAAAGAAGTCCCCGCCCTCCTGCTTTAATGACCCCGTCCAGTAGCACTCACTCCAATTCTTATGAAGTGCTTCGAGCGGCTCGTCATGGAACTTATTAAGTCTGTTCTCCCTCCCACCCTGGACCCAGACCAGTTTGCTTACTGATCCAATCGCTCAACTGAAGATGCCATCTCCACTGCGCTTCATTCAGCCCTCACTCACCTTGAAACAAAGGACTCTTACGCTAGAATGCTGTTTTTAGACTTTAGCTCAGCATTCAACACTATAATCCCACAGCAGCTAATACACAAACTGCTCCACCTGGGGATCAACACATCACTGTGCAACTGGCTGCTGGACCTTCTGACGGGGAGACCACAGGCTGTACGTGTCGGCGGAAAGTCCTCCAGAACCATCACACTGAACACGGGGGCTCCCCAAGGCTGTGTGCTGAGCCCCCTCCTGTTCACTCTGCTGACCCATGACTGCGCTCCAAAGTACGACTCAAACCTCTTCATCAAGTTTGCAGACGACACAACAGTGGTGGGTCTCATCAACAACAGAGACGAGTCAAACTACAGGAGTGAGGTGAGCAGTCTGGCCATGTGGTGCACACAGAACAACCTCTCTCTAAATGTGGAGAAGACAAAAGAGATTGTTGTGGACTTTTGTAGAGCACGGGTCCAGCATGCTCCTCTAACAATCAATGGTGCTGCAGTGGAGAGGGTGACCAGCACTAAGTTCCTGGGTGTGCACATCACAGAGAACCTTTCCTGGACCATGTACACTACATCTCTGGTCAAGAAAAGTAATCAGCGTCTCTACTTTCTCCGCAAGTTAAGAAGAGCTAGAGTCCCAGCCTCTGTTATGTGCAACTTCTACAGAGGGACTATAGAGAGCATCCTGACCAGCTCCATCACTGTGTGGCACGGCGCCAGCACTGCCTCCTGCCGAAGGAGCCTCCAGCGCATCGTGAGAGCAGCGGAGAAGATCTGTGGAGCTCCTCTCCCCTCCATTAAGGACATGAACTCCACCCGTCTCACCTGCAAAGCCGTCAAAATCACCAGGGACCCTACGCACCCATCACACAGTCTCTTCAAGGTAATGCCTTCAGGGAGGAGACTGCGGAATCTACGGGCCAGGTCCAGTCGACTGAAGAACAGTTTCATACACAAGGCCATCGGGAAGCTGAACTCCCTGCCCTCCCTCCCACCCCTCTTCCCCCACCCCCCGCTCCACAATCAAGGATGAGAGAAATATAATTTTAAATCATTCACATGGTTTGACAAATAAAAAATCTTGAATCTTGAATTCATTTCATTTTTTCATTTATTTATTTATTTGAGCAGAAAAATAAGACATTTAAATTTAGAAAACAGGAAAAAACAAGACTTTTGCTCAAAAGGAGTTGGAAGAAGTTCAAAGAACTTATAATTGACCTACCCCTTATTTCTCATCCAGTAACATCACACAAAAATAAATAAAAATCACATATATACATCTGTACAGTGTACATTCGTATATGTATTCTATGACACTGGAAAAGTGTTATTTTTTTGCATTCAATGCAAGTAATTGAACGCTGCCATTTTGAGAGAATACAATTAGAAAATGAAGGTTTAGTCCAAAATGTTAATGGGTCTCTAGGCATGATTTGAATGGGTTTGGGGCTGATGGTGGGAAACTGGAGGAAACTCACTCAGACACGGGGTGAACATGCAAACACAAGCCCGTCCTGGAATGAAACCTGGGAACTTCTTGCTGGGAGGTAAGACAAAATCACAAAATCTCCAACTTCAAACAATACAAGAATCTTCCAATAATGATGGCTGGCCTCTCCAAACAGATAGAGATTATTGAGTCACAACAACTCACTGAAAAACATTTCATTTTCAGGCATTGGTTATTTTCATGTCCTCCTCTCAGCTGTTACAGCAGGCAGGTAAATATTTTTGCCCTATTCCCTGGCCGTGCCCTGGAGATTTCCCCCTGGGGCTACTTACCTGCCACAGCGACATAACGACGTAGTGCTGCGCTGTCTCCATAAACGATCTCCGCCGAGGCCAGAGACGAAGAGCGTCGTGAGCAGCCGCGCGCCTCCGGTCTGTCGCCTCGCGCTCTGCCCGCGGTGGCGCATCACAGCGTTGCCCTGGAGACGGCTGTGGGTGCCGTTTACGGTAAGGACAGGACAGGGCAGGGGCACTGGGGACAGGGTGATGATGTGTCCCGTGGAGGAGAGGGGAGAAGAGAAGCCAGAGCGCTGCAGCAACAGGTGGAGAAGGCAAAGGGAAAAGATGCAAATCGAATCAAACCCAATTAGATTAAATAATTTATTTGAAATAAGATTGTTGTAGTTTTTTATTTGTGTAAAAAAAAAGGACATATTTACTTATTTCAAGAAAACTTGACTTATTACAAGATACCGTCTTGCAGAGGCGAAGCTTTACACCATTGCAATTGTAATTTGATTATTGACAATTGAAAACAATGCTACAATGTGTGTGTGTCCTATAGTGGTTCTCAAATATTTCAAACCAAGTATAACCTGGTATCTTGTGTGGCTTTCCATGTACCAGCATGAGGGATCAAGATCAGATCAGGACTAAAGCAAGTGTAGCAGAAATACTCTAAAGTAAACATTCACATCAAATATCAATCTGTCTTTTAATGCACCACACAGAAAGAGCTACATACAGACAACTTTATAGGGTAGCCGGGTGGGACTAGTTGGATGGGGGCTCACCACCCGTCCACTGGTCCACACCCTGGCTTTTTAATGCACTACACTGAATAGGGCACATACACCAACCATGAAATAACTTACCCAAATATGTTATGAAGATGGTAAATGTCAACAAGAAAGCAACAATGAATTAAAAAAAAAAGAAAAAAGAAAAGAAACTTTCATAATGATTGGTATTATACAGCATAAGGAAATACTCCATGTTATGAATCACCACACAGTTACTCGCACCATATTGATGCTCACTGATAACCTGAATGGTACAATGCTTTCCTTTATGTAATATACAATGTACGGTAAAATCTCAATGATGCCAGTCAATATAATCTTGTATTGCTGAAAGAAGAACTGAATGTAATTTATAGGCAAGTGCACACATGTTGCTGTGTGTATACTTGCGTATGGAAACAAAATTTATTCTGAATTGTCTTGCTGTTGAAAAAAGAAAAAAACCTAAAAGTTATCACTGAATATGTAGAGCACGAGGGTGATTAATAATGATGAATGAGGGGTAGGCACATATGAGCTCGGCTTCAGCCTACTCCTTTTGAGCTTTACTGTGATAAAATGTTTAATTACTGAGAAAATATGAATGTAAACAGCTCAAATAAACTGCTCAATCAATCAATCAATCAATAGCCCAACATTGGACCTAAACTGGGAAAATGTTATATATCACTCTTTAAACTTGTCTAAACTGGCAGATGGCCTCCGACGACCACCGGTCTCAATGGGGTAAAGATCTGGACTCTGTGGCGACCAATCCATGAGTGAATTAACCCTGGCATCGTCATCTTGGAATATGCCCGTGCCATCTCAGGGACTATTCAGGATGTTCGTGTAGTCCATGGATCTCATTCTTTGGACTCACAATGTTGCTGAACCTCGACCCGACCAACTCCAGCAGCTCCAGATAATTACAATTAGTTAAATCCAGGTGGCAGGCGGTATTATTATTATTTTTTTTATCTTGACATGGCCTGTTTGGGCAGTGAAAGCACTCACAGATAATGGACTTTAAACTTCTAATCTTGAAAATCTTCTCGTATTTGGGCCGTAATCAGAGGCAGGTTCGGTGAGAGGAGGAAGTGATGAGATGAGAGCCCTCAGGTGGAGAGGCCGTGGGCGCGAGGAGGCTGAGGAGGAGGTAGGAGGCGACTCAAGGATCCTCCGAGACAGTAGGAAGTTAAATCAGAAGTGTCCTTGCAGAGAGGACAGAGGAGAGATCTGGGCGCCGATTATTATTCCGCCATTGTGAAACACTCGTTAAAAACACTGGCCTTCGCTTCCCACTCACTCTCACGCGGAGCAGAGGAGGCGCGCGATGCAGACCTGTTCACAAGTGTTTTAAGGTAATGGGCTGAACTCGAAACTTTGGTCCATTCATTGTCACCACCGGTATGTGGACTCTCTCAAATTTCGTTTTTGAAGGTCTGTGTCGGCGTTATGCAAGTCCTGTTCCAGTTTTTTTTTGTCAGTCTAAAATTTGTAAAGAGACACTTTAGCAGCTGAACTTTCCTTTTCTCGATACGAATACAAAGAAAATCTTGTTTCACAGTTCTGATTTGGACTCCTCAGTACAATAGAACAATATCTACTTGGTCAATGGTCACTTTGGCTGCTTCAAACATAATCTAGTCCAATTTAGTCTTTATTTTAGGCCCTTTTTACACCTGGTTTAGTCTCGATTTGATCTTGATCTATTTAGGCCTAGTGGTGCTGAGAATGTCAACAATTTTAGGAGAGAGTACTCGGTGTGAAAACTGTGAGAGCCACAGGATTAGGATAGATGAGAATGCTGTAACCGAATGGAAAGGCGCTGGTAAACAGCCATAAACTCTGAATGCATGTAAACATGACTTCATTTCGTACTAGCGGGAAACACAGGCTTAATTATGACAGAAGAGACATGACCATTTTCTTTGTTACTTAATGTATTAATAAATATTTCTCTTTTTAGTTTTGGGTATTTTTGTTAAAAATAGATCACTTAGGACAGTATGCAGGTAAACAATCACAATGTTCAGAGAACCTCCAAAATAAGACACTTCCAAGCAATGGAGAAGAGCTGGAGTTGCTTCCAGAGGGGAGGCTTGACGGAACCACAAACCTATTGAAAGGCATGTTTAGATTTTGCTGGCTAACCCAATGTTCAGGCTAAGTTACCGACATACCGAGGGGAGGCGCAGGACCTGGCACGCCACAGGTCTTGTACACACCTCCCATCACGCACGCGAGGAGTCCAACACCGAGGCCACGAAGACACACACCTGTTAGCCCTGACGAACATATTACACGGGCTAGCCTGCATACGCTCAACTCACCGATGCCCGCACACTTCTCGCCAAACCACCGGCTCCTTGCGGCCGCAGTGCGCCGATCGTGAAGTGCTCCTCGCAGCTAGGCCGGTTCCTGACTGGTGGGTGAGGTCAGGGGCGACAGGTCAGAGAGGGGCAAGGATGGGAAAGCAGCGCCCTTTATAGGTGAGCCCGGGACTAGCGACCCCATATTGCCACAATACAATGTAGAAAATAGTGTATCAATGCCTTTATTTGTGACCCACCATATTTCCCGGACTATAAGTCGCACTTTTTATCATAGTATGGCTGGGGGTGCGACTTATACTCAGGTGCGACTTATATATAAACATTTATAATTTCACATGTTTCACACTGACAGCTGATAGAGGGCGCTCTAGGCTTGTGCACCAGCATCTGCTACTCCTGTACCACTGATTTTAAAAAATATAAAATAAAAAAAACGCAAGTCAAGCAGCAGAAAGAAAGTTTGGAGTGAGCGAGAAACTTGTGAGGGACTGGCGAAAAGCGGAGGTTACTCTTACTGCAATGAAGAAATTAAAGAAATTGATGAAAGCTTTTAGCCCGCTCATCGCTCATGCCCAGGTAGTTGCCGAGGCTTATACTCTAGAGCGACTTTTTTTCTTCTTCGTTATGCATTTTTTGGCTGGTGCGACTTATACTCCGGAGTGACTTATAGTCCAGAAAATACAGTACTTTGTTAGTCCATGGATTTGTTCGACAGATTACAAAAGTGCTCCATCTTGCCATGTAAAACCCACCAAAACATGGGTACGCCTGCCCAAGATCCTAAATGAATATCTGGATATGGGTCTCCGCATTTCACTGACAATGAGGACACATTCTCCAAGGCAGACAATAAAACCTACCATTTCATAGGAAATAAAAGAAACAGCAGAGCCTTTGTATAATGTAAGTTCTTCATTTGGACCGGAGTATAAAGATTGTAAAGAAAAATAGGTTAAACTTTCACCGCAGCTGTCAATGTCGTTTGCTTTTACAACGTGATCCTTCTCTCTGGTGTATGAACGATTATACAGAATTGCATGTTACACAATGGTCTTATTGGGAACATTGCATAATAATATCCGCCCTGTGGCACACCGATGAAAAACGTCGAGGTTACACTGGCACTGAATTCAAGCCAGGACACTCGAGCGGAGAAAACGTGTTTATTTATCGTTACTAAAACATATTCCGTGTTTACGCACTGCCAAAGTCCTGTTTGTTCACGATGAGGATAAACACGGATTAGGAGTGAGTCCATCAGAGGGACAGCTCATGCTGGAGGTAACATCAGATTTGTCCAGATTGGAGATGTTTGGACAGGTCTGGAGGGCCGGTTGGATGCTGAGGTTAGAGCTGACAGGAAACAGAACGCCATAGAGGAGGGATTCTCAAACTGTGGTGCGTGTACTTCCTCAGATCGTACTCAGGGTTAGCTGCAATTTTAGACTTGATTTGTTTTAACTTCTATTATCGACTGTACTGGGTTCATTGAGTTGAGAAGACTTGTCTGTACGGCTTGACTGCAAGGCTGAGAATAAGGGAAACATCGACTTGACAATGAACTGCCTGACCTCTTGTAATGATGGTGGGAGAGGGTGACCACTGTGCACAGCCTTCTCCAGCACATCCCAAAGATTCTCAATGGGGTTAAGGTCTGGACTCTGTGGTGTTTGAAGAGGATGTCTCACGCTCCCTGAACCACTCTTTTACAACGTGAGCCCGGTGGATCCTGGCGTTGTCATCTTGGAATATGCCCGTGCCATGAAGGAGCCCATTGATGGAATAACCCGGTCAGTCGGGATGTTCAGGTCGTCAGCTGATCTCATTCTTTGGCCTGAACCTTTAGTAATGCAGTGTTTTTATGGTTTCAGGCAGTTTGACATCATTTAGGTACATTTTAGACCCTGTTAAGTCCCGATTTGATCTTGATCTATGCCTCGTGGTACTTGGGAGGTCACATCTTTTATGAAGTTATGTAAAAGGTTCAAATTCCGCTGGGCCTAAACGAAGACAAAGAAAGTGCTTTATGTTAAAAGAGGATGTGTAAGAAAAGGAGGCAGAGGATAAGGTTAGATGGGGACAAGTGATTTTCTCTTTACAGAAACCTTACAATGGTTCCTATGTAAAAGTCAGTATGGTGCCCACTCCTCAGTCCTCTCTCCAGTCTGATCTTGATTGCGGCTGGTTCCTGCCGCTGTGGAGCTGAGAGCACTTCATTAGACGGAAGAAAAGAGCAGAGGAGAAAATAACAGGACTAAGTGTTTCCAATGCATCATCATAATAAGCACCTGGGCCGGCTCAAGTCAGAACAATCTCGGATTCTACATCTCTACTTATCCCCGTGATCATCTGTTGTCTGCGATGAATGCGGCGGAGATAAATAGCTGTAGATTTATATGTAAATGCATGTTTCAACAAAAGTGCTAAACTATCAAGATCTTTATTACCCTGCAGCCTGGACGCATGAAGAAAAGTTTAGAGGGGCAATTAACTTTATCATACTATTTATTCCAGGGCAATGATTCTCAAACTTTTCACACCAGGTTTTATCTTTTGAAAGAGATGGGCCCGACCAATATGGATTTTTGGGGTCCAATACCGACACCGATATGAAGGGGCTTGGCGTGGCTGATCTTTTAAGTAATTAAATTTGATTTAATTTTTTCAATTTCTCAAATCGTTAATAGTTAAACATTTATTATTATAGTAACGGTTTCAAATATATAAATATGTAGAAATATATCAAATAGAGGTCGACCGATATGGGTTTTTTCTAAGGCCAATAAATTATGCACCACTGATATTTTTGGCAAAATGTTCTTATGATGCTTCTAAACGTGTCAGTGTTGAACTGTGACAGCGGGGGGCGCTGTATGAGGGGCATAGGGCTGATTTATCCAGGACATTCATGTTTAGTAGGTACTTCAGAGGGAGCTTGTGTGAAATACAACAAAACAAACAAAAACGCCAAGTCATCCGAAAATATACGCAAAAGTCTACAACATAAAATATATAAAATAGGTGTACAACCTTGTGATCGATTTTTGATGTTTCTCCACTCCCCTAAGGCCTAGGAAGGAGGACTCATTTTAAGACCCTGACTGAGATCTTTCCAATGCAAACAACGGGAAGTCTTCATCACTTTCAGTTTGCAAAATACCCAAATATCAGGTACTACCAAGCCTAGATCATGATCTAAACTGGGTCTGAAAAGGTTAGAGAAATAAAAATGGCATAGAAAAAGAATAATTTTCACCTACCTTGCAAAAATAGCAGTTTGCCTGATGAAGGTTTCAGGACCGACATTAATACTCAGATGGTTCTTTAACTTTGTAAATATAATGAAGTGTAAAGCCTGCAGAATAGTCGGCCTGGCTGACCTGCAGGTCTAAAGGCCGTGTGGAGTGTGTGGGGTGTGTCCCGTGCATGTGAAAGCCCGTTTAACAAAAGCCCAGTGGGACTCTCTCTCTCAGATACATGTGAATGAATGGGGAAAGTGATGGGGCTAATTGATCACCTCACTGACCTCAGTTCATTACAGCTTTGGTAATGACCCCTTCGGCAAACAAGGAGACAGTCTGGGGTCGACAAACGCAGGCTTCAGAAGGGAAACGCGAAGGAAAGTTTGAGACAGACTCAAACGACTCCGCTGAAAACCCCGAACTCCCTAATATGCAAGTTTAAGTTCCTCGTCTGTGAGCCCCGTGCTGTGGGTTTATACATGTGTGTGTGTCAATGAACGGGTCAGGAGTGGAGACCAACCGGAAGCAATGCTACGGATGAAGTAAGTAAACGGAGAGAAAAAATATATATTATTGTCAGAATAATACAAATCCTGGTTTATTGGAGTTTAGCTTTCAGAATTAACATGGAGCCTGAATTTTGATCATTATGAATGTCCTAATTAATCATTCATAGTTTGTATTCTGGTGAGATCGTAACCAAACTGCCTATGTATTTTATCCACATTGGCAAAACCGCGATTGTTCATGTTTTATTTACAAAACTCAAAGCAGACCGTGTGACAGACGTGTTGTGTGTTTGGATCAAAATGTGATTTGCGGGTTTGAAATGGAAAGCGGCTCCGGGGGAGGGAGGGAGGGGGGGTCCCGGGTCACACCCCAAACGGTGGCACTTTCTCCACAGCGGCACATCTGTATGCAAAAGAAAACACAGTGTCTGCTCCCATAGACCCGGCATCGTGACTGCTTCGCTTTAGGTTGTGCTCGGGGCTGAAGACAGGGTGACGGAGATGTTTTCCATGTCGCCTTGCTCCACGCTCTTGTATGCGTGTGTGTGTGTAAAATGTGTGTGTGTGCGTGATGGGAGAATAAAGGGGCCTTGTCGGACCCCTCTGCCCCGCGGCTGGTCAGATGATGGCTGTTTGTCTCTCCGTCCCGTTGGTCTCTCCCCAAAAGAGGAGTTTACGAGATTCGACAGCGCTGTTAAAATGAAAGACGGCGAACGGCCAAGTGAGCAGTTTCTAAAATAGGAAAGTGTTAAGACGGTCTGTCCAAATAACGGCTCTGCGCGGCTGCTACTTGTACGTTTGTCGACTACATTTGACCCATCCGCCGCTGAAGTCCGTCTCCAGCCTGATCCATGTGATGTGGCCACTGTGCAGCAGCAGCAGCAGGGAAAGGGGGGAGGGGACAGAGGAGAGTGAATGGCCTCTTTGTCATCAAACACTTGTTTATTTTCTTGGCGCTTGAAGTCTTCAGAGGCACATCGGGTCTGTCTGCGCTGTCTGCCGTGTCTTTAACAACCCACGGCTGCACGGGCCATTACTTACCGACAGAACGGGAAAATTACAAAACAATGTGCGATAACCATGAACAATTCATACACGAGGCAATTCAAAGTGCTTCACGGCTGCAGGAAGTTACAAGAAAACAGATAAAATCAATCAATAAAACATCAACATAAAGTTAATCAATTACAGTAAAAGGCAAGAGTGCAGATAAAATACTTTCAGTTTTCAGCCTGGATTTGAACATTGTCAGAGTTGAGGCCTGTCTCACATCCTCATGAAGACTGTTCCAGATTTTAGCTGCATGAAACTGAAACGCAGCCTCACCGTGTTTAGTCCTGACTCTGGGAACCACCAGGAGACCCCTCCCTGAAGTTCTCAGGGCCCGAGATGGTTCATACGGCTCTAACATGTCAGAGATGGACTTTGGTGCTAAACCATGAAAAGACTTGTACACAAGCAGAGCTGTTTTAAATTCTATTCTCTGAGTGACAGGAAGCCAGTGCAGGGACCGGAGCACTGGACTAATATGGTCGTATTTCCTGGTTCTTGTCGGGACTCGAGCAGCAGCGTTCTGGATGTCCTGCAGCTCTAACAGCTCGTTTAGAAAGGCCAGTGAGCAGCCGTTACAGTCGTCTAACCTGCTGGAGACAAACGCATGGATGAGTGTCTCTAAGTCTGGGCCAAAAACAATGATCTCAGTTTTGACCCCTCCACCACGTTAAGGTGGCGGTTCCAGGAGGGGACTTCTGTTACCGTTCACATTAAAACACTTGGACACCACAATGTGTTGGTTGTATTTACCAGTAGAGACTCAACAGCGAACGGAGCTGTTCCACGGCGTTTTTCCTCATCTTTATATACCGTTTGTAACTTATGTTAGTCAATGGAAAGTGTATAACAGACACAAACATGGCGGATCTCCATGGTAACAGTGGATTTTCCCAAGCTCTATACTCTTGTATCTGGTGTGGTGTGTTTAGGGGCAGACGACTCTGTCAGACCACCTGTAAACACCTGTCTTGTTCATTTGTGATTCCAGAGACTCATATAAAAGCTACAAAACCTTCTGGAGAGGTCTGGGTCAAAAATATGAGTTCAGTAACCTGCGAAAGGTCAAACAACAAATCCACGTCACAAGTTCAAGGTCTGTGCTTCATGAAAGACCATCCCATTGGGGCAAAACAGACGAAAATGAGTCTGGGGGTCTACTCTTTGAACACAGATGAATATGGAGAGTAATACATAATGCATAAACAAAGATGTCAGCAGTATTGTTTTTGTTTGTTTTTCCAAAAATAGATATTTTTAGTCGCCCAACATAATAATCCAATGATTGTCCTCCTCTGTCCCTTCTACATGACCGTAAACTGCGCATACCAGCGGCCCGACCCATAATGCACTGCTTTATAGCGGTTTGTTGACTACTACATGACTCGCAGTGGTTTAGGCGTGCAGCCCGTCGGCGAGCGGGTCGGACACTGGCCCCTCTGTTCCCCTCTCCGCTCCCGTCCAGCTGCTATTCACACGTGTGTAATGAGATTAGCCCCGTGAAAACCCACCAGAAATAAAGGATAAAACGTAAAAACGAATCAAATGGAGAAAAAAAAAGGACATCCATGATATTTCCAGGGGCTTGTTTGGAGGCTATGGGTGCTCACGAGGGCCAACTAGAGACGCATTTGTCAAAAAGACGGCACCCTCAAGGTCCGTGAAGCAGCCGGGACGAAAAATGAACCAAAAAGTGAAGTGTTTGTGCCGCGTGGTGAATATGATGGTGATCACAAGGACGTTTGGCAATAACATGTGATGGATATGATATAAAGTGGGGTTTTCTGTGGGGGTAAGGATTATTGTCTACTGTCCTTTCCCAAGGCCTTAAGTTGATGAATTAGAACGTTTTTTTCTCCACTAAATGGTTGTATCGTGTTTGATTATATTTGTTGTAAAGGTGCATTATGGAACTTTAAATGCCGGGGGGAAAAAACTTGAAATTTGTGCGTCTTTTTGTGACCTAATGGCTGTATGGGTTGTTAGCATGGCCCCTTTACTTTCGATCTCGGTGGCCTCTACAAGGATCTAATTGTTTTGTAGATTTTCTGGTGAGAGAAAACCTACAGTAGTGAAAACCTACCAGAAACTCTAAAAAACAGTTGATCCTGGGGCATCACTGTGATGGAAAGTTAAGGTCCACCCACACACACAGTTGCTGGGTCACTAAAAGGTCGAACGCGTTAATAAAAAGTTTTTTTCCACATAAAAAAATCCTTAATGTACCTTTTAATAAGATATATATATATATATATATATATATATATATATATATATATATATATTTTTTTTTTACTAAGTCGAAATGATACAACTCCAAAATGTGATTGCATACAGAGCCGGCAGGTTCATCTCAGAGGGGATACCACAAAAACTTCACGTCCTGTACCGCAGTTTCCCAACCAGAGGCACAGGAAATACTTGTAGGTACAAGACAAAGGAAAGCTACTTAAACAAATATTTTCCACTTACATTTACTCAAGTGCTTAAGTACATTTTTGAAGTAAGTGTACTTTTTTCGTTTTCATACAATACTTTTTACTTCTACTTGAGTAATATTAAAATAAACGATCTGTACTCTTACTTGAGTAAAAAAAATTGTAACTGCTGCCACTGTGAGTAAATGACTTAAAGGCCCTATACCTGATTTTTTTTTTTTCACGTAATGGAACGGACTGGATGGATCTAATTATATAAAGTATTTGAACTTGCAGGCGAGTTTTCTTCAGTGACAGTAACCCTGAAAAGTGACCCTGCAAGTTGCAAAATGTGCTGATAAACTCGTCCCGGTGCAGAATTGGGATGCTCCAAATATGTTCAGAACGTTAGGAATGAGTTTGAACCACAATTAGTGGCTCTCTCTTTCTTTCTTTGTAAATTAAAAAATCAAGTATAGGGCCTTTAAATGACTTGATTATTTAGTTTTCTGTTTTTTGGTATTTTCTTTTTGTCACCACTGAAACACAAAAACAGTTGTCAAACTACTTAAAGCAAAACGAAGTAACTCATGCCCCTAGAGGCCATACTCGCCACTGCAGGTGTCGTAGCATGTTGCATTTTTGTACTTATTAATTGTCCGTGAGAGTAAATACTACGCTGACAGAAAAGACAAAGGGACAGAGGGATATTGTACATCCAATTACAAAATGGAGATATTGTTTTCACTCAAACTTGGCTGTAAATACTGTGCTAGCCCTCAGTTAGCTTTGCCCGGTAGCGTCTTAGCTTCTTATTTGTGATTCCATTAGTGTGTATTGGTGACTCCGACCCGGTGGCAGCAAAGTTGCAATTATGGTTTTCTGGCCAGAGACACCAGGGGGAGATGAAAGACCCCCCAATCATCCCATTAACACTTGTATCACCCCCAGAGGGAAAGGATTTATTAAGGGAAACAAGTTACTTAGTACTGCTTTAAGTAAAATTCTCTCCAAGTACTTTTTTCCTTTGCCCATTGGTGACAAAGACCTTATGTACCAGCGGATTTACCAACCAAATTATGTTTTTAACAAAGACAAAGTCTGTATTGTCTTTCATGACGGCACGTTGTTCATGTTGTTGTTTCTAAACTGCTCAATGCTCAAAGAAGAGCAGAATGGAATCTTTGTGTTATTAGTTATTTGAGTGTGTAAAATCAGTTCTGTGGAGGCAAAGACTGTATTTATGTCAATGAAAATGTCTGGAAACATTGGTTTCCTCAGTGTGTATCCAGGAAGCAGAGCATTCCTTAAAGGTGGAATGCATTATGTTTAGGCTTAGTGTGAAGTTCACACTTGTCTTGACATGAGTTTGAGTCTAAATGTTTTTCGCTGACGCACAAAGTCACACATTCTACAAGTTGAAAATATGATGACCTTTACTCACTGTATTGTTGTTATACTCAAGTAGACAAATATGTTAAAGTGACACAAGATTCACTTTTTTGACACTATAATACTTAAGTGTTAATTAGTAGAAAGAAGAAAACATGCAAAATGTCCTCTTCTAATCTTTTAACCAATACAAATTTCTCAATCCCTTCTGTCTTTTCTTCACATAGACATTAGTGACAGTTTTAAAATGTAAAATATAAATGTAGAGGTGCCCAAAAGAAGAATGTTTTTAAGACTCGATTAGTTACCAAAAAAACAATAATTCTTTAACCACTTCAACTATTTCAACTATACTACAAATACTACTAGAACACTTTGTGGACTGAAGACGCCACAGAGAGGAAGAACTGCATGAGTTATATTTGACCCAGTTGTCTCTCCGTGCCAAGTCTGGATCATAGAAGAGGGTATTAGGTAACCAGAGAGGCGACCGGGGAGTGAGGGAGGCGAGGAGCTGGCAGGACGTCCAGAGTTAGACAGGGTGGTGGGTGCCGGGGGAGTAAGTGGCAGCTATGAGAGGAACGGTGTCAGTCTAAAATCAGCCGGTGTGGAAGTGCCGCGGAGCTATCTGCGGACGAGCCCTGTCTTCCTGTTCCTCTTGGCACGGCTCTGTTTCCTCCTCTGTCAGAAAGGTCACATACTCAGACACTGCCAGGCTCAGTATAGAAACACACGGTCTGTCTATGCCGGGAGTCATGTGCGAATACTGCTAACTCACACTATAGAGAAAAGACCAGAGTATTATATACCTTTCCGGCTATTTTTGATGGTCAGTGACTGGCAAAAGTAGAGTTGAATGTTGTTTCGCCTATCATATAACTATTATATTCATGTCACATTGCAATCGCTCATATCACTGTATGTGTTTCTCAAACTGTGGCATCTGTGTTTTTTTTAATCAAGCCTAAGCCGGTCTCAAAACCATCTGCTATGACATATCATAAAGGAAAAAAAGTTAAATACTGTTGTTTCCCACAGAGTATTTTTGATTTTTGAAGGGAGGGGGGGTTCATTCACTCCATGCTGATGGTCTACCCACAGTTTCCCCTGGGGTAGACTGACAGAAGCGAGGCCGCACACATCTGCGCCAACGGTCCCTCCGACCACCATCTACCACTCACACATAGGCACCGGGTGGAAGTGTCATAATATTCATTTTGCCCCATAAAACAATGTTGTGCGAAATAGAAGCCTGTTGTGTGAAGTTTCCAGTGTATTACGATTTGTTGGTGTTGTAAATGATCAACAAATGTCAAAATGTGAGGGAAAGGGTTTTTCCGTCGCATTTTGACAAAATTGGTATATAAAAAAAAAATAGGTTTAAGTAAAAAAGCTGAAATCATGGTTAAAACCAATTCAACATGATTTTAAATGTCTCAGTGCTTTTATATTTTTTAAGAAGATAAAATATTGAGTCTTATGTCTTATGACTCACTGAAAATTATTCCAAGACCAACTTTTTGTGTCCCGAGCCACAAGTTGACACCCACCGGTATAGATCACTTCATTCGGGTTTGAGAATCTACGATTGAGGCTGTATTTCAGTGGTGTTTTGTCGAGTACTTATTACTGTCTACTCCACTATAAATCTATAAGTCTCAAAAGTACAAGGTTGGCTGTGTTTTGTTCCATAAAAGATTGGAGATCTACGCTCCTGCGCTGTGCAGATGTAGAGTCCACGGACTCACCATGAAGGGGAAGGTTTGTCCGCATCGTGTTGCCGTACAGGTGGTGAATTTGGGCACTATCTTCTTGTTTTAGACCTCGCAAAAACGGATTTGTTCCTTCTACTTTGAATACTTAAAGAGTTTCGGCTGCAATGCTTCCATTACTTTAACTTAAGTAATAATCTGGGCAACGTTTACTTGCATCGGAGTAAGATTTGACCAGTAGTATCGGTTTGATAATGTAGACGTTGATTTTATTACTTTTAGTGTAGCGTGCATTATTGGCAACCCCTTTCCTTGGATCTGAGCGAAACACATTAAACACTCTAATTGCGCAGCCAAAAAACGACAGTAACCACCAAGATTCACCGAGTCTTTACTATTTATGGAAACCTTTCTGTCTCCCGTGTTGAATTTCTCACATTCCTACAGTCTTGCATCCTCACTTCCTTCTGCTGCTCGTTTCCTTTCCTACACGTGTCTGACAGCGACATCTGCCTCAGCCTCCGTCTCTCCCCCTTTGTTTGTATTCAATGTACATGAGCGCGGGGGCATGTATAGTCTACTGTCATTACCTCTGTCTGCTGAGCTAAAACACTGCCTCCACCTGTGTCCGAGCGACGCTAAATGGACTCAGATTTATAGGTTGTGAGTGATGGGCCACTATAGAGGGGTGAGAATTAAGGAATTTCTTGTTGAAAGCCGTGGCTGCAAGTGCATACATTTCCTTTTATCTAAACAATACAAGGCAGGAAAGTAAAAGCAAAAGTAAGATCCTCCAAATGCTTGAGATTGTCTGGTCTGAACAGAAGGGAAACAATTCAGTCAAGGCTTTTTTTTAGCCACACTGTATGGCCTTTCACTCAATAAATAAAATACACAGATAGCTTTTCTTTCCTTGCGGTTTTGTTGGTGAGAAAATGGTACAAAAAAATCTGTCTTTACAGTACGGGTAGTACTTCTAAGAGAAGATCTTACGGTGATTTATTTTATTTCAAATTGGATAGCACCGTATTATATTAATCTGTACTCTTACTTGAATAAAAAAGGAGTTAATTGTTCCACTGTGTGTAATGAAGAATTGGCGCTTCGAATAGATGTAGTTTGATAGACTTTATTCCTTAATTTTTTTTAAATATTTTGTATGCCATTTTATTTGGAAAATATTCGGCTTGGCAAGTCCTCCAGAACCATCACACTGAACACGGGGGCTCCCCAAGGCTGTGTGCTGAGCCCCCTCCTGTTCACTCTGCTGACCCATGACTGCGCTCCAAAGTACGACTCAAACCTCTTCATCAAGTTCGCAGACGACACAACAGTGGTGGGTCTCATCAACAACAGAGACGAGTCAAACTACAGGAGTGAGGTGAGCAGTCTGGCCATGTGGTGCACACAGAACAACCTCTCTCTAAATGTGAAGAAGACAAAAGAGATTGTTGTGGACTTTCGAAGAGCGCGGGTCCAGCATGCTCCTCTAACAATCAATGGTGCTGCAGTGGAGAGGGTGACCAGCACTAAGTTCCTGGGTGTGCACATCACAAAGAACCTTTCCTGAACCATGCACACTACATCTCGGATCAAGAAAAGTAATCAGCGTCTCTACTTTCTTTGCAAGTTAAGCAGAGCCAGAGTCCCAGCCTCTGTTATGTGCAACTTCTACAGAGGGACTATAGAGAGCATCCTGACCAGCTCCATCACTGTGTGGTTCTTCTACAGAGGGACTATAGAGAGCATCCTGACCAGCTCCATCACTGTGTGGTTCTTCTACAGAGGGACTATAGAGAGCATCCTGACCAGCTCCATCACTGTGTGGTTCTTCTACAGAGGGACTATAGAGAGCATCCTGACCAGCTCCATCACTGTGTGGCTCTTCTACAGAGGGACTATAGAGAGCATCCTGTCCAGCTCCATCACTTAGTGGTTCTTCTACAGAGGGACTATAGAGAGCATCCTGACCAGCTCCATCACTGTGTGGTTCTTCTACAGAGGGACTATAGAGAGCATCCTGACCAGCTCCATCACTGTGTGGCACGGCGCCAGCACTGCCTCCTGCCGAAGGAGCCTCCAGCGCATCGTGAGAGCAGCGGAGAAGATCTGTGGAGCTCCTCTCCCTTCCATTAAGGACATAAACTCCACCCGTCTCACCCGCAAAGCCCTCAGAATCACCAGGGACCCTACGCACACATCACACAGTCTCTTCAAGGTAATGCCTTCAGGGAGGAGACTGCGGAATCTACGGGCCAGGTCAAGACCTTTTGAGACTTGACTTTAGATACACGTGCTGCCAGTTCAAATCCCTCTGCGTCCTTGGGCAAGACACTTCACACCTCATTGCCAGTTACCATTACATCACTCGGTAAACAGAAAGTGGGTCACACGGGCCAACGAGAGAGACCAGAGTCTGGATTTATAGAGGCGGGACCCAGCTAGTCGCCCTGAAGCCCGTGAAGTATGGAAAGTGTGTTAGCGTCTCCCTCTCGTCCTGTAATTTGTCTAATTTGTCTCACATTCGTAGACGGGACGCTGGAAAGCACCCTCTCAGAAAGGCCGATTAAACTTAAAGCGGTGTGTCATCATGAGGTCGTCTGCTCGTGTTTCCCCGCAGCACGGAGTTACAGAGGAGACGCATGTCCGTGGTTTGTGGCTCATGGAGGCTGTAAAGGAGGACTGACAGACAGATTAGTTCTCCGTGTGATCAAGTCAGTTATGAGGTTGCGCACTGCAAAACGACACCGCCCGACAAAAAGGCATAAACAGTTGCCATCTGGGTTTACCGCTCATGATCTGAGGTCGCTGCGTCAATGGATTTCGACACGGGCATATTCCAAGATGACAGCCTCAGATCTTTACCCCATGAGTTGAATAAAAATAGACAAATGAATTCCATCACTTGGGTATCTATTAGAGAAAACTGCCAAACTAGCCAAACATTATAAATACATTTCTGTCCTCTTCCAACTGCTTTCTCTTGATAACTCCTGCAAAAATAGTATCGTCTGCGTCTAGCTGGCCATCACGAGCACGTTTTGGTATCACGGGCATGTCTGTTTATGTATTATGTATCAGCGTTTTTCCAAGAGTTTTGTCGTTTTTGTGATGTAGCGAGATAAAACCTGGAATCTTTTTGAGCAAATAATGTATCTGTCGGTGGGATAAGATCATATAAGTGTGTGAGTGTGTGGTTGGTGGCTACTGCACGACCTACCACAGCAGAGTGTTGAGCGAATGAAACGTTGCCCGAGGTGAAGCGCTTCGAGTGAAAAGTGCTACAAATCAGATTCCTGTTCCCTTTTTAAATGTGAATTTCCTGGACCCAATAGTTGACGACAGGAATACACTTTGGAACCTTGGTTAAACATGTCATGCCATTGTTTTGCATTGACAATTGAAAGCAACAATTTGAAGTGTTGTACTCTGTAATGAACTTAATTGTGCAGTATAATGACACGGAATAATGAATCAGAATCAGCATTGTTTTATTTGCCATTGTTAGTGAAGCTAAAGGCTCATAAACTAGGGTTAAATCTTGCAACATGAAACATCAAACATATATGTCTATCAACCAGATGTCCCAGTAAAGCCATTTCAAGAGCAGTCCAGGGTCCGGGGCCTTTCCACACACGTTTGGGTTACACTGGTGGCATGAAGCAGCGTGTGGCAACTGCATCAAGGGTCTCCACTACAGTCTATGGTCTGCTACAGGGGGCTAGGGTTAGGGTTAGTTAACCCTAATCAGGATATAATTAGGGTTAAGAACATCAAATGTAACGTAAGTTGTGTTTCACACATATTTTTAGAAACTAGAACTTGGCTTTCAAATTAGGTATCACACTGGCATATAGACTGTAAGCTCTCCAGTCAATACCCTAACCCTAATCCTTAACCCTATGGTGGCAGTTTTTCCTTTTTTTCCTTTTTTGCCCCCACACCTGCAGCACAGTGATAGCGCTACAGGAAATACAAAAAGGGGCAAACAAGGAGGTATCGGGCAAGACTCGCAGCTAAGCCACACAAGCGTGGTGGTGGGAACTTTGGGAAGGACCCCCAGTCTTATAAGCTGGTAGCTTCATCGGGTGTGAAGGATGTCAAACTGTGAGAGCTGATTGTCTGGAACTTGGGGTTGGTAAGCTCTCCCCGTGTCTGTGTAGGTTTCCTCCGGTTTCCCCGACCTCCAAAAACATCCCGGTCTTCATTCATTTATTCATTAATTGATGGGAAAGGATAACATGATTTTATTTTTGAGTGTGCTTTTAAATACCAAATACTGTATATCTGGTTAAAAAAAAAAAAAAAACTCCAGCCAACTTTAATACTTTAAATGTCATGTTTTGTTGTTGCTAATGCACATCATCAGTCATTTTACAGTGCACCACTTCTTTGCCTCCTCTATGAGATATCCAGTGTCATGTGGGGAGATTTTGGGTGGCTTCTAGCAGGGTGTGGTGATGGCTTTGGACAGCCACAGTGTTGCCTCGATTGAATTTGGCTAATGCCGTGTTTTTGTGGGTTTTCTCAAGTTGTGGGGGCGGTGGGCAACTTGGCACTCCGCGTCAACGTTTAGCTTTGAGTAAATCTGTAAAAAAAAGACGCTACGATGGCACCAGACATCACAGGGAAACATGAGCGCAGCCAACCGCGCGCAGACGGGACGACCCAGAGCCTCAAACGCACCGAGGTTTGGGTTTGCATCACTGCGGTTACCGGGGGCGACCGGTCCGGGTCAAATGAGCGGAGGCGGGAGACGCAGGGGGACACGTCATTCGGGTTTTTGGGGGCAATAATATGGACGTGCATCGCGTTGCGTTAGAGGGGTACGCCCAACAGTCAAGAGTTTAACCCGGCGTTTGCAAAGGCCACACACGAGAGGCCGTGTTTATGAGCGATCAGAGCGGGAAGGAATCATGACGTGCGTAAAACTAGCATTTATTCCCACGCCGCAGAGCCAGATTATGTAACAACTGTTCAAAATGTCATAGGCCTAATATAAAGTAAACGTAAGGAACACATTTTGGATGGATGGAATGGCAATCAAAAATAAGTAGACATTTCTTTCCAAGTATACGATGCTTATAATTTTGTTATTTTTTTCCCTTTTTTTTAATTATTATTATTTCCTTTTCTTTCCTTTTTTATTATAAGTTCAATATCCTTTTGAAGTGGGTGTAAGACCAGGGGCTTAAACTCTGCTGCTGCCCAACCCTGGGGAGGCAGCTCGCTAGCCTGGAAAAATCCAGACTCACCGCTGTACCAGCCGGTGAGTCTGGTCACCGTTGCGTCGAATCCATTTCCCACAGCGGTAGATACGCAGGCAAACAGGAAGCGGAGTAAACCAATCAGCGAAGGGCGGGCGTCTGCTGTTGATGTGGTGTTATTAGCGGTTTTGCGTTAATATTTGCGCAGGATTATGAATAACGAAACTCACCTACTGTCGATGTGTTTTTTGGTCATTTACCGCCGACTGGAGACACGCTTTCTCTCTTTCGTGCATCGTTCGTAGATTGTTATTTAGGGACTTCCGCGTCCCGTGAGTGACGTTGCTCGCTAACAACACGTCACGGCAAATAAACGATTCAGATTGGACGTGAACGGATTAATTTTGCGGAAGGCGCGAGCGTTGACTGGGTGACCAGACTGATCCCCCGCTGGATAAAAAAATACAGAGGGGAATCATTCTGGTCTCACCAGGCTAGCAGCTCGCCTCCCCACTCTGAGTCTGCTCACTTGATCAAGCAGTGTTTTTTCCCTGGCCAGTATCCACTTTACACAATTGTCATTGTACTATACTTTCACTGAATATATATATATATTTTTCCTTCCTTTTCCCTTCCCCCTCTACCCTGTCTTGAAAGAGTTTTTTTAATTTTGGATGTAAATCATGTCTAAACCATAAAAATAACGAACTTAAAGATGCACTATGCAACTTTTTACATTAGTGTGTATTTGACTTTTCAGTGACCCAGATGTGTGGGTGGTTAGCGCAGTGCCTTTACTTTCCATCCCGGTGGCTTCAGGAAAAAAATTATTTCAGGTTTTTTAAGATCTCTCCGGTAGGTTTTTCTGTGTAACCATGGATACGGTTCAATCAGCAGTGAAAACCTAAAAAAAAACAATTGATCCTGGAGCGTCTAAGTATGTCCTGGGTCACTGAAAGGTCAAATGCGTATTAAGATCAACTTTCTTTTGACATAAAAAGTTGCATAGTGTACCTTTAAGTTAGTTGTTTTTATGGTTTAGACATGATTTACATCCAGTTTAGATAAACTTTAGTTCAATTTAAGTCTATTTACCCAGTTTAGTCCTGATTTTGATCTTACTCCAGTTTGAGGAGCTCTGAATTATGAATGAGAACTGCACACTATTCATCAGTGGAAAAGCATAAAGACATATTTCATCATTTCTAAAACATTTACAAAGTTTTCCTAATAATGACTTACTTCTTTATAAACACAATTTAATGTTATTACTCTAAACATGATGCTACACAAGTGAAGGGTTCACCAAATAAACTGGTCTTATCTTAGTTTAGTTTATTGCAGGCCCTTATTGTTTGATCAATTTCATTAGTTTATGTTTTATGCTCCACAATTGCACGGAAAAAATAAATGAATCTAGTTTGTGAATGTCATTAAACCTATTCTGATTATGAGAATTAGTGCGTATTTACACATTTTATGGCGAGTTTATCACAACCTGAGGCACATTATTAAGCTAAAGATCGCAGCTGTATTAGGAAAAGAGGGAAACGTATTACATTTTGCACTGTTGTTACATATTGTGGTTTTATTGTAAAATGTTACTGCAGAATGAGCACATCCTGATGGCGGTGGAGGTAGGGCAGCAACTGGTCGAGATGTTCCCCACAAAAACCTGCAGAGCGGTTTAAAGCAAACCTTTATCATGCGCGCCATGATCAAGCCACTTCAAATGATTTATAACAGAGCGGTTCAAGTCCCAGATAAGAAGCCCATTCGGTCGCATCATTGTGAGTCATTTCAAAATTGTGTCTTTGACGTTTCCATCATCAAACCCTGCAGGTCTTAAGTGAGTACAATGTTCTCCTCAGGGCCGTGGGCTCAAGGACTAGAGGATCTCAGAGCAGGAACTGTCAACACTTCATTTGGACAATCAGCTTCCTCGGCCTGGAAGTGTTTACCCACTGAACTGAGGGCAGAGTCAAACTGGGTCCTTTTCAAACACAAAGACTCTTTAATCAGAGATCAGAAATGTGACCACTGACCGTCCGCTGTGTTTACATTGTGTTGCATTGTATTATTTATGATGTTTGTTTTAATAATGGAGCCCCAAATAACTTAGGGACGGACATTGAGAATCAGCTTTGGTTAAAATGTTGCAACATAATCTTATGCAACATACTTGTCCCTATTCAAATAGACATAAAACAATATTTGAGAGCGTGTCCTTGAGAAATAGTCAGCCAGACCAATGTTCTTTCTTCATTTCTGACTGAAAGAAGTACATCTTTAGGCACAACTCTATGTTTCTAAACCTTTGAACAGTGGAAAAGCAGTGCCATCTTGCATTTAAAGAGTCTGGGGTCCAAATGTGGATTAGGAAGCGATGGAACAGGTGGAAGAATCTAAAATCTTTTTTAATAAAGCCACATTGTGGAACTTTCCAGGTTATATGGTGTTATAGGAAACAAACTGTGGTGAAACAAACATGTCAGCAATGCCACACAGCAAACAAAATAAAGCCTTCATAAGTAGCTATAATAATGATTTGAACCTCTCCCTCAGTGGTATTTGGTCGACGGGACAGCGCTTGGCCCTGGCACGTTAAAACCACCTGTCTCTAATGTGGCCTAATATATAAATCTCACATGACTGAGACGATTTGAGGTGCGCCACTGGCCCACACGCTTGTACACAGCATTTGACTAAACAAACAGCGGACAAGCATCGCAGTCACGCAGTCTAAGCGGGCGGTTCATGGTTATTCAAAAACAGCTCCGGCGGGCGACGCTCGAGCTCAGGCCTCGCCCACGGACAGTTGGGTATTTACATGTACAATGGAGCGTGACACGCAACTGCTGCAACGTCATTCATTCATGTTTACAATAGCACTCTGGCCACTCGAGAGGTAGAAGATTATCCTCCTCATCCAGTCCACGCAGCCTTTCCTCCGACTGACTATTACGCAACACTTTTCTTTAACCTTTAATCTCCCTGTGAATAAGCAATAAAAACACTATATTCAAATACAAACGGCACACTTTTGTTCAGTGATAATAACCGTTTGCACAGCGCTTTATAAGCTTCTTAAAGCAGTGGTTCTCAACTGGTGGGTTGGGGCCCGAAAGTGGGTCGCAGAACTATTCCCAGTGCCTTTCTCCGAAAACATACATATTTTTATTTCCAGAAAAAAGTATAGAAACACCACTGGAGCCTATTATGACGGCTAAGATATCTGGTTGTTTTCATCATAATTTCAGCTCTTTTAGTTTTTGAGGCAAAGACGATATTATATTTGGGGTTTGTGGTTCCATTGTCGACCATTATTCATTCACATTGTAGCCACGGCTGCCCTGGGGTTGACTGAGAGAAGCGAGGCTACCAATCTGCGCACAAATAATTCATCATGCACCACATTCTCTGAGTATCGCTCGCGGACATAACAACAGTCTGTCTATGCAAATATACCAAAACAATTGATCTACAGTCATTCCTGACAATGGCCCCCAAAGCCACCGACGGAAAACCACTGGAATAAACGGGTCCTAACTTACATGCACCAAACCGGTCTAAACAGGGGTAAATGAATTATGCCTGAACCTGGGCTAATTTATGACCAGTTCTACCCAGGACTAGCTCCAGATGACGCAGGGCTAAACCATTAACTGTTTTGTGTCCGACTGGAATAAAGGAAATGGAAAAACACAACATACAGAAATACAGACTTGCTTGAGGTTTGTTGAAGGATCAAGGGGGTAAAAAAAAAAAAATGTATCAAGGAGCCACAGCTTTGCAATGAAATATCACCATCTAGTGGTTGTAAAATGCAACTTCAGGTGGAGCGACGTGCCACTGAGAAGACAACGTAAATCTACAGCTTTATACAGCGCTGTTCATGTTCCATGTGTGGCTTTTTGGTGTTTTTAGACCTTGAAAAAAATTCCCATCTTTTGTTTTATATAGGTGGAACAAAATTGGTGTGGTCTTCCTTCTGTGGCCAATATCATAATCAGTCATTTGGAGGGGAAAAAAATACTGTGCATCTAATACTAAAGCATTTGTATCATTTTGAGAACTTGCAGGTTTGTTTGTTTGCGTTTCGGTGACAGTGACCCTGAATCGTGACCCTGCAAATTGTGAAAAGTGCTCATAAACCCTGTGAAGAATTTGGAAGCTACGAATGTGTGTGGATGCAACTAACAATCTAATTTACTCGCTTTCATTGTTTGTAAAGTATGAGGTACAGGGCCTTCAACGTCACAGTGCATAACATTTCACCCGATAAATAGAATGAACTACAAGCATTTGTTTTATTGTTGAAGAATAACAAAACAAACACAATGTCTTTGCTGTGAGCGGCTCATCTCTCCTAAGACTCGACTGTAACTTTACCGGGAGCGGGACGTCTCCATCTCGTCTCCATGGAGATGTTGACTAAACGCAGACAAATATGAGATTTTAATACTTAATACTTAATTACTTAGGTCCAAATCCATTCTTTGATTACCCACTAGCTGGTCATTAGGAGCTTGCGTTGTTTAGCTGGTAACAGTGTAATCCAAAATGTTACGAAGTGTGCCTTTAATGTAAAGAATCTCATCATTATTTCAGTTCTGCTTTAGTCAGTGCAATAATGCAGTGTCTCTAAAGTATAATGTTTGCTGACAGAGGCGAACAGTTTAGTACTTTAGTAACTTTCTGAAGAAACTGTCCTTATTAGAGTAGTTGTATCATTCAGTACGTTTTCATGCTTACTTCAGTAAAAAAAAGTTACTTGTGCCACTGTGAGTACATTTTAGTTTGTGTTTCTTGGCCCCTTTTTCTTTAGAAATATATATTTTTTAATTTATATCACAACTGAAACATAACCCCGCCTGGAACCGCCACCTTAATGTGGTGGAGGGGTTTGAGCGCCTGAATGATCCTGGAGCTCTGTGGTCGGGGGCTTCGTGCCCCTGGTAGGGTCTCCCATGGCAAACAGGTCCTAGGTGACGGGTCAGACAAAGAGCGGTTCAGAAGCCCCTTATGAGAGACCAACAGGCCCGGTTAGAACCATGAGGCCGTCCTTCTGTGGACCCACCACCTGCAGGGGGCGCCATAGGGGTGGAAGAAAATGGATGGGTGGATGAAAGTAACGTTACTCTTACTTGAGAGAATATACTCTACCCACATCTGTTGTTGATGAATTGAAAAACAAAGAAACCCGTCAGACCTCGGGGGACTGGGTCTTCGCCATCGCCGCTCCCACCCTCAGGAACCCACAGCTCATCAGAAACGCAGACTCACTACAACACTTCAAATCCGTACTCAGAGCCCACCTCGTCAAACTGGCTTTATCTTCAAACTGTTTCTGTTACTATTGTCTTCAATTGCTAGGCATCTATTATGTATATTATTATTATTATTATTGGTTTTTTTTTTGTAGGTCGAGGATGTTTCGCCTCTCATCTCAAGAGGCTTCGTCAGCAACTAATGATTGTTTAACAGAAGGCCGCGTTCATTCCGAGTTTATTCTTGTCGATTCAGTGTTTGTGATGAACGGGACTCACGCCATTGTTCATGAACTAAAACCAAAGCCTTGCAGTGATGATACGAAATGACAAAACGCTCCGCTCCTGTAGTATGAGCGACACGCCGAAGTCTGTCGGGAGCCTCTAATTTCACAGCGGCTCCACGCCTGGCACGGCTCTTTGGCTTTTCCTTAAACATCGCCCCTGTCCACATCTGGAGATCAGAGGGGCACATCTGGAGGGCAGAGACGGTGCGGACAGTGGCCTCTTTCAGGACACCGTCAAATCTCAAAGACACATTGAGCGACTTGTGCTGGTACAGCGGCTCCTCCTGGGATCCTGCGGCTTCACGAGCTGCATGTTATTTCCCAGAAGGCCGAGCGGCGCTGACTGGAAACGCTCCGAGGCCCACCCAACGAGAGCCACCCAAAAACCCAAGACTAAAACCAGAACTAGACCGGGAGCAAAGGAGCAGAGAGGCGGCGGGTGTCAAAACGGCATAATCACTTTCACACTTGGAGCTGCTGCGCAAATGTTTTACGCGCGCGGAGCCAGGCTAAACACCGGAGCGACGGGGGTTTGCCTTTGAAATGCTAAACCGTGCGGCGGCTGGTGGGGTATATTTAGATAATTACTCTATTAAACTCCAGATGTTTTTAGTAATGTTGTGCTCAATGATGTGCTCCCACGTATAAGACTGCACTGAGTATATTAGGACTGGGAGATCGCAAGCTTGAGTTATTTTAGTTTCTAGACAACACGATATACACTGCCTGGCCAAGGAAAAAGTTGCAACCAAATAAAAGGTCACACACTCATACAGGGGTGCCCACATCTGGCCCGCCGAAACAATTCTGTTGGCCCGCCAAAGAGTGACCTACTTTTGCGCTGTATAGTTAACTCTCTCCCATTCATTCTCAATGGTAAATATGGATGCAGTACACTTTTTGGCCACCAGCGTCAAATTGGGGGCGCTGTTTCACTCCTTTCGCAAAGATAAGGAAACACTGCTGTGGTGTCTTGGTGTTTATCACATCAACTTTCCCAGTTTTCCAACTTTTATTGCAAAGTTTGTTGACATCAACATAGGTCATGTTAAAAATTGACTTATAAAAGAATTGATGCTGAACTGACACTTTCAAAATGATCTAATATGGCATTTTCTTTGAGTTAACAAATGAATGAGGTAAAGTCAATGTTGTTTTTTTACATTTTACAATATTGCTACAATTGTTGATTTTGTTCTACTAAAACTAGGCTTTTGCCATAGTTAACATTTGTTTTATAAAGCATGTTATTTGCATAGATATAATCAAATGCAAATGTATACCGAAAAATAAAACAAACTATTATTATTTGCAGTTATATGTATTTCATCGCCGTGTTTGGCCTAGGCTGTGGCATTGTTTCAATAGACCTCTGCAAAAATCAAAAGATCCAGTGTTGCACTCATTTTTTCCTCTAACATCTTGTACTGATGACGCGAGAGTGTGACCACTGCGCAAATCTTTCTCCAGCACACCCCAAAGAGCTCAATTGGGTTAAGATAAGACTATGTTGTGGCCAATCCATGCATGAAAAATGACGTCTCATGCTCCCTGAACCACTCTTTCACACCGTGAGCCCGATGGATCCTTGCATTGTCATCCTGGAATACGTCATCCGGGAGGAAGATGGAATAACCTGGTAATTCAGGATGTTACGGTAGTCGGCTGATTCAGTTCTTTGGGCACATCGCGTTGCTGAACCGAGGCCTGGCCAGCTGCTGCAACCCCAGATCAGAACAGTTTCATTTTTATTTTTTTGGGGATCGGTCAGTGAAGATATCGTGGCTTACATTTCTACCACATTTAACAAACTTAACCCCTCTGTGTAAACATTATCCCTTCACTCTCGGTGGCGTTATTGAAACCACAGTTGCCCTGGGGTAGACTGACAGGAGTGAGGCTGCCATGGTGCCCACAGACCCCAACCACTCGCACAACACAGTCATGCAGTAGAAATGTGGTCCTGCTCGAGAATACAACAATATGCACCGAAGCTGAACGCGAACCTATGACATTTGGATCTGTGGATGTACAACAACCAGTGGCTCATGTAATCAGCTGTAATTATGTTGAAATATCATCTTAGCTTAACCTCTTTCTGCTTTACCCAGATCTAAACGTTTCTCGACTGCAGAGCAACAGCACAAAACTGATTGTAACTTTTTCTTTTGTCCTATTTTTTTAAATGTATTTGTCACTCTTTTTTCTGGCCTGTTTTTGTTGCTCTTTTGTTATATTGTCACAAAAATATTGCCACATTTTTGTTGCGTGTTCGTTGCTATTTGGACGCTTTTTTCGATATTAAATTAATCTAGAAAAAAGTTTAAATTAAAAGTTTTTCATGAGACTAAAACTATGACTGAAATGTCCAGATATTTTGGTCGACTAAAATAAGACTAAATAAAAATGGAAAGGAGAGACTAAAATCATCCAAACTTCTATTGACCGCCTAAAACAGCCTCATATCATGTAAATCCACTGCCAAAGGAACAGATCTGAGCTTTGTTCATGAGGGAGCAGCTCCGTGAAGCAGAGGACCTCCATTAAATATGATTATCATGAATATTATAAATGCAAAGTCGACTAAATTTTTTTACTAAATCTCGACTAAAATGTAATTACATTTTCGTAAAAAGACTAAAATTAAATTAAAATATGTTGTCAAAATTAACACTGCTTTCAGACCTGGGTAAAGCCAAACTGGAAAAAATGTGCTCGGTCTAGGTGGGGGTTAAGGGGTTAAAGTTAAATCATTACATCACAAATCACTTCTTGACATCACACAAAAGAGTTGAGATGACTTAATTCAGTTTTCATTTGGACATTTTCCCTTAGAGCGGCTGGGATGCCTTAACTTGTCCTATATGGGGACACAGCGAGGCAGTGCTAATGAAATTCCTTCCACCCTTTTTTGATAAATAAATACCAGTCGGAAACATATTGGGGGGAAAACAAGAACAAACATTTGCAATACATTTAAACTATCGTCAAATTCACATTAATATTCGGAATAAAGATTTTGTAGGTTTTCCTCCCTGTAGTGTAGCAGTGGAGGATCCGTGTGCGGCCCGTCTGATTTATTGCCCTGGGCGGGGCTGTGGGGTGGTTTATGGCTTGGCTCCCGTGTGACATTACAAAGCTGTGTGTAACGCGGCTGCAACAAGACTCCACTGAACCCAGAAAACAAAAAAGCCTCCTATCCTCCTCCTCCTCCTTCGTTCTCACATGCACCTCTGAGCAGTGGACGTCCGATAGAAGCAGGACGGGGACAGAGGAGGGAAGCAGAGCGCATCAAACTTACATCCTCTGTCAGACGGCTGCAGGGGGGGCACTCAATTATTCAGAGGCCCCCCCCCCCGCACAAAACTATGAAGAAATACTCCTCACACTGCGGCAATGTGTGCACTCAATGCAGAAAAGAGAAGATGGTTATTCATTTGAAATCCTTAAATGTGTAAAAGCTCTGTTGACGTGGAAGTATAATGTACATGGATAAAGTTGCTCTCTGACCTTATTACTTTCATTCAAGTCTTTTGTGTCACTTATTCGACGCTACCAGTAGAGGGCGGTATTTGCACATAATGGAGCTCAGGAACGTTTCAAAGGATTTGGCCTAATCGTTTTTAACCATGTTTTCCCCCCATTGAAATTTCAATTTGGTTCTAGTAGTGTAGTATCATTTTTGGACACAAATAGTTAGTGCAAGGTCTTGAACGTCAATCTGCCCCTTTGCCCCCGCTACCTGTTTAGTGGGGCACAGAGATGCTGACAAACAAACAAAACTATAAAGTAGCTAATTTGGGTTTTATTGCCGCAAAAAGAATAATAATGATTAACTGGAAAAAAATGTAAATTAAACTGTTTTGCTATAGAAAAATGGTTACAAGAATTTATGGATCTACTGGCTATGGAACAAATGATTGACTACAATGGAAATTTGAAATTGGATTTTGAGCGACTTTGTAACAGCATATAGCAGGACTTCAAAAAGGGTAAATAATGCAATGTCCGGAAGGCCATTTACATTTATATGTGCTGTATAGCTGTAAGCTGTATCTTTTGTACTTGTCTTCAGTATTGGAGTACTCCCCCCCCCCCCCCCCCCCCCCTCATGGTGATGTCTTTTTGGTTTGTTCTGTTTCTGTTTTGTTTTTTTTGTCTCTGTTTTATTGTATATGGTGTTTTGTACGTCTCCCATGTCTTTTTAGTATGTCCGGTCTGATGTATAGTCTTTCGTGCTTGTCTTTTTTTGTTGTTAAAATCAATAAAATGTTAATAAAAAATAAATAAAAATGTTGTTCTAGTAGTGGAACATATTTTGTTTTGTCATAAACATTGTCCACAAAGCGTTTGTATCAAGTTCATGAACTCCCAGGCTGGATTTCTAGCGTTTCTGTGAATGACCCTGAAAAGTGACCCTTTAAGTTGTGAAAATGTGCCCATAAACTCGTCCCTGTGAAGAGTCGGGAAATTACAAATATGTTAGAAAAGTTAGGAATGAGTTTGGACCACAGCTCACAAAGTCATTTAGTGGTTTCCTCTTTCATCGTTTATAATTTAAAACACACGTCTTGTTTTCTTACAAATAATCCAGGTTTTGTGCTTCTGTGTCTGGGCTGAGCAAAGCAGTGAAGAAGGTTACATTGGCCTACAGGCTGTGAACTTAGATTTAGGTAAAGCTGAACTAGAGAATCTCGGTTATGGTGGTTATTTTGTTTTATTTATTGGTGTATTTGGTCGGGACAGTGCATGTACATGGGTCTCATGCATGTAAACAAGCCACACTGGACTGTAGTCCTGGGCTGATTTGCATCTGTCGTCCCCCATGCGCACTCTCATTCATCCGGGCCTATTGTACATGTTTTTAGTGGTAGGGGAAAGCGGAGTAACCGGAGGAAAAAGCAATGAACATATTTGAGTTCTTTAGCAGGTATTTGATCACTGGTTTATGCAAAAATAAGAACAGAGCCCTCAAGCGTTGACACAGTTGGCCTCTGTCACCATCCATGCCGTGACATAATCTGCATGCCCTCCTCAGATGTGCTGCGTAAAGTCTAGTGCCACCGTCTGCGGAAAACATTTACAGTTTGTAAGTAAGAGTGACAAATAAGAAATGACACGTGGACGGGGGTTTGGTCTAAGTTCGCACTTTATTCCTAACACGTACAGTTGTTTTGTCCCGTTCCCCCTTTTTGCCCCAGAACGACAGGCACACAGATAGCGATGAGTTTGGGACAAAGACTTTTCCCACCCCCGAAAAACAACAAAACGAAACAAAACAAAACCAGGTTTAAACAGAGAGAGAGAGAGAGAGGGAGGGAGAGAGAGTGGGAGGGAGAGAGAGAGAGAGAGAGAGAGAGAGAGAGAGAGAGAGGGAGGGAGAGAGAGAGAGAGGGAGAGAGAGAGGGAGAGCCTCAAGGTCAAAAAACAGCATTTCCATCGTAAAACGTAAACGTCCAAAAAGAAATCAAAGTTTTTTCACATCGAGCAGTGTTTTCCTTTTTGGAGTAAAAACATGTACAATGCTGAAAAAATCAACAGAGAAAGGATATAGTGGAGTTCTTTGGTTTTCACTATTGAGGTTTTAGCAGTAAAATCTATCTTTGCTGTTCTCTTTATCAACCTTTGGATTAAAGCTGCTTCGTAGAAAACGAAAAAACGAAAACATAAAATCGTTAATAAGTTAATCCTTAAATAAATAGGCCTTACATAAATTACGGGGCGACATATCTCCATCGGTTTTGGTTCAAGTTGAAAAATGAACGTTCACAAGAATAAAAAGAAGAAAAAAAAAACTGTCGAGGCCCTACGCCAGGATCCAGGATGACTTATATACACATGGAGGAGAAGACCGCGCATGGTGTCGCTTTGCGTTTGGCGCCCCCGTGTGGCGGTGTTAAACTTTGGTATCACTCTCGGCTCCACCGCACGGGGACGAGCACGCTGGCACGCGGACGGGCCACTGCCGCTGACGAGGGAGGAAACGATAGAAAGTACTTCTTTGGAAATATCGGCCCTTCAAGGATCGTCACTGTTTCTCATGTACTCACGAGGAAGTACTGCGTAACCTTGTGCCAGTGGGAGTTTTTGTTTTATTTTGACATAGACTGGAAATGGAAGAAAAAGTGTTGACTTTTTTCACCTGAGTCCCTGAGATGGGAGTCTATTTGGCATGTCTCGTGACATAAATGAATAGCTACACTTTCTAAACACGCTGTAATATAATAAATACACTGACTCAGCTTAATACGCCCACTAAGCTGTACATAATTTTTTTGAGTCGGCTTTTGTAAGCGCCAAATCGCACACACCAAATTATATTCAACCATGCTCTTCCACACCTGTGATACATCCAGAGCCTTGTATCTTTTTAAGTTGAGCACAATGGAAATAGAGTAACCTCGATCTTTCTCACCGCACTCTATGAGCAAATATTTAAGGGGAGACACTACAGGCAAAACTCAATGTTTTCAATATTCAGGTTTTGAGCTAAATTTAACATATACCATTTCACCTAAAAACAAAAAAAAACTAATCTTCACAATCACATTTTTGATTATTTAACTGTTATTAAATGTGTCTCCATAAATTTATATGGGAAATTGTTATTTCAAGAGCCTCCAAATGCATTTATCTCCTCATCAGTAGCACCTACAGACTTCAAACTTTCCACTTTTAGACTCAACAATATTTTTTTGAAGGATTTTACCCAAGGGTTTTTAAATATCTAATTCTAAGCCTGATTTATTGAGTTTTTTTTAAGATATCCAAAATCCCCTAAAAAAGTCTGTGTAAATAATTTGTCAACGAAATGAAACCATACATTTAAACTTGGCTCCATCCATTATTAAGATTTTGTCGCCAAAAATATGGGAAATTTAGGGCCTTTTTTCAGAAATACACATAAAATTACAAAAAACTTGCAATACTTGTTTTTCCCCTCTCATACAGCAAAAGTTTCAAATTGATATCTCTAAATTGAAAACATTTCCCTATTCACCTATAGTGTCTCACCTTCAAAGGGACTATACGGAGTTTAAAAATGTTAAAAGTAAGTATTTTCCTCCCCCTACATGTTCCAGTCATGTCCTAATGTGTAATCCGGGTCTGAATTGCGTCATGCACGAGCTTAATATAGAAGCTGCAGTTACGCGTATGACCTGAGGTGGCAGTAGTGAGTACAAAATGTCCAACTTTACATCTAGTCCCTCTAATGCAACATCCTGTGTCATTATAGACATTAAATATAATAAATGTACAGTATAACTAGTAGCTTTAAGGAGGACATGATGCAGATACATGTTTGAAACAGTAGTAAAGATCAGTGGGGAGTTACCTATGGGCCCCTCCGCTGTGCCGGCGCGCAGTGACCCGCCGTCAAAACAGTTTCGTTTCGTCTCCACAAAAACACGTGGCCTCAGCCTGTTCCACGTCCCTCCCTCCTGAGTTCAGACACATCTTTTATTATTATTCATATCGATCATCATTAAAGCTCGTAAAGTCTATTTGGTTTGTTCTTCAGAGTAACAGAGGTACCGCATGAGTCTTAAAGCTCCCGTCACGTCCTGTAAAGGGACTGCGGGGGGGGCGCAAAGCTTTTTTTCCAGAGAGCAGCGGGAAGTCGGGGGCGGAGGGAGGAAAAGTCCCGACAAAGTTCTGGACCTTCTACGGCAGCAGGTTGAATTTGTCATATTTACGAGACGCAAAGTCCAGCGTCTTCTCGGTCAGTACAAACGGACTTGAATCGGACTTCCCTCGGCTGCCGCTTCCCGCTGCCGCTTCTCAGCGTCGTGTAAAACAGTCTTAGGTTTGGTCTTGCTTTAAAACATTCGATTGGCATCATCTCTTCTTTATCGTGATCCAAAAAAAACAAAACAAAAAAAAACCCACATCTTTGTAGATATGAGCCTCACAACAAACCCCTGACAAAACGATTACAAAGCTCAGAAAAAAGACTTAAATAGAATCCAATAAATACATAAATAACTCAATAAATAAAGCAAGTGAGAGACAAAGTAGTTCATAAGATACAAATGGACCTATACGTCCCATCCCCGAAAGCACGCACCACCCGCATACAATAGATACAAAGATTTCCCCAACAAACAAGGAGCCCCGTGAGATAAAGAGTTTTAAAGCTTTTGGTTCAACATCAAGTTATCGTCTTCGGTCAGCGACGGAAACACGGCCCCGCCTTCTTCTTCTTCTTCTTCTTTTTTTATTTTTTTTTATTTTTTATTTTTTTTTACACAAGCAACACGTTTAAGAGCATTCGATTTGTTCCCCCCGTTAAAATGAACCCGCTCCCCGCCTTTTCCCTGTCGCTGTGTCCCGTTTGTGGAACAGTTCGAACCGTCCGGGTCAGACCGGGGGCCGTTTTTTTTTTGTTCTCATTCCTCTTTCTGAATGCCATGACTTATTTTCTTGGCAGGATTATTTTTTTTTTATGGACCCTTAGAGGGGGCTGGTATCGTGTGTTTTTAATATGACGAGTTGGAACTACTTTCATATTTAAGTGCTTTTAGAAATGTAATAACAAGAGCAAAAATATGTTATTTTACGGGTTAGACCCAATGGGACTTTATAGCCATTTCACTTGAGGCAAACTCTCCACTTCAGATCAGATACAGCTGTGCTCAAAAGTTTACATACCCTGGCTTTGATTTTTGTTACTGTTTTTCAAAGAATATGAACGATAAGACATAAAACTCCATATTTCACAGTAGATATGGTGCACTTTTCTCTTAAATATGGAGGTGTTTCGCTGATGCCCGTGGCTCCAGTAGAATAAAGTGAAGGTCTCAGTCTCTTGACCTCAATAGGCTCACGAGACTTCTGAGTGGATTCTAAGTAGTCGTTTGCGTTTCCTGTCTCCGTTATTTCCCTATGAGGTCTTGTCTAAAAAAATAAATAGCTGAAGATTACGTGGCAGACAGTGGACAGTCAGGGGCAAAACATTCGCTAGAGGAAACGTCCGTGCTCTTCACAGTGAGTGTTTTTGTCTTGAAGCTAACGGCTAACGGCTAACATGAATTAAACATGAAAATAGCTACACGATTTTAAACGAGCCTGCTCAAAATATAATCTGCCTGTCTTTAGTATAAATACTTTTTAGATGTTTAATTTTTGTGGTGGTGTTTTTTGATGCTAGCCGTTAGCGCTGGGATAAAAAGTCCTACCTCAAAAAACACAGACATTTCCTGCGGTCAAGAATTTACATCCAACGTAATGTTTTTAACGCGTAGCGAGTCACTTCGGATCAGTATCTCACTGTCGGTGATGTTTCCTTGAACTATACATTGTTTTAGACACGACCTCACAGGGAAATAACGGAGACAGGAAACGGAAGTCACGTGTCATTTGCATAGAGCCTATATCATTGAACCACCGTGGGGAGATCTTTTGCGGTTCATGCAAAACAGCCCAGGAACTTACAGGAACTGGAGGCCGTTTGCCAAGAAGAACGGGCCGCTTTGCCATCAGAAAAAACAAAGAACCTCATCCACAACTGGCACAAAAGACTCCAAGCTGCCATTGCCGTTAAAGGGGGCAATAAACAGCATCAAAAACGGGGGTATGTAAACTTTTGATCAAGGACAATTTCTTTTTTTATTATTATTATGGCAAACTCAGTTGTTTCACCAAACTTGGCTTCACACAAAAACTAACTACGAGTTGCTTTATCTTTCATATTCTTTGGAAAATAGTGGAAAAAAATAAAAAAATTCTGCCAGGGTGTGTAAACATTTGAGCACAACTGTACCTGCAGTTTTAAACATGTGTCGAATGCCTTTCCAATAAATAGTGTTTAATGTGAGGTTTAATTTCACTCACTTTTTGTATAATTATGGAATGAGGACATGAAACGAACCCGGGTCTAAACCCCAACAGAACAACTTTCTACACTCGGCAGAACTCGTTTTAAAAGTTTCTGTAACGGTTCGGTTTCTATCAGAAGCTTATCTAACCACACTCACTCACCCACCCACCCCGTCCCCCTCGCCTCCAGGGTCCACTCACTCCGTCCCGCCACGCGCACCTTCTGTGCATCGGTTTGGTTGTTTCTATTTGGTTTGGTTGTACGGCTAAAAGTTTTGCTTTTGGTTTTGCAGTTTTGGCTTCGTCGCGACATTCGGAATAAACTAAAAACTATTTTCTGTTTTTCTTTTTTCGGTCCCCTTTCCCTCTTGGAAGCAACTTGTCCACAGTTATTTCCAACGAGGGAAGAGGAGAAATTAAGTTTTAAAAAGAGAAAAAGAAAAGAGAGAACCCAGAGCACAACCAAAGAGACGACGAGATATGAAAGTAGGCAACACTTCGCTTGAACCCCCCCCCCCCCCTCCCGGCAACTTTTAACCCCTCCTCCCGCCCCCGCCGCATAAAAAGTAGAAAGCAATGAGACAACCCCATACATCAGTAACAGACACACTATGGTAAAGCAAAAACAAAAATATATATATATTCTTAGAGTCAGTTTCTTGAGGTTATTCCATATTTTCTCCATCCAGGAAAAGCTGCAGAGCCGGACGGGGCGGCCGCGGGGAAGCAGTTTTTTTTCGGGACGACCCGTGTCTGCCAAAACAACAACAATAATCACAGTCAATCAGAACAGACATCGACATCGCCCAAGTCTTCTTCTCGACTTCCCGTCGCCGCACCGCCGCTCCGCTTGTATTTGGTATTTCGATCAGTCACTCACACTGTAGCAGTAGTAGTAGCTTTTGGTTTTTTCTCGGGTAACTTTTTGGTTTTTCGAGCCTCCATCTTTCTCCGTCTTGCCTTGCCGTTTTTATTTATTTTTTCCCCTCCCTTCCCTCCACTCGTTTCCCCCCTGCAGCTTTGACCACCTCCGGACGACGTCGCTCTCTCTCTCTCTCGCTCTCTATTCTTTTTGCCCTTTTGATGTAATCTTTGGAGACACCGGAGAGGGGCAGATGAGGTTGGAGGGCAGGGGGTATCCGGGGCAGAAAGGAGAACACGCTCAAGTCCTTTGTTGTTTTTTCTTTTTGTTTGGCTTGGACCAGTTTTATGCTTATGTTGGAGTGGAGTGTTTCCCTCACAGTGCCCGGGCCCGGTCTGGACACCCGTCTCGAGGGCGGATGCAAGTGTTGCCGTGGGCGTTGCTTTGGTCTTTGGAGCGACGGGTCTGCGGCTGCGTATAAATAAATGAAGGCAAATAAGGCGATGAAAAATACATAGGCGGCGCACAGAGCAATGGACCGAGGGCTCCGGGTCGCTAGAAAACCCTGTTGTTAACTCCGTGAAACTGTTTTTAGTGTTGGCAAGCAATAGGTGGGGTTATGGCCGTCCTCGTCCCTTTCCTCGGGAGTGGGTACAGTTTAAACAGTCCTCAGTGGTTCCCAAAGTGGGGCTCGTGAGCAATGAGGAGCCCAAGGTGATATGATAGTGTAGTCGATATAATTCTTAATTGAAAACAGCGAATTAAGAGTAAATAATAAAGTAAGCAATGTAAATACAAAGCTTAATACTAATATTCATGACATTCTGTTTTTGCTTGATATGATCTATAACAGTGTTTCCCGACCAGGGGGAACTCGGGAATGACCTCAGATTAAAAAAAAAGACAGTTTTAATTATGTTTTTCGGTAAACGCTTTGACTTTTACTGTAGAATATGTACGGGATAATGCGAGGTGTCCATTATCAGAAATAATTGGACGACACGGAGTCCGGTTATTTCTGATAATGGACACCTCAGAGTGTCCATTATCAGGACGGAAACTGTTCATTCGGGGGCCTGTTTGCTTTTTTTTTTTTTTTTTGTTAAGTCCGGGGCTGGAGTTATTTCACGTGTTTTTCAAGACGATGAACTTGATGTATTTTGGATTGAAAGCAGGATACTGTACTTTTAGTGAAACCAAATAGCAAAACATACTATCAACGCAAACATGAATAAAGCAGATTTCTCAATGTTATGCCCCTGACTTTATTACAAATACGAAGTCAATTTGACAGTGGGGCTCCCGAGATGTTGGTCTGGTGATTTCGCGGACGGAAAAGGTTGGGAACCTCTGGTCTAGTCAATGTTTGAAAATGATCACTACAGTTTGAGTTTGTATGTCATGGACTGAACATTATGACCCAAGTCCACCTCTTGGTTGATAAAAGTCAGATTAGCCAAAACGAAGTCATTAATTTAGTCCTTCCCACGTTCAAATCTCCATCAGTTTAACATCACACGAACTGAAAACCTGGTGCAGTCATAACAACACAGTTCTGATTCTCTGTGTCTATTGTACTGAGTTATAAGTGTTATGTTGTCGGAAGGAATCGCACAGATACTTTGCTTTGAAGCCACTGGTCCATTACTGTACACCGCCGTTGTTCCTGGTTTTGTAAACGCTGTGACAAACATTTGACTTTGGTTCACTGTTGAGGAGGTAGTCGCTAACACTAGCATTTGGCATCGAGAAGTTCAATAGAAAACAAATAAAGAAACAGATGTAGGAAGTGGGTGAAATGGACGGCGACGTGTGGGCGCTGGATCGATCCTGGACAGATCATATGCAAAAGTCTTTTGAACTAAAGCTTTTCCCTCCGTTTGTTGTTTTGTTTTTTTTGGTTTCAGTTTTTGGTATTTGGACGTTTTGTTTCTTTGTCTTTCGAACGCGTGTCTCTGCTCCTCTTTCTTGTTTTGAACAAGTCTGTTCCTTTTGGCCTCGTTCACATCTCTCCCCCCGCCCTCGTCGTATTTAAACCTTTCTCTCCCGTCGATAAAAAGCACAGAGTTGCCACCTCTCCAGTTCATTATTTGGTTTCAGACGACCCCTCCCATCTGCAGTTCTCTCTGTCCGCACCATCGTCCCGACAGGCCTCCCCCCCCCCCCTCCCCGCTTTTGTCTGAGTATATTTTTGGCTTCAGGAGACTTGAGCGGGGAGCGGCGCTGGGCGGGACCAATGAGAGATGGCTGAGACAGAGAGATGGCTTTGGTTGAAAGGCGAGGTTGTACATTTTAAATCAATAAAGCTTGTTGAACTCCTCTTCCTCCTCCTCTGTCCCGCTCCGACGGGACACTTTGGCTTGTGGCGAGGGGTCAGTCGGCCATCGTCCCCCCGAGCGGCGGGGGTGAGGCTTCGCTGAAGGAGCAGAAGGAGGCGGGACTGGAGCAGGGGGACTCCTCCGGGCAGGACGTGGGGCTCATGAGCTCGGACGGGCCGGGGGCAGAGGCGGAGGGCTGGGGGTACGATGCCCGGGGACCCACTCCTCCGCCGCTGCTGCTCGGGACGCCGCCTCCCAGGCCGCTGACCATGCCCATGGCGGCGCTGGAGCCGGTCATCATGGGCAGCAGCGCGGGGCGGTTAAGGAAGATGGAGGGCCGCATGGAGGAGGAGACCCCCGCGCCACCAGGTCCACCCAGCAGCATGTGGCCGGGACCCCCTTCCAGGCTGGACAGGGGCAGCTGACCCCCGCTGGCGGCCAGAGCTGGGACAGGACAGGGAAGACAGGGGTTTTAAGTGAAGCAGTTTCAAAGTGATGAGAGGTGAAATGGGGATGGACGTCCGCGAGGGACACGGGACACACTCACAGCGCTTCACATGGGACAGTCAATGGGCAAAATCATGAAAATAAATAAATGCAATGAAGTTGGTGCATTTTGGAGGTCGGCTCCCTCTTCTCAAGTCAAAATTTTCCAAAGACTCCTCGCACAATTCAAAGACATGCTAATTACGTAACTGATAATAAGCGCCTTGCGTAACAACAACAGGCTGACTTCCTATACACTACAGAATGTAATCTAAAAACAGGTACATTTTGCTCAAAATAAGTATATTTGCCCTTGATATGAGTATGTAGCATAATCTGCCATTGGAACAAGTATTTTTGCACATAAAACGAGAAAAAATATCTTCATCAGATCATCATTAGATCAAATTATACCTGAAATATGTTTTTTATATTTTTTTTATTTAAGTGCAAAACTACTCAATCCATTGGCAGATTTTTCAAAAGTCCAAATGACTCATATTAGGGTCAAATATTCTTAATTCCCGTCATTTTAATTTATCGAGATATGACTTTTTGCAGTGTACTGCTCAGTTTCTCTGTAAATACATGAACGTTTAAAAAAATTATGGGTCAGACGATGAGCGGGTGGAGGATGTGTTACAAACTTTATCTAAATACTTCACGGGGGAGTTTTCCTGAAATATATTGATCCGTCGATGGATAAAAGATGTTAAAAAGCACCAGGATCTAAACTGAACTACATTTAAATAAGCGTGACTTTTCAATTTCATAGCCTTACCTTTAACTCATTGTGCTGTTCTTGTGTTTCCTTAGCACCAATATTCATAAACTGGTTATTCTAAGACCAACAGGGATCAGAATAGACTCCCCTTTTTTATTGAAATGTTCTGTCACATTTGGTTTACGGTAAGTTAGTGCAATCCTACACCTCTCTTTGTTCTGGAATTTACAACCGGCCCCCCGAGTCAAGCGTTTTTTTCTTTTTCTTTTTTTCTTCCAACAACATCTGCACCGCCATTCCCGGTGAAATTTGTGTCTGGGCGAAATGCGAGCGCGAAGAGTTTTGACGCGAGCTGTCAGCACTCTCTGTTAGAGTGGATAAAGGCTTTTTGATCCTTCCAGTGTCAACATTTTAGCCCCAAAGGAATGAAAATGAAATCCCCTTTTCACATCAACACACTGGGGTCTCGAAGTGTTATAAGCTGCGGTTTCCATAACGCACTGTATCATACGCTCATGTCCCGAGGAGGCAGGGGAGGCCCCGCTGTATAGGCAGATCCGACACAAAACGGATTCTAAGCTACGACCGGGGAAAAAAAGAAAAAAAACATATCTGTGATGCTTAATGGATTTGCCGATGGGTTTCGTCTTTCAAAAGGCGAACGCTTGGAAACTCGAAACTTGTTATTTAGCCGTCAGCGCTCGATAGTGGAGGGGATTGAGTTTGCTGGTGTGTTTGCTCTAAGCTGACTTTGGGCCTCCTAAGCTTTGCCCATAAGGGTCTGTTGTCAGCCGGCGATAATGGCCGCCCCCCATTGTGCGAGAATAAAATTGAATCTTTCAGCGAAAAATATGCGCTTCAGAAAGTTTGCAGGAGAGAGGGAGGAGCGCCTCTCTGCAAAAAGGCCTTTCGGGTTTTTTTTTTTTTGCACAGACTGGGTGGGATGGGTGAAATGGTGAAATGGTCTTTTGGTAAATGGAGACTGGTGAGGGCAGGGTGGGCCGGAGGAGTCGGGTCCACCCTCCTCCTCCTCCTCCTCCCTAAAAGCATGCACACACACCTTGCATGGTGGCCAGGGGGTTACTGCCAATGAGGGCCTGGTTCATCCCTGTGCTTACTCCCATCATTGTGTTCCTAAAAAAATGTGGACGTGCCGCACATGTTCACACAAAACGCACGTTCACAATCGCACATGCAGAGACACAGGGCGGGGACAGAAGGGAGCAATGTTAGGGGCTTGTAAAAGGAAAAAAAGAGATAAGGAGGGGCAGTCCCGGGGCTTTGCATGTGAACCGGTGAATAAAAACTACCAAAAATGTATGATTTGGATGTATATCTTTTTGAAAACACACAGTGGGAGGAGAAGTATGTGAACTCTTTGGAATTTCTCCTTTGAATGTTTACATGTTACGGCTAATAAAATATGACAACATGTTTACTCATTATTGTGATTTTAATAAAGATCAGGCCACATTTTATGCCCAATTTAGGCAGAAATGTACCGTAAGGGTTCACATACTTTTTCCTCCCACTGTACTTAATTTCAGTGGATAGTAGTTTACTTTTTAAAGAGGAGTGTTTCAAACTTCACTCTCATGACATCACGCTGGTCTATTTTACATTATACATGGGAGGTGGTGGTAAGTTACTGCACAAAATGTTGTTCCTCCTATTCTTGCACCTAAATACACAACAGGACGACGTTTTAAAGTCGTAGCCTTACACTCGTGATCACCCGTTTTAGTTTAAAGGTGCATTATGCGGCTTTTTATGTGAAAAAAAAAAAAAAAAGTTGACATTTGTGCATATTTGACTTTAGCGACCCGGCGGTTGTATGAGTAGTCAGCATGGCGCCTTTACTTTTCAAATGATTTGGTAGGTTTTCACTGCTGATGGACCTTCTCGCCAGAAAACCAACAAAACAATTGATCCTGGAGCGTTGTAGGGGCCACCGTGAGCAAAAGCAAAGGCGCCATGCTGACCACACATACAGCCACAAGGTCAAATACTCACAAATATCAACTTTTGTCTACTGGCTACTGCTTACTTCCTGCCCCCAGCTGGTGTCACTAATGTAGGCAGGAAAAGAGTCTACAGGATATTTGTTATAATCAGTGGCGGTGCAAGTACAAGAGTAACCTTTTGGAGAAACTGTACTTATAAGAGTAGTTATATCATTCAGTAAAATTCTCTTACTTGAGTAAATATTACGACTGCTCTACCCACCTCCAGACTTTATGCAGTTTTTCGTTTTACACACATATTGATGCCAGTGCTTTCGCTAATTAGTCATGTACATGATCCACTCACCCAGAGCTGAGCCCGTGAGCGGCGAAGCCTGTGGGGCTGGCTGTGCTATGAGGGGGCGGAGTCACAGAGGAGGAGGCGGGAGTCATGGGGCAGGAGGCCGAGGGGGAGGAGCTGGCAGCTGACGGAGAAAACAACACATGATGTCAAATATGTGTTCAAATATATATTTCTCGTTGCTTACGTTAACCAGGGCACCTTTTGAGAATTTACGGAATAAAGCAACTCCAAACGGACACTGACCTCTACCCTTCAGTTGTGTATATATATATTTTTAGATATTCCTCTATCAGGGTTTTATCAGTGGGTAATTTAAGGATAATTTGGATATTTAAAGCTCATATTTGGCAGGCTTTTGTCAACATATCCATGGAGACGAGCTCTAGACGTCCCGCTCTCCCTAAAGTTATAGCCAGGTCAATTTTTTTTTTACATATTATCCGATGAAAAAATCTCTGTGATAAAATAAAAGCTACAATTTTATTGTGAAATGTAATGTGGCGTGGTTTTAAGACTCGCAAACGTTCCATCAAACCGAGGGATGAGGGGAAATCGAAAGGTTTGAGCAAAAACTGTAAATGTGTTTTTGAAAGTACGTTTTGCACTTTCGATGAAGCAAAAAAGTGGAACAATGACATTATTTTCAGCAAACCTCAATTCAACGCCATTTTAATTCCAATTCAAAGCGTTTCAATGGGCCTGATTTAGCACAGTTACTTTAACACTGTGGCATCTTCTTCACTTTGAGAATAACACTGTCCTGGACCTGAAAGCTGACTTTGAGTTAAACACTTGACTGCTGTGATGGCGTTGGGCTGAACCGACCGTAAGAGCGTCACCTCGGACTCAATCAGCCGATACATTTCCAGGTGTTTGTTACCCGTCGCCTCATCTGTCACATCTGCGCGGGCCGAGAGCGCGGGTCTATAAATCACCACGTCCCGGCGCGCAGGTAAACAACTCAAGGCCGGACTAGACTAGAGCCTCTATTTCGGTGTCAACAAAACATCATTGTTTTTCTATTTTTCCCTCAAAGATTATTTTTTCTTTTTTTTTTTTTTTATATCCCGACCAAATCATAGTTTCCTTCCCGGGTCGTTTCATCAAAAGCGAAAGGGCTCAGACATCTCGACAATATCAACTTTCTCCAAATAATGTCGGGGCAGGTTTAATCTCCCCGGCGTCCGACCTCTGGATCCGAAAGCTCAAACGTGAAGTCCCTCTCACCTTTAATAATTTATTGACAGGACGGGGGCGCGGGCACACAGTAATTACGGCCTCACCTGTTGTGCTGAGGCTGGTGGTGACCTGGGACAGACCCGGACTCGAAATCTGGAAAAAAAGACAGAGCGGACGTCAACAACAGAACTGTAAAACATGTCAGGTCAGCTGTGTCTTAATGCGAGGCTGACTCCCAAAAATGTCATAAACTTCGGCAGAGTCAAAGGGTCAGCGTCTGGTTTGAAAGGTTTTCTGATTTAGAGTTACTGTTATTAAACTCTTATACCGGCGTCCGATATTTTAGGACAAATACCTTTGCCTTTGATGTAGCCACATTCACATATATTACATTATACAGATGTCAACAATATAGTCCATTACACCTCTTTTTTTCTGTTGCCCCTTTTGAAAAGTTTTCGGTAACACTTTACATGACAACCCGGTAACAGTGGTAATAACTAGTAACAAATATCAATAAAAGTGGTAGTTCTTGTGTAATTAAAGTATTACTTAATAGTAACTCAGCCCAATAACACTAAGTAATAATCTAGTAATTACTAGTAATAAATATAAATTCAAGGTTGTAGTTCTATGGTAGTTGAAATAACTGCCAAGTAATTGCTTAATAATAACAGTATTATTAAGCAATCCTGGGGGCTCTGTTGTCGGGGGCTTCGTGCCCCTGGTAGGGTCTCCCAGGGCAAAAAGGTCCTAAAGGTGACGGGTCAAACAAAGAGCGGTTCAGAAGCCCCTTATGAGAGACCAACAGGCCCGGTTAGAACCATGAGGCCGTCCTTCTGTGGACCCACCACCTGCAGGGGGAGCCATGGGGGCTGGTGCAATGTGTTTTGGGAAGCTCCAACAGCTGCCCCCACGACCCGGCAACGGAAAAGTTGAAGAAGATGGATGGATGGATGGATGGATGGATAACAGTACTAATAACTATTGTGTTATTAATGTGGTATATGTTTGGTATCCATAGGGGTGAGCGATACATGCTCATCAGTAAGTCTTACAGTGTCAGTGTTATTGGGCTGAGTTACTATTAACTACTGTAATTACACAAGAACTACCAGTTTGATTGATATTTGTTACTAGTTATTACCACTGTAATTACTAGCGTTATTACTAGGTAATTACCGGGTTGTCATGTAAAGTGTTACCAAGTTTCCATTGTACATAAGATACCTTTATTTGACTATTGTTTGTGCAAGTTGTTCTTCCTTTTTCTCTAACTATGCGCATCCCCTGAGCGTTTCTTAGGCGCTGTTGTAGCAAATGAATTTGTCCATCGTGAGATCAATAAAGTCTTATCTTGTCTGATCTTAACAACATGTACGTCTATCGCGTCTCCGGACTCACAGTAAAAGGAGACATAAAGTTTGATGAGTTGAATCAAACGCGGCTGGTAACGGTAATAAGTACTGACTTGGAGGTGATTACAAGTGAATTTTGAGGATTTCGCAACTACCCACGGTGTGCAGTGAAAATGTCTTTATCGCTTTCTGCATCAGAAGAGTCTGACCTGATGTCAAGGAGTAAACGCCACAACACTGGTCTGATTATTATAGTGGTACGTTTGACAAGAGAGCGACAAAAACATGCCGAAAATGCGACAATACTGCAACATAAAAAAATCATAAGAGCAATGGAAAAAACAATGAAAAAAGACACACACAAAAAAAAAAAGTTAGGATCAGTTTTGTAGGCCTTAAATGAGGCATTACACTGTTGCTCTTTAATCGAGAAGCTTTTCAATTCGGGTAAAGCAGAACTGTAGAAAATACACTCGGGTTAAGGTGGGAGGTAAGATTAAATTTGACACTTGGTGTATCAACTTGAAGTCAAAGATTTAAAGGGGGGATATTACGCTTTTTGCAGGTATTCGGTGATCATTTCAAACACATCACTGTCTTACCCTTTTCTGGTTAGAAAATGCCATATTGATCTAAAACATCTGAACATCTCCCCAAACACTCGGCCCGCTCGCCCCGTGTGGCCGTGGTGAAGCTCTGGCGAGTGCCTTTACATTGCAATGCCACGATTTAACTTAGCAAGAGATCGAGAGGAAAACATTTCCTGGATACGTAAGGACCTCAGGAGGGGCTTTTTGGGAAGAGGTGGAGCTTTTTGAAAGTTGCTGCCACGCTGCTAAAAACAGCTACTGGAGAAGATTAAAAGACAACTCCGAGATGCGCTAGCGGCTCGAAACATAGCTCCATATATGCTTTTGATGAGAGAACATTGCAACATGGTAAACAGCTCTAAAAAAAATAAAGCCCTGTCTCTTTTCCCCACACTAACGATACAGTGCAGTCTCTTAAAGCCTGTGAGCCGCAGACATCTTAAAAACAGACCCTCGTACCATGGCCGTACTGCGGGATTTGAGGGAGTCTCACGCACTGTGACGGCCTTAGGTAAACATGTATCGGCGCGGGGTGTTGCGTCGTACCATGTGGGGGCTGTATCCGGGGCCCTTGTGCGTCATGGGGGAGCTCTGGGGCAGCGGCGGCGTGGTGCTGCTCGAGGGGTTGATGCGCTTCTCTTTCTGGCGACGATTACAAAACCAAACGCGGATCACCTCCTTCTCCATGTTCAACTGCTCGGCCATCATCAGGATCTCCTCAGAGGTAGGCTTCTGGTTCTGGGGGGGGGGGGGGGGGGGGGAGACGTAAACGTAAACCACAGTCCCAGTAACCCTTTGTTTTACCCCTCCAACAATATCAATAAGATCGAATTATCTAAACGGTACCGTGCTGAAGTTTCGTTCCAGGGCGACTCTGACGTTGGTCTCGATGCTGGTGCGTTTTTTGCGGCGTCGCCCCGGGAGGCCCTCCATGCCCAGCAGGGGGGAGGAGAAGGAGGACGGGCTGGGCAGCATGCTGTCCACCGCCATGGTTTCTGCAACAGAGGGGCGGATGAGCGTCGCCGTGATGTTTGCGTGAAGGGTTTGATTTCGTTTGTCTCACCTGCGTCACTGAGCCACTTCTCCAGCAGCGGCTTGAGTTTGCACATGTTTTTGAAGCTGAGGTTGAGAGCTTCGAAGCGCGAGATGGTGGTCTGGCTGAAGTCGTTGCCGTACAGTTTGCCCATTGCCACGCCCACATCGCCCTGTAGACGGGTTTATTTTTTAAAAGCATGCAATGAAAAACAAGCACGTTGCTGAAATGCTTATATGTAATTCTTGACTTTTATTTTGTTAAAGGCCAATGTTAAAGGCCTCACACCTGATATTTATAGAATTTCATTGATATTTCTCTTTCAGTAACTGTTTAAAAGCAAATAGGGAAAAAGGTCCTTGTGCATAACATTATAATATATTTACCGCTGGTGAAATATTGGGCTAGCTGTTGATTACATAGCCATGACTGCATTGCTCCCTAAAACGTGCTTATAAACACATCGTGATGAGGAACATTGGATATATGTTATATGTGAATTTTTTTGTTCAAGCCCAAACTTGTTTCTAGCTCTCACAGTCCCTCCTGTGTATTCAAATTGTTCAAAGAATGTAATTACATGCACATCTCACACCCATTTACAGCACTGAGTGGTGACAAAGTGAAGCAGGGGCGGCCACCCCCAAGATAAATTCCACTAATTTAGATTAGACTTCTATCATCCATTGCTCAATAAACTTTAGGTGAAGACAATACCACACGGTCTGTGTTTTGTTATTTTTATAACATACTCTTAGGTGGCAAAAATAAATGTAGCTCTACAACACCAACAAATCAGGTACCCCAGCTTTAATATATTAAACCCAACTCACTGGTGGCTTCATTAGTATAGTTGTCTGCTCTAAACTTTTGGGTGTTGTTTTTTTTTTTTTTTTTAACTGGACTTCATGTCTGCAATAAAGGTCGATGTACAAAAACAAAAACAGGTCTAGAGCTTTTAAGGTCTTTGCAGTATAGAATACATAGTTACAGTTGAGGGCCCAAAATGAAAATGTGCAAAGACGTCTTAAAAGGAACATATTATTTCCTGTATATGGGGATTAAAAATACAGGCGCTAGAACTGGTGAAGACCTTGCCTGGGGCTCCTCCTGTTGGCAGCTGTCGGAACAACTTATTAAAAAACGAACTTCCAGTTTCGATTTATGGCGCGGTTTACATCTTCAACGTTCAAAGTTGGATTATGAGCTTTAATAATGTGGAGCTGAGTTTTAACAATGATGCCATTGTCGGAAGTACAGAACAAAGCGCTGGCACCGTAGAAGAAGAAACAGCTAAATCAAACAGCTTTGCTCGAGGATTACTCAAAACTGCGTGAATGTAGTAAAATACAAATCCTGGTCACTCTTTCACGAGGATGATATATCCACTTTAGGGGCTAAATTATTTGTCAGGAGACACAGATGCCAAAGACTGTAAAATAGTTGAGAGGTATTTTTATTTCTAGATGAGTGTTACCTGTGTGAAGCCCAGTTTGATGCGCCGCTGCTTGAAGGTGCGGGCGAACTGCTCCAGCTCCTCCAGGTCGCTGGGCTCCTCGCTCATGTGCTGCCCGGTGCCGAGGCCCGAGGACAGAGAGGAGGTGGTCATGGAGGCCGGAGACGGGCCGGAGGACACGCCACCAACGGAGCTACTACCGGGACCCACCATGGAGCCGCTGCTGCCACCGGGAACCCCCACGTCACTGCTCTTGTCCCTCTGGAAACACATAAGCCATTAGATACTAAGGGCTGGGAGCTTTAACAAGACTTACGCTGGCAACAAACATGGCGGATTTAGCAAAACATCACAACCTCTAATCATAAGACCAAGCTATTTATATATATATAAGTGGAACACATATTTCAAAAAGCCAACCACAACCTACCCAGTCGCACATACTAACATCATGAATATATGAATAGATTCGCTGGTCGTAATGTTACGCCTGATCCCAACACAAAGCAGTCGATCTCCACACAGACGTCGAATCCAAAGCGGGCTGTGAATCTTAATCATTTATCTGGTTCAAGGTAAAAAAAATAAAATAAAAAGCGTAACCTACAGCACGGATGCACCGTCACATGTCATTATCGATTTTTTATTAGCCTCCAATGAACTCCCGTAATTTGCGACAGCGCTTACGCACGGATACGGCGCATTTAAATCTAAAACACAGCGAGACTCGGGTATGCATGATACTAGTTCAATTAGTTGGTCCTCCCAGAGCGGATAGGGTTAAATGCGCGTTTTCATATGCAACAAGAAGCGGGCCGCTCTACATGACTTCCTCCTGCCACCCGCGACTTGACACCGGGCTTATGTATAATGTATAGGGTTGGTTTCAGATCTTTGCTTTTCATGCTAAACAATTCATGCAGAGTTGGACAGAACACGTTTGAAGTAGGACATTTTCCAACCTAAATAACTGCAGTTTCTGACATTTTGGAGGCCTAGAGTTACAGATACTGTGCACTCAAAGAGGAAATACCTGTGGCTGCAGTGCGATGCGTGGAGGGGTGGTGAGCAGCGACCCCGGGCTCTGCTGAGGTAGCTGGATGAGGTTTGGAGCCTGGAGCAGACTCTGTTGGGGCTGCTGGCCCTGTCCCGACTGAGACAGGAGGAACTGGGACTGGAGCGGGTGTCCGGGCATCAACACCAATTGCTGCAGCTGCAACAACTGCTGGATGTCCTGCACCAACAACAAGGGGGGTTCGCGGAAAAAGAACATGAGTAAATGAGGATATCGCAGACTTTTTGATTGACTATTGCGGAACTGAGTTTTGAACCATATTAATATAAACTAGAGGAAACTTATCAAGATGATTCCCAAATGGACACGTTTGTGAAGTGAAATACTAATCTAGTTTTATTGATAGTTACCTGTGCAGTGAGCTGGATGGGCTGGGACAGGGCGAGCTGAGGAGGAGGCTGAGCTTGGATGGACTCCTGTTTAATGGCCTGCTGCTGCTGCTGTTGTTGAGTGGCCTGTTGTTGTGCCGCGGCCTGGGCAGCCTGAGCAGCCTGAGTGGCTTGGACCACCTGTGCCGCTTGTGCCGCCTGCACCTGGGCCGCCTGCACTTGAGCCGCTTGTGCCTGCACCTGGGCGTGAGCGGCGTGGGCAGCGTTGGACTGTTGGACGGCAGCTGCGAGGAGTTGAGCCTGGGCCTGCTGCAGGAGGAGCTGCTGCTGAGCCGGGAGCAGGGCTGCCAGCTGGTTACAAAGACAGTGTTGGGATGGTTATTGGTTGTTGCAAAAAAAAAAAAAAAAAAAACTCGCCTTGACCAGGTGAGCGAGGTTAGGAGCCTAAAACGGTAGTGTGTAGATGATGTCAGTATGAGATGTTTGTTAGGTGAAATATATCTCCTCGTTGGGGTATAAGAAGTGTAGCCTGGCCACTCAGCCAGAAAGACAGTGCTTTTTGTTTTGATGCAGGAGTGTCTGGGACCCTCCTCACAGCCAATCATTTTTATACAATCACAGATGGAAATTAAACGTGTCAGAAGACTCTCTAAAGTACCATATCCCCCTTTGTATCTTCTCTCACCTGTAATTTGAGTGAGTTTAGCTGTTTGCTGGTTGAATTGGTAGATGCCAGTGTATTACAAAAGTAATGAGTTGCAAAAATATATTACTTTTTTCAGTAACTAAGGAATAAACGTATTACTTACACAAAATATGGTAATATATTAGTCAATGTAATTTAATTAGCTTGAGGTCTGTGTAAGTTCTCAGTCATACAGGAGTTGTCCATCTTCAATGAAGGTACTTGATTCATCTTCTGTACTCACATTTAGCTTGAGTTACAAGTGCATTTAAATGGTTTGTATTGATGTATGAATGAAAAAAGAAAAAATGTCCTCCAAATAAAATGCAGCACCAAATATGATTTGAAATCAAGTTGGACACTGGTGTATAAGATCTGCAGTTGTGTTTAAAAACACAAGAGAAAGGGGGAAAGTGGAAGAAAAGGACATTTTGCATTTGCTTGGGGGCTTCACAATTTTTTTGTTTATATTTTGCCAAAAGTAACTCAAAAGTAACTCAAAGTAGTGTAACTCAGTTATATTTTTGAAACAGCAATATGCAATACAAACATATTAAATTTTTAAAACAGTAACTACAAATATAGAATATATTACAATTTTAAAATAACTTTCCCAACACTGACAATAGCGCTGTCTCTCAATCTTCAGGGCATTTTTTGTGTTATTTTTTCATGCTTTAACGTTTCTGTGATTGGTTAATCCACCTGCCCTTCAGACTTCACATAGACTACTCATTTTAGGCAAGTAGTCTGGTTGTCCACGCTATAGGCAGAGTGGTGAGGGTGAGATAAAAGCAGTGGCTAATGGTTCAACTGCTGCGTTTTGAGATGATGTGCAGAGAGTAGTAGAAAAATACAGGTTTGCCGATAGAAATCCTTCAAACTTACCCCTGCCAGTTGACTTCCGGCCAGCATGAGCTGCGTGGCGTGGTGGTGCTGGGCCGCCTGCTGCTGCTGCTGCTGCTGCTGCTGCTGCTGCTGCTGCTGCTGTTGTTGCTGCTGTTGCTGCTGTTGCTGCTGCTGCTGCTGAGGCTGAGGGGTCGCAGTGCCACGGGACTCGGGGCTCTCATCGGTCCGCAACTGGGAAAAAGAAAAAAACTGGTTAGGAAAGACTGGACAGGGAGATTAACATGCCTTTTATTCTAAGCTGTAGGTTTGCATGTTTTGTTTAACCATTACTAGTGGAATAAAGCTTGTGGTAAGTATTAATAATAGCTTTACATTAGGGAAGTGGAATAGGAATTACAAATCCCCATTAATTAAAACACAAGGTTTTCCATCTGACTGAGTATTACATGTTTCATTTTAGCCCTGCTTCGGTCCCCATCTTGCTTTGTGCAGTAATATACACATTTTCCGCTCAAAGTTTGTGCTTTACCGAGTTTCTCTGACACAAAGCGGTGTTTTTAAATGAGCTCCAGTCGACCGCAGCCTCTCTGTCTTTCCCACTGAATTTAAAGTTGAATTTTTCCAGGCGTGTGGCTTATAAAGAAGAGTCAGTCATGTTGGTTTGGAAAGTGTCAGAAGCGTTTCGGCGCCGTTGACCTCTGACCTGCCTGTATCGTTACCTGGCGCCCGCTGTCATTACCCATCAGTCACTGCTGCAGCCGCCAGTCCATCACTGTCTCCCCGTTCACTCCCCTTTCTTCCACCGCATCACGTCTATTTAAACAGCCCCACAATAGAGACTGGCCGACTATTCTGGACAAGGCACGGGGCTGTTAGGGCTGAACAATAGGAGTGCAATTTTTGTGCAAAGTGCTCAGCTTTAGCACATCCATTGACATTTAGAGAAAAAGAAATCTGCTCATCAAACAGCCCACACTAATAAACAACACTGAAACATGAGTGGAAAAGGTCTAATCTACAAGGGTACGCTCAAAAATGTAAACAGTGTTTGTCGGGGGCCGAAACGGAAAGTCTGTTTTGATTATGTTCAGTCTTTTAAATAGACTGGGTATCCCCATTTTCTAAGCTTCCAGGGCTTCATGAGGCTACTACTGGTTGTAGTTTGTTAGAAATCGTTAGCCACAAACTCAACACAACCTCATGTTAGCGAATAATCCATGTATTACTACTTATTGACACTGACCTGCATCAGACTAGGTATTTCATTAGCTGATGGGAAATGTATTTCAATTAATCGGTGGGCCAGTTAGTAAATCATGACAAAAGTCATCGTGTGGGCCGGATTTGAGTTCGAGTTTGTATGTTTTAGTCTTAAGGGTTCTCAAACTTCTTAGACCCCAAAATGACCAGACCAACAACTTAAAGCAGTACTAAGTAACTCATGCCCCTAGAGGCCATAAGCGCCACTGCAGGTGCCGTAGCATGTTGCGTTTTTTTACTCATTAATTGTCCGTGAGAGTAAATACTACGCTGACAGAAAAGACAAAGGGAGAGAGGGATATTGTACACCCAAATACACAATGGAGATCATCTTTTTCACTCAAACTTGGCGGCAAATATTGTTTAAGTGGCGCTAGCCCGCAGTTAGCTTTGCCCGTTAGCCTGTTAGCTTCTTCTTCGTGATTCCATTAGTGTGTATTGCTGCTGGTTTTCTGGCCAGAGACATCGGGGGAGATGAAAGACCCCCCAATCATCCCATTAACACTTGCATTACCCCCAGAGGGACTACGGAAAGGATTTATTAAGGTAAACAAGTACTGCTTTAATATGCCCTAATGTAAAATGTAATTAGCGGTTAAAGTAATTTCAGATGCAAAACCTTTTAAATCTAGTTTATGCGTTTGAATACTTATCTTTGTTATCTGGCTCACTTTCACTGACATACAGTTGAAATGCTTTTATTTTTTTTACTTTGGAAAATATTGTCTTGAAATCATCTTGTGATCCCTGCCCCAGTGTCCCATGAACCCAACTTTGTTCGGGAACCCCTGTTTTAGACAAAGGAGTCAAGACCCGATTGATATTTTTTCCACATAGAACATGAAATGGCCTAAATCGGTGGCCCTTTATTTTACAAACCAAAAGTTTGAGCCTCAAAAGACAAGACAAGACAAGGAGCCAGGACAAGATCAACTCAAGACTCAACAAAAACTAAACAATCTGAATGGGGTCCTAAATACTGTATACCTAAGCTGGAATAAATATGTGTAAACTGGGTGAGAAACATTGGCCTAAATAACTGTAGCCTTGTCGTTTGCTAAGTGCGACCATTTGAACAGTAATTTCTATAACATTGCGATTAATCTTTCAGCTCCACCCAACAGTCCCGGCTTTCTGATGGCCAAACCGAACCGCCCCATCTCCCGTGCAGTGATTGAATATGGCATTTACGGCGTTTCTAATAATGGTAATACAGCGTGACATTTGCGGCGCTCACCTTGCTGCCAGGCGCCGGAGGAGAAACACAAATTTTCATCGGCTGGACCTGCGTGTGGACAAAGACACACTCCGTCAAAAAAGAAAAGCTCGCAGACAAACAGTGTGTTATTTGTGTCAAAACGCCCACAAAGACACACGTCGCTCCGTGACAGGCGACAATCAACCGGTCGCCCAACATACGGAGACGACAACATATGGACGACAAAGACATGGATGACTTTTAATACAGAAAATCATTCTTCAGTAGCACGCGCAGCTCAAATTTTTATTTTTAAACACTATTTTTAATTGTTTTGTAGGTTTTCTGGTGGAGGGGTCTGTGGGCGGTGAAACCCTTCCAAACAGTTGATCCTCTAGCGTCCTAGAGACCACCGTGATGGAAAGTAAAGGCGCCAAGCTGACCACGCATACAGCTGCTGGGTCACTACAAGGTCAAATATGCACAAATATCAACTTTTTTTCTCATAAAAAGTTGCGTAATACACATTTAAGGCGAGGTAAATAGGGGGAACAATTCAATACAGAGACATCAATTTGAAACGTTTACTGTAGATATGAGCAAAAATCTTTTGCATAAATAAATAAAGCAATTCATGCATAAAAATGGCTCAAATTGTCTAAAATAATCTGTATAATGGATAAAGCCAGGTTTGAATTCATCACTTTACTTTTGTTGGAATATTTGTGGCAGGGATTTTGGATCTTGTTTTGGAAAATGTAAAAAATAAAATTTTGCTTTGTTTTTTGCGGTGCATGGTTCAATAAATCAGAATTAGATCTAAACAAAATGTAAAAATCCCTCTAAAAAGTCCTTCAAAATATTGTTGAGTCCAAGACGGGAACGTTTGGAGTCTATAGGAGGTTCGACAGTGGATGTTAATGTATAAAACTGAACTTTTATTAATTACCTGCTTACTGCCACATGTTCTTGATTCCTGTGGCATCTTTGATTATGGGTTATCATATCATTATCTCTGTCGTAAACATCGCCATAGTCATCGGCTCGTGTAAACCTATACTTGTCATTTGTCCTCCTCCGTTTGCGGGTGTGATGTTTTTGTGTTCCGTAAAAAGTGAAAACATTGAGTGAAACCCACCTGGTCGTCGGGGCTGTTTCTCTCTGAGTCTGAAACAGAGACAAATGAAGATTTTATGAGCGAGAGACTCAGATCAATATTGACAGTGAAGTTACACGGAGCAACTGTACGAGCGTTTCCTCTGGAGTCGAACGCACGCAACAACATGTGAAATACAAGCGAAATACCGAACAACCGCGGCAAACACAGCGCTCCGGCACAAGATTCACATAAACCTGAAAGTGCACTGATTAAAAAAGTCCACGTGCTTTGCCAAACTCGCAAACTTTAGAATTTAATCGGATACTGTTTCGGGCTTTATCTGACAAATGGCTGAGAACTTATATACCCCCTTTGTTATTCCAACTAACGCTAGCTAACATGCTAACATGCCGTGAATGTAATTGTTTTGGACATCTAATTAAAAAGTTCAAATGTGAATGATGTTAAAATACTGTTTAACATTATGCAACATGTCTGGATTATAAAGAGCCTACAGACATTTGTTTTAAGTAGACTGAATTTTAAATTGTTTACCAAGTTAGAAGAAGCCTACTGTCAAAATTCCATGTACGACAGGGGTGTCCGAACTTTTTTCATGGGGGGCCGCATATTGAAGCGTACACGGGGTGAAGGGCCATAGAACGGTGTTTAGTGGCGCGAAACCTTCGACTAGCAGAGGTTTAAATTGTGCCCCACACCTTTTATCTATGCTTAAAATCTTCACATCAGCTCTGTCTCACAATAGAATGTGTACCGATTCAGCAAGAAGGCCGAGGGCCACCAAAAATCGGTCAGAGGGCCGCATTTGGCCCCCGGGCCGCACTTTGGACACCCCTGATGTACGAGAAAACTAACCTTTTTTTATTATTTTGAGGACTTTATACCATTCAAATTGTTATGGTAAGGTCCAAATTTCACATTAAACCCAAGTATAGGCGCAGGATGGTGGTGTCTAAAATACAAGTGGCCGAAGTGGCTTGTGGAGCTAAGTGAAAAGGAAAGGAAAAAGGAAAATCAACCAGCTTTTTGGCTGGCTAGTGCTGATGTCAAGCCCTGCAGCACGTATTCAATATGGCAATCCAAAGATCCAGCGTTGCATTCATGTTTCACCAAGATCTTGTATTGATGTTGGGGGAGTGTGACCACTGCGCAGAGCCTTCTCCAGAACATCCCAAAGATTCTCAATGGGGTTAAGATCTGGACTTTATGAGTCTCAAGCTCCGTGAACACCTCTTTCACAATGTGAGCCTGATGAAATCGACTGATGGAATAACCTGGTCATTCACATACTGTTGCTGAAACTGGACCTGAACGACTGCAGCAACTCCAGATCATAAGTTAGTTGCATCCAGGTGGACACTTTTCTTGTGATCAATGCCAATAAGGGTGACTGGTAAGAAACAGATAGTGATGTCATGCAGTGGTTGTAGTAGCACCTGAACTGTCTCCTGGATAGTCCGCCCCCGGCTTCTCCTCCTCTGCTTTGGACATCCTGATATCTGCAGACACATAAGGACAGTTTTACAGTACTACGCAGACAAATACTTTTCCAGTTACCAAAACTACAATGACAGTGAATGATTTGCATGTGGAATGCCTAAATGTGTTGCCATACTAAACAGAGCAATCAGGAATAGGTTTTGTTCTGGATCATCAGTTTGCAGTAAAGAAACACACGCACACACAACTAACTTAACAAAAATGGCCAACGCTGCCTTTGCCCTAATGCCCCTCTTTAGATGTAAACCGAGAGTCCCGGGACGTGGCGGTGGGCTTCGGAGCTCTCTTTTCCACATCAGCTCCACAGTTATTCGCTCACTTCTGGGACCGGGGAGGTAATTGGTCCGGGCTGAACCGCGGGGCCTGAAGTGCTTACCTGAGCACCCAACATTACTCAGCTCCGAACTATCCACAAACGCCGGACGTTAGATATCCCACTCTTTTGTTTAGGCCAGTGGTTCTTCTTAGGACAATTTCAACCTCTGACATAATGCACTCTCTTTAAGTCAGGGTTAAGAGAACTTCGTGAGGAAAAAGATGCGTAATATATTGTAAAAAAAAAACTTTTAAGATTGTTTATTCAGGTATACATGACACTGATGCTAACTCCCACTATGGAAAAGTCAATGACCGCACAGAAAACAATAAAAAAAAACTTTGGTCTGATGCATTTTGAGTAAATATGAATGAACGTGTGCAGTGGCTCTGTCAATGCAGCTGCTGTTACACAGCTCCGCCAGGTGGTGGCAGCAGCTGTCAGCAAAACAGCGAAAGAGCGGCGCAGTGTCAAAGTCGGATCCGGCTTTGGAGGAGAAGGCCGAGGATACATTCTTCTGACAGATATATTGTGATTTTTTTGTAACTACACGTTTTATCGTGACTCCTGAAAGAACACTGGCTCTTATTTGTCCATGAGCCGCAACAGAATGATCGATTTAATGAAATGGTAATGAATAATGAAACAATATTTATTTTATAGCAAAAAGAAGTGGCACTGTGGCATCTATCATTATAGAAAGGGCCTGAACTGTAGTAAATCGATTGATTATAAAGGTCTGACCATCTTTACAAAAGAATGTTCTAGTTTATGCAAATGTGCCTCTGCCTGGGTTTGAACCAGGGACCTTCAGGCTAATGCTCTAACATCTAAAAAAAAAGGAAACCTTCACAAATTTGCTTGTCATTCTTGCACAGGGTCCATGCTAATTTTGCCTGTATTGTTTACGATTTTAGTAAATGTGTTTGCGAACAAAAGTATGTGCCAAATTCAGGGCATTCTTGCTAAAACATTTGAAGAACGTTGAGGTAAAAAAAAAAAAAACATCCGTGACACATTTATGGTCTCTCCTCTCAGGTGAAAAAAAACAAGCCCGAGCAGTTGCTTAAGATTTTAGTGCAAAACAGTCACGCCTTCAAGACCTTCAGATTTGTCACATGTTTCTCTCCTTTTTTTCTTCTTCTTTCTGGTCCTGAACCTGAAGTAGCCACAGCCGAACCCATCCGTGCATCGAGCAGATCATCTCGCGTATACAGCTGCATCGGGCCAGAGTCTCCCCTCGGCAGAAAGAAAGGATCATTTAATCTCCCCTCCTCCTGACTCCTCGACTGCCTCCAACCCCTCTGGCCATCGGGGCTTTTAACACCACCCCTCCTCATAATATTCCACCCATATATTCCTGCACGTCAAGCACACCATGTTGACCACTGTTTCCCCTGTTGTGGCTTTTGCTGCCATGCATTTCCGCTTCAAAAAGAAAAATCTGTATCATTAAACGTACTGAATGCAAAAAAGCAAGTGTTAAATGCAGCCTTTAAGAGCAAAAACTAGTCCAACGAGTCTTTTCCTTTACAATACATGTAGCTTTCGCAGTAAAGTAGCACTGATCAAACATTATAGGCCTCCAAATGTCTCCCCCGACAGCACCCCTCCCTCCTCCCTGTTCCCCGTCCCATCAGCGACACGGAGTCAGCCCGGACCCGGAGACCAGAGACCACTGGGCAGATGATGCGCTGATCTGTCTTTCTTTTTTGTTGAATTCTCTTTCTTTTTTTTAGCCCAAGAGTTACACAAAACAGGGAGGGGCGCGGGAAGAATGGCTTGAGGGGAGCCTAAAAACTTGCCCCAGATGCCCCGCGCCTCGGTCACGCCTGTCAGGGGGGTGGGGGGGGTGGGGGGGGGGGCCTTGACAGACGGCGCGTGGGCTTGTGAATGTAGCTGGACGGGATGGTTCAAGGGGGAGGCGGAGGTTGGGTTTCGGGTTTGCCCCCCGTTTGGCGTGTGGAGGTCACAGGTCGGGCACATGGTCCGGGCCGGAGCGCGTCTCTCCCACCTGCCCCCCGCTGTCACATTAATGCACAGGGGGCCGGGGCGGTTATGTAAAAAAGAGGGGGACCCGGGACAAATTATGGACAAAGAAATGACACAGGGCTGGACAGATCTGGCTTTTGGTCGCTGTGTCTCTGCTTCAAAAGTTATTATGTTTTTACTAACCACAAACTTAATCAGCCCTGACATTAATGCAATAAAAGCCTATTTGTGGTCATAAGGGGGCAGATAGCCTAAAGTGGCCCAATCAAGTGGTTCTTGAACTTAAATCAAATTAAAGATCATTTCATTTGTGCTGTAATGCTATTAAGTTTACACATGATTTAGTATAATGTCGGTCTATTTGGGCCCTTTTTGATTTAGACCCAGTTTACTCCTGATTTGATCTCGATCTAAGCTTGGTGGTACTGAGGAGGTCAGACATTTTACAAAGTGGTGCTCGGTGTGAAAAGTTTGAGAACTACCGCATAGAATGATCAATAAAACTAGGGACCGACCGATATGGATTATTGGGGTCCGATACCGATAAAGTAAAGGTTTAAATCATAAATCTAGCAGAGGTCGACCGCTGGGGGTTTTTCTGAGGCCGATGATGATTTTTGGGGGGATTTTGACTGGCCGTTGCCGTTATGCACCACTGATATATATATTTTTTTAAATGTCTCCTTTGTATGAAGCTTCTAAACGTGTCCGTGTGGAACTGTGACAGCAGGGGGCGCCGTATATTTATGTTTAGTAGGTACTTTAGAATGACTTTGTTTGAAAGACAAAAATCAGTAGATTCCAAAACAAAAAACAGTCTCCATCCAAAATTATACACAAAAATCTACAACATCAAATACGTACAATAGGTGAAAAACTGGTGACCGATTTTCGCAGCGAAATCTCCCCTGAGGCGTCGGGAGTTTCAAAGCCCGGACTGAGCAGATGGGAAGACTCCATCACTCTATCACTAAGTTTCCGGAGACATCGGCCGATAAAACAAACAAACAAAGCATGATACGACTGGGTCTAGAAAAGGTGAACCATGTTTTTGTTTTCCTATTGTATACCAAAAACCAGATCCAGACATTATTCATTTAAGTCCGGCCAACATGGAAAGAAAAAGTAGAAATCAGCTGCCTGTATACGCCTGTGCACATTTAAAAGTACTTATAAACTAAAGAGGTTACCATTATTTGTTACGTTTTCGGTACAGTTTATCAAATATTTACTACCACAAGTACCTCTATACATCACACTGCCCGCTGGTCACCTCTTCACAAGCTTTCCCTCAAAACGATAGCAGCTCCGTGTGATTCAAGTCAAAGGAGTTGCTAAAATGCCGCCAATAAAAAGACGGGGATGCAACATATTTGGAAATGAGGTCAGGAGAATCTGCTGCTTATTGTCTTTTACGGTTTTTGTCGTAACTATTATGTTTACCCAAATGTATGAGAGTCAGGAAAGGCGGCGCGCGTACTTAAAAAAAAAAAAATCTGACAAAAGCTTTCAAGAACTCTTCTCATCTCCAAACCCGGTGTTTCATGTCGGGAATCTCGCGAGTTTCCTAATGTATTTCCCTTCTGTCAGTTCCCCGTACAATTCGATGACACCGGCGTCTTATTATCCCCACGGTGTTATCATTATCAGAGGACAGCCGGATCTGAACGTGACAACGCTTCTCCCATAAACAAACCAAACAAACTCCTCATTTTCAAATAACGACCCAAAAAAAAAAAACGTTCGATTTCTAGATGCGTTTTCTCCATAGCGTCTTTGATTTTTTTTGTTTTTTGTCTCCCTTATCTCTCAAAAGCAAAATGCCACTTTCCGAGCTGAGCAGGTTTGACACAAGTCTAGTTATGCAGCCTGTGTTTTTTGTGTGTGTTTTTTTCAACATCTGATTTGAGGGAGAGAGAGGGGAGAGCGCTGGCCAGTGGTAGATTCATTATAATGGAAGTCACACCTGCAGAAAGACAGAGGGCTGCTGCAGTAATGAGCTGTTTACGTCCACGCCGGCTCCAAATGACGTCCCCCGTGGCACTTACAGACAGTTTGGTTTGTGTTCACATCCGAGCTGGAGATTTGACCGCCTAATATACATGTCACGTGCATGTTTTATGGGAACAGTCCAGGAAACAGATTCAGCCTATTTCAGTTCCACACCGCACTGGAACAGGGGAAGGAATCGAGGCGATGTCAGCGGAGGCATAACCAAGTGGAGAGTGTAACGGCACATTATTATTAGTGCAATATTAGCATTATATTACATGGAACTCACTTCATGAAATCTTTCCATTAAGCGAGTTCACTACGCTTGACATTGGCCTGTGCTCAATATGAAGTAACTTGCGGTATGCGGTACGGCCGTGCAATATCGCGATAACGCTATTACTCCAATATGTCACGTTGTAGTTTTTCAGCAAAATTGTGTCAGGAGAAGACTTAAAAAAAAGACTCCAGCACCACAACAAGTTAGCAAACGTTAACGCCGTGAATTTAGCATCAGCTTGAAACCAAAAACACTGATAATAATTAGGGCAGGGCGATATGGCCTCAAATCTCTATCACGATTTAAAAACAAAAATATCACGATATATTTGACGATATAATTGACAACGGACAAACTACTTCAAAATTACTTTTCCTTACGCCTGTTTGGAAGATTAATGCCAAGATATTTCATTATTTTTATTTTTTTTAGCGCCATACTAATTTCCTCGCAAATATGATCTACTCTGTCACGATAAAGATATGCGATACGTTATGGCCCAACCCTACTGATAATATATTTTGTATATAATTGGAAATACATTCAGGTGTCAAGGGGTTAACTAAAACTGAACCTTTACACATTTATAAGTTTGATGCATTGTTAGTTTTTGGGTAAGTTTGCAAAAAAATGTGTCGATCTCAGTCAGGTGAAGACTTTAGAGATGTTGCGATATATTGTGGCTTCTTCTACGGATGTTGCATCACCCAATACCCGATACGATATTTTTTTCAATATATTGTGCAGCCCTAGTATCGTATCAGCAACATATTGTTACGGAGTACGTGACTATACGTGCATCGTATCGAGGCGTCTGTATCGTGATACGCAAATATGTTTGTCAAACCGTTGCCTTTATTCAGGACTTATCACAACATCGAACTATTACAATAACATGCTTAAATGACACGCTGAGTTTATTCAGCACAATAAAAACCTCCATTTTGTGCAGCTATATTTTCTAAAAATTGGGATTATATCTTGTATTATGGGCACTCGAGATACACTTGAATCATGATGCGTATCGTGAACTCTGTATCGGGATATGTATGTATTATATTGTGATTATATTATATTGTTTAAGTGTAAAAAACTTAAAGAAAATGTTTAGATTACTTTTTGCAGATTTTGTGAGATTGCCGCGTGTCTAAAACGAATGTTAAACTTAAAACAAGTGCAAAAGTTCAGATTTAGTGATAATCTAAGTCTTGTTTTGACACAATCCCATGACAAATGGCTTACAGTATCACTTTAAATTCAGGGGAACATACTGTGATGGAACCGCTTTGGAAAGTATCGCAATGACGGATAGTCTTTCCCCCTTTGTGCAAACCGAACGTCCACGTTCAGCCCCTCGTTCTTTAAATAATGGGAGTCTTCTCAACTCAACTTTGCGGAAGGTGAAGTGATTTTGTGATATATGACTGATTTGAGCATAACTGAACTAATAACGTAAATAAATTTAAACTTCCCAACATAACTTTTTCTTTGTACAGACCTCTCACCCTCTCCCACATCTCCTTTTGTTCGGTTTCTCCGCTCGTTTATTCGGACGCAGCTCATTTTCCGTCTGCATTTTGAACCTTCGCCCCCTTCCCTTCTTCGGTTGCTTTAACATGCATCTCGTAAACCTCACCTTTCGTCCTTTCCTCGTCTCTTTGGTCGTTACGCTGTTTCCGGACGCACGGACGACTTACAAAAGGTGAGGAAAGTTTAGCATTTTGGGAAATCATGGCAAACAACGGGGTCAAAGACGCATAACACTCGGGCAATTTGTTCATTTCAAATCGTTACCTTTGGCGGTGGACCTTCTCACTAAACTGACCCCGCGATCAATCAATAGTTGTTCAGAAAACACTGCAAATTGGGCACGTAGACGCAGGAAGTGTTGCTAAACTCAACCACACCTGTGGCATATGCATAAAATAGCCGTCAACAAACTACTCGGACAAAATAGACTTCGAAAAGGTGATGCCAACAACACTTTCCTCTTTGGTGGACGGGGTGTAGAGCTCACATTCATGGGTTTCAGTCACATGAGGTTTGCAGGACTTTTTGAAGATTCAAATGACATAATATTTTGTATTTTGTTAAGGCCACTATCGACTTTCATCATTTCAGATCCATCAACTTCGTAGTGGACAGTCACATTGTTGTCCTGCAATTTCCACTTTTGCCTAATGTGAAATACTTGTCTATCAGAAGTGCAGGATGAGAAAAGATCTTGATATTTGAACTATTGAATATCGCCATATTATAACGACACATCTTTTACTGAATACTTTATCATAACTACACCTTAACAAATGATGAGTTAACACTTAATTCATCATGAACAATTCATTAGTTAAGTGTGACTAACACTTAATAACTACTTAAAATGAGTGAAGTATGTGAAGAACTGTTCAATATGTGTTACACTGTAGCAGTTATGTAGTTATTAAGTGTTAATCTCACTTAACTTATGAATTGTTTATGATGAATTAAGTGTTAGTTTATCCTTTATTAAGGCTAAAAAAGGTGTAGTTATTATAAAGTGTTACCAAGTATTTTATCATGTATTTTTAACACCAAAAGTTAAGCAATGTGTTTTTTTTTTTATAAAAATGACTCAAACTAGACATTACATACACTAAATGAGGACCAAAACAAGGCTATAATGAAACTTAATTAGGAGTATCATGAATAAAACAGAACTTTTGCATCGTTTTTAGCATTTATGTAATTTTGTTCTGGCAAAAAATCTGTAAATCTAGATTTTGTGATACCCTGGCGTCTTGCGATATAGATATTGCCTCACCAAATATTGCAATACGGATAATTTGGCGATACACTGTCTAGGCCTAAGAATCAGATGATCTTACTTTAAAGAATGAATAAATAACTAGCTAATTAACTAGACCAGGGCTTCACCGGGACCTGCATAAAAGCCCCACTCCAATTACCTACGACCCGCGGCGCATGTTTCCCGGTTAAATCCGCATCTCGCGTGGCAGTGGTCAGCGGCTCCAACTCGGGACACACACACACACACACACACGGGCCGTCGTCATGGAAACAGAGAGATCACGCGTGTTCCCCCCCCCGCACATGTCCGAGGACCATATATATATATATATGACTGCGCGCGAGTGTGTGTCAATGAACGGGGGGCTGGAGACGGCCATGATTAAGAATAAACATGCGTGTCAGAGTCGGCCATCTTTGCGAGGGCCGGGAGTGAAGGGTGGCTCGGGGGTGACGAGTGCGGTCTGTGGGTCAGCGGGAGATCGATGCAGGATGTGGCACCGAGAGGCGAAGATATTGAAGGTATTTAGGCGTCGAGCGACCTAAAGCTCACCGGAAATGTTGCGCCAATCGCCGTTCTTTAAGGCACCGCTACTGTTCAAACAGTCCGAGTTTTGGTAAGAGTTCTCATCTAGATCTCCCTTTGTGAGTCTCAGTCCACCCCTAGTCTTCATTTTAATGGTTTCTTTTGCCTCGATTTTAAACTGCAAAGAGAAGATACAGGAAGTTTAGAATTTTTTCAAGAGAAACTCAAAAGGCCCATGATACATACTGAACCCTCAATGATACGCGCTTGAGTACAATCCCACAACAATCCATCCATGTGGTGCTCTTCAGTGTACCTATGCAGCTAAACTAATGTTTTGCACTGATTCTTCGTGTACATGTATTATTGATTCTAGCTTTAATTGTAACTGTTGCAGACTTTGAGGTACGCGGCGCATAAATCGGGCCTTGACTCTCAGATCTCATTATTAGGACTGCACAGAAAAAAGTAATATCCGATAACTGTCTCAACGTTCGCGATGAGAATAGTATTGCATTATTTCACTAAACCATTTAAACACAACACGTTCCATTGAATTTGAATGGAGCATGGTGAAGAAAATACAAAATCAGGGCCACAACGAGGCTACGACGGAACTAAATAAGGAAAAATAAGACCATTTGTGCTGGCAAAATAAGTGGAACAATAATTCGGCGATATATAATGCGGCTCCATCTGAAATCTATTATGTTCTATCAACTTAAAAGTAGAGGAAGACGAAATGAGTGAATAAACACCCTTCAGCGGTTCACCTCTTCCTCTGTGTGCAGTGTTGGCACCGTATGAATCGCCGCGGCGTTTGACAAACTCTGGCATAAATCTCTCTTTGATGGCCTGGTCCGTCTGAAGTGCCAGCCTCATGTAGAAGCCCCCCTCCTCCTCTGTGATCATCTCAGGTGAGTCCGGAGACCCGTCCGGCCTCATTTCCAGTGTGTTTTGTTTGCCCGTTTGATTCGCGCGCGGGGGAAGGAAGAAGGGAGTGATTAAGAGCACGTTCGGATGTGGTACACGCCTTTGCTTTTTGTCGTCCCCCCCCCCCCTTTATTTTTTCTTTTTTTGTGTGTGTCCAAATGCGTCTCAGGAGTGTTTATTAAAGCGATACTGTACCTCTTTCTCGCTCCACATATTTCTGTGCCGATCGATACCTCTGACTCCCGACAAGACAATAATCGCAGCACCCTCCTGCTCCGGCTTCCCTTCACCATTATTACTGGCCCTCCCCAAGGAGCGCACACCACACACACACACACACACACACACACACCTGCACACACATGCACACACGCCGCAGCCGTATCACCACAGACACAGGGCCCACAGCGAGGAGGCTAGGAAACCAGGGGAGGAAATCTAGGAATCAAAAGACACAGGACAAAAGAAAGGGAGCGAGGAGACACTGTGGCTTCCTCTTGCAGACATTCAGGTTTTGGGGCTGCGGAGTCCGAAGGGGGACGCAGGACGGCACAAGTAGGACAAAAGAAATGGAGCGACTCGACGAGCTGGGAAATGAATACACGCCTATGAAAAAAAAAAAACGGCGATTGATTACTAATTGGAATTGAATCTAAATGATAGGGGTTGCTCTCCCCAAAGACTGGCAGGAGCACAATGTCTTTTGCAAACCACTGAATATCCCGTCTCCGTGGGCCTGCTTAGGGCTGTCGCGATAATCACTGTATCGACTAAGATAAACGATAAATTTTTGTATTGTCTGTACATTAAGTAGCATTTCCCCCCCAGTTTTTTCATTGTAAAATTAGATTTTTGATTGAAGTAAAGTGGGTTACATTATATGTCTATTAGGGTTGGGCCATATCGTATCGCATATCGTTATCGTGATATAATGTTTTGATATTGTTGTAATTTTTTATATCGTTGTGGACACAAAATAATTTGTTACGCTCTGCTCCATCAGAGCAGCATAAACACTGACTGTAGGACACGGGGACACGTGCTGAAAAAGTAAAATGAAATGAAGGATGTAAACTGCTTGAGTAGATCATATTTGGAAGACAATTATGCCGTAAAAAAAAATATATCACTGAATGAATCTTCCCAATAGGCGTAAGGCTGGGATTTTGAAGTAATTCGTCCATTGTCAATTATATCGTCAAATATATCGTTATCGTGATATTTATTTTTTCATATCATGATATAGATTTTAGGCCATATTGCCCAGCCCTAATGTCTATGTATTACAGCTTGTGTGGAATTTTAGGATCACTTTTTACTGTCATCTTTACGCTTTGGAGTTGACAGTATGGAGTATCATTAGACGCAATAATATCGTTTATCGCGATATTTTCCTGCCTCAATACATCGAACTTCAAATTTGATATCGTGACAGGCCTACTGTAGCTTATGATTCAGTTTTCAAAACATAAATCGCAATAAGTTATTATATTCCACAATATCCGGCAGCCCTATTTGGGGGGAAATTAGTTAGTATTTCATGTTGAAAATGCTACACAAGTGAGGTGTAAGAAAAGACAACACTGACAAAATCAAAACATTGTAGGAAAGTAGGAGAGTCAATAGATGCTACAAGTAAGATGAGATATTTTGACACAAAAATGCCCTAAAATAAAAAAATATGTACTTTTATTTGCTTTTATCTGTATAATCTTTCGATGATTATACAGTTTTTTTGCTGTTTTGAGTCTTTTATTGATTTTCTTTTGCAATTATGTCATGATTTTGTACATATCTGTGTCGTTGTTGCAGTTTTGCATGAAATGTGCCCCATAAATAAAGTTGCCTTGCATATTTAATCCTCGATCCCTTGCTTGTGAGAGCCAGCAAATGATTTTACTCTCCCCACGAGTAAATGCTTATTTTTTGGTGTCTATTTCGAGCTTTACACGAAACTAAACATTGTTTGTAAGGTATATATGTAGCTGTATGGTTAGTAGCTGGAGGTAGGGGGTTGTTTCAAAGCAGGGAAAGGCAGTGGGCATATTGGAAGAGCATGCAACACATCCGAATGGCGCACATTAGGAATCCGGGGGAGAGTAATTGGGGAAAAAATAACAAAAAAAGAATGGATAAAAATGACTGGGACAGTGAGAGCAGACAGGCAGAGAATAAATGAGCCAAGATGAAAAAGTCGAAAAAAATCTGGTGATAATGGTATTGTGGGAAGACAGAGGACAACAAGCGCACAAATAAATAAAGACTGGAGTTTTTTCCGCCTGTGCAGTGAGAGCACAGTTCTCACAGGAAACAGGAGAGAGAGGGAGAGTGACAATTTGGGCTTAACAAAGACACAAAAATCACAACCGCATGAAATAATGGTACAGGGAGAAATGAGAATAAACTAGAATGGTGTTTTTTTTAAATGAGAAGTAAATATATATATATATATATTTTTTTTTTTAAGGATTTTGGGTATGGATTACTGCTTTTGGCTGCACAATTAACCGCAATGGGATCCAAATTGTAATTCGGATGGTGCAATTATGAGCGGAGGTACATTATTAGGGATCCACCGATCCGATACTGGGATCGGATATCGAAGCCAATACTGGAAAAAATACCATGTCGGGTATCGGCTACAAATATCCGATACTGAACCGACACCTCTTTTGACTCTCACCACTTTAAAAACACAACTTTCACCAACTAAATCTCACGCTGTACAGTACAGTATGTCATTTTGAAGCTTAGAACCTGGAGAATTCAATCACTGAGTTAGTTTCAACCTTTGCAAACGTATTTTTAATTGCTGCACAAAATGCCGCAGTTAGCAACAGTATGCTATTGCTAGCGACAGCAATACTAATGCTAACGTCAACTCAAAGCTGGGACAGAAACTATGATTGGATCCTCTAATAAAATAAAACAGCCACTGCTGCAGTGGCCAAGTTGTTAAAAAATAACTGATATAACACATTTGTAGCATGTTATAATGATCAGATCCTTTTATGTGAGTTGTTTACATTAATGCAACCTAATAGCCTGTCTTATACCCAAGGATATTTAGTGTAGAACAGTCCAGTGATCCTTGTGTAATGTTTATAGATATAGATATACTGTAATTGCCTATGCAACATGTCGTTTGAAAAGATAAGACTTTATTGATCTGACACTAGAGAAAGAGAAACATTCACTTTTTTCATGCTACATTCATGAAAGTCTCTTGGTATGGGTTAATATCGGATATCGGCAGATCCTCAGTATCGGTATCGGACGCAAAAAAGCTGGACCGGTACGTCTCTAAATATTATTGAAATATCATGAAATATCCTGTCTCCAAAGGGTCATATCATGTGGAAAACCAGCTGTTCCTAAAGCAGGATAGTTGTGAACATTCAATGTGAACCAACAAGAGTCTATTGAACCGGCTACCCACCTGTTCTACGATACGCTCAACGCACTACGCCACCACTGCCCCATCCTGCCGCCTAAAGCTGGTCATGCAACATTATTCTGCAAAAATCCAATAACACGCGGGCAAAATGAATGGACCCACTTTTATTTATGTTCATATACTGGGGAATCATCTCTGATCTTCTTATACTCCTTTGACAAATTCCAGGTGTGTTTTCAGCCGACGTATTGACGGCGATATGAAAGCAGATATATATATAAAAAAAAGATCCCTAACCCAGTGTGTAAATCCCTCTTAGTCTGACTGGCGCGTTTATCCCGCCGAGGCTGAGGGGATTTGATAAGTCCAAAGATGGCCGAATTTTCTCCACCCAAAGAAAATCACATTACCGCTCAATTTGGAGTTATGAGCTTGTCATGTGACCGCCGGGATATTTATGTGCGGACTCGGCGGCCTGGACACTCCTCGGCGTTCAACTTGGGGAGGAAAAAAAAAGAGACGCTGATGTGTGAGCTTGGATGATTATCGCTTTTTAACAGACTGGGTTTCATTAAGGTATAAAGTCTTAATATCACGAAATGACTGCGATATGTGTGTCTTCTGTCAAGTGTGTAGGGACACCTCCTGCGAAAATCTGAAACGGATATTTTTTTTTCCAATTCTTTTTTTCCGGGGGTTTCGCGTATAACCAGGTGTGACGGTCGCTTCACAGGTTCTATCGATCGGCCTTGACTTCAAATTGCCTCCCAATTAAAGCCGCCGCTGATTTTGCCCCGCCCCTCGTCCTCCTCCTCTGCCCCGTTAAACGCCGTCCCCTTTTCCAAACATCCATCGCCTCCTCTCGGTGGATGCAGCACCTCGGGGTCCCCTCCCCCCGCCATCTCCAAAGCCTATATCCTCCACCTACCTACCCCCATACCTATTTAGACCCCTGCCTGTCTCGTCCTACAGCAATGCATTTATTTCCTCCGCCCTTCCAGTCCACCGGCTTTCTGATCGGATTTTGTGTCGCCGTTTTCTTTCGAATCATCAATATTGGCTCATAACTGCGTACTATTTCGACACCTTTCTGATACATGCGTAGTGTGGGACCCCGTTTGCCATTTGCCATGTTAAAATTCAGGATCTGTCAACGCTTCATGGGCCTAGATTGAGGAACATTTCAAAAATTTTGAAATGCACAACATGCAAAAAGAACACAGAAAAGAAAGATGACCACTGAGAAGTTCATAAAAATGATTATAAAATATGAATTCAAAGTAAAATATTTCACCGGCTTTGGTCGTGTCATTGTTGGCCAGAAAAAGGAAGAACACAGCAAAAAATAAATAAATAGCAAAAAAAAAAAAAGAATCCGGTAGAGCAAAAAAAAGGTGAAAAAACGTTGGGTTAGGAAATTGGTGTGGCTCGTGAGCAGCACCCCCCTACCCCCCCCACTAACACCCCCCACCCCCCCCTCTCCCCCTCCGCCTCAGCTGCCCCGCTCTGCTTTGTATTCTGCGGAGATGACGGGGGAAAGCTTTATTGCTGTGAGTTGGTATCGATCGGGGCCCGGCGGAGGGGGGAGCCGGACGGACGAGCTGTGGAGGTACTTCTGCAGTGACCTCCCCCTCCTCCTCTCACTCGGCTTTACTGCACGCCACCTGACACAACGCCGCCGTTTGAACACGGGCATGGATGTTCCTCGGACCGCCTTCATGTTTCCAGAAGAAGGAGGGTGTTTCGGTCCGTGACTGGACAAACAAGTCATTGCGTTCTGTCAAATATTTTCCACATTTCTAACCTCCACCGCATTATTAATAAAGTCCACCGGAGCTGGCATCAAAAGTATCGGTCCTCGTGAGGCGCCTTTTCGCTCACTTTGAGCCGGTGAGGAGCATGAGCATGGCTTTGGTAATTTTCCTGAGCTTTAAGGCAAAATGTAAAACGGAACTGGATCATTATTGGATCAATATTGTGATGTCAACCCTGGTATTATGGAAGTTCGATAAATTCAGGCAGATAAATGCTGGGATAAACGATTTTATTGATGACCTTTTAGTGCCATGGAAACAAACTCTTAACCTTAAACATGACTGTAAAGCTTTGTCTGAAAAGGACTTCCACTATAAACATAAAATACAATGAAATACACCCGACTTCAGGTAAAAATATAGTATTACGTTAGATTAGTGTAACGAAAGTGCTAATAAATGTACAATAAATATTGCATGGTTGATCTGTCATTTATTGAACGATAAGCATTGTAATTATACTGTAGTGTAGGTAATACTTAGTATACGACCAAAACTATAATCTGGTGTGTTTTATGTATTCATAAGTAAAATATACAATTGCTATTATTTGACACAATTACAGCGATTACGAAAATTGTACCATTACATTTTCTGCTCAGATATCGGAATGGTTCTTCATTTGTTATTTTCACCATCATTCGACCTTTGTTTAACTCAGGAAGTGTCATCATCTCTGACTTTAGCAGGACTTTAGCCTGCTGGGGGCGCATGTGTGAATGTGGCTATCGAGATTCTCATTTTCAGAGGTTCTAGCCCCAAAGGAGACCCTACTGTGCATGTTTGTAGAAGAAACCTACACGGACACATGCAAACTCGTCAGAGATAGACCTCACCCGGTCCAGGAATTAAACAAAAGAACCCTGAACAACCAACAAGATGACTGATATCAGATAGGTCATTTCTACAGCTGATTATGGAAAGTTAAGTGTAGATAAAGGTATTAAGAAGATCTAAAAAGTATTGCCCATGGAAGGGTCAAAAGCTGCAAAAGGAGCTCCATTTAGTCAGCCGCAGTCTGGAGGACCACCACCTTGATTGCGCCTTCCACAATGGTCCGTCCCGCAGGTGGAGAAAGGTAATTTTTCGGGGGAAAGAAAAGGTGCGAGAGTAGAAGCGCTCTCTGACCAATCACACACCCCTCAGAAGAAAAAAAAAAAAAAACCCGACAACACGCAATTTAGACCCCTGCCCCAACCGTCCCACCTCGAGTTGCATCAGAAACCCCTAATCCCAAACCGTGACCATCCTCAGTTCCAGCAGGCAGGGATCAGGGAGCTCCGGGCGGATTCCAAATTTAAGGATAAGATTGGGAACGGGACGGGAGGCTTCGGAGATCGGCCCCCGCGGGCAGAGAGCAGCGGTGGCGGGATGTGGGGAAGGAGGAGAGAACGGGTCGGCGGCGGTGGAAAGAGAGTCAAGCCTGATTTGGTCCAAAGTGGAGACACACAGAGTTCGGGGGCGAAAACCAGGACTAAAGCGTTGGAGGCTGGGGCTGGACCGTATCGGGAAGAGGGAATTTGGGGATTTGATATGCAATGTTTTTCCATGTCCATGCGGCTGAATGCATACGGGAGTAGACCGAATGCAAAGATATGGATTTCAAGAAGTTGTTTTGACATGGATGGGTAGACAATTGACGACAGCGGTAATCGAAGACAGTGTTTGCCAAGCAGGGGGAACCAGGGGGTAGCAAGAGGGACTTGGAAATATTACAGATCGTAAATGAAGGCGAAACTTAACAGTATTTCAATACTACCTTAACCTCTTAACCCCTGCCTTAACCAAGCACATTTTCTACAGTTTAGCTTTACCCAAATCTAAAAGCTTCTCGACTGCAGAGCAACAGTGTAAAGCTAAGACCTACAAAACTCATCCTACCTTTTTGTCTCATTGTCGCCACGTTTTCGTCTCTTTTTTTGTGGCTTTTTTTGTCATGTTCTTGTCACTTTTTTTTTAATAATTGTTGCATTTTTGTTGTTTTTCTGGCCCATTTTTTGTTGCTTTCTGTTGCGTTATTGTCATATTTTTGTATTTTTGTTGTAATTTTTGTGTTGCTATTTTGATGCTTTTCTTCAAGAAGCTTTTAGATTTGGTGCTCAGTTCAGGTGGGGGGGGGAGAGAGGTTAAATGAAATAATATGTTACAGTAAAAGGTTTGAATTTCATAGTGTTTTTGCATTAATTTAGTTAAGCGAAAAATTTTCTTAGTAATTGGCGGCACCTTAGAGTTAAGGGGTCCTTTGAGTAAAAATGAGACAAAAAGGGTTCGGAAACTTTGATCTAAACAGTAAATAAGTCTAAAAAGCTTCAAAAACAGCCTAATAACAGACTCAGGGAGTGTTTTCATTGATTTTATAATAGATATTGAAATAAATCTTCCCGAAAGGGTCAGGATCCAACAAACGTGGCTCCACATCTCACTTTTGGATCCCAGCCCATTGAAAACCGCTGGATTACAAAATATACGGTCAATGATTACAATACACAAGTCAACACGGACAAGATGGCTGCCGGAGACTTGGAAACTTGCACTTGCAGCGCTGTAATATGGACCAATTCCAACATTTAAAGCAGAACTAAGTAAGTCATGCCCCTGAGTTATCTAGCATAAGCGCCACTGCAGGTGTCGCAGCTTGTTGTATCTTTTTTACTTATTAATTGTCCGTGAGAGTAAATACTACGCTGACAGAAAAGACAAAGGGAGAGAGGGAAATTGTACATTGGATATTACATAATGGAGATAATTTTTTTCACTCAAACTTGGCTGTAAATACTGTTTAAGTGGGGCTAGCCCGCAGTTAGCCTTGGCTGTTAGCCTGTTAGCTTCTTCTTCGTGATTCTATTAGTGTGTATTGCGCCTCCGACAGCAGCCAAAATCACATTGCACCAGCCCCTATGGCTCCCCCTGCAGGTGAGGGGTCCACAGAAGGACGGCCTCATGGTTCTAACCGGGCCTGTTGGTCTCTCATAAGGGGCTTCTGAACCGCTCTTGGTCTGACCCGTCACCCAGGACCTGGTTGTCATGGGAGACCCTACCAGGGGCACGAAGCCCCCGACAACAGAGCCCCCAGGATCATTCGGGCGCTCAAACCCCTCCACCACATTAAGGTTCCAGGAGGGGTTGAGCAGTAACATTTGTGCTAATAAATTGCTAACAAATGACGAGGAATACTTTGCGAATGTATTTCAAATGATTGAGTAGCGCGTTCCCGACACAGCATCTGGTAAACTTTTCAATCTAAATCTTTCAAGCTCTTGACCGTCCGCCGCCGGGGACTTAACCAACTCCACTTTGCGGTGAGTCGGGACGCGGCCGTGAAGGCGCACACGGACGGAGCTAAAGCGGAGAGGCTTTGGACGGACGACGCGGGGAAGAGAGCGAGTGAGAGTGGCTGAAATGGGTTCTCAAGGCCAGCCCCGCTCAGACCGCCCGCCTTCGATGGACCCCTTTCAGAGTGGCTGTTACCTGGCTATTTTTGTGTGTGTTTTTTACACCAAACGCACTTATGGGCTCACTGCCGCAAATCACACACACACGCGCAGACAGGCAAAGCAACACACAATTACGGGCAATGACGAGCCGCCATTTTTTCAGTTTTGATTTCTAACACTTTGGCCGCGGCATCTTACTGTATTTGTCCCTCTGCAACATTACTTTTGCTTTAAGGAATCTTCAAACGCTTTACTTTGATTTTGAGGTCGAGTTTACACGAGAGTGGTTTCTAAAAACTCACCTTGGATTCTTATTCTTTTTTTTTCTCCTCCAGTGCTTGTGCGGACGATGAAAAGCCAGTGAGAAAATCAAGGTTAAGCTTGAAAAGATTTTTATTTTGTAGATTTTACAAGGATTGCAAATAGATATAATATAAATTGCTAAAAGCCAATGTGAACATGGGGGGGAGCTTTTAAACATTCAGCTGGACTTCAAGCAAAAGTGGCCAAAGTGCCGTAAAATAGAGAGACAGAGACGTTTCCTCTATTTTAGGCAATTGCCCACAATCTTTGCCATTTATCAACTTATTCCACTATAAGCGTGTTATTATATGGAGGTAAATATAACCCTCACCTGAATCAAGCACATTTCCCCCAGTTTGGCATCCCCCAAGTGTAAAAGCTTCTTGAAAATTGGGACAAAAACGAGGATAAAAACGCATCAAAAAAGCGACAAAAAGTAACAAAAAAAAGCGATGAAAAAGTGAGGAAAATGATCTGTTTGGATCAGTTTTGTAGGTCTTAGCTTTCAAATGAGGCGTGACACTGGCCGTAAGTTCTCCAGTCAAGAAACCTTTAGATTTGAGCAAAGCTGAACTGGAGAAAATGCACTCGGTTAAACTGGGGGTAAGAGGTATTAACTTAAGTGCTGTTCATTTCATTCATAATACTTAGTTATATTTATAATTATATATTTATGCACATGGAAAGGAAACAACTCTGTATGTAGAAGATCAATTACAAAATGACACTATATTTACAAGTTTTTGTTACTGGAACATCGAACACCACTTTGCTACTTAACCATAAAGAATGTAAGATATGAGATTACGATTATGATTTGAATGGCTGCAGTTATTTAAGAGTGCAATAACCTTTGCAAATAACACAATATCCAAGTCAAATGTCTCTCTTAGGGTCTATTTATGTAGAAACCCTGTTATCCCTGTAGTTTAGCCTCTTATAAACACGTCCTGGGATGCTTTTTCATTCGTGAATCAGTCCAGCAGACTTTCACACTTTGCTAATATTCCTGAACATGTTAAAAATAAGAACAGAATCTTGATTTCAAAACATAAAACCTAAAAGTAATGGGAATACTTTGTTATTTCCATAGTTGTGCAGCTCATCCTCTGTAGGTGAAAGCCAGTGATGAATGTGTGTAAATCACTCAAATAATAAAGATACGTGTAGATTCCAAATACAATAATGACAGTATTTTTTTTCTTCAAATTGTGATATTGAAACACCCACAGTCAAAGACACTTCCATCCCCACGATTTGTCTATTCCCACTTTGTATGAATCGCAAGTACAGGGCAGTTTACTTTGAAGACGGAGAAACGCTTTTACGCCACCAAGTGCTATTAATTATTCCTCCTTGAAGCGGCCCTCGTATATTTTCCCCTGCACTCCATGCTTTATGAAAGGCTTGAAAATGGGGGCCGCGCGGCTGCGGACCCTCCTCTGCTGCCGCTGCTGCTGTGGACGTCTCATTTTTCTAATATCCGAAGATAGAGACGGAATTAAAGCTTATGACACAAGAGCAAAACAAAAGTCCATTTATTCCCCCCCCCTCTCTCTCGCACACGCACGGCACAATTACAGGCCGCGGCAGCACGGATAATTGTGGGAGAGATGGGTGTGCGAGCGCCGGCCGCTATATAGATCCAATCCATAGGGGGCCGACCATACAATAACGACCAATTTAATAGAAAAAGCTGTGTGTTTTTTTTTTTTTTTGCTTCGGGAGGCGCGCGGTGTATAAGGCGCAACAGGGAAGCCAGCAGGACGCCATTATTGTGTCCACTATAATATTATGCTTTACACAGGGAGTCATTATTTGAGCTGTAATCACGCCTTTTTTTCATCCTGTCACTGTAGGCTGCGGATGAAAGCGCGGACCGAGCCGCCACTGTGCACGAGAAGACCGGGACTAGACTCTAGGAGAGAGTTTTTTTTTATTTATTTTTTTCAACCCCCCCTTTGGTACATGCGATGCAACACAACAGTGTGGAGGAAGGGGAGGATGGGCTGGGTATAGCTGGCTGACCTACCGCCATTTCACACCACTGACCAGTACAAATTGGATAAGGGTGCATTCTCTCGGCACCGGCGGCGCACACGCGCACGCGGGCTAACAAACACACGCCGCGCGCACCGGCTAACAAACAACCACGGAGTCAAAATGGCCGAAATGCCCGCGATTAGAGCCAGGGCCGACCGACTGACTGACCGACCGACAGAGACGGGGGAAAAGTTACAAGGCGTCAAGGCCAGATAAGAGGAGGGGAAAAAAAACAGGGACTCGGACACAGTGGGGGTTTTTAAAGCGTTTTTTTTTTTTTTTTGGACACAATTGTGCACGGATACACTTCGGACAGGATGCAGGGATGGGTCGGTTCATGGGAGCGCTTGTCGAAAACAACACAAAAGGGGGAGTAAAAAAGATGTGACATGGGAAAAAGGTTGACTTTTCATTAATGTCGAGTCATTTTGAGCCAGACGTGGACGAAAGGTGAACAAAGCTTCGCACGGGGGATACTTTTCGAACAAATACTTAGATTGCCCTTTATTTCACAGCACAGTAATAACCAGTAAAAGTAATCCTATAACTGATTCGGGGGTTTCCACATGTAGCAACTTTTTATGCCATTTTAACCCAAAAACAATATTCTAAGTGCAGGATTTGCAAAAGATCTCCTCATATTTGCCTTTTATTCCCTTCAGTCGAGCAATGTGGACTTTTCATGTGCACATTTGGTTAAACAAAGACTAGTTAGAGCAAAATATGTAGGTAAACTGAAAGAAAATGTCACAGAATTTGCATCTTTACTGACGTTATGACGTAAATCAAGTTGATCAGTGATATTATTTCATATACAGGTACTCGTCATATAATTAGAATATCATCACAAAATGCATTCACTTCTGTTATTCAACTTGAACTGTGAAACTAATATATGACAGACTCATTACATGCAAAGTGAGATATGTGTAGCCTTTATTTGTTATAATGTTGATGATTATGGCTCGGCTTGTAAAAACCCCAAATAAAAAATCTCATAACATTAGAATATTTTGAAAAGGGACTGTAAGTCAGGACGAGCACCTGTATAATAATTCATCTGGATACTTTCAGTCACTTTGAAACAAAAAACAGAACAGTCTCGAGCTCAAATCTTCTCTTTCATTCCACTTGTAGTCGTTTAGTTCTCAAAAATGTAACTTGCTTTATCTAAAATTTAAAAAAAGCTTTAAAACATGATGAACGTTTATTTCAACATGTTGAAAGAAACACGTTATAATACAGTGCTATAGTGTATTATAGCGGTGTGTCACGCAGCAGCCAATGCGCCACACAGAGGAGGAGCAGAGAGTGCTGCGTTCAATGGCCGCGGGTCGAAATGTCGGCACGGCGCCGTCACCTTTTCCTTTCACTTTCGTGCGCTCATTCTCAAACGTTTCATGTCCTGCAGAAACCGCGTCAGACACGTGACCGTTCTTTCTGCGTTCATGTCAAGGCCGAAAGCTTTCAGAGTAAATCAAGTCTTAATCGAAGCAGGAAGTGGTGCCCAGGGCAGAAGGTTATTACGGACCTGGAGAGAAATGTACAAAATTAACACAATTGTGCAAAACACAGTATAAGGGAGAACATGTTTTAGTCATGGTTTGCAATAGTGAAGATCTGGATTCAAAGTGAGCTGTTGTTGACATTGTTTAAACACCGTCATGGAAATGTAAACCTGTGGTTCCCAACCTCTTCTGTCTCGCGTACCCCTTGAGTCTTTCCTTTCTACTCAAAGTACCCCTTAACTTTAAGGTACATCTAATTATTTAGAAAACGATCCGCTAAACTCACTGGAAAAATGACCATCTTAAATGAGATAAAAGACTACAAATTGCTTGAATTAAGGTTCTTTATGTTGAATTTAGGTCGGTTTGAACTAATCTAAGATAAGATATGTTAATGCCAACGGGACAAGCAGACACTTTAACATTAAAACATATTTCTTTCACTTGAAATGATACACAATAATCTGAATCAAGAAAAATGTGCTCGTTCCATTGGCAATCATATGCTTTTATCTCATCTAAAGCTAGACCAAACCTGTCATTTCTTCCTTAAATTGAGTATTCCTTTTCCAGGGCTCATATTTATTGATATTTAGTTGTATACTGTTGAAAAATAAAGCAACAACAATCTGACATGAGAATTTCTTTTAAAATAACATTGAAATACTGTTTGGCGTCACGTCCTTTTTAAGATCCGGCATATTTCCAAGTACCTCCTAAGTCCTCGTGTACCCCCTGGGGTCCCTGTACCCCTGGTTGGGAACGACTGATGTGAACGACAGCAGCTCTTTGTAAATTACCAAAGAAAAAGCTCCATAATTAGATACACCCAAAAGTTATTCCCCTCCTACAAAAGGCACAGGATCATCTCAAATATTCAAGTGCGTTTCCTTAATAGCTGAATGAATATATCAATCGCAAGTATCATCGTGACCTTGCACCATCAACGCCTATTTAAACACCTCTCCACGTCCATTTATATATATATCCCGCGTCTCTCTCTCTCGCGCGCTCCCGTTCGCGTCCATATAACCGGAATATCGATCGGCGGGGCCCAGATTTCGAAAGCGGCGGTTCCAATGGGGCGTCGCCGCGGAGACCCCTGCCATTTCAGCTTCATATAGCGCGGTGTAATTACTGTACGGCCTCGCTGCCTGCCCCCTATAGCGTCTAATTGTGTGGACCCAGGGCTGCACGCTGTTTGGAGCATTGTGCCGCTTTCTCATGTTTGCTTTGGGGCGGCGCCGCTGAGTGCACGGGGAGAGCGAGAGGCAGATGATAGTGTATACGATGCGGTATTGACCTGTTCTTTAAATCTTTGTAAACACAAACACAATGGCGATAGAGCCTTTCATGAGTGACGTCCGCACATCATAATAATGGGAGCTTGTTTGGTGGTGACGGAAACATCTTTAAAGGGTAAAAAAAAGAGAATATTTCTGTTTGGATAGAAGATTAAAAGGTGCTAATGCTAAATATTGTATTAATATGGAAATTTTATATTAGCTTTTTAATAAAGGACCGATTGCAAAACCAATAGAAGTGCATTAACAATTTAAAGCAATAGCATTAAGTCAATATCGGCCCGGTAGTTATGAGAACAATAAATATTGATGTTAGTATAATATGAAGAATAGATGGACTTCGTCTTTTCCTATAAGGTCTGAGCTGATGCCTAACTTTTCATTTATGATTTTCATTCTTTGTTTTACCAGGAGAACATCACTAAGGCCTGGCCAAGAGGCGGCTCTTTCGTGGGTTTCATCAAACACACGTCACTCGGCACGGCACAAATTACCCCGGATGAGCGGGCAGGAAATGCAGCGACATGAAGGTCTTAAATACAAGCGCGTTTTAAAATGAGGTCCAATGTAAAAAAGTCCAGTATGTTAAGTATGAATTAACCGCCTTAACCGAGCACATTTTCCCAAATCTAAATGCTTCTCCACTGGAGCACACAGCCTATAGGCCAGTGTAGGCTAAGGCCGACAAAACTGAGCTAAGATTTTTCCCCGTGTTGTCGTCTCTTTTTGGTTGCGTTGTGGATGCTTTATTGTGACTGTTTTGTCGCCATCAATAACAATAACTGCACCTCTCCTCACCGCGAGACTTTGGTCAGTCTGCATTTACGTATAAAAGGGCAAAGTTGTGGAACTCATAAAAACCACGACTGAGTTTAAAATGTTCCCTTCTCGAGTTAAGTCTTGGCTGAAATCGAAACAAGAATGTTCCCATTTGTAAATAGCACTGAGTTTGTGTGTGTAAATGATTTATATATATATATATATTTATACAATGTATATAGGTACATTTTTAAGATGAAATTGAACATTTTAATGAAGTGTAGAAAGGCCCAACCAGGGACTGGAGTTGTAAATTAGCACTGGCTATAAACTCTTTTTGCATCAGGTACAAGCTTGTTTGTACTGTGCTGAAATGTCCCTGTCAAATACATGAATACATCAAATATCATCACTGTGGCGGTTATTTTCCAGTTTTGGTAACTGTTTTGCCCCTTTTCCATAACTTTTTGTCGCCTGTTTTGTTGCGTTGTTGTTGCACTTTTGACGCGTTCTTCAAGAAGCTTTTAGATTGGGGTAAAGTCGGGGGCTAAGAGGTTTAACAAGCCACTGCAACACACTCATTTCCAAACCATTCTTTGGCAAATTGGATTTACAAATCCATAAGCTTTCGTAAAATTGTTTTCACGATGACGTTTGAAATCTACTCTAAACGTTTGCCTCAAGTCTCAACCAGAGTTGCATTTTGGATTCGAAGCTGTGTGAAGTTTTGCTGTTCATCTCCAAGTTCAACGCCTCACAGATGAAAGCATAAAGACCCTTCGACACCTGCAGCGTGTTGACAAGTCATTCAGACAGCAGTGAACAGTGCTGTTCCAGGCCCGAGCACGTTTGTAAATCTGAATATTTATCTGGCCGCGCGTCTGCTCGTCCTCGCCGCCCCGCCTCGTGCAGCCCTGTGTTTACATGTGTTGACTGGGCCCGCGCGGGGCGATATCTCACGGTAATCGATGAACAAGGGAAACCAAAGGGAGGAGGGGTGGAGCGCGGGGTGAACGGGAGCGAAAAATCGGTAAGGAAAGCAGGTTATCTCCTGTCATTAACGAAAGGGATTCCCGCGTGTGGAGAAGTGTGTGTGGGGGGGGAGACCTAGACTCATTCAGAAAAAAAAAAGCAAACACACACACACACACACACACACACGCACGCAGAAAGCAGACAATTATCTATATTGATTAAAGCCAGCCAAGCACTGCCAAGACAGAAAAAACTATGACCGGATCAATAGAGAGCTAGGCCCAGAGAGGGGAGAGGAACGTAACTCGCACATCGACGAAACAGTGCCAACACGTGGGAAAAGAAAGCGATGGAATGAATTAACACGAGACGGGACATGAGAGTCGGGGAGGAGGAGATGGAGAGATGACTGGCCAGAAATCTGTGGGTGATTGGACAGCGGAGGAGGGCTTAACCGAGCCACAGCCCTGATAGCGCACAGCGGCGACGCTAATGAAAATGACGGGTGTTGGATGGGTTGGCGGGAGTGTGAAGCTACCGAGACGATACAAGGGCAAGTGTAGGTTTAAATCGGTCATGGTCTCTACAGCGGCGTCGAGGACATAGCAACGGGTCTTGATTTGCCGTACTGGTCACAGGTGGTATTCTAGCTCGCTTTTGTCAACTAGTTCTCCTCAATGGGAAGCCTTGGACTTTCCACCGATGACCCGCACATTCATAGACCATGCGTTTAAAGGCGGGCGGCATACGTTTTTGATGACGGTATTGATTTACTTACAGCTACAGAAGCATTTGACGAGTTTAGTTGTCGCTGAAGTGCTTTTTTTATACGCCTAAAGAAAAGCACATCCTGCAAACTTTATCTTCAAGGCTGTGTGGGTGAAATGCCCGGCCCAAGGACACAGCAACACTCTGCAACAGATGGACCGGGGAGCTTCTCTCTCGGTGGAAAAGTGCTTTATACATTTATGTGCGTCTCTGGATTAATATTGACTTGGTTTAGTCTGATATTGGTCCTCCTGATTTAAGACTACTTTTGACTTTGATTGTTGGAAAAGTTTCAAATATAGGGCAGAATGAAGCCCTTTCAAAATCATTTGGACAAGAGAGAGGAATGAGACAGGGGTGTCTGAGTAGTCCATTATTATTTGCTGTCTCTATTGATTCATTGAGTCAGAATCAAGTATTACAGGAGTAAAAATGTTTGGACAAGAACACAAGATTTCACTTAGAAATGTAGAAACTGTAGATGATGTCTTAATCTACTTGTCAAATCCAATTTTGTCGGAAAGTGATAATTAAACCTGAACCGTCACGCTTATTTATTTCCGCCCCTCTGTTCAACAAAACATGTGTAGATCCGCCCTAGTTTCAAATTCATCTTTAGAAGAATAAACAGCCAGAGAACAGACATGGGTGGCGTAGGGCTTTCTCCAAAGATTCTATTAAGTGCCACGGGCCAAAAGAGGTGAAAGAAAGTGGCGCAGTCTGACAGAGAAGCACGAGCAGCCGACAGCACAAGGACAGGTGTTTGGTTGCATGTGGCTAACTCTGAGTACCCAGGGGACATGAAAGCAGCGCTCGGGGACCCTCAGCCCCACAGAGACAGTGTGGAAGTGTGTGTGTGTGTGTGTGTTTGGTTACCTGCGATATAAAATGATAGAGCGGCCAAAGTGCGGATGAAAGACGCTCTAACACAGCCGCCGCAAAGTGTCGGGCTCTGAGGCAGGAGTCAGGAGCCAATGTGCCGTGTTAAAGTGGTCAGGGCCAAGTATTGTCAAAGCGAATAGTCAAAAATAGGGCTTTTCAAAATGCAAAAGCGATGTTTGTGATTTCCACTCACTCGTGTTGGATTCGAAGCGGGAGATCACAAAGAGAAAAAACATGCATTAACCTTGTTTGCATGTATGGGTATGAAGGTTAAGTCACCACTACACACTTCATTTCATTATTTTCCCTTTTCATTGGGTTCAACAAACAGGCTAAACATGTGAAGGGGATTCAGGGACAGCAAGAAGGTTCGGGGTTTCCTCCCTGGAACATGTGGGCCTGGGAAAGACACTTGATGAGTAAGAGCTGCTCTTCTATAGTATCATATATTGTACTGCGCTTTTCCAGGTACTTGGAAATACAATCTTAACTTACACTTTAATGTTATGAATGAATGAATGAAATAATTTATTGCGGACCTTGAAAAACATAATCCGCAAAAAGACAAGAAAAGAAAATACATGTCTGAATGGAGGTAGGAAGAAGTAAATACAAATACAATATAGGGCTGAAACAACTTATCGATTGACGATTTACTCCATCGACATGTCCTCAAGCTGCGCCACTTTAGCTTCATGTGATAAAAAAAAAAAAATATATTCATACACTATTTACAGCCAAGCGATTAATTGATTTATCCTAAAAATAATCAGTAGATTACTCGATTACCAAAATAATGGTTAGTTGCAGCCCTGCTTACAACTCTGTCAGCTTCCTTCAACAACTGCTTTCAGAACTAGTGCTTGTGAACCTTCTATTTTTAACTCTCATCATTGACATATTTAGCAAAAAATCATTTCTTCATTTGTGTCATTTCTTTAAACTGGGGTATAGTTAGAAAATGCAATATTGATCTGAAACAGCTGAAATAAAATCCAGCCAGCTAAAAAAAAAAAAAAAAACTTTCCCCCTCCACTCCTCCTCTTTGCTTTAACCAGAGTAAACAGAAGATACAAGCGACAATTTTTAGACACTCCCGAGTTCTATCTATTATGTAAAAGAATAAACTAAGAAATCCTGCTCCGAGCATGTTTTCACTTTTATAGCCTGGTTAAAAAGCTCCAAAAAGTCAGTTTTGCCACGACGTGTCCCCTTCGAATCAGGTACAGCTGAATAAATATCGCTGAAAACTGAAGCTGATTGTGCCCCATCTGAAAGTCTGGTCCGTCAGTGTTAAGTCTTCACGGAGGCGCGGGGTGGCTGTGTATAATCAACAGGGCAATCACCGTCTCTCCCCTCTCCCCCGTCTGAGGTGCGGAGGTCTGCTGGCGACGCTCCAAAGCATCAATAAAGCCAGTGTGAGAGGGAGAGACGCATTTAAGGGCCATTTGGGCTCAGACCTACAATCCCGCTCACTGCTCATACAGCGCCGGGGCCCATCACCGCGACCCCGAGAGGAGAGGGGAGAGAGGGGGGGAGAGAGAGGAGGAGAATGGATGGAGTCAAGACAATGAGAGGAGAAAATGAGTTTGTGAATGAACTAGAGATTGTAGGGTTAGAGAGATTTAAAATCCTTCAGAAAATACAGAAAAAGCCACAAATAACAGTCTTTATCCGTAGTTTGTCACGACTTTGTGTAGTCGAATGTTTGTTTGAATTTTAGCAGATACCTAGGCACTGCCCGGACAGATTTCGGGTTTGAGGCAGCAGTTTTTTCAATCGCATTTTCAGATTCTGCAGTTCAGCTCATCACTCATCCAGTCGCCTAACCCCTAACTCTGCATCGTCTTCTCGATCTCACCAATGACTCCATGTTTTTAGTCTTCCCCTAGGCTTCTTCAAACTATCCCTCCTCTGCACATGTCCAAACCCTCTCCCTCTGGACTAAGGCGGCACACTAGATCACAATCAAGATCATACGTTGAATTGTGTCTCTGCATTAGACGATAACATTTCCGCAGTCAGATACGGGAGTCGAGAAGCTCGTTTTGACCCGAGTTCCACAGTCTTTTCCCCCATGTTGAGCGAGTGTTCACGTGCTGTTCCCAACTGGGGAAAACGTTTCCCCAATTCCAAGAGGACCACATGAATGTATCAGTATTAGTGCACATTACGAAAGCATAAATGAAATAATCTACTGAACTGCAGACGACCATGAGTTTGAGAGCCTTATACAGCCTGAAAACCTTACTCCAACTTTGCACAAGTAAGAGAGACACACTTGTCCAAACGGTACTTTTATGATTTCTAAGTACAGAAATATAGGGGAAAAAAACCTCTCTCTGTTCTTGTCCTGCTCTTTCGGGTCACCTCCTCAGATGCAGTCACAAATACTTAGGCGTTTCATCCACCTCGTCCCAAAGCGTCGGTCTGCCTTTCCTTCAGCTGTCTCCCGGAGCCACGCCGGGCTCTCATACATAAACATCTCCGCATCAATGCATCTCCACAAGCTGGGCCTTTGACTCCACAGCCCGAGATGTGAGCAAACATCTGGAGAAAAGATCTGCACAATATGACGAACCCATGCACGCTGTACACGCTGTGTTTCTATGCGATGCTCCGGGAAATAAAGTCGACTGTCAACACATACGACATGAGTTAGAGGCTAAATTAATGCTCTTGGTATTGGCGTGCGGTTTTCCCAACAGGAACAACTCACACGTCTCGGTTCTTTGAGTAAATGCGTCGATGGATATGTTATTGTGGATCAAGTAGACATTTAATAGAGTTGACGAAAACAACACTGGTATTTCGTCAAGGCTGGTCACAATATCAAATTTGAAGTTCGATATATCGAGGCAGGAAAATATCGCGATAAACGATATATTTCACTCTAATGATACCAGATACTGTCAACTCTAAAGCGTAAAGATGTGAAAGTGAATTATCATATCCTAAAATAACACACAGGCTGCAATAAACATGGAATTGAATTTGTTTCAGTCAAGTTTTACAAAGTGAAAATTGGGGAGAAATGCTAATAAATGTACAGACGATAAATATCGAGCCAAAAAATGTATCGTTTATCTGTTATTTAATGAATGATAAGTCCACATAGTGATTATCGTGACAGCCCTACGTCTTATCACTCTCAACATCGACCATTGCATGAAAAAGTCGACGTTGTCTCGCCTTAATCATTTTCATTACAGATAACGTCATTCATACTTTAGTCATGCATTTTTGTTTTTAGACGCAATTTAGTTCTGATTTGATCTTGATCTAGACCTTGGAAGATCAAATATTTCATGAGGTGGTACTTTGAAGTCGAGTCGCTGCTATTTTAAACAGTTTGAATCCATTATTTTGATTTCGTCATATGTTGGCAATACATGATAAAGCATCGTTTTACACTAAACACGCCTTATAGTAATATTTTGAAAGCATGTTCTGCATAAAACATGAACATGTATACGTGGATTCCATCTCGTTTCCCTCTAAAACGCTCCAATTCATTTCATAAGTAAATTTCTGTAAATTCTGCATCCACATTCAATTGATTTACGCGTCTCAATATCCATAACTGCAGTCAAAAGTTTGAAGAAGTGCGGCTCTTAATACCTCTCTGGCGCCGCCGCCCCATGCAAATCTGTTATTACTGCATAAAATTTTCATCGCACTGAACAAAAAGATTAAATACGGTGACAGAGTGCTATGAAGACGCCTCTGTAAATAGCCCCACTGCGATATCGCCCCCGACAAGCGCTTGATAAATGACTGAATTTAATAAAATCTAGTGCGGCCGGCTGTGATGAAATTTGGGATGCAAACGTATGTAAAGATGTGTGTCTCTGTGAGGAGGGGAGGGGCGACTGTGGGGCGCATATTGACCGCCGTTATGAGCAGAAAGGTGTGATTGCAAATAGACAGAAAGGGTGAAAAAAAGTAGGCAGAGAGGCTTAGAAGGATCGAAAATAAATTTCAAAAAGCCTGCATTACCTCTTGCCCAGGACCTGCGCTGAAGCCTTTGCATTTCAATGTGAGGTGCAGTGCCCATTATTTATGATGCTTTACACCTCAAACCCACGGCCTGCCTCTGCTCATCCCCATAGAAACCGGCAGCGGGTCTCCACCAGCCGAACGAGCGGGATGCAGGCGGAAACGGGATGGAAACTTACAACCCATTACAACATTACTTCAACGATGGCAAAGTATAAAGTACCAATTTGAAGAACTACTGTGCACTTTTTGCTATGTGTTCCTATGAAAGTAAACCCGATTCCCAATCAGGAGGAGGCACTAAATTCTAAAGATGAAGATTTTAGCTTCATTTTGGGCGTAACACACAGTCTAGTTTAGTCCACACATTTATAAGCAATTTCTGCAGGTAGGGTATAATAATAACAATACAAAACTCAAGGCATAAGAGAAGACGGTGAAAGGCAATTTAATAATGTAATACTACTACATACAACTATATTCTGGGGCTTTTTTGTCTCGCGTCCCCCGTGAGTCTTACTCAAAGCACCCCGTAACTCTAAGGTACAGCCAATTATTTAGAAAATGATCCACTAAACTCATATTTATTGGTATTTAGTTGTGTACTGTGTCAAAAAATAAAGCAGACAATCAGAAATTCAAGACTTTCACGGCAAATTGACATTGAAAAGGAGGATTTCTTTCAAAATAATATTGAAATACTGTTCAGTTTCAGCTTCTTTTTTAGGTCTGACATATTTCTGAGTACCCTCCGCTAAGTCCTCGAGTAGCCCCTGGGGTCCCCGTACCCCTGGTTGGTAAACACTGTTCTAGGGGTATCCATGATCAATCGGTTGATCTATTATCTATTATCTATCATCATCATTAGGGTTGGGGACCTCTGGGTACCTCGCGATTAGATACAATACGTGAGACATGGCTCACGATATCCTTACGATATCCTGATACTGCAATAAACGGTATACTGCACAAAAATATCACGATCTTTTTTCTTACATAGTACATATTCATCATCATGTATATTTGTTTTAATATGCTTTTCTTTAACAAATAAGTGACTAAATGATCTCTGATTTACACACTGAAAATGGGTCTAATGATCTGTCAGTGGCATCGCTTTACTTTTAAATAAACAAGAAACCACAGTCCTATTTCAAAAGAAATAAATCAACCACAAATTAATCTTAATTATAATTATAAAAACTATCTTTAAAAGCATCGGTATCGTATCATCCCGCAATATATCGCAATATATCGCAAAATCGATATATTGTCACAGGACTATTTATCATTGGATTAATCGATTAAAGAACTACAAGCAATTTCTTGTCATTCTTGTTACGCTGTATAGACGAAAGAAGGTAAAGTACCACCTGAAATCTAACAGAATTAAGGGCAAATAAGTTGATCAATTCATTAAAGAAGGACAGGAAGTGCAGTATAGCGTTTTGCCAGATGGATAGTGTTTGTAGAATAGTAGTAGAAGTAGTAGCAGCGGTAAAAACAGCAGTAAAAGTATTAGTATCGAAGTAGCACTAGTAACAGTGTTGAGTACTCCTCCCATCTCTCAAACAGAAACTTTCTCTGTCGCCTAATCAATAAAACATCGTCTCCCTTCATGCCCATTGCTGCCGTTCGCGTGACAGGCTGAGGTAACATTCTGACACCATTTGGCTCCGTAAAAATGCAATACATTCAAAACTACACACAATTTATGGTAAACAATTCAGCAGCCCATTTTCTTTACACATTTAGGGGAGGATAGCGCGGCTTCATACACAATGCATACCCGTTCACTATTAGGGGGGGCAGCACATTTTAAACAAGAAATGATGCATAAAATAGTGTGTATCCTGCCCTTATGCTTTGTTTATCATTGTATAGTTTATGACCCATGCAGAGTGCCAGTAAAAGGCCATTTTGTGTGATGGTCACTCCGCTCTCCCACAACGCATTTTTGAAGTCATTTGAATCCGCCCGTGAACCTGCTTTTTCCAGCCTGTATAAAAAAAGCGGAGATATTTGTTGGTAAAAGACACTATTCCGATGCCCGTTATGACCTCCGTTTAGCACAAAAGGACAGCCTTCGTATGTCCGTGTTCCCTTATCCCGCCCCGCCACGCTGCAGGCATTGTGAACCGTGACACCCGCGAGGATCATTTCACTGCGTTTACGGCCTCTCGGCGCTAAGCCGCTTCACAAAACACAAGTGTACACTCGTAAAAGCGCACATATAAAGGCCAAGTATATCACCCAGGAAGCATTGGAACGGCTAAAGAGCTCGAGTTCCGATACAAAACAAGTGGAGAATAATCGGAAAGCCGCAATTATTCAAACGTTTTCTACAGAGAACTAAGTATCTTGTGTCTTCTGACGACTTACTATGTCTAGAGCCGATAGACGTCGACAAAGAGGCTCTAAATGAGTGGGAATCTTGTATTAGTTGATATGTTTATACTTAACCTGTTACCTGCCATCGGGGGCTGGGGTTAGTGTTAGTTAACTCTAATCAGGATATGATTAGGGAAACGGCAAATGTAATGTAACCTGTGTTTCACTCACACAGATCCCACACATATATTTAGAAACTAGAAGGTCCTGGCTTTCAAATGAGGCATCACACAGGCATATAGGCTGTAAACTCTCCAGTCAACACGCTTTGAGATTTGGATTCTGCTAACACAGACTCAATCAAAAAAGCTTAGCATATGTGCAAAAGTTTAAGTCAGGATTTTCCTAATTTACTTTTATGTACGCCTTGTTTCGATCCCCATTTAGTATATTCTAAGTCCTATTTTGACTCAATTTGCACCGATCCGATACTGGTATTGGTGCCAATAACACGAAAAACGACAATATCGTATCGGCTACAAATATCCGACACTGAGCCGATACTAGTTTTGGCTCTCGCCGCTTTAAAAACACAACTATGTCATTTTGAAGCTTAGAACTGGGAGAATTCAATCACTGAGCTTTAGCTAGCGGCTACGTGCTAATGCTAACGTCAACTAATCAAGAGTGGGACAGAATGGATCACCTGAAGTGATCCACTGCTGGAGCGGCCAAGTGTTTGTGTTTTAGTTTATGAAATTCTCTTCAAGGATAACTGACTATTACATATTAGTTATGGCCAAGTTGTAATGATCAGATACATTTATGTGAGTTTTTCATATTAATGTAATCAGTCCAGTTATTCGTGTTTAATGTTTTTCCATTAGTCGATTAAAAGATTGCTCATATTTGATAACATTTTCCTTTGCCAGAAAATAATATACTTTATTGATCTCACGATGGAGAAAAGAGGACCAGCTTTTTTTTACTCAGAGCAAAGTCTCTTGGTTTCGGTTAATATCGGATATCGGCAGAGACTCAAACCCCCAGTATTGGTATCGGTATCGGAAGCAAAAACGCCGGATCGGTGCATCTCTAATAAAAAAACACACAACTGTTTGTTTACATAAGGGAACATACACTGTATATGGTTTTGTAAAATATTGCAATAATATCTTTCAACACAGTTATTGAATGTTACAATTTATTTTCATAATATTAAGCAGGACATTTCTCCAAAATCATTCAACCCCACAATGGCTAATGCTATAGCGGTTCGTCCTGACTTTCTGTCCCGTCTGTGCATTTAAAGCGTAAAATGAAACTAATGTAATAAGCTGGAAGGGGATGGCGGGAGATTTATGGTTTTCGAGGCGCGCAAGAATCTCCATTTCCTGAATTAGAAGTGAGCTGACCCCGGCCCTTTAAGGAACAATAGTTGGCATGTAGCGTTAGGACATCTGCCAGACATTAGTCAAACACGCGCGTGGGGCTAAATGATGAAGCTGCTGCTGCTGAGGAGAGGCTTAGGGGGGGGGGGCAGTAAATTACAATGGCGTGTGTATGTATGTATGTGTGTGGGACATATGCGAATATTTTGCCGGACCCCTGGACAAAGGCACCGCTGCTGGTCAGACTTAATGAACCCTACCCCCCCTTGTATCACCGCTCGCCCCGTGTGTCCCATCCCCCCACGCGCCGCTCGCTGAGGTCCAATGTGTGCGCTCTACCTTGGCCCGTGGAGGCTGTGTCAGAGCTGATATTAAAGACAACCCCTCCGCTTCGCCCCCCTGCAAATACCCCCCCCCCCCTTTTCTCCAGTTAAGATTTGTGTTCATCGGTCAATCCCTGCCTGTGTGCTACTGTTCAAGCGACCTGTAATCCAGCTTTTACCTTAAAATAACAAGAATAGGAACTCAGCAAGGTATGAGGATACAGAGAAAAGGTGTATTTTTAACGTGGAATTGTGCCAAGAAGGGCCAAAATACGGCTAAAATTAAGTCAAGTTAACTTTTGCACATTTCTAGTCACCATGCATCTTTGTTTTAAGCTGTAATTAGCAACAACAAAAAAAGGTGTAAATAAAGTTGTCAGAAGTTGCGTAGTAAAAGCGGAGTTAGACGTGATTTTCCTTCCAGACAATGGCATATATGAAAAACCTGATCTGAAAATGGTTCTTACAATGCTCTCTCCAAAATCTGTATTATTGGAGGCAATTGAACGTCAAGTTAAGCCAATTTCATCAATAAAATACATACTAACTACTCGTGTATTTTTGTGTGCAACTAATCAGCAAAGGAATAATTGAAAAAGCTATAGGTGACATCAACACCCACAGATCAGCCCATCCCCAAAATTGGCCCCTGCCTCGATCCCATTCTTGGCCCCATTGGCTGCTGTCACTGCTGATATTGACGACACCCCTTCTTCTTCTTCTCCTCCTTCCTTTACCCCCTTTACCCCCCCCCCCCTGAAATAAACCCACCCTCTCTCGGACCGAGCCACCCCCAAAGCCCCCCTGCGCTGTCCAGGAACTGCTGTTGTCCACACCTCACCTCATCCATAGTAGACAGTATTGATTTTCAGCTCGGAAAATAAAAAAGGCCATGAATTTTAATGCTTCGCTGTCTGTCTGTCTGTCTGTAGCCCACCACCACCACCACCACCGCCGCCGCCACCGCCACTGCTGAGGCTATAGCTTCTCCCTATTCTTCTGAAAGCCAGGCGTTCCCTCTGAAGTGTCCGTCTGTCCGTCCTCTCCCTTTTCCCCTACTTTGACCGATTCGCCTTTTCTCTACTTAGAGTCTCAATCTCTCAAGTCGTTTTTTTTTGTGTTGCCATTTCTTATGTGTTTTTTATCCCGAGGGGAGGAGAGATGAGAAGGGGCTGGTGTGGGGGCAGGTGCTGGTCATCTTCCCATTTCTGAGAGAATTCAGTGGAAGCTTTTTTGACTAATCAGAGAGGGTTTTTTTTTTTTTTTTTTTACTGAAGGAATACCAATACGCCGAGGTGCGTTTTCAAACAAGTCTCCCCTTTTTTCAACTACACATCAGACACGGCGCTTAGAGATACGTTTCAAGGCTGCAAACTTAAATCAGAAATGCACGTGGAATGGGTGAGATAATGTCCAAGGCGGTTTATAAGCACTCATTAAATGCCTTCTTTACGTTTCAGGTGCAAAGAGAAATGGCCACAAGTTTGGGTTGATTTATAAGCCTAATGTTTCAAAAGCAGAAGAATAACATTTGCAGAATAACTCACCTGGGTATCAAACAGGTAAGGCACATATGAATAATGTATGTAGGGAGTACATTTAGCAGAAACTATAGGGTATAGCCTGTTTCATAATTGGTACATGTTGTGAAGCTTAAAGGTGCATGATGGAACTTTTTATGCGGAAAAAAAACAACAACCCCTGGTGCCTTTACTTTACTGATCACGATTCGCTCCAGGTTAAATTGCTTTGTAGGTTTTCTGGTGACAGAAAGTGAAAACTGTAAAAATAATTGATTTTGGAGAATCATAGAGGCCACTGTGATGGAAAGTAAAGGCGCCATGCTGACTACTCATACTGCAAAAGGTCAAATATGCACAAAGAAAAACGTTCTTTTTTCCACATACGAGTTACATAATGCATAAGTGATGTTATAATGTTTTGGGTGTTTTTTTTTGTCACACATCTCTCCATGAAACCAGTGGACTGTTTGAGCCATTACTTCAACTTATTCAATAAACAAATTGAGCACGGATAAAAGAAGCGCAGCGATCTTTGAATGAAAACTGCAGACACAAATTCAATAGATTTAAAAGGGAAAAGCTGCGCCGCAGTGAATCGCCGTGTTTTGTTTCTTGACAGCAGCGTGTCCCAGCAGGGCTTCTGTATCAGCCTCCATATTTCGGAAAAAGCAAAGTGAGAGGTGTGAGTCTGCCACCCGAAAACTACAAATCCCACCTTTAAATAAACAAGCCAGGCTCCCGTGGCGAGCGGAACCGGCTTACGTTTTGGTCTGGTTGGAAAACTGCTTTTGGACACTTCCCCGAAAAAAAAACTACATGAACGAGCGCAGCATTCAATAAAATCCCTACTATCATATTTACACCGGTGCATCCCCTAAGAGGTATTTTTTCCATTTTGCGCATATTCAACAAATCGCTTCTCAACAGTTTTGTGTCATTTCGAGGTTAAAGCCGGGGCCCTGAAAGGAGTGGGAGAGACTGTACCACTTTAACAAGTTGGAACATAGTGATTTGGGCACTCAGAGAAACGTCAAAGAAAAAAATAGAAAAAAAACTGCAATTGGCGTCAATGACAGGCTGCATGCGCCTGTCAGCCGTCACCGGACATCATGGCCGACAGGCGGAGAGCGCGCGGGGCAATTTGTGTTGGAGTTTTGGAGATGGTAATACCTGGGTTCCACTTTCATATCGCTCATATACAACTTATGGTTTGGAATAACGGTGTTTGAGTCGCGAGCAATAATAAATGACTCAAGTGGATTCTCGTGGACGGATGAATGCACTCAATGTCAATCTTTATCCAAGTCGTGGTCAGAGGGAGGATGACGGCAAGAGGGAAACAAGAACATATATTGTAACTTTCAGAATGATTTCAGGACCTGCAGAAAGGGCAACAAACTCCTGCTAAAAGAAATACTCATATAATGTGCCTGATGTGTAGTCTTTTGTAATTTGTTCATGAAAATGTCGCTTCATTATCGTTATCGAGAAAGTCTCAGTGTCACCCAGCCCTAGTTAGTGCTATATGAACCATCTCCGGCAGTGAAAACCTCAGGGAGCGATCTCGTGCTCGTCCCAGAGTCACAGGGAGACTGCGTTTTAAGTTTTATGCCGCAAAAACCAGGAAGACGATGTGAGACAGGCCTCGGCTCTGACGGTGTTCAAAGACGATTCTGTGTAGCTGAAAGTACCTCATCTGCACACTTCGCTATCAACTGAGCTTTTGATGATTATTTATCTCCTAAAGATCTGAATGTAATGACTTTAAATGACTTTGTGATCTATAAAAATAACTTATTTCAGATCATTAGTAGAAGCAGTTTGGGATTATTTGACAAATCCTTTCCACTTATAGTAGCTAAAGAAGTAATGCTAGTCGTAGTCACTGTGCATGTGATAAGCAAAACGCAAGTCTTAAGTAGAGGTCGGCCGATGTGGGGTTTTCTAAGGCCAATGCCGATTTGCACTGCCGATACTTTTTAAAAATATCTCGTCTATAATCCTATGTGTGATGCTTCTAAACTGTAAAATGTGTCAGTGTCGAACTGTGACAGCAAGAGGTGCTTTATTAGGAGCATAAGGCGGATTTATTCAGTGGGAGCTCGTCTGAAAGGCAAAAGTAGTAAGATTCTAAAACAAAACAAAACGGTAAGTCTCTATCTCTTATGGTTCCGAAACTATAAACAAAATTAATTAGGGCTTTAATCGGCATAATATCGGCCGGCTGATATATCGGTTAACCTCTACAGATAAGGAGAAGTAATGGCAGCAGTTGAAGGTGTAGATCTTGCATTAATAACATACCCACTTTTCCACATTGCAGTAAAGTTGTTTTACTCTCACTGTTAGTACAAATCATCGCCACGAGACATTAGCTCCAGCCATAGACATATTATTAATAGACCGTCATTACTCTCTCCTCCCCGTTTACCACAATGACCGGATTTACAGCTCTGACGAAGCATGTTCCTAATAAAGGCATAAGGGCAGGATCTTCACTGTAGACTCGGCCCTCGCGTGACGTGTAGCTCGCGCAGCTCCAATGCTAACAGTCCGACCCTCGTTAAGTACGAGATTTCTAAAATGTATCCTACGATAACCAGCCCGGTGCCTCTGATTGTGTCTAACCCAGCGTAATCACAGGAGGAATATCCAGCTGTAGACAGTTAAAAAAAAAATTCGGCACCGGGCATTACAGTTGTTTTCAACGTGTCTAAAGTGCAATGGATTCCAATGGGGGACTAGCGGCTATATAGCGCTACTGCAGCAATGGCGGCGCAATGACGGCCATTGGCTCCAGCTCCCAAGGAGGTCAACGATCCTCCCTCCGTTTTGCTGCGTAACCTTCGGGCCATCTCAATCAGCAGTCGATTGGCGAAGACCTCAAAGAACGCATTACCCATTACCACCGAGAATGATACAAACACAAACACGGGGCTAAAAGTCAGATGCTTAAAAAAAAAATGTTTTTCCCACTTAACGCATCCTCGGACATTTCATATTGTCTGGGAAGAATGCAGGCCTGTGTTATTGTCTGTTTCCTGTGCTAGGAATGTGTTGTGCTTATATTCCAGTGTCCGCTGTGAGTTAACAGAGGGAAAGCGTTACAATTGACACATTTTCTAGTTAAATAGGCAAAAGGGATTGAGAAATAATTGTGCGCTGAAGGTCACTCATTCATAAGGCGTTTTTTCCATTAAAAAGTTACATTAACTTGAACTCGCGCCAGCGGGGGATCAACTTTGCAACAATGAAGCCGTTTAACCCGCCGTGGCGTCTATAAAAAGTGTAAAACTAAATTAATTTAAGGCTATATATTTCAGAAATGCGACGTCACCTCTAACCCCATTTTTTATTTCCTCTTTTTCAGGGGACAAGTGACGCCGCCCCTGAATTCGGTTAAGGTCCCGTGGCCAAACTCAATGTCAAGTCCGCCGTCTGCGCGTCCGTCTGGCGATCTGACCCGTAGCCCCGCCCACTGCGACCTCTGGACCTGACCCCGGGACCGTCTCGGGACACTGCGATGAGGAGGACCGCTGCCCCTCCTTTGACTCCCTCCCCCCCCTCACCGAAAAATAACAACAGCGCAGGCAGCAACTGGAGCGGCTGCTGAAAGGAGGGGGGGGGGGGGGGGGGGGGGGGGGGCGGGATGACCGAGCGTGCCACCTGCACATTAGACAGCAGGAGTCATCCCAATATGTCGATGGGTTTTTTGAGGGTGGGATGTCTACGAAAGCTGCAGAAGATGGAAAAAAAAACTGCAATATTTGATAACTGTTTTGAATGATGCGATTGTGACAAAACAAAAAAGCTAAACTAGGACCAAAACAAGGCTAACACAACTAAATCATGACTAAAACGGAACCATCGCACATTTCGAAGTCGCCGTGCACTTTTGTTTGAGGCTGTGTTTGCAAAAATGTGTAAATCTCAGTCAAACGGAAAACCACAGTGATTTCGTTGTTGATTTCTGGAGGTTTTATTCATGCAGTCCTTATATTTGACGAGTTTAGTGGCGCTAGGCTAGTGCTAGGCTAGTGCATGTCTATGGTAACTAGTAGCCTGCATTAAAAACAGTCTGACCCAAGCACGGTGCACCTGAGGCAAATCACTTATAACACCAGACTACCGATATAAATGTGTGTGTTGACAGAATAATTGCTTTAATATAACCATCTTGCATTTAAAATAACTTATATTTGAGTAGCATCAGCTTCCTGGTTGTATCTGCTACGGTTACCGGATCTACAGTAGTTTGTTTACCTGCGAACGGCATTACTACACGTGGAAGGAGCTTTCTACAAATCAGATATGGCGACGTTTGGATGACTACCCGATGATTCTGAAGAGGTTTTTAATGCAGGCTACTAGTTACCATAGACATGCGCTAGCCTAGCACTAGCCTAGCGCCACTAAACTCTTCAAATATAAGGACTGCATGAATAAAAAAATAGATAAACAAATCTCCAGAAATCAACAACACCCTGGATAACTAGGAAATGAGGCCCTATATCAAAACTCCGGAAACATCCCTTTAACAGGTTGTGGTGCTGTTATAAAAAGGGAAAATATAAACTAAAATGTGAAACAAAAACAAAGAGTGAAGAAAGTAAGGTAAACATGACAAAGCTACTTCTTATGTACAAACTACACTCACACATTTGGACATTTGCAAAGGTAAAAGTTCAATGTTTTATTTTAAAGTATAAAGTGGAGAGAGACGTTCTGCAAATAATAATACAGTGCAATTGTGTCCTAACCAGATATAAGTTTTTTGGTATGTTCACACTTTTGGACCAGCCCATTTCCCCTCAAAACTGATCTATCGAAGTTTGTTGGATGAATAATCAGAGTGACCAACTGTCATGTGCAGAGGCTGATGCAGATGTCCCCGGATATGAATATGTAGATGTGCGAGCAGCAGATGGCCGGAGGGGGCCCGCCGCCGCCTGCCGTGACCTTTAACGACACGGGGGCAGCGGACCGTCCAGTCTCTGCCGGCCCCGTCTCAAGATCAAGGTCACATGCACCGCGGGGTCACGGTATCGGCCTGTAGGCGTCTGCGCTAAACGAAGTACGGTTAGCCATGGAGTCTTAGTATTCCTGCTTTAAGTCCACGTGCGTTTGTTTTACAGAGCGAAGGGTGAGTCTAACCCCTCACTGCAGGAGGGGTATGACTCTGACGGGATCACACTGATGCTGCGGAAGCTTTTTACAAACCTTTCTATGATTAATTCGAAAGGGACAGTAGTAGAATTAGGTAGAATATCCAATAGCCATCATTCGAGTACGGAGTGAATGTAAAAGGCTCTCATGTAAAGCGCTTTGTGACCATGTCTGTGAAAGGCGCTATATAAATAAAGATCTTCTTCTTCTTCGTCATCATATCTAACTTGCAGACACTTGTCCCTGCACTGGCTTCCTGTCACTCAGAGAATAGAATTTAAAACAGCTCTGCTTGTATACAAGTCTTTTCATGGTTTAGCACCAAAGTCCATCTCTGACATGTTAGAGCCGTATGAACCATCTCGGGCCCTGAGAACTTCAGGGAGGGGTCTCCTGGTGGTTCCCAGAGTCAGGACTAAACACGGTGAGGCTAAAGCTAAAATCTGGAACAGTCTTCATGAGGATGTGAGACAGGCCTCAAATCTAGGCTGAAAACAGCTCTTTTTACCCGAGCATATGAAAACTGAAAGTATTTTATCTGCACTCTTGCCTTTTACTGTAATTGATAAATTTGTATGTAGATGTTTTAATGATTGATTTGATCTGTTTTCTTGTAACTTTATGCAACTGTGAAAACACTTTGAATTGCCTTGTGTATGAATTGTGCTCTACAAATAAACTTGCCTTGCCTTATTACAAAAGACCAAGCTACAAATCTAACTAAACTGTCCATAAACATGCTTAATTACAAAGTAAGTCATGAAGAAACTTGTAAACGAAGCCCCAAATCTTATTTTTAACCACCATTCACATTAAGTTAAAGCCGTGCTACGTAACATTTCACCCTATAAATTCAACAACATTTGATTTGTTTAATTACGGGGTTCATGAGTAGAAATACCTCTGAAACATGCTCCTTTACTGGTAACATGTCACTGCTTAGGCGTTAAATACATTATGTCCTCTTCAGATTGATTTATTTTGATAACCTATCGCAGTAGCAGAATTGTCCGTGTTTAGCTTAGAGATTCAGTCGGTCTTATGACACAACACATAACTTCTCTGCCGCGTGGCTTCAGAATAACAACAGGAGCTTTAACGTGAATTCTAAGAAGACAATGCCGTTTTCATTTCCTTCAAACTGTGGATTACGGCTGCTCAAATATTAATGCAGATGTGCTCAGAGGCAGGGCTCCTCAAAGCGTGCCCGGCGTCCGTCCCGCTCGGGTCGGGCGCGTGTGCTATTGTCTTCTGAGCGCGCCCGGCTCTTTTGCATGGTGCATCTGCCTGCTGTGAGCTCGCGTGCCCCCAAACCACCCCCCCTTACGCCCCTCGCGGAGCGGGGCAGCCGCCTGTCCAGCTCCCCGTGTCATCGCCTTTGTTTGCTCGTCAGTTCGGGAGCGGCCTGCGATGGGACAAGCGCGCTGCTGGGGGGGTTGAACTTTGACCTTATCCCTAAAAAACTCACCCCCGCCCCTCTCCTCGCTTCACTCATTACCCCCGCGCGCCTCCCGCAGAGTTACCCCTGTCCCATTCAAATGCAAGTGTCCCGTCAGGGCCTATTCTTCTTTCATCTGCCCATGGCCTGGAACTGCTGGACTTGACCTTGATGGCAAAATGTATTTTTTGCTTTGGTAACGAGTATCGAGTCATTTTTTTAAATGTTTTTAAAGACACTTTAAAGCCCAAATACTATAGATTTATTGCCACAAATGTAAAAATCGAAAGGGGAATTTCATCATTTTTGTATTTGCGATGAACTTGTGCAGAACAAATGTTGATCAAACCCCTGGTTTTCCACCAAATATAGATTTAAAGCCAGTTTGAATCCAATTTAATATTTTTTGGGGGGATTTGCCAGCGATAGGAAACATGCGCCTAATGACCAGCCGGGCACAGACGATGCTTTTTTTGCAATGACTAATCAAAGTAGGGATTTGGATGAGGACATTTGGCCGCCCTTAGTCAGCATCTCCATGGAGACAAGATGGAGATGTCCTGCTCCCGGTGAAGCTTTATCGGTATTTTTCAACAATAAAGTAAATGAACGCATCCATCTTTTTTTCTAAGCATTGGGCGAAGTGAAATGTTGTGCGGCTTTAATGAATGTAAACTGTCCCATTTAAAGCGCGTTGTGGTCACGCATACTATGAGTGACTTTTATGCCTTATATACGTTTTAAACCTTCACCCCAATGTTTGCGTAGGTCCTGTGCAGGTCAGCGTTTGGAAACCAGAGTGGGATTTCTCGTATCATCTGGCGCCACGTTGGAGCCCTTGAAGATTTGATGTTGCGGCTTATAGTGAGCAGTCAAACTAATACGATTGGGAGGATTAATGGCAGATTAGATTGGGCTCTAACCACAGCTTGGCCCTCCAGAATGGCACTGACCCCCCCCCCCCCCCCTGAACAGGACACCCCCAGCATTCTGGCCCTTACCCGGGGTAAAGACAATAAAAAAAAAAGGAGCATCTGAAGTCCGGCGCCTTGAACTTGAGACTTGCCACAACGGCCAGGCGTGGACAGATGAAAGAAGAATAGGAGCGGAGGGGACACTTGCATATGAATGGGACGGGCCGACGGGTGAGGGAGGGGCAGGGCGAGCCAGAGGGGAAAGGTCAACCCCCCGTCCCCCGGCACCGGTGCGGATGTCCCAACGCACAGGGGTTTCAGATGTTTGGGTTCGTATGTGTCCAGTCACAATCGTTAAGAAATGCATAACGGGCGGTCTGGAAGTGAACGCTCTGATTCTAATCTACCAGAAAAATAAACATATTGTATCTAGGATCGAACTATGGTAGAAAAAGGCAAAGGTTCACTGTATTGGACTAGCACGAGTTAAGCACTCTTTTGAAACATTACAATCACTATTGCTGGGTTTCAGGTGACATCACGGCGTAATAAAGGCCTATAATATTATATAGAGGAAACATGATTTAGTTTTGAGGACATTTTTGCTCTTGTACAGAGAGATCGTGGACCCAGTGACTGATATTAATGATCATTTTTGTAATTCACACATTTTATTTTAAGATACGACTTGTGAAAGTGTAATGCAGTTAATAGGGAAAACTGGCTCCTGCCCCCCCACTGGGTCCGGTGACATTATCACATTCTAGAACCTAAACACAACCTATTGAGTTGCCAGTTTTCTCCTTATAAAGTCTAGTTTTCAATTGTAACTTTTGTGACACACACATCAAATTAGTTCAAAATATCCCTGATCTCAAACACAGCAAAAATAATACAGTAGAATATGATGATGCAGTCCCTTAAATATTTTTAACCGTTTTTTTTTACCCATCGTCCATTTGGCTGGGTTAAGTTTTCAATACCAAGAACCAGAAAGCAGAACAACAAAGCAAATGTATTCCATGAAAGTCAATTTAAATTTTCATCCTTTATTTGAGCTGAAACAACCAAGTAACTTCCTTTAACACTGTCCCTGGACCCCTGGATATTATTTTTTCGATACCATACTGGTATAGCTTAACGGTACCCAGCCCTAATTATACATAAGATACCTCTATTTTACCATCTTATCTTCACTTACTTTCCTAATAGAAGGAATCAGTCTATACATTACATACGTTTGTTCTTCCTCCAAAGTTGCGTAAATTGCCACTAGTTGAAATCTCATCTTCAAAACTGCCAATAAAAAATTGCACTTTTTTTTTTTTGGGTCCAAAACCCTTAAGCAATATTCGAGGGGTTCGTGTTATGATCGGACGAGCCACCTCGCTATCTTTCCCCAGTGCACCCTTTTACACAAACGCACCGTTGTCATTCCCTATGCCGATATTGCTCGCTCCTAAAACCCAACTTTATATTGAGTTAAAGTCCATCTCCACAACAGAGGTCACATTGATTCTCCGTGTCGGTCAAGCGCCTTTGGGCAAGACGACCATTCCCTCTAATAACTACACCGCCCGACCCTAATAAATGTTTAATTTTACAAGTAATTAAGATTTACACAGGGGCAGTATTCAGGAACAATGGGCAGAGGACAAAGCGGAGATCTATCACTTTAACAGCAATATCATGATGTAATGACTTTTATTGTTCGCAATTATGGCCCCGGTCCTGGCGGTGTCCTTAAAGCTAACTTTCGCCGCACTTTGGAGAGGAGCGGATATTAACGCGCGGGCTTAAGCGTCCCGGGGGTTCTCAAAATGTGGTGCAGGGACCGTATGCCGGGTGCGATGCGGGGTTCGACGGGAAGTATTGCGGTTGAATTATTTATGAACATGTTTTATTATATAGGGCACCGCATTGTAATGATTTAGGCTCAGTTTGGTTTCGTTAACACCAAGTCTAGGCATTTGAGAGTTCAGGTTCTTGTTTTGAACGCAATTAGTCCCGGCTAACCTCGTAACCCCCACACGAACCGAGCACAATTTCTCCTGTTTGGCCTTACCCGAATCTAAAAGCTTCAACAACAACAGCAAAAAAAAGCATCAAAACAGCGATGAAAACAGGGAGGAAAAAGCTACAGAAAATGGACAAAAAGTGACAGAAACATGTAGGGATGGGCATTTATAAGATTTTATTGATATCAATGCCATCAATAATTTTACCTATCGATTCAATTCTTTATCGATTCTCTTATCGATGCCTGACTTGTCTGTGTGTTGGGGAAAAGCAAGGAATGAATGTGCTTTCCATAAACTCTATTAAAAAAATACGCATTGTTAGTTCTCCCAAGAAAAAAACATTTATTAAATAAAGCAAGTTTTCATATATACTGTGGCTCCTGCTGGCACTCAGCCTGCCTGGCATCCTCTAAAATATAATGGTAACATCACGTGACAAACCTCTGAGGAAGGCCACAGTTGTAGCCGAAACCGTCAGGTACGAAAACTAACACTTGTTCTGTCTATAGGAAAGAAAGCTTGCATATAATGGTAACATTTGTACTTTTCAATAAGTGTCTGTGACTGATGCTGTTTTGTAAAACCTAAACAACAGGTCTCAGCCCAAACACCACAGATTTTCATCTATTTCTGCTTCATCCGGCGCCACATTCTTCTTCCCCCTGTCCGTGTGAACTCCTTCTGTTGTGGCCCGTTAGCCAGAGCTGAGAGAGATCAGCCGATCTGCTCACAGTGCACTCATAGCGGGACGGGCAGAGGTTAGACCCGCTCACAGTGCACTCATAGCGGGACGGGCAGAGGTTAGACCCGTTCACAGTGCACTCATAGCGGGACGGGCAGAGGTTAGACCCGCTCACAGTGCACTCATAGCGGGACGGGCAGAGGTTAGACCCGCTCACAGTGCACTCATAGCGGGACGGGCAGAGGTTAGACCCGCTCACAGTGCACTCATAGCGGGACGGGCAGAGGTTAGACCCGTTCACAGTGCACTCATAGCGGGACGGGCAGAGGTTAGACCCGCTCACAGTGCACTCATAGCGGGACGGGCAGAGGTTAGACCCGCTCACAGTGCACTCATAGCGGGACGGGCAGAGGTTAGACCCGCTCACAGTGCACTCATAGCGGGACGGGCAGAGGTTAGACCCGTTCACAGTGCACTCATAGCGGGACGGGCAGAGGTTAGACCCGCTCACAGTGCACTCATAGCGGGACGGGCAGAGGTTAGACCCGCTCACAGTGCACTCATAGCGGGACGGGCAGAGGTTAGACCCGCTCACAGTGCACTCATAGCGGGACGGGCAGAGGTTAGACCCGTTCACAGTGCACTCATAGCGGGACGGGCAGAGGTTAGACCCGCTCACAGTGCACTCATAGCGGGACGGGCAGAGGTTAGACCCGCTCACAGTGCACTCATAGCGGGACGGGCAGAGGTTAGACCCGCTCACAGTGCACTCATAGCGGGACGGGCAGAGGTTAGACCCGCTCACAGTGCACTCATAGCGGGACAGGCAGAGGTTAGACCCGCTCACAGTGCACTCATAGCGGGACGGGCAGAGGTTAGACCCGCTCACAGTGCACTCATAGCGGGACGGGCAGAGGTTAGACCCGCTCACAGTGCACTCATAGCGGGACGGGCAGAGGTTAGACCCGCTCACAGTGCACTCATAGCGGGACGGGCAGAGGTTAGACCCGCTCACAGTGCACTCAGGGCGGGGACAGGCAGCCACAGCCTCCGCTCTGAGCACTGGGCCTGAGCGGAGGCGGCCGAGGGAGGGCCGCTCAGATTTAAAAATGGGACTAAAAACACTGTGACAACGTGGCAAAAAAGTTACAATCACTTTTGTAGGTCTTAGCTTTCAAATGGCTCTCAAGTCGAGAAGCTTGTAGATTTGGGTAAAGCCAAACTGGAGAAAAGGCACTTGGTTCAGGCGGGGGTTAAGAGATTAAGTACTGGTGACAGTCTGTAAGATTGCAAAATGAGGACAGAGAAAGAAAATCCTCAAACGTAAACAATCAAGTTTCCCCCTAACCTCCTGATAAGACTCATAGTTTCCAAAATGAGGAGAGAGAAAGACATTTTAAAAGTAAACGATTAAGCTCCCGCCCTCTTCTCTCCTGATTGGACCTGACGAGCCGGTTAAGAGGAAAAACCCGTCTCATTGGTCAAAGTCAAGGCATTCTGATTAGTGAGATCAGCGGGAGGGACTTCAGATAAAATATGATTATTTAATATTACTTACATCAAATTTCAGGACCAGTCAGTTTGTTATACGCATGCTATTAAATTTGTAAAACATTTAAACTTGCAGACTATCACTTTAAAAATAGCAACTTGCAAATATTACAATCCACTTTCTTATGTTACAAACTGATGAGTGAGTCATGTATTGGGATAGCAGTTTACTGTATATTTTAATCTTCTCCCAAAGGTTAATATCATATATTATTATTTTATTATATATTTATTATTATACTGCCCGTCACAATGCAAGTAGAACGCTCCATTGACTTGAATGGGATTTTCCAACATTCGTGCTTGTCAGGTCTTTCATATCACTGCAGTAGTAGTAGCGACACTATCTCTGTCCCCGTCCCTGCGGGGGAAGTTGGGGGAATCGCTGGTAAAGTTAACGGGAGTCCGACTTTCAACTTACCCAGAGATTCGCCACCATTCTTCCTCTCTAACTGCACCTTAAACTAAGTAGCTAGGCTAGCAATAAGTAGCTTGCCGTGCTGCTACTAGCCGTGCTGCTACTAGCCTAGCCACACTGCCTGGAATCAACGAACATTGCCAAGCAACGCGCAAACTTTTGGCAACTATTTGCTGCAGAAATCATTAAATAAACCTTTCTGCCTTCATAAAAGTGTATGAAGTTTATTTGTGTGTGTACAGTTGGCAAATAGCCGTATAATGTTTTTTTTACATTGGTGAAGGGGCTACAGATGAAAAATAGTCTTTTGGCAAATTCTTACTTTTTTAATCATCTCTAATCATGTATTTTAAGATGTGTTAAAAAAGTGCATTATGAAATACATATATATATATATTGTTCAGCTCCAGCCTGGTTCACTGGACAGCCCAAATTTATACCTCTTCACGACTGCTAAAATATCCAAATATCACGTAGGGGACAAACCTCATGTTGACGCCGGCAGCACAACGTTCTTCCAGTGGTTTGCAAGTGGTTGTTTGAAAAGCTCATGAAAAATGGCATTGTGAATAATGAGATGTCAGCGCATTAATAATTGATAGAGAGAAGTGAATGACGCTATAAACTATGAATGCATTATATCCACAAAACATGGAATAAGTAGGTTTAATATGGCAGTATAAATGATGTGTAATGTATGGAAATCCCCTTTGGCAAAGTGAATATTCAATGGGTTTGGAACAGATGGATGGGAGAAGGATATGCGCTAACTATTACTGCGCACTGGCGATTTGATTTAAGGTTCTTAATAGAAAATCCTTCAGGGGAGTACATGCAACGCCGCAATAATCTAGTGATTTCGGTTTATATTTTCCCTTTTAAAGATATTGGGATGGATGCTGCAGTACGAGCATATTTCATCTGAATGTGACATTTTGTAGAATAGAGAACCAGATTTGCTTATTCACTTTACTGGAGCAGAGCAGAAGGCTTGTGGTGACTTGTGTCCTTGAGCAACACGGTGTTGGCAAAAGCATCAAATCAATATTGACATTAGATTAGCAATTTTGAAATCAAGATTTGTTTGCTGTGTGCATTTTAAGCAGGCCCAGGAGCATTAACATTCGAAAGAACACTGCAACGACTGCGAAAATAATAAATACAATATTTTCAGTCTGTAAAGGACTAAAGTACAGGGTCTAACTATAATAAGACCCTATGATAAAAGGATATTTAGTTGGTCGTGTTATTGTAGCTTTTCTGGTACATTTTTGTTGCTCTTTTGTGGCTTTTTTTCCCGTTGCTTATTTGTCATGTATTCGTCATGCTTTTTTCTGTCACTTTTGTGGTGTTTTTGTCACTTTAAAAAAAAAATGTATTGTTGCTTTTCCTGCATGTTTTGTCACATTTTTTGTTGCGTTTTCATCCTCGTTTTTTTCAAGGCGCTTTGAGAGTCGGGTAATGCCAAAAGTGTGCTTGGTTCAGGTGGGGGTTAAGGCAAGTTTATTTGTAGAGCACAATTCATACACAAGGCAATTCAAAGTGCTTCACAGTTGCATAAAATTACAAGAAAACAGATCAAATCATTAATTAAAACATCAACATAAAAAATAATCAATTACAGTAAAAGGCAAGAGTGCAGATAGAATACTTTCAGTTTTCATCTGCTCGGGTAAAAAGAGCTGTTTTCAGCCTGGATTTGAACATTGTCAGAGTTGAGGCCTGTCTCACATCCTCATGAAGACTGTTCCAGATTTTAAGAGGTTAATATTTCACCAAGACCTTGCCTCGATAATGAGAGGGTGTGACCACCGTGCAAAGCCTTCTCCAGCACATAATTAGTCTCAATGGGGTCAAGAACTGGGCTTTGAGGGTCGGCTAAACCACGTGTGAAAATGTTGTCTCTGTTAGTTAAAACCACTTTTTTTTCTTTTTATTTGACTATTTTTTATCGCCGAAATTGTAAAACCAATCCATTCGTTTCGTGCGTTCTGCCACACACACCGTTGAGTCCACTTAAAAACCCGCTGCTTTAGTCCGGTGAGGCACGAGGCAAGATGGCGGCGATGCGCTGAGCTCCGAGCGAACCCCTGTACTATTTGATATATTTTTAAAAACCCAACAACTTTTTAATTTGAGCGAAGGTGCGTTCTGAGTTATCTAACAATGACAACAAGAAGAGAACAAGGTTTGACGAAAAAACAGGATGCGAATAGCAGCAAAGTTTCCAATCGCCCCTCCTCAGCTACCGAGCTAACGGAGGAGCTAGCTGCACTAATCAAGACAACATTGGCTGACCAGATGACGACCTTTCACGAGAATGCCAGTAAACTGATCAAAGATTCGATTAAAGAGTCTCTTGCCCCCATCGAGAAGACGTTGACCGAAAACAGTAACATTCTGCGGTCACTAAACGAACAGATGGACACTCATGCTAAAAAGTTCACTACAGTCTTCAACAAAGTGGATAGCATTCAAGCTAATCTCCGAAAAAACGAGACCAACACTGCGCATTGCTGGGAGGAGATAGCAAAATTGCGCGAGGACTTGACTGAGCAAGAGGATCGAGCCAGAAGAAACAATGTGCGGCTGATAAACTTACCAACTGGAGCGGAGGGTGACGACCCGCGCGGGTATATTCAGAAGATGCTCCCCACCTGGATTCCGTCTCTCCGCGGGTCTCTTGTGGAAATCGACAGAGCGCATCGGATCTACTCCAACAACACTTCGAAGACCCAGACCATGATATTCCGTCTTCTGCGTTACACTGACCGACAGGCCATACTGGAGGGAGCAAGAAAATCCAAGCCGAGCCTCCCACATGGCACTCCGCTGTGGTTTTACGCAGATTACAGCACGGCGACAAGTAAGAAACGACGAGGATACAACGATGTTCGAGCCAAACTGCGGAAGAAAGGCATTGAAGCGTTCCTGGTCTATCCAGCAACCCTGAAGGTGAAATACAAGGGCAAGAGGATGTCGTTTGAAACGCCCGGGCAAGCCGAGAAAGCTCTGGCCGCAGCATTACGGGAGGACGGAGAAGAAGGCGAGGGCGTGGAGGAACAACTTGTTGACTCTGACTCTGGGTGAAAGGATCTACTGCCAAGAAGCAGGTTTGGAATAGCTTATTGGCACAATTGCTGGACTATTTCTGTTTTGGTAAAAGAGGTCTTCTGGTTTATTTATTTATTTCTATTTTAATTATTTTTTATTTATTTATTTTTTTTATTTTTTTTTCTTCTTCTAAGCAAATTCATAATTTTACGTTGTGAATGACCAGATCATGGTATTAAGTTTTAAAATGTCCAGATCATTTAAATTGTCAGTTAGGTTTATCGGATATATACAAACTGGCACAAGTTTGTAAGGGCAATTTTTATTATTTAATTTAACGTTATTTTTTACCTGTGTTACAGTTTGGATAAAAAATGTGTTGCAGTATTAAGGCGCTGCGGTTGTGTTATGATACGAGTTGGGGATTCTGTTAAATGTTTTTAAGAAGGGGGAGGGATCGGAGGCTGGCGTGTGACGTTGCCAAGTGACGCTCACGGATGCAACAGGGGGGTGATTACGATAAGGGAAGGGAGGGGGAGGGTGTGGGAGAAGGGGACCAGAGGGAGGGTGTGGGAGAAGGGGGCCAGAGGGAGGGTGTGGGAGAGGGGGGCCAGAGGGAAGGGACGGGGGAGGGGGGTGCCACCACCAGTAATAAAGGTTATATTCTTAAAGGTACTGATGCTATTAAACCGAAATGTTTCAAAATTATGTCTTTTAATGTCAAAGGCTTAAACTCCCCCTATAAAAGATCCAAGGTTTTAGATTTCCTCAACAGAAAGAAAGTCGATATAGCAATGTTTCAGGAAACTCATTTGAGACCAAATGATGTGGTTAGAATGCAGAATAGACTGTACAAGCCAGTTGCGTGGTCATCTGATGGTACGCGCACAAAAGGAGTCATGATAATTATGAGACGAAATTTGAATGTGTTAATCGAGAAGACCGGCTCGGACGAAGCAGGTAGAATGTCATACTGTTGTGTGTCCGCTCAGGGTAAAAAGGTCGCACTTATTAGTTTGTATGCACCAAATACTTTTGAAAGCGACTTTTTCCCCTCAATAACAAAAAGATTACTGACACTCTCTGGCTACCAAATATATATGGGGTCTGATATGAATGCCCAAGTGAACATGAACCTTGATAAAACAACGTCAATATTTTCAAGCTCTCAAGATGCTGCCTCAAAGGCACTCAATCGGTTTATGATGGACTTAAACATAAAAGACGTATGGAGAGTACACAACTCATCGGCAAAGGATTATACCTTTTATTCAGCTAGACATAAAACATTTTCCCGTATTGACTATATTCTGGTGTCTACTAGTCTTCTCCCGGCAATTAGTGCTATAGACATTTTACCAAGGTACATATCGGATCACAACCCAATAATATCAACCTTTAACTACACTATGGTTAAGAACAGGAATAGCAGATGGCGATTTAATACTACTCTTTTAAAGTGCGAAGAATTTTTTAAACAAATGCGGGCCCAATTAACCGAATTTATTGCTCTAAATAAGGACACTATTGCAGATAAGACTCTAATATGGGCATCAGTTAAAGGATGTATTCGTAACATATCAATACAGTTTAGCTCAAATCTTCACAGACGGAGATTACAAAAGATATCGGATCTGGAAAATGAATGTAAGAGTTTGGAAAAGGACCTTAAAAAAGTTTATAACACATCCAAAGCAAACACTCTTATATCTAAGCAGGCAGAGTTAAATGACCTACTTAGAAATAGAGTTGAGTATATGATGCAGGTGACGAGATCTAAATATTATTCGGAAGGTAGTAAGCCAAGTCATCTTCTGGCTCTAACTTTAAAACAACAGGAGGCCAAGAGTGCAATTTCAGCCATTAGATGTACTCAAAAAGGGTTGTTAACCTCTACTGAGGATATAAATAAAACTTTTAAAGAATATTTTAAAGAGTTGTATACCAGTGGCGGAACACCTTCAGAGAATGACCTGGATGGATTTTTTACAGGCCTTAATCTTCCAACTTTAACAACAAATGAAACTGAAAGTCTTGATAAACCAATAACACTGGAGGAGCTGTTAAAGGCAGTTAAAAACACCAAGACAGGCCGTACACCAGGAATCGATGGGATCCCAGTTGAACTGTACTTAAAATTCTGGGATCTTCTTGGTCCAATTTGGCTTGAGGCGATAAATCATGCTATTGATAGTGGCTCATTTCATCGTGACCTCAACACCGCTCTAATAACTGTTATCCCAAAACCAGGGAAAGATCACCTTGAGTGTGCAAATTATCGTCCAATTTCATTGATTAATGCTGACTTAAAAATGTTCTCTAAAGTTTTGGCCAATAGACTGGAACAAGTAATAGGTAAAATTATTAATCCTGATCAAACAGGCTTTTTGAAAGGCCGATTTCCTTCTGATAATGTTCGGCGCCTGCTGCATATACTCAGCTCATCACATAAGATCCCCCCAGCCTGCGGGCTGTTATTTTTGGATGCTGAAAAGGCGTTTGATCGCCTAGAATGGACATATTTGTGGAGAGTACTAAAAGAATTTAAATTTGGGGACAAATTTATTGGTATGATACAGACATTGTACGCAAATCCTTCAGCGAGGATATGTACAGGAGGGGTTTTTTCTGAATTATTTCAAATAAAAAGAGGGAGTAGGCAAGGTGATCCATTATCACCTTTGGTTTTCAATTTGTCTATTGAACCGTTGGCACAATTAATTAGGAACTGTCCACAGGTATCTCCTATCACTATTGGTTCATCCTCACACTCTGTGTCACTTTATGCCGATGACACATTGATTTACATGGCTGATGTTCAACACTCCCTTCCTGTTGTATTGGAGAAGCTGAAATATTTTGGCCATCTCTCAGGCTACAAGGTTAATTATTCCAAATCAGCATTAATGTTAGTAAATATTGATAAAGAAGAGGTACTTCTTCCTTTAGAGGTAACAACAGTTACAGAAACGACTTACTTGGGCATTCGGGTAACACCTAATGTAACACTGACTGCAAAAAATAGCTACCTGTCTGTCCTAAAGAAAATTGAAGAGGACATTAGTAGGTGGACGCACTTGCCAGCTTCGGTCCCAGCCCGAATAGCAGCTGTTAAAATGAATATATTACCTAGAATAAATTTTGTAAGCTCCATGATTCCTCTGCCGCCTCCTACTGGTTTTTGGCAAAAACTTGACTCTTTGCTGCGTAGATATATTTGGAATGACAAGCGCCCTGCTATTAAGTGGTCAGTGTTGCAGATGAAAAGGTCTAATGGTGGATGTGCATGTCCCAATTTCAAACTCTATCATTGGGCTTTCGTGCTGAGGAGTTTGTCCTACTGGTTAAATGATAACAAGAAATCAGCATGGAAATCCATTGAAAGTAATCTTATTGAGCCACTAGAGCTGAGAGACTTTCTTTTTCTAGGGTTGCCAACTAAGAAATGTAACTTGCGGTATGGTCCAATTCTGTCATATATGTTGGTGGTATTTAGAGCAGTGGAAAGATATATAAAACACAAACCAAAGTGGCATAAATCATCACCATTGTGGTGCAACAGTAATTTTCTCTCAGGGGGAAAGCCATTTACAAATAAAGAGTGGAATAACAAAGGTATTAGAGTATTACAAGACATTAATGGAGAAGAGTCTATCCTTAGTTTTCAAGAGTTGATATCAAATTATAACATCGATAAACACTCTTTATTTTTCTATTTCAGAATAAGATCTGCATGTAAAGCCTATGGAGTCCCCTGGGGATCAGAACTAAGTGATCACCCCATTTCTGAATTGTTACGGAATGCCCCTAAAAGGATAGTGTCATATATTTACGATCAACTATTGAATAAAATTGTGGTGCCCTCAGTGGGAATGAAAGCTTGGGAACAAGACATTTCAAATGACACTTTTATTCCTGACTGGGAGTTAATTTGGCATAATATTGGGAAAGCCTCAAAGAACTCTAATCACCGTTATATACATCTGAAATATTGCCATAGGGCATACCTAACCCCAGTTGTGAGGCATAGAATGGGGACGGCACCTGATCCTTACTGCTCATTTTGTCTCCCGGGGACCATAGGCTCCTTCATTCACGTTATATGGGAATGTCCAGGAGTTCAGGAGCTCTGGAGTAAAGTAGTGAGCTGCCTCAGTACACTAACAGAGGTTGCTCTACCAATGGAGCCCACTATACATCTTTTGAATGATAACTCAAGTATAAGACTAACGGGAAGATCGTGTAAAATCTGGCTTGCAGGCCTCACAGCAGCCAAAAAGATCATAGCGCAAAGGTGGAAAAGTAATGATGTGTCATTCACTCACTGGGTTCATTGTTATACGGACATTGCTTATATGGAACTGTCTTCAGCAAGGATCAACAATGCATCATTCAACACAATTGATTTATGGACACAACTGATTGAAAATCTAAAAAATCTGCTCTTTTGACATACTGTATATTGTGATAACATCATTGTACATGGAATATCTGGTTGGTGGCGGGGGGGGCGTGGGTGGGGAGGGATTATTAACTATAAAAAGGAGAACAAAATATTATTGCACCTTGTACGATGTTTATACTACTTGTTCTTCTTAATAAAAAAATTTAATGATAAAAAAAAAAAAAAACCCGCTGCTTTGCCCCCACTCGGTAATGGCTGACAGACGGACAGCCCTGACAGAGCTGCCACCGCGCCGTGTTCGCTGACCTCGACAAGAGCGGGGACAAAAAACAACCTGAAGTGTGTAGGAGAGAATGGACATGATGCAGTCACCGGTGGTCCCTGAACGCCTCGGGGTAACACCAGGCAAATGCAGCCGGTGTCAGCCATGCATCCATTCAGATAGGCTCGCGTATAAGTATGTCGACTATCACTCCTGTCACTGCTACTGCCCCTGCTGCTACTGCCCCTGCTGCTACTGCATGGGAGGTTAGTGTCCTGTTTGATTTGAAAGCCTCTAGAGAGCAGGGGTTTGCTTCGAAATAGCAGACACGGACAAGAAAAGGCAGATAAAATGTTACAGTCAGCTCATGTTGTTATTTAGCATGCTAATAGCTAGCGACTAGTGACTTCTGCTCCATATTCCTATGTCCACTCCAAAGAACGCCAGTAAGTTTTTTTTAAACATGTGTGGCCACTTTAAGACCAAGTCAACCCGGTCATGATCGGGTCGCTTTTTTGGGGGGGATTTCAGTACTTTACGATACTTGGTTTTCAATACCGATACCTGAATGATACTTTTTTCAAGACCTATACGGAAATATTTATCACCTGGAACCAGAAAACAGAACAATAATGTATGGAAGATCTGCAAATTTACAGGTCCGTCTAAAATAATGTGCGGAACAATTGGGAGTGATTTGGGGGGGAAATTTGGAGAAATTGTATGTAAAATATTAAAGTATGGGTAAAAAATGGGTGGGAAAGAGGGGAAATATTTGTGATAAAAATGAGCACAAATGTGGGGGAAAAATGGGAAAATGAGAAAGAACTGGGGCAAAAATAGGAAGAAAAAAATGTGTGTAGAAATATTGGGCCAAAAAATGTGGGCGAACAAACCAAGTCACTTCCTTTAATGCTGCATCAAAACTTAAGAGATACGTTTTTTGCTTCTCTAAGTACCTTTCAATACTTTCATTTTTTCAATAACAGTCCTAAACCTTTATTCTGATACCAAACTGGTATCGTGTAACGGTACCCAGCCCGACTCTCCTCCTTCCAAAAGCTCTCGCCTGTGTGTCCACCATCAAACGCCAGAACAAGTGATGCAGGGTTCTCTGGCAATCAACCACCTGCCAGGGTCGACCGAGAGACAACGGTTTTTCCTCTTCCTCTGGGCTAGGATCCAAAAAAGTCAAAGTAGTTGTAATTGTGGTTCGAAGTCGTTGCGGTATTAGTACGAGTAGTAGTTGTACTGCGTGGGAAGGATGGAGAGGATGGTTGTGTTATTGAGTCTTATGTTTGTGCTGTATTGTATAAAAACTAGAACATTTATTAAGCTTTTCTTTAAACATTATAGTTACTGAATATTTTGGCATTGGATTCTGCTCTGGTTTAGCTTTTTTTGCCCATTACACATGGTTCACTCCTCGTTTAATCCACATATATCAGGGCTGGTTTAGTCCTGGATAAGTTCCAGCTTTAGGCCCAATTGACTTGAACATTTCTCGTTCTCGGGGGCCAGGGGTCAACCCCAGCTAAACGAAGCTCTGTCCGACATCCATGTACGTTAGAGATTCCTCTGTTTAAACCGCGCTCGCTCTAACGGTCCCACCGCCTCCACCGCTGTTCCTGCATGAGAGACTGATAGGTGCACTGTGGCCGGCCTGGGTCCTGTCCAAACCCCCCGAGACCGAAGCGGGCTGAGCAGCGGGCCTAAATGCAGAATCTCCTTAGCCGCTTCCCTCGAGGGACAGAGAGGGAGGCCATTTTCGGTGGAAGGAATCATGGCGCTGGACGGATTTACCATATTCATATACCGCTCTTCACAGCCGAGGAGGAGGGTCTTTACCTGCCCCATTTTGCTGTATCCCGACTGCTCGCACGACCACTCAAATCCCTCCGGGGGACCATTAAGGAGTACCTCGCTCGCTCTCCGTCTCTCTCCCTCCATGCTAACCCTCCCCCATTTTTTTTCCTTCTTCATATAAAGTACAGAGCCTCCACGGTTCGTTCCATATCCTGCTAATAAGGCAGCGTAGTTCAGCCAAGGCCAAAGCGAAAAACCCGCCAATATCGTTCTCTCGATGTAGAAGTGGCAGGATGAAAGGAAAGGTGGGGGGGGGGAGGCGGTAAACAGCGATATTCGACATCCGAGTACGAGTCCGATGATGGATGAAGCAGGAGGTGAATTGGGATGTCGGGTAATAATTAAAATAGGCAATGCAGTTGTACTTGTGACACAGGAAATCTCACATTGACTTTAACGAAATAGTGAAGGCGTTCATTAGTTTCAATCATATCTTGTATTAACGCCATTTTGAGGACTTAATTTTACATCATTTGAAACCCATAAATGTAGGCCTCATTGTGGCACTGGGAGTCTTGTTTTTGTCAAAGTATTGGATATGTTTAAATTCTGGATATAATCTTGGTTAATCCTGATCCAGTTTCAGACCTGTTATGTCTTGATTTAACAATGGGAAAGCCATTTTTTTAGAGTTTAGAACTGGTTTGGTTCTGCTTCTATCGTACCATGGTTGCAAACTGGTTTAATCCAAGTATCGTATTGGTTAAACCCTCGCCAAGTCCTTGTTAAATCTAAATTATTTCCGGTTTAGATCTAGTTTAGCCCTTTAGCAGGTAGCCCTTGAATCCTTTTAAGTGACTGTTTATGACTGGTACGGTTCTTTCCTTGGGTTATGACCTTATCTTCCTGTTTTAGACCAATATAAGTGTTGATGTGGTCCCAGTTTAGTCTTGGTTTATACTATACTTGATTTAGTCCTGGTGTAAATGGGTTCAGTCCTGTTTAGCCCAGCCCTATCCAGGTTTAAACTAGATTTAAATTCCTGGTTTAATCCAGGCATAATTCTTGCTTAGATTCCCGAGGATTTCGTCTTGATTAAGTCCCGGTTTGGAGCCGCTTTGATTTAGTCTTACGTTGGATAACTCCTGGTCTGGTGTGGTTTTCGTTTCAGTCTCCAGATCCTTACCGGAGTCTTGATTGAGGCGTGCGGCGGAGACGGGGCGAGGGCGGTTTGTCAGTTGTCAACGCGGGCGCGGGAGCAGGAGGGATTCGCTATAGATTTGTTTAGATACCCGCGTGAAGACGGCACATCCAGCGTCGGAAATCAAACGTCCGCGTGTAACCTCCATAAAGCGGCGCGGGGCGAGGAGCGTAATGTCTCCTGCTTATGATGGATCGCGGCAGTTTATGACAAAACCCGGTGATTAATATTTATGAAAGAGATTTATCAATGCTTAACGCGGAGGCGAGGGGGGTTTGCACTGGACTGGACTCGCTAAACGCGGCTTTGTGGTCGTTTATTTGCAAAACCGTTTCTTATTTAAAGGAATGAACACTATGATACAATATGACAATGCGCCACAATGCTTTAATGTTGGCATGGAGGAAGGCAACCATTTGTGGTAAAGCCAATCAATAAGTCTCCAACTGATCCAACGATCAACCCCGATCGACCATGAAGCCCTGTTCAGTTGAAAGTGGAAGCACACAAATAAGTTCACTGAGAAGCGAAAGTTTTATTTTAAATCCCTCTTCCGTGCGTAATGCTTTCTCTACCTCGTTTAATAGGATTTTAAGCAGTTTTCTCCCGGACTATAACGCCATGGTCCTTTGCACATTCCAATCCAAAATGAAGAGGTTACTACAGGGAGTCCTCCCACTGAGCAGCTATGCACGGGACAGGGGGGGGGGGGGGGAACGGGACAACACCGCAGATTAATTTCATTCACTCCTCCGCTGAAGGAAAAGGATCATAAAAGACGACAAAGGAGGGGCAAGCGATAAGAAAAAAAAATCAGGCTTTCTTTTCTGTTTTTTTTTCTTCTTCCCCCGGCTTTATCAGATCTAGTAAATGCAAGTACAGTGCGGAGGAGATGGGAGCTGCGGGGTAAAGGAGGCGATTACGTTAGAAAACTGCTCGTGAGGATCCGAGGGTTTAGGGAGGGAATAAAACTCAACTTTAGGAAGGCACTGAACTGCTTTTACATCATGCAGAGCGAAGGAAAGCCTTAAAACCTACGAGGAGGGGTGAGCCTGATCTGTACGGAAGCACAATAGGCTGCAGAAAGCCGGTGGTCCACGCCGGGATAACTGATGATGTTTGGATTTGAGAACTATGCTCTATATGTAAGCGCGTTTTGAATATAGGCTTATTCACCATCAGCGCTTTTGAGGCTGGTAGTCATAGCCAGCAGTAGTAGAAAAAAGGTAAACATAATGGAAGTAGCATTATATTATAGTATTCTTAATGCCAGCCAGGGCAGTTGAAAGACTTGGCGGGGCCCGGGACAAGAACGTTTCACCCCCAAACCCTTCCGGTGGCAACTGTTATGGAAAGAATTGTAGTTTGGTTTGGTGTAAGTAGAATGAGAACGAGAGAGTGCATGTTTATTTGACATAATATGCATATGGAGAGACATTTTGCACAGGTTGTACAAAGACGCTCCGTCGGTCACAGTATTTATACACACAGACTGTATTAGGTCATACGATCAGAGTGGACCAATGACGTAACAGGTCAAAGTAGTCTTAAATTGTCGCGATGCAAAGGTACAGCAGATACATAAGACGCCATGGACAAGGATATCTCCATAGATTAGACTGGTTATCTAGAAGGAACAAATGAATATAGGTAATGGTCAAATGTCCATAAAACATAATGTGACATAATGAGAGGAATAGACAGTAAATGGTCCAGATTTCTATAACACATCATAATAATCGTTTCATAGACTATATTTTTGGGCCCAATGGAAAAGCACCACTGTTCCCTCATCACTCTCTTCATGTGCTCCTAACAAGAAGACTTCATTCACTCATCATTTCATGAACTGTGGGCAACGTCTAACTTCTGGTCCTGCAGTTTGAGAACCACTGCTTTAACATAAACGGGAACTGCCCTTGACTGGTATTTGTTATCAGAGCTGCTTCTATTTAGCCTGAATACGATAGTCTTCAAACCCGGCACATTCATAGAACTGTGGTTATGAAAGAGTTAGGTTACCAGCTGCTCTCCTTCCAGTCAGACCCACTATGAAACAGTCTACAACCACTTTACTCACTGCTATTGGACAAACCGCTGTCCAGATCTGACTGTCCTCTGCTGTCTGTGAAGAGTGAGATGTCTTCAAAAGCAAATTGGACACAACGGGCAACATTTTCCGCTGAAAAATGTGTCCATCTTCTTATAGTCAAGCAAAGATTTAATGCCAGTTTGAATACAATTTTAATGTTGGTTTTTTGCGTGATATCTATGGCTTGTATGATATTCAATTGAAACAGTAAAGCAAGGGGCCAGTATATAGAGGCTGGTAGTAGTAGCCAGCAGTACTACAAGTAACAGTATTTCGGATACTTTGGACTAGGATCTCAGGAAAAAGTAGTAGCAGCAGTTAGCGCAGTAGTTGTAAAAATAGAGCCAGTAGCTGATATGAAACAATTTTCCTTCAATAAAAACAAAGCAGCAGCAGCAGTGAATAAAAACTTGCCAGTTCTTTTGTAGTTCAGGTTTGTGTATCGAGGGCCGGGGCGGCGAAGACCTCGGGATATTTAGGCTCAAATCTCCAAACCCGAAAGTGCGAGACTCGGCTGAAATATTCATACATTAGTCCGGCCTCTGCAAAGCGCGGCGAAACCTCGGCTCATTGATATTTAACATATTGTAAAGCACCGACTGCAGCCGGCCGCGCGCACTCAAACGTACACCCAAACATCATTAAAGATGCAGTGAGCAGAGAGGATAACGGCTATAATACCAGCAAAGGTTAGTGGACAAAGAAGGCGGACATTTTAGCTCGAGCTCTCCAGGTCTCTGAGCATATAGCCAGGTATACTATACTTTTCCTCTAAATTTGAGTTAGCAGTGACAATAATAGTAGTATGTGACGGGGAGTATTAAATCACAAAAATAGGATTTAATTCCCGGGCCGTGTGGAGTTTGCAGGTCCACCCGCTGTAGAAAGTCGGTCCGTGCAAAAAAATAAAATAAAAAATCATTATTATCGGCTTTAGACTTCTGAGTTTCTGAGTTTTGAGGAATAAAATGGATTCCTGTGTTACTAAGTTGTTATTTAGGCTGACGTTTATTCAAAAAGTCAGTCTTGTGATCAATCAATCCATTTATTTTGTAAGAAGTAGCCTGAGACAGATATCGGCAGCTCACATCATCAGCACAATGAAAAACAGCATCCAATCCAACATCAAGGTCAAGATAGGAGGGAATAAAAGCTCATGGGCCAGTCGTACATACATACACTTCTCCTTTTGGACTTCCAGTGTGCGCATGGATGTGATTAGCAAAACGGCTGATCAAATAAACAGATGAATGAGTTAATGAATGCATCATAACACCCGACCACAGCTCTATTACAGCAGTACGTTTGTGTACTGCGCACGACTTAAAGGTTCTCCAGGCCCCATTTCCTTCAAAGGAATAAAATAAGACATAAGCTTTAAATATTCATGTTTTTCCAATTCACTTCGCGACTTGATTTATCCACTTCATTGCGCTGCGTATGGAAACGGGCCCATTTTGTGCATATAGCCTTCAGTCGACTGGTAAACCATTCAAACATTCACATATGCACTTTAGTACTTGCTCCATTTGCTTTTAGTAATAACGCCGTTTCGTCCCCCTCCGCACTTCCTGTTTGTCTTCTTTATTTGCCACATACAGAAAAAAATAAAAGATGCACTGGTATCTTAAAATAAATTGTATTTAGGGGGGGAAAACTGGAACTTTACCCGGGCATAAGCATAGTGAGAGCCATTTGTGGTGTGAGTAATTTACCTCAAGTATCTGGGCGTACGAGCTCTAATGCACGAGATGCTTTTGATGCTTTTTGAGGCTAAAACACTTTTACCAAAAAAAAAAACAAAAAAAAAACAGCTGCTGCCTATGTGTCTATTTTGTTGTTCTGAGGTGTAATTTTCGTATTCGTCATAGATAAGTGGCCTGACATAAAAGGCTGTAGTACACTTAAAGATATGCTTCAGGGCGAGTCTTTCTAATGGTACAAAATGCCCGACTTGTCCAAAGCGTCAGCGGTGACGATACCGGCTTGATCTCTGTGTGTTTTAGCTGTCAAAGGATAATTTCTTTGCATAGGTGCAGGCCTTTGGGCCCTGTCATTTTAGATGTCAAAATACGAGAGCTAGAAAATGGCAGCGTGGAGTCAATATTAAAGAGATCATGAGAATAATACAAATACCATCGTGTGCATTACTGCAAAACGCTGGTTGCAGAGTGAAAAAAAAAGGGGGGTTATATGACATGTGATTTTTCATTCTCGTTATTCTTCTCATGGTGAAGAAAGGGGAGCTCAAATCTATCACAATTATGAAGGAAGAAAGAAAGAAAGGAAGGAAGGAGGGATGGAAGGAAGGAAGGAAGTTGTGGGAAATTAAACCCACAACCTCCTGGCTAATCGGGCAGAAAAAGTTTGAAATCATAGCAGAATCAATCCTTTCTTTCTTCCTTCCTTCCTTTCTTTTTTCCTTCCTTCCTTCCTTTCTTTCTTCTTTTCTTCCTTCCTTCCATCCTTTCCTTCCTTCCTTTCTTTTTTCCTTCCTTCCTTCCATCCTTTCTTTCTTTCTTCCTTCCTTTCTTTTTCCATTCTCTTTCCTTCCTTCCTTTCTTATCATTGCACAATGTACTTTATTTACCCCCACGTCATTACAGCAAATCAAAGGTAATTTATTTGTCTTTATTTAACAGGCGAGTCTAAACTGGATGGTGCAGTCGCGACACTGAGGCCGACACTGAGGCCCAGCATATGTGGAACCTTAACCGCGAGGCTACAGTTGTGTAGTACGTGTACAGTACCACAAAAGGACACTTTAAAGATATTTCAGAGGACTGGAGTTGGTGTTCACGCTAAAGTGTTCTGATAATATCAAAGTATGTGTTTTTTAGACAGCGAGACAGAGAGTTGTTCCCACGACTTTTTGGTTTTCTTTCCAATATCATTTAAGCAAAGGCGTTACATGTGGCCGCTACTGCCCAAAACCTGATGAATGCTGCATACAGGTACAGTTTTCAGATGCATGGGAGCTCTTTAGGCAAATGGGCGTCAGTGGTGCATGAGGTCAAATCGTCATCAATAGAAAAAGCAATGTTTGTGAGAGAAAAACAACATTCGAGCGGCTTTGTAAAGAAGTAACTTTGTCAAATATAGAGGGACTCAAAATCGGTTTTGCTTTGCGCGCACTTTCTGAATACCATTCAGTCACCCGTGCTTTTTGTGAGACTGACTAAGGTCTAGGAGGAGGTAAAAATAGTCCACATTAAATAAAGTACAGCCAGGAAAACACAATAGCTGCATTTCATTGTGGCGCCTGTTTTGGTGGATGGGTAGTTCAATTAGGGCCCAGGCATCAGCTGTAGAGACCTGACCAAAAACACCTTCTAAAAGCCCTTGAGCTCGGGCATATGTTGGTGAAAATGAGTCTGGGGTAAGTGGCTGTACGTCCGAGTGCGAAGGGGGCTAGCCGCGCATTCAAGCACTAACCAAAGCACTCACATTTATTAAAAAAGGGACGAGCCCTGAGCTAAACCCCCTCCCCGTGTCCCGCTATTGTTGTCACTTTACTTCTGTGAATACATCTACCGCCCCTCCCGCCCACCACGCATGAGCTTTTTTAGCTAAAAAAGCCTTAATAAGACGAGCAAGCAAGGACATTTTTTTTGGAAGGTAAAACCACCCCCCACCCGCCCCACCCACCGGGAAGAAACCATACATCCCCCGCCTGTCCCAAGTTCATTACCATAGCCCGTGTCCCGTAAATTAAATTGGGAGGGTCTAAATCTCTCCCTCTCTTAAACCTCAAATGCCGCTGACCACCGGACGAGGGGGTTGAATGGGGAGAGAAAGGGGACAAAAGAGACGAAATCCAATCAAACTAACCCCACTTGTGTCATCTGACTTTATTAGCTAAATGTATCAGATGCATTGTTGGTGGCAGCGACTGGGTTTTGCCTAGAAACAGCCACAGCAAACGCACAAGGACTTTGTTATGAGTTGGAGGTGCATAGGCCCTGTCCGTGTATCAATGAGCAGTGCATTTGGACTAAGGCTATTTAAAAGGTTATTATGAAGGGGAATGTGTGCAGCTCTAAATATCAGAGCAGAAGAAGAAGAAGAAAAACCTGTATGTAACTAACTGTTCTGATCTGGGGCTGCTGCAGTTGGTCAGGTCTAGGTTCAGCAACACCATGAACCCAAAGAACGAGATCAGATGAACACACTGAATGACCAGGTTATTCCATCAGTGGATTTCTTCTTCCCTTGATGGAACGGGCATATTCCAACATGACAATGCCGGGATTCATCGGGATCGCGTTGAGACATAATTTTCACTCATGGATTGGCCGCAGAGTCCAGACCTTAACCCCATTGAGAATCTATGAGATGTGCTGTAGAAGGCTTTGCGCAGCATCAGTGCAATATCTTGGGCGAAAAATGCCTGCCACACCCCTCCTGGAACCGCCACCTTAACGTGGTGGAGGGGTTTGAGCACCCGAATGATCCTAGGAGCTCTGTTGTCGGGGGCTTCGTGCCCCTGGTTGGGTCTCCCATGGCAAACAGGTCCTAGGTGACGGGTCAGACAAAGAGTGGTTCAGAAGCCCCTTATGAGAGACCAACAGGCCCGGTTAGAACCATGAGGCCATCCCTCTGTGGACCCACCACCTGCAGGAGGAGCCATAGGGGCTGGTGCAGAGTGATTTGGGCAGCTCCAACAGCTACCCCCACGACCCGGCAATGGACAAGTAGAAGAAAATGGATGGATGGATGGATGACTGCCACACTGGATGTTTTGCCATTGCCACAGCGAATATGTGCTGTAATCAAAGCTAAAGGAGCTACAACAAAAATATGAAAGCGTTTTGGTTAGGCATTGTACTATAAGTGCTTTCTTGTAGTCCTTTAGTCCTCCATGAGGCTGCCATTCTGACCCTCTGAACCACCAGCCGGAGACTGAACAGCCAACTGTCCGGGCACCATATTTTCATTGTTGAAAGTCCAGGGCCTGGGCGGAGGTCTTCATACTCCTAGTGCTACTGGTTTCCATTTTCTGCCTTTCTCTATTCATTGCCTTCACGGTGCTGTATGTGGGCAAACATAAAGCATCCCTGTGGCCCCACAAAAGGAGATTATATGCATCAGAGTGTAGCACCTAAACATGCAAACACTCCAAACGCAAAATGCAATCCAGGAAATAGAGACCGAAGGAGTGTTTCTCCTCTTCTCGGCCTTGTCAGCGTCAAGGAGCGAGGCGCATCCCTCTCAAAAGAATTTATTCAGCGGATACAGTATATTCATTAACTTTAACTCCCATCCACCCATTCAAGATGTCCCGGCGGCACAAAAGGCCTGGACTCGAGTATTTTAGAAGGAGAGAGGCAGGGCGGCTTTAAAGATGGAGAGATGAGGAGATATTCCGGCTCAAAAAGATGCATGGATTCACAGGGACATGAATGCGGCCCGCTAGAAGTAAAAGGTGTAAAAGAGATGTTCATTCATGCATTGACCACATGAGCAAATGACGCTCTTAAAGTAAATAAAAAGCTATTCACTGGGTCAGCATAGTAACATATTTAACGCCCCCCCCCCCCTTTTACACCAGAACGCATTATGTTGAAAGAAAGATGTCTAAAAGAAAGTCTAGAAAGGTGCACAAAAGATATAAGATAAGATCGGAGACTATTGAAGTATAACTGGAATAAACATAAATTGGCTTTTAGTGTCAATCCGTAAAAGTGGGCTGAAACTAGGGCTGCAAAAGAGCACTCTCCACATCGCAAGAAGCCCCAATTTGTCATGAAACCCCCTCCTGACTGAGACATATATGTATTTTCTTTGCAATCGCAGCGTAAAACAGAAAAACATGGGAGTTACAATAAGTGAAAGTTCAGTTCCAGTCAGTTTCCCCATTTTTATTTTAACCCTTTTAACCTTTCTTAGCTCCGTGATTATGAGATGTATTATGGCAACGAACAACATCGGAAGTTCGATACATTGAGGCGGGGAAATATCGCGATAAACGATGTCATTGAATCTTTGTTGGAGAAGCCCTTGAGCTTAAAATGTCCCATTATAAACATGAGATACAATGAAAGCTGACTTACTTTTGGGTAAAAATGAAGTATTGCATTAGAAAAATGTCATGCGATAAACTTTTAGCCCAAAATGTATTTTTTATTTAAGATTTATTGAACGATAAGTCGATACATATACAGATATCATGTTGAAAACCCTGAACAATGCTGGATGTATAGTTTGGCTGTCAGTTTTTCCCCCAGTGGTTCCCCTGTGAGTTACTCCGACGCTGCCTGTGGAGTCTGCCTATAGCGCAGGTGGATGAGCATGTCTGGGGTCATAGATATACAGATTACAGCGGGTCGTTAATCTTGATCTGGGATTAACAGAGGAAACATTCAACTTTCCTCACTGTGAAATGTACAGAGTAAAATCCCGATCTCATACCTCGGGGCGCGCAGGTCGGGAAACCAATTTGGCACAAAGTTTTAAGCCGCTTTCAATCTCTCGCCGTCTGGATGGCTATAGCCGACCGTTACTGCGTAGTATAGTTAGTTAGGTTTCTCCCTGAGAATCTTGCAATGAAGTTCTGACATTTATTTCGTTCAATTCAAACTCACTGGACAAATGACCATCTTAAATAAAGGTAATAAACGTTGAGCAAAGGTTCTTTATGTTGATTTTGAGTCGGTTTGAACTAAGCAGAAATCCCACGTGAAATAAGACTTTTACTTTTAAATAGACTTCTTTTCACCTGATATGATAAAAAAAAAAAGTTTAAATCTGAAGAAAACACATACTTGTTCCGTTGGCGATAAGAGGTTTTGGTAACACTTTATTATAACTACCCCTTATTTAGCCTCAATAGCTGATGATTTAACACTTAATTCAACATGAATAATTAATCCGTTAGGTGTGAATAACACTTAATAAACTACTTAATGAATGAGTGAAGTATGTGAAAACCTATTCATTATGAGTTAGGCATTAACTGTAGTAGTTCAGTAGTTATTAAGTGTTAGTCACACTTAACTAATGAATTGTTCATGATGAATTAAGTGCTAATTAGTCATTTATTAAGGCTAAATAGGGTGTTGTTATTACAAAGTGTCACATCTTTCTACCTGCTTTAAGCACTCTTTACATAAAGGAACCAGTCACCCATTCACTCTCTCACACCCCATTGTACACAGACACTGGAGGCAAGGAGGGTGAAGTGTCTTATTTTACAATTATGTAAAATGAGACCAAGCCAAACTTACTCAAACTTTAGATTTAATCACATAATTCAAGTACATTTATGTCATTTCTTCCTTAAAATTATTATTCTCTTTCCAGTGCTTAAAAAGACCTACTGTATGTTGAAGTATACTTAAGTACAAATCCTGACAAATACTGTTTTTGTAATTTTACTTCAGTGATTGGATGACCACTTTTAGCATTTACTAATTCTATTTGGGTACATTTGTAGACTTCGCACCCATATTCATATTCATCAAATACAACATGTTTTACTTGGAACTTCTGGGGCTTGCATTTTGAATATTCTCCCACTCCAATTTATTTCATAACGTTGTTTTGGGAAGAGAGATTTTTCGAACAGCACAATTGTACTTACTCATCGTAGCTTGGGACTAGCGCAACAAATTGTAGATAAAAGCTTTGACTCATGGTTGGGCGCAATGGCCAAGACAAATTCCAAAACGTGTGGTCTGATTTTGATAAAACACCAAAGAAAGGGGGAAAAAAAGCTGCACAGGATAGAAAGTTTCTGCACAGTATAGAAACGAGCTCCATGATCATTCCAGCCACATAGCGATAGTAGAGGTCTAAATGATTGCTTCTGGACGAGGTTGAGAGAAAAATTGAAGTGGCTTGTTCATACGGCCCGGTGATAGAGAGGAGAAAGTCTAAACGCTGTTCCGTGTATGAAAACTCTTACTATAATAGCGGACACTACATAGAGGACATTCCATTGCTTCTGGCCATAGACTCCTTCAGCTTTAGATGACCAACGCCTTCTCCTCTTTTCCTCCGCTTCAGGGTCGAGACACCTGCGCGAAAGGCTATTTGACCGATGCGTCTTTGAATCTTCCTTCCATTGAGATAACTATTCAGACGTTTGACATTAGCCCCTATATCAGCTTCAAAAATGGCCGCGCTCCGGGAACGTGACCATAGATCTTAACAGTTCGAATGCACAAAATGCCATTGCAGCAGGAAACCGGTTGCGTTTAATTGAAGGTAATGCGGTCCTGACCTTCTACACTGGCCACTAATTACACCCGTGCTCTTCCCACCTCCCCGAACCTGCGGCAAGTCAGGCCAAAGCTGTGAATTACGGTATACGGCACAAGCACGGCTGCACAGAGGAGGAATTTGAACTATGAGCCGAAGAATGAATAGGCAGGGTTCTTTATGGCGTTGTATGTGGGTTGTACAGAAAGCCATATTGATGTACGGGCACCTTGTAAGGACAAAAGGGGCAAGCGCGTTCGGTTAGGGCTCCGCTCCCGACGCTGAGGCCCCGGGACTGGACAGGGTCATTACTTAGCGCGGGTGAAACTGGGACGCCAGTCCGGATATGAATGCAGTTAAAGTCATCAGGGGACGCTCTCGTATTGGCAGAAGTGGGTGAGCTACATTTAGTTTCTGGATAGATTGGATTGAAGTTGCCGTAGGTCAGTTGACAAGTAAGTAACTAGCAATTAATATGGCAGGGTGAAGCAGCGGTGAGCAACCTTCCCTCACAGCAAGAAGGAAGGAATTTGCACACAAAAAAAGGTCATACATCCACTGTGGCGTTGTTTCAATAAGCTTCTGCAATGTCAAAAGGTCCAGTGTTGTATTCATTTTTCACCAAGAGGTTGTATTGATGATGGGAGAGTGTGACCAGGATTATGGTTCTCCGGCACATGCAATAGATGATCAACAGGGTGAAGATCTGGACTCTGTGGTGGCCAATCCATTATGTGAAAATGATGTCTCGTGTTCCTGAACCACTCTTTAAACACATGTGAGCCCGATGAATCCTGGCATTGTCATCTTGGAATATGCCCGTGCCATCAGGGAAGAAGGTCATTCAGGATGTTCAGGTTGTCAGATGATCATTCTTTGGGCACATAGTGATGCTGAACCTAGACCTGACCAACTGCAGCAAACCCCAGATCAGAGCAGTTAGTTCAACTTTTATTTTTGGTCAGGGAGTGTAGGTTTCCTCCAGGTGCTCCGGTGTCTCCCACCACTGGACACATGTGTAACAGGTTCACTTCAGGGGCAAGGACTCTCCCCAGAAAAGATTAGAGTGTGCAAATTAAACCTTTTAAACTTCTTACTTCTCCCTTTGAGCAGCATGACCTTGTTTGATGAGTTTGAAGTAATTTTTTTGCTCAGACACAGAGCGTTTTGCCCATTATGTTGATCAAACTAAATTCTTTCTTCTCTTTCCAAATACCATAGACAAGTCTCAAGCTTATTCGACCACGGTTTCTTCTGACTTGACAGCGAGCACCCACTTCCACAGACACAGCACCCATCACGGAGGAGCCCCGTTTACAAGGGCACAAAACGCACTCCCCATATGATTGGCGATTACGCGGAGAGACGCGCGCGGGGGCAGTCAAATGCAGGGACTCGGAGTGCAGACAATTTAGCCCTTAATGGCCCTTTGTAGCCATCGAGTGCGCGGCTAAGATGACCGGCCATTGTGCGGGGTATAGGAGGAACGGTCTTTACCTCCCGATCCCGACCCCCCCCCCCCCCCCCATCTCTCATCGCTTCAGCCGTGTATGCAGCACGTGTGGCTAATGGCCTATGAATGTTTCTGTGGCAACGCTGGTCATTTGAGCCGCTCCGCTGGTCCGGGCGTGAGTGTGTGTGCACGGACGGACAGCCGCGAAGAGGCTAAGAGTTCAGGTGGTTACGCTGTGCGGCAGGTTTAGAGAAGAAAGCGAGGTATAGGTGTTATTTATTTATTTATCTATTTACCGAGCCCAGCGGGAGTGCTGCAGAGTGAAATGAGTTCATCACGGGCAAAGACAGAAGGCGCTTCCCGCTGGGAGAGAATTCATTTGCGGTGTAGGGGGAAAATAAAATAAGAGATGTCGTTATGTGGAGTTGTCATTGGAGATTTGAGGTTATAGTGTGTTGTAGTCGTTAGTACATTGTTATATAGGAATCATCTTGGTTTTAAGATGAATAGGTCGAAAGCAGTGGTTCGCAATCTCTTTAGTCTCGCGTACCCGATACTTTAACGGTATTTGACGTACGGCACCGATACCTGACCGATGCTTTTTCCGATACCTGTACTCTGTCATCTAGAGCAGTGGTTCCCAACCTTTCTTGTCTTGCGGACCCCTGGGACCATTAAGTAAACCCCCTGCCTCAAGGATGTTGCAGTTTATGGTAAATGGTCTCAACTTTTCTGCCTTCATTAGGTAGAAAAGCGCTTCATAGTAAGGAACCAGTCACCCATTCACACATGTGTGAATGGGTGACTGTTCATACACCGATGTGCGCAGACACTGGAGGCAAGGTGGGGGAAGTGTCTTGCCCAAGGACACAACGGCAGTGGACACCTTCAGGAGCTGGGATTCAAATCCCCATTCTCCCGATCATGAGACGACCTGCTCTACCAACGGCGCCACCGTCGCCCCATTTATTTAGAAAGCAGCCCCTTAAACGCGCTATTTGTGAGTAAAAAGACAATGAAGTATTCAAAATAAACCTAAAACTCTTCCAAAACTACACATTTTACTGCAAACTATTGCTTTCCTATAAAAAATAATGCTCAGTTTCCCCTTTTTTCCACAATCTGAGATAGTTGAAAAAGTACCCCCTGCTAGGTCCACGTACCACAAGAGTGAATGAATGACAGGTTCCTTACTGTAAAGCGCTTTGGGCCTGATAAAAGTTGAAAAGCGCTTTATAAGTCAAGTCCATTTACCTTTTCATAAAAGACCTTTTCTTTTAATGTGTATCATTTATTTGAGCTGAAACAACCAGGTAGCTTCCTTTAATACTGTCCCTGGACCCAACAGGCGTCAAAACTTGGTCTCTTTTTTCAGGTTCCTGCTTTTGATACTAAACCTAAACTTTTTTTTGGATACCACGGCCCTGGTCTAGATCGCTGCCAATTACTTAGGAAATTCATTAATTCCTTTGAACATAACATGAGTTTAGTGTTCAGTATTAACTTCTACGTACCGCCAAGGGTTCCTGTACCCCTTGTCTAAAGAAAATCTCCTGGTCCACTCCAATAGACTCGCAGTTGCTGCTAAATAAAGACTCAAGCAATCGTTTTTAGCAGATACATTTCTCTCACACACACGCGCACACAAAAAAGAGCCAGAATATTTTCAATCAATATGAAAAAGAAATGAATATTACACAAACAACAAAAATAATGATAACAGTCAGTAGAAATGTTTTAAATTTTCTGAACGCTCCCATTATTCTGGTTTGCAAACCAAACCAAACAACCAAAACAACAATAACGGCAACAGCTAAATAAGGTAAAAACATCGATAGCTGTGTGTAAAAACAGCATGTCTTGTCTGATGTGTCACTGTCTGCATCCTAATTTGCCTGTAAACTCTAAACGACACCAGAACGTGGGTTTCTGAATGAGCTACCCGGTCACCAAAGTGCCTAAAAAGTGGAAACTGGTGAGATAGGATGTTGCACACTTTATTCCAAAGAACTCAATACCTCCGTCCTTTGATACCCTGCCTCTTTGCTGCATATGTGGGACTTAATGCAGCCGGACCACACATTACATTACAGCGAGCGCACGTGAAGCGCGGAGATGAAGAGGCGCATAATGCCCCGTGTTTCTTCAAGGTAAAACTCAATCGAGGCATTGTTAGGACGCGGCGCTCTGAACGGATCCAAGGAAATGTAATGATAATGTAACCACAGAAGAGCAGGGGACACGGCATTGATGTTGGCTTATTTACAGATGAAAGGGCCACACATGTGCATAATACAAAACAGGGAGGGAAATGTATGGAAATATAAACAGAACCCCACAGTTGGCCGGTTTTAGCTAAATCAGCATGGGATATATATTCAGATCTTTATTCAGCATCGCCTTGGAGGACGGCTAATAGATGTTCAGTTTGCGCAGATCTACACGGGAAGGTTTAAAGGTCCGATATCATGCAAAATTGATGTTGTTATGCTATTTCCTTATCACAAACACCCCCAGAGTGATTTTTGGCTTCAGTCACGCAGTTCTCAGCGATCCTCCTGAATCCTGATCTCTGAGCAGCTGCCCCGCCCTCTCCTGGTAAACGATTGACTTGTTCCGTTGTGTCGTCAGAGCGAAACGGAAGAGCTCGACGTCTGTAATGTAATGCCTCACGGACGGATTTGAATTTGTAAAACAGCTTTTTCATTATTTCTGTCGTAAGAAAAAATAAATAAATAAGGAAGTGCCTGACGAGTCCGCGCTGCCCCTGCAGGGTAAACAAACCCTGAGCGTCTGCACAGATGTCGTGTTTGCACCGAAAGTTGTGAAGAATGAGCTCTTTCTAACCGACTCTGGACACCTGATCTTTTTTCTTACCTAATGATAATGTCTCCGCCTTCCTAAAGAAGAGGCCACTCGCCAGAAGTTGGAATTTCTCTCCGGGATTCAGAGACTGTCAGCCAAAATAGTGTTTGTCTGTGACCGTCACTGATGTTTGGTGAACCTTGGCCAGAATCAAAGTGGATTAAACTCTTATAACCAGCGCGATTCCCACAATAAAAACACCCGATGGACCAGAGCGGTGAGTCAATAGCAACACGTGTTAGCCATTTGTGAAGCTGTGTTGCAGATGTCAACTCCTTATAGCTGCATCGTGAAGTAACTCTACTTTTTGCTGTGGTAATACAAATACAAAAAATTGTGATAGTGGTACAATATATCATATAAATGCCTATACTTTACTTTGGAATGGCTGAAAAGTAATACTGAAATTCTCCTAATTTGAACCTTTTTTAAATCTGAGGCAATTCCAAGTACCCCCTGCCAAGTGATCAAGTACCCCCAGGTCCCTGTACCCCTGGTTTGGGAAACACTAAACTGGTGTGGCTTCAGGACCCACCTTCAATGACAAACCCTCTGACATGTACTTAAAATTATTCGCAAAATGTGGTATTTCTCAATTTTTTTTCTATCACAAATGTTCCCAAAATGTTATCTGTATGTGTAATGGGGTTCTGCAAAGGCCTGCGACCCACTTTTAGTTCCTCACCTTCAGTTGACACATCATTGATCAACTAACTAACATCGCATTTGTATCATTTTTGTGCAAGTCTAATAGATTAGAGACAATCCATATTAATTTATAACATGTTTTGTGATTTCCTGACCCTATCGTCCACGGACTCGGGTGGAGACGTGCTCTTGCCGCTCGTGTCGAAGCTCCGGAAAGCCCGCGGTGGGGGCGAGCCAGCTTAACGCAATAAAGCATGTTGTATTGACATCTGTGTTGTGTCTATTGATTCCCCATTATGGAGCTAACAAACCCGCCCGGACGCTTTGTCATTGGCAATCACGTTAGCACCGGGACTCACCGCCGACCAATAACTACACGCTCGCCCTTTAAAAAAAAAAAAAAAACGGATCCCCGTCCTCGTGCGTGCCGATACAGCCGCCTCGTCTACATATCAACGCGGAGCGGAGAGGAGTCAGACCGTCTGATCGATATCGGGGAAAGGTTAAAGCGCCACGCACAATAGACAGCTGCTGATTCCAGGTTTTAACAAGGGTCAAGCCGGGACTGGGACGGGTCTGCGGAAGGGCTAAACCAAACAAAATATGGACTAAACACGGCCTGAACGTGACTGAAACCAGCACGGAGCAGATTCTAGGTTTGATTTCCAGACCATGGTTAGTTTCTGTGAGGGGTTTGCATGTCCTCACCGTGTCTAAGCCAGTTTTATAAACCTAAAATGTGCACAGTGGGCGCAGCTAAGACCTCCCTGATCACAAACATGGCTCAAGTTGGTGATCGGTCCCAGGGTGCCACACTACGACCGCTCACTGCCCGACTCGTTAAACTGAACCAATTGTTGAAGGGCGGGTCAAACGCTTGATGACATGTTTCCCCAGTGGGACAATAACGTCTGCTAAAGCCGCCGTTGGAATCATTCAGAGGTGCCAAGCTGTATTAAAACAGAAAAGAAACCGCTAAATACAACTATGAAGGGAAGCTACATGCAAATGCTATGCTAACACCAGCTAAAACTGCGCTAACAGCGGCTAAATGCTATTAATGGCAAAATCCCCTTTTAGCACAGCGGTATGATGTTGTGAAATATTAAATCCATATGACCTGCGTGTCAGTAGCGAGGGCTGTCCACTCTCTCGTTGCCAATCAGAGGCCAACAGTCTGTTCACGTCACATCAGACACGGGTTAGCCCGCTTTGGCCACAGGCAGAGGTCGGGCCCAAAACCTATACCTGGTCAGACCGGTTTGGCACTGGCCTTTGTTATGGAAAAGCTCGACAAAGCAGGTGAAAGGTATAATCCAGGTTATAAGCACATTGACCTAATGGATGACAAGCTGTGATGTATAATTGTGTGTGTAAGTGTAGAAGAAAATTAACTAGACTAGGATGTGTATTTAGATAAACTAAGTAAACCTGTAAGGATTAAATCAGGTGGGAAAATAGGTCAACCAGGTATAAATCAATGTAAAATAGGACTAAACTAATGCCACGACTGAATTCCAGGTCTAAATCAGATCCAAAGCGCAGCATACCTCCACAGCCGGTCCATTCAGCGCTGCCTTGGAGGAGAGAGAAGTCAGACCGCCTGATCAATACAAGCAGAAGGTTAAAACCAATAGCACAATGGGCAGCTGCGGTCTGCACTTCCACCACATGGAGCCACGGATCCATAACTGACCTCAACGTGCAATTATTAAATCATCGCTCTGCCCACCTGCCCGCGAACCTCGCGGGCCAGAAGTCTCCCAAATCAAATGCCTCTATGCAACGCTTCCCGGGAATCAGTCAGGCCCGAAATATCAATGTTTAGGAAGAGAAAGCAGACACACTGACTGGGTGAGATATATGGACATGGTCTATAGGAGGAACAACATTTGGTTATGGGTAGTAAAGCCGGGGAGACTTTCAAAAATCTAGCAGAACCAGTTTGTGCAGCATGTGGTGAAAAAATTAACTGGGCTCGTCTCTGTTGCTGCACACGTGACGCAACGAAACTCTTCAAGGAGACATAATGTTGTTTTCTTGTCAAAAAAGAAATAAAAAAATACCTGGAGTAGTATTATGTTTCATTCTCGATTTGCCGCTGAAACGCTGCAATCTGTATTTCCTGCGTCAAAGAGAGTCCACACATAATACATCACTGAACCTGTTTTTTGCAGCCTTTCGCTCACAGTGTGTTCATCGCAGTGCCGCTGATATGCTCGCGTGCCGTTAGCTGAAAGTGAAAGCTTGTTTTCACTGGTTTGTAACGAGTCCCAACGCTGACGGCGCTCCCGGTGAATTCTAAATCCTCCCCAGCCTCTTATCTCATGATTTTTTTTGCTTTTTTAACCAACCAATCCCAAAAGAGTAGCCGTGAAGCCTCAATTATGCATGATTTGTTCACTTTTAAGTTTGAACATCCTGCCTGGGCCCATCCACTGTTTCCCACTTACGCAGTCGAACTCTCATCCACTGCAAACAATGGACTAAAGCCAATTAAAGGCATCTCCGGGGCTGCAGCCGGGGCCCCGGTCTGGTGTGGCCCAAACACCGGCCCTCCTCCTGGGCTCTGCGAGGTGGAGACCCTGGGAGCGAGGGCCGGTAGTTATCCAGCAGCATGGAGCTCTTTCATCTGTGTGTCTGCAGACTCACACACACGCACACACACACACACAAAGTTTTCCCCGCCGCGACGCTAAACAATGGAAAACACGGCAGCAACAACGCGCCGCTAATCAAACATTTAACAAACTGGAAGTTTTGTTTTTTGTTTGGCTTCGTGAATTTTTCATAAATTACTACAAAACAGAGATTCTCAGATGTTTCACACAAAGTACCACCGCGGTAAATATTTGGTTTACAGTTCTGCTACACAAGGACCGGAGTCAAGAGGGTCAAAACAAGAACTAAACCTAGAGTAAGGCCGATGCCGATTTTGGGGGGATTTTTATTGGCCCATACTGATATGCATGGCTGATATTTTTGGCCGATTTTTTTCGAATGTCTGGTCTATAATCCTGTAAACAACATACTTGGCCGCTCCAGCAGTGAATGATTTTATTTTATTACTTTAAAGGACCTGTATCATGCTATTTTAAGCCATTCCAAAGTAAAGTATAGGCCTTTATATGATATATTGTACCTCTACCACTACGGAGCACTCATTTTTGTGATAAATATTAGTATTTTCTGGAGGTATTTTTCCAACCCGGAAGACAAAACGCTTGGATTCAGTTAACTCCGCCCCCTCTCGCCGCTCATACAACTTTAGCAGTAGTAGAAATATATATATCACAGCAAAAAGTGAAGTTATTTCATGATGCTGTTATAAGGAGTTAACATGTGCAACACAGCTTCATGGCTAAATGGCTAACACACACGCTAACATGCATTTTGATCGACTCACCAGTCTGATGTTTCCATTATAGGATTTGCGTTGGTTATAAAAGTTAATCCACTTTGATTCTGGCCAAGGTTCATTAGCATCCATCAGCGACAGGCTCAGACAAACACTATTGTGGCTGATAGTCGCTGAATCCCGGAGGGAAATTCCAACTTCTATGGCCTCTTCTTTGGGAAGGTTGAATAAAGTCCAGTCCTCGCAGCCAAACGCAGTTTTCTCCGTGACATTATCGTGAGGTAGAAAAAAGAACAGGTGTCCAGACTCCAGAGTAGGTTAGAAAAAGCTCCCTCTTCACAACTTTCGGTGCAACATGACATGACCATCTGTTCAGACCGTTCGGACGCTCAGGGGAGCGTTTGTTTTCCCTACAGGGGCAGCGCAGCGTCAGGCACTTCCTTTTTTTTTTTTTTTCTTTTTTTTTTTTTCTTTTTTTTTTTTCTTACGACAGAAATAATGAAAAAAACTGTTTTACAAATAAAAATCATGCCGTAAGGCATTAGATTACAGACGCCGAGCACTTCCGTTCCGCTGTGACGACACAACTGAACATGCCAGTCGTTTACCAGGAGAGGGCGGATCAGCTGCTCAGAGCGCAGGATTCAGGAGGATTACTGAGAACTGCGTGAATGAATCCAAAAACCACTCTGGGGGTGTTTTTGAGAAGGAAATAGCATAACAACATGGTTAAAAGCTCCAAAAAGTCGATTTTGCATGATATAGGACCTTTAAGCGATTCAATCATAGTTTCTGTCCCAGCTTTGACTAGCTTCCATTAGCATCAGCATAAAATTGAGGAGGTTAAAACAAAATCTCCAGGTTCTGTGCTTCTAAATGACATGCAGCATGTCCATACTGGTCAAGGTTTCGTTGGTGAAACTTGTAGCTGTTCTTGTAGCTGTTCCCCGGTTCCTCTAAGGCCTAGGAAGTTATGGGAGGACTTGTTTTAAAGCTGCGACTTCGCTCTTTCGGGACGTCTCTATCACTTTTGATCCCAGAGATATCGGCATATATCGGCGCTAGATCGGCCGATATTGTCAAATCCCCAAATATCAGCCTGATATATCGGTCGACCTCTAACCTAGAGTTAAACCAGGTCAGAACCTGGACTTATCAGGGTCCAAACAATGAAGGAACTGAGATAAGGACTAGGACAAACACTGGACTGCAATCAAACTAGAATCCGCTTGAAAATGAACCCATTGTAAGCCTAAAGCCTGATAGGTTGTAAAAGAAAAAAGTTACTAAATAAATGTACTTGTGCCGAGCGGGCCATAAAACGGCGGCGGAGGTGAATAATTATGAGCGAGGCAAGAGTCTTTTCATAGCAGTCGACATAAATCCGAACACGTGGCTCTGTGCGTGGAGATGACAGCTCTCAGTATTGTATATGGGGCACGCCGGACCCCGGAGGCTTTTACGGCTCGGCGTGTAAAATAAAAAGAGCATTTAGACCTGCTTTTGTTGTGGGACGCAGGGAGGACATCGGGGCAAAGGTGGAGTGTCCAAATGGGCCATAGCTGCCATAACAGACTTCATATAGAAATGCCGGGCTCTATTCATTTTTACGCTTTGAGGGACGGACACAAGGCACGACTACGATACGACGCTATATTCGGTTTTACGTGGCCACTCGACCACATCTTTCTTTATACAACGTAGTATCTTTGAGTAGGATAAGGCCCTTGCTCTCGGAAACCCCCATAAGCTCGGTAGGTTTAGGTCCGGCAGTATAGCTTTAGCCTCTGTGTGCTAACGTATGCTGTTTAGGATCCGTCTCTCCCCTCCCCCCTCCCCAGGACCCCGGTCACCTCATCCCGCAGCCTGACACCCCGTCTTCCTCTCAGCTTCTTAGAGCACTGGGAAATGAACTGCTATCTCGCTATTTCAACATCCTACTTGTTCTGCAGCTGGAAATGTAAGAGTTTTGATGTGAGCCTAAAACAAACACTCTCAAGTTCAATTTCAGTCATGGCTTTCCTAGTTTACTTACATTTTAGCCTCGATTCGGTGCAAAATTTGTATTTTTTAATAAGAAAAACTTTATATTTGTTGAATTTTAATGGGAAATTGTTCAGTAAAGCATCCTCGATCATCCATCTTGAGAAGTTAAAACAAGACAAATGGCCTCATGTTAGGGCTGCACGATGTTGAAGGCTGTGCAATATCGAGATATTATTGCGATATTTCACTAAACCATTTCAATACGATATGTTCCATTCTTATTAAACACGAATTGTAAGTAATAAGTTATTCAGCAAATTGTGTCAAAACAAGACTTAAAACACAGTACGTAAAACTAGAATTGAACTAAATTAGGAAATGTTTAGCTATATTAAACAATTTATATACTGTGGCTTCACCTAATATCGCGATGACATTTTTTCCGATATATCGTGCAGCCCCCAATTTACACCACACTTATGAAAAATCTCGCATTGGACAGTCATAGGTTACACACATTGGCCAAAATCATACAGAAAAAGAAGAGGAAAGACAGCTCATTTCACTGATGGGTCACGATAGCGTCAGGATACTGTTATATGTGGATAAACTGTATCTTTAAATCAAACCATCTCTACCATTCTGAGCCAGCGAGCGCCCCAAAACAACAAAGTAAGGTGCCACGGAAAACGCTCTCTTATGTCTAACCCACAGCTAAGCACATACTCGATTTTTAGCCGCCGAAAAACCGGCCGGATCAGAAAGACACCGCGCTATCACAAATAACAGACTTAGCTAAAGTGGCTTAGGGGGCCGCGGTCGCACCACGGCAGGCAAATCCAATTGAACGGGCCTCCTTTACTGTCCGCTGGGAGCCCCGTCCAGGCGCTACAGAGGGAAGTGCGGTTTGCATTTCACTGAATAGGCCGTGAGTGGAGTGAGCGCTTCGTAGACACACGCCAGATCCGGCTCCCCCCCTCCCGAGATTAGACGGCGGGAGAGGGGAAGAGGGAGATGAGGGGAGAGCCTGGCCTTTTGCTCCGACTCGCTGTTTATTTCTCTAGTGCGCTTTGGCGGCAACATGTACATAATGAAAAGAAGCCCGCGCAGACACTCTGACCCTGTTAGTTCCCCTTACGAGTAAACATATAAAGAAAATAGGACCTATAGCTCGATAAGACGCCGTTAACCAAAGCCACGCGCAAAGGGAAAGTCTGTGGCTTTCTGACATCGCTACAGCAACACAGTACATCTGTAAATATGTCAAGTCCTTTCTTCATGGGACGCGGTGTTCGCAAAATAGGAAAGTTGATTGGGTTCGAATTTGCTCTTAATGGTGCACCACAGCGTACCTTAGGGCTAGCTCACAATTGCTTTTCTACTTTATAACGCTGATTGTCATACATTACACTACATTAATATCTTAGGGCAGATGTGACCCCTTTACCACAAATCCTTAACAACAGGACGCTGTTTTGTTGCCTAATGCAAGTATTTTTAGACTTAAATATAGATTTTTATTTTTCTAGTGCTAATATGGTGGTCAAATGTAGCCAAGAAGACTTCTGGCTCGTGTTAACCAATCAGACATTTTACGACAAAAGCGAGAAGAGGCAAAAAGAAAAAGGCTAAACACCCAACAATGCAACCAACCCAGTCCAGGCGGCGATTTTTAAAGATGTCAACTATGGAAAATGCTTTGATGACTGCGAGCAAAACATTTGAATACAAGTAGACTGGACTAAAATGAAAATCTCAATATGTTTTGGGGCTTTCTTGATAACGATGACGGAGCGTTATTGTTTTTGCAAACCATCAGAAACATGACATCAACAATTTTTCCCACCAAATTTCACCACGATTATCCCTTGTTTTTTCTCCCTTCATCCTTATTTTCCCCCTATTTTTTCCCTCACTTATTCCCCATCCCCTGCCCCCACATTAAAACATTAAATTTTTTCTCAAATTATCCCAATTCCACCCACAATTTCTCCCACGTTTTCCTCGGAGATAAACTCGATATTGTAAATTTGCACATCGATATGCTCTTGCAGACGATATATCGCCCAGTTACCACATTCATTCACAAACTCGCCATTAACCCTTTCTTCTCCCCTCCTCATTCATATTCCGGCGCTGACTGTTACGTCGCTAAGTCATTACATTAGCGCGGCAGATCTTTTTTCCTTTTTTCTCTTCCTTCAGTCTCTCCCTCGCGCTGCCCGCTCCCCATCGCCTCATTTGACTGTTTTATTAATCACGCCATGTTTGACCACTTCTTTCATGTATTATTCATGTCTGCAATCGCTCATTCACAACAGCAACAGGGGCAGTCCTCAGCCTCCCCTATTCTTCGCCAGTGCTCCGTTAGTTTAATTTCTTTAAGGACCAGCAGACATTGACCCCGCTGCCACTGGGACCCCCCGCTCCCCCCCCCCCCCCCATCCCTACCCCATACTTCAAAACAAGCGCCGCATTTGGTTATGTGTGGCCTGTCAGAGCCACAAGCTGAAACTCATTAAAAATCTCAACCGTTTTTCCTCCGCGGTGACACCTACTTAAAGTGATGGGCTGAATTACCCCCCGACGCACTTACCCCCGCATCTGTCACGGGGGCAATTCCAGCTGGGGAGACTGAAATTATGCATAGGGCGATGTAGATGGTAGGGACCCATTGGTATGCCAAAGTGGATCATAACTTAAAATCTCCATAAACAGTTCAAACAATTGGATTTGCTGAATTGTTTGCTTTTGGTTCTCATGCTCATGTTCAACCAATAACTAAGAATAACTATCAGAAGATCGGGACCAGAACGAGGCTAAAACTGAGCTGAATTAAATGGACAAAAACTTCTGCACACGTTTAAGTCGCCATGTGTTTTGCTTTACGCTGTGTTTGCATAAAACGTGCAAATCTCAGCCAGATGTGAGCCCTCATTGTGGCGCTTCATTTTGTGATCAGCGTAATTTGGCCACCAAGCATCGACGCAAAGGTCTCAGTAAAACCATCTCCAATATCGACAAATGTGTGCCCCAAAAAAAACAAACGCCAAATTCATGTTGCAAATCGACTTTTTCTCTATTTGGAACGAGACCCTTACTTTCAAACAGCACTGACAGCTTTTTATCATATGCACCGACGGGGAACAATAATTCAAATCCTCCGCACAAGATTAATGAATGTCCACAAATATTTAAATGAAATATCCCGTGGCTTTTATTAGCCCTAATACAGGCTGCTTAGGGGAATCCACAAGGGACGCGGTGTGAGGCAGGGCTGCATAGTATTATCATATTAATACATATTGAGCAGGACACATCGGCCCATAGACCTAATTGAGTCTCCTTCTGTCGGGGCAAATCTTTTTCATAGCAATGGTGAGGAAATGCTAGGAAAAGAAATGTCTGGTGTTAGTTGCATTTCACAAATTATCTCGATCTGCAGGGCTGTTGCTTTCAAGGTGATAAAGACAGACGTACGAATAAGAAAAATGAAGTTTAAAGTCTTCACTCATAGCTTTGACCAGATTGTCGTCTAGATTAAGGACAATTACTTCCACAAATCTTTAAAAATGTTTTTTGTGTGAACAGAACGCAAAGATTCTGGGATTTTCGCGATGCCAAATCTCTACATTTTCTTTGCATAAATAAATAGAGCCGTTTTTGAAGATTGTATTTTGAAAAAATCTCAAAAGGAGCATTACATTGTGTGGGCGTTTCGTGATTTCTGTTCCGTTTGCTGAGCCTTACTGTAAATTCCAACCCCAGCCTTGACCAGATGATGTTGATGCATGTGCTGTATTGATAATTAGGGACAGTTTCTTCTGCAAAACATTTCAAAATGTGTCAAAAATCCCAAAGAGGAACCACATCGACTTTACTTTTTGCAGCCGCGTGGACGACCGCTGATACCGTAGTGGCTTTACACCTTCGAAACATCAGCATAATGTGTGAATAATGTGTTGCGTTGGCTTTGATTCAATCGCACAGAGTCCGGCCCAAAGTTTACCGGCGAAACTTCTCTCTCCCACCGAGTTTCCCGTCACAGATCGATAATCGCTGATCAATAGAGGTCCATGAATATTTCCCCCATGAAGTTGAGCGACCAAGGAGCCCCACAGAAGGAGACACAGGTCGGTTTGAGGTGGAAAGGCACGAGACAGCGCGGACTCTCGGATTGAGACGCCTAATGCCAAGTCATAGGATACTGTTGGGGAGTACAACGCAAGTAAGTGATTGAAAAGTCGATCACGTAAGCGCAACTTTAGGGACATTCGGGACACACGTGACGCAGTGCCACGCGATTAAGCCGGCATCTTCTCTCGTATCGCCATGTGTGACCGTGCGAGGGACGGGACTGGGGGGTGAGAGATCCGCGAGTGAAGAGTGCGCGCGTGAAATTAGCGGTGCAAGTTTGCTGCTCGGGATGGAGACGGTGACATGTCGGGCGTGCGTAAAGCGATAAACTTCCAGCGCGTGTGGAGAGATGATAAACGTGCGAGTGTATCGGAAGGGGGGCATAAACGATAGGCTTTAATAAAAGGCTTCTGGGTGTCTGTGTGAACAACTATGCCTATTTATTTATTTATATATATATATTTTTTTTACACCGAGTTGTTGTGAACGGCGTTCTTACCGGGGCTGGACCGCGGAGCCAGCGAGGACTTGAGTCTCCACGCGCTGAAGTCGGACGGTGTTCTCTGAAAGACGAAGGGTACCGGCAGGGGGACAAACATGGTCCTCTGTCGACCGGGGGCCCGTCGGTCTGGATTTCTGCTTGCACTTTAGTCTTATCCCCGTCGTCCTTCACGTCGTTCTTCGGCCTTTTTCTTCGTGCCGTTTGGTGTCCAAGATATTCGTAGCGATGTGCACGACAGAGGTATTGTGATTTTGTTGTTGTTTTGTGTGGGGGGGTTTCGCCTCAGCTTATCTCATCCATGGAGTGTGTCTGGTTATCTTTGGATCCTGCACGTCCCTGGACTTTGATGAGGGGAAGGCGAAGCGGCTTTGGATATAGCGGGTCACACACCGGGCATCCTCGTAGAAACTGCTCCCGTAGACTCCATTGACTGTGTCCAGACAGCTGTGCGTAAAGGCTCTCCTCCTTCTCCTCTCGTTTTTTCTTTTTCTTTTTGGTTTAGCTTTTTCTTTCCACAAACAAAATAAAAAATAAAACGTGTCCGGAAAAGCGCTCCTTCACGCGTATGTCACCTGCTGCCTCGGAGGGGAAAAAAAAGAAAAGTGTGTTGACAAAAATCTTTCTTTTATGAAGGGTAGTTTATTTTTGGTTCTCGTAAAAGATTTGGTTTAGTAGCATAGGCGGTGCTGGCTTTCGGAGAAGGCGCGGATTCGGAAGTGGAACACAAAGCGCAAAAATATTCACAAGAGAAATTTGCGTATCGATAAATAATAAAATAACCAAAACTCTGTGAGGCTATACGCGGGCACCGCCGGCTTGCTGGACTCCCGAGTCTTTTAGGCTCCTCCCTCGCCTCCCCTCGCGCTGCCGTGCTCCTCCTGGCTGGGTCCCGTCTTCCCAGCTTTCACCGCGGGTCACTAATTAAAGCCAAATCGATGGAGAAATAAATGGGAAAATCCATAGCAGTCCGCGTGTTTTTTCTGTTCCCCTTCTTCTTCTTCTGTGTTGTGTGTGGTTGCAGAAAGCAGCGGACTCGCCTCGCGTCTTTTTTCACGCTTCTCTCCAGCCACTCGCCATTCGCCCCTTTCCCCTCCTCTCTTTTCCGTCGTGCGTGGGTCTCGCCTTTTGTCGGTGCCCCACGGTCCTCCGCCGGGTGCTTTTGGCTCAGTGTTTTGGCGACGCCAGACGGGGAAGACACATCCAACCCCCTTTTTTTTTTTTTTTTTTTTCTTTCAGGGACTGACCCCCCTTTGCTTTTCCCCTTTTCGGCTTCGAGCGTTTCCCCCTTTCCCTCTCTCTCTCTTTCTCTCTGACTCTACCCCGCCACCGCCACGCACATGTACGTACGCGCAAACACACGCGCCTTCCTTCTTCAATAAAAAGCCACACGTATCAAATGTTGACAACTTTTTTTCCTGCCCCAACCATCTTCAATTTGTATCGCAAAATCGCAATTTCTTAAAACATCACGCGTTTCTCCCCAGATTTGGACACCGTTTTCTGCTTAATTGTTGAAATTACTCAAAGGCACACTTTTGATTTCAAGGTTCTCCTACATAACAAGCATGTAGCCTATTTCAGATGTTTCTAAATCTTATATGAATTATAGAGGCTTCAATGAATCGATACGTTCCGTGCGTAAATGCTATATTTCCCAGCACTGTAAAGCCTCACGTAGGAAAACAAAATCGAACTACTTTATTTGCAGTGGATGCCGAGTGTTTCTGCTTTCTGACATTTCCCTTCAACAGTTTGCGCGTGCCTGCCAGTCACCTAATTATCACGTATTTTCGACGTAATTGCCAACATTTCCGCGCGCACTGGCCCCCCGGTGCCCTCCTATGGCCCGTATCCCCGCGCCCTAATCCGGTACAAGCCACGGCTCATCCCCGCGCATTGATCCCCTGATTACTTCATTATAATGAAGCCAATAATCACATCATCGCGGCTCGAGCGGATCGATCGCTCTCTCCCTCACGCTCTCCCTCTCTCTCTCCCCCACTCTCCACAAAGCGCGCGCACACACGAATTCAAAGGAGGCCGGTCTTTGATGTATATTTCAGCAGGTGGATCCTCGCCCTCGTCTCCCGTATAGATTTACCCACGCAAGGTCACGGGCGGACCGCTGCAGCACGCGCTCCTGTTCACGGGAAGGGTACAGTTAATGCCCCATCGACGCGCGATCAAATCCATCTGGGTTTTGACGCCACTAAGCGAGTAGTGCTCAGTGTTTGGGAATTTCACACGTGTTTGATCAATGGAAGGGGTGCTACTCCAGAATCACAGGGTTCATTACGAAAAAAATATGACTCGGCAAAACCCAGAAACAATATACAGACACACAAAACTAACGATGACACGTTATTAGACCACAGATAATAATAATAATAATAATGCATCAGTTTTATATAGCGCTTTTCTGGACACTCAAAGACGCTTTACATTGCACTATTCATTCACTCCATACTTGGTGGTGGTAAGCTACTATTGTAGCCACAGCTGCCCTGGGGTAGACTGACGGAAGCGAGGCAGCCAATCTGCGCCATCGGCCCCTCCGACCACCACCAACCACTCACTCACATCATTCATCCCGGCCTATTGTACATGTTTTTGGTGGTAGGGAAAACCGGAGTACCCGGAGGAAACCTACGCAGACACGGGGAGAACATGCAAACTCCACACAGAAAGGCCCCGTCCAGGTGGGAATCGAACCTGGGACCTTCTAGCTGTGAAGCACAAGCGCTAACCGCTGTGCCACCGTGCCTCTAAATGAGGCACGGTTAATAAAGCAAGGACCCTCATGCACTGGTGAGGGTCCTTGCTTTATTAACCCTCACCAGTGCATTTCAGCCAGTGTCACACATGTACTCATCTTCCCCGTGCTTCCAACTCAAAGCATTTTAAATCCTCGAAATCAATGACCAAATTGTATTACAGAATACTGAATACTCGCCTTAACATGTATTTAGTAACGTATTCCATTTCTTTGTTGCATTATATTAATACATAAATGATGTTTAGGCTACACACCTGTTAAGAACTTATTCACCACTAATTTGGAAAGCCCACATCCCAGAAAGACAGAGCTAAACCTTTCCCCGGCTGTTTAGATCCTTTTTTTCTTCTTAATGTTATGATGTGACTAGGGCTGGGCGATATGGCCTAAAAGCTATATCATGATATGAAAAAATAAATATCACGATAACGATATATTTGACGATATAATTGCCAATGGACGAATTACTTCAAAATCCCAGCCTATTGGGAAGATTCATTCAGTGATTTTTTTGTTTTTTTTTTGTTTACAGCATAATTGTCTCGCAAATATGATCTACTCAAGCAGTTTACATCCTTCATTTCATTTTACTTTTTCAGCACGTGTCCCCGTGTTCTACAGTCACCGTTTATGCTGCTCTGATGGAGCGTAACATAAATTATATTGTGTCCACAACGATATAAAAAATTAAAACGATATCAAAACATTATATCACGATAACGATATGCGATACGATATGGCCCAACCCTATGATATGATACTGTGATGTATTCCTTCGAGATCAACAAAGTAACTGTATATTCTAAATACCCTCAAATGAAAGAGTTACTAAACTAAACAGTTACCCAAAATGAGTATTCTAAATACGTCTATTCAGTTACTGGTGACCGACCATGATGTGAACTGAACACATAAGTCAGACGATCATGCAGTGAGCGGACGCTTCAGTTTTCAGCACTATAGACATATACTCATATACTAGACATTTCCTGCCTCGGTATATTGTTATCGTTATCTGTGAACGCCTTAATTGCAGGGATCACCTCACGGCGGCTTTTGACTAGAGAGAAGACTACAACGTGAACTGCTAAAATAATGTGGATAGGCTATCGTAGAACCGTAATGGCGGCCGTTTGTGTGCATAATCCAAAACGTCACACGCAGACATCTACATTTGTGGCCAAACGTCGGACAAAGGAACAAATGTGAGACGTGACGCTGTGCGGCTGCAGAGGGAGCCGCCCGAGTGAGGGACACTGTTGTCAGTCAGTGGACATCGGCAGTGGGGGTCAGCGCTCATATCCATGCATTAGAGCGTCTGCTGAGTGCGTGGGTCAGCTGGCTCCGTGATGAGGACCTATCCATAAAAAAAAAAGAAGAAGAAAAAAGCCCAAGTGTGGAGTGGACATTAGCATTGGCCAGGAGCCCGGGGCCCTTCCATACAGGGGCCATAATTGATCGATATCTTATTAACAGCTGAGTGTTCGCTGGGAGTGTATTCGCGGAGAGCAGAGTGGTAGAGCGAGAGAGACGTGCAGCGTGGGCGATGTTATTTTATTGACTGCGATATTTAGCGTATGGATTTTTCTATTTAAAAAAATCTATGCCGGGCGATAATCTGGGGTGTGGATGGACGCGCGCAGGCGATAAGAGGCGTTACGGGAGGAGAGCGCGGGGAACGGTAATGTCTGCGGAGTTCGCACAATGATCGGGAACGACGTTGTTCCGTATGAATTTGATATACTCAACGCAACCGTGTGCGATACTTCATAACTCCGCCAGATCCTCTTTTCTTCTGGGCTTGCGCTGTCTGGAATGATGCCCCCTGCTGTCCAGTCTTTGATTTGCATCCCTGATTTGGACCCACGGTTTACATGATAGAGTCCCAAAAGAACCAGGTGGAGCGCTTAGAAATCAGCTGATGCGTTCGTTTGTTTAGGAACTCTTTCGTAATTACAGTGAATCCGTAAGACACATGATCAGAGGGGATTTCTTATTATAGAATATCTTTTGAAAACATCACGTTGCCAAAGGAAGAGTCCCAAAAGAACCATATTATTGGAAAACATTCACACAAGTTTGCTTCCTTAGACATGGCTGATAATGATATTCTGTTGCTATTCCCAAAGTGTGTGACCTCGCTGGGACATATGAAGGGGCCCCACAATAATAATAATATTTTTTTAAGTTTGTTATGATTTTGCAGCTAAAATGACATAAAAAAGCAACAGCTAGCAAAACACTTTAGGCTAAATACTGGGTTAAAGGAGTACATTTTTAGCAAATAAATGTATTTTTCCGTTTGAAATATAAATTTAGCCAGAAAATCTGTTTAAAATATATATATATTTTTTTTCAATGTAGTTGTTTAGTAGACAAGCTTTGGGAGGCCCCCTGAACCCACTTTGAGAACCATCGGTCTATATTATTACAAAAATCTTTATTTATTTATTTTACATGAGGGTAAAAACATAAAGATAAGGCTGAAGGTTCAGTAGATTTCCAATTTAAACCACTCTTAAATATAAAAAACATACATATTGTGAACCGTTAAAGATTGGCATAATTCTCAGTATTTTCTTTTCATTTCAATAATTGTGAATCGTAAAATCGCAATTTTTTTCCCCTAACAATAATCGTGACTCAAAAATCCAGAATCCTCCCTAGTCCATACACTGACCTCTTCTCACACATGACATTCACATTAGTGGTGTATGTCTCTCTCTCTCTCTCTTGCTTATTTTGAATTGTGCATTTGTTTTCAAGTCACAAGTTCAATTCCCCGTCACTGAGAACCCTACCCATAATATATATTAAAAAAAAAACATTAAGAATTTAGATGTGGAAATCATGCATGTCGTTTACTCTTTCGCCTTAATGAAAATATAGCTTCCATTTTCAGTCATTTATCTAACAGCAGGTACAAACCGATCTCTCTGCACAAGTCCCAGACCTGGATAAGAATCTGGATCTTTCAGTCGGGTCATCTTCTATGTCTTATCATTATGCACCTGCTAGAAGGTTAAACATGTTGCCCCATTTTTCCTCCCCGTTTTACACAACATTGCAATTTTTTCCCCCCACATTTTGTGCAGCTGTACCTTTATGCCTTTACAACATCAAAACATGGTGAGCACAAGCGAGACCGAAAGCAACTTGTCCTGTCAGCAAAAGACAAAGGCACCGATGGCATAAATGAAAACCTAATTGCTACATCTAATTAATCTTACAAAGTACATCGGCCTATAATTACATCGACGGTGCCGCGGCGGCTTTTTTTACAACATCCTTTGAGACCGATGGACTCGCGGTGCGCCCCCACTTTAGCTTTGATTCCCCACTATCTCCATCACTCCCCGCAGTTACTGATGTCATGTATGCATAAGCCCCTCTACCTTCCGCCCGCACATAAAACACCCATTCCCCACTGACAGATGACAGGCGTGTGTCCGAGGAGGGAGGGGGCTGCAGCGCCGATCATTAGGGCGGGGGGTGGGGGGGGGGTGGGCCCTCAAGCAGTGACCGCGTTGTCCGTCCAGAGTCCCCCCCTTTTTTTTTTTTCCCTCCAGATCGGGGGCTTCGCGAGAAGAGAGGAGCCCAAACTCAGACAAAAGCAATTATTTCTGGTGGAGTGTAGTGTGTTTTGCGCGTGTAGCAAAGCGAAGGGGAAGGGATTTTTTTTATTTATTATTTTTTTGAAAAGGGGGGAAAGATAAAAAAGGAAAGAAAAAAAAAAAAGGAGTGAGGAATACGGCACACAACGGGCGTCATCAATAGCGATATGTTCTCCCCCCCTCTCTTCTGTTGTAGCTACGGCTTTTATACGTGCGGGAGGTGCTTTTGTCTGACGCGGCAGGTTTACAGGCCGCGCCGGAGCTCGGATCACTCACGCAACGGGCGGCCATTAGAGACTCAGGCTGGACCGGGGAGTTTTATAACGGAGGGGGAAATGTCGATCAGGGCGTCAATATTCAACACTTTCGTTTCCGATACATGAGACGCATGATTGTTGAGAACGTGTATTGGTACACTGACTTCAAGGCTACGACAGAAAACATGCTTTCTATTAACCTATCTCCACTAACACCGGGTGATTTTTACCCGAGATAATACCATCCATCTTCTTTCACTTGTCCGTTGCCGGGTCGTGGGGGCGGCTGTTGGAGCTGCACCAGCCCCTATGGCTCCTCCTGCAGGTGGTGGGTCCACAGAAGGACGGCCTCATGGTTCTAACCGGGCCTGTTGGTCTCTCATAAGGGGCTTCTGAACCGCTCTTTGTCTGACCCGTCACCTAGGACCCGTTTACCCTGGGAGACCCTACCAGGGGCACGAAGCCCCCGACAACAGAGCTCAGGATCATTCGGGCGCTCAAACCCCTCCACCACGTTAAGGTGGCGGTTCCAAGAGGGGACGAGATAATACACCCGATAAAAAGTACTTGTCATCAAAATATATCACTACATGACAAATTTGAGTAGCGTTCTTTTATTTTAAACTGTGTCGTGTTTAACAAAATGAAAGAAAAGCATCATGAGATCATGAGGGGACCAAATGAAAATGCTCCAAAATTACTGAAAAATCTGGAATTTGGGAACAAAAATAATGAAGATGGAAACTTGGTTTTTGGTCCACCCATTCCTGGGATATTTGAGACTTCCCTGGTGAAGGCTCTGCCCTAACCCTGGGTAGAATCCACCCGAAACCTACCCTACCTTCTATCACTATTGCTGGGTGAAAATCACCTAAACATGTGCCTGTAGGAAAAAGTGTTTTGGATTAGGAAAACACCCATGCCATCAAAGATGTCAAAGACAATGCTGAAGCTTTAGAGACCCATGACACTCAGATAAACGCAGCATAATGAAAATCACATACATTTATTTGCCCGGGTGAAAACCACCCGGCAATGGTGTTCTATGGTTAAATGGCTTGACTTTCTTATTGTTCTTGTTATAGTCTGTTTACTTTATTATTTACGGTCCATGGTAGTCATTGTACATAAGATACCACTATTTACAATTTAAACATTTTATTTTATACACATTTCCTGCCTATTTGCACACCCTGAGTGTTTCTAAAAGCTGAATGTAAATGTCTCTATTGTGAGATCAATAAAGGCCATCTTATCTGATCTTATCTTTCTTCTTTATAATTTACATCAACTAAAATACTACTAAATTGTGTTGAACATGTTCCGAACGTGCATCAAGCCTTTTTTTTTAGAAATGTAGAAAGTCTTTGGAGACGTACTTGGAAAGGGCTGGAGAGCAACTGGTTGGAGACCCCTTTGTCAGATCAATCACAAAAAACATATTTTTTGCCTTGTGATTAACTGCCCACTATCCCAGTATTGTATATGCCACACAAGCGGAATTGTCGATATATTTCATACCCAAACTGCTAAATGAACACAGGAAAAGCCTTAAGAGCATCTTAGTCAAAATATATGTGTTTACTGGAGAGGGCAACGCGAACAAATCTTAAAAGGTTAAAAGCTTCCCATTTGCAGTTGATGCAATCGTACGTCTTTGAGCTCATCGGGACTGTGTCGGCAAGACTGCAAAGACTTCTGGGATTCCTGGAGCGTTCCATACTAATAAACCAAGAGGTATATTTCAAAAAGCCGGAGTTAGTGTTGACACAAACGTATTTGACCAGCAGTGACCCCGTTATTGTCCCAGCACGGTCACTTTTCTGAACTACTCATATTGTTTTTAGCTAATGTTAGGTTTCCAATGCCTCCTAAAATGGCAGATTTCTTTGGTTGATTTATTCCACATTCAAAAATTCAATGCTTTAATGTCTCAATTGAAACGGTCCAAATCTACAGCCCTGAGTGAATACAAGTCATTTCAAACTCTTCCCTCATTGACTGTCATCGTCAGACACGGCTGAAAAATGGCCGCACACAGACGCGTGACGCTCCCTCGCCCCGGCGCCGCTCTCTCCTCCGCCGTGTGTGTGCGCGAGCGAGGGAAGAGAGCGAGTTCATTGTTAAATGGCAGTGTCATGTTGACAAACGAGTTGGTTGAATTAAATTCTCCCTCATCAATAACAAGGGGAGTCCAATCAATACCAGCTTACAATTATATCACCGCCTCCCGCTCGCCACACACACACACACACACACACACGCACACACACGGCGGCGGCAGAAGACAGCGGCGAGGAGGAGAGTCATTACCGAGGAGCAAACGGGCCTAATAAAGCTTATAAAATATTCACGGACACACTTCACCCGCGCGCTCATAACAGTTACTCATAAACAAGTGCAACAGATCGCAGCGGGATCCAAGAAAGCCATGTTTTGTTTGTTTAATGGGGCAGTTTAGAGGCGAGACCTGACTCTGGAAGCTTTTCTTTTTTTTTGACAACAGAAAAACAGCAGAGGCACAACATGGCAGTAGACTCTCCATTGCACCGTGACACTGATGGTGCCGGGGATGGACCTGATAGGCTTCCATAGAGCGGCAGCAGATCTCAAAGACTACACATATTTAGATGAACGTTGCTCCTTCCCATGCTTAAAATGTGTGAATTTAAAAAAAAACATAAATCGCAAATGTAACCGGTATGAAAGAAAATGGTGATTTTTCTACTAGAGCTTTGTGTTTCCGATGGAAGAGAAATGGTGGCAAAGAGCAAAGGGACAAATGCCGAGCTAAAATAAGACGAGCAGAGGCACCGGGACATCACTTCAGGGGATGGAACTTACTTCCACAGATCATGGGACGTTTTTTATCAGGGCTGGTGTGTACAATACTCGGGTATGTGGTGTGTTGTTTGCAAAACTGTTACGATTGAATAAGAGCAGAATTAGGGCCATTGTGCAACTAAAAAACAACAACAATCATGAAGTTAACATTTGGCTGAATAAAGAACTGTTAGGTTTAAATACAGCCAAAATCCAGATTTTAATTGAGACACAATAAAGTCGGCACTAAAAAAAGGTCACACGCTGTAACATTTGGGTGGACGTCTTCAGCCAGTAGGGATTTTCATTACGGTTTGAGATCTGGACTCTGCGAACCCCTCTTTCACAATTTGAGCCTGATGAATCCAGGCGTACTCATCTTGGAATATGCCCGTACCATCAGGCAAGAAGAAACCCATTGATGGAATAACCTGGTCATTCAGGATGTTCAGGTAGTCAACTGATCTCACATAAGCTCCGATTCCATATAGCACGCTTCTATTCAATACAGCTCGGACGGAGTACTCGCCTTCTCACATATACTTTACTCAGTACATGCGAGGGTTTCCACTATGATGGACTGTAGTTGTTGTGGGCGGCGCTCCCCCAGGTACGGACGGTGGAATACACATGACTGAAGGAAAAACTGTACAACTGAAAAACCTTTGTGAGCCGTGATGAGAACATACTGTATGTGGACAAATGCTGCTCTTTGGTGGGATTTATGGAATCATTCCGAAGTGCCAAGGCAAATACTAGAGGAAAGAAGCAGCTAAAAGACAACTCTGAAGGTAAGCTACTGTTATAGTTATACTGTTATATGTTAATGTTAACGGCTAAATGCTTTCAACAGCGGTATGATGTTGTGAAATATGAAATCCCTGTTTTAGTGAGGGCTGTTCTCTCTCCTCTGTCCAATTAGAGGACAGCAGTTTGTTTACGTCATTCTAGTATCAGTTCAGCGCGTTTTGGCCACAGCCGGGAGGTCAGTCCCAAAACCTATACCTGGTCAGCCCGGATTGGCTCTGGCCTGGGCAATGGGGACGCTCACCCAGGTACAGGGCTGGAAAAACAAAACAATAGTGTTGCTGAACCTAGACCTGACCAACTGCAGCAACCCCAGATCATAACAGTTAGTAAATCCAGGTGGCACCAAATGTTGATGCTCCTGGACATGTTGAAACTGTTCGCTTTGGACTGAATCTTGCAATAAAGACAGTAAATCTGGCAGATGGAGATTTTGGCTTTTTGTGATACAGATATTGTGTCGCCAAATATTATGACGACAGTTGGGTGATATATTGTGCATCTTTACTTCCATGCCGCTCTTAAAAAGCATCATATTAAACGCACTTAAATATGCATTATAGTTAAGACAGCAACAGAAACTTGACAGTTGAAGGTCTGCGTCGTTGCATCCATTTTTCCAGCCTGGCCTCCTCTGGCCCTAAGTCTCCGCGTGTTGCTCTTGGAGTAGGTCTAAGTAATCAATGCTGACAGATTGTCAATAGGCCGGTCCAGTGCTGCCAATAGCTCTCCTACACGTCCATTATTCCTCTTAAGGCCGCAGCGGACAAACAGACAGAGTAAAACACCGCGCTGTCGATTCAGATCTTGATACGATCACCAGCGGCGATCAATGCTCTTGCTTACAGCTCATGAGCCTCGAGAGCCAAAGCAAACCGCGGCCGGAGGAAATCGGTTTGTGGAGAGTTTCCCCGTCTTTGATCGCTCAAGGACTTAATCATTGAGGTTCGCTTCCATGGTTATTAATAACAAAAGCTCAATGTGGTGAACTGGTTAAGTGCTTTCACTGCCCTCAACTCTTGATTCCAGACTTGCCTGGTGCGTTTCTGTGTAAACCTCACATGTTCCCTGGATGGAGCCTCCTGGATATCACCATCAATCTGAAGCGCGCACAATAGGCTAGTCTTTTGATCCTTTGACGAAAATGTATTTTAGTTCAAGTTTAGATGTATAGATGGCCAATATATCATCTACAAGATAATATATAAATAGCTGTTTGAAAGATATGCAAATTTACAATATTGAGTTTATCTCCAATGTAAAAAAATAAATAGGGGAAAATGTGTCCAGTGTTTTGTCTGCTGTTTTGTAGTCTGTTCTGTAGGGCTGCAACTAAATTTTTTTTTTTTTTATGGAGTTAACTTAAAGCAGTACTAAGTAACTTGTTTACCTTAATAAATCCTTTCCGTAGTCCCTCTGCGGGTAATACAAGTGTTAATGGGACGGCCACCGGACCGGAGCAACCAATAAACACTAATAGAACCACGAAGAAGAAGCTAACAGGCTAACGGGCAAAGCTAACTGCGGGCTAGCGCCACTTTAGCAGTATTTGCAGCCAAGTTTGAGTGAAAAAAATTATTTCCATTGTGTAATTGGATGTACAATCTCCCTCTCTCCCGTCGCTTTTCCTGTCAGCGTAGTATTTACCCTCACGGACGATTCATGAGTAAAAAAACGCAACATGCTACGACACCTGCAGTTGCGCTCATGGCCTCTAGGGGCAAGAGTTACTTAGTTTGTAAGAAGCTCTGAGTGCTAATTCTGCTTTCTGATTGGCTGAGGCACAGACAGATATTTATGAAATGTACAATATACAAAAGACGACGTAACCTAACTTTAAAAACAAAGTTGTTTTTCATCTAAAATACAAAATGTTCCTATAATTTTTGAGCCCAGGTTTACCAGAAAACGATTCATCGATTACTATGTCAATAATTGTTGTTTCAGCCCTACTGTTCAGGACAATCGCTCCTTCATTGTTATCGAGAAAGTCCACACAAATACTGACATATTATTTTCATCAATATCGCCCTATTTCCATGTACTGAGGCAGCTACATGTATCAGGCTATATTCCAACATATTTCATTATACTTTCCGCTTCCTGTTTCTTTTGTAGTGAATTTAAAAGATATAAGGATTTTTGAAAATTGTCATTGGGTCCCATTTTAGGCTTTTCATTTCGATTTAGCTCAGGCGTCGTCCTTGGGCAAGACACTTCACCCTGATTGGTGGGAAAAGTCATAAAGGTCACAGTGTAAAAATAGAAAATGGTGGACATGGTGTGCATTTCTGACCATTATAAGGTTTGTCACCGCCATACATAAACGCCATAGTTTATGTCCGGCCTTTCGCGCGTTTGTGCCCGTTCCCAGTTAGAAAAGCGCGTTACGATGCAGATGCAAATTGCCCGGAGCAGAACCGGAGGGATCCTTTTGCTAGATTGATGCCCGCCTGGAAAGTAACACCCCTTTGTTGGACAAGATGGACTTTTCAGAATTTATGAGCCAACAAATCTTACACAAAGCAACGCTAACCCCAACTGGCTCCTAAAACCTAATGATCCAGACGTGAAAGCTGTGCATTATTTAGTGCTATATACCAGTTACTTTTAATGTAACTGGAAGAGATGAAAGAGCAGCTCGTGCGGCGTCCCTTCCCCATATGGGTCACCGCGGCTAATCACCCGTCTCTCTCTCTCTCTCTCTCTCTCTCTCGGTAACGCAGATTCCGTCTGGAGCCCCCCTTGGAGTTGGACAGGTTTGTTAAGCGTGTAAATATCACAGGGCTTTAGCCGACGCCCCCGCTCCATGCAAACCGGCTGCGAGGTCTGTGGGCGCATGTAGAGCGCGCGTGGAGCAGACAGGAGCAAACCGCTTAGCTGTGCACAAACGCCACATCAGAGCCCCAGGTAAAGCCAATGACATGGTCCGGCTTTTCCCGCTCAGTCTGGACTCCTCTGATCCTCTGCAGACCGGGGCGAGGAGGAGAGGAGCGAGGGGGGGGGGGGGGAAGAGAGGGGAGTTAAAATGAAGGGCGTGAGGAACAGGTCGGAATACACCAGGGTGATACCACGACCATTGCATTTAGATGGTCATTTTGAAATCGAAGTCATCGTAATACAATATAATCATTAGAGACGGTTCAGGGGACTGATCCTGCGAAATCGACTCTTGTGAGCTTTTAAAGAAATAGGCCACCGTTTTTACATACTGAGATATGTTCTTACCTGAGCTTAGACGAGTTCATTTGTTCCTGTCTGGTCTCCACGTGAGCCTTCCATAACGTAAACACAGCACAGACGGCGTTAGCATTTAGCCTCTCTCTTCTCCTCTATAGCTCCAAACGAGGTGAAGATAGAAGCTGCCAAACTCTCCCATGTTTTCCTTATTTAAATACGGTTACGTGAAGTGTTACACCATAAAGTATAATTACACAAAATTAAACTGTGGATTTTCTAAGTGCATAAAAAGGGGAACTATATTGTAATTCGGCATCCGCGCAGTGATATCTTCACTTTACTGCGCGGATGCCGAATTACAATATAGTTCCCCTTTTTATCCGCTTAGAAAATCCACATTATTTAATTTTGTGTAATTATACTTTATGGTGTAACACTTTATGTAACCGTATTTAAATAGGGAAAACATGGAAGAGTTTGGCAGCTTCTATCTTCACCTCGTTTGGAGCTATAGAGGAGAAGAGAGAGGCTAAATGCTAACGCCGTCTGTGCTGTGTTTACGTTATGGACACGTGGAGACCAGACAGGAACAAATGAACTCGTCTAAGCTAAGGTAAGAACATATCTCAGTATGGAAAAACGGTGGCCTGTTCCTTTAACCATGTTGTTCCGTGATCAAAAACATACCTCGGAGGTCATTTACCATGGGAGAAACGAGTAGCATAAGCAGTCATTTACGCAAATTTATCTCATTTAAGATTGTCATTTTTCCAGGTGTGGAGGTGAAGGAGGACCAGGGCTCGAAAGCTTTAAACCTTTTTTCTGACTCTAAAAGTTTGCGTTCCAAAGAAATCTGCAAAACTACTCTTGTCTTGTACATCTTCACAAGGCAGGTTTACAAAGGCGGTTAAATAATACAAAATCCCTCTGCAGATGGCGCCCTACGCTCGCCGCCTGGTTCGCCTATTCCCGAGTGTGTAACGGTGAAGCAACGACACACTTACTCCGGCGCGTTTTTTCCTCGCTACTTTACCCGGCGCCGCAGCCACAAAACGGGCTTCCCAAGGCGCCCTTTTGAAAACATCTCTGATCTTTGCAAACACGCGAGGTCAGACGGATACGTTTCAGCCGGAGAGTGAGAAGCTTTTTACCCGCGTCCCGCCGCCTCCCCCGCGTGCGCCTAAAACAGAGCCGGGTCGAAGCAGCGTGTAGCGCATGTGTTCACAAAGAGACGGGGCGCGGGAGAGAGAGTCGTGTGTGGGTAGATTTAGAAGCCGGGATCAATGAGAAATGTGGAAATCAATGCACTTAGCGGCGGGGGATCGATGGGGCCTAATCGGGATGCCAATGCCACAAGTCAAAACAATTAAGAAGGAAGAAAAATGGTTAAGCGCTCCCCGGGCCCCGAGCGCACACCGAGGGGAGAGGGGAGGGGGAGAGATGGACAGACGGAGGTGCAGTGTGGGTTTGTGCGGCCGACGTGGAGAGAGTTTAGGTCCACGCAGTGAGAGCCTGTCACAATAATTACTACATCACTCAATAAATGACAGATATATTTTTGGGGCTCAATATTTATCGAAAGTACATTTTTTTCTGGTTAAGGAATGAAACTCGCTTTGTCCTCCTGTGATCACAAAGCACTTGGAACAATTTTATGAACTTGCCGGCGAGTTTTCAAGCATTTCTGTGACGGTGACCCTGAAAAGTGACCCCTGCAAGTGGTGAAATGTGCCTATGAACTCGTCCCACATGAGAAGAATTGTGATGCTACAAATACAGGAAAGTTAGGAATGAGTTTGGATCAAACAGTGAATGTTTTCATTTTGTGGCTTCCTCTTTCATTGTTTGTTACATAATGACAAATCATGTATTGGCCCTTCAATATTGTTTATCGTGATATATTCTTATTCTGCTACAATATATCAAACTTTAAATGTTGTTTTGAGAGGAACAAAGTGATCGCTTCAGTGGGTGGAATAGTCTGTAAAGAAGGTCAGGTGCTCTTCAGGATCAAAATGTAGGTATAGGCACAAAAAAGGGAAAAATCCATGTCCATCTAATAAAGGGACTTTTAACCAGGTATCCTCTATTTTGTGCTTTAATTTAAATGTTGTTATTGTGACAGGCCAAATGTAGTGTTTAAGGGAGACGGGGAAGATTTGTAGTTACTCTGTAGGATCATGTGACTACAACAACAACAGTCTCATTTTTTCATGTACGATCTCCAATATAAAGCAAGTGACAATTATAATTTTTTTTATTTTCCTTCTTTTTCTTTCTTTACAGATGGCTACCACTGCCAAACATAGTTAACAATTTCAATAAGGCACTAATTCTGTGTTCAAAAGGCACATTAATATTATCCGTGATCTTGCAACTTCCCAGTTGTCATTTCCATCATTCATCTACTGGGGTTATAAATGATAAGGTGTGCAGCCTGTTCTCCTCTTCGGGACCCACCTTTGACCCCTCACACGGGTCAAAATGAAAGCTGACGTCAACTTACAGTACAACAAAAGCACATTTTTTGGGCCATGTTTTATTTTATTTCATATCAAAGTGCAGCGTAATGCTTACTATCAAAACCAATTGATCACAGTGATTTTAGACAAAGCTAATATGGCCAGAGTTTCAAGAGAAAAAAATATATTTTTCAAGAGTGGGGGCGGAGACACATTCCAGTGCACAGGTGTTTGTTACAAATTGCACAGTAACCAGGCAAACGATGATAATTATTTTGCTCATTTCTATTGTGTGGACTTTGTTTATGTGCTATCCTGGATGTTTGAGAGCTACTGCTTGAATAAAGACAGCAAATTACAATGAAACATGGAATTTTCTGTAAAACACATTATCCCAGATTCTCTTAAGTTACCGTGATAATTCCTTTTAAATATGCCCACCTGTCTCACCATGAAACATAAGAAATAGCCATTCAATACTACTCCATGTATTTTCTTCATTATCATGACATGCTCAAAATCTGGAACTATGAATCAAATGCACTAATAAACTCACAGCAAAGTGCGTGACACCCGAACATGGCAGACTCCATATTGTCCAATAAAAAACACTGAACTCCACTGTCTGTGCTGAAGGAGGAGCTCGCCAGGTTGATCCAGGGGCCAATCAATACCTGCAGGCAGCGGGTCGACCCCTGCCCCCTGCCCGGACCCTCCTGCAACCCCCCCCCCTCCCCGCTGGCCTCCCTGGAAATCAATGCAGCGGAGCCAATAACTCAGGACGCTGCGTGGATTAGTGAACTGTCAACTAATCACAGAGTTAGTGAAAGCGACACAGGAGCTATTAACCTATCGATACGACGGCGGCCCCGGCACGCGGGGCCCGGGCGGAGCTGTGGAGGTATCGATGAAAGAGATGGCAATTCACACCGGGACAGCGCCCTGAAGGCAACCGCGAGAACCAGTGATGGCTTTAAACGCGGCCACTTCAGGGGACAGGGTGACTTATCCAAAAAGAGCAAAGGCATTAGTTCAGGAAATGCATTCGAATATCATTACTAATCCGACTCCTTCTTTACAAATGAATAAATCCTTTGTACTCCAGGTTAGGTTGTAATACTATGACTATGAGCGCTCGTGCTTCACAGCTAGAAGGTCCCGGGTTTCTGTGTGGAGTTTGCATGTTCTCCCCGTGTGTGTCTAGGTTTCCTCCGGGTACTTCGGTTTCCCCTTCCACTTAAAACATGTACAATAGGTTAATCCTCCAGACAGGTGTTTCTGGTTCCACATCTGGAGATGGGTCCCCGAGCGCTGGCAGCTCACTGCTCCAACAGGTCGCCCCAGCAGGGATGGGTCAAATGCGGAGAACGAATTTCCCTACGGATTAATAAAGTACACCTTAATTAACCTCTTAACCCCCACCTGTACCGAACATGTTTTCTCCAGTTTGGCTTTAGCCAAATTTAAAAACTTCTGGAAAAAAGTGTAAAAACATGACAAAAAAAGCCACAGAAATACAGACAAAAATACAAAAAACAAGCAATCAAAGTGCAACAGAAAAGTGAAAAAAGAGCAACTAAAAAAAATTTATACATTAAAAAAAGTGATGAAAGTGCTGCACATTTTTTTTTTTTTATTGACAAAAAAGTGGCAAAAATGTGACGAAAACGCAATAAAAAAAAAGCCACAAAACAGATGAAAAAGAACGTCAAAAAAGTGATGACAACACGGCAACAACCGAAAGAAAAAGATCCCTTAAGATCAGTTTTGTAGGTCTTAGCTTTCAAATGTGGCGTCACACTGGCCTATAGGCTGTGAACCCCAGTCGAGGAGCTTTTAGATTTGGGTAAAACTGGAGAAAATGCAGTCGGTTAAGGCGGGTGGTAAGAGGTTAACCTTTACATAACTCCCTACTTTCCCACAGTACCAGTGCATTCATGGCCATCTGGATTTACAGGAACTCACAGTTATGATCTAGAGTCGCTGCAGGTCAGGTCGAAGTAAAAAAAAAAAGAAAAAAGTCGCAACAACAAAAGGTCACACGCTCGAGCGCCTTTAGCTCTGATTACGACACGCATTCGCTGGATTTGTTTCAATAAGCTTCTGCAATGACAAAAGATCCAGTGTTTTCATCATTTTTCACCAAGATCTAAATGATGTGAGAGTGTGACCACTGCACAGAGACTTCTCCAGCACATCCCACAGGTTCTCGATGAGGTTCATACTTGGACTCTGTGGAGGCCGATCCATGTGTGGAACAAACTCCTCACGCTCCCTGATCCGCTCTTTCACAACGTGGGCCCCATGAATCCTGATGCCCGTGCCATCAGGGAAGAGGAAACCCAAATCAGGTCGTCAGCTGATCTCCTTCTTCTCACACCTGGACCTGGCCAAGGGGGGGGGGGGGGGGGGGGGGGGGGATGTCAGGCAGATAAACAGGAAGTAGTTTCCCTCAGCTATAGCTTAATCTTAGCTCCACAGACGCGTAGAAAAACCCCCGCAGCGTTGTAGACCGCTGGATTCTGAAATCCACCGGATCGAACCGCGTCGCTCTGCTCCCATTGAAAGACGTCGGGGTAGAGCACGTAAACAAGGCTTCACGCTGTTCGGGAAACGGGAAATCAAACTCGGGACCTTTTTGAGGCGCAAACAAATACTTAAGGATTTTCCTGGGCCGTTTGTGGTTTGTGCGAGCTATAATAAATGTTCTGTGGAAGGAAAGAGCAGAGGTGCTTTTTATAAATACCACCTTGATCCATCACATTATTATTATTATTATTATATGCAAAGGCCATTTCTTCCTCCCCCTTAAAGCGCCAGATTATTTCGGGAGGTAATTCCATTGAACGTGCGTTGAAATAACTTGACTTGGCATGTGCCTATACAGCGCCGGACAAAAGGCTCGCGGGAAGACTATTCAGTGATGGGGGACGCGGGGAGGGGACGGGGGCGGGGGGCGCTGTGGGCGAGTTACAATGACAACCCAAAGAAAGGACCAAATCACCTGAGAGGAAATGGGACGGCCAAGACACGTGGAGGGAGGGAGAGGAACAGGAATGTCACCGCGAGGGATAATGTGGGTATTTCTCGATAGATGGGCACGAGAACAAATTATGAAAAAGGAGCAAAAAAATACATCAAAAAAATCAACAATAGAAAGTTGCGTATGGGGTTCAGTTGGAGAGAAAGGCCCCACACGGTCAGGATTAGGAACATATGCACTGCGGTATCCCGGGATTAGAGGGCTGAAGGGGGCTCGGAGAGGGGCGGAAGGAAGGGCTTTTTTTCTTTTTGGGTAAGAGTAGCGTGTAGGAGTGTAAAAGCAGTGCTCGATCAGGCATGTTTCCACCTGCTTTCATCCCGTCTCCCCCCTCCCGACGCTCACTACTCACCACTATGTTTGAAGATCCGGGATGGGCCGAGGGAGGGGGGTAAGGGGCGCGCGAGACCAAGGAGCTGGGCTTTGATTGTGGTCATCGGCTGTAATCACAAAACACACACCAAGAAAAGGAAAGACCTTCAAAAGATGGATTAACACGAGATATTTGTTAGGTACAGAGAGTATTCTGGAAATGCACTGGGGGTGTGGAATAAACTTTTAATGTTTACTACATTTACACCAATGCTCCTAAAGACGTAGCTTTTGGGGTCAAGTACATTTGCGATTAATGTGTTGAAATAAAGACTTTCAAACACTTTAACAATGGAGGACAAACTTAAATATGACCTGCAGAACTAACACAAGAATCACATGCATTTCAGTTTGTAGAAGTGTTTGCAAAGGTCTTCGCCACAAATTTAGAAGCCTCCATCCTTGACAACCAGCTGTAGTTAAATTACTCACAATGTAGCAGCAGGTTTGTTTGTTTTGTTTTTTGTATTGTGTATCAATCTTACAGAGCGATGTTATGTTACAGGAAACCCTCAGTTAAAAGAAGAAAAAAAAGCATTTGTAAATAAATGCTTTTTGATTTGATAAATAAATCAAATCAAAAAGAGTTTTGCTCCCCTGTCCCGGGACTCTACATGGAAATAAGCAAACCACGTGCAATAAGCTCAGTATCAGTCACTTCATCAATCACCTGCACGGTGACGGTAAACTTTACATTGCCAATCTTGACTTTTGACTGAAAAATTAGAATATGGTTTAAACGTGCATTTATTTCTGTAATAAAACTTAAAATGTGAAACTAATATATGATATAGACTCATGACATTCAAAGTGTCATTCTGATGATTAAAGCTTATAGCTTGTAAAATATTTTAAACGGAGTAATGTCGGCCTTCTGAAAACTATAACCATGCATAAGTACTTAGTACTTGGTTTGGGCCCCTTTTATTTTAATTACTGCATTAATGAGGTTGCGTGGCATGGACGCCCTCAGCCTGTGGCACTGCTGAGGCGTTTATGGAAGACCAGGATGCTTCAACCAGCGGAATACAACATTTGAAGCCCATGTACAGGATCCATCTGTGCGTGGAGGCTCTTGATGCATATATATATATATATATATATATATATATAAATTCTTGCCCCTTCTTTCTTCATTGAACATAAGACACCAGCATTTATGTCTGTGTAGGCTTTACCCTATTTACTATTACTTGATTGCACATTTTCCTGTCTATTAACACCCCCTTCTTGAGAGCTGATGTAATCACCTAAACAACTACAGCCTTACAATTGCAATTTCATTTGAATTTAAATAATTGTGCAGCCCGAGAACATACTGTGAACTAGGGCTGAAAGATATATCGTTAACTTATCAATAACGAGATAAAAAGCAAGATATAAACGCTATAGATTTTCATCTTGCTTGGTTTTCACCTAACCCATAGTTATATTGTATCATATCGATATCTAGAGCATGAATATTGAGATATGAAATGTTGTCCATATCATTCAGCCCTACCGTGAACAAAGATCAATCCTCATTTTTGACCAGACCAAATCCTAAAGGCAAAGACACACTGCTTGGTTTTATAACAATCTTCAGCATGTTTTATTCCCCTCGAAAGCCACAGACAGCGCCGGACTGTAGCCGTGGATGAGCTCACCGCGTGCTCGCCGTCTCCTGCTGCATTCGTGGCGAGTAACAGGGGGGTCACCAGTCAAGGTCACACCGTAATGCGCTGGAAAGCTGCTCTGAAGAGCTACCAACAGAGACAGAGGCGCGCGAGGAGAGGGGAGAAAGCCTGGGATTAAAAAGAAAACACAGGACTGATACCGAAACAACAATCACGGTACAGGGACAACAATGTGCAAGAAATATAAAAAAATATAAAAAATCCTTCAATCGTCACGGCTCCTCATTTAGAGACCGCCCTCCATCTTGGCTTTGTTCGGTCCGGCTTTGGTCAGGGTTTATTGGTCGTTTGATCGCCATTACGTCCCCTTAAGACGAATGACGCAGCAAAACAATACAGTTTCAACTAAAATGCTTTCAGTATGTTCACACACTATAGTCAGTTTGATTGATCATTTCTCTTCAAGGACTTATTTATGGGGACTTTTTTTCATTTCACGTTGATGTCTTTAATTGTGCCGCCATAGATTTACTTGCATGGCTTGTACTGCATTACGTTTAAGAACAAATTAAGCAAAATAAACCAACAGGCCAGTCTTAAATGTAAAGATTAAGATGGAATGCTGAAACGCGCAAAATAAATTGAGACCATTTCCCATGTAAATGGAGAGAACATGCAACACATAGAAAGGCCCTGCCCGGTCCGGGATTCAAACCCGCAGGACCTTCTTGTCGCGAGGCAAAAGCGTCATCCACTCAAACACTCAATACAAAATGGACCTTTGATTTATCACCAGCTTAGTGTAAGTTCAAACCATTAATATTCCTAATAAAAACAGATGTTGCCACAAAAAAAAAGTCACACTCTCTAATATTTGGTTGCAGCGCCTTTAGCTTGGATTACATAAGATTCTGCAATGTCAAAAGATCCAGGGAACCTTGCGTTCATTTTTCACCAAGAGCTTGTATTGATGATGGGAGAGCGTGACCACTGCGAAAAGCCTTCTCCGGCACATCTCAAAAGAACCATGCTTAGAATACGCCCGTGCCGTCGGCGAAGAAGAAATCCATTGATAGAACAACCTGGTCATTTTTTTATGTTCAGCTGATCTCATTCTTTAGTGTTGTTGAACCTAGACCTGACCCACTGCAGCCGCCCCAGATCATAAGAGTTAGTTACATCCATTTTTTTGATCAGGCAAATGTGTAAATCATGTATAAAGTGCATCTAAATCTAAATTACAATAAACAGAGATAGCAAGAAGCCAAGTTGTGTGTTCGTGTGTGCGCAATAACCCCTGGTATCCACCTCCACCGACTCTCTGAAACAGTTGTCTTCCTCAGTTTCACTTCTTCACCTTTTACACCTCCTTGTTTTTTCCCTAAACACCAGCCTCACCCTCCCCCCCCCTCTCTCCATCTGCACTCAGACTCACCGCGTTGAACCCCGGGGTCGACCTTTTGCCGGAGCGGGGTCACTCCTCTCCGATGAAGTTGACCTCTCGACCTCCGGGTGGAGACCGGAGAGAACCGCTCGCATCCTAACCAGCTGGACGACGAGCCGCCCCATCCTGGACCCCTGGACGTGAAGCGCAGAGACGGACCCCCCGTTTTTGTCTCCAGCCCAGTTTGACTTTTCAGTTTAAGAAGCAAGAATATTCACGATAATTTAGATATAATACTTTTCAGAACATTTAGTTTTAAGTCATGAAGCAAGGGGAAAAACTGAATTTCTTTATGAGAGAATTTGATCGTAAAGTGGCATGTAAATCTGTTTTTAGGATTTCACGCTTTTTCCCCCACGAAATTTCACAGTTGTAGTCATAGGTACGTGGCCTAGCCGAGGTGGAAGAAAACCTCTCATGGGAATCAAAATGTTTCACTCTTTTTAGCCGTTTTCTGGCAGACTATTAACATATTTATCACACACCAATAAAGTCAAGCCACAATCAGGACACTATGGAGTTTTTTTTCACCACAAATTGTTCAGCAGAAGCAGAAAAACGGCACCCGTTAGCATCGCTTCGCTAACGTTAGCATACTTCCTGGTTAGCATCGTCCGTTTTTTAAGTATTTCTGGGCTGTAGACCACTCTACACGTCTCTTTATTCAGTAGAAAAAATATATTCATAATTCAGCATTTGTTAAAGTAATCCTGGAGAAATGTGAGAACGTTTAGCTTTTTTTCTCGTCTTTATTTTCCTTCCGGCTGCTTTGAACATGACCATAATATGGTCATGTTCAAAGCAGCCGTAAATATGGGCATTTGCAAAGATGCCGTCTGTATCTGTAAACGCATTTACATTCAAGTAAGATTTGGTCAATAAGGTAAATCTATTTCAGCTATTTTCTTCCATTGTGCCTCTCATTATAAGACCTAAGCCATAAATAACCAGCCTAAATGAGGTCCAAAACTCTCCACTCTCAGTCACAGCGGTCTCATCCGAGGCTCAGACGGCTCTTTTATAGTTTCCGATGTGGCAGCCGAGGGTCGCGGCGTCTCTAAATAAACAACACAGACGTATTGATCAGTCCGGGGGTCACGCATTGACAAAACAGATCCCGTCTCGACAAATCCCGTCTTACTTAGCCCGGGTTAATATCTCGTTAACATCCATTACTGCCGCCTGCACTGGGGCCCGCGCGGCCCGGAGACGCTGAGTCGTCGAATTCCCAGTTGGTACGTCCCGGGATCAGCGAGAGGTGGGGAGATTATTGGGAATCAATCGGAGCGGAGTTGCCATTTCCCCGGAACGATCACGGATCTATGGGCAGTATTTATGGAGAAAGCTTTACGCGCCGTGTCAATACGAGAAGGTACGGTTGCCAATAACCCGCTGTTTAACGTCCAATAACACGCATTTCGACATACGAGATGATTTAGACTTTATCAGGACCAAAATAAGGCAAACATTTAAGTAAATTGTGACTAACACTGAACTTCTACCCACATTTAAGCAAATATTTGTTGATATATTGCCCTAGTTTCTATTTTTGGTTTAGGCGCCATTTTTGTATTGTTGGTATTTCACATACATTCGCTATTGTATGATTTTGACAAACAAGAGAATTTTTATTGGAATATGACGCCGGTAATTACTATATTGACTGACTCATTAATGACAGATAAACTATATTATTTTGGGCTAAAAAATGCATCATCTGTGCTTTTTTAACTGCATTTGTTGTCACATTTTTCCTCACGTATACTTTACTGTAATTTTTAAGCGTAATAGTTCGTTTCTGTGGCATTAAAAGGTAATTCATTTGAGGCGATTAGGGCCGGTGGAGATGACAGGGGAGCGGCGGGGGGTCCGGGGGTGTGAGGGGGCTCCTTATCTGCAGCGGGACAGTCCTGATCCAGATTTTCCACGCCCCAAAAGAGGGACTTAAAAAGCGCCTGTACCGAACACAACTTCGCTGCCGAGTTACGCCCATTTATGAGGTTTTCTAAAAGGCATCAAACGCTACAAAACCCTTAATTAGTCCATATACATGTATTTAGTAGCATTTCAAGTTGGTTCTGTTTATATTACAATAATTAAAGGAAGATTTAGCCTGACACGTTACGGTCTTCATGCTCAATTCTTCTTCAACAGTGATTTGGATCCGTCTTTTTTGTCTCTCTTTAGATCCCAGTTGGACAATTTGGAAAACTTTCCTGATTTGTGTGTCGTCCAATGGTTTTACAATCTGCTAAAGAAATAACGTTTTTCTCCGCGACTTAAAGAGTCGGTGAAAAAGGACAAAAATGGGGAAAATATATAAAGAAAAGGGTAAAGTTAACTTAAAAGCGGTCATTGCCAAGTTCTACTCTGACTCGAATATTCATTGCCTTAATTATGCAAACTCCAATCGTCGAGGTGTGACTTGTGTTGGCGAAACTATCATCCTCCACGAACGTTCTTCCCTAAAAACGGGAAGCGTAATTAATTGAACCCTCTGACGAGCGGCCGGACTGCGGCGGCGTTTCCATGACGACTATCACAGCTCGGTCTCTGTTCGCCTCCAGATAAACTGACCACATGGACTTTTATTAAAGGCTCAAACCGAGGGAAAATAACACGTTACAGTCTTAATAACAGAGGTAGAAATGTTCAGGACGGAGCTTCTGCACGGGCGAATGAAAAATGACAATATTGGAGGGATGATTAGTTCGTGGCTCGGGGGGTTTACTAAAACGCGGCCGATAAATGGGTCTCAAATGCCGGAAAATTAGGAAATTCAGCCCCTCTGAACTGTTATAGTCCTCAAATTAGAACTCGGAAGCCAACTTTCATGTACTTTATTGTGAGGGTTAAAATGATCTTGTTGACAGCTTTTACTTAACCTTCTCCGTTTTTTATAAACCAATGTGATGTGGTGAGTGAACTCTTAGGTAACTGATTTAGCATTTAACTAAGAGGACATTTTTATACGCCAAGTCTGTATCTTAAAGTAAAATCTCAAAAGGTCTGTAAATACTTTGATGATTTCTAACTCGGCTTTGCTCTAAATGCCATTCGATGGGTTGACAACAGCTGAAAACACCTGGCTCTTTCATAATTTGCGCTGCTTGATGGCTAATGCTAACGGCTATAGGAAAAATACACTGAGCAGACTCTGAAAAAGTTTCCCGGACTAGCCGACTTGCTAACTAAATTAATACAGCCCGCGTTTAGGTATCGTCACCGCATTGAAAAAACAAAACATATCTTCAATCAATTCTATCAATCACTTTTCAAACACTGACCTATCGCAACTGATCTCCATGGTAACGTCAGACAGTCATCAGAAATTACATAATTAAACCAAATTGTCTTTTTGTCCAGCAGCACTTCCACACACACTGAAACGTTCGAACATGTACGTTTGCATTCTTCAGTCGCCAAAACTGTTTTACATTGCGTTGACGTTAGATCTGTGAGCTAATCGCTGTTGCTAATCCGTCGTTAGCATTTTAAGGAAAAAAAAAAAAAAGTATAATATCGCTATTTTTATGCTTAAAGATTCCTGTTGCCTCTTCTGAACAGTAAAATAAGTGAGAAAGACGGGACAGATGAGCTGTTTGTAGCTTTGTGTGATTTATATGCGTTGTTTTCATTTAGCAACATTAGCCAACATGGCGGCGGGTGTTGTTTTGGTCACGTGACTCGCAAAAGCCACGCTGCAAATGACATTAATGGGAGTTGGAGCTAATGCCACGGCTAGCGCACCTTTAGCCTCTCTGATTAATAGCCAGAACACACATTAGATTCAACTAATAACATCCCCCATGATTGTTGACATTTTGTTGAAATAGTAATCCAACTTTCCCTTTAAAAGCAGCTACGAACATATTAATATCCAACGTATGTGGCAGCCAGGGCTCTGCGCCATAAACCAGACTCTTTTAATATGTTGTACGTGCGGTTATTGTTGCCCAAAGGCTACACTCACTTCATTAAACCTGGGGAGCGCGGGTGCTGTTTATTTGCGGTCGGAGCTCGTGGCAGCAGCGCCTGATGAGTTGCGGTAATGGCGGAGTGACCAGCTGACCCCCGGGCCTCCCCGGGTCAGGGCGACGGGGTCGTGGGTCGAGGGGGTTGGTGGTGGCCGCCGCGGTGACAGACGGTCCTGGTGGAAAATTGATGAAAAAGGCAATAGCGTGCATCATAAAACCAAATAATCCTCTAATGGCCGCGCTGACAATAATGGCGGCGCGTTGTATCGGGAACGGCGTTTAGTTTTATGGAGCGAAAACACGCACGCGCACCTCACGTTTAGTGGCTATGATGTTATAAAATATATCGTATCACATTGTGCAGCTGACGTCAGAAGAAGAAATGTCTTTCAAAATGGACTTTGCACTGTTTGCTGCAAATTTAACATACTGCTTTGACTTAGTTAGAAGTACAACGTTGTTTTGGTCATTTGACTCCAAAATAAAGTTGCTATTGTGCTGAAAATACTCTTTCATTACAATTATTACGTTTTTAAATATTGTTGCCTGTATTTTAGTGAACCTTTTTAAAGCAGCACAGCTCACCAAAATGACAACAGCCCCTGGTATGGTTTGCATGTCGCGTGATAAAAAAAAAAAAAAAAGTTATTGCGCAATTTGTATTTGGGGACTTACTGTGTGTGTGTGTGTGTGTGTGTGTCCACGTCAAATAATAATATGTGCACCATCCACCGCGCACAGAAACGCTTCTGAATTAGACTTTCTTGGATTTAGCAATACTTTAAACATGCCTTTCATTCATTGTCCCTCCTCCGTTCGCTGACACGTGCACAGGCGCCGCTCGTCACACATTAGCGATAAAAACGTAGCTGCTCTTCCCATGACACACACTTTGCCTCGTGTACAAAGGGCGGTGTGAAATGTATCGTCGGCGGTAGTAACGCGTATCCGCAGACGCCCCATTGTGTTTTTTTATTATTTATCAATTCAAATGAAAGTCTGACTGTCGCGTTTGGGACGGAAAATCGATACGTGACAAATGTGCGCTCGTGGAGAGGCGTGGGCCACTTCTTCAGCTCCTGTTTCACTCCGGAGTCTTTTATTTTGGACACGACGCTCCAAATTGCACCGCGGCCTTGTGGGGATTTTGTTTTCCTTTATTCAGCGATAATAAAGAACACTTTTACACGGTTTGAAAACGATTAAAAATATGCAAAACATTAATTTCGTTTGCATAAAATCCCGTGACTTTGACCAATATTTTTTCCATCTGTTCTTGTGCGTTTTCAGGTTGAAATTGTCAATTTACAGCTTTATTCAAAAAAGGGGAGGCCATTTACATGCAATGCATAAATACAAATATGCTTTAAATGTGCAGAAATAACAACAAAAATGGCAAACATATGACGTAATATTTCAAAGTGTGATTTATTGTAACACATTACGTGCAAAATATCATTTGCAAATAATTTGCATATAGGCAAATTTTACCCCAAGAAAGATTTCAATGTGTACAATTTAGTTTAGTCTCGTAAAAACAACCGTTACCATGTAAATATTAATATTTAGTGTGAAATAAATTACATTAATTAATTAATTCACCAAATATAAACAGAAAGACGATACGTCCTACTTCAATCTAAGACAGTAAAATGCCGATTTCTATATTTCTGGATAAATAATAAAATACCTTAAATGTAAACAAATTATTAACACACCTTTGTCTTCATTCAATATTCAGGGAAGAAAATAGAGCCATAAATACCTGTTGCAGCCTCGTGCGTAACCGTGCGTAAAAGTCTGGCTGGACTTTAGACGGTGCGTCCTGACGTCTTGAAATTACCATGAAGATAAAACACAAGGGATAGAATGAACCAAAATGGTCGTGTAAAATAGTTTACTGTATTTTCATCGTGTGTGTGTGTGTTTTGTTTTAATCAGGAACCAGAAAATAAAAGTACGACACATAATCTGACTTGGGCTTTATTTCATAATTTAATGTTATGTTACAGGAACCATTTTGAAAAAAAATAATGCCAAAAAAAAAAAAACAACTCCAGGTTAGTCCATTTATTTCAAACCTCCTCACGGTACAGCACACAACGTTAATAACATTCACAAACAAAGCAGTTTGAAAAGGGAATGAAGCAAATTCTAACCTGCTTCTGAGTGAAGGTTATTTAAATAATATACATTTTGTACAACTTAGAACATTCTCTACATTTGTAATATGCAAAGTTCTCTGGAGTTTGCCCCTGAAGGGTTTTTGATAATCATCCATTACACTCACACAGCAATATGTAAATAATAATAATGTTATTTTGAGAGGACGGATCAAACTCCTGCACTGACCTTTTCTGATGTTACAGAAACAATCTTCCTCTCCCTGTATTTAATGTCCGTTTCATCAAACAAGGTTCTTTACAGGGTCGACTATGTCCAAGCATGATCTGTGTGTATGTTATTGATTTTAAGGATTCAGCTTTGATGCAATGGCAAACAGACACGTTTTACTATCCATCTTTTATGTTGGAGTGCGGGACACCAACAGGACACGTCTCCACCCCGTGCACCGCTGTAAAAGTGCCGTCTCTCTTCGCTCTCTTCGCGGCCCGCGCGTCTCCTGAGGTCAAACCTGCAGCTTTTAATTGATTTCTCATAATTAACTCAGTGTTCATCGATTTCCGTGGGACAGTCCAGCGCCAAGTCTCCATCGACGACCTCATTATTTCCCCGTTAACCCCAATAATCCCCAATAAATACTCGCCACGTTCAATAACAATTAGGGATCCTGTTTGCGGGGACATGGAAGTGACGAGTAACACACACATTACAATATTGAGCCTTTAGGAAGTGTTTATGGTCATCGTTTAAACATCACCAGCGCATAGCAACGAGGCCGGAGACAAAGACTCAATCTTTTGGAAAGGAGATCTATAAGATTCAGTTCAGTGTGCACATTTTAAACATTCAAGAGAAGCATTAACATCTGAGCAAGCACCATGCGTTTCAGATTAGAAGTAGAAGTGTAAACTACAGCCATTATTGTACTGCCTTCTTTCTAATTGCTAATCTGAAGTGCAGGAACCTCATTGTGTCCAGCAGGAAGTGAAAGATCTGCAGTAAAGAGTGTTTCCTTCACATTACAGGCAAAGCAGCCCCTCATTTACTTTCCATTTCTCGTCATCGTCCATAGCTTTAATCCCATGTATTGTATGATTAGTCCCGCTGTTACACAGACGTGCGATATACACTGTCCTGTGTCCAGAGTCCAGTCCCATTGGATCATTGGGCGACCAGTGGGGAGGAGGAGGAGGAGGAGACGGTCAAACTGGCCCCGAGGCTCCACCACCACCACCACCTCAACCTTTTATAGATCCCACGTAGTCACATTCAGCGCTGACGTCAGGGGCAGAGGAGCCAAATCTGTCGGGAAAACAAAGACGGGCACGAACTCAGCGATAAGTGTCTGGATCGTGTTAAATGGAGCAATGACACAGACATTTCTAAAAGAGTATTTTGCAAAGTGCACTGACAGGACAAATCTATCATCTAATTAAAAGCCCGGTACCGGATTTTTCTTCTTTGCAAATAATGAAAGCCGGAGCATTATGTCATATGTTTAAATAAAGTTGGTTTTTTTATGCACGTTTCACAGCTTTCGAGCCGGCTATTTCACGATTAACCACACAGTAAGAAGTAAATTTGCCCCTTATTCGAGTGACTCGTTTCAAGAGCTCTGTTATGGGGCAAGTCTTTTACCCGTATATTAAGAAAAAAAGACCTAATCGGAGCAAAAGACACAAATCTATGACAGTTTTGAGTGTAAAAACTTGCCCCGCTGATCGATTTCTTGATCTAGTGACTCAAATCGAGGACACATATGTTTGAATGGTCTTTTTTCCAACATTCTGCAGGACCCCCCCCGCCGCCGCATCATTCGGTAGTTTCAATTTCAAACAGAGGCTACAAAACAAAAAGGGAGGGTTAGTCTTTAGATTTTTCGATCGCTATATTCACTGAACAACAAATCGTGGTCAAGCAGCGCCTTTCATGGCCCGTGACATTGAAATCCGATATTTCCCCCAAACCCGCGGGACCGACGCGAGGGGGAAAGCAACATAAAGAGTGTCCCGTAGCCCGATGAGTCCGAGCTCACACGGATACGCGAGGAATCGGTCAGAAATCACAAGCCACTGGGAGTGCGCCGAGCTCAAAGAAGAAGAAGAAGACAGAGCGAAGGGGCAGATAATAGTCCGGGGGGGGGGGAGGGGGGTAAGTGCGAGGGAAGAACTCGCCGGGGAGGGGAGGGGCAAGGGAGGAGGAGGAGGTGAATAAAACACAGCGAGGCCCCTGTGTTCCGGGCACGTGCAGCGAGACAAGAGGGATAAAAGGAACAGCAGCCCTCCATCTGTCTTTTAAACAGAGGGGAGAGGGGAAGGGGGGAGAGAAGGGGCGGGGGGGGGACGCGCCGGGCCGAGGGAGGCTCCGGGGCAGGTGAAGGGGGCCGCGGAGTGTTAACTTGGACAGCCCGCTCAGAGCGCGCCGGTCCGGTCTGGGCTCTCAGGCTGATCGTGTGGAGGCAAAGCGAGCAGCGGCGCAGGAGTGCGGTTTTATTACGATTTGCTGACAGGGGTTGTGACGAGATGTGCTCTTTAGCCGTTTTTGGTTTTGTTACTCACCCCCCGGGGCATAAATAAGAACTGCTCCACGAATACATTGAGTCTGCGGAGGGTTAGCGCGCTCGGGACAAAATAAACCCCTTAACCGAGCACACACACACACACAGTTCGGCATTACCCAAATCTAAAAGCTTCTCGACGGGAGAGCTCACAGCCCTATATAGGCCAGGGTAACGCCTCATTTGAAAGCTAAGACCTACAAAACTGATGTCAACTTTTTTGCTGCATCGCTTTTTTGTCATGTTTTTATAGCCTTTTTTTTCTTGTCACTATTACGACACTTTTCATGCGTTTTTCTGTTGGGTTTTTTTCATCGTTTTTTTGCCTCGTTCTTGTTTGCAGTCTGTTAACGGCCTCATTTGAAAGCTAAGACCTTGTATAGTTTTTGACAATATGTGTAAGTTCTGTGTGTTGGATGGGAGCCGCATTTTGTAATAAATGTGTCACTACAAACTAATATAATGACAGATTCATTACATGCAAAGTGAGATTATGTGTAGCCTTTATCTGTTATAATTTTGATGATTATGGCTCAGGTTGTAAATAAAAAATCTCATCAAATTAGAATATTTTGAAAATGGACTGTAAGCCATAATCATCCAAATTATAACACATAAAGGCTCTCACTTTGCATGTAATGAGTCATATATTAGTTTCACATTTGAAGTTGGATTACAGACATAAATGAACTTTTTCATGATATTCTAATTATATGACGGGTGCCTGTATCACTACACTCCTGGACCGTGAGTCTGGTTAAGGTTTGGGACAAGTCGGAAAGAGTGAAAGGAAAACAGTTTGTTGCATAATAGAGTCTGAACGTCATTCGTGGACTGAGGAAAGCTCTGTAAATGTTTTAGAAGTGACAAAATAAGTCTTTTACAAATGCTTTCAGTCGTCACAGTGTTACCTTTGATCGCATTATATAATTGGTTATTACAAAATGCGGCTCTACACCCTCACAGAGACTGAATCATGACTTGCAGACATTATTACCTAAACACCTGCCTTAATGACTGCCAACTTTGCCTATTCCTACCCAAAAAAAAAATGGTGATCGTCTGCGCAGCCCCAGCTAAAAGTGCAGCGGTGAAAATAGTTTCATGTACATCTGTGTTTCAAGACGACAAATGCGAGGAATTACCGTCTTTTGGAAGTTTTGAATAAAAAAGAATGAAACTAAAAAGCAGACGATTCGCCTCTTTCGGTCCCGATGCCTCGAGTTAAGCGTTTCCTCCCTCGTCCACTGCGCCAACTTATTTACAAAATACACAAAAAGGGCAGGGTAAAGCTGCAAAATCACAAACAGATATAATAATCGCAGAATTAGGTCACTGAGGTCTCGCGTCTGACTGGGATTTACACATTTTTAGCAGAAAAATCCTCTAATAAAATGGTTTCCGGTTTAGCCATAGGTTCATGTCCCATGTTGCGATATCAATGTTCAAAGACCGTAATTGAAGAAGAATTGAACATTATGCCAAGTCCTCCACGAAAAGACACATTTGACTGTTCGCCAAATGAGACAAAGGAAACGCACTCTAAAGTTATGATGTCGTAACTTCATCACTACTGCAATATCCGAACCCGCTTTTTAAGCATGCATTTATTTATTTATTTTTTTTAAACCATCATGTCGCTTTATTTCTCCTCAAAACATGGCCACGGCAAAAGCACTCACCTCTTACCTTTCCATGTACAGCCTATACTTGTCCTCCCGCGTATCCATATATCCTCCGTTACACGCCTTTTTTTTCTTCTTCTTCTTCTTTTTTTTCCCGTCCCTGCGTCCTCTCCGCATCTTGGCTGTTTCCATGACGACCTCCATCCAGTCCGGGGGAGAAAGGGTAAAAAAAAAAAGAAAAAAAAAAGAGGCGTCCGGGGGGCTGCGTTTTTTTTTTTTTTTTTTTTTTTTTTTGAGGGAGGTGGGGGTTTTGCGGCAGGAGCAGGTGATGACACTCCAGCCGTGTTTTTTGTGGCTTCTCTCCGGCCAAATAAAAGTTATATTAAGCCCGGCGCTCACGTGCTGTTCATTAACCGCGGGCGCTTTCAATACGTCGCACGCTCAACTTTTCACACCAAGGCCAAATTGTTGAAGAATAAAGTCTAAAGATGACCGTCACATGGTACAGAAGTCTCCCCCGAGGACAAAAGCGCTCCGTTCTATAAAGGTCTATTTATTAAATCGTGGAGGCGAAATATGTGACTTAATGACTAAAAAGCCCTGAGCCTTTCAGACACTCTCAATGGTCACAATTGGAAAACCACATTGATTTCAGGTGTTAAAATGGAGGTTCATTAATTAATCCGTCTTCGCTCATATCGTGCTTGTTGTTCAAAATGTGCATTATTAACTAATATATGCAAATGTGGTTCCACGGGGTCATGGCGAGTTTGTCTTTCGCCTCACGGACAACGGCCTATGCTTCAACAATTCATTTCCTTTCGACGCCCGGCACCGCCTCATACACTATGTGAATATGTGACCTCCCAAGTTCCACGAGACCGAGACCGAAATGAACTGGAAACCGGAAAGAAACCTCGAACGTCAATGCATTGAAATGATCTTAAAATGGTGATTTAAAAAGTGATGGGGCATGGAAAGACATGAAGGTTTCCTTTGCTGTTTCGGCCCAGAGTTGCACATACTATCCGTAAACAGGTCGCGAAATATTCTAATTGGGAAAGTTATAGGGCAAAGTATAAGGTAAGATAATGATAAGGCTTTATTGATCTCACAATGGAGAAACTCACTTGTTACATCAGCTCTCAGGGTGTGAAGAATAGACAGGAAATGTGCAAACAATTAAATAGTAAATAGAGGTATCTTATGTATAAGGAATTAAAAAAAAGCTTTAAAGGAACAGGCCACCGTTTTTCCATCCTGAGACATGTTCTTACCTGAGCTTAGACGAGTTGATGCGTTCCTGTCTAGGTTTTGTGCGTGCCCTCAGTCACGCGAAAAGACCAAAGATGTTGTTCGCATGTGGCCTCTCCCAGCATATTCCTGTGGCTCCAAACGGGGCGAAGTTAGAAGCGACCGAGCTCTTCCACGGACACAAAGACCGGACAGGTGCGACTCAACTGTAAACTCAGGTAAGAACATATCTCAGTGTGGGAAAAACGCCGGCCTGTTTCTTTAAGGGGCGTGACAATAAGAAAATAAAATCAGAAATGACTAGAAAATGTCAGCAGTGGCGGTGGAAAGTTTACAGTCAAGAGTGCAAGTGGTTGTTAAAGCCTTAAAGTTTTATAGCTTATTTTTTACCTAAATTCTGTGTTATATGTTTTATGTTGCACGTCTGCACTAAGAAAAAATTCCAGTTCTCAAACAATGGCAATAAAAACTATTCAATCAATTCAAGTAGATTTAATGCCTGCTCTAAACAACAGTGATGCTTTTCAGGTCCTAATTTCGGCTCCAATACTTTGGGGAACTTTGTCGACTCGCCACTAAAGAAGCTAAAGTTGAAGAAAACACAAGAAGTTTGATCACCTGTCTTTTTACGCTGTGACATGGACGTGCACGAGGTCTCCGTGGAGGAAGAAGCACCTGCCCCAGAAGAGAGCGTCCTATCCGGGTATGCAAACGGGAATCTAAACGGTGCACCCTCGTGGTTTCCCAGCAGATTATGTTAAAACCCAAACCTTTCACAACATAACAAGCGTGTCAAACTGAAGTCGTTCTTTTTTTCCTTTTCTGCTAATATTTGGGTACTAGTTATCAATATTATATTATTTTTAAAACCGACTCTTAAAATAATGTAAACACGAGGACAAAGAAAACAAGTTGTAACTTAATTCTGTGTATGTGTTTTACCTCTACGGACTGAACACGAACATGTGCAGGTCTGAGGAGGGAGAGGGGCGCCATCGTGTGGCCACACTCAGGATCTGCATACTTGAAAATGGACAATAAAAAGTTCAATTACGCACTCAAAGTCATCTTCCTTTGAAGCTATGGACTGATAACGTAAATATATATATAATAATTACCTGTTCTGGGATGAACTATACGTTTTACTATTTAATAATTAACTGTTGTTTTACCGAAATCTAAACGGTTACAGCCTACATGCCAGAGTACCGCCTCATTTGAAAGCTAAGACCTACACAACTGATCTAGAAGGGTCCTTTTCCTCGTTGTCGTCACTTAAAAAAAGAAAAAAAGAATTTCATTGCTTGTTTTGTCGCATTTTTGCCTCTTTTTGCCACGTTTGATTCACATTTTTCGTCACTTTAGATTTGGGTAAAGCCAAACTAGACAAAATGTGCTCAGTTCAGGTGGGGGTTAAGAGGTTAATACTCTGGTGAAGGCATATTTTTAAACATTACAGGACTTGTAATGTTTAAGTCCCCTCCACGTAAACCAGGGGCATTGTCTCCAGTTCGGCTTTACCCAAACCTAAAAGCTATTTTGACACTTTTTTTCAAGAAGCTTTTAGATTTGGGTAAAGCCAAAACTGGAGAAAATGTGCCCGGTTCAGGTGGGGGTTAAGAGGTTTCTCTCCAGTGAACGTCCATTAGCTGGAACAATAGTAGGGACAAAAGGCTTTGAGTCTTTCCCGGGTACCTCCTCCTTTGTCCCTTTCTCGTTTCCTGTAGCGCCTCTTGTGACGCCTCCACTGTGCTGCAGGTGCTCTTGCTGCCTCTTCATCAATCATAGTTTTATTCCCTCATAATACAATTCTAAAACACAAGTTATCTGAGCGCTACATCTCCCGAACAGCATGTTGGTGGTCCAGCGGGAGAGAGAGCACTTCCTGTGTTCGAGCAATATATATATAGGAACAGGAAGTAGTAGGCGTGTCCTTGTCGAAGAACCAATCAGGGTTCTTGGAATGTTGTCGTCACTTCCTCTGCAATCTGACTCCACCTATTGTCCTTCTAACACACTGCCCCCCAGTGGCTCCAACAGTAAAGACAATAAGAACAATGGGGCAATAAAATGGAGAATGTCTGCCCAGTTGTAAAGTCGGGCTTCAAACCCCAGTTTCAAATGAACCTCAAAGCACAGGTTACATCAACACAGTTTTATATATAATCATCAAAGCCTAGTACGATAAAAATATGTATCGTAGAAGTAGAAATACTTCCAGATTGTATAATGATATTTCCACATTATATAGCCCTGTTGGGTGAGTGATGTTTTTTTTATGTTCAAGTGGTAATTGGTATTGCAAAAAGCCACAAACTCGCGGAGAAACTCTGACTGAGATTTACACTTTTTTAGTCATGATCCAGTCTCGTTACATTTATTGTTTTAATCCATGTTTTGGTGCCACGTTACTTTTAGAGTTTTTGAATTTTGACCGGATTTGATGAAAACAATTTTCTCACATTGTTGCAGCTCTACAGTGATCACGTCCTTGAGCGCGTTAATTAAAACTGGATACAAACGGCACCGTGAAGTTTAAATCCTTTAACCCAACCACGGTGCATTGTTTACATGCCTCTTTAGTATAGAGTTTATTTCCCTAAAATCCCAGTGTTTTGATGGGAACAAACAGTGCAGGGGCCGGTCACGCGGATGTGGAGAGCGGAGTGATAACCCGCACTACTCAACAGAAGACGGCGGGCTGTGTGGGCTGCAGCATTTTGAGATTGGCTTTGCACGGACGCCTTGTGACTTTAAGATCCTATTTGGTCCACTGGCTTAAAATCCGGGGAAAAAAAGAAAATAGTGGCTGAATTGGTGCGACTAAGGTGCTTTGGACCTGATAAGTCGAGCTGGATGTGAAATTTGGATTCTGGATCACGGACCGTTGCAAAAAAAAACCTCAAACACATGGTTCAATCCAGTTGAACTATCTGCTGTGGGGAATCTGCTGTTGTGTCCATGAGCAAGACACTTCACACACTCTTTTGGCTGGTTAACGGTATCCTTAGCAAACGAATATACTTTGACTCTATGGAAAACAACCCTGTAGTTCAGAGCTCTACAGACATTTTTGACATGTATGAGATTCTTGCATGAGTTTAACTGCTGAACCCCCACATGAACCGAGCACCTTTTCTCCAGTTTGGCACTATCCAAATCCAGAGGCAAAAAAGTGACGAAAAAAGTGATGAAAAAGCAATTAAAAAAATATATATATACAACAAAAACTCTTCCACGGCCAAAGAGCGACAAAAACATGCTGGAAAAACACAACTAAAGAGTGATGAAAAAGCAACAAAAAAATCTAGGAGAAAGCCACGAAAGAGACACAAAAATGTGACCAAAACAGCACAAAAAAAACTACCAAAACAGCAGTGACAATGTAGTTCTTAGCTTTCAAATGAGGTGTGACACTGGCCCAAAGTCTGTAAGAGCCAGTTGAGAAGCTTTTAGATTTGGGTAAAGCCAAACTGGAGAAAATGTGCTGGGTTAAGGCGAGGGTTCATATTTCAGTTCTCTTGAATGCCAACGCCCCTGAACTTCTTAAACATGTACCCAGTGAACTGAGTCTTGATTTGAAAACATAAATGTTACAAACAATCAATATCCATGTCACAAGACGCCACAATACGTCACAAAATCACAGAGGACTTCCACCTGACGGAGACAATACAGCCCAAAAAACTAAAAGCTCAAAAGGTTTTGTTTAGGCCATGATTATCCATATTTAGTTCCTTTAAAAAGTCTTTAAAAATAATGGCATTGCAATTTGTTAGTAAAATATCATAATAATGTCGCAATATTAGACTCTCGACATGTTGGTGCCATAAAAACGGTTTGGCTGGGTTTCAGTTTTATGGAGCAAAAAGCTGGATTTTTTTTTTGTACAAATTGGGACAAATACACCTGCCTTAAACACAAACATAACTGAAAATAACTAATAGGACAGAAATGCTTCAGAATCGTAATGAATGGCCTCTCTCGTCGCTTGCTGTCTGTGTCTGTAGCTGCGCCCTTTGCCCTCGGTGTGAATGTGGAGGGACCGGGCCTCCAACGCAGACCTGTCCCGAAGTGGATGGTCCGACTGGCCGAGGGGACTTGTTCCAAACTGAAGGAAGGACGACTACAGAAGTACTGCCTCACCACAGAGCATGAGGAGGCATCTCAGGGACGCGGTGGACTGGCTTAAGAAGTGAACGGCACTTTTTGGCTCATATACTGTATTGTACAGGACGGCTCAGGGGGAAAGGGGGGCATAGAGCAAAGGAGTGACATTGGGCAAATGTATTGGAGCTGGGAGTGGCTGGGATGAACCCACACAACAATGACAAATGTTGACTGAATTGATGGAACTAAGGAGAACACAGTAAGCAAAACAAAAAGTGGAGCAGACTCGCTTTGAAGGAGAGTCTTAAGGACGGCAGTCAAGGCCAAATCCATCTCAACTTTATACACATCTGCTGCTGCTGTTTATCTGTTTCACTGTTCGTGGTCTGTGTTATTGCTGATTTCCAAACTGTCCTTGTTGGAAAATGTGAAATATTAGAAATGTTCTGTTGTGAAATCGGGTTATATTAAAAATAAATAAATAAATAAACGGATTGATTTGAAAGTTAAACTCTTAAAAGTTGAACCAAATCAAACATGCTTTGCAGCCGTTTGCTTTACTTTTGTTTTTAAAGTTGATTCTCCTTCTTCATCTCCTACTTCTTCAGTGAAAAAGTTATTTAAACATGCACTAATCCTCCTGGCCCAGCGAGGTAGACCTGATCAAAAAACCTAGCTCAAGATCTGGAGAGTTTCCATCGACTGGACGAAATTGATAGAGTTGAGGACGTTTCGCCTTCATCTTAAAGGAACAGCGTTTTCCCACACTGAGACATGTTCTTACCTGAGCTTAGACGAGTGGATGCGCACCTGTCTGGTCTTTGTGCGTGCGCTCAGTCACGCAAAACGACCAAAGATGTTGTTAGCATTTAGCCTCGCCTCCTCTCCTCTATGGGGCCAAAAGGGGGTGAAGTTAGAAGCGACCAAGCTCGTCCACGTTTCCCCCTATTTAAAAGGAACAGGCCACCGTTTTTTCCATACTGAGATTATGTTCTTACCCGAGTTTAGACGACCCTCAGTCACGCAAAACGACCAAAGATGTTGTTAGCATTTGGCCTCTCCCAGCATATTCCTATAGCTCCAACCGGGGGTGAAGTTGGAAGCGACCACGCTCTTCCACGGGCACAAAGACCAGACGGGTACGCATCAACTCGTCTAAGCTCCACCAAATCCATCAGGCCAGTTATGATTCAGCATCTCTGGTATCTCCAAACGCTGCATACCTCCTCACTCCTCACTCCTTGGGCAAAACAAAAACAAAGTCAAAACTTTTGGGACGAATACAGCAGAACAGTAAAATTGGTGAGTAACATTGCGTTGTCGCTGGAAGGTCATTGAATCCGAGCAGGTGAATCCTTCTGCAGCCGCTACGGGAATAAAAAATAAATCCTATTGAAGCTTCAAGTCCATTCAGGTGGACACGGAGGAGCCTGACGAGCACAAAGCATAAAGGACATGTGTTGTACGTCTTTCACACATAAATACAATGTTGAAGTCTTGGTTCCATGTTTTTGACACTTTAGAAGATTCCACAATAGTCCACTCTTCAGTTCTCCCTAAGCCTCGATCGTGAGGTTGATCAGTAAGTTTTGGTGACCCACTTTTGTGCCTCGACCCACCACTTGAGAACCACTGTTTTGAAACGAAAGGTTAAATAAAGCATAAGCTGCGTCGCATAGAGCTCCTTCTTCATCTTCATTTGGTAAAAACGTCGCAGAGAGCCACAGATGGAGAGAGGGGACCAGGGCGCCTCTGCAATAGCCACCGGCATTTATTATTAACACACACCCCAGCCCCCCCCAATCCAAACCACCACGGTATATTACAGCACCCCTCTACCCCACACCCTCTGCTCCTCTCTCTGTGCAGGACACCCTTTTGGTTTCAAAGAGCCAATACTTACATTTTTTCAGGAAGCTTTCTAGATTTGGGTAATGCCAAACCCACACTGGAGAAAAATATATTAAACTTCTGGGCTGCAGGGAGGGCCTTAAAAGGTTGACATAAAAATAAGCTTTAATTTGATTTTTCTTTTTAAATAATACCAATACATACTCTAACAAAACAAACAAAATGGCACACAAAAGCGTTTGTGCTACACAGTATATAAATAAATATCACAGAAACATAACTAAAAGCTTTATAAAAAAAAAAGAAATGTGACGAAATAAATGTTTTTTTGGTTCAATAACATACTCCATATTTTATTTGTAAGTTGTTTTGTAAATTTATAAGAGATTTATATGGGCTGGGGGCACATTCAAAGTTAGTTTTAGTCTTTTGATACAAATGTAAGATTTTGTCAAACCGTTTGTTGTTGTTTTCGTCTATACTTTTAGCGGATAAAAACTAAAATGAATAATATATTCACACAAACATATTTAAAGGACACATTGGACACATTTTTTCGCTAAATCATAGATAACACAATTACATTTAAGATTTCGTACCCAGCTTTCTTCAGTTTGTGATGTTTATAGATCCACTTCCTTATTGGACACTGACAGGAAGTCATTGCTGCTTCGCTGAAATAAATTATAAATATTGCAACAACGCTATCCTTCTAAATAAGTCATATATATATTAGAATCAGAATACGTTTTATTGCCATTGTTTGAGAACAGGTTCACCATAAAACATAAATCATAAACCAATACAAATAAAAAACGAATACAATTAATATTTTCAAAAGCATTAAAACCTGTTTAATCACATTACATGAAACTTTTAGCCTCATTAACTACTTTTAATTTAGTTTTAGTGTCATTTTTTAGTCAGCAAAAGCAAAAGCCCAGTCCGGGACGTCCTCCCTCTCCATCTTCCATGCTCTTCAATCCCAAAACCCCTCGTGACCTTTTTCACCCTTGGCGTCATTGCAACCCCTATGACCCCCCCCCGCCCCCCTCCCCTACCCCATACCCCACCACCAGTTTCCTTGGTAACGACCTTGGAGCACGTCTGACCACCGCCATCACACCAACGCGCCGCAACCCCTCCCCTGCGCCACGCCGACTCCAGGCAAACCGATCGATATCCTATCACACAGAACAGTGGAGCGGAGGAGAGGGGCAGCGGGCCGGCCAGATTACTGAGGGGAAGGGGTGTGTGTGTGTGGGGGGGAGGGGGGGAAGGGTGAGGGGTGTCCGGAGAAGAGAGAAAAAAAGGCCATATATATTAGTTGTGTGTGTGTGTGCGCGCGCGCGTAAAATGGGTGCAAGGAAAGAAAGGTTTTAAAGGAGAAAGATGGAGAGAGGAGTTGTGTGGGCGCGTTTTGGGGGCTGCGAAATGAGGCTTTAGCGCGTGGAGGTAATCAGGAGGAGAGGGTAGAGAGGGGGGGGGGGAAGAGGAGGGGAGAGAGGGGAGCTGTGTGAGAGGGAGGGTGTATTAGCGCTGGATGTGGTGTTGGTAATGAGTGGAGCGCTTTCATTCTGTGCTCTCGGCCTTTTGGATTTATTTGGTGGCAGACTGTTGCTCTGTGGTTTAAGAAGAAGAAAAAAGGAAATTATTTTAACCCTTTATAGGGCACTCATTGGACTACTTTGAAAACAATAATTTCAACTCAAGAGTGTTATTGGGAGACATAACACAAACTTATTTCTACATTTTATTTTTTTATTTTTCACTATCGTGCAGAAAATCAATGTGAGCGAAGTTACCATATTTGGTTTCTTTCCCTAAGCTGGTGGAAAAAAAAGAATACAAAAGGTTTACATATAAAATATACAAAAAGTACTTTCAGGTCTCGGGGGTGCTGGTTTTCAGGAGACGTTGAGTTTTGTGATATTGAGGTTTGAATGATCACACCTGTCAGAGAGGAGCTTCTGTACCATGATCGTGCTTTATATGCAGTGGGAGGGGTCAGTCACCTCCAATATTGTTTACCTAAAAATCTTACTAAAAATAACCTTTGGCAACATAAAAACATAGTCCTAGGGTTTATTGGTTCTTTTGTCAAGAACATACCGTAAGAATGAATAATAGGTGCAACCTGCAAAAGTCCAAATATGGAAAAAACTAATTAACTTTAGGTTTAAGTGAACAAATATGGTGCCTGCCTTTTTCACGCTGTATTTTCACTTACGTCCTATAAAAGCAACACATATATCATCACTTAGCACAATTATTCACCAATAAAATGAGTTTCATCAACTTACAGGGGTTAGTTTTCAAGTTATGTGAAGAAATGTACCATGACTTCAGCCAGACCTGGGTCTTTTTCAGACTTCAGGGAAAACAGGAAGTTGAGAGGGCGACCGGTCTCTGCTGATTGGCCAAATGCCACAGAGGCGGGATCTGTGATGTAGGGTGAGCTCTTCTGGACTACGCGCTTCTTTACCTTATACTGATGTGCAACAGGGAGCGGTGTGCGGAAATTACCAAAAGTAGTCACTTGCCCTGAGCTCCTTGATCGAACTAACATTATGGGTTGGTTGCAGCTGCACCGATGAGTTTTCAAACCAGGACAAAATGTATAATAGCCATGTGAGTTTAGGAAAGGACCCGAAAGCGTCATAAAAAACTGGGTTCAATTAACCCTTCAACAATATTTCATCTTCTGTACCCTTTTACCCCGTCCTAATAAGTATAATCTGACAGTAAAGTCTAGGCTATTATTTTCCTATATTTAAAAAGAATATAAGGCGATTAACAACTACCCTAAATGCCCAAGGGTCTGACTGGTGTGAGGCAAACTGAAATCCTCCAGTCAAAAGTTGAAATAGGAGGTCTCTTTCATAAACTTCCCTTCTGTTTAGTTTTTTCTCCTTTATTCTCGGCGGCTCATTTTACAAACCTGATTGTGTCACCTGGGTTTTCCCCATCTCGGCTTCCTTTGTCCTCGTGTCTCCATCTTGGTCTGAGGTTTCACTCTGGACACTCCTGCTCCTCTGTCAACTACGTATCAAATGCACAATCGACCGTCTCTACGTCTAGAACTCAATCTCAAACTTTGTATAACATATCCATTTATTTTTATTTTTTTTATCTAATCTAAATCTAGGAAATACTGTGGTTTAGGATGGTAATATTAACTTGCACCTAAAACAGAAGACCGGACACCACTGGCGTCATGAGGAGTTGGTCGCAGCATTTATTTCCATTTTCTGACAAAACTCACACAAAACAAACTGAAAAAAGAGAGCTCCTTCTAGTTTATTTCATTTTCATCGATATTATAATAGTATTCTTTTTTCCCCCCTTTCTTGACGTCGTTTCAGAAGTTGTAACCATGCAGTGCCTTTTTTTTTTTTTAATCATTTATCATTTGTTTTCACACATTAACCGCTTTGAAATAATGAAATCGGAGGGAAATCTCTTTTTTACCAGGACACAGAAGATTGTTTTATTTATTTTTTCAACAAGGGGTAGAGGGGAAGGGGAGGGGTGCGGCAGGTTTAAGGATAGATGGGGGGGGGGGGGGGGGGGGGGGGGGTGGAATGGTCGTGAGGGAAATGGCAGAGGGAAACAAGGACGGGTTCGCACTTTGTTTACAATTAGACAGACGAGTAAGGGCAGACCAACAGGCAGGGGGTGGGGGGGGGAGGTTAGGGATGGAACAATCGACTCGGTGTGTGCTTTGTAATAAAAAAAAAAGTGAGACAGAGAGAATGTGACCTTTTTTTTTTGGGGGGGCTATTGGCAGTGCAAGTTTGGCAGTGAGAAATAGCGACAATAGAAAGGAGTGTTATCGAAATGGCAGTGATTGAGAAGCTAAAGGCTAAAGCTAACCAATACAAGATGGCGTCCGTTTGTTAGTTTGTTTAATTCGAGCGACATCAAGCGGTTGGTCTGGTTACCATTAAGAAAAACTCAAGATGAACCTTTTTTATTTTAATTCCACATAAAAGTGTCACTTTTCACACACGACTAACAGCGTTGGACACAGTAATCGTAGACGTAGCTGTCGGCACGTGTAGTGGTACTGGCAGACTAGTGCTGTTCAGACTTTCAGATAGAAAAACAGAAAAACAATAAAGATGGAGAGAGGAGTAGAGGAAAGATTCACTAAAACACCAGATGCCCTCCCCCTTGTCCTCTCCCCGTCCTCTCTGAAGTCTTGGCATTCATGATTTTGAAGTTTGGAGACGAGGGCGAGGAGAGAAGAGGGCAGGACGGATGCGGGCGGGTGATGGAGGAGTAAACATCTCGTACATTTTGAAAGTGGAGCGGACGACAGGATCGGAGGAAGGGGGAGGGAGGGAGGGAGGGAAGAGGGGACTGGGTGAGAAGTAAATGATGAAGTAAATTTAATAGTATGTTTCTTTTTCCACCCAGCCTGCAAGAGAGGGACAGAAAGAGAGAGAAATGTAAGGGCTATGAAGCAGAAGCAAAGCGAGGCACCACATAAATCCCAACTTGTCATTAAAAAAACATTGCATTTACATTAATTTCCTGAATCGTGCAGCCCTATATCGAGCAGCAAGTGAAGTCTTACCTCCAGGGTTTCGGCGAAGGATGAGTTTTCGGATCTCATCGTAAACAAAGATGAGGAAACTGTACGGGAACGCACAGAACCACCAGCTCGGCCTGAACGCAGAGAGACAGCGAGGGTAAGCGTTATAGTTACGGGGAAAGTTCTCAAAGACACATTTTCAGACGCTGAACGTACTTGAGTGGGTACATCCGTAGTGCTACGTCCATACCCGGGGTGTAGGACAGGAACGCAGCCAGAGCTGTCTCCTCGAACAGCCCAAAGATCAATATCTTATTCCTGAGGGAGGAGAGGCCACGCCAGTCAATTTGTTCAACAACTAAACAATTTCACCAACACGGAAGAAATGTCTGGTTTCTCTTCACTGAAACTCAACCTTTTATTATTCAGCGCTAAAGAAAACTTTAATTTCATTATTCCAGGTTTAAACTAAAGCAAGAGCAAACTCATAAAATATTTGACATTTTAAGTACCACCAGATGTAGATAAAGACAAATCAGGACTAAACAGAGTCAAAAAACAATTTGGAATAAGTCTAAATAATTTGACGATTATTATTATTATGTTTAAACTAGAATACCGCCTGAAGAAAAAAGGTATTTGGTTCCATCTAGTGGCAGATTAAAGTAACGCATGTGACTCTAGCCTTACAACTGTAGTCTGTTTAGTCATGAGCTGATAATATTTCATTGAGCCTCTTGTACGCAAACAATATAAGAAAAATGTGGCTGATATTTTAGCAGGCAAGTCCGAATGAAGTACAAGAGCGTGGCATATGTCACATATACTTCACCTCATGCCCTGCTGGAACACAGAGTTGCGTCTGGTCTTGCAGATGATGACGTCCGCCCACTGCACCACCACGATACTGACGAAGAAGGCTGTGTGGCAAGTGAACTCCACGATCTTTCTCTGCTCGTACGTCTGTCGCAAAGGGGGAGGCGTATCAACATCACGCAAACGTCGGCAGGTTTGAGCGTCTGACGTTCACTTACCCACTGCTGGCCGTAGCTGTCCTCCAGGTCGTTGGTGGAGCGGTCGTCCCACTTGAGCCGGATGCCAACGAGATGCGAGGGCAGGAAGCCGTTCTCAGCCATGATCACGAAGTACGCGAAGAATCCTCCCAGAGCCTGGATCATACCTGCGGAGACACACATGAATACAAGTTACTTTTACACACATTGAAAAAAAGGTGACAGTGCAAGCAGCTATCTTTACTTTCTCTGTATAGGAATAACAGTATATTATAATTCCTTTATACTAGGAGGCTCCCGATATATACGTACCGATCTGTCCGTAGGCGATGCTGATGAGCCTCTCGTTCACCAATTTGTCTCGGAGGGGGTTCCTGGGCTGCCGCTTCATGATGTCGCTCTCTGGTGCTTCATAGGCCAGAGAGATGGCAGGTACCTGGAAACATACAAAGTCTCCCAACCAGACTGATACTACAAAAAAACGCTAGTCATTTTCTATGGGTATAACACTGCCATCTGGTGACCATATTGAGCATAGCAGACTGAAACTAAGGTTTTTACTTGCTTTTAATATGAAGCAAATATAATCAATATAGGAGGATGGACATTTTGCCATAGGTCGTTCTTCCCTACTTTATAACTTTATGACCTTTAAATGTGTCTGATTCAGTTCAAAGACAACACTATGTATAACCTCTTCATCCTCATATGTGGGTGGCATACATGAATACCACAGTAGAGTGTGCTCACCATGTCAGTGCCCAGGTCGATGCAGAGGATGGTGATGGTGCCCAGAGGCAGAGGGATGTTGACCAGGATGAAGAACAGGAAGGGCGTGATCTCTGGGATGTTACTGGTCAAAGTGTAAGCGATGGACTTCTTCAGGTTATCGAAGATCAACCGACCTGTAAGGATCAGACGCTATATGTAAATAAATCTACCTATAACAGAAAATACTTCTATAGAAACAATAATGTTCAGACACAGTGTGTCAATTCATAAAATGGGTTTTTAGTGAGGAAATATATAACATGGCTAAAAGTTCAAAAAAGTAAATTTTGCATGATCTGTCCCCTTTAAAGTCTTACTTACTTTTCAAACATCGAATATACACGTGATTCTTTTTCCTGACCTTCCTCAACTCCAGTGACGATGGAGGCGAAGTTGTCGTCGAGCAGGATCATGTCTGCCGCCTGTTTGGATACATCTGAGCCGGAAATCCCCATGGCAACGCCGATGTCCGCCTTCTTCAGAGCGGGAGAGTCGTTCACACCATCACCTGTCACGGCCACAATGGCGCCCTGAACAAAACCCATACACGCAAGAAAGAGTTCATGAATGGTTGGCCAGAATTTATTTACAAAGGAAATTCCTAAAATTGGGCAACTTAACATATTGTGTTACTGTAGAGACATTTTCTCTTTGAGCATATTGTAAAGAATTTGGGGGCAATTTATCATGGCTGTCATCTACTGTAAATACATATAATATAAATACGAGTAAGAGATTAAAGAGCTGAGGGCTGCGACTAACAGTTAATGCCTCCTCCTGTCACGGTTTGGTACCCCAGCCTTAATATCTTAATGTTTTTGAGTCACGAGGATCAAAGTGTTTTTTATTCGTATGGATAATGTACAAATATATCGACTACAACTAAATTCCTGTAAAGAGAATTCCTGCATGTATTTCCTGACCTGTCTCTGGCAGCCCTCCACAATGATGAGCTTCTGTTGGGGGGAGGTTCTGGCGAAGACGATCTCTGTGTGGTTCTTCAGGATGTCGTCCATCTGGTCCTGTGACAAGTCTTTTAGGTCTGTGCCGTGGATCACACACGCCTTTGCGTCTCTGCACCAGGAAACAAATATGCTCAGAAATGCAGCATCTTTCTCAACCTGCTTTTTTGTAAATTACAACACAAACACAGACAACAAATCCGTTGAATTGTCTAGTTCTTGAAGCCGGGGTTACCTGGGGTTGACTTGATTGACTGGGATGTTGAGACGAGCTGCGATGTCCTCCACTGTCTCATTGCCTTCAGAGATGATGCCCACACCTTTAGCAATGGCTTTAGCTGTGATCGGGTGGTCGCCTGTGACCATGATAACCTACGCAGAAAGAAAAAGTACAAATGTAGCACAGATGTACTCGAGTAACAGTATCGAGTTACTGAGATATTAACTTGGTATGGCTGAGTGTATGAGTTGTTGCGTAGTTAAGGCAGAGAAACCCACCTTGATGCCAGCTGAGCGGCACTTGCCCACAGCGTCGGGCACCGCGGCTCTGGGAGGGTCGATCATGGACATGAGCCCCACGAAGCACATGTCGTCTATCTGGAAGTTCACATCGTCTGTGTCAAACGCAAAGCCTTTGGGATACTTCTCCTCAGACATGAACAGGTGGCAGAAACCTGGATAATAGGGAAATAACAGGAAGGTCAATCAATGCCAGCTGCATTTAGCTGCAAAAAGTCACATCAAGAAATCACATAGGCAAAACCTCTATAGTTTAATGCAGGGTCAAACACGGCAAAAACATTAAACAAAAGGCAATCTTTCATGCCAATGCTTCAACATAATCGGCTGTAAGATTAATTCGATTTTCTTTAAGTAATACTTCTTGCATTTGCTGTTCACTGACTTAAAAAAAAAAAAATCCTCTATCCACATAAAAAAAATAAAAGTTCTTCCTTTTCATGATTAGACACAGAGACTAGTCTACTGGGAAAAACACTGCATTTGAAAATTCAACAGACTTCATTGGACTAAATAAGAAGTAAACATTGGCCATAGCAAACATTTGTTTAATCATAATCATAAATGTGTTTTCTCACCCAGCACCCTCTCTCCCAGCCCGCCCAGCTCCAGGTATGCGTTCTGGAAAGCCTCCTTCATCTCGTCGTCCATGGGCTGCTCTTTGCCCTGCAGCATGATGGTAGAGCAGCGTTCCAGGATCCTCTCTGGCGCCCCCTTCATCACCATCAGGTAGCGGTTTTCGTTCTCTTCATCCGACTCATGGATGGACACCTGCGGAGAGAGGAACATTTCCTCAAACAATGTTGTCGATACTGTGCACGGAGAATCTTACCGCGGACATAATAAATACGTGCTAACGATTATCATTGCCACAGCAAAAAATAGTCATTAGTAAATTAGTAAATAGTCAATAGTAATTCACTTTTCTTTTTCATTCTTGGCTCGAGAAGCCATTGTCATTTATTTGGGTTTAGGTCTTAATGGAAATAGTTTTTTGTGTTCAAGTGCCCGGTGTGAAGAGTTTCTAAGTTTACAAGGCACTGACCTGATACTTGTTGGTGGAGTTGAAGGGGATCTCGGCCACCTTCTTGTTCTTGTCCCTCATGATTTTGACGGGTCCGCAGGACAGTTCGATGCATTTGAGCAGAGCCGACTCCGAGGCGTCGCCTGCGACATCGCGCTTGAGGATGGGTAGAGAATCCTGTCCCGCCTTGAACACGGCGCGGTTACACAGAGTGGCGATGCGGGCCAGGGACACCCAGGTGGTGGAGCTCTTGTCGAAGGAGCAGCCTGTGAGATAAGGACACACGTATCTATCACATGATCCAACAACACCTAACAGACCTAAAAGAGTCCCACAAGGGAACTCAAAGACACACCCCGGCCCCCCCTGGTACGCACCGCTCTGGTCCTCGGTGGTGTCGGCCTCGTGGATCTGGTTGTCGAACCACATGTGGGCGACGGTCATGCGGTTCTGGGTCAGGGTGCCCGTCTTGTCGGAGCAGATGGTGGAGGTGGAGCCCAGAGTCTCCACAGCCTCCAGGTTCTTCACCAGGCAGTTCTTCCGCGCCATCCGCTTCGCCGTCAGCGTCAGACACACCTGCGGGACAAACGGAGGGATTGGACGCTTGGAAATGAGTTTTGACTCATTTTGGAAGAGACATGAGCACCTCCAGGCTGCTTTTGTTCAGAGGTGGCAAGTAATTAGTTATTTACTCAAGTACTTTTTTTGTTTTGAAGAAGTTAAGTATGTTTTGCTTACTGTACTCGAGTGATATATTGAGTATTATTTTGAAGTATAAAACATTTGGCTTCTCTTCCCGCTGCGAGAAAAGTTAAGGTCATATTTCTTGTATCAAATTCTTTTCTATGCTTACTTAAATCATTATTTTATTTCCTACCTTTTACTTCTACTTGAGTATGGTTGTATGCTTTTTCTTGGTATTTGGTAATAATCTCAAACGCATCTTTATCTCTATCTTACACTTGGTTGATTAGAAAATGCTTCATTGTTCGAAAACAGCTGAAACAAAACATATCCAGCAGTTTCACTTGCTGATCCTCCCCATCCTCTTGCTCCCCTTCGCTGCACGATTTGTTTCAGTCAAAAAGAAGCAGCTTGTGTGGCTGTAGTGAAGCGATGGTGAGCGTTTTATACTTCGCGATGAAAGGATTAAGCTGAGCAAGAGATCAAGAGGTGAGGATAGCGTTTCCTGGTAAGCTAGGTCCAAGCTATGGAGGAGCCTTTTGGGAGCTTTTGGGAACAACCACTGGCGAAGATCCAAAGATTACTGAAAGATGCGCCAGCCCAGGTATGTTTGTGATGAGGCATGAGACAACATTGTAACTCGTCTTACTTGAGTACATAATTTGGCTGCTCTACCGACCTCTGTGTTTGTTATGCAATTGTTGAAGAATAATAGTCACTTTTATCTGGAGGTGCTCATGTTGCTCGGGCCAAAATGCACTTTCCATTTCAGCCCAGTCCGAAGAGCAAGTGCAGAAATGAGCAATGAAGCAGTGATGCAGGGTGCATTATAGTTCATGCTGAAGTTACGGCAAGAGCCAAGGGCCAAAAAATCCCAAAACAAGCAAGTTGTTATCAAGCAAAGAGGGTCCATTCGGTTAGATTCTTAAAGAGTCTTATGCTTATATCCTACAGTTATTACTTTTAGCCAGTCGTGGCGAAGGCAGAGAGCACGGTAAATTGACTGGCCTGGAAGACAGAGACATAGAGAGGGAGAGAGAGAGAGAGAGACTTATGGGACGTCTTGAGGAGAGAGAGGGGCCGGGGGGTCACAGGGTCAACACCACAGTCACAGCACAAATGTAAGAGGCTCACAAAGTTCATAAAGCCACGGGAAACACCGGTCCAGAGGAGACAGTCAGGCACACAACACGTCACAATATCAAACACACACATATCACACGTTGGCACAGAGCGGGTACTGTTACTGAGGGATTACAGAAAGAGGCCATACTTGAGTAAAGGCGTGATCTAAGCTAATTTACTTAAAACCGTCTGTCACTCAAAGAATCCAAAGGCAGACTAACAGAAGGATTGAGTGGGTGTGTCTTTGACTAATATCATCTAACAGCCCATACTGTATGAGCAGGGTTTCCGGCACTTTACTACTTGCTATTTTTTATTTGCTTTAGGGCTCTTCTCTCAAATAATTTATTCACAGCCAATGAATCCTTACGTACTGCCAGACATTTCTCCTCCTATCATACTGACATTAGTGACAGTGCAGCGCTGACATTATGGAAGCCTTATCTGTGAAACTATGTTGTACCTTTGACAGCCTTTGTTCTTATTTATGCTAACTGGTGATGTCTGCCTCTAAGTTATAGTAACATTTGGGTAAACTGGGTGACATAACATCCATGTGATCCAAAACTCAGCCACATACTTTCACAAAAAACATGTACAATATACTACATAAACGTATCGGTAAGGTGAACACTTTGATCTGGAGCAGTTGCAGTGTCCTGTCCGTCTTGTACTCACAGTGACGGTGGCCAGCAGACCCTCCGGCACATTGGCCACGATGATGCCGATGAGGAAGATGACGGCCTCTAACCAGCTGTAGCCCAGGACAATAGACAGCACAAAGAAGGACACGCCCAGGAACACCGCCACTCCGGTGATGATGTGGATGAAGTGCTCGATCTCCTTCGCAATGGGCGTCTGCAGAGGACAGAAGAGTCCGCACAGGGATGTCAGTCATTTCCACGTAGGTTTTTCATTAGTCGGAGATTTGTTTTGAACATTCAGGTGAGAACTTACAATAACCTCAAACAAAAAAGCTTTGTGATACAAATTTACAAAATATTTCATTCCACTACAAGGAAAAATATCAGGTACGAGCTCTTTATTTCTGAAAACATACACTGCATATCTAAAAACAATACCTGCAATTAGATATTTTTAACAATATAACAATCACAGGTCAGAGTTTGTCTAATACTATTGCCATTTTAGTGCCAAACAAAGTAAAAAAAAAAGAAAAAGATAGCTGAATAAACTTGCTGTACCTTGCCAGTCTCCAGTCCTGAGGTGAGGGTGGCGATGCGTCCCATCACCGTGCGGTCACCGGTGCAGACCACAATGCCACGGGCTGTTCCTGAAGACAAGGAAGACGAGGAGATAAAGCAAGAAAGTACACAGAGTTGATCAACCACATGACTCTCCACTCTCCCATCATCATTACAAGGTCTTGGTGAAAAGTGAATGTGACACGGGATCTTTTGACATTCCAGAAGCAAATGTGCTGCGATCAAAGCAAAGACGGTCCAACCAAATATTACAGCATGGAACTTTTTTGTTTTGTGGTCTTGTATCATGGTCCACCACACGGGGGCGCCCTTTCTCTAAGCTTCAATAACAGCCTGCTGACATCTGGTGACTGTGACCTGCAGTAAAAGGTGATCAGTCTGTGAACTGGAGCGGAACAATACAAACATGAGCCAATGAGCAAAGTCAACTCATGGAAACAGACATCACTCAAATGGGTTTCATTTTAAAGAGTTGCAAATTAATCATAGTTTTATAGAAAATGTATTTTTGTATTTTTAAAAAGGCCACAAGTACTAAGATAATATAGCATTTACAGTTATGTACATAATGGGAATGAATGATGATGATGATGGCCAAACCTTCGACGCAGTTGGTGGAGAAGAAGGCGATGTTGCGGGTCTCCAGGGGGTTGTCATGGGTACAGTCAGGTGACCTGGTCTGAGGCTCCGATTCGCCGGTTAGGGAGGAGTTGTCCACCTGCATTCAGCAAGAAAAACAAAAACAAGAAAGGAATATGAAAGGTAATGGCAACGAAACATTTGTCATGCCCAGATAAATCTGGCTTCACAGTAAAACATCTCGACACACAGACCTAGCCATAAACTGCTTAAAACACAATAAAAAGGCATATTGGAAAATTTAGTTTAAAAAAATAAAAAAGGTTGAAGAGGAAAATATAAAAAGAAAGCAACAATACAAATATTTATTTTGTGCAAAGAAGTCACGATTTATCAAGCTAGAAAATAGAGAATTAGGCAAAGCTGGATTATCTCTCACCAAGTAAACACTAAACATACTTTATGAAGAGGTCGACCTGGCGTTTGTATTTCAGACCGAGACTCCAGTATCCCGTACCTTGCAGCCGTGTGAGGAGATGATGCGCAGGTCAGCGGGGATCCTGTCTCCTCCCTTCACCTCCACCAGGTCTCCAGCCACCACCTGCTCCGCGTTGATCTGCATCTTCTCCCCCTCGCGGATCACCAGGGCTTGCTGGAACACCAAACAATGTGGTCAGTATAGACAAGCCAGCACATTATCAACTACCACATTTAGAAAGCTACAGAATCCTTTTTTCATGACAGGAAGGAGATGATTATCATGAAGCAACCGGATATTTTTGCTAATTTTTATAAGTCAATTTGAATAATCGCATTTCCCACAGACGTCTGATGAGACTATTCAGTTTCTACAGTTTCTGGCTTAAAAAATGTCACTTAATCCCTCTATTTGAATCTTAGCTCTAATTTTTTCCAACAATGTAATAATTTTTTGTTTTATGTTTAAATACATTAGAAGCATAATTGATTCACCAATATACTACACAGCTTGTATTTTAGACTGCGGGCAAGAAAATGGGAAAGATGCGTGAAGCATCTTGCAAAAGGGCTATTGTGAACTGTATGTAAAGGCTATGGGCCTGTGGTACCTGTGGGACCATGTCCTTGAAGGACTCCATGATCTTGGAGCTCTTTGCCTCCTGGAAATATGAGAAGCATCCGGTGATGATGACGACGGCGGAAAGCACGATTCCCAGATACAACTGCAGAAGAAGAAGACGGACAAATGAATTCAAGGCTCAGTACATGCATTTATTATGGGCTTTTCTTTGATCTAAACGTGTATTATGAAAAAGACGTTTGATGAGACAAACATTTTGAATTGAAACTCTCGACTCTGAAAAGATACACAGCTATTCCTGGACTCAGAGCCCAAAATAGAGCCTTTATCATTTCCATTTCTCTGTGACGTTTGTGACAGTGTTTGGACTCTTTGACCTGAAAAGCTCTCCATCTGTTTCTGTTTGCTCCACCACTGTTTTATAGGGACTTAGAGTTTAGTAATCCTCCATTTACAGATGCCCTTCTCACACGGACATGAGCGTAGTGTGATGGGTGCGCGCCGCAGCAGCAGTTTGACCCCCTGACCGGCCGGGCTGTCTGCGAAAAAACGATTATGTCACATTAGATTGCAATGGTAGAGAAAAAACTCGTTTGTCGGACACACGCAGCGCTGGGTTTGGAATCGAGGCAGTAGTTTTGGTTGTTGGTAGTGATTTAAGGTGAGAAACTGAAGGTAGAAATGACTTAGATATCCACAAATCTTCAGAAACCTTGTTAAGAAGATTGAAAAAAATTAAATAAATGAGGTTAAGAGCTAATTTAATTTCCCCCCAAAATAAGCTATTTGAGAAAACCGTGTTGGAAGTTACAAGAATGTGTAAGTCAATATGAAAATTGAAAAAGGACGCATGGCCAGCGGCGTCTTCCCTAAGCAAATTAAGGAAATGAACTGCTAGGTTTGAGATCAGATATAAGCTTGTGTAGCTGATATATTTGATTCTAAATTTGTTTAGCCGCCAGATCTACACTGTCAAAGAAAAATCTAAATCAATGTAAACAATGGGGATGTGCAGGACGGTCTGCGGGAGCTAGGAAGGTGCTTGGGAGAGCAAGAAAAGAGATTTCAATATATATGGGATGATTCAGGTGCTTTAAAATGTGGATTTTGTTCAGCGTTTGTGTATTTTACATCTTGATAACTAACTAATATTACTGTCAGAAAACGGTGACCTGATCCTCAACTTAATATGAGTGTGATGTCTGAGAATTCTACAATGTGAAAACAGCACATAGCTGTCCATGCATTCTTGTAGGCAGCACTGGGATATAGGAGAAGGTGATAAGATAACATTGTGATTTCATTATTTATATCACTGATCTGACCAGGCAAGAAACCCTTAGGACTCTTGAACCACATGGCTCTGACTCGTCCGGTGGTGTGTCAGTCTACTGTACAAGTGACTGGTGGGTGTCATAATGATGACCCCCCACAGTCATCATCACTGTAGGAAATATGTGACTCATCCACTCACTTATAGGACAAACAGCGCACACTAGGGCGAAGGTCAGTCTTCCGCTACATTAAGCGATAATATGTGAGTCAAATAAGTATGGCATTATAATAAATCATAATCTTGAAGGTTGTAAATAAATTCAATGGCCATAAACAGTATCTGAACTTTATGTTGTGTTATTACGCATCAAACCAAACTGTTATGGTTTAGCAGTTTGTGTTTCAGTCTTTACTCAAATGTTTATGTTTTTTGATACAAATTTCACTGGCCTAAATGAGTGAATCACACGATGAGCAGTTATCTTTAAGCTACAATTAGACAACACCTCTTCACTGTGGCTCCATCCGCGGGAAGCAACCCAAAAATAAAACGTGACTGTCAACAACATGACTAAAAACTATTTTAACACTAAATCATGTAATAATTCGACAAGGCGTTCAAAAACGTGCAAATGCTGTGGATCCATTTTTGATACAATTTTACTGTATTCTATGAAAACTTTAAAATGGTATTATTACGATTCATTAAGATAAACAAGATGGACCTTTAAACCAAGGGAACGTGACATTATTATTGACATTGACCTAAGTTGAGATGCAATTCTGATTCTGTGTTGGGAGGAAGAATGTTACAGATAAATTGAGTTCAGGAAGTTTTAATACCTCTTTATAACATCAGTATTACTGTGAAGTTTGATACAGAACTGTTCAAATATTTGTTCTTAAAATAAAACATTCATACTGAGATGGCTGATCCTTTCTGTCTCATGGGCAGTGATTTACTTGATCAATGTTCAAAACCCAGACTGAGATGGAATAGGTCTGCAGTGTTTCTACAGGTCTGTTGATCTCTTTTCAAAACCATTTCATTTTCTAGTTTCCGTGTATTATTGTGGGTTACTCAGTGCAGACGTTTTATAAATAGAAGATGAATGAATATGATTTAAGAATCAGACTGTGACATACTGCAGTAAAATGGAAATGTGTCCACTCACGTTGTCGCCCGCGGGCTCGTCCTCCGTGGCCGCCTGGATGGCGTAGGCCAAGAAGCAGAGGATGGCGCCGATCCACAGCAGGATGGAGAAGCCGCCGAACAGCTGGCGGCAGAACTTGACCCACTCCGGGGTAGTGGGGGGCGGGGTCAGGGCGTTGGGACCGTCCCGAGCCAGGTACTCTGCTGCCCTGGCATTGGTCAAACCCTGTCAAACCATCAAAAACATTGTTAGGACAGGAGTTACTCACGGAAATACACGGATAAGTACTTTGAATACTTTACCTGGACGATATCAGAGTTGTACTTCCGGCAAATCTCCTCCACAGACATTCTGTGTTCCGTCTGTGAAATAATTTGACAACTTTAGTGTGTGCTACCCGAGCTCCACCAATAATACATTTTATGGAAGTAGCTTCTTTTGCGCTTAGTGCTTGTCAACATCGATCCAGTTAGAACATCGAGAGTATGCACATCCTGTATGTGATAATTGCTCTATAGAACTTTTCCACCCACAGTTATAGCTCTCAAAACGCTTTTCCGTCATTTTCATTTTCAACAGAAACCTCAATGTTCCGGACTGAGTGTAAAATCCAATTATAAATTATAAAATAAATTACAAAGAGCGGTTCAGATGCCTTGTATGAAAGACCAACGGCCCAGCACCTGCAGGAGGAGCCATAGGGGCTGGTACAATGTGATTTGGGCAACAGCTGCCCCCACGACCCGGCAACGGACAAGTGGAGGAAAATGGATGGATGGCACTAGGGGTGTTAAAAAATATCGATCTGCCGATATATCGCGATATTACGTCGCGCGATTCTCATATCAATACAAAAAGCGGCCGTATCGATATTTAAACATCTATTTTTGCACTTTTACTCCCGCCCTCTAGATGGCAGCACACAGCCCAGTTGAGTAACACTTGAATCTAGTGAGAGTTAGAGAAACACAGGAAGAGCTATGAGACGCTCTTTTAAAACTCTACATTTGGCCTCACTTTGGCATTTACAGCAAAGACAGAGACCTGGATTATTACGAGAGCCACCAGCTGTGTGCAGATGTTGCCGAGTGCGTCGCCGCTGCGTTCGGAGAGGATTTATCTTCGTAGCATTTTATTACAGATTTAAACGAAGCCGAGGGGAAACTAAACACAGCACGCTCATGTCATTCTAAACACAGCACGCTCATGTCAAACTAAACACAGCACGCTCATGTCAAACTAAACACAGCACGCTCATGTCAAACTAGTGCTGGGCGATATGGAAAAAACCTATATCACGATATGGATTATTTTATATCACGATAACGATATATATCACGATATACCATAATATAGTCCGTTTTCAGTTATTCTTTCAAAAGTTTAAAAAAAAGTAAGTAAGTAATTTTCATCTTACTTACTTTTTTTTTTACTTTATTTTGAAGCAGTGGTTTCGCTATGGATAATTTATATAGCCTGTATTGTTTATGTCAGGAAAAATGTGAGACAGCAGGATAAATGGGCTAAACATGATCTGAACATCTGAGTCCTTTATACAGTCTATGGTCCTGACACCAATTTAACAACAGAAATGTGTAAACTCGTGCGTAGAGAACGACTTATTCAGAGCATCATCTGCTCCTCAATATCAAGGCTCATATTACACCAATACAAATGTAAATTGGAGCTTATATCTCAATTTTAACGTAATGTTTAAGAAACAGTGGGCGAGCCGTTTGCATCGTACGTCTTTAGCTGCTCTACGCGCTGGTCCTGCACCAGCCTCTCCTCTCTCTTCTCTCTCGTGTGTTTAATCCAGATCCAGCACTATCAATGCGCATTGAGTGGCCTTGTGTACGAAATGCGTGGTATAAATAAAGTTGCCTTGCCTATCAGTCAGCTCCGTTGTGAGATCCATCACTAAAAAGCTGTTTATTTGCCGTACGTGAAGCAGAGCGAAACCACGCGGTGTTTAGGGAAGTAGCTGAGAGCCCCGCGCGCTCAGACACGGATCAGCGTCAAAGCTAAACATATTACACAAATGACGGAGAATTTTCGGTTAATGTAACCTCTGTTATGAAGTGACATTTAACTCAGAAATAAGAATGCTGAGTGTAGTAGTAGGGGTGTACGTCCATTAGATGTCGCCGTTGCTACAGCAGGTGTGGCGGGCGGCGGACAGCAATATCGTAAAGCAGGTGTCGTAAAACAACAAGACGGAGTTTCTTTGCGAAAAAGTTCTTTTTTATTCTTGTTTATAATCACTTAATATAAACTTAGAGGATGCATAGTGACAAGAAAACACTAATACATTCTTTGTGGCCTATTTAATGTAATATTTGCTTTAATAATTGATGAAATTAGGTTAGAAACGATATAAACGATAGAAGAGAAATGCCACGATAGACACTTTTCTATCGTCCCCACGATATGTATCGTCATATCGCCCAGCACTATGTCAAACTAAACACAGCACGCTCATGTCAAACTAAACACAGCACGCTCATGTCAAACCCGTTGTTTCCAAAGTTGTAAAAAAATTATTGCAATAATCGTCTAATTTTTCAATATCGGGATATGTATCGTATCGCCTGAGACGATACACACCCTTACAAAGCACGCTTAGCACTGTTTTGGCTTTTGTTGCCATGCTGTGACAACACTCCCATTCGTAGTATATTCTCATCAAAAACAGACTTTGAGTGGTGCTTCATTTAATTAATGCATGTTTAATACAAATCTTAACCTGACTTTTCCTTGGAGTTTGTATTCATTTGGAGACGGACGTAATCCCGTTCTGTAGCAGGATTACAAGTCTCCGTCATTTGAACTGAACAGCTGCTCTGAACATCTGAGTTATCTATGTTCAAACTTCCCGGTTCAATTACACTGGGACGTCCAGCTTTGAGAACTATATGTTCGTCATCATTTTTATCAACAGAATATTTCAGCTGAAATAAAATACTAATGAAGGCTAAAGCTATGACTACATTGTTAGTCAGCTATAAAAACCTGAACCAAATTGAACAGAAAAAAACTTTTAAATTAATTTTTATTCCATTTCTTCCTTTGCAAAGGAAAACCCCAAACCACAAAAACTCAACAGGGACATTCTTGTCAACAGTCCCTGAATAAGGAATCTTTTTTGACTGAAAGACAATGTTTTTTTGTCAAATGATTAAGAATTAAGTTAAATATGTTTTAAAAAAACAAAATCCTGCAGTGAGGCCCGAGTAAACTTTGAAACACCAGTTTTAGCATTCTTAAATAAATGATAGAGAGGCATTTTAGGGAAAGACTATTTTTGCAAGTACTAAGCGACAAAAACATCAAGTCAGGGGCTCTATCTGTCAAATGTTGTACAGTTATTTCTTTAACACACAATGAGGATTTCCATACTGTAATGGAGAGAAGGTGAATTAACCAAGACACAAAGCCCAGTGGCCAATCTGCACATTGTCATTTGCATACATTTTTGACCTTTTATCTATATTTACACATAATAACTGAGTACATTATGAATAATGCAAGAAGAATAGAAAAAATCCGCACAACTGCGTTTTAATTAGTACTCACACCACTCTGTTCTGTTACGTTACATTATGAATAATGACTTTTGTGAATACGTACAATGGGCACTTCCTTCTTGAGGTCGTCCAGGTCTTTTCCTCCTTTCTTCTTGGGCGACTCTTTCTCATCTTTGTCCTGCGTGGTGGCCACGCGGTAACTGTCCGACCGTCCATACTGCAACACAACCACACAGGCCTCAGGTTAGTTCACTACATATAGTGACTTTAACTGATGAGTACTTACATTTCCATGATATTCAAGCACATCAAGAACTTATCAAGACAGAGCTCAAGCACTTTCCAAACCCCATTTAGTGTTTCAAGCTTTTACTCGTCATAAACTTGACATTTCACACTGAATGCTGAAGCTGAGTGTGAGCCACGGACACTTCATCAACATTCACTAAAAGCACCAATTCAAAAAAATGCATGACTTTAGATAATCAGAGGAGCATGGGGTGATTACATTGTTAAAGGCAATACTAATAATGAGTCCTGGGTCAATGACTGCTCCTGAATCCCCTGCTGGGACTAAAATAGGTCGCTGTGAGAGTCTCGAACATCCCTCCAACAGTCTGAGGCGGCAGCGCTTTTTAGGCCACTGTCATTCAGCAGCAACACAAGAGAGTGAGGGCGACCCGAGCAGTGCAAACCCGGAGGCAAAGTGAGTTTATGGACTGCACAGCCATCTCCAGTCTCCGTCCCTGTAGAGCTACCTTGACAGTGAGATAGCTGCATCAATATTGGACATAGAAAAAGTACAGCCTGCACAGTTAGTGACCACAAAGATACGGTATTACAGCCAATTCTATATTTACCTAAACAGATTGTGCTCATTTGGTTCACAGAGTTTAAATGTACTTGATGACTTGATGCGTCAGAATTATTTTTGCATGATGAGACTGACCGATAGGAGCGAGCCTGTGTTTGAACAGCAGTGATCCATTTAAATAGGGTCGTGGACACTAAAACTCACTAAACAATGAAAGGTTTGTCTTTAAACAAGTTGAGTGCAGTGTTTAGAACAAAGACGGGGGACACTAGTACAAGTTAAAACCCTCCCACTGGAGGTTCATACGCCTGATGCCAAGAGAAGATCATGAGTGTCGCTGACTAGTGACTAAGCTTCTTGGAGAGGTGAAACATGAATGTGAACACTTAAACTACAGAGAACAAATGCACCTCCTCCTGCTGAACCTAACCCAGGATCTGTAGAGTCCAAGTTCAATTTGAAAACTGATGTCAAGTTTTATCTGATATATTTTCTCTATTTCCATCTGTAATGAGGCCGTTGGTGAAGAGCTTATTCAAACCAAAGCGGTACTCAATCATAAGATATTCTTCTCGTAATAAAAGATGAGTATTCTGGTGTTGAAGGTGACAAGGCTTTAATACAGAGGAGAGTGGGTGATAATTAGAAAGGAGCAGTCTGCATACTGTGTCCCTGAGCTGAAGGGCACGGGGACATGTCCAAACAGCAATAACCAAGACAGACTCCTCTTTAGCAGCAGCGTGATATGAGCCAAACATCACGTCAAAGGGGCGTCTGTAATATTTAGTGTAGGGGTCTCTGGTCTGAGGAGGAGGGAACCGTGGACTGAAAAGGCAGAGAAATGAGCTGCTTAAGGTAGAACAGACTCCATTACAGGCTGATGACAAGTGGAATATTTCAAAAAAAGTGATGTATTGGAGCAGTTTGGTGTAAGCTCTTTGATCGTAACTATAGGCTGGCGCCTCTTTACTAGATCGGGCTATTATAATTGGTTTTGATGACAGCCTGGTGTGGGTCAAATATTATAACATTATTCTTCTGCCAGAAAACGATGAAACATGCTCATAAATTCCTCCACAAAGAGCTTTTCAATTAGAAGTAAGTCTGGACATTTCATTTTTCAGTTCGCAAACAGGAAATGTTTGGTTCAGAACCTTTAAACCATGCCTTAAATGGAGGGTAAAATAGCACAATTAATGAAAATCAAGTCTATATTGCAATTTCAGTGGTCACAGTTAGCAAAACACACAGACTGCAATTATTTCACACATAGAACCAACAACTTACTGTGCAGCTAGCAGCAGTATGCTAATGCTAGCGTCAACTAATCAAGACTGGGACAGAAGCTGGGATTAAAATAATAGGTCTCCATGTTTGTAATTTAGTTTATGAAAGGCTTGACGTTAGCGGACAGGCGAAATCCCCCTCCACTCGACAGACACCATCCAGTGTCCATAAAGTTTATTAATAGAAAACCCCTTGATATATACATGTCTCGTTTTCAAAGAGGACCAGTCCCTTTTTTACTCACTTTTAAGAATCTCTCGTTGGCATAGGATCTCTTGTTTCAAGATGTGCTTAAAATGTAGTTCTAAAATGGCAAACATAATCCCAACACTCGTCCGAAATATCGTGCATAGATTTATGACGACATTAGCACTAACTAGCACTAACATTCTGTCAAAGGCAAAACTACAACAGCTGACAGGAGTTTCCCTCCCGCTCAGTGACAAATCACTGTAGTATGTTGTGTGCCATTAGCAGCGGATGAAGCATGCTGCTATTAACACCGGCGTAATAGGAACCTGCAGCTATAGGTGAGGTGTGACGGAGGCGGAGATTAATGGCTTTCACTGCATTTCACGCCAGCAAACAGGGTCTCATCAGGCAGGGACTATTACACTCAAACACAAACACAGCCAAAACAAAGCTCAGAAATTCAGTTTTACTCATGATTTTCCTAATTTAAATCCATTTTACCCTTGTTTTGTTTCCTAGGTTTTAGGTTTTTTTTTTTAAGTCTTGTTTTGATGCAACTTTGAAATGGTTTAGTATAAATACCGTTGAAATATTGGACAGGATTTTCTTTCTCTTGCAGCCCTGTCAGCCTCCATGTTTTGTTGATTGCAGAGAACCAAGTATGTAAATGATTGCGGGCTTTGCTTGTGCAGCCTTATGTGGAGTTTAACCTTGCTTCATGACGGAACACTTATTTTGGGAAAGCTCTTACATGGATTAGTTCGGTCCACAGGGATTCGCTCTGATTTGATGGAGGTTTTATTCAGGACTAAAAAAAAAAACGGTTGGTAAACAGCAATCACAGCGGCACAGAATAATGTAGGTGTCGCTTTGAAAGGAGCAGGGACATAGCGTTTAGTTAAGGGATTAATGTTCCTAAACTGGGCTTGTTATAAGGGAGGTTTATTGTAATTCCTGTATTCTTGTCACTGGGCTCCTATTCACACTCACAAAATGGATCATCCTGCATTTTTAGCACCACACAATTCATCCACATTATGTTCAGTAGTGAGTCATAAAAGCTACTTTAGAATGAAGGACCTAATTTAGAAACAATACATGAGTGACTATTGCCAACGTCTTTACCATTGCTCAAAGCCACAACCAAAATCTGCAGTATTTCTGATAGAAACATATGTGGCATTTAAATTGGTGTGAAAACTCATACCTCAGTTTAAATAACACTTTTGTAACTCTTCCTGCCCGTGTGCTTTCACATCTGTCCCTCGAGTTGGACTCAGTCGCAGTCTTTTGTGTCACCACTAGCACGGTGCACGTCTCTGTGTATTTGTCGGTACTCGTGTGTATTGTGTGTGAGTCCATCTGTCTGGGTGCAGCTCTGGCGCTCCCCAGCTCCTCGTCACTAAATCTCAGATTACGGCTGTTTACTACACGCCCAGATTAACCCACTGAACAGTAATAATCCTCTTCATCACTCTCTCTGCATCATTCAATCTACCCTCATTCAGCCGCATCCCGCCAACGCTGCCACGTCACGTGAAGGATATTTCACCAACGCCGAGCACTAAGTGCAGGAGAATGGACCTCTCACTGCACTGCTCCAGGCATCAAAACCCAGTGTCCGACATACAAACTCTCAGAGTCACACAGAAGAGGCGGCCATCTTGGACCCCTGCCCTGTTTTCGGTGTTTACATGAGATCTCTGTGGTCCATCTGCTGCGCCGCCTCTTGCCTTCTTTCATCTGTACGACCAACACAATTTACAGGAATCTGACAATAAAAAATATTCACACCGCTCATAATGGGTTACAACATAGCGTATCCTGGCTTCAAATAATAATAATGATATTTCCAGGAAGAAAATAATATTATTTCCACATTTACAGGTATTTGATGCTGGACGTAATAAAATCTTAACACACAATAATACAACCTAGTCCGGACAACGGCAAAACAATCACAAAAATGACTCATACCCATTCTTGTATTAGTTTTACTCTTAATAATTAGAATAATTTACAATCAGTCACATTTGTTTTCATAATTTGGAAAGTGTCAGTTTATTATAAATCCACAATAAGCCGTTTGTGATCCTTTTTGATTAATTAATTAGACGTCTTCTACAGGGCAATTTGATGCCATTTAAAAACAAAATTTGGCTCTAACAAGTAAATGTATGTGTATACTAAAGTATTAATGTCATATTTCAGTTCAATAATAATTTCCAACAGTGTCTGACATGTCCTGACGATTATGTGGCTCCAGTGCGTGGGCCATGTGAAATCAGATCAACAGCCTCTCATTGCACTGATAGATGGAGGTTGGTGGTGTCTTGGCAACAGCCAATCACTGGAGCCCATTTTAATGATTGAACCCAGTGTGAAAAGCCGCTCATAGTATTTTACACATTCAAGCAGTTTAATGGAACCACACTGCACACACACTTTCAATGGCAGGTAAAATTACTTTCATGTTGTGTCATATATAGAAATAAACTAACTAAATATATGATCAAAATAAATATTTGTCTTGAAACAAAATTAAAAGAATACTGTCTACTATGTTTAATCAAGGTTTGATAAATGTTTTGCTTTGAGGCAAAAAAAGGGTAGACCTCAGCGACTTTGAGGTGTATTATGGCGCCCATTATTGCTAAAACAATATTTTGGTGATACTTTTTGTTTTTACCCCTAGAGCTGAGCAAGACCAATGATTCCCCTACCATTATATTGGCAGGCCCCCCTGCCCTCTCAGGACGATAGCCTATTAATATGCAGCGCTAAACACCAATCGTTAAAACAAGCGTCTTTACCAAATCCGTTCCGCTAATGAATTCCGTTTTTTGTTTTATGAGTTACTGCACCTGTTCAATCCAGTCCGAGTCCAGTTACGGACCCAGGCCATGAGAAACAGCGCCGAGACAGGAGCTGCCACAGAGCGAGTAAGTTTAACTAGAGCATTAGATGACAATAAAATTAACATTAAATTCCTTTTGGCACTTTGTAAATAAGAAAATCCAACCCAAGCTAAATGCAACAGTTGAGTTTAGCCCAAATTGTTTAGGTGACGCTGTTAGCATCTGTTTCACATGAGGTCAATGAAGTTAGCGCTGTTGGATTTTGTAGAAAGTCCTGAACTTAGCAGCACACAAACTCATAAACTGTGGAACTCACTGATAAATATTTTGTAAACATTTTAGGAATATGACAGTTCGGTATTTTATTGTATACATTGTAAATGAATACAAAAACATCAGAAAATACTGTAAATATGTATATGATTGTAACCATATGTATGTATATATATATATATCTATATGTGCACATATTTTAAAAGACAGCATGTAAAGTGTGAAGCAACAAAAGGGGCAGAAATTATAAGACTTGTTCTTCTCCTCTGCTCTGTTTCATTCATGCTATGTTGGATTGGCGGTCTTGTGGTGATTGCATGATGTCACTTTTGAATGAAATAAATAAAAATAAAATGAAAAATATTAAACATGAATATGAGGAAAATCCAAACACACATGGGAAAAATAACATTAGGCTAATCTAATAATAGTATATTACATTCTCAAACTTTCTAAAACATATTATTGTTTCCTACATCATCAAAATGCTTTACAGTTACACTGAATTAATTGTGTATCATATAGAAATTCAAACAATAAATTGCTACAAATAATAACATTTGCTAAAAACACATTATTTTACCCGACAGCGTGCACGGACCGCGCGCGTGCACGTGTAACCATACCCCCCTCTGCCAAACCAGTAAACCTGGGGGAAACACTGAAGCTAATCTCCCAACCACACGATGATCGAAACATTAGTATTTTCCTGCCTCATCGGAAAGTGATGTCAATAAAACCCTAGTGCTGCCACAGGAAGTGATGTCCGTTTGACCTATGGAGGGGTCAGTAACAGTATTACTGCTGAATGGGGAAAGATGGAAAAGCATAGGGGGTCTGGGGGCGGGGCTACCAGTCAATAGTAAAACACTGAAGGAAATATTGACAGGCCATAGCACAATTATGCAACTCATTCAACAGGAGAAATGTTTTAGTCTGTCTCTAACATCGCACACCACACTCAACATGTTTTAACTCCATAGGGAAATGAAGAGAGAGGGAGGGCATCTGTGATAAAAGCAATCTCAACCCTGTCCACTAGATCAATTGATGCAAATCATTTGCTGGGGAGCATACTGGTGTTTCCAACACCTAGAGGGGAAGAGAGAGCTACCAGGGAACAGCCTATTCAAATACCGGGTACTGAGGTTCCCTCCTTCCAGGGTTTGGGGGACCGTTTCCTGGGTACTCACTGGTACCTCCTGGGTCTGAACGTTCCCCTATGCTTGCAGGGGAACATCGGTACAGAGAAACACCGGGCCATATGCTGGAATAAATAATCTAAAGTCCCAGTGCTTCCATTAGGCTGGAAATCATGTACAGCTTGGTTCACTTGTTTGACTCTAACAAACATCAATTAAACGTGTGAGACTAACAGCAACAACTATGTGGAAGTGAAACTCGTCGCAGGAAGAGTTTAATGGGGCAACATACATAAACAATTGATGCCCCAGCAGGAGGGCAGTAATAATATATAATATATCCAAGAACAAAAGTGTCACAAAACATCGGAGATCTAGGTTAAATTTTCAAACAAAAGCAGGAAAAAACAGCCTACCACTACAATTATCATCATTATATTCATTATTATGGTGATTACTGTTGAAGGCAGAGAGCTCTAAATCAGCCTAATACAGCTCTGCACTCCAACTGGCCGCTCACTGATGCTTTCACACCCAGTGCATTATGGGTAAGACTTGATGCATTTATTCTTCTGAATCAGTTTTCTCAATCTCTGGGTTTTCCAACACACAACTCAAATTTTTCCCTTCGCACTCGCCCTTCTCAAGTTGACTCACCACAGACTCCTCCTTCAGCCGCACTTTCATTCAGGACCAGAACATCCTGTTACATCGAACCCAGCTCCACACGCCTCTAGTCTGGGTCAGCCACTTACACAGACCTGCATTGACTTTCTTAAATTAACTTCCTGGAATTAGGGCTGAATGATTAATTGCATTTGCAATTATATCGCGATATTACACAACACGATTTTGTAATCGCAGGGCACGTGATTTTGGAAGTGAATGGAGCAGCGAGATATGGCAGCAAAGTCCGCTCCGTCGCGTGCTTTTGTTTACGTCTCAGTCTAGTTAAGGTGCGCGGTAGAAGTATCCACAGAGGCGATGTGCCATGTGCCTTTATTTACCTTTGCATCTACGGCAGGGGTGTAAGGCTGAAACGACGCGTCGACGTAGTCGACGTCATCGATTACGTAAATACGTCGACGCAGTTTTTGTGCGTCGACGCGTCGCTTGTTTACATCATGGCGGCGCGCGATGCGAGCGAGGGGAAAAAGGCACGCCAAAAGTAATCAAAAGTGTGGGAGTATTTCCAGAAACGGCCAAATAATGTTGTTTATGCACACTGTGTCGAGCGGAAATGGCCTACCACAGCAGCACAACGGCTATGAACGAACATTTAAAACGAAAACACCCGACAGCGTTCATGCCATCAACCAGTCAATCGGCCGCGTGAGTAATTTTCATTACACAAAAACATTAATGTATTATTTGTATCTGCGTTGTAAATTCATAAACTAAAGCACTGTTCCGCTCCGAGAGGAGTCAAAAACGCGCGTGTCTAACGCTACATAACGTTACGTTAGTTGTGTAACTAACTAAACTACCTTTGTACAACATTAACAGTTATGTACAAACGAACAATTAACTTTAATCATACAATCATTGTTGTGTGCTGGTTATTTATTTTTTATTTTGCGCATTTTAAAGCAAATAAGCAATACTTTTACTTTTATTCAAATGTTTACAGTGAGTGTTCCAGAATATTTTGATTTGCACATTTTATAGGCTACTGAGTTGCACATTGAGCCATAATTTTATTTGGTTAAATAAAAGCCATGCCATTTGAAAATACTGGCCTACGTCAATTTTTTCCCCTTCATTTTAAATGAAAAAATAATCGGTAAAAGGAAAAATAATCTATAGATTTTTTTGAAAAAATAATCTATAGATTAATCGATTAATCGAAAAAATAATCTATAGATTAATCGATAGAAAAATAATCGTTAGCTGCAGCCTTACAGGGGTGTCAAACTCATTTTGGGTCGTGGGCCGAAATTTATCTGCCACGGCGGGTCCCGGGCCACATATAATGTAAACAGGAAAATAAAACATTACAGCTTACACTTTACACGTTTCTCAAAGTGCTACATAGTATTCATTAGAGTGAATGGTCTTCTTTTCAACAGTCTTATTTTTTTCTTGCAAAAGAGATGTCAACATTTATCAACTATATCAATTGATAAAATAATGTAAAAACATTCAACAAGGATCACTGTATACATATAGGAAGAGGTCAATTTTTCTTGAAAAATCCGACACTCTTTTCTCTTTTTTGACAAAGACATTTCACTGAAGAGGGTGCCAGAGTCAACAGAAAAAGCAGGTAAAGCGATAGAACTGACTTAAACACAGCGCCCCTAGCGGCCCCGTGCATGCTGTGGAAGAAATCACCAGTGCTCTAGACAACAAAAAACACACTGTTGGAATCTTTATAGATCTAAAGAAAGCATTCGATACTATCAATCATTCTATCCTTGTTCAAAAATTAGAAAAGTATGGTATTCGGGGAGTTGCTGGGAACTGGATTAAAAGCTATTTAGATGAAAGACAACAATTTGTTAAGATCGGGGACTTTGATTCAAAATGTATGAGCATTGTTTGTGGACTACCTCAAGGGTCTATACTGGCACCTTTACTTTTCAATCTATATATCAATGATATATTTAAAGTATCAGAATTATTAAAAATGGTGTTATTTGCTGATGACACCAACATATTTTATTCTAACGATAACTATAATAGTCTTATAAAGGATGTAAATCAGGAACTAGCTAAACTTAAAACATGGCTGGATTTAAACAAATTATCACTCAACCTAAGCAAAACAAAAATGATCATGTTTGGCAATTACAAGGAATGTCCAGAATTATTGATAAGTATAAATGGTACTAAAATAGAAAAAGTAACAGAAATAAAATTTTTGGGAATCATAATAGACAACAAACTGAGCTGGAAATCACACATTGGACACATACAGAGAAAGATATCAAAAAACATTGCGATTATAAACAAAGCTAAGTACACTCTAAATCACAATGCACTGTATATATTGTATTCCAGTCTTGTACTGTCATACTTAACTTATGGAATCGAGGTCTGGGGTAATAATTATAAAAGTTCACTCCATCTCCTTGTAATACTCCAAAAACGAGCAATCAGAACTATTCATAAAGCTGGTTACCTCGAACACACAAATATATTGTTTTTACAAAGTAACATGCTTAAACTTATGGATTTAATAGATTTTTATACTGTACAGTTAGTATATAAAGCTAACCAGGCTCAACTACCAGCAAATATTCAAAAACTATTTATAAAAAGAGATGACTGTTACAATTTAAGGGGATGTGGTCAACTTAACGTACCAGCCATTCGTTCCACGAGGAAAAGTATGTGTGTGTCTGTGTGTGGTATCAGGCTCTGGAATAAACTGGGAGCCCAACTCAAGCAGTGCTTATCCTTATATCAATTCAAATCAAAGTATAAACAACTCATATTGTCCAAGTACAGGACGGAGGAATATCCTTGAGTGTGGAAATAGAAATAACTGCAGAGTAATCTAGTTAGGATGTATTACTGTAACTGACAAACTAAAAATGAGGTATTACTGTTTATCTACTTGGCCATACTGTGCTCATGTAGTTATGCAGAAGTGGGAAAAAAAAAAAAAAAAAATCTGTATCCGCTTATGTATATAGGGTGATGTATAACCCGTATGTTGTTTGCTCTCTCTTCTCCTCATATCTCCTATGTACTCGCTATTTGATTCTGAAGTTAAAGCTCTATATGAACGTATTTTGCTATAAGTACAAATGCAATTCGCTGTTAAATCTACTTAGACCATTTACTATCACCATTACTTTTACGGAGGGCTATAACTAAAGTAACAGCAACAAGGTCAAAACTTAAAAACACCATTGTGGCTGCCTGTTGTCACCATCACTGCTCCTCAACTTTACAAAGGATAATGACAGGTGAGACATGGACCTGTGGAGAGAAGGGCCCCCCCCGCCTCCTCCCAGTGGGTTCATGGATCTCGTCATGTGGCGCATTTTACAGCACAGATTACCAACATCACTGTAAAGTCAATTACTCAGGGCAGCAGGGTTGGGCTGGTTGATTGGGGGCCACTCCCCCCTCCCGGCTGGCCCTTACTCTGCTTTTTAATGCACCTCACAGAATAGGTCTCACACTATCATATAGTCAGCTGTAGATGGTGACAACGAAGTCAACGATTATTATTATTAAAACGGTATAAAGAAATAAATAAGGATAATATAATAGTTAAAAATCTGAAATAGACTTACATCATTAATAAATCATATAATTATGGTTGTTAATAACATATTCCATAAATATTGTGACCTTTTAATAGCATTAAATCCAAATCATGTAACAAATGATCAAATCAAAAGATTGGTGACTAGTTGTGTTGACAGTGATGGGTATTTGTAATTATTGAAGAAAAGGTTCGAGTTTTCTTTCCTTGCCTTGAAATTAGTAGAATATTGTGATGTTTATATTGCTGATTGTATAGTCACTGGAATAGGACATAATAGCTGTCATATCTTTTTGATTATGCAGTATGTATCAATGTATCAAATTCTTTAGTACACAAGGGGGTAGGTGCAAACAAGCTTAAGCTTCTGCCTACTCCTTTTGAGCATCATATCCACACTATTTATTTATTTAATTATTTACGTATTTACTTACGACTGTACCTATTTTTGACTTTGATTACTGTGCTGAACTTTGTATATGAGTAGAACTGTGTGGAACTTAGATGCTCAAATAAAAAAGATGAATTGAATTGAATATAAGAACTGCACATTTAAAAAAAAAAGAAGTTTATTCTTCTTTAATAATGTATATTTATCCCGTGGGCCGGACTGAACCCACTGGCGGGCCGGTTCTGGCCCGCGGGGCGTACGTTTGACACCCCTGATCTACGGCATATGCGCTCCCGTAGGTAGTACAGACGCTAGATATAAACACTAAACTGCTGTATGAAAAGGGTTGGAAACTACGATCCGAGGCAGGAGTCCGTGCAGTGTTTCCCCTACCATTATATTGGCAGGGTGGGCCGCCCCGCCATCAGCGCCCCCCGCCCTCTCAGGACAATAGCCCTTTAATATGCAGCGCTAATCACTGATCGTAAAAACGAGCGTCTTTACCAAATCCGTTCTGCCAATCCATTTCGGTATTTGTTTTCTGAGTTACTACTAGGGCTGAACGATATGGACAAAATTGCATATCTCGATATTCATGCCGGATATCTCGATATTGATACAATACACTTTAACTATGGGTTAGGCGAAAACCAAGCATTTTTCAGATAAATAAAAACATAATAACAAAGAGTGCAGTTTTATTGATGAAAATCTATATTGTTTATATCTTGCTTTTTTCAATTTTAATGTTTTGAATGTTTATATCTCGATATCAATACGATAACGATATATCGTTGCTTGTTCGATATTAATATCTTGAATGTTCATATCTTGATATCGATACGATAATGATATATCTTTCAGCCCTAGTTACTACGACTGTTCAATCGAGTCTGAGTCCGTGTTTTTTACGGATCCAGTCCGCGTTTTGCACTCAGTGACCAAGGCCATGCGGTCGTGTTTATTTGAGGCTGCGCCAGAAAAGATCTGAGAAACAAGGGCAGAGACCGGAGCTGCCACAGAGCGAGTAAGTTTATGTAGAGCATTAACAGTGCCAAAGGGATTTCCTTTGGGACTTTGTTAATAAGAAAATCCAACCCAAGCTAAATGCAGCAGTTGAATTTAGCCCAAACTGTTTAGGTGAAGCTGTTAGCATCTGTTTCACATGAGGTCAATGAAGTTGGCGCTGTTGGATTTTGTAGAAAGTCCTGAAAATTAGCCTTAAATGCTGATTTTGGCTCCTCTTGTTTTAAGCAGAACACAGACTCATAAACTGTGGAACTCACTGATAAATATTAAACATGAATATGAGGAAAATCCAAAAACCCATTGAAAAATTAAATAATGGTAGTCTACATTAGGCTAATCTAATAATAGTATATTACATTCTCAAACTTTCTAAAACATGATTGTTTCCTACATCATCAAAATGCTTTACAGTTACTTAAACTGAATTAATTGTGTATCATATAGAAATTCAAACAAAAAATTGTTACAAATAATAACATTTGCTAAAAAGTAACCATACCCCCCCTGCCAAACCAGTAAACCTAGGGAAAACACTGCCGTGTCATGTCTTATTTTGCTGAGGAAATGTTCTGTTTAGTGCTGAAATGTCACTAAATGGCTGCTCATAATTGTGAACTATTTGTTTGGAGCTAGAAGCTAGTTGTTCTTTATGTTATTGTGAAACTAGTGTTTCCTGAAAGTTGTTGAAAGTTGTCAAAACTCATCTTTGAGGAAAGTTAGGAATTTGTTTGGATCACAACTAACATTTTAAAATGTACACGCACACACTGTACACGTGACCCACCAGAGAACCACAGTATAAGTATTTTTCTTCAGGCTGTGCAGCCCTAACAACAAAGCATGAAATAGTCTCATTGTACCGCTTTGTCTTTGAACAAGGCCTTTCCATGTGACTACACTGTCTCTCATGTAATACCAACCCATTGATCGGTCAGTCCAGATCAATTCTATCCCAGCGTCTCGTCACTGTTCCTCCCCCCCTCCGCTCTCCTCTGGCCCCTCGCTCACCCCCCTCTCTTTCCTCCAGGCAGGACACGGGATTTCCACTCTCCCCCCTCTGCCTCCCTGTCCCTGCAGAGCTGAGAGCGGTTTCCCCTGTGCCGTTTTAGTGGACAGCATCACACAACATGACAGACCCCCCTCCTCCCATCCCACCCTCTCGCCCCCCCTTTCTTTCCTCTTCAAACCAGGACACACAGCAGCCGCCCAGGAGGCTCCCCCATCATAATCCCGGTCAATGGCATCAGAAATGGAGCGAGAGCAGCCTTTCTGTTAGCATGTTCACCGCTGCACGAGTTAAGACCAGGAACCAGTGCTGCATGCAATATTTACATGGACTGACCCTGCGTGTACCGAGGCTCCTACGCTACTTCTGGACGGGAATGACATCACAGGAGCTAAATTTAGAGTCCAGAACAGGATGTTCTTTATGACCTGGTGCATAGGTGAAGGAAACGTGACGAGTTAGGGGCGCACAGCAGAGAAGATGCCATTCAAGACATGCTTTTTGCCATAGCACCACCGACTAATCATAAGATAGAACATGTTGCTTTAAATTGCTGCAGCAGGATTCTTGCCCACATCAGACTCATGAAAAAGGTGGGGTTCAGACTATTTGGAATTGCCAACCCGTTCTTTAAATTGACTAAGAGGGGAGACAATCTACTTTGTGACCCTACTTTTTCTGGATCAGTGCGTCTCAAACCTTCCCCACCTCAGTCCCACCTCATGAAATATTTGGCTTTCTACCGCCAGGACCAGACCACGACCGAATCCGGACTGAACCACATCCGCAAATGGGCGAAAATAGACCTAGACCTGGGCGAAACCGAGAACAGAAAATGAAATTACCACCACCAGTGTTATATCAGTACCGCAGTTTGAGGAACCTCCACCACATATTCATTTACAACAAGTGTCAGGGAGGCGGCAGCCAGCAGTGGAGAGAGGGATTAGGAGTCAGTCAGAATCAGACTACTATAGAACATGTTGCTCTGCTGCAGCATAGTCAAGGCTGCGGCTTTCACGCCAGAGAGCTTTTGCATCCATCCATCCATCCATGCGCACCTGCCAAGGCCAGCAGCAACCCACAGGCTTTCAGACTCTCCTCCTTGGACCTGTTACCATCACAATGAGCTCTCCGTCCTCTGCAAAATGCAACAAACAGATGCTTCCACCGTGGCATTTATGAAATCATTTACAGTGAGCCAACAGTTTGTTCAGCAGGGCAACACCATGCGTCAAAGCAACTCTTATGTAGATAAAGTCCAGTTTGTTTGTTTGTTTGTTTTTAGCAGGGACTGACTGGCAGGGACTGACTTACTGACTGACTGGGTTGCTTTACTTGTCGTTGTAGTCACAATGGGAACAAACAACAAACGAATTGGTGCCTCGGGTGACTGACAGTCGCTCTACGCGCCTTCACAACAATATCAAAGCTAATGAGTGGGCTTTTTTGAGGTCTTTGCCTTCTTACAAAATCATTAGCTGCAGATTCGCCACAATTTCGGAGAGAATGTCACGATACAGTCCTCTTTGGTGAAGACGTCTGGGGCTATAATTTCAATTTGGACGCGGTTTAGTGACATTTCCGTGATGGTTTGTCGCATTTGGTCGGTATGTTGGGACCAAATCGAAAAGGGTCGTTACTCCTGCTTTTTTTTTTGTCATGCGGCAGACTGACTCACGTATCTGGCGCACGTCCGCTGCAAAAAAAAAAAAAAAAAAAAAAAAAACAGACAGCATCCAGCAGAGCCCGGCAGCCTGCTCACTCCACCAGGGTGTGCACCGAGCTGACTATACACATGTATGCGTTTGACGGGGTGAGCTCAGCTTCGTTTTAGAGCTAATTGTGTGCGTTGCGTGGAAAATGTCCTTAGGCGAGTCTTAGCTTAGCCTAACGGCGGCTGCTAGCTTCGATACGTGCTGCATTTTGTGCTCAATGTCATCCTAACTATCTCTGAGCGCATTTACCCTGTCGTAAAAGCTCCAGGAAACATTTTTGTTAGCACATGTCTAAACAATAGGCACCTGTAAACTGAAATATTTGTATAGATAAAAAAAAAAATCAAATACAATACAATACAATACAGTGTAGGCTTACCCCCATGTTGGCGCCGTCAGTCGGATCTCCTCACAAGATGAACTGGGATGTTTCGCACCAGATGTGGCTCTAAGAATGGCGGATAACACAAAATTAGGGGTGAAAATAAAAAAGCCTCCTTCTAGCCGTTGATGACTGTTGCTCTGAGGAAGGGAGAACCGAAATCACAGCCTAAATCGCCATATTTGAGCGCATTAAAAAAAAAGGGACCTACGATAACAAAGTATCGTTGAACGCCTCGGGTAAAGCGGCAGGTTGTAGTTTTGAACAGGAGTGGAGCGGTGATGGAGGAGCGCAGGGGCTGAGTGTGTGAGGAGGAGGCGGACAGGGCAGCGAGGGGGAGAGAGAGAGAGAGAGGGAGGAGGTGATGCCGGGCAGGTAGTCCCGGTCCAGCGGCGCTCAGGATACTGTCTCCCTCCGCGCACGCGCCAGCCACAGCACTAGGGTTCCCTCGTTGTTGCCGTCCGCTCAATAAAGTAGAACCGTCAGTGTCAAGCTCTCAGTCCACTTGATGACCACTCGAATCGTACGGTGATGTTTATTGCGTAAGACAGACAAGATCAAGAAACAATCTCATATCGCGACCTTTACAGCGACAGATTTATTTTTGGTTTGAAAAAAAAAAAAAAAATTAAATAGTAATAATCAAATGGTGAAAACGTATGGATTTTTAACCTCTTAACCCGCGCCTTAAAGGAATAGGCCACCGTTTTTACAAACCTGAGCTTAGACGAGTTGATGCGTACCTGTCTGGTCTTTGTGCGTGCGCTCAGTCACGCAAACGTTGATAGCATTTAGCCTCTCCCAGCAAAGGTATAGAGCCAAACTGGGGTAAAGTTAGAAGCTAAGCTAGTTAGAAGCTAGAAAATGTACATGTTTAATTTTGTGTAACTAGACGTGGATCGTGTAAAGGCTTACGTAACTGTATTTAAATAGGGCAAACGTAAAACAGCTTGGTAGCTTCTAACTTCACCCCAGTTTTTTTAGCTATACCTTTGCTGGGAGAGGCCAAATGCTAACATATTTTTTCCTGCGTTGTTGTCTCAACCTTTTTTGACATTTATTTTCTCTGCTTTTTTCTTGCTCTTTTGTGGTGTTTTTGTCATTTTCAATCACATTTTTTCTCACTTTTTCGTCATTGTTCTGTTACTCTTTTCTTGCTTTTTTGTTGCATATTCGTTGCTTTTTTTGTCACTTTTTCATTGCTCATTTGTCACTTTTCTGTTGCTCTTTTGTGGCTTTTTTGTTGCGTTCTTATCCTCTTTCTCGGCTCATTTTTGTTGCTATTTTGACACCTGTTTCAAGAAGCTTTTAGATTTGGGTGACGCCAAACTGGAGAAAACAATAAAAGACCAGGTAATGTCTACTTCACAAATTCCACAAGGTTCCCCTGTAGTGAATGATTCAAGTGTTGTAGGTGCCAACAGGTACAGAATGAATCATATTTGTACTTTTATCTGGAATCAGATTAAGAAACTAACCTGCCAACAAAGCAACATTCATGAGCCCATTGAGTTAAAAATTAATGGTGTGGCCTTTAATAATCATCAATAATCATTGTGGAAAATAATCTGAATCATTACTTTGTAGAATCAGTCGTGCTCAGAGCTTCTCGACTGAACAAAGTAAATCTCCCAGCCCATTATCACAACAGAGCATCCATGAGTCATATAAGTCACTGTAATTACAACAAGTTACAAAAGTAATATCTCTCAGATTCTCCAGAACAAAAGATATATGTGGATGGACACATTTATGATTAAAGAAATCAGCCAATCAATAGTGACTCCTTTGACCCGCATCAGTAACATGGCACTGAAGCAAGAAACAAATGGTGTCACCAGTGTATTCACATCAAACTATAGACCCAGCAGTATTTTGTCCGCTGTTGCTAAGATATTTGGGAAAAAAAAAATCTCTCAACAAATCATGCAAGGAAAGAATGCTTGGAAAGTTTATTTGAGATTTAAAGAAACCAAGGGTAAATTGAAATTCTTACAACAAAATAGGAAACAGGGTGGGTTTGGTCGACCAAATATGAGCTTTTATTACCATGCAGCCCAAGTCAAAAGCATTTTAATCAATAATAAAATGAATCCTAAATGGATATAAACCAATTGGTAGACACACCTGTCTCATTTTCTCAGGGCAAACTGCAGAAAAGGTCAAACATTTGAATCATTTACCATAATGGAAGACTGATACGGTTCGCCTGAGTAATATCATGGATGAGATTTTCAAGACATGGGAAACTAAAGGACTCACAAGATTCCATAAAATGTTTAATGATCATCCAGTTGCTACATTCGATAATCTAGCTAAGGAACATAACCTCCCAAGTAACCATTTTTACAGATACCTTCAAGTATAATAACAAATATGCCGTGTTTCCAAGACCCTAATCCTCTTCTGTGGCATTATCTTGAAAGTCTATGAAAATCCAAGCTTTAAAAATGTAACCGGACTTTCTAAATGATAACAATGACAATAACCAAACAAATCTTATTTTAAATTCTTGGGAGAAAGACATTGGAATAACAGTGACTGCCCATTTTGTTGCTCTTTTGATGCTTTTTTTGTGTGCTGAATCTTCATCCTCATTTACGTCTCGATTTTGTCGCTGCTTTCTTGTTTGTTTTTTTCTTTTTCAAGAAGCTTTTCGATTTGGGTAAGGTCGAACTGGAGAAAATGTGCTCGGTCCGCGTGGGGGTTAAGAGGTTTCAACTCCGAAGCGTTCACCAAAGGGCTTAACAGACAAACAGGGCTTTAGACCAACTGAAAAGCCAATGGGAAGAGAAATATGTGCATGGAAAATACCCTCACAGATTGAATGAAGCAGATGTGGACAGACTGAAGACAAACCAGTGGCTTAGAAGTAGTGGATTGAAAGCAGAAACTGAAGGACTAATTATATAGCGGCACAAGATCAAAGTATAGCTATTAGAGCAGACCACCATCATATCGTGAAGACTGGAGCACAACCATATAGAGTAATTGCCGGGTTGCAGGTGACATCACAGCATTGTAAAAGCCAATACTATTATATGGAGGAACAATGATTTTGTTTTTGAGGACATTTTTGGTCTTGTACAGAGAGATAATGGAGCCAGTGACTGATATTAATGATCACTTTAGTAATGCATACATTTTCTTTTGAGCTATGACTTGTGAAAGTGTAATGCTGTCTAATAGGAAAAACTGGCTCCTGCGCCCGTCTGGGTCCGGTGACATCATCACATACTAGAACCGGCAACCCAGCAATAGCGGGCTTCCCCGAGTTGGCAAAGACGGGAATATATCAGCGACACAGTAAAGTAGCTGGCCATGTCCACCGGAAGATCTGCCACGAATATGGAATTGTGGCTGGCTGGTATGAACACCAGCCAGTCACCGTTCAAGAGAAAGATCATGTAATCTCATGGGATATGCCTGTTCAAACTGACAAAGAAGTTAAAAGCCAATAAACCAGACGTTTTAATCAAAAATGAATGCACGTTGATCGACGTCGCAATCCCGTCTGAAATAAACACTTCCGTGAAAGTTTGTGGAAAAACTGTCAAAGATCTGGAAATTGAATGAAGACATTGGAACGCCTGGACCTGCTCACAGATCATTCTACTGTGAACAGCGCACACACCAAGATGTTTGTCTCTGAACCAGTTTGATTTCAGCCTATACTATTGTTGTTATATGTTTTCTGACTTTCTAAATCTTAGGCAATGTCATATGTTTTATTGGTAAGGGTTGTGCAAAGGAGGGTGAAGAGAAAATGAAACGCCTATTAATCCTGGAACATCACGGTCATGGAAACAATGTGTTATCAAAGTTATGCCCACAGCGTATTGTCTCTGAGGGTTATTTCTGTGCTGCAGCTGCTGGGGAAGATTAGACAATTACTGAACAGTTTGAGGCTTCAAATAAAGCTGAGCTGCAGCCAGCCATACAGCTGTTGTACACATACCCCCCTGCATGATCCAGGACGTCCACGAGGCGAGGGACACGCTGGACAAACAGGGGGTTCATAACATAACATGTAGAGACCAGCCGACTCCATGCTACTAAATACAAAATGGTATTGAACGTCATCCACATAAAGGTGATGAGGAAATAGGATTTGATCGCACATTCTGGTGAATAAGCTCCCGATGACCAACTGTGGTCCAAATCCATATTCTATTATGTCAAATCTTTAATATTTCATCTAGTTTGATGAATGAGCAGCTGATGCACTTTGACATTGTGGTCCTCATCATAGAGAGATAGATAGACTCTTCAAAAAGGATCTGAAGACATCTGATGGTTGATGGGCTTTCACTAGTTTCATTTCACTTTAATTTTACACATGTAATTTTTTTTTTATCGTTTTTACCCATTCTCTTGAACAGCACTTTGCGATTTTATCTGTGAAACGCGCTTTAGAAATAAACTTGACTTACTTACTTACTAGATGGATGGATGGACGGATAAGGAAAGAGACCACTTGGATGTTCAGATCTGGGGTCGCTGCAGTTGCTCAGGTCAGTTCAGCAACTGTGTTTACAAAGAATGAGATCAGCTGACCAACAGAACATCCTGACAGACCAGGTTATTCCATCAGTGGATTTCTTCTTCCTTGATGGTACAGGTATATTCCAAGATGACAATGCCAGGATTTCAATTTCTCAAGTTTCGCACAAAACTGTAAAACAAAACACAAAAACAGAAAGGCAAAGGATTCACCGGGATTTGGCCGCCACAGAGTCCCGATCCACACCCCATTGAGAGTCTTTGGGATGTGCTTGGAGAAGGCTTTGCACGGTGGTCACACTCTCTCATCATCAAAGCAAGATCTTGGTAAAAAAAAAAAAAAAAAAAATGGACATTGCAGAAGTACCTTGAAACTATGCCACAGTAAGATATCTTAGTCAAATAAAAGAAATTAGCTACATTTGAGGGATTTTGACTTGGCAAATAAAAATATCTGCCAGTGGAATGAAGAATTTTGCTTATAATATATATAAAAAAAAACATCTTGTAAAATATTGTACATACTGTATATTTCTTTTGTAGTGTAGTATAATTGATCATTTTTGGGGTACTTTACGTTAGAATATTTCTTTAGGACCCCGCCCCCCCCTTCCCCCCCCCTTTGCAGCTCTGGTGTAGCCCATGCCTCATTGAACACCGTAGGCAGTGGTAGTGTCCCGCTCAGATCGATACTGTCCCGGGCCATAATTGCAGCGTGCCCTGGTTTTGGCTCTGCCCCGTCACCCCTCCGGCCCTCATAATCCATCCTGACATCTCTGGAGCTGCCTGTCCCCATGCAGCCTCGCAAAAAGTCACTTGTATTTCCACTTCTTCACCGACTCACTAAGATTTATTCAGCGCGAGACTTGGACCATCTGCCGACAGGTTTACATCTGATAATTAGTGATGACTAAGAAGAGGTGCATTTCGTTTAATCATACGTTACCAGATGTTTGGTTTTTTTTAACAAGCTGGACAGAAGATAGTCAAAATAATAATCCTGTGGTAGATATCCATAGAAATACAGATTCAGTGCACAGATAAGTACAAGTGGGTGTAGGCAGGGTTGTACTCTCGGACCAGTTATACCGTTTGGGAGAAAAAAACTTCTGACAGATATTGAAAACGATTAAAAGGAAGAACTAAATATTTTCAATGATACAATTATTCTAGTACGTAAAATTCTTATGTAAAAAAAAAAAAAAGGAAATGTAATGTAAATCCAAGGCAGTTCTCTGTCTAGCACACTTTAAAAAGAAAGTAAATCAGCCGTTTGCAATTGAAAAGGATATAGCAACAAGCAAAAATAAAAGAAATGCACACGATAAACAGTGGAATGGGATGTTATTGCCCCATGGACAGATTTAGATTTAGAATTAGTGACCAATTAAATTTCACTTCTTTCAAGAGGACGTTTTGCCGAGCACTTTAAACACCTTCATTTCTTATCACATGAAATAACAGTGTTTTCATCATTCCTCGACATCAGTTCCCCTTAACGATACGAGGATCAAACGCGGGCCCGTACAATAATAATCATTCTACTCAAAAGTAGGTGGGGTTAAAATGAGCCTAAAAATGCATATCATGTAACAAATACGATGATTTGAAGTTTTTAGATTTGAGCAAATATATCCGAATCTGCATAATGTAATCCTTTCAAACTACTTACGCTGCAGACAAGCTTTGGGCCCCCCTGCTCTGCTTCTGAGGCCCCCCAGGAGGTCTCTGGGAAGCAGTGCCTCAAAATACATGAAAGATCAACTTTATTGTCTGTTAACTATCAGAAACTTGAACCATGATGTGATACTGAAAGTGATTATGGATTCTTGTTAAAATGTCTTTTTTTTCTTTTTCTTTTTTACATAAAATGACCTGAGTTTCTTCAGCAGTTGGAGGAAACTGAAAAAAAGTGATGGATTTTATGCGAGATGCCCTTCGCGACAAAATTCAACCCCAGCACTAATTTACTGTGTAGACTATAGAGGGTATGCTGGTGATGTCACCACACAGCAACCGCAGCCAAACGAGCCACGTTGTGTGAAGAAGCAAATGATGAAACTGCATATTCATGGAACGTTGGTCAAAACACACGATTCAACTCAAGACCGTCCTCGGGGGAATTGAATTGAATCAGTGTAAAGCAGGTGGGGCCCAGCGGAAGTCAACTCCCTAACGTGGAAGTGCGCATGGAAACAGAGGCGCCAGGGACAGCGCCGTTTACCCAGAGGTCCGAGGGCAACATGCTGGCAAGTTGTTGTGTTGTGAGGCGGGGAACACAATTAAAGGACGGGAACTCGGTGGACCCCATTTCTCTTGTAACAGGAGAGAGCAGTTCCTTTGGCTGTTCCTGGAGTAACCCTGCGCTGTGTTTTCAAAGAACGTCTATTTTTTTTCCTGAACTCCCACACGGCTCTCACCATTTCCATGCCTCCATGTTACATAAATGTTCAAGTCTTACCCAGCTACTGTTTCCTTGTTTATTCCATACTTTCTATCACTTGTCTGTCGAGCCGTTTATGAATGCACTCTCTCCAAACAGAAACTCTCACCTGCACTCCATCTCCTCTTGCCTCCTCTGCCTCTCATCTCCTCGTCTCCTCCTCACCGACAACACCACCGCTTTATTGCAATGGCGTTGCGCAGCCAAGCAGGATCCCCCGGGGTGGCCCGTGCCGGTGGAGATCCGCTGGGGCCACCTGACGTTCTCTATTCTTGCAGCCCGAGTCTTGTCTATGGGCCATGAAGCAGGATGGAGAGTACTGCTGAGTTCTAAAGAGCGAATAGCAGACGGATATAATCAGTTTTCATCTCCGGTTAACGAACATGAGTCAGAACAATGGCAGGGATAAGGTTTGTGTGGCTGAGCTGTGAGTCTTGCCCGGATACCTCCTCGTTTGTCCCCTTTTTGTTTCTTGTTGCACCTCTTGTGACGCCTCCAACGTGCTGCAGGTATGAGGGGGCTCTTCGGTGTTTCAGAAAAAGTGTTTCTTTTTCTCATAGGCTGGGTCCTTCAGGGCTCCCAGTGAACCTCACAAAAACCCTGCAGAGGAGCACGAAAGTGTCCAGTAAGACCATGTGGAACACAGAAACTACGAATGCAGAAAAAGGGAAACAAGAGAGACAGAAGTTGCTGTTTGTTTACACGTCGCCATGACGTCAGAAAAAAAGAAAGCAAGAAGTAGTGAAGTCTAGTTCTGAGCTATTATTGAGTGTTTCGTAACGTACAGTAGTTGGGGGTTAGCTGTACAAGCGGTTCTTCAGTAGCAAACAGGCCAAACATGTGTGGTAGTTATCTAAACTCTGTTCAAATATGCACGTATGACAGCAAACAGCTTCAAGGACCTGTAAATGGAGCTTTCTCTCCCCATATATTTTGGAATGGTGACGCCAGTTCTTAAACATTTTAAGGTAAGAACGTCCGTTTCATGGCATTTATGTAATTTCTGAAGTCTCTCCATAATAAACATTATTATTGGATGTGTATACGCCCCACAATAAGCAGAAAAACAATGATTTCTAACCGGGCTTTGACATCACCTAAATGAGATCGATGGGTTGACAACAGCTGAAAACATCTGGATTGTTCATCATTTGTTTGAGGCTAAATGCTAACAGCTACAGGAAAACACAGAATTCTCACACGTTTCCCAGAGTACGGCGTTGTAACTGTGTCCGGAGGATGTGCGCCATTTGTCCCTATTATTTTTAGTTGTATAATTCTTTAAATGTAAAAACAAAGTGAGGTACAATTCTGTGGGGAAAAAAATGACATGAATAGAGGGTGTTTCTCTAACAGACTAAAGCCTATAGGGCACACCAGAGGATTTTCAAACCTGCTCGATAAGTGCCGTCTATCTTGACAATTTGCACCGTTTGATCTTACTTTGCAGGATAAAACACTGTTGCCTGGTGAGCAAGTCAAAACATATTATTTTGAGGATTTTAAAGAGCAAGAGCAGATGAAGGGGGGGGGGGGGGGAGAGAGAGATGGAAGTGCTTTTCACCGACCTGGTTACTGTGGCAACGGCTGTCAGGTAACTGCGCCTCCGACGACGTCGAAATGAATCGGGGCAAATTATGGAGCAGAGTGGATCAGCAGAAAGAGGGAACACACCACGCACAAGGACGGGAACAAATTGTTGTGTGTTAAAAATGTGGCAACCGTTTGAGTGTTTACAAACGGCTTTGTCATCGCTCACGGCCACAATACGAGAGGCAGCGCATCATTTGTGAAAAACGGGAGCAGAGGAGGAGAGCATGTGTGATACAAATGTATGGAATGAATGAACATGTTTTATGGTTCTATATGACAAATATAGTTATCGGTATAGAAAACCAAGTATCGGGGGAAAAAAATAAACGTATATACTTTGTCGCAATCCACTATGTATCACGATACTCATTACGATACAATATATTCCAATTCACAAAGTATTACATTTATGATTTTTCATGAGAACAAACCGTGATATTTTACTCCGAATGAATTTAACCTGTTAACCCCCGCCTTCACCGAGTGCATTTTGTCCATAAGCTTATAAGCCATGCAGTGTTACTATGCCTCATTTGAAAACTAAGGACTACAAAACTAATCGAAATGGATTTGTTTCCTCATGTTGTTGCTGTGTTGTCATCACTTTTTTCAAGTTATTTTTTTCTGCCCGTTTGTCACTTTTTGTAGCTCTTTTGTGGCTTTTATGTCACTATTTTCATCCGTCTCATTTTTGTCTCTATTTTAACGTTTTTTGGTTGAAGCCGAACTGGACGAAAAGTGCTCGGTTAAGGTGGTTTAAAGGGACTAGATGAAAGTTGGTCATTTTATACTCATTACTGCCACCTCAGGTCTAGCGCGTAACTGCAGCTTCTATATTAAGCCCGTGCATGACGGCAATTCGGACCCGGATTGTGCTGAACAGGTCTGGGCTCAGACATTAGGACATTGCCTTTGTTCTGCCCAATCCCGTCAGATCTCTGAGCAGGAAGGGCCTGGTCGGTACTTGGATGGGAGACCGTTTGGTAACACCAGGAGGCCTGCGGTGAATGTAGTGAGTGAGTGGTTGGTGGTGGTCGGAGGGGCCGATGGCGCAGACTAGTTGCCTCGCTTCCGTCAGTCAAGTATAAGGCATTATTATTATTATTAACATGTACGGGGAGGACAATACTTAATTCTTAAACTGCGTATAGTCCCTTTAATAAAGAAGCATGAGTTGAGTTTCCAAAATCAGTCTGGCATTGATCAAAACATTTTGAAAAGCGCAAATGGCAGAGGCATTTAAAAGTCTGGCTCTTTTGTTTAAACCAATCAGCCCCAACGGTATTTTTGGCCCAGCCTTTGTATCCAGCCCTAATCACCAGCTCTTCCCTCTCTGCTTTGCTCTGACTAAGTAGCCAAACATCAGGTTTAAATATGTTTGGTCGGCTTTCAAATCTATTTTCCTAACTCATTTCCAAAATAGCAGTGTTGGTGTCTGGCGTTTATCACCGAGGGCTTGTTTGTTGTTCCAGTTTTGTGACAGATTAACGGATCATGTGGCTTTAACGAACTGCATCAGTATTTTGATGAAAAATGTCGGCAACAAACCCAAGCGTGGGCCACTATTTTCGGCCCCATTTGATTCTCCGGGAGTACATTAAGTTGTCATCGACTTGCAGCCCTCTGAATAGCTGTATAGACTTGTTTCATGCGACAGCTTTCATTCGATAAGGCTGTTTTACGGCAGACCTGGGGTAAGTGGCCTCCTCTGGGGAGCTCTGGGGCACCGGGGGGGAGGTTCCTGCTCACTTCCACCCAGGCACGGGCCACTCTGTCCTGGGATTCAGGGCACACGGGTCGGTCTTTTTGCTCCACGGCCCATGAAGGCCAAAGACCGCAGTGCCACACAGGGATTAATGGAGCTGGTTCTGGATCAGCAGTTTCTAATGCAACGTTAAGGCCCGGAGAAACTGGAATAGGTTCAGTGTTTCACTCCAGGAGATTTTGGATTTCGACATTTCATTTCGAGAATTCAATATTAAACGTGGGAAATGCTGAGCTTGTTAGACGTTACTGCTGCTGCTGTGAACATAGACGCCGAGCACCTGCTACTGTATATGTGCCAAGACAGAAGTGTGTTTGGGAGAACATAATGTACAAGAAATATTGTCCATTGGGGTGGAGGAGGTTGGTGGCCATTCGTGAAGAGCTGTTTGGTTGGACCTCAAAGTCCCACTCTCCTGACAACCGGAGGAGGGTGTAGCGCTCTCTCCCTGACCAACTCCACCTGATGCATCTGCTTCAGGAAGAAATGACATCAAATTACTTGAATTAAGGAATTTAAAAGGGACTATACAGAGTTTAAACATGTTAAAATGATGCATGTTCCTCCCCCTACATGTTCCAGCCATGTGTAGAATGAGCCCAGACCTGGTGTTCATTCAGGTCCGAAGTGCCATCAAGCAGGAGCTTAACATAGAGACTGCAGTTACACGTAAAACCTGAGGTGGCAGTAGTGAGTATAAAATGACCAACTTTACATCTAGTCTAGTTTCAAGTGGCACATACAGTATGCTCGTTCTATTTGATCACGTCTTAGATGAGACTCAAATTCGACATAAAGCACCTTTTACTGAACCGATTTTATGCCCTTAACCCCCGCCTTGACCGAGCACATTGTCTCTAGTTTTACCCAAATCTAAAAGCTCCTCGACTGGCGCTTACAGCCCACAGGCCGGCGTTATTTGAAAGCCAAGACCTAAAAACTCATCTACGCTTTTCGTATCATGCTTTAGTTGCATTTTTGTTGCGCCCTTTGTCACTTTTTTGTCTTTTTTTTTTTTTAGCATTTTGGGTTTTGTTTTGTGTGTGTAAGCCACAGAAATGTCACCAAAACATGTCAAAAACAAAATCGTGATGAAAACACAAACAAAATGGACGAAACCGTGACAGTCATAACGAGGAAGAAGCTTAGAGTAGTTAGTTCTCAGCTTTCAAATGAGGTGTTACACTGTAATTGTTATTATTTATTGATTTATTATTTTACCCAAATCTAAAATACTTCTCGACTGGAGAGCAGCAGTTTCATGTCTCATTTGAAAGCTAAGGCCTACAAAACTGATCCTAGGTTTTTTTAGTTGTGTTGTCGCCGTGTTTTTGTTGCGCTGTTGCTGCTTTTCCGGGATGCATTTGTCGCTCTTTTGTCGCTTCTTTTGTCACTTTTTTGACGCCTTCTTGGCACATTTTTTTAACCTTTTTTGTTTCTTTTTCATCACTTTTTTTTGTATCATGTTTTATTGCAATTTTTGTACATTTTTTGGTTGCATTTTCATCTTTGTTTACATCTAGATTTGGGTAATGCCTGGATAACAACTGGAGAAAATGTTTTCAGTTAAGCTGGGGGTTAAGAGGTTAAGAGTGATCCATGAGCGCTAGTTTCTGCTTCTGGTACGGCTCAGTATAAGCAGCACGGTGGCCAACATGGTGTTAATGTAATTCATAAAGACTTATATCATGCAAATACGCAGCTACACTTTCCATATCAGACTGTAATGAGGATGTGAAGTTTAACGCAATGAAAACACTGACATGTCTGGAACACGAGGGGCATTACTGCTGCGATACAAAAACAACAGCACAATGTTATACTGCTTTGTGTAAAACTGGGCAGGGAAGTGTGATTTAGTGAGACAAAATCAAATAGATGGGGAAACATGTGCTTCTTGGGTGCATTGGCTAAGAATCTCCCCGAGAGCGACAGCTGCTGGTTCAGCACCACGGACAGCGACATTCAGCGCCTCGAGGAAAACTGACAAGGAAGTGAAGTAACGACGTTTAAGAGAGCGTTTGACAGGGAAGATTGAACAGAGCAGTGGTGCCAAAGTCTTCAACTCTACTACCACCCAAAAAAAAAAAAAAAAAAACTGAAAAAAGAAAGAAAAAGAACAGGGGAGTCTTGTTTTTCTAGTAGTGCAATAATTAATTTGTTTTGCTCCTCAGTACATTGTAAAAGCATTTGCGAACAACACAGAGAGGTCCTTTGTGTGCTGTACATCCAATTAGAAAGCATCTCGAGCGATTTATTCATTACCGTGACAGTATTGCTTCCTGAAATCTGTGAGGCGTGCGTATAAACCTGTCACTGTAACAAATGAGGACGTTAGAAATGTGTCGGGAATGAGTTTGGAACACAGCAAACGATTAAACATTTACACGCTCACTCTTTTATTGTCTGTAAACAAAGACACATCTAAACATGGACTAACCTAAAAGAGGAGCAGACCGCACACCTACAGAGCAACAACTGTAGAAAAAAATGATTCTACTAAAATTCAGTTGCAGAAAAGCTCAAAAGGACAATATTTAGCCGTAGATACACATTAAGGAGGACCATCTATAGAAATAGGCAGACTGGAGTTAGATACAGTAGTAGGCGGCTCTCACACATTCAGCTCACTCTTCCTCCCACTGCTCTTCCTTTAAACACATTCCTGGCGATACATTGGGTTTGGTTTTGGAGCGGCAGCAGCACAGTTATAAATAATTCACACAAACATATGGATGTCTGTTTGAGCGTTTCACCCACTCACCTGCCGCACGTCCTCCCACACTCACCGCCCTCCTCCTCTGCATCCGAACACGGGAACAGCAGGTACAACTGAACCAAGACGTGTGGTTTAGAAAGACCTGCAGCCGAAAGGGGGAAGTAATACAGTATAAGCAAAGGCAACCTGGCGGGAGCAGTGGGCGCTGGGAAATGATGAATAATAGGTCATTGTTTTTGGGTCAGCAATTGTCCAACCTGAAGTTTAAATCCCATTTACTCTTTTACCCCTACCTTTGTGTCGAGACTCTTGCATTGTGGCTATGAAGGTTCATAGTTCGATTGTGGCGTTTGCATTTTGTCCCGAGGTCTGGTTGGCTCAGCCTGAAACAAGAACCTTTATGCTAATGTTTCATAGTGCAATTAATGATCTGAATCACATTGATCACACTTTTGAAATGTGATTAATAACGATCATGATGATTGCTTTTAATGTCCTTATTGGATTCTTAATATAGGCCAACATATAATGCTCTAATTCAAAGCATGGGTGACTGGCTTTGATGTGCCTAATATAGGTGGGAAAGCGCAATATAAGTTTATTTTACACTAACCCTGATACATTGTACCTAATTAAATGTAGTGCAATGTAACGGACTCTGTAACAATCTGTAATAACTTATACCTATGCGCTACATACACAATGGAATAATGTGTATTAGTACTTTGGAGGTACATAATGTAATAGGCACCGGACCCTTAAGGTTAGGGTTGGAGTTATGTCTTATTACATTATGTACCTACAAAGTACAGGTACAATGTATCAAGGGTAGTGTAAAATAAAGTGTTTACTATTTAATGGCCCTATACCTGATTTGTGCCAAATGTATCATTTTTGACTTACAAATATTTTGTATGTAAAAAAATGAGGTTAGGGTTTGGTTTAGGTTCAGGGGTTAGTGTTATGATTAGGGTTAGAAACGGCACATGTGATGCAAGTTGTGTCTCACTCACACAGATCCTACACAACTCTAACCCTAAACCTAACCCTAAGCTGGCAGGTAACAGGTTAACTCTGACAGCCCTAGTTTTATATCCACTACAAGTGCAGCACTTTGGAGTCCATGTTTATGAAATGTGCTTCATAAATAAAGTAGATGTGAATGAAACTTCCTGGAGATGACTGAAGGGGCCAAATGCAAAGAAAACGTTTCCCTATGGCGACAATAAACCCACTCCATTACAGCGCGTTTTTTTATTTCTATGTGATTGAATAAAAACAACAACTTGAGGAGCAGCTTTAAAATAAAAGTCATAACATTTTGCCTTTTACTGCACATGTACTTTGTTACTACGATGACAGACAAAGATGTACATATTTAACTGGAGCATTTTCCAGCCCGCTCAGAAACCGCCCAGATCGTCCTCGTTAGTTTACTTTAGCACGTGTCCCCAGTGTCTAGCGCTGCACGAGCTACAGCCATACGAGTCAACACAGTGGCCCTCTTTTTCAACACGACTGTGCCTATAAATACTCAGCGCTGATCGATAAAAGCTGTCAGGGCAGGATGTGACCCCATAGCCAGATTGGATCCACTGGCACTTTTTAAACCCCTTTACAACCGGTTACAACATGAATATTGAAACGCTTCTGGAAAAGGCGTTTTGGGAAACCCGTGACTATGAGGTTCTGTGGTCCTGTGGAAGCAGTCACGCCTCTTCCATCTGCCGCAAATATGGCTCCCGCTGTTTCAAAGCGCACGGAAACCCCTCGTGCTACTGCGCCTTTAAGAGGACGCTATACTCTCCTCCAGCGCGGCGAGCGTGGCGAGACCGTCCTTGCAGCGACCTTGGGGGGGGGGAGATATCCGAAGCAATGGGACGAGCGTGAAGTAAAGATGAATGAGACGGGTGTGATTTATAGGACAGGACGGAGACGCACACGCGAGATGAAGACCCGGCCCAGTTCGGAGAGGTGTGTGCCCGCAGAGCCCGCAGAGTGTTGCATAACTCCAGGCACGTGAGGGGAGGGAAGGAATGAGGAGTGGAGTGAAGAGAAGGGAGAGACAGAGGAGTCACGAAGCGCAGCGCACACCGGCAGCAAAGTCGGGACCCTTCGTCAGTAACACGAGCGCATCGCAGCCTACACGACAGGCCTGACTACGCCGCACGAGGAGCGGAGAACACTGTTAGATCCAAAGGGCTAAAGGAAATAGTGAGGGGGGTGTTCATAGACAAATCAGATCTTAAGGCACTTTGAAGTCATACTGAGCAACATTACCCCAAAAGAATACAAACATTTACTATTTCGCATTGTAGAGTAGCCTCATTGGTTCTCACATTTTTCACCCCACACAATATTTGACGTTCCATCAGGCAAGGATCAAACTGGGTCGAAAGGTGTGTGAAATAAATCTAAATTCAGCTCAATTTTAACTAAGTTCTGTCAGGTCTCGTTATCTGGGTCTATCTCAGTATCATCACATTCCACTTTGATCGTGTCTGATAATTGCATTTTTAATGGCTTTTTAACCTCCGTGGTTCACTTGTAACTTGGCGTCCCGATGAAGAATCCAGGACTTTTATTCAGTCAGTGTGCCTCGGACCGCTTTACCCACTTCCACAGATATTCTTGGCAGTAAGTTTCTATATTCTTGGACTAAACCTGGTGTAAACAACATCCAAATGAGGAAACAACCACACGTGTTCTGCTTTACTAAAGCCACATCGCCTTTGCCCAGTCCCGTCACCTCTCGGAAGCTCAGCAGGGATGGGCCCGCTGGTGCTTGGATGTTAGACCGTTTGGGAAGACGTGTGTGTGTGTGAGTGGTCGGTGGTCGGGGGGGCTGATTGGCAGCCTCGCTTCCATCAGTCTACCACAGGGCAGCTGTGGCTACAATAGTAACTTACCCCCACCGAGTATAGAGTGAATGAATAATGACAACAGTGTGGCGCTTTGAGAAACTTGGTAACAGGGGCTTGTAAAGTGCAATATCCATCCATCCATCTTCTTCCACTTGTCCGTTGCCGGGTCGTGGGAAATCACATTGCACCAGCCCCTATGGCTCCTCCTGCAGGTGGTGGGTCCACAGAAGGAAAAGCGCAATACATAAGTGTAATTATTAATATTATAATTTGAGTGGGTTTGAGCGACTGAGATCAGATAAAAAAATGCTAATGCCAATGAAACAAGCATAAATCAGACACATTAGCCATTAGACTTTTAAAAATATTTCTTTTTCACATGAAATTATACAAAAAAATCTGAATTAGGAAAAAATGTGCTTGACCCATTGGCATTAAGATATTTTACCCAAGACTTGACTCAAGTAGATTTATATCATTTCTTCCTTGAAAGTAAATACATTTTTGTAGTGCAGGGTCCTTAAATCAAACTCAAAACCTTCTCGCTGTGAGGAACGTGAAATCCCCGCTGTGCCACACGTTTTCCCGCCATTTCCCCACATCGCTCGCCCACGTAAAGCCATCTCTCGTAATATCCTTCAGCTTACGGGACCCCATCTCTGCAGCGTTTCATTTGACTTCTCGCCTGCCCGGCTTACACACAGTCACGCGCCACCACACGCCCGCAGGCTCGGCGTTGTCAGGACGACCTCGTTGAGAAAATCACTGGCCATTCATCTCGTCAGTCATATGAGCCCGTCTGATGGAACAATGACTGAAGTATTGATTTTGCTCCAGCGAGTTGAGTCAAAGTCTTTCCTCAGACAGTTTAGCGGCGGGGTATAGGAAGCTGCACTTGTTGTTGTTGTTGTTGCTCATGGGCATTTATATTCCCAAGAAAAGTTCCCAGCATGACGTAGATACACTTTGGAAATACTACCATCAGTACTATATTCACCGAGATTTACTTATAAAATCATATAGTTAGACCTTTTTACACCGTCTTGATAAGGGTCGAGAGCTTTAAGGGTTTAAAGCTTTTATTATACGCTAACCCAAAATAAACCCCCTACCACAGTGAACATGGCTCTTTTAAATGTCCGCTCTCTGCTGAATACGTCTTTTATTGTAAATGATTTGATTTTAGATAATAATCTTGGCACTGCCTCTATAAGCGTAAACACTCTTGCCACCAAACCCATTTTATTTGATCAATACACGAGTTTCGAGCACCACGCAATTATCTTTAGTAACCCCCCGATTCTATGTGTCACTATCTATACACCGCCCCAAAAGATGTCCCCTTTTTATTAAGGAATTCTCAGACTTTCTATCAATTTTACATACCTCCTTTAATATGATCATTTTAACCGGGGATTTTAATCTACACATACACAACGTTTTAGACCCCATTTCTACTGAAATTTTTAAATGTTCTTAATTATATGGATTTCACCCGACACGTCACACGGCAAACTCATGAGTACACGGACCCCGGTGTACAAATATCATTGTGTACATGCTACAGGGGTTCTGCTTAGCCAGCACCCGGAGCAGGGAGGGGCTTTCAAAGAGTTCATTGTTCATCCCTTAGAATCATACGTGTTATGGGTCCACCGACATACACTGCCTGGTAAAAAAAAAAAAAAAAGAAGTGAAAAAAAGAAGATAAACCAGGGGAAGTAAATAGTTCCAAGCCTCAGAGATGGAAAGAGCCATTCAAACACAAAGGAAGCAAAGGCGATCTGGCGGGGAACAAAAGGAAGGGGTAAAATACTACACAGTCAGACACAGGTGCAAAACATTCGGGCGGGGCAAACAATCACGGAGGCGGAAAACGGGAGGGTGTGACGTAAATGTGGCACAAAAAAAGAAAACGGCAAATTTCAAAATAAAACGTCACACACACACACACGTTCGCTTTGGGCAATGAGCTTCTGCAATGTCCAAAGATCCAGCGCCGCATTGCATTAAAACGTCGCTGTGGTTTCGAGGCCTTGTAAAGAGATGGAGCCCGAAGATTTACAACATTACATTACGGTCGGCGACGTAAACCATTGTGTTTTCTCATCGGAGCAAAGGCCAATGGAAACCACAGAGAGGACATTGTGGAATTGATTCATTTATATTTCTATACTCAGTGATGCAGACGTCATCCAAATGCCTCTACAGGGGACTATACAGAGGGAGAAGTAATGATTCCCCCCCCCCCCCCCTGACACTTTTCTCGGTACCGCAAAGCCCCGGGGATTTGGACAACAATATTAACAATTGATGTGCGCATTTCGACCAGTGGCGGTTGTGCATTCGCCGACGTTTCCAATTGCGCTCTCTCCGGGGAGAGATGTTATACACAAGGCCGAGGCCGCTGGACATCGCATCACAAATGAGCGGTGTTTTCATGCAGCTACGGGCGCAGAGGCTTTACATAAAGGATGTAACATGGATTTAACCCAGATATAGGGAGGATTTTCTCCATGAAATGCTTGTTCAGGGCCAGCGCGCTGTGATACTGGATTAAACCATATATGACTTGGCATTAATGTGGCTATAGACTCATAGAGGAGGGTAAACAGTGGGGCAAGGGTATTGCTTCCACAGAAATACACTCAGTGGTGGAAGAAGTGGTTAAATTATTTACCTCTGGAGCAAACGTGTGTATATATACACACTGGACCGCAAGAAAAAAGCATAAAGTTATTGTCTTAAAGGAACAGGCCACCGTTTTTCCACACTGAGATATGTTCTTACTTTAGCTTAGATGAGTTGATGCGTACCTGCCTGGTCTTTACACATGCGCCCAGTCACGCAAAACGACCAAAGATGTTGTTAGCATTTAGCCTCTCCCAGCATATTCCTATGGGGCCAAACGGGGGTGAAGTTAGAAGCGACCAAGCTCTTCCACGTTTTCCCTATTTAAAATTGTTTAGTTTATTTGTTTATTTGAGCAGTATACATCCTGCTCAAAAGGAGTGGGCTGAAGCAAAAACCTTATGAGCGCCCCCACCCCCAAGTGCAATAAATAAAAAAAGTACATTTCACACAATGGCACCGAAGGAACAAAACATCAAAGAGACCTCATCCGAAGAGAATTTGAAACATTTCAAACAGCTACATTCGCACAGACCAACTTACAGAAAAATATATGAACTGTATAATTAATTGCAACAAAGCACAACTACAACAACGATCTCGTTTCAAGTACGATGTCTAGAATAAAGCAAGTAAAAAAATGTGATCCTTAATATATTTCTTTCAGATTTTTACCCGTGATAACCGAGAGTTACTTTTATGTTATAAAAGGTACATTAATAGATATTATACTCCGAGATCTTGATACTTCCCAGTTGTCATTACCATCCTCAGTATAATTATTTTTTTTGGATTTAATTATAATCATCATTATTATTATCATTATTATATATTTATTTAATTGCGTTATATGTGAAGTATGATGTAGCCCTGCATAGTGTGGTGCATTAAAAAGCCAGAGTGTAGAGCGGGCCAGTTGAAGAGGCCATCAACAAACCCCCATACAGCTGCTCTAACAGCTGATTTTGTAGATGATGTTCCTATGCTGAGTGGTGCATTAACAGACAAGGTTTAGAGCCCGTTGGGAGGATTTAAAAATAATGAGTTTGTGTGGTCCAAAAACCCAATACGGTTACACGAGCAGTTTCACAATCCAAAATAAAACATGTCGATTTTCTAAGCGGATAAAACTGGGAACTATATCGCGAGGCGTAATAACACCTCAGGAGCACTTCGACGTCTGCGCAGTAATATCTTCACTTTACGCGGACGTTCAAGTGCTTTTGTGTAACTATACGTGGATCGTGTAGCTACTCGCGTGACCGCATTTAAATAGGGGCAACGTGGAAGGGCTTGGTCACGTCTAACTTCACCCCCGTTTGGCCCCGTAGAGGAGAGGGGGAGAGGCTAAATGCTAGCAACATCTTTGCTCTTTTTGCGTGACTGAGTGCACGCGTAAAGGTACGCATCAACTCGTCTAAGCTCAGGTAAGAACATAATCTCAGTGTGGAAAAACTGTGGCCTGTTCCTTTAAGAGTTGGGTGGCCCCAGTGTACGCACCCAGGACCATGGGTTGTTCAGGGAGCAAAGAGTCAGCTGTTTTTCCACATAGGGCGACAATGACATGACAGGAGAGTCTGTTTTTGTAAGCTGATCCACGCGTTCTCATTGTGCAATTCCTTAATAGAAATAAAACTTTAATCTCTCCTCAGTCAAGACTCCTTGACAAGAGTGATAGCCAAATATGAGATTAAATTACATTAACATGATTTTTAATAGAAGAACTGACAAAAAATAGTCAAAGATCATTCTCAGGCTTGTTATTGTCATTAAAATAACCTAAAATCCCATTGCATTTTGAAGCAGTGGTGTCCGGAGAGCCAGAGTGAAGTGGCTCTAATGGAGAGAAACACCGCTGGGACCTTCCATAACGTCCCCTCATCCATCTGCTCTGACACACTCTGAACGGGGACCAGCGACCACAAGCAATATAAGAAACCTCATATAACCTGACAGACATAATATGGTAATATGTACAGTATCTCTGTAGCATCCTCTTAAATATAAAATACACACAAAATAAATCCTACTGTATGGACATCTGAGAAGAAAAGCAGAGCTCAGTACAGTAACAGCTCTGGATCAATGTGTCAGTGGTTCTCACCTGCCGTCCCCACAACATTACTCACTCTGTCCAGGCTCTCTCTCCCTCTCCCCTGCGTCCTGTCAGCTCTCAGATCCTCTCCATCCATCACGAAGACGGGACCGACCCAGATAGAGACGGCTAAAATTATTAAATGGTTTCATCTTTGTAGCATGTTTGATGGACACTGACAACTAGATACATTTCTAAGAGATATTAAACACAAAGCATTTCCAAAAGATGACACATATCTGTACAAGTACATAAGTAAGTAAGTAAAATAAATAAGTAAGTATGAGTAGAGCCAATGGGTGAGGAAAGCCCTTTTCTTTGGTCCTCATGGCAGGGAGCGACTCCAAAAGACACTTGCTAAACAGCGTTCCTATGTAGCTTTGGGCCTAGTTTAAACGGCTTAAAAGCCTGGCTCCAAAGAGTTTATTTTTGTGTTTTTTTTATGCTATGACCCATGTGACGACTAGGTGTATTTTTTTTTTTTAACCACGCTGGTTTTTGTACATCAGCAATTAAAAGCTGAAGCCTAAATCTATGATTGACTGGAGCTCTGTGGAAGCTCGTGGCCGGTCCGGCTTTTGCCTCTTTGCCCTTTTAAAGGAACAGGCTTTCCTCGGAGGAACTGGGCAGCCATGTTAATTTCACAGACCACCCGGGATCATTACTATGAATGGGGCTGAATGTTCTGGTTCTGTGTGGCGGGCTAGTCCATTCAAAGCTTTCCAAAAATAAACAATCAAATCTTAAAATCAACTCAAATCAAATGAACAGGAACGATTGCATTTTACCAGGAGCAATTACACAGCACTTTCTGTTGGAGAAACATTTGGCATTTGGTTTATACCTTTTGGATGACACATAAATGTTACTTATTGTGCCTTATGTGAATGATTCTATTTTAGAATGTAATGCACCAGGAATCAGCACAATCCTGAACTCTGCAGGCTACAAACTGGAATGCAAATGCTAATTTATCCCAATATGATTATGTAGAGAATAAATCTCAATTTCTAAAAACAGATTTGCGAGACAAGTCAGTCCATAACCTTAAATATTCGATTTTAAAATGAACTGTCCATCTGAAGCCGATTGTATCTCAAACTGGAAATTACAAACCCACCGGTCCCTCCCCCCCCCCCTCCCCCTCGCTCCATCCATGAATGAACGAACCAGGAAACAAATACAAAAACACAACCACACCGAGCGGTGCTGGAGGGGGATGACCGGTTTATATTTAGACACGACGCGTAATTCCTGCGCTCTTTCTCCACAGCAGCTAAAAATAAACCGAGCGACCGGACACCCACGCGACCCGTGTCTGACGGAATCCGGGGAGAGAGAGAGGGCGGGGGCGTTACTATAGCAACCCTACAGCGATGCTACCGGCTGGGTCACGTGACAGAGGGGGCGGCACGTGACCCGGGGCCGAGGCAGTAGCGGCGCTTTCGGGTCAGACCGTCTGGAGATGAAGGACAGATTTGGCAGCGATGCGTAAAACGAGATGAAATAGTTTTGCGCGGATTAAAACGTGGGTTAGATTCAGCGGGAAAATGACAAAACCTGGAGATATCAAGGATCAAGGCTTGGGGACTTAAGTGTGCATAGTTCATTAGAATAAAAACAGGAATAGTTATATCATTCAGTACTTTTTTACTTCTTCTTTTGTTTATGTCACAAATGAAACATAAATCAGACTTTTACTCCAGAACAGTTACTCAGGACTAGAGCTGGGTACCGGTATGGTATCAAAAAATATATAGGTACTACTGGTATCGAAAAAATAAAAGTACCGAAAGCAGGTACTGAAAAATAAAATGACAGTTTGGATGCTGCTGGTCCAGGGACGGCGTTAACCTTTTAACCTGAATCAAGCACATTTGCTCCAGTTTCTACTAAAAGCTCCTTGAAAATAAGCGTCAACATAACAGAAGTGAGAAAAACGCAGTTACAGAAATGCATTAGAACAGTTGAAAACAAGACATTAACGCGTGAAAAACACGACAAAAGCGTGACAGAAACGCAACAGAAACGCAATAAAAAAGTTTGAAAAATCATTAGAACAGTCACACACACAAAAATGCAACAAAAACTTGGCAAAAACTCTACAAAAAAGTGACATCAGTCTCTAATGAGGCGTATAAGCCGAGAAGCTTTTAGATTTGGGTAAAGCTAAACATGGAGAAAATGTGCTCGGTTAAGGCGGGGATTAGGACTTGGTTGTTTCAGCTCAAATAAAGGATTTCATTTCCCAATTTTCTTTCTGAATGTTCCCCAAATGTTTGTACATTTTTTTACCGTATTTTTCCCAATATGTGTTCCTCATTGTTGCCAATTTTTGTATTACTAATATTTCCCCTATTATCTCCCCGTGTTTCCTCAAGTGATCTAAATGATTTGAAATCTTTATTATTTTTTTTCATGGGGCAGGTATAATAGCCAGCCTAATACTGGGCTAGTGGGGTGTTGCCGGTAGGTGGGTATGACGCGCAGGCGGCTGGTTACCTGATGTTTTCGTGTTGTTCAAACATAGTCCATACAGGTCCAATACGGTGCAAAAGATAAATCATTGTTTATTCCATAAGTTCCAAAGATAAAATCACCAATAAAAACATGACAGCCTTGACACAACCATTCGCCACAAGCGGTCAAAAACCTGTTTGCCCTTCCGGTTCAAACACCTGGTTTCCCATAGATTGCCCCGGCCTATATACAAATGGCGACAGCGCCACCCAGTGTACACGTATGCAAAACAGGTGAACATAGGAATTCCCTTACTGCCATATTTGGCTCCTACACACCGGCCCCTAATTGGCATGGTAAACAAACATGGCAATTCTCAAAAAGCTTTTAGAAGGTGACAAATATGGTCTAGTAGTCCTTTATTATTTTAGACCCCATGTACCAGACAGAGCTTGGAAATTGGTATTACGATTGTATTGGACTTAGTTTTCAATTTCACAGATCTCACTAAACCATGAGCATCTGAATGAACCTCCAAAACTCTCCCCAGAGGCCATGATCCTTGTGGAGCTGATGCATCCATAATGGCCACAATATCTCCAACAGCGAGGTTCTTTTTCTTTTCATTCCACTTTTGTCTTTGTTGGAGCAACGGTAAGTATTCACGGACCCATCTCTTCCAGAATAAGTCAGCAAGGTCTTGCACCTGCTTCCACCTCCTTCTTCCGTACCGATCCTGTGGTGTAAAGACTCCAGGAGGAATTGATGATTTTCCTCTTAGCAGGAGAAGATGGTTGGGCGTAAGCAGCTCCAAATCATTGGGGTCATCTGACAGTTTGGTGATTGGCCTGTCATTCAAAGTAGCTTCAGGCTCACTATTCCCATCCAATGGGCCATTAACCACCCAGCCAAGCACAGTTCTGATGGCATATGGGCCATTTCCTTGGCTGTTGATGACCTCCCACGGCTCCAGCAGCTGGGGTGCATTGGTCCCAATCAGCAGGTCGACCTTGGCATGGATGGATGGCATGTGAATCTTTGACAAATAAGGCCACTTCAGCAGGTCTTGAGCGCTTACCATGTCATCTGTAGTGACTGGCATTTGTTTTTGTGTAATGACTTCTGGTAGTAAAAAGAACTGCGAGCTTTCCAAGCCGGCCACCTCAAGGTTGAATAAGGAATAGGCTGAAGTTATCTTTGTTTGACCCATTGTTCGCAGCAGCACTTGAGTTCTTCTTCCAGGGAGGCTCAGACGATGCATCAGCTGTTCAGAGCAAAACGTTCCTGTGCTGCCTGGATCCAGGAATGCATATGTTTGGATCACAGTGTCACCCTTAGCAGCTTTGATTTTAACAGGAAGCACTGACAGCATGGTGCGACCTTTGCCAGCCCCAGTATGTCCACAAGTTGTGTGAGTGATGGAAATGGGTTCTGTGGCTTCCAATTCCTGTTCTGAAGAAGTTGTCTGTCGATTTATATGCAACACCGTTGGATGGCTTAGTTTACAAATTTCACATTTTAATCTAGCTTCACAGTCACGGCTGATATGGCCTCGTCGAAGGCAGCCAAAACACACTCCCTTTTTCTTCAATAAAAACACTTTGTCCATGTGTTTCTTCTTCTTGAATTGTGTACAATTTTCCACTGCGTGTTCCATTGAGCAGCAAAAACAGTTACCATTTCTATTCTCTTGGGTTGAGAAGGGCTGCTTAACTTCATTGTGTGCACCCATAGTAGTTACTGTGCTAGCCACCACATTCCCTCTTGGTTTGTTACTGGACTGCGACTTGGGGTGACTTAATGAGGTTGTAGTACAGACATAGTCTTGCAGATCTCCAAAGAAGGGGTCTGAGAGAATCTTCACGTGGCGTTCTATAAATTCAACCATGTCACCGAATCCAGCTCTGTATCCAGTGGACTCCATTATGTCATGAGCTTTGCTCCGCCATCGCTCTTTCAGCTTATATGGCAGTTTTGCCAAGATTGCTCTCATGTTGACAGGCATGTCCAGCTCCTGCACATACTCCAACTCCTCCATGATGTTACAGCAACCACGCAGGAATAAGGCATAGCTCTGGAGTGCCTTAGTATCATCCGCTCTTATTACTTGCCAAGACAATGCCTTGCTGATATAGGCAGTCGCAGTTCTGTAAGGATTTCCAAAATTATCCTGCAGTAGAGCCTTGGCAACAGCATAGCCACGATCTGGAGCCATATGCTGGCAACTCTGCACCAGTTCACGAGGTTGGCCTTGGGTGAATTGCTCCAAGTAATACAAACTGTCCCCAGCAGTTGCCTTACTTTCCACTCCTTGCTCAAAAGCCTTTATGAAAGTCCTGTAGTGCAGAGGATCACCATCAAAGATGGGAATGTCTCTTGGTGGAAGTGTCATTGATCGCTGCTGGTTCATGAGAGCGGCTGTGATATCAGTTTGTCTGTTCATAATGGTCAAGAGGTCAGAGGACATATGCAAGTTGGTCAGTGATTGCGACAGCATTTCATTTTGGTTAGATGGATCATTTATTTCCATCCTTTTTTCATTGTGCTCCAAGTGGTGTGGCTTTCTTTTACTTGCTGCATTCCACTGCTTTGGTCTTACATCCACAGGTTTATTTTTCAATAGTGGTGTCTTTATTTTCTCTTTTTGTTGTGCTGTTTTCTGTTTGTCAATGTCATGATGAGGTATGAACTCATGGGCAGTAGGGTTTAAAGTTTGTCCATTTTTGTTGCATGTACTTTTTGTATTCGAGATTTGGGACTGGCGCTCTTCAATTGCATCATAAATTTCAATTTTTGCTTCCGATGCCGCCAGCTCTGCTTCCAAATCAAGCATCTCTTTTCTTTTTCTTAGTTTTGCTTCCTCCTCTTCAATAGCATGCCGTTCCTTTAATACTTTGACACGAGCCAAAATTGCAGCTCTTTCTGCAGTTGCCTTTAGTTTAGCAGATGAAGCACTGGACTTGTAGCTTTTTGAACTGCTTTTACGGCTTGCATTTGAAATGCCATCTTCAGGAGAAACTTCATTGTTATCATTATTATGTTGTGTATTTGCATTCATTTTTGTTCCTTTTTCAATTTGAGAAAGCCATTCATTGACATATGAAAAACACTCATTGTTTGGGAGCATTTTGGCTTTAAACCATATTTCATGCTTTTCACCCTCATCCACAGGCAACAGACCCATCAATGAATCGTGTACCTCTTTAGACTCATCACACATCATTTTCAATTCATCAACAGCATTTACCACTTTAGTTTTATCCCCATCAGACATGAGTTCATTCAATTCCTTTCTAATGTTAGAGGCTTTATTTAGTTTAGACTTTCTAGTACCTTGTAATTTATCAAGCTTTTCAGCCAAAGCCCTTTCTGTTAATTTAACAGTGCGTTTTTGAGTTACCACAACATTAGCAATTTGTTCATTTTCAATGTTCGTGTCCATGTCCAACGCGCACGCTCCTTCCATTGTACGAAAGTCACGAGTTCGAAACGCAAAGTTCAGTTCAGGTGAGCGCAACGAAAGTAGGTCAAAGAGTCACGTGATCCAACGCGAAAAACACAACGCTCCAATTTATTTCAACGCGCACAGTGGGTGATCACCAATGCATTGGATTTATGTGTGCACACAATTAGGCCATCGATGGTGTAGCGCTACACATACCTCTCGTTGGGCGCCTATAGTTGTAAATCCAATCGATCGTCTGCGGTGTTCTCCAGCTCCGCGGTCCACCGCGCTCCTCGGCCCCGTTAGCAGCAGCCGTCACCACAGGTGGTTATAGTGCGGGCTGTGCTCCCGGGCCGCCGCTCGTCCACACTGCAACTCCAGCGATCGTCCACGTCCAACGTTGGCTCCCCAAGATAGGCCTGATGTTGTTCCAAAATTAGTTCAATCGGGCAGGTTTTTGACAATATAATAGCCAGCCTAATACTGGGCTAGTGGGGTGTTGCCGGTAGGTGGGTATGACGCGCAGGCGGCTGGTTACCTGATGTTTTCGTGTCGTTCAAACATAGTCCATACAGGTCCAATACGGTGCAAAAGATAAATCATTGTTTATTCCATAAGTTCCAAAGATAAAATCACCAATAAAAACATGACAGCCTTGACACAACCATTCGCCACAAGCGGTCAAAAACCTGTTTGCCCTTCCGGTTCAAACACCTGGTTTCCCATAGATTGCCCCGGCCTATATACAAATGGCGACAGCGCCACCCAGTGTACACGTATGCAAAACAGGTGAACATAGGAATTCCCTTACTGCCATATTTGGCTCCTACAGCAGGGGATGCGGGCACCAGTAAAACAGCCAATAACAATTAATTTAAAATATTAAAAAATAAACTGTTAAAAGACATATGAACTTGATTTTAAACATTTTAAAGCAGCATATTAGGCAATAACTTTATACAATGGGGCCCCGAGTTGTTTACGTGTCAATTTTTGGGGGTCCCGACCACGTTATAACTCTTCAGCAACACAAAGGATGTAGAAGCAGGGCAGAGTATGTGAGATATTTGTGTATGAGCTATAAAAAAGATGCTGCCTCTAAATGCCATTTCTACATAAATTCAGTATTTCATAAACCTCAGTCTGAGGTGACGATAACTGTAAACCCTCGTGCCTTCTTCCCCTTTAACGTCAGCTCCATCTCCCTAAATGTCTGTGACCGTCCCGATAACAGCGGCCGTGTCTCCGCGGGGCACCTGTGTGAGTTATTCCCGCCGCCTGCTCCGACTGCAGTGTTACATAACGCACTTTAGCAGCAGCAGCTCTGACGTTTCTCTCTGATGGAGCGGCCAGGAAATTCCACTGCGCACCTGGGAGTCCTTCACACATGATAACTCTCTGTGCTGTCAGTTCAGACGGAGAAAAGAAACTACGGGCAGCTTTGACAAAAAAAATAAAAAATAAATACAATTAAACCTTTTGTCCATTTCTCCATTCAACAAGTGCTCACTCACGCCACTAAAACAACTTGACGAACCGTAATATAGTTAAATGGATCTTTGGATTCGTCACTCATTGAACCACACGTCAGGTTGGTTAAATGAAATGGTATGAATCAGACTGAAATTGAAAGCTAAGACCTACAAAACTCATCTAAGCTTCTTCCTCGTTATGATTGTCGTGGTTTCTTCCTTTTTGGTTGTGTTTATCACGTTTTTGTGTTGTTTTTTTAACAAGTTTTGGGTACATTGTTGTGGCTTGATCGGTCACATTACACGCACACACAAAGAGAGAGATGTGGCCGAAACGCGAACAAAAGAAAAGCAATGAAAATGTGACAAAAATGCAACTAAAACGAAGCTTTTAGACCTGGGTGAAACTGAACAGGAGAACATGTGCTTGGTTCAAATGCACCCGGTTAAATGTTCGCCTGCGCTGACCTGATCTGTGACTCCATGATGTAAACTCTGCCCTCCGTGAACAAAGCTTGGACAGCCCTGCTCTAAACAGTCTGGCACCACACTGTCTGACCTCCACACCCCCTGTCCTCTCCAGAAGCCCCCCTGCCCTGGGGAAGGAGCCCTACTCGTCATGCCACTAAATTAAACCAGGTTCCACCCTCTGGAACTTTATCACTTGGTCAGATTAAGGGGAGACACTGCGGGAAAAGCTGTATTTGTTCAATGTTCAGGTTTTGGGCTAATTTGGTCTCTTATCGTTTATAATTTCACCTGGAAACAAAATAAATACCTGATCTTCACAATAACATTATTACACTGATTGAATGTTTCTACATAGATATGAGGAATTGTAATTCCAAGGAACAGTTTCTCTCTCGCCATCATAGTTTGACGATTTTTTTAATATGTAGATCCTATCATAATTTTTTAATTTTTTGGTTTATTTGGTTGGGACAGTGGGAAACCTACGCAGGCAAAAGGGAGAAGAAACTCCACACAGAAAGGCCCCGTCCAGGCGGGAATCGAACCCAGGACCTTCTAGCTGTGAAGCACGAGCGCTAACCGCTGTGCTACCATACCGCCTTCTGAGTTTTGAATATGAAAAGGCAAAATGTGATTATTTTTTTAAACATATTTTCCACTAATAAACAGCCTATTTTACGAGACAAGATATGCAATAAAATCTCCTCTGAAAAAAGTATTAGGTCAACAAAATGAACCCATAAATCTAAACCTGGCTCAAAACCTTTAGACACACCTTTCAATACTAGTTGATTTGATACTGTTGACTATTTGCACCAAAGGTAATTATTATTTACATGAAGCACAAATGACAGTAAAGCTGATTGAAAAGCTTAAACACATTCGTTATTAGAGAGGGATTTTATGCAGAAAATGTGGTTTGTTTGGCCATTTTCGAACGTGAATAACTGGGATTTTCTGTGAACGACTTTGGAGCTCGTCCGGATGAAAGCGCAATAAAAACAAAGATGATATTCGTTATGATTTTTGCAAAGAAGGTGCTCTAAGAATCAGCATAGAAATGGAAATTGTGTAAAAAAAAAGAAGAAGCTCCACGTGCTACTTTATTGTGAACCGATCTGGACGACAAAATGCAGTGTACAACAAGAACATACTATTCTGTTCCTGCTTGGGCAGATTGTGCTCAGGGTGTTTGTTCTTGCACTGAACCGTTGCGTGGGTTTAAACAGTTCATTTACATATTATTACAGACAATATGTGGAGGAGGGGGAACCCAGTATACAGGAAGTATGAGAGATTTAAAGTCAGAAACGTCTGTCCTGATCGGGGAGACTCGACCAGGGTTACACTACGGCGTTTTATAAAAGGCAGAAACACTCGGGGATTGTCCTTTATCAGCGGCAGCGGGGGAACTGTCTGTCACATCCGTCAGCCAGTCCACACACACACACAGAGGGTTTGATACAAATCACTGGTGAAATGCCCAAAAAAGGATTAACATCTGGGCACGTAAAAAATGCTTCAAATACAGGTAATGTGAGCTGCCTCCCTCAACACAAGTCAACTCTAATGCTTGAACGAGCCTAAGCCCTGCCTTAGGCCCAAAGTACTAATGTTCTAAAGTCTTTGTCATGAACGTTGTAGTCGCAGCCTCACAACATAACAGTGAAATGAACAAAATAATGCAATTACTGAATCCATTTTCATTGAATAGTTCCACCGAAATAAATAAACAACAACCATACTGTATGCTTGCAAGTTTCCCTTTGTGTAGCAATGAAATGACTTGTATATATTGACTCCTTTCTGATCAAATTGACCTTTAGTGTTACTGGAATCTCATGTACTGTCAGAAAAAAATGCAAAACGGAGATATCTGCTTTTGCAATCCAACTGCTCAGTTGTTTTCTCAAGAAATATCCAAACGGGGAATCCACAGATTACTTGTCTGAATGATGTGGTTTGTTCTCCTGTATTTTGATTTGATTTTCACATAGTAAAAACAGCATGATTACATCTGGTTTCACAATGTGATGGAAGGTCACTGAAACCTCTCAAGGGGCTAAACAAGTGGCAAATTAAAAACTAATGTGAGGAACGCAATCGTCGAAACAAGTCAAATGAATTAAAATACATTGTCAGCAAACACAATCCAAAGAAGTACATTACTGGGTTTAGAAATGACTCCCAAGAGGAAAATAGCAATCGCTCAGGAGCACAGATTTAAAAGAGGTCATAAATTGAATCGGTGAAAGCTCTGAGAGGAATTGGCAGGATATTCCGTATTTTGGGTCCTCTGTATAGTACACTGAACCCCTTCATAAAATCGTTGTGTTATATCGACCGCCATTTAGCCTGTTCACTCTCAAGCACTTACAGGTCTATTACAATTCATGATCCAATCATTTATTTCAGACACGCCATGATCGTTCATAAAATGTAAACATACAATAGACAGGCTATTTTTGATAAAAACTTAAAAAGGCCTGACATTATTGTCCAGTTCCAAACATAAGCCTATCTCATTATGGCATTATGGGCTTAGTCGACAACAGCAAACTGATAACCTGCACGTGGGGTCATGCAGTAGATTTACTCCATCAATGGATTTCTTCCTCCATGACGGCACGGCCATATTGCAGGATGACAATGCCAGGACTAATCGGGTTCTCATTGTTCACAGAGCGGTTCTTGAGGCGCGAGATATCATTTCCACACGCGAGTCCAGATCTTAACCCCATTGAGAATCTTCGGGATGTGCTGAAGACGGCTTTGTGCAGTGGTCACGCTCTCCCATCATCAGCATAAGATCTTGGCGAAAAACATGAACGCAACTCCGGATCTTTTGACATTGCAGAAGCCGGTGAATGCGCGCTGTTTGTGGCCATGTTTTGGTCGTGTGTTTACGTTCATCACTGACATTCAACCTCCTGTTGCCAGACAAAAAAAAAAAAAAGAAGTGAAGGGACAAGTCCTCATGATGCTTTATGTTGTTCAATTCCATGTCAAAGTCTTTCATATCCAGAGCACAGCAGAAACACTTGTAGGCCAGAACTGAAAGGACAGACAATTGATGGTAATGACATAACCTATTTCTTCAGTGTCGCCGCTTCAGTCCCTCCACAGACCCCCCCCCCGCAGCCGCACAGAAACCCCCGCGTGAGCATGCGGTGACGCCGTAACCCTCCACCAGGAAGTAACGCGCTCCCTGTCCCGCCTCCGTCAGCACTCACCTTCAAAACCGCAGCGTCCCACCCTCCCCCCCGCCGCGCTGCGCCCGCATTGGCCCGGCTCCCGCTGCCTCCCCCTGCGCCGATTGGCCGACGAGCTCAAGCCTGTTGCTGGGGTTGTTTCCATGGAGATCAGCATCACCGCTTTCATCCTTTTTTTTTTTTTTTTTTTTGCAAGACGCGCGGGGAAACGGGAATAAACCAGCGAGGGGCATGTTGGAAACCTTGTGAGGTAATAGCTTTTATATAACAGTGCTACAAAGAAAGCATCGCGAGGGTCGAGTGTGAGCCTGTCTGCAGCCGAGGATGACGCATCTTTACATGAACTTTCACCTACACCATCATTTCTATAATCCAACATATGATTCACACCAGATTAATCCTGCATGTGCATAGCGGCCCCGGGGCAGGCAGATTTGGGTTTTCTTAAGGATAGTGCTCCACTTCATTTGCATTTGTAAGATTTGTAAGAACTCTTTAGAGAGCCGGGCTGAATATGCAAACAGGACTTAACTCCCCATTGACCCGGACAAAAAAAAAAAAGGACTAAAATAGTGTGAGGCGAACAGCTCTCCAAAGGCAGAGCGGACAGTCAGCGGCGTAGAAAAGACATGACGGCATTTTGCTGAGTGCGTCTCGGCTCATTAACCAGACTTGTAATGAGCATATTTTAGCATATTTTGAAAGAGAAGACCAGTGTTGGGGAGAATACTTGAAGTTGTTTGTAGTTACAGCAAAACGTCGTACAAGGGGGCGCGGGCCAGCCGGGGATGGCTGGGGGAAGAAAACCTCTCATGGGAATCACAATCTGGCGGACTGTAAACATACACAGAAATAAAGTCAAGTCAAAATCGTGGATCATTTTTCACAGCAAATTGTTCAGTAGATGCGAAAAACCGCACTTGTAGCTAATGTTAGCAGATGTAGCGTGAAGCTAACTTAGCTTCCTGATTGGCATTGTCCATTTTTTTTTTTTATATTTATGGGCTGTTGAACCACCAGTATTTATTCAAGTAATGCTGGAGTAATGGGAGAAAGTTTATTTTTTTCCCCCTTCTTTGTTTCTGGCCGCGTCTTACATGACCATAATATAGTCATGTATTCCAAAGATACCGCCTGTATCGATAAGTTTGTTAAGTGTGACACACACAATAATAAGCTACTTCCGGGTTGTTGTGTTCGTCTGTTGGAAGGAAAACCAAGATTCAATGAGTTCAATTCAAGAAAGTTTTATTCCCTGTTGTTTACAATTCTAATACAGAGCTCTGGGTGCTTATCTAATTCTCCCTGCAGCCGACATCTAAGCGGGGCTTACGGCAGGCGCTCTGCACTGCCCATGTCCCTACACCCAGCACATAAAAACACAATCATTAATATTCAATGAGACATGTGGTCTTCTTCTCCACGTATGATGTTTTGGCGGGTGGCGCCTCCTCATTGATAAGGTTCAGCTCCACTGTGTGACTATGCCCCGTCCTTGAGACTCATACATGCCTGTGATTTGGGTTAACATTTATAGAAGAGCAATAGAGCAAGAGTGAGGTTTTGAACAGCGTGAGCGTGTAACTCCCGAACCTTCCCCTTATTATTATTCACTGTAAATAAGAGCACAAACATGTTACACATATTCAAACATATTATTAAACGTATTACTCTCTGACTCCGTGTCTCACAAACTGCCAGCTTGTCCAACGTCCTTGATGCTTAGATGTTTTTGCAACCGTTATCAGGAACTGGGCCTAGAGCAAGAATGTCAGTGTACGTGCAGGTTTTAAAAACGCTCTCATGTCTGCCACGTCAACTGTAACATAAGCCCAAACATTTTAAACATATCTAATTATTAAAGTAATCATAACATAAATGAATGAATCCCTTCAATCCCTCTCTTGAGCTCCATTAGGAGCTCACAACACTACCGTGTCGTTGCCAGGAGCCTGGTCAGGCTCTGCGTCCACCAACGGCACAAACAGGTACTGGCCAGGACCTCCTGTGAGGACACTGCTGTTCGTCCTCTGCATCATCACCTTCAAACATGGAAAAATACACATTGCAAAAACACTAAATAATATTAAAATAATCAATACAGGAGTAAAGAGTTTAGAAAGTATCTGCCGCCCCGATCCAGTTGTTAAAAACCTAGAAAACTGCAAGAAAAACCTAAACCAATTATCCCCCCGTTTTGGACTGAGGGAAATCCAGTCCATCTAAGAGAGCCATGTAAGCGTGCATGTAAATACAACCTGTATCCCGGGAACCAACACTGTCCCAGACCACCAGCCGAAGCTAAGATGAGTCCAGGGGTTTAAAACCAACCACACCTGCAGGAGACTTCAGACTAGTGTAGTGCAAAGCAGACAGAGTTAATATACAGAAAATTACAAGTCCGCAGAGCGAACTTGAGACAGATGATACCACTTTTGTTCTTTCCTTTCCAACTGCATCTTCAGATACACAGCAGTGGAAGCGAAGGGGTCCTCATCAGGTGGAATCACAGCTTTCTCCTGCGCCTGTTTAAAGAGACTAGATACCAGAGTATGTTATTGTTCCCAATACTGTCGATTAAATGGAGGTAATGGAACTTCCTCATGAGGTACTAGAGTAGAATTTGGTCCAGGCATCAATCTGCCAGTCAGGCGTTCATAAGGAGAGTAGCCAGTGACCCTATTAAGAGTTTGGCAGACTGACAGAAGTGTGATTGGTAGGGCTTGCTGCCAATTGAGACCGGTCGTGTAATAAATTTTGCCCAGTTTGTCTTTCAAGGTTCAAATTTGTGTTTTAGGCCTAACATTTTCTCAACCTTGTGCAGATCTGCAATTTTTAAGTGTGTTCCGTTGTCTGATCTAATCAGAGCAGGGAACCCATGGCTTAGAATGTAATAATTCAAGAGTGCCTTCACAACCAATTTAGAGTCTTCGTGTGCCACTGGATAGGCCTCAGGCCAACCAGTGGAAGAGTCGGTGCTCACAAGAAGAAAAGGCTTACCGTTCCTGGCCAGAGAGCAGGTTGAAAAGTGCCAGGAGAAGGTTTTAGAGTCGGCTTTGCGTTGAAGTGCTGACATATTTGGCACTTTTTACAATGAGATCATATCTCCCATGTGAGGATGCCACCACTTGGCCAGCCTAGATGCCATAGCTTGGGCACTCACATGGTCGGGGCCATGCCCCTCAGACAAGGCTGCATGGGAGAGGGGACCCTGAAGGCCCCTCCACAATCCCCTGCCGTTTCGTACGGCGCCTGACTGCACCCACATGAGTTTCTCCTGAGGACTGGCCACATCTTGGACAGTCAATTCAGGCAAGAACTCACCACATGGGGGGTCAGGCTTCTGAACATAGGCTCCCTGAGCCAGCAACTGATAGCCATCAGCTGCATCGTTGTCCCTGGCAACGGAGGTCCCAGACCTCAAGTGTCCCTGACACTTAACAATGGCCACTTCCCGTGGCCTCTGCAGAGCAGCATCCAAACGCTGCACCAGGTGGGCAAGTGTCCCACCTCGAGCAGTTCTCAAGTCATTTCTCTTCCATTCCAAGTCCACTGTAGTAACCCCTACCGCATACGCTGAATCACTATACACCGTCACTGAGTCTTTCTTGGCCAGTTCAAGTCCTTACGGCTAGGGCTAGCAGTTCAGCTGCTTGTGTGGAGGGGTGATCATCGAGTGTCCCAAAGGCCAATTCAACATACTCACCCTGTGGTGTACGTTTCATTACAGCATATTCAGCATGTAAAGTTCCAGAGTGGTCTCTCCAACAATTTGTCCATGGGCTTAGCTAATTTTGACACTTCCAATTCACAGTTGTGGGGCTCACCAGTCGTTCCAACACCTTCAGCCATGTTGGTACCTTCTGTTCTGTATTGGATGTTGGGTTGAATCGGGATATTCAAAACACGGGTCCGGCGCAGCGCAAATCGTGTTCCATTCAATAAATCGTGTGTCACGTTTTTATACTGGGAGGATGGGGGTGTTCCACGCCAAGTCAGAGGTTTCTAGGACTCCTGGTTCCAAGAAAAACCCTTCCTCATTGTTTCTTCAATCCTGTCAGTAGCTTCAGATTCAAGCTATATTAAGGTCTATTTACAACTTGTGATTCATCAATTACAATTTTTATAGGGTCAAGGGAGAAACATCAATCAACAGCAGCAGGTCCTTTGGACCAAACAGATATGGGGAGATCAACGAGCATTGGAGCAGCTTATCATGGTCTGTGGCTTCACGACCATGGTGTCTGGAAATGACTTCATGAGCAAGGACAGACATATCTGTAATTTATGCACAAATTCTGTATGACTTACTGAAGGGAGAGTACTGTACATTATTCACTTCTGTGTTCGTCCAATCATGTACCATTGACAGTTCTCTTACCATGGGTTCAAATTTACGGGCCTCATGACGTGGTGGGAGCGCCAAGGAGATGTGAGGAGCAGTTTCAGGATCCATTTTATACCACTGTTTGAATTCGGCGGTCAAGTCGCAGCTAGCCGCCATTCCTTGAGTCCCAACATAAATTAAATCGGAAGTAATTCCCCATGTTTGTCCTTTCAGTTCTTTAAATATTTCTCTATAAACCTCATCACTATCTTGGTCATAGAATAGAGTGCAGTGGAGGGGGTCAATAGGCGGGTGGTACGGTGCCAGTAACATATCCAAGATTTCTACAGAAGAAAGGTGAAGTACTCCCCCCTTTTTTTTTCTTTTCTTTTTTTTTTTTTTTTAATCACAACTCTTTCTTTTTTTGTAAGAGTCCTCAGGTATCAAAACAGCCCAGTCAATTTCGGCATATGGAGGAGTCTTTGTGGGTGTCATCAGCCATTGTCCAGTGTGTTGCAGTAGAACAGTTCAGCGATTGTCCATCAGGGAAAGTTACTTGTATTCCATCTGGACCACACAAAATTGTGGCTCGTGCGGCAATCAGTAAGTCTCTTCCCAAAGGTGAAACAGATTTGCTCGTATCCTGGTTTCACTGCTGGTCCAAAGTTGCCCCCAGTTTCCCATCCTCTGTCGATCTTTCATTAGGCAGTAGCATGTTTCTCTAGTTTGACAGTTGGTCGGACAGTGCTCTTTTCTGGTCTTGTAGACTGCACTGCATTTTCCACCACTCTGTAGTGACGATACAAATGATTGATACAACGTTTGTCCAGTCAACACAGTTTTCAAAAGTTTGGTAAAGAGCAGAATTTGAGGTTTCCCTGAAGGGAGATCGTGTTATCAGAGAGCATTGTCTTCCCCAGCGGTTGATTCAGAGAGGAGTGCGTGGCCCCAGTGTCCACTACAGCTGTCATTTTGCGGTCATTCACGATCATCGGGAAGAGGGGTTCTGCAGTACCTCCGTCAGGGGGGGGGGGGGCCTCCTGGGCACCCCTATGCCTCGTACTCCAGTTCTAGTCTTTCTCCTTCCCAGAACTGACCAGCATTTCCTCGTTGCCATGGTGGTTGTTGTTGAGGGCATTCTCGGGCCCAGTGGTTCGTCGCACCACAGTTAAAGCATCCACCATTGTTTTCAGGGTTTCCTCCAACCCAGCCTCTACTTCCACCTTTTCCATGTCCCCTGGATGCACCACCACGTCCATGACCACGCCACTGATTTGATGGTCCCACCCACATTATTGGTTTTGTCAGGTTTCTTATCTTTGTTCACTTTATCTCTGGCTTCTTTCAATTTGAGCTTTAGAAGCTGCACCTCCATGTCCTCGGTGGTTGTTTTCTCCTGTGTGGCTTGGTAATTTTTCAAGGCGTGTTCCTTGTTGTTCCACTATGTTTTTGTGAAATAATGATTTTAATTGTATTGATTTTGGGGTGGGCGCTTATAAGCTCTGGCTTTGGCCCACTCCTTTTGAGCAGAGTGTTTGCTGCTCAAATAAACAAATAAACTAAACTAATATGTCAAGTGTCTCATAAATCTGCTTTCATCTCCCACCAGTAAGTCAGGGTCTTTGGTGAGCTCTTTTTGCACTGATTCCGGCAGGCTGTCTAGCATTGATTTCTGGAAAATGTTTTTACTTTAATTCATTCTGTACGGATGTCTCCCAGTGGAGTCAAATCATTTTGGGATGCTGCCATGATAATATTTGTATGGGTCAATTGAGGGGTTCCACAGGGTCACAGAGGGAGTTGCCACTTCTGGTTCCAGGAACATGTGTCTAATGGCCTCGAACAGGTCTTTGCACACCTGTCCGAGTGGAGTCTAGTCTCCATAATTGCCAGTTCCAGCTTTTTCTTCAAGACGCTTCCATTCCCATCCTGAGGAATAGGCAACTATGCCCTGCCTCAGGTCTCCCAATGCTGGCTGATGTCCGTCATCTGTTGCATGAAACTTTGAATCAATTTTTGTCCACCTTTGCATAACTTGGGTAAATTGTCTGTTAGCATTTGTACGTCTTTGAGAGCAAAAGGCTCATAATATTCTCTCAAGCGTCGTTGTCTCACCATCAGAGGGAACTGATGGGACTGTGTTTGTTTTGGTCTCTTGTAATTCATAATTCCGTCTCTTATGGGGTCTTAATTTGGCTTTGGCTTTTGGAACACCTCCCTTCCTCCTCGTAATTACAGGAGAGATTTTGGTTTGTCTTTTGCGTCCACGGTCATACGCTTTCTAATTTTCATTGGAAATAGTAAAAGGATCCTGTATTATTTGTTCCTCTTCCGAAGAGTCAGAGGCACTGTCTGGATCGATTTCTGTGTCATCTTCTTCATCATCTGTCACTGTTGTTCTTATTTCGGGCATTTTTAATTGCTTCTGTTTGTTTATCTCTTCTAGTTCCTGTTGGTTCTGTGCTATCAGTAGTTGTTGTTCTTCCAAAGTTTGTCGTTGTACTGATTCTTCCGCTTCTTTCCATCTTCAACATCCAACATCCAACATTTCCCTTAGAGGTGCAGTACCGGTGCTTGAACACTAGGTGTTCACTACTGCATCAGTCCCGTAGGGTGGGGGTGGAGCAGTGGGTGTGGAGTCCCAAGCTCCTCCCTCCTGGGGTCGACTGTTGCCATTTCCTGTTTTTCCTCAGTTTCTGATCACCACCTCGCACATTACACAGCACTGCAGCCGCAGCCGCACAGTTATGTGCAACGAGACGCCTTAATTCTAATTCACTTACCTCTTGTTTGAGAGCTCGTTTAGTGCACCATCCTGCATTTTGTCCTCCTTCCATTTTTCGATTCATTTCTTCTTTGGCCTTCACTTCCTCGTCCCTCATCCACGTTCAAATTCACTTCATTGTCCACTTTCTTTGATTCTTCAACTCATTTTGTCTCCATTTCTGCCACTGCTTTCTCCATTATCTTCTTTTCCTTATCTCGCTTCTTCTTTGTTCTTATCCTGTTCCCTTCTCACACTTACCTCTTTCTTCTGCAACCAACGTGCCATGCCCTTCATTGTCCATTCTTCTTTTGCCTTTAATTCTCCTTTACGTCACATCAACCATCGTCTTCCGTGTTTACTTTTCTCTTTGTTCCTTTTCTTTGCCTCACGTCCACTTACCAACTGTTGCTCTATTTCCATGTACAAATCATCGACAGACTTACATCCAAATTCTTCACATTCTCGATACAAGTCCCCGTTCATACTTACCTCCCCAAAAAAAAAATTTAAAAATTAAAATGAATCAAGAAAAAATTAAAAATAAAACCTGTGTATTTTCCGATATTGTCCCTGACAATACTTACTAGTAATCTTTCATTGTCCCTGACAATATTCGATATTGTCCCTGACAATACTTACTAGTAATCTTTTATTGTCCCTGACAATACTTGATATTGTCCCTGACAATACTTACCGGTAATCCTTTATTGTCCCTGACAATACGTACTAGTAACTCTGTATATCTTTGTATATTGTCCCTGACAATACTTACCGGTAACCCTATGTCGCTATATTGTCCCTGACAATACCAGTTTCCGAGGGACCCAAAGCCCCCCAAGGTATACTGGAACCTCACAACGTCTTGCCTCGTCAGGCTTGACACCAGTCTACGGTGAGTCTTACCGGTAATTCGATATATTTTTGACTTGTCCCTGACAATCATTCCTTTATTCCTACTCTTTTTTCCTTGTTTCACAAATCACCCAGTGTTATCAGTGTCCCGCAATCCGGAACAGTAAGAACACTGAGTGCATAACAATTTTAATCCGTACACTTTACTTTTAATTACTATCGTTTGTTATCATTATCATATTTCTACTTTACCGTCTTGGGAATCACACACGTATTACGTCAACCATATTTTGAAATGTCCAATAGCAGAAATTCGGTTTATAAACAACAGGTTTTCTGCTTACCTCTATTTGTTGCGATCGCTGGTTGACGCTCAACGAATGGGGTCCTCAAGAATGGTCCGCGGACTCTGGAAATGGATCACGGTCCTCTGGACTCGGTCCTTTGGCCCACCTTCCAATCACGTCCACGTCGGGGTGCACCAAGTTGTTGTGTTCGTCTGTTGGAAGGAAAACCAAGATTCAATGAGTTCAATTCAAGAAAGTTTTATTCCCTGTTGTTTACAATTCTAATACAGAGCTCTGGGTGCTTATCTAATTCTCCCTGCAGCCGACATCTAAGCGGGGCTTACGGCAGGCGCTCTGCACTGCCCATGTCCCTACACCCAGCACATAAAAACACAATCATTAATATTCAATGAGACATGTGGTCTTCTTCTCCACGTATGATGTTTTGGCGGGTGGCGCCTCCTCATTGATAAGGTTCAGCTCCACTGTGTGACTATGCCCCGTCCTTGAGACTCATACATGCCTGTGATTTGGGTTAACATTTATAGAAGAGCAATAGAGCAAGAGTGAGGTTTTGAACAGCGCGAGCGTGTAACTCCCGAACCTTCCCCTTATTATTATTCACTGTAAATAAGAGCACAAACATGTTACACATATTCAAACATATTATTAAACGTATTACTCTCTGACTCCGTGTCTCACAAACTGCCAGCTTGTCCAACGTCCTTGATGCTTAGATGTTTTTGCAACCGTTATCAGGAACTGGGCCTAGAGCAAGAATGTCAGTGTACGTGCAGGTTTTAAAAACGCTCTCATGTCTGCCACGTCAACTGTAACATAAGCCCAAACATTTTAAACATATCTAATTATTAAAGTAATCATAACATAAATGAATGAATCCCTTCAGGGTCCAAATTATTGAGAGCTCCATCGATAAACACAGCAGAAAACACAACTTTATCTGAATCTCCTGCTGAAATAACAGACAAAAGGCCAAAAAGGGCTTTACACCTGATCAGAATATAGCTCACCCTATGGTTGGTAGGTAGGTAGGTAGGTATGTATTATTAAAATAAGCCCTTATTGTGTATGGAAAAAATAGATAACTAATGTGATTTGGGCAGCTCAGACGGCTGCCCCACGACCCAGCAACGGACAAGTGGAAGAAGATGGATGAACGTCAGAAAAGTGAAAATCCAAAGTAAATGTCATGGTAGGGGGGGTGAGGTGCGAGAGATAGACCCAAATGCAGAGCAGCTCAATGAAAAACTTAAATTTAATGGCAAGTCCAAGTACAAAAACGGCAGAGAAACAGAACAGGTGAACTCACACGAGTAACGGGAACAGAGGACATCCAAAAGAGCGAAACTCCGAGGACCAAGACTGCTGGTAGCACACAACAACGACAACAATGATCCGACCAAGACAAGTGAGAACACAGGGGAATATACACACACACACACAAGGGAAATGGGGAACAGGTGTAACCCATCAGGGCGGGGCAGGTAATCAACAGGAGGAAGGGAAAGCAGGACGACACAGACACAGACTAAGATGATCAAAATAAACACAAGACAGAGACACAGACTAGGACAGGGGAGAAACAAACCAAAACCAGGACAAAACTAAGAACTAAAAACCCACATCATGACAGTAAACGTGATATTTCTTTGCCATCAGCATTATAGTCAGCTCTGCAGCAGTTTAAACTCAGCAACATCCCATTTCTGCTAATACTGCGTTGGACCCGGAAGTATGCGATGACATCATCACTTCACTCACTTCTGTATCACATTACGTCACTACGTCACAAGAGTGCTGTATTCTGAATACTTAGAATACTTTCACAGTGATGTTCATTATGTTTATGCATAAATGTGGCATATGATATAAAACGTGTAAGCTTTGCTCGTTGGAACGCCTGTTATGGATGTATTAGGAACACAAACATGCTCTTTGCAAATGCAGAATTTCTTACTTTTCTGCCCGGGCATATAATGTGGTCTGATCTTTATTAAAATCACAAGAATGAGTAAACAGTGTCCGCTTAAACTAATACCACCCAAACAATTACATGTTATCATATTTTTATTAGCCATAGGATGTCTGGTGTGAATAGCTTTCTGGAGATCATGCCACTGCATCTCAATCGGGTTTAGGTCAGGACTTTGACTGGGCTTATTAAAAGTGAAGCGCAACTAGGCTACTGTTTCAATGAGTCAATAACGTACATGTATTACTCCCCGACAATATATATAACGTGAATATTTCTATATTTCTCATCAAACATAGTGGTTTACACTGAAGTCAGCAGATACCAGCTATATCAAGGCGAGGCACTATAGGCAAAACTTTGGTGGTAGCGAAGTCTCAAATATTACACATGGTGGTTGGTGTACACGTTTGAAAAGTACTGGCCAAGAGGAAAACCAATGAAATCTGTAACGAAAGACGTAAAGTGAATTAGTTGGAGGATGTTGAAGGGCAGCGCTTAGCCATACAGACCACAGTTGCCTTCCCTAAAGCCTTTCTTATCCGGCCCAGCCTTGGCACATAAAATCAATATCACCAGCGGCCATCGGTGCACTAGCTCCCAGTTGTGTGAGTAAAATGTATTACATAATTGGCTTTTATATCACTCCACAACAGCCCTCAAATGATCATAAAAGGTGGTGCCCGGCTTTATTTATCACTGTGACCTTCACGGAGGCGCAGACACCGTATAGGTTTCCATTAAGATGACCTTCTCCTCTCCTCCGCCGTGGAGTCTTCCTTCTTTCCTCCCATCATCTCCAGCCTCCTCCTGTAGCTCCTCTGTCCGGGCTGGGAGGAGTGCGACATCTGCTGGTGGACACGCGGTACCGCAGAGTCGACATGATGCGAATAAGAACATGTGGTTTTCTGCTGAACAAGTCAGTGCCAGTGCCCTAATGTGTCTTAACCTTCCAGATTAAAATATTCTGTGATCTACTTCTATCTGTATACGCTTCAGAGCTGGTCTTCATGTGATCTAAGTTTTATGTTCTATGTCTGTCCCCTCCATGTCCCGCCGCGTCACAGGACCTGTCCCACTTTCATGATCTGGGGCCAGGATCTGGTCATGGTCCAGATTTAGCATCACTTTGACGACTTGAACATCCTGAATCAGATCGTCAGATATTCCAAGAGTGATTCAGGGAGCATGAGGCATCATGTTCACACAGAGTCCAGATCTTAACCCCATTGAGAGTCTTTGGGATGTGCTGGAGAAGGCTTTGCACAGTGGTCACACTGGCCCATCATCAATACAAGCTCTTGGTGAAAAATGAATGTAATACTGAATATTACTTCAATTGCCACTACATATACACATTTAAAAACAATCGCTTAGAGAAATCTGGCTACACCAACACGACCAGAATCTACTCATTTTGCATTCAAAATATTAAAGATCATTATTTCTTGTGCTTTTGGGCCATAAACTATAGTAACTCTGTGATAGAAAGTTGGCAAAGTTAAAATTCCTTTATTGAGTTATAGTTTTCTGAAGTTCACCCCCTCCTGTTGTTTACCCCATGCCTAGGGCAAATGGCCTGTTCTCCCCACAAGAGCGTTTGAGTCCAGGTTCTCCGCATTTTATCCAGAGAACAGGTCTTAAAAAATAAATAAATTGTCTCAGAGACTTTGGTAACTCGCAATGGACATTTCGTATATTTTGATGCAACAACGTCCATCATTGCTGCCTTATTACTTTAACTTTACTTTTCACAACATCGGAGCGTTTTAACGACTTTTAGAGCTGATGTGGAGCAGAGGGAGCAATTAGAAACACGAGTTAATGAGCAGCACTGACTGAGGAGATCTTTAAAAATAGGAAGGACCTCAGAGTAAGCACCATTAAGAGCGTGCACACTGTGGAGAGGCTCCTGTAGAATCTAAAGCACTACAGTAAACACAATACGGGAATCTATCATCTATAAACAGTTGCTTCGGTCATTTTTCATTCATCGACAAAACCAATAGTGGCTCAAATCTGACTAGTTGCATGATATTGATGGCGTGTGACGACATTTTAATAAAAGAGATGAATTAAACTTGTGTAAGTGGAAAAAATATGCCAACAAAACACAATTTCCCTGATCATTGAAGTTTCTCTTAGTCCATGCCTATTTGTTATTTTAATAATTAAACTTTGCACATATAAGATAAGTGCTTAACCTCTTAACTCCCTCCTGAACCGAGCACATTGTATCCAGTTCGACTTTAACCAGTTCTAAAAGCATTTTGAAAAAAGTGTCACAATAAAAAAGTGACGAAAAAGCCACAAAAAAGTGACGAAAAAAAAGTGATGAAAAAGTGAAAAAAGTAACAGAAATGCGACAAAAAAGTGACGAAAAAGACACAAGAAAGTGATGAAAAAGTGAAAAAAGTGACGAAAAAAGTTATGAAAAAGTGACAAAACGTAATGAAAAAGCCACAAAAAAGTGTTGAAAAAGTAAAAAAAGTAACAAAAAAGTTAAAAAAAGTGACGAAAAAAGTGACAAAAAAGTCACAAAAAAGTGATATAAAAGTGACAAAAAGTTATGAAAGTGACAAAAAAGTGATGAAAAAGCCACAAAAAAGTGACAAAAAAGTGATGAAAAGTGACAAAAAAGTGATGAAAAAAGTGACAAAAAAGTGAAAAAAGTAACGAAAAAGACACAAGAAAGTGATGAAAAAGTGATGAAAAAGCCAGAAAAAAGTTATGAAAAAATCAAAAAAGTAACAAAAAAGCGAAGAAAGTGACGAAAAAGCCACAAAAAAGTGATGAAAAAGTGACAAAAAAGTTATGAAAAAATGAAAAAAAAGAAGAAAAAAAAGCGAAAAAGACACAAGAAAGTGATGAAAAAGTGACAAAAAGTAATGAAAAAGTTACAAAAAAGTGATGAAAAAAATACAAAAAAGTGATGAAAAAGACACAAGAAAGTGATGAAAAAGTGAAAAAAGTGACGAAAAAAGTTATGAAAAAGTGACAAAACGTAATGAAAAAGCCACAAAAAAGTGTTGAAAAAGTAAAAAAAGTAACAAAAAAGTTAAAAAAAGTGACGAAAAAAGTGACAAAAAAGTCACAAAAAAGTGATATAAAAGTGACAAAAAGTTATGAAAGTGACAAAAAAGTGATGAAAAAGCCACAAAAAAGTGACAAAAAAGTGATGAAAAGTGACAAAAAAGTGATGAAAAAAGTGACAAAAAAGTGAAAAAAGTAACGAAAAAGACACAAGAAAGTGATGAAAAAGAGATGAAAAAGCCAGAAAAAAGTTATGAAAAAATCAAAAAAGTAACAAAAAAGCGAAGAAAGTGACGAAAAAGCCACAAAAAAGTGATGAAAAAGTGACAAAAAAGTTATGAAAAAATGAAAAAAAAGAAGAAAAAAAAGCGAAAAAGACACAAGAAAGTGATGAAAAAGTGACAAAAAGTAATGAAAAAGTTACAAAAAAGTGATGAAAAAAACACAAAAAAGTGATGAAAAAGACACAAGAAAGTGATGAAAAAGTGAAAAAAGTGACGAAAAAAGTTATGAAAAAGTGACAAAACGTAATGAAAAAGCCACAAAAAAGTGTTGAAAAAGTAAAAAAAGTAACAAAAAAGTTAAAAAAAGTGACGAAAAAAGTGACAAAAAAGTCACAAAAAAGTGATATAAAAGTGACAAAAAGTTATGAAAGTGACAAAAAAGTGATGAAAAAGCCACAAAAAAGTGACAAAAAAGTGATGAAAAGTGACAAAAAAGTGATGAAAAAAGTGACAAAAAAGTGAAAAAAGTAACGAAAAAGACACAAGAAAGTGATGAAAAAGTGATGAAAAAGCCAGAAAAAAGTTATGAAAAAATCAAAAAAGTAACAAAAAAGCGAAGAAAGTGACGAAAAAGCCACAAAAAAGTGATGAAAAAGTGACAAAAAAGTTATGAAAAAATGAAAAAAAAGAAGAAAAAAAAGCGAAAAAGACACAAGAAAGTGATGAAAAAGTGACAAAAAGTAATGAAAAAGTTACAAAAAAGTGATGAAAAAAATACAAAAAAGTGATGAAAAAGACACAAGAAAGTGATGAAAAAGTGAAAAAAGTGACGAAAAAAGTTATGAAAAAGTGACAAAACGTAATGAAAAAGCCACAAAAAAGTGTTGAAAAAGTAAAAAAAGTAACAAAAAAGTTAAAAAAAGTGACGAAAAAAGTGACAAAAAAGTCACAAAAAAGTGATATAAAAGTGACAAAAAGTTATGAAAGTGACAAAAAAGTGATGAAAAAGCCACAAAAAAAGTGACAAAAAAGTGATGAAAAGTGACAAAAAAGTGATGAAAAAAGTGACAAAAAAGTGAAAAAAGTAACGAAAAAGACACAAGAAAGTGATGAAAAAGAGATGAAAAAGCCAGAAAAAAGTTATGAAAAAATCAAAAAAGTAACAAAAAAGCGAAGAAAGTGACGAAAAAGCCACAAAAAAGTGATGAAAAAGTGACAAAAAAGTTATGAAAAAATGAAAAAAAAGAAGAAAAAAAAGCGAAAAAGACACAAGAAAGTGATGAAAAAGTGACAAAAAGTAATGAAAAAGTTACAAAAAAGTGATGAAAAAAACACAAAAAAGTGATGAAAAAGACACAAGAAAGTGATGAAAAAGTGAAAAAAGTGACGAAAAAAGTTATGAAAAAGTGACAAAACGTAATGAAAAAGCCACAAAAAAGTGTTGAAAAAGTAAAAAAAGTAACAAAAAAGTTAAAAAAAGTGACGAAAAAAGTGACAAAAAAGTCACAAAAAAGTGATATAAAAGTGACAAAAAGTTATGAAAGTGACAAAAAAGTGATGAAAAAGCCACAAAAAAAGTGACAAAAAAGTGATGAAAAGTGACAAAAAAGTGATGAAAAAAGTGACAAAAAAGTGAAAAAAGTAACGAAAAAGACACAAGAAAGTGATGAAAAAGAGATGAAAAAGCCAGAAAAAAGTTATGAAAAAATCAAAAAAGTAACAAAAAAGCGAAGAAAGTGACGAAAAAGCCACAAAAAAGTGATGAAAAAGTGACAAAAAAGTTATGAAAAAATGAAAAAAAAGAAGAAAAAAAAGCGAAAAAGACACAAGAAAGTGATGAAAAAGTGACAAAAAGTAATGAAAAAGTTACAAAAAAGTGATGAAAAAAACACAAAAAAGTGATGAAAAAGACACAAGAAAGTGATGAAAAAGTGAAAAAAGTGACGAAAAAAGTTATGAAAAAGTGACAAAACGTAATGAAAAAGCCACAAAAAAGTGTTGAAAAAGTAAAAAAAGTAACAAAAAAGTTAAAAAAGTGACGAAAAAAGTCACAAAAAAGTGATATAAAAGTGACAAAAAGTTATGAAAGTGACAAAAAAGTGATGAAAAAGCCACAAAAAAGTGACAAAAAAGTGATGAAAAGTGACAAAAAAGTGATGAAAAAAGTGACAAAAAAGTGAAAAAAGTAACGAAAAAGACACAAGAAAGTGATGAAAAAGTGATGAAAAAGCCAGAAAAAAGTTATGAAAAAATCAAAAAAGTAACAAAAAAGCGAAGAAAGTGACGAAAAAGCCACAAAAAAGTGATGAAAAAGTGACAAAAAAGTTATGAAAAAATGAAAAAAAAGAAGAAAAAAAGCGAAAAAGTTACAAAAAAGTGATGAAAAAAACACAAAAAAGTGATGAAAAAGTGAAAAAAGTGACGAAAAAAGTGATGAAAAAGTGATGAAAAAGCTACAAAAAAGTGATGAAAAAGTAAAAAAAGTAACAAAAAAGTTAAAAAAGTGACGAAAAAAGTGACAAAAAAGTCACAAAAAAGTGATGAAAAAGTGACAAAAAGTTATAAAAAAGTGACAAAAAGTTATAAAAAAGTGACAAAAAGTTATGAAAAAGTGACAAAAAGTTATGAAAAAGCCACAAAAAAGTTACAAAAAAGTGATGGAAAAGTGTTGAAAAAGTAACGAAAAGTGATGAAAAAAGTGACAAAAAAGTGAAAAAAGTAACGAAAAAGACACAAGAAAGTTATGAAAAAGCCAGAAAAAAGTTATGAAAAAATCAAAAAAGTAACAAAAAAGCGAAAAAAGTGATTAAAAAGCGACAAAAAAGTTATGAATAAGCGACAAAAAAGTTGTGAAAAAGCGACAAAAAAGTTAGTTAATTTGTTAACTTGGCCTAAAGGCTGTGAGCTTCTAGATTTGGGTAAAGCTAAACTGGAGAAAACGTATTTGGTTAAGGCGGGGGTTAAGAGGTTAAACTCGAATTTCCTCAAAATATATGAACTGTCTATAGTTACCGCAGCAGTAGCTCTTTACCCTTTAGCTTCTTTACCCTTTAGCTTCTTCACCCCTGCTCCGGTCAAACAGAGAACACCCACCACTGTTGCACACTATAAGTTCAATAGGCTACAATTAATTCTCATCCATCCAAAACTGTATGACTCCAGTTCAAGGTAAAAGAACAGGAGATTTAGAGAAGGGGCCAAGGAGCCATCGTCCATCTGCACTGTCTCGCTATATCCACCGGGGGGCAGTGTTGCTCCAGCGTTTCAAAGCAGTCATCGATCAGCTGGATTCCCACAAACAGAAAAGGGTGATCGATAAGTCCTGTTTGTTGTGTCCTTTGTGTTGGCTGACAGCGCTTTCTCCTGTTCCCTGTTGCTCTATTTTGGAACCCAGTCGCCTAACCTCAACAGGATGCTCTTGAGAGGGAGGGGGGCAGGAAAGGAGTGGCTGTGGGGCACTTGGGTGGAAGAGGTTGCGTTCATGGGAGATCACCACACCACGCTCACGTTGTTAATGTCAATTGAGATATGGGAAAAATGTATTTAAAATAGGGGCGTGTCCATAAACAAACCAAAACAGTCGAGAACACTTAAAGTTGAGAATTCATATGATATTACATAATGTTTGTGTCGTATTTGTTAATGCTGTTGAAGTAAACGTGTTACTGACCTGACCTATGCATGTAGATATATGTTTAAGTGACTTTCCGCCTGCCTTCCAACTCAACTCTAAACAACTCCTTTAGAGTAACGCGAACAGAACCCGTTTCATCAGGAGCACTGAGAACACTTGGAGTTGGTGGAAAATATGGATTCGCTGCGTCTGCGTCGCAAAATCAACAGGTGGATTTACATGAAGTGTCTGAGGGGACGCGTCTGTCTCAAGTGTGGATCTGGAGGAGACGGAGACACAGTTAATCTGCCCGGATTTGTGTCGCCTCAAGCTTTATTATAAACAATATGGTTGCGTTTGAAAGCAGGGTGCAAGCTGCTGCCGCGCAACACTTTTCCAATTGGCCAAATGCCACCAAATACCGCAAAGAATGGAGGAAACGAAGCACTGGGAGAAAATCCACACTCCATACACACACACATGCTCAGAAATGTATATTCTTAACTAAAGTGCATTTTCTCCAGTTCAGCTTTGCCTAAATCCATAAGGTCACAGCCTATAGGCCAGTGTAACGCCACATTTGAAAGCTAAGACCTGTGAAACTCATCTAAATGGAGCCTTTTCCTCGCATTGTTGCTACTTTGTTGTTTTAATCTTTTTTTTTTCAGCGTTAAAAAAAAAATACATTCCAGCGCTTTTTTTGTTGGGCTTTTGTCACATTTTTATGGCTCTTTTTTTGGGCTTTTCCCACTTTTTCATCACTTTTTCATCACTTTTTTGTCACATTTTTGTCACTTTTTCATAATTTTTCTGTTGCTCTTTTGTGGCGTTGTTGCTGCATTGTGGTCAACAGTTTTTACCAGCGCTTTTTTTATTGGGTTTTTGTCACATTTTTGTGGCTCTTTTTTTGGCTTTTTTTTGTTGTCACATTTTCCATCTCTTTTATTGAGTCATTTTTCTGTTGCTCTTTTTTTTTACCGTGTTTTCGTCACACAGTCTTGTCACCCTATCGTCGCCACGCTCTTGTCGCTCTTTCGTCGCATTTTCCTCCTCGTTTTCGCCTAATTTTTGTTTCCATTTTGTTCCCCATTCCAGTCGAGGTAAAGCCAAACTGGAGAAAATGTGCTCGGTTCAGGTGGAGGTTAAGAGGTTTAACTCACGGCCTTGTTGGAATAATCACGTTGCCATATATATCGCGCTGTGATGTGATACAATGGCTCAAGGTACAAATGATATCATGGTATTACAGTTGCCATCTCTGTGGTAGTCATGAGGCGAGAGCGCTAATCACTGTCACCGTACACCTCCACAATAGACTCCCGAGCGCTAAAGTAAATGGTCACTTGCATTCTTTTCCATTTCAACCTCCCCCTTGCTCTCGTTCCGTCGTAATTACTGGTTGCCAAGTCTAATAACCTGGAAACCGTTCCCTGAAGCTTTTCTAATTCCTTTTGTCCACGCGTAGGGCCATTACCAGTACCCAGCCGCGCGTCTATCATTCACTCTAACAATTAATCTCCCGCCGAGACAGTAGATCTTTAGAATGTTCGAAATTAAACATGGAACTGGTACATTGGGCCGTGCGATCTCATCGTGTCGAGAATTGTCTGGAATATTTGCGCTCGATGATTGGAGCACATAATAATAGGCAATCGCTTTGAGTGCAGTGGGTGCTTTGGACTCCGACGTCACTGATTCTGATGAAAATAACAAGATGGCCGCTTGATAATCTACAAGATAATTACATTTCAGACAGAAGGTCAATCCGGGACAGTGTGAGCTCAGAGCTACTAGTAACGAGTAGAAGCCCATTTTGTCAATTTTGTTGATTATCATTTTGTATTTGTTGATAATAACGGTATTAAGAAATGACACACTTGCTCTTCCTACTGAGCATGTTCCTAAAAAGGGGGGGGAAAGGCAGAAAGCTCCGCCCTCACAGGGAAAGAGGAGGGGCATCGAGCCTCCACAGCTCTCTAGGGCCTGCCAATCAAAGCCCAAAGCTAAAACTTTAAAGGAGAACTAAGTAACTCATGCCCCTAGAGGCCATAAGCGCCACTGCAGGTGTCGTGTTTTTTTTTTTACTCATTAATTGTCCGTGAGAGTAAATACTACACTGACAGAAAAGACAACGGGATATTGTACATTGTGCCACAACCCAATCACACGGTGGATGAATATATATTTTTTCGCTCAAACTTGGTTGTAAATACTGCTAAAGTGGCGCTAGCCCGCAGTTAGCTTTGCCCGTTAGCCTCTTAGCTTCTTCTGATCGTGACAAAACAAATGTCATAAACCAGCAGAAATTCGTTTTCCATTAGTGTGTATTGGGGCTGCCGGATAAGAGGCAGGGAAAGTTGCAAGTGTAGTTTTCTGGCCAGATACACCGGGGGGAAATAAATGACCCCCCAATCATCCCTTTAACACTTGTATTACCCCCAGAGGGACTACGGAAAAGATGTATTAAAGTTAAAACGTGACTTAGTTCTGCTTTAAATATTCAGAGACCAAAAACAGCGTGCTGAATATGATACCCCCCTCAGAGCTGTCACTGAAGGGAAATCTATATTTCAAAAAGATAATCTGTGATGAAAGTGTTTTTTGTGAGAAGTTCAGTCTTCATAGGATTCCATATGACAGAGTTCCTTCTGGTACCACCTCTAGCCACAAGGGGGTGGTATCGCAGCAATATCAGCCACGGCGACCAAAGAGAAGTGCTTTCCTCCCCATTTGGTTCGTAGCTTGACGGCTATACTAAACTTTTATTCACTAATCACTCTTCCTGTGTGGAATTTTGCATGTCGTCCCCAAGATTTGAAGATCCTTTATTATAGTTTATACACCTTAGCGTTGGTGTTTTTGAATTATAACGTAAAATAAAACTCAGATTTTGGATTGAATATTTGTCTTGGTATCTAGCATAAGATTTCAGCCATTATCACCACGGTTAACCTCTTAACCCCCACCTGTACCAAGCACATTTCCTCCAGTTTGGCTTTACCTAAATCTAAAAGACGCACCGGTAAAGCAACAATAATACAATAAGAAAAGCAACAAAATGTGACAAAAAAAGTAATAAAAAAAAGCAACAAAAACACGACGAAAAAGCAACAGAAAACGTGAAAACATGGTGTGGCAACAAAAGAGTTTAAATCAGTTTTGTATAGGTCTTAGCTTTCAAATGAGACTCTAAGCTCCAGACGCCGAGCTGAAGAAAATGTGCTCAGTTAAGAGGTTAAAAGCTGGATACATTTAATACAGTACATCGCCAGGGAAATGTCTTTTATATCTTCGGTTCACGTCTCAAAGGCTAAATTCAGTGATTGATTGGGACTGCTTACTTCCCCGGTTACCCACCAGTTTCCCCCTCTCATCTCGCCGCTCCACCACAGCCCTGTCATTGATCCAATTGTCTGCGTTGGTTTTCTCACACCTCCGTATCTCACCGCTCTGTAAGCCCCTCTCTCCTCTCCCACGTCCCCCCAGGCGCCGCTTCAATTTGTCTCAACCGTTTCTCCTCCTCCCCCCGTACAATTCTGTTCAATCCGTATAGACCCGTTTGATTGCCCCCCCCCCCCTATCCATTACTAACAGGACTAACAGTACAATAATGGGGACTATCCTTCAACGTTTTACTAAAGATGACCTATTTTAAAAGGAAACCAAATCGCCAGGGCAATTTTCACGGCAAATTGCGAAGAGTAAATTAGGGGGAAGTGTCTGATTCAGGCTAAAACAAATTCAAAACATACACACGTACGGTATCATATTGTGTTCAGTGGATGCAATTGTATTGATTTATTTCGTCATTTATTGCGAGACACGGCAGGTGAAAACACGCTCACCCTATCAATGCTTGTTTTTATGACATCCTGTCTGGAAGCGAGCTGAAGATTTCCAGGAAAATATGTCTACAACAACTCCCTGGTCTTTCACACGTGTCTCTGGCAACATCTTCACTCTAGAAGCTCCTACAGACTCCAAACTTTTGTACTTTACATTATTTTGATCTTTTTTTTTTCCAGAGGGACTTTTAACCTCTTTAGCCGAGCATATTTTCCCCTGTCGGCTTTACCCAAATCTAAAAGTGGCCATACTGCCTTTGCTTGGCCCGATCCCGTCAGACCTTTTAAGCTAAGCAGGAAGGGCCTGGTCAGTACTTGGATGGGAGACCGTTTGGTAAACACCAGGAAGCCTGGGGTGAATGTAGTGTGTGAGTGGTTGGTGGTCAGAGGGGCCGATAGCGCAGATTGGTTGCCTCGCTTCCGTCAGTCTACCCCAGGGCAGCTGTGGCTACAATAGGAGCTTACCACCACCAAGTATGCATGAATGAATAGTGTAATGTAGAGCGTCTTTGAGTGCCCAGAAAAGTGCTGTATAAAACGGATGCATTATTATTATTATTAAAAGCTTCTTACAGCTTAAGCCTTTAACACCTCATTTGAAAGCTAAGACCCGCAAAACTGATCAAAACTGATATGTTTCCTCACTTTTTTGTTGCATTTTCATCCTTGTTCTCGTAGCGTTTTCGCGTTTTGTCATATTTTGACGTTTTTTGACGCTATTTTGAAACCTTTTTCAAAAAAGCTTTTATTTGAGTAATGCCAAACTGGAGAAAATCTGAAGAGGTTAAATATCTGCTTCCTATCATGATTTATTACGCTTTAAACTGCTAAAAAATCTTTTAATATAAATGCTTATCCAAAAACTAAACAATAACCAAAATCTCCTCTGAAAAAAAACGTATCTTTGTAACCAATAAATAGAACCGTGAATTTAAACCTGGTTCTATCCATTATTAACATTTAGTTGCTGAAAACACTGTATAGGCAATTTTGGCCATTTTTAATGGTGCAGTATTTTAGAAAATGTGTCCTCTACATTTGACCCATCCTTGGATGCCGCTGGGGCAACCCATAAGGAGCAGTGGGCAACTGCTATACAGCGCCTCATTCACCTATTGTACATGTTTTTAGTCGTAGGGGAACCTGAAGTACCCGTAAACCTACACACACAGAGAACATGCAAACTCCACACAGAAAGGCCCAATCAGGGAATCGAACCCGGGACCTTCTAGCTGCGAAGCACGAGCGCTGTCCGCTGCACCAAGTCTCATCTTTCCAAGTAAACAGTAAATGACAGAAAACTTGCAATACATTTATTTCTCATATTTATATCAGTAATCAACAGCAACAGTTTCAAGCTGATATCTCTTAATTAAAATATGTTTCCCTATTCACCTGCAGTGTCTCGCCTTAAACTGGTACAAGTATGTTTTATGATCTCACCACACAACAGTAGATCTATAATATACTGTATTAAACTCAGAGATAAACCAGTGTCTACTGAACTAATGTGACCACAGATTTTTGCACCTCGCTCACTGTTATCTCCTCCACGGGCATCTACAGCGCCATCTTTTAGTCCTATTTCTGCGCTTGGATCTATTTTTGAGACCGGAGTAAACGCGGTGTAGACGCGGTTTGATGGAGGCACTTTGTCAGGACACGTGGGCCTGGAATGAGCGAAGAAGATCCTCTCTTCCATCTGCAGACGGTGGTTTCATCATACGGGCTCATAATGAAATCGTCCATCACCTCCGCAGACCGTTTACTGCAGCGCCGTCAGAGCACAGACTAGAGGTAAACCCATCAACTTTAAATAGAGCTGTAAGTTTAAACGAGGATATAGCCTGCATCAGGGGGTCTCCAGGTACATTTCCCTGTTTGTCGCGTTGTCGCCGCATTTTTGTCACATTTTGGAAGCGTTTTTGTCGTGTTTTTGTCTCTTTTTAGTCATGTTTACGCTGTTGACGCTTTTTTCGTTGTGTTTTTGTCGCTTTTTTGTCACTTTTTTGGTTTGTATTTTCAGGCTCGTTCTTTGTTGCTAATTTTCAAGAAGCTTTTAGATTTGGGTAAAGCGTCTTGCCTTGCCGTAGTTTCTGTCGTCAGGAGCGATAATAAGGAGTTTGTGAGGGGAAGATAAGTCCCTAATCTTCACAATAACATTTCATTCTTTCATTAATATCTTTTTTTTATTATTCACTGACTCAATGTTTCTCACAGATTTATTTGGGAACGTGTCATATCAAGGTCCATACAGATGTTTTTGTTTTTTTCCAGCAGATTGTTCAGTAGAAACAAACTAGGGCACTCGTCGCTAACTTTGACATGACGCTAACGTTAGCTTCCTGATTAGCATAGATACAGACGGCATCGCATCACAGAAGGGGGCGTGGCTTCGCCAAGGGGGAAAATAGAATCTTTTGGGAAACACAATTTGTCACTCGTTTTAGCAATTTTTTAGGCCAAATATAAACTTATTTATCACATACAAATAAAGTCAATTCTAAATCCGGTCCATATGGATGCTTATTCACAGCAGATTGTTCAATAGAAGCAAAAAAACGGCAATTGTAGCTAGCGCTAGCTATGGTTAGCATTAGCACGATGTTAACATGAAGCATCATGTTAGCATTTTCCGTTATTTATGTATTTATGGGCTGTTGGACCACTTTGCTCCTTTGACCTTCAGAGCACGCTGTACAAGCTTTAATTTTGACAGCATCTCAGCGTTTTCTCTGCACTCTGAAGAGAAATTTCTGCATCTGAGCCGTCAATACATTTACTTAAGAACAACTTATCTTAACAACTGTAGCTTTTGTAATCGCTTTAGTCTGTTTTAAATTCATTCGTGGTTAATTTACTGACAATATGTCTGAAAAAGTGTTGGAAATGGAAGGCGTCGAGCTGGAAGGAATCTCTAAGGCAAGGTTCACGCAGCTGAGAACCTTTTTTGAACACGCGGCGCAAGAAAGTGGTCGTCCTCAACGCAGATTCACGAGAAATTAGCCTAAAACAGCCCTGGGCGACCTTTCCGACGCGTTGGCACAGAAGAACCAAGTCCCGGAGCGTGAGACTTTTGCGTCCAAGGATCACAAAGAAAGGGCTGAGGAGTCCATCCAAGACGGAAACATGACACTTTGGAAAGAAAGTGAGCGAGAACGATCCAGGGAACACCCGACAGAGCGGTCTGAAGGAGATGCTTTGACCAAGCCTTCTGCCGGGCTGGAAATGGAAAGCGTTTGCGTTTTTGAGCAAAAAGTGACCCTCGGAGACGCGTTCATGAGGGTTTGTGAAGAAAAGGCGCAGGAAAAGTCCAGAGAACTCGGCGCAAAGCCAAAGAAGCGTCTTCAAAGCTCCGTGAAATCGAAAATCCCCAAAGACCGCGTCTGGAAAGAGCATTATGTCGGTTTGGAAGTTGAAGAGGCAATTACTTGAAGAGAACAAGGGCATGGACGAGGAATATGCAAAGCTTTGCAAGAGAGAGAAGCAAGAGAAGGAATGCGCCGTGATAAAATGGGAGATCGCGGAGTGGAAAAACCGCAAAAGCGCTGTGCATGATGAGATCAAACGTGCACAATATAGACTGGGAAGGGGAGAGGCTTCAAAAGACCACTACTTTGATTTAGAAGATAAAAAGTGTCAGATACTTGTTGAGAACGAGGCCCTGGACGAGTGAGGAATTGGCAAAGCGTTGCCAGAGAGAGGAGCGAGGGACCTCTGAGGAGCAATGTGTGGTGCTGGAAAAGGAGATCGAGGCGTTAAACAGTCAGAAAAACGCTAAACAGGACAAGATCGAACGTTCCAAATCAAGATGGGGAAATCAAGATGCTTTGAGAGAGCGCCACGCCCAGTTAGAGGCAGAAAAGCGTGGCCCTTGCTCCAAAAACAAGGCGCTACGAGACGAACTGGAGGAGATTATCAGGAAAACTGATCCACAGTGCAGTATCGAGCGCTCGTCAGAACTTCAGATCGAGATAACGGGGCTGAAAGAGGAGACTGGAGTTCTGCAGGAGGAAATCAAACAAGCTGAATCCAAACTGGAACAACAGGCCGCCATGAAACAGAACTGTCTCGAAATGGAAGGTGAGAGAAATGGTCTGTGAGGAAAAGGAGGAGGTTCAGGACAAACTCACGCTGCTCTGTGACAAACTAGAGCCAGAGATTTGCACGGAGCTGTGTTTGGAAAGGGCTAGCAACAGGAACATCTGTGCAGAGTATGGGCTGGAGACCCCAAAGTCAAAGTGGGAAACACCTCCAAAGGTGGTAGAGAATGACCGAGCCAAGATCCTGTGGGACTTCCAGATACAGACGGACGGAATGGTAATGGCGAACCAACCGGACATTGTGGTGGTGGACAAAGAGCAGAGGAAAGCCATTGTGGTTGACACACCAGGGGCACAGAGAAGAGATGGAGAAGGCCTGGAGGTTGTCTTTTTAAAATATATATATTATACATATATTGTAACATTATATATTCATAAAACTCCTCCAGTTTGGGGGTTACTGCCCCGAGTGTCCCAACGACCACAGGCACCACTGATGCCTTCTCCAGCTCTTCTCTGAGCCCCTGGTATTTCTCTAGTTTCTCGTGTTCCTTTTTCCTAATGTTACAATCACTTGATATCGCTATGCCAACCACAGCGGCTTTCCCCCATCTTGGCTCGGTCATTCTCTACCACCTTTGGAGGGGTTCCCCACTTTGACCTTGGGGTCTGCAAGAACGCAATAACGTAACCGCGACATAAACAGCCATTTTATCTCAATCCTCTTTATTTCTATAGCACATTTAACCAACGTGACAATCAATTTAAAATCAATAAAAGTAATGAATAGTAAGGCATTGACTTTTCATTTCATTTTAACCTAAAATAATGTGTATGTATGAAAATAATTGCTTGACCTTTTTGCAGAGTACTTGATTTCATTATTTGAGTAAAAGTACGGCTATAACTGGTCACATATGAATCCAATAAAAGTAAAAGGTGCATCGTCAAATTAATATTTCAAACAGTGTGGTGTTGTTGTGAGTAATAGCTTTGAGGCTTCAAAAGTTTATGAACAAATGGCCTATTATCACATTAATATATGCACACAAGTCACATTCTAATTACCAACCTTACACGCCTCCTCCTTTGACTTACATAACACTTCTGAATTGGTTTTGGATATTGGCCACATTGACATAAATCATATAAGAGAAAAAGTTAAGTAAAATGGCAGATATTTTGTCACTTTAGTCAATATTTTCTAAACGAGTCACAAACATGATTAATTATCATTCAGAGCAGCCGCGTTGCTTTCCACTGCAGTGTGAACACTCGATGTGGAGTGTTGAATTCATTTATACCTCTCCGTTAATGGGAGTAATTGCTGCATAATAATGTATACAGCCTGCTGCTTCATATAATGGACTTTTAGTTTTAATTACGTGAAAAGCACTTCAAATAAATCATGCAATAATGGCGAGGCTTTGCGAGCATTTGAATGTATAAATGCAACCAGAGAAATTAGGATGAAGTTTTACGGTATGTATAGGAAATAGGCTGCATTAAATGATGGAAGTTGAAAGCTAGCAGAGAGGTTTGGCCTCACGTATACTCGAAATACTAGGAGTGGGCAAAATATCGCCTACAAGATAATATCAAAACTGCTGTTTGGAAGTCAGTATCAAGTTTATTTCCAATGTCAAGAAAGGTGTAAAAAAAAAAAAATGCAATAACATAAGAAGGGGGAAAAAAAGAGACATTTTCTTTTTTGCTTTTTTGTTGTTGCATTTTTTAGGAAGATTGAGAAAAAAAATTGGACAAAATAGGGAACAAATTGGGAATCTGGAAAAAATTGTAACGTGTAAAATGTATAGTCTCTTCAGGACAATTATCTTTTAAGCGACAGAAGCACATTTTTGCTGACGGTTTGCAAAAATATTGCTTAATTGTTATTGAGTAAGTCCTCCAAAATATGGAGATTTTTGAAATATCGCCCTCGTCTCAACCCTCATAGCGATATAAGAAAAACGTCATAGTGTTGATCCAATACCAACTTTTTTCAAAGCAATCCATTTCTGATGCATGAATTGGGCTGTCGGTTAGGAAGGAGTTAGGGAAAGTCGCCGGTATGCTAACTATCATAGCCACTTTAGCATAGTGACCTCTGATTAGGGTGACCATACGTCCCGATTTACCCGGGACAGTCCCGATTTTAAGCTCTGCGTCCCGTGTCCCGGCGGATTTCACAAGCCCCATTGTTTTGTCCCACTTTTACGCACGCTCCGTCCCGGGTGTCCCGTTTTTTTTTTTTTTTTTAACCATGCATATGCAGCGGTAAAAAGCTAATACAGCGCACAGTGGCTCAATCTTGTTGTCTTTGGGCAATGTGTATGCCAATCACACAGTTGCCATAGCAATTTATAACATGAACCAATTGAAAAAGATGAACAGTCCTCCGCGTGTCTGTAGCTTGATTCTCATTGGTCCATTGGCATTGACATTAGATGTTCACAACAAAACGCTATGGATCAACATTTCTTATGCTGAACATGCCTAAAAGAAAGTCGAGGTTAACCCAAGAGCTCCTGGAACAGTACAGTTTCCTCAGGAAAGTACCGGGTAATGAAAATGCTGCCTTTTGTACACTTTGTAAGTGCGAGTTTTCCGTCGCTCATGGCGGAAAAGCCGACGTGCAGAGCCACAGTAAAACTAGCAAACACAAGAGATGGGAACAGGCGGGAAGTAGCTCTGTTAGCCCATTTTTCGGGCAAGCTGCGGCTGGTGATGAAGAACTTAAACGTGCTGCTCAGGAGGCCACATTTGCCTATCACCTTGTGAGGCACAATCACAGCTTTCGTTCAATGGACTGTACAGCTGGGCTGACGCGGAAATTTTATGACCAACGTTTTACCTGTGCTCGCACCAAAGCGGAGGCAATTGTTACGAATGTGATAGCCCCACATGCTATGGAGTTGCTACAGGAGGACACCGCGGATGTTACTTTCATCTCCGTCGCAGCGGACACATCAAACCGCAAAGCAGTAAAACTTCTCCCCGTTGTAATCCGCTACTTTACATTGACTGAGGGCGTGAGCGTCAAGATACTCAATTTTGTGTCACTACCAGGTGAGACATCCACCCTCCTATTTAATGAAGTCGAACGTAGCCTGTCAGCTTTTGGTTTGATGGATAAAGTGATTGGCTTTTGTGCGGACAACACAAACACAAATTTTGGAGGAAAGGCAAGAAGAGGACAAAACAATGTGTTTTACAAACTTGATCAAGCCACCCCCTGCAGTTTGATCGGAGTAGGCTGTGCAGCACACATTGTGCACAATGCAGTGCAATCAGCAGCAGACACACTTCCCTGTGACATAGAGAACTTTGTTGTCAAGGTATTTGGATACTTTCACATTTACACCGTCAGAACTGAGGAGCTGAAAGATTTCTGTAATTTTGTTGAGGTTGAGCATGCCACTCTTCTGGGGACTAGCAGAACACGCTGGCTTTCACTGGGACCTGCTGTTGAGAGGGTCCTGAAGCTTTACCCAGCTCTTCAGTCCTACTTCAGGTCTCAAGATAAGGCTCCTAATTCTATTCTAAAGTTTCTTGAAGACCAAGTGTGCGAGGCATGGCTTTGGTTTATTCATAACCAACTGACACTTTTCAATGACACCATCAAACAACTGGAGAAGGAGAAGAGCTCTGCCATCCATTCTGCCCGGTACCTCTCCAGTCTTAAGGAGAAGCTTATGGAGAGGAAGGCTGCACTCTTCATGGGCTTAAAGGTGAGTTGTATGGATCATATAAAACTAACATAATACATACTTGTACACATTTGATAGCGCTGTTATTTTTTTATTTGCATACAGTTGTATAAATTATAGTGTAAATGGTAGGGGTGTAATGGTGCAGCTATCTTAGGGTACAGAACAGTTCACGGTGCAGGACCCACGGTTCAGTGCATCACGATGCAAGTGCGATATAATTGGCTAATAAATCAGTTTTGAAATAAAATAGCCTTAATGTTCATTATTAAGCAGTTTATGTAACTTTAGAAATACATTGAAAATGCTTTCTAATTTTTTAAAGCTGCTTTACAATAAAATGTGCCCCTGGGCTAAAAAAAACACACACACAAAAACCACAGTTCTCTATAGTTAAAGAAAAAAGAAGAAAGCAGCGCAGTGGGCCATGTGCTGTTATGTGATAAGTTTCAGTTTTGCTTTCCACATGGCAGCTAAAACAACGGCGCATTTGATCTGAGGCATGTGTTTGGGCTGTTCCTGGACAATATTCTGCTTGTACTTTTTTGGAAAAAAAAGCGTTTGATGCGGATTATGACCAAGACTGGATCTTACGCATTTGTCTGCGCCACCATTTATACTTTATACCGCAGCCTGGCCATCACCAGCAGGAGAAACTTTTGCAAAGGCACGCGGATTTCATTTGTAGCACGGTGCATTGATACACCCCTAGTAAATAGTAAATAGCAATTTAACAGTAACAACTGTTCATGGTTTTATTAATTGCATAATGAAATGTTGTTTTTTTTGTAATTTAGGTGAAAAGTCTTCTGGTTGGCTTCCAAGAGCGCCATCAAGTGGATGTGTTCGAGAAAGGCGTCCAGAACTTCTATGACTGCTGCATCTCATACCTCCAGGAGTGGGGCTCTCCATTCACTGAGCTGAAGTGCCTCTCTTGGACACTGCTAGAGCATGCACCAGAGTGGGATGAGGTTGAGTGCTCCCTGAGGTATGTCTCCACCAAGCTGCCACAGATGGACATCAGTGAAACAGAGCTGTTTGATGAAGTCACTTCTCTCAAAACTTACACATTAGAAAAGATGGAACAGTGGAACACAATTTCAACACCTGCAGATGAGCGCTGGTCAGAAATGTTCACACATTTTAAGTACAGACATGTTCCATTCAGAAACATTTTTGTTATCTGCCAGTTTGCCATGTGCCTTCCTGGCACAAATGCCCCTGTTGAGCGCATTTTTTCAATTATGAACAATACTTGGACTGATGAGAGAAACCGTATGGGACTGGAAACTTTGAAAGCGCTGCTCATTACTCGGGTGAACTTTCAGTATAGTTGCTCTGAGTTCTATACAAGGATCAGTGACAACCGTAGCCTCTTGAAAAAGGTACACTCAAGCATGAAATACTAGTCAGTAAGACTGTTCAGGGTTTTGCATTTATGCACTTATTTTGTTTGTGCAATAAGTTTTGATATTTCAAAACAATTCATTGTTTAAATGTTATACATCTTTTGATTGTTTTGGGATCCACATTTTGACTGCAATAAAATTTCACTTCATTCGTTTGTGGTGAGAATTTGTCGTACAATTTTGGTGATAATAAAATGTCCCAGTTTTTCATTTTGAAAATCTGGTCACCCTACCTCTGATGCTACCTCACTGGTGATTAGGAGCTATGTGCCATCCCATAAACCACTGCGCCAATCTCCCCACCCCCCTCGCCCCCACCCTCGAGTGATTCATGCGCCACTGTTGATTGACAGGTGCACATTTAATAATAAATAATAATTTTAAAAAAAGATTCTGCACAAGCCAAACTTTATAAAAGTGACAAAATACACATTAGAGTCGCCACAGCTCAGTCACATGGTTTTAAAGAGACTCCTCAGTAAATGGCCTAAATGAAGGGGGGCGACGGTGGCGCAGATGGTAGAGCGGGTTGTCTCGTCATCGGAAGGTCGGGGGTTCGAATCCCACCTCCTGAAGGTGCATGCTGTCGTTGTGTCCTTGGGCAAGACACTTCACCCACCTTGCCTCCAGTGTCTGCGTACATTGGTGTATGAATGGGTGAGAGGTTCCTTGCTGTAAAGCGCTTTGAGTGCCTAATGTAGGTGGAAAAGCGCTATATAAGTTGAGACCATTTACCATTTACCAAGGCAGTTTGTGCTTTTGCTTTTATTTAATAGAAACTTAAGCCACGTGGCTAATTTGCATTCTGTAGCTTTATGAAACCTTTTGAGATAAAATAAAGGGTAATGTGAAGGATCATTTGGATGTTTTTTTTTTTTTTTCGCCTTAAATGTCTTCCCCTTCCCCTGGGTAAGGACGGTCAAATTGGGCAAATGCTGCTGAAGCAAAAGTTCACTAACTGCATAGGGATCTAACAGTTGACCCCATGAAAGGTTAAGGATTAGTTTCTAGTGTTAGCACTTCGAGGCTATCATTTATCGGCTTTGGAATCAGCCAGTATATTTCTAGGCCTCTTTAAGGCTGCCGACAGCGGCTTATAACCACTGTGAGTTAAACACTGTCCGTGTCCCGAGGGGAAGAGAATAAACGATGGTCTGTAGGAGGAAAACCGTTGGGGACCACTGCTCTGCAAAACATCTATAGTGAGGTCACTTCATCCATTTACAAAACAAACAAATCAAGAATGACACCAATGTACATGTTGGATTTACATTTTATTTGACAAGACAATGATCTGTAAAACATGTACAACCATTTCCCCCGAAAAAACATACAAAATACAGCATGACCGATAAAAGGAACTCAAAATCACCAGCAGAAAAGAAGTGCTTACATCCCGAGTGAGTATATTTCCCACAATGCACCAGCGCGTAAGTCCCCTCCGCCTCAGAGCGTGCAGAGTGTCGGAGTGTGGCTGCTTTTCACCGTGTACCGAGTGTCGGGGAAGAAACACAAGGAGTTTAAAAATAACTCAAAGAAAAGGCACGTCTGGAGAGGAGCAGTGATAAGCAGGAAGAAACCAGGAATACAACGTATGCGGATGTATGTTTTTGGATTTCTAAAGATAGCAAGGGCCTTTTGAATAGTTTGAATACTGAGTGGCCACATTTTGGGGATTTTGACATTTTGCCAGTGTCCAAACAAATACAAAATAGACTCGACTAAACTACGTAAGAAAACTACAAAAAGGCATATTTCTCTGTTGGTGTTGTTCACATATTGTAACCAATGCTTTAAGTTAGTGGTTGTTATTCTCAGAACTGATCCTCGTGCAGGATTAACCTCTCAACCCCCGCCTCAACCGAGCACATTTCGTAAAAAGCAGCAAAATAGCGACAAAAACGAGATGCAAAGGAGAACGAAAACGCACCAAATGAATGAAATGAAACAAAAAAGGCGACTTAAAAGTGACAATAACATGTTTGAAAAAAAATCCACAAAAACGTGATGAAAACACAACCAAGACATGACAAGTGAGAAGTTTAGATTAGTTTCGTAGGTCTTAGCTTTCAAACGAGGTGCTACATTGGCCCGTGAGCTCCAGTCGAGAAGCTTTAAGTTTTGGGCAAAGCCAAACGGGAGAAAATGCACTTGGTTAAGGCGGGGGTTAAGAGGTTAAATAACAAGATAAAGAACTTGAAATGAGTTAACCCCCGTCTACATTTTCTTTGGGGGGGGGGGGGGGGGGGGGGTCGTTTGCATCAATATTGAAACTTACAAACTTACACTTGACCTCGTCCATGTATTAGACCATGGAGTCTCCACCTAAACCCATGTACGCTGCAATCCCATGCTAGAACTCGCTGACTCACTGCTCTATGATAGACCTGCCGTCCCCAAGGCTCCAACATCATTATCAATATTCGCCTCGCTCAGTCCTGCACCGCTGCGGCTGCCCCGAGCAAACACCAGGGACATTAAACATTCATTCATTTACAGGATTAATTTGAAGGAAATCGGCATAAGTTCACCGCGTGTAGATTCCCTTTAAGATTATGTGGGGGGCTGTCTGACACGGCATCATTTCTGGACTGTTTATAAGCTTAATGCATCTCATGTGTATAGTTTAATGATTGGCATGGATGGCTGAACATGGACAGGACTCTTGCATTTTCCAGTCAAAAGTGGGATTCAAAATTGAGCTTTCAAAAGTGAGACGAATCATGAACTTTTTACGTAATTTAGCGGAAGAAAACTCAAGATTCTCCGAAACCACCGAAAGAAAAATCATAACGCGTCGACACTAATAGATGTTTTGACTCAATGTGCGATAGAAAGAATGACAGGTTTCTCTTCTCTCGACGTTCAAAACAATGCTTTGTACAAATGCACCTCGAGTAAATGTGTTTTCGCAGGCAACCAGTCATGCCATGCTGATTAATATGAACATTAGTGATAAACACCGGTGCCACGGTTCCCCCCCACCCTCCACAAAACGGATCGTGCGCAACAGACGAGACGACGACTCCCGGGAAAAGAAGTGAAAAGCCTCGCGCTGCGCGTTCAGAAACGTTCTGCGCCCAAAGGGGAAGGTCAGCGGAATAAATGGAGCGCGATGGGAAAAATACGTCGCTTTTGTTGCAACCATAGAAATCCATAGAGTGGCATTAAGTACAAGGAGAGCTGTCGGCGTTTTATCTTTCAAAATGTGAAATAATGCCACGAAACGACAGTGACGAGTGGGAGCCTGGGCTGTTGGAGCGCCCTCTGCAGGCGGTGACACGCTTTTACTTTCACCGACAAACTATAGGACATCCATTCATAGGCGCTGGGCTCAGGTGAGAACGTATCACAGTATGTAAAAACGGTGGCCTGTTCCTTTAACCCTCACCTTAACCCTGAAATGATTACTAATGCTAATGCTAGGCTGTTGTGGTGAACAGGTCTGGGCTCATTCTACACATCAGGACATGGCTGGAACATGTAGGGGGAGGAAAATACTTAATTTTAACATTTTTAAACTCCGTATAGTCCCTTTAATGAAGGTCCTCTGCCACATGAAGAAAGCCTAGAGCTGTTCCTTTGGCAGTGAATTTCAATGATCTGGCTCTTCAAACTGTTATAAACAACGATTTTACAGTTTGTTTGGTTTTAGTCAGCAAATTGTATATTGTAGTCGATCAAATGAACACGGACCTACGTGGGATTTCGTGGGAAAACGGCGCCGAAACCTGTGTTAATAGAGTTTGGGAATGTGATGTCATGTCGCTAAGCATTATGGGATTAGCAGCCAATGTAAACTAATGGAGATTTTAAAAGTTAAATTACTGGAGTTATTGTTCACATTAAAACACTTGGACACCACGGTGTGTCAGATGTATTTACCAGCGGTAGCTCGGCAGCTAACAGAGTTTTTCTCCACTTTTTTATACTGTTTTTAGCTAATGCTAGTCAATGGAAATGTATGCTAGCAGCTGCAAAGATGGCGGATCTCCATGGTAACAGTGGAATTTCCCGGACTCCATAAACTGACCGGACACGTCACAGTAACATCATGTGACCAAGATTGGAAGATTGCAGGAAGAGTGCAGTCGAAACTGTCAGGTATTGAAAGAACATGTTTAGGTCGACCGAATGAACGTTTTTTTTGGATTACTCACTATATCTCGTTTATCCGCTGACCTCATTCTTTGGGCGCATATCATCGCTGAACCCGCTGCCATCGTCCAAAGGGAGGCTCTTGCAAGTCACTCCGAGGAATCCGGGAGGCGTCTTTCGTTTGTTCGAGCAGTGCACGTTCGACAATGACAAAAGTATAATCCCATATAATACATTGTTGTTTTCCACATCCCTCCGTGTAGACACTGAACACATGTCCGTCTGCTGTACACAGGCACTGACCACACCGACACTTCACCAACCACAACATCATATTCATCGGCTCTATAGACATTATTTACATTATTTACTCAGCATTTGGTTTGGTGTTTTCGTTTCCGACTTTAAAGGAGACCAGCAGATCCGGCCAGAGACGGTTCTAAACCCGCTAAAATACACAGATGGTATCAAGCAAAACATTATGACCACAGGTTCGTTTAAAAGAAAAGGTTTGTTTGATCCTGGCCCCTTCGATACGTCTGAATCAGGAAAACAAGAAACTGTTTGGATTCGGTCACGTTTGTCGGCGTGGTCGTAACGTTTTGGCTGATTTCCTTTAACACACGCGTGATATTTACTCTAATGGCAGTCGTTTTCTGACACGCACGGGCCATTTAACAGATACATTCGCGCGATATCGTCTCCCGCTCGCTTTGATAAATGCGCTCCCGGACGTGAATGGAATGTGATTTCGAGGCGGCGCAATAAGGAAATGCAACCCCTCCCGCGCGCAATATAAAAAGATATGTATGAAGGCGCTCGGTTAATTCGGTTTCCAAAGCTTTTAGGGTTCAATGAAATTACAAAACGTGACCGGATTCCCGTTCCCTAAACCTTTCTGTCTGCTTTATGAGCTATACTTTTAGGGGATCGGATACATAAAAACACAAGACAAAAACAAGATAAATAAGTCAACCTTTGTGGCAGTGACCTTTTAAGCATTATCACGAGGCTCCGAGCCCCTTGTCTCCTCGTTCTTCTTCTCATTTATTCCCAGGGAGTTCGGAGCCTATTGTGGCAACTTTGGGCATTAGATGGGGAACACCTTGGACAATGGCCATCAAAGAATTGCGCAATTGGTTTGTGATTGTGGGAGTTCAAGAACTGTTTGCAATGTGGGCCTTTTTATCTTGTGCACCCCTTGGACCTTTCTGCTCTAATCGATTGGACTAAGCCACACAATTGTAGCTCAACGAAAGGCACCTGTTTCTAGAAGTATCAGTTCTGTACATCATATACGACTACTCTTTCACACATTTGGTTTCTGATATGTGTGATAATATTTCTCAATTTCTCTTTGAGCTGAACGGTTTGAACCGGATCTCAATTGTGAAGAGAGCCGGATCTTTTTTTTCTCAGTCAATTTTACCCAGAACTCTCCCGAACGAACCCAAGAATCAGCCCGACGATGGAGCAGCCGAAGCTTTTTTGCCCTAAGAAAGTTGCAGCCCCTTTATATTAGTTGAGGCGCAAGATTTTATGTAAACACAAGTCTTTCAAAGTGTGTCAGTCAAAAATAGTGTCGATCGCGTCTTGTATATATTGTGATACTGTGAGTTATCTGTCTTGCGCTGTTAAAATGTTATGTTCAAAAGAGCCAGTCTGGAAATGAACGGATCCCAAAGACTCGGCTCCCAGTAAAGAGCCATAAATCCCATCACTATTGCGTACCCCTGGTTGGGAAACGCTGATAAAGGCAGTTTTTCTGGTTAAATATCACTGGTTGGGCTTCTTCAGGTGGTTTTCAGGGCTATCTCTACGTTTTAAATGATAGATATAATTTCATGAATGCTAGTTAGGTGTTTTTTCCAGTTTTGACATGGCTTCGTCCAATCGAGGCCCATCATGCAGTATAAATAAACCCTGCCTGACCAACAAGAAAGTCGCCTTTTGCTTGAATCACGGCACACATTAGCTGTGACATTGTTTCAAAAAGCTTCTGCAATGTCAAAACATCCAGCGTTGCATTGTTTTTCACCAAGATCTTGCATTGGTGATGGGAGGGTGTGACCACTGCGCAAAGCCCTTTCCAGCACATCCCAAAGACTCTCAATGGGGTTAAGATCTGGATTCTGTGGCGAACCCAAACCCAATAGTAGCGACCCCAGATCATAACAGTTAGTTAAATCCAGGCATTGATTTATTTTCTTAGTCTGGAAGTGTAGAAAATATAAAATTATGATATTGAGGATGGATTATAGGGCAATTATTTTCACACTGGAAAACTATTAGTCATTTTAAGGGAGAAACGACATACCATTACTTGAATTAAGAGATTCAATCTAACGTTTGAGTAGATTTGGTCTAGTTTTAGATAAGATAAAACATATGTAAAATGTAAAAGTTAATTTCAATGGCATTAGCATTTTTTTTAATCTCGTTTTAGCTTAGTTCAAAGTCATTTATCCCACTTGGCTCAATGTACACAAATTCATCAAGCAAACTCTGTCGCTCATTAAAGCTACACGACTGGCTTTCTTTGGATGTTCAACTTAAAAACAGGATTTGTACTTTCAAGCCATTGCATTAAAAAGCTATTTAAACTAAGTTAAAAGGTCACCTGCTACCTTTCATACCTTCACGCAACTTTAGGATAACCTTTCTTTGTGGTAAATTGGATCTCCGCGGCAGCCTAAATAAGAAAGAAAGGGTGAAAGTTCGCGTAGGGAAAAGTTGCTTCGTTCCCCTTCGTTAGCGCTAATGAGCCTCGCCGCGCGGCCTCAGCGCACGGACACTCGCCGGCTTTGATGAGTAAAGTCCCGTTTAGTGAACCGACGCCCGGGCTTCCCTTTAATGGACAAAAATGTCTTTCATTAGGAGGGGGTAATGACACTAAGACGCTCATCTCTTTCTTTAGGGCTGAACCGTGTTCGTTCGTCGAGTCCAGTGTCAGTGGAGGATGCGTTTGGGGAGCGTTTTGAAAAAAAAAATATAAAAAGTGTGAATTTGACTTGTGCACTTAGAGAGGAGAACACACTGTGATCACTGTCCATTGACGAGGACTGGAAACCCTAAAAAAGAAACTGTGAATTAGGGGGTTGTGGGTCTCATTCTCAGCCTGTGCTGCATTGTCATGTCCACAAACACGAGTTGGTTACTAAATGCCCCAAAATGGATCATTATGTGCATCGATTACCCCCCCCCCCCCCAGACTTTAAGAAAAAATATCATATATTACTGTTAGTGCTGTCAATCGATTAATATTTGTTATTATATTCATTAGATCAGATCTTGGAAGCTAAGCAGGGAAGGGCCTGGTCAGTACTTGGATGGGAGACCGTTTGGTAATACCAGGAACCCTAGTGAATGTAGTGAGTGAGTGGCAGGTGGTGGTCGGATATAATACAGGCTTGTAAAGCGCAATACAATTGTAGGTCATTATTATTATTATTAAATTCAAAGCATTTGCTCACATGTCATTAACCAAATATTCACATATTTCATAATTCTATTCTATTATCAGCTTATAGCTCTCGCTTAGGGGAAAATGCAGTATAACCAAAGTGCAAATAAGCATAAAATGCGGCATCTGTTAAAGTTCACAAACCTATTATTTGTATTTTAGCAGAGCCGTGGGAAGATATTTTAGTTTGGGGGCGCTCAGGGACAAAATTGATATTGCCTGCAGTTTGCAAACTATCCTTTAGGGGGTGCTGCAGCACCCTCAGCACCCTGGGTTCCCACGGCCTTGTATTTTGGTTAATAATTCAACTTTTTAACAATGTTTCATGATTATAACTGAAAAAAAAAGATGTTTACAATCTTGTTATACAAAGTTCTGTACAATGACACTAAGCCGTTAACATTTAAGCGATAATCGTTTGATAAAGAAACCTATTGATCGATTAATGAAGTTCAGAGGAACGTGCTTCCCTAGTCAAATATGATGCGATTAATTTGCGATTGATTCCTGATTAATGCACTATTTATTCATCTTCATTTAGTCAGTTATTTGATAGGGACATAACAATAGCATTGGACAAACCAGATGCATGGTTGTAAGTGTTACAGCAAAACTGCTCATTACGAAGAGTTTGAATGAAAGAAAATATCAAATCCTTAGAAATATGACAAAGTACTTTTATACATTCTGTGTATGATGTTTCAGAAAGATGTTTTCCATTAAATTACCACCTGATTAGCCTCCACCATTTGTTTAAACCATCACTATTTTTCAAAAAGTCGACAGGAAAAGTGAGAACCAGAACCAGAGCGGTTTCTAACGTTGGCCAGCACCTCGACAATCCCATCTAAAGCCCAAAGTTGCAGAACGACAGGAACTCAAAGAAATATGATTCTACAAGCCTCATCATACGGTAGAGCATGACCTCAAAGGCTGCTAGTGTACATGTTTCAACCCAGAAGGAGCCATAGCACTCTGGTCAGTGGTCCATTTTACATCAGCCCCACCGACAGAGAAAGTTAACGGCGCATATTAAACACGATGAATGAATTTTGACGGGGACGGTTTCGGGGAAATGTTATAAAATCCCGCCGTGCCCCGAGGTTTTGTTTGGCCGACCCCGATCTCACCCCGCTAACACAGAAATGCGCACTTCAGATGTGCCGTTGTAAACATTATTCTTCCGTATCCAGAGATTTGAAGCCACCAAAACAATATTTATCAGGCAGGAGCAGCAGCGACAGACGAGCGCGGCGGCGGACGTGCTCAGGCTCCACAAACGGGGACGAGTCGACGCCGCGGCCTGCGAGTCCCAGGCATTTTATTATTCTGATGATAGGGATGTAACGAGATCAGCAGATGTATCTTTGTAACTAATCTTTAGAAACTCTTCCGCGTGATCATGACTTTTTTATGTTAAGAAGCTCTGAAACAGTCGCCACTTTGCTTTCATGGCAACTTACTCTTTCATATATGTAAATCATGTGCAACTTAGTCATATCCAGGAGCGGGGTCGAGCCAGGGCTGGGTAACGTTAAACTGTTACGTTTAGGCTCTACTGGTATTGAAATAAAATAAAGGTATCGAAAGCAGGTATGGAAAAAAGATTATATCTTAAGAAACCAACTTTTGATGCCGGTTGGATCCAGGGACAGTGTTTAAGGAAATACTGGTATTGCTTTATATCAAGGTGTCTTAAGTATTAATAAGGCGTTTATAAGCATTAGTAATCTACTTAAAGCAGTACTAAGTAACGTGTTTACCTTAATAAATCCTTTTCGTAGTCCCTCTGGGGGTGATACAAGTGTTAATGGTATGATTAGGGGGTCTTTCATCTCCCCTGGTGTCTCTGACCAGAAAATCATGCTTGCAACTTGACTGCCACCGGGTCGGAGTCACCAATACACACTAATAGAATCACAAAGAAGAAGCTAACTGCGGGCTAGGGCCACTTTAAACAGTATTTACAGCCAAGTTTGAAAAAATGTATCTCCATTGTATAACTGGATGTACAAAATCTCTCTCTCTCTTCGCCTTTTCTGTCAGCGTAGTATTTACTCTCCAAGACATTTAATAAGTTAAAAAATCGTAACTTGCTACGACACCTGCAGCTGCGCGTATGGCCTCTAGGGGCAAGAGTTACTTAGTACTGCTTTAAGGTTAGGGTTATGGTGCCATACAAAGATATGGGTAACATACTAATAGGCCATGAATAAGCATATTTCTCATGGCCTATTAGTTCGTTACTAGATACTAGTATAATAATCATCGTATTAATAGCTATACAAGCGTATTATTCATGTACTATCAATTATTAATGCATATTGATACTTTATTGATACTTAGCGCACCTTAACCTCTTACTGAGTGCATTTTCTCCACTTCAGTTTTACCCAAATTAAAAAGGTTACAGCCTATAGACCTGTGTAATGCCTCATTTGAAAGCTAAGACCTACCATACTGATCTAAACTGATCTTTTTCCTTATGTTTTACTGTGTTATCGTATTTTTGCCACTTTTTCTTTGCTTCTTTTGTCAATATTCTGTGGCTTTTTTATTGCATTTTTGTCACATTTTTCATATTTCTTTGAGTCACTTTTTTGTTGTGTTCTCGTCTTCGTTTCCCTTTCATTTTTGTTGAGATTCAGGCGCTTTTTTCAAGAAGCTTTTAGATTTGGGTAGAGCCGAACTGGAGAAAAAGTGCTCGGTTCAGGTGGGGGTTAAGAGGTTCATATGAAGCGATGCCAAAGTAACTTATTTGAGGTCGTTTCACCTCAAATAAATGAAACAAATTTAAAATAAATATATATATTATTTTATGGAATAAGTGATTGCGATCTTTGTGACCTGTTTTCTGGTTCTAGACGACAAATATTTTTGTAAAGGTATCGGAAAAGTATCGTCAAGGTATCAGTATCGTAAACTAAGTATTGTGAAGGTTCCGGTATCGAAAAAAGTATTAAAGGTATTTAACGGTACCCAGCCTACATTAATAATAACGTATACAGCCCTTTCTAGGGATCGGGCTTCATACGTTATCATTAATCCTCCTACTCCCTTTGAACAGCTGCACTAGATGTTTCTGCTGTTTAGAATATCTTCTGTTACTGGCAGGCATACTATATCTGTATGCATCTTCTAATGTTGCTCAAATAAAATAAAGACAAACTAAACAAATTCGGCTTAAATCCCATTTAACTATTTGACACGATCGCACACACAAATAAAACACTCCAAAAAAAGGCTGAAAATATTGTCAATTCAATTCAAGTTACATCCCTATTTCTGTCTTTCACATTTAAATCAAGGTGGAGCGTGTCCATTCAGGTCCTGCTCATTTCTGATCACGTTTTGAAGTTTGTTAAGAGTCGGTGGAGGCTGAGATATGGACCACTGAGGAGCCCATTACTGCACAGTGATATCACGACAGATCCATAACAAACATGAGATAAAACACCTTACAGCAGACGCCCCACGGTTCTAAATATATTTTCTTGTTCCCGTTTCCCCAAACACCAAAAATCCCCCCTATATATATAAAAGAAATCCCCGCTCAAAACATTATGATTTCAGATGATTTCATACAGTGCCGTGTGGTTACGTATCGTCCCGTTTGCTTTTTCATGCAGTGCCCTTCTCCGTCGTCGCTTCGCCTCTCCTGGGTTTGAATCTTCCGTATTTCTACACGTACATGGCCGGAGACACGAAGCTTTCCCCGCGGGCGATGTTCACGGGCGCCGCGTCGTGGTTGGTCGGGTCGAAGTCGTTCACGTTGTCGTACTTGGCGCCGCCGTTCAGGGCCCCGCCGCTGCCCTCGTCGTCCAGGTTCTGCGAGGGACGAAAGCAGAAGTTTTTTTGCGTCGAAAGGGAGAGGAAGATGATGGTGACAAATTAAGGAAAACATTCGCAAAAACCTCCTAAAAAAAAAAAAATTATAAACAGCACGACATTCAAGCGATTTGTGAGTGATCAAGCAAAATATTATGAAAGCTGATTTTTGTTTTTGTAGATTACCGTGACCGGCTCTTTCCCCGAAGTCTCGTAGTAAACCTCGCCCGGGCTGAGCGGGACCGTCTCCGTGGCGCTGGGCGGCTCCGACGGCTTATTCAACTGCAACAAAAGAAAAAATACAAATGTTATACGAAAACACACGCGCCCATTCGTCTCATCACAGTAATTGTAAAGGTTTAGTGGTTGAATTGTTGGTCCGGCCCACAATACCGTGTCCTTTTCCTCACCCACTCAGCCCCCGACACGCTCTGAGCGGGAAATCACATTGAAGCGTGGCCTCTCGGAAAACGCAGATACCTTAGCCTCTCACCACCCACCTCGCAATTTTTCTCCAGTTTGGCTTTACCCAAATCTAAAAGCCTCTTGACTGGAGCTCACAGCCTTCAGGCCAGAGTAACTCCTCCTTTGAAAGCGTCGCCGCCGCGTTTTTGTCACATTTTCATAGATGTTTTGTCGTGTTTCTGTTGTTTATTGTTGCTTTAACGTCCCTTTTTTTTAACCCCCTTTGCTTTGTTAGATGTTGTCACTTTTTTGTTGCTCTTTTGTCATTTTTATTCTTTTAGATTTTGGGTAAAGCCACACTGGGGAAAATGTGTTTGGTTCAGGTGGGGGTTAAGTGGTTAATTAAGCTTTTTTAACGCCCTGTTGCTCAACCCGAGGTTAACCTGTTATCTGCCATCTTAGGGTCAGAGTTATTTTCTCCACGTATGCAGATCCAAATCTCAAGAAGCCTATAATGCCAGTGTGACACCTCATTTGAAAGCCAATACATTCTAGTTTCTGAAAATATGTGTAAGATTTGCCGTTCTTAACCCAAATCCTAACCCTAACCCTAGCCTTCGTAGAGATATTTTTCCTCTGCACTTGACCCATCCTTCTTTGAGTAGTGAGAAGTCGTCACAATGTCCTTATAGGAAAATGTCAGTAGACAGGCCCTTTCCGAAACCGCTTCCTCCTTCCGTTTCCTACGCACTAACACTTGAAATGTGCGTTCCCGTGAAGGAAAGGTCAAACGTATTAGTGAAACTTGCGATTCTTTTGACATAGGTGGGCTGTGCTGAAAGTCCGTCTCCACTGGAGGAACTTCTGAAGGTGCCTTCACAGAGGGATCAGTGGAAGTGGGTCGGAAAAGGAAGGAGGAAGCGGTTTCGGAAAGGGCCATACAAACGCCTCAGTTAGTTCAAGTTGGTGCAGTCCAATCATCTGCGGATTGAGACGTCTCCGCGACAAAGGCATTAGTGACCCATGTGTAAAGCATATTTTTCATTTACATAACTGTGACATAACGGGGTCAGGCCCAGATGTGAAAGTGTCATCTACTGGGAGCAATACTGACTTATAAACTTAATGTATTTTCTCCCGCTTGGTTTTACCCAAATCAACAAAACTCATCTAAACGGATCATTATCTTTGCGTTGTTGCTGCATTGTCATCACTTTTTATGAAAAAAAACTTTTTTTCAATTGCTTTTTAAATGTGTTTTCGTCACATTTTTCGCCACATTTCAAAACATTTTCTGTGGCTCTTTTGTTTCGTTTTTCCCCCCATAACTTTTTCATCACATAATGTCACTTTTTGTCGCTCTTTTGTTGCATTTTGAGAATAGTTTTCATTTAATTTTCGTTGGTATTTTGATGCTTTTTTCTCATCTCTAGATTGTAGATTTCAGGCTGCAATGGCCATGTAAACACTGTAAACAAACAAAGACGCCTTTCATAATATCAAGCAGCAGAAATGTAAAAATGGTGTTCAATAACAGCATAAGAATCAAACCCTGGAGCTTGATGAGAGTGCCACAGCTTATCTATGACGCCACCTTTGCCGTGCAAAGTTGAAACAAGGCTGTGAAGTGTAGCGTACGAAAATACACGCCGCTTCCATACAGTCTTTGAGGAGTGCTAAAGCTGGGCACGCCGGTTATTTATTCAGCGTGCCCTTTCTTGCTCAAAAAGATAAGTTCTTAAGGCCATATTGACTTGCAAACGAGTCTTTCACAATGTGAGGGGGTCCTCTGGTAAATGGCAGGAAAATGTCTCTATGCAAATGAAGGCAAGAAGAAGACATTACAAGGACTTCAAGTTTTCAAAATGTAAAAAAAACACTTTGAGATGCGTGATTCGAATCCTACACATCGCCTCCGACTAACTCCCTCTTTCACGACCTCCATTAATCTCTTTGCTCTTCCTCTTGTTTTGTGGCTGCTCTAACTTTGAAAAAAAAACAAAAAACCTCCTCCTCACATGTCCAAACCATCTCAAACAGACAAAATGTGTGAGAAAATGTGTACCGGCAAACATGCTGAGACAGTTTGATCAAACACAGGAGGTTTTGAGTGCGGAAGAAGAGAAAGATTGATTACGGGTTAGTGAAACTGTAACAAATACAATCAGACACAACTCCAAGTAGTCAACAACAATTCGACAGCATTTTTAAACTTAAGACTCCCGGCATTTTGGACATCAACTGGTTTAGTTCTGCAAAGGGCCAAAGCATAGACTGTAGAACGGCAATGGACCAAGTGAGAGTGGCTTCCCGCATAGCATTCAGCGTGGGCTAACCGAAGCTCGTTCATGCTAGCAGTTCAGATGAGTTTTTGGAGCCAGGTCCTCCATTTAGAAATGAAAAATAGTGGGGGAAAAACAAAAAAAAGGACGATGTTGCGAGTGTCAAGACAAACACTTGGGGGTCAGAATGATCATGCTGTATTCAATAATGACATAAAGAGGGGCAGAGAAGGTTTTAATGGAGAGTTCATTTACAGCGAGGACCTTCCGGAGCCTGCCCTCATTTCCTGTGAAGCTTGTCCATGTTTTTCATTGTCTATGAGCCACAGATGTTGAGTCCCATCTGGCAGTTAATTGGATTGATTTTCAAAACGGCGGCTAAGTCTAAACAATATCCAGCTGGGTCGATTTAGTGGACTGTTTATTTACTATCCTGGATGACTGAGAATTCTCGTTGAATTGAACAAGAGATTGGCATCGTTGCATGCCAATCTATGCATGTACAAAAGATTTTTGAAATGTCGGCTGTCTAGGTCTCAAACTGTCCAGCTGTGTCTGTGATTTACTCCAAGTATTTGTTAAGGATATAACATTAAATCAAGTCTGAAACCTTAAAAAGTTGACCCATCCTTCAGTGCTGCTCCGCAAAGTAAGTGCCAATCTCCGGATCTTGAGGAAAGCCTGGCCTTCTTAAGGATTTAGCCTATTGTACATGCTTTCGAGTGATTGGGGAGAAGCTGGAGGGACCGAAAGGAAACCCACCTAGACACAGGAATAATTCAACACCTCTTTGAAATGTAAGTGCAATTCCTCGCCGCGATCACAGCACGCCTATCTAGCGTCCAGTCTTACCTTAGCTTACCTCGAAACCGCACGCAGTGAGTAGCCAGACTCGGGTCCAACTAGACATTTCCGGGGGTTATAGTGAAATATAATATTAAGGAGAAAATTGCTTCCTCTGGCGTTAAGACTTTGCAGACCTTTATATAAAACAAGAACCGGAGACAGGCGGAAAACGCTACAATTTTTAAACCAACACTCGACTCCTGCCCCAGGCGCTCAATAAAACATTTAAGAATGTGCAAACTCCCATTAGCATCAGATTAATATATTATAATATATATTAATATAAGTGTCAAAAGTGCAAATTGAGTAGTTTCTTTTTCTTACACAACATGTATTTCGAAGGAAGTGTTGTGGTCGAGACTTTTGGGGGGAAAAAGCCAGTTGTTGAAACGTGGATAAATATCTTGGAAATGTATAACTAGAAACAACTTATTAAAGGAAACGTCATTACAGCAATTAATGGGTGAATGGATGACTTTTTCTGACAAGCGAGTCTTGAGTGTGTTTTGTAACAATATTAAAGGTTGTTCTCCTTTGTTGTGCAGCTCAGAATCCAAATCATTTCGTGGGTGTCATTGAAAGGTAAATGAAAGGATCTGAATTTACCTTAAATCAATGAAACATTCAACTGTGTGGATTTAGCCAAGGTTTTGACTGTGCACGCCTGTATATTCTTATAGTTTTCAAGTTTTTTATAGTATATTATTTATCTAAGTTCTGTGTTATATGTTTCATGTTTCATGTTGCACAATCGACCGGAAAAAAATCCTCGGTGTGAGCGTTCATAACCGTGGAAATAAATACTATTCTGATTCTGATCGCCCGGTGGTGTTTGTGCTTTAGAACCAGAAGGTCCCGGGTTCAATCCCTGGGCTGGATGGGGCCCTTCTGTGTGGAACATAGACTGTAAAATTAAGAATGCGTGTGGCTTCCTGGCCTATTGTACATGTTTTTAGTGGTCTGGGAAACATGAGTAACCGGAGGAAACCTTCGCAGACACGGGGAGAACACGCAAACTCCACACAGAAAGGCCCCGTCCAGGTGGGAATCGAACCCGGGACCTTCTAGCTGTGAAGCACAAGCGCTAACTGCGCTACTGTGCCGCAATAATAACAATAAATACGCTTTCATTCCATTACTTACTAACGCTTAAATTAGTGAGCGCTACTAGGGCAGTAGAAACCTGTGGGCCAACTAAAACACTGGCCTCAGGGCTGCACTTTGGCCTCTTTGCGTCAAGTCATTTGTTAATTCTTTTGCCTGTCGAAAGTGTTGTCAATTCTCATGTTTATTAAGTTTATGTTCATTTCATTATCATTTGAAACCACAAAACCTTAGTAAAATATGCCTGTGTATGGGTCCTGGGAATATACTGGACTGAGTTGGAACATAAAAAAATAACTTGTTCGGAGCAGTGTTAATTTTTACAACATATTTTAATTTAGTTTTAGTCTTAGTCTTTTGACCAAAATGTAAATCAATTTTAGTCGAGATTTAGTCAAAAAAATACCTTAAATTTTAGTCGAATTTTAGTCGACTAAAATTGCAAGTCAATTTAGTCGACTAAATTTAAGACACATTTAATCGACTTTGTATTAATAATATTCATTATAATCATATTTAATGGAGGTCCTCTGCTTCATGGAGCTGCTCCTCATGAACAAAGCTCAGAGCTGTTCCTTTGGCAGTGAATTTACATGATATGAGGCTCTTTCAGACAATCAATAGACGTTTGGATGATTTTAGTCTCTCCTTTCCATTTTTATTTAGTCTCATTTTAGTCGACTAAAATATCTGGACATTTCAGTCATAGTTTTAGTCTCATGAAAAACTTTAAATTTAGTTTTAGTCCAATTTTAGTCGTCAAAAAAATCACTTTGACTAAAATTAAGACTAAATATTTTAGTCGACGAAATTAACACTTGTTCTGAGGAGAACTATAACAAAAGTTTCCTCTCGTTTCACTTTCCCCTGCCTCCAACAACGCACTCTTTACCTTTACTACGCTGGAAGTGCACTCATGGTTGTTTAATAGTTAATCAGCTGCGTTTTCTCATCCAGTAACAAGGTGAAGTCCAAGGATGATTAACGGACCAACTAAAATAACTGAGGAGGCGGAGATGCCGACAGAAATCACCGGGCAATTATATCGAAACGACTCAGACCTCCCAATCAATATCCATTAGCCCCATTACGAGCGTCTGTGTGCGCGACCGTAATCAGGAAACAATAAAGATATATATGAAAAAAAGAAAAAGAAAAAAACGCCCACCACTCACCATCTCCGTGGAGCTGCCGGCCTTCATGGGGGGAGGCGGCTTGTGCTTGGGCGGCCCGCTGTGATTGGAGGAAAAGAGAGAGTTAGATATTGACGTCAGCGCTGTCGGGACATTGGATTCTTCGTATAAAACGTCGCCGTGTTCGGAGAAAAGACGTCAGACCGAGAAGACGTCGTGCGGAAACGCGATTGAATAGGAGGGATTTCATGCAGATAATATTGATTTTTTTTTAAAGCGAAAAAGGTCGGGCACACTGAGCGAAAATGAATGGAAAAGATGAACGGTGGCACTCGAAAGTTTGTAGATTGGGACGGAAAGAGCATGAAACCACGCTGGTCATAAAGAAGTGAAAAGAAAAAGAGACTCGATCAGGCAGAGACAAAAAAGCGCATTGGTTAAGTGGATCGAAGAAATGAAATAACTGCACAAACAGTACAACCCTTTCATATCTCATTTGAGAGCACGCTGCACTCCAAGCTCCTGTTTTTATGCTTCATTCAGAGCTTTAGAACTACTTTTCATCTTAACCCTGGTATGTTTTATCGCATAAATAAACACTAAGGACTTTGAGAGTTCGACCTCGAAGTTGGTGAAAGTGTCTCAAACGAAGAAGAGCTTCTTTGTTTCTCTGTTTGACGTACAGTGGGAGGAAAAAGTTTGAGATTTCCGACATTTATGCCTAAATTGGTCATAAAATGTGGTCTGATCTTTATTAAAATCACACGTGTCTGCTTAAACTAATACCACCCACCCATATTTTGATTGGCCATAACATGTAAACATTCACAGTAGAGGGAGGAATAAGTAAGTACACCCCCTGAATTCGGCAGTTTATTAAAGAGGAATGGTCTAAGATTCATCCTGATCGTTTGGGCGGTGTACTTACTTATTCCTCCCTGTCCTGTGAATGTTTACATGTTACGGCCAATTCAAATAGGATACAATGTAAATGTTTGGTTGGTATTAGTTCAAGCACACACTGTTTAATCATTCTAATGATTGCAATAAATATCAGACCACATTTTATGACTAATTTAGGCAGAAATGTGAGAAATTCCAAACGGTGCACTCACGTTTGTCGGAGGCTGGGCAGTCGTTTTAAGACCAAAAGGGGGAGATGAACAAAATATGCAGGATTACAGAAGAAATCATCTCTTGTTAATTCTAGATTATTTAGGCGCATTGAGTTGCCTTGTGTACGAAATGCGCGGTATAAATAAAGTTGCCGTGCCTAATTTAGCCTGACTTTAGACCAGTGGTTCTTACCCAGTATGGCATCGGGACCATCAGCAGCTACCTCATGAAACATTTTGCAGGTGATTTATAATGTAAAATGCTTTGTGTTTTTACAGATTATTGATGATTAATTAAAAACCTATGAAGCTTAAATCCTGATCAAAATCATCTCAACACCTCTCATTTTACGGTTACAGATTTTTCAATGTAACTGAAGGCTGCTTTTTTACAGACAGGTATGAAGTGCAGCATAGTTATCTGATTTGATAGTTAGACACTGAAACATCTATCACAGCGGAGATGAAAAGTTCCGAGCTAAAGTTACCATTGAAAGTTTGCAGAAAATGTCTGGAAATGTATCTGGAATTTTTTGCCCCTTTGCAACTATACAGTTACAGTAAAGCTTTTCGGGAAAGGGTCATGGCCCACTGCAAATGGTCTCCTGACCCACTTTGGTTTCTCTTCCTTATTGGACACAGACAGGAAGTGACATAGGTGGAGGCAAACCATTTTAAACTGTTGCCGTGCCAACCCTGTTAAGTCAATGGGAAATGAGTCAAACTGCTGGAACTTTACCTTTATCTATGTCACTTCCTGTCAGCAGCTCAAACATCCAAATACATTATTTTTTTTTTGCTGCTTCTTGTATATAAAGCCTGTGTGTGGTGACTTACTCGTCCAGGTCCTGGTGTTTGCGTATGTACATAATGACTCCCGTGATGGTCCCGATGACGGCCAGAGCTCCCAGGATGCCCCCGATCACGGCTCCCGTGGACGGGGCGTCTGCCGTCGGCCGCTGCTCGTCTGGAACGACACAGCAAAACAAAGCACGTTATTTTATTTAAATCCTCACTCGTCTGAATTTAACGACGGCCCCCGGCTCTTCCCCGCTCGCGCTTTATTCGTTTGAGTCAGCACTTTTTCTTTTTTTTTTTTTTTATTACGGAGAAATGTGTTGAACAAACAAACAGCCTTTTATTACAGTGCACGGGTAAATGAGAGGAAGCCAGGGAGGAAATATGGAGATGCAAGAGGAGCGTAATGAAAAGTCAGTGTATTCGATCGCTTGTTATTCAGATCATACGGCCACATATTCAAAAGGCCCACAACGTGAACACATTTGTTTCCGATACATGATTTTCCAGTAAAAGCGCTGTGGCCCGACTCCTTGAGCACCATGTTATTATCATTATCATAGACTCGTGATTGTAAATACACCATGCGGGCTTGTAGGCGGTCAGCTCTCCCACATTCACACTCAATAACACAATCCCTCATTCATTCAAAGTGTCTTGCCCAAGGACACAACAGCTGTATGTCGTAGTGAAGCTTTTGAATATTTTTGTCGAAGACATTTCGCGCCTATCTTCAGAAGCTTCTTCTTGCTCTTGTGGTCACTGGTCAGCACAGTATCAGGGTTTATACAGGCAGCAGGAAGTCATGTTTAAGGATTCCGCAAGGCATTAAAAAGCACAAAAAGACTTTTACTGTGTTCATCAAAAAAATAAAAAATAAAAATGTCCATCCATCCATTTTCTTCCACTTGTCCGTTGCCGGGTTGTGTTGGAGCTGCCCAAATCACATTGCACCAGCCCCTATGGCTCCTCCTGCAGGTGGTGGGTCCACAGAAGGACGGCCTCATGGTTCCAAACGGGGGCCTGTTGGTCTCTCAAAAAAATAAAAAATAAATAAAAATAAAATAAAATAAAAATGTCTAAAACAAATTTTATTGCAGTTTTGGATTTGCAAATCTTAAGAAATTAAATATGTGCTGATTTTTTTTTCCTCATTTGTGGTATGTATTTTCCTCTGCCTGTATAAACCCTGTATGAAAACCATTGCAAAGGATGAGTTTGGTCTATTTTCACTTTGACTCTATCATCATCCTTCAGTCTCTTGAGCCCCAATGGGCCGGATCAGGACGCCGCAATGTTCATGTCCCGAGAGAAAGAGATGTCGCCTACAGCCGGTCCCGCTGTGGCACGGATCAGCACTCCTCCCGAACCCCTCCCCCCTTCCCGGCCGCAGAGTCTGGTTGGAGGAGAAAGACTGTTGCGCATCATAACACCACCACTGGCCATGAGCGTTTCTCCACCCTACGTACTTCCCACTTAAATGTGCCAAGCCGAGGAGCTGCAAGATCTCAAAGTGCGCTCCTACTAAGCTCAAAATGTTACGCTATAGTCTGCGTTTAGAGACACAAGATCGAGCCCCATGTTTCATTTGCAAGAGAGACGTGTTTGAACAGTTTTACAAATTCAGCAAACATACAGTATAGACAACAATCACAACATTCATTAAGGTAAAACAATTACAACAGCATTAACGTCCATCCATCCATCCATTTTCTTCCTTCTTATCCGAGATGCCCAGACTTCCCGATCCACGCACACCTCCACCGCAGCATTAACATAATACTTAAAAACAAGAGCCTTCACAAGGTATTCCAGCTGTTCAAGGGTCAGGAGACTGTCCACACACACAGAGTCTTCTGAGCCTAAAACCAAGATGTTAAGGGAGAACAAAATGGACCAGCGCATGAATAATGTACGCCGTGTCTCGCCTTAACGACTTACTGCGATGAATAATTCCTGGCCGACTGAGAGCCTTCACAAACAACTACTGCATTTACTGTCTGGAGCTGCCATCTTAAAGGCTGCCTTTATTAGCACAGGATAGTCATCGGGACATATTACTCGCGTCGAAGAGAAAATGCGGCATTACCCTGTAAATGGCAAAAATAGACGCTCTTTCTCTTGCCACAAATTGAGTCAGAATGGGAACGTACTCAATGCCGTGAACAAGGACTGCAAATTGAAAGCGTCTCGCGGTTTATTCTCGTACGTCTTTGGTGCTGCGTGAGTCCGTAGCACACGGTGACCCTGACATTCAATTATGTGAGTGTTTGAGTCTCGCGGGGCCAGCGTGGCGTCCACATCAACTCTAAAAGCCCCTCATTACAGCTCGGCCACGATGGTAAAGTAGCACAATATGCCACAAAAAAGACAGCTGGAGTTTAGCGGGGTTTTTTATTTTTGGGGAGGGGCGACAAAGCTCATGATGAAATGGGCTTTTTGTACATTTTCAGGAGACGCTTGGTGTTTGATCTCGTCGTTGAGCGGGAGAACTCGGCCGTGTTTGATGCGGAGATGATAAAAGGATAATTACACGTAATTGCTCCCCGTTCAGTCGCGTAGGTTCCAATCAGATCAGTCAATGTGTTCACAGCGAAACCAAAGCGCTTTGTTGTGCGGCGCGAAGACAAGCGGGGCTCACTGAAATACACACACGCAACAGAGCTCTCCGACATCAGAACGTGCCGCGAAGCCTCGGGCCGCCTCCATATTACTCCATTTAGCACAACAGGAGATCAGCTCAAACCGGGGGCCAGCTTGTATCAGTGAGACAGATATCGAACAACGAAAAATGACAAACAATTATGAGATGGACAACTATCGACGGTAGGAGTGTGACAATATATCGATTTTCCGATATATTTTGTGGGACGATACGATGCTTTTTATTCCGATATCGATACTTTTGATGACGTCATGCATATTAATGAGCAACGTCATGCATACTAATGAGGCAGCGGTGCTCCACTCACACACAGTCATTAGAGGCCAACAATGATCAAGAATTCAGTCAGGACAGCAGGGGGCAGCACTACAGTTTTAAGCACTTGGACCAAACACTGTCACACAAATAAATTACTTTTAATGATAGTTTTTATATTTATAAAGAAGATACATTTGGGGTTGATTTATTACTTTTTAAATAGGACTGTGTTTTCTTGTTTATAAATGAAGTCACTGACAGATCTATAGACCCATTTTCAGTGTGTAAGTCAGGGATCATTTTTAAAAGTGGTACAAAGCACGTGAAAAGAAATGTAAATGATGAATAATATGTAGTATGTTAAAATAAAGGTTAAAAGTAGCATGTTTTTTTTTTTTAATCGTGATGTATCGTAGCTTATTTTTGTGCAATATATCGATAATCGCAGTATCGGCGTATCGTGAGATGATCCTTATCGTGAGCCATGTATCGCGTATCGTATCGAATCGTGGGGTATCCAGAGGTTCCCACCCCTAGTTGACAGTGTGGCTGCATATGGATAATCGTCCCGGGGCATTCCCTGTCCTTCGACCCGTCGTCTTGGCAAAAAAAAAGCCCCCAAACTTTAACAAAATTAAGCGATCTCAAGGAGAACAGCACTGGAAGAGACATCCATTAACTTCCATAGATGGAGGTATAGATTCGGGAATGTTGGATTGAGCTGTGGCAAGAAATTCCTAATTTATGATCCGGGGCTGCTGCAAATATCAAGCATGGGTTTAAACGACTTGAATTTGAGAATATGAATCTTTGTTTTGAGCTGTTTTCACTCGTTCAGACTCTTTTCCTGATCGGACCAAGGACACGCTGCTCTTTTCGTGACATTTCAGACTAGTTCTGAGGTAACCCTGCTTGAAATAAGGAAGCAAAACTGCCAGTGCGGTAAGAACATTGTGCTTGTCCCGTTGGCAGTTTCCCTCTCGACTATACATGACCTCTCAAAGGTGTGGGGTCACCCGGGCCAGTTCTATAGCTTCTCCAGTCAGCACAGCAGTTTTCAGCGGGGCTAACATAATTGCACAAGGGTTTTCTAATCATCTACTACCCTCTGAACATGATTAGCTGACGCAATGTACAATCAGAACACTGGAGCGATGGTTCCTCTGCACACCTAAGTAGGTATTCCATCAAAAATCACCCCTTTCCACCCGCCATTAACCATGTCTAGACTGTACTTCTGATTAATTTAATTATTCTTATTCTCATAAAAAAGAAGGACATTTAAAGTGAGCCCAAACTTTTGAGCGGTAGTGTAATAAAAGACAACATTTATTGAATTGAGTCAGAAACATCTCAGAACAAGGGAAATAATCTGGGTCAAATGCCCACACTGCAAAAAACTAATCTTTAAATAAGTAACTTAAGTTTGTTTTTGATTTGACAGTCTCATTTCAAGACAAGGAAAGGGTTATGTCTTATTACATTATGTTCCTACAAACTACAAATACATATTATTCCACTGTGTATCTAACGCATAGGTACAGGTTATTACACATTGTTACATAGTACATTACATTGTACTAAATTTAGTTAGTGCAAAGTAAAGTGTTACAGATATTTACACTTAAATTAAGATCACAGAAATCACCGCACTCGAAACTAGAGGAAAAATCTTAATTTACTTGAAATAAAACTGTTGTAGTTGTTTTATCTTAAAGGGGGGGGTATTATGTAAAATCGACTTTTTCAAGCTTTATATCATGTTATTATGCCATTCCCTCATTAAACACATGCCTGGAGTGTTGTCTCGGCTCATTCACATATTTTTGAGTAATCAGTAAAAACTTAGACGGCGGCCATTTTAGGTGTAGCTATGCCTCAGTCCTCCTAGGAACGCCCCCACCTCCTGGAGACGCCTCTGGACCTTTCGTCACCAGCCAAGCCCCCAACCACTGCTCCTCAGCTCAGCAGAGCCCCCTCCCCGCACAGTGTTGTTGTTTCAATGCCACAGTAGTGCTGAAGGGGGCGTGTCGGAAAGCTTCTTAAAGAGACAGAGGCCCATTTCAAGACATTCAGTTCGGCCATTTTGAGAGAGCAATTTTATTCAAGGCATTTATTTTAATTTACTGCATATACAGACCAACAGAAGGTTACGTCATCATTGTAGTGTGCTATAGACTGGTGCTATGTGATGGAAAAAAGCATAATACCCCCCCTTTAATCTTGCCCCATGGACAGATTTCTTGAAATTCTCTCAAATCAAGGACAAAAGTACTAATTTCAAGGCTTTTTGCTGTGCACCTCAATCTCAACTAGTCAAAACAACTCATTAAAATATTATGCTTAATTTAAGACATATAATCTAGATATAAATTTTTTTGGCGTGCAGGTCCAGGAGCCAAAGAACGAGATCAGCCGTCGATCTGAACACCCCGAATGACCAGGTTATTCCAACAAGTGGTTTCTTCTTCCCTGATGGCATATTCCAAGATGACAATGCCGAGATTGTCCGCCGCAGAGTCCAGATCTTAAGAAGGCTTTGCAACCCTGGATCTTTTGACATTGGAGAAACGTACTGAAACAATGCCTCAGCGAGCGTGTGCTGTGAGCAAAGCTAAAGGCGGTCCCACAAAGTATGAGAGTGACAACTGCTCTAAACAACATGGGAAGGTTTTGTAAAAAGAATTTACGGAGAGAGGACATTTTGTTGCCTGCCAATGACATTGTATCGCCTACATTGAACTGCAGTTTACTAATTGGGGGCCGTTCAAATGACAATCCTGGTTTAAATGTAATGAGAAACATCCAGCTCACATTGTCCTTTAATCTGCCTCATGTGTTTACGGCGTGATATTTTCTCTCATATTAAAAAGCCCCTGAGTCTGAGTCTGTCATTGCTTCAGAGGGAGAGGGCTCAGAAATGCAGATCACACACAGCAAGGGAGCGGAAACGAGGGGGTGGGGGGGGGGAGACAAAGTATAAACAGCAAGAAAATGCAATAATTTACTTTTATACGTGGAATGTGCCAAACTGTAGAATGCAATGTTGGCGAGATTAAACAGAATCACAATCTGAGCGGCGACGACGAGCAAATTACAGAGACTGCCACTATTTGGGCGATATCATTTCTTCTACAGACAACAGAATAAATGTTTAAAACCTTCGACAAATCATACAGTATGTTCTGAAACGCATGCGCTACCATTTCATCAGCTCTCGTGCTCCTTCGAGTTTTTGTCGTACTGTGTCTGGTTTAGGGCTGAACGATTTTGAGAAATAATCTAATTGCGATTTTTTTTCTTCAATATTGCGATTGCGATTAAATATGCGATTATTGTTGCAAGGTCCTCTTCTCATGTATTTTTCACCTAACACAAGCAATAAATCAGCCTGTTTCATAATAAACAATATTTGAAGTGACCTATTCAAAATTTGTGTGGACTGACCTTCTTAAACTGTCTGAACTTAACAGTACAGTCTATAAATAAATGCTTGATTATATAGATATAAAAAAAAAAAATCCTCACTGATCCAGTCAGTAACATCACCCATACTAAAGTGCAGGAAAGTAAGAACAAACGTCTGCTTTAACTAGTTGGAAAAGTTTTAGGAAATCAAACTCCCAATTAATACAAAATAAGCTATTTAATTTATTAAATAGTACTTTATTATTTCGGCCAATCAAATCCCAGTCTGAGCTGCTACTCGTAGTTGCTTCAGATGCGCGTTATTGATGGACACGGAGAGTCCAGATGGAGCACACGCCAAAACACAGTGGAATTAAGAGCAGCATTTTGGTTTTGGGATGTAACTTTGGACAATATGAAGAAAGAGAAGAACACTGACACAAGGAGATGGCGACATGAGGTGCCAGACACAGACACGTCTCTTTGACTCGCAGCCATTTAGTGACATTTCAGCTTAAAATAAGCAAAATAAGACATGACACGGACTCCTGCCTCGGATCCTAGTTACCAACCCTTTTCATACTGCAGTTTAGTGTTTATATCTTGCGTCTGTACGACCTACGGAGCACATATGCGGTAGATGCAAAGGTAAATAAAGGCACATCGCCTCCGCGGATACTTAATGGTCATGAACCGTCATTATGCTTTTGAGATAAGTTCTTTATCCACAACATTCCCAAACATAAGCCTCCTAAACTGAGCCACAAACGACGCTTTACTTTTTACAATCAGCACAGACTCACCTATATATGTCTGTGGAGGCAGAGGCGTAGACTCCGGAGGTGAGGGAGTTTCTGTGATCACCAGAGCGTGTAGTAGCGGCGACGGAACGGCGTGATTAGCGCTGTGGCTAACGCAATGCTAACGGAGAAAAGCAATATTCCTTCGCGGTGGCTGCATGATAAACGCTGATATTTTCACTGTACATCCACAATCTACCGCGCACCTTAACTAGACTGAGACGTAAACAAAAGCACGCGACGGAGCGGACTTTGCTGACATATCTCGTTGCTCTATTTACTTCCCAAATCGCGTGCCCTGCGATTACGAAATCGCGTTGTGTAATATCGCGATAAAATTGCAAATGCAATTAATCGTTCAGCCCTAGTCTGGTTGTATGTTTTTTACCCCATGCGAATGCGGACGGGAATTAGCACCGAGCTAATTAGCATCCGGCTTATTCACAGCACATGGTTGCCTGTTCCTTAAGATGCATTGTCCCATTCAAATAATAAATGCATTAAATTAAATTAGAAGTACACACTTTATAATAACCACCAGGTACAGGCCACTGCGCTTTAAAGTGAAGATATTACCGCGCGGACGTCGAAGTGCTCCTAAGGTGTTATTACGCCTCACAATATAGTTCCCCTTTTTATCCGCTTAGAAAATCGACATGTTTAATTTTGTGTCACTATACTTGGATCGTATAACTTTGTTTAAATACGGAAAACGTGGAAGAGCTTGGTCGCTTCTAACTTCACCCCGTTAACATGTCTCAGAATGGAAAGACGGTGGCCTGTTCCTTTAATAACTACTTAACAATGAATACGTGAAGCATGTGAAGAACTATTCATTATGAATCAGGCATGAACTGTGGTAATTAATTAGTTATTTTTAGTCACACTTAACTACTGAACTGTTCATGATGAATTAAGTGCTAGTTTATAATTGATTAAGGCTAAATAAGGTGTAGTTATTATAAAGTGTTACAGAGTTCTTTATTCATTGTGCATGAGACGCCCCTATTTACCATTACTTGTTTTCACATTATCCTGACTGCGCCCTGAGTGTTTCTTAAGAGCTGTTGTAACAAGTGAATTTCTCCGTTTTGTTTCATTAAAAGCTTATCTTATTTACAAACAAGAGAACAGCGGACTCTCTGAACATCCTGAATGACCAGGTTAGGGATTTCCAAGATGGCAATGCCAGGATTCATCTTGACCCCATTGAGAATCTTAGGGACGTGCTGGAGAAGGCTTTGCACAGTCGCCACACTCTCCCATCATCAATTCAAGATCTTGGTGAAAAAAAAAAAATGAATGCGACACTGCAGGCGGTGCAGCGTCCCAGTCCTTCACAGGGATGAGTTCATGGGCACGCCCGGGGACCAGAACAGGCACGGTAACGTAAACCACTTTCCCCATCGATAAAACGGCTTTACAAAATGCCCAGTGCACTTTTTTCCCCACAAATGTATATAAAAACTAAAAAGTCCAAACGAAGACCACTCGTGTTGTCACCGACGCCGGACGTTCCAAACGGCTCTGGGCATGAGACGCGCAACAACAGCAGCTAAAGCAAAGCAGCCGGGGATGAATCTGCATATAGATGGGACGGCTATAGAAAGCCAATCCTCGCGGAAAAATATAAGTCTGTTTGTGCCCTGGAGGTTTGTGTTGGGTTATGATGCACTGACGCATACAGTCGATAAGTAAAGACCTTCTCCATAAATAAATAAATAAATACAATAATAAAAACTTCAAAAGAGACAGAGGGAGACGTTCAAAATCATCATTGCAGAAGGAACGCTTCAACGGGAAGGTGGCTGTGATGAAAAATGAGGCTCCATGCAAATATCTAACATAGAAAAGGGAAAGTGAAGGTCCAAGGCGCGTCATACAGAGGTGATTACAGACTTTATACAAGTATTTGATAATAATGTCACCGTCTTGCACTTTGTTGGTTACAAAATGCCTAGTTGCTCAAAAAAAAAAAAAACGGCGATATATTGCACAAAAATAAGCTACGATACATCACGATAAAAAAAAATAAAACATGCTACTTTTACCCTTTATTTTAACATACTACATATTATTCATCATTTAGATTTATTTTCATGTGCTTTGTACCACTTTTATAAATGATCCCTGACTTACTCACTGACAATGGGTCTATAGATCTGTCAGCGACTTATTTACATTTAAATAAACAAGAAACCACAGTCCTATTTAATTTCAACCCCAAATCACTCTTCTTTATAATTATAAAAACTATCATTAAAGTTCTGTATTTGTGGGACAGTGTTTGGTCCAAGTGCTTAACACTGTAGTGCTGCCCCCTGCTGTCCTGACTGAATTCTTGATCATTGTTGGCCTCTATTGACTGTGAAAACAGTGGAGCACTGCTGCCTCATTAGTATGCATGACCTTGCTCATTAATATGCATGACGTCATCAAAAGTATCGATATCGGAATAAAAGGTATCGTCACGTTTTTCTTTTATATTCAATTATTGTTTTTGCTCTTGACCATATACGCGGAATGGAGCTCACACTTAAACATGTCACACTGACAAAGAAGGTAATATACAAAACAAAACAACATGACAGTGGGAGGAGCCTCTTTAAAGGCCTTACTCCTGATTTGTTTTCATTTCAAACAATAAAAGAGGAAGCCACTGAATTGAAATATTGGTGGGTGTACAGTGCCTTGCGAAAGTATTCGGCCCCCTTGAACTTTTCGACCTTTTGCCACATTTCAGGCTTCAAACATAAAGATATAAAACTGTATTTTTTTGTGAAGAACCAACAACAAGTGGGACACAATCATGAAGTGAAACGAAATTTATTGGATATTTCAAACATTTTTAACAAATAAACAACTGAAAAATTGGCCGTGCAAAATTATTCAGCCCCCTTACTTTCAGTGCAGCAAACTCTCTCCAGAAGTTCAGTGAGGATCTCTGAATGAATGTTGACCTAAATGACTAATGACTGAAATGTGGCAAAAGGTCGAAAAGTTCAAGGGGGCCGAATACTTTCGCAAGGCACTGTACCTCCCGAATCTTCCTAACATATTTGCAGCCTCCCAGTTCTTCACAGGGACATGTCTATAGGCACATTTCACAACTTGCTGGGTCACTTTTCAGCAATACTAGTGCAAGTGAAATTGATACGAATGCTTTATAATTAGACCTTCAGTGTTTTCCCCACAAATGTCTGAGTTTACAACATACTTAAGGAAGACGACACTTCATTCCATAACTAGAAAATAATCAGGTATAGCTCCTTTAAGAAGAGGCACCGAGGTTACAGATGCTCCTTCTGCTTTGAGACTGAAACAGGAGCACCAATTTGAACATAGATGGATAATTACTTCGGCAGATATTTCTCTCTACAAAAAAACAGTCTCATTATCAATTATTGACACATTACATTACCGCGACTCTGGAAGACTCACCACGACTGAGAATTATGGCAAAATCGGGCAAAAACATCGTGCAGTGTGTGGCTCAGCTTCAGACTTTCGCAGTTATAAGATGACCTGCCCCAGACTGAGCCACAGTCGCCCATATACGCCCAATGATAATCCTTAGATCAGTTTTCGCCTTCTATTGTTTCACGACTGAAGAGGGAGCAGCCATTCTCCGTTTTAGCAAGCAAAACATGCCGCTTTACAAAGTGCAAATGACTCAAGACCATTGAAACATCTCAACAATGAAAGCTACCATTACCGTATTTGCGTAAGTGATTAGGGTATATACAGAAGAATGCCGTCTATAATTTGCATTTAAACACAGTCGCTGCAAACACACGGAGGCCGGTAAATGCCAGCCGCTCATCTCCATAAATATGAGGTTTGTGAAGGACGCGCCCGGGAACAAATGCCAAACACTCTCCGAGCTGTTATCGAGGAAAACGCTGGGTCACAGCGACCGCGGCGCAAATTAATGTCATTTTTACTGTTGTAGTTTGTGGAAAAAAAATACAACGATTTTCCTTTGTGCTTTTGCTCCGTAATTTGCTTGAACAACTTTGAGATCTTGGAGTTCGAGCCGCGCTTCCAGCTAAGAGAAAGAACAAGTAGGGAAAACGTCAGCAAAAATAATGAAAGTATCTTCAAAGAGTGAGACACTGGGGAGTTGAAAGGATTTTTTTTTCAGCACCACGGACAGAGTTTGGGGAATTTGAGCGCAAGAAAAAAGGCTGATAAATCTAAATCACAAACATCTATATGGCGATGTACTTTGGTGTTCAGTTCTGGGGGACACAGCTTTCAATAAAAGTTTGAGAAAAACTTGTAGAAAGAGCAAAAAATAAAATAAAATACAAGTTCAATTTCTCCGTGAATCTCTGCGGCCTCCGTTCTTTCCTGACAGCTCAAACCTCAAAATGCCATAGCGTTTCAGATCATTTAGGGCGAGTGCAAAGCGGCAGAAGAATGTGTCACGAGTAGGGGGGGGCAGTTTTCCCACTGAGACGTTTTACCGAGGTCATAAGTCTCACGACAGGTTAACATTTCGGGATCCGGGATAAACCGCTGTCACATCCCATGAGCCGCAGTAAAGTAACGGCTGACTCTAAATCCACCCAAACGGCAGCAGGTTAAACGGTGTTCAGAGAGAAAATCCTCATGTGATGATTGTATAATTTTGGCAAAAGAAGAGTGCCAGGGGAAGACAAAGATAAAACATAACACAGACTGAAAGTTAAGTAGGTTTTCAATTAAAACTAGTGGCGGGACTTGATTAAATTAATTAAAATTTTAATCAAGTTAATGATGGTCTTTGTAATTAATTAATCGCAATTAATCGCATTTAAGCTTACATTTTTTAGGGGTTGTATTTATTTATTTAAATCGGGAAAAAAAAGTCCCGGCCCTTATTAAGACAAAAACATAAAAATGCACATAGCCTATAACATATTTTTTCCCCTTTTGTGAACATTTAGACTAAACTGTAAAAGGTTTGGAGAAATGTTATACTCATACTGGTATCGGATATCGGAGCCGATACTAGAAAAAATACGATATTGTGTATCGGCTACAAAGATCCGATACAGGACCGTTTTGGTTCTCACCGTTTTAAAAACACAGCTTTCATCGACTAAATCTACGGAAATATGCTGGATGTCATTTTGAAGATAAGAACCTGGAGAATTCATTCGCTGAGTTAGTTTTAACCTCCGCAAATGTCCGATGTCCTCTGGGTGCGTTTTTTTTTTTTTTTTTTTTTTTTCGTAGGCGAGTTGGTACATCGACCAATCACAAGTCATGAGAGTGAAACGTCACAAATATATCAATCGGCTTAACCCTGACCGTGCCCCAGCCACTAACCTCAAGGATATGGGCTGGTGCCTAATCTTAATCAATAGAAGTGGGGGAACACAGGGAGACCGTGGGAAAACCAGGAAGTGAAACTACTATTAGCTTTGGAGCTAACACTGGCACATTTACAGTGATGTTAATTAATGTGCATTGTCCCTGTTTAAATAAACTAATAAAAAAATAAAAATAAATAAAATAAAACTACTGGATATTTAGCTTCAGCTGTTTTCGATCAACATTGTATTTTCTAAACCAACAAAGTGTAACATAGTGGAATGTGATATAAAGCCTTATACCCGCTGTACTGTCCTGACCAAATACAGCAAAACAAAAACAAATAAATGAGCACTTCCTCCACTTCCACGAGAGCAAAGTCAGCACCGGCATCACTTTACATTATGCCCCATAGGCTGCTCCGGCCTCGCTTCCATTGACCCCTATCCATTACTCATACACTCTGCCCCGGTTAGGCGCGCTGTAGTCTGGACGCCTACAATATTGATGTGAACGCTCAAAAATGCATACTGTTAAATCAATAGCTGGGCTGCCTGGCGTTGCTTTTGGACGCGAGCGGGTACAGAAAGCACAGGAATTTCCGCCGTCCCCTCTCCTCCTCTCAGCGCCGTCTGGTTGTCGAAAAGCCTCCCAAAAACACGCGGCCTTACGTAATGCTATTATGTGAGTGACACTCAGGTACGCAGGGAGATGGCGCGGGACGCGGTTTCCACTAAATTGAAACAACAATCTCTCTCTCTGCAGCGCTCCATTAGGCCCTGTTAAATGGGGCGCCACCAAAACACATTTGGCCCAAAAGACTGCACTTAACTATTTCCCCGGCGCGAACGGCACGGATGAGAACGTATAGGGGGCGAAAAGAAGAACGAGCCTTGTGTGTTTGAATGAATCGGGACGGCTTATGGTTATGGTTTAGATTCATGACACAAACCATGGGTAAAATTAGTCTCTGCATGAAAAAACACACAAAAAAAACACAGTGATTTCCATTATATTTAAAAAACACACACACAAATGGCTCTCTCCTCCGTCCCAGTTCCATTCAGGCCTCTGTGCACCTGCGTGAAAAGCCCATCGCTGTAAACATCTGTGTAATGACGCCACGGCAGCGCCATCTGAGCGACTTCAATGAATACAAAGGACCCACTTCTCGCCGGTTCCGTCTGTGTGGATGAGCGGGTAAACAAGCCCAAATCACTCCGGTTTATTGGGGACGGTTAAGCCGGCGCCGGCGCTCTCCATTAGGCCAAAGCACGCGAGCAAACATCTGCTCAGCTTCGACGAGTTCACGTGGTATGACAGAATCTTTGTGGCCCTTTATTGAAAGAGCCATTAAAAAACCCTGCCGCATTTTTTGATGAGGAAGTTCATACGGCCAGAGAGCTACTTTGCGCCGAGGCTCGCATTTTGATCACAGCGGGATTCATTTTAACCTAAGCACGGCATGACTTTGTGCTACAGTTGAAGCTAAAGAGGTCATGAGAGTCACTTTCTGGTGTTTGCTCAGTCACATGTGTGGAAAATTGTATAAGGCAAGGCAACTTTATTTATACCGCACATTTCGTACACAAGGCAACTCAATGCGCCTGAAAATAAGAACTGAATTTGTTGTTTTTACCCCACAAGTCAGTGTTGAACTAGCTTTAAATTACCCCCAAAAGCTGAAATCATAATAAAACATTCCGATAACTGTAATTTTCATGAAGTCGGATAGTGTTACAACACTCATACGGTGAATACATATTTAAAAAAGTGTTCCATGGGAAAGGCCTCACTGAAAAGGGTTCAGCGACCCACTTTTGTGTCCCGACACCACAAGTTGAGAACCACTGCTCGCGCTTTTGGCTCGACAATGATCTGGTCGTGGCCCCACTCGATCGTCTGTCCTGGGTCATCTCAGCCTCGCAGCCTCTTCAGTCTTCAGCCTCAGGGAGAAGACAACGGAATTTCGATGCCAGGAAGCTGAGCTCGCCCCTTTCCCTCACTCTGCTCCTCTTCAAGCGTTAACTAAGGCTATTTTTTTACACCAACCGTTGTCCCACAAGGTGCTGGACAACAGGGACGAATCTGACTTTAGGTTTCAACACCACTGACCTTTGGGAGCTGAACTTATTCACTTTCTTTTATATATAGCTCCTCGTGAACGGCATGTGAGACCGTGAAACAACTCCCCGACACTTGACTGCGGTGGGTGTTTCACTAAAACTCTCGGCTCCCAAGTTAAAAATAGCACCATCGGAGTTTGGGGGAAGACAAAAGGCAGAACTGAAGGAGGTGAGGAGAGGAGGGGGCGGGGGCTGGGGAGGCTGTGAGTGCGGCAGGAGAAGCTTCATGAGGGGATTTAAAGGTCTAAGCGCTCCCCAGGGGAAGCCGTGACTGACACCAGAGAAAATGTGTCTCTGCTTTTTCCGGTTCTCTCCTCTGTTTCACCCCGAATGCGAACGCCACGGGAGGATGGAGATGCCACTCACGCGTGCGCCAAAACCAAGACGATCGCTTCAATTGGACGAAATGGCGGGGAATGAACTGCACTACAGTACAGCCATGACTGAAAGTGAAGGATTGTATCGACCTCAATCCAATCACAGGGTGAAGTCGTCCTCCGAAACGACAGGATCGGTAAAGAGGGCGCGGTCCGGAAGGGGTTTCCGTCTCAGATTGAACGGAGAAATAAATGATTATTTAGCGAGAAATTCACCACAGGGACGGCGACATAATGAAGACGAACCACCTTCCTCGTCGTGAGTCGGGGGCGTCGACCGCACATCTGCACACTGTACCCTGGAGTGTGCTTAGCAAGGCTTTTGAATGGGACAAAACACACAGGCATCTTTTCTACTTTCCCAAACATTGTGGAGGAAACAAACATTTATCTTTCAAATGTAGTGGCGGAAAAATGCTAAAGCTAGTTTAGGGTGACCAGATTTTCGGACAAAAAAAAACGGGACACTATTTGTAATCTAGTTGCACGGTCAACCAGGGAACCATTTATTGACTGTTGTCCCCACGCTAAATGGTAAATCTGCTACCCATGCACCGATCAACATTAACATGATAGACTTGATATGTTTTATTGGTTTCTACTTGGTAATGGACATTTGCTTGGCCCCAAGACATGAATTTTCAAGCGAAGTTTGTTACTTTGTGGATCATATTGGCCAAAAACGGGGACACTTGGGACAGATCCTGTGTGAAACTGGGACAAATGGATGGTTTTGGAGGAAGGTGTGAGGACATGGGACAGAGGACTCAAAACTGGGACTGTCCCGGGTAAACTGGGACGTCTGGTCACCCTAAGCTAGTTCTCCTCAAGTGTGATGATCAGGTTATCTTTAATTATTGAAATAAGTTTGGTTTTGTGTTGGTTTAGAGTGCCCTCTGGTGGCGTGTGCTATGTTTGCTATTCTACTGTTGACAACGTTAAGGTCAACATCATCGATAAAGAGCGTTTGTGTCGTTTTGGCGTATTGGTTCATGTAAATGTGATATTTATTCATCTGTAAATAAGCTACAGCTACATCGATTGGTTTCTTAAAAGTAAATGCGTTTAAAAATAGGTTTGGATGAGATACTGTAAAAACGTTAGCATCAGTTAGCATTATGCTAGCGGACTTTTCATATGCAAATTAGACCCATCTGGCCAGCTTTATTTACAAATCTATTCAAGGTTCTAGTCATTGAAATAACAAATTATACTGTAATACAATATGTAATGTTTTATCTGTTCACAAAGTCTGTGTGGATGCAGTATTAGGCAGTTACTACTGTTAGGTGGTGTAATGCAGAGGTTTGGCTACGTTAACTGAAAATTCTCCGTCATTTACGTAATATGTTTAGCTTTGATGGAACATTTTGAAGGTCATCCGTCATTTCGATGGATTGAAAATCAAACTATAATTAAAATAAAGACGCAGCGCTGCTCTCTCTAAAATCGCCTTCACTCAGTGCGTGGTTTAGCTTTGCTTTTCCGAAGGCTTTTCCGAACAGCTTTTTAGTGCTGCGATGGATCTCACATCTGAGCTGAGAGCGCATCGGTTTGTATGAACACACGATGGACCGCGAGAGGAGAAAAAGAGAGGAGGCGAGGCGCGTGGAGGTGAGAGCAGACGGGCCGGGCGGCGCGTAGTGCAGCTTCACAAACGTACAATGCAAAACTGCTATTGCCCCGTTCACCCACGGTTTCCTTTGCATTACGTTAAAATGGAGAGAATGCAAATATAGGCTCCGATTTACATTTGTATTAGTCGTCCTTCTCTGAGACTTTTATGCACACATTTTAACACATTTCTGTTGCATGACTCTGTTCAGATCATGTTTAGTTTAGCTCTTTTCATCCTGCAATCTCACACTTTTTCCTAACATAAATAATACGCAGCCTATATATCCATCCATCCATCCATCCATTTTCTCCCACTTGTCCGTTGCCGGGTTGTGGGGGCAGCCGCCGGAGCTGCCCAAGTCACATAGCACCAGTCCCCTATGGCTCCTCCTGCAGGTGGTGGGTCCACGGAAGGACGGCCTCATGGTTCCAAACGGTTCCAAACGGGCCTGTTGGTCTCTCATAGGGGGCCCATTCACTCTCTCATTCATACACCAGTGTACGCAGACACTGGAGGCAAGGAGGGTGAAGTGTCTTGCCCAAGGACACAACGACAATGTGCACCTTCAGGAGGCGGGATTCGAACCCCCGATCATGAGACGACCCGCTCTACCATCTGCGCCACTGTCGCCCCCCAGCCTATATATATGCCATCCATCCATCCATCCATTTTCTCCCACTTGTCCGTTGCCGGGTTGTGGGGGCAGCTGTTGGAGCTGCCCAAGTCACATAGCACCAGCCCCTATGGCTCCTCCTGCAGGTGGTGGGTCCACGGGAGGACGGCCTCATGGTTCCAAACGGTTCCAAACGGGCCTGTTGGTCTCTCATAGGGGGCCCATTCACACTCTCATTCATACACCAGTGTACGCAGACACTGGAGGCAAGGAGGGTGAAGTGTCTTGCCCAAGGACACAACGACAATGTGCACCTTCAGGAGGCGGGATTCGAACCCCCAACCTTCCGATCATGAGGCGACCCGCTCTACCATCTGCGCCACCGTAGTAGTAATAGTGCTTGCAGTGTAAGCAACTCTAATTTGGTTTATTTAGTATGCAGTGCTTTCAATCAAGTGATATCAACAGTGTTTAATTAGTTGTCAGTACCTGAAACTGCAGTTGCACTTACTAGGCTTATCTAGTATGCAGTACTTGCATGTGAAGTGATATCAACTGTGTTTATTTAGTATTTAGTACCCGTAACTATAGTTGCATTTACTTGGCTTATCTAGTATGCAGTACTTGCATGTCAAGTGATATCAACAGGCTCTATTTAGTATTCAGTACCTGAAGCTGTAGTTGCACTTAGTAGGCTTAATTAGTATGCAGTACTTGCATGTCAAGTAATGCTAATATTGAAAAAATTGTAAACCCGATGCATTACCTTTACTCACAATTCAAGTAACAATGACATCAAATTCACGGTACCTGCAGTTTTAAAGTTAGTTACATCCCATATGTTAATACATGCATTGCGTTAAATGAAAAAAGGAGCAAGAGAATTTCCAAAAATAGAATATTTATTCAAATAATTTTTTTCAACAATGCATTAAACGTCAACTAGCGAGGCTCTGCTGCCACTTAAAACAATGGGCGAGAAAAACTTTTAAACGTTTATATTAATAAAAATATATAAAAAAAAGACTGATATTGTTATCAGCAAACAAAATGTTAAGGTGAGACATGCAGGTGAATAGGGAACAAAATCAAATTGAGATATCAATTTGAAACTTCTAGATAACTGACATAATTGAGAAACACATGCATTGCCAAGTTTTCTGTAATTTTATGTTTTCATATAAAATATATTTTGAAATCGAATTTTACAATTGAAATAAACATGGCCAAAATTGCCTAGATGCAACGATAAACTCTAAATGGATAGTCCCAGGTTGAAATGTATGGTTTTATTTAGTTTGTATATTAGTTACTAAGACTTTTTCAGAGGGGCTTTTCATATCAAGTACAGTATTTGATAAACTATTCATAAGTGACAAACTCTGTAAAAAAGAAAAAAAAATTAATAAAATTTCGCCTTTGTGTTCAAACTCAATAAATCGAGTTAGATTAAAAAAAACAAAAAAAATCACCTTCAAATATTGTTAAGTCAAGACAGTCTGGAGTCTGCAGGAGCTACTTACAGGAATAGGCCACCTTTTTTTACATACTGAGATATATGTTCATACATCAGCTTTGACAAGTTGACGCGTACCCGTCTGATTTTAGTGCCGTTAGCACGTTAGCATTTTGACTCTCCCAGCATATTCATAGCTCCAAACTGGGGTGAAGTTAGAAGATACCAAGCTATTCCATGTTTTCCCTTATTAAATACAGTTACAGTTAAATTACACAATCCAATTTTGTGCAAGTATACTCGTGTAACTTTTCACGTAACTGTATTTAAATAGGGAAAACGTGGAAGAGTTTGGTTGCTTCTAACTTCACCCCAGTTTGGAGCTATGAATATGCTGGGAGAGTCTAAATGCTAACGTCTTTCGTCATATACACACACACGCATATATATATTAGTGAGACTGAACACACGCACAAAGACCAGACAGGTATGCATCAACTTGTCTATGTTAAGGTATGAACATATATCTCAGTATGGAAAAACGGTGGCCTATTCTGTTAAGTGATGAGGTGGTTGCATGAGTGGAGCAAAGACCTCATTTTGTGAAGAGCGGGCATATAGTTTTGTAATGTGTGCGGTTCTTTTGTACAGGTGTCTACCAGAAAGTAAATTACCATACATTTGGATTATAGCGTCATCCAGTGGATGTAAAATACGAGAATATTTGCGAATGAATGTGCAAGGGAAAGACTGCTTTGCGAAGCAATGTTGTCGCTATATCTGGGATAACTCTGCCTTGCCATCAGTAAAACGTCACAAAAATAAGCATTTTTCTAGTTTTGTCAGGGTAAATTTAGTGGGTATTTTTTATACCTGGACCTAAATACTAATAAGATGTGAAGGGAGAGAACTAGGTGAAAATTTTCCACATTGGCCACTGGATGAAAAATCAGTATTTTCACCTTTTGTGTCTCACCTTAAATCAGATCGGAACGAGAACATTAACAACACTGAACAATGAAGTGGCCCATCGCCTAATAAGCCAGCTGATTTTTGAGGCTTTGGATTTTTGGGGGTAATTTCGCCCCGAGTCCCAGCATAACCCTTTGAATGAATTCAAGAGTGTTCTTCAATGCTTTTGGATAATCAAGATGTAATGCATACATCAGTCCGAAAGCCATAACCAGTGCTTGCGGTAGGTTTTTCAGACCGTCCATTACCACCTCTCCTTCCAGAACGATGGATGAGATCTGACTGAGGTGAAGATCATCCATGAAGTTTGCGTCTGTGATGTGAATCAGGATTCCAACAGACACTTGAGTCCAGTCGTCTACGTTTTGCTCGTCAGAGGTCTGTGCAAATAAGACATACATTGGTACAGAAACTAGGACTGCTTGATTACAGGAAAAATTAATAATCACAATTATTTTTGTAACAACTGAAATCACAATTATAAAAATTGTTACATTGATGTGTTATATTTTCATTATGACCATCCATCATTCAATCATTTGAATGGAAAAAAATATTCCTGGTTTAGTTCTGTTTAGACATGCTTTAGTCTTTGTCTAAGCTACATCTAATTTAAAGTGGACATCTCCTGCTCCTGGGGCATAAAAGTAGAAATTCAAAAAAAGGTGAATCTGCACTGATATTTCATGTTTTATAATTTGAAACGGTCTATGTAATAACTAAATAGTAACAATTAAATACAAGCTAAGGAGCTGGTGAAAACCTTAACTGTGGCTCATCCAGCTGTAACTTATTGAACAAATGTTCATTTTTTTTTCAATTTTACAGCCTCAGCATGCCGTGATTAACATACTTGCAGCGCAGAATGGATAAGAACTGATATGTTGGATAATGGGTGTTAACATTTTGTGAAGGACAGTTTTAGGTTTCAAATATGATGCAATTGTATCCAGGCTTTTCCCAAGCTCTCCTCAAAACTGTCAATGTAATGAAATATTATTCCAGGTCTGACATTGTCTAAGGAACATCGTTATAACATGGTTTAAAGCTGAAAACCTCTGTTTTGCATATGTCCACTTTAACCTATTAACCCCCCGCCTTAACTGAGTGTATTTTCTCCCCATTTTTTTCCAAATCTAAAAGCTTAGGCCAATGTAACGCCTCCTTTGAAAACCAAGACCGACAAAACCCATTTAAGCGTCTTCCTCGTTATTAACAGAACAAAATGTTCTGGGCAGAAACGCTACAAAACAGCTATGAAAAAATGACAAAAATACGTCCCAAAAACACAAACATGTACATGAAAAGAATTTGAAAAAACATGCAACAAAAACGACTATAACTTGATAAGATAAAGAAGAAACTTTGATGAGTTTTGTAGGTCTTAGCTTTAAAATGAGGCATCACACTGGCCTACAGCCTGTATACTCCAGTTGAGAAGCTTTTTAGATGTTTATTTTTGGTTAAAACTGGAGAAAATGTTCTTGGTGAAGATGGGGGGTTAAGATGTCATTTATATAATTTCTGTGGTTCCTTTATCATTAACATGATGTTTAGTGGCCATTGGATGTGTATCCAACCCCACATAAAGCAGAAACACAACTGAATGAGTTAGCACTTAGGTCAGTGGCCACATATATGCTAATTTGTATCACAAGTTAAATCTCCAAAGGTCTGTACATTCATTAATGATCTGTACCTTGGCTTTGATCTAAATGTGGTCGACAACAGCTGAAAACATCTGGGGATTTTCAATGGCAAATACTAACAGCTACAGGAAAAATACATTGAGCAGGCTAATGAACACTGAAAAGTTTTCCAAACGGTTCGCATACGTTAGGCTCAAATGCATATTCTCTATTTCAATAGTTGCAATCATCATTTCTAAAAATACTTTATTTTCCTCTGCAGTGTGCACACACTGCACGCATACACGTGTGCCCCTAGTCACACAAGTCACGCTGCCTCTATTGACGGAAGTGAGCGGGAGAGAAGTCTTTAGGAGTTAGTGCGCGGACGTAGTGCTCCTCGTATTATTACGCCTCACAATATAGTACCCCTTTTTATCCGCTGAGAAAATCGACATGTTACATTTCTGTGTTACTATACTTTGTAGTGTAACACGTCACGTAACTGTATTTAAATAGGGAAAACGTGGAAGAGTTTGGTAGCTTCTAACGGGAGCTGATTTGGAACCATACAGTATGTGGAAGAGGCTGCGTTTGTGCTCCGTTTGCATGACAGAGCGCACGGACAAAGACCAGACAGGTACATATCAACTAGTCTAAGGTAAGGTAAGAACATATGTCAGTATGTAAAAACGGTGGCCTATTCCTTTAATGTCAACTCAAGTAAAAAAGAAATAACTTACCAGATGGGTGAGGTAGAAGTTGGTAGAATCTTCCCCAAGAAGAACTGAAAGCCCTCGAAGTACAAGTGTCCTCAGCTTTGTAATGTCATTTACCTAAATAAACAAATACAATTTTGATGAAAAACATGTAAGAGTGTCTGGCAATTAGACTGCCTAACGGATTCTTGCAGGTAGGGTTCTAGTGGATTCAGTTTGTCTGGCCACCCAAATGCTCCTATTATCTGTTCAAAAATATGAGTGTCTGGAGGGCTGCTTGCAGCAATCATTACAGTACAGAGAACCTACACATTCACTTCCTCCTTCGCTGGGTGTAATTGGGGTATCAGTTTATCAGAGCTCTGTGTGCTCATGAGGTGGAGTTCTACTTTTATAACAAGTTCCACATTTTAGCCATAAGGGCTCAGTACACACAGTTTTAGAATGTTTTGGACTATGTCGGTCCAAAATACACAAGTTTAGAGTAAAATGACAGCAATAGATTGGGAACTCTCTAAAAACGGACATTAAAATTGTTGCATTTTATTCAAAATATTTATTAATGACATATGCTGGCACTGTAAGGGTTAATTATTTATTTACCCTAAAGTTGACAATTAAGTTATGAAAGAATCATGTCATTTTCAAGGTAACCCCTTCACTAATATTGATTTTTTTATGACCGCGTACAGCTGATGAGATCAACCCGGCGATATTCCAACGCATTCTTTCACTTTCACAGAAATGCTAGAAGACTCGCCCGCAAGTTCAGGAAATTGATACAAATGCTTAATGGGCCACATGTACAGTGTCCCAAACAAATTAAGCAATAGCTTAAAATTTGATGGACAATCACTGCAGCGTAATACAAACATCATGTTCACTGTGGATCCTGCCCCCAAAGTTAACACCAGCGGTCGTTAAAGGAATAGGCCACCGTTTTTACATACTGAGATATGTTCTTACCTTAGCCGAGACAACTTTGTTTGTACCGGTCTGGTCTCCACGTGTGCCTTCAGTCACATAAACACAGCACAGACGGCGTTAGCATTAAGCCTCTCTCTTCTCCTCTATAGCTCCAAACGAGGTGACACTTCACGTAACCATATTTAAATAGGGAAAACCTGGAGCAGTTTGGTAGCTTCTACCTTCTTCTTATAGAGGAGAAGAGAGAGGCTAAATGCTAACGCCGTCTGTGCTGTGTTTATGTGACTCAAGGCACACGTGGAGACCAGACCGGTACAAACAAAGTTGTCTCGGCTAAGGTAAGAACATATCTCAGTATGTAAAAACGGTGGCCTATTCCTTTAAGGGCGGAGCTTTTATCGTGCGAGCTAAAAGCTAGAGTTAAATAATTAAAATACAACATGTTTAACAACATGATAAAACATAAATTACTTACAGGACAATTCTTTTTTTTCCACCGGCTTGTTCAAAACTTTGCACTATTATTATTTTTTCTGCTCCAGTCAGATCCTAACTTTTACTTACAATCCTTTACCAAATCTTGAGCTATCGCTTCATTTGTGTGGGACCCTGCCAATTGTAAATGTAGATGGGGAGAGCAAGGACAACACCGATGGTACTCTCCAAGCGGAAGTCACGTGGGGTCACTGTGCATATAGCCAATTAGATCCAGAGTGTTTTTCCCACACATAGGTCCGAGTTTATGTACTAAAGGAGGACAAAACATTTCATTCACACTACTAGGAAAAAACCAAACAAAATCAGGTATAGTGTCTTCTATACCTCTACTCTCTTATACCCCAACTCCTCAACATTCCAGCTGTCATTTACTTACATTCCTCCTCCTTTTTTCCATCTCCTCTGCTAAACATATGTGTAATATGTGAAACACCAAAAATCAATATGTGATTCATGAACTTACACAGGAATCGAGGTGCCGGACAATATTTGAAAGCTTTGCTCCAGTAGCCCCCTTTTTGGCTTTAAAGAGCTTGATAAACCGTGGTGTTAGGCGATCCAATGCTTCAAAGAAATCATTGTCCAGGTTGGAGGTGGTGATCCTATTAAATTCTGCCAGGACCTGCAAAAAACATCATGAAGTACTCAAAGGCAAAGTTAACTGCATTGTTGTAAAAATAACTACATTTGTACTTGCCTGTCTCTCTGTAAAAAGTGCTGGCCAACGCTCTTTGACCCTTTTTACAGGTGGTGCAGAATTAACTATTTCCCGTCGTCGTATGGAAAAAGTCTGGTCCATTTTACTTTTCACAACAGTTTCGCTTGGGTTTCGTTTTTTCATCTCCTCAACAAGCTCCTTTCTTTCCTCTTCAAGAATATCTTCAGTCTGACCATCAGGAAGATTAGGCAAGAAGTTCACTTCAAATCTTTTTGGCCTTTTAATTCCTTTTGGGACCATGCCTTGCAAGGTTCTCTTGGCGTTCACTTCCACCTCAAAACATCCAGATTTTCGTAACTTTTGTCGGTAATTCGAAACTTTGAATATCAGGCTATCTCTCCAGCTACTACAGCCATCTTGTGACCCAGGCTCTCTCAGGGAGGGATGTTTACTGATCAGTGCTAAGGCGACTGATTGGAGCCGTTCAACAGATGGATAAGCATCATACTTGAATATTGCCTCTGCAAGTCTTGCCAAAATGGCTACCTTCATGTCTGAAGGAACATCCAATGGTGTTTGGTCCTGCATGTACTCCAGGTTTGCTCTGTGGAGCCTGAATTCAACATGAGCAGGAAATGTGGGAATATGAAAAAAATCAGGCCATTGTTCTGATCGTGTTGAAGAGCAACTTTTGTTGGAAATGAGGTCAGTATCATCAGACAGTTCACTTGTGGATTGAATTTCCTGAAGGTTCAGTGTCAGTAAAGGTATAACTTTAATGGTGGCTTTCTCTGGGGGCAAGTCCTTGACATCTTCAAGGTTGCACAGCTCATTATTAAAGTCAGGGTCTTCGAACATTAGGTTGAAATCGTCCTCAAACATACATTTTTCTTTGACTTTCTGTTTGAAGTCTTCTAAAGATTTTGGTCTTTCTTGGAGTGTCATTTTTCTGATGTCCTCAGGGTTGCATATAATTCTGACTTTATAGGTGCCCATAGTGCTAGGGGGAAAATATGGTGCTTTAGTGTTTAGCTCAAGTGTTATTCAATGTGACTTGCATCATTTTCTTCAACATGCAGAGCTCTTTGTAAATCAGGTGCGTGTAGTTTTTATCGTTTTACAAATAATAGTCTTTTGTGCTTAATGAATAACCTTTGCAGTGGTGCAGCTTGACTATAGGAAAAATTAAGATTTTTCAAATGATTGTTTACCATTAACCATTTAACTATTATTCAGACATTTACTAAAGAGCCAATTATATCACCTTTTCATATACATTACATTCCGAAACCTACCAGAAACCTTAAAAGACTTGAAATAAAATTGATCCTGAATCATCATAGGAGCCACCTGGGATTGATAGCCGACGTGCCAAGCTAATCACCCATACATGTACTAGGTAACTGAAAGATCAAATAAGCACTAATGAGCTTTTTTTTGTATAAAAAGTTGCATAGTGCACATTTAAGTGGAGATATTGTCACATCAATGTGAGAAACATGCATTTTGAGAAAATTAATAAATGCATTAAACAAACATGTTATTGGGTAAGATTATCTGATCTTACCCAATAACATGGGCACTAAAATATATATATATATATATACATACACAGATTTATATTTCTGCAAGCCATGACGATTACATTATCTTCTTGTGAAAATGAAATTGATTAGCCCAATTTGTTTATTACATTCTCCTTCACCTCCCCTACTCTTCTCTCTGCCCTCCATCTTAGCAGCCCAAATACTTGGAAAAATGATTAGTCATTAAGCACACAAGACCATCTCACTATAAAAAAATTTTACCAACAATTAAAAATCATCACTATTGTTTTGACTTTTAAAAGAAAAGACTCTCAAATGCTCACCCGTCAGAGTAAAGAGCCTTGAGGCACCCAGGATGATTTGATGGTCGGATGGTCAATGGTGAGGCCTCAGCGACTTGATGTCTGGACACAGGGAAAAAATGTATAGAAATTTAAAAAAAAGTACAATTAAAGACCTAAAACGTCGTTTTAATGGTATTGGGGTAATTAAGGATTGTATCAAAACATAGTTTTTGACGCATTAAGTGGCACTTTGGACACCGCATGTTTAAATTTGTTGTATCAAAGTCAGCACAAAATGTAACGCTTTGGAGTCACAAAAACACATCCTTGGACTTTGTAGGCGGACAAAGGGAACACATCATTTAGCTCTGAGGGCTCAGTGACCGCTAGAGAATCTTCCTCAGTTTGCCAAAGCTCATAGCAGCGCAAATGTTCAACATATTCTGAGGTAAACAGTCTGCATACGAATACTATGCGCGTTTCTTTTACAACAATGTGGGTTATTTTCCGAAACTTTGGGAGGCCACAACATTTGCCAACGGATATTATCATATCTGCCTTGTATTGAACACCATGGACAGTTGCACAGGATGCAACTATCACAGTCTCATTCATGTTGGTGCACTCCTGAAAGCATGTCTGAACATTTTCAGGAAAATCTGTAACCCTTACTGGCTTTCCTTTTTCAATTTCAAGTGCGGGTTTGAAGAATGTTGGTGACGCAAGATAATAGGCCATCATCCTCTGATGCCTTACTGCCAAGGTGAGGGCAACATTTTTAAAGTTGCAGGTGTCATGAACAACTTTTTTGAAAAACTTGTGCTTTCCTTCAAAGCGCATGGTCCACATATTCACAAGAGGGCCAAACTTTCTTATCATTTGAGGATAATGCTCAATGAAATGATGTTTGGGACGTAGCTTATAAGAAGGAAAAGTGTCTTGCAATAGCTTCCGATGTTCCAAGATTTTGCAATTTAAGAAATGGATAAGCTCGTCAGTGTATTTTGATGACACAACCATCTCCAAGATATCCTTCAGAAGCATAAGCACCTCCCAGGCACTGTCACCTTCAGGAATGTAGTGGCCTATTAGAAGTGGAAGAAGTCGTAGGAGAGCCCAGTTTTCATGCCCGTTTCCCCCGATTGTGCCTTTTGCAGTGAAGGTCTTTGTGATGAGTTGGGGTTTGTCAACTTTATCTGAAAAAGTGTACTGAAACTTCTTTATCGCCATGTTCAAAGTGTCCAAAGTAAAGTACTTTTTGCCAATAAAACACTGAATGCACAGTGCCAGTTCAGATGGAACAACACCCTCCAGAAAATCATGGAGAATATCAGGTGGAAAACCATTCAAAACATGAAAATGTTTCAAATTTTCATCTAGAGGACACCCCCTTTTAACGCCACAACTTTTGGCTTTGTTTGGGTCCTGTGCAACTTCCTGTACGTGTCGGTCATGATTTTCTTTTGTTCGTGGCATTAGAAGGCCGGAGCTGACACATTTACTTGCCTTTTCTTTTTGTGTGCACATACAAAATCGACAAAAGTATTCTGCAGAAAAACTCTCGTAAAATCCGGCCAAAGAATGGGCCCCCAGGTTGTCTGCTGCCACATACAATACGGTGCCTCTTACACTTGTAGCTACTTTCTCAAGATAAATTCCATTTTCCTCAAGCACAGCAAGATCCCGAATCAGAGGATGGAGTACCTCTGCATAGCCATGATCCTTAACAGTCTTAACCTTACATAAAAGGGCTAGTTGAATAGAGTGAAGAGACGATCTATATTCCGAGTCAAGATTGGCCAGGACCCAGTAGACTGCACAAAGTTTGTGTTTCTTCCTCGAGGTTCCCAGTGGGTTAGCCACTTCAAATTCATCAATATACAGCCCAAGAGCAATTCTGAATTCCTCCACATTTAAAAGAGTATTTTCTTTAAAGCAAGAGCCATTTCTGAAAGAGTGGTAACCCTCTGACAAAACGGTATCCGGGTGCAAACATTTCTCCAAAATATCATCTTTGCTTAAGAGAGCTTGAAGCATTTTGAGGATGGGGACATAAACAAAAGAGCTATCTTTGTCAAGACAGAATTCAACAGCATCAACAACTGAGAAATGTTTTTGAAAATATGAAACTCTCCTATTGGTTGTGGAAAGGGATCCTCCAATATCAGTCACTTTGTTCAATACATTGCTCTGTAAAACTGCATTTACCATGTTACTGACTAAAGAATTATCAACGTGACTGCAATGCTGACTTAAAACACCACGAATTGCACTTTGCAGTAAAGGCTGCGATAACAAGTAGATTTGGTTCAGTTGCTCCATTATCTGCTGAGTCGCTGCATCAGATACGTGCAGTATTGTCTGCATTTTCAAAAACAAAGCAGCAATGTTGAGTTCGAGTTGATTTTCCAAGTCATGAGCATCATCTTCACATTCCTCAAACACATCGTCATTGTCCATCTCATCCTGTGAAACCTCTTCAGCATGTTCCTCCACATCTTGAACATCTGATAGTATTGCTGCTTTAAACTGAGTTGCATCACTAAACCGGTGTACTCGATTTTTGTGAGAATTAAAGGTTTCATATACCTTTGTCTCAAAGCTGCAGCCCTGAAATGGGCATTGGACAATTTGTTTCAGTTTAACATGCCCCCTCAAGTGTGTGAAAAACTCTGAGTCCATACATATCTCCTTGAAGTCACACAACTGGCAGTGAAATCTGGTCACAGGAGTACTTGCTTGTCCTGATTTTGTTGTCTTGTGCCAAACCGATAAATGCACTTTAAGTGCATTGAATGACTTGAATGTGCACAAGCAGTCTAAATGTAAACATGGTATAGGCTGCTGCCGTGAGAAGCCTCCATGTTTAAGGCGACAGTGTTTCAACAATTGTCCCCTTTTGTCAGTGGAGAACAAACACTGCTTGCACTTCCATATCATCTACAGGTAAAACAACAACATGAAAATAATATATTTAAACACAGACACACAAACACAAAGCCGTAGGACTTACTGTCAACTGTTGAGGTCAAGTGTTGTGGCATGGACTTCTAGTGGCGGACTGCAACACACACTGTATGCAAAAAAGAATCATCACCATCTCATAAAACAGTAACACTAGTTTTATGGCACAAAACTTGGCATATTTTTCATATTAATGTATTTAAAGGGGGTCCAGATTTACCCATTTCAAGTGGGAAAAATACCAGTTACCAGTTGCCTGGAACATATCACGAGTTGTCAGAAAGTTGCAAGGTAATCCGCTATATCTTCTCAGAACAGTGTTTAAGTCATTGGCCAAAAAATTGTTAAAAATATATATATTTTTTAAATAATAAAAAATTATTTTTTTTGTAAATGCAGCGCGAAACATTGACACCTGTAAGATGAGTGAAACTGCCCCCCCTTTAAACATACACATATATATAAAAAAGGTAAATCGTTTGTGCTATTTTGTGCTGTAAAAATCTTTGTGTGTGCCGTTATTGATTTTGAGATATTGATCATTGTTTCATTGATCAGATCTGAAGTCACTCTGCCCCCTTATAAAGCTCCAAAACGGGTAAAAATTGTGTCTACCTCTTTATCTACATCTGTGCTGTTAAGATTTGTTTTGTTTGTGCTGGCACCGTTTTTCATCATTACAAACCATGAGGCTCACGCTCGTCCTTCTCTGATGCGCGCGCACGTGTCAATGGCGCAAGGCAACATACTGCATGCAAAAAAAGGATCAGGAATATCTCAAAACCAAACCAGCTTAAACGGTAATCTTTACAGCACAAAAAGGCAGATGTAGATCAACCGGTTGATACAATTTTTACCCGTTTTAGTGCTTTATAATGGAAAGGGTGACCTGAGATCTGATCAATAAAACATCATTAATATCTCCAATATGGTAACAGCACAAACGGATATTTTTACAGCACAAACGTAGCACAAACGATTGGCATTTTATATAGGGTCACTGATGTACGCCAGTGCTACTCGTGTGCGTAACCTGCCCCGCACACCCCTCGGCAGCGCTGTTACGTGCGCGTAACCTCGCTCGGCGTGCACCTCTCGGTGCTTTTGATGCTGAACGCTACGCGGAGTGCGCGTTTGTAGTTTTTTCTGAGGGGGGCCGATAAACTAACGTTTCTCATGGTTTCTTAAAAGTTTAGCTAGCTAGTAAGCGCCACATGCATTAACGGCGTTGAGTGCTAAATGTTATAGATTCCAACCCTGAGCTTGACACAAGCGCGTTCACGTTACATTTAGACTGAACGTCGAACAAAAACACAGTAGGCATTACTTTCTTCAGCTGTACTTTTGCACAATAGAACAACAAAATATCTCTTAAACTGTCAGGAAAACACAATCTTTACAAAACTTACCGAGAATTTACCGAACGAATCCACTCATGGCGTACCTCGAGGTAATGGCGGCTGCAGCGTCTGCATTGGATTTCATTGCGCACGCGCCACGTGATGACGCAAATTGCGTCATCGGCTTCACATAACAAATACTTGAGAATGAACGTAAAAATAACATAATTGCTAATAATCAATACTGGCAGCATGTCGAGTTAGTAAATACTTGCACAACTGGTATTTGTTGAATTGAAACACGTTGCTGTAAAATGGAAAAACAATTAACCACCAATCTCACGTCAAAATGTTCTTCATACTTCGAATAAAGTGTAATTGCAGTAAATTTATGGTCTCCTAGTAATTATAACGCTCAATTTCATGTCACGACGGTAATTGGAATTTACAGTGTATGAATTATTACTGTATATCCTGCGCTCTCTCATTTAGCCGCTCGGAAAGCCAAATAAGACGCACAAAGAAATGCACTCACTCCCAGCGGAATCCACAAACACACGCAGTGGCCACCCGCGCGTGAAAAGACCGGCGGAATTATGAGTGGAGCGAAATGACTGCAATCACGCTGCAATTAGGATAAATAAAAAGGAATGATTATAATCTTGGAGGCTAAAAGCTTCTTTATTTCTTTCATCGAGCCACGTCGGCGCTGAAGAAGGTGCGGAAAGAGAGAAAGCAGAGATCGACGGAGTAGTTTTGCTGAAGTGTTGTGACTCCTTTCGACACGTGAGCGTTGATGTTTCATGTTTTGTTTGAACATGCTGCTTGGAGCGCCCTCCGCTGGCTGCAGGAGGAATAACCCACAGCCAAAACAAACTGCAAGCTTGTTAATGGCGTGTAAACAAGTGAATGGCGCCGTTGTTAAAAGCGGCGCGAGTGCAGGACGGCTCGGAAAAGGTCTGGTGATGTTTTAAAGGACACTTCCCAGGTTTGAAGAAGAAGACCATTAAAGGAACAGGAACTTTCCACACTGAGATATGTTCTTACCTGAGCTTAGACGAGTTGATGCGTACCTGTCTGGTCTTTGTGCGTGTGCTCAGCAGTGGTGGAAAGTAACAAAGTAAAAAGTAAATTATAGGTACTTTTACTTTACTTAAGTACATTTTATGATGAATGCTTTTTACTTTTACTACACTACATTTTAGAGCCTGTATCTGTACTTTCTACTACACTACATTTTTAAATTGGGTTAAAAGTCAAAGTGACCTCTTTACGATGAAGTGGTTTAGTCCCAGTTTAGACTTGGATTAGTCGTTTACTCCTTTAGACCTAGTTTAGTCCAGGTTTAGACCAGACCTAGTTTAGTCCAGGTTTAGACCTGGTTTACTTTCTGTTTTTGACCTGGTTTAGTAGTTTACTCGTTTAGACCTGGTTTGATTCAAATGATTTTGAAAAATCCTGCACATTAAACTCTTACATACTTTTACTTTTTACTTATAAAGTACATTTTATTATGCATACTTTTGTACTTTTACTTAAGTAAAAATGTTATCAGATACTTTTACTTTTTCAGTGCAATATTAAAACATGTTATAGTTTTTGTTCCCATGTGAAAGTTTATATGTCCAGTAGGGCTGAACGATATTGAAGTAACTTGCGATATGCGATCGCTGTGCAATATCACGATAACCATATTATTGCGATATTTCACTAAACCATATCAACACGATGTGTTCTAATTCTAATTAAACACAAATGATAATTAACTCGTTTTCAGCAAATTTTGTCAAATTAAGACTTTAAAAAACACTACATCAAGAACAAAACTAAACTAAAATTGAACTAACTTGAGTTGTGAACATTTATAAGTTCAATGCATTGCTTGTTTTTGGCTGAGTTTGTCGATCTCAGTCAGATTAAGGCGTTAATGATGTTGCGATATATTGTGGCGTCTTCCTATGGATATTGCATCTCCCTAATATCGTGATACGATATGTTTTGCGATATATTGTGCAGTCCAACTGTTCAGAGGCCAATTTGAACCAAAACCTGAAAATTGAAAAAACTGAGTTTTGCCTGAAGTGTCTCCCCTTAAAACATAATTCCATATGAGTTCATTCATAAATAATGTAAATAGTCTTGAAATAACAGGAAAAAACATACATAAAAAAGTGTTTCCAAACTTACTGGTACTGTATTACGCTACAAATTGTAGCGCTTCTGCAGCAGAATAAACTAGAAAGTAAAACATTTGTATTTGAACTGTTTATAACTGATCTCTTTGTCTAAATAAAGGATGAAAAAAGTTGAGCGAAAGCAAAGGTAAAGTAGGACAAAAATGGAAACATCAAGTGCAAAGGGTTTTCTGGCCAAATACAGCAATATATTGGAAATAATTTCATTCAATGCAATGTTTTTAGATAAGTGTGAATGATGAACGATACATTGACAGGTGCCGATCTCCGATGATTCATTTTGGCATCACCTTTGAGTCTTGTCTGCAGCCGAAGTCCCGGTGCGGGGGGAGCCCGTGCGGGGTCAGCGAGCGAGCCAATAAAGCCATCCTCCCACACACTCCCCGAAGCACACTGCATTTTAAAGCAGGTCCGGAGGAAAGTCCTGAGGTCAGAACTCTTCTGAAATTGGCACACATATTAAAACAGATCCTTCAGGCCAACACTCTCCGCTCACCGATATACAAGCACCAGGAGGCAGGGAAATGCAAAAAAATACATAAAAAAGTGGACAACAAGCTTCCCTGGGGGTATTTGCAGGATCTTTGAGAGGACATTTCTTCGGGCGAATGGAAAGCACTGCGTTTAAAAAGCCCACACTCAGACCGCAAATACAAGATTACGACTCTTACAGGTCAACTGGATAATGCGTACGTATATATCACCTGCAAAACTACATTCTTCTGAGAATAATATCCCAGATACATGTGTAAAGTGCAATCATGCAAAAGGAACCCTGTATGTGGGAATGTGAGAAGCTACAGGAATTCTGGAGAAACATTAAAATTAAAAATTACAATACAAAGAAATCCCAAACTGTTTATATTAGGAATTTATCCAACAGATATTTTTATACCTAAAAATTATAAGACTCTCGTCAATTGTGTCCAACAGGGCATTGGGTACGAGAAACTGGAAACAATAACCTATTCTGAAGGGTAAAGGGGAATCATTTGAATCATTTTGGCAACCGTTTACTACTTATTTGAAAAGGGTGGATCTGTCACACGTGTTAAAGGAAAGTGGAGACTTGCATTTGGAATTTTGGAGTGTTTTTTTGTTTTACTTTATCTTCTTTTCATTTATTTATTTTTTATTAACCTATTTTGTACATGTTTGTTTAGTTTGTTGTGGTGTGCGTGGGTCTGGTTGCCCCGGTTTTCCATGCCTCAGTATAATTGTATATTTATTATACCTACTTGTATCAAAGCCTGTAAAACAATCCTTGCTTTTTGAGGAAATTTGAGAAAAAAAGGCTACATCTGTTCAAGAAATCCCATTGAGACTAAGAATATGTTTTACAAGAGTCCAGTGCCGGCCCATGCAGACGTTGAGGTAGTAATATATTTTCTACATTGGGTTTCTGACAGGAAAAAAAACCCGTCTCAGTGACTTTAACCATTACAAGTTTTGGAAATGTATCAAAAGTCCCAAAAAATTTTGAAAGGATTGACGAGTGAACAAAGAAAGATTTATACCCTGTCCGTCAAAGAGACCCTTCCACTGTGGCGGCGGCACGTGCTGACCCGCACACCTCTCTGCACCGCCCTGTCAGGCTGGCGGTGAAAGATTGTCCATAAAGAAGGAGACGTGAGCAGGAGCCGCTCTGACAATGAGAGAACAGATGAAGACGAGCGCTGTGGAAACACGCAAACTGTCAAACAGAGATCGGCGGATACGGAGGAGCCAAAGAGAGGTCAGGTGTGAAATGCAGGCGAGATGAGAGCTGACAGGAGGGACAAAAACATGTGTACACGGGTCAGAAGAGCACAGGGAGGATAGATATAGGTTTTTTCTGTCTATTATGTTGAATGGAAACTAGACTAAAACTATGACTACACATTTTCCCTCGAGTAAATAAAGATGACTTTCCAATCACACTTTGGAAGAGCCTCATATTTAAATCCACACCTGAATGTGGGAGAAGCTCCATAAAGCAGAGCACCTTGACTAAATAGGACCATAATAAATATTATAAAAGTTGACAAAATTCATCTTACATTTTCATCCACTAAATGTACATACAATATTATTATTAGACTAAAAGAGAATTATTTGACAAATCCCTGACAAAAACTAAATTACACTATTGTCAAAAGACGAAGACCGGTTTTGTCTACCACTAAAAACATGTACAGTAGGGTCCCCTCTGAGGTCAGGGTGAAGGAGAGTGTGAGCAACAGATGGAATCTTGTCTTTTGGCTCATTCACACATGCAGGTTTATGGTTCTGGTCATGACTCATTACTATTATTCATTTAGACTGGGTTTAGTCTTGGTTTAGTCCGAGTTTAGTCCATATGTTCATAGTGAACGTTCCAGCTCTGTATGGATGAGTTTACGACCTGTCGGGAGAATCTGCTCTTTGGATCCAAACGTTTGCAAACTCCGGGCCATTTATGCTACTGTATATCTTGCATGTTCAAATGTGTTTTATTTATTATTTTGACAACATACTAATGGACATTACTGCCATACGGCTATTTTTCATCTGCAGTCACATGTCCAGTGAGCTTGTGGTTAAAGCAACAGGCCACCGTTTTTCCACACTGATATGTTCTTACCTGAGCTTAGACGAGTTGATGCGTACCTGTCTGGTCTTTGTGCGTGCGCTCAGTCACGCACATGTTGTTAGCGTTTAGCCTCTCCCAGCAAAGGTATAGCCCCAAACGGAGGTGAAGTTAGAAGCTGTTCCACGTTTTTTCCGATTTAAATACAGTTACGTGAGCCTTTACACGATCCAAGTCTACACAAAATCAAACATGACGATTTTCTAAGCGGATAAAAAGAGGTACTATATTGTGTAATAACACCTGGAGTACTTCGACATATTACTGCGCGGACGTCGAAGTACGCCAGGTGTAATTACGCCTCACAATATAGTACCTCTTTTTATAAGATATACTGAGCGCACGCACAAAGACCAGACAGGTACGCATCATCTCGTCTAAGGTAAGAACAAATCTCAGTATGGAGAAACGGTGGCCTGTTGCTTTAACCTAAAAGTAGCAACAATTACAATCCATACAAAATCATGCACTGCACTAGGAGTTCTTTTTTTTTCAATGATCAGAAAAGAAGTTCAAGAAGTCTGTGTCTAATACAGTATGAACATTAGCGCAAAGAAATACGGTGTATCGCTATGATAACTTTAATTAAAACGATTGAACACAGTTTCGGTTTCACGGGTTTCGTTTAAAAGCAAACCTTTTCTATTTCAATGCATATACTTTAGCCAGGCTACAACAACATTAAAGAGCTCCTATTGTAACACCTATTGTGTTACATTGGCTCCACTTTCTAGCAGCACTTGAACCTCTGGATCGGGCTTTCATCACTGCCGTGTTTAGCGCTCACTAATTACCGTCATCAGGCAGACACGCTTTGATTTTAGACCTGACATATTCACCACAGACAGGGAAAGGTGCCACCAAAACAATCATTTCACACGACATTAAATTGTGAACCCGGTTCGGAGTCAGCGCAAACTCTCAATTTGATTCAGGAGAACAATATTTTGTGTTTTGATTGGTGACCAATTCGTAGCAATTTACGCAATTTAAGAGGCAGGTAAGAGTTTAAAATGATTAGACTTGATAAACACGTCAAGATGAATAGGAGATGGCTCACCCGCGCAGATTTGATCAGACGGAGATGGTTTGTTCAGAAGGTGGTGAGGCTGGGGCTGATAAGAGACAGGACGGAGAGAGCTGTTTCCCAGCCAGGGGTGCAAGGATCCCTGGGGGTACAGGCAAGCATAAAGCAGGGACGTGGAATTATGGTATCGGAAAAAGCAGGTGAAGCTGAACAGCAGCGACCGAAGCAGATCTAGTTTCTGAAAAGAAATTGATATTTTTCCTGTCAAGTTTTGATGCAACTCTGCACGAATAACTGAGCAAGCTCAAAAAAATAAATACAAATAAATAGAAAATACAGCACACGAGCAGAGCAGAAACCACAAGTGAAAGGCTTTTGAACAAGAATGAATAAGTCGCTCGTGCTGTAAAGTTGTATTTCCCAGAAGGTTAAAATAAATTCCACTGAAAGCATTAGTCAAAGTGCAGTTGAGCAAATTAGGTCTCCGACTGCATGGGTTTTGTGGTTTGCCTCTTCTTCCCCTTCAAACATCCCAAACATTCGGCTCCCATTAAAGAGCCATTAATCCCACCTCGACTGAACATTATTTGATAAATGTATTTTCACAGTGAAGTTGGATCGTCTTTTCACATACAAAAGGATGCATTAGCCGATCATCTTCTCAAATATTCAGCAAGACTCCTCAATAAGGCGGTATTCAGAAAGAAAGGCCTATGTGGTACAGAGTTGACAGTAATGTTGGTGACCACTGGCCTGGAGCAGTGGTTCCTATCCCGCTCGTGCTGCCCCCCCCCCCAACGCAGAAGGGATTATTAAAAGAGGCCAACAGAAAATGTATCTTTTGAAAGATGTTGGCAGCTCTGTTCTTTCAATATCCGTGACACCGTTTTATGTAACTTTTTTTTTTTTTTTATTGAAAGCCTTTTGACATTTCCTTTCGTTTGCTGGTTTAATGGGCTGTCTGCGAAAAACAAGAACGGTCTTCACAATACTGTAAAATTCTGCTCCAAAATGATTGGAGTCCATCTTTAGATCGATTATGGCTCCAGGTTTTTTCTACGCTGCCGACATATTTTATTTGTATGTATTATTTACTATGTATTGTCTTAATGAGATGGATGAGGGAAGCTGTAAATGAATTGCCCCTTTGGGATAAATAGTTTTCTGAATCTGAGATAAACAACACATTTTTGGGCTCAATATTTATCGTCTGAAATAACCTAAAATACTTTTAGGTCATTACCCAAAGTAAGTTGTGTTTCATTGTATTTCATGATATTTTAAGAAGTATTTTTTAAACAAAGCTTTATCTGTCATTTTTGAGTCAGTTTCTGTCTCCAATAATATTGTTTATTACAATATTTTCCTGCCTCAATATATGGAACTTCAGATTCTGTTCTTGTGACAGGCCTTTCCGGGTCAATGTACCATTCAGTTTGCTCAGATCATATCTCTTATGACCAAAGACAGAAGTGCAGATCTATGGCTGGTCGAGGACATGTAGAAGGCTGATTTCTGATCAATCGAGACAGCTGGACACATCTTGATTAAAAAAAAAAAAAGTTTTGTGATTAACCAAAGCACTCCCTCTGGTCTAGATGCTGAAGTAGACAGAGTTATTTAGATAAAGATGTGCTGCTGTCTGCGTGGAAGTATGAAGATTCCTGTTTGATGGACAACGTTTCCTTTTTCACATCCCAGAAAGAGACTGTCGTCAAATAGTTGGATCTCAATGTCGAAATGTCCCGGTTTTGTCTGAGAAAAGCCAAATAATGGAGCACAGCCACTTGGAATTGATTTGTGTCTAAATATTCATTCTTAATTTGTCTTTATGATATCCACGAGGAATCCATGAACGCTCAAGTGCTGGGACAAGAGGAGTTTGACAATCAGAAATTAGGCTGTAAGACACTGAGCGGATGATGAAGGGCGGGGGAGAGAATGAAAACTGATTTTAAAGCGCTCACTGGCATAATGAGGCTTTTGAGAGGCTGATAACCCAGACATTTGAGATACAATGGGGATAGTAATGAACTTTATGAACAAGTCGCGGAGAAAACAACACCGCAACAATGATGGAATTAGGCTCAGATACACATGACTATTTATGGTTCAGAAATGTTGTGGTTATAATGAAAGTGAGGCCGGCGACAAGGTGAGCCTATCCAGAGGAAACCAATGGGAATAATAACAAAGGGTGTTAAAAGATAAGAGTAGACTTTATTGACCTCACTTAAAGCAGTACTAAGTAACTCTTGCCCCTAGAGGCTATAAGCGCAACTGCAGGTGTCGTAGCAAGTTACGATTTTCTAACTTATTAAATGTCTTGGAGAGTAAATACTACGCTGAGAGGAAAGGCGAAGGGAGAGGGGTGTTGTACATGCAGTTATACAATGGAAATAATGTTTTTCACTCAAACTTGGCTGTAAATACTGTTTAAAGTGGCGCTAGCCCGCAGTTAGCTTTGCCCGTTAGCCTGTTAGCTTCTTCTTCGCGATTCTATTGGTGTGTATTGGTTGCTCTGAACCGGTGGCAGTCAAGTTGCAAGCATGGTTTTCTGGCCAGAGACACCAGGGGGAGATGAAAGACCCTCCGATCATCCCTCTAACACTGCACTTGTATTACCACCAGAGGGACTACAATGTGCATCATGTATTTGTGAGGGAAATATGAGGAAGGGAATCTTATCTGTGTAGCACTCAACATATACACAAGGCCCAAAGTGCAAAGGACAACTTTTCCGTCACTCCAAACTCCAAAGCAAGCTGTCTTTCTGGGTGGACTGACAGAGGTGCGGCTGAACACAACTTTGCCAACGTCTTGAGGGGGGTCAACATGTGCTTTTGTTTAGGTGGCGTTAACGCAATTATGGCCGAGCCAGTGCTGACCCGCGCCACAGCGGGACCGGCCCCTTTCCCTCGGGACACGGACATTGTTGAATTCACAATGGGATAAATCAACTTTTTAGTTTGACCTGTGAGAGCCTATACGGCTTAAGGGAGAACACAAGGCAGCGTGATGTAAATGTGGAAATGAATAAGAGGCTGTAAATTTAAACCCTACCTCAGTCGACCTCTTTTAAACAGTGACCCCTCTCACCAGCGGTGCAGGCGCTTAGCGTAACAGCTGCGCTAAAGGAAGATGACCATTCCGTTTGGAGCCGCGCTGTCCTTGCGTCATGCAGAAGATCTGGCCCTATTTCTTTTAAGTATGTATCATTTATTTGAGGTGAAACAACTAAGTAACTTTCTTTTATGCCGTCCCTGGATCCAACAGGCATCAAAACTTGGCCTCTCAAGATATACTTGTTTCTATACCTGCTATACCTACTTTTATTTCTTCAATACCGGCATTTTCCAGATACCATAGACGCCCACCCTTACAGGTATTTGATGTCTGTTGAGTGGTCTCGATTTTAATTGCACCTTACCTTCCACATTATAGGCACTCAAAGCGCTTTACATCAAGGAACCACTCACCCATCCACGCTCTCATTCAAACACCAGATTACACAAACGCTGAGTCTCACTGAAGGTCACCATAACGGAATAAGTGTGAGAATACTGTATTTCTCCATATCATCCAACTGGACATGTTTGGGTTTATCCTGCAACGAAATGAAGGACTTGTATTTTTTTTTTAAACCAGTGGCAATGCTCTATTTATGAACAGTATTTATTTGCTCCTTTCTCACAATGCACCAAACCTTTAAATGTTTTCTCGAAAATGCCACACAAAGCTTCTCATCCTAATTAGCGCAACTGGACTTTTATAAATCAGACACACATTAAAAGCCAAGTCATTCTTCACCTGCTTCACTCGAGTGTGCGCTTTGTAAAAGGGATCTCAAAGGAAGCGTTAGACGTGTGACCTTTTCATAATAAATCCTCCTCTAGTGACAGGCGTCTTCGGAAACACTTTTCATTTTTATCTGAAATTGGAGACGCGCTTTTTATTATTCTGACAGCTTTGCGCGCGATTCGAGCCAGCGCCGCCATCTTGCGCTCTCTCCTCCCACCGTGCGTCTGCAGCCACTCCACAGATTAAAGACCGCACACATTTTTGCAACAAGCGGTTTTAGAATAACACTGGGAGGGAGAGCGGGACGGAGAGAGCGATAGGAAAGATGAGAGAAGGGGGGGTGAAGAGTGGAAGGGTGAGGGGGCAGGAGAGAGGTGTGTGTGTGAAGGAGAGAGTGAGAGAAACAGCAAGTAAGAGAGAGAGATGAGGAAGGAGGAAGGAGAGTGAACGGGGGAGCAAGTGAGTGGAAGAGAAGAGAGACAGAGAGAGAAAAACAAGGAGAGAAGAGAGGAAAAAGAGAAGAAGAGAGACAGAGAAAAGACAGTGGGAGAGACAGGAGTGAGAGAGGGAAACAGGGGCAGAGAGAGAAATGAGAGAGAGGGAGAGACAGACAGACAGTGAAGGAGAGAGGAGGGAGAGAGAAGAGAACGAAAGAGAGCAAAGAGGGTGTGAAGGGAGAAGCGAGAGAAAGACAGACAGTGAAGGAGAGAGAAAGGGAGAAAGGGAGAGAGAGAAACACAGTAAGAGAGACGAGAAGAGAGGGTGAGAGGAAGAGAGAAAATAGACAGAGAGAAGAGACTTTGCCTTGAGATGTCTTTCACCCAATGTTAATAAAAAACACCACAGCACAGAGACGCTCAGGACCGCATTAGCAACAATCCACAAAGTTTAGCTTTACCTCTACCTTTTGTTTAGTTACCCAGAGAAAGACAGTGAAGGAGAGAGAGAGGGTAGAAGTGACAGAGATGGACAGTGAGAGAGAAGAAAGGCAGAGAGACACACAGCAAGTGAGAAAGGGGAGGAGAGAGAAGAAAGGGAGGGAGAGAAAGACAGACGGTGAGGGTAGAAGAGAGTAAGTGACAGAGATGGACAGTGAGAGAGAGGGGGATCGGGAGGAGAGAGAGAGAGAGAGAGAGTAAGGCGGGGCGAGTGCTCCCTAAATGATCCAGAGCAAATGAGTTTATCTGAGGGAGAGACGGCCCTGAAGCGCTGAGGATCAAACTGGGTCACACTCAAAGACAGAGCAGAGTAAAGCTGCAGAAATAAAGACCGGGGCAGAAATATATAAAAGCCTCCATTAGGAGGGAAAGAGCGCAGAGCAACCTGAAGGAAAGGATCACTCGCTGAACGGCGGCTGACATTTGGAAGTTAATGCCGTCTTCAAACGGTCGTATTCATGGTCAAGGAAAGTCCCCATATCCGATTACCCTAACCTTCTGTCTCTAAAAACTTTGAGCTTTTACCCGTGTCATAACATTGTCCCCGCGTCAAAAGCAGTAGGATTTCAGTTCATTCACACGAGCTTGAGTACGTGCCGTTTACTGTTTCGGATTTACTTGAAATAGTCTGTATCACACTATTCTGTAAATGAGACAAGTAAGAAATGCATCGGTGACTTTTGCTCATGTGCAAAAGCATCAGCGCCATTGATTTCTTAATTGTTTTAACTGAGAGCTAAAAAAAAAAAAATCTGTTTTCTTTTTCTCGTTCTCGCTTCCTCCTCCAGGGGGCGCTCCAGGCTCCTTACAATTGTTTTTTTTCTACCCCATCTTTTTCAGATTCAGACTCAGAACGCTTTATTCCTCCCAAAGGGGCCATTCATTCATCCGCAGCTTCCCAGCCACACATTCATCCATCCCATAAAGACGATACATAGTAAATAATACGTACCAATGAAATACGTCGGCAGCATAGGAGAAACCTGGAGCCATAATCGACCTAAAGATGACTGATTGGAAATGCGATTCATCCTCGTTTTCGCAGCTTAACTGAAGATATGAAAGGCAACAGATAACGATGTTGAGTTATAGCGCCACCCAGAGGCCGTCAGCATACAGTAAACACACAGAATGGGCTCTGATGCGTTTGGCCTCATCGGTCACTCTCTTCCCCCAGAGTCAACTCAAGTCCTTCTGCTGGACTCCAATAATTGTAGAGCGGATTTTCACAACGTCGTGTAGACCCCTCTTGTTTTTTCACAGCCTACTTTTTAAGTTACACAATATAAAATATCAAAGCCGGGGCGCTCAAAACAATACTTAAAAGCCACCAATGTCCTACTTGTCTGTGTTACGGCGTTGTTCCCCATAAACAATAAAAATAAAAAAAGAACATTTCTATTTTGATAACCCGAGGCAAAAAATAGCATTGTTTGTGTCTGGCAGATCATTAGCAGCACATTTGACTGCAGTTTATGTTCTCCTGTGAGCGAGCGACGAAACTCCACGAGCAGCGTGGCCTCAGACGATCGCCACCATTATCGCCGCGCTCAAGCCTGACGATGACAATAAAAATAATCTTCACAAAAAAAATAAAAAATCACATACAAAGTTAAGTGAAAACGAGCTCCCCGTCGCAGTTAAGCAGCTACATTTCAGGCGCTGCCAGATGTCCCTCTTTCGGAACCAAATCACACCTGGATTCTGTTGTTTTTATGTGGCCAATTCCAGACTGAGATTTGCCTTAAACACGGCTCACTTCATCTTCATTTTTGAGGCTGCCTGTCTCCCCCGCAGCGGCCCCAGCGCCGACGGCCGTCTCGCAGACAGATTTATGAAACTCCTAAAAAAAAGCGTTCGGTCGGATGTTTTTTTTCCCCCGCTTTTGTCCCTGGGATGTTTTGGTTTATTCTCGCGGGACGGCTCGCAGACGGGTCCGCCGCGGTTATGAGTTCATACGAGTTCAACGACAGTGTTTTGGACGAGGTGGGTCGGTGTGTAATGCTAAAGCTAAAGTTCAGTCGGACCATAAAAAATATATAATTTCACTAAATTAATCGGAAGAGCTCACCCAGGTAATTGGAAAAGAAGGACAGGCGCAGAAACAATCACAACTTTGTTTGAAATAAAGGCCGATTGTCAATTATTTGTATGTTTGTATTAGGGACTTTTTCCAATTAATTCAGATTCATTAATTCCATAAGGTTTAGCGCGATTGCAAATATTAATCGAAATTAATCACACTTTACTTCTGCGGCACAGACACCGCAAGACGTTGCTCAGAGACAAAAAACGATTTTACTGTCAAACCTGTTCCTTCACACGGCCGACATAAACGTATTTCATTAAAACAATTCCCCAAAATAAATCAAACTGCTGAAGTGTTTGACAACGCAGGCCTCACATCGCCGCTTCAAATAAGTTCAAATGTTGGAAAATGAAGAAGAAGCATCGACAATATACCTCTAAAAAAATACAACTCCTAAATGCAATTAACTTCCAGAACTATTTTTTACGTATCAGTGATCAGTGTTTCCTGAACGCCCCCATTTTCTGGCAGTATAAAGTGTTTTGGGAATTTTATCGATGTTCATTATGTCACTTCGTGCCCAGGAATCAGTTTGTTCCTGTGAACATTCTGCCTGTACTTTAAGAAAATACCGCTGCAGCAGAAGCCCCGTGTTGTTCTAAACTCCTCTTTTAAAGCAGTACTAAGTAACTCATGCCCCTAGAGGCCATAAGCGCCACTGCAGGTGTCGTAGCGTCTTGTGGTTTTTTACTCATTAATCGTCCGTGAGAGTAAATACTACGCTGACAGAAAAGACAAAGGGAAAGAGGGATATTGTTCATCCAATCACACAATGGAGATCATTTTTTTCACTCAAACTTGGCTGTAAATAATGTTTAAAGTGGCGCTAGCCCGCTGTTAGCTTTGCCCGTTAGCCTGTTAGCTTCTTCTTCGTGATTCTATTAGTGTTGTATTGGTGACCCCCCGATACCATTAACACCTGTATTACCCCCAGAGGGACTACGAAGAGGATTTAATAAGGTAAACAAGTTACTTTGTGCTGCTTTAACTTCTTAACCCAGCAAATTTCTCCAGGTCGGCTTTACCCAAATCTTAAAGCTTCTCGACTGGAGCTTACAACCTATAGGCCAGTGTCATGCCTTATTTGAAAGCTAATACCTGTGTGGCCACTTTTTTGCAGCTCTTTCGTGGCTTTCTGGTTGATTTTTTCATAGACTTTTCATCACTCTTTAGCCGTTTTTTTGTGTGTGTGTTATTGTTGCTTTTCCAGCACGTTGTTGTCGCTCTTTTGACACATTTTGGTGGTGTTTTCTTTTCTTTTCGTTTTTCATTAGATTTTTTATTTTTGTTGGGGTTTTGTCACGTTTTCGTAACTTTTTCATCAAATTTTTGTCCCTTTTTTTGCTGCTTTTTCATCACTCTCTAGCCGTGTGTTTTTGTCACTTTTTTATCGGGTTATTGTTGCTTTTTTGGCACGTTTTTTGTCGCTTTTTTTTTTTTTTTTTTGCTTTTAGATACGTTAATGAAGGAGAAAGGAGAAAACATGCTCGGTTCGTGTGGGGGGTTAAGGCAGAGCCGTGGGAAGACGTTTTAGTTAGTTTAGTTACGCTTTTTCTGTGCATTTTTCCTATTTATCAATAATAATGCCTGCAGTTCGCAAATTATCCACCAGGGGGGTGCTGCAGCGCCCTCAGCACCCTGGGTTCCCACGGCCTTGGGTTAAGGGGTTCATTTCATTCTCATTTTGCTCGGCTTAGTCGCCGTGGCAACATCAAAAAGGAAATAGAGAAAATCCCCGGGGCGTTTCCGACATTAGGCCCCCTCTTGCAACTGTTTGTCCGAGTTGTTGATAATGAGGCCCTCGCAAACCGACACCAAAGCTGAGGTCCGGACAAGTCCTCCATTGATCCGTGCGTGCGCCTTTTCGCCCCCCCCCCCCCACCCGCCGTGAAAGAGGGATCCCGATTCGGAGTCAATTTAGCTTTTGGTCCCAGCTGGCTAAGCAATACTCGGCCAGGTTGAGCGCCCGCGGTAATACCCCAATACAAAATGCTCCAAACGGATGGTGGGTTTTGGAGCACTTAGGGAAAAGGCGCACTCAATTTACCGTCTGGGGGGATTGCCTGCCTGGACGAGTGGTGCTGGCTATAACAAGCGCTCCTCGGCTTATTTCTAGCTTTTTTTTTTTTTTTTTTTTGGGGACGGGCGATATTTGAGAGCCATTTTGGCCGTGTCTGGAGCCGAGGGAGTTATTTTAATATTCAACCTACTTTCCACCGCGCCGCGTGTCACTTGGAGCCACTTCAGACTCACTTTATCCTGAAATTCCCAGCCCCGGCGGTACAAATCGGGGTCATTTGGTCCCCGACAGCCAATCATTTTGCGTCTCGATGCGGGGGTTGTTGCCCTGTCACGTCTGAGATAGGAGGGAGAAAAGAAAAAAATAAAAAATAAATAAAAAGAGAGAGAGAAGTAATAACCCGCAGCCCGTAATGCTGGTGTTTTGGAGATATTTGGACACCTGGGCGCCACGGTTACGGTTACCAAGGCAGCGCCGCATTCGAGATGAGGTGTGGGAGATGGAGGGGTCAACGGGGGTCACGTATTTACCGGAGAGGGGCTGGAGGTCAAAAAGACCGACGGCCTCAAAAGGAGGGAAAACGGGATAAGCAGCTGGCGAAGTAAATAAAAAACATCTATGTCACTCGTCTCCATTTAAGTTTCTCTCATGTTTTAGTCAGACATCGCATCAAATCCTCCTCCCACACGAACGAAGCCTTTTCCTTTGGCATTTAATTTACTTATTTTCCGTCTGTACCTTTCCTTTTTGTTTTCTGTTTGTTAGTCGACAAGAATATCTGGAGATTTTAGTCATAACTTATCCTTTAGGTTTTATGATGAAAGGTCGACGATTAATTCTGACATAAACACTTTCTCTTTCTCTCACATGGATAATCTGGACTTGACACACCTCCACAGTCAGCTTTGAGTTATGTAAATGAAAAAATATATTTATGCACCTTTTCCTTTTTTGCCTCAGGTGCCTTTTTTCTGTCCACTTATTTTGCAGACACTCCTGCGTTATCTCCACTAGACTGGACCGACTTAAACTAACTCGCAGGGGTGTTTAACTTAAAGCAGAGCCAAGTAACTCATGCCCCTAGAGGCCATAAGCGCCATTTTTTTTACTCATTAATTGTCTGTGAGAGAAAAAACTACGCTGACAGAAAAGACAAAGGGATATTGTACATCCAATTACACAATGGAGATGTTTTTTGTCACTCAAACTTGGCTGTAAATACTGCTAAAGTGGTGCTAGCCCGCAGTTAGCTTTGCCGTTAGCCTGTTAGCTTCTTCTTCGTGATTTCATTAGTGTGTATTGGGCCTTCGGCTCGGAGCGGGTAAAGTTGCAATTGTGGTTTTCTGGCCAGAGACTCCGGGGGAGATGAAAGAACCCCCAATCATCCCATCAACACTTGTATTACCCCTGCGAGAAGGATTTATTAAAGTAAACAAGTCACTTAGTTCTGCTTAAACACTATTGCTCTGAGTCAGTTCAGCATCCAACGACATCTGCTACTGAATACGAAAGTTCTATCTGATTTCAACTCTTCAGTCATTAGTTGATAGATTTACAGCCCAGGCTCCAGCTACAGCCCAGTTACAGCCTTTAGGCCTGTAATAGTACAACTGTAAGAGTCAATTTTTAATGTTGTATTATTTTAGTTTTTTGTTTTTTTTGACGGCCCAAAAGTATCGCGGCCCACCGGGAAACATACGGACTCTCCCAATTACCCAGCACGCCATTGTTGTCCTTTGCGCTTGTTCTCAGACCAAAGAGTGCTCGCGGCTTGCGGGAGTGTGCACGTACATTGGGACATTTGGAACAAACTGACATGTTGTACCCCTTAAATCATTGACTGCCAGCCATTTTCAAATCAGAGAGTTCCCCACTGCCAGAGGGTTTTCAGGATTTTGACTGTTTTTTCAAGACCCACAGACAATTGAGTTCTAGGTCTATGTCAACACCAAACCCACCAAAAGAAAGATTAGACTCTCTTCTTTCAGCCGCTATGTCCGGATGCGGCTCGGGGTTAGCATTTTTAGCATGGTTATCATGGGCTTTGCTAACTTGATCCCCGTTTTCCACCATTACTAAAAAAAAAAACACCCCTAACCAAAACCTGTTGAAGTGGAACTTGCCTGTATTTGTCCTTACGTTTCCACATTCTCTCTGGATCTTCTCCTACTCTCGTTACCCACAGTCCTTCCCTCGTCTCAGATCAAAACAACAAGTAGCCGCGGTTACTACTTCTGACCTGTGACCTGACCTGTGATCGCATCCAAAGAGCACTGCTGCCCCCTGCTGGCTCTACCACCAGTGACTAAAACGTTTGTGCGTTTATGCAGACGACATGTCCCATTTCCTTTCCAATGAAAAAACTGTCAATTTGCAGAAAGAAGCCCGAGTTCTCAAACTTTATTTGGGGAGAGAATGACAGAATACAAATTAATGGCATTTCCACGGAACGTCCTCGCATTGCAGCGATTAAATATTTACATGCAAAAAGGGTGATTAAAAAGTCAAATTAACGTTTTTCCAATCCTGTTTGGGTGTAATTAGGAGTTTTTTCTTTTCCACTCGACACAAGGCCACATCCGTCTTGAGCGTCGGCTTTTATCTCATAATGTAATCATTTAATTAAAGTTGCGGCTGCTTCAGTCTGAAGAGATAATATTTTTATACGATGTTTTGTTCCTTTGGCTATTTAGCAAACTAACCAAAAGTTGTCATTCAGTGCAGAAAGGTGTGGGTTCCTCAGAATCTTTTGTTTCAAGACACAGCAACCCCCACCCGGTCCACTGGCCATTTGGACAGAAGGGGTCAAATTACGACGGAACTGAATGGACAGCTTTGGGGAGCCAATGGGAAATCTTGTGGACAATGGAATGTGGAGTGCTGTGCTTCCCCAGGAAGAGTCAGTCTGCCCATGGGAACGATTGGAGGCAGACTCACGATGGATAGGAAAAACAGAATTCTGTATTGAGATGACATGTTAGAGAAATAAACGTTTAACTTGTTTAACTCCTTGATGTGTCATCAATTCCTGGTATTTAATTATTAGTTTATGTAGAGTAGTTTTTGACGACTCTCAACTCCTCCTCCAGTTTGAATACGCGGTGTTGTCAATTAAAGGTAATGTTAAATAGGGAAAAAGTAACCGCCGTCGTAGCGGTACTATTTTATTGTGTACAGCGACAACACAGGAAAACGGCTGTTTTTCTTTATGTGGTGACCCCGGGAGAACTGCAGGGGGTGCTGAAGAGCCGTCAAACGGAGACGCGACGAGGTTCGGTCTTCGAGAAAAAAAACCCATTTTGCGTTAGAAATACCAGGTTCTTTCTTCCACATCATACAACAACAATTTCATGGACGTCATTCTAGCTTAAGGTAAGACTGCTTTTGACCTCTACTATTGTGTGAGTCTCAAAGTACGTCTAGTTGGCATATTTTTCCAAATTTTAGATTACTTTTTAACGGAGTTGTCTGTTGTGTGGGGTAATCTGTGAATTGATGGTGGAATTAAGGAAAGAAACGTTATAATTTGATATCTTAGATACCACAGAAGACAAAATAAGTGGGATAAACTGAAATTACGAGTAATTAACGGGCTGCGCGTTGGGTTTTACCCCTGTAAAAGCTGAAATGCACGTAGGCAGAATCGCCCAAGGCCGTGGACGCACGGTCTGAAATAAAACGTTGAAATAATCGTAGACAGATTTGGGGTCTGTCTAAAAGACGGGTTGAAGGCCCTTAGAACGGTGATTCTATAAATAGGTTGAAGGCCTGAGAAACGGGGTTTCTTAAATTCTATATTTTATATTAGCCTTTGTTAGCTTTCGTTAGCTTCGTTAGCTTAGTGCGCTAGCATACAGCATGGTTAGCTTAGTGCGTTAGCATACAGCATATTGTTGATAAACGTGTACTAAACCCACACATGTGTTAAACCCAGCTCGGTGTGTGGACACTGAAGGCTGTTCTGTGTAGTAGTGTAGGATTTTATTGAAGTGTGGTGCATGGTTTGTTTTCGATATGATCTGTTTGCTGTTGGTGTGCGAGGTTGCTAAGTTAGCTCTGAGAACAAAGGATTAGCTTTGGCATTTAGTTTTTTCCATGTGGTACTGTTATTTGGCTGTTATTTTGTAATACCGGAGTTTCTGGCCGTCATCGCTGTAGTGCAACCGTATGGCCTCTAGGTTTTCATTGAAAGGCATCGGACTTTAGGCACATTATACTATTTAACGCGTGTTTTTATTTTTATACACTTATCTGATTTTGTTGATCGGAGGGGGAGAATACTAAATTGGTTTGGTTGTTCTTGTTAGTCTGTTTGGTTTTTTGTTAACTGTTGTTTTGTTTGTGGAAATTATTGTGTCTTGTTGTCTCTTTGTGTAATGTTCTCTTTATTGTAGAGTGACTGAGTGTGTCCGGAGTGAAACTAAAAGTGCATTTGCTGTGTCTGCATTTGTGTAGACGCAGCAAAGGACTGATTAAACGGGAAGTGATGGGCGCATTGGGAAAGTGGCCATTTTCCTTTGTGCCCAGACATCCGTGTAGGAGGGTAAGTGGAGAAATTGCTCCGCCCCTCATTGCAAAACAAAAAAGTAGAAAAAAGAACATTTTTTGACCTAATTTCTTGTTTTAAAGGTTATTGTTTTAAAAGTTATTATTTTGTTTTGTTTTTCAAGAGGAACATTTCTGCTGGTGGTAGAGTTATGTCTCCACAGCATACATTTGAAGAACGAGTATCCAAAATCAGTGTGAGAAAAATGCTATTTTTTTAAGCCTGTGATTGACGGAGCATTTAGGGCTCTGAGAGATGTTGCTAAAAAAAATAGAACCTCTCTCCACACGGTGGCGCCGTGGTATGAAAACTGTAGCAGGGAAGACCTGTCGTGAGTTTGAATACATTGATTGAAAGTACAAACCACTATTGATTTAGAGTTTAAGTTGATCTTTATGCGCCATTTTGGACGCATTACCAAAAGTTATGAAGGAGCAATTATGCAAAATTCAAATTATTGTTAAAGACAACCAAATAAATTAATGAATACATTTTGAGAATGCCCTTGACCAGAAGCGAGAGCAAAATTGAACTGAAAGAAATGAGTGCAACTTTTAAAGGTGCAGCTTAAAGGAGCGAGTAATGAAAGTAATAATGAAAAAAGAGTAATAATGAGTTTACTTGAATGTGCAGTGACCTGTGGGTGTGGTGTTGGTAATTGTGGCCAAGGATTGTTTCAGACGAGATGACCAACAACGTTCGAGGAGATCGAGGCGTTTACAACAACGCTGATGGGAACCATGCTACTCTGATCACTGGCAGCTGCTGGGTTCAGTGGCATGGGACGGCAGTATTCATGTTACCTGTGAAGGTGAACGGACAGACTCTTGACGTGCTGGTGGATAAAGGTGAACGACACTCATCTGTGAACTATGAGACTGTGATCATTAACGGACACCATCTACTGGGTGGATACAGGAAGACCACCCAAAACCTTTCACCAAGCCACTGCCTAGTCAGCTCACAGGACTGAATCTGACACGCCAACTCAGACTCCTGTTTCTCTCCTCGGATGTGATATGCTGATGACAGTGAGAGCAACAGTTTTGTGCTCTCTGAATGGACTAACAGTGACTTTTCCCTGATTGGACAAACACCTTGCTGTCTTGAATCATTCACAGGACAGTGGTTGCTGAATGCAGAGATATCTACTGGGAAGAGCTGAAGGACTGTACAACTGACGTTTGACCTTGGATCCAACATTCACTTTGCCAAGGCCACCCACCCATTGATCACTGTACTTTAATATGATATAGAAAAGCTTTTAAGACTAACCTTAGTGGACATGAATGGTCCTTTTAAAATAACAAAATTAATTAGGCAAACGAGGTGTGACTGTGTACTGTTTACACCCTATAGAACAATAATATGATGTGTTTATAACTCGTTTGCTCTCTCTCCTGGACAATAGGCTAAAGAATTTGTTCCATGACCAAAGCGTGAGTGAAACAAAAGATTGGTAAGAAATTGAAGTTTCTAAAATGTCCTGTACTCTCCATCCATGTATGCCTACTCTATAGACATTAATGCTAGACTTATGTCCGTTTTGGGACATCATTCCACGACACCATGATAGAGAATTATGTGTTTATGAACTGACTGAAAATATCTTAATGCACCAGATAAAGATGGTCTTTAGGACCTACTGATGCTGGTTTATTTACTAAATTGAATCGATAATCTTTAAGTTACAACTAAATGCATTTGTCTGAATATTTTAATAGTTAAAACTAAATTGTCTGAAATTATGTCTAAAAGCTGAAGTGAATTGGGTTTCGATCCTTTCTCTTGCTCTGCTCCTGGCGTCAATCCGTGAGCAGATCGAGAGGAAACTCTTATGAACTTGAAACAGGCCATTTGGATGCCTGAGATCAGACTCCTCTTTGATTCCACGGGAATCCAGTGGACACTGATCTTGAAAATGTATGTTATAATCCCTATTGAAACCATCTACACTCATTAGTTTGTGTACTCAGGTTGGAGGTGACTGTTATTCTCACTTTGGGAGCCGCTGTGAGCTCTTTCCCAGCCTGTCTGATGGTCCTCTGCCGCGATTGGACTGAACCAGTGCTGGTCTGATCCCTTTTGAGGCCACTCCCAGGACCTCACATGCTGTCCAGGTCTCTCACTCGCCCTGTCGACCCATTTAAACCCGCCTTCAACCTCCCTGGACTGAACCTGACATTTGTTATTTTGCTATTGTTTTCTTTGTTATGTGGGTGCAGAAGGTATTAATCTCCAGTGAAATTGGAGTTGGTTTGTTGTGTTTCCTGTACAAGGATAGAGGTTTCACTTGTTTATGCATGTTTACATGACTCTTTATTGGACTGAGTTTTCCTCAGTCCAAGAGGGGGTGTTAATTATATGGGAAAATTATTATAATTTGGTTTATTTTGGCATGGGAAAGAACTGATACAAATATATCTAAAAGATAAACAAACGAAAACATAAAGTGACGAATTGACAAATGTTATGGCCAACTAAGATTTCGGTTTCAGATAGGTAAATTAATTTATAATACTCTGTTTTTGACGTTTGCTGTGATTCTGAAGTGCACACAGAATCTGTGGTAAATGTGGGAAACAGAAGCTAAAAGAGAGTTTTTCTCTGTAGATTAATGAAACCTGAATTTCTGAATTTTCCAGATAAAATTGACCCTAGCATTCCAACAGATAGATTAAGTTAAATAGGTTTTTGAGTCCAGCCATAATTTGCAAGATTAGCTGGCATGGTCGTTCTAACGGTGAGCGGCCCTGATGAGAATTTTTGTTTTTGTAATTTTCGTCTGTTCTTTTGTGTTTCTGTTACAGATCTCTGTTGGTTCCTTGTCTCGGTGGGTGCTTGTGAGTGGTCGTAATTGTGAGTTTTTGACCCAAATTAATCAATCAAGTTTTATTTCTAAAGCGCCTTACAATAATCAAAGTTGACCAAAGCATAGTGATGTAGAAAATATAGCGGACGCGGAGGGAGCATGAACCGAGACAACGACCTGACAGAATCAATACGGGGAGGAATTCGAGAGCCCCTCCCGAGCGGAGGAGCTCCCGCTTTGGCCCCATCGGCCCCTCCTCCATATGTACAGAGCGGGGCGTCCGGCTCCACTTTTTACACCCAGTTAATAACCCTTCATGGACTGGTGGACGTGGCGGCTGCGAACTTGTTATCAGCGGAAGAGCATAAAAATGGCCATGCCCGGGTGCCCGCCTAAGTCTAACTCAGCGACCTTGCCTGAGCGGACTTACCATCGAGGGTCTACATTAAAAACACCAGGACCTGTTGGACGCTCCCAGATACTTAGGACCTTTTGAAGTGACTCAAAGGACTGCCACCGCAGTTAAGGTAGAGGGGCGTGACAACTGGTACCACTGGTCACACTTGAAGCCCTGTTCTGAGAAAACCGGCTTACACTGGACTCATACGCATCCCGGACGGTTGACACATCCTGACGAATATGGTAGTGGGTCTAACAGCCCCACTGAAGGGGGTGGGGGACACCAACCCCGACCCACACGGTCACAAAGACATAAAAAAGACTAACAAATATGGACTTAAGGCCTGGGTTTTAAAACCAGGACCTTTTAAGGTGTCCATACGGGGTGTGGGGCCTGACACTTGCTCTTTGCTTGCTCATCATACCAACAGTAATAAAAATAGACGATCCACATAGTGGTGAGGGACGGGTCAGAGGACACCCTATCAAAGAATTGAAATTGGCCCTCTACAAGGTATGCAAAGAAGTAGGTAAAACACCTGGAGAAAATCTGGTCATCTACTGCAACAATGCAGGTACAATGTTGGTGAAAATGAGAGAAGCAGTGTCGGACCAACACACCCTAGACTGGATTACCCATTGTACAGAAAAAATGATAAAAACATGGGAAAACAAAGAAGGAACAAAATATGCTGTTTTGAAACCTGTGATTTATGATGTATCTAACATGTCTGTTTCCACAGAGGGAGATGGATCTAGGAAGCGACGGTCTTTCAATATGGGGGGTCATACACCAGGAGAGAATAAATGGGTAAAATTAGCTAAGCACACGGCCATGATTACCAACTCAACCCTGCAGGTGGGAAACCGTACCCTCGGTCAATCATACGTACCTTTCTCTGATGACGGCGGCCGTAAGCCCCTGTTCGGAGATGGGAAAGGATTTATCGCCACGCTGATCCCTATGATCGGTGTGGCGTCCTCCATGCAGCGTCTAAATGAGGTATGGTGGATCCTGGAGGACCTAACTGAGGTAATAGGCGACATCTTGGACCAAATGGAACGGAGTCCAGAACTTAAGGCAGTGGCTGTTGTGGTTATGCAAAGTAGAGTGGCGTTAGACGCCATGTACGCTGAACAGGGTGGTATGTGCGCAGCAGTTGGCCTTGACCACTGCTGTACATATATTCCCCGACGAAACTGGCAATTGGACAGCCATTAAAAATAAAGTAAAGGAACTCAAAGACTTCCTCGCGTCTCAAGAAGACCAGGGTCCTCAGTGGACCTGGCTAAATTGGTTAAATTCCGGTTCCTGGATCCATATCCTTCAAAAGGTGGGTATTCTTATAGGTGTAATGCTCTTGTTTTGTTGTATTTTGTTTTGTTGTGTTGTGCCTCTCATTCGCAGCATGGTCTCCAGGGCTCTGGGTTCCACTGGAGGCATCTATACGATGGGTGATGCGTCTCAGGGGGACACGGAGCTCGGGACAAGGGAAACGCCAGAAGGGGGTGGTCCCAGCCTGTACTTGGAAAGAGTACGGCAGGCTTTGAGATATGAATGGAACGACCCCCGACAAGGCTGTGATGGAGAATATTGTGGTGGAGATAATATCTAAACAACACTGTTCGGTGTTGTTGCGCTTGCTGTGTTTTGTGTGCAGGAATGTTTATTTTTGTGTCAATCAGAGACGGTCCCAGGGGGACGTAAAAGTTGACATGTACCGTTGACACGGGATAAAAACCAGCTAAGTTCCGCCTGGAAAGATTAGTAAGCGGAAGTTACACATGGGAAGAGAGAGATGATTTTGAAACCACTCAGCGGCTGGTTGAGTATGCCCTACATACAGTGAACATGTTTTTTTGGTGTTATAATATGTGAAATTGTACTGTGATTTTTGATACAGGCTGTACTTTTGTGAACTTGAAAATATTATGGTTTTGTTGTCCTCCTTTGGGAGGTCAAAAAGGGGGTCTGAAGAGATAATATTTTTATACGATGTTTTGTTCCTTTGGCTATTTAGCAAACTAACCAAAAGTTGTCATTCAGTGCAGAAAGGTGTGGGTTCCTCAGAATCTTTTGTTTCAAGACACAGCAACCCCCACCCGGTCCACTGGCCATTTGGACAGAAGGGGTCAAATTACGACGGAACTGAATGGACAGCTTTGGGGAGCCAATGGGAAATCTTGTGGACAATGGAATGTGGAGTGCTGTGCTTCCCCAGGAAGAGTCAGTCTGCCCATGGGAACGATTGGAGGCAGACTCACGATGGATAGGAAAAACAGAATTCTGTATTGAGATGACATGTTAGAGAAATAAACGTTTAACTTGTTTAACTCCTTGATGTGTCATCAATTCCTGGTATTTAATTATTAGTTTATGTAGAGTAGTTTTTGACGACTCTCAACTCCTCCTCCAGTTTGAATACGCGGTGTTGTCAATTAAAGGTAATGTTAAATAGGGAAAAAGTAACCGCCGTCGTAGCGGTACTATATTATTGTGTACAGCGACAACACAGGAAAACGGCTGTTTTTCTTTAAGTCGTTTGACGCCGAATTAGGTCAGAAACACACAGTTGGCTTTTTATTGGTCGCTAAACCTAAACATTAGCACTAATTACCGCGGGACTGTCTAGGGCTGCCGACGGCTAAATGAAGACGTCCCCTCGAAATGAACTACTCAACTCGCATAAGAGCGATCGCAAGAGTCAGAGCCAGGGAAATGTGAAACACGCGCTCAGAAGAAAAACGCCGCGGTGAATATTTATCAGAATTTAAACGCACTGACTTCAGCGTCGGCGACATCATTTCACACTGCCGCGCTAAAGCATTTGGCACCGGGGACGTTTGGCTCAAGCTGCGACATGAGCAAACCCTCGGAAAGCTTTACTCCAAATTGCATTGGGCGAACTCCAACTGTAAGTGTTTAAACTTGCACGCAGAGTAAACAGTAAGCGCTACTTTTGGGGGGATGTGCTGTATAACTGAGCAGCGCGCAAATAAAGCAGTGCAATGCAAGTCTTTAATTGAGCCGCGTTACAAGAACATATTTGACATTTTGATTCTTATAGTTTTAGTGTTTCAGTTCACTTTGTACCATACAATTAAAGCCTGAACATGACATTCATCCACTTACTTTCCTTATCAAATCTCTAACCGTATGTCCAGATGCATTCCGTCTAAAGTGGAGATGTCAGTGCAATATTCTCTGAGCTTCCAGCCATGTTATAATGTTCTCTCATCCCTTAGTTTTTGAAGCCACAAAAAAGAAAATCCATCACTGGTCTGTTCTGTGCTGAAAATGTGGATTTCCAAGTCATGCTTCAAGTTATAAAAGGGAGGTTTGATTAACATCACGGTAATGATAAAGTTTGTTTTCCCCCACCCATCTCGAAATCCTGACCATGTTTTTTCTCCATATTTCATATCGTAAGATGTAAATGATCAACACTGAGGTAACCAAAATAATGTTTTTTAAGCCTCAATTATTTATATGTCCAATGTATTACTAAATTGTGTGGCCGAATTGCAAAAACAGGGAAACAGAGTAGAAAAAAGACCTGACAGCTCCCTGTAGATATTGGATTATTAAACAGACATTTCATGAGGATTTCAGCTGCATCAGAGCAGGTCGGTCAGATGTTTGTCAGTTCACAATCTTTTTGTAAACTTCTGCCATAATGCTAAACTGTTTGCCGCTAACCGGTGCTGTGTCTGCTGTTTCACACATTTGCGATCTCTGAGTCTACACGTGTTTGTGTTTACATGCTGCGGGGGCCATGTGGGGGTGAGGGGTGTGTGGGGGGCTGTGCTGTGACGTGAGGGAGGTGTGGCGCCGGTCTCCTTCTGCGGTACAAAGTTCGCTGCTGTTTGTGAGTGTGGCGCATCTAGCGATGCAATGTGAGAATGCAACGATGCCGGAACGGCAAAACGGGGTTGCTTACAGTAACTTTAAGATTTGCAGACAAGAAATGAGGAGATATTGGGCGGTCAATTTCTGAGCAAGAAGATTGGCACAATTTGATCCAAAACTGTGGCTGAATGTATTTGGGATTTTTTACTTGTAACTAATGCTGTATAAATAGTTAAGCAATGTCATTATATTCCCAGAAATGTTGATTTAATTTTAGTTTGAATCCAATTCAATGTTTTTTAATTACAAAATTAAGCTGGCACTTTCTAAAACCATCTGTAATATTGTATACAACCTCTGACTAGTCAGAACATGGCCCCACACACTGTATAAAAGGACCTTGGCAGAGGCTCGGCTACAGTAGAAGCTGAAAGTGCACTGCTGTCGTATCCAACACTGATCGCTTTCGACACACTTCCAGCTCGTCAGTGTCACTTTCCGCTCTCACACCGTGTTGAGCTCGACCCCCGTGTCCCCCGTGCCGAGGATTCAAGTGTGTCGCTGTAACTCTTACTCCGCTCGACACTGTTTTGGGCCTCCTGGGTTTCCATATGCTTCCCGCCACAGCGCATTGCTCAGACAGGGGCCTCGGGGCGACTCCACGCTCCCGCTTCTGCCCCTCCCGTCCTTGGCACCTTATCGGTCAACTGTCCCCTGTACCGGCTGAACAGACGCACAGAACCTCTGGATGTCCCGCATGTTTGTCATGGAGGCTTTGTGTCGAAATAAAAATGATGATATTAATGATGACATGAGGAAAAATATGTATAGAAGGGTTTTGGGGGTTAGTAGGATCCTAGAAACAAACTGAAGAAGTAAAAAGGAGAAAGTGAGATATATATTACTTGGCCCAGTGCTCAAGTATTTTCTTCATACATTTTTATTTGGGTGACTATTCTGAAAATAACAGCCCTAGAGATCGGGAGCTGACCAGAAACAGTTTTATCACTTGAAATATATCTCTAAAGTAAGGAGAATGGTGTCAAAATTGGATATTGAAATGATCCATCTCATCTCTGTTTCACTCAACAGACTTCAGATTGTACATAATTCTGCTGCCAGACTTTTGACAGGCGCACCTGAACGGCCCACATCATCCCGGTTTTATCAGCTCTTCATTGGCTTCCACTCAAATTTTGAATTGACTTTAATATTTTAGCCTTTGGTCAGCAGGCCAGAGTCTGCTGAAGGTCCCAAAGACTGTGGAGACCCGTCGTTTCAGGGTGTAGCTCCGAGACTGGGATGACTTGCCCTTGTCCCTCCATGTAGTCGACACTTGCAAAGAACAGTTGAAGACTTTGTTATTCAGGAAAGCTTTGGGTTGAAGGGTTTTTTACTTTTGTTAACTCTTTTATCACATTGTCTTATGGCACTCATTTTTTTGTTTCCTGTAGCGCCTTCACTGTGCTGCAGGTGTGGGGGGCTCTTGGTGCCTCTTTAGTGTTTCAGAAGAAGAAAGATTTCAGATGCCGCTCAAAGACCTAAGATAATTTGCATATTACCGAAATGATCCTCCTTGACCACCATGAGGCATAAAACAACTCGCTTTGGTGAATGCATTGACCACTCTTCCCACCTCTGCAGCCCATAAACACCGATCCTGGGTCGTGGAAATGCATTACACTAATATAAACCAGCTGCTTGCATGTTTCATCTGCATCAAAGCCACAGTGGTAAATGTGAAAAGACCATATGTGCCGTAAGCCTGTTTGTCGGTGACACAGTGAAAGAGCCGCCTCTATCTCTAATATGTCACACCTCAGACTTCAAACCTCTCGTCTCCACAGCCCCACGCTCCCGTAACTGGATTTGGCCCGAACACAGCTCCAGCTCTGGATTCTCTGGTTCTATCTGTCTCTTGTGACGGCAGATAACAGCAACAGGGAGATGTTTTATTGTGCAACGTGTGTAGTTCTCCCAATGCAGCCGGGCGGCTGTGTATTTGGAGAACTACTTTTAAAAGGATTACCTCGTCTGTGTTTCGCAGTGTTAGTACTTCTTTATTCTTGTCAAGTGCTGTAGAAGTTGGTTAAGATGGCTTAAAGCAGGTACCATTTAAGTAATGCGACAATAACTTTGATAGACAGGTGACAAGATTCTTCAAACAAGGTGGAAAAAATATAGTCAAGTGGAATACAATCTTAAGCAAAACAGCAATTTGCACGTGATTTTGATTCTGGGTGGAGTTTCTTATTTTCCCCTGTTTTCTGGGCAGCTTTCACAACAGTTTGCCTTATCAAGTAAGAATATGCACAATAGGCAAACTCAGCGTTTTCTTGACTACACCTATAGTTTGGGGATTTTGAGATGAAACACTGCGTTGTAAAGAGACGTAGGAGACTCTTGGGGCCTGAACAGCGTCGCTCAAGACGAAGTTGGTATCTTACGTACAAACAACGGTGCAGCAATGCTTTCGCCGGTAGCCTGAAAGAAATGGGTCGACTGAGGCGCGGTGGGCTATGAACAGTGCTTCCTCTTCGCTCTCCTCTTCTCTTATCATCACACACAGCCATGTGCGTCTTATTGCTCGCAGGACAAACTGCAAACTATTTCTCCCACTGTCCAGCTCTTGAATATTATATTGATGGTCCCACTCTAGTGCCAGTATTAAAGAGCGTGGGACAAACTCCATGCCGCAGAAACATAATTCAAACACCAGCACTTGCACCCCCCCCCATACCCCCCACACCCACAGCAGTGGAAAATGTTCTCGTGTGTTACGGTCTGTAGGAGGTAAAGCTTGGGCAGGGACCACTACGGTGCATCACCATGGGAGCCTGTCCAGCCCACTGCGTCAGGTATGAAACTAAAGATTGCACAGAGAGTTCCCCACCCCCGTCTGCGCAAATGTCTAGTCTATAGTCTGTGTTTAGGAACGCCAATCAGGCCTTTAAAGTCTAAATGTAGTAGAAGTTTATTACGAGACCAGGCGAAAATTGTGGTAGTATTGGTCATTTATCTCTAGCTCTGCTTCCACAGGTGAAGGTTTAGAATCGGTGTCGGTAAGTATATAAGGTATGAGACAATTCAGCCACGGTGCATTGATAAGTAGAACAAGGCAATGTTGTATAAAGGGAAGACGAACTTACAATGAATGTCAACAGTAATCATCAGGACTGGTATCCTTGGGGGATGGAAAATTCTTGAATACTGCTATAAATGACCCATTGGGACAGTAAAGTCGACTCTATCTACAGTTTTGAATCTCCTCTGTATTGGCCTCTATAGAATTGCACACACTGTAGTTGGATTTTTTTCCAGAGCTGGAGCATCTTTCTCTACTGTGTGCTCGTCTCAAAATGATCCCAGTGGCCTCAACATCCAAATTTTTAACCCCAGACAATATCCTCCTCTGACTCACTGCCCGTGGGTCAGGCCTCTCGCGCTCTCCCAACTCGGCCGCATCCACTCTGCGCACTTTTATTCCATCTCCCTGCCACTTCCTCAATCTGTACAAACCGCAGCAAACCCCATCCATCACCCCCGCACCTCTCCGCTAACCATGCCTCGTCTGAAGTCTCTTTCTGGGGCCGCCTGACCCCGTTCCCTCCCTCGGGTTTCCACTACTCTGGCTGGTTTGCGCCTGTCTGTCTTTTTCACACGTCATTAGAGAGCATTTATCTGTTTGTTCCTCGGCTCTGGACAGAATTCATCAGGCTTTCTTCTCCACCTCCACAATACGCGTCGCAGGGGAAATAAGGCGCTCGAATGCATTGCAGTGCAACTCGAGGGTGGTGTAAAAGCTGAAGGCCTACACGCAAACACACACAAAAAGTCGTAGATCGTACAAACGTCAAAACATCAGCAGTGGACAGAGTGGTCAAAAATATTTTCACATAGGAGTACTACTTTGAGCACTAATTTGAAATAGTTTTGCAAGAAGTAAAGCCGGAAATTCCCATTGAAGTAATTACTCAAGAGTAGATTTGATGTACAGTTTGATTCATGTTGTAGAAGTGACATAATCGGACTGAATTGTATTGATTGATTCTTAAAAGTAATATTGCTCAAGGAGGAGCAAAACGTACTGCGTCAAAGTGTCTCAGAAGTACAGTTTCTTCACATTGCTTTTAGTATTCTCCGAGAAAAGTAAGCGGTTCTATACAGTATGTGAATAAGTCCAAAAAGAATTAGAAAACCATTGACCAAACTTCCCATTTATTCAATATCCACGCTTAAGAGGGTAGGCGAAAAACTGGCTGTACTTATATGGACACCAATAATCTGATTATTGTCTGATTTCGGGAATTATCTGATTATTGAAGTTGTATGTTTGCTTTGATACGTCCTTCAAATACCTCTGTGACGTTGAAATCCACTTTTTACATGAAGCTATCCAACTTTACAAGATTTTCTGGCCATGTAATCTTATTCTCATGTGACAAAAGAACATTATACCCTTTCTCAACAATACAAAATATCAACACAAACTAAAAGCCCTTGGACTTCTACGGGGAAAGTACGAACCTTGTTCACCAAAGAAACAAATGGCGACTTTTAACACCCAACAATCAAAGGCAGGGACCTGGGTCGCTATGAAACCCAACACTCAATCATCAAGTTTATTTTTAAGTCGTCCTTCGTATAACATGGCACTATCGAGTGACTTTGGCGATCAGCTTTCACTTTCATTGACTGTTGCCTCAGACGACCTGAACTCCCGCGTCGTAAGGTTTTTGTAGTATGAGGAAAGAGAAAACAATGTCTTAAGAGACCGTCCATTGATTGGAACGTGAAGTGGCCTGGTTCAGTTACAGCCGGTCAGCGCCTCCCATCGATTACCCGGTAAAAATTTCAAATCACGTACATTGATGCCACTGGACATCTCAGCTCAACGAGAGGGTTACGCGAGCTAAACCCGAAGCGATGTTTTGAAGCTGCCATGTAATCTTTTGAATCTTTGAAGAATTGATCAATATGACGTCTTACCAAACCTCCCACAAACTGGACACTAAAAATAGGCTGCATGTTTTTGCAAATAGGTTTACAGCAGGGAATAAAAGCATAGCAATACCAATCCATTAAGACTAATACTTCTAACCCTAATGCTGTCATCTACTTGAAAGGATGAAGAGTTTTATGAGAAAGTAATTCCTTTAATGCAGGTTTCTTCCATCAGTCTGTGGTTGCCAGCGTCCAGCATCACTGAAAGGGACATCTCTCGGATTGACAAACTTATCCGTGAAGCTGGTCAGGTGATCGGTTGTTAGATGGAGACATTTGTGACAGTGAGAGACAAGAGGACACTGGACAAACTTCTCTCAATCATGAACAATCCTTCAACTGGACCGTAGAGGGACAAAGAACAGGCACAGAGAATGTTACCGGAACACATTAATTCCATACTCGCCAGATTTGCATGAACATCCATCCATCCATCCATCCATCCATCCATCCATCCATCCATCCATCCATCCATCCATCCATCCATCCATCCATCCATCCATCCATCCATCCATCCATCCATCCATCCATCCATCCATCCATCCATCCATCCATCCATCCATCCATCCATCCATCCATCCATCCATCCGCGACGGTGGCACAGAGAGTAGAGCGGGTCGCCTTGTGATCAGAGAGTTGGGGGTTCGAATCCCGCAGGTGCACACTGTCATTGTGTCCTTGGGCAAGACACTTCACCCACCTTGCCTCCAGTGTCTGCGTACACTGGTGTGTGGCTGGTTCCTTGATGCAAAGCGCTTTGAGTGTCTAAAGCAGGTAGAAAGGCACTATATATTAATGTGACCATTTGATTTAGCTACTCAGTACAATGCCATTTTTGTCCACAGATTAGTAACACAATATTCCCCTGTCAAAATTGTGCAACGAGTAACGAGCAACCAATGCACACTTGCTTCTCCATTAAAAAGACATACTTTTAACCTCTTAACCCCCACCTCGCCGTGCTGATGTCACGTTTTTGTTGCATATTTGAAACATTTTTGACGCTATTTGTTGCATTCTCGTCACTTTTTCATTGCTTTTTAGTCGTGTTTTCGTTGCTTTTTTTTGCTGCTTCTTCACGTTTTTGTTTACAACCGAAAAGCCAGTGCATTGCCTCATTTGAAAGCTAAGACCTTGAAGTTTCTGATAATATGTTTAAGATCTGTGTGAGTAAAACACAACAGGTGGTGGATGGCAGGTAACCAGTGTCCATTACAGTGAAGTGAGATTCCAGTGAGATATTTTCTAACTTGTTCTTCTTCAGGTGGAACTCATCTGCAATTTTAATCATTTTAATCATTCATCATTTATTGTATGCAGATGTTTATTTTCTTTTATGGTTTACAGGTATTTTAAACTATGCTACAAAGTAGAACATGGAGACATTTTCAAGAGTAACAAACTGTGCGCATCTTAAACAGGTCTTTTCCAAATATAAGTTAATTTTGATTATCACAACAAATACATCTTTAGAACAGTGGGTCAGATGGACATATATACAGCAGTACATACTCTAAAACCCAAGCAGGGAGAGAGGGAAAAGCTCATGAACAAATGAGAGACGTATCGTTCCCTGGAGCAGTCGGGTTAAGGCTTTGCGTGGTGTTATGAGCTCCACTGTTTGCAGGGTTAACACAGTCCAGAGTCAGGCCAAAGACAACACAAGTGATCTGAACAAACCAAGGCTAAAACCCAGGGCTCAGGGGCAAACGGATGGTACATACTTAAGACAGAGGAGAGACCGGAGAGGCGGAGAGAGGGGAGATAGGTCCACCGAACCCGGAAGGTGCTCGGGGGAAACATACTGAGTGAGGACAAATCCAAAGGAGCAGAGCAGGAGTGCGAGAGATAAAGGAACTGAATTATTTATTAGACGTGAAGAGCCATGTAGCATGAAGCTGCCTGCAGGTTTTTACTGTAATAGTTTGTCTGCTGTGTGTATGGGGGGTAGAAAAGGTGAGACAATGTCATTGTTGGATTTGGACCGCAACCCAATTTAATAATAATAATAATAATGCCTTACACTTGTATTGCGCTTTACAAGTCTGTATTACCAAGTTTTTCTCAAAGCGCCACATTGTCGTCATTAATCATTCACTCCATACTCGGTGGTGGTAAGCTACTGTTGTAGCCACAGCTGCCCTGGGGTAGACTGACGGAAGCGAGGCAGCCAATCTGCGCCATCGGCCCCTCCGACCACCACCAACCACTCACTCACATCATTCATCCCGGCCTATTGTACATGTTTTTAGTGGTAGGGGAAACCGGAGTACCCGGAGGAAACCTACGCAGACACGGGGAGAACATGCAAACTCCACACAGAAAGGCCCCGTCCAGGTGGGAATCGAACCCGGGACCTTCTAGCTGTGAAGCCGAAGCACTAACCGCTGTGCTACCGTGCCGCCCACGGAATTTGTCCCCCTCCTTCCTTAAAGTTGCTTTTACACTGTCTAAAATGTTAAATATATTGCTGAAAGCAGTTTTCCATTTACAGAGTTTGAGATTTTTTGGGATTCCTAGTGTATTCTATAATATACCAATGATTTTTTTTTTTTTTTTCTGTTCACATAAAGGCATTTGGACATTGTATTGGCTAATGATAAATGTTCTCAACTTATACAACGCTTTTCTACCTTCATTCAGCCCAATGCGCTTTACAGCAAGGAACCAGTCATCGATTCACTGTCTATTAGCTACTCGTACTTCACTTCCTTGTTGGTCACTGACAGGAAGTGACATAGTTAGAGGCAAACCATTTAAACAGTTGCTGTACCACCCATGTCATACCAGTAAGAAACCAGGGAGTCATTATTCTCTGGAACTTTCCCTCTATCTATGTCGTTGACATAAAAACACTTCAAACACCCAACTTTTTTTCCTTAAATTGAGGCATCATGGAAGTAAAGATAATAGTTTGTACTGACCACAGATATTATCCTTGAAACTAAGTCCTAATTACAAAAGGATTAAAACCGGTCACAAGCACTTTAAAGCAGATATTTAACAGCAAACACAAGGAATACCAGCCCTTCTCGCAAATCCACATCATTAGAGCAGACTTTCGAGGTTTTGGTGCTTCATATTGTTATAAGCACACAAAAAAAATGTTTTAACTGGAGATGCCAAATCGCTTGGATGGTCTGAAAAGTTTCAGCAACCCCTGCCCTAGACCCCTGACAGTGCCTTCCCTGTACATGCTTTTATTTTGGCCATTATCAAAGTTCTTCTGTCAATAGTTTTTGAATGTTTAACTCTAAAATCCTTCATAACCCGGTCGTCTTTCCAGCGATGGTCTTCCCCCGGCCCGTCGCGGCCATTTCCATTATTCCTAACAGCTTGTTTTCGTTCCAAGACACTTCTCCCCATTACGCCAAAAAATATTTCCAGAATATTCGCACCGATCCGTTTGATTTGGCAGAAAGCCTCATGCGCGGAGCTGTTGTCATCAATCAATGTTTCTCCAGGAATACATTTGTGTCTTACTGCGCCAGCTTTATTTTAGTCAATCAATCCCCTTCTTTTTTTTTGTTCGGGGCGTGTTTTAAAGTGGGAGGGAGGGAGGGCTTGATAGAAAAGTCAGCTTTCATTTACCGTTCGGCCATAGATCTGAGGAGCAACACCCAAAGCCGCGGTGGAAGAGCATAAGAAAATAGCAGCCGGAGAAAATTGATTTGAACGAATTGTGTGTTCTGAAAAGGCGAAGGCGAACAGCGTGGTGCACTTACAGCCCCAATGACAGGCGCGCTGATGGAGGTCCAGAATCGATAGGGGCTGCGAAAGGAAGATTTATTATTAGGAGCTGGATGCCACTGATCAGAGAGAATCATACAAAGAGCAAAAAACAAGGAAGCGATCGACTGGTCTTTTTCACTTCGTTTTATGTATCTGCAAATTAGACGCCAGTAATGTCAAGCGCATGATGTGACGTACCATAATGGAGACTGCATTACGCTCAGAGTTATGTGGCCTGCAGATATGAACCATCTTCACTGAACAGGTTATTTCCGGTGCATTTCCTTTATCAACGGTAATGTCTGAGGAGTAGGGCATATTTTGGTTCAACTAAGTGAAATAGGTAGACTAGGGAGAACAGATACGTGTATATGTTTTCAAACTTGCAGAACCTCAGGTTGCTTTGACAAAAAAGAATAAGACCTAGTCACAGGGCATTCAGACGTTTTCCACCAGGGGCTCCTAAAGTGTTCAGGCCAAGACCCCAAATTTACCATGCAATACAGATTATATCGACCAAAAACATTTAAAATCTAGTTTTGCATAATTCACAAATCTATGCTGTTTTCACTGAACAATTACATTGAATGCACTATCAAGTCTTGAAATCATATTAGGGCCAGAGCTCAGTGTTCACAACCCTCTGGGGGTCCGTAACCTCCACTGTTGTAGAGAAAACAAAAACTATACATCCTCCTCAAGCTCTCAATTCCCCAAAGAACCTACGAATTCAAGTCATAATCCTGGCACTTTCTGATCTGGGGTTGCTGCACTGGGTCAGGTTTAGGTTCAGCAACACAACGTGCCCAAAGAATGAGATCAGCGGACAACCGGAACATCCTGAATAACCAGGTTATTCCATCAATGGGTTTCCTCTTCCCTGATGGCACAGGCATATTCCAAGAAAGAGTGGCACGAGACATCATTTTCACACATGGTTCGGCCGCCACAGAGTCCAGATTTGAACCCCATTGAGAATCTTTGTGATGTGCTGGAGAAGGCCTTGCACAGTGGTCACACTCTCCCATCATCAATACAAGATCTTGGTGAAAACTTAATGCAACACTGAATCTTTTGACATTGCAGAAGCTTATTGTAACAATGTGGAATGCTGCTGTAATCAACAGTAAAGGCGGTCCAACCGAATATTAGAGCGTGGTACTCCTTTGGTTGTTGTGCCGACTCTTTTTTTGTCCAGTGGTGTATTTCCTGGAACCTCCACCTTAATGTGGTGGAGGGGTTTGAGCGCCCGAATGATCCTGGAGCTCTGTTGTCGGGGGCTGGTAGGGTCTCCCATGGCAAACAGGTCCTAGGTGACGAGTCAGACAAAGGGCGGTTCAGAAGCCCCTTATGAGAGACCAACAGGAACCATGAGGCCGTCCTTCTGTGGACCCACCACCTGCAGGAGGCGCCATAGGGGCTGGTGCAGCTCCAACAGCTGCCCCCACGACCCGGCAACGGACAAGTGGAAGAAAATGGATGGATGGATTGATAATTGAGAACCACTTCTCTCTCAATACAGTTTAGAATGAGTAAATACTGGCGTCTTGATATTTCTGCTGCTTGGCCAGAACGTAGAGTACCTCCCGCCAATTTAAGCATACTTTCATCAAATCATCTTCCCCACACTCACACCTACAATCAGCCGCTGCGGCACATGCCTAACAAACCGTGAAGACTGCGAACAGAAAATAGGCTTTAAAATAGCAACTCTACAAAGGGCTAGTTACTCTAATCACCACCGAGGTGCAAACACACAGACAGACTCACACGGAGCACACGGCCTATCGCACAACTCCAATCAGGAACCAGGTCCACCCCCGATCCAGCGCTAATCAACGCGCTCCTGCCCAGGAATCTCTTAACGAACGCCCCCGGAAAAAAAAAGAACAAAAAAAAAAAAGCTTCTAATGCCCCCGAAAACGAACGACAACAGAAAAACAAGAGAAATATCGAGAACGTGTGTAAAAAAATGAACTTTGGCGTAATTGAGATAAGCATTGCTCAATTTTCTCGACTGATGACCGGATAATTACGGGAGTCTCGGCGACGGCTGGGTTTGGTCACGCAACATTTGAGCCGCACGGGAAATGATTCCGTCTGCTAATTACGGCCCGAGAAAACGTGGGCGAAACGAACAGCTTTGCGGGGAATCGGCGGCACATTCATAAACTTCAGACCGAGCGGAGTGCGAGGGTTTAGACGAGGATAGTTTCTCGTGATCATTTGTAGCACACGGCGGGATATGAATCGTAATTAAGAGCCATGAAGGGACTGTTATAGACAATAAGCACCGCGATTTCTTAGTAGATTGAAAGATGATGGCTTCACTTACAGGGATATTTCAGGATTTTTTACATAGGGCCTCATTTCCTAGTTATCCAGAGTGTTGTTGATGTCTGGAGATATTTTTTTTCTTAAATTCATGCAGTTCTTATATTTGAAGAGTCTAGTGGCGCTAGGCTAGGGCAAGGCTAAAGCATTTCTACGGTAACGCTGCATTAAAAACAGTCTGACCCACTAACGATATAAATGTCTGTGTCGACAAGAGTGATTATAACCATTTTGCATTTTAAATAACTTATATTTGAGCAGCATCAGCTTCGTGGCTGTAAGCTAACGCACCGGCGGAGTGATCTGCGAGAAAATAGTCCTTCAAAGTGCGGTAATTCACGTGATACAAGGTCAGTTATATTAAAAAAATTATTCTATGGACACAGACATTTATATCGTTAGTCTGGCGTTATAAGTGTTTTGCCTCAGGTGCACTGTGGAGCGGGTCAGACTGTTTTTAATGCAGGCTAGCTTATACCATAGACATGCACTAGCCTTGCTCTAGCCTAGCGCCACTAGACTCTTCAAATATAAGAACTGCATGAATTTAAGGAAAACAATATCTCCAGACGTCAACAACACTCTGGATAACTAGGAAATGAGCAGAGGATTACTGAAGGCAGCCACCCGGGTTTCCTCGAGGTGCTACGGTTCTCCCCGACCTCCAAAAACATGCCGGTCAGGTTGACCCACAATGGCGGCGCGCTCAGTCGCAGCGGCTCAGGTGGAATGGGAGGCTGGAGAAGGGACTGTATTACTGTAAAAAAAATAAAAAATAAACGGGTGGGAAAAGTGGAGAGAAGAACCGATTTGGAGTTACTGCAATCGATCAAAAGATAAATTCCCATTTGTTTTCTCGACTTAATGACGGCTTCAAATGTGAAAATAATGATTACCTTGTCATCAATTAAGTGGGTTTGTTTTGATTAATTTAAAATGGCGCACAGTCGGTGTCACACAGGGCTGTAATTATCTGGGGGACGTTACGGAAAAAAACAAACTAATGAACGGTCTGCAGTTGGGGAAGGAAATCAATACGTGGTTTAGAAACGAGACGACGCTTGATGTTAACGATCTGTGAAATTAATTATATGACAGACATCCCCTGATACAGCCGCGCGATTATACAAGTCAGAGTAAGTCTTGGCTTTAACAAAGAGAGGAATCTTTCACCAGCGCACTGATAAATCACTGTTATCTGCGAAGCTTAAGATTGACTGCGATGATTAAACCAATGAGGAAAAAGTTAATTTCTCAACAGCCAACAACTGAAAGTGCTCGACTTAAGCTGCCAATATGACAAAGGGTTTTATCTTTTCATTTAAGCTCATTTGAAATCTTATCAGTGCATTTACTTGATGTGCTTTTAAATGTATTTGGCTTTTATCTAGAGGTGGTAGTACATTTACTCAAGTACATGTACTTCAGTAACTTTTTAAAGCAATTGTGCCTTTGCAAGCGTTTTTTTTCTCCCATACAGAACTTTTTACTTCTACTTTGAATCAATATAAACATTTATCTGCACTCTTGAGTAAATAAAAGTAACTTGTGCCACTGTGAGTAAATCTTAATCTTGTGTTTTGTCGACTTAATACATTTCTTTTCATATACGGTATTTCCTTTGAAAATATGATGTTTTTTTACATTATTTCATGGGAAATGTCTTGAGCATTATCTAGCAGTGCCTTAACTTAACTTTTTTTGTATTTATTGCTCTCTTTTAAATGTGTTATTTTAATTTTATTATTTTTAATTTTTTTAAATTTGTAGATCCTGCTCTGTTTGTGTGAATGTGAGCAAGAGACTAATGAATAATTTGCTTCGGGATCAATAAAGTATTTATCTATCTATCTATCTATCTATCTATCTACTATTGAAACATAAATCTGACTTTCATGCTCAGTTTCTCAGTACTCACTGTAGTCAAGTAACAATCTTTTTTACTTTTTTACAGTTACCTGAGAACTTATGTGGGCCACTACTTTTTACTTACTTGAGTCAATCAGGAAAAATCCTGCAAACTGACCAAACTTGCTCATCCTCTTAACCTCCGCCTGAACTGAGCTCATTTTCTCCAGTTTGGCTTTACCTAAATCTAAAAGCTTCTTGGAAAAAAAAAGAGGTCAAAATAGCGACAAAAATCTGACAAAAACTAGGATGAAAAACCCACAAAAGCGCAACAAAAAAGTGACGAAAATGAGTGAATATTGTGGCTCCACCCACCTCTGCTTTTATCTGTGCAGCACATTGTCTCTGACTCCTCCCAGTTCAGAGTGTGGGAGGAGCATCTTTCCTCTTCTTGCTATTGTTGTATTGTCCTGGCCTTGTGTTTCATGTGTCGATGAAACAAACTTCAAACTTAGCAGAAAACAAAAAAGTACTACGACGACGTCAGCTGCTAATGTTGCTACATTTACCCTTAAAGGAACAGGCCACCGTTTTTCCACACTGAGAAATGTTCTCACCTGAGCTTAGACGAGTTGACCTGTCTGGTCTTTGTGCCCGTGGAAGAGCTCAGTCGCTTCTAACTTCACCCCCGTTTGGAGCCATAGGAATATACAGGGACAGGCCAAATGCTAACAACATCTTTGTTTTTTTTTGCGTGACTGAGCGCACGCACAAAGACCAGACAGGTACGCATCAACTCATCTAAGCTCAGGTAAGAACATGTCTCAGTGTGGAAAAACGGTGGCCTGTTCCTTTAAATGATACATATTCACTGGTGGCAGAAAGAGGCATTTTGGTTATTTACTTCCTCCGTCTTATAAAAATACTAAACACCATTTTATATAGGTGCCTGAATTGAGCCAAAGCAAGTTCTCTCTGCATATTAAAACATCACGCTGCATTTATAAAAAAAAAAGAAATCGGTGTCAAAATATTGCCTTTCTTTCTCGATAAGCACCTTGTTTTATTCTGTGTCCGTGCCGGCGTTTTAGAAAGTGGAGCGAGCGTGTGACACCGACTCCCACGACATCCCCAACTTTTGGCACGTCATTCAGTTAAACTAGTCACATTAATGAAGATACATCGTGTGCTGATAAATATTAATTAGGAGCAGAAATATAAGCTACAAAGACCTTTGAGCCGTCTGCCTGTCCTTAAAAGACAATGTTAGCGTTGTTTATGGATGAACCATCTGCCGGGGAATCTTTCCAAGACTTTGATGAACCTCTGCCCACCGCTCGACTTCAGGGACAGTCACCGCTAAATATTCATCAAGTTTGGAAAAGAGCAAACTGCGTGGTGAATCATCAGGAAAAAGTTCATTTAGGTATATAGGGCTTTGCTACTTTGCGTGTGAATGCGACGTTACTGCATTCGCGGCTCACAGAATTTGGATTAGGAAGTGGTGTTTTTTTGTTACTTTCTGGCAAAAAAAAACAAAAACAAAAAAAACACACAACTAATATGCAAATTATCATTCAATTAATGTGATTGGTCACTGAATTTGTCCATTGTTTCAAGGTTAACCTGACAATCCTTCAAGGCCACGCAAGAACTGCACAGTCCGTAATGATGCTGTGAATTTTTAAAATGTTTTGTTTTTGCATTTCGCATTTGCATATTTTTGCTCCCTTCAGGGAAATATTCCACTTTTTTTCTCCTACATTCCTTCATTAACGCGTCATTGACCGGTGTGATTAAAGCGTCCCTCAGGCAGTGTCCCATAGAACAACATAAACCACATAAAGCTTGTCCCGTGCACTTTAATAATGCTTGTCTGGACGCTTTAGTTTTTTTGTATTTCTCACATTCTCCTCACGCTTGTTTGCTGAAACAAGATATATTTTTTTCTTAAATTCATGCAGTTCTTATATTTGAAGAGTCTAGTGGCGCTAGGCTAGGGCAAAGCTAAATGATGTCTATGGTATCAGTTAGCCTGCATTAAAAACAGTCTGACCCACTCCACAGTGCACCTGAGGCAAATCACTTATAACGCCAGACCAACGATATAAATGTCTGTGTTAATAGAGTAATTTTTGAAATGTAACTGACCTTGTATCACATGAATTACCACATTTTGAGGGACTATTTTCTCACAGATCACTCCTCCGCTGCGTTAGCTTACAGCCACGAAGCTGATGCTGCTCAAATATAAGTTATTCTATTAACACAGACATTTATATGGTTAGTCTGGTGTTATAAGTGATTTACCTCAGTTGCACTGTGGAGCGGGTCAGACTGTTTTTAATGCAGGCTAACTTATACCATAGAAATGCTTTAGCCTAGCATTAGCCTAGCGCCACTAGACTCTTCAAATATAAGAACTGCATGAATTTAAGAAAAAAAATATCTCCAGACATCAACAACACTCTGGATAACTAGGAAATGAGGCCCAATGTCAAAAATCCTGAAATATCCCTTTAATATAGAGACTGCAGTTGCGCGTATGACCTGAGGTGGCGGTAGTGAGTATAACAATGACCCACTTGCATCTAGTCCCTTTAAGCCCACACATTTCTTGTTCATCTGTCATGTATTGAAGTCGATATAGTAATTATCGTGACATAAAATCGAATCAAAACATTTAGTTGGATCCATATGAAATAAAAGGAGACAGAACAACAGTAAAGATAAGATCACATTTGTTTTATGATAAAAGCACAAAATGTCATTTGCTCCAGTTTGGCTTTACCCAAATCTAAAAGCTTAAAAAGAAAAAAAGCACCAAAGGATGAAAAGACGTGACATAAACGCGACGAAAACGCGACAGAACGCTTCCAAAACATGGACAAGGAAGCAACAAAAACACGACGACAGAGCAACAAAAGAAAGCAATGAAAAAGAAACAAAAACGGAGGAAATCATGACAAAAAAGCGACAAAAATGTGGCAGAAAAGTGACAATCAGTTTTGTTCGGTCTTAGCTTTCAAATGAGGCGTTACACTGTTGCTCTCCGGTCAAGACGTTTTTAGTACTGGAGAAATAATCACTTAAACACTTCCATCAACACTTCGTTAGAGAGATTATATAGCATGGGTTCAGTGTGCAAATAAACGGGACGAGCCGAAGGGAGAGCAGAGGGCAGTGGCATTAAACACTATTATAAACACTGAAAAAGGAAACAGGGGGTTATTTTCTCTGCGGGGGTCCGCCGTAGAGCCATAATTAAACCGAGTCTCCACAGCCGCGGCGACAATGATTCATTATAGCGACAACGCATTTATTGATGAGAAAAATAGCAGCGGGTTTTATCCCAGGATTAACTTAATTCTATATTCGCTTTTTTCGTTTTCCAGTTTATCACAATAAAAAAGCCACATATATATATTTTACCCTAATATGAGAATATTTTGACTGGAAACATGCCAATGGTGTTTCATTTTACCTTCAAATCCAGGGCAACTATACGTATGTCAAGCTAAATGTACCTCTATTAAGCTGACGTTTTGTAGTGTTTTAAATCATTGTCGTCTTGTTTTGGTCCCGATAGTATTTTTAAGTCCTGCTTTGACCCAAACTTAAAGAAAAAGATGAACCATCACAATGCTCTCTCTTCGTGTGCAGCTGAATTTGAACTTTGCCCTCACTATCAAGCGCTCATCATTACTTTAGTACCGAGCACTGAAGCTAATGAGTATTTTCGCAGGACTCAAAGTAGTCGATAAAACGTACCCGTCTCTGCAACAAAACCAAGAGCCTCTTAACACACCTATAGATTTGTTACGTTAAATCCATTACCGATTCTCTTTCAAAAACCTCTTCCGTTATTCTGATCTTCTTGGAGTTTCCATAGTAACCGGTGTTACTTTTTGCAGAAAATTCACTAAATGAATCAATTTTAAATTCATATGATTGTTTTCCAGCAGATTTAATCATATTCTCTGCATCCTGGAGTTTCTCCCACGATGACCGGAGCGCAGACCTGATCCGTCTGACAGTGAGTGTAAATGACAAACATTTCTGGTGATTATAGTAGTTTTAGTCTCATTAACGACTTTCAATTTAGTTTTAGTCAGCGAAAATATAACGTAACGCTTTATAATAAGGGGACACATGAATGAATCCATAATTTATGCCAGAATTCATCATGAATTAATGAATGATTTCATCAGGCTTCAAGAACAAATACTCATGGATTAACATAGTTAATGAAGGAAATGGACTCATTCAGGATCATGAGTAATAAACCATAATCATGATGAATGTGTTTGTTTGTTTGAGGAAAACCAAAGGACAAGGACCAAGCTTTGAATAAACGTACAGCAACATCAAACCCGTCAGTAGTTCATTGTGAAGTCATTATGAAGGTTCCCCTTAAACTAAAGCCTTGCTGCTTTGATAACTCAAAAAATATAAAACTATGTTTTAAAAGAGCAACTAAAGAAACAAGTTTAACACGAAAGGTGTGAGCGCATCAGGTCCAGGTTAGAGACTGTTGTGCTCTTCAAGGAAGGAGCCAGAGCAAGAATAAAAACACAAGAGTGATTTGCTTCGTAGTAGTGTTCACGCAGTCAAAGAATATCCGAGGCCCTTCCATGTACAAAACATATATAAAAGTCCTTTATTAGATCATTCAAGAAGAAGAAGAAGAAGAAGAAACTTTATTTATATAGCACCTTTCACAGATAAACTCACAAAGTGCTTCACAAGGGCACAACATAACAGATTATATGAAATGTATTGAAACAAATTAATTAAATCAATCACAGCCTTTTCAACTAAAAGCTCGTCCAAACAGCCGAGTCTTCAGCTGTTCATTCCACAGTTTAGGAGCAACAGCTTCAAAGGACAAGTCACCTCTGGTTTTAAAGCGGGTCCTTGGGACAGTGAGGAGGTTCTGGCCCGAGGACCTAAGGGTGCGACCGGAAGAGTAAGGGCACAGCAGGTCAGACACGTATTTGGGAGCCTGACCATGCAACGCTCTAAAAGTCAAAACTAAAATTTTGAATTCAATTTGAAATTTGATGGGCAGCCAGTGCAGAGAGGATACAATGGGAGTAACGTGTGACCGTCTGCTAGAGCCGCGCTGCAGCATTTTGAACCATTTGAAGACAATTCAAAGCAAATTTGTTAAAACAAGTAAAAAGGGAGTTACAATAATCTAAACGAGACGAGATAAAAGTATGAATCACCAATTCTAGATCAGAGTTGGATAAAATTGGCCTCAACTTGGCAATGTTTCTCGAGTGGAAAAAACAGTTTTTGGCCAAGTGTCTCGAGTGGCTGTCAAGAGACCGAGACTGGTCAAACCAAACACCAAGATTTCTGATGCTCGGCTGAACCGAGGAGCCCAGAGAACCACGGTGGTTTACAATTGAGGGAATTTTTTTGCTCAGGAGCAAATATCAAAGTCTCAGTTTTTTTTCAAATTCAACTGAAGGCAGTTTTCACGAAGCCACGACACTTGAAAGACAATCCATTAACTCTGACAGTCTGTGAATCTCTGACTCCTTAAATGAAAAGTAAGTCACTCTTCTCTGTTTTAAACAAGTTTAACACTAATCAAAAGTGATAAAATGAAATAGCAAAAAACAAAATGACATATCAAATAAATAGGATGCTTTAAAAGTGAGTAACTAACAACACAGCATATTTGATTAAAAGTGACGTGTGAGAATACTCCTTAAAAAGAAAACTTTCTGTATTATTCAGGCTTCCTAAACTTCTAGCCCGGGTACAAATGAAATAATACGCTTTAGTTTAAGGGGCACATTCATCATGAAGTCACAGATCTAATGACAGGTTGGTCCTTGTCCTCTTTATTTTCTTCTGCACACAGAATTCTTCATGATCGGGATGAATTACTCGTGATCCTTAATGAGTTCATTGTCTTACTATTGATGAAAACTCGCGATGACGTCATGATGAATGAATGCATGAATCCCTCATGAATAATGCATTTATTCATGAGCCCTCATTATAAAGCGTCCGTTCTAAGTCTCCGTCTTGAACCCAGCGACCCCCCGGCCGTCGCCATGTCTAATCCCACACGCTTGTGCCCGGTGATTTACAGCGGGGGGAACATCTCGCTCTGGTCCCGTCTCGCCTCCTCTGCCGTTGGCGCTGGTCTCCGGGGGCCTCGGGGAAACGATCGTTCGGGCTCTAACTCACCTTTATGTCCCACATACGCCGTACGCACCGGCGCTTAATGCAGTGTGACTTTTACTGCGCACATAAACGCGGCCGACACATGCTCGGTTCATTATAAACACATTTTTACAGGACGGCGTCGACGCCAGGGTCGAACGAGCGCCGCATTTACAATTACTGCCGCTGAGCCCCGGAGGCGTGAGTGCCGGAGAGAAATGTGGAAAGAAACAGACATACAGTATATCGTTATGGCCACATGTCTATCTCCACCGGCTCCGCTCTGTTCCCTGCACATTCACTTTTCTCACATTTGACCTGCAGTCCGTTATGGAGATATTTTTGACCTTATTTGGAGTAATTTTGACCTCATCTACCGGTGGAATTCGCCTTTGTGTTCTCAAAGTAAGAAACACAAAAACATCGAAAAGCAAATGGAACTTTTTATCCTTCACTCTTTTATTCTGTTCCCACTCAAATCAAGGGCAAACACACTTATTTCAAGAAAGTTGGACTCATTTGTAGATTACTTTTTGTAATGCGTTGACGAGGGAATCCAGACCACGCATTATAATAACCAGGGGGGGGGGTCGTTTATCAAGACTAAATGGCGAGCGCGAGCGGGGAAATAGTTTATGGCTATTTGGTGCGCACCTAATTTACAACTTGAAATTGCCTGTATTACCTTATTAGGGCCCCAGATGTGTAAATGGGAGAATGCTGCGTGACTAAAGCCCTCCTCGGAGACACGCAGTGTTAGCAATATTCTTTCACGAATATTGCTAAAAAGTGCATTCAGTTCTGTTATCCAGCTTAAACGGAGAAACTAGTGTATCATAGACTCGTCCCGTGCAAAGTGAGGTATGTATAGCCTGTAGCTTGTCTATATATGTCACTATGGTGCAGATGGTCGAGCGGGTCGTCTCATGATTGGAAGATTAGGGGTTCGGATCTCGCCTCCTGAAGGTTCACCCTGTCCTTGGGCAAGACACTTCCCCCTCCTTGCCTCCAGGGTCTGTATGAGTTGAGACCATTGACCATACATTAGTTTCACATTTTAAGTTGAATAACAGAATGAACTTTCGAACGATTATTCTAATTTTCAGAGGTTCACCTCCAGCGTGTCCTGGGTCTTCCACGAGGCCCGGAACCCCTCCTTCGACGTGAAGGAGTAGCGGCTCAACTCCGAGCTCCTCATCCGACCCTCACGCCCCTTAAGTGGAGGATTATATTGTTTCTTTTTTTTTTTCTTCTTTTTTTGGAGTTATAATATCCATCCATCCATTTTCTTCCGCTTTATCCGGGTCGCGGGGGCAGCAGTCTCAGCAGAGATGCCCAGACTTCCCGATGCACGCAAACCTCCTCCAGCTGTTCTGGGGGGAACCCCGAGACGACACCAGGCCAGTAGTTATAATAGATATGATATAATAGATTCTGGAAAACATGCAACCCAGATTATTTAGGCCGCTTCGTGACGTTTCCGACCGGTTCAAACGTTTATATGAATAAAACATGAACTGGGAGAACAAGTGATTCCAGAAATGATCAGTCAGTTTTCAAATCCGGATGAGCCGGTCCGTTGCGATAGCACCGAGCTCCACACGTTTCACACAAATCAAGTCAACGTTAGCTTCATTGCTTCAAACATGGAAGGTTTGAAGTGAAATTGCACCATTTTGAGAGATGGGGCTCTTCAAACTCATAAACGTGCAGCTCAATACGGCTTCCAAATCACCGGCGGGTCATTATGAAGAAACATTCTTTCAAGAGTCCGTGGCCGTAACGTTCCGCCCGGCTGGTTTAAATGTCACAGATATCTATATGAGGCAGTGGGGGAGCATTAGGAGGGATATGATATGTATTCAGAAGGACACAGAGGAGGAGACGGTCCAGGGCTCATGCTAATCAGCCCGCAGCCATTAACATAATAAACGGGGTGGGTCGATGGTGTAATGCATGCTGCTTTATCCAGCGCTCACCTTGTCACCCGCCCACACGCTCTGCCCCGGTCGGGACAGGGCGAGGCTGCAACAAAAAGACTCCCAAATCACCAGTTCTACTGAAGTCTATCAGGTCACGGCAACCCAGACAAAGAAAAGAACGGTTTTCTGTTTCGGCAGAATGTGATTACGGAAGTAAGAAAGGAATCACGGTCGGGAATATATAAAGCTTGGATTTGTTCCTTTTTTAATGTAAATTGAGGGAAAGAACAAAAGACGGGGCATATCCCACTGTAACAGAGGCGTAAAAACATTCTTACCTCAGCAGTGGCATTTTCTGTTTTACAATTTGAAATAATGTCTTTACGATTAAAAAGACAGCAAGAAGTGAGACACTGAGCCTAGTGATGGGACTTAAAGAGCCGTTCACTTTAAAGAGCCGTTCGCTTTAAAGAGCCGTTCGCTTTAAAGAGCCGTTCACTTTAAAGAGCCGTTCACTTTAAAGAGGCGCTCACTTTAAAGAGCCGTTCACTTTAAAGAGCCGCTCACTTTAAAGAGCCGTTCACTTTAAAGGTGACGGTGGCGCAGATGGTAGAGCGGGTCGTCTCATGATCGGAAAGTCAGTGGTTCGAATCCCGCCTCCTGAAGGTGCATGCTGTCGTTGTGTCCTTGGGCAAGACACTTCACCCACCTTGCCTCCAGTGTCTGCGTACATTGGTGTATGAATGGGGGAGAGGTTCCTTGCTGTAAAGTGCTTTGAGTGCCTAATGTAGGTGGAAAAGCGCTATATAAGTTGAGACCATTTATTTATTTATTTTCTTTTTTTTTCTTTTTTAAAGAGCCGTTCACTTTCGTTCACTTTAAAGAGCCGTTCACTTTAAAGAGTCGTTCACTTTAACCTGATCCACTCTACATTGGCCTATTCCGAAAAAAGCATATCCATACTATTTCATAATTAGAAATCTTTTACAAGGTTTTAAAATACAAATTTACTCACAGATGTGCTATTGGGGCTTGGGGATGTTGTGGATGTGAAGATTTGGAAAAAAAATAATTGTGGGCAAGACTAAATGTGGTCTATTTTCAACTAATTTGATTTCCGCCTATAAAAAACAGAAGAAAAGGAGCAAAAAAATCTTATTTTTACTGTAAAGAAGCAATATCTCAACCTAAATTGTAAATAAACCCTGTCATCAACATTTTCAGCAATTTTGGTGCCTATTGAACAAAGAATTGAAGGGTTTTAGAGATGTACAATATAAAAAAGTCCAGGCGGAGACCAGCTGTGCCATTTTGGCACAATTTGGCACAATTTGGCACAAAATTTGAAATATGGAATATCTCAATGAAAATGAAAATTTGGGATACTTTTACATATTTGGTCATGAAAATGCTTTTTTTTCTAAAAGTAAAGACACAATTTATATATTACAACACACTTTATTGCAAAAACTATATACAGTAAACACACAGGTAATCAAAAGTAAAATAAAAGTTCAACAAAACTTTTTAGACCCTCACCTTAGTATTCTTGTCAAAGCAGCCTGTGACCTGCTCTGCACTCCAGATGAACCTGGCTGTGGTGATGAAGGTGTGCTTGGCTCACCAAACTCTTGTTTCCCATCATCACCATCACTGCTGTGGAATAAATCATAATAAATCTATATTCAGATATGTGGTACAAATTTGGCACATAAGACTACAATGTTTTGTTTTTGACACACTGTGTGGACGTTACATGATCAATTGTGTCTCATATAGTACTGAAGTGATGGAAATAAAAAAGACAAATACTAATAAATCGGTTTTACATAGCACTTTCCCAATCATACTCCCACGCTCCAACTATGATTCCCACTAAATAGCAATACACTTGTCTATACATATTGAATTTACACCATTGACATAAAAATATACATTTACTTTACAAAAAAAAAAAATCCTAAAACAGTTACCTTTCATCTGGCGGATATTCATAATTTGGCCGGCTGGTTGTGGTCAAAAGGTCCGACTCGTCAGAAGAGGAGTCTTGAAGTACCATGTCTTCAAATGCCAAATCTCCAAGAACTATATCCCTTGTCTCCTGTAGAGTGTAAACACGCTTTTCCCTCTAAAAGCCATGGTGTGGTGACCAAAAGTGTAAAAATCTGCTCGAAAATACGGTAACTATAACTTCCCCGTGCGTCATGCGCTCTGCGCGCCGAAGCTCACATGACTACGCAGCTTGACGCAGACGGATAACTCCACGGAATTTTATCCAATCAGTGAGCTCCATATATCCCCGGAAAGAGGACATTCTACAGAATCCAATGATACCACTCATTCTGTGACGGACAGAAGCCCTGGCGAATCACAGGCGAGCTTGTACAGACACTGTGTGAGCCACTCCGAGTCTCAGTTGCTGCGTTTTGCCCTGTTGTGACTGAAATACCGGGTCTTTTAGAGCCAAAATGGCGTCAAATGGACGGTGCCATCTTACTCTTCTTCAGAGGAAAAATAGTTGGTACAATTGCGTATATGAAAACAACGAAACAGCAAAAGTAAGTCCGCAATTGCATGTTTTATTTTGATTTGCTGGTGTTTTTTGTGCAGTTTGATGCGGGCTCTGCTGAACATGTTTACTGCTGTGCAAATAAGCTTTACACCGATCGATTCAGTGAGTTGTTAGCTTTCTTTTGATATCTTCTTCGTAGTTCTGCGTTTCCTATTTTGTAAACCCAGAAGCAAAAACAATGACTTGGTCAAAACTTCAATTCTAGCCATGTGGTTGTTTTATTGCTAAGAGTTTGAGCTGTGTTACATTGATTTGAGTTTGGAGTGGATACTTTTGTTGAGGAGTTTCTGCTTGACAATTTGATGTATGATAAGTGTGTTTTGGTCGAAGCGGGTAGCGAGATACGTGCGCATGTGTGTAACGCAGCGGGGCTGGTCCCCGGTACCGGGTACTCGCGAGTTAAAGACGTTAAAGAGCCGTTCATTTTAAAGAGCCGTTCACTTTAAAGAGCCGTTCACTTTAAAGAGCCGTTCACTTTAAAGAGCCGTTCACTTTAAAGAGCCGTTCCAAAGGCTGGCTCTTTTGATTCATTTGTATTCTTTATTTAAATTAAGTTTAAACACTGTGATTAGTGCTACATTACAATTTATATCATATCCAATGTGTTCAGTTGTTGGTACATTCAATATTGTCTTCTTTTGAACAAGTGTTGACTTCTCGTGGAGCTGCAGCAGCGGCGGAGACGACCCGGGCGGACTGAGGAGGCGGCAGTGGGTGGTGATGTCGCTGCGGGGGGGAGCGAACAGGCGCAATATGTGGAATCCTCCTCTCTCCGCCCCACTCCAGCAGTGACCATAGACTGTAGTGACTTTTGTTTTGCCATGAAACTAATGGCAAAATAAGCACAACTAAAGTAAGAAATGGAAAAAAAAAAGTGAATGGCTCTCTACAAGGACTCGGTTTCCATCATTCACAGTTCCAAAGACTCTATTTGTTCATGAACGTCACCTTTATCTACGACGCGACAAAATCCTCAAAAACACAGAAGAAACCACCAAAACAATGGCTCAGAACTGCGTGTATGAACTGAAAGGCCAAGCAGACAGTGAAGCGCGACGTTAAGTTCAAAAGCAGAAGTTGATTTTTGGAAAAAGTCGCTGAAATAAACAGACTATGAAGTTGCCGCATGTTGTTCTCCTCCGGGGGCCGGGGGCTGTGAGTATTGCGATAGAAGCTGGCAGCGTGAACAACTCCCGCCTCAGGGAACAACAGGGACCTTATACCGAAGCATCTACAAACACCACTTCATACGGGCCTGGGCAGTGCCAACGCAAGGACCAGGCAATAACACCCCCCCCAGTATATCACAGGGATATCTGAGCTCTTCCATGTGGCGGAAAGTTACAGCACAGAAAGGATAACGACTGAATACACAGGATGACAAACATGACATACTATCCGGGTTTTATGTTATGCTATTAATTTGGTCACAGAGTTTTTCGATTCCGTTTTGTTGGTTTTAGTTTAGAATTTTTGTATCCAGTGAATAAGCCATCTACATTTTTTTTCTTTTTCCCTTTGATTTGTGTATCTACTGTACAAACAAACAAACAACAAAAGTAGTGGCCTGAATAATTACTCAAGTAAGGGTAAAAAACCTTAAAAGTTTTACCTTAAAGATTTACTCACAGAGGCACAAATTACGATTACATAGAGCAGAGGTAGGCAAGGCCTCACTGTAAGAAGACCAAGGGCCGGACCTGCCAACTATTTTCTTAAAATTCCAGTGTTGCATGTACATGATTAGGGGCTGGGTACAGTTAAACAATACCAGTCTGGTATAAAAAAAAAAAAAAATGAAAGTTTCATCCATCCATCCATTTTCTTCCTCTTTATCCGGGGCCGGGTCGCGGGGGCAGCAGTCTCAGCAGAGATGCCCAGACTTCCCGATCCACGCACACCTCTTCCAGCTGTTCTGGGGGGACCCCGAGGCGACACCAGGCCAGCTCGGAGACATAGTCCCACCAGCTTGTCCTGGGCCTTCCACGAGGCCTCCTCCCAGTGGGACATGCCTGGAGCACCTCCCGAGGGAGGCGACCAGGAGGCATCCGGAACAGATGCCCTAGCCACCTCAGCTGGCTCCTCCCACGTGAAGGAGCAGCGACTCGACTCCGAGCTCCTCCCGGGTAACTGAGCTCCTCACCCGATCTCGGAGGGTGCGCCCAGCCACCTTACCCAAAATTATTCCCCCATTTTTTTCACATTTCTTGACAATGGAGATTAACTTGATATTGTAAATCTGCAGATCTTCCACACATTATTGTTCTATTTCTGGTTCTAGATGACAAATATTTTAGTATAGGTATCGGGAAAAAGTATCGATCAGGTATCGGTATCGAATAAAAATGCACCGTACACATCCCTATGACCTAATTGGGCGTTCTGTTTGGAAAGTGCAATAACGGAATTTGATCTCAGATTTGTGCAAATATATAATCTTCAAAATCATTTAAAACAACCTGAGGGCCAGAGGTTCTGTGCTGGAGGGCCGGATTTGGCCCTCGGGCCTGCGGTTGCCTACCCCTGACATAGAGATTATAGATGATGGTAAAAATGGTAAATGGTCTCAACTTATATAGCGCTTTTCCACCTACATTAGGCACTCAAAGCGCTTTACAGCAAGGATCCTCTTACCCATTCATACACCAATGTACGCAGACACTGATCAAATGCATTCTCTTCCAAACAAGACCATTTCACAATCAAGACTTCACTTAAAACTTGCAACCAACACTCTGGCTATAACAATACAACTAAATACAGAATAAAGTAGGCCTTAACTTTCACATTTTGCTTCGCAGACAGACTTGTGAGAGATTTCTCCTTGAACAGAGAAAGTCCGAGTGTCAGCGGTTTTTCGGGAGATGTTTAGATGGATTCGCTTTAGAAAACACGGCGTATACAACAATGGAACAACCGCAGACAGAGACGCGCTGCCGGCACATCCAGCACCGAGCAAAGCTGGCGGACGTAGTCAACGTCGGTCTGCGAGGCACGCAACAGGAGGCGGAGAGACAAATGGAGACGTCGAAGAGGCCCGGGACACACGGGGGGTGTACGGGGGGGACGTGTAGTCCGTTTTTTAATAGTATGTTGAATCCTGCTCAGCTCAGAATGCAGCTTCACCAAACAACCATTCACACACCACTCAGGCTCCTGTTATTTCCTCACCGTCTCCAACCCTCGCCCTGACCAGGCCCATCCCTTTGCCTCCAGGATGTGATGAGATTGGACGCTCACAAGGCGGTGCGGCCACGTGCAGTCCCGTATTCAAATCAAGTCGGTTCAAACCTTATTTTTGTGGCAATTTACGTTAAAACTGCAGTCGACTAGAGAGCAACACGGAAATAAGCGTTGGTTTGAACTGGACACAAGTTCTGTGGTGGTAATAGCACTATCACCAATCAACGATATATGGCTATTTGCTTTGTTGTTGGAGTGTGTATTTTTGTAGGATCAGAATAAAAAAAGAGATGTTCCTTGGTATAAATCTCAAATACCATATGGTGTATTTGTGTTTGTACGACAGTAAACAATAAATCCTTCATGGCATTTTGTTCGATCATAAACGATTTATATCAATGCACAAGCGTAGACTCAGTTTCTGCTGAAAGCTTATGTTGTGTTACTTTGAACTTCTTCCTACTTCGTTTGAGCACAATCTTGTTTTGTGGCTTCTTTGTTTCTGTAAAAATGTCTGAAATACTCAAATGAATAAAAAAATCTGATGAAATGTTGAAATTGTGTTTTTTTTTTTAATCTTTTGATATCTCTAGTTGTATCTGTGCTATGTAAACTACCACGCATCTGTTAGTGGTGTTTCCTCCATAGACGTACTCTAATGTATTCCACATGTCAAGCTAGTAATGAACTCTAGTTGTGTTTTTAATGTTTTTATGTACATCATGTGCAACACCTGTGACTATTTATATCACCCGTGCATGATTGGTCTCTGCCCTGATGAAGACCTCATCAGTCGAAACGTGTTGGTGTCCCGAAGCGATAAAGGATTTCCATAAGTCGGTTGTTCTCGGACCTCCGCTCTCCTCTAAAAATAAGCATTTTCCACGTGGATCCTCGAAAAACATCTGACCTGATCACGTTCCAAACCCACAGCAGCGCTCACTCGCCAACCCATTATCAAAGTTCTGTGGTGGTTCCGTTTAAGCCAGTGTTTCCCAACCAGGGGGACGGGTTATTTCAAGATTACTCAGTCAGTCTTCGCAAATCACCGAGACTCTGCACTTTAAGCCCATATCAGCTAAATAACTGTGACTGGAGGCACTGTTTATGAAAAGACAAAAGCACACGCTCCCATTATTTACTGTTGTGCTGCGGTAAAAGCGTTTTCTAACGAAGAACGGCACGGCGACCTTTGGAGAGACTGAGAAATGTCAGCTCTTTCAACAACTCCTTTAATAAATGACTGTTTACACTGACCACGGTTCACTATTGACGTGTCTCTGAATTATCAAGTCTCAAAAATGCAGCAATTCTGACGAGGACTCGAGAATCGACTCTCACGCGAAGGCATAAACGGAAACTAATGAATTCTCGTCCAATAACCTGGATTGAGGAACACTTAGTCCTGTTCCGTTATAAATTGCTTGTTGTATTAATCTCTTGGAACATGTCAGGTTGATCCTTTAAAAGTACAGTCTGAATTCATGACTGAAATCGAAAATTGGGACAGTCGCTCGGCAGACACAACTAAGGCTATACAACCACCAAGAGTAATGTTAGCACCATGTTCTCGATTTTAATTGGATATTTTCTTTCCAAGTACAAAATTAGTGTTGGTAAATGGAGCTGTTCCCGTTGTACCACATTTCAGAGTCGATTTATTTCCAAAAACAAAATCACGAGTAGAGAACGACACAGCAGAGAAAATGTGTGTGGGTAAACTCTGGTGCTGAGAAGTAGAACGGTTTATGGGGATTTTATTTATTCGTTTTATTTCTAGACAAGACGGTAACACTTTATATTAAAGTTACATGAAGTCATGCATGAAAAACATGAACATATGCAATAGTGAAAATAGTTTTTCATAGATGACTTCATGCATGAATTCATTAAGTAACTACTGTAATTAATTCACGAGAACATCTTAATGGATCATGATCTAAGAATCACGATAAAATCACACACAAAAAAATGATTTTTTAACAAAAACATTAACTCATCAGACTAATCTTTAGTACAGGGGACGCACTCATCATGAATGTATGAATGAACTAAGGATTAGCTAATGATGAGTTCGTTGCAGCAGTAAATGTTGTATTAAGGTAAAAGTTGCAAACCAATTTGCTTGAGAATCGTGATGAATCATGATGTTCATGCATAAACTTCATCATTAGGATTAGGTAATGTTTTTGTTAACACATCTACATGTTTTAGTGAATTCATCTTGATATTTTAACAAGATTATTATATTAACAATAGTTAATTCATGCATGAAGTCATCTATGAAAGAACATGAAGTCATGTTATTGTCAGACATGAATACATCATGAAATCATGCATCATTTCATGTTAACCTTGTTCATGTAACATTATAAAGTGTTACTGACAAGACTTATCGATTCCAGTGCTTTTATACGTAGACTGAACAGTTTGTTTACTGCACTAACACAATCTGAAACATGAATGAACATGACGAGCAGAGGCCAAACATTCTGATCCAAGAAGCCGACTGTGAAACCTCTGCCTTTGTCACGAAATCAACTCCTCTGACTGAGATGAGTTGTGGATACAACCACAGACATAGGCGCCGATTTATGTTCTTCCCAGTGGGTGCCTAGTAAAAAAAAAAAAAAAAAGTCGAGATCGAACCAGCGGTCTCGTGGTTGGGACCCGGCCATATGAGCCCTGCACTCTAACTATGGAGCGAAACGAGCAAAACGAACAGCAAACGCACGTATATCAGTTCTATGAAGCGCCCTGCGCTCGTGTATTTGGGAGAAACTGAGTAGCGGCTTTACAGGTTAGGCGTTATTTATTTAATCATTTTGTAATCAGGGCATATTCGCCCGGGTGCCCAAAGATTTGAGCACCCACAGGATCAGCGCCTGTGACCACAGACATCATTAAACGCTTTACCACACCGTGACTTTAGTTTCATCCCAGTTTCAGACGCATCATCCCGTTGTAACAGTGTACAGAACAAGAACCTGTTTTTTAAAGTTGGATTAGTTCTACTCGACATTTTTGCCTGCTCTGGCATATAAATAATGAATGTACAAATAAATATTGAGAAGCCTCGTATCAAATTTGATCAAATCAACACCTGATTTGTTTTGTTGCAATTTGCAAAACAGCACAACACACTGTGCTTATATTATAATATTATACATTTAAAATGTTCTTGAAAACATATTTCAGTGTTTATGATCATAAACTGATGCAGCAGAACAAGTTTGGCAACACAGTCATTTTGGAGCACAGGCCGTCACTATGCCGTAAGGAGGGCCATCCAGCGGCCGCCTGTTTTTGACTTCCATTAACTTTACTTATACAAATAATAAACTGGATCTTTATTTTATAAAACTCACCAGAGTTTTTTTTTTAAACCAGTGTCCTACAAATAAAATGGACTTAATACGACCGCATGGAGACAATAACGAGGGCCATTTCGAGTCATGATTAATATGGCCTCCTCTCGACTACCGCTGCCCCGCTGAAGATCATGACTTTAAGTGTCCCAGTGAAAGTAGATCTCTCTGTTATCATTGGCAGTGGCCTCTTTACTCAATTACAATGTGATTCCAGCGCAACAGTGAGCGGCTCTACAGACTGTCACTCCATCAGACTCCATTTGGCCCCGCGCTCGTTCTCTTGTCTCAAATCAGATCTGGCACTAATCTGGCCCGTCACTGTGCGTTTGCTCGACACCTCGCTCATGTTTGAAGTCTCGAAGCGAACGCCACTTTCCCCCCACACCAATCCTGACATTTGAATGCGCCGCAGCCAGTCCACAGTGCCGGCAGATGGCTGTGTGCGACTCGCGCTGCATATTAACTGTAAAATGGCTACATTTGCATGAATTATTTGACTCAAAATTGTTTCTTTAAAGACACAATCTGCTTTGCTATCATTCTTCTTGGCAGTTGGAACAATCGCAAAAGCAACTGGGGAGCATTTTTGTTTCTGAAATATAGGACATGAATCGGTAAATCATCGGGCTTTGTACCAACAAGCACAAATAGCCCATAAATGCAAACGCCACGGAGGAAATCTATATGAAAATACATTTCTCTCCTCTGCTGTAGTTTTGGTCATTTTCAAAGTGTTTTTCTAATAAGTCCACATGTGCCAGGGCAAAAACATGAAACAAAACATTTAGTACTTTCCCCGATTACTCAAAGCACTTTACATCAAGGAGGCAAGCTCAACTCCCACCCACTGCACGGGACTGTAGAGGAGCTGAGCAGCTCTTTCAGTGGAAGACTGAGAGACCCTCAGTGCTAGAAATAGTGCTACCGCAGGTCCTTCATCCCCACAGCTGTCAGACTGTTCAACAAGACTGTAAAGTAACATAATATGTTACTTTACAGTCTCGTGCAATAACCCCTTTGCAGAACACATGCAATAACCCCTGTATTCACATCACTTACCTGCGTCACTTTATCAACCACTTGCACTATGATGTAAACCTGCACTGCTAATACGGACTATAACATTTTTTGTTATAGTCTGTTTACTTTATTATTATGTACTGTTTACACTTTTTGTCCCCGCAAAGTCCTTGGTAGTCATTGTATAAAAGATACCCCTATTTACTATTTAAATTTTTTTTTTTTTCACATTTCCTGCCTATTTGCACACCCCGAGTGTTTCAAAGAGCTGAATGTAACACGTACATTTCTCCATTGTGAGATCAATAAAGGCTTATCTTATCTTAGACTACACACACAGACACTGGAGGGGTTTACGCAATAAAAGTATGAACCAGTGCAGGCTGGGGTTGAACCTTTGGACGAGTGAACGGATGCTCTATACCAACTTAGCTACTGCTGCTAAACTATATACAGTAGTTTATCCATCCATCCATTTGCTTCCGGGGCCGGGTCGCGGGGGCAGCAGTCCCAGCAGAGATGCCCAGACTTCCCGATTCATGCACACCTCCTCCAGCTGTTCTGGGGGGACCCCGAGGCGCCATCAGGCCAGCTCGGAGCAACAAAATAACACTCAATGAGCTTCAGCAGTGATTATCAAAGTGGGGTCTGGGCCCCCGTGGGAGGCCTCAGAGGATCTGCAGGCGGTGGGACATTTACACATTTACAGTCACATCCTGAGCTGATGTTATAAAAAAAAAAAAAAACACCTGCACTTGAAGTTAGGTAAAGCTAAAGCACAAACAAATGAAACTGTGACTTTCTCAGTCTCTTCATACCCGCTGGTATAAGCCTCACTTGCACAATACATAATTACCCTGGCATTCAAGAAACAAATTAAAGCTACAATGTGAAGGAAGTATGAAAATTAGATTTGGACCTGAATTATGTGGGATATTTGATTTGAACAAACATGAATATTTCTTTATTTTATTTGTTTATTTGGTCGGAACAGTGCATGTTAATGAACATACACTGGACTCATGCATGTAAACACGAACGCCGGATTGTAGCCCTATTTCCACCCGTTGTCCCACACTCGCACTCTCCAACACGCTCTCATTCATCCTGGGCTATTGTACATGTTTTTATTGGTAGGGGAAACCGGAGTACTTGGAGGAAACCTACGCAGACACGGGGAGAACATGCAAACTCCACACAGAAAGGCCTCGTCCAGGTGGGAATCGAACCCGGGACCTTCTAGCTGTGAGGAACGAGTGCTAACCGATCCACCATGGTACCACCCATTTTGTATTTTGAATATTTGTAATACTGTTCATTACATAAAATATCTATCAAAACTGTAAATATTTAGAGAGTTGGATGTATTAGTTGATTGTGTATGGAGTGAAATAAAAAAATGTCCCTTGACTTGTATGCATGTGGAATGTGGAAATCTTGTTTTACAGAATAATTGTTTTTTTTGTTATTTCACCTTTTATTGACTGAAATAAACTTTGTTCAACACTTGCTGGGGCAGGAACACACAATAAAGCAGCTCCTTCTCTGTCTATCCACTTTCTCTACTTATCACCGATGAACCAAGTGTTACAGGCCAAGGACATCCGACAAATAACACAGCTCTCAGGTACAAAAAACAAACAAACCATGACGGCAATAGGCGTCGCATTTTTATATAACGGATAAAGGCTGGTAGAAGCATCAAACGCCTCGAACGACTGAAGCCGTTGAGTGGGCGCGGGATGGATAAGGTGAAAACATCAAACCTCAGAGACGCTGTTACACTGAGCCACCGACGATAACTTTAACAACAAGGCACTTCAACCTGATATATTTTTATGGCGCTAATCTGTCCCACCGGCGCCCTCTCTCTGTCCGGCTGCTATAAAACAACCCGACGGCGCCCAGTGTCATAACATAAGCCGCTACACAGTGGTCACAATGCTAAGTGGTGGGTAAATCACAGCAAGACGAAGCCATGAGTGCGAAAACTGAGGAAAAACGGCTCTCGAGCAAAAGGGCTCCGCTGTTGTGTCATTTTAGGCCCCCCCAAACCAAACCCAGTCATCAAGTCGACCTTTCCTTCGATGTAGCGTGCTGTCAGGACATCAGCGCTAGTATCAAAGCGGGCTGCGGCACGTTGTTTTGTAGTAGTGTGGCTTTGCTGAATGTTTTTTTTTTTTTTAACTGTCAGTACCCGGCGATGGAGGAATAAGCTGTGTTCCAGATCGGGAGGTAAGGAGAGCACTTCCTGGTTATGCTAATTTGTTAAGTGGTGACGTCACAGCGCTACTTCCGGGTCCGGCCGATGTGCGAGAAACTACGAAAAACTCTTTAATACCACAATCAATATTTCGGAAACTCAACAGAGAGTTACTGAGCATACTTATTTATCAGGCCCATTAGCCAAAAATGCTGTACCTACTGCTATAAAAGTAATATTTACCAAAATCCGGGTTAGCGGAGAAAAATGCTAACGCTACGCTAAACCCAGAAGTAGCGACTTTAGTAAATATGACTTTTTTAGCAGTAGGTGCGGCATTTTTGGCCAATGAGTCTGAGAAATAAGTAGCTTCAGTTTTTTCAGAGTTTTTTATGTTTTTTTCTCGATTATTTGCCCGTCTGCTTGGATCCGGAAGCGGAAGTCGTGACGTCACACTTAACAAACGCATTGAGACATTGACAAAAACTAGACTAAAATGTTTGAGAATTATTTTACAAAATTAAAAAACTGGATGATATTTTCGTCGAAAGACTAAGACAACTTTGTAAGCACAACATTGTAATATCATAAAAAGCCTGAACAGGTGTTGTTGTGATGTTGCGTCAAACTCCCCCTTTAAAGGAGCGTTACTCACTGCACCTGCGTTGAAAGTGTTTGGTCTGTTGTCACTGCAAAAACATGAGAAAACAACATTTCACTGCCTTCATCACTGTGTACCTGAGTCAGAGGCGAAAACATCAAGGCCGCAATTCAAAATGAAGTGAGAGGAGATGATTTGGGCGGTCGATTTAGTTGCAACAAAATCCCTGAGTGAGTCCACAGCTGAACCGCATCGACCCTGAGGTAAGAACCATATTTCTGAGCGACCCAGAGTCACAGGCTTTTTTATTTGAGCATCTGAATTCCACACGGTTCTACTTATATACAAAGTTCAGCACAGTAATCAAAGCCAAAAGAGGTACAGTCGTAAGTAAATACGTAAATAATTAAATAAATAAATAGCGTGGACATGACGCTCAAAAGGACTAGGCAGAAGCTTAAGCTTGTTTGCACCTACCCCCTTGTGTACTAAAGAATGTGATACATTCATTTACTGCATAATCAAAAAGATATGACAGTTATTTTGTCCTATTCCAGTGACTATACAATCAGCAATATAAACATCACAATATTCTACTAATCCCAAGGAAAGGAAAGAAAACCTTTTCTTCAATAATTACAAATGCCCATCACAGTCACCAATCTTTTAACTTGATCATTTGTTACTTGTTGTTATGAATTTAATGCTATTAATTGTCACAATAATTATGGATTATGTTATTAACAACCATAATTATAATAATAACCATAATTATATAGGCAGTTCCGTGGGTTTGTGTGAGCGTCTGGTAAAATGGGTCTTTTTTTTTTCATCTATCAAGAACACAGCCCAGGTCTGTGTGGGCTTCGAGTAGGTCACATGCTGCAACAGACCAGCTTTTCCTGGAGGGGCTTATGGTGCGTTCCACTTGATCTCGGAAGTCGGAATTTCCGAGCTCCGAGTTGGAAATTACAACTGGAACGCGCATCAACTCCGTAATTCCGACTCGGAAACTCGGGACAGAATCAGCTCACCCGAGAAGGAGCACTGCTGCGCCCGACGTGACATGTAACGCATGTAAACCTTAATTAAACCACGTTATTTGGCAGATGTTTCCCAAATAAACTTGGGGATGTCAACGCGAAACGGATAAGCTTTACTGCTCTCTTGCTAGCGTCTTATTAACGGTAAAAAAAAAAAAACTATTTTTTTAACTAGTGCTAAATTATCACTGTATTTATAACAATTATAATAAATATTACAATGAAGTTTCCCTGTAAACTGATGATGCTCGAACATGAGAAACAAAGTTGTAACTTTTACGGACGTGTCGACCTCCGATGTTTCCGACCTGGACAACTGGAACGCAACAACTCGGAGATAACGTTTTATCCTGGTCGGATTTTCCGACTTCCGACATAAGTGGAACGCACCATTATCAAAACAAAGCATTTGAAAGAGGAACTTTTGTATTTAAACCCTACGTTTGGCTGCTTGCACTCAAAGCAAAGATGCATCGTCTCCATGGAGACGAGCTGGTGATGTCCCGCTCCCGGCAAAGTCACAAATCAGATCTGAGGAGAGGCAAAGCCGCTCAAACACTTTTAGTTTTAGAGTCATTTTTACCAACAAAACTAACACACTTAAATAGATGCTTGCGTTTTACTTTATTGGGTGAAGTCTTATGCTTCATGGTAGGGCTGCACAATTTTGACAAAAACACCTAGGTGTTGATTTGACTATTTTAACCTTTGTTCTGCAATTGAGCATTGAGCTTTTCAAACTGCTGTTAAACATCAGGGTATCATTTGTTACATTTCAGCTTCATCCAGACACAAGATACAAATCTGCAAGAGGCAACAGAGAGACATTTTATGGAGTTGTCAGAAAATGTAATGATTATTACTGTATCATTCTCAAATAAACGTGGCGCTCTCACACTCTTTCTCCCTATTTAGCTACATAAAAGCATTTTCTGAAGCAGACACTGCAAAATGCTCCTTATTTGACGAAAATCCTGTAGGCTTTACTGGACAGGAGTATGAGAGACATTCAGCAAATTGTTGGAGCCAGGACTTGGACAGAGCATTGTTCCATCATGTATAGCCATAACAGCTGCTCAACTTCTGCATCTATTTCAAAACGATGGCATATTTTCCTCTTTTAACATTCCGTCTTCTTTCTTGCTTTTTTCCCTCACGCAGTTTGAAATATAGCACATATCCTCTAATGAAACCTCTGCAGACCTCCACGAGCAGATGTTACTAGTGTCGGCCAGTCCTGCCCTTCAGGTGAGAAGGTGCCACTGACCCAGACGCTGTTTTTTTTTTTTTGCTTAGACGCACATATCCAGGTAAACTTTTGACACCCGGTGGGTCCTTTGGGTGCCCTGTCCTCTTCACCTCCATCTGGCCCCGTCTCCTCCTGAACCTGCCATCTGCCTCTTACTCTCTCCAAACTCCGTACGCCGCTGCCTTTTTATCGTCTGTGCAGGGTGTTTCTGTAACGTACGATATCGTGACGAGGTGCTGTAGGCGGGTCGGCAAACAAAGGAGCTGTGCGTCGGACTCATTCTGTCATCGTCTGGTCACGCTCTCCATTGATTCAAATGCAAAGAAATTATAAAACGTTTTTTTATTTTTTAAACCAATAAATAAATACAAATTCATTGTACAGACAATACCTTTATTTTACTAGTTTGCACTTGTTCTGCTTTGATCCTTAAAAGGGCCTATCTCACCAAGAGTCCCTGAGACGTCCCGTGGAGATAAGGTGAGTCTGCAGGTAGTCTCGGTAAAACTGTTTCGATTTCAGCAGAGACAGCGCGGCGTCCCAGAGGTCTACACTTAAGCAGTTGTGTCCCCAACCTGCGAGACGTTTCTGGGACGTTCCTGCAATGTCCCCCCCCGAGACCTGTCTCAAAAAGACTCCATACGACTCTTTGAGATCTCCTTGGTATCCGACAGGTCTTGGAGACGTTGCAGGGACGTCACAGAAACGTGTCACAGGTTGAGGAAAACAAATAGAGTTTGCAACAGTGCCACAGCTGCTTGAGACAACGTAGACCACGCGGAGACGTCGCTGAAATCGAACCTCGTTTTCACCGAGACGACCGAGAGACTCGAATTATTGCCAGGGGATGTATCGGAGACATCTCCATCACTAGTCTAGTCTCTAGGCTGGTGAGATTGGCCCGTTGTAAGCATGCTATAAGGGTAAGGTGCTTTATTTTGTCATTATACAACAACTGTACAATGAGTTGCATAGATGTTGCGGAGACTGCCAGTCACAGCAGCTTCTCAATTTGAATATCATCTCTTTTTCCACACTTACCGTCTTGTAAAGGAAAAGCCAAACTTTATTTTATCAATCGAAGCAGATACAAAGCAGTAGTTCAGCGGTTTGTAGACGACTTTCTCATGTGAATCAAATCTAGACCTAAATCTGGACTAAATGTCATATCAGCAAAAACCTAAAAGCAAACACAGAATTCAGTGTAGTTAAATGAAATGGTCATTGGTCGCCTCACACAGAGCTTTATATATAGAGTCTAGTGGCTGCAGGGCCGGGCACAGATTGACGGACTATTATTCACTCTCAAACTGATCCACCCGGGGCGATTTCGAGCCCCCATTGCAAATGTTTGGATGACAGGAGGGGGGGTGCCATTTTGATGTTGCATGTATCTATTATTCTCTGCCTAATCATCAAAGTTGCTCTTCATCCTGCACTATAATGCCCCCGTTTCCACTGTACTTTTAAAAGTCGTCGATAGTCCAAAGTGATTACAAGGGTAGTAGCACCTATTGTACATCATTTATGCGTAGGGGAAACCGCAGCGCTAGTCCAAGAACCAACTCCAAACCGATGAACTGGTTGTTAGCGGCATGGAAGTTGTGGTTATTTCACGCCTGGCCTCTGTCCCGGGGGATTATCCATACGACGGGAGGCTTTTTATCTGGAGCTGAGATAAAAAGACAAAGGCGCACAGAGTAAAATTAGAGAAAGCGTTGATTTAGCAGCGCGATCATGGCGCCGCTGATGACTACCTGCACGGACTGTAAGTCAATGGGCCCACGGACACCTGAGTAAACGGGGGAGGATCGACCAAACACAGGAGGGGCTGAGCACACACAGGATCATCTGAACACTGCCGATTACAGGCAGGGCTTTGCAGCTTTAGGAGCGGCACCTCTCCGCTGTAACACACAGTCATGTCACAAATACAGATGACGCGGTTTGGGAGAGATAAGTCAAAGCCAGGCTCGCACAAGTTGGATTCATTTTGAACAATGTTTCTGATGCAAAGTGGGAGCTTCCAAAAGGGGCTCTTGTGTGTAGAGTTTGCATGTTCTCCTTGTGGGGGCGACGGTGGCACGGATGGTGGATCATAGAGCAGGTCGTCTTGTGATCGGAGGGTTGGCGGTTCGGGCTCGGGTCGGACACGGACACATCAGTGCGTTAAAACAGATCAAACCACTGCTTTTACGCACCAAAGCTCAGCAAGACCCTGAGCTCAGGCCCTGCTCCGACTAAAGGGAGGGAGCGCTCGCTGAACTCTCAGACACCAAGTGAACGTGACAGTCCAGTTCTGAAATGGTAAACTCTGTGGCGGTGCAGAACGCATGTCAACATTACGAGCTGCGTAACCTTCAAAGGCTTTGCTCAAACCGTGCAGCGCTTTAAACACATGCTTTATCCATTTAGCAAAAATAAAATATAACACGTAAGTCCGTGTTGAAAGAGAGAGGGCAAACGTGGCTCTTTTTTTAGCAGGTTAATGGATTCTGTGAAGTGCCAGTGGAAATGTGGGGAAACTGTTTCAAAGCGCACGGACTGAGAGAAGTTTTGCCAAGTATTGAATTCACCCGTGCTACGAGGTAAGAGCGGGTTCACGAGCACCCCCATCCCCCTGCCCCTCCAAGAGCCGGGCTCGGATAGAAAAAAACGGCCCGATCCGCGCTCTAGACCAAACGGGTGAAGAGGAAACAGCGTGTAGCCTCTATGTACCTACAGCAGGAATCACACGAGCCTGATCCCGGCGCTCACCAGTCTCTCACCATCTGCGCGAATGAACGATTTATCTTTCACCATTCTGGCGACCGTAGTGCCTACTGCGGCTATATTCAGTCGCAATCGACCTCCACTGAATCTTGTGCATACATGACATTCAGCTGCGACTGATGATCCAACTGCGATTCACACCTTTTCATCGTCGCTCGTGCACCAAAAGAGAGTGTTCGCACGACCCTCATATTTTGAGGCTGCAAACGATCGCATCGTGCCCGTGCGCCAATTGTGACAGGCCCTTAAGCGACACACTTGACCCACCTCGCCTCCAGTATCTGCGTACACTGTTGTATGAATGAGCGTGTGAATGGGTGACTGGTTCCTTGATGTAAAGTGCTTTGAGTGTCTAAAGCAGGAAACCATTAAATGGTAAACGTGTCCATTACATTTTGTGTCTGCCCCTGCCACTAAAAACATGTACAATAGGTCAGGATATATGTCTGTGAGTGTGCACGGGACAACAGATGGAAGTTAACCCTTGTCTATTGCAAAAAGTAATCTAAATAAGTAAAACCTTCTTGAAAAAGTTTTAAATGTTTTAAATTATGTATTTCCAGCCCCTACTTGCTCCAGCCATGTCCTAATGTGTAAAATGAGCCCAGACCTGTTCACCACAACTGCCGCTAAAATCCTGCACTCAAAAAGTTGTTACTTTGGTCCGAAGTATCAACTATCTCCACACTCGTGCACAAACTTAATATAGAGACTGCAGTTTCGTATACGACCAGAGGTGGCAGCAGCGAGTAAAATAAATGACAACTTCCATTTCGTCGCTTTAAGTGTAAAATAACCTTGCCTCAGACTTTTTGAAATTAGTGCCTCAAATCATGGGCCTATTTGACAAATGTCTTTTCTTTCTTTTCTCAGTGTACAAACATTACTCCCATGTCCGATTGTTAAAGGAACATTATGGAACTTTTTAATGCGAAAGAACAAAACAAAAAAACAACAACTTGGTATTTGTTTGAAATGGACCTTTCTGTGACCCAATGGCTGTATGGATGATTAGCTTAGCACCTTTACTTCCCATCACGGTCCAGGCTCCAGGATGAATTGTTCTGTTCCAGAAACCCAAAAACGATTGATCCCGGAGCATCAAAGAGCAGCCCTGTGATGGGAAGTAAAGGTGCCACGCTAACCACAGCCGCTGGGTCACTAAAAGATCAAACACGCACCCATCATATATATTTTTTTTTCAACACAAAAAGTTCCTTTTTGCATCTTCAACATGCACTGATTAAAGTCCTATAGGGATTGATGAAGTGTTCTGAAGAGCAAACATGTTCTGCATGAAATGTATAATATTGGTCGTGTATCAGTCTCCGCTCACATATTAATGCTCTTAGACATTATGCAATACTGCGCAGGGATCAGAATCCTAGAATCTGAACCAGAGACACAGATATCCACAGGTCCCCCCCCACACACACACACACACACACACGCTCCCTGCGCAACAATATAATCACATTACAGCCTGTGCATTACTGCCAGTGTGAGCCGCCCAGCGAGGTGTGACAGCTCAGCCACTGACATCAACATAAAACGGCCCCCCAATAATAAATAAAACAACAGACTCTCTCCACTCCGCCGCGCCGCCTTCACCGGCCTGTCCCCGCGGCTGAGATCTGAATCGGAGCAGACAAACGTATAGCTCACACGTTTTCAAATGCGCTCGTAATAATCTCCCTGTCGCTACAGAGCGGAGCAGCCGGGCAGAGAGCCAGTGTCCTGGAGCGAGAGGCACAGCGACGAGATGGAGGCTGACATACATAAATATATAAATGCATTCACAAAGGGAGGATGGGGGGGGGCATGGGGGGAGTAGGTAGGCATGCAAACACCATAAGTAGACAACAAAAAGGTCAATGGTGTGATGTTAGAAGCAATAAGGAAAGGTTGTGGCTTGTAATTGCAGCGACCTTTTGTATAGGGAGGTTGAGCTAATAAGGAGCGTGGCATCTGCTAGTATCAGAGATGGATGCAGACAACATGAGGGCAATAACAAAGTGAGATTAAGGAAATACTTCAAGGTTAAATAAAATAAAGATAAGAACAGATTGTGCATTAACTTACAAGGTTTAGTTTGTGGGGAGGGAATCATGCTCCCTCTTTCAATCTGTGCAATTGAAACCTTGGTACAGCTATACCCAGCAAGGCCACGACATATGAACAAAAAGACTTGATACTGTAGGAAACGCCACAGTGGCTGCAATGGCGGTAAACAAACAGGACTACAGGGACGGAGCAAGACTCAAGAATTCAGCGTCAAAGCTACAAACACAATGAAAGCCGTCCATGCACTGGGCAACGACAAAACATTTGTCCCATAGATGCATCAAACCAATCCAAGGCTCACACGTATACAGCGCCTTTCATGGATGAAAATTGTAAATTTCAGAATCAGAATCAGAATAGGTTTTATTGCCATTGTTTCAGAGCAGGGTTCACAAAACTAGGATTTTTTCTCGGTGCAAACGTGCGGCATAAAACATACAACACAGAATTAAGATAAAAAATAAGCTAAAGAACTTTAAACTATAAGGCTATAGGGGCATGCATAAAGAATATTAGGGAGGTATGGGTCTGGATAGACCGTAGCCTCCTGCCTGAGGGGAGAGGGGTGAATAGACCGTGTCCAGGGTGAGAAGGGTCAGCTGTGATCTGACGCCTCCGGGTCCTGGAGGTGAACAGGTCCTGGAGAGATGGGAGCTCAAAGCCGATCAACTTCTCAGCAGCAGCACAATGCGCTGCAGTCGGTGCTTGTCCCGTTCTGTAGCGCCGGGGAACCACACGCTGATGGAGGAGGTGAGGATGGACCACACGGTGATGGAGGAGGTGAGGATGGACTCGATGATGGCCGTGTAGAACTGCACCAGCATCCTGGTTGGCAGCTTGAGTTTCCTCAGCTGCCGCAGGAAGAACATCCTCTGCTGGGCCTTCTTAAAGAGGGAGCAGATGGTCGGCTCCCCTTTGAGGTCCTGGGTGATGGTGGTGCCCAGGAAACGGAAGGAGTCCACGATGGAAATGGGGGTGGGAGAGTCTGTCAGGGCGAGGGGGGACGGTGGGGCTGTGTCTTTCCTAAAGTCCACGATCATCTCCACTGTCTTGGTGTGTCCTTGTCAACGAGCTATCCTGGAATTGTTGTAAATAAGTCTCGACAGTGGCTTTACTTTCTGTTTAAACTGAAAGAATTTACTCTCAGAAAGCAGATTCTTTTGAATTTTTACCGCTGTTCTATTGAAAGTCTTCACTCTTCTGCAATCACAGTGTGGGGTGGAAACGCCGCGGTGAAAGACAAGAAAGCTTTAAATCATGTGGTCCGCTCTACCAGTAGGACCATTGGTGTCCTTGAGGACATTTACAAAGACTTCAGTCTCGGGCATTAGCCGTCATTAAGGACCCGCTGCATCTTGCCAGGGACTTGTTTTAACCTCCCCCTTATAGGTGCCATCAAATGTGGTAAATGTTTTTTCCACAAGCCGTGATGTCTTGAACGGTGCCCTCTGATCAGGCTTTATTACTTTTTACTCTTTAATTGCGTTTCACAATTGTATTATTCTATTGTAACCTTTTTAACCTATTTAACTATGTGGATTTGTTTGTGTGCTTTACACCGCATTCTCCATTCACTCGGACTTACAAAACCATGGCTGCCAAATCTGCCGTCTCTCTGCCTGTGTCCACAAAAAGGGTGAAAAACATACTGTATGTAGAATTTGAGGTTGTCTTACAAATACGTAGCGCTCCCTGGAGTGAGTCTGGATGAATGTGAGAGTCCCTTTGGAATTTGGAAGGAATTAACACTATTTACAGTACTTTGATAGGTATCCGCTATTGCATATCATAATATTTCCTAAAAGGCATGTGAGACCTACAAATTATAACGCGTGGTCAGGTCGGCGGTAGCTTAGCTTGGTCAGCCATACACACTTCTTTATATTTGAAATACATTTGAAAGAAAGTGGAAGTTTAGAACAAACAGAGAATAGTCTGGCGTGTCCGACTATAGGCATGGACGTGTGCGGCTGGATAGCAACACAGAGCGTGACTTGTAGATTTCCACAAAGCATTTATTTATTTTGTATGCATAATAAGATTGCCAGCTTTACCACTTGCAACCAAAAAAAGAAAGAGTGACCTATGGACCGTGGCAAATTAAAGAGGCCCCCAGACCAGCAGCACAGTTATATGCTTAAGGGCTTTATTTTTTATTTTGCTCCCGGAGCTTTTGCTTGCTGAAAAGGATACATTATATTTTTACTAAACGCATTACTTCAGTTCATCCACAGTGTACACTTCCTGTTGTGGTTTAAACTCTAGCCACCGGCTTGTACAGTAAAACTAAACCAATCAAATAAAGACAGTAAAATATGCAACACGAGCGCGGCATCATAACTAGCCCTTTTCCCGCCGACACGCCATCCCTGAAAGCTCATTACTGAAATCAAACACATCTGCCGAAGTGCTGCCGCCTGAATTAAAATGCAAATCTGCTCTGTCAAAAAATAAATAAATAACGCGGCTCTGGTCCGGGGGGTCACCAAAGGTCAAGTGCTTCCTCCCGCAGCGCCTCATGGCTCGCAGCTTCAATCTGATTGGCGTTAATTTTTCATGTGGCTTTTACGCACCGTTAAAGTCGATTCTGCAGCGTGTCCATTATTAAGACAGTGCAGCTTATTTGCGGAGCAGGGATAGAATCGTCAGAGTTCCCCCGATCGAGAGGGGCCAGCAGAGACAGACGTCGTAAACCTCCAAATGTTCTGTTTTCAAATTGGAGTCATCGTGCGCAAGTGGAAAGTGCTTCATGGTTTTAAAACAGAAATTATTCAATAGTCCATGAGGAAAAAAAACGTGACATTTTACAAAGTATTAAATTTTACGCGGTGCATTAGCAGAATTGTGTGTTTTCGGCATCCACTTTTCTCACAACAATAACTTTCAGAGACGGGTAGTAACAGTTTACTGAACATCAAGTGTCTTTGAGTAAATCTATAAATGAAAAAAGCTTGACCTATTTTACACTATAACTAATTGCCTCATGTCATTCATGTGTTTTATTTGATCACTTTTGGCCAGAGGCTCTACATCGGTCACATTCACTCACACGCGGCTTCTCAGAACACTGGAGAAACTACACAGACATTCTTTGTATTTTTGAGTCTTTGCAACGGGACTCGCTGGCGACACAAGATGAAGCGTGGAAGCTTTACTCTGCGGTTCAGCACTGTGGTTAACTCGATTATGCTCTCATATCATATTATGTTGATCTGATAACAAAACATGTAACACAGTGTGCAACAGCGCCACTCGGGAGTTTATATCACTATCCTCCTCTTTAACAACTAAATCTGGAAGCTTTGGCTGTGTCTGAATGTCAACCCTAGTCCCTCAGCCCTCATTCACTGTAGCCCGACACTATATAGATTCAGTCTACTTTCTAACCCTTTTTGTCCCACGTACCCTTGAGTTGTTGGTTTACACTCCGAGCACCACCTACTTAAAGGAACCTCAAATATTTTTATGAAGTGATAAACTAAATTCAAGTTATTTAGAGTGTGTTCAAACCTTTAACTGAAAAACATCATTAAAATGTACTTTTTGAAAGTTATATTGAAACTCTACTTTCTCCTCACCGCATGTTGTCAGAGAAAGGGGTGAGCGCTATGTCCGACATGCCAGCGGAGTGAGTGCACTACATCTACTATAAGTTCACAAAACTCCAGGAATTATGTATTTCTGCGATAAATACCAACTAAATTCAAGAGACAGTAAAATATTTATGGATAAATATGAGTGAGATACATTTGATTTAGCATTCATTTTACATAAATGAAGAAAACGTCTTGGATTATTGCCTCTTTGCCCGAGAGAGGAAGCTATCGATCATTTAAAGCAGCACTAAGTAACTCGTGCCCCTAGAGGCCATAAGCGCCACTGCAGGTGTTCTAGCATGTTGTGGTTTTTTACTCATTAAATATCCGTGAGAGTAAATACTACGCTGACAGAAAAGACAAAGGGAGAGAGGGATATTGTACATCCAGTTACACAATAGAGATATTTTTTTCACTCAAACTCGGCTGTAAATACTGTTTAAGTGGCGCTAGCCCGCAGTTAGCTTTGCCGTTAGCCTGTTTTCTTCATTGTGATTCTATATTGCGAGCGAAGTTGCAATTGTAGTTTTCTGGCCGTGACACCAGGGGGAGATCATCCCATTAACACTTGTATTACCCCCAGAGCGATTACGAAAAGGATTTATTAAGGTAAACAAGTTACTTAGTACTGCCTTAACAACTCAAGCTAAAGGTACGCAGCTAACGTTAGCAGCTTTTCACCGCAACAATTTATATTCAAGTAGTTTATTCATGAAAAAACGTGAATAAAGCAGCTGTTTTCATACATTCGTGTTTGGTTCAAAGACCTGTCGCTGTCGGCTTTGCTCCTATTGGTTATCGCTGCACTTGGACGCCTCTACAAAAATGGCGTGACCACTATATCGCGCACCTTATAGGGAATAACGTGGACATTCGGACGCAGCCTTTATCTCCAAAACATTAAACATGAGCTGTCCCTGTGATGCATTATATTCTTAACCTACAATCAAGAGACTGGAAACCTCTTACAGCCTCCAACTGAACTCATTCAACAATTTTTCATCAATAAAACATTTTTTCCTTGAATCATCTTTACAAAACCCCTCTCAGCCAAAGCTTTCAACTCAAATATATGAACATGCATGTCTCTTTTTTTAATTTTTATTAAACGTCCATTCTGCGCTGTCCTGACGCTACTCGACCAAGGTTGCAGACGGGTAATGATTTGGAAGAAGTTTATTTTTATTGCTCCGTCATCGGCATTAACCTAAGGCCAGTCTGAAGATGAGAGCGTTTTACTATTGACCTCCACCGCACCAAAATAAATTGCACCACGTAATTTGAGGGTTGGATTTTAAATGGGTGGGAAATTTCATCAGAGGTTTGAGTCTCATTCATTAAGCCTTGGATCTCCGTATCAACAAGAGTCCACCCAGGAGGCAAGGTGAAGAACGCTGTCAATGTCCAAAAGGCTTTCAAGGGTCAGACTGTTCACTATCCACCTAAAGATTATCCTGCCGTCATAAAGCTGAAGCTGTAACAGTGCGATGTAATTAGAGCCGTAATTAGAGCCATAGCTACTCGATGGGTCTTACAGCCTCTCCTTGTTTGGTGAAGTTCTCAACTCCTAAAGCTGAAGTTGGTCAGGTCTAGGTCCAGCAACGCAAAGAATGAGATCAGCTGACGACCTGAACATCCTGAATGACCAGGTTATTCCATCAATGGATTTTTTCTTCCCTGATGCACGGGTATATTCCAAGATGACAGTGCCAGGATTCATCGGGCTCACAGTTGTGAAAGGAAAGAGTGGTTCAGGAAACATGAGATTTGTTTTTTCACACACGGATTGGCTGAAACAGAGTCCAGATCTTAACCCCATTGGGAATCTTTGGGATGTGCTGGAGAAATCCGTGCACATTGGTCACACTCTCCCATCATCAATACAATCTCAACACAAGATCCGTTTTTACATTGCAGAATCTAGTAGAGTTCGGGAAAATCCACTGTTACCATGGAGATCCGTCACGTTTGTGGCTTTCCGTAATCTAACATTAGATTAAAACAGTTCAGTATAAAAAGTGAAGAAAAAGTGTGTAGTAGAACAACTCCGCTGTGTTTTATGTGAACAAAAACTCCAGTACTTTACCTTTTAAAATTTCCATTAGTTTATTATTGCTGCAAATCCCATGATGCTTAGAGAAATGACATCACAGTCCTGAACTCTATTGGGCGAATGGGGGCTGTAATCAAAGCTAAAGGTGGTCCTGCAAAATATCAGAGCGTGTGACCTTTTCTGGTCAGGCAGTGTACGTCTCCATATTTCCTCACAGAGTTCTGTTGATTTTAGAATTGATCATAAACAATGATCATTTGTTATTATATTATACTTGTAGTTTAAGGAACACTTTTGGATTGGTGTGATGGATTCGGGGAACAGGCCAAAACAGTTACCGGGACACTCTCATTATATCATCTCAAATCTTTGCCGGATCCTCCAGAATAGTAAAGCCTTTACCCTGAAAAACTGATACATAGGGGAATGCGTCGCCCCAAACGGGAAATCAAATTAAGCTCTGATCAAAAGGCTGACAATCAAAACAATATTTCACCATTGTTGTAGTTTTGGTAAAGGGCCTGTGACCCTCTCTTGAGTCCTGACACATCGGTATAGAACCGATGCTTTAGAGGAATATTTTTTGAATGGAAGTCTGTGTAGGCTCGCAGTCGTACAGGAGTGGTCCATCTTCAATGAAGGTTCTTGAGTCATCTTCTGTTCTCTGTAGTTGAAGTCTCGAACGTTTCAGCTCTCATCCAAAAGACTTCGTCAGCGAACTAAGGTTCAGCTCAGCCCGCAGCCCAGATAAAGACCACAAAGAGGAGTTGAGCTTGGCCCGGCTCCTCTCACCTGAGGGTGAGAGTAGCTCACTGGTTGTGGAAAGATCCTACATAATGTTTTATACAGCACTATATGGCCCATCCATTATCCTTTCCTTTCTTACCTAGGGGTGGGCGCTCATAAGCTTCTTGCTTCAGCCCACTCCTTTTGAGCAGAATGTATACTGCTCAAATAAACTAAGAAAACTGGCCCATCTCTTTCAAAGCGACAGAACAATCAGCCTCCTCAGCCTCTCGATCTCCTCCTCTTCACCACCTCCACCTCTAGACTGATGTTGGGGTCAGGAGGCCAGAGTTTATCCATTCTATAATCTCTAATGAACTGAAATGAAATATTTCTCGCACCCGCATTCATTTGTTTTCAAAGCATCCACGCAAAGTCTAATGAGTGAAATATACTGCAGTTTCTCTCGCTAATGAAAACAATGCTCGTGTTTGAAAAAGCCGAGGTTCTAGATGTAAACAGCAACGCAAATTAGCACAACATTGTGGCCATTTGCATTTAACGAACACAGTGTCGTTTTGTGTGTCATGTTTTATCTTTAACTGTCTCTGCTGCTGCTTCGTGTCTAAAGTGTCCTCAAAATGTCAATGCGCAATAATAATTAAAGTAATAAATAACAATGTTCAGATTCTTTGTACAATAAAGGAATGGTAGGACCCGATATGAGCTCATATGGAATAATCTGCTTGATTCAATAAACAATACGTTTGAATTGATGGCACCTTTTCAATTTTGTGATTAGTTATGTGTTGTATGTAAATGTAATAATCTCAGTCCATTATAAATGCGCCCGCAGACGATCCATGCCCAGGTGATTTCCCCACAGTCCTGTGATTGGATTTGCTTTAACTCAAATGAATTGAGGCCTTGATTTGAATGGAGAGTGCTAAAGCGCATTACAGCGAGAGAACCGTGGCGCTGCGTCGCCGTTTCTCTCACAAAGGCGGTTATTTCCATTGTAACCAACGCGGCGAGAAATGTTGTGCCGCGGTTCCGGGGAAAAAGGGTTTCTTGTTTGGAAGAAAGATGAAGGACAAAGGAATGTACCGAGCCATTGGACTTATTAGCTGTGATTGTCGGCCCTTTCACCTCACAGATCTTACACGTATTTCTTACACACATTTTCAGAAACTACAAGGTCTTAGCTTTCAAATAAATGAGAGATTGCACAGGGTTACAGGCTGTCAACAAAATCGCGGCCAAAATGTGACAAAAAAGAGCAATATAAAAGTGGCGAAAGTGGGGGCGAAAAAGTGAGAACAACAACAAAAAAAGCAAGGTAAAAGCAATGACAACAAATAGGCAATACAAAAGTGTCAAAAGTGCAACAAAAACACGACATAAACGCCATGACAACGAGACAAAAAAGTTTAGATCAGTTTCGTGGGTCTTAGCTTTCAAATACGGCCTATAGGCTATAAGCTCTCAGGTCAAGAAACGTTTAAATCCCACAAGAGTCAGACCTGCATGCGATGAAAGCTCGAACCCTTGACTTGAAATAGACCTTGCTTCCTTTTTTCCATCATATTGAGATGAATAGAACAAAATCGACTGTGCCAATGTGCCCCATGTGCGGGGCAGGTCGTCACAATGCATGAGGTTGGTTGTCACTGTCGTTTTTAATAAAGTTTTCGGTGTTAACTTGAAATTTGATAAACCTTTGTAACTTTTTTTGCTTTTTGAGATACAGATGCCAGATGTGCCAAATGTACAAATTCACCAAATGACCCAAACATACAGCCTCTATAAAAGCTAATGTTAAAATAAAGTGATTATAAAAACATATTAGACACAGGAGAAACAAAAATTCCCACCATGTATACCCCATGTGACAAATAACCCTGAGTGTGTCCAATTTACCAACAAGGTAAGCTAGTTAACAAACTGCTTTAGCATGTTAGCTCTAAAATGGCTCAAATCAAAGCTAACATCTCTGTCTTTCAGATCAGTGTCTTTTGTTTATGGCACAAACAAAAGGAAAGCTCTTACTCCAAAAATAACCTAGACATGAAAGTTTGGGAAAAGGCATAAAACAATTCAAATGTCCAAATGAAAACATAATGATGGGAAGAGAAGAAGAATACCAACACATATCAGTACCAGCACACAGCGCCCTCTAGTGTGGCTATGAAAAGCAATGTGACAAATAGCCCCGGTCTCCCCTACAGCAGGGGTTCCCAAACTGTGGTACGCAGGACGCCCCCGGGGGTACGCAAAGTAATTTTGGAGAAAAAATGTTCATCACAATCCGATTGATTGAAACAGAACAGAACCGCTTTGGACCCGAGTGTGTAAAACTCCGCGGAGGCCGGAGCGTCTTTAACGTGAACAACGCCAGCATTTGATCAAGTGGCAATTTCTGTAATATCTGTCATAAAGACTGAGCCTGTGCGCGTGCCGTCACACTGATCATGACTTCGATTTGAAACGGGAGTTCTGATCCGAGGAGCGAGGGGAGAAGGAGAAGCATCAGTGGCTGCTCCCTCCTCTGACGCTAAACCCTTGGCTTTGTATCTGACGCATACATTTAAATGAAAGAGTATAAGCTTAAACCAGCGCATCTGAATCTGAGGTTCGACAGTACGACTGAGGGAGACGCAGAGTCCAAACCAGAGCCTGATGTTCAGAATGAGGGACAAAAGCAGCAGAGTCCTGGTCCACCGGGACAAATAAAAACACGCAGCTTTACCCATTCACACTAACAGCCTCGTTTTCCAAAAAAATCAAAAACTGGTCTTTTCATTTAATTTTCTTGTATTTACATATTCTTAATAGCCAATCACCCGGACGAGCAAAAAAATATTGAATATGGAAAACCTGCGTGAGCTCACTGTAATAATGGAGGAAATAAACACAATATGTGGGAATGTGATATTCCCAGTGTTTAGTAGGAGGTTCGTGACTCACCACCCAAAGCTTCAGGGGGTACACGGCTCCAAAGGGTTTGTATTATACGCGCTGTCCCTCTCAATTATAGTATTTCAAGGGTCTTAATTTTGTAATGCAATACGGCTATTGCACTAGCTTTTCCTTAATGTAGGGGGCACTAACGCGCTTTCTCTGTCCCAGACCAAGTGCATTCGAGTTTTTTAGTTGGCCTTGTACACACACACACACACACACACACACACACACGCCTGGAACGCCACTTGGAAACTGAAGCATGTTTCATCGGGTTAAAATATACAAATCTTTAAATGTTTTCCAAATACTTGAGATATATTTCGAGCGGATTGTCAACAGTTCCCACGCTCCACTCTGCGAGGTATTTACGCAGTACCTGCCGGTGCAGGGAAGGTGACTCGGGCCTGATATAGCGCCGTTATTGTCCGCGTTGTGGGCAGAAGCGGCGCGTCCACAGGTGGGTAATGTTCTGCACAGACACAGACTCCCATTAGGCCAGTGTCAGGAAGAAAAGTCTCCCCGCACAAAGAACGCTCGGATACAGATCTACGGCCGAGACAGGAAATGAACGAGAGCACACAGGAAGTCCACAGTGAGGCGAATCGTGGTCACGGGAGCAAGGACGAACCGGTCATTGGGACTAAACTTCATTCCATCATTTAGGCGGTTCATTTCCATGGTCCATTTTGACAGTACTTGCATTAGTTAATCATTCAGGGTTTCTACAGGTGAGATGGCAAGTCACATGGAATGCTTTTGAGTGCCATTTGAATGCCTGAAGACTATATTTGTAATGCCACAGAAGCAAAATATCTTAGCATTTTTCCTTCCGTAAGACTTGTAAGCATTCAATCAAACTGAGGAATGAAAGGACATTTCGATATTCAAAACCACATTGGCTACAGGAAACTTTGAGCAAAAGATTGTGTCAAATTTCAGTCAAAACTGCAGCTGTACAAATACTTGAGCAATGTCAGTGAGTAGGTAGGTCTCTAAGTTTGAACCCAATTGAATGCTTTTTACTGACTTTTAAGACATAATTTTGGCATAATTAACTGAATATGTGATGTGATCAGCCTGTAAATGTGCTCACCCCGGTCCATGCTTTATATACCCCATCATTGTTCAATATATGTGGAAGGTTTGTTTAGCTGTCTTGTATCCTTTCCCCAATGCTTTCTCCACCGGTGGGGCCATTTGGGAGTTCTCCAAGTGGACCTTATTCCACTGTTTCTGCGTTTACTTGACTGATTACATTACTCGCAAAGACCCCATTAGCTTTAAGTTACATACGATTTCCTTACAGACTTAACCAAAGTCTGACCATAACAAAGAAGACCTCCAGAGCATGGACTGGACTTCGCCTTTGGCCTGAATATTTGAGGATAACATTTCACTGCTGTTTCCCCAAAGCGAGTTTTTACCTACACAATAAATAAAATACACATTAGAGGACATTCTATATCCATTAATTTGCTTAAGAAGACGCGGAAACCTGAGCCTGAAGTAAAACAAGCCACAAGGCGGTCCATTTACATCTCATATATACAGTATTAGTCTATGTCAGAGTGTGCTTGGGGGCACTAAATTGCATTACAATATTTCCTGAAGGGGCTACACACAAGCAGTACGAGTAACCTTATATGTCCTGCTAAGATGCTAATGGGAAAACACCACCGTGCAACAACGTAAAGAGGACTATATTTACCCCCTAAAAGATGAAATTTTATTCAAAAAACAACACATGCCACTTTATATTGTGCTATACTAAATCATAGATTTAATATTTATCGACTGTCATTGCTCACGCCTCTCCATTTACATTAATTACTCCATTTGAGAGAGAATGAGCAGCAAGAAGCCTCCACGTGGCCCTAGGGAAGGGGTAGGCAACACCGGGCCCACGGGCCAATACCGGCCCTCCATCATAGAACCTCTGGCAAGGGGCAGACTGGCCACTGGCTCTAAGGCCACCGGTCTGACCTCTCAATTTTCTCCTTAACCTCGTTACCCCCCCGCGCCTCAACCGAGCTTTACCCAAATCGAAAAGCTTAAAAGTAAAGAATAGCGTCGAACTGAACAGAAAAGTGACAAAAACACGGCAACAAAGCCACAAAAAACAACAAAAACATGGCGACATATGTGACAAAAAGTGACAGCTGTCAAATGAGGCGTTACACCGTGGCTCTCCAGTTCAGAAGCTTTTTAGATTTGGGTAAAGCCGAACTGGAGCACATGCACTTGGTTAAGGCGGGGGGTAAGAGATTAAAATATGTCTTTGTGGAAGTGTCGCATTTACGCTAATTTGCGCCCGGCTGGACCAGAGTCCAGGGCCGTTTTTCAGTCCAAGTCCGCCCCTTGTCCAAACCAATCGCAATCATATCACGGCCCATTGAGTTCTAGTGGCCCCTCCCCTTCATCGGACAATTTCACACACTAAACCTGCACTTTAGAAAGAATTATACAAACAAAAATTATTGTTAAGAATTCCGTGGATTCTGAAAGTTCAGGCACAAACGTCTATTTATGTAAACAATGGGGCATGAAGGGGAGGTGGAAGGAACTCCAAAAGGCAACAGATGAGACACTCCCATAACACTGAAACCGAAGCATCACTGAAAATCTGTGCATAAACCTCCGAAGAGCAGTGCGTGCAAGACAACCCTGAAATCTCTCTGCTCTGGGAGACTCTTGTCAGGAAGAATGGGCTAAAATCCCTCAAAATAGAATTGTAAGACTCCTGACTGCCAAGAAAAGCCTTTAATACCTGCCATATAGAGGAGCTACGTATTAACTCTGCAGGTGCCCAGACATTTGCTGTGGCCTTTATTCCTTCTATGTTATTTTGAAAGTGTATAAGATAGTAATGTTTTAATGTTAGGGGACATCGCTTCATCTTCCCTTAACAGAAGTTTTAACTTTCGCAGCCCTACAGAGAAGTTATAGCTTAATAAATACGGTACTTTAGATAACAATGTAGCCTATCTGTAACTTGATCTTATCGTTATTATACGCAGAGTTATGAAAGAATGATTTACGCGAATACAAGCAGCGAGCAGCATTGACAGTAACAGTAAGAACAACTGTGGCCCGTTCCAACACTGACATTGCAATGTTGTCTCTCTTCTGTCGAGCTTTCATTGGCCCGGTACGGCAGATTATCCCCGAGCGACCAGGTGGTAAAGTGGGCGGCTGGTGGAGTAAGTCCCAGCTCAGTCTGTCAGAGCTGTACTCCAGCGAGAGGTTATCGCTATTCTCCTGCCTCTGCATGGACGAGAGAGTTTCTTCTTCATCGCTCGGGTCAACGCTATGTATAGGATGGAGTGCCGAGCTGGACAGTTTTGCACCCGCAGCAATTGCTGAATAAAGAAGGGGTTGGCTCACACTCTTTTTGTTCGGCCCCTGTCAAGGGTTGTCATGGTTCTGTTCTATTGCCAGTGTTCCTTGTGGTTTTTCTTTTACTTCCCCGTGTTCATTACCTAATCCTTTTCCACTCACTCCCCCTCTCAACGTGACATGAAGACTGTAGATAGAGTGCACCTGTATACTGGTTGTTTCTCGTTCTCACCATATATGTTGTGGACTGCTGTATTCCCCTTCTGCAGACAAACTTTCCTGTGGGTACTAATAAAGAAACCTTGATAATCAATCACAGTAATATGAAATGACTCTATATAGCGACCTCTGATGAAGAATATTGTCCTCTGCTTGGGCCTAGACACAACAATCATCTATATATTCTGAAGTAAGTGCTCATCCTTTGTATATGGTGCACTTATAATGAGTTGACAGTAACTTAAATTGTGCCGACAGGAGAGTTCCCAGAATCCCCCCGCTATATTATGGAATAGTGCATTGGCTATACCCATCAGACGGCCTTACCATGCGGGCGCCCCGTCTTGTGGGCTTCTCCCTGATGGATGTGGTTCCTGAAATGCTCACCGAGCCTATAGCGTGCAGAACCAGTGGCCGACCGGCCCGATAGACATGCATAGGCTCCACTCCTCCACCTGCTCACGGAGTCCGAGAGAATGACAGCCACGCCGCTACGCTTCGCTGGCCATTACCCATAAGGCTTTTCATCAGGAGGGGGGGGTAGGGGGTAGCTAACCATGACCCCGCATCTGTCAAAACAGGTACGATCTCCCACGAGCTCTCTCCTCCAGTCCATCTATAAATACAACGGCACTGGAAAAAGCCACAATTAAATCCATGTGATCCGCATTGTTTCGGGTTTTGACTGAATTTGATACGCTTAGTCGGTATAGGTCAAATATTTTGAGATGGTTTCGCGGTGAAAGGGTCGCACTTTACCTCGCGCCGCTGTAATGGCATGGAGATATATGGAAATGGCATGGCAACTATAGGGAGAGCGCACTTTGCCGAGAAAATACAAACCCCGTTTTCTGTTTGCAGTCCTTGTTGGTAAAAGGGTATGATTACATTTTGTTCCCATAGAATGAAGTTAAATGGCGGGTGTGTCCCTTGTTTCCACGAGTAATAATAATGCATTAGTTTTATCCAGCGCTTTTCCGGATCCTCAACGTTACTTTATTGCATTATTGACTCCTTAGTCAGTGGTGATAAGCCCCTCTGGCCACCACCAACCTCTCACTAGCACTTATCACCCAATCTCTAAATACTAGTGACTAATTCCCATGGTATTAGCTGATACTGGTGAATAGGGAAACTTGTTCAGTTTTGAGATATCAATTTGAAACTTTTGCCGTAGATGACTGGCATGAATATGAGAGAAAGAAAAAAGTTATTGCATGTTTTCGTTCAGTTTAAAATTTAAAATAAAAATATGGCCTTTCTGCCTAAAAATGTCCTAAAAATGTTGGCAACAAAATCTGAATAATGCTCGAGCCAGGCATAAATTGATGATTCTTTGACATAATCTGTTCAGAGTGGATCTTAGATATTTTGTTTCGTTTTTAAATAAGATGTTGAAATTCAAAAAATCAATAAATCAGGCTAGGAATTTGACATTAAAAAAAAAGGCCTTCAAAATGTTATTCAGTCTAAGCTGGAACATTTGAAGCCTGTGCTACTTGTAATATGACAAAAATGCACTTTGAGAAAATTACAATTTCCTAAATGAATCTATTGCGAAACATTGAAACAATAGTTAAACATGTTTTTTGTTTGTTTCCAGGTGAAAGCTTAGTTAGGTCCATACCATACCCTCGTACTCAATTCGAAACAGAGGTTCTGGATCTTCGCAATTGAGCTCTGTTTTCAGGCGGGAGGGTGTTTCCCACTAACGGAACTAACTAGCGTCACCTACAACGCCCGCTCGCTGAATGGTAGGTTGAAATTCAACCAGACGTAACACGTAGGGAAAGGATAATTGACCGGAGTTTTCGGATGGCTAAGGCCAGGCTAAATTTGGCCCAAGACCTGAAAAAAATAAAATAAAAAACATTTTGAGGGTAGTGTCTCCCCTTAAAGGCGTATGAGTGGTCGGCATGGCGCTTTTACTTTCCATCACCAGAAAACCAACAAAACTATTGAAAGTTGCATAATGCACCTTTAAGTGAAGATGCTGCCCGATAACTCTGACTGAGAGAAAAGGATTGAAGAAAATAACACGTTTCATTATATGTCACGGTTATAACTTTATGTTTTTGGTTGTGTGTAAAGTATAAGTTGTTAGTTTCAGCTCAAATGTTTTTCCTACCACATTTCAAACATCCAAACTTTTTTACAGGCATGAGTTTGAAAGCACAACAACAACCACTGTAGCTGCTAGTTCACTATTGATAAAAAGGCTTTAGATGCGCAGCACGCTTTCTTCACAAATACATTCCTTTATTAAATACCGAGGGACAAAACAAATGTTTACAGAAATAACATATTTTTGAAGCTCAAAAACTCTTAACTTACTTAAAATGGTGCTGACCAAGTTGATTTAGCTTGACGCGCGTGATGAACAATGATCCAAACTCTTAAGCTATTGGAGCGATCCCTTTCTCACACGCTGCTGTCCCTCGGTGTCTATCTACGGGGGAAATTCAAATGGAAACACTCTTTTTGTTTTTTTTTGTTAGATCCGGTTAAAGCCACCGCAGTCAGGTACAGGGCCGGGAGGGACACGTGGAGCATTACAATGAGATCTGAAGGGAGTTTGTTGTGGTCCGCGGGGAATGCAGCCGCTGACCTATGAATTAATCAGAAAACGCACGGGGAAAAGTAAAGACTGCATTTGTCAGCCGCGCGTGACGTCCATTTGATTTTCTATAAATCACCCGCGACACAGACACGGGCGCTTTATGCTCAAAATGATTTCGGCTTTGCCCCGAAAGGACGTGAACGGGAAGCAAAGGAGAGACACGCAGATTAGCTGACCGATATATCAGGCCAGCAGCCATCAGGTCTGTGTGTCGCCATAACTGATCCAAAAAGGCCCGTCAGCGTGAACGATGGAGATTTAGAAATGCAAAATCCACAATTCAGCATTCGCCTTGAAGTATTCAGACGCTACAGTGAGTCAGACTTGGCTCTTTTTCATTCTTTTCTATGGAGTCATACATATGAAAACCGTACAGCCGCCTAAATGTGTGCATTTTGCAAACGATTATCTCAGTCTTGAGTGCGTCCCTGATTTACAAAACCACTTCGGAATAAGAAATGAGCAAGAAAAAACGGCCACATTATTCCCATCTTTACTGCGTATTGACCCCATTACAGCAAGGGTACACAAACCGCGTAACTTACAACAAAATCAGGAGTTGTCTTGCCTGTTCGAACCGCGGGGCTAAAATAGTGCCTCGGTCCTCGCTGACCTTGACTGCAGCCGAGCCGCCTGTGTCAGCAGCGTTTCTCTAAAGCTGCTAAATTATGACCCGCGCCGCCACGGGACGACCCAGGAGAGGGGCCGCAAGGGCACTTTCTGGGCCACCTCCAACTCACCGGAGTCTCCGAAGTACACGCAGGTCCAAAATATTTAAACTGTAGGGCCTTGTTATTGATGGAAACTTATCGACACGGAGACGCCGCCGCTTTACCTGAGCCTTTTGCAAACAGCTGTTCTCAAAAGCCTGTTGTACTTTGGTAATTTGCATATGAACAAACGAGGAGCTACAAGGGTGGAGAGAAGTGCGGGGGATAACGCTGTCAGGCTAACAGAGGAAACTAGCAAAGTTCTTCACAGTCACATTTTCACCAAACATCCCTGATCTACCGTGCACCTTAACCACACAAAGAAAAGTGTAGCATGAAGACGTATGGACAAACAGCCGCCTGAGCTGCACTTACGGACTAGGGCCAGGTTTGTATTGCAAATTCTCTTCTCGAATTAGCTGTGGCAGCTGCCTGAACGTGGGCTTTTCTGTGTTTAAGGATCCCCATTAGTCCTAAACACGTTAATTTATTTATTATTTATTAATATTCCTTATGCATGCCCCCTAAAGCCTTATAGATTAAAGTTTTATAGCTTAATATGATCTAAATTCTGTGTTATATGTTTTATGTTGCACGTCCGCATCAAGAAAAATTCCTAGTTTGTGAACCTGTTCTTAAACAATGGCAAATAAAATCTATTCTGATTCTGATTCTGATAAAGATATTATTTACACAACAACAGCGCCGACATAGTTTCCCATTCAGTTAATTCATCGAGATAAGACCCAAGAAAACAACAAGTCTGGTGCAGCAGATAAAAATACTTCACAGTTTGTGAAACAAGCATGAAACTTCAAGTCCAAGTGTTTACTAAAAACCCTCTCTGTCAAATGATCTGGGTGTCCGCAGAAAATTCAGAGATTGATAAAATAGTCTGATGTGCACATTGATGAATGGGATCAAACTATCATTCATCATTCACCCAGTGCCCTTGGCTCGGCTTCCCCACGCCGGCACACGCTACTCAGGCGTCTAACTATAGGTCATATAACAATTTTCTACCAACTAATTGATATAGGGCTATTACCCCGCCATTACGCCTTCCGTAACGTAAACACAGCACAGACGACGTTAGCATTTAGCCTCTCTCTTCTCCTCTAAAGCTCCAAACGAGGTGAAGATAGAAGCCATGTTTTCCCTATTTAAATATGGTTACTATAAAGTATAATTACACTAAATTAAATAATGTGGATTTTCTAAGCGGATAAAAAGGGGAACTATATTGTGAGGCGTAATAATACCAAGAGTAATTCGGCATCTGCACAGTAAAGTGAACATATCACTGCACAGATGCCGAATTACTCCTAGAGGCTAAATGCTAACGCCGTCTGTGCTGTGTTTACGTTACCGAAGGCACACGTGGAGACCAGACAGGTACAAATGAACTCGTCTAAGCTAAGGTAAGAACATATCTTAGTATGTAAACGGTGGCCTATTCCTTTAAGGATAGTGGAGTTTACAAGCTAACCCTAACCTTACCTTAGCCCTAACCTTAAGGATAGTGGAGTTTACAAGCTAACCCTAACCTTACCTTAGCCCTAACCTTAAGGATAGTGGAGTTTACAAGCTAGCCCTAACCTTACGTTAGCACTAACCTTAAGGATAGTGGAGTTTACAAGCTAACCCTAACCTTACGTTAGCACTAACCTTAAGTACCTATTGTCGGAATAGCGGTGTCAAAAAGTGTCGGATTGGAGGGGATGTCGGAATGACGGGCTTACTCCGGCTATTAGACAGCATTTGGGACACTACGCTAAACTGAACTACAACCCGTACTAGTCTACCATTCTACAGAAAGTAAAGCTAGGTACAACATTAGTGAAGCCAGATTAGCTGACACTGAACCCCATGCTGAGTTACACAGCAGCGAAGTCATCAGTGTGCCTTGGTTGTGCAGTGATATTCACCCTTTAAAAACAAGCATATGTAAATATTTACTGTACATATACTATTATACATGTAATAAACCAGCGCCTAAACAAGTGTAGCCTGATAGTTTCAGACAGTCATTATAAAAAAAAATTAAAATAAACTGTGCCTACCGGGATATTTTTTTTTGACTTATCACATAGTCTTAAGATTTGTTTTAATGTATTCCCCTAATTTTCCGAGGCAGCGTATTCCAGCGTGAGATGGCTCGGTATATAAATGTGCCTTTTAGTGCGATAGATCTCGGCAGAGGCAAAGTCAAAGTAGCATTAGAGGCTCGTCTTGTGTTAAAGCCATGTCTGTCGCCGGTGGGCGGCCAACAGGCTAAAAGGTTTGTGACTCAACCAACTGCTTTATTTCGATAACGCACTGTAAAAATAGCATTGTTGTTTAGTGTCGCTGGCCTGTTGGGTTATGACCTGTGGCCAGTTTGGCGAAGAGTTGGAAAACAAGAGTGCCTCCGTTTGGCCGCGCGATGAACTCGAGTTTATCAGCCACACTCCGGCATAAACGGCCAGCAAAGTAACTCCCTCGCAGGCATAGTAATTGCCGCATCTGTGAATCTGAGGCATTCGAACGAAACGCCTCCAAACCTACACCCATGGAATAATACGAGTGAATCCATTCCGTTTGGTTTAGTGAAAAGGCAAATAGCGATTCGGGGAGCGAGGTAGAAAGGACAAATACCGCGTTTCGTAAAAAAAAAAAAAGTCATGACATTTCCAATGAGCTAATATCGGTCCCATTATGAGGAACACCGTTGGCGGCGCGCCACGCCATTCAGCGCAATGTAACATGAAACAACACAGCTGCGCCGGAGCCATTGAACTCAGCTGGTGCGTTCACTGCCCTCTGTTTATTTGCCTGCGCCCCTCCACCTTGTTTAACCTCGGCCTCCTCTTCCACCTGCTCCTGTTTACGTGTCGCTCCTGACGCACTCATGTGTCTCTGCCCCGGAGGCCGCTGCCCCCCCCGTCTGCCCCGGATGGCTCCACTCGTCAGGCTGAGGGGAGCAGACACGCGCCCCGGCAGAACAATACTACATCTGGATACATTTGGTTAGGCACGAGCGGTGAAGTGAAGGGGGATGGACAGACGGGAGACGGGCCGAAGATGGACGAGCGCTGAAGTGGTCTGGACCGCGGCAACAAATCAAGCTTTCACTCCAGGAAATACTGAATTTAAAGCCACGCTAGACATGAGCAAACATGGCAGCCATATCATGTTCCGGGGTTATCAATCGGTTCTGTACTGCATTCAAGCCTGAGGACGGCTTAAGTTTGGTGCAGTTTATGATTTTATTTGACATAAACCATGTACAAAACACATTAATCCTACAGAAAAGATGCTTGTACCAGATCTAGCTATTTATAATTTCCCCAGTAGAGAGGTGATAATATATCGATTTTTCAAAATATTGCGATATTTTGCGGGACGATACGATAGATACTTTTTCTGATTCCGATACTGTTTTTCGGCAGCACGGTAGCACAGTGGTTAGCGCTCTCACTTCACAGCTAGAAGGTCCAGGGTTCAATTCCCACCTGGACAGGGCAGTTCTGTGTGGAGTTTGCATGTTCTCCCCGTGTAGTTTTCCCCTACCACTAAAAACATGTACAATAGGCCAGGATGAATGATGTGTGTGAGTGAATGTATGGTGGGGGTCAGAGGGACCATTGCTTACCACCACTGAGTATGGAGTGAATGTACAATTGTCTCATGTAAAGCGCTTTGTGACCATATCTGCAATAGGCACTATATAAATTATGACATTATGCATATTAATAACCGACGTCTCGCATATTAATGAGGTAGCAGTGCCCCACTGCTTTCACAGTCAATAGAGGCCAATAATGATCAAGAATTTAATCAGAACAGCAGAGGGCAGCACTGCAAATTTAAACACTTGCACCAAACACTGTCACACAAAATATAACTTTTAATGATAATTATAAATAATGAAATAGGACACTGGTTTCTTGTTTATTTCAATGTAAATGAAGTGATGCCACTGAAAGATCAATGACCCATTTCCGGTAACTCAGGGATCATTTATTCACTTATTTATCTTAGAAAAACGTGTACAAATGAAAACAAATGTAGATGATGAATAATATGTATGTTTAAAAAAAACAAGAATTTTTTTTTATTTTTTAAATCGTGCGATATCATAGGTTATTTTCGAGCAATATATATCGATTGTCGCAGTATCGGCATATCGTGAGATTATCGCTATCGTGAACCATGTATCGCGCATCGTATCGAATCGTGAGGTACCCAGAGGTTCCCGCCGCTAGTCCCCGGGCAGGTGCACAATACGTCAGTGGGAATTGATGTGTTTTTATTGAAAAGAGCTTAATTTAGTTAAATTAGGCCTAATATCAAAATACAGTATCCAAGCATCATTACATGTTAGATTTTTAAATACTAATTAATGTTCCTGTTGAGTGTTTTGGGATGTTGGAGCTCTGCGCTTCATAACCAACTCTTACTCACCACTGTTTCCTATATTCTAAAGTGAATTGGGTTGGACTTCAGGCTCGTCGACTCTCACATTGGTACGTTTTTATTTACAAGACGCTTCTTGGAAAATGAAGCAGAATCAGCGTAGTCTTTGGTCTAATGATTCCTTGCCGTATGCCGCGCCTAAAGTACGGACTGAACTGGGAAAGACTGCTTTCAGTTACTCGGCTCCATTTACGTGGAACTTACTGCAGAAGGACTTAAAAATCACTGACCTTATTTCTTTGAATAGTTTCTAGTCTCTTGTGACGTCCGTCCAGTCCACATCATCTGTGTGTGAAGGTTTTAACTAATGCTGTGCACTGTTGATGTGTTATGGAAACTTTGTGTTGCTGCCCATCCTGGCCAGTTTTCTCTTGGCCAGGGACTAACCGGGTTAAATAAAGGCTAAGAAATAAATAAACAAATCGTTGAGCGATTTTGGGAGTCGCGGCCTGAATAGTCGGGAACCCCTGCTGAATAAATGACATAAAAATACGCATTGCAAATATAGCCTTCAGTTGCATTAGTAACATTTTGTCCATTATTAACATTAGCTCAACAATAATCATTTAAAATGTATCAGATAGTTTCCTAAAACATACTATCACACCCTAAAATGTTGCTGGTGATGTCTTGCTCCCAGCAAAGTGCAGGTCCCATGAGAAGGGAGCCCACACGAGGTATTTTTCACTAAAACCACGTGTAAATAAATAAATGCTCATTGTTTATTCAAATTGTTATGTAAAGGTTAAGGTACTATAATGTATTGTTCAGGGAAATGTGTCCTTTTTTAAAAATCATTTATGATGGTATTTCTAAAAAAAAAACAGCCTTTGTTCTTTGAAAACTAACTTGAAGAATGTTGACATCTTTAAAGACTCAACAGCTCCTCACTTATGTGTTTAAGTTGGATAAAAACACATTTTGTGAGAGCGCAAAACAAACACCCAGGAAACCGAGAGAAAGGGAAAATACGTGCTGTGATCTTATTGGGATAATCGCATTAATATGTAAATGGTGATTACTTTTTAATAACTTAATGAAACTCTGTGGTTCCTTCTGTCTAAGAAGTGGCACAGAGAAAGCATCTGGAGACAATAGGCGCATTTAGTCACAGAATCACGTTGTGAGGCAAACAGCACGCTGACACTTCTGCAGACAACAGAGCAGGTACTGTTTAGACTCAATTGTTCTGCAAGCTGCAAGCACGAGTGCAATTTACTTTTACAAACGTAATATTGAATATACGAGCTCTGATCTTATCTTTGAAGGCCAGTCGCTCAAGCTGTCCGAAAATGATGTGCCAGACAGGTACGTATCAACTCGTCTAAGCTCAGGTAAGAACATATCTCAGTATGGAAAAACCGTGGCCTGTTCCTTTAAGCACAGTTTAGATTTCCCAGGTTGTCTCGCTGTAGTTAATACTATCTTAAAGCAGTACTAAGTGACTTGTTTACCTTAATAAATCCTTTCCGTAGTCCCTCTGGGGGTATTACAAGTGTTAATGGGATGATTGGGGGATCTTTCATCTCCCTCCGGTGTCTCTGGCCAGAAAACCACATTTGCAACTTTGCTTCCTCCGGGTCGGAGCCACCAATACACACTAATGGAATCACGAAGAAAAAGCTAACAGGCTAACGGGCAAAGCTAACTGCGGGCTAGTGCCACTTAAACAGTATTTACAGCCAAGTTTGAGTGAAATAAATGATCTCTATTGTGTCATTGGATGTACAATATCCCTCTCTCCCTTTGTCTTTTCTGTCAGCGTAGTATTTACTCTCACGGACAATTGATGAGTAAAAAAAACACAACATGTAACGAAGCCTGCAGTGGCGCTCATGGCCTCTAGGGGCGTGAGTTACTTAGTTCTGCTTTAAGAGGTAGTCTCAAATGTTCATGAAATTGTAATTATTGACAGACAACAAAGCCATAATAAATAATGAATGTACTGAATAAGAGACTCATTATCCAAGACTCTCACATTAGCATCTGGTTTCTGTTACTCCTTCTGCATCTGCTGCCTTGTTTTGTGACATGTTATGTGCCATAAGTGTATCTGCCTATGACTATACAAACTAAAAGCTTTTGATCAGGGTCATTTTGGTAGTTTCTTTTGTCATTACGAGTGATAGAGAGAAAACTCGTTTGTTTTGACCATAACTGGCTTTGCACAACCACTAACTATGGGTGAAAAAAAAATCATATTTTCTGAAAATCAAAAAATCTACCAGGGTTTGTAAACTTTTGAGCACAACTGTATCGATCTATCTAATACTAACACTATATGCTATTCTATACCTGTTGTTGATGATTGATTTTCTAAACACAATATTTACGCGAATATATAGATCTTATTGCATGGTGTATTTATTTTGTACGACTGTAAACGATAAGTCCTTATGAGTGGATGCTGAAAGTTGATGTTTTCGATGCATGAGAATTTAAGGGATAGGTTTATACTGTACTTCCTACTCCTTTTGAGCACAAAGGACTTTGTTATTGTTTTTCTTCTATAAAAGATGTTTGAACTACTTTGCTGCTCAAATGAATAAATAAATGAAATGAATTGTGTTATTGCCTTATCAATGACAATAAACTACTGAATCCAACCACTTCAGTATGAACGACCAGGGGAAGAAACATTAAAAGGAATTCTTCTTTCCATTCTGAAGAAATAAAGATAAACTTATGCAATTGCATTTTAAGCATTTCCTTTTTCTCAATAATACCGTAATAGTAAAAGTGCTCTTTTAATGTAATGCAATCTGTAATGCGACAATTCAAAGCCATTAGCCCTTGGAGGTGGAGAGGAAAGTAATGCTACTTAACCATCCGAATCACAAGGGCATAAAGGCAACCACAGTATCACACATGGGGAGGTTCTGCAATAATGAAACAAGGCTCTCAAACAGCACTGCTCATAAATTCTCATTCATACGTTTAAACCCTGCTGTGGAAATCTCTGAACGGCGAGGCCTTAGCGCAGTGCAGGGTTTAAGTAACTGTGCACGCGTCCGGGACTCCGGTTCTGATTGGAAGTGTGCTTTAGTCCACTTGACTCAACGTGGTTCAGATAAAACAAAGGTATTAGCCGTCGGTCATGACTCGTGTGCAGGAGGACGCTGCCAATCTAGAATAATGAGTGAGTTGTGGCTCGATGGGGAAACTGGAATAATGAATAGTGACCAAATTGAAAACTCACACTGTAAAATGCCATATTTTTGCTAAAATATCAAAATAATCCAAGTCAAAGTGTAAGTTAGCAGCAATATGCACAGGATAAGCACTAATAGTGACACACATTGACAATCTGGTATAGATATCTGCTAAACTACTGTGTTAATGTGCTTGGTTCAGTGGGCTAACATGAAAAGGAGCCTGGAAGGTGAAAAGTGACCTTTCCTGCAAGATGAATTCACAAACACCTGAGAATTCATCTTGTGCTGGTCCAGCCAATGTGTCTGGAAACATTTGCCGACAACAAGAAGCACTTTTGTGGATACTCTGCTTCATAGTTTAGCGCCGAAGAACATCTCTGACATGTTTAAGCCATATGAACCATCTCGGGCCCTGAGAACTTCAGGGAGGGGTCTCCTGGTGGTTCCCAGAATCAGGACTAAACACGGTGAGGCTGCGTTTCAGTTTCATGCAGCTAAAATCTGGAACAGTCTTCATGAGGATGTGAGACAGGCCTCAACTCTGAAAATGTTCAAATCCAGGCTGAAAACAGCTCTTTTTAACCGAGCATATGAAAACTGAAAGTATGTGATCTGCACTCTTGCTTTTCACTGTAATTCATTCACTTTTATGTTGATGTTTTATGGCTTGATTTTATCATAGACTGTATAAATAATAGACAGCTCCTCCTCACTCCTCCCCGTTTACCAAAATGACCACGTTCGTGGGGGAAATCATGGTGGATTTACAGGCTCCTCCTCTCCAGCTCTGACGAAGCATGTTCCTAAAAAGGGATAAGGGAGGGATCTTGACTGTAGACCCGGCCCCTGCTCGGCCCTCGCGGGGCGTGTAATGGGTGTGTATTTCTGTTGTAATCACGCCCATGGCCAGGCAGCGACGTAAACGGCCTGTCAATCAAAGTCAGGCCCTCATTAATTACGCAAGATTTCTAAAATTCTTATCTACGATAAAAACCCTGGTGCTTCATATTGTTTTTAACCCAGCGTAATCACAGGAGCAATATGTAGCTCTAGCCACTTCTAAACCATTAAGCACCAGGCATTAACGTTGTTTTTAACGTGTCTAAAGTCCAATGCATTGCAATGGGGGCATAGCGGTCATATGGAGGTACTACAGCAAAGGTGGAGCAATGGCGGCCTCCAGTGTCGTAGTCAAAAAGCAGAGCAGTCAGCGGCCATTGGATTTTATCTGTTTTCTCCCAATGTTATGCAACTGTAAAGCCCTGTGAATGGGCTTGTGTGTGAATCGTGCTCTTCAAATAAACACGAGGTGTGCTATAGCTGCTAAAGGCTTACAGTAGAGAGACAGGAATGGTCTATCCTTCAATTTCATTGCATTGCACTAATATTCCCTTAACCGAGCCTTAGATAAGACTTGTGTTTAGTCACAATTTAGTCCTTCTGTACCCCACAGTGTAGCCTGAGTTTAATCCTTAGCTTAGTCAGCTCTGGTGTAGATCTGTTTTAGTCCAGTCTCGGATTTGTCTCTTTTGCTGTGGCCTAGTCCTTGTTTAGTCCAAGCTCTCTCACACTATACACATGCACAAGAAAAAAGATCTCTGAGACCTCGGTGTGTCTGACCATGAAGACAGACAGACAGACAGACGGATGGAGTGATGGAAGAGGTTGCACAGACAGTGAAGACTTTTCTGGCCCGACACGAGCAGATGTGGGGCAGGTCTGTCAAAGGAGACAGTACTACGAGAAACATGCTGGATTTATAAAATGGCCCACGGCAATAGAGAGTTGGATTTAAATACCAAGGTTACAACTTGTCTGCAGATTGTGCAATGAAACACCCTTCATAGCGTGACAATATTGTTATTTTTTGGGGTATATTCATAGCTGATTCTTTTATAGAGCTTTCAAATCTCATTCCAGATCACAATTTTGACGCTACACTGCAATCTTGAACCCATTAAAGTACACGGAAAATATTTTCATCATACAGACTCAACCATCTCAGCAGCTGCATGCGAATTGATTTAATCCATTTAATCTCGTAACACGTAACTCAAGAAGTGTTTTGTGAAACGTTCCAATAAAAGACACCTGCTTTTTAAATGGTGTTTTGTTTGTGTCGTCTAATTTTGCCGTTTACCGCGCCGCATCAGCACCTGAAAGGCTCCAATTAGCGTAAAAAGATGAAAAACCAGTTTCATGATCTGAGGTTTAAAGCCGTCGCGGTTTAATAATCATCTTTATTGTTGTCTGTAAATATGTGCTTTTAAACTGCCAAACTCGTCACTTCGTTTAAGCAACAACAAAGCCCCACAGAGACCTGCTCCTCCCGCACATTACCGTGACAGATGGAGACAGAAAGACGTGTTCATGAGCTGCGAGAGAGGGGGAAACACAGCGGTAGGCAAAGGTCCCGTGTTCCTGTGTGGAGTTTACCAGATCTCCCAGAATCTGCAAAGGTTTTTTTCCCCAAACACCTAAAAACATGTCAAATAAAGTCCTCTTGGATTTCCGTGAAAACGAGATTCCGAAATCTCAGGGAGTAATACACCGTGTTTGTAAATGTCTCAACAGGGCAGGGTGCAGGGCTTTCAAAGTCTAATTTCTTTAGTGTAAAACTCTTACAGTTGATCAAAAATACAAAAAAAATAAACTTGAAACACTCAGTTGGAGGTCTGTGTAAGTTCTCAGTCGTACAGGAGTTGTCCATCTTCAATGAAGGTGCCTGATTAATCTTCTGTACTCAGTAGTTTCGAAGACTTCAGCTACTGCAAACAGAAGATTAATCAGGTACCTTCATTGAAGACAGTCAGTTGGAGGTTTTGCTCAAAGATTCTGTACATTGTGTTTTGCTCATACGTTTTCAATTTGCTTTTAAAGCTCAACTTAGGTGTCCAGCCTTGCACCGCCCCCAAGAACATTTAGAGAATTGTATCTAAAAGGGGCGTTGCTCGGCGGATCAGGGGACGAGCGGGGGCGTGGTCTGGGCTGTGATTGACATCGGCTTTGGCACCGTGACGGCAGCGTGACAGCGAGCTAATAGTAAATATGGAAAGTGACAGTGACGGGGTCCGCCCATTAGTCTGATGTCTCATTATTCCGAAAATGTCCCATTGAGTAGGGGTTGAAAAATGAAATTAGGTTAAGGCAAGAGTCCACGGACCTTAAGGTTGGGGCCAGTAGTTGTATATGGCTCTCTAATCCACAACACAGCTGGGTTAGAGATGTCGGACTAATGGTACCTCTGCTCAATGGGACATTTTCGGAAAAATAAGACGTCAGACTAATGGGTTGTCGGACCAGTGTCAGTGGCAGCAGCTACGCGACATGGCGCTCTTTTGAGTTGGAGGATTTCTCTCCACCTTCATCAAAGGTGGAGGTGGAAGAGGTCTAGTTTATCACGTTAATTGGCGTTAGCGTCCGGAGTAGCCTAACCACCATTAGCTTACATCGATCCTGTGAAAACAAGTATTATGCACTAATAACGTCAATAAAGCCGGTAACTACATACAGCAGCCTTTAAGGTGACCACACACTGACACATTTGTGGTTTATTGCGGACTTTCCATCAACAATGAGCTGTAGGCGATTGTAACAAGCTAACGGGCTAACCTGGAATAACCATTTTCCACCAGCACAAATAATGTTCCTCTATTCGAGCGAAGGGGCAGGATATCGGCTTAAATACTGGGGCGTAGACCATCGGGGTATAGTTAAAGATTAACTGGAGTGTATACACATGTTTAAATGCATTTTCTTTTGTTTCAGATTTGTGGCAATAGAACTATATAGTTTGGGCTTCAGAATTACATTTGACTTGACTCTAACAGGTTGTTTTATGTTTGCAAAGGACATTTATATTCCTTACGTAATTTCAGCCTTTGCAAATTGATAAAAGCGACCATTACTGTTGTGATTCTTAACTCGCGCCCTTGTTCTGATCTGTAAAGACTGTAGCGCAAGGGCAGTACTCAGAACACCCTTTCAGCAGGCGCATCAAAGGCTATGTATTGACGTCAGGGCGCGATTATAAAGCTCAGTTAAAATCACTATAGGAATGGGTAGATCTATACAAGGCGAGATGTAATTAAGTATTGACAAGCTATAGGTGCAACGTGTATATACAGGCGCACGAAGCCGGGGTCAAGTCGGACAATGAGAACGTCATTAGCGCCATCGCAGTCCGACCTAGAAAAACGAATGGAGTTTCACAATTACCAGGAGCGGAGGTGGACTCGGTCTCCTTAGACTTGATCGAGGTGTCGGCAGAGCACACGTTTCTATTCTTGGCGGAGGTGTTCGCCCCCTGACCCGAGGTTGGCGGTTCAAGACACCGCTAATGGCTTTCCGTGTTGTTGCCGTGTCCTCGGTCAGGGCGCATCACCCACTTTGCCCGGATTAGCGACTTATAAGTCCACAATCCTGCTGCATTGCCTGAGAAAATCCACCTCGTTTGTGCGGCCCGTGGACACACACACACACACACGCACACAACACAACCGAGAAACAACAGAAGCAATTCCGCCAAAACTCCCTGACATCTAGTGCCAGTGAAAATTAGACAACAACTGAGATGGATTTGGGTACGATGTATCGCTGACATTGTGGATTTCAAAGTTTGCAACACTACCCACACAACAGATGCCATGTTATTCTCCGGGGGGTTTCACTTAGTTAATGTATCTGCACTAAAATTGCAGATACATTTGTTTTAAACCATGTTCCTGGTTTCTTCTTGTACTTTTACTTTTCATAGCTTATTTTATCTCAATTCTGTACCGAGAAGTATTCCCAGTTTTTGAACCTGTTCTCAAACAACGGCAATGCACACAATTCTGATTCTTTACTGTTGAAGAACTCAAAACTGTCCTCGGCGTTTTTAATAGCTTATGCAGGTATTTGGGGATAATTTCGGACACATCCCTATCTTAAACTATGTTGGATAGAAAATGCAATAATGATCTAAGAAAATATCTTGTAGTTTCACTTCCGTGATCTCACCATAACCCGCCTCTTCCTCCTTTTTTGCTGGGTAGTTGTTTCAATAAAGAGAGACAAAACAAATATAGTGGTGAGGAAAGCCTTTCTTGGACCTCAGGCGGAGCTACGGTGCTAAGAATAGCCATCTGCGAAGATTCAAAGATTACCCAAAGATGCGCCTATGGCTCGAAATGCAAACGTATGTTTTTTTGTCGTTGAGGGATCAACATTGCAACATGATCAAACCCCTTTTTCAGCCCATGAACTCCATCTGTTCTGAGCAGTCCTTGCGCTCACGGTCTGTTTATTGCGGCGTCAAAAAGTTGCTAACCTCACCGTTTGATCAAAGTGAAAGCTTGAGCTGCCGGGGAGAACTTCAGGCCGGCCTCTGAGCTTTAGAGCCTAATCCTTATATAGACATAGTTTCAATTCATAAAAGGTGAAGTATCGATGCTCAGGTACCCAGAGGAATGCTTTTAAGCCCCATATGCAAGACGTGTCCACTTAAAGTATAGCCAACTTTAATGTACTTCCCCCTGCTGGCTGATGCTTTTACTTCGCTCTGTAAATTTGACCCCAAAAAAAATATATGCGGATAAAGCAAGTGGACCGATATTAAAAGATAACCTTTGTCTACAAATGACAGGCAAAGGTTCTGACATCATCACGAGTCGTTAGCACAGCTCGGGTGGAGACGTTGCACACATTTACATTGCAAATCTAATCACGGCTGCATTGCCTAATTGCGTAATCACGCCGCCCTACATGAGAATAAACACTGGAGTTGTAACTTCTCAAATGTTGATGGTGCACATTCCTATATTTAAAACATCGCAAGACCCGGTTATGAAAGAGTCTGAGAGTGAAAAAAAAGACTGATGAGCACTACAGCAGACTGACAGCCCACCGCCATCAGTCGACGGGACGAGAAGAGCAAGAGAAATCATCGGCCCTTTCTGCGGCGAAGGACGGAGCAGTGAAAGGATTCTGATTTTAAACAAACCGCACAGACAAGAGCAGGGCCGGAGTTTAATCACGAGGCTTTTGTGCTCCCTCTCAATACTTCATCATCTCCTGACCTTCACTCATTTGTGCTTCTTGAGTTATCTTCACCCCCAATTGTCCGCCTGAAAACTGCTTTTCCTAAGAATTATTGTCATTTTTGGATGAATCTATTGATCGAAGACAGTTGACCTCTTAACCCCCCACCGAGTGCATTTTCTCCAGTTCAGCCTTACCCAAGTCCAAAAGCTTCTCGGCTGGAGCTTACGCCTTCATTTGAAAGCTAAGACCTACAAAACAGAAGCTTCTTCCTCATCATGATCGTCACGTTTTCGCCCGCTTTCGGTCGCGCTTTCACACACGCAAAAAAAACAGTGAGAACATGACAAAAAGGCAAAAGGAAAACCTGATAAAATGTGACCAAAACGTAACAAAAATGGGACAAAAACCGCAACAACACAACTAAAACATGTTAACACAAACAAGGAAGAAGCTTGAGTTTTGTAGGTCTTAGCTTTCAAACGAGGCTTTGCATCGGCCTATAGACTGTAAGGTCCAGTCGAGAAGCTTTTAGATTCGGGCCAAACCTGAGATAATGTGCTTGGTTCAGGTGGGGGTTAAGAGATTAAAAGTCATATCAGGTCCGGCCCTCTCATTCGATACTTTTTTGATAATTGTAAAGCATTTTGATCTAGGACTCTGGTGCATTTTGATCGGGGTCGACTTATTAGTCTGACGTCTCATTATTCCGAAAATGTCCCATTGAGTAGGGGTTGAAAAATAAAATTAGGTTCAGGCAAGAGTCCACTGACCTTAAGGTTAGGCCCAACGGTTGTATATGGCTCTCTAATCCACAACACAGCCGGGCAATGAGACAATGGCCGCTGGCTGCTCTGCTTTACGAACGCAACACTGGAGGCCGCCATTTTGCTATAGTACCCCCATATAGCCACTAGTCTCCCATTGAAAAGCATTGGACTTTAGACATGTTAAAAACAACTTTATGCCTGGTTTCTATTTTTTTTTAAACACTTTCTAAGGCTACATATTGCTCCTGAGATAACGCCGGGTTAGTCACAATTAAAGAAACCAGGCTGGTTTTTAAATGTTTTTTTTTTTTTTATCTCGTACTAATGAGGGTCGGACTGTTAGCATACGCGAGCTACACGTCACGCAAGGGCCGAGTCAACAGTGAAAATCCCGCCATTATGCCCCATGCTTCGTCAGAGCTGGAAAGGAGGAGTCTGTAAATCCGCCATGATTTTCCCCTCGAGCTTGGTCATTGTGGTAAACAGGGAGGAGTTGTCTATTCTTTTTAACATCTGACTAATATCGGACTAATGGCATCTCTGCTCAATGGTACATTTTCAGACTAGTGAGACGTCGGACTAATGGGTTGCCGGACCAATGGCTTTTGATCCAGGACCCCGGTGTTTGTTGTTACCATGACAAAACTACCTGAAAGATGTGGAACACAATTCTAAACCTAGACCAGGGAGTGGCTCGACATGGACGTTCTACATTTCTACATACGCTCGATGACATTTAGATGCATTTTCTTTTTGCTCTGAACACAATTCGCAAACATTTGAGTCAATATAGTAAAGAAATGTCATCTTCAGCTTTTTCAATTTCACATTTTACTCAAGTGCCTTTGAAGCATAAGCAGCTCTCGGACATTTCTGCTGCGTAGACGTAGTTCCCGGCGTAAAAAAAAAGGGTGGAGGCCCCTGTTCTAGACTCTTCCACTTGTGTATGAGTACAGGGGAAATGGTCTCAACTTAACATTAGGCTTTACATCAAGGAACCAGTCTCTCATTCATACACCAATGTACACAGACACTGGAGGCAGGGAGGGGAAAAGTGTCTGAATGAGAGAGTGAATGGGTGACCTTGATATAAAGCGCTTTGAAGGCCTAAAGCAGGTAGAAAGGGCACTCCTGATCACAATAATGTTGACCTCATTGTTTATGTGCAATGTTGAACCGGCGCTTTACATTTTATTCAGAATAATCTTCTGCTGTACTCGTTCCTGAGACCGTAATCCACGAACAAAGAGAACGGGAACGCTCTGAGCTCTGTAACTTGGAGCTGAAGTGAGGAACAAAAGCCCGCCTTCATACCTGGCGATAACGGAATGACGGCGTTCTATTGACGCTACTCGTTCTCTGTTTGCATAACAGAGTCCTACACGCTTGATATCCACTCGTGCCGTTCGCTGTATGTGCCAAAGAACAACAGGGGAATGTGGTTTACAACATCCCCCCCCCCCAACAACAGCTCTCACAGTTAGACACCCCCCGCTCCTCTTTCCCCCCGCGCGCTGCTCATCTCCGATTCTCTTTCTCGCCGCGATGACTCGGGGAACATGAAAGCGCCCAGCGGAGTGAGGAAGCCCATTGTATCCCTCCATCTCGCTCCATTCTCCCCATTTCCCACGCAATTCCTGTCCCTATTATCTCTCCCCCCCCCCTCTCTCTCATCACTTATTACCTATACACGCGCCTCTCCTCTTACCTTGTGGGATCTCATGGTTGGCTTCGTCGGGGGGATAAGGCAGCCAGTGAAGCGACGGATTGGGCACTGAGCGAGCTGCCGGATGCGTGGAGACACTTGAACACACTCCAACTCATGTCACAGTCGTTTTTTGTCACTGGGACTATTCTTAGAAACAGAAATACCCTCTTTCGGTCCCTTTATCCCCCCGTGTAGATGCAATACGAAACGCAAGAAAAGAAAAGTATTCAAAGTTTACGCCAGGCATTAAAAAGCTTTACAAGTAATCAAATGTAATTGAAGGCCTTAAATGTAATTGAAACTCTAATAAGCTTTTGATCACAGCCCATTCCTTTTCATCCAAGATCCAGCACACCCCAAAGATTGGATTATACCCAAGCCATCAGGAAGAAGAAATCCATTAATGGAATAACCAGGCCTGGGCACCGTTAAATGATGTAATCGAAGAAAAAAGGTATCGAAAAAGAAAGCACGCACCGAACACAACATTTCATCTTTGGAGACCACGTTTCGATGCCTGTTGGTTCAGGGACAGTATTAAAGGAAGTTACTGGGTTGTTTCAGCTCAAATATGGAGTCACTTAATATGGTTCTGTTTGCTGGTTCGAGATGTCAAATATTTTAGTATACTGTAGGTGTATCGTTCAGGCATCAGTATTGTAAACCCAAGTACCGGTAAAGTACTGGTATAGAACAAATGATATATACATAACGGTACCCAGCCCCATATGGGATGACCTGGTCGATCAGGATGTCCGGGTGTCATGTCTTTGGGCTCATTGCTAAACCTCAATCTGAACCAGTGCAGCAGCCAGACATCCGGGTGCCATCTTGTTTTTGGTCAGTATTTATACTGCATACATTTGTCCCAAAAAAAAATCCCCCAAATCTGGTCTGAAACACATCCTAATGCAGTTCTGTGCAAGATTTTATTTGCCCTTTTGTCCAACTTGCTTTTGATGATTGAGATTTCCCTCCATTCCTCTGTTTGACGGGATGCTCAAAAATCTAAAGAAATGAAACAAGCACCGATTTCGTGTCACTGAACTTTTTTTGGGCATTAAAATATAACATTCACACGTATATATCACAGACTACAAGAGCCGATATCTAGACTGGTCTCTGTGTAAACCGGTCGCTGAGCGCTGACCCAGACTGCCCCGGCTCCTCTCATCCATCTCTCTCGCTCCTTGCCACCCGAAGTTCATTAAGACGTCTTCAATTAAAGCTGTCGGCCAGGCGGGAGGTTACCATGACGACGGGCGGGATTTGTGGACCGTGAAGCGGAGAGCGAGAGGTGCAGGTGGGACTGTGGCGTACGGGATGAAAGAATAGGTTAGTGAGACGGGACACGAAAAACACCAACTTAGTTATAGAAGAAAAGTGGCCACACTAATAAAGCTGGGCCCTTATGAAGAACCTAATCGGAGGCCTGTGTTGAAGCGTTCACGCCTGTTTGAGTAATCTTCTAATCTTCCACGGCGGCGATTCAAAGCGCTGCGGCGACCGCTCAGACAACGGCCCATTTTACCCCGAGCTCGGGCCGCGGCCTCAACCAGGAAGTGCTTTCCACCACATCAGCGAGGGATTAGCAGCTCATGTCAGTATCTCCCATCAAATTGAACAAAGCATCAAAATAGCGACGAAAACGCGGATGTAAAACGCAAAATGTGACCCAAGAAAAAAGCGTCCAAAAAGTTGCGCAAACACGACGAAAAAGCTTTTGTAGGTCTTAGCTTTCAAATGAGGCATTCCACGGTTGATCACCAGTAGAGAAGAAGCTTTTAGATTTTGGTAAAGCTGAACTAGGGAAAATGTCAATTTTGCGTCTTGTTTTAGTCGTTTTTTTTGTCTTTTTTTGTTGTTGCTTTCCTCACCCCTTTTTTTCCTTGCTTTTTAGTCGTGTTTTCGTTGCTTTTTTTAAATTGAGTTATTGTTGCTTTTCTGACACGTTTTTGTTCCTCTTTTGTGCGTTTTTTGTTTTCACTTTTTTATGGCTCTTTTTATTTTTTGGCTTTTTAATCGTGTTCTTGTCACTTTTTTCCGTCACTTTTTCTGCTGCATTTTCATCCTCGCTTTCCTCGCTATTTTGACGCTTTGTTCAAGAAGCTTTTGGATTTGGGTAAAGCCAAACTGGAGAAAATGTGCTCGGTGAAACTGACAAAAAAAAAATCAAGAAATAAAAAGAAAAATACAGGAAAGATGGGTGGGTTAAATGCAAAAATTAAAAGCAAAATCTGCAACTATTAATATTATTATGTGACGGAAAAAACCAGAACGCTGCTGCTCGAGTCCTGACAAGAACCAGGAAATACGACCATATTAGTCCAGTGCTCCGGTCTCTGCACTGGCTTCCTGTCACTCAGAGAATAGAATTTAAAACAGCTCTGCTTGTGTACAAGTCGTTTCATGGTTTAGCACCAAAGTCCATCTCTGACATGTTAGAGCCGTATGAACCATCTCGGGCCCTGAGAACTTCAGGGAGGGGTCTCCTGGTGGTTCCCAGAGTCAGGACTAAACACGGTGAGGCTGCGTTTCAGTTTCATGCAGCTAAAATCTGGAACAGTCTTCATGAGGATGTGAGACAGGCCTCAACTCTGACAATGTTCAAATCCAGGCTGAAAACAGCTCTTTTTACCCGAGCAGATGAAAACTGAAAGTATTTTATCTGCACTCTTGCCTTTTACTGTCATTGATTAATTTTTATGTTGATGTTTTAATGATTGATTTGATCTGTTTTCTTGTAATTTTATGCAACTGTGAAGCACTTTGAATTGCCTTGTGTACGAATTGGGCTCTACAAATAAACTTGCCTTGCCATTTCTTTATTTTTGTTTCTATTTTGTTGAGCAATGGCAGTTACAATTTCAAAGTCCTTAATTTAAGTGCAGTCCATTGAGTGCCCCGCAGAAACACAACATATACTTTACTTCCAGGGGGGTTACTTTTAAGCTCAAGTAAGTGCCAAGAAAGAAAAAAACAAGCTTTAAAAAAAAAAAAAAAAAGATGTTAAGGTCAACCGCTCCACAAATGTTCTCTAAATCCAAAATTTAACATCCATGAATGTTTGATCAGATCTAAAGCGCTCGGACGCAGTCTGCGGCGTGAACGTCTCTGCCATTTTGGGAACATCCTGCACTTGCCCCTTTTTGGCCCTGGAACAGAGTGCACTTATCTTGTTCGTCCTCAGAAAGAAGACGCCGCTTCACTCGGCTCGTTCCCTTTCTGTATGAAAAAAAAAAAAAAGAAGCCCAAATATAAAAAAAACAAGTCGCTGGAGTTTATTCAGGACGAGAACGCAGAAAAATAAAAACCTCTTGTAGCGCGTCGGCGGAGAGAGGGGGAAACCATTTGCAGATGCCAGAGGTTTAAGTGGACGCGGGGCTGATTTAGAGCGCGATAAAAGATGAAAAATGTAATTATAGTCCATTAACATGACAGAACATCCAGAAGTTTAGCGTCGTAAATCTGAAAGTGGCAGACAGAGCGGAGTCGGGGAGACCGCGGCTCTGGTAAATGGAGGAAATAAAATGTTTGAACAAATGAGTTTTTAGCGCAGATTTGACGTGTCAGACGCGGCGTGGAATGTTTAATGGATACTACTCTTAACTCTGATTATGATCTTAAGCCGGCCCATTAAAAAGCTATGAGCAAAGACATCAAAGGGGGATGCGTTTAAGGAGATCTGTACGTTTTGACCACAAAAGGTTTCACGTAACAATATTCATTCATGGTATTTTGATATGGCGATTATAACTCTTCTACTTTCTCCGTCCAATTCATTATCATGTTATAATCCAAACGTTTCGGTTTAATGGTGGACAATACAGACACTGCTGGAGAAACTTCTATACGTGTCTGCTCCTTGTTATTCAAGCTGCCTTGACTTTGATCCAGATTCCAACAAAGACAGACCCTGTTAGGCACATGTTATGCATGTAAACACATCACACTCGGATTGTAGCTGTGGCCTACAACCTGCAACCTTTACTGCCGTTTCATAGAGAGCCTATTAACATTTTCATTTGTTTGCTGGTTCAAGGGTTTGTCTAAACCAAGAGACCTAGAGTCTCTTTGGGAGGAGCTGGCGCTAAAGAAACTAGATGTATCTTGGGTCGGCCTCTCCATGCTCTGTCCTCTGAGTTTTCGCTCATGCCTTCTGGACGTCGTTTTTTATGTACCGTTTCGGAAAACAAATCGTTTTGCCAACTCTTTTGTCCCCTCTGTCACTGAATTGAATTCTGAAGGGAGTGTGTTTACTGACAAGTGACATCGACCTTTTTTAAATGTGTCCTTTTCTTTTAATTATCTGCATTTGTCTGTATTGTTGGAAGTGACACACAGTGAGTGTTGTGATGTGTTTGTACAAACATCTGTCGGAGGTTGCAGCAAATCAATTGCCCTTAAGGGATCAATAAAGTTTTCCGAATCTGAATCTAATTTCCATCCGTCGTCCTACCCTCGTGCTCTCAGACACGCTCCCGTTGGACCTGGCCTATTGTACTTGTTTTGGGGGAAACGGGAGGGCACCCACGCAGACTCGGGGACAGGAGCGTGCTGGGTTTAGGATTTAAGCTCACCTTGTGAATAGTGAAAAAGCCGGCACACTTACCCCAATGAAACTGCATTCATTAAGAAAACGTGTCGATCCAAGTGGATAGTAGTAAGTAGGTAGTAAGGCGTAAGTGTGCCGGCGTTTTCACTATTCACTGTAGTAGCTTGTAGTGATGTGCATAATATGTTTTGCTGCTTGATTAATTAGTTTAGTTTCGTTTATTTGAGCAATTTACAAAACATAGATTGCAAGGTTACCTCACTGCACTATAATAAAAACTCAAAAGGAGTAGGCAAGAAGCAAGAAAGCTTATAAGTGCCTACCCCCTTACAAAACATAATTGTAAGTCCTTTCAAAAGAAAAGGCCCATCATAACACTGAGAATACACATGACTGAAACGCATGTGTCCGGCTGCAGGTAAATAATAACGGTGATACTAACGGTGATACAAGCAGCATCTCGTGATTTCATACAATATAACACTTTGCATTACAAATTCCAGATTTGCCCAGGCACATGTGCAACATCAGCATGTACCTGTTTACGTACAAGCGATTAGTGAATGACAAGTTTCATTTTCCATTCATAGGCACGCCCACATCTATGAATCACAATTATATTTACTTGTCCGCAATAACCTTACGTATGGCCGCATTAATAAAGAAAAGCATTCATGTTTTACAAGAAGAAAATCACATGAGCTTTACAAGACTTCCAATGTAAGAAGACATAGCACGAAAATAGAAATGTATGCAGTTTACCAGTAAATATAAACATGTATTTGTATTTATTATTATTAAAGGTTGTAGAATTGGTTCCAACACGTGCTCTCTTCACATGGGGCCACTACACACATAATCTGGGCCCGACACGTCTCATGACAAATGTATTATTTAAGCGCTTTTTACATTGGACGCTATTGCCTTTCATTCTCTTCTCTTCTTCTGCGTCGTCTCTGCTGGACTTAAACCAACTTAACCCCACTGCTCGGAGTCAGTTCAGCGCCCAGTGGGTGACGGAAAAAAAACAACCTTTGTGTAACTTTATTTATGTCTACAACAGCAACTGCTAACCCTTCTAGCTCTGAAGCATGAGCGCTAACTTTAATGCCGCCCCGATTTGGTCGCCTTTGACACATAAAAGTCTGAAAACATTTATACGAAAACAATAAATGACATAAAACTAGCAATATAATTGTTTTTTTTCTTATTCTCAAGACGGAATAACCTACAGGAAAAGTTTCAAATTGATTTCTCTAAAAGTAATTTTTGTCCCTGTTCACCCGCAGCGTCTGGCCTTAATCCCCCTGGAGTCCTCGGGCCTCGCTTTTTTTTCCAGCCGCGCCGGGTCTAAACTCTTTTCTTTCCTGGCTTCACTCAGGTGTGCTCGGTAATTTGTATTTTGCGCAGAGAGGCGGCGGGGGGAAACGCTCGGAGCCGGCGAGATGAGCTTTAAAACAAACATGAGAAGGTTAATTAGGAATAGTCTGTGTGCTTTTCGAGCAGTCTGAAAAAACAGCTGGCTCTGAAGAGGTTTACCAAAGTCAAGTATCTGTCACCAAACTGTCGAGGCAGACAGCAGCTCATTAAAACGGGTAATTGAATGCTTCGGAGTATGCCGTGCGAGGTCGCTCTCCTGATGTTTAAACAGAGCTTAATTAAAGGTGCACGGTTTGGAAATATGGGGAACGGCGAAGTATCGTATAGAGCACGGGTTTCCGACCTCTTCTTCCACAAAACACAGAGCCAAGACTAGAGACACTACGGGACCTGAGACTTAGAACCCCTTGGACACTCCGTGGCTTTTCCAACACTAACTCCAACGAGACATTTAGATTTGATCAGCTTCAACAGAGTTAAAGTGACAGCTAAAATGACTGGAATTAAGAATATTTTACCCGGATATGAGTAATGTTGACTTGCAAAGTAGACAATTCTGCCAATGGAAAGAGTTGTTTTGCGGAGAGAGAAAGAGAATTTGAAAAAAAAGTCAAAGAAACAGCTAGCCATTACAAAGCCCTACTGCTCCTGTGATTTCACACGGTAATAGAGTGTGTTTACATGCGCGCTCGAGTAAACTGGTTATCCGGCATATCCTGGTTATGACAATATTCTGGATGTGACGTTTACATGCGTCCGAGAAACCAGGACACTCATATCCCTGTGTACCAGGGCAACCACAGCATCCTGGATAATTAGGCTCCAGAGAGGGGCGGAGCTAATGACGAACATGGTGAGGTGCAGCTTACTTTAGCAATGTTGCTAACGCACGGCTTTTTCGGACATTTTCCTCTAGCACAGGGACAATAACTATCCAAGGAAGCACTTTAAACAGTAGAGTTCTTTCCCAGCTTCAGCGACAGACGTGAGAATAAAAAAAGGAAAAAAGTAGTTTTTTTTAAGTCTACTTCAAAGTTTTAGAAGATACAACGTTTTAAAAGCCCAGGTACCGGATAGAGGATACTGTGTGGAAACTGTGGGAATATCCTGGTTTCTAATAACCTGGATATTGGCTTATCCGGGAAACTAAAACCAGGATTCTGTGTTTACATGAACCAGACAAAACCAGGACACTTAAAATCCCTGTTAATAACCTGGATACTCGAGGGCATGTAAACACACTATCATACTGAGGAGACACATACGCTGCGGTTCGCTATATCGCACGCTTCTATCCCGCTTCTCATGCGTCTACTCCGTCCGGCTGTGCAAGTGACGGTTGTGTTGTGGGGCGCTCCAACGGATGCACACGTGAGAATACACATTACTGAAGGAACAACAGTACGGCGATTAAAGGTTTTGTAAGCCGCGCTGTGAACAATGTGGACAAATAATGCCTGCTGGTGGGGTTTATGGACTTACTCAGAGGTGCCAAGACGAATACTGAAGAAAGAAGAAGCCACTAAAAGACAAATTATGAAGGTAAGCTACGTGTTAATGTGATACGAACACCAGCTAAAGTTGGGCCAATAGTAACAGTGGCTAAATGCTATCATCGGCAATATCACCTTTTTTTTTTATATTGTATTATATTTTATTATAATGAAACGATTACAGACACGTTGTAAAATGCAACCCATAGCACAAACAAACATCTCGATTTATTTTATTTATATAGCACCTTTCACAGACATGGTCACAAAGCGCTTTACAAGAGACAATAATTAGAATATTAGCTGATAATATCCTCCAAGACTGTGACCCGGTTAGTGTTTGGTGCTCTCGAGTTCACTTCCTGGTTGTGTGAGCTTCTCTGTGTGGAGTTTGCATGTGTTTCCCTCCCGTGTGGGTTTCCTCCGGGAGCGCCGGCAAATTTCCCAAAACAAATCCCGCCCACGCATCCGTAAAAGCTTATGGAGAACTCTTCGTACATTTCTCATGGTGGGATTTTTCTTTTGTCCCGCAATTTGCCCTCATATAACAAACGCTTTGCTCCGTGGCTCAAAGCGTTGGCCTCACCGTCACATCCTCCTTGATACGTTTCACTAGATATAGATCGCCCCCTTATCGCGCTCTCTCTGTATATGAGGCGTTGTGCGTTTATCAGAGCCGTCCTCGCAGATGAATCTAAAGGCAGACGACTGGGGCATTTCTTCTGAAGCCTCTCCATCAGCTGTGGCTCCGAACTGAACCTGTTTCAAAGCTCCTCTGGTGGAGCCGCTCGGCCTTTCAATAGAGATATTTACATGTCAAAGTATAGGCCTGTGGTCATATCAGCCTCAGAATAACTTTATTGTTGCCTGGGGAGGATTTTTTTTTTTTTACAGACAGAAACTCAACCAAGAAAGAAGAACTTGTTAAAATAAAATTAAGAAAAATAGCTTGTTTCGTAAATATACATGAATTAAAATCTAGCTAAACCAAATCGATGAAGAGCAAACCCATTTACGGTCAAAAACAGTTACATGCAGTGGTGCAGGGCAGAAGTGGAACATAATGACTTCAGTTCAGGACCTGCCCCACTGAGTGAGAACCATACTATTTGCCGCAGTCAGATTGGTATTTAGGACTACACTATTTTCCCCCCACTTTTCAAAATAGTAAATGGTCACATTTCACACCTCTGGTCCCTGACCCACAGTTTGGGAACCACTAATACCAAATGAAACCTACCCCTGACGAGTTATTTCTATCTTACAACTGATAATAATAATAATAATAATGTATCAGTTTTATATGGCGCTTTTCTGGACACTCAAAGACGCTTTACATTGCACTATTCATTCACTCCATACCTGGTGGTGGTAAGCTACTACTGTAGCCACAGCTGCCCTGGGGTAGACTGACGGAAGCGAGGCAACCAGTCTGCGCTGTCGGCCCCTCCGACCACCACCACTCACTCACACACTACATTTGCTAGGCTTCCTGGTGTTACCAAACGGTCTCCCATCCAAGTACCGACCAGGCCCTTCCCTGCTAAGCTTCCAAGGTCTGGCGGGATCAGGCAGAGCAAAGGCGGTGTGGCCACAATAAGAAAAAGCCTGATGGTAATTTCTTTTAGACAATGCACATTCAAAGAACTGCTGTTACTGAAAGTAACCGGCTACACCCATGAGAGCCGTGTGGATTCAGCTCCCCTTTGAGAGAAATACAACAGTCGCTCTTTTCTATTCGACAAACTTCTGTCCTGATATGAGCGTCCTCTGAAGATGATTTGTGTGAGTGTGTGGCCCGAGTCCGTGCTTAAGCGAACCGCAGAGAAAACATGAGGCGAGCTCCGCCCAGGAAATGGAAGACAGCCGAGCGTGAGAGTAGGGACGCGTCCGGGGGGCTACAGGGGGAAAGTCTGTCCTGCACATCCACTTCAGCAGCACCACTTCATTTGGGTGTTACATGTGGCAAAGTAAGCAGAGCGTGAGTGACCCCGTAACAACGCGTTGATTAACAAGCGAAACAACACCATCATGTGACCTAGAGACGGGGCTCTTGTTGCCGCCCTTGCACAGTCCGCGTACAGGAAGAACTGGCTCTGATCCATCTGTGCAGTATGCGGCGCAATGTGCAAAGGGAAGTTCAGCATTTTGATGGCGAAAGGACAAGAACGAGTGAGAGAGAAAGTCCTCTGAACCGTCCTGATTGGATTGAGCCTTTAGTCCCCAACTTCACAGCGCAACTTGGGAGAATTCCCTCGTAATGTACTTCTTGAAACCTCCAAACTCTTCAACAACGCTCGCGAATATCAGATTGGGAAGATTGCAGCTCAAATTGCACTTGATTGGCCACACACTTGAAGGCGCGTCTGGCAGAAAACCCAGTCACTTATCTTAAGCCGCGCCTCGGCATCCGATTTTTGACTTTGCAACAACGTTGGAATCTCTCATGCACGACCGTTTTATCCCCGCTGATATTCCAATTGGCCCGACTGCATTGCCTCTTTACAGATAAGCCGCGTAGTGGGAGGAATGCGCCGGCGTTTTTTTAGCTCGCGTTTATCACAAAATGCCTCTCCCACTGTACCAAATGTTCCCGCGAGTGATAAGATCTAATGGCGCATCAGACTGTGGATTTTTGTGTGTGTGTGTGTTGCTATCTGTGAAAAAAATCAACGGTTTACACTTTTCAGTCACTTTCAGGCAAAGCGTTTTCCCCCCATTCACTTCAACGGCAAGTGTCCCGATACGCGCCGGGTGGAAAGTTGTCAAGCTAATCCCCCAGACATGCCGATCTGTAGTCGCTATCTCTCTCCCTCCTCGCTATGACCTGCAATTTGTGTGTCTGCGCCGCCACGGAGGGGGAGATGAATCGCTCCGTGGAAGGGGTAAAAAAAGAAAAGAAAAGAAAAAAAAGGTCCCGTCCCGAGTCGTAGAATGCTGAGCGGCGAGAGGAGGGGAGCGATCTGTTCGGATGACACAGCAGTACAACGAGAAAACAAGTGCAATAATACTAGTTTTGGAGCCTAAAAACTTTAGCAATTTAAAGTTGAACCGCACCGGGAGTTTCCCCCGGGGGTCACGGTGTGAGGAAAACAAGCGGTAACGGTGGCGTTGTTCTTTTTTTTGTTGAACTTGAATTCGGGGGAAAAGCGGAGTTTTGTCGGAATAATGGCACGATCTCCGGGTCAAAGCGTCGCCTTGTTTATGTTTATCGTTTCTCTGCAGGGAATCTTGTCCACCGGATTTGCGGTGCCGCGGGGAGGGGGGAACCTTTTCGGGAGCCTAGACCAAAGGATTGAGGACTAGAGGACCTAAGCAAAAAAACGATTGAGAACGAAGTCAAGGGCGCACATATCAATGTACGTTAAGAAAGCATCTGAATGTATACAGTAATGTAGGGTGTACTTGTACTTTATTGTCCCTGAAAGATCAATTCACGCCACTCAAGAGCATCGGACGATCTATCCCATGGGCGTAACTTCCTTAAGGACTGGTGGAGACATGTCCAGACCAATATTTCACAACCTTTCCCTTCTGAGCATTTGTGGACAGTAGCTTGAGCGGCAGCGGCTGGGCAGAGCTACTGTAAATGAGTCCTGCTGCTCCCACTGTGATGTGAGGGGCGTAAGGGGCACGTCTTCTCATTGGGCGATCTTTCACAAAGGCTCTACACTGATATTGGCCTGTTATGCTGGAGAGAGGACGGTCAGCATCACAACGCTTTTTGTTTCGTGTTAATTGGTGAAATATTTGCGGAGATTTTCACATTTTCGGGTTGCAACCGCCCTACAGCGGGTTTATGGAGCTCATTTACGTTCGACGCGGAAACGGCGATGAGACACGCGACGTCTGTAGTTTAATTGACTACAAGGAATAAATTACCATGAAACGAAGAAAGCCTTTAAGACTGTGATTTTCAAACTTCAACCTCGTAAATACATTGACTTCCAAGGTCCACCAGGCCAAGATCAAGGTTAAATCAGGACTGAACCAAGTCTGAAAAGGGGGCTAAAAGAGACCTACATTGGACTCGATTGTGGCTGTAAAGATTATTAGGATTATTACTCAACAATAAATAAATGGTTCTTCACTGGTACCTGCAGTGTTGGAAGTTGAGACTATAGCACAAAAGCCGTGACCCAAAGCAGAATTGAATTTGTAATAACTAACGTCAAATACTGTATTTTCCTTACAAAATATTGTCGAAGAAGCTTGTATTGAGGCTGAAAATGACAGTATTTTCAACAGAGCTTGGAAGCGTTTCCATATATTTTCAGTATCCGATCTAGCCACATGCAATGCTTATTTCTAGCATTGCTTTACCTTTAGCACGTATACCTGCTTGTGTGCGGGCATTTTCCGCCACGATCAGCGACGTAATCATCGGCCCCCTGCAATAAATTTTCCTCGCGCAACACTTTACTACATTATTCCTTCTCTTTGGCATTTTCCCCATTTCTCCGAGAGATCCCAGAGTATAACCACTGCCCCGTAACTGCTCCCTAAACAGGACCTGCATAATATACGACTGGGGAGTGTCACTGCGTCAAATGCATAGAGTCCAATTCACTAAGCGAACTGCGAAAAGCAAGGATTACTTTTTAATTTCCCGAACATTGCTTACTCTAATGTGCCCCTTTAGCGTTTACAGCCCCCCCCCCGGCGCATTGGCACAAATATCCCTCCCCATAATGCAATGCAAGGGAAAAAGCTCAGCAGAGACTTGTGGCCTATTATTCGGCGGCTACACGAGACGCCGGCGACTATGGAGGTGGGAGATAGCGCTCTGCGGGCACTTAGTTGGTTTCAGCCGGACCCACTGCTTATCTCTGTGTCGGTATAAACCATGCAGGGGCCGCATATAGAGACGCCTATGAGGGTTTGAGAGGGGCATCCATCCCAAAGGTGTCATAGTTATCTCCAGAGGCCAGGAGCGGGGCAGAGCGAGGCAGAGACGAATGGGACCGGGGGAAAAGTGGACAGGGCGGAGGGAGGGCAGAGAGGATCCACGAACCAACAACAGGCGCATAACTAGCCGGGGAGAGAGCAAATTATGGTGACTTTTTATACCTTCATTTGTGAAAAGTACTTTGTGAAATGATTGCATTAACACCAACAAATGGTATAAAAGATTGTAATCCGTTTTAAGCTAAATGGAAGTGGCCCTTTTGTGTCCCAATGGCTGTGTGTGTGGTTAGCATGCCGCGTTTACTTCAAGGTTCAAGGCTACTTTATTTGTCCCTGTTGGTAGATTTGATTTGGCGTAAGATCAAGTACAACATCCCCCCTCACCACACTAGAGTAAAGGTGCTCAAATAATTCTCAGGACTCCACTCAGATTAAAACTCAGAGAGAAAGGTTACAAACACAGCTTAAGATTCCATCAGGTGGCGATCCCCAGCACTCGTCTACTGTGCAAAGATTCAGGGCTGAGTCTGTGGCTCACCAAGCAGCCATTGCCCAAACCATGAAATAAGATTGTATTTCTCTCCCATGAAATATAAAAGTGTCATGATTTTCAGATCAATATGTTAAAATGCCGATTTCCTCGAGCAACACTGCACTAACTTCACTGTTCTCATCAAACCTCATCAATAATGGTTCCATGGCATCTATACGATTTCACCCGCTCAATAATCTGACCTTATATCATAGAGGCATCCTGCTGATAGGGTTTCTCCCTGAAGTCAAATAGCATGATCATGATACTGTCAATCCAAGGGTTCACTAACTTGTTCCTCCCTGTCCCGTGAATGTTTACATGTTATGGCCAGTCAAAAATATGACGTATGCAGTTGATGTTGTTGTTTGGGTGGTGTTAGTTTAAGCGGAAACTTTGTAATAATTCTTGTGATTTGAATAAAGATCAGACCCCATTTTATGACCACATTTAGGCAGAAATGTAAGAAATTGCAAAGGATTCACATACTTTTTGCTCACGCTGTATTTTCGATCATTTTTCGAACACTCCAGCATCAATTGTTTCATAGGTTTACGAGTGAGAGGTTGATCGCAGGGTCTTGTAATGATGAGCCTTCTCCGTGGCTTAGATAAAGCCTTTTTCACCCTTTGTTTGGCATCGGGACGTTCAGCTGGGGCCTTTCGTTTACGTCATTGCTGCTTCCTAGATTACTCCACATCTGAGAGCGTTCCCAGTATCGGCTCGTCATCCTCGACCTATCCGACCCACACAATGCAGAGAACAAAGAGAAGTCAGACGGATGGAGCACACTGTAGCAAAGGGGAGACAGTAGACTGAAAAATGCTCGGAGGGAGCTGCTGAGGCGCTGTCAGCCGTGTGCACAGGAGCGTGCAGAGATGGCCAGCGTGTCAGAGGGAGCAGATCGGGAGCATGGCGGGGTTTTAATTCGCCGTCGGCCGAGGTCGGAGGAGTCTAATGTAATGAGTGAACGGAGCCGTGACCCTGAGCGCGTTCAGACACCGGCGGCCGGTCCGGACTAATGACGGGGAGCTGCAGAATGAGACGTTACAGGAGGCTGAGGCTTAGCAATGGAGCTAATGGTCATTTCTTTCTTTTTTTTGCAGATACAAAAACAGGACAAACATTAGGAATAAAAACTCTTCAGAAGGGCTTTGTGGGAGAGGTTAATGCTCTCCCTTCTCTGTTATGCATTTATTAGTCATATTTCCGAACATAAACCAATAGAGAAAAAATTAGTGTGAAAGGCTTGTTGTAGCCTGGAACAAATCCACTATGCTTTAAAACTCATTTGCCCATAATAATAGAGGCTGTTTGGAAGATGCAAATAAAGCGCTGACCCATCCCTATTACAGATGTACTGCAAGAGTCTACTGTATATTATGTGAAGCTGATGAATTTATCTCCAAACTCCATGTTGGAAAAACTGAGAAGTTGTTCTTGTTTTGATTTTCGGGCATTTCTCCCGAGCGAGCGGCATTGCATTAAACATTAGTCTCCCATCTTTGTATTTAAACGTGCAGCTGCTGTGCCACTTGTCAACATTTGGCAGGAGCCCGTTTCCATGCAAGTGTAAAGCTGTTCAGTATCGAGTCCTGTCAATCATCCGCAATCCCTCCTCGGAGTGGAGCGATGATGTGGAGTTTCTCTCGTCAGATTGCGTTCGGCCACCTTTGAAAAGAACTCCTAGTTATGAATACTTAAAGGCACGACACGTGGTTTTATTTCTCAAAATGGAACGACATTTGTGTTGCATGTGTGCATTAAACACTGTGCATCTAGTTATAACACATTTGTATCCACTTCATGAACTTTCAGCCGTTTTTTCTTGCATTTTGGTGAATGTGACCCGAAAGTGACCCTGCAAGTTGTCAAATTTGCCTATAAACTTTTTGGATGTTACGGATATGGGAAAGTAACTGTCTTTTTTTTAAGTGCTGCGAATATAAACTTTGTGGCCATCCCGCCTTTGCAATGCCTGATCCCGTCAGACCTCGGAAGCTAAGCAGGGCAGGGCCTGGTCTTTAGTTTAGTAACACCAGGAAGCCTAGCGGATGTAGTGAGAGAGTGAGTGGTAGATGGTGGTCGGAGGTGCCGATTGCGCAGACTGGTTGCCTCACTTCCCTCAGTCTACCCCAGGGCAGCTGTGGCTACAATAGTACCTTACTACCAAGTATGGAGTGAACGAATAGTGCAAAGTAAAGTGTTTTTGAGTGTCCAAAAGCCGACCAACGGGGATACAGCATCTTCCTTGTCATGAGTCGGTGGCATTGACAGTATATGAGCACAGCGCCACCTACTGCTATGGAGTGTCCTTTGCAAGGCTTTTAAATGGGACTAAATGTTCTGCCAGTTGTACACATTTTACTTTGGAGCCGTAATTGAAATGTAGTGGGTAAAAGTGATAAAAAAAACTCTATAGTGAAGTAACAGCAGCACAACTTGTCTTTATTTGCATGTCCATTTAATAAAGGACTTTTACTAGGAATCGGAGTGCCTCGGATTTCTTTCTCTTTTTTTTGGTCTTTATTTGTGTTGCGCCAGTAATTCCAATGTCTTCCAGTGAACTGTAACTCGTCTCTACACCTTTGTCTATTCCCTTTAACTTCTGACCAACCTCCGCCCTGTCGCGCCTCCCCTTTCAGGCTTTGTTTTATTCTTGGAAAGCCGTCGTTAGCGAAGCGGCTTCCGGCGCTTGCACACCTGGATCCCAGCTGGCGTTTTCACCCGTGTTGCCACATTTTGTCCCGGGGGAATAATGTTTAGCTGTCAGACCTTTTCCTCACCTGTTCTCGGTGTCTAGTGGAGACAGGGGGGGGGGGAGCAGGTGTGGAGGAGTCTGCTGCTGCTGCTTGTGCCGCCGGTGTGTGTTAACCCAAGTGTTGTGAATACGCAGCCAGACGAGCTCAAAAGTGAGCGAGGGCCAAAGGGAGTGTGACAGCGTCTCCGAGGTGCAAGGGTAAGCTGTTTCTACACTCGGGAGTAAGAAGCAGGAAGCCGTGAAATGTTGGTTCAGTTCAGAAACTTCAACGCTAAACGGTGCTTGCTGGAATGCAGGACTTCGGGTAGTTCTGTTTCCAGACCAGTGTTGGACTTTGTTTTATTTATTTTTTCACACAAATGCTGTTATGTGGCCACAAAAGTGTCCCGGCAATGAACCATGAGCTCCTGTGACCTTTACATCTGTGGTGTGTTGGGAACTCAGAGGAAGCCTATTCAGATAAGAAAAACATGTCAACTACACTCACACACACACACACAGACAGACCGAGCATTTCAACCTAACCACTATGCCACCATACAGCTGTCTTATGAAAGTATAAATCGCGATGCAACAAGGGTCACAGCTGTCTAATACTTCAGGCTCTTTCTTTCTTTTAACAATCACGGCAATGTTTATGGAATAGCAGCACAAACACGAGGCAGAACAAGGCAATTCGCAACATAAATAAATACCACACGACCTGACCAAAGGGAGACACGATTTCAATGACCTTGTGCAATGCCAAAAGATCCGATGTTGCGTCGATGATGGGAGAGAGTGACCGCTGCGCAAAAGCCTGCGGCACATCCCGAAGATGCTCAATGGGGTTAATCTGGACTCTGTGGAGACCGATCCACGTGTGAAAAATGCGACCTCATGCTCCCGAATCACTCTCGTACATAATGTAATGCGAGCGCGGTGAATCCTGGCATTGTCATCTCGGATCATGCCCGCGTCATCAGGGAAGAAGAAATCCAATGATGGGATAACCTGGTCACGCAGATGTTCAGGTCGTCAGCTGATCTCACAGTGTTGCTGGACCTAGACCTGACCAACTGTAGCAACTCCAGATCAGTCAAGTTCAATGGAGGGATTTCTTAATTTCCTTTCAAGAGAACTTCCCAACAAGATTCACATAACAAATTAAACTTGACACCAACAATATTCTCATTACAGAGACTACAGTAATGAAATGCTCAGTCAGTTCCCTTGTATCAGCTGAACACAAACGCCTGGTCTACAAAGGAGATTTTCTTGGTAAACGGTAAATGGACTCGACTTGTATAGCGCTTTTCTACCTTTATCAGGCCCCACAGCGATTTACAGTAAGGAACCAGTCACCCATTCACACACCGATGTACGCGCGAAATGTCTTGCCCAAGGACACAACCGACGGTGCGCACTTGCGGGAGCTGGGATTCGAACCCACGACCTTCCGATCCCGAGACGACCCGCTCTACCAACGGCCCCGCCCTTCCTCCTGCACAATACTTTCCTGATTTCAATGCTGTCTTAAATTCCATATAATCGTCCCAGGACAAAACAACAAAGCCTGTATGAAAACGCCTCGATCGGGTGCGCTCATTAACTGAACGCATGGTACGAAGCGGGTGAATCAAAAAACGACGTCCCCCCCTCACTGGGGTGGGCGCCGTGTTGAACTTTCTGAAGAGAGTGGCTTCGAAATGTACAGCTCCAGGACGCCATATTATATCTCAGTATGACTTTGACACGAGCTCCCTGACTCCTGCGGCGCCAGCCTCGATGCCCGCCGATTCCTAAGTGGGACGTCCTGTCAGAGTGTGCCCCCCCCCCGTCAGCTGCCTCTCGCCCCGCCATCCATCACTGACAATTACCCATCAGCCCCTGCACCTGTGGGGTTTAGAGGGGTGTTACAGTGCGAGCTCTAATTGTCTACAGGACAGAAATACAAAGTGGAACGGAAGCTCAGGGTTTTCTTCAGGTGTGCGGTTTATTGGAGACAACCTTGTTCTACAGCACAGATTAAAGGTCGCGTACTTGATTTTTTTCTCTCGTAGCAGAATAAAAAACTGTTCTGTCCTTCATTTATTGTAAGAGACTCCATTTGTGGGAGAATAAAGCATTTATTCAATCACCTTAACATGGACAGACTTTATGTCTCTGAAAATAAGTACCAGGGGAGAATTATTGACAAGGACTTTGAAGCAAACACTGACTGCAAAGAAGCAGCAGCGAAGACTCTTCTGTCTAAGAGAAAAATAACTCATTTAGGGTTTGTTATGTAGGACAGCACGGCGATGCAGCAAATAGCGCTCGTGCTTCACAGCTAGAAGGTCCCGGGTTCGATTCCCACCTGGACGGGGCCTTTCTGTGTGTGGGGTTTGCATGTTCTCCACGTGTCTGCGTAGGTTTCCTCTGCCACTAGAAACATGTACACTAGGTTAATCCTCCAGCCAGGTGATTCCGACCTTCAGCCCGGCTTCACATCTGGTCCCACGGGTCGTCCCAGCGGCGTCGAAGGATGGGTCAAATGCAGAGGACAAATGGTCGCTGTACAGTTGTTGTATCATGACAAATAAAGCACTTTCACCTTAAGCGGTGTTTTATTGACACCGTTTTAACATTTTGCTCTTTCTGTGACTAAATCCATCTGTCATAGTTGGTTAAAGCCCGACAGATAATGGAGAGTCTGGGTCATACCTTGTAAGGCGTTTAACTTACTCCCCTCAGGAGGTAGGCTGAGAATACGCTGGACAAGGCAGGGCAAATGTATTTATCCAGCACATTTCATGCACAGGGCAACTCAATGTGCCTCACAGCAACACCGAAAACACACAACAACAAGCAACAGATCAATCGATGCGATTCAAAAAATATAAAAAATAAAATTGGTTAACATACAATCAAGGGAAATAGGCAGCTGTAAATAAGTGTGTTTCCCCTCCCCAGAGACAATAACCCAGCGGGCTGACTGTACCTCAGTGTTGTTCACTGACACATTAAGCTGTGGCTGTGTGATCTATACTTACTGTCGTTTTATTGTATGTGTGTTCATATGCACTATGGACCCAAGTAGACAATGATTGCGTAAGTATTGTCTACAGCACTTTGACTGGATGCACCTAAACATGTCTTACGAGTATTTATAATGGTCTTACTCTAACTGTTTATTGATGTTTAACTATTGATTCATCTCCTTTAAATAACAGACAGCGAGGGTTCTACATAACAGCGTTTCTTTTTTCTGGAACACATGGAAATGACGGCGACAGAATTGCTCCGTTAGAGTTGTGGAATGTGTTGCAGAAACCCGTCAATGTGAAGATGTTAGAAATGCTTCGGGATAGTTAGAAAATGAGTTTGGAGCAACTAAAGCGGTCTGCACTTCCTCTTTTATTGTTTATAAAGAGGAGATAATCAGGCACAGGTCTGCTTGTTCTTGAGTGCTTTGAACTCCGGCGACTTTTTCAATAGAATAATATTCGCCCTGCAAAGAGTGGGCACTTTTGAAGGTTTTTTTTCCACCACTGAGAATACAGGTCATTTCATTTTCTATTTTTGAAGTGCTCAAAACAAAGCAGTTCTCCTCCACACAGTCCTCCAGTGACCCATGTGAACTCCCCACCCGGACGATCGGCGATAAAAGGATCCATAATGGCCAATGGAGACAACACCAAGAACACCGCAGCACCAACATTTTACCGAGGGCCATTACCCAAATGCAAGTCAACTTTACATCAATTGTTAAAACGGTCTCAAGAGGAAAATCCGGGGTTTTAAGTGGCCCTTTAGAAGTCAGGAAAACTTTGGTCCAAAACGGTTATTTGTCCCCAAAGTCCTTAAAGTAACATTGGCTGAATCATTCATGAATTACAGCGTAGGGCTTTTTAAAGGCTCCGCAACATTAACTTTAGACCCCAGTCTGACTCTGAGCACTCAACTCTGTGGGGCTTAAATGATGGCCTATCAGAAAACTCCTCAAAAAACACTTCAAATGATTGAAAATGGCACTTCCTGTTTTCCAGCGTGAGGAATGATGGATGTCACGTAGCGAGAAAGTGCAAGTCGTGGCCAGGGATTGGCATTTATGCGATGAACTTGATGCCTTCTCTGGTTCTTTTTTATAAACATCTGAACATGAACTTCTGAACTTAATATCCTCATAAACTATTGTTGCTCGCTTTCCCTCGCTCGACACGCTTCAATGATGTCAGTTGTTCAATTTTATTATGCATCTCTGACAGCTCACACTACGATAAAAGCTTTTAGTCCAGTCGTGTTCACGCTGAAAACTCTGTGTCATTTACGTGTGGTTCATAACAAGAGGATTTTTACTATTCGCTGTGACTTGACAGGTTTTAGCTAGCGTGGGGCTGCTTACGAGCTTTTAACAGGCTTTCACCAGAGCCGAGAGTTTTTTCCAATTTGCCGTAATTACCCAAAACACCTCAGCAGTAGGTGAGACTCGTGATTTATAATCCTGTTCGAATATTAGTGCGGAACCGCTAATAACACCGGAGCAACACGTCTGCTCTTCACTGAGTGGTTTACTCTGCTTCCTGTACTTGGTTCACAGCGCAGTTGTGAGTAGAACCAAGTCCAAAGGGACTTCGAAGGCCATCTTCTAAAATGTACATTGACATTAAAGGCACTAGTCCTGATTTTTCTATTTTTTTCTATTAGTGGAACAAAATGAGTTTAGTCCTCCTTCAGTATAGCCTGGCTAACACCAGACTAAACATCACAAGTGTTTTTAATAGTGTGTTATAAATTAAGTTTATTGGTTTATTTGGTCGGGACAGTGCATGTTAATGAACATACATGAGTCTCATGCATGTAAACGAGCCACACCGGATTGTAGCCTTGGGCTAATTTGCATCAGTTGTCCCGCATGCGCACTCTCAAACACACTCTCACTCATCTTGGCCTATTGTACATGTTTTTGGTGGTAGGGGAAACCGGAGTACCCGGAGGAAACCTACACAGGCACGGGGAGACCATGCAAACTCCACACAGAAAGGCTGGGAATCGAACCCGGGACCTTCTAGCTGTAAAGCACAACCTCTAACCACAGTGCTACCGTGCCGCCCGTGGATTGGATTTAGTCTGCCCCTCCTGGAGCCGCCACCTTAATGCGGTGGAGGGTTTGAGCCCGAATGATCCTGGGGGCTCTGTTGTCAGGGGCTTCGTGCCCCTGGTAGGGTCTCCCAGGGCAAACAGGTCCTGGGTGACGGGTCAGACACAGAGCGGTTCAGAAGCCCCTTATGAGAGACCAACAGGCCCGGTTAGAACCAGTCCGGGGTCCACTGATACATTTTCTTGTAGGACAGGTGTGGTCCATAGCCGTTTATTGGGCGCTACAAATGTCTATGCGTCGGCACATAGCCAATCGTATCAATTGTACCCGATGGCGGCCAAACACTGTCCTCCTTTTAAAATAAACTCTCGAGCTAAACTATTTAACACGGTCTAAGATGGTCATGTTGGACTTGTAAATAAACTACGAGCGTCCGTCTGTCGAATAGTGCGTCAGCGTCTTGCCGTCCCTTCCATGCGAGGACTTCGGAGATTCGAGGCAGCATGGGTATTCCCAGGCTACCTTCAGTAAACAGTGTGTATCTAATTATAAAGCAGTTGTTCAATGTCATGTGTCAGACTAGTTTTGACCCATCCTCGATAAGTCTCAAACTGTTTAATCGTATTTATTCTGCTCATAAATATGTTTTGCTCTTAATGAGATTAATGAGGTTTCCTTTCATCATTGAATCTATAATCAGTGCAGCGTGTGGAGGAGGAGTGGGAGTGAGGGCCGTGGGTGAGGGGGCAGAGCAGGGTTATAAAAAAAAAAAATCATAGCTGCAGCTTTGTTTTAACCTATCAATGTATTTGGTTAGCCTCGATTAACCAGGCAAAGTCCCACTGAGGTTAAGAATCTCATTTGCAGGGGAGTCCTGGCTCCAGAGGGGAACCTATTGTACATGTTTTGAGTGGTAGGGGAAACCAGAGCACCAAATCTGCCTTTCCATATGAAAATATTAACTGAAAGAAGAGTTACAAACCTTTTCCTTCATTATTTTGGAGTCACTAATCTACAGGAAACGTTTCAAATTGAAATCTCTAAATGTACATAATTTTGTCCTATTCACTTTGTCTATAATTGTGCCGTCCGGGCTTTTTTTTTCATTCCGAGTGAGTCCCGCTGAACGCGCGTCGGGCTGGAGGCGGTGTGTGTGGCCGCTTTAGATCAGCTTAAATGGGTCCATCAGGAGACTGCCAGCGAGATTGAAAGCAGATCATTGGAGTCGAATCGTCGGAGGAGACAGGGAGTGATGGACAAGACCAGGAGGCCCGGGACGCCGGGGTTAATGTGAAGGGAGCCGACCACCCGGCCTGGGACACGCTGCTTTTATGTCCACTATTGGCCATGACAGCGGCGGCGTCTCTTCAAACAACGCGATTAGTCCGTCCGTCCGATGGCCCGCGGCTCAGACCAGCCCGCGCGGGGGTGGGGGGGCAGCTGGGTAGTAGTGGTCAGGAACAGGACGTACTTTAACTGCATTGATGTGGAGTCCAGGTTTAATCATGGTCAAAGCGAGACTGTCTGTGTGCGTACTGCTCTCCGTTTGATCGTGGCACACAGGCCTGAAGCAAAGTCAACGTAGCACAAGGGTAAAGTGACAAAAGCCATTTAAAGAGAAGCGGTAAAGTCAATTAAAGTAAGTGAAACAGCGACGTCTTAAAGGAGGAGTCTCCAAACTTTCTGCACTGATTGTCACACATTGAGGTGTATATACAGAGTGGCCACAGATCGGTGGTCAATGCAGTGAAAAGCGTAAACCCGTGCCTCACACCTTTATTCAGGCTTAGAAGCTTAAAACCAGCTCGTTCCCATAATAATAATAAAATGATCGTTCTTGAAACTTGTAGTAGAAGTACCATCACTGGCAATGTGCGCCAATTGAACAAGAAGCCTGAGGCCCACCAAAAATTGGTCTGAGGGCCTGATAATAGCTATGGTTTTTCGTGGCTAAAATGCTAACAGATGATTAGCACCTGTGATCGACTTACAGGTCTAACAATTACGATATAAAAAGTCTTTTGGTGATCGATGTTCAATTTGGTTTAAAATCCAAGACTTTTACAGACCGATATTGATCAGTTTCTGCATACTTTGAGTCCATGGAAAAGTTTATTAAAACTGACGTACCGCTGTGAGTCTCCACGGTAACGCACGACCGACATCGGGCAGTGTCGGATATTTCGGAAGGCTATAGTCGCAGAGTGAGCCATCCTTTAAGACAGTGGACATTGACGTAGGCAGAAACTGATCAATACCTGAGAAGTTAACTGCCCTACAGCGTGGCAAGACACATTTCTGTCTCGATCTAACGTCGGCCTCAGCCTCAAGCCACATTGGAAGCTCTTTTCCGGACCGGCCGATGTGGGCAGAGTGCTATCGAACAATTACGGAGGAGTTCCCTTTCTCACATTAGATTTTACGTTCCCGTTTCAGGCTTCCCGGGGAAAGTGCCTCTTCACAAGATGCACAGACTAATCTCAATCGTCCCGCGGAGCTGACGAATGCGGCGCGGGCACTTGACATTTGCGAGGGCCTCGAGCGAGGTCGAGCTGTGAGCGAGGACGCGTCTGCATAATTGAGACGTCCGCGGAGGTGTCTGACGCGCGGCCATTTAAAAGAAAGATCTTCCCGCGCGTCGTCCGTCATAACGCCGCGGAGACATTAGTCCGGCGCCGGGACGTGTCCAGGTGTCCGGATCGGCCCGACATCAGTCACCGGCCGTTGCGTTTCGATGGGGCTTTCGTCACGTCCCCCGGTGTCTGGCGTTGGTCTCAGATTACTCATGAAGACAAGTGGACACGGGGTTTCACGAGGAGAACCAGGCAAAACGAGAGAAGAGACACATACGGAATGACATTTCCTATATACCAGACAATATGAGGTTTTTGAGTCCATGGTTCGACCTTTAGAGTTTTTGAGCAGAAGTAGCGAAGAAGCTCCTTGTGTTGGAAATGATTTAGCCTGTTGTGCAATATCATGCAAGCTACGCAGCGGCTTTTTCTCTTTCTGTGTTCCATTGTGAAATGCCTTCACCTCAAATGTATGGGGAAAAAAACAAACAGAATTAAAGCCGCAAGCGGCGATGTAGGCCCTCGCCCCTGGCGCAGCCCCCCCTTGCGACCGCCTCCTTTGCAACCGCCCCCGCTCTCGCCCAAACCTGCTGTCCCCTCGGCCTCACACACAACCTGTGTGCTCTCTGTCTACTAACTCTTGCTCTTTGCAGCAGGGGGCGCTATAGCATGGATCATTTTTGTGTTCATGTAAAAAGATTCAGGGCCATCTGGTGTATAAGTGATTACATTTAAAACTCAAAGGGACAAAGAATGCATAATAATGATGCTCTCAGGAACACGTTTACACTGGCCACGCCCACATCTTACACAATATGATGTATATGTAATATAATTTTTTGTTTAGTTTATTGTGTAGAATATACCGGCAAAGTGGGAGATAAATAATCCAGACTGCAATATTCAAGGTATAGATAGGAGGCGCTATAGTGTTGAGCACCGTGAAGTTATTGAGCTCTGTCTGTTCAGACCGCGAGTTGCCTTATGTCAGCCAAATATGATCCAGATTGGATAGAGCGCATGCCTGCGAGGGGTTGTGAAATGTACTGCAAAAAGGCCTTTTTTTGTGGGGGTGCCATTTTAATCTGTTAACCCCCACTTTAACCGAGCACATTTTCGCCAGTTCGTCTTGACCCATATCTTAAAGCTTCTTGAAAAAAAGCGTCAAAAACAGTTACAGAAATGAGACGTAAGTGCAGGTGAAAACACAGCACACAAAGAAGTGTACTTGGTTCAGGTGGGAGTTAAGAGGTTAAAAGTTAAAATGGCCGACTTCCTGTGCGTCATTGCCACGCCCACACCTTCGAAAATATCAAACACATGTAATATATTTTTGTGTTCGATTTAATGTGTAGAATATACCTGCAAAGTTTCATATAAATTGTACAAACTAAAATGTTTCAAGGTATAGATAGGTGGCGCTATAGTGGTGAGCACCGTGCAGTTATTGAGCTCTATGGATCCATACCATAAGAGGCCTTATGTCAGCCAAATATGATCCAGATTGTATAGAGTGCATGCCTGCGAGGGGTTGTCGAAGGTACGGGAAAAAAGCATGTTTTTTGTGGGGGCGCTATGTGAAAACTGTAAACGTTATCAAAAAAAGCTGGCTTGAAAATGTAGCTCCATTTCTCTAGATTCTATTGGGCCATGTTTGAGCTTATTCTGCAGGAAAACCAAGGAGTAGTACATTTAAACAGCTGGTGAGAAATTTCGTCTCCAGGATTTCAATCCAAGATGGCCGACTTCCTGTTGGTCAGAGGGTGGAGCTATAATTATGTTTTGTGACTCTCTCCATGTGCTCTATCACTGTGCCAAAGGGGTTTGGCCTACACCAAAAATGACTGTCCCCAAAAGAATGGGGGTCAACTTTGAGGGGGCGCTGTGGAGCCATTTTGTTTTGGGCGTGTGCATGTCGCCCACTGACACGCAATTTTTGCCGACTCTGATCACTGTGCCAATTTCTGCGTGTACTTTTGCACGGGAAGGCACTGAAAAACAGGATCTTAGAGGCGTAACTATAATAATAACAAGAAACCGGGGGAGAACAATAGTCCCTCACCAGGACCAAGTCCTGGCTCGGGCCTAATGATGCTGCAGATGAGACTGAAATGCCCACGGTTTACGCAGGAGCCTCTATGAAATCTTACACTCTAAAATGTCACAGTGTTAAAAGGTTTAAGTCTGCGAGAGCATTTTATCTGCCGTGTTCACTTTTAGCTTATATGTTTGGTGATTTTAATGGTATTTTTAAGACATCGCTCTTGTTCTGGCAAAAAGGCACTTTGCATTACTTTGCGTATGAATTATTCTCTGCTTTGCATGGATTACAGATTCTATAGACGACGGTAAAGATATTTGGCTAAATTATGAGGATGGGCTTTAAGGCAAATTTAGCTTCTTAGAATAAGCATTTGTGTTCCCCAAATGAGTTAGAAAGACCAGTGCCTCTTCAAGTGTTGTTTGTTTTTAACTATGGAGCTGAAAGTATAGCCTATGCTTCAGCAGCACACAACACAGCATCAGAAGAAACATTGTGTCCACACATCCATCCATCCATGCATCTGAGATAAACAGAAATATGAATGCGGAAATGCCACCACTATAAGAGTATTAAATGTAGAATTACAAATAATGACTCAAAGTTCCCGAATCCTCTCCCGTCTCCGACCGAAGGCGCTGTCTCGATGATGATATGGTTTGGCATGCGCTGGTGTTTTCTCGCCCCCTCCGGACTATGTTCCCAGAATCCTCGGCGGCGCTGAGGTGAGAGAGTCCCACTGTGCCCGATCTCCCTCCCATGGCTCCGGTGTCTATCAGGGCCACAGTCAATGCATCACACCTCAACAACACTTCAACACTTCCACGAGACCGTTCGAGGCATGAGAGTTCGGGAGTGAGACTCCAGGGGTGAAATGTGCCTCACAGCAGAAAGGACGCAATCCGGAGTCAAAATGTGGGCTATTTATTTTCACACGTACCGATAACAGTGTCTCAGTGCTGCCAACAAGGAGAAGACTGCAGAGTCTACGGGCCAGGTCCAGCCGACTGAAGAATAGCACGCTGAACTCTCTATGGGCTACGATTAGGGTTAGGAACGGCAAATGTGATGTAAGTTGTGTTTCACTTACACAGATCTTACCCATCGTTTTAGAAACTAGAAGGTCTTGGCTTTCAAATGAGGCGTCACACTGGCATAATTGGCTGGAAGATCTCCTGCCAATACGCTTTGAGATTTGGATATGCATAATTGCTAACCCTTACTGGAACCCTAACCCTAAGGTGGCAGATATCAGAAACATCTTCAAAGATACAATAGTGAGATTGTGTCTTATTTTTTGAAGCGCTTTCCAAATGACACGCCCACAGCGGTTCACACAAGGGAAGGGGACGTTTCATTCACTCCATATTCGGTAAGCCACGCATTTTTCACATGTATCGGACCACCTTCTTTAACGATACTTGGTTTTGATACCTGTACTGAAATATTTGTCACGTGGAACCAGAAAACAGAACAATGTGAATCTACTGTATTCCATATTCTATTTCCTTTCTATTTGTTTCATTCAATTGACACGAAACAACCAAGCGGCTTCCTTTTAATGCGGTCCCTAGACCCAACAGGCATCAAAACTTTGTCTCTAAAGATATATTATTTTTCGGTACCTCCTTCCTCCTTTTACTTTTGCGATACCAGTAGAACCTAGCTTTTGTTTACCGATACTATACCCAACCCTACTCGCACCCCACTTAGACCTGACATCCCCTCACTCTCTCCCGTCCAGGTATCAGTTGTATCTGTGATGAGAGACAGAGAAGTAGATTGACATTATTTTATCCCATCCGTTCCCTTTTCAGCCCAACAAAAACAATTTAACAAGCCTACTCCTGACCAAGATCCTTGCTCAAGATCTAGAAATGGGTCCTGAATATTGCACGGGGGTGCCGCTCCAAAGGAAGGTCCAAATGCAGATGTCGAGTTTTCCCGCAGGCTCGATACAGTTTACAAACAGAAACTATAAAAAATACAGACTGTGAGTCAAAGTCCAGACACCACGTCTTTATCATTGCAAGTTTCGAGCTCATACTTTCTGCGAGAAACGGCATTGTGCCCATTATCTTGTCCCGTTCTCGGCGGAGACACAAACACCCATCAAAGCGTTTGTTTACCTCAAGTATAGATGTTTTGTAACGCTTTAATGTAGACACAACTTGTCTGTAGGGATGTTTTATGCATTTCTGGTAACCTTTACGTTTCACATCGAGCCTTCAAAAGAAAACATCTTTACAAAGTTAATAAGAGACAGAGCCACGGAGAGTCTATACACAACGGCGGCACATGCATTGGAATGAACTGTTCACCAAAGAAATGATGCATAAAGCCGACAACACGAGGCTCTGTCTGTAAAAAAACAAAACGTATATAAAGTTAGAAGGTCCTCCGTCTGTGCACCGGTGTCTACATTTGCAGACACACCGGGATTGCATTGTCTTTGTTTTGAAAAGAGGAAGCAGATCTAAAGCATATTTTAAGATGGCTGTCATGAATTGCAGACTATTGGGCGCACCAGATTATAAACCGCACCAACTCAATTCAAAAATTGAAAAAAAAGAAAAAAGTACATATAAAACACTTACTGTACTTGTCGATAAGCCGCACACACACACACACACTGCACTGGTTGTCTGTTCATGAATGTGCATCGTCCCATTGAAATAAATAAAATGAAAAATGAAATGAAACCCCACTACGAGTTAAGACTGTTCTGAGATAAAGAGCATAAAGCGCTGGCCTCTCTATGCTTTAGAAACGTGACCAATACACTCAGCCCGTGTACCCCCCTCCCCCAGCACCCCCTCCCCGCACCGCAGCCGGGTTTTAGTTTAGTTTAGTTTAGTTTATTTGTTTATTTGAGCAGCAAACACTCTGCTCAAAAGGAGTGGGCCGAAGCAAGAGCAAAATCAATACAATTAAAATCATCATTTCACAAAAACATCGTGGAACAACTGGTTTCGAGTGCTCCTTCGACCGTAAAAGTGCAAAACTGTAAAAGCAGAGAAAGAATTTTCGGGCGGGACGGTAGCACAGCGGTTAGCGCTCGTGCTTCACAGCTAGAAGGTCCCGGGTTCGGTTCCCACCTGGACGGGGCCTGTCTGTGTGGAGTTTGCATGTTCTCCCCGTGTCTGCGTAGGTTTTCCTCCGGGTACTCCGGTTTCCCCTACCACTAAAAAACATGGACAATAGACCAGGATGAATGAGAGTGTGTTTGAGAGTGGGCATGGGGGACGACGGATAGAAATGAGCCTATATTGTTCATTAACATGCACTGTCCCAAAATAAATAAATAAGCCCATCTTTCTCTTGACGTAGAAAGTAATCACAAATGAGCAGCTTATTTTATTTATATTTCTAAAAAGCATTAAGGATCGTCCATGAGGTCGATTATAGAGAACACACAGAATCAAAGGGGCTGAAGTTTTTGGATTTGATTTACTTACTGCCTGCAAACATTCAGAGGCTGTTTTTGGCGACAGACAGGATGGGCATTATTTAAGACGGGACATAAATCTAAGAAAATAACAAAACAGTATCGTCGGACAACCAAAAAGGGTATGTACATGGATATTGAAAAATAGGATTTAAATGATTTAGTTTGTGTGAAAAATCAATCATCTGGTCATAAGCTACCGGCGAGGACAAGAAACAATCTGCAACAAGGGGTAGGACACATGTAGGAAGGGCATCTGGTGTGGGGGAAAAAACGCCCAAATCATCAAATGCACGACTGTATCGCTGTGGCAACCCCCGATATATTTTGGATCTTTTTAGCTCCAAGCGTTTATAGACAAGTTTTGCTATGTCTAAAAAAGTTGTAGAAAATATCATTAGACTGTCAAATATGCGGTAAGGAGGAGGTCATAATGTTTGTATTTATGTGGTATGTGCTAAATATTGATTTCTTGAGACAAAACTCTAAAACTTTGCTGCCTCTGTGATAAACTCTGATACAGTTGCGGTTCAGGCCATGAGGATGGATCAGGGTAAAGTTGGCACACTACAGTCAGCCTTTGCCCCACACACGGACCAAAGCAGAACGAAGTTTGGAGTGTGCTTCAAAAAGTGTTGAAACTAAACAAAACGTATAGTGGGGAAACTTCACTGACTTTAACATCGAGTCCAAGTGTGAATGGACTCTGAAATGCAGAAAAAAGCATTGGACACAGCAGAACAATCTGTGAGAAGGAAAAATTTGTATATATATTTGCATTGTCAAATAAACTACAAACTCTCTTTTCATTCAATAGTTTTGTCTTGGCAGGTAGTAATTATACTACATATACTGTATATTGCCTAATTTGGTTTAGGGAAAGCTCAATCAATTTCTATAAATACTATATTTATGTTGCATATATCACTGAGCAGGCCATGAGGATGGATCAGGGTGAGCCAAGTATACCGGTTCTCAACCTTTTTTCCTTAAAGTCCCTCCTTCGAATACTACTACATGTAGTCCGCACACCCCAGTTCAAAACTGTGTTCCCAAATTTGTATCAAAACATGAAAATAATGCCAATGAGCATTTATTGTTTTATGCACTGTGTACTCCAGTCAAATTGGATGAGTTTTAACCATCGAATTTGCTCAAACAACACCACTTATGACCTCTTAAAAGAAACAGCTCTGGGGCCTCCCCCCGAAATCCCTGATGCCATTTCTGGGGAGCCCCGCCCCAGTGTTGGGAACCACTCTAAATACAGAATTTAAATTTGAATTTAAAGAACTAAGTAACTTGTTTACTCTGGGGGTTATACAAGTGTTGATGGGATGTTTGGAGGCTCTTTCATCTCCCCCTGGTGTCTCTGGCCAGAAAACCACAACTTCCCTGCCTCCGGGTCAGAGCCACCAATACACTAATGGAATCACAAAGAAGAAGCTAACAGGCTAACGGGCAAGGCTAACTGCGGGATAGCACCGCTTAAACAGTATTTACAACCAAGACTGAGTGAAAAAAATGTGTAATTGGATAATTACACAATGGAGGTATCCTTCTCTCCCTTTGTCTTTTCTGTCAGCGTAGTATTTACTCTCACAAACAATCAATGAGTAAAAAAACGCAACGTGCTACGACACCTGCAGTGGCGCTTATTAAAAAATGAGTGGACGCATTAAAAGCAGTCTTTCGGGAGGCAGTCGTGTGAGTGACACATGAAAGAACAAGCTTTCACTTTCGCTAACAGCAGTACATTTATGGCAATGTAATGAACACAGCTGCTCCGAACCAATGTTAATTTTGACAACATATTTAGTCAAATAATTCTCTTAATTTTTAGTCGACTTTACATTCACAATATTTAATCCTATTTAATCAAGGTTCTCTTCTTCATGTTTCTTCTCCACATGGAAAAAATCCCCCAACATTTCCTTTGTCAGTGGATTTAAATGATATGAGGCTCCTTCATTGGACGTTTTGATGATTTTAGCCTCTTCGTATTTTAGGAGACATAAACATCTGGACATTTCAGTCGTGGTTTTAGTCTCATAAACAAACTTTTTCTTTTGTTTTAGTCTCAGCAAAAAATTACTTTGACTGAAATTATGACTAAATACTTTAGTCGACGAAATAAACACTGCTCAGAACAGGTCCGGTGACGGATTATGGGCTTTAAAAATGTGTCGGACGGGCTCATGTCTCGTCTATGATGCAACGAAATCCAGGAAGTGCAGATCGGAGCGGTTCAGCAGTCAGCGAAATGATCAAAGTGAATGGGATTACTCAGGACCGCGTGAACGGAGCCAAACACTACTCCAGGTATGTTTTCGACGAGGGCACAATGTTGTAAAGCTGCTTTGATGACACGTCTCTTTTAAAATAATAATAAAACGTGAAATGATTAAAAACACATTGCCTCCACCTGTACCGCAACTAACTGACCTAACATCCAAAGAAATTGTTAATCGCAATCCCCGACAGGCAACACATTCATCAGTTAACTGAGATCATTGTTTTTGGCCCACAGACACAAAGACAAAGTGTTATCAGTCACCTTGAGTCTCTCTCTCTAAAACCAAAAAATCAGGTTAGAAATCTAGGAGTAATCATGGACTCAGACCTGAACTTAAACAGCCACATCAAAGCAATAACATCATCAGCTTTTTACCATCTGAAAAACATTGCTAAGATCAGAGGAATAGTGTCAAAACCAGACTTGGAGACACTCATCCATGCATTTGTCTCCAGCAGGTTAGACTACTGTAACGGCCTGCTCACTGGCCTTTCCAAACGAGCTGTTAGACAGCTGCAGAACATCCAGAACGCTGCTGCTCGAGTCCTGACAAGAACCAGGAAATATGACCATATTAGTCCAGTGCTCCGGTCTCTGCACTGGCTTCCTGTCACTCAGAGAATAGAATTTAAAACAGCTCTGCTTGTGTACAAGTCGTTTCATGGTTTAGCACCAAAGTCCATCTCTGACATGTTAGAGCCGTATGAACCATCTCGGGCCCTGAGAACTTCAGGGAGGGGTCTCCTGGTGGTTCCCAGAGTCAGGACTAAACACGGTGAGGCTGCGTTTCAGTTTCATGCAGCTAAAATCTGGAACAGTCTTCATGAGGATGTGAGACAGGCCTCAACTCTGACAATGTTCAAATCCAGGCTGAAAACAGCTCTTTTTACCCGAGCATATGAAAACTGAAAGTATTTTATCTGCACTCTTGCCTTTTACTGTCATTGATAAATGTTTATGTTGGATGTTTTAATGATTGATTTGATCTGTTTTCTTGTAATTTTATGCAACTGTGAAGCACTTTGAATTGCCTTGTGTATGAATTGTGCTCTACAAATAAACTTGCCTTGCCTTGCCTTGCCTTAATGACCAGTCGATATCCGGTGTAGGTGAGATGTTTTGACCCTAAGAAGCTTCATAACAGATTTCGATCCATTTCCCGGGTCTGTGCGTTGGCCTGTGTTTGTGCTGCGTCAAACCCTTTATGAAGATGAGCCCGGATCCTAATGGGGATTTGGCAGATCTCTCTTTGAACTGCTTTTGACGCAAACACGGGCTGAAGCTGTGGAGGCGGCAGCACATGTTTGAATGCAGATAGCGAGAATGTGCGGAGCCGCAGTGTCTGGTCGATTTCGCGTGAACCTCAAGAGGAGCCGCTAATGTTCCTGTTTGAATAGGATATGCTACGTTCACGTCTTCCTCTGCCCTCGAGCCGAGTGCATGAAGGAGGAGTGAAATGTAGTCGAGTGTAAAGGCTATACATACTGTAAAGGCGAACTGCACAAGGTCGCACACTCTAATATTCTATTGGACTTCGATTACGGTGGAACTCTCTCTAGAGTTCTACCTTTGCAATTTTTGTCCATTTTTGCCGACATCTTGTTTTGGACTTACCGCGGCGCTAAGCCTTCTCCAGCGCGTCCCAAAGATTCCCAATGGGGCAGAATCTGACTCTGTGGCGGCCAATCCACGTGTGAAAACGACGTCTCTTCCTCACTCTGCCTCTCTTTCACAATTTGAGCCTGATCAATCCCAGCATTGCCATGTTGGGATTCCCTTTGTGCCCGTGCCACTAAGGGGATGAAACAAAACAAAAACCGGGCCACTCAGGATGTTCGGCTGGCGTCATTCTTGGAACCAAGTCGTGAACAACTGCAGCAACCCCAGATCTGTGGCCTTTGATTGTTTAAACCAGGGTTTGGCACGTTTGCTGGGTTGCCCATAACAACCACTTTTTACTCACACAATTCATCCTACAGACCAAAAAAAAAAAGGGTTCTCTGGGATGTCACCAAGGGATTAACAATATGTCTGCATTTTCTTTGAGTTTAGATAATGGCTTTAGGTCACTGTTGGGTGTAATTACATTTCTCAGAATCACCTTGGGGATTCAATGAAGATGTGAGCTTGAGAATTTAAAACGGCTCTGCTTGTGTACAAGTCGTTTCATGGTTCAGCACCGAAGTCCATCTCTGACATGTTAGAGCCGTATGAACCATCTCGGGCCCTGAGAACTTCAGGGAGGGGTCTCCTGGTGGTTCCCAGAGTCAATAATAAACACGGTGAGGCTGCGTTTCAGTTTCATGCAGCTAAAATGTGGAACAGTCTTCATGAGGATGTGAGACTGTGAAGCACTTTGAATTGCCTTGAGGGCCAGGTATTGCCCCATGACGTTACCCCAAAACACACATGAAAATAATGGTTAGTATTGTTTCTACCATGACGATCAAGGCCGTGGGAACCCAGGGTGCTGAAGGTGCTGCAGCACCCCCTGGTGGATAGTTTGTGTATTGCTAGCAATGTTTTTGAATAGGAAATAAGCACAGAAAAAAGTGTTTTTAGGGGCAATCTTATCCCTCGGCACCCCCTAACCAAAATACATTTCCACGGCTCTGCACATGATTGACAAGGCATGAAGCGGGGTAGGGAATGCCAAATCTAGCCCTCCAGCATAGAAACTCTAGCCCTCAAGATGATTTTGAGAAATGTTATTACACAAATCAGACAGTACTTTAACATATTTAGAGCTAAAGTACTTTAAATGTGTAGAATAATAAGGTGACAAATGCTGTAAATTGCTTCAAAACAACAGTGCACCCAATTTGGCACTGTTTAACGATACTTTAACGATACTTTGTTTTCGATACTGATACCTGAACGATTTTTTCAATACCTATACTAAAATATTTGCCGTCTATAAACAGAAAACAGAGCAATAATGTGTGGAAGATCAGCAAATGCACAATATCGGGTTCGTCTCCAATGTCAGGAAATGTGTGAAAAATTGTGGTAAATTGGGAATAAATTGGGAAAAAGAGATAAAATTGGGGCAAAAATTAGGCAAAATTGGGTAAAACAAATTGGGGAAAATTGTGGTAAACATTGGGCAAAAAAAAAAAAAATATATTATATATATGGCGAAAAACCTTTAATCCTGTCCCTGAACAAACAGCATAAAAACTTGGATCTAAGGCCAAAAGATAATTTTTTTCGATACCTTCTTTCGATACTTTTATTTTTTCAATACCAGTAGAATCTAAACCTTTTTTCCGATACCGTACTGGTACGGTTGAACGATGCTCAGCTCTACGCAACACTGGCATTTGTAGAAAGTGGTTCTTTACGTTCGGCCCTTGGTCTTTTAACCATAAAGAAAGTCGGCCCTCCACCAAGCAAACTTGCCTACCCTTGGCATAAAGGTTTGTGTCAAGTTGGCAGCGAGGGAGCGGGATTTAGAACAAACTGGAGCCTGAATACTAAGAGTCTTGAGACCAACCGAATCAGCCCGATGCCCTTCCCGTGAGAAGCTTCTGCCCTTATCGATTATTGAGACTGGCACAAGGAGCGAACGTCCTCTGCTGTTTGTCGGCCCAGACTTCTCTTCCAAACCGGCGCAATTCAATCTATTCGACCTCGGACCGTGACCTTAAACACTAGTGATGGTGTTGCCATGGTTACAGATGCTACCTTTCTGACCTTTGTGTGACGGATGATTTACAGGTGAGTAGCGGCAGAGGCGTGCCCCGTGCATGTCAATGAACACGCGTGACCTCCTCCCGCTACCCGCCTTCGAACGTCTGGTGAGAAACTTTCCAAAATATGGCGCTGTTTTTCCCCGTTTGATTTACCTACGGTCCACGAGCTTTTAGTATTTCTGTCACGCCTGTTAGGAAAAAGAGGACTTGGAGGGATTCCTTCTACTACACAGGATTATAAATAAATTTGGCGACACAACACACTCGACACTCGTAAACGAGGAGATAAGAAATGTTTGCCAAAACGCATTAGTCATCCGCGAGGAAAGCCATGGACGTTGGACAAGAATAACAAAGAAAATCTATCTGTGTGAACTACCAATGGATTGAAATAGGAAACTTTTAAGCAAATGTTTAAAACCTTTTTTTTTGCACAACAGATTGTTTGGTGAAGCGGTTCGGGCCAGTTTATTTTCTTCCATCGTGGCACAAAGATTTATTTACAAACACTTATTTCAAAGTGTAAAGACGAGTCCATCTTTTTAAACAGCTCTTGGAAATGAACATATTCCAAAGCGACGACTCCCAAACTCCAAGCCACAGCCGCCCTGGGGTTGACTGACTGAAGTTTGGCTGCTACAGTGGCTCAGACGGTAGAGCGGGTCATCCAATAATCGAGACGTTATGGCGGAGTGAGTTTCGGCTCCCGCAGGTGCGACTGTCGATGTGTCATTGAGCAAGCCACCTCACCCGTCAGTGTTAAGTTTGACAACAATTAAATTTGCCTTAATCTCAGTCTGTTGACAAAAAAAAAAGTAGTTTAGTTTTAGTCAGATTTCTTTTCTGTTTTACGGTGCGGATTGGTGTCAGCTGTTCAGAGCGGGTGAACCCGGCATGAGGAGGCAGTGAAGTCCAAACACACATTCAGGAAAAAATGTGTAGATCATCTGAATTTGGAGCAGCATAACCACCGCTTTATGAGAAGCAGCAGCTGTGGTTTGAAATGCCGCTCCCGAGCCCAGGCATTCGGATCAGAGGACTTGAAAACAGGGACGCAGACGCAATAAAGAACGCACTGCATTACTAACATGTTTTAGAATGGGATTTTATCATGACATGAGGCTGGACAGACTGCACACTCCAAACACACACATGTTGAAATAATGAGGCAGGAAAGTGCCAAGATTTCCAAGTGTCAGAGAAAGATAGTAAAGAATCAGGAAACAATTTTAACTCACATGAGCTTTTTTCCAGAATTGCGCAGCAGCAGTTGGGGTTAGGTGTGCACGTGGCCTAGTTTAGGCAATGAAAATGTCATGGAAAACTATTATTATTATTTTGAGAGCGAGGTTAGCAGCCGGTGGATGGAGCTGAGAGCCTGTTGGCTGCAGTCACAGGGAAAAGCATCTTCAGCGTAACAAATGACAGATCCACAATACGGTCGAAACGGCGAATTTGATGAAGAATGTGAGTCCTCGCTGTTTTTCTAAGAGGCTGGGCGTGATTAGCCGGCGTGGTGATATTAGCTTGATTCAGGCCCAGATCTGCTCCTATAATCTCGGCGACAGTGTGCAGCCACCCAGCACTGCACCTCCGTGAGTTATTCCCGTATCGAAAATGCACTCAACAGAAGAAGCTTTGCCCCGAACATGAAGTACCCCGGGGCGATTTTGGACTTGGAACATGATGACTCAAGTAGCTCACTCAACAGAAGAGATTTTCTAATTGCGGATCCCTCGCAGCTAAAATCAATTTCCGTGATGCAAAAAAAATATATAAAAAGCGGCTGCAGTGATGGACGGCGACAAAGCAGTGGCCTTTAAAAGTTTCCCCCCCCAAAAATAACACGGACCGGATTTAGCCGAAACAATACCTCCCTGAAAGCCGACAAAGGCTCGTCTCGGGAACGTCGTGATGAAACAACGGGGGGATTAAGACTGAAGTGAGCTAAAATAACGCAGCGAAACGCACACGCAAATGACGGATCTGACTGTGCCCCGTGGTGCTCGTCGAGGCGCTATACGTTTGGGAAATACCCCGACAGCTTTCACGTGTCAGAAAAGCTTCAAACTCACGACTCGAATTGTTAAAAAGGAAAAAATCCAGCTGACTGAATGGAAAAACCCACGCATGAAGGCAGGGATCACACAGAAATGTTGGCGTCTAACAGCGAGGGATGGGGGGAGATTAGGGGATTATGGCTCGGGGATGTTACTGATGGAGCCGAGATGGAGGGATAGGTAAGCCTCGCCGAATTGAGATCCTTATTGTTTGCCGTTGTTGCATATTTACAGGTCTCCGCGGGATTTGGCTGTACCTGCCGCGGGCTCGTGCAAAGTGATGGAGACGGCGATGGGGAGGGACGTCGGCGAAGTTCACAGCAAGTTGAGCGTTTTTTTAAGTTTGTAAAGGTTCGGATGAGGACGCGAGCGGAACAATGAGCGACGTAATGCTTTGAGTACGTTTCACCTCTATTTTTAGTGTCTTCTTCTTAAAAATCAATGTACGGATATTTAAATGAACTAAACCTCTCTAGGATTTTTGTTTAGTCAGTAGTAAACCCTTCATTATGCATGTTCTCTCTATCAGTAACAATACCTATTATCAGCTACCGCAGTTGCTGAACATATAATTTCAATATAATTTATGATTCTATCAGTACATCTGCCCTTGAACACTTGTGATGAATCTCAGAAAAATAAACGAATAGTTATATCTCTGGCTTAACTTGTTCAGCGTAGTTTAGTCCTACTTTAAAGCAGTACTAAGTAACTTGTTTACCTTAATAAATCCTTCTCGTAGTCCCTCTGGGGGTAATACAAGTGTTAATGGGATGATTATCTCCCCCCAGTGTCTCTGGCCAGAAAACCACAAATGCAACTTTCCTGCCAACGGGTCGAAGCCACCAATACACACTAATGTAATCACGAAGAAGAAGCTAACAGGCCAACGGGCAAAGCTAACTGCGGGCTAGCACCACTTAAACAGTATTTACAGCCAAGTTTGATTGAAAAAAATGATCTCCACTTTGTAATTATAATATCCCTCTCTCCCTTTGTCTTTTCTGTCAACGTAGTATTTACTCTCACAGACAATCTCACTGATAGTTTATGGAATCATTCAGAGGTGCCAAGGCAAAAGGAAAGAAGCTGCTAAAATGCAACTATGAAGGTAAGCAACATGCAAACGTTAAGCTAACACCAGCTAAAGTTGTGCTAACAGCAGCTAAATGTAAAAAAATCACAGTTTTCATCAGTGGCATGAAAACCGTATGACCTGCATGCTAATACTGAGGACTGTCCTCTCTCTCTTTTGCCAATCCGACGCCAGCAGTTTGTTCACGTCACATTAGTCTTGGTTTAGCGCGTATCGGCCGCGGCTACAAACGTATGGTCCCAAAACGTATGCCTGGTCAAATTCACCCACCTGGGTTGACCAGGCACTGGGCTGGGTACGACCTTTCAGTGGAAACACCCTATTTCTGAACTCTTGGGATTGTCCAAATAAGCGATTGTTGTTGTCCAAATATTGCGATTGTTAATAAGCATTCTTTTCTACAGAGAGCTACTTAATGCTTCGAAGACACGTAAGAGGAGTTCACCCTGGAGAGATAGTAGCCAGGATATTTAAACAAAATAAAATAATCCCTTATGCTGTACTCTAATTACCTAATTGGTTTGCTGATTTTGTTCAAATGTTGAGAACAAAACAAAAATCGGTCTAAAATGTGACTTATGAAGCGTGTGTAGAAATTTGGCGAGCTACCAAGAAAGGGCTGGAGAGCTATTGAGCGACTGGTTGGAGATCCCTGCTATACACTGTCTTAAATAGACCCAAATTGGACCAAAATGGGTGCAAACAATGTTTAAAACACCCAACTTAAACGCATTAATGTTTATTAAGCCATAAATACAATTATCTCTGATCACTAAACTAGATAAAGTCTCGCTGTTCTCATTTACCATTACAATTACCAACACCGTTACGGGATAATTATCTTGAGTTTTATTTTACTGAGTCCATAAAACTGAACCAAGAAAAGCACCTCGATCTGTTGTGTCCTCGAAGCAATTGTAATGCTCTCCATGCGGCCGTGGTTAGCTCAGCCCCACTCCCTCCATTCTGATATAAATCTGTGTCAGTCTCTCAGAATATCCTCCGCATCAGCTCCCGGAGCGTTTTATCCCCAAACCCAATTTCACATTGTTTACCATCGCATCAGTGCCGCCCGCCATCAAACTCCATACCATCAACTCTGAGCTGCTTCTGAGGAGTCCAGCTGCTGAGTAATGAGAGCCCAATACAGGAGAAGGCTCAGCCAGAGAGGAGGGAAGGGTAGACGTAAAAACAGACACACAGACAGATTCATTCAATGTTGCCTCCACACCATCTGCTTTACTTAAAATGTATCCAGGGTTGGGCGTCGACTTTCGCTTCCCCCTCGTGAACATGAGGTTGGGTAGTTCGTTAGTATATGAGAGATGGATGCGCCCGGCCACCAACAGGCGAGGAGGACTCGGGTTCCAGCTGTCCAACACCTGGGAAAGAACCATCTGGAGGACACTTTAGACAATTCCAATTGTTTGATTTCACTTTTCTGAGTTTGTTCGGTTAATTTACGGTCTGGATCTGTACTCTGCATTTGATCCATCCTTCGTTGCCGCGGGGACAAACTGTCAGGAGCAGTGTGCGACTTCACTGCAGCGCCCCGGGACAAATCTCCAAATCTTTATAGGTTTGATTAAGACGACACGTTGATAGTTCGAGGATTAACCGTCTCTTTCATAGATACACGGCAAAAGGTAATCTGGAAATAAGTACATTTGCCCTTGATTTGATTAATTTCAAGAAATCTGTCCATGGGGCAAGTTTTTCACACTTAATTGAAGAAACAAATCATGTAGAACAAACTTTTCCAAGGAAATTGACAATGTTCACTGGAAAAAAAATACTATCTTATCTTAACAAAAGATAAAATTGTGTATTTTAGGAATTTGTGCTGATTTTGAGTAGATTCGGACTTTATTATTGCCAAAAAATTTGTCTTGCTTTTGACCTTTTTGTCTAATTTCAGGTTGTTTTAAGTGCACGACTTAATTTATCTTACTTTAATGCTTGTGCCATTGGCAATCGTATTTCAAGAAAGTCCGAACCTACTCAAAATCAGCATACATTGTCTTAATTTAAGCACTCTTCAAGCAATTTTTTTAAGATAAGATAAAAAAAATAATAATAACAATACGATTTTTTCCAGTGTTTTCAATGTAAGTGCAAACAACATTTCTTGAAATATGTTACTTAAATCAAGGAACGTTTTCAAGGTATCGAACCCGGGAACTTTTTCTTTTATTAAATCCTGAAAAGGCACAATAATTTATTTTGTTAGAAGGGAAGGGAATCTTATTTGTATAGCGCTTTTCATATGAAGTCACACCCCAAGCACTTCACACATGAAAGAGAGGGGCGTTCATTCACTCCATGCTGATGGTGGTAAGCTACATTTGTAGCCACAGTTTCCCCTGGGGTAGACTGACAGAAGCGAGGCTGCACACATCTGCGCCAACGGTCCCTCCGACCACCACCAACCACTCACACATAGGCATTGGGTGAAGTGTCTTGCCCAAGGACACAACGACAGTCTGCACCTGCAGTAGCCGGGGTTTGAATCCCTGACCTTCCGATCATGAGACGACCCGCTCTACCATCTGCGCCACCGTCGTAGAAGCACATAAACCACGGCTCATTAAATTGCTATTGTTGTTGTTGTTGCTGTTCTATCTGTTTGCTTATTTGTCAGTTATTAATTGGATGAATTAATTGTACTTTCATTCTTCAACAGCTGCCTAAGGTCGGGGTTTGTTCCAACTGTTTTTAAGCCGGCTGTGGTCAGGCCACTGACTAAAAAACCCAACCTTGACCCAGCAGTTTGGTCCAATTTTAGACCTGTGTCCCATCTGTCTTTTCTCTCTAAAATCCTTAAGAAACTTGTATTCAATCAGTTACATTCATTTCTAGCATGTTTGAAAAAATCCATTCGGGCTTCAGGACAAGCCAGAGCACTGAGTCTGCCCTACTGAAAGTGCAAAATGACATCCTGTTGTCTCTGGACTCTAAAAAAAACAGTATTGTCGGTGATGCTAGACCTCACTGCAGCATTCGATACAGTGGACCACTCCATCCTCCTGACCCGCCTGGCCCAGCAGGTGGGCCTTCAGGGAACCGTGCTGCAGTGGTTCATGTCCTACCTAACAGACAGGTCTTTTTCCGTGGTCATCAATGACGTTTCCTCCTCTACAGCCTCTCTGTCCTCTAGTGTACCACAGGGTTCCATTTTAGGTCCGGTTTTATTTTCACTTTACATGTTGCCCCTGGGTTCAAATCCTCTCTCGCCATAACGTGTCCTTTCACATGTATGCAGACGATCTACAAATCTACCTCCCGGTTTCGCCAAACTCCCCAGACACACCTCAGTCCATCCACAGGTGTCTGGATGACATTAAGCTCTGGCTCTCACAGAACTTTAAATGAGGGCAAATCTGAACCCATTATTTTTGGCGCTCAAAATCCACTCAGCACCATTGTTCCTGGTCTTCAGTCTCTCGTCCCCCACACCGTCATCAAAAACCTAGGTGTTAATCTGGATGCAAATCTGGACTTTCGCAAGCAAACTGACTCTGCAGTTAAGGCAAGTTTTTTCCAGCTTCGCCTTCTGGCAAAAGTGAAGCCTTTCCTCAGCCGTTCCGACCTGGAAAAAACTATTCACGCATTCATCCGCTCACGATTGGATTACTGCGATACACTGTATAGTGGACTCAGTCAAACCTTCATTCACAGATTACAGCTTGTGCAAAATGCTGCTGCCCGGCTCCTCACCAACTCTCGCAAACATGACCACATCACGCCTGTCCTTTACTTCCTACATCAGCTCCCGGTCCTTTTCAGAATCCAGTACAAACTTTTACTTTTTATTTTCAGTTCCATCCACGGCCTTGCACCTGTGTATTTATGTGAGACTCTGACCCCTTACCAGCCCAGCAGAGCCCTACGTTCTGCCCAACACCACCTGCTGGAGGTGCCCAGGTCACATCATAAAGAGTGGGGTGATCGAGCTTTTGCTGTGGCAGGTCCAAAACTCTGGAACTCGTTGCCGCTTGAGTTACGTGCCGTTTCAGACCTGCCCCTGTTTAAAGCAAAACTAAAGACTCACCTGTTTAAAGAGGCATTTGACACATAGTTCTGTGGCAACTGGTAATGGTCTGTTTTTAATGAAATTGTACTCCTTTTTATATTGTATTTTTATTTTTATTGTGTGCAGCGCTTTGGTCAACTTTGGTTGTTGTAAGGCGCTTTAGAAATAAAACTTGATTGATTGATTGAACTAATTCCTGTAATACAACAATTTGCCACAAATAACGCTACACTTTTATCGCCACTTCACTAAAATTTACCGCCACCGGTCTTCACACATGTCGGTGATTCAAGGCAAACTTTTAGCTTTCATTCCCCGGACAGCCTTTCAGCATATGCTTCCTGTCACGTCTCCACGGGGACCCGTTAATAGCCGCCTTTGGTCGTGACGGCGCTCGCTAATCTGGCGCCCAAACGGACACGAACGTGCGACAAAGCACTCGGATTCCGTCTTTGGTCCGCGGGCGCCTCGAGGCACAAAAAAAAAAAAAAAAAAGAAAGCGTTTTTTCATCCTTCCATCTACGCATCACGCGGCTCGCTGAGGCTGCAGCTATTTTAATCAATAAGCGTTACAGTCTACAAAGGCGCCAGTGTCCCTCGTGTTTTTGTTGTTGCTTAATTCCTTATACATGCAAACATATTGGAGCTGTCACAACATTTTGAAGACATCTCGCTTCGTCTATGTAAGAATGTGCGAAACATGCCAAAATAGGCATGAGACTTTTCTACTGGGAATTGGAGGAAATTGGGGGCTTGTGCGATGAGACGACTTGAGAAAATACATTTTTTTTAAACCGCAGCGAGCAGCCAACTATTTTCTGTGCTTTGTGTCTCTAATCTCCGCCAAATATCAACATTCCTGTCATCCTGCCGATATCAGACATAGTTTTGGTGCGTCCTGATGGTGGAAGAAAGGCATTTTGACCATTTACCCATCTAACCGGCCACAGGAAATGCCTACACTGGAAAAAAAGAAATCTCATCTTACAAAAAAATGACTTAAGCGTGCTTGAATTATCGGAATTTGTTCTGATTTTGAGAAGGTTTGGACTATTGTATTGCCAATGGAACTAGACAGATTTTTCTTGTCTATGACTTTTTTTGTCTCATTTCAAGTTTTTTTCAGCGTTCTAGTTGATTTCTCTTATTTTAAGCACATTAATGCTTGTTCCATTGGCAATCATATTTCAAGACAAGTCCAAACCTACTCAGAATCAGCATTATTTCAAGCATATTTCAAGCCATTGTTCTAAGGTAAGATGACATTTTTTTTGCAGTGTAAGGATTGAGATCTATATTAAGACTGAGAGAAACTTTGCTGTATCTGTGTAAGGAAGTCTGTTGTCTGCATTCCACCCGTCCTTCAATGGCACTTTGCACCGGGGGCCATCGTTCAGGCGCAGTGGGCAACCGCAGTGCAGAACCCTTTTCCAGACCAGAGCTTGTGCCATGGTGTTGGTCAGGAGTATCGAATTGGGCTATTCTGCTTTAATTAAAGTTTACATACACTGCCTGAAAAAAAATATGTCACACGCTCCTATTTTTTATTGGACCACCTTAAGCAGCAGTGGTAATTTCCCATTAAGCTTCTGCGTTGTCAAAAGATTAATTTCCATCCAGTGTTGCATATTTTCACCTGGTCATTCAGGATATTCAGGTCGTCGCTGAACCTAGAGAAGTATGGTGTGCCATCAGAAGGTATAGAAGTTGGATTAAAGAGCTTTCATCTTAGTTTAATGGCACTCAAACAAATCAATGGCAGCTTGATGAACTCTCCTCTGAGCGCAGGACTTCACGATACAGGTCAAGAGCTGGATTATGGGCTCTAAAAATGTGCAGGGTAATCTGTTGCACAATATAATGCATGAGGTCCAAATCAGTATCCCCTTTTGCAGTAGAGTACAAAACTAATGACTGCTCTTTCTGATGAAGGAACACTCGTTATAACATCCTTTTTCTTGCTTTTCACAGAGAGAGGGAGCAAAATGCCAAAGGAGAGGGAGCAAAATGCCAAAACCGCCGAAAATAGAGGCGAAGCAACAGGCAGATTCGGCGGTGGAAGAGGAATACGTAAGCCTCAGTCGAGTCACGGAGCTCATGGAGCAGCAGAGGGTCATGTTCAGGGAATTAATTCAACAACAGCAGGAAAACTTCAAAGGATTTATAAAACTCATCATGGAATCAACAAACACCCGCATGGATTTACAGACTAAGGACATTCAAGAACTAAAAACAAGCCTGCAGTTCACGCAAGGTGAGGTGGACACTTTGAAAGAGCAAAATCTGAAACTCACGGAGCGCACAAACACCTTACAAACGGACTTTTACAAAGTATGTGACAATTTACACATCATCACGGACAAACTGGAGTATCTGGAGGGGCAGAGCCGCAGAAATAACCTGGTATTTGAGGGAGTGTTGGAGTCGCCTGGGGAGACCTGGGCCGACGCCGAGGAAAAGGTGAAAGAAATACTGAAGGAGAAGCTACAGCTAAATCACGCGGTGGAGGTGGAGAGGGCTCACCGCGTAGGGAAACCCGGCGGAGGGAGAGACTGGCCGAGACCCATCATCGCCAGACTACTGCGGTGGAAGGATCGCGAGGAAATCTTGCAGCGCGCCAAACGACTTAAAGGAACAAAAATCTTCATTAACGAGGACTACACCGAATCAATAAAAAGAAAACGTAAAGAACTGATGCCGGAGCTGAGAGCTGCACGAGAAAGGGGGGAGATCGCCTTCTTGAGATATGACAAACTCATTATACGTCCACGCAGCAGTACACCACATCCAGTATAAACACCGAGAAAAACGTATGGATTTTGGTATGTAAAAGCACATAATCTCACATGTCTAGTAATACATACAGTTCTATAGGAAGCACCGACTTGGATTTTTCAATAAGGAGAATTGCTGAAGCAAACTCCCAGGATTTTACATTCTCTCAATACGACCTACAGAACACTGAGATCGACATCGACCCGGAAAATAACTTTTTTACTAGAGCTACCAATGACTGTCAATATTACACAGAGGATCTGTACAATAGTAAACTTAAGAACATTAAGGCATTCACTGTAATCCACTTCAATAGTCGAAGCCTCTATGCAAACTTTGACCACATCAAAAGCTTCTTAAAACAGTTTTCCACACCATTCAGTGTCATTCTAATCACAGAAACATGGATCAATAATGATAGAGAATTTGAGTTTTCTATTGATGGTTATGAATTTATAAGTATGAACAGAAGGAACAAGCATGGAGGGGGCGTAGCTATGTTTATAGACTCCAACTATAGTTACAAAGTAATGCAAAATAAGACAATGGTGGTGGATGATACACTTGAATGCCTTACTGTAGAGATTACAAGGCAAAAAAAGAAAAATATTATTGTGAGTTCTATTTATAGAACACCTGGCTCTGATATAGATGTTTTTTCTAAGTGGATGGAGGAGCACTTTTCAGGATTAAATCATAAAGTCATGTTTGTGGGGGGAGACCTCAACATCGATTTGTTAAACCCATATAAACATAAAAAGACGGACGAATTTATAAATACTTTATTCAGTATAGGTCTGTTTCCTCTAATAACCAAACCTAGTAGAATTACAACCCATAGTGCCACCTTGATTGATAACATTTTCTCAAATGAAATAGAAAGTGACACAGTCAGCGGGTTAATTATAAATGATATTAGTGATCACCTTCCAGTTTTCGTTATGTATAAAAATGGATATTTAAAAGATGAAGAGGAAAACAAGTATTGGTTTAGAAGGGTAAAAACAGAGAAAACTATTGATGCATTTAAAAAGGAGCTTTTAGCTCAAGACTGGAGTATTGTGTACAGAGAGAATGACACGAATATGGCTTATGATGAGTTTACGCAAGTATTTCAAAAGGTATACGACAAAAACTGCCCAATGAAGAAATACTGTAAAAACAGAAAGTGTAAAGAAACACCATGGATGTCTAAAGGTTTACTAAATGCTTGCAAGAAAAAAAATAATCTTTACAAAAACTTTATAAATAACCAAACAAAAGAAGCTGAGGATAAATATAAGAAATATAAAAATAAATTGACAGGTATCATTAGAAAATGTAAACAGGATTATTATAATAAGTTGTTGGATAGTAATAAGAATAATATTAAAGGTTTATGGAACATCTTAAATAGTATAATTAGAAATAAACCAAGAACGATTAATTATCCAAAATATTTCAAAGATGAGGATAACACGTTAAATAATATGAATGAAGTCGTCGAAACATTTAATAAATTCTTTGTAGATGTTGGACCGAACCTTGCTGCAAAAATTACAAACGTTGAGAATTATAATTGTGATCTGATAGAAGCAAATCCTATGTCCCTGTTCCTCAAACCTGTGGAGGAAAAGGAGATACTGGACATTGTTAAAGGGTGTAAAAATAAAACTTCGACCGATTACCATGACATGGACATGAAAACTTTAAAAACTGTTATTGAAAGTATCTCTAAGCCGTTAACTTACATTTGTAACTTATCGTTGCAAACTGGAACTTTTCCTGATAGTATGAAAGTAGCAAAAGTGATTCCTCTGTTCAAAGCAGGAGATAAACATCTCTTTACAAACTATAGGCCTGTTTCCCTTTTACCGCAATTCTCTAAAATCTTAGAAAAGGTTTTTAACTCTAGACTCGACAGCTTTATCGAAAAGTGTAATTTACTCTCGGACAATCAGTTTGGTTTTAGGAACAATCACTCAACCTCACACGCGCTCTTTGATATAACTGAAGAAATAACTAATGCTGTAGATGACAAGAAATATGCAATCGGATTATTTATTGACCTGAGTAAAGCGTTTGATACAATAAACTATGATATATTAATTAATAAACTAGAACTTTATGGGATTAGGGGGGTAGCTCTACAGTGGGTCACCAGTTACTTAAAAAATAGAAAACAATGTGTGAAAATCGGTGATTATCAGTCGAGTTGTCGACAAATTGTCTGTGGTTTACCTCAAGGTTCTATTCTGGGCCCAAAATTGTTTAATATGTATATTAATGATATTTGTAACACATCTGAAGTACTTAAATTTATCTTGTTTGCTGACGATACAAATATTTTTGCATCAGGAGACGACTTGCAACAGCTGTGTCGGATTGTTAACTTGGAACTCAAAAGTGTCAACAAGTGGTTCAAACAAAATAAATTATCTCTAAACCTGAGTAAAAGCAAAATGATGATATTTGGCAACTGTAATTCCAATGCTCAGGAAGCGATTCAGATAGAGGGTGTTGTTATCGAGCAAGTGCATGAAATCAAATTCCTTGGGGTGATTATTGATGACAGAATTACTTGGAAATCTCACATTAAATATATATCTACGAAAATTTCTAGAAGCATTTCAGTAATAGCAAAAGCAAAGCACATTTTAAACATCAAAGCTCTACATACCTTATACTGTTCTCTGATTTTGCCCTACTTATATTATTGTACTGTGGTTTGGGGTAGTACTTATAAAAACACAGTTAAACCAATAATATTGTTGCAAAAAAGAGCTATCCGAGTAATTCATAAAGTTGGGTTTTTGGACCACACAAACTCATTATTTCTAAAATCAAAGATCATGAAGTTTTGTGACATTGTTGAGTTCCAAACTGTACAAATGTTATTCAAAGCAAGGTATAAATTGTTACCAAACCAAATACAAAGAAGGTTCCAAGAACGTACTGGTCGTTATGAATTACGTGATGAATTAAACTTTAGGATTCAGAAACATAGCACAACTTTGAAAAGTTTTAGCCCAACAGTTAATGGTGTACAATTGTGGAATAAACTGGAGATGGAATTGAAACGATGTCCAAACATCAACCTGTTCAAATATAAATACAAACAAAAGACTTTTGAAATATACAGACAAGAAGAAATGCGTTGCCACTAGGGGGAGCAGTGGGATCAATTATGTGTATTTTTCCTCTATATTCAAGGAAGAGTGTTGCTGCTTGGAACGGTTGTCATTCTATTGCTCAAATTCACAAACGGAGAATTAGGGTTGGCAGGTTATGGATCTGTGGAGGGAAATCCTCCCAACGGGCTCTAAACCTTGTCTTTTAATGCACCACTCAGCATAGGAACATATTCTACAAAATCAGCTGTTAGGGCAGCTGAGTGGGGGTTTGTTGAAGGGGAGTTACTGCCCTCTTCAACTGGCTCACTCTCTGGCTTTTTAATGCACCACACTGTGCAGGGCTTTCATCATACTTCACATATAAATCAATTAAATAAATTATATAATAATGACGATGATAATTAAACCCAAATTAAAATTATACTGAGAATGGTAATGACAACTGGAAAGTATCAAGATCTCAGATTATAACATCTATTAATGTACCTTTATACCATAAAAGTAACTCTGTAATCACGGGTAAAAATATGCAAGCAATATATTAAGTAACAATTTTTTTTGACTTGCTTTGTATTAGACATCGTATATGAAACTAGATTGTTGTTGTAGCTGTGCGTTGTTCCAATTAATTATATAAACAGTTAATATATTTTTGTTGTTTGTTGTAAGTTGGTCTGTATGAATGTAGCTGCTTGAAATGTTTTGAAATGTTCTTTTTTTATTTATTGCACTTGGGGGTGGGGGCTCATAAGCTTTTTGCTTCAGCCCACTCCTTTTGAGCACAATGTGTATTGCTCAAATAAACAAATAAACTAAACTAAACTAAAGATCTCTCCGTGGCTGTTTCTTTTCTATCTATGATCCAAAGACAGGCACATTTTAGGTCGTGTGCTAGATGTAAATGGCTCATTGTGAATGAATGCAACATGCGGACTCGCATCCTCCATCTGCCCAAAGTCAAAGTTGCATTACATTTTGATGACATCTCATGAGGAACCAGCTGTCCACGCACTTTTTTTTTTTTTTTTACCACTTTTTTCTCTGAACCGGAATCAAAAGGATGTTTAAAGCCCCGCAGACAGGAGCGGAGCCTATAGCTTTCATCTCCTCAACAGACGGTGTGGGAGAGAGCGAAGAGGACAGAGAGAGAGAGGGAGTTGTGAGGTACAAAGAAATTGGGTCTAGTTTGGGGGAAAAGTTGGAGAAAGGAGCGCTAATGATGATGAACTAACCTGGAGAAAACTGAGATACTTGTGGTACAGGACATACAAGAATAATGAATGAAGTGCGTGGGATAATGACTCATCTTTTCATATTCAGGTCAATATTTTGAAATGTAATATTTAAAATCACCATCAAATATGCAGCTCGGTGTGTTTAAAAAAGCAAACAAGACCAAGCAAAATCCTGCATTTTTTTTCTCCATCATTTTTCCTGTATATTTCTTTTAAAGTGAAGTTATCCGCTCTTTCCTTTTCAGTCTTTTTAACCTCTCACTTGTGAACTCCGCACAATGACACGGGAACAAGCGTCTCCTCTGCAGCGATGGTGTTATCTGCGGCTCTCAAACACAGTCATTACGGCGCTCTCTGGGTGAACGCTTCAGGAAGATGCCGTTTAGAGGAGGACAGGCGCAGGAGAGGAGTATTTACACCAACAGGCAGCGAAACCACAGGACGAGCCAAGAGGGGCAATCAGGTTTGAGTGCATGCAAGTGATGTTGATTTGGGCTGTGCCAAGAAGCTCCTGGGTTAAAACGATTGCCTCTAGTGCACATGATGGGCATACCATACAGTGTAACCACTATATGGTACGGTCGCACTGTATGGTGTGTCCACAAGAAAAAGCAGTGCACTCAAAATCCCCCACAGTGCGGGGCGACGGTGGCACAGTTGGTAGAGCGGGTCGTCTCATGATCAACAGTCCGAGTCAGTGTTTAAGCTGCTCAAGACGTTAGCATGCTACCGGTTAGCCACTGTCAACCATTGACAGATTCAACATGATAACACGTGTGGCTAACATCTATGAACACTGAGGAAATACTACAGTAACAGCTCAGCTCTCACCTCTGTCACATGTTGTATCCAAGGCTAGATGTTTGGAGTGTGGTTCAGGGCTTTCTGTTGGAGAGGTCAGAGCTGAGCTGTTGAAGCTAAATGCTAACCGGTAGCATGCTAACATCTTAAACACTGACTCACTGGTTTCTTCACATAAACGTGCGTCTCTGGGGGGCGTTATTTCACCGTTATCTTCTTGAGCAATGATTACGAGTACAAAAACGTGCCACTGTCAATCAGTAGTCTTTCATTTTCATCCTGAGTAGAGATGTTGGAATACTGCATAATTCTACTTCAGTGTTCAAAATGGCCGCCATAACAACAAAAGTCACATGACTGAAAGGCATGTGTAAGTTGAGACCATTTACCATTTTACCATTTACAAAGCCTTATGAAAATGAGTGAGTGGGCACTAGACGGGTCCAAATATAGAGTCGGTGGAGGACAGTGACAAACCGTTTTAATTGTGTGTTGTGTGTATTATTTATGAATTCATTTTACACCTTACACCTTTACATACTGTCGGACTGCAGACGTCAAGAGAGAATCTGTTCTACACGGACACAAAGCCGCTTTCAGGCCGCCCACAGAAACAGAGCAGTGTTGAATTGTTGAACATCGGACATTTTACACAAAGCAATCCACTGTATATCAGATTTTAGCAGTAAACGTTTACCGGAAGTTTCAATTCAACAGAAGTGCCAAAAAGAGGCAAAAGTGGGTGGGCGGAATAAGGTCAATAAGCCACTTAAAAATAAATTGTCAATGTGAGCTGACTTTAGGTTGAGCTGTTAAAGGATCGATAGCTTATTTTCTCAGGCAAAAAACAAATAATCCACTCACTAAATATTAACTGTCACTTGAATTTAGTCGGTCGTAACAAAGTTTTGCGAGCTTATAGTTTTTATTAGGAGTTGTGGTTTGTTTTCTAGTTGGAATGTATACGTAACCATGGACACAGACCAAGAAAAGTAAAGTAAAGGCATTATGTTAACCACCCACACAGCCGCCGGGTCACTGAAAGGTTATTCACCTTTTTCCCCCCCAAAAAAGATGCTGAACACACCTCAAGGGAATGATTTGAACTGCTGACTCTTTTTTAGATGGGTAAATGCTTAAACCACTGCCATAGCTTTGAATATTTACTAGATACAAAAAGAACAGTGACCCTTTTGGAGTGCAAAAACATGTGCTCATAGAAGGTTCAAACCGGAAACTCCATGGTAGCCGGCTAAATGCTAACGCGACAGCGCCACAGCTAACCATTACAACTTTAATTCAGTTTCCCTGCAGATGAGCGGCGCGACTTATTTAAAATGAAAATCTAAATGAAAAGGACGGCGACTCAAACAACACGGATTAGCAAATCGCCGCGCGTTGGAACCGTCTGAAACGCATTTTGATTAGTTCTGCGTTTGATTCGTTGTGCGTCGTGTGGAGAAGCCAATTGGACGAGCGTGAAAGGAAGCAGCCCGCAGTCGTCTCCGCGTCGCCGCTGCCAAGAGTACAAATCCAATTCAACAAGTTTAATTAATAAACGCATCATAGAGTCCGCGGTCACTTGGGCTGCTAACTAGCTCCACCGCACGACAAAAGCATTACCATTGAGCTGTGAGTAATCGCCAGTGTTTTTTGTAGATTATGTTCTGTTGTGGTGTCCTTCTCACATGATTTCAACACCTGTTTTTTTATGAAAAGGGAAATCATTTTTATGTCATCCTAGCACTTGGGTCAGTGAAGTGGCCTCCAAGATTCTCCAATCACCGCCACCAATCACTCGCTCACACTCAACAGCATAACAATAACAATGGGACACATCGATCCACCAAACTCCCAAAGATGAAACGGCCGCTCCTTCTAATATTACGTTTATTTTCCCCACAATAATGAACTAAACAAATTAGACAGTTTTATCCACATGAAATGACTTACAAGGAAAATAATGTGGCGTTAGAGATTAATTAATGGGGCGACGGTGGCGCAGATGGTAGAGCGGGTCGTCTCATGATCGGAAGGTCGGGGGTTCGAATCCAGCCTCCTGAAGGTGCATGCTGTCGTTGTGTCCTTGGGCAAGACACTTCACCCACCTTGCCTCCAGCGTCTGCGTACATTGGTGTATGAATGGGTGAGAGGTTCCTTGCTGTAAAGCGCTTTGAGTGCCTAATGTAGGTGGAAAAGCGCTATATAAGTTGAGACCATTTACCATTAATTAAACACAACACTTTTGTTGTCGTTGAGTGCATTAAAACCAACTTAAACAAATTTGCTTTAATTATAATTTCTAATTACCTAGTATCCCGTTCTCAAAGCATGACAGATTTGTTAAATTACTAGTTGATTCAAACTTACTTTTTACTTACTTAATCTTTAGCCTATTTAAGGGACAGTGTACAGAGATATGAAGCTCATAGAGACAGAGATGTACTGCACCAGATTGTAGCTAAAATGCTAGTTTTCATCCGTAGTCCCTGGATACAAGATAAATGAACAGCTGTATTGACTTTCATTCATAGCGCATGCCTATACATGCCTTTCAGTCACGTGACATCTGTAGGTGTGGCCGCCATTTTGGAGACTGGTGGCTGGTGTTTATGGGATTATCATATCAAACTATGCATCACTGACGGAAGTCAAGATGCTATATCCAAAAATAGCAGCTCATGCAGGAAACTGAAAACGGCCTGGAGAGTTTCTGACACCATTTAAAAGCAAAGTCTCTCCTGGAGAACATCTGACATTAGCTACAGCAGCTGAGCTACAGGTCGTGCAAACCTCTCCAAGAGAAAGCCACACTCCAAACATCTAGCCTTGAATATAAGAGCTGAGCTGTTACTGAAGTTTTCCCTCAGAGGGTTCATAGATGTGAGGCGCACATGTGTTCACTGGGTTGAGGCTAAATGCTACGTCTTGAGCAGCTTCACCACTGACTCAGACTGAGGCTCTGTCGACATGATAAACTGTAAAAATCACATAGAAAGGTTTCTGTTCCCGCTTTGATGTGTGTATTGAGTCCGAGGAGGGGTAGCAGATCTTTGGTAAATGTACTGTAGCTGGACTGACAGGTCTTAAAGCTGTCATAGATTATGGAAGTTTTATATCGATCAGAAATGTGTTGGTTGTAAAAAATCATTCAGGAACTCGCGGTGGGCGGCAGCATCTTTCTGAGAAACGTTTTCATTCCGAAAGAATGAGGAATCCTTTTTTGCCGTTTCCCGTGAGCTCCAGTCCCTGCTTCTGATCCACCGATGTGAACACACAAACATAATGGATAAAGGCGGCAGATGATGTACATTAGAAATAATTGGGAGCGTTTCATGTTCTGCAGGTCCGCGGCTGAGTGCGGATGGCCTAGTTCCTCTCATCTGCGATTTTTCATTTTTCTGTCCTTTCTAACTAAATTAGGAAAATGAAAGTGTTTCGCCCGGTGGTCAGGAGGGAACCGACGTGCGAGGCTAATATCGCCTCCGATATTGGTTTGTTTATCTTTCTTTGAACAGCTCGCCCTCCAGCCAATAGGAGTGGGCTGTTGTCATACGAGAGGGTAATTTATGGACGCACTGGGCTTTTAGTCAAATATTAAACCATGACTTTTCTCCTTTGCTGTTACTGTTGTTGTTTTGTGCACTGACACAGCGACAACAGAGAACCACAAGAGCTACTTTGGTACAAGCTTTACACTTGTATTGCGCATTACAAGCCTGTATTACCAAGTTTCTCAAAGCGCTACACTGTCGTCACTATTCATTCACTCCATACTCGGTGGTGGTAAGCTACTGTTGTAGCCACAGCTGCCCTGGGGTAGACTGACGGAAGCGAGGCAACCAGTCTGCGCCATCGGCCTCTCCGACCACCACCAACCACTCACTCACTGCATTCACCCCAGGCTTCCTGGTGTTGCCGAACGGTCTCCCATCCAAGGACAGACCAGGCCCTTCCTGCTTAGCTTCCGAGGTCTGACTGGCTGGGCTATATCCACGCAAGCGTCACGTGACTTCTGAGTGGATTCTAAGTAGTCGTTTGCGTTTCCTGTCTCCGTTATTTCCCTATGAGGTAAAAAAATAAATAGCTGAAGATCACATGGTAGACAGTGAGTTACTGGTGGACAGTCACTTGCAACCTGTTAAAAACATCGCGTCAGGGGCAAAACATTTACTAGAGGAAACGTCCGTGCTCTTCACAGTAAGTGTTTTTGTCTTGAAGCTAACGGCCAACGGCTAACACGAATAAAAAATTAAAAATAACAATTTTAAACGAGCCTGCTCAAAATATAATCTGCCCGTCTTTAGTATAAATACTTTTTAGACATTTAATTTTTGCGGTGGTGTTTTTTGATACTAGCCGCTGAGATAAAAACAAAAAAAACAAAGACGTTTCCTGCAGTCAAGAATTTACATCCAACGTAATGTTTTTAACGCGTAGCGAGTCACTTCGGATCAGTATCTCACTGTCAGTGATGTTTCCTTGAACTATATATTGTTTTAGACAAGACCTCACAGGGAAATAACGGAGACAGGATACGGAAGCACCGACTTAGAATCCACTTGGAAGTCACGTGCATTTGCATAGAGCCTATTGGGCAGAGCAAAGGCGGTATGGCCACGAAAATATGAAAATATGTGCCAATGGTCCCTTCATAACTCAAACCAGCTCATAGCCAATGCCACCGCAATAAAAGTGACCATGGATTACCAGCTGACTCGTCTTTCACCAGCACCTTTCTGAATCGGGCCACTGAGGTGGGACGATAGTGAGCTGCGGTGAATCGCAGATGAAGTGAAACAAGTTGGATTGACAAAAGCAATAACCTTCCAGCCTGACATCCCCGCCCACACAGCCGCGTAAATGGAGCTCTTGAGTGAACGGGACGAGTGTTAGCGCTGTGAAACGTGATGTTGTATGACTTGTGTGAAGTACGAAAACAGACATTTGCTCCGTCGCTCCGCAGAGGCGAGCGGTAATTATGGTCTGTGCCGAGCTGATTGAGTAATTACAGTGAATCAGAAACACTTTGTGCGAAAAGTACAACAAATGTACATAATGTGGCTCACGGGGAGCGAGAGAGGATAAAACCCGCGCTCTGTCATCAGAGTAGGAAGTCTCACGTAGGGGGTCATTATGGACTTTCAGAGACGAGTTACGGGTTCATCATGTTTCATTTTAACATACAGACAGCGGAGAAAACAACAGCTGAGTCATCCAGGTGGGTAATTCAATCTGGCAAAGTTTTAAACAAGACTAATGGACTCATCGTCTGTCTCCGTTTGTACAGAGACCAGGTCACATTTCTCTGATATTCGCTCTGGGCTTGTTTGTTTCACCTTGAAATTGGATTAAATCAAAGCAGGGCAAAAACAGAAAGCTGGCATTTGATCCCATGTTATGTATATACAGTATATACCTCATGATTGATTTTTTTTTTTTTGCAACATAGGTCGATAACTTTCCACAAGATCTGGCTTAAAAGAAAAACCTAATTTAATTCACTCATTCTTCGGTGTCCAAGTTTATAGAGTACGTTTTGCAGAATGGTTATCTCTGGTCTTTTGCGTGAGTGTAAAGTAGCAGACAGAGGTGAAATAAGAGGTCACTGCTCATTGGAAGAATAACACCTACATCGAAAACAGCATTGGTACAAGCCTCTGGGAATGAGAATGCTTCCTCCGATTCTCGACACAATCCCCCATCTCACAACAATATCAAAAGACACTCGGATTGAGCGACACATTTAGGTCGTCTTTATTTCCCGTAAACGTCACTTGAGGCGACGCTGTGGCTCCGATGGAAGAGCGGCTTCTCTCATAAACCGGAACGTTGGATTGTCCACTACAGGTTCCAGATCTTAACCCCATTGAGACCTCTGGGATGTGCCGGAGGAGGCTTTGCGCAGTGGTCACACTCTCCCATCATCAATACGAGATCTTAGTGAAAATGAATGCAACGCTGGATCTTATTGGAACCTCATTGGAACAACGCCCGAGGGGATATATCAGAGGTAAAGGTGCTACAATTAAATATTAGAGGAGATTTTTTAGTAGCGACTTTCATTTTGATCAGGCAATGTAAAAAAAAAAAAAAGAAACCAAAGTTTTTCCAACATTTTCCAGGAACAGCCCAATCGAAACATGACCCAATCATCAAAATAAAAGATGATTGTTTGTTGGGGTCATCGCTACTAAAGCCTTTCCTGCAACAATTCAAGCACAAGGTGTTGCTACAACTATAATCCCCACCTGAACCGAGCACATTTTTCTCCAGTTTGGCTTTACCCAAATCCAAAAGCTTCTTGAACAAAGCATCAAAATAGCGACAAAAACGAGACAAAACATGGTTAAAAAAACAACAAAAACATGAAAAAAAGCAATGAAAAAGTGACAAAAATGTGGCAAAAACCCGACATAAAGTGACGACAGGAAAAGTGATCAGTTTAGGTCAGTTTTGTAGGTCTTAGCTTTCAAATGAGGCGTTACATCGGCCTATAGGCTGTGAACTCTAGTCGAGAAGCTTCTAGATTTGGGTAAAGCCGAACTGGAGTAAATTCACTCGGCTAAAGTGGGGGTTAAGAGGTTAACTGATTTAGAAACTTTATTGCAGCGCACAATCTGAAAATGAAAATGTTCCTGAACCAACTCAGGTTTCCAATCTTTGTTTTCCATGAGGCACATGATTTTTACTTTCTGCAGTTCTGTTAAAACCAACCCTCAGAGATGTTACAAGTTTCAACTAAAATGTTCTGTTTTTTTGGCCAGTAATACTTGTGTTTGAGGCATTTTTATTGTGCACAGTTACACAGCACTTTGCTACAATTCAAACTTAACACCAATAAACGTCAAATGGCATTTGGTTTATAAACTTTGGGACACGCGACTTGTTACACATTTTCAGGCAAACATATTTCTTATCACGATTACGAACTGTATCGCAATGCGTATCGGATCGGCCCCTGGGTATCGTGACACGTATCATCGGATCGTGACAAAAGTGGATCGTCCCAGCCCAGAGCCGTGGGAAGATATTTTAGTCAAGGGGTGCTGAGGAAAAAATGTACCCCAAAAACGCTTTTTCTGTGCATATTTCCTATTTATTAATATTGCCTGCAAGTCGCAAACTATCCACCAGGGAAGGGGGTGCAGCACCCTCGGCACCCTGGGTTCCCACGACCTTGTCCCAGCCCTATTGTATATACTGTAGCTTTCACGAATTGTCACCAACACACGCTCGTTTGTAAACACAGCTGCTTTTTACTCAAATATATGCACACATGAAAATGATGTTACAGCACCACCCCCCCCCCCCCCCATCAAAATGATCCACATTCGTTTTAAAGTGTTATCAAAAGGATGTGCACAATGAGTGACTGTAATGAAGAAGAAATATATATATATGAGGTGTTTCGTATCATTACAGTAGCAAAGACAAGACAAAGTAAATAAATGGAGGGTTTGCAGCAACAGCACGGCAACAGAGGCCACAGAAGTGTCAATTCCTCATTAACACTGAACAAAATATTAAAATGTCTTGAATACACCGAGCAACAGCTCTTATCCTATTCCAGCTGGATTAAAAAAGGGAAGAGTTCCGATGGGGGACTGTTTTGCCATAATATCGACGAAATAAGTTTGTGAAAATACATGAAAAGATCCGTCAAAAGTCCACAAAACGGAAACATTAATGAGGCTGTTTACTTAAGGACACTCCCGCAGACATTATAATGCGTGAGACGAGCCAGCCGAAGGTGTTCCTCCCTCGGAAAACAAGCCTGTGGATCCATAAAAGCGGGTCCCGAAGACAGAGCTATCGCCGCCAATCTCTGCGCTTTTCTGCAGCGCTTGAAGAGACATGAAAAACGAGGACGCTTTTGGAGACAAGTATCTGATTTCCGGGGCTAAAGGATGAAAAAAAAAAAAAAAGAAAGAAGAAAAAAAAAAAGATTAAAATGAAATTCAAACGACTTGAAAAGATAACAACAGCGAACAGATCTCAAAGTGCATCTCCGAGAAATCAACGGTGGCAGATAAGAGCCGAGAGGAGAGACAAGCGGAAATCTGCCTCCGATTGAGGCTAATATTCACTTCAGACTTTTACATCTGCAGCTTTCCCAATGTCCCCCCATACTTTCTCCATTACCACACACCGAAAGCTGAAAAATAACCCAAATGAGTTGGACACCCCGGTTTAAAGGGTGAACAATATCAACATTTTCACTGACATGGAGAGGGACACTACATAACTTTTGTCATTGGAGTTCAATTGAGCGGTGACTTGTTTGAGACGCTCCAAACTGGTCCGGCCCTCCTGTTTGCCCATCCCTGGCCTAAAGGGTCCGACATGGCGGACTCTCAAACAGGGAAAGTGTCTCGGACAGGGAGACGCTGAGCCGAGCCTCTATCGTTATCAGCTATTCTCCGGTCGGGTTTTATTTTGCGAGCAGACGACACGGGAGCCGAGCGTAATTACGCACGAGAGAGGGACCCGTTTCTGTCGAGGCAGAGAAAGAGACAGATGAAGAGAGAGAGACAGGGATAAAATGTCCCCTCTCGGTTTCAGGGGAGGAAATAGCTACTCGTTGTGGAGTTTGGGCTGGTCTCTAATCGAGCAGAAAGACCCAAAAATAACACTGCGCAAATTAGTGATACAAATCTTTGCCCAATTTGTGGTGGTTATACGGTAATTCTGCAGGCCTTCCAGTGGTTATACGGCGTATACCTGCGTATAGGGGAGTCACGATTATTGTGAAACAAAAAATTGCGATTTTACGATTATTCACGATTATTCCCCGAATGAAAGGAAAGAACTGATATTTTTAGTTTTTGTCTTTAAAAAGCTTTTTAATACTTGTAAACTTGTAAACATTCACTGTTTCTAAAGATAAAAAATGCATTAAAATAAATAGGCCTACACTGAATAATACAAAACAATGTCAACTTTACTTCTTTATAATGACCATAATTATTTTACTATATATTATTAGGCCACAAGCTAGGCTAGGTTTTATGCTCTCAAAAGCTAAGCTGTTGCTTAATTATTTTGATGAACAGAGGATGAAACGTGTTTACAAAGTGACTAAGACTCTTTTGAACCGCTGATTTCCACATGTGCGGTTTCACTTTCCTTTCTGCTGAAGCAGAGCGGAGCGTTAGCCTTTTGTTTACATCCTGAGCCAGTTGTGGCATCTATTTCTGAACATTTGGACAACTTTTTTGGGGAATTATGCAGTTCGTTACCTTGACCTGGACATTCACAGCGAAGGATTATCTCCAAGTTGTTGTTCATATTCGACGTAGCCGATATCAGCGCCTTTAGCAGCAACTTTCTGACGACAGGGTTTGCATAACGGACGTCCATCGACAACAACAACGCCGTGGTCATGTTTTGGATCCTAAAGACGTCCCACTCTGCTGACTTCAGTCGTTTTTGGGTGGATACACTGGAGGAGAGCGTCCTTCTGCCTCGCTCAGCTACCGGTGAGTTTACCCCCAGAGGGACTACGAACAGGATTTATGAAGGTAAACAAGTTACTCAGCTCTTCTTTAATCTCAACATCCACTTAGGTTCGTTTTATCTGCATAACCGCACCCTTTTTATAACCTTGAAACCTCAAACGCGTCTTGTTGAGGTTCTGAGTGTGTAGAATGGATTAACGTGCAGCAGAAGTCGGTCTGAGGGCTGAGTCTGAGCCCCGGGCCCCGGTGTGGACGCCCCTCCCCCGCCCCTTGAGGCACATCACTATGGGCTGGTGAAGTGTAACTGCTATTGACGGCTAAGCTCCCTTCCCCCGCTGGGCGTCCGCTCTCACATTTGAATGTATCGGCACGCTCCCCGGCCTCGCGCCCGCTGCTAAATGAGCGGGAAGAAATGTACTTTGGAAGAAATCTTCACTTTGGAAGATTTAAGGCAAACACGAGCAGCAGGAGACGCACTTTAAATCTCACAACTGTCTCGGAGTCTGTTTAATCTGCGGAGCGGCGGCGAAGTGCACTGATGAGCGCTGTCAAAACGCCTCAACACCTCAAAAACAAGACGCAAACTTTTAAAAAACCGGTAAACACTGGGATCTCTCTGAAAATCACCGCGGCGTGCTCTCGGCGGGAACGCGAGTGCAGAGCGCACGCCGTGAATGGCCGCCGTTGGATCTCAATCCTTTTCTTTTCGTGAGTTCTTTCTGAAACGTGCCAAAGGGGAAATCTTCATCATGAGAGCTGCAGGTAAATAGAAAAAAAACAAAAAAACTTTGAGATGTTGCTGAACATTACTGACATAAATACGAGAGAGAAAAAAAAAGTCTGCCATTTTATGTTTCCTATAAGAATAAAGCATCTTGTGCGTAAAAATGGCCAATACTATCAGCGACAAAATCTAAATGATGGATAAACCCAGGTTTACATTACAAAGATTATTTTTCAGAGGGGATTTTGGATCTTCTTTAGTTTTTCAATAAGCCAGTGCTTCTCAGTTACTTTCTATCCACAGTTAGCTTTGCCCGTTAGCCTGTTAGCGTCAAGGCAAGGCAAGTTTATTTGTAGAGCACAATTCATACACAAGGCAATTCAAAGTGCTTCACAGTTGCATAAAATTACAATTACAATAAAACAGATCAAATCAATCATTAAAACATCCAACATAAAGTTAATCAATTACAGTAAAAGGCGAGAGTGCAGATAAAATACTTTCAGTTTTCATCTGCTCGGGTAAAAAGAGCTGTTTTCAGCCTGGATTTGAACATTGTCAGAGTTGAGGCCTGTCTCACATCCTCATGAAGACTGTTCCAGATTTTAGCTGCATGAAACTGAAACGCAGCCTCACCGTGTTTAGTCCTGACTCTGGGAACCACCAGGAGACCCCTCCCTGAAGTTCTCAGGGCCCGAGATGGTTCATACGGCTCTAACATGTCAGAGATGGACTTTGGTGCTAAACCATGAAACGACTTGTACACAAGCAGAGCTGTTTTAAACTCTATTCTCTGAGCGACAGGAAGCCAGTGCAGAGACCGGAGCACTGGACTAATATGGACGTATTTCCTGGTTCTTGTCAGGACTCGAGCAGCAGCGTTCTGGTTTTTTCCGTCACATAATAATATTAATAGTTGCAGATTTTGCTTTTAATTTTTGCATTTAACCCACCCATCTTTCCTGTATTTTTCTTTTTATTTCCAAAAGCTTCTTGAACGAAGCGTCAAAATAGCGAGGAAAGCGAGGATGAAAATGCAGCAGAAAAAGTCACGGAAAAAAGCGACAACACCACGATGAAAAAGTGATGAAAAAGCCCCCCCCAAAAAAAAAAATACATAAAAAGTGGAAAAAAACACACAAAAGAGGAACAAAAACATGCCAGAAAAGCAACAATAACTAAATTTTTAAAATTCCAACAAAAACACGACTAAAAAGCAAGGAAAAAAAGGGGTAAGGAAAGCAACAACAAAAAAAGGCCAAAAAAATAAATAAAAACTGAAACGCAGCCTCACCGTGTTTATTATTGACTCTGGGAACCACCATCGTCGGGATTCTATTAGTGTGTATTGCGCCTCCGACCCGGAGGCAGGAAAGTTACAATTGTGGTTTTCTGGCCAGAGACACCAGGGGGAGATGAAAGACCCCCCAGAGTAAACACGTTTGAGAGGAACTGGAATAAGCGAATCATCGTTGCCTTGATTCTGTGGGTTCACAGCTCAATAAATCAGGCTAGATATTCAACCGTCCCTCTGAAAAGAAAATCCAAAATATTGTCAAGTCCAAGACTGGAAAGTTTGGAGTCCGTAGGAGCTTCTAAAGTGGCTAATTTGTTGCATGAGTGGAACAAAAACTTCATTTTGAGAAAACCAGCCCTAAAAGTTTTGCTAATAAATTCATTAAAAATACTAAAAGTATGCTAGCTTTTATACAGGAGTATTACACACATTCATGCTCAGAAGTTGCTCCGTTTGTTGATATGTGTGTTCTTTAGAAACGACATACAGGCATTAAAAAGTCTTACATTTGACTCGCTGCGACTTATAAACCCTCGACGTTGGAATGAAACATTGTAGCTCTTAATAACTTCACCGGTTGATTCATTGCTCATAAAAATCTGACAATTTCCCCCCGTCTAATACGAGAACGCAATAAAGTTCTGTTTCAACTTTTCACATAAAGCCTGAAATATGAACGCTCCCGTTTTCGGCATCCATCAAAACCGCGCTCTCTTTATTTTCCTCATAAATCTTGCTTTTGTTAAATGGCAAATGATTCTTTCTCCAAACAGTGCTTTCACAGGTTTGCCCATACATCACTTTGGAGCGGGATGAAAACGGATGACGCGGAGACTCGAGACTGACGGCGAGGCATTTTTGAGGAAATTTGAAATAGTTTAACCAAGTGAGAAGCGCGCCGGTGGACGTGGGCGCCGCGGCGGGAGTGAATGGAGGGCTGCTAATAAAAAGATGGATGCGGTCTGGAGTGAAAAAGGCTGTTGGAGAGTTGGATGGATGCCATGCCGCTGAAAAAACGACGGGATTCGAGAAGCCTTGACAATAGATCAGCGGTTCTCAAACGGAGCAGAGCGTTGTGAGACACTTTACCCTGGAAGGACGAGCATTCACTAAAAGACATCGGGTAATCAGAACTCATGAATATCGGCGCGCTATAAATATCAAAATGTTAAATATGAACCCTGGGTTTAGTACCTGATTATTTGTTCACAAACAATGACAGAGGGCGAGAGTAAATTAAATAAGTGTGGTGAAAACTCACATATTGTCACTTTTCAGGGTCACTGTCTCAGAAGAGATAAAGAAAAGGAGCTGAAATCACGGATCACAAAGATGATACAAAATAAATTCTGTTCTGTAATAAATCATAATACATTACCGCTCAAAAGTTTGAGGTCACTTAAAATGTCCTTATTTTTGAAAGATAAGCACAGCTTTTTTTTAATGAGGATTAAATCAATCAGAAATACAGTCTAGACATTGTTAATGTTGTGCGTGCCTATTCTGGCTGGAAACGGGTGATTTTTAATGGAATACCTACATAGGTAGTTCACCCAACCAGTCCACATGTGCTTTGTGGATCTGGAGAAAGCGTTCGACCGTGTCCCTCGTGGTGCCCTGTGGGGGGTGTATGGGGTCCGGGGCCCTCTACCTGTATGACCGTAGCAGGAGCTCATTGCCGACAGTAAGTCAGACCTGTTCCCGGTGCGTGTTGGGCTCCACCAGGGCTGCCCTTTGTCACCGGTTCTGTTCATTACTTTTATGGACAGAATTTCTAGGCGCAGCCAGGGGCCGGAGGGTGTCCGGTTTGGGAACCTCAGGATCTCATCTGAGATCGCACTGGGGCGGTTTGCAGCCGAGTGTGAAGCGGCTCCAAATCTGAGGCCATGGTTCTCCACCGGAAAAAGGTGGCTTCCCCGCTTCAGGTCGGTGGGGAGTCCTTGCCTCAAGTGGAGGAGTTCAAGTATCTCGGGGTCGTGTTCACGAGTGAGGGACGGATGGAGCGTGAGATCGATAGACGGATCGGTGCGGCGTCAGCAGTGATGCGGTCGCTGTATCGGACCGTTGTGGTGAAGAGGGAGCTGAGTCTGAGGGAGCTCTTAATTTAAATCTATCTAAATCGAAATAATATTTAATTTAAAAGCTTTGATAAAATGTATTTAAAAATATCAACAGTGTCTATGTTTTGGATTCTACCTCACAATCCCCACATTGCAGAACTGGATTATAAAGATGCAAATCAATCTGCAAGCGCTCAGCATTTTACACGTTGAGAAATATAAAGTATTTTAATATTTTAATATTTTTTTTTAATATCTCCTCCTATTATTGTTTGTTAGCCCTAAAAGCTACGAATCAAACTGGGAAAGAGCACGTGCCAATGAGAGATTCCACTCCAAAATAATGGATTACACTTCAAAAAAAATAATGGTTTTAATGATGAAGTTATTATGTCCTATTTTGCATCTGGAGAAGCGTCCCATCAAGATAATTGGACTGAAATAATGATTGTGGCTGGAGCACTTGTGTTCGATAAAGAAATGATGGAAAGTGAAGTGTGTCCCGGACCGACCCGCTCTGTGCACTGCAGCCCCGTCACTTTTTTTCTTTTTAGTTTTCTTCCTGTCTTTTAAAAATGCCACATTTTCCAACCTGAAGAACAGATTGTTTTCAGTTAGGTTTAATACAGCTCCCTCAACTCGTCGTCCTTTGAATGAGATTAAATGTTTTCTAAAGTAAAGTGTCCCCAGACCTGTCCCTCATTACGCGTAGGAAGTGGGACAGGCCGTGCATCATAAATAAATTACCGTCCCTGTAATATACTAATTAGCTACGAGGACAACATCGGCGTCATTGAGTTGTCATTTCATCGACACAAATTAAACGCCAATGTTTTCCTACAACCCGAGAGGCCGCTTTAATTCCGCTAAATTGCCTGTCCCTAAGTTTCAACAAACCTGGGGGGGGGGGGGCTTTTCATCAGCCGAAAAACGTTTGTCCTCGCTAAATCATTTTACGTACACATCGGCGCTTAAGTCTGACCCTCACAGCTCGGCTCGAAGTGCAGAGTGTTGCACATTTGTGGGCACTGGACTGGGTTTAATGGGTTAATTAACAAATGGTGAGACTGGAAACTCACAGGATCGGTTTGAACGCCCGGGTTTCATTTGTTAATGCAAATCCGACCTAATGGCCTCTGCTTCGGGCTACGGCCCAGGACAAAGACTGCTTTATTTAGTGTCTTTGTTTTGGAGGGAGGAGGAGGAGGAAAAAAGAATGGGGAGAAAGAGTAGAAGAAGGGGAGGAGGAGGAGAGGGAGGAGAAGAAGGAGGAAATGAAGGAGGAGAAATGAGGAGAAGGAGAAGGAGGAGAAGAGGGAGAAGAAGAAGAAGGAGGAAAGGAAGGAGGAGAAATGAGGAGAAGGAGAAGTAGAAGAAGAAGAGGAAATGGAAAAGGAGAAGGAGGAGGAGAGAGAGAAGACGGAGGAGGAGAAGTAGAAGGAAAAGAGGAAAATAATGAGGAGAAGTAGGAGGAGAGGAAGAGGAGAAGGAGAAGAGGGAAAAGAAGAAGGGGTAAGAAGGAGGAGGAGGAGAAGAGGGAAAAGAAGAATGAGGAGAGGAAGGAGAAAAAGGAGAAGATGGAGGAGATGAGGGAGAAGGTGGAGAAGAAGAAGGAGGCAAAGAAGAGGAAGGAGAATATGTAGAAGGAGAAGGAGGAGAAGAAGGAACATGTATTGTGTAGCACATTTCATACAAAGAATAAATGGATGCTTCACAATCCTTTCAGTCGTGGACAAAGTTTGAGTCGACCTCCTGATCGTGTGTCGGCAGTTGTACGTTGTTGTACGTTTGACAGGAACAGCTCCTCAGCGCCAACGAACCCAAACAGGGTCCAAAGGAATGTTGGATTAAAGCAACATTCTTCTCAAAGGTTGTACAGGTTTTCCAATACGGTTGATTGAGTGGATCAACATGTTACGTGAGGAGGATCCGGCGTTGTCCTTGGACATAGTGAAATGCAGCGCTGGTTTTGTTTCGTTAAAGTCTTTCATAAATTATATATTATATAGGTAAAACGCTTTGTTCTGCCTTTCTCTTTTATCTACATTTACTGAGTATTTATTTTTCATGTGTCGATCTCCTACAGAAGGCTCTCAAATAGACACAACTCAGAGTCACGGCTTTATCTGAAGTTATGAAATATGCCAATAGAGACGAAACCGCCATCAATTACAATATTTTCCCAGCACCAAGTATTATTGTATTTGGCCAGAACATGGCTGGTGATTTGGCGAACTGCGTGGAAGCACTCTGCCAGGCTGGATCCGGGGAGACCGGACTGTGAAAGACTTTGACAGCACCAACACGCCAAAAGACACGCCGTAAAACAGGACTGAAGAAAGAGGCTGAATTAAACAAAACAAACAAGTGATAATGCAGGTCAAGGTCAAGGCTTATTTACACAGGCCACTTAGAATATAGTCAACACTGCCCAAAGTGTAATTAACCAGCTTTTGGTTCATCCAAAGTCATTGCATTATTGTGGCCGCCATTTTGAATACCTGTGTATAATTGTATCTGCCCCCCACCTCTTTAACATAGTATAGGCCTTTAGAATGATGTGATTTCACCTGAAACCCAGCAATTCACAGAGGAATACAGTTACTTAAGAGCTCAGTCACCCGGGGCGAGCCTGGGGTGGAGCCGCTGCTCCTCCCCATTGGCAGAACTCAGCAGAGGTGGCTTGGGCAAAAGCTTGAGGATGCGTGGATAAGGAAATCTGCCATCTCTGCTCAGACTGCTGCCTCCGCAAACCAACCCCAGATAAAGAAGAGCGAAAATGGATGGATGGTTATGCTTCACAGTGCATTCATTATAGTTTTCATGTTGCAGTGTTTATGTTATCACAATACGCACGCAGTTTTGCACAACATGAAATTACACGGAGAACAATCACTTTTTGGCGCATGGCGGTGGTTTCGACTCGTGCCTCGCAGCGAGGAGGCTTTACTGACTTGGCTGTGAGCGTCTGAATATGCTTACCCAATATAAACACGAGGCGTTTTGTTGTATGCAAATAGCCACGTGAGACGTTTGAATGAGAAACCGTCTCTCCGGTGTGTACATTCGCAGGGGGGTAAAAGTAGCACGAATGATGACAGCTCTAAGTTTAGCCACAGAACAGAACAGAACAGAACAGAACAGAACAGTGCAAGAGCAGCAGACACGCTCCTCTGAAACTGTCCACATACAGCTCGACCTCCTGACTCCTGCTCTGAGGCTTCACTGTGTCCAGAACTATAGTTAGACATGAGTAAACCGTGTCTGTCTGTCTATCTATCCATCTATATCTATCCTTTCCTCTCTCCTTCTCTAACTATTTCCAAGTCATCCAAGGCCAGTGTCTAATTTCATCATGCTTTCATTCTTTCATCAAACATAAGTGGACTTAAAAATGATTATATTTTCCTTCCCATTAGCGAGATGGGACCGGAGTGCATGCTTCTTCGAAAAAATAGACAGAATAATAAGCCCTAGTTTGGAAAGTGCCACTATTATTGAAACTACTTTTATTATCAAGCCCATGTTCTGGGAAACGTAGTTTATTTTTTTTGCTCTCTTTGTAGCAAAAAAAGGTTTAGCCAGAAAATTGAATTAAATGGTTAAAAATTGGTTGATGGTTTCGGTGCTTTAACTGGTTAATGTTTTCTTGGGCAAGACACTCGCGTTCCATGAATGAGTGCGAGTGTACGTGGAAGACATTGAACTATACCGAATCCCAGTTATCCAGTCCAGTCCATCACAACAGGTTTCAAAAAGGCTCATCATCTGGCCTTGGTTTTCGGGGAACGGGAATATGGCTCTCGTGTTACAGCCCTAGATTTCATTCCAAAATCATCCGCGGCGCATATAGAATAAAAGACACTCAGAAACTCATCTGGAACCGTGTTTTATTTACACCCGGGTCTGTATAGCTGGTATTTTCCGGATGCAGTGACAATCCACCTCCTTCTGTGCTCTCCGTAAGATAATGCCAAACACTTTGATGGCTTGTGCTGAATTAAACATGGAGGAACAGCCTGTTCCCGGCGCAAACGCTCAGAAAAAAAAAAAAAAAAGACACAAGGCAGATGAAAAAGGGGGATATATTTTGGATTCCGCCTCTGCACTCGGGGTGCGAGGAGCGATTGCGAACGCCAGATTTACAATTTTAGAAGATCTGTCGCTGATAGAGGGAGACACAGCGGAGATAAGCAGGAGATGGGTTTAGCATGAGGGACCTAAAAGAGTCTTGGAGAGATTGTTACTGTACTTCAAAATGACAGTGACATTATGCAAGTAGACGAATTCAAGTCCTACGAGTCTAGTTTAAAGCTTCCCCGAGTCTATTGGAATATCTTATTGTCAGTAGGAGTCAGTAGTGAACCCCCCCTTTTACTTTTCTTGCACCTATTCATTTCTGTCACATTATTTGTTATGATTTTTGTATTTTCTGTCATCTGCCTATAGGGACTATGGATGTAAATTAGGCCCGTGGCTATAATCTGGCATGTTTACGGCTGTTTGTGTTGTTTCAATGCAGATGTCCATTCATTTGCATTGTCCCCATCAAATAAATACATTGTTTTATTTCCCGCAACCCTTGAACACCTCACATTCTTCCCCGGTGCAAGTAACCATGAGGAGGAAAATGATTTGACGGCTCCCTGTAGATATTCATCCATCCATTTTCTTCCACCTGTCCGTTGCCGGGTCTTGGGGGCAGCCGTTGGAGCTGCCCAAGTCACATCGCACCAGCCCCTATGGCTCCTCCTGCAGGTGGTGGGTCCACAGAAGGACGGCCTCACGGTTCTAACCGGGCCTGTTGGTCTCTCATAAGGGACTTCTGAACCGCTCTTTGTCTGACCCGTCACCTAGGACCTGTTTGCCATGGGAGACCCTACAGAGCTCCCAGGATCATTCGGGTGCTCAGACCCCTCGGTTCCAGGAGGGGCCCTGTAGATATTAGTTTATTAAACAAACATTCCACAGGGATTTCAGCGGCATCAGAACAGTCGGCCAGATGTTTTACCGTTTCTGTCTTAATGCTAAACTCTGACTGACTGTGTTAGCCGCTAACTGCTGTGGATTCTGCTGGTTCAAACGATCCCTACACCGTTTTGTGTCGACGTGGTGCGGGGGCAGGTGAGGAGTGTGCTGGAGGTACACTGTGAGAGGAGGAGGAGGTGTGGAGCTTGTGCTTGCTTCTACGGGAAAAAGTTGCGGTTTTGATGCAATGTGTGAATGCAACAATTCTGGGTCGGCAAAATAGAGAAGCTGAGGGCAACTTTAAGTCAGCAAAAATAGTACATAGACTAATATTAAAAGGGATTTTTTTTTTGTTCCATTCACTCCATGGTGGTGAGGAACAAAGCCACAGCAGCCCTCGGAGGAGAGTGGCCTCAAGCGTGGCTGCATCACTCAGCGTCCAGGACCGCTCTGTCTGCCACCAATCACCTGAAGTAAAAGTCTTCAGATTGTGATCGCCAATCATCACTCACGAGTTCTCCGGCATCCGTTTTTCGAGCTAGAAAAGCATTCGTCTCAATCCCCATTCTTTTCCTACAATATAGTCATCTCCCCCGTGACCGTTCCCGTCGGACCCCACATGTAACAAATGCAGTCTGGCCCGTGTGAGTAATGCAGAGTGATTCAGACGGGGGGGAATCTCAGGTGGTTTTCAGACAAACTGCAGAGACCGCGCCCCCCCCTCTGTCGCCGCGCTTCAACTCTCTTCTCTCGTCGGAAAAGAAAAAAATCCTCCCCGCTCCCTCGGAAGCTGCTTGGTATTCACTGGCGGCGCCGTGTCCTTTGGTCTCCCCGACAAAGAGCTGACCCGCTGCTGTCCCCTGCGCTGTGAGGCATTGTGTGTGAAGCAAAACGGGGCACCTTTGCTGGTTTCGTCACTGTTTTGGTCATCGTATATTCTGCCACAAAGCGATGTCCGCTGTGCGACCACTTACTGAGGTTGAATCGGGTTTCTTTCCCTCGGTCTTGACGCGTGACGCTTCTTTTTCCTTTTTGGGTCACTTTGACAAGAGAATACATTAGTCAGTTTATTGTCCAACTAAAGAGTGCTTCTGTATCTCCTGCCTGGAGATATTCAGAGTACCATTACTTCTTTGGCCTGATTGTTTTTTCATTATGGTAAAAGGGGTCCTACTTTCTCTCCCGCACACTTTATTATCAAGGTGCACAGTTCTGACCAAATCAATGACGGAGTTTATGTATGACGACATTTGAAGTTTAGGTTTTCATGTATGCACTTTACTTCACAGCACAGTAATAACACGGTATAACATGGAAATAGCACGATATGGGGACAATGAGGGTTATGCATTTTGGAGTCCTATGATCACTAAGGAATTACAGGTGCCGTTTCTTGGTATTTTACAGTCTTGTTTCTGGGATTGGATTATTATTAACCATATTACCATGACATAAGGTGAGTGTAATGGTGTGTAATGTATTCATAACGACGGTGTATTTGTATTTTGTGTGTAGCCTAATTGAAAACTGTGGAAATCAAACAACTTTTGGCAGAGTGTTGCTGCTCAAATAAACAAATAAACTAAAAAAACAAAAAAAAAACAATGACTGGTCCTAAAAAAATAAATTAATAAAGAAGTGTATGTCTGGGTCTAAACAAATCTAAATCCTGGAATTGAGTGGGATTTGACTTAAAAGTATCTACAAACTTGAAACTGTGTATGTTTGGGCCTAAAATGAAAGTAATATACTGGCTACTGTGATTCTGTCGCGTGAACAAGACATTACTGTAAACTTTACAACATTCTACTGTAAAAATGATTCTTCCTATGTGTATTTTTTTTTTTACAGTGCGAGACTGTTATATTACAGTTGTCGGTGCCATATCATTTCCGCTTCATTATCATTTGATTCCTGTGCTGTAAAATAAAGTGCATACTTTTGCTTGCATACGGCATCAAAACGTTATAAAACAGCCTAGAAGTCGATACTGAATTATATTACGGTAACTATGGTAACCGTCAAAATGCTGAATCTTGGACTTGGTGCATGGTTAATCTCCGTAACGGCTGGACCTTTCCACATGGAACCAAAACTGTCACAAAGCTCAGCGCATATGAACCGAGGTCGAATGACTGTCTCGTGAAAGTGCTCAAAAGTGGGGACAATATTCCCAAATGACGTGCCCGATGCTGGTCAGATGAAAGGATTATCAGTCGTAAGATGGATGCGGCAGGTTTGCAAATCTAATCACTTGGAGATTTTCTGTTTGGAGATTTCTTTCCAAAACTGTGTCCCCCCCCCCATTGAGTTTAACAGGCCCGCTCCAGCTGAATTTACGACACGGCATTCTAGCAGGTCATGAAAACAACCTATTAGTTACCGTTTCCTCCGATTTAGAATGGCGTTCCCGTTCCCATCCCGGGTCGTTATTTTATCGTGACTCAGACACAGGCTGAACTCCCCGACCCGCTCTCGACTCTCTCTCGCTGGACGGACCAGAGAGAAGTTTCAGAGAGTAAGACAGAACATGAGTCGACGATTGGCAAAGAAACAAATACTTTCCCCAAACGTTGACACAAAGTCCGGCTTTCCAAACTTCCCACGCGTGCAATACATATCTCTCATCTAAAAATAGACACAATCCCCTCACAGTGTTCGGTATTCCGGGCCAGTGCCGCGTCCTCTGGTCCCTGTGACAGACACGAGCTGCTGCTTTCCCCCCCCTCGTCTTTAGGGGGTCGTGTTCGGGACAGACGCCTGCTCAGCCCCCATGTATGTGAGGCGACGGGACAGGGGAGAGGGATCAGAGAGAGACGATGCATCCGACGTGACCTGGTTTAGACCGAGCCGCCACAAAACGGGAGCAGGGGCGACGCTAAACACACAGCGGAGTTGGCCTTTTGAGAAGCCAAGCAAACATTTGTGCTACTTCTCATGGAGGAATAAGCCAGATAATTCTATGTATTGAAATCGTAATCACTCTCGACCCCTGAAGCTGCAGTTTCCACAACAATAATGAGGAAGAACTTGTTCCCTTTCAGAACAGCTCATTAACACAGACCAAACTCACAACCACTGTTTGAACTGTTCATATAATTAACAGAACGAAACACTCTTACAAGAACGCTTCATGTAAGATCCCCCCACAAAGCAAGCAACAAAAGGCGACCCCTTTCAAGGGATCGTAGCCAAGGCCCGACGCGCAACTTCAGTCAATAACAACAATACTGTATCGTACACTCCACAGGAAACTGCAGAAGAGTCGACGTGGAGGCGAAACCTCAAACAAAGGTTAAGTGCTGAAATGAACAAATGCAGTGACGGTGACCACACGGGAGCACCTGCACTGCATGACACTGGCAGAGATACACTGAATATGGAGAGTCATCAAAGCATGGATTAATAACCCCATCTAAACAAACCTCCGCTGCCTCTCTGGTTCTGCGGATGCCATGACTGTCGGACATCGGCGCTAGTGGTATTTGCACATCCTGTTTCATAGGACCGCACGTGAATGACTCAAAACAACAGCTCCGAGTATACAATGATGAGGGTAAACTCTGCACAATATCCCCAGCTTTATTTATAACAGGGGGCCCTTTAAAGCAGTACTGAGTAACTCTTGCCCCTAGAGGCCATAAGCGCAACTGCAGGTGTCGTAGCAAGTTACGATTTTCTAACTTATCTAATGTCTTGGAGAGTAAATACTACGCTGACAGAAAAGCGAAGGGAGAGAGGGATGTCGTACATCCAGTTACACGTTGGAAATAATTTTTTTCACTCAAACTTGGCTGTAAATACTGTTTAAAGTGGCGCTAGCCCACAGTTAGCTTTGCCTGTTAGCTTCTTCTTCGTGGTTCTATTAGTGTGTATTGGTTGCTCTGACCCGGTGGCAGTCAAGTTGAAGCATGGTTTGAGAAACCAGGGGGAGATGAAAGACCCTCCAATCGTCCCATTAACACTTGTTTTACCCCCCAGAGGGACTACGGGAAGTATTTTTTAAGGTAAACACGTTACTTAGTACTGCTTTAAAGCTTTGCAGTTTGTTGTTGTCATATCACCGTGAACTCTTCAGCCAAACATGATGTGGGGGGGTAATTTGGGACAGGACCAAAGACGTCTGGGGCGCTTGTATCCGGCGCGACCTGATTTTTGGCTTAGCGTCCCGGGACACATCCGCCCCCCCCCATCGGCGCGGCTGCAAAACTGGTGATTCATCAGTCTGACTCACTCTCGGATGATTATATCTTAATCTTTCTTATCGCACACAAATAGGCGCAACAAGCATTTTAATTAGACGATTAGTGTCGCTTCAAGGTTGTGCATTTCCAAGTTTTCCTCTGCTCAGAGAGAGATTACGATCGGGGGTTTCATTGATGTCGAGTGGATTTGTCTGAAACGAGTCACATTGTAAGAGTATTGTCTCTGTGATTCGGAAGATTGTGGGTAATTGTTACATTTGAGGCAAAAAAAACTCAATAAAATATGCTCAGACATTAAGCTTCACAAAAATATGCTTTGTGCCAGGTGGGGGCGTTAGGGGTCATCTGAAATGTTAGACTACAAGGTTATGGAGCCTTTATTGTCATCACACAACATCTGTACAACATCAGGAGCAGTGGGCAGCGCACGGAGCCCATCGCCTGGTTGGAGCATTAACCTATTGTGCATGTTTTGGGTTGATGGGGGAAACCGGAGCAGCCAGAGGAAACCCATCCAGACACATCGTGGAGAGAAACAAAGTCCTCACCAGACAGGCCCGCGCAGTCCGGGAATCTAACCCGAGACCTTCTTGCTTGTGCAGATGGTAAAGCGGAAGGTCGGGGGGGTTGAAGCCCACCTCCTGAAGGTGCACACTGTCGTTGTGTCCTTGGGCAAGACTCTTCACCCACATTGCCTCCAGTGTCTGCGTACAGTGGTGTATGAATGTCAGTGTGAATGGATGACTGAATGGGTAAAGCGCTTTGGGCCTAATGAAGATAGAAAAGCGCTATAGAAGTTGAGACCATTTACCATCAATAGAATATGTGTTCATAATAATAAGAGATGAAGAAAAACAGTTTGAAAGAGGAGTCAAATGAGCAACTTTTGTGAAGAAACTAAATCCCTCCATGAACAGGAATGGTGGACTTGGATATCACCTGTCTCCACTGTACAGCAGCCTCCCGTGCCCCAGGCCTGGAGAGCTCCGTCATAATGAGGCTGAGATCATTCAGGTCAGATCAGTAGGCAGTGATCAGCTGAGAGTAGGGCCTTTCAGACTGAAACTCAGGTGTGAGCTGGGTTGTTAGAACCACAAAGATGTTTACCCACAGGTGAGAGTAGCCGATAATAGAGGGGAGGGACTTAGCCAAGCTAAACTCCTCCCAGTGGCCATTTATCTAGTCTAGTCTGAGCTTTAACTTTAGTGTAGTTGACGAAGCCTTTTTGGACGAGAGGCGAAGATGAACTCAAGAACGTTCACTGAGGATGGATGGATGGATGGATGGATATCAACTCCTGTACGACTCAGGGCACACAGACAATAATAAGAGATAGTTTATTATGGTTAATAATGTATTTATGTTTTCCCGAGACATGGCGTTCACCCAGTTTAGACATTATGTGGTCTACTTAAAGGCACTATACCAGATTTATTTTCTAGTAGTTGAACACATTTTGTTTTGTGACAATGCCTCTGAAAAGTGACAAATACACAAATATGTTGCAAAGGTAAGGAATGAGTTTGGACCAAAACCAACATATTCATATAGTGGCTTTCTCTTTTATTATGTATCACTTAATAAAAATAAAAAGGTATAGGGCCTTTAAGATCGATTTAAGACTTGTTTTAGACTTGATTTAGTCCTGATTTGATCTTGATCTAGGCTCGGTGGTACTTGGAAGGTCAAATACTCTATGAAGCGGCCCTTGGTGTGAAAGCTGCGAGAACCACTGACCTACAGGAATATTCAACTTAAGAAAGCCATATGTGTATTCTACGATAAATAGGTCTCGTATGATCAAACGATTAGAATGGATCGAGGATTAGCGCGAGGATATTTGTCCTCTGCACTTTGACCCCTCCTTTGACGCCACTTGCTTCACTTTGTAGCCCCAGCAGACCCCTCTCCCGACCGTGAGCCAGAAAACTCCGCCTGAAATTCCGCCTACCGTGCATGTTTTTTTTTTTTTTTAAGTTTGCTGGAATTCAAAGCTGACACACGTACCTACACTTCAAGACAGCTGGAGGAAAGCAACAACTTTAACTCCCCGACGCGTTCAACTAAAGCCTTTAAACAGTTCTCCACTCATTGCTTTGACCTATTTCTCCGTCTCGTAGGTAAGCACAAGTGGGGATTATTTCCAACTCGGGGGGGGGGACTATTTTCTTGCATGACGCAGCACCTCCGGCGCCTCCAGGTGCGCGCGTGAAGAAGCCAGGAATTCTTTGGGAGTTTGCAAAAATCTGTCCACGTCTCCGAGCACATTTGTCGAGGCGGCTAATATTCCTGAGCAGGTGCGTCTTGTTTTTGTGCTGAGAACGTGGGAAACACTTGTATTTATAGATGTACAGATGCGAGCTCGGATTCATTAATTAACAGCGCCTCCGCAGAGAGCAGTTGTTTTTGTTGTTGGTTTTTGTTTGTTTTTTATTTCAAATTGAAAACGGTGTTGCGCAAAAAAAAAAAAACTAAAGTTGGAAGCGATGATGAGTTTTCGCGCCGGGTGCTCGGGCGCCGCACGACTCCGGGACTAATTAGGCGGCAAAGTCGTGATTACAGACGGATATTTGGAAATGCGCCGCTGAGCGAGGACGCCCGACCCGGGAGGAGAGAGTTTACTTTGCGACAAGTGTGGGGGGGGGGATGAATAAAAAAACAAAAACACAATCTGGACAAAATTGTTACACACTCGATTGAGGACACACTTTTCGGTCACAAACCAACGCTCAAAAGTCGCTTATGATACAGAGAAAGACTGAAATCAGGAGAATGGGTCCTATTATACATCTTTTTTGTGCTAGGGGAATTGGAGCCGGCCCGGGATACAAACCTGGGACTGGTCCCGCAGTGAGACGAGAGTTCATTGATTTATCCGTTCAGAAACCAGAAAATAAAATGGTGTAATGCGGGGAAATGAATATACATAGAGCTTTGTGAGCATCAACCAAGTCCCAACTCCGGGTTTATCTTGAAGGTTTTGAAGGTGGAAACCAGAGGAAACACTTGAACCCAGGAGAACATATGCCAGACAGAGTTTATGACCTCCTGAAGGAGTCATGTCCTCTGTCCTCTCTGTCCATGAACTTTGTAATGGAGCAGTAGACACAAGCTATTTTTGACATATTTTAATTCAGGTTTAGTCTTTTGACAAACAATGTAATTTTGTTTTACATTCAGTCAACACATGCTTTTAGTTTTAGGCTAGTTTTAGTCTACATAGAAAGTGTAGTCAACTAAAGCAAACGATGCGTCAACTCAAAGGACCAGGCCACCGTTTTTCCACACTGAGCTTAGACAAGTTTATATGTCTGGTCTTTGTGCCCGTGGAAGAGCTTGGTAGCTTCCAACTTCACCCCCGTTTGGAGCCATAGGAATATACTGGAAGAGGCCGAATGCTAACAACATCTTTGGTATTTTTGTGTGACTGAGGGCACGCACAAAGGCCAGACAGGTACGCATCAACTCGTCTGAGCTCAGGTAAGAACATATCTCAGTGTGGAAAAACGGTGGCCTGATCCTTTAAAGGTGCACAATGCAACTTTTGATGTAAGAAAAAGTATTTGACCTTTCAGTGACCCAGTGGATGTAAGGGTGGTTAGCTTGGCGCCTTTACTTCCCTTTCCGTTGGCTCCTATGATTTAGGTTTTCAAAATGGAATGTATATGTAACCATGGATGCGCTTCAATCAGCAGTGAAAACCTTAAAAAACAATTAATCCTGGAGCCTACAGGCCGTCGGGATGGTAAGAAAAGGTGCGATGCTAATCACGGATCTTCTCCCTCAAGAAACAAAGTAAAGACCTGTTCCTTTGGCAGTGACTTGAAACTACTTGGGACTGTTTCAAGCTGTGACCCTGAAAGATCCCATGTTTTTATTCCATTCTTTTTCATTTTATTTAGTTTTGATTGGTCATAGTTTTACATTACTTTAATGTTGTCTAATTTTAGTTGGCAAAAAATATTAACGTGACCCAGCTTGACCGCCGCACTCTTGAACTCTTTAAAAAAGTAGGTTTCAAATACGGTACTGAACTTAGACCTGAAACCTGATGAGTTTTGACCATTTCAGCCCCCACGCATACCCAGTCCCAGTTTTCCCCCATATTCATCGCAGCTATTTTCATCTCCGTGTCACATGCTTTTACTCGAGAGAGAGAGAGCCAACATAAAGCACTACACAATCTTTCAAAGCAAACCAGAGCGAAAAAGAGAGTAATCCGCCTGCTCTGCATGTGACAGACGAGGACACAAGGGCTGCATTGTGAGGGCCCATTTCCGAGCACTGTCAAATAAATGTTATGAACGGTTTCCACAGAGACGTCCACAGTTGATATAACTGTCTCATGCGCTCATAACAGACTGTGCAGTGTATAATGTTCAACAACAATCGATGGAGAGAAAGGGAGAAGCCGACTTGAGGCTACAGGCGCTCGTGGGGACGGCGAAACCAATCAATCCGCGGCCCGCATTCCAAACAGGATTCAAATGAGACAAATGGACCCTTCCGCATGCCGTTATTTATGAACCTTTGGGCCGATGATGTATTAATTATGGTCACAATACAAACATTGTGCAGTTAAGTGATTGGCATCGATTTCTTAATCGTTAAAATTACGTTAATGAATGGCTCCTTTGTTGCATTTAGACAAAGCAGAAATTGTGGTGCTCGATTTGTGGATTACGAGACGTTGTCAGAAGGTTAAAGATTAATCATTTTTATCTAAGTAGCCTCGGCCTGGTTAGGAATACAAGGGCATAGAGGTTTGTTTGGAAGAAGTTATTTGAGTTTTGAAGTGGCAGAGCTACTGTATTTAACTTATGCTTCCAGACCCCCACAGTTAAGAGTTACATATGTTAAAGAAAACAATGTTAACTTGTCTTAGATTTCAAATATAGTGATTTTAGGATGTTTACAATTCATACTGTGTCATAATATATATACCATTACCGTACTTATGGCATTTTCGATGTATATTAGCATCGTGCTAACCACTGGCAAATGCAAACGTTTCACAACCCACCCAGTAAATGCACCAAAACAGCAAGTGGCTTCTGGGCAATGGGCGAGGAGGAGAGGGCTCACTCTGATCCTCATGGAGGCGCGGTGGTATTGACATATGCTGCAATACCACCCCCTGGTGGCCGGGGGCGACTCCAAAAGAACCTTTGTAAGACTTTGCACCTCCCTAACACTACTTAAATGCCTGGGTGTCGTATTTTTAAAGGTGCACTATGCAACTTTTATGTACAAAAAACAAACAACAGTTGATATTAGTGTGTATTCCGGATGGTAAGTAACGGCACTATATGTTAACCACCCAAGCATCCACTGGGTCAAATACGCATTAATATAAACTTTTTTTTTTTGCATAGTGCACCTTTAACCGTGCCGTTTTTTTGTTCCGTAGAATTAAAAAGTTCAAGCCTGACTCTTTGATTGACAGGTCCTGGAGCACTGTGGAGGCTCATAGCCGGTCCGCCCGTCCCGTGAGGTTTTTCCACTTCTAATGCTCTGTGGGCGGAGCAAGGGGACCATTACCATGAATGGGGCGGAATGGCCGTCCATCTCTTGTACTGTATGTTATATCTAACATACAGATATAACAATAAAGACAGATAAGCTAACTGTCTTTATTGGAGACAGTTAGCTTATCTGCAAAGCTAGTTCAAACACCATAGATGAGGCAGAAAAAGGCTTGTATGAATGGACGAACAGATATTTAGCCAATAGCTACAATCCAGCAATGTGTTCATTACCTGTTCTAAGCAAATCAACAATAATTATCTTATTAAATATTAGGTTGTGGAATGAACATGTAAGTCAATACACTGTAATGTTTGTAAAATAACTTACTGTACTGTTTGACACTAAAGCAATGACCAGAGTGAAATTTAGCTGTCAAAAAATGAATTATTTTGCAGTCTCTATGAACCAATTTGAAGTGTAAAAGAAACCGCTGTACAATAACATTGTTCTTTTGGCTTCTGTAATTACGTCTAAGTTGAATCCATTTGCAACAATGGTATAATGAGTCTGTTCTGTTCACCACAATGACTGTTCTGAAATCAGCGGCGTCGGAAGCGTTTGGAAAGTGGGGGGGACACATTTAAAAAATGGAGGGGGTCGACTTCTTAACATTAAGAACTACAGTGGGACACGGTCAGGACACAGAGCAATGCTATTGCTTTAGCGGGACTACATCCAAATCGAGCGATACTTCAAGAATACGTGAGAGACTCGATCAGCTCAGCAGCGCCTCCTCCTGGCAGCTGGGTGGACATATAGGGCGGATAACCAAACACCTGTGGAGCCGCTGTTCTCCTGTCCAGTCCTGGCTTCATGACGCTTTGTGAAAAAAACTCAGTGAATGAAACTCTTATGAGACGGCGCTCGTGTTTGTATCCACATTTAGCTTCAGCCACACCCGTTAACTCCCGCCATCGCAAACAAACATCTCAACGCTCGTATCTTCACATTTCCCACAAACGCAGATAAAATTTAGTCAAGGGGTAAAGGAAGCAAACATTTATCCGTCAAATGAATAAATCAGATGTTATTTGGTTAAGTTAAGAGTCCAGACAGCGAGGTTTAACGGGCGTATTGACCGGTTGAACACTCGTGCTAGCCCGGTGCAGTTTCCCCAAACTCACGCTACATCAGTTTCATCACTCGCTTTACAAACACGTCCAAAACTGATGTTCCTCACCTTAAAGTTACTGGTCAGGCCCTTTGTACCGATGAAGAAGGGAAACACGCTGTCCACCTGCCGAGGACCGCGAAAAGTCCTGCTTCTCCATGTGAGAATCCGTAAAAAACTCCGGAAACACGATGCACGAGTGTCCTTGTGCTTTGGTTTGGTCAAATCTGTCCGTCCGTCCAACAATAATCCTCAGTATTCTCACTTTAGCCGTTTTTCAGCGGTTTACAGAGACATGTTTACATTTCAGCCGCTCTGAGGTGAGGAGCCGCATGAACACAGCTACGCAAAGCGGAGCGTATGCGCCGCGGAGCGACGCGATACTGGCGCGGATAATGGGATAATGCCAATACATATGTTTTTAAATGTATGGAAAATAAGGCGCGGGTCATATTTAATTGTTTGGCCTCGGGGAGCCTATTGAAAAGGTCCAGTCTAAACTAGTAAATGTAAAGTCAATGAAAATTCACGTTGTGAAAGTGGGGGGGACCAATCAACCACTTTTCAAAAGTGGGGGGGACACGTCCCCCTCACAATGAATGGTTCCGACGCCCATGTCTGAAATAGAAAAACTGACAGATGAAATACCAAGTTCACAATAATACACTTTTATTTTGAAACGCTGTCTCCATTCACACAACAGTTTCACTAATTACATTCAGCAGAAAAACAAAACCGACTGGTAATCAGGAGTATCGCATAATTCAACAAAATTGGCAAAAAACATCACACCCACTATGGACATGGCAGGGATTCAATAAGGCAACCGTGATCCATAAAACCAAGTCTTCCCAAAACCCCAGTCACTTTAGTCGTCGCACATAATGTCTCTGTTTGCTTACACTTTTATCGGAGGTCGCCAAAGATATTCACTTAAGAGTAACGTCACTTTGAAATCATTTTACCCAAGAAGAAGTAAAAAGTAGTCATCCAAAAAAAAAACTCAAGTAAGAGGTAAACAAGTATTTGAAGAAAAATACTGAGCATCATCTTTTAACACAATCCAACTGTCAAAACATAAAATCTGATATTTTCTATTATTACAAGATAGAATTAGATTAAAAAAGAAGACATTGTTCGAGTAAAGACACAAGAAATACAAGGTCCTTGTAGTTTTTCCATTTGTCGACATGAAGCTTTTGTCATTTTTAGATTCACTCACAATTTGTGAAGCGTTCCTCAATAATACTTTGTGTACTTGGAGGTACTGCACCGGATTTTTTCCCTAATAGAGCTGGGTACCGTTACATTTTTTTACGATAACAATAATTGAACGATATTTGGTTTTTGATTAGAGACCTGAACGATACTCTCTCTGATGCCATCACTAATATGTTTGTCATCTAGAACCAGAAAAAAAGAACCATAATGTGTGGAAAATCTGCAAATTTACAATATCGGGCTCATCTCCAATGTCAAGACATGTGTGGGGAAAATGAATATGTTGGTGAAAAATGGGGTAAAAGTGGGAGAAATTGTGGAAAAAATAAAGAAAATTGTGTTTAAAAAATGGGGAAATGGAGGAAAAATATTAGTAATAAAAATGTGAAAAAATTTGGTGAAAAAAAAAATAATGGGGGAAAATTGGGCCAAAATAATTGAGAATATGAGAACCATTTATAAGAAAGTCACTTCCTTTAATGCCGCCCCTGCACCAACAGCATCAAAACTTGGCTCTAAAGACATACCATTTTTTTTAACTGCTTTCGATACTTTAATTTCTTTATGATACCAGTAGAACTTTTTTTCCCCATATCATACTGGTATCGTTTAACAGCACCCAGCCCTAATTCCTAACATATTTGGAGCAGCCCAAATCTTCACAGGGACTAGTTTATGAGTAACTCAGAGCCGTGCATTAAAACTGTATAACGCATGGCTCCTTGTTGCTTATGCTTTATCGTTGGAGTAAAAAAAATAAAAAATAAAATCTAATTCAGGTACAGTGCCTTTAATGTGCTTTACGATACAATACCTCAACTTGTTCTAAATAATACTGCTCGAGTACATGTATAGTTCAGTTCATTGCGTGGGGCTAACCACTCTGCCACTGTATTCCTTTAACAATACAATTACAACTCCTGCTCCGCTTTGGGATTACACCTACACTTTTTATTTGTACAATGTTTTTTTCAGTTTGGGGGGGGGGGGGGGGGGGGAAACAAAACACGGCATAATCTGATACATAGCCTGCAACATTCAGCGGGACACGGGGCAAAATGAGAATAGTCGAAACAACAACAGCGCCACAACAATGCCTCTCTCCATCCCCCCCCCCCCCCCCCCCCCGACCCAGATACCAGTATAATAAATACACAAGTTATCCCCTGCACGTTCGCTGTGCCTAAGCCGCCCATTGTGATAGTAACAAATGCTATGTGCGTGTGTTCGTGAGGGAAGGCGAGGAAAAGAAGAAGGCAGGAGCGACTCCGAAAATATACAAACGCTGCAAGGGAAAGTTGGGATGAAACAAAGTAAAGAACATCTTGAATCGTTAGGGGAACCGCGTGAGGCTCCCCAAAGGCTCCCGGTGTGCCTTTTTTGTTTAGCGAGATCAACACCATTACACAACAACAAGAGAGAGAGAAAAACGGCAACGAACACTTGACGATAAACATCAAACTGTGCTATATGCGAGTGGAGCCGGCGCCCGGTATATAGACGTTACACTTCATTTGAGTCACAGCCAGCCGCGCATTAGAACGCGCTGTTAAGCCCCCGCCCCCCCCCCCCCCCCGCACACCGCCATCTCTCTCCGCTTCATATACAGCTCGACGGGAAACCCAGGTGGTGCGGGGAGGAGGAGGAGACGGGATGACGTGGGCAAAAGAATTCTGTCCCGAGGAACCCACGAAGTCGGCGGTGAAACGAAAACCTCCGCCGCAGAGATGAACGCAGTTTTTTTTCCCCAAGTGTTCTGTTTTTTTTTGTTTGTTTGTTTTTTGTTTGGTTTTTTGGGTCCCTCAAAGCAATGTTGGAGAATGAAGTCCACGTTTGGAGCAGAACATCCGGTCCACAAGAGGGCGCCGTGACGCTTTCGAGTCAAGTTTCGGACGAAAGGCCCCGTTCGACACCGGCGGCTCGATCTGTGTCGAGGTTTTGTACAAAATACAAACGATACTCGGCACTTGGTCACACACACTTGGCGGAAGCGGAAAGGACGACGTTGCAGCGTAAGCGGCGGCAGCTTTTCTTGATTTGCTGATTTTTTTTTTCTTTTATATATATATATATATATATATATATATGTGTACGATTTTGCTTGACAACGAGTATATCCATCTCCATGATACAGCACAGGCACACCACGAAACATTCCCTTTCAGTTCCAGCGCCTCTCCCGACACGATGGTAGAGTCTGTTGATTATTGGGCCAAATGGAGGCGACGGTTTCAGAGGGAGGGGGGGAGGTCACTTCCTTATCTACATTCCTGTTTTTTTGGTGTTGTTGTTTCCCCCCCCGCCCGCCCGCCCGTGTTTTGTTTCCCCGCCTTCACACGTAAATAGCAGTCCGCGAGATGACCGACCCGTCCCGCTGTGACTCCATGTCGTCATCCAGGTAGACATCCATCTCCTCCTCGTCCACGCGCCCCCTGTGGGCGACCTGGTAGGCCGGCGGCATGCCCGTCCCGCCCCCCCGCATGCCCCCGAACCGGTCGAACCGCTCCTCGTCCTCCGCGCCGTTGTCCAGGGCGAACTTCCTCCTCTCCGCCTCCTCCATCTCGGCGGTCAGGAGGACGTCGGCGGGGTTGGGCGGCGCGTGGTGGTGCAGGTGGTGGTGGTGGTTCTCGGTCAGCGTGCCCGTGGCGTCGCACCCCTCCCTGTACGTGTACATCGGGCCGTTGTTGTTCCCCGTGCCGTTCTTGCCGCCGCCCCCCCCCGCCGCCGCTCCCGTTGCCCGACTGGCTGAAGAGGAGGCGGGCCTTGTTGCCGTAGTCGCCGCCGTTGCTGCCGCCGCTCCCCGTGGCGATGGAGTCGCCGCTGCTGGGGTAGCCCCGCCTCTGTTGCCGACGGCCGCGGGTCAGGAGCACGGACACCAGCGCGATGACCAGCAGGAGGGCGAGGAGCGAGCCGATGACCGCCCCCGCCACCACGCCCGCGCTGGACGGATCCTCCAGGACTTCTGCACAGAGGGGTGGGGTGTGGAGGAGGGGACAGATGGGGAGAGAAGAAGAGTTTTGCTCATTTGGGGGGCAATAGTTCAATATAGGACAACTGCGATTACTATGGTGTACTGCGACCGGTACTGCGGTGTACTGCGACCGGTACTACGGTGTACTGCGACCGGTACTACGACATCTACTCCTACAATATGTCGGCGTGAGGCGCTTTTTGAAGGGTTACGTTTCTTTACGAGTGTGTGGTTTAGGTGTCATCACGTTATCAAAGAAATGGGTCTTCCACTTTCACGTTTTACTTGCTCTATGTTCCTCTGTCTTTCTTTTACATTAGAACGTTAATGCAATTTAACATGAGGCTTAAGGACTGTATATTGTTTACTCTTTTTGGTTTCAACAGCTTTAATTATGATTGTGATTTGGGTGTCGCCGTTGTATCGAAGAAGCGAGTCTACACCTTCTGAGTCTATGTTCGTTCTGTTCTTGTCAACGTGTTCTGTGTTAGGCCCTAGTGTATCGTTTAGCATTTCTGCAATAGCATAGAAAGTTAAAATGCTAAGGCTGCTGTACTTGAAATTAACAATCCTTAAACACAGACTAATTGTGTGTTCGTTTTTGGGGCAATTGTTCAATAAAAGACCGGTACTATTGCCATTTGCCGCTTGTGTCATTATTCCTTTTTGGCGTCAGAAAACGCAAGCAATTTAGCATTAGCTTCTTCCAGATCAACCTTGCTTCTTGACTTTTTTTTGTAATACGGTATTTTTCTAACTTTTGGAAACGATTTTAAATGTTCTAAATGTGAATATGGACCTACTTTATATTAGCGCACGCGTACGTTTTAATATCTTCAGTAACAAATCCATTTTACTACATCCTGCTGTGAAGCTGCTCCATCTTAAAAGCGGAGCAGCTTATGCAAGTAATTTGTCTTAGAGTGCTAGAGTGTTTTGCTGAGTAAATTTATTCATTTCATTTTAAACAAAGCGCTAAGGCTAATCCACTAAAGGCGTACAATAGCATTAGGGGACTTTTTTTTTTTTTTTTTTTTGCTTTTCTGTATAGCCTGTGTATTAAACGTCTTATGTTAAATCCTCTTAGAGTGTGTTCTGCCGTGTAATACACTGGTGAGGTGCAGTCTTTGCTGGGATCAGGCCACATGGAACTTTTCTCTCTCCCCCCACCCAAAAAGACAAATTTGCTTTATTTATTTTTTTTTCCCTGCTGATATGAGTTTTGGCCCCCACCCCCTTGTTGCGTCCCGGCTGGGGATCGATAGACAAAGCGACCGCAAAGCGACGGTCCGGTTTCACAGTTGGTGTGAGCCAAGTTTGCCACTCCTCCTCCTCCTCCTCTTGTTTCAGTCGAGGATTGAAAAAACAAAAAAACAACAACAACAACGAAGCGTCAAAAGGAGGTTTAGTGCCGCACAGACAAAGACACACGCACAGGATAAAGCAACAGAGAGCAGAACAGAGGTTATTGGAGGAAGAAAAGCAACAAGTCTATAGCAGTGTGTACAGTTCACGGGCCTCGTTCTTCTTCACCTTTTGTCCAAACACTTGATTGGCCGTACGCTCTTGACATAGTGCTTTTTTTTTTTTTTTTTTTGAGGTCTCTGCCCTGCCAAAAACTTTCAATGGTAATCAAGGCAATCGATTTCAATGAGACGCTCCCTTCAGACTGCTCCGTCTTCACCCCGTGTCTGCTCTGCCTCATAATCACAGGTACTGGGGCTCCTCACCCCCCTCCCACTTCGGGACACTCATATCGACCGAACATCAACTCGGCAGGGCACAGGGACCGCCCACCGCTGTCCCGAGGACCTGCCCCGCCGCCCCTTCATCGCAAGAGCGCACAGGTAAAGAACGGGAGACGGATTCACGCGGAGTCGAGAAAAACAAGAAAGGCCAGGAGTGGCGCGGAGACTACGGAGCGCATGGTGATTTGTCCATAAGGCGGATCCAAGGGGCCATAATGCAGGGCGCTTGCACTAAACGGAGAGTACAGCTCTTGTATAGAAATCCCAATACATAATGACTCAATTGGTCTTGGTGCTTCCGTAGACAATCAAAGTTGCTTTATCGAAGTGGCTGCAATTGTGCACCGAGGGGCTCTCCAATTGCCACCATCTCACAAAAGGCACGACGGAAAATGTGACTTGACATGTGACATTTTAAACTGAGGAGGATAGGATTCATCCTGCCATCCTTCCTATAGAAAATGACATCTGCTCAGCCGGTGACTGACCCAACAACTACTAGGTGGCAATACCGCCTTTGCTCTGCCCAATCCCGTCAGACCTGGGAAGCTAAGCAGGGAAGGGCCTGGTCGGTACTTGGATGGGAGACCGTTTGGTAACACCAGGAAGCCTAGTGAAGGTAGTGCGTGTTTGGTGGTGGTCGGAGGGGCCGATGGCACGGACTGGTTGCCTCGCTTCCGCAGCTGTGGCTACAATAGTAGCTTACTACCACCAAGTATGGAGTGAATGAATGATGCAACGTAAAGCGTCTTTGAGTGTCCAAAAAAAGCGCTATATAAAAGCGATGCATCATTATTATTATTATTATTATTAGAAGCCTACTTTGTGTATTACCATTTCCAGAATTGAAATGAACACAAATACAGGTGCTTTTGGTGCCCCTCCACCGTAGTCCTGAACCCTGCTCTGGTGGTAACTTCAGGGACGGGTGATCGCATAGTTTAATTTGGTGCCATATTGAGTCGACAGGTAAACATTTTGATGGAGGTAATACTTTGTTCAGGCTTTTCAAACCCCTTTCAAAAATCTTAGCCATAATACTGAAATGATGAGTCTATGAAAAACAGACATTATTAAAAGCCAGTCAGCAAACACGCTCTTCTGCAAAGACAAGACAGTTTCGCTCCGTCACGGTGAGGATCAGACTCATTTGGTGAAGGTGTCGAGACTGATGTGTTTCCTATATCCCACATATATATTGGAGTTTGCGTTTTGGGTGTTGAAAAAAGCACGACAGCCTGAGTAAGCAGAAACAAAAGAGCACTTATTGTACACGGTGTCGGTTTAAATTGACTTCATGTTAGTGCACTTATCACTTGTATGTGTCACTATAACAGATGCAGTGTCCAAACGATCTTAAAGCTACAATTTTTCATTCATTGAGCATAGCGCTTGCTTATGATTCATGCAGAGTTAGCAATCAAAGAAAAAAAATAAAAAGTGTCAAAGGCCTGGAGTCTCGGAGTCTCTAGAGCCGAACAAATCACACTTTTCACTCCGTTGCTTTACTCTTCATGAAACACGCTGCGTTTTTCTGTGGGCCTCGGTGGATGGAGAGCAGCGGGAGAACGTGGAGACCTTTCAGTTACTTTATGCAAATATCAGAGCAGCTGCGCGCGCCGGCACTTCTGGCGAACTCAGCAGCGAACGCCAATCAAACCGCGGCAGACCGACAAAACGCGCCGTATGGGGCGAGACGCGCCGCGGCTGCCGCGGTCCGGAAAAAAAAAACGAGACGTGCGGGTTCAAGCACGGGCTTGGACGGGATACAGCGGCGGGGCGTTCGTGTACGAGCGGAGGTAAAACCGATGTAACTGTCAGCAATGTGAGTCAAAGGGTTTTTGCTTCATAGATTTCATGCCATGTCTTGAAGCTTCTGGCTGTTTATTCCACCAAACTGCGGACGACCAGACCAGAAACATACGCACGGTAGTATGAGGACTGAAATTAAACAACATGTGCCCTGAAGATGTTTTCGATATATCGCAGTTTAAAAAGTGCTTGCTGTGTGCTTTGTGGGGAAGAAAGATTCATAAATATGCATCTGTATAATGTCCAACAACTTGACCTTCATCGCACAATTAACAGTGAAACATGGAAACTCTAGGCAGAAAGACCTCCTTGGAATTGAACCTCGTTTATACTCCGGGCACCCTCTACCTCGAGGATCTTGCCAATATTATTACAAAGAGACAAACTACACCATAGGTGTCAAACAGGAGAGGATTTAATCCAGAACATAAATATCTGAGTATGTAAAAAAAAAAAGAGTAGCATTTCACACGTGTCCAGCAGAGGGCATTAAGATAAGAGATGAAGATATAAACAACACATTAGAGCCACGTGGTAAATGCCTGAAAAACACTTTGCATTTTAATGAACATTGAAATTCTATTAAGTTTCACACATAGTTTTTCAATCTGAAATGATTGCAAGTAAACCCTGCTACGTCATCTAGGGGTCCCCGTACCCCTGGTTGGGACACACTGATTTACAGGACAAACTTTATACCACATTCCACTGCAGCTCTACTCGCCACAGAAACATGATCAAAACATCAGTCCATCTCACCTCCTACCACGCCCGCTCTGAAACACAAGATCTGTCATGTATAATTTCTTTCTTTCAAACAAGGAGATCTAATATATTGTCTGCCTATCATTGTGTTTCCCTTTTTTCCCCTTTTATCCATTTGTGGGACTTTTGATAACGCCTTTGCACTGACACAAGTTTCTTTAGTCGATCCCTGCAAGACTAATACAAACCTTGCCACATCTGTGTTATGATTTAGAAACAGAATGACTGGAATCAAAACTACACGGAAAAAAAAAGCCAATCACACAAAACAAACCACATGCAAAGACACGCACGCAATTCTTATTTTTTTTTTACTGGGACACAAGAGAGCTATAGTACTACTCTGAAACAACTACAACTTTACAACAAAATCAACTCCTCCTGGCAGAGTACAGTATGCCGTCTCGCCGGTGCCCGGGCCGGTGCGGAGTCGCAGACAGACCATTTGTCACAGATTGTGCCGTAATGGGGAAAGAGTGGATAGGACCTCGGAGGAGAGCGGAGGTCGCCAAACGGGGGGCAGCTCACTCGGGACGGGGGTGATATCTGAATTAGGGTCCACAGAGAGTATAGCCATCTCAACGCACTATCCCAATGTGCAATGTTGTTAAACAGAAGTGTCACACCTGTTGTAAGGGATTGTTCTTTGTTTCGTGTAGTAAGAACAAACATGTCAAAGGCAGATTTTATTCCTTTTTATTTATTTTTTTTACACAGCAGATTAAAACCTTGGACACCTTGTATGGCTTTCCTGAACAATACCACAGCATCTAATGGAGGGACTTGCTATTGCCAAGACTTTGCAGTGAAGACAATGAAAGAATCAAAATGAATGTGAGCTGGACTTGGAAAAATGTGGAGAAGCATGTGCTGGAGACGGAGGACATCAAACCAGGACTTCAGCAGGTGAAATATAGAGTGTGGAGGGCAGTAAGGGGCTTGTTCTTTGGGTCAAACATGTAAAGTCAATTAAAAGCTTTGATAAAGCTTCATAATATCTACGCCTTATTTAGCCTTAATAAATGATGAGTTAACACTTAACTCATTATGAGCAATTCATTAGTTAAATGTGACTAACACTTAATAATCTATTTAACAATGAATGAGTGAAGTATGTGAAGAACTATGAGTTAGGCATTAACTGTAGTGGTTAAGGAGTTAAGTCACACTTAACTAATGAAGTGTGGAATGAGGAATTAACACTGCAGGTGAATACGGAAAAGAAATCATTTGGAGATATCAACTTGAAATGTTTGCTAAACATTACTTATAATATGAGTTTATGTTTTCATATAAAAATAAGGCATTTTGTGCATAAAAATTTTAATTTTATGGTTATATTTTATTGACATATGTAGTAACATCTTGTTCAGTTTTTGAATAAGCGAATCATAAGTGAAAAAATCTGTAAAAACTCCATCCATCCATCCATTTTCTCCCACTTGTCCGTTGCCGGGTCGTGGGGGCAGCTATTGGAGCTGCCCAAGTCACATTGCACCAGTCCCCTATGGCTCCTCCTGCAGGTGGTGGGTCCACAGAAGGACGGCCTCATGGTTCCAAACGGGCCTGATGGTCTCTCATAAGGGGCCCATTCACTCTCTCATTCATACGCCAGTGTACGCAGACACTGGAGGCAAGGAGGGTGAAGTGTCTTGCCCAAGGACACAACGACAATGTGCACCTTGTTAAGTCCAAGACTGGAACGTTTTTATACTCTGACATGAAAATTAAGATGTTAAGCTAAAAATCTCCACTTCGACCACGGAGTGAAACATCTATACTTTCACCTGCCATGTCTCGCCTTAAGTGTTAACTCATCATTTATTAAGGTGTAGTTATTAGAAAGTGTTACCGGGCCGGGCAGTGGCCTTCGTCAAGATGCAAACAGGTCAGGTCTGGAGCTCTCACTATGTCAATGTTCATTTTGTTTTTACCTGATTTCATTCACCTGTTGTAGCACTTAAAGTAAAGTGCAATATAAATAGAATGTATTATTACACCAAGTACCCAATAAATATCTGACCTTGTCTACATCAAGCTCAAATATCACTAAAAACGGTCTGAATTTGGCAATGATGTCTAGACTGGGTGTGAATCATGTCTAACCCAGAAACTAAAGACATTTTCTCCTATTAGAGTAAATAAAGTGTAAAACTGCACACCTGAAGAAGCCCAAGCGCAGCACGCTATTCGAGAACCACTCCACTGTGCCGTCCTCATAGGAACATCATCAATTCTACGAATGCACCAAACTGCTCTGTATTTATTGTGGCGTTTACATTAAAAGCATTAGCGGCATTTTTCAAAGCCGCGAAGGCGAGACAGATGAAGAATGAGGCTTTGTGAGCGGCCCAGAGCCTGTCCGCCTTCTGATAATCAAGTGCTTAAAAATCTATTATTATGTATGGGGTTATAAAGAACAAGGCCGCTACCAGAGCCCATTAGAGCTGGCACGTTCATTTTTCAATAAACCGCGGGTCACCGGCGAACACAGCCCCACTTCCTCATTTGTCTACTCTTCAAAGTCCGACTCTGAATGAAAAGGGAAGTTTAACGGACTTCACAGGCTTCGAGATCAAGAAGGGCTTTCGCTAAACCGAAAATATCAGCAGCAGCAGAGCGCTATCAAAAACAGACAACAGTAGTGGTTATCTGCATATTGTTCATAACTATTTTCTAAAACCTTCGGTATGGCAGTGGTTCTCAAACGTTTCAAACTGGGAGGGGCTCTAATCAAAGACAACAATTACAAGGTCCTTCGAACATCCTCCATTCCCAATCACTTTGACTTCACAATGAATTGAGGTGTTCAAAACAGAAAGAAGGAGCTTTTATGCTGTTCAAACTTATCCCTACCTTTCCTAACTTCTCCCTAACATCCAGATTCTTCATGAGGGTGTGTCCATGAGCAAATGTTTTAACTTTCATGGAGTAATTATTCACAATATTAGCCTCCACCAGACAAACTGTTTTTAGCATCGGTGCGACTTCCCGGTTTACTCTTGTTCAAACGCAACAAAGTGGTCAGAAAGTACAATATACTTCAAGACAATAGATTCCCCTTAAAATACACAGATGCAGGCCCTTTCAATGGCAGGGTTAGCAGTTCTGAATGATTTCCGTATTGGAATAACCGTTGCTACCAGACATTACCCAAATATCCTCCCCTGGAAACTGGGGTCGACCCATTAGTCCGAAAACGTCCAATTGAGTAGGGGTTGAAAAATTAAAATTGGGTTCAGGCCCTGACCTTAAGGTTAGGGCCAATGGTTGGTTTTGGCTCTCTAATCCACAACACAACTGGTTTGGTCTAATGGCACCTCTGCTCAAATGGTAAATTTTCGGAATAATGAGTCGTTGGACTAATGGGTTGCCGGACTAATGGCACGGCGCCTGGAAACTAACGGCGTGGGGCCTGTGCCTTCAGTTCCTTAGCCAAAAAAAACAAGCTATAGAACATTTGTTAAATCTGCAACTCTGGCCTACAGACTGGCCTTAAAAGGTACACTTGGATGCGGGGCACAGAGGGCTTAAGGCTGAGGGGTCGCAGGTCGTAAGAAAGAAGAGTAGCTTGAACACGCGGCACGATAGTACAGTGGTTAGAGCTCGTGCTTCACAGCAAGAAGGTCCTGGGTTCGATTCCCAACTGGACGGGGCCTTTCTGTGTGGAGTTTGCATGTTCTCCCCGTGTCTGCGTAGGTTTCCTCCGGGTACTCCGGTTTCCCCTACCACTAAAAACATGTACAATAGGCCAGGATGACTGAGTGTGTTTGAGAGTGCGCATGGAGGACGACGGATGTAAATTAGCCCAAGGCTACAATCCAGTGTGGCTTGTTTACATGCATGAGACCCATGTATGTTCATTAACATGCACTGTCCCGATCAAATAATAAAAAAAAAAGACAACAATAACGCTCATATTTGATCAACACTAGACTAACAGATGAAAACTTACCCGGTGGTGCAAACGCAGTCCGCAAATCTGTTCTGGGTGCATTAAAAGGAGCGTCAGGGATTTATTTTCCCGATGTCGGTCGAGAATGGTTAGATGTAGTGTCCGATAGTTGTAGTGTCCCTCCTCCTCTGCACATTGAAACCCATTGCGCTGGTTTTGCACCAAAAAGACTCACCAACACGCCCTTTATAACGTGTGTTGAACTCCACTTCTTGCCGGAGTGAGCAAACAGTTGCCAAGGGGGCGAGGCTTTTGCGAAAGGTCAACTTGAAATGTTAAAGAGAATTGCTAAATCTGTTGTTAAAATAATCATATTTATAAAAATAAAAAAAACAATTGAAGACATCTGCACATGACTCAGGACCCCAGTTTGACATAAAGAGCATGAGACTGCGAAGACGGCACGGTAGCACAGCGGTTAGCGCTCGTGCTTCACAGCTAGAAGGTCCCGGTTCGATTCCCACCTGGACGGGGCCTTTCTGTGTGGAGTTTGCATGTTCTCCCCGTGTCTGCGTAGGTTTCCTCCGGGTACTCCGGTTTCCCCTACCACTAAAAACATGTACAATAGGCCCAGGGACTGCAGGTGGAAATTAGCACAAGTGCTATAACCTGGTACAATGCATCTCTCCTTTCTGAGGCTAATGTAGATTGTACACTGTCCTTGTAAAAATAAATAAAATTAAATAAGACAACCCACTACTTTTGTCATCAAGTCTAAATGGGCCTGCATTTCTCCCCTCTTCCCTCCTTATACGACAATGCCACAGACTCAACGTCACTGTCCCGCCCGATGCCAGCGTCAAACGTTCTCTGAAATGTATTAGCAGCGCCACGGCTCAGTGCACGACTCCCATCCCGAATTCAGAGGACACACGGAGAGGGAGAGAGACAAAGAGAGAGAGTATGGATAGCTGCAAAATAGGCCACACTTGTCATCCTTATTTGTCATCATGGGTGCCAGCCGCCTGCTTTAAGAAGCACAGTGATAAGTGTCAAAGCAGAGGGGGCCCCGTATCGCTCTCTGTATTACTGTCATGTACTGAGGAGATTAGGGCTGCAGCAGAGGAGACGGGAGGGGGAATCCAAACACGAGTCGCAGCGCTGAGGTGTGGGGATAAGCTCCGTATGGTGCGGCAGACAAAGGGGAGGAAGGCAACGTTTTGGGGGATTTGAAATGTCTACCTCGCGTCACTTCCATGGTCAAACTGTGGAGAAACATAAGAAGATGCCACGTAAGGAGAGTTCAAAAGTACTTTTACGCCCCTGTTATACAAATACTATTGAGCGGGGACAAGGAATGTTCCCCATTAACTTTCCAATGTACTTTTTCATGGCAATTTTCACATGTTTAAAACTACATTAGGGTATATAAGCGTGGGCATTTGGAAATAAATAGGAATACACAGGAAATGAGCTAAGGCTGACAAAGTTAAAGCTTGAATTTACTATTATTCTAAATAAATGGATTGTCACATGTTTTTGGAGCACTCTCCGCCTGAAAGAGAGATCAGGTTATCACCGCCCACTTCGGCTGGTCTCAGGAGCCGCTTCAGGGCTTTTCACATAGATTCATGAAATACTTATTAGTTTGTTAATGAGAACGCGTTTTACTGTAAGCCGGTCTATTAACGGGTATAATTAATTAATTCCCTTTTCTTTCCTTACTGCAGTGTAACAACCGGATTCAATGTAATACTCTCCAGTATCTGTCAGAGCAAAGAGACAACCCTGTCTGAGGTTTGAAGAGTGTTTTTCAAAAGAGTTTCCACGGGGCATTAAAAAGCATGATCGTTCTTAAATCAATTATGCTAAAATGTATTTAAAGTCATTAACCTCTTAACTCCTGCGTTAACAGAATTTGCATTTTCTCCAGTTCAGCTTTACCCAAAACTATAAAACTCATCTAAACAGATAATTTTCCTTGCACTGTTGCCACATTGTCTTCACTTATTTTTAATTGCTTTTTTAATGTGTTTTCATCACATGTTCGTCGCCTTTTTGCTTTGTTTTTGTCGCTCCTTTGTTGCATTTTCATACTCGTTTTTATCTCATTTTTGTTGCTATTCAAGAAGCTTTTAGATTTAGATCATGACAAACTGGTGTCATCGGTTCAGTTGGGGATTAAGAGGTTAAACAGCCTTTTGACGGTGGCGCTCGTGCTTCACAGCTAGAAGGTCCCGGGTTCGATTCCCACCAGGACGGGGCCTTTCTGTGTGGAGTTTGCATGTTCTCCCCGTGTCTGCGTAGGTTTCCTCCGGGTTCCCCCGCCGCCAAAACATGTACAATAGCCACAACCCTCCAGCCAGGTGATTCTGACCATTGGCCTGGTTCCACATCTGGAGGTGGGCCCCGAAGCGCCGGCCTACCCTGGCTGCTCACTGCTCCTACAGGGATCAATAAACTATACCGTAACCTTAACCGTGAACTTAACCTTATAGAGGCATAACCTACTAAAGACATTGCTCAACTGTTTTTATGGCATATTGTCAGAAATAGAATAACTATGGTCTATAACAAAGTTAGCTACGCATTAAATTTGTCTTGCCGCCTCCTGTAGAAACCTTGATCAATGACCACACATGTCTGATTGATCAGAATTACCGGCTTGTAGAGCTGGTAGTTTGGACTGTTGTAGTAAAGAGATCGAACATACCGTGTCGGACACCACTGCCACACGCCATTTTAAAATCAAAAGTGAAAGTAGAGAGTTGGAGCCGATCAGTAAACTTGCAGAGACAGGTTTGTGTAAGCGGGGGACTCATTGGCAATAGCTGAATATGAGATTCATGGTGGGAATAAGTGCGGTTCCAACAATACGCGGCTGATTGACTGAGGCGCCGTCATTTCCAACAAAAGACAGACTCTTAAGAGGCCAGACACAGAGAGAAGCACTCATACCGGAGGACACGGTTTCACAAAGACAACCAATTCAACCTGAATAGACTCACACAGATGAAGGCAGTGATTAGGGAGATTATTGATGAGTATTAGTTTTGGCGATCAGACCCCGGCGTTAGACATCGATGTACAAGTCAGTGTAGTTAAACAGCTTGGAGTTAGGGATATCTTCCCCCGGAGCCTGGACACTGGTGGTGGTATAGAAGATAATCGAAATGCTCGGGAAGCGCCGAGATGAAAGAGCGGAGATGGGGTGGAGGCGGGTCGCAGCGCGCTGGGAAGCAAACAGTATACAATTACTGGCGCTTAAAAGCGAGACCGATGGCGATGATTGGCTGCTACGGAGGTGCGGCTCTGACGCTGATGTGAAGGTGTGGACCTTTCGGGAGCGATCATTGGCTGAAGGTTGATGATGCTGTGTTCGTCTACCAGGTTGAATTACCGCCTAGGCTTCATTAGGTTTACCGGCTAAATCAAAAGTTAATTCAAAACCTTTTAGTATTCATAAACCCTTAAGATAATCATGTTCACAAAGTAGACGCACGCAAGCAAATCATTTCGTTTGACTTGAGCACAAAGAGCTTTCACTTGAGTCGCCTGCTCCATTGTTGGGCTGATTCTCGTGTTCAGAGTGTTGTCGATTTCTCAAGATTTTTATTTTATTTTTTAATTCATGCAGTCCTTATATGTGAAGAGTTTAGTGGTGCTAGGCTAGTGCTAGGCTAGCGCATGTCTATGGTAACTAGTAGCCTGCATTAAAAACCTCTTCAAAGTCATCGGGTAGTCCACCAAACCTCGCCATATCTGATTTGCAGAAAGCTCCTTTGTGAATTCCACGTGTAGTAATGCCGGCCGCAGGTAAACAAACTGCTGTAGATCCGGTAACCTGGCAGATACAACCAGGAAGCTGATGCTGCTCAAATAGAAGTTATTTTAAATGCAAAATGGTTATATTTAAACAATGATTCAGTCAACACAGACATTTATATCGGTAGTCTGGTGTTGTCAGTTATTTGCCTCAGGTGCACCGTGCTTGGGTCAGACTGTTTTTAATGCAGGCTACTAGTTACCATAGACGTGCACTAGCCTAGCACTAGCCTAGCACCACTAAACTCTTCAAATATAAGGACTGCATGAATTGAAAAATATATATATATATATATATACACAGAAATCAACAACACTCTGGATAACTAGGAAATGAGGCCCTTTGTCAAAAATCATGAAATATCCCTTTAACAGCACCTCAAGCTGTACGTTACAGAACATAAATAAAGCATAAAACTTGCATGTATGTTTTACGCACGCCTCAATGTGCATGTGCCGTTGTAATAATTCACTATAGCGTCTGTATGAGGGATAAATCCTTAATAACCGCGGGCCTGTGCGTGTTTTTGAATCCATGATCACCTTAAACGTGTTCATCATCCATACAAGACGAGGGGAATCTCATAATTATATATCATCAGTCTATTTCCGTAAGCTTTCATATCTATGGTAATAACCCACGCATTGTCCACCCACTTCAGCAGACTTTGATTAATTATTTCTTCCATATAGATCCTAACGCAGGATCTATACATTTCTTCGTGTAATGAAACATTAAAAAGATGCACGGGCAAGTGTTAATAACGTGCATCCAAACATATAGCAGCCATTTCTGTCCAATTCACACTTCAGATTAAGATATGTAAATGTATTCATTGCATTGGTCACAGCACCTGTACATTATGCAGCGATGTGCCGAACACCGGCTTTCACCAGATACAAGTGTTAATAAAGAAATATACGACGCTCGAGCCTCTCTTTGGCCAAACCAACGCACTTCACCGGGACTGTCATTACCTTGAGTGCGTTCGTGGCCTTTAAGGACCGCAGAGGTCAAGTGTCATCACCCGAGGCGCAAGAGCATTTTACATTAAATCTGCACCTGTTTAATTGGTTTATAAAGTGAAGCAACGGCGAAAAAGCAGGTCTTGACTCGAGAGCTCTGGACAAGGACAGGGATTGGGCCAGGACACGATCCAAACTAGTGGTGTGGTGTTTGTGACCTAATCGGCTCTTTGACGTGAATACTTGGAACTCCATTTCATTTTTGAAAAGAGATCTATTTCTGTCTGTCATGATGCAATTTTTGCACAAATGCACTTAGCCAGACACAAGAAAACAGTGCACGGGCAGAGCGTATAACCATGAGAGAAGGGTAAGGCAGTTGTATTCGCTTTGTGCTAAAGTGATAGTCTGTACGTTTGCAAAGTGAGGAGAGATAAAGTGAAATTCTAACATTACTCCCCTTTTTGAGCGGAAAGCCCTTCTTAGTTTGCAAAGTGAGGAGACCAGGAAGAGAAATTTCAAAGTAAACGATCAAGCTCCTCCCCCTCCCTCCGGATTGGACCTGACAGATTGGTTCACAGGAAAAGCTCGTCTCATTGGTCAACGCGGGAGGAAACTAGACTGATTAGTTCCTTCACATCAAAATGCAAAAATTTTGATGTGTTGATGTGTAATTTCGATTTTGCATATTTTATAACATTTGTAAAACATTCAGACTTCCAGACTATCACTTTAAGTGTGGCGCAGACCTTTACACGACTCACATTTCACGGGTCAAAATGAAACCCACAGTAAGTATTAGTAATTTCCATCAAAATGCAAATTTGCTCTCAGACAATATGAGTGTTCTGGAGTTGTACAATCCCTTTTCCATTGAATGGCTCTTTAGAATGAACACATTCCTCAGAGTTGGTTAAACCTCATCTTTAAAACCCTTATTTTGGACTAAAAAAAAGAACCAATACCTTTGCGAGCTTTTCCAGAAAACCACAACACTTTTCTTTCAATATGCATGTGCAGAAAAAGTATCGAGCCTGTCTTGAGACTGTCATCCGGTTGTTTTTATCACAATCTGAGCTTTTCTGGCTCACTCAATGCTTATTAAATGACCATTCTCCAGGAAATATTATATATTACAAGTCTGAGTCGTATTTCGGTCGCGCCTCGTCATCCCAGGGTGACTGTGGGTCCCGACGCCATAACAGCGGATAACCACTGATATATAGAATAATAAAAGCAATGCAGTCCATTATAAGTGGCTGTAATTAATGCAGTAATAATGAAAAAGGGCTTCCCCTCGGCTCCAAACACCATTCGTCAACATTACAGTGGGAACAGCGCTGGACTCTACACACGCGGCATATCTTACACATGATTAATGTCTTTTATCACCAGCACATTTAGTCTCAATACACTCATGCCCGTCCCGCTATCTCCCAGAGGACAGAGAATGATCAGAATCAGACTGAGGTGAAGGGACCATTTGGCAGCAGGCAGGTTTGCCAGTGGTGGAGATGTGGTTTTGGCCCAATGTTTTGCATTCCAGTAAATGGTAAATGGTCTCAACTTGTATAGCGCTTTTCCACCTACATTAGGCACTCAAAGCGCTTTACAGTAAGGAACCGCTCACCCATTCATACACCAATGTACGCAGACACTGGAGGCAAGGTGGGTGAAGTGTCTTGCCCAAGGACACAACGACAGCATGCACCTTCAGGAGGCGGGATTCGAACCCCTGACCTTCCGATCATGAGACGACCCGCTCTACCATCTGCGCCACCATCGCCCCAGAGGCTTTGTCACGACCTCCGCCGTGCTAGCGACAAAACGGCAAGAAACAAAATGTTTATACTCTGATATGAAAACTAAGACGTTAAGGGAGGAAACTAGCAACAACATGTGTGAAAAATCAATACTTTCACTTGCCGTGCCTCGCCTTCATATACATTTAATCTCAAACTCAATTTTCTCAATGTACTTGTTTTGTCGGCAAGCTGCTGATCATGTTTGCCGGTATAGATGCTGTTTTTTTTATTTAAAGTTTTGTTTTTGCACACGTTTAATCAGCACAACAGCTTTTCAGCGTACGCGGCGTCTGCTCTTCCTCTCACACTCTCTCCGTAATCGTCCCGTCTCTCTGTATTCAATTAACCTTGATTATCCTGGTCATGGAACCGCTTCATTCGATCCGCCCCCCCCCCCCAAAAAAAAAAAAACGTTCACGCTCCCATCTGCCCACCCACTGTTGCTTTCCAAATTCAATCGTTCCTTTACGCCGCATCCCAACCGTAGAAAATCAGAACGTTTCCCCCACCTGAAATTCTGCCTATTCACCCTCACCTCATCTTTCTTTCATCACGGAGGGGGGGGGGGGGGGGGGGGGGGGCGCAAACGCTTCGCAAAGACGAGAATAGGGCAACATAAAAGGGAATGGAACTTGTAAATGACGGGACGGGACACACAGACGGGGAGAAAGTCGCGGTGACTTTTGGAGGCGACTTGTTTTCGAGTCTCTCGCCGTTTCTTTTCAGCCCGTTGACTGACGCTCCCTCGAGACGGGCTTGAATTTCAAATGGGACGCTTTTGGAAAGAGCAACAATGAGGGGCTGGATAGAATGGGGCAAATAAAAAGAGAATTAGATTAGGAATTATGCTAGAGTCATTTTTATGAGCCTTTGACCACGTTATAGTGGCATTTTAAGGCCAGACAGGTGAAAACATAGATTTTTCACACAGTGGTCAATGTTGAGATTTTTAGCAAGTTTTCTCCCTTATCCTGACATCTTAGTTTCCATGTCAGAGTATAAAAAAATTACCCTGTTCGATGCTTATTTTATGGCGGAGCATCCAGGAAGTAGCTACAACATCGCTTCGCAACACCGGCTTTCCCTTCATTCGCAAATGTTGACATATTTTACATCCACGTGTCTCCCGCGAAAGGCGCCCGAGATGAGGCTATAATTCCAAAATATGGTCACTTCCTGTCTGGCGAGTTACAAGACTTTCTGGCCGGTTTTCTCAAAATTACGTTTTGCTATGGAGCAGGCTGCTTTACTCTTAGATAATCAACTGGATTCCAGACTGCCTGGACCTTGGCCAACAGTGAAAATGTATTTACAAAAATGTATTCAATAACCAACTGAAAATTAAAATTATTTACTTATTTATTTTTGCTCTTCCTTGTTTTGTTTTGTTTTTTGAAGCTCTCTTCGAGGGTCACCTGATAAGTGACCCCTCGCGTATTATTGCAAACTTTGTACCCCCTTCCCCCATTTCCCGGAATAATGTGGGTGAATGTGTGAGTGTGTGTATGTATGTATATGTATACAAGTATGTGTCTGCTTTTCTTCTTTCTTTTATAAAAACTCTTTAAAAAACTATTAATACGTTTTTGTCCCACTCATGCAACGACCTCACAATTGTGACCTCACAATTTTAAGTTAACAGTTTTTTGTTGTTTTTTTCACTTGAATTCAAAAACTAAACAAGATCCTAAAACCCCTCTGAAAGAAATAAATAAAACCATACATTTAAACCTGGGTCTATCCATTAGTTAGATTTTGTCGCTGAATATGTGGGCAATTTTGGCCATTTTTATGTATGAAATATCTTATTTTGATTTGAAAAAATAAAATACACGTTTTTCTCATATTTATGTCAGTAATCTTCCGCAGAAGTTTTAAATCTTTTGTCTCCTGTCCACCTGCAGTGTCTCGCCTTGAGTCGGTTGCCTTGTCAGGAACTGAGAGAAAGGGAGGTTTATTATGGACATCCCACATTTTCGGGCAGTCTATATATTTCGCAAACACAAATAAAGTTGAGGTAAAATCAGGTCCGTATGAAGAACACGAATGTTGTGTTTCACCGCTACATTAGAAAATCAAGCGTTCTCCATCATGCATTGTATTTATGGGCAGTTGAATGACTTTTACACCTCTCCATGTCCTTATTTAATTCAGCATTTGTTACAGAAGTAGAAGAAGGGAAGTGAAGTGTAGTAGAAGGTGAAAGAGTAGTTATGTTTCCCCTCTGGCAGCTGCCGTCTGTATCAATGGCTGGAAGCTTTAACTTTAGAATCATTTGAGCTACTGCACTCCCGTGTTCTGGCAGGAGAGGATTTTTCAATGAGGCATACTTTGACCTATTTTTTCTAACATATACTGCCAGTCCAAAAAGTATTTCCAAAAGCCTTGATATTGACTAAAACTTAATGTAGAACAGAAGAAGCAGCAGATGAGTGGGGGGATTCATTACTCAGTGCCATTACTCCATTCACCTTCAAAGCTCGTCGGAGGCTGCTTTTAATCTACATTCGTCCCCGCATAAGGCGCACCAGCATGACGCAATGGGCTAAAACCCGAGCGCCTGCACATTTACTCGGGCTAATCGAGTCTCTGGCTCATCTGGTGGGCTCCACATGTTTTCAGATCCCCCCCTCGTTCACACACAAGCCCTGTTTGGGTGAGGAGGCGTTTGGCGTCCCACTGTTCGGACCACGAGCTGCAATAATGAGACAAATTTACCACAGCGATTACATCAACATCAGTTTGGAGAAAATAAGAGGCTGGGCGGGATTATAGCCTTGTGTACTTTCCAACCGCCTTTATGGCACAAAGTACATTCAGGAAGTAAAACATTTGAGTTTGTGGTTCGTCAAGTCCATTTTGTCTGGTTCGAGTATATCATGTTTTCAAAAACGGTTTATGTAGTAACTCGACGGTGAATTCAATGGCGTTTTAGTCATGCTTTTGGTTAGCTGACAGAGCGAGAAAAGAATAATAAAAGTGTTGGCTATTGATGGAATGAAATACAATATACAGTTTATCTTTGTCTGGTCCCATCGCAATTTCTCAAGCGAATAAATTGTGCTTAGGTTTTGTTGATCAAAGAGTACAATGCACTCAGGACTGCACAAAATATCAACCATTTAATGTTATGCCATTACGTGGTGGCGCGAAATCCATATCTCAAGAAGCAATATGAAACAACAGTACTGCCTTCAGTGCTCCTCTGAAACGGTGCACCACCTCCTGGGTTTGTCCCTGTTTCAGAGCGTGGTGTCCTGCACTGCTCCTCCTTCCTCTTCGGCCCGCTCCACAACAGTCTTTCACCATCTTCTGGGAAGAGCGTAGCAGACGAATAATCCTCCAGCGAACATACATACATTAGCCAGAACAATAGTAGGAATAGAAGACTTGTGTGGCTTAGCTGCGCGTCTTGCCCGGATACCTCCTGGTTTGTCCCTTTTTTTTTTCCTGCAGTGCCCCTTGTGACGCCTCCACTGTGTTGCAGGCGTGGGGAGGTCTCGGTGCCTCTTCAGTGTTTTATAAGAAGACATTTGTGAGTGTCAAATGTCTTTAGCTCATAAGCTAGCTGTCTGTACGCTTTTGAAAACCTGGGTCCTTAAAAAAAAATCCAATGAACCTCCACAAAAACACAGCAAAGATGTACGAAAGTATCCAGTAAAACAATGTGGAACACAGGAACTACAAATGCAGCTCGCAGAAACGGCCAAAAACCCCGGCGTGCCAGGAGAGGGAGGTTGCTGCTTGTTGCTAAGGTTTCAGGTTTTCCAGCCGAGATTGGCCGTTTTCTTTTACAGCCCAAAACAAAAGCGCACGGGAACATAAAAATGCACGGGTTAAATGTGTTCCCTCATTTTGCTTCCATTTTAGTTTGGCGTCCCTTGGTCTCATGTCCAATTTAAATATGGCCTTTACACCAAACTCGACAGATGACATCACACAGTATTTACCGCACTCTCTGAAGCGCTTTATGGTTCCTCCTTTGGAGTGTTTCCCGAACTCCCCCGCGAGGCGCCGGAGCCCCTCGCGGCATCGGCATGACTCACGCTTCACCGCCTCGACTCCTACCTCTGCCACCGCGGCCTCAACAACAACCAAACTCATGACTTCAGTTTCAACGCACGGAAAACACACACACACATACAAACCCCGCAGTGGAAGCCTAGGCCTAACTCACGTTTGGCAAGCTTTTACTGTCACGTAAAAAAAAAGAAAAAAAAAACCTTGAGCACTTTGTGACTCACTGCCGAAGGAACGCTGCGGCTGTGAGCAGGAGCGCGAGCTTTCACTGAGAGCAGATTAAGTGTACGGTTGTAAAACAAGAGCAGTAAAAAAAAGCCGACGCGCGGGCCCGGGCCAACAGAAAGGGCCCTATTGATTGTGACAACATCTTCACATCTGCGAGAGAGCCCCATGTGCAGCGCCCGGGGAGGGAGGGGGGGGGGGTTGAGTTATGGTACGAGCCAAAGCATTAATGGACTTCACGGTGGGTGCAGTAACAAGGCCGTGTGCGAGATGGAGAAACAATGGACGGGGGTTGCAGGTAATGCGCGGACAGAACGGGCCGATGCTTTTTTTTAAATGAGGGGTAGATTACACCTGGATGTGTGCCCGGACAGTTTAACGCCTTATTATACAACTATTTATTTTATAGCAACATACAAATTGTCTTGCCTCATAATTAAGCAATAAAAAATAAAACGGCAAGCAATCACGAGCATGGCGGGTCTACGTTTTTGTCATCACAGTGAACCGGCTGCACAGGGACTTTCGACTGGAACTTAAACTGAGGCTCGAGTTGTGTAGTTTTTGTGAAAACAGTGTGCGTCCCTGGTAAGATATGCTCATATTAAACACACTTTGGAAGGCAGCACGTCGGAAAGAGACGTTATTTCCATCATTACGTTAAGTGGGGTCCGGGGGGCCACCAAAGCTTGTCTGCAAAACAAGTACTTTGAAAATAATTGATTTTGAAAGGAAAAATAAATGTTTTTTCTATAATGTGTAACTTTAATTTATTTAATTTATTTATTTGATCAGGGACAATGCACAAACATTAGTCTAAAAAAGAAGAGATGTCATGTGCCAGGTTATAGCAAAAATGCTAATTTACATCTGCAGTCCCTGGACAGGTTGACGTTATACTTGCAAAAGTTCATAAAATATATACAGAATAAAACCAGTATTTAGCCAATAGTCATTGCTAGATGCTAGATCTGTCTATTTTATTTTAGCAGTAAAATAATAACAAAGCCCTGTGAAAATTGAGGGGTCCTGAGTTTCTGAGTAAACTGGGGGGCCCTGAGACCATCTCGGATCGATAAGGGGGCCGCGATGTCCCGGACTTTGGGAATGGCTGCACTAGGGCAATGCCGCTTACATCACAGTATCATTTGTATCCGATGAGACACATGTACTTGAAGTTTATAGTCAAATAGTTATGAAAAGAGGTTTTTAAGGCATGTTGTTAATTTGTTGAATAAGGCTCTGCAGTTTCACTATTATACAATAGTTTCATCGCATGTAGCTTGTCTTTGTATGTCTATATTTTATGAACTGTACTCTTATGTGCACTGGTTTGGCTGCAGCATGGGTGAATGGCCCAAGAAAGATCTCCCACCTCTGGGACAATAACGTTTATCTAGATCTATCTACAGCAATTAGACTGCAAAAAGACTTAAAGCAGAACAAAGTCAGTCATGCTCCTATGCGCCACTGCAGGAGTCGTAGCATGTTGCGTTTTTTTTTTACTCACTAATCGTCCGTGAGAGTATACTACGCTGCCTGAAAAGACAAAGGGAGAGAGGGATATTGTACATCCAATTACACATTTTTTTTCACTCAAACTTGGCTGTAAATACGGCTAAAGTGGCGCTAGCCCGCAGTTAGCTTTGACCGTTAGCCTGTTCTTCTTCGTGGTCCCATTAGTGTGTATTGGTGGCTCCGACCCGGAGGCAGGAAAGTTGCAATTGTAGTTTTCTGTCGATCATCGGACTAACACTTGTATTGCCCCCAGACGAACTACAAAAAGGATGTATTAAGGTAAACACGTTACTTAGTTCTTCTTTAATGGTTGGATAATAGTAAATATTAAATGACTTTTTGCCCAATGCTGGTTGCACTTTATTTATTTTTCACATTACTTCAGTTTTTAGAAATTGTGTGATCGATTTATCTATCTATCAAACTTTCAAAACAATCAAAAGTATTTATTAACATGACCCACTGAAATGATCCACACGACATAGATCTTCAGGAGTTAGATAATTTGCAGTGACCACCAGAATAAAAAAAAAAAGAGTCAAAACGTACAGCCCATCCCGGAGTAAGGCCCATGTATCCATTCAAACAAAGTTCATATAAAAGCAACTCTGAGCCACTTTCGGGGAGTTGACCGACGACTTGCAGCGTGAGTGATGGCCACTGGCATTAAAAAGGCCAAATGAAAAATCCAACACCTCGCTCCATTAAATCTTTAAAATGTTTGGCAGAGGCAAGGTCACGTCATCGATTCAAGGAGTGTGAGGTGTTTACGGGACGAGAGTAAAATATGACTTTGACTCGTGGGGCGACGACGGGAAGGAAGACATTTTGGAAAACAGCCTGGAGTATGTTGTAATGACACCTGAGCACATATCTTTTTAATGGACTGGATTCTTGCATCTCAGTTACTTCTTAACGTCGATGGCTGGACGGGACAGACAGATCATTTTAAAAGATGCTTCTCTTTTCAAATGGCAAACCGCTTGCTGCTAGAGCCTGGCCTAAAACATTATCGATCGCCTCCCTCAAGGGCCCATCATCCTTTTTACTCCTGCCTCTAAAACTCGGATGTTTACCGTTGAACAACCACAAAGGTGTGCAGATCAAACTCACGTTTTCAACCGAGAGAAGGATTCATAACATTCAGTGGATTTTCATTTAACAGCGGCCCCAAGGCACCTTTTAAGCCGTAACATCTCATCTTTTAGCGCCTTTTACACGACTGCACGTCTCCGTTTGACATCTTGAAGCATAATTATCCGCGTATCCGTTTCCCGTGTAGGCTAAGTGTTTCGACCTTACCCCCGCCGGTATGGATCACCGGCTGACTTGTTCTGCTGTCACGCAAAATGAATGTACAGAGACTGCAATTAGCCAGTACGCTTAGCTTCAGGTAGTCAAGGTGCACCGCTCGGCATGTATTTATACTCGGGCTTAATTGTCGTTGATTTGGTGGTTTTTAAAGAGCGGTTGCCGAACGCACTGGCCCGTAAGGGTAACCTGTAATGGCACAGTCTTATATAGAAACCAGCCGCGCTTTCTCCATGCAGCATTCACGCCTACAGTACATGCTGGTTTTTCAAAGGCGAACTTTGTTAAGTTAAAGGGATATTTCAGGATTTTTGACATAGGGCCTCATTTCTATTTCCATGTCTGGAGTTATTATTTTTTTAAATTCATGCATTAGCCTAGTGGCGCTAGGCTAATGCTAGGCTAAAGCATTTCTATGGTATCAGTTAGCCTGCATTAAAAACAGTCTGACCCTCTCCACAGTGCACCTGAGGCAAATCACTTATAACACCAGACTAACGATATAAATGTTTGTGCTAATAGAATATTTTTTTAAATATCACATGAATTACCGCATTTAGAGGGACTATTTTCTCGCAGATCACTCCGCCGGTGCGTTAGCTTACAGCCACGAAGCTGATGCTGCTAAAATATAAGTTATTTTAAATGCAAAATGGTTAAAATTATTCCATCGACACAGACATTTATATGGGTAGTCTGGCGTTGTAAGTGGTTTACCTCAGGTGCACTGTGTGGGTCAGTCTGTTTTTAATGCAGGCTAACTGATACCGTAGAAATGCTTTAGCCTTGCCCTAGCCTAGCGCCACTAGACTCTTCAAATATAAGAAGTGCATGAATTTAAGAAACAAATATCTCCAGACATCAACAACACTCTAGGGAATGAGGCCCAATGTCAACAATCCTGAAACATCCCTTTAACTGGGTATGTTTACTCAGCTGATTACAAGCTGCTATGGCTTTCTAAACAGAGCGTAAAGGCATCTATTTATTTACTGCCAACAGGAAAGATGCAATCGCAAAGTAACACAAACCCAGGCTGTATGTATTTTATTTTTCCTGCTTTTGAATACATGATCATATTTAGCACCATCCTTTTAATACGTAAATAAGATATAGGAGGTTGTCTCCCGTGGCCCGAAGTTATAGAGCTCAACAGTCCCGCCCACTTCTGGTCACCTGCCGGGGTCCGGAACTAAAAATCCCATTCATATTTCCCATTGACTTTTCGAAAAACTCCAATATTAATTTAAAAAGCCCAGCACAGGCTAATCAGCTATGTGCTAACTCATGGACACACAATTTTAAACAAAATTTAGTACAATATAATGTGCTTTGTAACAATCTGGAATAGCTAGTACCTATGTCGTACATACACAATGGGATAATGTGTAGTAGTACTTTGGAGGTACATAATAGACCGGTTCACTATGTAATTTTGCCGGATTTTGGTGGAGAGTATCCAAACTATACATTATTGAAAACTTTATTCAATAAGCAATCAGAAAAAAACAATGTTTCCGTTTGCTCTGATATGTAAAAAAATAAATAAAAATAAAACAAAGGTGCAATAATAGCGATAAGAAATTGAACGAACAATTATATGGGGAGTAAAAAACGTAGTTTGGCAGAAATGTCCATTTGGCCATTCCAATCTAAAAAGTCAATGAAACACTTGTCATATGTTTCATGGAGTTACCAAAGCGATAACCAGAACCCCCCCGTTTACTCTAATGGGCAAATGGAAACATTGTTTTTCCTCATTGCTTATACCATAAAGTTTCCAAAAATATATAGTTTTCATACTCTCCATGAAAATCTAAACATAGTGAACCAGACTATAATGCAATAAGACATTAAATCCTTAGTGTTAGAGTTAGGCTCTTATTAGATTATGTACCTCCAAACTAATACACATTATCCCACATAATATACTGCATAGGTACTAGTTATTACAGATCACATTGTACTAGATTTTACAGGTACAATGCATCAAGGGTAGTGTAAAATAAAGTGTTACCAAAGATTTATGTGAAACTTTTTTAAACTGAAAAGTTCTAAAAGCATTTTGCTGTATTTTTAAGTAGTTTAAGTAGACACATTAGCCTGTGTCGTACTTTTAAACTCTTAATATTTGACTGTTGAGCTCTATTGTTGTTTTTTACCTTTATTTACGAAAGTCTCTCTATGGTTTCTCTTTCTTTATGGAAGTCCAGTTGAGCCCTGCAGGAGAACTGCCCACGAGAGTTCGATCTTGAGATTAGAAAAGTCTTCAAAACGACATTGATTTACCCATAGATTGACGTGTGCCAGACCTGAATTGAATATCAAGAAAGCGTCACTCACCGTCAGCTGTTACCGGTAATCTAAATAATTTCATTTAAGTCTTTTCCATCTGTACTCCTTTGAAAAATGCTGGAACTTTTTTTTGCCAAATGCCCAGAGGGGTCTCACCAAGGGCTCACGTTCCCCATGGGCCTTTTTCATTCCTTTCCAATAGTGGGAAATGGACGAGGCACCAACAACCTACTCCCTCACCTCCCAGGCGTATAAAAAGGCTCACATGTGGAAAACACTAAGACTATTGAAATAATAATGTCTCCTCTCCGTACACAGAAAAAGGATTGAAAAGTTTTGATACGTAAAAGATCCATGCCGGAGTGCTGGAAAGGAGGTTTAAAGGCGTTTATGTCCACTTAAAAGTTTCCCAAAGACTCATAAACAATTCATGTAAACAAGAAAACAATAGACTATTACTTCATTATGTGCCGCCAGCGCCGCAGGACAATAACAAATAGCTTTTTGTCCACCGACCGTGTCCACATAAAGCAGTATTAAATGCAAATGCGGAGCGATCCATCTTCGCCAGCCGTGCGCTGCTTTGGCGCGCCTCACACCCACAGACACTTGTTTGTAAAGCCATCAGCCTGAGAGCGGTCCGGGGACATTATTGATGTCGAGGGCGGGATGACACCGGTGCAATTAGTGCCACGTCCCGCGCCCGCGACTGTCTGTGGCGTCATCAATTCGGCACGGACTCGAAACGGCTGCACAAAGTGGCCGAGAGAGACACACGTGGGGGAAACTCGGACTCGTGTGTACGGTCTCCGTCGTAGATGAGGGTTTGTGAGTTTTCGTCTGTACTGTGCAAGAATCAGAATCAACATAGGTTTATCGTCATTGTCGGTGGTTCACAGATCGGGAATTTGCTTCAGTGCAAACGTGCAAAAAGAGTAGCACTGTTTCCTTTTCTGCCTCCTGGCGAGCGTGGGTTTTCACACTCTGTCTGGTTTTGGTTTTCACACTGGGCGTCCTCACTCTCCCAGAGCGTTCCGGACATACACGGACAACGCGCCAAGAACCATCGTGAACAGGTCCTAAATATTCAAGCAGAAACTTCTTTTACGCGTTGCCTCACTCCGCTCACGCCCGGGGTACGGGGGGGTTCGCATAAATTTGCTGAATGGGAGCCGGTGGGCGCTGAGCTTTCCCAGCCTCCGTCCAATCACCGCTCCATATTTCACCCACCGGTAATCCCACGCCTTCGCCAGCAGCTGTGGTTTTCGCTGGTGAATATGCACGGCCTCCGGTGCGCGTTACTGCATGTGTGATCGAGTGTGCGTCAGCGTACCTCAGCCGCGCACGGCTAATATATGTCCTGTCCGATTCTGCTCGCTGCTGCGCGGGGCGCTGATTGGATACAGGCCTGATCCTGATCCACACAACCCGCCGAGTGAGAAACTGCCTGCACTGGTAGGTTTTGTTTTTCTTCTTTTTAAATGCCAGTTATGGTTCTAACATAAGAGTTGGGCAGGATAAGGCTACACTAAGCTTACCCAATTCATCATAGTAAGAAACTCTAAAGAACTATGAGAGTACGAAAGGTGACCCATACCTGATTTTGGGGTAGTGATGGGGGACACCACATTTTTGTAATCGCTATGATTTCAATTACATTTCAGGTCATTTTAGTCCATACCAATCGTTTTAATCATTATACATAATATTATATTGTCCACGAGTGAAAGATGGATGGGGAGTGAGATCGATAGATGGATCGGTGCAGCATCGGAAGTGAGGCAGTCGCTGTGAGTCGGGGGCAAAGCCCTCGATTCCCTGGTCGATCTACATTCCCACCCTCACCTATGGTCATGACCGAAAGGATAAGACTGCGGGTACAGTCTGAAAGGAGTTTCCTTTGCAGGATGGCTGGCCACACGCTTAGAGACAGGGTGAGGAGCTCAGTCGCCCGGGAGGACCTCAGAGTAGAGCTGTTGCTCCATCACATAGAGAGGAGCTCTGAAGCTGAGGTGGCCTGGGCATTTAACTAACATATGATGATACATGAAAGATGAGGCGGCAATACAGTAGATGGGACAGATGGAGGCGACCAGGAGGAATCATCATCCATGTCCAGTATCAATACAGTGGTTAGCGCTCGTGCTTCACAGCTAGAAGGTCCGGGATCGATTCCCCCCGGGGCCTTTCTGGGTGGAGATTGGGTGTTCTCCCCGTGTCAATTTCATAAAAAAGTTACACTGATTGTGTAATTGCGTGTTTCATGAAAATGTAAATACATTAGTTTGTTCTATATCAATACATTTGATGCGGAATAGACTATGATGTGTCACATGTTACAATCGTGAAAAAGGCCCATAATTAATTCATTACAGTACATTTACAATACTGTAGAGTTGTACTGATCACATTCCTGCCCATGTCCATCTCCTCCTCCCCCGAGCGAGTGAGAGAGAGGGGGAGAGACCCCCCCCTCACTCGCCTCTCTATAAGTGGGTGGGGTTTGTGTTCATCTGACTCACTTTCAAAGCATTTCGCGGTGTACAAGACAAAGTACGGGAGGATATGAGGGAGAACACCGGCGCTCGGGGACGAGAAAAGGAACCTAAGGGGAAACGATACGATTGTGGGTATTTAGTCATTATTCCCATCTCAGAAAAAGCACAGTGATGAAGAAGATACTGTATTCATACACACGGCTTAAATCAGTAAAAAATACAGCCATGTTTGTTCTTTATATCAGGTGTGCAGCTTTGCTCAGATGTGCAATGTGTAAATAGTAAATGTGTTCACCTCAGAAAACACTAAAGACTAAAACACCTGCCTGGCTGAATTTTGCTCAGGGGGCCGATGTCTGCTCCGGAGTTTTGTTGAAAAATAAGTTCTGTGGGATAAAATGCGCAACTGTCTGCCACAAAATGCTGTCACGTTGAATAGAAAAGCAGTCTACTTGCCAAATGTTAAAACAACATGATCAAACGACAAAATGCTCCCCGGGAAATTGGAAAACCATTAAAGACAAATCTCTGTCGTCCGAGTCACCCACTTGTGGCCAGAGTGAACGCCCCTCAGTCTGGATTAGCGGCTCACTGGGATCACTGCCGTTGATGTATTGTGTCATTACCAAAACTGTTTATGTCTCCGCTCGGCGAGGAAAACTCCCCAGTGCAACAGCATTACCGCGCAGAAGCACACGTCCCAAACAAACCTGCCGGTGGATTTAGACATTCAGAGAGCGTTTGCGATACTGACCTTACGCAGAAAAAAAACCCAACAAAACATTGTGTACCAATTCAAAAACAAGCCACGAGACGAAGGAATCCGAGCTCGAGACGGCGGAGTCAGAACAGGAGAGTGAAAACAAAGGCAAAGCGAACCTTCGGGTGAAAATGAAAAAGAGTTTATGGTGAAATCATGTCCTCGATGATGTTCAATTTGAAAAGATAATTATGTCAAAAAAATGGATTTGCCACAAAATGGAAAACGCTTTTTTTAAAGTAGTGGAGTTGCAAGCAAGAACAAAGAATCGTTAAAAGCTTCTGCACCGCAGTTAAGACTCTTGAGTTTGAGTTTTCCAAAACTGACACATGGTCAGGTCGGCACAAAGAAGCCGCCCACACTGGCCACAATCTTCCCATGTAATCCAATTTCTTTTGTTGGACGTGAAAGACATTTAATAGACTTTATCTTGATATCTGAAGATGTCTTTTGTCCTTACTCTAAAATTGACCATAGAAAGAACACAAAGAGACATTTATTTTATTTATTTTTTATTATGGGCCAGTTTAGTCTCGTAACAAAAGCTTTCACCTGTAAACAAAGACATATTATCCATTATTTAACCTCTTAACCTCCACCTTACCCACACTCATTTGAAAGACCAACAAAGTCGTCACTTTTACGTAGAATTTTTGGTGCTATTTTGCCACTTTTTTTTTTTTTTCAAAGTGTAATGATATCTTCCCTAGGTTTATTTTCTGAAGGATTAGTTTATTCATTACCAGCCTGATTCATGTATGTTTATTGGTTTAGGGATAGTGCGTGTTAATGAACACGCCACACCAGATTGTAGCCTTGGGCTAATTTCCATCCGTCGTCCCCCATGTGCACTCTCAGACACACTCTCATTCATCCTGGCCTGTTGTACATGTTTTTAGTAGTAGGGGAAACCGGAGGAAACCTACGCAGACACGGGGGAACATGCAAACAACACGAGGGACAACAAAGTTTATTCTATTCTCTTCTTTTCTGAATCAAACCCGGGACCTTCTAGCTGTGGAGCACGAACGCTAACCGCTGTACTACCGTGCCGGTCACAACCCCAACAACGAGGCAAAATTAGACTTTTACTTATTCATTTCCCCAGTTGTAACTAGCTTATATTATCACGATTACACATTCTGATCAGAAAAGGTCTGTATACCTGTATCAGAACCCAGAATTGTAAACCCGGCTCGATGCATGAATTCCAGCGCGTGTCCCTCAAAGGCAAACCTGGCCATTTCTCGGAAAGTCATTTTCCTGCATAAATACCGAGAAAACCTGCAGTACGGTTTTCTTGCATTCACGTCAGCACAAGTTTCATCCAATCGCCTTAATGTTGGAACGTCTATAGCAACATTGTCATATTGTCACAATATGGGAGTCGTTTATACAGGTATGTTTGCATTTTTTACACACGCAGCATTTACGGCCCCAACACTGCAATCAAATTGTAAATTCAGTGCCACAAATGTGTATCTTTCAGCTTGAACCCGCTACTTAACACCCGTCTTGATAAATGACACCCTCTGTGTTAGCACGTTGAAGTATGTTGCCGGATTCCTCACGTCTCCCAGTCATCCGCCCTCCTCCACTTATTACGCCATCTCACCTTCGCCTCCCTCTCCCCCGCCGCTTCCTCCTCCTCCCTCCCCAGACCACGAGCATTGATCAGCTCACAGTGGATTAACTCTGCACTGGGAGATCGCCGTCTGACCCGGGAGCCCCCAAACAAGCGCCGGCAGCTAATTGAAAGACGGGGTTTCAGTCCGACAGGATTACAGTCCTGTATCCCTCCCATGTCATTAAAGATAAACACTGCTTTTGAGGCTTTGGGGATGCAACAGGGTAACAAGAAAAAAGAAAAACTACGTGTTGACAGGGGAAAAGTCCTCAGTTGGGATGGAGGGCTACGGAGTAAGTTCAAGGCTACGTTTCATTGTGTAAGTCCCATTCATAAGATAGACTTGGCATGAATACTTTCTAAGGACTGTACAGATGACATAAAATATGTTTAGGTGGGGGCAATGGTTAACCCGACATATGAATAACATCTATGAGTAAAAGAACAGTGTATAAAAGTGTTTCACAGCCTCAGAACTCTCCTGACCCAAAGCAAGTCAAAGCCAAATCATTCGCAAATTCTGTGCTTCCATTTCTACAGTAAACAGTTTCATAAGTTCATATTTTTCAATCTAAATGTTTTTTTTTCTTTCCTGAAGGTTAGTCAAAGCCATCTGTGTTTACGGAACATATAGACATGGTTTGGAAAACACTTTAGAGGACGTGAGATAAATATAGCCAACCTTTTATCAATAGAACATAAACATAAAAGCATTAATATTAGGCACCAGCCCACTATCCTTAAAGGTCCTATATCCTGCAAAATCGACTTTTTGGAGCTTTTAACCCTGTTGTTATGCCATTTCCTTGTTGTGTATGCCCTCTCCTGGTAAACGATTGACTTATTCCCATCTGACGTCAGAGTGGAACAAGGAAGTGCTCGACGTCTGTGAGGTAATGCCTTACGGCCTGATTTTAATTTCACATGCCACATCCTTGTGAGAGGATGTGGCATGTGCGTCGGATCTTTGTGAAAATGCGATTCATCGTGTTAAACATTTTAATCGCGCTGTTCTCTATACTCTCTAGCCCAGTGATTGTTCAGTAAAAGCAACACGTTGCTAATGTTAGCATACGGCGCATGATAGCTTCCTGGTTAGCATTGTCTGTTTTTTAGGTATTTATGGGCTGTTGAACCACTTTGCCCCCCTCCATGTCTCTGCCTCTTTATTTGGTAGAAAAGTATATTCCTAATTCAGCATTTGTTAAAGTAATGGTGGAGAAATGGTAGAAAGTTCAGATGCCGTCTGTAGGGGTGCCTACCTATGGTCCCCAAGTGCGATTTTCGTAGGTGAGTTGGTACATCAACCAATCACAATGATATATCAATCAGCTTAACCCTGACCCTGCCCTAGCCACTTACCTTAAGGATAGTGGGCTGGTGCCTAATCTTAATACATCTATGTTCCCCCACTTCTATTGACGGGGGAACACAGGTACCGGGGAACATTGTTGTGATGTGGCATGGGCGTCGAATCTAGGGGACTTTGTGAAAATGGGATTCATCGTGTTTAACATTTTAATCGGGCTGTTCTCTGTACTCTCTAGCCCAGTGGTTCTGGACGGGTACATTGTCGGGACACACAATCACCCTGGGATGACAGGCCATGACCCAAATACGACTTGGACTTGGAAATATGATGCAAAATATTGTCTTTCCCTCAAAAATATTGTTGAAATATTAGCCTAGCAATGGCCGATGTTTACGTTACTGGCGTCAGCGTCTACCGTTCAAGTCCGAGCTCAGATCGTGTGCTGAGAGTCTCTCCCCAGACTTAACTCTTGCTGGGGTTCTTGGAAGGAGAGCGTCCCGGTATGTTTTTCAAGCTGGATTTTGCTAAAAGATCTGGAAACCATAAATGTTGCTGTTCAAAAACAGATATATTTGATTTGTACCAGTTTCCAAAACTACAACCACACATAATGCAAATTCGCAACCCCCGCCCCTGCGCGTATCTGGAAACAATCGACATTATTTGCGAGACTGAATTCGATTTGACATGTGCGACGTTAGCGCAGACCACTTTTCCTTTTATTCGGAATGAAGTGGGGCATTACATGTAACTCAGAGCCAGACTTCTGAGGAGCACGTCCAACCCGCTCACCGACCGCCGCGACTGATGAGAAACCATCGGCAGGAGCAGCAGCGCATGAACGCGGCCGTAATTTGACGAATGCAAATGGCAATGGCACAGAAAGCGGCCCGTCGGTTTGTGCGCTCCACTTTCTGCTCCGTCGTGATCAAAACCAGCCGCGCTTTACACGAATGAGCTCACTTTTTCTCCAGGCCAAGGGAGGTATAAAGAAAAACGACCCGGGGATCTCGAACACATCAACCCCACGCGGCCGCCCCGAAAGTGAAATATTTAGGCAACCAACGCAGAGAAACACGCACCTCTGTTTCAAATATTTAGACCCTAGTCAAGCCGTGGACCACTCTCCGCTCGCTCAGAGGCTGGCCATCAATAATGCAGCCGCCTCTCCAAAAGATTGATCAAAGCCGAGAAGGCATTCGGTCCAAGATGGAGCGCGTCTTGGCAAGTTTCACCGTGAAGTTTTGGGAGATCATTAAAACGGAGATGTCTCTTGCCTAATTCGTGACACATCTCCCGACAAAATGCTTCCAAACGTACACGAATGCCTCGTTAAAGACCACACCTCGAGAAATATTTCATCGCGGGCAAAAGCGTGTGTTGGTTTTTTTTTTTCCATCTCAAAGTTACGAAGACGCCTTTTAATCTCGCGAGGCAGACTTTTTTTATTGGATGCTGCGGTTGGATATGAAGATGCGGGGGCCCCTTTCCTGCAGAGGTAAACATGGAAAGAAAGCAGCTGGTTCCTACAGAGCAGGAGACAGTCATCCACATGCCACATATTATTGATCAACACTGTGAGTCATGAAGCTTATTATCAGGAGCACGTCATAAAGGTTGGCCCAGATACCTGAACTCGGCGGCATCAATCTTCCAAGGAAAGACTTTGCAGCAGAGTCGACGCTCACGCCAAGCCTTATAGAACGAAGAGATCCACATATATAGCTTTGAAAAGACTCAACATTCAAAGTAACCTTTCCAGACTGGATTTTATTATCACTTCTTACTGCACAAGTGTTGCAGAACCTCCCAGATCGGACAGTTTTTTGAGAATCTTGTGATGTGGCAAAGTCTATTATTAAAGTTCGGAGCGTTGCGTCTCCCCCCCCCCCCCCCCCCCCGCTCTGCACTGAATACATTAACTGTGTTTTCTGGTCCGAAAATTGCAGTCTGGGCGAACAGAGAAGGGCCTCATTACCAAAAGGTCAACAACACGGTCCAGTCGCTGAGCTGTGGCCTCCGCGGCTCCTCTCCCAAATCATGTCCCCCCGCCAGCACTAAACACTCAAATGTCAAATCTCATTGTGTTCCATGAAATATTCAGAGGGTGAGGATGCAGCGGAGCCGCCCGCGATAACTCCAGTCGACGAGCGCACTTCAAACAAGAAAAGGAGAAGCCCGGACCGCTTTGGAGTCACTATATATCGATCAAAATTTGAACATTCAGGAACACTAGTGGATTCCTGTTTGGCTCGTAACTTTTTACCTCTAGCTATGAGAAAACTCCGCACTTGAACAGTTTGCCCTCTGATCTATTCACTCTGCTGCAGTTTGTTACTGCTGAACATGTCTGTGCCTGCACTGAACTACTGCTACTCGGTGGTTATTTGTGGAACTAAACAACATCATGAAGGCCAAGGAGCTCACCAGAGAGGTCAGGGATAAAGCTGTGGAGAAGTTTAAAGCAGCTTTAAGTTGTACAAAGATTTCCCAAGATTTTAACATCTCACTGAGCACTGTTCAATCAATCATTCGGAAATGGAAGGAGTATAGCACCACTGCGACCTTACCAAGACACGGGCGTTCACCTAAACTAACAGACCGAACAAGGAGAGCACTGGTCAGAAATGCAACCAAGTGCCCCAAGATAACTCTGGAGACGTCCTGCCGCTGAGCTGGGGGAATCTGTACATGGGACAACTATAAGTCGTACTCTACACAAATCTGGCCTTCATGGACGAGGGGCAAGAAGAAAGCCATTGTTAAAAGGAGGCCATAAGAAATCCCATTTGAAGTTTGCTAGAAGTCATATGGAGGACACAGCTACCATGTGGAAGAAGGGGCTTTGGTCAAATGAGACAAAAATTTTACTTTTTGGCCCAAATGCAAAACCTTATGTATGGAGCAAACCTAACACTGCTCATCGTCCTGAGTGCACCATCCCCAGTGTCAAATATGGTGGGGGGAGCATCATGCTATGGGGCTGCTTTTCCTCAGCGGAGACATTTTGGAGGAAAACCTGCTGGGGTCAGCAAGAGAATTGAGGCTGGGGCGGAGATTCACCTTCCAGCAGGACAATGACCCTAAACACAAAGCTAAATCTACAATGGAATGGTTTAAAAAGAAATATATTAATGTGTTAGAATAGCCCAGTCAAAGTCCTGACCTAAATCCTATTGAAAATCTGTGGAAAGACCTGAAAACTGCTGTTCACAAACGCTCTCCTTCTAATGTGACAGAGCTTGAGTTGTTTTGTAAAGAGGAATGGGCTAAAATGTCAGTCTCTAGATGTGCAAACCTTGTAGAGTCAAACCCCAGAAGACTTGCTGCTGTTATTGCAGCAAAAGGGGGTTCCACAAAGTATTGAGTCATGCTGTATGAATACTTATGCATGCCCCACTTTTCACTTTTCTATTTTTTTAAAATAACAGACTCATGTGTAATTTTGCTTTCACTTCACAGTTGTCTGTTACTTGTCTGTGAACTTTCAGTAAAAAATTCAAAATAAAATCTTTACGTCTAGGGTTGTAAACATGACAAAATGTGCAAAAGTTCAAGGTGTATTAGTACTTTCGCAAGGCACTGTATAATAATTGATTGGCTGTTGAATTTGAGTTCTTGAATTGGGATTTGAAATTATAACTTAACTCGGCCTATATCACTTATTGAATCTTGTTCTCAAACAGTCTTTTAGATCTAGCCAGTAAGCGAGAGCCTGGATGAAGGACATGTCCTGGGATCGGTGGCTTTGAAGAAGTCCAAATGCATCGGAGATTCTTACTTTAGCTGTGACGCTCGGGTCAGTGGTTCTCCGCTGGGTTGAGAGCCTTTCCCTGAAAACTTTATTTCAAAATGTAGATACTGAGAACGTGGAGCACGACCGGAATCTGTCAAAATGACTTATCAAGATGTTTTGATCATGCGACAGTCGACCGGGTCGTCTCATGATCGGAAGGTCAGGGGGTTCGAATCATAGCCCCTGAAGACGCACACTGTTGTTGTGTCCTTGGGCAAGACACTTCACCCTCCTTGCCTCCAGTGTCTGCGTACACTGGTGTGTGTATGAGAGTGTGGTTTCTTGCTGTAAAGTGCTTTAGGAAAATAAGGTAGAAATAAAGGTAGAAAAGCGCTATACAAGTTGAGACCATTTACCATAATTTCATCTTTAAAGGCGTATCTAGATAAAAATGATTTGTGGGGAAAATACAGTATTTTGCAGTGTACACAGTAAATACATTTCTTATTTGGGTCATGGGGGTTCCTAAAGCCATACCAGCTGAGAACCACTGGCTTAGGTCATATAATGGTATTGTCCACAACCAACATTACATATTCTCAACTTGTTAGTACTTTTGTTTGCAGTCACTGAACAAATCCTTGCAATAAAAAGGTCTAATAAGACCTGTGCTACATGCTTCAGAAGGTCCGTGGTACTATAAGGGTAGACATTTCCTGAGAAGGGAGGTCAATAATAATTACATAAGAATTTGCAATTGTTCAAGTATCCGTCCCATTAGTTTTGAGGGTTACCGCTGCTTCATGTTGCTCTATTGAGAAAAATAAAATAAAAATCATTGTAAATTTAGTATTGCACTTTGCCAATATGAAGTCGCTTTCATACATTTGGCACATTACCCTCTTTCGTTGCTGTAGCACATGCAGGAAATGTAATTGAATTGCATGGTGTGTGATGTATTCAGTCCTCTGTGGTTGGTACAAAATGATAGCTAATTAGAATTAAGCCTATTATAACCTTAAATACAGCTTTTCTATAAATTGAATTAAATGGCGATGTGGTAGCGCAAGAAATTAACAGCATTAACAGCCACAGATTAGCTTTTCTTAAGTGGAAAAATGAAGAAAAAGTGGAGTTCAAAAGGTAAAATCCAATAGAGAAGGATCGCTCGATGGTGCATCCACGTTCTCTCTAACCAGGTCTCATTGGAAGATTATTTTCTGGGCTTCGGGCCAAACGCCGGTGTTTAGTTCCTAGTGTTGGCATGGCTCCGCTGTCCTTTGCAGCGGAGACTATAAATCCAGTGCTGCTCACAGAAGCAAAGCGACTGTGGAGGATTTATTCACGCCAAGTGCCTTTGTTCATCAAGGACGGTTTTCCGGGCGTCAAAGAAAAGGTAAACAATCAGCAGCTTTTAAATAAGTCAAGAAGAGACGGAGGGGAATATGACGACTTCATACAGCCAAGGCTTTGCACTGAGAAACTCACTTCATATACGCATAGAAAGGGTCAGGACTATAGGGAACTGTTCATAAATGACGATGATGACTCGGATGTTATGGTCTGTTGACATCTGGCTCAGAATAAATAAAACAGACGTTTAATACCCCCGCATTGAGACACACCAAACACACCGTCTCAAGTCGTGAGGTGCTGCCGCCACGGGAGACGAGCTGATAAGTGATAAGATTAACCCTGAATTTAATCACGATTTGATTAAAACATTGAATAATTGCACAGCCCTTCGTTATTTCTCTTCCCCCCTTTACCGTGACATCCTCCGCATTTTCCGACCAGTGGTTCAACGGGGACATCGAGATATAACGCCCCGTGACTAAAATAAGATGAATCTAACTTAACGCGTTAAACCTCACACGCAATACGCCGTACTTCCCCGAGTTATTGCCGAGTTAAGGTTTCACATGACATTCTTTATACAGAAAATGTCTGACTACGTCTAGCATCAAATGAGCCTGTAAAGATTTAACAGACTCAGGCAGGGTTTTCATACTTATTTAGGAGATGAATATTGAAAGAAAATGGCTCACAACCCACTGAGTCCCTTCCCCCGGGGTAACACTTTATAGCAACTACGCCTTATTTAACCTTAATAAATGATGCGTTGACACTTAATAACGGTGGGCGTTAAGGGGCGACAGATAGAGCGGGTTGTCTCATGAGCGGAAGGTCGTGGGTTGTGTCCTTGGGCAAGACACCTCACCCTACTTTCCTCCAGTGTCTGCGTACACTGGTGTATGAATGAGAGTGTGACTGGGTGACTGTTTCCTCACTGTAAAGCGCTTTGGGCCTGATAAAGGTAGAAAAAGCGCTATATCAGTTGACTAGTACAGTTAATGCCTCACAACTCATAATGCATAGTCCTTCACCTACTTCACTTATTCATCGTCATAGCAGAACTGAGTAACTCATGCCCCCAGAGGCCATAAGCGCCACTGCAGGTGTCGTAGCATGTTGCATTTTTTACTCATTAATCGTCCGTGAGAGTAAATACTACGCTGACAGAAAAGACAAAGGGAGAGAGGGATGTTGTTTATCCAATGACACAACGGAGATCATTTATTTCACTCAAACTTGCTGTAAATACTGTTTAAGTGGCGCTAGCCCGCAGTTAGCTTTGACCATTAGCCTGTTAGCTTCTCTTCAAGATTCTATTTATACTTTTTAATTTTTTTTTATTTATTTGAACAGGGACAGTGTACAATATACATTAGCCTCAGAAAGGAGAGATGCATTGTACCAGGTTATAGCACTTGTGCTAATTTCCACATTTGTGTGTATTGTGCCTGTATTGTGTGTATTGGGGAGATGAAAGACCCCCCCCCCCCCCCAATTATCCCATTAACACTTACCCCCAGAGGGACTACAAAAAGGATTTAGTACTGCTTTAAGTACTAAGTAAGTGTTACTCACACTTAACTATTGAATTGTTCATGGTGAATTAAGTGTTAACTCATCATTCATTGAGGCTAAATAAGGCGTAGTTATGATAAAGTGCTACCAAAACATGTCAGGGGTTCGAATCCCGCCTCCTGAAGGGGCCCACTGCCGTTGTGTCCTTGGGCAAGACACTTCACCCACCTAGCCTCCAGTGTCTGCGTACACTGGTGTATGTATGAGAGTGTGAATGGGTGACTGGTTTCTTGCTGTAAAGTGCTTTGGGAAAATAAGGTAGGTGGAAAAGCGCTATATAACGTGAGACCATTCACCAACTAATCCTGCGGTCAACGTTGGTCATTTGAATCAAAACGTGTTACACATTAGGGCTCAGACAATCTGTGTTTTCTGGCTGGGCTCTTGAAAAATCATCCTAAAAAAAACGAGCCACACATTTTAAACGAACAGATCCCAAAAGATATGACTCACGTTAAACCCATGAATCCCGCTCTTCTAATTCCCCCGTGGACCTGCAAAAACGGCCCTGACCTGAACGCCTTATCTCCAAAATATGATCCGTCCAGTTCGCCGACTATAGCTCCAATAAAAAAATTAATTAAATAAATCCCCCATACACAACTCATTTAAATTCATGACTAAAAGGCGAACGCGGCGTCGCTGCCAGAGCGGGGTCTTTTCTTGTTATCGAGAAGAGCCGAGAACTGCTGACTCCGCGGGCAATTACGGGCCCCCGTCCGACGGTCCACTCGCGCACAAGAGAAAGCATATCAATCTGCGCTTAATGGGCGACTCGTGAACTCCTCGGCACGGCATCAATTTGTTTAGACGAGGCGAGGTCGCGCGCCGAGGGGGGAATTAGCGAGTGCGCCGCGGCCTGTGGCTCCGGCGAGGCTGCGTCGGTGTGACACAATCACGAGATAATTGAGAAGAAGAAGTAGAAACGGCGCAGGTATATTCCATTGTAAATGCTTTCACACTCAGAAAGGTAACTACTGTGGGAGTACGGAGAATACTCGTATAGTTATACAGTTTGTCTGCTCAGTCTTGGGGGCACATGTTCTTATTTTTGGGGCTGCACATGGACTGGATTACGCGAGTCCTCGGAGAACCATCTGAAATCTATTACAAAAGCCTGACCTCTGGACCACATGTAGGCAGGAAAACATATTTACCTAATATGTTAGCCCTTTAGCATGGGCTGCGATTAGCGCTGCAGTATCACCTTTGTGTGAATTTGCCCGAGTTAGGCTTTGTATGTTAAATGTCTTTTCCTTTCAGAAGCGTAACCATATTGTAACCTCTTAACCCCCGCCCGAACTGACCGCATTTCCTCCAGTTTGGCCTCACCAAATCTAAAGGAAGAAAAGAGTGACAAAAAAGTCTCAAAAGAGCAACAACAAGCGACGTCAACGATGTGACGACAAAGCGAAGGGAAAAGGTCAGTTTAGACACGTTTTGTAGGCCTTAGCTTTCAAATGAGGCGTTACACTGGTTCAACACACAAGCTAGAGGCCTATTCAAACTTAGTACTGCCATAACCATCAGCTGTTTGTTTTTTTACATTTATTAGGATAATCTTCTGTGTTATCTGTGTTTATAAAAGTAGGCGAGAATGAGAGAAATAAAAGGAAAAAAGATACACAAAAACATCCGCACTAGAATGGGGCTTTATTGTTATTGTCAGTGAAGTAGTAATAATACCGTAGAGATTGAAAGAGGTGACTTGAAGGACTTGTATCTTATCTCATGGATTTTTCTCGATTTGTGTATATTTCATGAATTATGTATTGTATGTGTAGATTTTGTTAACGTCTCGTATGTCTTATTTGTCTTTCGTCTGTTCATCCTGCCTTTGATTGTTAATAATTGTCTGCAATTATGTTCTATTTTCAGTCTTAGGTTATCTGTATTTTTTGTTTGCTTGTTTGTTGGTGTCTGCTGTGACTGTTATGTCTGTGGTGAATTATTTATAATTTTTTTATTTTTTATTTTAAAATATCGCAAACAAATATTTGTCTATAAGGGCATTGGAAACGAGATATAACAAAATAGGATACAGGCAAAACAATAATACTTAAAAAAAAATATATATATATATGTCCCAAATCAATGTTAGTTATTAGCTCTAGGACAAACTCCCCGGTCTCCTTGGTAAAGTAAATAAAGTCCATAACACGCACCGCTTCATCTTTTAATCAATTACTCATTTTAACATGTCTTGGGCTAATCCCCACAGGAAGAGGCCGGGAAGTCTTGGCGCTCAGAAGTTTAGGGTGGAAACTGTTTATCGAGCCTCACTCCCCCTCCGTGCAAGCAGAGGACGAGGTGTTTCGTGTTCGTTCAGAAATCACAGCTGAATTACTTTTACTTGTTCTTGTAAACACAGAGCCGTAAAAAAAAAGAAAAAAAGAAGGCCTTTAAGAAATTGTTAATCCAAACGTGTGCCCGTGGTTAGTGGGCTTTGAGCATGTAGCACAGTAAAAAACCACCCAGGCTCTTTTCAGATCTCATGTCAGTGCAACTTTCCCGGGTAAATAAAGGTCGAATACCTTGCCACTCCAGTGCTACGTGAACCGTGTTGTGGGGCGAGAGCTCGGCAGCGCCAGCCGCTCCCTGATTGCTCCGGACAGCAGGAGATGGAGTGATTATTTTCCACCATTTTCCAATTAAATTTCTGAGCGGTGACCGGGGAGACTGTGGCCTGTAAACCCGCCAAAGTCCCCCCTGTGTGGTTTGCGCTGTGATTTAGCCCAGCGGCGCTAATCTGTGGCTGGGAAGGTCAGGCAGGCGTGTGGGGAAACAGGCTGCAGACTGCGAGGTTCGGTTGATAGGGGGGCGAGATATGACACCCCAACCCCAAACCAACCCCCCCACCCCTCCGCCTGTCGCTGAGCTTAGAGGGCTGCGGCTGGTCCCTTGGTCTGTGCGAGTACCGGCAGGTCGGGGAGCGATAAGGCGCTCTCCGGAGGTGCTCTGGTCGGCTCTTATCGGACTGACAGGCATTAGCCCTGCGTGGCCCCCGCACATGCATCACAGTCAGGAGCCGACAATACCGGCGCGGGCCCCTCCATCATGCGCCCGAGCAGGCCGGCGCCGAGCTTTGTCTCCCAGCGGTGACTCTTTATACTGATCTGGTTTACAAATCACTCTGATTCTCTTTATTTTCCCTGAAAGCATTCCCCAATGTCGTGGCTTTAAAGTGCATACGACAGGTTTTAACGCTTTTGAAAATGTACAACATCAGTCGCATAATTATCATTTTATTTCAGTGAAGGCTCAAATAATGGAAAAATGTGTATTAAGTTACCGACAGGAAGTGACATATGTAGAGGTAAGGTTTCATAGCAGTTTGACTCATTTCCCATTGACTTAACATGGTCGGCACGGCAACAGTTTAAAATTGTTTGCCTCTATCTACGTCACTTCCTGACCGTGTCTAATAAGGAAGTGAAACTATAAACACCACAAACCTCGTCAAACTAAAGAAAGCTTGTTTTAGCAAAGTCTTAAATATCTTAAAGGCGCACTGCGTAACATTTTGAACTATATACAAAACATGCTCCTCATGACCAGCTCAACACAGACAATGCGATTACTCCAGTGGGTAATCAAACAATGGATTTTGGATGAGTACATAACCCTGTTTAAATCTAGTCACATCTCCATGGAGACGAGCTGGAAACATACCCACTCGGGTAAAGTTACAGTCATGTCTTAGAAGAGCTGAGCCGCTCACAGCAAAACCTCGTGTCTGTTTGTACATTTATGAGGTATTTTTCAATGATGAAAATATCTATCACAAAATAAATGCTTGTATTTCAATTTTATCTATTGGGTAAAATTCTACGCGGTGTGGCTTTAAATAGCAAAAATGGTGTCTAGTGTGTCATATGCACAATGAATGAATAAATCAGACTGCTTTTGACGCAGCCACACATATTGTATCATACACAAATATTGCATGTATTATACTGTTGCTCATGAAATGTATTTATCATAAATGGATCAGTCCAGTCGACGATTTAAGCTTCACTACGATGAAGCGCCTTAGAACAAAAATCCATAAATCAGTAAATACACTGGCATCCCTCAAAAAATGAAAATATCAAAGAGACAATAAAGAACTCATTCTCGACGGGGAAGACCACGTGGGCATGTGCCAGAATCGTAAACAACTCTTCAAATTTACACTTGTAAATCTCCGGGAGCCTTCAGTCAAACTTGACATTTAGAAACCCGACGGACAAACTGTTCAGAAAACTCAATCGTATCACGTCCATCTTCAAAATATGATTGGTTCCATCACAAAACCTCTGTTCAGTCTTTGAACACGCAAAACATCCAGCCATGTTCCACAGAAATATGTCTGAAATCAGGAGAGAAAAGGCAAGACACGGCTGGAAACCCATTATCTATTCCCACATATCGTGAGCTTTTTCTGTTTTGTTTTAAGGATTCTGCAGTTTTCTTCGGAGCGATACCCGATTTGCCAGCTCAAACACGTCTTTTCTAAAGCTCTCCTTTCACTGTAAACACGTGCCCTGGTCCAACACGCTTAGAAATAGACCAAATTACACGATCGCTGAATGGGGAGAAAACCATTTGAATAAACATGTATTCATGTTTTAATAAATCCCATGCAGATATCCCGTGCCGATTACGTAAAGCAAAAAGAGGCTAATCCAAATATTTGCGTGAACCTCTCAGGACTCGTCATCTTGTTGTCGGAGATGAAGAATGCGGGTTATTTCGTGCATCTGCCGGGTTGGATTTTGGCACGGCAATGGTATTATTACCCGGGGGAATGAGCGCAAAGAGAGGCCGTGAATAACCAGCCGTATTCACATCCTCACCTCCCACATCCCGGCTGTTCAGACCGGAGCATGTTCCAACCGGGGCATGTTTTCGCCATTTCCCAATGAGGTGCGTGCAGTCCCTGCAGCCCACGCCGTGGAAACTCAATTAGGGAGCAGATTAGATGGATATCAGCGTCGGTCTAAATAGGGATATTTTCCCTGTCTGCTTTACTGTGGCAGCAGATGAACTGTGAAGTTGGAAATACAGTTGGGAAACTCTTTTTGGGTATTGTAAATGATTAGGCTGATCCTTTGATCTGTTAAAGTGTTGTGGCTCAAAACACAACAACAGAATATCCTTTAAGTATGTACTTTATGTTATGATTCAGAATCTGACATGGCATCCAAGCTACTTCCATCATAACACTGAAGGAATATGAAGGATTTATGAAGCGCTTTTCATACCGAAACAAAACGCCTGGTACTCTCTCCCATATATAAGGCTGGGTACAGGTGGACAAGTATGGAAACCCCATCTGAGGAGCCGTCTGCACCAGAAGCAGCAAAAAAGGTTTTACACGTAATATGAACATAACTAGTTCGATTAGATTCATTAGGTCTTCTAAGAATTATGCAAGCTTTCTTTCCTATAGACAGACCAAGTGTTGGTTTTCGTACCTGACGGTTTCGGCTACAACTGTGGCCTTCCTCAGAGGTTTGTCACGTGGTGTTACTGTGACGTGTCTGGTCAGCTGATTTATACAGGTTTTGGCACCGTCTTCCTGCTTGTGGTAGCAGGCCGACAGCGCCATCTGCAGACCGACTTCTTCAGAACTGTGTCCCAGGTGTGGGAAAGTCAGAGAAGCCATCGAGATCCGGAAACGCGCCCCCCAGACTGTGAACCGGGTCGAGGGGGCGTACCAACTTTCCCACACCTGGGACACAGTTCTGAAGAAGTCGGGCTGCAGATGGCGCTGTCTATAGGAAAGAAAGCTTGCATGAACATAACTATTTTCCCAATCAAAATGAACGTGTTTATTTATTTACAATCGACTTAGAATTATTTTTGAGTAATCAGATTGTACAACGGATAAAATCATCAAAATCCCATTAAAGTGAATAGGGCCAAGTTCCCTAAGAAGGTCTACATGAGAAACAATGAAAGTATACTTATCTTTTCTCCTCCATTTCTTTTATCCTGACCTCTAGGTGTGCGGGTTCTGTATGAAGTCTTTTTTTGTTGTTGTTTTTTTTTACAAACTTACGGGACACATTCCGCAATGATTACACATCTCCGGCGTGCCCGACAATTGCCTCGTTGCACGGCTGCGTTTGATATTGCATCATCAGAAACATATTAAAAAAAAACTCCGCCGTATCGCTGTACGGCGAGCCCCGCAGAATCCCTCTCCGTTTAGAAGTGACAAGCACCGCTTTGCCTCCCCCGCACGCCCACTGACAGTAGCTCCATTTGAGTTTTCACTCGGAGACGGGGGCTGTCAGGCCGCGTCAGTCAGTAATGTAGCCGCTAATGCCCGTGTCTGTGTACACGGGTCGAACACGGCCCGCTAATTTCCCTGCTGAGGAGAGCCTTCTCCGTCGCTTTAAACTCCAGATGAAAGAGTGTTGCGGGCCGCCCGTCTTCTGTCGCGGGTTATTCCTCGGGGGCGAGCGCCGGAGAGGGCAGAAGGGGGGGGGGGGGTATTAAAGACAGATGGAAGAGAAAATGGGGAGGGTGGCGGCGAGTAAAAGAAGCCACAGAAGCCGCGTTATAGGGTTAGCTTTGGGAAGCGCTGACGGAATCTGGAGTCATGGGGGGGGGGGGGAATCCACGGCGTTCCCAAGAACCCTGATCCCCTCAGACTTCTTTAAGGCAGCTTGGAAAACGTTGTTATTGCAATCCAATAAAAAAAAACACACACGGTTTGTTCGCATTGACCTCCAACAGTCTTCTAAGTCAACAGAACAAGTAATACATTTTTCAAGTCAAAGTTGCAAGCGTGATCTTCCGGGGAAGAGCGCACCGGCAAATTGTCAATGCCGACGTTGTAAGCCGGGCTGTGTGGTGAGGAAACGGCCCTGTAGGGGACAGACATGGAAGAGAGAGCTCTCGGGGAAGACCAAAGAGGAGGTAGTTGGTGTGGGAGAGAAGATGCAGAACATTAGGTCGGATGCAGGAAAGTGATTGACAGTTGTTCATTTATGGAGTCGACATTGATTGAACAGTTTGGCAGTGTATTTGTACAAACAATGAAATAAAATGCATCGGGTGAGGAGCTCAGTTACCCGGGAAGAGCTCAGAGTAGAGTCGCTGCTCCATCACGTCGAAAGGAGCCAGCTGAGGTGGCTAGGGCATCTGTTCCATTTGCCTCCTTGTTGCCTCCCTCGGGAGTTGCTGCAGGCATGTCCTATTGGGAGGAGGCCTCGTGGAAGGCCCAGGACACGCTGGTGGGACTATGTCTCCGAGCTGGCCTGGTGTCGCCTCGGGGTCCCCCCAGAACAGCTGGAGGAGGTGTGCGTGGATCGGGAAGTCTGGGCATCTCTGCTGAGACTGCTGCCCCCGCGACCCGGCCCCGGATAAAGCGGAAGAAAATGGATGGATGGATGGATGAAATAAAATGCAAAGACGTAGGCTTTTCATTCATTATTTTAGCATTTTGTCTGAACAAGAACCCATGGACTTGAACTTTAGAACCATCTTCTGCTGTAGATAAAGTCCAAGCTCTAACTCGCAAGTGGAAACTACCAAACTCCGGGTGCTGCAGACGTAGAGAGAGATGGAGAGGTGGATTGTGAAATGTACCAGAGTAAAGCATGGAGAGAGAGTGGACGAGTGGGCAGTGGGAACTTCCAACGGGATTCTGCAAAAGTCTGACGAAAATAGGGCAGCAGGAGATCGGTCTGTAAAGTTATCTCAAAAGTCCAGTTCAAACGTGCTGGGATGGCAGGGGCCGGCAGGGAGTGGCGGCAGAAGTTATAAAGGGTCAACTGGTCTGCTCAGGCAATAGTATAGAATCATAGGAACATTTTTCTTCTCCACCGCCACCAATCGAATACAAAGCCAACGCACTTTCGTAAGCAATGGCAGGTTAAGGTTCTGGGTCGTGAAAGTCATGCTATTTCTTTGCACTTTATGCCGAATTACTCCTGGTATTATTACGCCTTACAATATAGTTCCCCTTTTTATCCGCTTAGAAAATCCACATTGTTTAATTTTGTGTAATTATACTTTATGGTGTAACACTTCACGTAACCATATTTAAATACGGTAAACGTGGGAGAGTTTGGCAGCTTCTATCGTCATCTCGTTTGGAGATATAGAGGAGAAGAGAGAGGCTAAATGCTAACGCCGTCTGTACGGTGTTTACGTTACGGACACGTGGAGACCAGACAGGTACAGATAACTCGTCTAAGTTAAGGTAAGAACACACTGTATCTCAGTATGTAAAAACAGTGGAAAAAAGGTTATGCAACTTTGCATGTAAACAAAAATAAAAACAAGTTGATATCAGTGTGTATTTGACCTTGTAGTGACCCTGCGGCTGTGTGAGGGGTCAGCTTGGCGGCTTTACTTTCCGTCACAGTGGTCTCTAGGACGCTCCAGGGTCAAATGTTTGGAAGGTTTTCACTGCTGACGGAGCTTCTCACCAAAAACCCTACACATCAATGGATCCTGGAGTATTGTAGAGACAACCGTGGTCGAAAGCAAAGGCGCCGTGCTGACCACTCATGCAGCCGCTGGGTCACTACAAGGTCAAATACGCACAAATATCGACCCCTTTTTTTGCATAATGCACCTAAAATAACAGTTCAAATCTCTATGAAGACACATTGGACATTTCTGTCTTTGCCCTCAGTCATGGTCCTCCGTGACTTCATTCTTTCATGGGAGCGAGTGCTGAACTAATCCACATCTAAGCAGACCAGAAGCATTTCCTCAACTGCCCGGAGCGAGAGTGATGGCGGTCCTTTAGAATGGTGGCCTTTATTCTCCCTCACAAACTGAACCGTGTAGCTCCGCTGATACAATAATCACATGATGCAGCGATGGGGCAGCTGCGCCGACGTCCCGGCCGTAAACCTCTGGCTAACCTCTGCTTGCCCCCCCCCCCCGCCCACGCGCACTCAGTGATGTGGGGCTGTTTACTCTGCCGGGGCGGAAAATCGGCACATAATTACGATCGCCTCGTATCGTCAGAGAGACAAAGAGGCAGATCAGACCGTCAGGGCGCACTGCCACGGGTCGTTCGAAACGGAGCAGCACGAAGGCAGAACCAAACCACACGCGTCAGAATAGTTACAACCGTTTACCTTTCAGCACATTCATCTGGAATGTTTTGACACGTGTGGATTTCTTAACTTAGTTTATGGTTTATGAATTGTGTTTATACCTGATAATTGTTTTGAGATAATTCTACACGTCGCAACCCCCCAAAATGGTCTCACCATCTCTCCAATAGCAGAATCTTTTGAATGAAATGATGAAAAAATCATTATTAGTCTGTAAGTTAACACATTTTACTCATCTATTTTAGGAGGGCAGAGGGTGTTAAAGGGGATTATTATGGAAAATAATACTCGCACGTCTTTAAGCAATTTTGTTTACTCTTTGTTTCTAACCTACAAAGAGTAAGATAGTGATAAAGATGTTTATGCTATTATCAAATGTCTGCAAAAAGCATAGGAACACGTACAGTACATTACAATGAATTTAAGTGTCCCGGGTACAACTATCAGTATATAATAGTAGCCTGGCCACACAGCCTTTGCTCTGCCCGATCACGTCAGATCTTGGAGGCTAACCAGGGAAGGGCCTGGGTGGTACTTGGATCGGAGACCGTTTGGGAACACCAGGAAGCCTCGGGGAATGTAGTGATTGGTTGGTGGTCGGAGGGGCTGATGGCGCAGACTGGTTGCCACGCTTTCTGTCACTCTGCCCCAGGACAGCTGTGACTACATACGTAGCTTACCACCACCAAGTATGGAGTGAATGAATAATGCAAGGTAAAGCGTCTTTGTAAATGTTATATAAAACCAATGTTTAATTATAATTATTTATTTTTTGGCTCTATAGACTGTCAACAATTACACAATTTAAACTTGTACCATTTCTAAAAGTTTACACCTGCTAGCTTCACATTGCTAACAGAGGTGCTAAAACGCCACTACATTATTTGGTGTGTTCTCTTCCAATCATTATCTTCTTTCCAATGCTGACAGACAATTCTTAAAGTAAGAATATAAGTTCCTCCACTGAGAGTTTTAAGAGACTCTTCATAACTCGCCTTTAGCTCTAAAAAAAAAAAAAAAAAAAAACACACACTCACATTATCGCTCGTATTTTTTACCTTCCATATGTATATATTGTGTACGTTTGTATATGGTCTATTTTTCTTCTGGTCTGAAACTTGAGAAACATTTAAAACTTGTGTTTTAAATGTGCCGAATAAATAAACTTTGATCTTTCAACAACAGCAGCCACAAACCACTCGGCCACACTTTGTGACTGGCGTGTTAGAGCTCTCATTCATTTGTCTAAGAGTAAGTTTGGAAAGTGTTTGACGTGGGCTTTATATTGGCGTTCCGCTTACTACAGCCATTAGTCACTGGTCTGGGCCGAGTTTTTTTTTCTCTTCAACAAGACATCCACTGGTGAATCACTGTGTGTGAGACTGGCCATCTGGGCGCTTGGACACTGTGCAGTAAAATATAAACTGCATTTGAACAGATTAATATGAAAAGAACTGAAAAACATTCTTGTACACGATCACACCGTGACGGAGTATCTCGAATGGACTCTCCTTCGCCTTCAACAACAATTATAAAGCCGTGATTGCATTTTCAAGGACAAAGCAAATGCCTCAAAGCCAGTGTTATTTTCTCCAGCCGTCGAGGCGGTTTCACTCAATTGTTTTGCGTATAAACTTGAAAACGGGACAAAGCCTCATTGCTGCGGCCGTTCAGCTGGAACTGCTTCACTTCTGCTGAAATATCTGTCGACTGAAAGGAACAAATAGCACAACGCCAATGACACTTTAGTTACACGCAGTGCGCCGCATCGTCCTTGTCACGGATCAAACCCTCTGAAATTCACCGAGGATTAGCCCACAACTCGACGCAACTTCGAGCATATACCCATCACACAAGTAAAGCTGTACACGGAACCATTGATTCACCGCCCAACCAAGACTTTTGGGATCAGCCGTTCTCTCGGTCTCCGCACTAAAACAAACAAAGGCGGCTTATCCAAAACGACCTGGATTTCTGAAGAATCGAAAGAAGTTACAAAGTCCTTCTGAATCATATGAGACTTGAGAGTTTCCCGCATTCGAGCGATGGGATCCAAATGGGCCTCCGCGAATAGGATCGATAGAAACAACTTTGTAAAGGAGGTGTCGGGAAGGAGGCCCAAACTTGTGACCTCAGATAAGGAACAATGAGAAAGACAGGATTCACACTCACGCCACTCTTCATTGGAGGTTGATATAGATGGCGTTCATGGTTTCTATAATAATCAGAACAATGAGTTATGATTATTGAGACTAAAGGATAACAATCCCCTCATGGAACCACCACCTTAACGTTCTGGAGGGATTTGAGCCCCTGAATGATCCTGGGGAGCTCTGTTGTCGGGGGCTTCGTGCCCCTGGTAGGGTCTCCCATGGCAAACAGGTCCTAGGTGACGGGTCAGACAAAGAGCGGTTCAGAAGCCCCTTATGAGAGACCAACAGGCCCGGTTAGAACCATGAGGCCGTCCTTCTGTGGACCCACCACCTGCAGGAGGCACCATAGGGGCTGGGGCTATGTGATTTGGGCAGCTCCAACAGCTGCTCCCACGACCCGGCAACGGACAAGTGGAAGAAAATGGATGGATAACAATAAAGGAAATGCAATAATAGGAAATCTAATTACTACTTTCTGTATAAAATAATAAATAAATAATACATTCTACCATGCATATCTTACATTGTAAAAGAAGTATTATAATAAACTCTAATAACCAACCCAAACTACAAAAACTGGGATTATAATTAGGCTTGGCACAGAAAGGGTTAAACTAAATAATACTTTTTTGATATATTCCTGACGCACACAAAATTCAACACAAATCAGAACCTTGTTAGCAAACTTAAAAGGAAAAATAAATAAAAAACGTCCCCGATTCTCCGGACTTCATCCACCCCCATTGTGAGCGAAGATCCTTCAGCTCTGCCTCTCCTAACGTGTCCTTGTATAACCATCGCCTATCGGAAGTCTGTGACAATAACACATGGCTCTCCGAAACCGCACGTTGATACTTTTCCCCCACAACGTTTCTGAACTCAAACCAAAGAAAAATGCATATGAAAGTGCGTGTTTGATGTGCTTCTGGAGCGCTCGTCGTGATTCCAAACCTTCATGTGGAGTCTTTTTTTTGTGAGTATATAGGATTGTGCTTGGCGTATGGCTGTTTGGACACATTTAAGTGCCTTCTATGCTTTGTTGTGCTCACCGGAGACACAAAGCTCAAAAATCTCTCCACGCTATTTCTAAACGTAATACTTTCCCAATCTCTTTTTGGGGGGGGGGGGGGGGGGGGGGCTTCAGTTAAAATTTATTCCACTGGAGTTCAGGGAAAGTTAGCACAGAGGATATTTGGTGGATTAAAAAGTCGACATCCCTTTGAATATTAGTTGCTTCCACTTTCTTTTCACAATCAGTCCGAGCTTCTATTTCTTCAAAAGTTGTCCGCAAAAACCATCAACATTCTGGTGCGACTTATAGTCCGGAAAATATGGTACATAAAAATACTTAAAAGGCGTTATTGCTGGGTTTCAGGTGACATCACAGTGTTCTAAAGGCCTATAATATTATACAGAGGTACAATTATTTTGTGCTTGAGGAAATCTTTGGTCTTGTACAGAGAGATCATGGACCCAGTGACTGATATTAATGATCATTTTTGGAATTCATACATTTTCTTTTTAGATACGACTTGTGAAAGTGTAATGCAGTTAATAGGAGAAACTGGCTCCTGCCCCCTATGGGTCCTGTAACATCATCACATGCTAGAACCTGAAAACAACCAATACCTGATATTATGTATTACAACAAATGAAAGAGGAAGCCATTCAATTCAAATATTACTTAGTCATACTGCTAGAAAAAAACCATCAGGAATAGTGCCTACAACTTCAGAGGGAAGTAGCTATAAAAGAGATGAATTAATTTCTACCATTCCTTTTCTGCACTGTGGATGTTTATTGCCATTTTAGCGATATTGTTACGATAATGTAAACAGCAAGTTAATTAATAAAAAGGCTTTATAGATGGAAATGTCTTTTTTTCCACAAGTGTCTTTGTACGTTGGAGATTAACCTAAAACATCATAACATACATCGCCGAGTGAGTAAGATGGGTTACAGATGACACATAACTCTAAACAATCAAACCCGTCCCTCCCAAAACGTCCTGCCTAGAGAGACTTTTATCGCAACTGCAGCGAAATCTCTGAACGCAACACTTTTCTCACCCCACGTGGTTTTGATATTTCCTTTCCAACCTCATTTAAAGTTCGTCCACAGAAGCGGCAGAAGAAAGCGGGCGTCTGCGAGCTCGCCGTGTTGGGGGAACCGTGGGGGCGGCGGCCCGCTGAGGCGGAGAGGCCGCGCTGACAGGTCGCGGATGCGGGGCCATGCTGAGTATCGCCGGAGCGTCCGGGGGAACTGCGGCGACGGACTGAGAAGCCGGTACTTATCCCACAGGAGAGTGCGATAATGACCGACCACGGCTCCCTCCGTCCTCAGGCAATGACAAGTCTTTAGAGAGTTGATGCAATACAACTGGACGTACCGTTAGTCTGATGTATGTTTTTATATTTCTGTATTGTGACAGAGTACGTTCCATTGCATACTGTGTACACACAAATGTTTCTCTATCAAACTATATCAAACCAAGACTTAAAAAATACTGAATCAGGTCAAAAACCAAGCTAAGATGGAACTATAGGAGGAAAGTCATGACTAAAACTAAACTTTGCACTTTTTCTCCTCGGCTGTGTGAACAAATAAATCCCATTCAGATGAAAGGATAACATAGAGATGATCATTCTGTGGAAATATATTGTGCAATCTAGGTAGAAAGTATACTTTGTTATGCCTTTAATTAGATGCTTATACTTCTTCACTACAGCAAGGTTTTTGGGCACACTGTGAGACCTCTTTATTAAACTTGAAGTCCCTTATTATTATTGACCATTTTAGTATGCAGGAAGTCTCTATATTCTGCAATATTTGGTGCAATATGACAGTCCAAATCTCAATGCCAATACTGTATCTGCACAGCAAGAAAGAAAGGTCTAAGAAATGCCTAAACGGCAACTTGATGCAGTAACCAAAACACCTCGACTAACTCATCTCATTGTAAAAACTATTAACTGTGGAGATACACAAACATATAGAAGTAGCAAAGCTTGTACTTACTGCATGAGAGACTCTGATAATGACTGCTCCCTCTGTCTTCTAACAATGTCAGCACCGCAGCCTTTAGAGAGTTGAAAGAACTCACCCGTGGCTGGTTTAGATGCTTACTTTAGGGCAACATGGTGTGACTAGTGTTTGACCTTCGTGTCCAACCAACCACACTAACTGTCCGTTGAGTATTTCCCAGCATCGACAGCAGATGCAGCGCTATGGCCCTCACAGAGACATTTTAGTGATATGCAAATTTAGGCCTATTAGCGTCTAATGGCCTTCCAAATTATACTGTATTACTTTGAAGGGCTGAGTCGCACCCGGAGCACATGGCTACTTAATATGCATCAACAATAAAAGGATGTACCAACGCTCCCGATTACAGCTGTTGGGCTTGATACCAGAGTTCTGACTCTAAAGTCGACACGGCAAAGTCCTTCCTTCTCAGTGAGCGTGTTAACAAACTGCTGTGCACGTTAGCACTAGCCACAATAGCATTAATCAAGAAACCAAGGTTACAGCTGTATCGCGCTGTGTTGTATGTAATGTGATGGTACGGCTGGGCAAGTTTTTCAATTCTAACTTTACAATTCAGAGGGTAATTTACGCTGTCTCACATTTACACTGACGTTTGACACAACTGCGGACTCTCTCTTGTGTTAGCGAATGCAACAGCCTCAACATCGACCCAGCGTGACTTTTCGGAAGTGAGGAAACATTGCAGAATTCCGTGGACAATATAAAAGAAGTAACACAAAGTACGGCAATCAACAAGTTTAATATGACCATATGGGCCAATGACATTATGTATAAGGCTAGAAATGGTAAATGAAACGGCTTTTAGCTGCTTACTTTGCACATTGAGCTGCCTTGTGTACGAAATGCCTTGCCTACTTTTGCGCAGCAGTGTTTTGGACATTACGGAAGATGTTATACGTTTGTATCCAACAAACATCTAGACTAACTGGGAAAATTCCTGCACAATGCAAGAAAATCCGATGGGGAATGTGGCAGAACTGACCTCGGTGTCGGGCTCTTTTCTCAGTTGTGGTCCACACTTTCCCGACTTTCCTAACGTATTTCAAACATCTGAATGACCAAACGTGCAGGAAGCAACAACGACGACTGGTTCTGCTCGAAAAGGCTTTAACATTGATGCACATGGCCTTCCCCCCCCCCTATCAATTTCTTCTTTAACGACATACTGAAGGACTTTTATTTCATAGAAGGCAAAGGGTACATGGGAAAAAATTCTGTTCCGATTTTCAACAACTTCCGCATCCCATTCCTTCCTCTCTGTTTAAAATGTGCTGTACAGTCACCTGCAGGACATTATGAGAAAAGTCGCTCCGCTCAGTCGTTCAATCAAAGCTTTAAAACTTGTTTCGATATAAAACACTTCCTTGCTTCCACGCCATCAATGCCCACGTCAACGCAATATTCGAATTCTTCGCCCTCGATATCACTTGAAAAACAACACATTTAGGAGCCGCGCAATGGTCTTGAAGTAAATACTGCTCAGAAAACCCGAGGCGACTATCTCCCAATCCTTTTACAGTTAATTGTGGCTTATGGACCGTGCCTGACCCCCCCTGTTTCCAATAGCAACCGTGGTATAGGGAAGATATATTGATATGAAAAAAGCATTAGCCTCCGCCGAGCACACACACACACAAAAAAAGAACCTCTGAACAAACGTTTGCTTTGATCTCGGCAACGGGAGCGTCAGTAATGTAACGTCTGTGTGCGAATTTGATCGATTCGTGAAAAAAAAAAAACAAACAAAAAAAAACACCAAGGCCAGAAATGTGCAGGGAAATCCCAAAATACACAGTCAACCGTGTCGCCAGCCGAGAACAGATGCGGCGGCAAACAACCGTAGTCCAAAAAAAAACAAAAAAAAACACAGCGGGAGGATGGGGGAACGCATGCACCCGCGAGCTCGGACCGCGTGGAGAAAAGTGCTCATGATCACAGGGTGTTAGTTAATGGAAAGGGAGAAAACAAGAAGAAAAATCAAGGCATAAAAAAAAAGAAGAGAAAATAAATCGGGGCAAACTGGCTCACACCAAACCTGAAAGATCCGTCAGTCCCCAAAGCCCCGTAACCACAGCAACAGGGGCCAAAATGCTGCAACAACGGGCCCCCTTCTCCCATAAAACACAATTCACATTCCGAATTTTCCACGTCTCCGCTACTAACTTCTTTTTTTGTTGTTGTTGTTTTTTTTTTTACTACTTGCCGCTTGTCCGGCAATTTTGGCCCCCGCTGCGGCGAAGTGCGCAGGGTCTATCAAAGTATCACACTGCTCGTTTTGGGAACCTGACCAGTGTGGGGGTCAGGTTCCCACCCCAGAAACTGTGGAAGATTGAGGAGAAGGCAGTCTGGAAAAAAAAACAGGCCCGATCCCAGCAGGTGAGTCCGCGTCGGAGAGAGATTTGCCCCCCCCCCCCTTCCCGATCATGCAGTGGGCGTCTGCGGTGGGCTGGTAAGTACGCGCAGCTGCTGTTTCATGTGATTCCAAGAACCGAGCGCGAGGACTGAGGACAAGCGTGTTCTATACCTGGGATAAAATGTCTAAAATGTGAAGCCAAAAGAAAAAAAAAATTGATGGGCGCATGTGTGATTCTGTGTGGGAGAAGGTGCAAAGCCACGCTGCTCAAGGAGACGGTCCCGTAGAGTTTGATAGATGCGTGTTGCGTCATGTGCATGGCCAATCGTGTTTAGAGAAGCTCAGCGTGTGTGTGTGTGTGCGTGTTTGTGTGTGTGTGTGTGTGCGCTTTCGAAGAGTGAAGTTGGGCGACAAAACTGGGCCATGTTCAGACTGCGTTTGTGTAGGATTTGGAACAGAGACGGTGTTTAAATGGGCTTGATCAGGCTCGTATCGGGACCACCTGGATATCAAGGAACCTCAACAAATTCTGTATTTATTCACCGTCTCTTAAGACTCTAGCGCCAGGTTCTTCAGAGATTTGAGCCATTGTCTGTTGTCGGATGCTGGATGGGTCCACAACGACCGCTAACAAAATCACATTTAAGGCGAGACACGGCAGGTGAAAACATCAGTGTTGAAATTTAGTCTAGTTTTCTCCATGAAAATCGCATGTGCAGACGTTATGAAACTTTAAGGCCGTGCTTTCAAAATTAGCTTTTCTTTACACTCATGTTACACTTGTGAAATTATTATTATAATTTTTTTTCAGAGGGATTATTTTCACTTTTAAAAAAGCATAAACTAAAATCTTTGTAACTAATATTTCCACAAAATAAATAAATACATTTAAACCTGGCTCCATGCAACAAAATCAAAAAATATCAGATTTTGCTGCTGAAAATGCAGCCCATTTTATACATTGAAAGGCCATATTTTTAACTGAAAACATATCGGTAATCTAAAGCAAAAGTTTCAAATTGATATATACTGTTTGCCCTATTCACCTGCAGTGTCTTGCCTTAGGAACAGTAACGCTGATATGAAATCTCTGTTATCACGATGAAGTGATAATCCATGTCATTCACCATCCAATCGATGCCTGAGGAGTTTGATATGAAGCATTTTCAGTGTGTATTGTATTAACAGTTACAATATCAGCTTCAATACACCTTTACTCACAATCTCTGGAACCATTAGCATTGATTGTGGGTCAATGAAAAGTCAAACTTTGCCCCCCTTTAAGACGCTCACACAGCAATGCAAGATAATAGTCAAACACATTCCCATCCGCAGCATCAAATCAATCTTCGCTTTCATGCTCCGTGTGCACAACTAACAGCCATTTGATTTCTAATAATTAACTTCTATTACCAGGACAATACAACAAGACAATCAACTCCAGTACGATAAATGCCAGCAGGACTATCCAGACCATTATAGCTAGTCTTTCATTCAATCCTGGGTAACCGATGAGCTATCAAAGTCGATCACTGCAGGAAATAAAAACATCACTCGCAAAATTCTGTTATTGCTTAGATGTTTCCAACAATGCCTAAATAAATACACGTGAATTGGTCGGACTTTGCTTTACAGCGCAGCGATGACATGTTAATTTAAAAGGGAATAGCCCTGTTTCCAAGTTGTTACCAGTGTTAATTTCGTCGACTAAAATATTTAGTCTTAATTTTAGTCAAAGTGATTTTTTTTGACGACTAAAATTGGACTAAACCTAAATTTAAAGTTTTTCATGCGACTAAAACTATGACTAAAATGTCCATATATTTTAGTCGACTAAAATAAGACTAAATAAAAATGAAAAGGAGAGACTAAAATCATCCAAACGTCTATCGACCGTCTGAAAAAGCCTCATATCATGTAAATTCACTGCCAAAGGAACAGCTCTGAGCTTTGTTCATGAGGGAGCAGCTCCATGAAGCAGGACCTCCATTAAATATGATTATAATGAATATTATAAATAGAAAGTCGACTAAATGTGTCTTAAATTTAGTCGACTAAAACTCGACTGAAATTGAAGATATTTTTAGGACTAAAACTCGACTAAAATTGAATTACATTTTCGTCAAAAGACTAAGACTAAAACTAAATTAAAATATGTTGTCAAAATTAACACTGGTTGTTACCAAGAAAATACTCATGTCTCCAGGTGAATGATAGTCTGGGTTAGGGCTGGGATTGGCCATATCCCCGTTTGAGTCGTCTTTTCCGTGGAACTACTGTGATTACCAAGTTATAATACCATGCAATTCACCTTTGTTACCGGGCTATTGTGGCGCTGTAAAGTAAAGTGCTCCCCACGCATTCAAAGGCAAATCTCCTCATGAAGCATCATTCACCGATCCTTTACCAGAGCTGAGCACGGCGGCACAGTCCAGCCAGTTTCTCCAGGTCTAAAAGGGGGGGCAACGGCGTCCCCTCACCGGACTCCGCGGTCTGAACATCGCCCCGAGTGTCGTCGCGAATACGTTGCCGTGGACTCACCGATGACGGCGGTCGTGATCTGGTTCTTGGTGGCTCCCAGCTTGTTCTTGACCTCGCAGACGAACGTGGTGTTGACCGTGTCGTCCACCTTCCTCACGGTGAGTTTGTTCCCGTCCACGTCCACCGAGTCGGGCAGAGGGCCGGAGAGCCTGGACACGAGAAACACAGGGGGGGCTGGATGGAAGAGAACTGGACAAAACTGTATCGTAAAGCAGTACACGGTCGCCAGCTTCCAGGTATAACAAGTCATTCATAGATCTGTGACACTTTGTTTCATTTGCCATATCCATCAGCTAACAATAACCCACCGGATTCATTCGTTCGTTTAAGTTGATGATTACACTTCAGATTGTCCGTTTAAACCGTTGTTTAATTGCATACAAACTTACCTGTACCACACGGCTGGAACAAAGGGAAGCCATTTTGTTTGTTGAAGTTTCTTTTGTATGGAGAATAAAATTTGCCTGGTAAGCGTTAAGTTTGTCAAGTCTGCCTGCTCATTTTGTCTACTCTGTGGGCCAGCTTCCTCACAAGATCCATCCATCCATCCATTTTCTCCCACTTGTCCGTTGCCGGGTCGTGGGGGCCCTCACAAGATCATTTTGACAAAAGTTTTCTAATTGAGAACAAAGCCAGTGATACCAAAATTATATAGGAATGTTTTGAGAGTAAAATGAAATAAACCTCTCAAAAATGACTTAAAGGTGCATTATGCTACGATTTATGCCAAATAAAAAGTTTGCAGTGACACAGTGGCAATTTATATAGCACTTTTCTACTTCCACTGGACACTCAAAGCACTTTACGTCAAGGAACAACATCCATTCAAACCTGCAAACTGATTCATTGCTTTTCCAAATGGTTGGAAAACAATTGTTGAAAACTTAATTGATTTGAAAATTAAATGGAATCATGTGGCTTTTACATGACACAAATCAATACCAGAGCTCTGCCTTCTGAATGATCCAAAGTGACAACCAAAACAGGGGAAGAAAATCATGAATAGGATGGTTATAAGACATGTACAGTGGAAGGAAAAAGTGGCATTTTCTTACATTTCTGCCTAAATTTGTCATGAAATGTGGTCTGATCTTTATTAAAATCACAAGAATGATTAAACAGTGTCTGCTTGAACTAATACCACCCACACATTTATCATATTTTGAATGGCCATAACATGTAAATATTCACAGGAGAGGGAGGAATAAGTAAGAGAATCTCACTGAACTGCAGCAGTTTTGTAAAGAGGAATGGTCTAAGGCCCTGCCCATACGAAGTCAAGCTGAGGACCAAACGCAATTTGATCAATCCAGTGTATCGTCCATACGAGTCCGGCGTTTTGGGGGTCTGTAAACGAACATTTTCCAAACTAGGTCCCAGAGTGGAAAGAGTTTACATGGCTCCGTTGTACGATGACATCACAGCCCCAGAGTGGAGTCTGTTATCCATAATCTACTGACCTTATAATGAGTTTTATTCAGGGATCTATGATGGTTTTGCTCCACTGGAGTCCGTGAGCCACAGGAGACAAGTAGAAAAACAGTCTGTGTTTTTGGTCACTGACAGGTTTTTCTGCTTTAGTCCCGTTACGTCGGAAGAATAAACTCGCCTCCTCGTCTCTTCTGTAAATCATAATCCTTGAATCCGTTTACATTCCACACAAGTTTACTGCGCATGCGCCCTCTACATCTTGTTCTATTATCTGTGTTAACGTCACAGCGCCACACACAGGCCTGCCAGATGAATCGCGCCGTTTTCACAGACCTGAGTCGACCCGTGTGGACGCACACATTTACTAAGATGACTTCGTGCTTACAAAGAAAGTTTCTGAAAATATAAGTGTTTTGTCTTCGTGTGGATATAGCATAAGATTGATCCTGATCGTTGTGAGCGTCTAATCTGCAACCACAGAAAAACAGTTACTGCTGCAAAAGAAGGGTCGGCCAGCTGAAGATGAGTCACTGAACAGGCTGGATAAGATACGTCACTTGGTTAACAACCATTTACTCTGATACAAAGTCACTATTGGATTGAGTTTTGAACCCAATATGTCCTAGTTCCCTTCTGTGGACCCACCACCTGCAGGAGGGGCCATAGGGGCTGGTGCTATCGGACAAGTGGAAGAAAATGGATGGGTGGATGGAAATGTCCTAGTTCAGACACAGGACATGAAGATACTTTATTGACATTCACGTTTGAAAGTATGGAGTCTAGTGGCTTTACTTTTACCACATCATGGACGATCTTTTCTGCCAAACAGCTGCTCTCTCTTCAGTCTTTTTGGGTGATAGTTTACTGTGCATGTTTATACGTTGATTATAGGAAAACTGGAGCACCTGTAGGAAACCCCCTCAGGAGCACCTGCAAACTCCACATGCAGCCCAGTAATTAAACCTGCCGCCTTCTTGACGTAGTGGGAGAAGTCGCTCACCCAATGTCGTTCAACTGTGGCGGTGCATCTGTTCAAATGAGCGTTACACGCAGTTCAAATTTCTCTGCATCTTTGTTTCTTTGTGAGACTTGCTGCTCGGGCCTGAGTGGGATAAGTCGGAGTCCCTCGGAAGAAATACGACGTGGCAAAGTGTAAAACGACCCGTCACGGATGAGGCCCCAAAAAACACAGACAGAAGACGGAGCAGATAAAGTGAGATGTGTCCGGGCTGCGGCGGTTTGCGAGAAATCAAAGGGAGCATTAATGTGGAGAATCACGAGGAAAGCGCTCGGCTCAGCACGCCATCTGCCCACAGCCGCACGCAACAACGCCGCCATGTTTGTCACGCGCTGGACACAAAGGATCATTGAAGAGAGCAACAGGCCTCGCGGCGGGGCGGGGGGACGGAGCGTGATATGAGGACCACAGGTAGAGTCAAACGCTTCGACTTGGGACTTTTTCCTTCTTCAGGGTCAACACAGGCAGACGCAAGTCAAATGTAATGCTTTTAAATTTTTATTTCACTTCTTAAGTTTTGCATTTCATTGATCAGAGGAAAGAGAATTGGACAAAACTGTGGTCAATTTCAGCCAAAACCGTTTTACACCTTAAAGATGTCATCGTTTTCCAGTTTGAATCCAATATAATGCTTAATGACATTTGAAGTGCATATGACACGTTTTAATGCACTTGAAAATATGACTTATTTAGACGGATAACATCTGTTGTAAGTAATAATTATCATTTTATTTCAGTGAAGCGGCAAATGCATGAAGAAATGTTGGGCAGAAAGCTTATTTTTATTAGGATTTTTAAGCTACCGACAGGGAGTGACATAGATAGAGGTACATTTCCAAAGCAGTTTGACTCATTTCGATGTACATAGCACGGTCGGCATGGCAACAGTTTGCAATGGTTTGCCGCCATCTATGTCACTTCCTGTCAGTGTCCAATAAGGAAGTGAAACTATAAACATCACAGAAAAATGAAATTTGGGTATTTTGTGTGTGTGTGTGTGAAATCTAGCAAAATCTAAGTGTGCTAACTATGTTTTAGCAAAAAGTGTGTCTAATGTGTGCACTTAATTAATTATTTATTTAATGACTTTTAATTCAGAACACAAGAAGAACACAAGAAGAACACAAGAAGAACACAAGTGGCTAATATCCACTGTCCATAATGTCCTAATGGTTTCCCCTTTACATAAACACAACATCTTCAATTTAATGTTTTGAAGACCCGCATGGCACAAACTGTCCAAAGCGATATGTTAACACGACTGTTTTTCCCCCCACCACTAAAACATCTATAATAGGGTCTCAATCTATACGCACGTTGAATGTTATCGTTTACTGTCGGTGATCCCGCACACCGGAGGGCAAAAGGCTCGCCTCCACAATGCCCCACAATCAACACCGCCCACACAAAACATTTTAAGACATCCACCGGCAAAACAGTGGCTTGACAGACCATCTAACACATTGAAACTGAAAGAGTAAACTCATTTGGAGCATCTCTGTGCCGAGGATCACGAGCTGCTGCTCTAATCGGACCGCTGCGAGCGAAAAGCCCATTTCACCCGTGCCATATACTACAGACACAAACGTCATCAAAAACTGAAAAAAACCTCTGTGCCAAAAACCGTAGTCTAAAGTTATTCTTAATACTTAAGTACACCTTTTTGCCTAAACCAGTTTAACAATTACATTTAGGCGTTTAATTTATTATCATAATCAGCACTTAAATATCATTAAAATCACCAAGGAGCACCAAAAGAAGATAGACAATTTGGACAGCAGAAATATCTACTGCGAGGCTTGTTCCCCATAGACTAGGCACTTAATGGCAGTAACTTTTTTGTGTCTGTGCAGTAGGTTTTTATTGTTTTCAGCTAATTTATAATGGAGTACGAAGGCCTGTGCTTTCCTTCTGCCTTCCAGTCGGCGCCTGATGTCACTCGTCAACGTGCGTTATAGGAAATATATTGAGAATTAGGCGGTGAATTAAAGGTAAAATGAAAAATAAAGTATATATTCTTTTATCTTTATACCAGCTTCCGCACATGGCTTAGCCTGTTTTTTTGACTGAAAACGATGTAATAATTCACCAAGTAAACAAACCATAAAATCTTATCATTAGTTCTGTGTGCCTCACTTAAGCCAGGATCTCTTCACACTTCCAGCACACACTCAAAAACCCTCGGCCAAAACGACTCTCCGATGTTTACAGCGATCCAATCTTCCGGCATGAAGTAACACATTCAGCTCTTCAGCTCGCACTTTGTGAAACTGGCCAGGACACAAGACGGAATAGTTCAGCCAGAAAGTTGGCGTAAAATACTAGTTTATCTCATCGTGTACAGTAGAATGCCAAAAAAAAGAGGGGAAAAAATATTCAATTTGAATTTTTTCTTTTTTTGGACTCAGAATGTTATCTTTCTCTGCAAGATGATTATATTTGTAATGAGCGACTTTACGGTGTAACTCAGTGCTTCTCAAACTGATGTGGCTGGGGGTGACGTGTATTCAGGGTCATCTGCAGTTTTACACTGTTCATTTGAAGGCATCATTACATTTATACTTCAGTACTGCAATTTGGTTTGGTGTTTGATTTAAGACATAATTTAGTCCAGTTTAGATCTATTTCATGCCCAGTTTAGACCAAATGTAGTCCAGCTGAGGTGTCTGTTACACCCGGTCTAGTCCTGATTTGATCTTGAAGGTCTGGTGGTTGGTAGGTTGGAGGGTCAACTATTTATTGAGGTGGCACTTGGATCGTAAAAAAAATAAAAATATGAATAGATAAATTCCATTTCCTTTTAATCTTGTGGATGGACTTTTACTTTGATCTATTCTTCAATTCCACTCAGGAGAAATGGGTGACAACTCCCAGAGGCCGCAACTCTGCAGATCTTGAGCTAGAAGTATAGACCACTGGTTCTCAAGTGGTATGGCTTCAGAACCCACCATTAGCCAAGGATGACTACTGTGACCCAAAAGTATAAAAAGTATTTATTGAACAAGCAGTAGATATGCCTTCAAGACCCAATAACATTCATTTAAACAGATTGCAGTTTCCATGCAGTTTCAGATGGAAAATATTGAAACAAATGTTCCCTGGAATAGGCACTGAAATTTATTCCACTTTTGAGAATCACTGATCTAGATGGAGGATTAGCCTATTGTGCATGTTATAGGTTGACACCAGAGGACGTGCAATATTCACGCTGAAATGCCAACATGGAATCCAGAACTAGAATATTCCACACGGCGGCGCTGTATACTCACGAGGTCCAGGTGACCGTGGTGGGGGCTGGGTTGGCGTTGGCGAGACACAGCAGCACAGCGTCCGATCTGCCAATGTACCAGTTATGGTCGTAGCCCTCGATGGACACAGACGGAGGGTCTGAAGAGAGGAAACCACGAAAGACAAAGTCAAATTGTTGTAATATGAAGCAAGTAGTGAACGGTAGATATTGTTTCAACGTTGATCTTATTTTAAATGGAAATATTGTGTTGCATTAAAACGATCCCAAATGCATTCGCCCGAGAAGCTTCTTATTTGCTGATATTAATTAAGGAATAAAATAAAGCATATTTGTCTTGTCAGGGTGAACGGGGCAGTGTTTGCTTTAATTTTCATGAATTCCCCAAATATGTCGCACAATTTTTCTGAGAATATGTAAAATTCTGATCTGTCCTTGCCTGATACTTGAGACAGTAAATTAATCATCATCGCAGCGTTTCAGTTTGAAATGTCAAAACTCAATATGTGCCTTTTTATCAGGTCGGGGGAGGCTTCAGTATTTTACACTGGATGCCCTTCCCATTAGTGTGATGGAGTGGGCTATGAGAGTGAAGTGCTAGATTTGCTGCAGGTTTTCACAAATCCAAACAAATCGTACGTAAACAGCAGCATTGATGGTTAACACTAGGGTACTCTTTTGCTACAAAAACACAGGCTGTCTTGATTTAATTAAAACATAATGGCACATGCTGCTATGGACACATGTATCTGTGAATGAGGCTGATATGGTAAAAGCCCAGATGTACATAATATTAATTATAACTTAGCAGAGAGACTCAATAGAAGATCATTAATTAGTAATGAATTAACAAAGGCGTCCATGGAGTGAGCCCATCCCCATGATAAGCTTGTGTGATTATAGCCATTGTTTTCAGTTCAGATTTAATGACATGGACTGCAGTGGCAATGTTTAATTCTCTGCTGGAGAGACGACAGGACTGGGGGGGGGGAAGCAAAGTAACCGAGCAGAGCTGCCCCAAACATTCAGCAGACTCGTTTATTTTAATGACAGCCAAACATTTCCTCTGCTTAGAAGATCATGGACTTCCAAAAGTCGGTCCCAGCACTTCGACATGCAGTTGGAAATTTGTATAAATGTGTAAAACATCTCTTAGTTATTACACACACGCAATAACGAGCTACCATTATAGCTATTATATTATATTACACTGAGAGCGCTGCTTTCCATTTGCTGTCTCATCATCTTTTCCTTCTTTACATCGCACGGCCTCCCTTTCAACATTTAGACTACATACTTTTTAAGCTCTCGTAGGACGAACACTTTTACTTATCCCACTGTGAGTTAAACACTGTCCGTGTCCCGAGAGAACGAGGATGTCTCCAAACATAATCCAAACAGAAAGCACGAGATCAGCCGCCACCACAACCCGTCGTCCCGCTTCCACTCGCCTCTTCCCGGCCGCGAAAAGAGGTCTTACCCCAATGTGCCGGATCTTAGACTTCCGAGCTTTTATTAGTCTTTATCAAAATGTCACAGCCCACAGTGAGGACCGAGCCAACCTCCATAAACCCAATAATGGCGCAGGTGTCCCGGGAGAGCGTTTTCCTCATAAAAAATATCAGAGACAGGGAGGGAGAGGGTGTGTGTGTGTGTAGGCAGGAAATAAACCCGGCTTCTGTAAAATCCCCCCTTGCCTCGCAGTGACAGGGATCAGTGAAATCAGAGGCAGTTTCTCCAAAGCGTCGCGGCGTGGGGAGGGAGTAAAGTGTGTTTGCCTTCACCTGGTTTTCTTCACGTCGGTGGATGGCGTCGTGCGGAGCGGAGGACGGGGAGGAACGTGTGACGAGAGGAGAGGCGAGCGAGGCAGTGGATCCTTATGCGTAATCTACATTCGTACGCCTGCCTTTTTGACATGAGACAAGGATCAAGAACTACAGCTTCAACGTTTGCAAAGGGTTAACGCGGATAATAGAGGGAAGAGCCACGCGCAAAGTAAACGGGGTCCAGAAACACGCTCGGGCAGTTATTTCTCATTACTTGTGGAGGCATTTTTCACCGCAGGTTGACTGTGTTTTTTTTAATATATATGTGTGAGATTGGAGAGCCTATGCGGAATGGAAAAACAAGGGGAAACCACTGAAATCACACAATCGTGGAGGGTATTAAACATTTTCAATCCAAAAAACCGCCCAGGGTCGCCTGCACAAATAACTTCATAACTCAACGTCGACATTCATGCGGCTTCTGTCGACATGCAGTGACGTTATCTGCATACCCTCTACTAAGCCAACAAAGCACACGGACTATCAAATGATCTGATAGGATAGGCTTAATAATTACATGTGAAAAATCTTAGTAGGCCTTCAGTTATTATGATTGCAGCATTGGACGTAACAGGAAATGTTATATAAATAATGTGGGGGAAAAAACTTGTCCTGGGGTGTCCACATCCAGCTCTGTCTCTCATTTTAATTGTGTGGAAATATTAAGATTGCAGTAAAAGTAGGATGGGGGTGTGTGCCAATAAAACATAAGCCCGAGGTCCACCATAAATTGGTCTGAGGGCCGCACTTTGGACATGCCTGGGCCAGTCCAAGTTATAATCTTGAGTATGGCGCATTTTTACTTCATGATGGGTGACTATAAAAGCAGCTTGCACAATTGTATTTCCGTCTCACAATCCAAGGCAAACCTGCAGCCTCTCTTCTCGCAATGGACGTCGTCTTTTTATTCACGTATTTCCTCTGGTCTTTCTTAGTGGCCAGTTGTCCTCAAAAACTATTCACAATAAGTACCATCTCATCAAATATTCTGCCCTCCAAGTAATTCATATCCAATCAGGACTTAACAGAGTCTAAAGGGTCAACAACTGTGTATGTCTGTCAAAGATAGAACAATGCCTGATTTGCATAACTAAAGCATACATACAAATATCTTTAGTCCCACTTGAAGAAGCCAAAGTGTTGGACCACCATTTGGACTAAACTCTGCGTTTGTCCTCCTGTTTCCAGCTCATTATCCCTCCTCTGTTCAAATCCAAAGCTCTTAATCCACAAACTTTATCTGCACAACATCTGACATGAGGTGTCCCTCTGATGGACTCGTTCCAAATCCAATTCATCCTCTTCATGAAAAAAAGACTGAGACCTCTTCAGCTCTGCCCTCGGCGATAAATCCACCTCAGTAAACATTTAAGTGGCTGCAGTTGGCATAAGAGCATATTGCACACGCGCTCCCGCCCACCTGCTCCTTGTTCTCCGTGTTATTGCCGCAGCAGATGTTGTTTTGCCGTTTACATCGTGAAACAAGCGACTGAGGAGAAGTGTCAAACTGCAGCCTTTTAGTGCTCACTATTAACTTTCTAGCGCCAGGGTTTACATAAACAATGAGTGTGATGTGAGGAGATTATGCTCCGGAGGTTTATAGGAGACGGTGAAGGAATATGCGGTTCGACATATGCACAGAACAAACCAGTGACTTTATCTTTATGAGAGGAGATGTGTTATGGCCTTCCGTGCTTTGCTCTGTACGTACTATAGTTTACATGAAATGAATCTGAACATTAAAATACATTGTTAGATAATGTAGGTTTTTAAGAGGAAACACTCAATTCACTTTACAGAAGCTTCAACACACATAATTACACAGCTTAGGTTCAATACATTTGATAGAGCGAGAACTAATTAGTTTAATATCCTTACAGTCTCTTAACCAACCATCGTTGCATGTATTGACTGGACACAGAGACGGAAAGATGTGTAAAACAGAGTTTTTGCGGTTAATATTCATGTCCATATTTCAGTGAGATTATGATTTGACAAAGACAAATGGGCTTCCCTGTTTTATTAGCTCTATCTGTTTCTTTTACTTATATTCATGGAAATAAATGCCCCCTTTATACATTACTTTCAAATCAAATTTGGCTGATAGAACAATCACAACATGGCCACCACCTTTGCCATGGCAATAGTTGGACTGATTGTCCACCATTGCTGTAATACCTCCATTATATTGGGTGGAAAAACAAACTAGTTTTTCATCAGAAAGCATTGCACTTTACACACATTTAAAGCAACCGTAAAGCCTGGTTTTTAATTTTTGGAAACTTTCTACAGATAGGGTTAGTTACAATCAAAGAAACCAGGCTGGTTTTCGTGAGGTACATGTTAGAAATCTCGTAGACTAATGAGGGCGGGACTTTGATTGACAGGCCGTTAGCGTCAGAGCTAATGTGATGAAGATCCCGCCCTATGCCCTTTTTAGGAGGAGTCTGTAAATCCTTCATAGATTCTCTCTCGAACGTCATTACAAACGGAGTGAGGAGACGGTGTCTATTATTTATTATGTCTATGATAGAGTTTTATTACCCGCTACAGACAGCAACGCGACCTTTGGGGGCACGGTCGAGCCTGGGGGAAGGAAGCTTGTTATGGAAATCACACATTTTAGATGTTTTCTGACACATTATAAAGTGGAGTCAAAATCGGGTCTATGTGAATTAGGGTTGGGCCATATCGTATCGCATATCGTTATCGTGATATAATGTTTTGATATCGTTGTAATTTTTGATATCGTTGTGGACACAATATAATTTATGTTACGCTCCATCAGAGCAGCATAAACGGTGACTGTAGAACACGGGGACACGTGCTGAAAAAGTAAAATGAAATGAAGGATGTAAACTGCTTGAGTAGATCATATTTGGAAGACAATTATGCCGTAAAAAAGAAAAAAAGAATAAAATATCACTGAATGAATCTTCCCAATAGGCGTAAGGCTGGGATTTTGAAGTAATTCGTCCATTGTCAATTATATCGTAAAATATATCGTTATCGTGATATTTATTTTTTCATATCATGATATAGATTTTAGGCCATATCGCCCAGCCCTAATGTGAATGTCTTGCCTCATTCTGGTATAAGAAAAATGAGAAGTTTCAAAAAGTAGAAGTCATAAACTGGCACTCAAGCTGGCGTCGGCGTGTATCTCTCCATATCTGTGTATCTGTGCTTGGTGCTAAATACATTAAGTATTCGGAAGTGACCATTAGTGGAAGTATCGAGAGAGGCCAGGCCGTCTGTATCTCTGTAATGCAACCATTTCCCCTGAGAAAATGAAAGATGTGTCTCTTACATTCCACGGACAGTTTGACGGGGTACACCCAGGTCTGGTCCTGCGTCCTCTGGTCCACCAGGCAGGTCATCTCCCGGCCGTTATCCGCCGGCGTGGGCACGAGCCGGTACTCGCTGCGCACCGTGACCGTCCCGTCGGGGCCGCCGCTGCTGCTGACGGAGTGGTTACCGCCCGCCGAGCCCAGCCACTTTATACTGGCCGCGGGTTTGCCCTCCACCGCCTCGCACTGGGCCACCACCACGGCCTTGCTGCCCGCCTGCACGGTCACCACCCGCGCCGCGTTCTTGGGTTTCGCTGTGGGGGGGGAGAGGAAAGGAGGTCGTCAGAAAAAAATACGACAATAGGCGATCTCGCGAGGAGGTTCCAGGGGCACAAATGCCGGCGTTATTTGTGGAAATTGTTGCATGGAAGATCGAAAACGTGGAGCAATTTTGTATTTTCAGACTTACATCCCGGGGATAAAGAAGAAAAGTGGACCATCAAAACACTGCGGCGAAAAACACGGCCATTTTTTATTGTTAAGGCTTCTGAAAACTTTTCGCAACAAGTAAAGGCTCGAGCAACGTTTGTCTTTCCAAGTACAGACTTTTATAAACTACAGCAAAGAACATCCTCCGCACAGTCAAACACGAAACAGACGAACTCTTTGGAGACGATAAAAGTGTGTTTATTACAGGTCAAACTGGTAACACTTATGCCTTATTTAGCCTTAATTAATCATGAACTAACACTTAGTTACATCCGGAACTATTCATTAATGAAGTGTGAAACCTCTTAACCCCCAACCTAAACCGAACACGTTTTCTCCAGTTTGGCATTATCCAAATCTATAAGCTTCTTGACTTGCGAGTTCACAGTCTATAGGCCAGCGTAACGCCTCATTTGAAAGCTAAGACCTGCAAAGCTGACCAAAGATTTTTCCTTGCGTTGTTGCCGCGTATTTTTGACACTTTTTTTTGTTGCTTTTTGTCACGGTTTCATCCTTGATTATGTCTCATTTTCGTTGCAATTTTGACGCTTTTTTCAGCAAAAGCTTTTAGATTTGCTGAACTGGAGAAAATGTGCTCTGTCACGGAGGGGGTTAAGATGTTAATTACTACTTAACTACTATAGAAACTAATGTTTAACTTCTAATAAATTGATACTTCTAACACTTCTAACCCAACACTGTATTTTAATGCCACAATCGCAAAATATCTGTGCCCATTTTTTTTTTTTAAATGTGCAAGCGTTCAATCAAACAGAGAAATGAGGAGAAACCTCTGTATTCAAAAGCAAATTGGACAGAATAAGCTACGTTTGAGCAAAACCTTTTTACAATTTCTGCCAAAGCTGCAGCTGAATGTGTTTAACCATAACCATTTTGGATTTTTAACAAACTTATCCAATAATAATAATAATAGTTGAGCAATGCCATTACTTTCTCCCCCACACAATATACACGGTCTGTAATGGATTAAAGGTTTTAAGTCATCTGGATTTAGGCTAATGTTTTCAAAGACATTTTCCCACTCATTAAAGATACTTTATCCAAATAAATACCCTCGTCTTGATTGCTACTTCCGCTTGTTACATGAAGGAGTAGACAACTTTAGGCTCAAGGGCAAATCTGGCGCTCAGGCATCGATTCCCTGACCCCCAAGACGAACATAATCGTCATGAGGAGTGTGGATTAAATACTGACCATAGACTGTATAAATAATAGACAGCTCCTCCTCACTCCTCCCCGTTTACCAAAATGACCACGTTCGTGGGGGAAATCATGGCGGATTTACAGGCTCCTCCTCTCCAGCTCTGACGAAGCATGTTCCTAAAAAGGGATAAGGGCGGGATCTTGACTGTAGACCCGGCCCCTGCTCGGCCCTCGCGGGGCGTGTAATGGGCGTGTATTTCTGTTGTAATCGCGCCCATGGCCAGGCAGCAACGTAAACGGCCTGTCAATCAAAGTCAGGCCCTCATTAATTACGCAAGATTTCTAAAATTCTTATCTACGATAAAAACCCTGGTGCTTCATATTGTTTTTAACCCAGCGTAATCACAGGAGGAATATGTAGCTCTAGCCACTTCTAAACCATTAAGCACCAGGCATTAACGTTGTTTTTAACGTGTCTAAAGTCCAATGCATTACAATGGGGGGATAGCGGTCATATGGAGGTACTACAGCAAAGGTGGAGCAATGGCGGCCTCCAGTGTCGTAGTCAAAAAGCAGAGCAGTCAGCGGCCATTGATACTGACAGACTTTTCTAAGAAGAGCAGAACCTATATTAGGGAGAAATGTGGACAGAAACTCCAAAGCCTCCTCAATGTCGGTTTCATAAGTCTGGTCCGCGCACCAAAGCTTTAGAGCCAAAGTGTTTCTGATTCTGACTCAATTCAATGAAAAAGTGTGTGAGAAAGCGCCGTGAAAGAGGTGGACATGAAAGTCCGTCCCGGGATCAGACGAGAGGGACTCAGCGGCGAGATTTAGCGAACACTGGGGTCCATTGTGGGCGAGCGTGGCTGTAATGACACCCATAGGGAGAGCCAGCACCTCTGCTCTGACCCGAGGGCCCACTTCACAGGCAGGACAGAGATATGCTTCGACACCATTTCTACACAGTCTGTTCTGAAGGAGGAAACTGCTTAAATGTGGTTCAAAGCCGCAGAGCAATGGGCCGCGTGTGGGGATTTGAATTGGACTGAAGTACAAAAAAAACCCCTCACTTTTAAGGGAACAAAAGATGACGCACTGTGGATAAGATGAAAACATTTATAGTTCAAAGTTTGAATATTATGCTTGAATGAAGAAATCTTAACAACTCGCGCAAATGAAAGAGGGTGGGATTAAAAAAGTTTTCTTGTGTTGAATCTATTTTTGATATGACGTGTCGTGAACCATTTAAGGTCCATGTCTCCCTTGTGCTCCATTGTGGAATGCCTTGCCTGAAATAAATGAAATAATATTAGATTATTATACTACTGTTACTACTTAAACCAGGCTAAAAAAGGAACTAAATTGGGAAAATCGTGACTAAAACTGTTTTTTTTTTTTTTTCACGTTACGAAGCCTAGGCATGAATTCAACCTGGAAGACCAATTACAACATCTCCAACCTCCAGCCAATGATCGCATCTGTGAGGGCCACACACCTCCACCTCAGCCTATCAGTGCAGAGCCACACCTTCGTCGCAGCCAATCATCGCCCTCGGTGCCGCGTTTAAGCTTCATGGCTCGTCCGCTTCCCAGATGTGCTGCGATCCGCCTCCACCCCTTCACCACCTCGTCTATCAATGGCTTTTCCCAGCTTCATCCTTCACCGGTCTCCCCTACCACCACCAGTGCTCCGGGGGAAGACATCGCTAAATCTACCGCCATACCGCCTTTGCTGTGCCCAATCCCGTCAGGCCTCGGCAGCTAAGCAGGGAAGGGCCTGGTCGGTACTTGGATGGGAGACCGTTTGGTAACACCCAGGAAGCCTAACGAATGTAGTGAGTGAGTGAGTGGTTGGTGGTGGTCGGAGGGGTCGATGGCGCGATGGTTGCCTCGCTTCCGTCAGTCTACCCCAGGGCAGCTGTGACTACAACAGTAGCTTACCACCACCAAGTATGGAGTGAATGAATAGCGCAATGTAAAGCGTCTTTGAGTGTCCAGAAAAGCGCTATATAAAACTGATGCGTTATTATTATTATTATTAATAACCTATACCCAGCCATACTAACTATTATCCATATATTGATGTCTACTGCCGGGGGTCTGACTCCCAAAAATAAATCTGTTTGAGTCTATCCAGGTTGAACTTAGGTCACAGTGTGTTTTTTGTTTTTGAAAATCCCAGTCAAATTAAAACCTCTGCGATTTTGCGATATATATACTGTATAGCTTAATCCTGCGGTTACTGTGCATCCCTGCTCGTGATCTAACAAATATATATCTAACTCCATTCCTTCTATTATTAATCAGTCCATGCATAGGTGGAGTACGGCCTTAGCAACTCCATGGACTGTGTGAACTGTGAAGCGCGTCGACTCAATAGGCCCCAAGTCAAGGATAATCGATAAAACTCATCCCGAACAGCAATAATTCTCATATACTCTCAAACCTTACAGTATTAACCACCAGCGTTGGTCTTTGCTTACGATCCGATTCATTGATTCCAGATCCCCCGTTAATCCTAATTGCACCAGCACCATAACACACTAAAACAGACACACAGACAGTAAAATATTGAAATGTAAGGTTCAAGACACATAAAGTCGCCATATTTGTCTAATCTACCGGGGCGTTTGACATTGTAAAAAAGCGCGGTTGTTTTTCCCCCCTCTCAGCTTTCATCAAGTGCGACGGGTTCAATAAAGTGCCGCTGTTCCGTGAAAAATGACCTCCTGGTTGTAAAAGGGGGGAAACTCAGACGCCGACGCGCGATCAATCAATCCGGAAATGTCACTGAATCCCATTATTTTGGGATGTCAAGGGTTGATTTGTCTCCGAAAGGCCAACAAAGTACAGAAAAAGTTACCAATGGAAAAGAACTGTAAACATTATCAATAGCGCCCCTTTTCTCCCGTATCTGAAAAACAAATGCTGTTCCACTACGAGGGAGAATAAATAAACGGTGCACGGCCGTTAAGGCGGTTGGTGGGGGCTGAGCCTTGGACGGTTTGTAACAGGATGGTACTGCCAGTGCTTAACTGTTGGCGAGTGGGGAAACATGCTCCTGCTGCTCGACAATCCCGCCGTTCTCCCAGTGTCGGGAGTAAAAATCCCACTGTAAATCTCCACAGACCTTTTGGTTAAAATAAAGCAATACTTGTTAATAAGATCGAATGCTTTCGCTCTCTTACTTTATTTTTGAAAAGTCTGTGGGGGTTTTGACTTCCAGCACCATCGGGGGGTGGGACTGTTGAACTGCTTACTATTAAAAATGCTACAACATGCATAATGGCTTCTAGTCCACAGTGTTACTTTCATCGACTAAAATATTTTGTCAAACTTTTCGTCAAAGTAAAATTAGACTAAAACTAAATTCAAAGTTGTTGAGACTAAAACTATGACTAAAACGTCAAGATATTTTCGTCGACTAAAATAAGAATAAATAACAATGAAAAGAAGAGACTAAAACAGGGGTGAGCAAACTCGGGCCCGGGGGCCACTGTAATATTGTATCATGTAGTGTCATACGCAGCGAGCAGCAGGGCATGCCAGTTGAACGAGACCAACACTTGGCTCATTTTGTCTTTTGAGATTTATGCACTGGGCGCCAACCCCATGGGTGCTCTCGAGCGCCCGCTCCGGGGGCCGCCCCAAAACTTTGGGCACGAGGTGAATCTGATCTGATAACAAAATGCTTCAATAGATATTGCGTGTAAAGCACAAGAGCCATCTATGTTCTTCTCTTTCACGTCCATATCGAAGCATCGCTATAGGCTAGGACATATTGCAATTGTTATACCGTTCGTGTAACTCTGGAAGGAGACTTGACATCCACTGGTAAACAAAAGCAGAAATATTTCTGCTGCCATATTATTGTCACAGGCACTATCATTTTTAGATGGTTGTATCACTGATAGCTAGTACCAGCTAGTATCTGATCCAGCCTTACACCCCTGCTCGGGTCTGAGGTCTGTGGATCCAAATCTGTTAAAGGTTCCACACACTTGTTTTCGTACTAGAGGTGATCGTTCCTTCCAGGCTGTTGCTCCCAGGCTTTGGAACAATCTTCCGCCCTCTTTGTGCTCTATTGACTCAAGCAACCTTAAGACTTACTTATTTGTTCAAGCCTTTAATTAGCTACTTTTGGGCTGCTATGATTTCTGTGTTGTTTTGACCCTTTTTATATTGTATGTATTTGCCGATTTTTAACTGTGTTGTGAAGCACTTTGTGGCCTTTGTCTGTGAAAGGTGCTATACAAATAAAGATTACTTACTTACTAGTACCCGTGTTTATTGTATACCACAAATTACTACAATACTCTCACTTAATTTGCTCATGACTATCCAGCTGGACCCACTGTGCACGTTTTAGGTTGACGGTGCAAACCGATGAAGGAAACCCCGGGGAGAACATGCTCCGCACACAAAGCCTCATCAGGTCCGGGAATCGAACCCAGGACATCCTTGCCGTGAGGCGAGAGCGCTTTAAAAGACACTCAGTAAATGTATTGCTTTCCACATTTGGGCCAGAGGCGAGGAAAGTCACTGCGCCGCATCAGAATTAAACTGTCTGCTTTGGAAGTGGATGAACTGAACTTATTAAAAGAAGTGAAACTCCCGGGCAATCACTGAAAACAAATGTGTGCCTGGCTGCGCTGCTCGCCGACGCACTCGGGCTATCCCGTCAACGCACACACACGTATGTACACACACTGGCTCTTTGGTGCGTGTTCAACAAGCATCTTCTCCGCAAAACGAGTCTGGAACCAAGTGAGAGGCTCATTCGTACATGGGCAGAATCCACACGTCTGCCTTGAGACGATTGCCGAGTGGTTTGTTAAAAATACACGGGTTTCTGAATGAGCCCAAAGCGATTTTTGAATCCTGGCAGGTGCACCAATGGAGTTCAGCAGTTCGGCCAGATCGATTTTCTACGCACAATCTGACGTTTAACTTTGAGCCACGGCGACCGGTGAACTGAAAAGGTATGGCAGAAGTTGCTCATGTGTCGGGAAAAAAATCCTCAACCCGCCCACTGCAAAGGGATGTTCAGTTTCGTCCACAGAAAGCCTGCACTTGCAAAAACCCTCCTTGAACGAGTGATGCCTTACGCAACAGACAGAGCAACTTAAGAGGCGCATATAAAGTATAAAACTCCTGTTGTGATTTTATTTGCGGCAGGTGATTGCATTCATCACAGAGGTGCGTTACGAGGTGAACTTTGGATAAACAGCGCTGGTGTTTTATACAGGAACTTTCCCAGATTCAATGTGCAGCCAGAGCAACGCAGTGGGAGGAATGTACTAATGGCACACGATGTCTATTATTAACCTTTGCGAGTTTAAAGGCGTAAAAGTGAAAACACGCCTACAACAGACTTCTACTTTTATCTCGCTAACTGTATGACAGCGATAACAACTCGTGGCATAAGCGCAGCAGATTTAAAATGATATGAAAAGTTGTGTCTCAAATATCAAGGTGTAAAATCCCTTTGATCAGGACAGAGCGACGGGGTTCGTCCCAAAGGTTTAAATCCACGTGAAAGATAATGATGAATGTGGTGCTTTACAAGTTTGACAAAATTCTCAGTTGACCGTAATTAAGTCTCTACCCAAACTCTGCGGCGCCGAGTTCTAATTTTGCAGCCACAGACGGGAACGTGGCTGCCAATTAGCTTCTCCCAAGCCACACTGGAGAGGTGATTGAAGTGTCGAGCGCAAGGGTTCAAGAGAACGCACTAGATGGAGCTGGGATTGAGTATGATGATTATTCTACTGAGCCACTGTTTCTGCTTTCTTCAGGTGAAGCGTTTGAATCCATGTGTGCAGAACAGTGGGAACCCAGAGCTGATGAATATCTTCCTATTATATAAACAGGGTTTCTACACTGGCAGCAAGTCCAATTCAATGCTTCTTAATGCCATTTTAATGTGTAAATACTAGGGGTGTGTATCGCCTAGTCTCAGGCAATACGATATATCCCGATATCGAAGTATTAGACAATTATTGCGATTATTTTTTTACTACTTTGGAAACAACTATTCAATAAACTAGTCCACCTTCATTAGATCTGTATCAAATACATTTGAGCTATCTATCTATCTTATGACATAAATGCTTTTCACTAATGTGCTTGTGACTGTGTGTTGTACGGTGATTATATAACTTTGAACGAAAAACAGTAATGAAACCAATTACTGGGGATGCACGTTTTCTAGTATTTCTATAGTTGGGAGTCCTTAGAGATCAGTAATAACTCTTATGGGTTTCATCCATTAAAATATACAATAACTCAGACGGGTGTCACTCGTGGATCAGGGAATGACAACACAGGCATCACCGTGACTATAGCGCTCATCTCTTCGAAATCTTTTTGTTAGCAGTAGCACACAAACGAAACAGAGGGGAAACTAAATACAGCAGGCTCTTTTTAAAGTTGTGTCGTAGTACTGCAGTGGCGAGACACGGGTTTGACATGAGCGTGCTGTGTTTAGTTTCCCCTCGGCTTCGTTTAATTCCGTAATAAAATGCTACGAAGATAAATCCTCTCCTCTCGCAGCGGCGACACACTCAGCAACATCTGCACACAGCTGGTGGCTCTCGTAATAATCCAGGTCTCTGTCTTTGCTGTAAATGCCAAAGTGAGGCCAAATGTAGAGTTTTAAAAGAGTGTCTGTGTCCTGTGTTTCTCTAACTCTCACTAGATTCTAGTGTTACTCAAGCGGGCTGTGCGGTGTGCTGCCATCTAGCGGGTGGGAGTAAAAGTGCAAAAATAGATGTTTAAATATCGATACGGGCGCTTCTGTATCGATACGAGAATCGCGTGACGAAATATCGCGATATATCGGCGGATTGATATTTTTCAACACCCCTAGTAAATACTATATTTTTAATGCCACAAAAGGCATGTTTCATTGTTTATGATTTGTAAACATTTAACAGAGAATGTTTTTGTCGTGCAGACAACGGTGCAGTAGACACTGAACGATAAGGACCGTCGGGTGGGCTAAGGACCAAAGTGGGTGTTCACAGGTCCACCCGTGGTGCCGCGTAATTGTGCCATAAGCCCCGATCACTGGCAATGTTGACCTGTTTCCTTTGCTGCTCCTCCTCATCGTTCTCATTTAATATGGATCGTTTTTATGTCAACTGCATTAATAAAACAGCGGCACAAATACTGTTCACAGTGGCCTCAGTGGTGCCTCTCGGAGCGTCAGACAGCGTAATGAGCGCATGACAGGCGGCGGCACTGAGAGAGGAGTGAGGACGCGATGCATGTGTGGCCCCATTCGTAAAAAGATCCCCAGTTTAACGTGCATACGGCTGGAGTGCAGCCATCAGAAGAAGAAAAAACTTGCTGAGAGCTAGGAGCGACTGCACTTGGCTCTCCGCACACCGCGTGATGGAGCACGGACTCCTCCAGCGCCATCAGCTATTCTCAGGGTTTTGTTTTGTGCCCAGACGACACTGCAGCACGAGCGCGAGAGGGAACCGCGTAGAGACATAAAGAAAATAACAATACGCCAATGAGAGATGGTATCTTTTCCCTAGTGGTTATACGGTCATGCTGCAGGCTTTCTTGTGGTTATATGCACATTATCTGGTCCTTGTAGGCCCTTGTGATCGTAACACTTCCTTTTCTAAACCTTTTGTCTCGTGTGAGTGGATGTGAGCGTAAATATAGGTCATTCTAGTTTGATAATTATCTTGTGCGTCAGAATGGCGGGACGTTGCACGAAAGATAAAAGTGTCACCACTCCGACAAAAGGGGGTAGCGGTGTGTCGGAATGGCGGGGTGTAACCCAGAACTCCATAGTAATACACAGTGAACCGTTCATACTCCGATAAATACTTTCTGCACATCGTTATATCAGGGACCATAAAAATGAACATGTTGCCTTATTACGAGCGCACCCGCGATGTAAAAGTAGCAATTCTCCGTATTGTGTTTGTGCTTTACAGTCTAGCCTTATGTTTTTTTTTCTTTATAGGAGCTGCTGCTCGCCACGTGGGTTGACAAACTCTCTGCGAGGGCCAGATTTGTTCATCTTTAGCCACTATCGGCTGTTTCTTTGCTTTTTAAGGAGACTGTAGCATGTCGATGCCTCTCATTGTGGACCGTTGCTGTAGTTTGTCAGAATGAATCCATAAATAGAGCTCAGAGAAGCTGCTTGATGGCGGCTCGATTTGTGAAACTGAGCTTTTGGCATCGGAAGACATAAAGTTATCGGTAATATGGGAGTACTCTAAAGCAGAGCAATAATGACATGATGCGTTAGTTTTACAGAGGAGTGACGAGGTAATTCAACAATGCAGTCGCCTCTTTACAAAACATGTGCTACTCAAGTCAGTCGAAATGGTCCACAACTGCGTCTCTGTTCAACGCGTTTCAGCGCGTAACAAAGACAATACCGTGTGAACTTTGATCTATACCTCATTGCCTCAAACTTTCCGTCGGAAACGCTGATCAAACCGTTGCCTCACGCGGCGCTTCTGTTCCCCTTCTTTCTGTACTCATTAGTTTGTTTTGTTTGTTTGGGGGATGTTTTACCGACTTGGTCTTTGCTTTAATTGGCTTTGAAGTCGCTCTCAAACTAAAACCCGTCGACTAAAAGTATTCATTTTTACACTGTGCGGAAAATAAAGAGTGCAGTGGGAGTGGACAGATTTAGGACGGAGCCAGAGGAGGTGAGGGGAGTACAGAGGCATGTACTCGTTTAAAAGTATTGATAATGCTGTTCTGTCCTTTTGCAAGACGTCTTAGCGTGTTTGTTTTAAGGCACCATCCAGAACAGTCCCGGTGTCCCCCCTCTAACGGGACGACCCCCTCGCGTCTGCTCATGTTCACATCGAGAAACTAATCAGTGGCTCAGTGACATGGGCTTTGTTTGTGTAGCGTGCAAACCTACCACTCCCGTGCTAGCAAAACCAACTTTTGTACTTTCGTACAAATTGTAATTTTCTCTGCAGAAAATTCATAATGGAGTGAGAAATACAGCTTGCAATGAGCAGGATGGCTTTGTTGAGTGTTGCTTCTGTTGATGCCAGAACAAAGCAAAGAGGAGCTCTGCGCGTCACATGAATAAGCTATTGGATTATGCCCTGCAAATAACTATTATAGGTCATTTCCAAATGCAGTGATGCACAAGTACCTCCATATCTATCTACTACGTCACCATCTCATGAAAGTGTTCCTGGTTTATACAAAAACTTTAACATAGTTACAACATTTTGAATACTTGCCTTAGAGTATTGTATTCTGAATACTTAGAACACAATGATTTGCATTATAGTTATAATTAAAAAATATGTAGTTAAAAGATAAAAAAGCACTTTGCGAATACAGCGCAGCAGATCCCAGCACATCACATGATGTGTTGTTGGATGAAGCTGAATTAAAATGATTGAGTACAACAATGTATTCTTTACATTTTGTTGACATTTAATTACCTTCAAAGGCAATAGTTCCTTTACTTTACTGGAATACAGTTACTCAAAATGAGTATTTTATTTATTTATTTGACCTCAGCGAATGTAGTGAGTGGTTGGTGGTGGTCAGTGGGGCCGATGGCGCAGACTGGTTGCCTCGCTTCCATCAGTCTACCCCAGGGCAGCTGTGGCTACAATAGTAGCTTACCACCACCAAGTATGGAGTGAATGAATAGTGCAATGTAAAGAGTCTTTGAGTGTCCAGAAAAGCGCTATATAAAACCGATGCATTTAACCAGGAAAGTCCCACTGAGATTAATAATCTCTTCTTCAGGGGAGTCCTTGTATTCTGAAAACATATTCTAACGACATGTATTTCGTTACTACCCACTGCCTGAGGGCTATACTATGAAGCTGGTTGAACTGAACCTGGATTTGTTCCTCTTACCCAGGCTGATAAACCCAGACATGGAGCTTCACAGAATATATCATACAGCGGCAACGACACGAGTCTGAACCGAGCAGCACATAAGGATGTACATATTTGTTAACACTTTTTATTGCAACTTTAATGCAACACACACATTATTATGTGAATGAGAAATAAGCCTTTTTCATCTACAATCTGTATCAGCCACATGTGTAGTAAAAGTTACAGCACAATGTTGCTACTTTATGAGATCCATGTGCGCTTTGATATAAAGGACTTCTCTCCTCTGGTCAAAGAGCCGTCTTCTTATCTAAGCTGGGAACTAAACCTGCTCCATGTTTCCCAGATAGAAAGTTATCCAGCTACGTAGAACCGCAAAACTAGGGTTAAATTTACCCCGCTAACCCTCTAATCCAGGTTCATATATACCCCTCTGGTATATCTCTGAAAAGTACTAACTACGGTACGCTCCTGTCCAAAAGTGCGTCGAAAGGAGGACATTGAAACAGTTGTAGGAACAGCGAAAGGTTCCGCAGTGCGAAAAGGCCACGGCACAGAGTGTTTCGGACAGGACTGCTGGAGGATTGGCATTCACATCCGGGCTGTCACTGTAATGGTCGTATCCGTGACATTTTTGTTTACACTCCACACTCAAATCACTCCCGCCACTCACAAATCCACAAAACATGTTATACCCGGCCAGGCAGCCATAGTGCCTCGGCGCCTGTTGTGGAGTTGTTCTTAAAGTGACAGATTTGATTCATATTCAGGTCAGACAGGTCCTCGGCGGAGTGCGATGGGATCACTTCGGCGCCGCTCTGCGCCAGTGACAGATGCCAGCTGCCCTCCGCCACCAGACTTCCACAGCTTTGTGCGCTCCATCCAAGTAACCAGCCCTCATTCTCGCTCCTTCTGCCCCCCCGCCCCACACACACAAACCAGACCACGTGTATCTCCACTGTGCTAAAAGCTGCCACCCTCCCCCTCCCTCGCCTCGCTGTGTCTGCTGCCAAAGTGATAAGAAACACAAGTTCAACAAGGACCAACCGCCTGAGACCTGAAACTCACAAGAGGGAATAACCAGGCAGATCTCGCCATGGCGGCTGGTGGAACGGCTCAGTTCGGGTGATGGTTTACGGGCTTTGAAAATGCAGAGGACTTTTTCCCTGCCTGACCAAAAAAGAAAAGGTGCCACAAAAAGGTCACATGCTCTAGTGCAAGGGTCCCCAACTTGCGGACCTGGGTCCAGATCCGGGACCTCCAGAGGCTTTAGTCCGGACCCCAAAGCCTTTTCATCCTCTCAATATACTTTCATCTCTAAGGCCGATTTAAAAATTATCTAAACAATTTGAATATTATTGAAACAAAATGGTCCCTCCTGGAACAGCCACCTTAACGTGGTGGAGGGGTTTGAGCGCCCGAATGATCCCGGAGCTCTGTTGTCGGGGGCTTCGTGCCCCTGGTAGGGTCTCCCAGGGCAAACAGGTCCTGGGTGACGGGTCAGACAAAGAGCAGTTCAGAAGCCCCTTATGAGAGACCAACAGGCCCGGTTAGAACAATGAGGCCGTCCTTCTGTGGGCCCACCAACTGCAGGAGGAGCCATAGGGGCTGGGGCTATGTGATTAACGGACCAGTGGATGAAGATGGATGGATGGATGGATGAAATAAAATGGCAAAATTATTGATTCATTGATCAGTTCTGCTATGTAAATATACAACCTGTGCTCATGTTTTAACATTTTCAAGAGCAATGACTCCATATGACCCTGGACATAATGTTGAAAGTTACGAAAGAAAGGTTTGCTTGAGCTGATTTAGTTGAAGACCTGCTCTATGTTTCGTTTGACGCTTTTAGCTTTGATTACAGCACATTCGCTGTGGCATTGTTCTAATAAACGTATGCGATGTCAACAGATCCAGTGTTGCATTCATTTTTCAGCCAAAAATTGATGATGTATTGTATTGATGATGGAAGAGTGTGACCACTGCACAAAGTCTCCTCCAGCACATTCTAAAGAGTCTCAAAGGGGTTAAGATCTGGACTGGCAAATTCATGAGTGAAAATTATGTCTCATGCTCCCTGGACCACTCTTTCACAATGTGAGCCTGACGAATCTCGGAATATGCCTGCACCATTAGGGAAGAAGACAATCCATTGATGGAACCACCTGGTCATTCAGGATGTTCAGGTCGTCAGATGATCTCATTCTTTGGGCTCATAGTGTTGCTGAACCTAGACTTGACCAATTGCAGTGACCCCAGATCGGAACAATTAAAGCAGTGGATCATCCAACAACAACAACATCAGTGTATATTCCAACAACTTAACAAGCTAATTTTGCATTGTTCACTGAAATCATCCATACTTGAATGCCTCTGGGTCAAACTGTCAGGAGCTGCTTGTTACATACAGTTTTTGGCTCAACACAAACTACTAGCGTCAACACGTGTCTAGTAGTTCTTGCAAGCTTTCAGGGACAGCTATGGGAGGCGGAGTACAGTATTTGTTTGTAGTGTTGGCTGTTTTGGAGATATCATTCACAGATTGGAATGGTTTGCATATGCACAGAGGAGGGATAGTAAATATGTGGGTTCAAGAAAGCAGAGATTAGAGCTGCCAGGAAACAGGAGGCCGAGATAAAGACCAGAGGGGATATTCATTGATGTGGTGAAAGAGGACTTTTGGAAGTTATTTGGTGTGAGACAAAGCGGGGAAGTTTGGAAGCGGATGATTTCCTTCCTCCTGAATGTTATGATGACCTATTAGTGGTTTTGCGACTCACTGTTTGGGTACCTCTGGTCTGGACCACCAAAGGCAGCCCCAGGAGATGAGAACTGTACTTCCGCAGCTGCATTTTAGTCCATACTTTTGGCACAGCCCCGACTGACCCATTTCCCCCGTCGTCTTAAACAAACATGCCCCAGAATGGCTCCACGTATCTGGGTTAGAGTTCTGTGTGTGTGGTCCCTGTGAGCTTTACAGGACCAATCTGCTGCCGCGCGTCGCACACTGGAGATCGGGCTTTTATCAGCAATCAACCAAAAAGAGAAATGGAGCAAAAGAGAAAGTCTGTCCCTGCCATTTATCATGACAACCCTGTTTTAAATTCGCCCTCAAAAAAAGATCTCAAGGAGCACAAGATAAAGCTGGCCATTTGGTAATGAGATTAACCTTGAAACTTCAGACGCAATAAAGAAGCGGGTGTCTTATCTCAAAAGTCTAAGAAATAAAATGATTGTAGTGTGACATTTGGCTGCGATTTGTTTGAAACATAACAGAGAGATTGTTCGGATAAATGTCAGAAAAGAGAAAGGAAATATCAGACATCTAACTAATGATAGGACGGTTCAAAAGACAGCAATACAACAACAACAAAGGAGAAAAGGAAGCCCAGAACATCCTTGAAATGCAGCTGCGTTCTTCTTCTTTCACCGCAGTTTTACCATACAGTGTTTTGGGTTGATGCGAGAAACAGATGTGCCCAGATGAAACCAACTCTGACGAACATGCAAACTTCACCCATCAGGGACCAGGGATTCTCCTGCGAGGTGAAACTAAACCAGCAGGCCACCCCATTAAAGTCTAACATGAAAAAGAAATGACTGTGTGTAAACAGGAAAATCCCAGAATGTCCTGGCTCCAGAGTGGATCCGATCGATACAGACGTCAGAGCTGCCAGAGGTGGGAAAGAACAACTCGTCCACCGTCTACAACTACTTGAACAAATGCTGAATTAGCGATGTATTTTCTACTTTCTGAAGATACAGAGACATGGAGAGGTGCAAAGTGCACATAAATAATGGAGAATGATAACCATGACAACGCTTATATCAAACAATTATTCAACCTGTAATATTGTACTGTTCCACCTGTTTTTTTTAACCTGTTAACTGCCCAGAACAAAACCAAACTCACCAAGGTAACAAACACTGCGGCAAAAATCATAGGACTCCCCACACCAAACCTCAACCATCTGAACAGCCGGGCCATTGGACACATTGCACTCTCCATAGAACAGGACTCCACACCCCCCACGTTGACCTCCCCCCTCTGCCCTCAGGACGGAGATACAGGACGCTTAGATGTTTTAAAAGAAGCCTGATCCCGTCAGCCATCGGATTTCTTAACAACAGGCCCCGCTGAGGCGTACCCCATATTGTTTGTTCCCTGTTATTCTGTCTCTCATGTAAAGCGCTTTGTGAGCATGTCTGTAGGGGTGTAACGACGCACCGTGCTACGGTGCACCGCGGGGCAGAAATCTGACGATATGAACCGTACTAAACAGACGGTCCAAGTTTTAGTCCAAAATTCTCAATATTTAAGCTCCGTGGCGCATGTCAGACGCATGTGCGTGCACCTAAACAGAGCGTATGTGTGTCATCATCACTTACCGCTAAACTGGAGGCTGCAGGAAAAGTTACAAAACAAAAACAAATGAAATCCGCGTGCCTTTGCAGAAGTTTCTCCTGCTGATGGCCACGGCAGGCTGCGGTAAAGTATCCGGTGCACTGCGCAGACGAATGCGTAAGATCCAATCTGGGTCATAATCCACATCAAAAGCTTTGCGAGCACATGGCCCACTGCTTTTTTCTTTTCTTTCTTTTTTTCCTAACTTTAGAGCACTGTGTTTTTTTTATTTTGTTTTGTTTTGTATTGTGAGCCCAGGGGCACATTTTACTGTAAAGCAGCTTTGAAAAATTAGAAAGAATTTTCAATGTATTTTTGAAATTACATAAACTGCCTAATAATGAATATTTAGGCTATTTTATTTAAAAACTGACTTATTAGCCAATTATATCGCACCGTGAACCGTACCGAACCGTTACACCCCTACATGTCTGTGAAAGGCGCTATATAAATAAAGATCTTCTTCTTCTTCTTTTGTCAAACATGCACTGTGTACTCAGAAGCCCCTTATGGGAGACAAACAGGCCCGGTTAGAACCATGAGGCCGTCCTTCTGTGGACCCACCACCTGCAGGAGGAGCCATAGGGGCTGGTGCAGCTCCAACAGCGGCCCCCACGACCCGGCAACGGACAAGTGGAAGAAGATGGATGGATGGATGTGTACGTGAAAAAGAATTTCCCCCTGGGGACAATAAAGTCTAAAGTCTACGACACTAATGTTAGCTTCATGGTTAGCTTCAAGTGCCTAATTTTCTCTACGACTGTAAAAGCTGCTTATCTCTCTCATGAGACAAAACATACAGTATGTGCCTAATTGAATTGGAGCTGATTTGAACTCAACTTTATTTGTGAGTGCTAAATATGCTTATACCTTCACTTTTTTCCGCTAACACGTATTTCCATCTCAAAAAGACGTCTTTTGTAAACTCCTCTATCCTTAAGGCTAGGATTAGGGTTAGTTTGGATTAGCTTAAGATAGCGTTGTCCTGTGGAGGTGTGGAGCTCCACTGATCACGTGACCCTCCATCGGCTGCGTCCAGACCCATCACAAAAACGGCGATATCCAGAACACACCTCCTTCGCCCTGGGCTAGGCCACACCCCCTTGCATGAAGCGTCTGTATCTAAATTGCACACGTGTTTATGCATCAGTAAAGAACATCTGCAAAGAGATAACAGTGTGTTTTGCCAGACTGAGTTACCAATTAATGAAAAACCAAGTATTCAGAAGAAGTAATTATAAAATCATATTACATTCTAAAGCGCACGTTTTATGGTAGCTTCATCCTTCTGTGCTTCTGCTTATTTCTTAGCGCCAGCCCTGATGATGAAGACAGCTTGCTACATTTATTTGTGCATTCCTCCACTGGCTGCATCCATTAGACAGGAATCAATGACTGCATCTGAAGGTGGTATTTTTTATGTTCCTGCAGTTCCCCAGGTTTGTAAACATCTCCCGTGGCCGTGACGCGGCGCCATATTTCACAGGGATTTGGGAGGGGAACATCTGTTTGGCTCCGCTCTGTGCCTTCACTGAAAACACATGAATATTCAGAAAAAAGGGGGGGAAAAACTCAGCCCAAATGGTTTATGGTGCAATTACTGGGCGCGGTGTGTTGTTTTGACAAGTCATTATAGGAGCCGAGGTCTGCTGACAAAACGCATTCATTTAGATCTGAGACTAATGCGACTAATTTTAGTTCAGGAGCAGACTGCGCCTTTTAGTGTTTACTGGAATGACAAAAGTGAGAGCTAATTATAGACAATCGACATGAGAAAAAATTAATAAAATAACTTTTAAGGACAATATCTTGTTACGGGCTCCTCACAGGGTTGAAGGATGGAGCCTTTGAGCACCATCACTTACACAATCACACTAATGGCAAGAGGGTGAAGTGCCCACAGACACAATCGCAGTAGGAAAATTCTTCTTCTGAAACCAAGAGCCCCCCACACCTGGAGCTGTATCTGTAGTCTGTTCATTACTATTCACATGGTGTCTCCTGTCCCACTCCCCCTCGGGTGTGCCTGTCTAGATCGAACGGAGGAGCCCGGCTGAACGGAGGAACCCGGCCCACTGGAATTGGACCACGAGGACTGGACGGTCCGTGATCTTGGCCCATCTGCTGAGGGACTCCCATCGGCCCTGGGTCTCTATAGCCTGTCCGTCCATGGGAGTGGATCTCTCCTTCTGTGGTTCTCCCCAAGGTTGGACATTATGTTTGCCTGGATACGAGCTGCTGAATTTTGTAAAAGTTGTAAACCTGAGATACTCTTTTTGGGAAGACCAGATATAGTCAATACGACTGGTGATAAAAGCATGCATTTCTCCGTGTTGGCCCGAGAGAGAATGGGGCGGACTCTGGCTACGTTCTTTATGAGCGACTCATCTCGCGTTTTTGTTCTTTTTTGTTAAATCCCCAACACCAGATTGACTGCTCTATTAAACTGCCTGCGTCTCACTTCTGCGGCTACAAAAAAACAAAACTCCATACACCATTCGTTGATCCTAAATGCTAAATATATAATGGTATTTCTATTGTAATGTATATGTCATACAGTATTTGTCATATTTTTTTCATATCTGATATTAATGTACGCTCTTTGAATTGCCTTAGTACGAATAAACATGCCTTGCTATTTAATTATTCTTCTCGTTTGCTATTGGAAACGGGTAAAGGCGCATTTTGACAACGAAAGCGTATCTTATCCTGTGTAAAGATGTTCTCTTTATACATCACACTTGCGTCTACCACTGGGGAAGGTGTTAAAAGGGGTTCAAATTCCCTTCACCAAAGACTGCGAGCATCTGAACAAAAGCATCTGGACAAAACGTGTTAATGAACAGTTCCATTAGGACCACAGCTTGTTTTTTCACCTGTCTGATCTCATTACAGCCGCGGTGTCAGAGGGCCACGCCGAGGCTCGAATCAAACAAACACAATTACACGTGTGAGGTTATTAAAGCTGGCGTGGTGTGATGCCTCTTCATTATATACAGTTGTCCTCTCATACATACAGTATGAGAGGAGAACAGGCCAATAAGTTATTACATTAGCACAGTTTGCGATTTTTGCTAATTGTGACCATTTACATAAACTGTCAAATTCTCTCCGGCCTGAATCCCACACTCACGACCTAAAACAGTTTCCTCGTTCGCAGCTCTATAAGCTCTAATGAGATTGGCGTCGCCGGTGAGTCCAATAAGCCTTAATCTGATCGGCTGTCAGCGTTATGCATTCAGACCTATACGAGCCGCGGTGTCATTGGGCGCTGGCAGAGCTCTATTTGATTAAGTGTAATGCGATTGGCTGCAGGCAGGAGCAGGCTCTAATGCGATTGGCTGATATGGAACTCCATACTAAATGAGGTAAAGTGCCGCCAGCTCCCGGAGAACGTGGAGAACGTGTACAGTGCAAAGGGTTGGGAAAAGCGGCTCACAATGATGGAGGTTTACAGTAGGCTGTATCACTTTGTCCTCGGCATTCGATCCATCTTGATGCAATACTACGAGGGGGAACCCGTCAGGAGCGGTGAAACCGAAGGACCCAGAGAACACCCAGCTAGGTGGGGGAAGAACATGCACAGTCCACGCAGGGGCATCCGCCGTCCCTCCAGCAGCTTGCAGGTCAGGTGTTCTTCTTACTGAGCCAAACAAGCCATATGTGATGGACTGGGGACCTTCTGGCTGAGAGGCCACTCAGCCTCAGCCTTAATGTACACACAACACATGCTGTGCTTTCTCCACAAAAACCTTATAATTTAGAAAACACTGAGGCAGAGTGGGCACCATTTTAGCCCCGCAACAGAAGGGTTTGCCTCCACATGCAGAGAAAGAGGTATGTTAACCTTGGAAAGATGTAACGGTAAAGAATCTGTGTTTCGTTGCTGTATCAATTATGAATGCTGCAGGTTTTCCACACAACATACCCCCCACTGCTTGCAGCATCTTACTCCACCCATCTCAACCCCATTTGAAAGCCGGAGGCGCTGGCGCAGTCATAATGCTTGTCAACGGCCCAGGTGCTCCCCAGTCGGCCTCTCTCGGTGCCAAGCGCAGCAGCGTTTTAGCGGGCTTAGCCCACATCTGCGTGCATCCGGCTCTCCGCCTGCTTTCAGCTTCCTGCGCTGGGTTGCCAGGTTGAGGCTCCCCAGTGAGCTGCCGCACTGGATTTACCATTGTTTGGTCAAGGTTTACTTCCAAAAACATGGCTCTGGAGAGTAAGTGCTGGCTCAGTGGCGGCAACACATGAAAAGAGATGGCGGCGCACGTACACACTGGCGGCTGGCCTAATTAATATGTTTTGATGACTGGGTTTTTAAAGGAGGCTTGCTGTACTGTCTCACAGGCATTGCTTGTCAGTAAATCCGAAGCCTGCACCTGCATTTCGGCATAGATATACACAAGCATAGGTGAATTGACATAGAATTATCTTGGGAAATGTCATTACTTTGCTTTTGCCTTGCAGTCTTAGTACATAATGACATTAATCTGTATTTTACTTAGAGGTAAAGAGGGTGCACTTTATTCAAAATGGAAACCTTCATTTTATAGCACTTCCCCTCTCAATGCAGAACGTAATGACATCATTTGCATACCATCTATAGACTGCAGACCAATTAAACTCACCGTCGCTCTTTGGGGGGGCCGGGCAACTCTTTGTCTCCTCAGGTTTCCTCCCCTCTCACCTGCTAAGAGGAACATCTACACTCAAGCAACCCGAACCCCAGCATGGCACTTGGAACAAAACTAGCGCGAGGGATAAGCCCCAGTTTAGGGAGTCCAACAACTCAAAAACACAGTAGAAACGCCCTCCATCCAATATCCAGCCCAACGCAATAGCCCAAAACTAGCTTCACTGAGCTCCACAATCATCTTGGCCCAACGGTGTTACTCGCACCAAACACATGTCCCGCCATCTGTGAGAACCTGCTCGCCCACTCCTGGGAATGATACCCAGTATCTGTCCTATTTCGGGAGAAACCGAAAAGGCTCGGCCAGCCCAAGGAGACGGCACGTCAGCCAACAAAAGAACAATAGGCAGATAATTAGCAGTGATCAGCCATGAATAGGACAGGTACTGGGTAGTGATTATCTATGAATAGGACATGACTGACCGATACTGAGGTGAGCCGATCGTTAGAGACGCTCTACTTCAAAGGGGTTTACCCACGGGTGAGAGTAGCTGTTATTAGAGGGGAGGAGACGGGCCTACCCTAACTCCTCCCCGTTGGTCTATATATTCAGCTGCGTGCAGATTGTGACCTTTGTCGCTGACGAAGCCTTCTGGATGAGAGGCGAAACGTTCGAAGACTTCAACTACTGAGTACAGAAGATGAATCAAGTACCTTCATTGAAGATACTGTATGAATACTTGTGCACGCCCCACTTTTCACTTTTCTATTTAAAAAAAAAAACTTGTCTGTGAACTTTCAGTAAAACATTCAAAATAAAAATCTTTATGTTCATGGTTGTAAACATGACAGAACGTTCGAGAGGCACTGTAACTGCATTCACTGAGAAGCCGTCTTGTTTTTCAGCTCACCTCCTGCGACCCACCGCTGCGTTTGATGCTTTTAAAAGTCGACTCGCATCATAAATCCATAAATAAAAACGGCGCGCGGGTATAAAAGCAACGGCAACAAACACCACGAGCCTCGTTCCCCCGACGACAGAAAAGACGAGAGTGAAGAGCGGCCGCCGATGTACGACAGCGCGACGAGAACGGAGATTGAAACGCGGGGGGTTAGAAGTGCATCTTACTTTTGTTTGAACGCTACAAAACGCACAAATGACTTATATCCTGCAGGAACGAGGCTACACTCGCTTTATTCCACCTCCGCGGTCGCAGGACAATGGAGGGAACACTTGTCTCGTGCTCAGCGGAGAAGGAAAGCCTCGTCTCCGCGCTGCTGCGACGCCGATCGTCTGGGTCCTTTGTGAGCGCGGTGTTAAACGCGAGGACATGTGGGCGGATGAATAACACCAGCTGTCTCCGATCGCAAACAGGACGCGTCCCGAGCTAAAACGCGCTAACAGCCGGGGAACGCCGCTTTCTCCAACGCGCACACACACATTTGCATTCTGGGTCGTGCCTCACGCTTTGTCGGGCAGGTATTAATTAGCCGCCGCCGCACTTCGCCAAGTCCAAAAAGCCGCTTTGGAAGACAAACCAGATTTCGAGGAAAGACTTGTTTCGCTTATATTGATTTAAAATGCATGAAGCCAGGAATGTGAGGGATATCTGGTGTAAAAAAAAATCAGCCAAATCACAGTCAGGACTTGTTCCCTGTGATTACATTTTAGTCGGGCTACAACAAACAGTCATTTTGCCAATCAACCATCTCGTCCATGAAGCGAACATGACGCCAATTTAAGAAAGTTTACTCTGAGACAAAGTTTTACAGATTTCATGTGCTTTCTGAAAGACAAAACCTATCCTTGTGTGTTCCAGATACAGGTATTTGAGTTTTACACACACATGCACACTACACATTTTCTTTATATATTTTTTTTTATATCTTGGGAATCTCTAACCGTTACAGTTTAATTTGTAAAGGAATGAGCGTGGTGCGTAGAGGGGGGGGTTACATAGGCGGGGCTCACACAGACCATAGTGAGCTGGTAGCCCAGGTGAGCACACGTGTACAAGGATGACAATAATTTTATGTACTGAAGAAAGTGTATTTTAAGCAATTATTCGACTGTCCAATAAACATACATTTTAACCATTATTTGGATCACTACATTTTACTTGTACACTGTAAACCCGAACAAGTTCACTAAACTCAGAACAATCAATTACAACAGAAATGTTGATTTTTATATTATTTTTTTATTTTTTTATTTTTTACGTTATATCCAAGGTTCAGTGGATTACTTTTTTTTTTTACTTGAAATGTTAAAGTTCAGCACACTCCTTACATTAACCCTTTTCCTGCCTTTCGTACATCCCAGTTCACGCGGGTTTATATGGATTTTATTTTATTTTATATGAACTTTCAGGGTCACATTTTGGGGTCACTGTCAGTAATGCCAACAAAAACCCGCCTGCTAGCTCAGCCTCAATAGAAATGCATTATGTTTTTTTCACCAACCACTGCATATTGAAAACATTGTAGGTCGACAAAACGAATTAAATTTCATAAGTTGTGCGAAAAATCAGGCCTTGCTTTTTTGTTGGTATTTTAGTGACTACCCACGTCTGCTTATTGTGTCAACACAACTGGCAACTCTCCGTCCCGTTCTCCCTTTTTTTCCAAAATCAGCGGAGAACGGTTGTTCAAGTTGTCACCTGTACCGGGTTACTGTGTCCTTATACCCCCAGTTAGTTTCGCACTCTAAGTTTTTGCCTTTTTTTAAATTACTCTATTCATCTAAATCAACAGCGAGCTTTCTTATCCAATCTGAAATCTCGATCATCCATCTTCTGAAGCTTTTTAGCATGTGCCCCGGCTTTATCAAAAAATAAATAAAAAAAAATAAACCCAAAAGCACTTTAAATTGCCTCTTCCTCTGCTTGTGCTCCGATGGGAACTTGCTTTATGCGAGGTGGTGATAAGCACCTGGCTGGGGACGCACTTGTCAAGGCAGCGGTGGCAGAAAGCCTTTTCAGAGCGTTTTCAAGCACAGTTCTCCTCTGCTCTCGCACTTAAATTCCGTTGACCCGCCAGAGCTCGAACCTTGACTTTTCACCGCGTGCAGCAAAAGAAGTCGATTTTCCACCCAAGACAAATGTACATTCGCGCGACTGCAGTTTGTGTTAGTTATGTTGGTGCCTCTCAAACTGTGTCGGGTGCAACTGGAGGCGTGTGTGTGGTATGTTACTGGTTTAACCAAACCTTCACCTTCAGGGTAGCCCTGCAGAAGCTGTTTGTTTATAATCGTGGAAGGATTATGTTCCTTAGTCATGGTTTAGTCCGGTTAATCGCTGCATTTTATTCCTGGTGTACAACTCATGGAAGTTTCATCGTTCTTACTTTAGTCCTGATGTGAAGCTGACATGGCCCTGGCCGAGAGATCTGGTTGAGTCTAATACTAGTCATGAAGTAACTAGTCCAATTTAGAGCCAAGATCCTGGACTTGGCTTGGCACAGGCATGTTTAAAAGAGGGTAGATCTGCATTTGCCCCGTTTAGCCCGGTTTAGGGATTTGAGGGATTTCAAGTAGAAACCTTTTGTAAAACTTTTGTAGATTAGTGACATAATGAGGAGGAAAAACACGCGAAAATGAGGCTTTTCACTTGCCGTGTCCTGCCTTTAACCTGATTTAGCCATGGTTCAGTCCCGTACCCTGAGTTACAGAAGACTTATTGAGTGAGTATGGACTCACCCAGCATGATGAGGGTGGTGGTGCCCTGCTCGTTGCCCGTGGGGTAGGTGGCGTATTCGCAGGTGTAGCGTCCAGCGTCGGACATCTTGAGTTCAGAGATGCGGATGGAGGGGTTTTCCAGACTATTGTGCAGAAATATCACTCTCTCTTTGAACTCCGGGTTTGGGAAGCTCTGTCCGTACAGGGGATGGTACACGGCGATGTTGTCCCGCTGTCCGTCTATGGGCTCCCAGATCCATGACACCTGCGGACGGGAGAGTGACAAAGGTTAGTGGTCTCTCAGTTTACTTCAGCAACATGTCTCTGGCCTTGTTTGGACTGCTTCATTCCTCAGTGGCCTGTAGGGGGTATGTTCTTGTGTCCTGTATATATGTTTATGACCCAAAATCAGACCTCGAATACTTGTTACATAATCTCTAAGCAAAACCTTTCAAAAGCTGGTCATCGGAACTGGCTTGTTTGGGTTTTTAAGCTTTTAACCGTGTTAAAATGCTGTTCCTTTGTCAAACATATACCTAGGGCAGTATTTTGCTTCATTCATGCAGGTTTTTGGTGTTGTAGAATACATTTATTTTTGCCACCTCAGAGTATGTTGTAAACACCTCAAAACACAGACCTTGTTGTATTGTCTTCACCTAAAGGTTTATTGAGCAATGGATGATAGAAGTCTAATCTAAATTAGTGGAATTTGTCTTGGGGGAGGCCGCCCCTGCTTCACTTTGTCACCACTCAATGCTGTATATGGGTGTTGTTCTTTGAACAATTTGAATACACAGGAGGGACTGTGAGAGCTAGAAACAAGTTTGGGCCAAAACAAAAAATGTCACTGTTTGAACAGGAACAAATCAGGTACTCCGGCTTTAAACGTGGTCATGTATTTTTCTACTGCTGAAGCGCTTGGTTTTGTTTCTCCCGTAATAGATAGAACAAGACATCGGTTCAAAAATTGTGATCACATTCAGCCCATTCGGCGCCATTGTGGAGGTTAGAAGTCATTGCCCGTGTTCTTCTTGGTGGGACCCTGAGTGATTATTGACGTTAGCTATCGCTAAACAGAAAAGCTTGCAGTAAGAAAATGGTGAACAGTTGTTGTGTGAAAGGTTGCTATAGCGGACCGAAAAAAGGTTTCCTAGGGTGGAAAAGATGCGTCACGTGTGTTCATTTGACCAATTGTCCTCATCATACTCGTTTTGAGCAGTTTTGCAATCTAACAGAGTTTAGTTAGGCATCACCAATTTTTCACGCCGATAGCCAAATATGACACTCATGGCCAACCGAGAGTTTGCAACAATATTATCTAAAGCTCGGAATCCCAATGCTAGTGGTCCAAATAGTCCACAATAGTACATGTTATCTGATCATTAAACAAGTTATCCCACTACAGACCAGACTAACTAAACCTTGGTTGCCTGGCATGAAGAGAAGGACTTGATATAATGCAAGTTAGTTCAAGTGGACCACGGACCAGTTTTGTTAAAAATCCACAAATGAATAGTTTAATCTAATGATTTAGGCAAAAAGACGCAGGTTCTGATGGGAAGAGCGAGTCATTTATGGATGTTAAAATGCACAGCAGCGTAATCCATTAGTGCCCCATCTTCATCAATTAAAAACCCGAAACAGGAGCCAAGAATCTGTTAGCAAATAAATCAAACTTCTCACAGGCGTCAGTCAAGGCCCCACTTTATTAAACTTGCATTCAGGCTGACACTTTACACATTTTGCAGTAAACCATACATCGGAGTGTGCTGCCGATGCCGCTCAGGCTTTTTCTCCTTATATAGGTTCTATAACAAGAAACCTGAAAATAGAGTCAACATCGTCCTATCCCTCGTTATGTGTTTGACTTGGCCTTTTCAACTCAGGAAAGAACAGATAGAAACTTAATTAAAAACAGAAAATTGATTTATTCTAAAGTACATATACTGCCTGACCGAAAAATGTCACCACCTGAATTCAACTCACTGTTATGATCTGGGGTTGCTGCAGTTGGTCAGGTCTAGGCAAAACATATGGCTATATCCGCACCAAGACATAACGCGTATGATTTCAAAAACGTGCCAGCTCGGTAAACGTGATGCTACCACCGAAAATAGAACCAGATTAATATTGATGGTGCACGCAAACGTTCTGGAATGAAAAACATAACAGCGCCAGAGGCTAAATATGAAACTGCTCCATCTACAGAAGAGACAAGGGGGGGGATTCATGAGTCAAATGTGGCGGGACTAAAGGAGAAAAAAACCGGAATGGTCCATGTATGATCATGTTTGGGGTGGGCACTCATAAGCTTTTGCTCCAGCCCACTCCTTTTGAGCACTATGTGTACTGCTCAAATAAACAAATAAACTAAACTAAACTAAATGTTCAAAGCAGCCAGAGGGGGGAAACATAAAGGGGGAAAAAATTACTTTCTCCTATTTCCTCACCAATACGTTAAGACATTCTGAATATATGTTCCTACTGCATAAAGATACGGGGCATAGAGAGAAGAGCAAAGTGTTTCAACAGCCCATGTCAATGCTAACCAGGAAGCTAACATTTGCTTCATGCTACATTATGGTAACGTTAGCAATGAGTCCCATTTTTTCGCTTCTACTGAACAATTTGCTGTGAAGAAAAGCATCCACATGGACCCAATTTTGGCTTGACTTTATTTGTCACAATTCATTGAGCTGACGTTGTGAAAGAGTGGACCAGGGAGCATGAGACATCATCTCGACACTTCGTAACGGGATGGGTTTCGTGGCCTCGTCTAAGCAGGTAGGAAACGCATCAATATCCCTTTCACAGGGATCGCTGCTATGTACAGTACGTCATCTGCAGACATGGCGGAGGTCTGCGCAGGAAGCCGCTGGTATTTGAGATGTCAGAGTAAATTAGTCTGAGCCCCTCGTTAGCTCACGGCTGGAGGGGGGAAATATCACGACGGGCAATTTAGCCGGGCTGCACTTTCGGATTCCGCATGTGAACAAATTGCCTATTGATCCCATCCCTATGCCGGCAGATCAAGAGTCCCACAGGAGCGGGGGAGCCGTCAAAACACACCCTTTTGACCAAGATGATGTGTGGAGATTAATCCTGCGTGGTTGTTGAAGCACACGTGGCTTCCTTCGTTCAGATTTGTCCTGCAGTAGGTAGGAAGGGAATTTATTTGTAGCGCGTGTCCTTCACCCTGTACCTCGGGTTGTCCCGGGGTAGACGTATTGAAGCGCGGCTGCCGATCTGTGCAATCAGGCCTGAACTATTAACCACCACTCAAATAAAAAGGATCTACAAGGACATCCTGTGAGGATCCGCGATAACTAGCGATGCTGGGACGATACACTTTTTTCACAATCCGATACGTGTCACGATACTTAGAGGCCGATCCGATACGTATTGCGAGACAGTAAGTAATGGTAAGTAATATGTCTGCCTTAAAATATGTAAATTGGAAAGAGTCAGGTGTCCAAAAGTGTCCACAACAAAACGTAACAAAGTGGTGTGTAACTGTTCCAGAACAAATAAGATGCTCGGTAACAATGCCTCCAAACACGGCATCACATAAAAAGAGGCTTATTCCAAATAGCTTGTTTTTAAACAAAAGCTAAACTAAGCTTCTCATTTTATAAAATACTTTGAGGAATATTCCCCTCCTGGAACCGCCACCTTAACGTGGGGGAGGGGTCTGAGCGCCCGAATGATCTTGGGAGCTCTGTGGTCGGGGGCGTCGTGCCCCTGGTAGGGTCTCCCAGGGCAAACAGGTCCTAGGTGACGGGTCAGACAAAGAGCGGTTCAGAAGCCCCTTATGAGAGACCAACAGGCCTGGGTAGAACCATGAGGCCGTCCTTCTGTGGACCCACCACCTGCAGGGGGCGCCATAGGGGCTGGTGCAGCTCCACCAGCTGCCCCCACGACCCGGCAACGGACAAGTGGAAGAAAATGGATGGATGGCCTTGAGGAATATTAGTTAATGGATTACTGATAATGCATTAACTAGGATTAATTTGATTAGCTCATCCTTTTAACGTCAGTTCATCCTTTTAACTGGACGTATTTCATAAAAGTATTGAAAGTATCGATACTTTGATAATGTATCGATACTTGGTGTTGCAGCAAAAGAGTTTTGCGCTATATTGCAAAACGTTTTTTTTTTGTCCCAGTCCTCATAACAAGACACTAATGACTGCTCAGTGAAGATGTAAAGGTTATCAGTGATTCCAACATATTGTCTGTATGGCTTTATAATAAGGGGTGGTCATTCAGTATTAACAAGGTATTAATAAGCATTAGTGAATTGATCTGCATAGGGTTAGGGTAGGCCAGGAGGAAGCATATTAGTCATGGCCTGTTGTTATGGTAATTATGGTCTTTCAGCGCTTAGACTGAAATATCCCTGTCTGAATGCTATACAAACTCTGCATCGCCAATGTCCCACCTGTGTGAGCTTGGTCTTGCCTCCTCCATCGATGAACTCACAGCGCAGATCCACGGACTCTGTGGGATAGGCCTCGAGCTCCTCCTCCACCCGCACCTTCTGAGCCACGGCGCCTGGAGAACACACGTACGACACAGGTTTTTACAAACCGGCAGGGCACAAGGACAATGTGAAAATAGCCCATAGCGATTGCATGTGGATTTACAATTTCTGTTTAAAGTTGCAGATTCATTTCGTTATTGCGTCATCTCCTATTGAAACCTTTCGAATTCTTGCAGCACGACAAACAAGGATCCCGCTCATGTCGTCTCGAGCAATTAGACACGTTTGTTTGAGCGACAATCAAAAGAACAACAGCCCAAAGCAGATAACGAGGCAGGAAGAGTTTGAACGCGCGCTAATGTTTTTTTTTTACTGTAATCAAATGGGAACTACATGAATGCTCTTAAATGTGTTCCAGGCAATTTGCTTCAAGGTGACGACAATGAGGTAGAACAAAAACACAAAAAGGCGACACAGTGTTCATTTGAAGAAGTGCGGATCTGCCGGCGCCATTAGGAGCAGAGCTATGGGGAAGTGGGGCAACCCTGAAGTCACACGGCAGTAAAGAGGTAATGAGCGCTCGGGCTGAAGGGCAACATTGAACTTTTAGCTTTGAGTCCCAAACTCAAACAGAAAGATAGATAGATTTAAAAAGAAAAATGTACTGCCAGAAGAGTTAAAGAGTCACATTTGAATATTATTGTCAGACTGTTGAATTAAGTCCTACGGGGGAATAAAGTTTACTCATTTGAAGATCATTTTATACATGACACAAGTCACCCAAAGCACGTCACATGGGGCGATATTTTCCACTCACTCTACACTCGGTTGTAGTAAGCTTCGTATGACGACACAGTTGCCTTTGGGGACGACTGACTGAAGTGCCGCCAATCTGCTCCAATGGACCCTCCGACCACCAATACCTGGTACATCAGTCTCCCATTGAGATGCCAACCAATCTGACGAGATTGGGTTATGGGTTATTATCAAGGTGGTATGGGCCCTATCACTATCACTATCAAGAGCAATCACTTTTATGCAATTGCTGGGTTGCAGGTTCTAGAATGTGCAGGACCCAGTTTTTCCTATTAACAAAATTACACTTTCACAAGTCGTAGCTCAAAAGAAAGAGTATAAATTACAAAAATGATCATTAATATCAGTCACTGGGTCCATGATCCCTCTGTACAAGACCAAAAATGTCCTCAAAAACAAAATAATTTCACCTCCATATAATAGTATTGGCCTTTGGAACGCTGTGATGTCACCTGCAGCCCATTAATATAAGGTTGCACAGTCCGTCCGAGTGTGGCTTCCTCTCTCGCCTTTCTTCATTTCCATCACTCCATTCACCCTTCTCTTTCTCGTCCCCCCGTCTCTCTTCCCTCAATATAAAGGAATCCTGTTGGGGCTTTTTGCCGTTCAAACGCTCGGCAGGAAAACTAGACTCTCCCCTCCACATTCACAGACATTCCCCCAAAAATAAAACAGACGCGGGAGGGGATTCTTTCAACCCCTCACAATCCGTCGGAATACGGGGGAAGGCGCGTAACAATAATAAGCGCTATCAGATTTTTTATTTTATTTTTTTTGAAATGTTTGCAGCACAGCGTCATGTGAAGAATGGATCATTAAAAAGCTCCACGGCTGAAAGAAGCTGCCCCCGGAGTCAGCAGCAGCAGAGAAAGCGATATTAAACCCATATAAATATTTCAAATGGCAACTTCTCTCGCAAATGGATGCGTCCTAATGACGTCGTGGAGCAAATGGCAAAACAGAAACGCAATGATGTTGATAATGTTTCCGCCTGAGTAAGTAAGCACTAGACTCCACACACTTGCGGCCATCTGTTAAAAAAACGACTTCCCTCATTTGGTATTAACCCTGGTTTAATGCACGGGGCAAATGTGACGGGATTTGAAATGACACCCGGCGCACGTGTCCGAGTGGATTATGTGCATTGAATATATTATTCAAAAACAAAGCACTTGAGCCGCGGCGGAAATATTTATTCAAGCGTCGGGGCCGTTCTGAAATGTTTGCACACGCGTCCAAGTGTTTCGTTTACCCGACGAATGTAAGCAACGGGCGCGGTTGTTTTTTTGTTTTTTTTTTGCTTTGAGATGACGGACCCTAAATCTGAAAGCTTAAAAGAAAGTGTCAAAATGGTGACGAAAAACAAAACCGGGACGGAAAGCAACAAAAATACGACAAAAACGTGATCAAAACACGGCAAAAAAAGCAATGAAAAATACAAAGGAAAAAGCCACGAAAAATTCAACAAAAAGCCACAAAAATTAGACAAAAATACAACACAAAAGTGACAAAAATTAGACAAAAATTCTGCAAAAACTTGACGAAAACACGAAAAAAAAATGTGACACTGTTGTCGGTCTTAGCTTTCAAATGAGGCATTACGCGGTTGCTCTCCGGTTGAGAAGCTTTTAGGTTTGGGAAAAGCCAAACTGGAGAAAATGCGCTCTGCTCAGGTGTGTGTGTGTGTGTGCGTGCGTGTGTGTGTGTGTGTGGGGGGGGGGGGGTAAGAGGTTTAACCCTTTGTGCCACTGTGGTCCCAAACACGGATAAACTTTATTTATATAGCACATTTACAACAACGCTATACGTGCGTTGTTGTAAACGCTGTATATTTCTACACATTGTCAATACAAAACATTCTCCTAATGACCAGCTTCACACAGAAAATGCCATTTTTGCAGCAGGTGATCAAAGAACGGATGTGGATGAAGACCTCAAGCTCATATTCGGCCGTCTTTAGTCGACATCTCCATGGAGACGAGCCGGAGAGGCCTGAGGAGAGCTGAGCCACACATACACCCTCGTTTGGTCATTTCTTTCTATTTTTCAGCTATAAGAATATAGTATGTAATAAAATGCTTGTATTTTATTCTATGTATTGGGTGAAACGTTATGTGGCGTGGCTTTAACTAATCTAAGTACACTGAAAAAAGTAACAGTTGTGCTTTCTCGGTTATAGTCAGTGTTGTTTACTTGTGTCTCATCAATCAGCTATAGTAAGTATCGAAATGTTCTTTACTTGAAAACAATCCAGGAAACCGATAGCCTTGAAAAAGTCAAACAATGTGGCTAATCATTTAGTATATTTCAATTAAGTTTTCACAACTTAAAATTAACCCACGGCCCTCGTCATAGTTGACTTCAGGTCAGACCCCATGAGTGACAGCAACATGGCACCGAATACACTGTGTTCTTTATTTTAGAAATAACCGAGTTCCCAACACTTGAAAATAATTGGCCACATCAACTTGACTTTTTTTTTAAAGGCAATCGGTTTCCTGGATTTTTTCAAGTAAGGGCCACCAATCATTTGTTTCAGTGTCGTGTTTTTGACCTCGTAATCATTGTTTTCCTGACACAATCCTTCACAGACACTACAGACAGAGCAGGAGAAAGTCCCACTTGTAACCCACAGAGTAGCACATGGCATTTGGAAAGTCCTCCCCTCCCTCCCCGTTGCTCACTTGACTCCCTCCCACATAAAGCCGGTCCCTCTCTCAGCCTCTGCGGACCCGGCACCCCCCCGCTGACCCTCGGGCCGCCCCTCTCCCTCTCCAGAACTGCCCTGCGCCCGCCGAGATAACATTCTTGCACCGGGTCGGGCTTTTCTCTCCGCTCGGAATAAGTGGATCGGCCAGTGAGCCGGCCCCAGGTGGTGGTGCGGGCGCGGGGGGGGGGGGGGGGGGGCGGCTTAGTGTGTGAGGCATTGATTAGAACAATGTGTTACACCGCGCCGTTATGGAGGTCAAGGGGCTGCAGGAGCTTCATCTGCAAAGTCAGACTCTCATTTCCACATCGCCGTCTTCAGACACACATCTCATTTAGTTTTAAGAGTGCAGGGGAATGTGGCAAATAATTAGAGATTTGAAACTTTTGCTGCAGATTACTGACAAAACTATGGATCTGCAGGTTTTCTGTCATTTTAAGGTTTCACAAAAAGAAAAGTTGCCAATATTCTCAGTGACAAAATCTAAATAATGGATTGAGCCAGGTTTAAGTCTATTTTGCTGAAATGTTAGGTTTTTCTGAGAGCATTTTGGATCTTGTTTAGCTTGTGTTAGCTTAATGAATCGGGCTAGGAATCCGATATAAACGAATCCCTCTGGAAAACAACCTTCAAATATGATTAAGTACAAGACTTGAAGGTTTGGAGTCTGAAGGAGCTGCTGAAGTGGAGATGTTGTTGCAAGACCTAATTTTTTAGAAAGCGGATCCTAAATGTTTATAACGTCTCCGGAAATGTGGCATTATGTCAAATATGTCAATATTTGTAAATGAATACGTTTGGGAAAACCAGCCGGTACGCCGCAATCTTATTGGCGGTAAATTTGCGGCTTGCTAGCTTACAACATGTCAAATGGGGAGTTTCATCTTTTTTCTACATTAAGACTGAGATGTTAAGGGAGAAAACTCGCTAAAAATCTCAACATTGACCACTGTGAGAAAAATCAATGTTTGTCATTTTCTCCAGTTCGGCTTTACCCGAATGTAACACCCGTCACATGACTGTGCGGCCCACTCTGACGCATTCATGCCCGGACCTCAGTGGGTCACTTCCTCCTCGTGGTTTGAGCAGCTCCGGCGGTGTTTTCAACCTCGAATTCAGATACGACTGTCTGACAATTGATGGTGAGTCTTGCCAACGCCTGCAATGCTAATTATGTGCAACCGATAGTCATGCTGTGCGCTAATGTGTGTTTATAGCTGTTGCGCTGCAGCTAGCGCTACCGGGTGGACGTGGGCTAGCGGTGTGACCACTTCAAGGTTTGTCATTGTGTTTACCTGCGTGTCTTAATGTAGTTACCTTGTTAAGGGGTTTACTTTAATTCTCCAGGTCTTTGTATATGTGCCTCGTCATGGCCTGTGTTGTTTATGCTAAAGATGTCATGGCGCTAGTGTCGTATTTGAATCAATGTTGCGCAACTTAATTGTTGTTATTTTGTTTTCCCTTTAATCACTTAACTGCCACTTTAGGGTTAGGATTAGGGTTAACAATTATTCACATCCAAATCTCAAAGGATATTGACTGAAGAGCGAACAGCCAATTATGCCAGTGTGACACCTCATTTGAAAGCCAAGACCTTCTAGTTTCTAAAACTATGTGTGAGATCTGTGAGTGAAACACAACTTACGTTACATTTGCCGTTCCTAACCCTAATCATATCCTGAGTTAACTAACTTTAACCCCCTGATCAGGGGGGGGGGGGCGGCAGGTAACAGGTTAATGTTTTGTTCCACACTTTATCTTTAATAATTAATTCACCTCAACCTTAATACTTGTTTGGGTCATTTAACCCACACGCTCCTTACGAACTAATCTTGTGTAAGCAAAATAATTACAGTCCAAACTAATCCTCCTCTCAACAATAACGGACACATTGTTACCCAAACCTAAAAGCAAGATTTGGGTAAAGCCAAACTGGAGAAGAGGTGCTCAGTTCAGGTTCTGGTTGAGATGTTTAGACATGTCAGTCAGTGAAACGTAGGCTGCCGTATATCAGCCTCTGCCCCTGACTCTGAATAGCTGCAGTATGTTGAGTTCCTGTAGGTATATGGGCATGTGGGGGCACATCGATGAGTTTTAAATGAGCGTGTGGCCTGAGGGAGACTGTCGCCGTCAGACCGGTTCCGTGTCCTGGCTAGAACTCGTCAGCGCGTGGAAAACAGATGATCAAGGCTCCGCTCAGACAATGTCACGCCGAGGGAGAATGACGAATGTGGCCGGGGACAAATCCTCACATATTATGCATCGTTGAACACGAAGACCAATGATGTGGCGGAAAAATCCAGAGTCATCCATGTGGCGGTTGGTACGCGGATTTAAAAAGGCAACTTTTGCTTTCTTCATTCCTAAATATGGTTTTCTTGATATAGGTTGGTACAGGGCTGTCACGGTAATTACTGTATCGACTTTCATTCAATAAATGACAATTTTGGACTCAATATCTATCGTCAGGTCATTTAATTGCATTTTCCATTTTTTTACCCAAAGTAAGTTGAGTTGTTTTGTATTTCATGTTCACTGTGGGACATATTAAGATTAAATCCTTTTCAGACAGAGCCTAACTGTCATGTTTAAGCTTTAGAGTCAGTAGTCTTCAATACTATACTATAGTTTATCGCGATATAAACACACATACACACGCACACACACATACACACGCACACAGTGGCTTTGTTTCAATAAGCTTCTGCAATGTCAAAAGATCCAGTGTCGCATTCATTTTTCACCGATATGTTTGTATTGATGATGGGAGAGTGTGACCACAGTGCCACGTCTTCTCCAGGACATCCCAAAGATTCTCAATGCGGTTCAGATCTGGACTCTGTGGCGGCCGAACCATGTGTGAAAATGAGGTCTCGTGCTCCCTGAACCACATCCTGGCATTGTCATCTTGGAATATGCCCGTTCCATCAGGCAAGAAGAAGCGATGGAGTAACCTGGTCATTCGGGATGTTCAGCTGATCTATTCCTTTGGGCGCATAGTGTTGCTAAACCTAGAACCAAGATTTACCTAAAATTGAGGTTTTTGGTCAGTGTATATCGACGCTGGTTTCAAAAGTATTAATCCCCAAGTCTCAATAAACAGTAAATACTTATTATTCTTCCCAGGAACTACTTGTGCTTTAATAAGTTTGAGCAAGTGTGGCCTTGGTAATTTCCCCCCAGACTCGTTGCATTAAAGCGAACAGCACAAACAAAACGAAGCAAACGAGTCAACAGTTGAAACCTTGGACAGCACTGATGATTCGTTTCAAACCTGTACATAGAGATTTACAGCTCTGAATGGGAGAGTTTCTCATTAATATTTGACAGCCTGCGTCATAATCTCGGCCTGATTAATAGCACTGGTGTAACGGCTTTAATCAACATCGCGATTAACGTCTTAGGACACAACAGGTCTGTCTGCAGGAGCGCTTCCCCTGTCCTGTGCCTAACACTGGTCATGTCACAGGATTACCTTATCACGCCTGTAACTTTGTATGAAAAGTATTTAAGAACTCACATAAAGTTGTGATAAGTTTCTTAAATACAATGCTGAGGTACAATGCCGTAAATATGGTGTAATGGAGTAAGAATTAATGTTTTTTTTTACCATTAGCAATCGGGGACTACAAACAAGGACTGTGGTCAGGAGTTTCACCGGAGGATTGGCCTATTGTACATGTTTTAGATTAATGGGGGAATCTCTTCTGCCTTTTTTCCGTGAACTGCATTGGTAGTTTCTGTGTTCCACCTTTTGTACATCTTTGCTGTGTGTTTTTCTGAGGTGCAGTTGATTTATTATTATTTTTGATTACTTTCTACTGCAGAGAGTCTGTACAAGCCCTGGTTTGTAAAAAGTAAACAAACAGCTAGCTTATGAGCTAACAGCTAGCTTATGAGCTAAAGAACCCCACCCCACCACACACACACACACACACACACCTGCAGCACAGTGGAGGCGTCACAAGAGGCGCTACAGGATACACAACAAAAGGTACAAATGAGGAGGTATCCGGGCAAGACTCGCAGCTAAGCCACACATGCCTTCTACTGTTCTGACTAATGTCCGTTAACTGGAGAGTAAGACAGATTATAATCGTCATCCCAGAAGACGGTGAAAGCCTGTTGCGGGCCGGAGGGAGCTGCGCAGGAGGAGGCGGTGCACTGTTTTAGAGGAGCACTGAGGTTGGCCAAAAAATGGTGGCGCGCTCAGTTGCAGCGGCTCAGGACTAACCCGACACCTGAATGCAATTGTAACGAAGCGCGCACTTACTTTTTACTTACTGAAGTGTTATTACGCCTCACAATATAGTTCCCCTTTTTATTCGCTTAGAAAATCGACATGTTTTATTTTGTGTGACTAGACTTGGGTCGTGTGACCTTTCACGTGACTGTCTTTAAATAGGGGGAACGTGGGAGAGCTTGGTCGCTTCAAACTTCGCCCCCGTTTGGCCCCATAGAGGAGAGGCTCAATGCTAACAACAACTTTGGTCTTTTTGCGTGACCAGACAGGTACATACTATCTCAGTATGGCCTGTTCCGACGCTGCAGAGAACTCCACGTAAAGGCCCAAAATGCCAAGAGAATTGAAGCAGGGACCTTCATAACTCAGCCACACTTTAAGAACATAATAATTGTCTCTTTTGTCACCCATAAATAACACACATCTGGACAAAGGCATTAACATTTCACACAATATGATACAAGGCATTTTGACATCACACAGTAGTTGTTTTTCTATGATCAAATCCTCAACTCTTGAAAGAGTAATGATCCTGGCAGACGGGGTTAATCAAAATCCTAGTTTTTGTGGCTCTATCGAATGAATCTTCCTCCTCTTTATTTTTCTCGTCTCCCGCACAAACTCACATTAATTAGAGCCCATTTATCAAAACCTGCCACTTTCCATAAACAGCAAAAAGCTATGAATCAAAGCCGGCTCTTTCGCGGCGGTCAATAGCCCCTCTGTGATTGTACAGGACGGAACAAAGAAATGGAGAGAAAGGGGAAGGAAGGAGGAGAGAAAGGAGAGACGGGGCAGGAAGAGGGTAAAAGGAGCCGGGACAGAGAGAGAGAGAGACCGAAAAGGCAGGGGTGAAAAAAGTGCCGCTGAGTCACACTTTAGAGGCAGGAAGAGCTTTAAAAATAAACTGATTAAATATTCAGAGATGCCAGTAAGGGAGGAGGAAATAGACACCTTTATTCAAGTGTAAAATTGTGTCTGAGAGGAGAGTTCACTTCCAAAATATTCTGTTAAGGCGAGACACTGCAGATGAAATAACTACATTTAGAGATATCGATTTGAAACTTTTTGCTGTGGATTACTGATATAAATACACAAAATAACAGTTTTCTGGCATTTCGTAAATTTCATATATAAACGTAGCTAATATTTTCAGCAACAAACTCTACATAAGATGTTGATGCAGGAGTGTGACCCCAGAGAGGAAAATGACTATATTTGGATTACAGTGTCATCATGGATCCTTCCGTCCTACATGTGGAAACCAAACATGTCGATATTTGTGAATAAATACGCGTGTGAAAGACGGGGGACCACCACACTGTTGCACTGATTTCCCGGGAATCCCATAAGCGGAATAAAAAGGCCTTGAAAGAAGCAAAGGGTGAGATTTTGCTCGTATTTTACTCGAACATTAAAACTAAGATGTTAAGGGAGAAAACCAGGGCGGCGGTAATACAAGTGTGGAATTCTAATGCAATGAGTCAATACAAACTAGACCAAATAACTCGAATACAGAGGTGGGTACAGTAATTGGTTACGTATATTCAAATACTAGAGTGTACGTTTAGGACTGGCCTCATAACATCATACTTTTTTACTTGCACTTGAGTAATATTGTTTGGACCTAGCAGTACTCGAAAATTGGGTAAATATTTGGGTTACTCTTTCCACTGTGAGTGACAAAAGCTTAAAGGCACACTGCGTAACATTTTTAACTATACTGTTGCCATCAGTGCAAAACATGCTCCTAATAACCAGCGTTTCTGCAGTGGGTTGTCACAGAATGGTTTTGGATGAGGACCTACCCTATTCAAATCTTTACTCCCAATAAAGTTACCGTCATGTCTTAGGAGAGCTGAGCCGCTCACAGCAAAGGCACTTGTTTGTTTTTTGTAATAATGAAAATATCTGTCATAAAATATATGCTTGTATTTCAGTTTTATTTAAAGGGTAAAATACTACGTGGTATGGCTCTAATGTTGGTGTACATTTCCTTCTGCCATCTTTCTTTAGAAATATTAGCTTTATCTCTAATTTTCGTCGATTATCGGAATTGCCACATGTCTTAATGTTTTCTCAGCTCGACTACGCCACTAAAAACATCTTCTCAGGACTTCTTCTATTTGGGTAAAACAAAACAAATTCAAAGTAACTCCAATATCACACGTGCAGGACTTTTATCCACACATGATCAGCAATCTGGGGACTGGAGTCTGTAACAAACAATGACATAGCGGGAAACACACAAACATATTTCGGTTTGAAGATTTGCCTCAAAAACTGTCCCGCTCCGATAGATTTACATCAGGATTTCTACATGGTGAGTGCTAGCTCTTTGGGAGGGACGGTCTGCTCTAATGGACAATAATTTAGACATATACATATAAGTTATATGATTAGGGTTAGGGTCGTATTCTAAACCGTAATTTGTGTCACGAAACCCCATATTTCCACAGCAGACAGTCCCTCCCGGGCCGACTATCTAAGCAATAGCCTTTTCACATCATCCCCCTGGAACGTGAACCCAACCTATTGATATTTCATTTCACTTTCCGCGCATCTGTCGGAGCCATTTCCATAATATGTCCCTAATGGCAGATGCACAGTTTATTTCCTTAACCCTCGGGCTCCTCGGCGATCTGGATAATTTGACACTCGTGTTTATTTCACTTGTAGCGGAACCCTTCGCCAACCTGTAATCGCCTCGCTGACACAATCACATCCCAACTCGAGATTCCCCCCGCGAAGCTAAATTGCTCGCATTTCCTTGTGCTGCTCACGGAAGACGGCGGGATCGCTGTCCCGACTGCACGCGCTAATCCGATACGGCGGTGGCGGATGAGGGGGGGCGCTGAGAGAACAGCGCCCCCCCTCGCTGCTCGAGCCGGCGAGTTAATCGACATTCAGAGGCGTCTGTGGCATTTGGCCGTGCGCGTGAGGGCGGTCCCATGCAGACTGGGGGGCGCGTTAGCATCCCGGGCCCAGAGCGGCGAGCTGCTGCGAGCGCCGGAGCGTACACTGAGGGGCTTTTCCGTCGGCAGGTCGGGGAGCCGCGGATCTGAGCTTTTATCAAGTGATCGCCCCGGGACAATGGGGCACGAGCGAAAACATGACGCCAAAGACGACTTTGCTTATTAGCGCTGGACGCTAGCCCGAGATGTGTGTTAGCCCAAATCTAAAAGCTTCTTGAAAAAAGTGTCAAAAAATGAGACGATGACGAGGATGAAAACACAACAAAAGAGCAACAGAAAAGCGATGACAACATGGCAACAACGTGGGGGAAAAGATCTATCAGGTTTGGGGGCTAGGGGGCTAACCGGAGAGACATCACAGTAATAGACAGAGGATGAAGAGTCGTAACAAACAGATGAATTTGCAGAAACCAGTGACGTCCCAAGCTCGGATAAATGGTTTGCACAAGAGACGACGTCCAACGCAAGAGGCCGCCACGATATGAACCATGACGTCATACAGTAAATACAGAAGTATTTGAAGTAATTGCAGCAGAAATGGGCCACATCTTTGGGGCAAAACTTTTACTGTTTAAGGCTATCGATGTTGAAGCATGAGGATAATAATAATAATAATGCATCAGTTTTATATACCGCTTTTCTGGACACTCAAAGACGCTTTACATGGCACTATTCATTCACACCATACTTGGTGGTGGTAAGTACTTGGTGGTGGTTACTATTGTAGCCACAGCTGCCCTGGGGTAGACTGATGGAAGTGAGGCAACCAGTCTGCACCATCGGACCACCACCAACCAACCACTCACTCACTACATTCGCTATAGGCTTCCTGGTGTTACTAAACGGTCTCCCATCCAAGTACCGACCAGTGTTAATGGTATGATTGGGGGGTCTTTCACCTCCCCCTGGTGTCTCTGGCCAGAAAACCACATTGCAACTTGACTGCCACCGGGTCGGAGTCACCAATACACACTAATGGAATCACAAAGAAGAAGCTAACAGGCTAACGGGCAAAGCTAACTGCGGGCTAGCGCCACTTTAAACAGTATTTACAGCCAAGTTTGAGTGAAAAAAATAATGTCCATTGTGTAATTGGATGTACATTATCCCTCTGTCCCTTTGTCTTTTCTGTCAGCGTAGTATTTACTCTCACGGACAATTAATAAGTTAAAAAATCACAACTTGCTATGACCCCTGCAGTTGCGCTCATGGCCTCTAGGGGCAAGAGTTACTTAGTACTGCTTTAAGGTGGAGGTTATGGGGTTCATTTCATATAACATGATTTGCCTCAAAACTATTGAAAAAACCTGCATTGGCGTATTCATACGTTCCAGTTTTCCGAGGAAGAGTAGCAATCTTGTTACATAATTGAGATCAAGTCTCCTGCCCCGTGACGAAAGGGAAGCGTTGTGTGTGGGCTGTGCGTGAAGAATAACAGAAAGCGAGTCTTGTTTGTGCAAAGTCCTGCATACAGAGTTAGATTCCAATGCTCCAACCACCTCCAGTGTCTAAACGCTCTTAAAAGACTCGTTCACTCAGACGGAGCAGCACGAGGGTCTGATGCTCATCCATGAACGAAAGTACATCTGTCTGATCTTGACCAGGTTAACTGTGTCTTTGTAACAGGTGAGAAGAGCCAAGTGTTTGAGCGGAGAGACAGCTGTCGTCGATGAGCATCCGAATGAATCAGGCCGAGGGGCGCCGATATGATAACGTGTCTGTTAACAGGGCAAAGGGAAAAGGAAAAAGAGGGATTCTGACAGCGGATGTTTTAATCACTGACTGTGGCTGCCGCTCGTGGCATTTGCTGAGATTTCGACATGAAGGGGAAAGCAACGGGAGGCGGGCGGATGCGGAGGTAAAGGTTACGGGGTGGTCCGGCGGAGAGAGGAAATGAATTAGTAATGATTCTGCAGTGATTATGGAGATGAGCGGGCCAAGATGGCAAACATGACGCTCTGACAGGGAATAATGCAATCTATGCAAAGGCTTTAGATGATGGGAGGAAACCAGCTGGTATGAACCTGCTTTCGGTTTGAAAAGCTTGATGTTGTTTATCTTCATTTCACTGATTCAATGTTTCTCCACACGTTTTAAAGGTTCTTTTAGAAAGACACTTGGTATAACATAAAGCTTTTGTTTGAATACCTTACGCGTTTCGACGGACTGGGAATTCTACTTCTGTCTTCATCAGAGGCATCTCCCGACGTGCATGACGCGTCTCTTATCGGGACGTTCTTCCCGGGCGTGGCCACACTGGCATAAGCAATAAACCTGTCAGTGAGGCCACGTCCAAGGTATGTGAACAATAGCTTTTTGTTATAACTAGTGTCTTTCTAAAGGGACCTTTAAAACGTGTGGAGAAACATTGAATCAGTGAAATAATATAAACAGCTTGACTATATTTTCTCCCAGGTGAAAGTCTGTACATCAGGAGAGCAAATTAGCCCAAAACATGGAAATGAGGATAAACAACGTCGAGCTTTTCAAACCTAAAGCAGGTTCATACCAGTTGGTTTCCTCCCATCATCTAAAGCCTTTGCATAGATTGCATTATTTAAAGAACCTTTCAAACCAATTTGTAAACAAGAAGACATAATGAATGTAATAAAGGAAAGAGTTTCTCCACAGATTTAGATCATCAAAAGCCTTTTCCTCAAAATGCATTTCTCTCGCACTGAGGCAACATGTACTTTTCAAAGAGATTTGTGGATATCTTATTCATAGCCCGCCCAAAATTAGTTTTTTTTTTTACAGATTATTCTTTATTCCATTAGAAACTAGTTTTACTCAACAACTAAATATTATATCCAAAAAGCAGATAGTGGTTGCAGAAAGCGACAGGATAAGACTCCTCTTTCGCTGCGCCCCGAGCAGAATGAGCAGTGCAATAACTTCTAATGACCAAATCAATGATGCTTTCTCTCTCCAACCCAAAATCCCCCCCCCAAAAAAACCTTTTAATGGTCCACGCATGCACAGCGCTCCCACAGCTTGGCATGTTTGGCACTTCACTAGATAATAGAAGCCAATGTGAAAGTGTTCTAAGTAATAGATTATGTTACAAAAGACATGTTTTTGGTAAATATTTCCCCCAACCTTGCCGACGCATCCCTTCCTGGGGATTTGAAAACAGAGGTTTCCCTCATAAACCAGTGAATTAATGATGTACTTTGGTTTCCTTTGTTGTGCTGCACTTTGAATAATTGCTGTGACTGCTATTAATTAAAATAGATCTGTTTATCCCACTGTATGTTTTGGCCTAAACCATCGGGATAAATTATGCGTCCGTGCGAATTACCATAATCAGTCATTCCTTCGCGGCGTTTGCTCGTTCATTAGGGGCTGATTGCACCGGAGCGTGTGATAGATGTTTATGGGAGACTCGATCCGTCCCATAGGTTTCATACATGTCACACTCATCACAGCCGTTTAGCAGGTCAACGGGCACCCGGCGTGCAGGGGCGACACCATAACACTTGAAACGGGGAGCATCCATCAGGCTAACAGGCGAAAAACACTCTTCATTTGTGTCATGGTCTGCAGACGGGGCGCCGCGATACCAGTAATTGGCATTTGACAGCTCGTAATGATGGCGTTTGGCGCGGGCTTTTCATTAAGGGGACCTCCATAAACAATGCCGAGGCAGAGAGGAGGGATATCCAAGCGGGCGGCGTCGGGGACCGGCATCCGGGCGCTTTTGGCACAAAGACACCGTGAACGGCTAAAAATTAATTCCAAATTGAAAAAAACCCAAATCAAGAGAGGAGGGAGGAAGGGCGCTAAATGGCGGAGTCGTACAGAGCAATATGACACCATGAGGATTGGGTTCAAAAACGGTTCAATTATCCAAAAGCTTTTATATTCAAATTCAGTCCATGTTCATAGCCCTCTGTTTTTCCTGACACAGTATTGGAGGAAGGGGAGCAGTAAGAAGGGAGGCGCACATGTTCGGCAAAGGCCCACTTTCAAACAAATGTCTCAGAATGAGGCTCATGTTTGAACAGCGTATCAAGAAAACTAGCACGCACAGAAGCTTAGAGACATACAGTACATTACCAACAACGTGATGACGGCCAAGAGAACTGAAGTGTCAAATCCATGGCTAAATAAACTCATACTATAGACCAGTGGTCGGCAATGTCCGGCCCGGGGGACAATTTTGGTCCGCCAGAGGAAAGAAAAAAAGAAGCCTAACAGAGACTTAATTGTCCTTTATCCGCAAATGTTTTGCCGATGATCTTTGCTTGTGTTTCATTCCACTGTTGCAATTTAACTCTAAGCAGCCTTCACACGCTCTCACGCCACACTCCTCATATCACACGCGCAACCAAAAAATATCCACGACTTTTAAAGACATTTAAAAAAACGATCTCTTCTGGTTAAATGAGCTATAGTTAGTCAGTATTGTAACAGTATTGCTGTTAACAATATTTTTAAACCAAAAATATGCATAGTTTGGGGTTATCTAGTATTGAATATCCATGCATGAATAAATCAATTTTTTATCAATTGACTGGCCGGCACGCCGTCTATCGGTGTAAAAAAAAATTGGCCTGAAGCCAAGCCCACTTGCCGATCCCTGCTATAGACTGTTAATGAGTGATTGATGTCCGAGGCCTAAAGAAATCTGTTGTGGGCGGTTGGAGAGTTTTGCAATAAATATGGACCTCAGGCGGTGAAGACTCGTGACAGCGGCCAACGGCGAGACATGTACTGACAATACCCATCAGCTTTCACACTTATTCAACAAATGGACAGTTTAGGTCCGGTAGCTCACCGAGTCAAAGAAATCTCACACCAACAATCAAGAAGATTCAACTCGTACTTTTAAACCGTTTCCTCGGTGGCGCATAAACAAGCAGTCTTTGCCGTGTTTTTGTGAGGTTTTACTGTAGCGAGTACTGGTTGGCTACTGGCCCTGAAGGAAACAGCTTTTTTAAAAAGTAAACAAGCAGCTAGCTGATGACCTGAAGGTCTTTGAGCGGCACCTACAAATCCACAGATTTCTTCTTCTGAAACACCAAAGAGGCACCGAGAGCCCACCACACCTGCAGCAAGAGGCGCTACAGGAAAACAAATAAGGAGCAAACGAGGAGGTAGCCGGGCAAGACTCGCTGCTAAGCCGCACAAGCGTGGTGGTGGTGGTAAGGTCCCCAGTCTTATAAGCTGTAGCTTCATCGGGAGTCACGTTTCTGTTCTCCATGTAAAATCCTGAAGGATGTGGAGCTGTGAGACCTGATTGTCTGGATCTTCACATGAAAACTAATTTTTCAGTGCATATTTAGCATATGGCAAAACAATCCCAGGGCTTTCCAGAAATGTAAACCTGGTTAAGACATAAATACATAAATAAAAGAGTCAGTAAATGCTACTAATCTGAAGACTTTTAACTAGTCTCGTTCCATTTTAACCAACACGTTGTAAACAGCAGAATCCAAAGACATTAGTCACACCCAAACTCTGACTATTAGCTCAGGAGCTTTAGTCCCAAACTTTAAAGTGTGTCTGTTATGAAGCGGGGGATTGACTTAATTCTTTGTATTTAGCGGAGAAAGGGGCACATCAGTGGAATGACTGCTCCCGTGAGCCGCCTGCCTCCTCCCGATTAGCCACAGCTCTTAAAGCATGTGATAGCGGCGCGCCGTGTCATCCAAAGTCATTAAAATGGAGGGATGCTACGGAAACGCTCTTAGCATTCAGCGCAGTTAGCGAGCAGAGTTTGCAGATAAACGATCCGTGTGATTGGATACATGATTCCAGCCGCATATTCAAATCAGCGGCTCCAGCAACAAACGCACAGGTCTGATGGAGGTGAAATTATACGAGGGAATGCAGAACATTTTACGGGAAAGGTGGCGTTTCATCGCTAAAGTGTGTCTTTTTTTTTGGTAATGACGTAAACTCCCAACAGGGATTTTGTGTAACGACTTTTCGGTTGATTATGTGTGTGTTCTTTGTCCTTAAGCCCACTCACCTCCAATTTTTCAATCAGGAAGAGCCCAGAGCCTCATGATGTGGATTGCCTGACCCTATGGCTTAAACTAGTGGGCAACTAATCAAAAATATACAACATTTCACTAACCCTACAGCGGGGGGGGGGGGGAGGGGGGGTAGGCAAGTTTGCATCATGGAGGGCCAATGTTCATCATCGCCAAAACACCGAGGGCCGAACCTCCTCATTGTAATCCAAAGTAAAAAACACATTTTCTGCAAAGGCCAATGTTTTACACTAAATATGGGATATTCTGCCGAGAAACTAAAACAATACTTTGGTAATGCTTTAAATTAAGGTGTGCTCGTAGTATTAATAAGGTATTAATATATTTAATAATATGCTTGTTAAGTATTAATACACTGCTTATTATACTTTTATCTGTTAACATACTAATAGGACATTAATAATACGCTTATTCATAGCCAACCCATAACCTTAACCCTTACCCTAACCCTGAAATGATTACTAATGCTTATTAATACTTAATGAGGAAACCTTAATCTAAAGCTATACCATTATTTGAATGGGTATATTTAAAATCATTTTGGGGTCAAAGGTACTGTGCTAGAGGGCCGGATTTGGACCCCGGTCCTAACGTTGCCTACCCCTGCCCTAGAGCGGGCCTTTGTTTTGGGAGAGTCATTTTGAACATTTGTGGATGCTGCAGTTTACTCTTAGCCCTCACGTTATAATAGCACAGTATCTGAATAACGTCACCGCTGATGACACACTCCTGTACGTACAAACACTTGCCACGAGATTATACCCTGACATTCCCACACAATGATTGTCCTAAACATTTCTGCTTGTAAAAAGTATGGAGCACGGAAAGACGTAGTCCTTCTCAGACTATCACAAATAGCTACATTGCGGTATTCTGTGGTTTGGGCGGCTATTCTGCTGAAATTGTATTTGATTGTAGTGAGCAATGTGCAAATCAATGGAGTTGGACAGAGTTTGTCCAAATATTTTGAGATATGCCCGCCTGCGTGCTCAGTCGAGGTATTTTTAGGACAATCGGGAAACCAGACACAGCCCTATTATTCATATTCTACTGGCTTTAGTCTTATTTTAATCAACCCATTGTTTTGTTTTGTTTTAATTTGTATATTTTAACTATCTTTAAGTTTTCCCAGTGTTTCCTCTGAAGGAGCCCACTGCCTCAGGAGCCCGAGCTGGCAGGTTGCTGTCCAATGGTGCTTGGATGGAGGCTGGGTGTCTCTAGCACCTCCTGTGCCCTGTGACGGTGCTCTGTGTTGGTGCCCTGGGTTGGTGCTCTGTGTTGGTGCCCTGGTGGCTGTGGCCAACATGCTGCTCCCGGTACAGTAGTGTTGGTGAGTATGGGCGTAATCGTGACTTCATATTTGGGATGGGGAGGTGGGGGGGATTAGTGGATGGTTATAACAGAATGATTTTAATTCTGTAAAGCACTTTGTATTACAACGTTTTGTTTGAAAAGCTCTTCATAAATAAAGAAAACGATAAATCATAAGCATCAGACGGTGATGGAAGACATTATCCTTTCAAATTGTGATCCCTTAACTTTTGGTGAGAGCATCTCCAAAACATTTAACCTTTTTGTAGGGTGTCCGCCGTGGTCTATATCTCTACAAGGAAGGGGCAGTGTTTATGTTCAGTGTGACGGGTTCCTCGCTGTAAAGCGCTTTGGGCCTGATGAAGGTAGAAAAGCGCTATACAAGTTGAGACCGTTTACCATGTATGTGGTTTAATCCAACAGACGGAGCTGCTCAATCTATCACATAAATCCAAACTTATCAGATGAGCGCTCAATGCTGGTTACTCATGGGGATTGAAATGAGCAACGTTTTTTGATATTCTTGAATGTTGCTCATTGTAGATGGAGCAATCACGAGACCATTGCCGTCTTTATGGCTGATATAATTGCCGTTACTTTGACATTGGTGGATATAAAGTAAGTGGATACAGTTTTCATGGACATCAGAAAAGTAGCCTTAAAAGCCAGTGAAGAATCTGTGTTTCTCATGACGGAAACAGTCTTGACGTTTTTTCCAATCGTAAGACATCTCAGTATCTTTCCACAGCCGCCTGTATTTTTCTGAGTAATGATATTCTAATTCTCCCTGCCAGAGCCGTGGGAGATACGCGGCGTGCCAGGGCGGCTTCTGTGACAGGGCTGATCATTGGCATGTTTGCGCAGTGGGTGGGTATAGTCGTATAGGTGCGCCATTAGCGCCCGCGTTTCCCCACACGTTTACAGCGACTACAAGCCGAAGCTAATCCGCAGAGGGCTAAGGAACACGGTGCGGCCGTGGGCTTAAAGAAATGCTTTTAAATCAAGATATTTCCCCCCCCCCCCCCCCCATTCGATGCACCATGGACGATCGCTTGAGAAGAAGAGGCTGGCTGTCATTCGCCGCCTGAAGACGCAGAGGTATTAGACTGAGGCATTAAGGGAGCTTTGTGCCGAGATACAGTGTGTGCGGCTTAGCTCAAGAGTGGCAGCTATATCGAACTTTCACACCCATCAGCCGACCACCTGCAAAACGACCACGCTCCAATATATCAGTAGTTCCAGAAGCTATTTTCGGCGCCACAACAGTCATTCTCAGACCCCTCCAATATTTTGAGAAATGTAATCCTGTAATGCTCAATCTCAGTACCCAAAAATTTCCCTCAACTTCCTATTTAGTCTATACATGTGGGACTGCTTTACTTATTGTGCAAATATGCGACCACGGAGAGACTTTCCACGGCTCAACCTTGGCTACCCGTGTAACATATTTTGACCCTTCGTTTGGAGCTTTAACTTTGAGCAAAATCCAACTCGCCATGCTGAATAGTCTCGGAAAATTTCGGTTCAAAGATGCTCCTGACTGGTACAACCCTTATAGTGGCATCAAACCATCGATCGGATGCAGAAAGCCAATAATCCACTTGGAGCAAACCGGTACACCTTGACAATCATTGATCACATTTTATCAAAATAACCATGACCAGAGATAAACTAAGCCTTCCCGGAGTCTAAACACGAGTTCACCACCATCAACAAGGTGCGAAGCATGTAATATACGAAAAATGAAAAATATTATTCACTCATCATCTGCACAGGGGAGTTTGGTGTGTTAAAGAGTCGCAGAAATGTATCTCACTGGCCTGGAGACTAGTTGGAGACTCGAATTGCCGCTGGTCACAGATGGCGATGTCTACGATAGGTCCCCAGGAGATAAAGCCAGTCTCCACGTAGTCTCTGTGAAAATGAACAGCTCTGATTTCAGCAGGTTTGGTTCCAGCGTGGTCTCCGAGATACGCGCTCTCTAAAACAACAAACTATTTGTTGTTTTTGTGACCCTGAAATGTCCCTGAGACCTTGTCAGAGACTTGAAGAAGTCTCAGCTGAAATCCGACCAGTTCGTTTTCACTGAGACTACCTGGAGACTCGCCTTGTCTCCGGGGGACGTCTCGAAAACTTCCCCATGACCAGCGGAAACTCGGAGTCTCCAACTGGTCTGCAGGCCAGTGAGATGACTGTCTTTTAGCAAGTGTTCTTTGATTAACTGATGCCGCTTTAGGGTCCATTTCAAATCATGTAAAAGAAGAACTTCCACAAGTACGAACCGTTTCCTTTGCCCAGTCTGACCTCACCTTTAGTGGCAAATTGAAATTAGGAGGCCATGTAACGCTAAAATGATTCATACAATTAGAAAACCACCACCATATTCCGCCTGGACCACAGTTTGATCAGCTGTCCTCTGTGCGCAGCCGAGTCGAATTGCCCATAACCATGGCTTCTGACGTCTATACTGCGTGGGCACGTTGATCAAGTTTCCTTTCAGTGAATTGCCCATTCGCGCCAGGCCTTCACACGGGCTGAAGTCAGAGCACGCCACACGAAAGCCTTTGTCCGCCTAATGAATACATGTCAGGTGGACACTTGTGCTGGACGTAAGAAAAGAAAAAGACATCTTACAGTACAATTATGGCCCTGTGGCTATAAAATTAAGCCACAGCCAGAAGAGAGAAAATCAGAGGGAAAACTTTGCCATTTGAAGCTAAAATACTAATATGTTTAGTTCTACGAGGATGTGGAGTTTGTACCTGTGAGCATATTCCAATTCCAATTTCAGCCAAAACTGCAACCAAATATGTTTTAGACCATTGTTGATGAATTGTTAGAGTAAAAATCGTTTTGGGCAAAAGTCATAATTGTCCAATGAATTTATATTTGATGCCAGTTTGAATCCAATTTAAGCTTTTTAATGATATTTGAGGCCTTGATTTTGGCACAAAATCAGTGACTTTTAATGCCCCACGCAAACCCTGTTAGGACACATCCACTTTACAGGATATGAGCGCAAACATCTCAACTCAATCTTTTTACATTTTTTATTTATTTTATTTATTTATTATAGGGACAGTGCACATTAATATACATTATACATGTAAATATGCCAGAATTAGCCTAAGGGCTGTTTTTCATCTGTAGTCCCTGGACAGGTGTTATGTGGCTTATCTGGTTATGCGCATGGAGTTGCCTTGTGTACAAAATGGATGGTGTGTCCATTTCCTCATAATTCTTATTGCTTCATTGTACCTTTTACAACATTATCCATCCATCCATCCATTTTCTTCCACTTTTCCGTTGCCGGGTCGTGGGGGCAGCTGTTGGAGCTGCACCAGCCCCTATGGCTCCTCCTGCAGGTGGTGGGTCCACAGAAGGACGGCCTCATGGTTCTAACCGGGCCTGTTGGTCTCTCATAAGGGGCTTCTGAACCGCTCTTTGTCTGACCCGTCACCTAGGACCTGTTTGCCATGGGAGACCCTACCAGGGGCACGAAGCCCCCGACAGCAGAGCTCCTAGGCTCATTCGGGCGCTCAAACCCCTCCACCACGTTAAGGTGGCGGTTCCAGAAGGGAACAACATTATTATAAATAAAATTAAATAAACTTTTATCTCTCACTGCCTCTCTCTGGGTCGGCTCCTGAGGTTACTCGTGCATGTTTGTGTTGGTCGGGGGGCAAAAAGGCACAGGGAGAGCGTGTACTCTTCGCAGAGAAAGGCCCCAACACCATCTTGAATTCGAACCTGGGATTGTGTTTCATTTGAGGGGAGAATATCAGCCACTCTGCCATCGCGCCGGTCGAGGGAGAAGAAAGACTTGTACTGTATAGCCTTTTTGAGGTCCGCCCTCGCCCACTGAAATGGTCCTCCGTCCCCCGGTATGATGAAGCCACTCGCAAGAACCCGACAAGTGCCCCTTTGTGCCTTACACTGGGCCAAATCTGAAGAGAGAGTGACCGAAAACCACTCTTCCCTCTCCTTCAAGTTCCTTTAGCCGCCCTAAAGTCAGGAGCTGCACACACAGAGCTCTGGACTGGACTGAGCCTTGATTCAACGCACCGAGCTGAACAAATATCAAAGCGGAGCCGCACAGAAATACATCTGCGGGCTTTGTGGACTTTCTCTCAATGCCAGCCAGGGGTTCATTTTAAATATTTTCCACAACTCGTCTCAGCGTTCCGCCTCCACCCCCCCTCCCGCCCCCCCCCCCCACACGGTCCGTCCGCACAAAGCAGGTGTAATCTAGTTGAAAGCGGTCCCTGGTGCGGTCGATGTTTACAGATAAAATAACAAGGGGCACGGCGGGGGCGGGGGAAGGGCGAGAGATCAGCAGGTTCTGTTTTCAAAAAGCATCTCTGAAGAGCTCATCTCAAATACAAACACAAGCCGAGCGCTGAGAGGCACGCAGCGATCCGACTACAGCTGGCACAGGTGGAGATTTACAACAGAAGGTTGTTTCTCTCTCTGTCTCTCTGTCGACAATGCAGAGATGAAAGCACTTTCACAACACCGATAATCACTGATGCACATTTTCACATAGTTCACGGTCTGTTTGGCTCGTGCTTTGTCACAATGTTCAGATCTTTATCCGGAGATCGTCCGGACTCTGACAAACCCCTGAAACGATAGAGCTGGCCTTTGTCATGAAGCAGACGTTTGTGAAAACCTGAGCTGTTCCCTGAAAAGGTCCAACCTCATTCCTGACTTTCCTAACACCTGTGTAGTTTATGAGCTCATTCCACATAAACAACAGCAATGGCCTCCTCTTATACGACTGATGAAAAGGCTTCATAATTAGATCCACATTGCACAAAGGTCTACCATATTTCATACTATTTAATACATTGGGCAACAGAGGCTCAGATGGAAGAGCTGCTTGTCTTATGATCAGAAGGAGTGACTGAATTATTACCAATGGACTAAACACATTGATGTCATCTTTCAACAGTAGAAAAGGAATACATGTACAGTATTTAGAATACTTTACCGTATTCATGAACAGATACTCTTTCATTTGACGGAATTTAGAATACAGTTACTTTTGGAAAATCAAAGGAATACATTAATAACATAGAAATATTAAAACAGCCGGGGAAAGGTTTCGTTCTATGTCATTCTGGGCTGTGGGCATTAACGCTTGTTTGCATTCCTGATAAAGAGTAAAGAAGTTCCTAACAGGCCGTGTAAGAAGTGTAGGGCTGGGGCGATACACCTTTGTCACGATCCGATACATATCACAATACTCAGCGGCCGATCCGATACAGTAAGTAATTATGATATGTTTACCTTAAAATGTGCCCACAGTTTATAAACCAAATGCCATTTGACATTTATTCAAGTGTTAAAGAGACTGGATGCAAGTTGGTCATTTTTATGCTCACTACTGCCACCTCTGGTCTTACGCGTAACTGCATGACGGCACTTCGGACCCGAATGAAGACCTTTTTGAGTGACAGGGCAGGATTTTAGAGGCAGTTGTGGTAAACAGGTCTGGGCTCATTCTACTCATTAGGACATTGCTGGAACAAGTAGGCTGATGAAAATACTTTATTTTAAATGTTTTAACCCTCGTGTAGTCCTTCAATTTTGCACCCTTTAAAGACCCTAATGTCAAAAAATGTACACTTCCAAAAAGAGCCTGAAAATGACCACACATTCATATTTTTTTCTGCTTATTTTTTACGAAAATCTTGGCTTTTGGACCATTTGGATGGGCTGCGGCTCCAGTGGCTGTCGGGTCAAAATTACCCAAGGACCACACGAGGGTTAAACTCCGTACAGTCCCTTTAAGATTGAAAAGTGCATTAACACAAAATGTAACAAAGTGCTGTGTAACTGTTACTGGAAAACAAAGGAGTGCAGGTTAAAAATGGCTCCAAAAACGAAAGTATTGAAAGTATTGTGATTTTGTCCCGGCCCCAGAGGGCAACATGTTATTAATAATACGCTGCTTTTATACATGAATATAAGGTAAATCAACGTGAAACTAAGTATTCTGAATACAGCCTGACTGGACAAAGTTACAAAATACATTTTAAGGCAGGTATTCAGTATTCTGTAATTACATACAATGTCAAAGTATTCTCCCAAAAACACTTGTCTCTCAATTCCTCCGTGACAGCGTTGACCTTTGGCCCCGGACGCCCCCCCCCCCCCCCCCCGACTCGCACGTACACACACGATGTTCAGTCTCCACTTCTGCTCCACGTGAACACACCCAAAGCGACGCCGCGACACGCTCGAGCCGAAACAATATCCCGTCGAAAACACCCCCCGATAAGAGAGCGACAGGCACAAAGCGTCGGCCCGTGGGAAGGAGACGCGCTAACCTTGCCTGAGCGCTCGCCGTTATAAAAAAAGGTCCACATCTTTGTCATCTCGCCGGGAAAACAAAGCCATCGCTCGGGTGTCGGGGCCTTTTGTTCGCTCTCCGTTTGGCGCGCACCTCTTTGTAAAGATCAAGGCCGGCCGACTCGCTCTCTCCTTCCCGCCCCCGCCCCCCCCCCCCCGGTCTCTCGATCTGATGCGTAAGGTTTCTGCGTCTCGCCGACACGCACTTCAACAAAACAGGAAGAGTTTCTTAATCAAAAGGAAATAATTCATGAACAGAATTGAGGAGAGGGGCATCGACTTCAACAGTGGTGGTACAAAGTCAAGAGGCCGTAATCGTACAGTACGATAATGGCTCTGAGCCCCCCCCAGGTTTCAAACGCTGACGCTCTGGAGGCAAATAGTCGGAGGAACTGGAGACTCACAAGTTGCAACAGCATTTGCCTTTTGAAAGTAGAACAATGACTGGTTCAGGCTTTTTAGATTTCCATTTTAACGCAACCTTGCATGGAGGAAGCAGTTACATTTACTCACGTCGTACACGCACTTAAATCTTAAACCTTAAATCTTTATCCTATATTTACAAAGTAATTATTAAATTGCTCGACAACTTCACTCATATCTTCTATTTTTTCATCAGCATTATGGATAGTGTAATATTTCTGTAATCTTGTTTGTATTGCTTTCAAGCCGATTTGTATAATATACTTTCTCGCTAGCTCTTAATATAGTTACCAATTTGTTTTTGTATCTCTTATATTTCATTTAATTTTTAGATGATCTATTTCTTAAGATTACACTATGTCCATTATCTCCATCACTATGGCCCAACATACACATAGCAACAACATACAAATAACATGACATGACAGATCCAAATCTTTGGAGAGCTTTTTCTGCCCTTTGGGCCATTTGGAGTTGTGGACTTCAAATCGCCGCTACGTCTCCAAATATGATCAGATGTCCATGTGTTAAACATTGTTGGAAAGCTTGGAGACGACACTTTAACAATCTGTGAAAAGCTCAAAACGCCCCAGAACCGACTTGTGTCCCTGGTTCTAGTGCCCGGTCACAAATGCGAGATTATCGGCAGAAAGGCAATCCGCCCATGGCTTTACAATGGGAGCATATTCCTCACACTAAATCCATTTTCTATTGTTTGTCAAATTACATATGAATCTAGCTGCAGGATAGCAATATATATGCGCAGTATATTAGACAGGATAATGAGCGCGCTGATTAAAAATGCCTGGTGCCAAAGCAATCTAAGAAGTTTTAGACAACTTCCCGGAAAAAAAAGAAAAAGAAAAAATCTTGAAAACAGCGAGCAGATTGGAAATCACAACTGAGACGCGACGCGCACTTTCTAAAGAATTAATTGCTTTGAGATTGACTTTGATTTCACCTGTTCCCATCAGTTTGATCAGAGTTTGAGATAACCTTGATCTATATATAATCATGAAGCGGCTCAAAAATAAACTTAGGAAAGGAAAAAGAAGAAAAGGAAAAATAATTCCCCATCGAGGAGCTAAAATGTGCCCCAATCCTACCTTAGCAATGAACCGTTTTAACAATGAAAGTCAACGTTATCTATTTACCGGTTTAAAAAAGCTATTTGACTGGTCACGACGTTAGCACAAAAACAGAAGCTAAATACACTGCACCAGGCACTGTTGCATAGTGTGATCTAAACTCCTTTATAGCGGACAATTATGCTATACTTTTGAAACCAAAACATTGTGTGTAGCTCAGTTTAAAACATGAATTTACTAAATGTACTTAAGTTTTATTTGTGAGGATCTTTACTTTACTTGAGTAGTACGTTTGTAGAAAATGTATTACTCTCACTCGTTTGAAAGATACGTAAATATACAGTAATACTTTCTACTCCAGTATATATTTTTTTCTATAAAGGCTCCAAAGTAAAAAGTAAAACTTGGCCCCTTCAGGTGAACACTCCAGAACAGTAGGTGGCGCTGTGCAGATGTACTGTCAATGTCACTGACTCGGGACAAGGAAGAAAGTTGTGTGTTTCAGTACAGGTGAGGAATGTGGGTCGCCATTACGTTTTGTTTTGTTTCTTAATAATGACATTTCATGATTAGATCTTTTATGCCAAAAAATGAAATGAAATTTACTTTGGGAAAAAAATAAATCACAATTTTACTTCAATTTTCTCTTTTATCTGTCTGAAGTGTAGAACATTTCGCTTCTTCTTCCAAAAGGCTTCGTCAGAGACACTAAAGTTAAAGCTCAGCCCGCAGACTAGATATAAACCACTGGGAGGAGTTTAGCTTGGCTGCAGCACAGTCGAGGCGTCACAAGAGGGGCTACAGGAAACAAAAAATGACAAACGAGAGATGGTGAAAGACTGTTGTGAAGCGGAGGGAGGAAGAGGAAGGAGGAGGTGGAGCTGACCAGTGCAGGACACCACGCTCTGAAACAGGGACAAACCCAGAAGGCGCTGCACCATTTCAGAGGATCAGAGGAGACAGAGGGCAGCCAGCCTGGTGTTACAGTTTCCCCGACCTCCAAGGTCATGCGGGTCAGGGTGACACAGTGGCACTATTTCGTTGTACACTTGTACAATGACAATAAAGCACTTAAAGCACTGGTCTTCGTCAGGACACGAGCTGCTGAATTTTGTAGAAGTTGTAAACCTGAGATCCTCTTTTTGGGACGACCAGAAAGCAGGGCATTACAGTAGTCGATACGACTGGTGATAAAAGCATGCATTAGCGTCTCCGTGTTGGCCCGAGAGAGAATAAGTCTCTCCCCTCTATTAACGGCTACTCTCACCTGTGGGTAAACACCTTTGTAGTTCCAAGTCTTTGTAGTCTTTGTGGCTCTGCAGGCCTGGGGCGCAGGAGAACCCTGTACAGCGGAGACAGGTGAAATCTAAGCCCTACATTTGTTTGTTCACAAAAAGAGCCATTTTTGTGAACAAACAATATCCATGTACAGCAGCCTTCTGCGCCCCAGGCCGGGAGAGCTCGGTCAGGCCAATGAGGCTGAAACTCAGCCCAGGACAGATCAATAGGCAGGTAATTTACGGGGATCAGCTGAGAGTAGGGCCGTTCAGACTGAAACTCAGGTGTGAGTAAGGTTGTTAGGACTTAGAACTACAAAGACTTAGAACTAAAGATGTTTACCAACAGGTGAGAGTATCCGTTAGAGGGGAGGGATTTAGCCAAGCTAAACTCCTCCCAGTGGTCGAAATATAGGGATATAGTCTGCAGGCTGAGCTTTAATTTTAGTGTCGCTGATGAAGCCTTTTGGATGAAGAGGCGAAACGTTCAACACTTCAACTACAGAGTACAGAAGATGACTCAAGAACCTTCATTGAAGATCGACAACTCCTGTACGACTGAGAGCCTACACAGACATTTGAGCATTAGCATTGGCGGCACGGTAGCACAGCGGTTAGCGCTCGTGCTTCACAGCTAGAAGGTCCCGGTTTGATTCCCACCTGGACGGGGCCTTTCTGTGTGGAGTTTGCATGTTCTCCCCGTGTCTGCGTAGGTTTCCTCCGGGTACTCCGGTTTCCCCTACCACTAAAAACATGTACAATAGGCCCAGGGACTGCAGGTGGAAATTAGCACAAGTGCTATAACCTGGTACAATGCATATCTCCTTTCTGAGGCTAATGTAGATTGTACACTGTCCCTGTTCAAATAAATACATAAAAAAAAATGACTTGCACATAACAACTTGCACATAAAAAAAAAAGTATTTATTTTTTGTAAGAAGCAATAACAATGTAAGTAGGGATACACCAATCCGATACACCAATTTGAATAGAATAAACCACATTACTTTGTGGCTTGACTGACGTTTCTCTGAGACCCCGGCTACATACGGCACTACGACTCCCGTTCTTCTGGGCTCTGTAGTCTGCCTGTCTTGTTCTTTGGGTCTTCTTGCCCTTTGTGCTTTAGTGAAAGACCAGTTCGCATAGCCACAGTCTGAGAGGGCTCTCTGGCCATGTTGCTCCTCTTTGGTCTTTCCTTCTGCACTGGTAGGAACCTCTTTAGCTCCATGTCTGAGCGTCATGATGACCCCTAGTTTGTGCTGGAGCGGATGGTTTGAGTCAAACATCAAATACTGGTCAGTATGAGTTGCCTTCCTGTAAACCTCTGTCTGAAGTTGTCTGTTTTCCCCTACCAAGAGACTTTCTTATCAGTTAATATCGGATATCGGTAGATACTCAAATCCCCCCAGTATCGTTCAGAAGCAAAAAAGCTGGATCGGTGCATCTCTATAAATCTCTCTAAATTCCGATCAATTTGAAACTAGTTCTCATTCAAACTGAAGCATGACAATATTATTCCGGTGGCTCATGTGCGCTGGTTTGGCTATGAGCTGACCCACATATATGTCTACATATAAATCACAGGAACAGGATGTGGCTCATTTGATTTGAAAAGCGACAGGAGTCCATTTTAACAAGCGCTCTGCTCTAGAATACGACTGCGCGGAGATGTCAACGGCCAAGCGCACTTACAGAAGGCCTTAATCACCGCTGTCTCCGGCAAAAAAAATAAAAAATAAAACGCGGCACGTAAATAGGATTACAGACACTAAGCACCGACGGAGATCAGGAGGTGAGCTGCTCCGTCGTGGTTAGGATGATAAAGGAGATCTGTGAGAATCCATTATTAATATCAGTAAATGCTTTTAAAATGTGGTCGAAATGCCAGAGAGGGCTTTGTAACGATGGGAGTCCCCGGCATTCGAAGTCACAGCTCATTACCCCGGCTATTAGATCGTTCGCGAAAGATTAATCAGCCAGAATCATGCCTCTTGAACTGCACTCAACGCGCCATTCGTCCGCGGTCAGTCGAGCGCGGCATTAAACATAATATGGAACAGCATTTAAGACGCGGCGATGAACAATGAGCAAATGGAAGTAATCAGCTATGATATGGATAATAATCAAAAAGCTTTCTGTATAATTGTTTTGTGTATGATTGTGTAAAAAGACTAAACACTGAAGAAGTGGAAAACAGAATCCACTACATCAACCGACCTGGGCCCTTCTAGACTGAGAATTGTTGTTGCGTCTAATAAAAACGAACATTTTTATAGACTGTGAACGAGCAGGCCTGTTGTTTACCGTGAAGGTGTTGCTCTCTGAAAGTCGTGAAACATGCCCACGAATTCATTCATGTGCAGAACGTGGATGTTAAGAATGCATGAGGAAAGTTAGGCGTGAATGTTACTCACCCTAACTTCATTCATAATAAGTGCACAACGTACAGAAGCTAAGCCTTTGCGCGATGCTGTTTTAGCGCTGAAGCTAAACCATCGACTGGACTGGGTTTTGGTGAAGTCGAGGACGTTTCACTTCTAGTCACAGAGCTAATAAGAAGATCCTGTGACTAGAAGCGAAACGTCCTCGACTTTACCAAAACCCAGTCCAGTCGATGGTTTAGCTTCAGCGCTAAAACAGCATCCCGCAAAGCTAGGGTGACCAGACGTCCCAGTTTACCCGGGACAGTCCCAGTTTTGAGTCCTCTGTCCCATGTCCCCACACATTCCTCCAAAACCATTAATTTGTCCCAGTTTTACATGGGATCTGTCCCAAGTGTCCCAGTTTTTGGCCAATATGATCCACACAGTAACAAACTTTGCTTGAAAATTCATGTCTTTGGGCCATGCAAATGTCCATTACCAGGTAGAAACCAATAAGAAATATAAAGTCTATCATGTTAATGCTGTTTGTTGCATGGTGTAAGATAGTTACACGCAGATTTACCATTTAGCTTAGGAAAAACAGTCCCTGGTTGACCCTGCGACTAAATCCCAAATAGTGTCCCAGTTTTTTAGTCTGAAAATCTGGTCACCCTACGCAAAGCACCAAACTCTACGTTTTGTATCTTTTTATTACGGTGGATTTTGCGCTTGAGTTGATCTCCAACGTCTCGCTCTGTCAACAACACATCCGCCCTGTTTCCATGCGTCAGAATACGCTCGTCTCCACCGCCATGTGTCGAGTGTTTCCTTGTGTGGTTTGGGGAGGAGGCGCCGCTGCTTTGGTTTGCGTTGTTGACACATCCTTTAGCCTATTGTCGATCAGTTTATGTGCGTTTGAGTGAGTGAACTCAAGGCCTGAGGACAGAAACCCCACACACGACATGACAAGGGGGGAGCTGTACATCCAAATGAGATGTAAATGAGCCCTAGTGTCACTCCGAGCAGCAGAGAGAGGTGAGAAGTGCCCTTTAGAGGCCGTTTACTCTTCGTCTTCGTTCAACGACTGAGTACAGAAGATGAATCAAGTACCTTCATTGAAGATGGACAACTCCTGTACGACTGAGAACTTACACAGACACTTTGGAGACTACACTTTCTCAATCTTTGTCCAACTCAAAATGCCCGAAAACCGTGTTGTTCAGACTGACGTCGCATTGCCAAAGACCAGATACGTATCGGATTTAGGACACGTCCAAATGGCCTGGGTCACATTTGGAAACATCGGATCTGTGTCATTCAGACTGTCATGAAAAGATCAGGTACAGGTTGCATGGGGCAAAAAAAAAAGAATCAGAACTGGGTCACTTCAGCCTGCAGTCTGAATGTAGCCTTGGAGACTGTAAACTGTTCTATTGAATGAAAGGAAGAGTGAATAGCCTTCTGTTCTTACTGTTGCTTAACCTTACCTTAAACCTCCTGCATTAAATAACCAAATGTACTTTCAAACATCTTAAACGACGGGGTTTCAGGCTCTCGACAGCGAAATTTGTAATGCAATTCATTCCCTTTGACTACAGTGGATGTCCTTCAAAAAATAACTTTCATCTTTCCCAAACTTCCATGCCAGTCCCGTAATTAATTAGCGTCTTGCAGCGGAAAGCGTTTTGAAATCTAGTCAAACCTTCGTGGCTGGATCAGAGCTGGGAGACAGGACCCCCGTCGCGTCGGAAAGCGCTGTAATCACGTACAAAGCAGGGGATGGTGGCGAGCGCTATCCCCGGTGGACCGCCTCCTATGAAGAGTCCTCATTACATCCCGGCCTGCCGCTGTCTCATCGAGAACGCTCGGCGCCCAGCTCCCACCCCTCTCCTCGCCTCCTCCTGACATCCCCCAGCACAGGTACAGAAACAATTAGCTGACAAATACAGCCGACCGGAGGATTCATTATCGTTTTATAAGTCCTCGCAGCCGGCGTCCGCGCTGGGGGGAGATTAAACTGTCCGTTTACTGAACATGACACGGGAGGGAAGACGGCACGGAGCCAATGGAAATCTGCTGGAGAAGCATTTGTGTACAATTAAAGAGGCGCGTGGTGCAAAATGTTGATACTAACCGAGAGGGACTTTGCCTCGGATGAAGACCGTGATGAAATGGTCTGAACTCTGCTCTGAAGCTTTTAACCTGGCAGTTTCCACCTGCTCCACTGAACACATCGAGTAACAACTCTGCAGCTGCACCTGCCTTGTGATATTAAAGATGAGCTCTTGTTTAAACCAAAATCCTATGATCACAACTCGACCTGTACCGCCTTTACGTAACACCGTGAACATTCTTCTTCTTCTTTGCCTATATCTCAGTAAATCTCAGTAAGATGAGATAAAGTGCTTTATGAAGCGTACAACCAGGTGTCAGTCCTGAGCCGCGCTGCCCTCTGTCTCCTCTGATCCTCTGAAATGGTGCAGCGCCTCCTGGGTTTGTCCCTGATCCAGAGCGTGGTGTCCTGCACTGGTGGTGTCAGCTTCCCCACCTCCTCCTTCCCCTTTCTCCTGCAGCTCCCTCCGCTCCACAACGGTCTTTCACCATCTCCTCGTTTGTCCCTTTTTTGTTTCTAAATAAATAAACTAAATACATAAATAAACTGTAGCTATTTGAAAGCTCAGAACCTAAAGGCCTGCATTAACACTAATTAGGGCTTCAAACTTTATTGCAAGGGATGTAGAAGCAACCCAGAGGGTGGATCTCGTTCTGATATCTGAATGTAAGTGATCGCCATGTCATCCCGTCCGAAGGCTGTGGTATAGGCAACATTATTCAGTGGGCTATATGCACGTATCCTGTTTGCGTTATTTCCCTATGAGGTCTTGTCTAAAAAATAAATAGCTGAAGATTACATGGCAGACAGTGAGTTACTGGTGAACTTCCGTGCTCATCACAGTAAGTGTTTTTGTCTTGAAGCTAACGGCTAACACGAATTAAAAATGAAAATAGCTACACGATTTTAAACGAGCCGGCTCAAAATATAATCTGCCTGTCTTTAGTATAAATACTTTTTAGACGTTTAATTTTGGTGTTTTTTTACGCTAGCCGTTAGCGCTGAGATAAAAAGTCCAACCTCAAAAAACACAGACGTTTCCTGCAGTCAAGAATTTACATCCAACGTAATGTTTTTAACGCGTAGCGAGTCACTTCGGATCAGGATCTCACTGTCAGTGATGTTTCCTTGAACTATACATTGTTTTAGACAAGACCTCATAGGGAAATAACGGAGACAGGACACGGAAGCACCGACTCAGGATCCACTTGGAAGTCACGTGTCATTTGCACGGAGCCTATTGAATTCATGGCAAATGGTAAAATGGTAAATGGTCTCAACTTATACAGTATAGCTAGCCTGGCTACGAATGTTTGTTATGTACGTCTGCACGTAGCCATAGCCAATCGTATCATCTTCAAACAGAGCTAAACTGTTTAGAACACGGTCTAAAGCTTGATCGAAAGATGGCGTAGCATCTGCTGCTGTCATGTTGGCTCCGTAAATAAACGTTTTATATCTGTAACAAACCACAAGAATAGTATGTGGAATAGTGCATCATCGTCCCTCCTCGTTCTGTGATCGACCCAAATCCATGCGAAGATTTCGGCCATGGTCCCCAGACTGTTCGAATTGATTTGGTATTCATGGGTATTCCTGATTAATGAACTGATTATATACGATGTTGGCAAAAAATACTAAAGCTAAATACCAAGACATATTTAAAAACTGTTGCATAGTATGATCTAAATTCATTTATAGCGGTCAAAACAAGAGCAATGATTGATGAGCCATAAATTGTGTAACGACCCTAAGAGCGTTTTCATGAAGAAGAGGCAGGCTATGATGTCACTCCAGATTTCCTTGAAAGGTTGTCTTCTGCATTTTACTCATCCTTAAACCAATGCATTTGGCAACCTGTCAGGAGCGGTGGGCAACCAAGGTGGGGCCTATCGACAGAATTTCTCCCAGGATTTTGGCAAGTAGCTGATGGCCAGCCCCTCCTACTTTCTATTCGAAGCAGGAGCGTCACTTTAGGTCCGCTGTTCATCGCTTCGCTCTTGCCTCTACATGATGAAAAGGTTTTGACAATTCAACAATAAAGAAAGTTATACATAATATTGGACATATACTGCTTTAAAGAAGACTAGAAGGCTATGCGTGCTGTATGGAAACCACATGCGTTTTATAACAATATAAAAATTCACGTCTCGAGTTTATCCAGACTTCTAAGCACCGTCCTTTTCAAAAAACGCTCCAGCTCCCTCGCAAAAGCCGGAACCCGATCAATAGGGTCACGACTCGATCCAAAACATAACCCAACACGAGTAACAATGCCCCAGAACGGAGAGACCTATCTTCCCTTTGATGGAGCACAGATGTGACTGAAGTCTCCAGGGGAAAACATATTGATTCTGTCTCTAAAGGTTTGCACAAAGTGTCTCAAATTTGCGCCGAACATGCTCCCCGCTGACGATTTTGTGTTTTGAAGTAGCGCCGGTGTATGGTATCCACTCATCTCCCACTGGGACCAACAGCCGCGAGCCCGAGTGGAAGCGAGGGGAGAGTGGTGGGACGTTAGAATGATTATATAAGGAGAAACTTGAGAGAAGAATTTGGAAATGAGAATTCGACTCCCTGCTGATACTGCCAATATAGTTTTTTGGGGGTTTTTCTCAACCAAATTTGTTATGTTAATAGTGTTTTGTTATTAGATTTTTGTTAATAATAGATGTTTGTCTTGAAAAATACACTGTGAGGAAACTAAATCTGGGAGTGCAAACCTATTAAAATGAAGTTGCAATGCACTTCTCTTCGTGGAAACAGAAGGGGAGCAAGAGGAGGGGGCTGGGAGTGTGAAACTACTGGATGTTTAGTTTCAGCTGTTTGAAATGACTATTATCCATTGGACTGGACTGCCTTCGCTCCCTTTCATCACATGTTACCGATTCACCATGGTTTCTTTCCACTGAGGAGTAGGAAAAAACCCCTACAAACCTGTGGATTGTTCCTGCAGACCAGGAACGATTCACAAGAGGTTTTGGAAACGCTCTTCTAGCCATCACTTTCAGGCCTAATCTCTCTTGTATTTGTACAATGTAACTGTGCGCCCAAACATACTTCCCTGTGACTTTGTTTCATTGTGACTCATCCTCCAATAAGTTACAGTTTACTTGTTCTTTAAATAGTGGAAGAACTAAACCATGTAGATGCAAACCTTTCCGGCACACAGCAGTGCAACACATTCCGTTGATACGTGTGAAAGTTTACAGCGGGTAAACGAAATGCCGGCGACCGCGCAAATAATATATGCAGAACGAAAACAAAAGATGAAAAACGGCTGTAGACGAGAGCGCGACAACAGCACTCCCTGGTTCGGTGCAGGGCGCTGAACAGCCAGCGAGGAAGTGATGCAAATGCGAACGCGTGTCAGACAAAATAGTGAGGGGGAAGCTTTGTCCTATGTTCTTTTATATGTGAAATGTGAAGAAAATGATGGTACTGGGACAGAGACGGAGACAGAACAGTACGTACCAGGCCATTATTCTCCGATATTACATAGAACCCGTTTTCTCCCACTAGCTCCCAGCGCAATTCAATTCAAATCGCAGATTCCCATTTTTACCCATTTGTCGACTGGGATAATATAGCGTGTGTCCGGGAAGCCATTTTGGAGCAGCGGTTGCCTCCCGGTGCAGTGTGTATTAAAGAGGAGCGCGGCGACTGGGCAGCGGCAGGTGGGACGCTTGGAGCCTCTCTGGATCCATTATCTCCGCAGGTAACGGCAGCAAAGCAACAAGAAAAAAACCTATCAGAGGGAACAGCCAGTGAGGGGCGGGAGCATCGGGCGGACGACTCCATCAGGGCGTCTCTCTATGTGGGCGGATAAATACAGTACATCATAGTTTTATCCCATTGTGCACCAGTGGAGGAAATTGATTTTCGGTGAGGACCGTCCAATTTATTAGTCGTTTAAAGTAATTGAGATCATGATGGGGAGGATGATTTGGCACCGTGATGTGCCGGGGCATGTTGACCGATGGGAAATAGAATACCAAAATTGATATTGGAGACAAAAAGAAACTGAAATGTGACTAGGGCTGGGCGATATGGCCTAAAATCTATATCATGATATGAAAAAATAAATATCACGATAACGATATATTTGACGATATAATTGACAATGGACGAATTACTTCAAAATCCCAGCCTTACGCCTATTGGGAAGATTCATTCAGTGATATTTTATTCTTTTTTTATTTTTTTTTACGGCATAATTGTCTTCCAAATATGATCTACTCGAGCAGTTTACATCCTTCATTTCATTTTACTTTTTCAGCACGTGTCCCCGTGTTCTACAGTCAGTGTTTATGCTGCTCTGATGGAGCAGAGCGTAACATAAATTATATTGTGTCCACAACGATATAAAACATTACAACGATATCAACACATATCACGATAACGATATGCGATACGATATGGCCCAACCCTAAATGTGACATTATTAAAGATTAGGGCTGGGACGATACACGATCGCGATACATGATACGTTTTGTGATATACCGTAATATATTCCTACGCAGAAAGTATTAGATTTATGATCACTAATATTAAAATAGTGACTTCCGGTACACTAGTTACACTAGTGATTTTAGTAATGTACCAATGTTTGGCATTGGTGGCAATTTGTAAGAAATATATTGATGGTCATAGTTTGTTACTTGCTCTGTACTGGACATTGTACAGGAAATGAAACGGCTGTTGTTGTGTTTTGTATGTACTCGTTTCTGTTTATTAATAGTGCTTTGTAAGTGTGGTCTAATTGTAATTGACTGGTTATAGATATTGTGAGTGTTGTAGTACATTCTTTTGCTGTTGTTTCTTTATTATTGTTCTTTTTTATTTGTTGTTACTTTGCCCTATTTTCCCTTGTTTATGATTGTTTATGATTTGTTACCTTGCACTACGTTCCTTGCTTTGATTGATAAATGGAAATGTTAACTTTATTTTGGCGGTGGATGCTTATAAGCCTTTTGCTTCGGCCCACTCCTTTTGAGCAGATTAACTGCTCAAATAAATGAATACACTAATGATTTTTATATATCACATCACAAACTGCAATATTTTACGCAGAATGCATTTAATAACAAGTGGGGTTTTCAGAAATGTATAAATCAGATATTAAATCCGTCTGATCTTGATTAAAACATATTGAAAAGCGCAAATGGCGGAAGCATTTTTAAAGTATAATTATTATGTGTCCCAGCCCTATTAGAGATATGCTATTAATTATTGGACGGCAGAACAGATGCGTACACCAGTCTAGTGGCTCTTGTTGGTGAGCTGATGTAAATGATCAAACATTTCTTCATTTTGTTACAGATTAAAGAAAACATTATCGCACACATTGATGAGAAATTTGCTCAACAGACCGTTCTACTCTCGCTCTCTCTCTCTGTAGTGCACATGAAATCAGGCGTAGAAATAAAAAAGAACAGATGCATTTTATTTCTTGATTGAAACGAAAACCTTAAGTGTCGGAAGCTTGTGTGTCGCTATGACCGCTTGATTTGACCAGTGAGGTCTGCGTTGATGTTCTATTAAGTGTATCAAATGCTTCTTCCTTTACGCCCGGCCCACACTGAATCCGGTCCGGGTCTGGTCCGGTTTCGGTCCTGATCCGGTCTGGGTTTGCCCCAAACTACCACTCACATTGAGTCCGGCTGACACTGTGGCCAGCTCCGGCGCCAGATGCTGCGCCAGGCACAGAAACGGCCCTCGCGAGAACAGAAGTGCCCGCGAGTTTCCCTCTTGGTGCGAGGTCACGTCATAAATAGCCCCATATATAGGTAGTTTTTGTCAACAAAAGCCATATTTGCCAGAACAACAACTCTCCCCAGTGAAGTGGATGCTTTAAACACACTAATGCCCCCGTGTCACTGGTAATGGAGACATGTTTACATTTACGACGTTACACGCGTTTACAGGTCGTAAACGAGACCAAATAAGTAGTAAGCGGACAGATTTTATTTTGAAATACACCGGATCTCCCTGTCCCACGAGACCTGACTTCCTGTTTGGCGCGTGTTTTCTGTCAGCTTGATCCGTTGGGGGCTCCGGTATCCGGCAAAGATAGACTTCTTGCGGATTCTTTCCGTTGCCGCCGGAAGGCCGCCGGATGGCCTCGGTAGCCGGAGCCGGACTTCGCGGAGCGGTGTGAGTGTGCTACATTGGTTTTAATGACTTTCTAAGTTGGCGGACGCCGTACCTGGCGTTAACCGGATTCAGTGTGAGCCAGGGGTTACTGTTTCCTAACCTCCCTCATCCTTGAGCTTACCTAAACATGCTCTTGGAACTACACCAGTGACTGATGCTAAATTTGCAGCATCACCTGACCTCTGAATAATCTCCAATTGCTCAGATGTCGCCCCGAGCGCCCGTGCCCTCCCTCGCACAGCAGCAGCAGCAGCAGCCAGAGTCGGAGTGTGAGACGGGAACTGCGTGGGCCCATTATCTCCCCGTGTCTCCGCATCATCTCTGGCCGCGGCGCAGACGGACCAATCAGAGCCCATGATGTCGGTCCAATCAGCCGCCAGACCCAGCGCGCCTCCCGCCCCGAGCACGTCTGGACGTCCTTGCCTTGCCCCGTATCGCTCCTCATCCCCCCTCCTCCCCCTCTCTCTCTCTCTCTCCGGGCGTGTTGGCAGTCGGCGCACGGCGGGATGACCTGCTGTTCGCAGTCTTTCTCCTGTCCCGTTGACGGACAGGAGCGCGTTGATCCTTCTGCCTCCTCCTCCCGCTCTCTCTCCGTCTCTCTGTCTCCCTCACCTGTCCTCTACGCCTCCTTGTGATTCCCGTCTCCCCTCTTTACCTCCTGTGGAGAGCCATATGCCAGTGCTGCTGCATCGCCGCTGCTCACGCACACGTCTGCCTTCACCGCTCGTGGCCAGACGCCGCACTGTGAGGATTCTGTGTCGTGAAAGGTTTATCTTCACACACAACTGGGTCATGAGTGTTGAATACTCTCATTAAAACACATCGATTATACTGAAGGCTGCATGCACGCATACTTCTGGACAGCAATTACTTTATGTATGACTGGCTCTTCTCAGCTGGTGTGGACTAACTGCACTGTGTTCTGGCTCATTGTAAGCCAGTTGCCCCTCAGCTAGTTCTTAACCCACTACGCCTCATCGTCCCCCAGTCAAAAGCAAAACACTGTAGTAATTCAATAAAACTACGCACACGAATCATGTTCGAATCACTCGCTGACTGCGGTACAAAATTATCCTCATTATAGGCAGTGATGCCAGTAACAACTTACTTGGTAACGCATTACTCTAATCGGACTACTTTTTTCAGTAACGATTAATCTAACACCCCCTCCTGGAAACGCCACCTTAACGTGGTGGAGGGGTTTGAGCTCGAATGATCCTGGGGGCTCTGTTGTCGGGGGCTTGGTGCCCCTGGTAGGGTCCCCCACGGCAAACAGGTCCTAGGTGACAGGTCAGACAAAGAGCGGTTCAGAAGCCCCTTATGAGAGACCAACAGGCCCGGTTAGAACCATGAGGTCGTCCTTCTGTGGACCCACCACCTGCAGGGGGCGCCATAGGGGCTGGTGCAGCTCCAACAGCCGCCCCCACGACCCGGCAACGGACAAGTGGAAGAAGATGGATGGATGGATTAATCTAACACAGAGGTACGCAAAGTGGGAAGTCGCGAGGCCTGGGGTGGGGGGCCCCAGGTCCTACTGCTTTTAGTACATTCTTGAGTGTACAACAGCATATGATTTGTTAAATCCATTCAAATATAAAAAATAAACAGTTTACAAATTAACTTGATATATTGTTCTGTCCTAAAGTAGCATAAGAAGGAGTTGTTACATGTCAACGTTGGGGTCCCAGCCAAAAAAGTTTGGGAACCCCTGATCTAACACATGACTTTTTCCAGACCATTAATCAAGTCTCTGTGAGTTACTATCTGTCATTTTCCTCGTGGAGTGACGTAACGAGTCACATTTTCAGCATGAACTCACAACACAAACACAGACAAGAATACAGGAGAGACGTCACTACACTGACTCTACGGCAGCTTTGTTGCTGCTGTTAAAATTCACTTCCAATAACGCGAGTATTGGCAAAACCGGTGTCATTTGCATTTTGAGCCGGGGGAGGTGATGTCGACAGCTGAAGAATGTAACTAATAAAGTAATCTCATTTAGTTACTTTTAAGATTAAGTAATCAGTAAAGTAGCTAAATTAATCTGTAGCAACAATGATTATAGGAGATTATTATAAATGAGAGTTCTTCTCTTTACAGATTATTGTCGGTCATGGCCACTGCAACATTGGGTCGACAATTCTGCCAACACATGCATTATTTTGTCCAGTTTCAGGAAGCAAAATAAAGAGAAAAGGCCCACAATATCTATTCTGAGACATGCAGTCCTAACCATAAAAAAAAATTGTACAAAATGTCACCTTTACTTCACTTTGCACTGTTGGTTAGTCAAGTTTCTATATTAAACCTAAACTTTCTATATTAAATCTGTCTCTCTCCCGCGCTCACATCATGGCACTTATTATCTGTCCACTGGCCTCTCGACTCCGACAATATGTCAGAGTGATGAGCCTGAGGGAGACAAGCGCGACTCGTGCAGCGGGTGGCCAAGCTGCTGCCCCACATTACACAGTCTCTTTGGAAATGAGCGTCTGCATGGAAATCTTTTCATTTTGTAACTACACCAGAGCCGCCCGGTGACCTGCCTGGGAGGGATTGTTCTGAACAGAGCGCGAGGCGACTTTGCGCCCCGTACACGGCTTAAAGAGACAGTTTTAATAGGGCCAGGCTGAGCGGTGTGTGTGGGAGGGGGGTTTGACAAGAGCAAGGGAAAGGACATGGAGAGACACAGTCATTTAATTTGGAAATGATTAAGTATTGTCAAATGCTCCAGTATCCTTTAACACACAAAAATCTCCAATTGTCTCATCAAAACTCCAAAACTAGAGAAAGAAATAAAGTCCCATGACAATTATTGAGGATGGCCAAAGTAGGGATTAAACTGACAATGTTAGGGTTGCACCAGTATCAATATTGGTTTGGATATCTGTGTCGATCCAAGAAAATTATGTTGGATTACAATTAAACCAATCCCCATTGTTGTAAAATAAAACAAACAACAACGTCGACTTCAAGTAGTAATTTTTTTACTGAAATGTAAAATACCCCAGTTAGCAACACGTCAAGAATCGCTAATGCTATAACGAATGGGACTGAAAGCATGGATCAAGGTTGTAATTCGGTCAAAAAGTAAAAAAGAAATTAGATTTACCTTGGATATTAAGGTTTAGGTTAAGGTGCTTTATTTGTCGTAATATCCCACATATTGTATATGAAGAAAGCAGAGCATGTGGAGGAAACCTATTAAGACATGGTGACACTCACTCGGGCCAAGGCTCCTGGTGGAAAAGTCCCATAATTATGCTGTTCTTTTTTGATCGCTCATTTTCACAGATTATTTATGGGACGAGTGGATTTCTCCATTGTGAGATCAATAATGTTGAATGATTTTCAGTCGCTTTAAATAAATGACCTACTCATTTTATGGAAAAGAGTCAGCAGATACTACTAAATATCGTATAAGAACTGAAAAAGCTGGATGCTATATTATATATGTTACATTATAGGCTACTATTTGTGTTTAATTATTTATGGATTAACCAAAGTAATTGTGTCTTCCTGGGTCAACAAACATATACTGTAGGGTTTTCTCCGGTCTATACAGTACATCAAAAGAGGCAAAAGAGGTAATCATTTTCTGGGAGAACAAAGTCAAAGGGAATAAAAGCCCATATACAGTATTCGAAACAGCCCCAGGAATAGCGTTTTCTCCTTTGACAAAGAGAATACATTGCACACACTGAGTATGAAGGAGAGAAGGTGCAGCAGTCACGCTTCTCAGCCGCTCTGCGCTTTATGCTGAGACAAGCACCAGCCACTGCTAAAAAGAAGACGTACTGGGAAAGGCCTGCAATCCCAGAGATATAGGAAATAATTGAAAATGCCATATCGGTATAGAGCCGTCTTTGTGGCCTATTTTTAAAATCCAAGCCCGCCAGCAGAAAGTCACTAATCTAAAGTTGACATAAAAGGCCATTATGTACAAAAGGAACAAAACAAAGTATACAGTATATATCTTTCATTCGACTCCAGCGTGGTCATGTGCAGTGGGGGAATGTGTTGCAGTTTCTTTGGTTGTACTGCAATAAACAAAAAACTACAGAAGTATCTGTAATGGATAATTTAGCGATAGTACACGTGCATATCCATAGGTCACAGAACACCTGCATATATTAATGGACTCATGTTGGTATAAGACATTCTGATAATATTTACTGTACAGCATGACGGCAGACACCCTACAGATGTTATATTACCGCTGACAAAAGCCTTATCAAAATATCACTGTAGGATTTTAATACTTCGAATCCACACAATTATAGGGTGCAATGATGTTATGTTGTTGTTTATCTTTCTGTGAAGCACTTTGGTCTTCCTGGCAAAATCTCATAACATGTGACCGACTTCATTCTTACAGGACACGCTATAAACTTTATTCATCCCACTGTGGGTTAAACACTGTCCGCTCGCACTGGCGCTGGTAGAGCACGGAGCATGATGAAAACACCAACTCGTGCCGCAAGCAGGTCTATTGGAGGAAAAAAGCTTGGGGAGCGACCACTGTTGTACATAACATCGCCATCCGCCATGGGTGTCCATCCAGCCGAAGACCAGCCCACTCACTGCGTCCAGTCTGAAGCTGAAGAGTGCCCCCCGTCTGTGGTACGATCTGGCTTTGTGCTCATTGTTGCCATGGATAACGCAGTATCTCGTCCTAATGCAACCTCACACATTGCCTTGCCAGACCGGACACCATTGTTTCCATTTCTAAATCGTGTTCCTAAAGGTCACACGCAAGCTTCTGCAATGTCAAAAGATCCGGCGTTACATTTTCACCAAGATCTTGTTTTGAGAATGGGAGAGTGTGAACCCATGCGCCAACCCTTCTCCAGCACATCCCGAAGATTCTCTATGGTGTTAAGACCTGGACTCTGTGGGGGCCGATCCATCTCATGCTCCTCACCCACTCTTTCACACCGTGAGCCCCATGATTCCCGGCACTGTCGTCGGGGAAGAAGGAATCCATTGACGGGATAACAACTATAATGTTTGTAGGGGTCACATTTTGAAAGCCATTTTGCCTTTTGCACGGTCCATTCTTCAAAGCAGTTTACGGTTTTGCCTGCAAATGTGTGTGGCATCCAAATCAAATGGAGACAACATCAAAAGAAGGTAATATTGGCCCACACTGCAAAGCTCCAGTGCGACCAGTGTTTCCAGTTGCCGCGGGGCAGAGAGGATGGAGATGTGTTGGCGGACGGCAGTGGTCGCCCTCACCTTGCCTCTGGCTCATCTCCTCTCATCTCACTCCACTCTGCATCATTATCTACACTCCCCTTAGTCTCCATGTCCCTGGAGCCGTGTCCAACCCAGTGGTTTTGCACCGGTGAAGCTTTGAGATGCACCTTCAACCAATAAAACTATGCTGCAGGCCATAAAAATGTATATCACTTAAACATCAAGAAAAGACATTCCGCTGTTTCAAAATATAGGCTTTTCTAAGTAAGAGTATTTGATTATTCAGAGTAATGCAGTATTAATCCTGTACTGTGGAATAAAATCTACCCTAAGAAGTACAGTTAAGGTGCATTATGTAACTTTTCATGTAAAAAATAAAGCTAATATTGGTGTGTGTTTGACCTTTCAGTGACCCAGTGGCTGCAGGTGGTCAGCTTGGCGCCCTTGCTTTCCATACCGGTGGCCTCTATGATGCTCCAGGACCAATTTATTTCAGTTTATTTTAGGGTTTACACGTAACCATGGAGACAGGTCAATCAGCAGTGAAAACCTACCAGAAACCCTAATAAAATTGGTCCTGGGGCACCCGAGAGGCCACATGGCGCCAAGCTAACCACCCATACAGCCGCTGGGTCACAGAAAGGACAAATACGAACTAAAGTTACTTTTTTTTTTTTTGCACAATTTGTTGGTTACAAAATGCAATGTGGATCTATAACAGCTGAAAAAAAATAGTTTCACTTCCTGACTCTCACACGATCTCACCGTAAGCCCCTCCCAACCCCCGAGCTCAGCAAGAGCTCGAGAGGCAACAAAAACATTTACTGCATAGGCAAGATGTCTGGAGGAGATTTTTGTGCAAAGAATAGCCACGGGAGATGATTCAAAGATGACTCAAAGATGCGTGAGTGGGTCGAAACACAGCTCCAGAGAACAACTTTGGTTAAGAAAGTCATTTTTGCCCCCATTTTACAATCATGTTCATGCTCTGATTCTACATGAGACACTGCTTTCAAAGAGCCCCTCAGATCTCGCAGGATTTGGATGGCCACCCTTTCCCTTGAGCAGCATTATTTTGACACTACTTTGGCCCAGTTTAGCCCACTCTCCCGCGGTTCCTACTCCACGTTCCTTTCATCACCACAACGGCTCTCATGTCTCAGCTCTCAGTGTCGGAGCTTTCATCTGCCGCACTCACTCCACACTTTCAGAACGCACTGTTTTTTTTCTCTCTGCTCGTCTCCCACCGTGACTGTTTGTTTGGGGTATTTTCTACAAGAGCGCCCATCCCGCCGGCCGTATGTGGCTAATTATGTTCGTTACACACTCGGTTAGTTACAGCAGCACCCAGATCCACCGGTGTTACTGTTCCCAAATTAACTTGAACCATGAGCCAAATCCACGATGATCGATAGCTCCCTGTTGTATGCTGGTATTTGCCTCCATATTAATGGCTGCAAATCAAATTACCCGACTGAATAATTTACTATGCAGGAATGCCAATAGAAATCATGAGTGTCAACAGAAGTCTTTAATTCCTCACGTCCTGCTGCCATGTCAAGCTCCAGACCTCCATTACAACTTCACTTTAGCCTCTCAATCTCCAGGGGTTAAAGGCACTGGACCTCATTTTCCCCATTTTCAAAAAGAAATGAATCTGTTAGTTATAAATTCTTAGCTGTCGTCCGAACTTATTCCTAACTTTCCCTACGCATTCCTAACTTCCCGATTCCCCAAGGGGCTGAGTTTGTCGTGACGCAGTGATGTTTACAAAATTAGCATGCGCTAGGCTAATTGTTTGTGCATCAGCATATGCATGATTCAAGTAGTATTTGCAATGACAACCCGTGTTGGGTAGTAATGGAATACATTTCGAATACATATTCATAATATTGAGTAACCACATCCGGTACAGTTACTCTCACATTTGACAGTATTTAGAGTACTAGAGTAGTAGAGTTAATAAAACCAAAGGAGTACATTGTAGTACTCCATTCATATTTTTTAGCTTTATACTGTATGATTTCAAGAGAGAAAATATCAAAACCACCAGAGAAAGGTTTGGTGATTTTTGTGTTTTTTTTTGCGTTACTAATTAGTGGTAAACAAGTAAATCACAAATTAATACATCTTTTTTCATCATATACACGTCACATGTGTACATAGGTAATAAGCAAATCAATGTGAAAGTATTCCAAGTATTCAGAATAAAGTACTCTGATGGGAAAAAGTAGATTTTTAGTAATTTCAAAGTATTCTCCCCAACACTGATCACAACATTGTGCAAGAATGCAAAATGGATTCCACTCAATTACAAGAAAATGGATACTTCCCCTTTAAGGTCTACATCGTTTCATTCGGCCGGAGCAATCCATCAACGTGAGTTTCTTTACAGCAGACCCCAAAGAGTCAAAGTAAACCGTGTGATGTCTGACAGTTTAACGCTAAACACAGGTCTGCCCCAAGGCTGCATATTATCGCCCTTGTTATTCTCAATATACACAAAGGAAATCAGATATGACACAAACAATTTAACATTGATCAGATACGCTGATGACATGGCATAACACTCACTCGGTGGCTCACTATGTAAACTCAACAGTCGAGCTCCAGCTTAACCTAAATAAGACAAAAGAAATGTGCTTCGCCCGCCAAAGGAAACCGGAGCCGTCAAACCCCACTGTTCGGACCACTAATTCTTTCACATTTAACGAACATGTTGACTGTGTTTACAAGAAAGCACAGCAAAGGCTTTTCCTGCTGCGTCAGCTGGGAGTGACCACATCTTAACAAGGGTTTATCAGTGTTTAATAGAGAGCGTACTGATATTTAACATAGTCTCTTGGTTTGGTCGTTTAACTGTGGAAAACAAGGCTAAACTTAGCAGAGTTGTTAAACAGGGCAGTAAAATAACAGGCCAACAACAAACCAATGTGTCTCTGCATCATGCGGAGATCGTTTTCCAAATGAATCAAGCAGTAATTCATTCCCACCTCAACTGCCAATTTGAATTCACCTCATGAGAGAGTTTCCCTGCTTATGATCGGATCCCATAACCTTATTGATCAACGGTACAATTGACGGACATTGAGGCAGATTTTTAAATGCACATGACAGTTTTTCATGTTATGTTCGGTGAGACAACACCGATGCTTATTAAATGTGGTGGACTTGTAGTTGTAGGGACTCATGGCCCATTAGTACAGGATGGTCGTAAGGCAACAGTTATGGGATTTTTTTTTACTTCTGTGCATGTCTCATTTCCAGTAAGGACGAAAGATCATAAACACCGAAACTGAAGCAAAACCAGGGAAAACTACACATGTTTCCTTTTAAATAAATGATTCACAAATTGGTTCTGTAATTCCACTCACTTATCGGGACGACTTGCTGAATATATTTTGTAAAATCCCGACCTGTTTTTTAGGACCATTTGAATTGCATTAAGTCCCGAGTCAAAGCATTAGCGCTTAATGCGTTTAAATGTTATCTCCGAACTCCAGTGTGGGTGGACTCCTGCCATAATACAGCGGCGCGGTGAAACAGCGAGCGAAGTGTGGCATTTAATTGATATGAAGCGTCTGTGATACAATGCATTTAAATGACAGCGTGAAAGCCATAGCGCGGCGTTATATCTTTAGTCACAGTTGTCTTTTCCATCATGGCCGCCGCTCTCCACCCTGTCAGCTCCTTCTCAGTCTGTCAGTCTGCGGGCTTTAACTGCTCTCTTTATTCACAGCTGCTGTCACTCCGCATCCAGACACCTCTACATTTTATCCATCTGTCTCGCTCCCACTGCACACTTCAACAACACATCCATAGGACCGGCGCTGTTTCATATTGTGCGCATTGAACTCCTGCACATTCTTCAGGTTTTGTGTTGCACCGAGTCTTGGCTTAAACACTTGGGGGTTACCTTCAGGTTTCAGAGCATTCAGGCCGACGATGAAAAGATGTTATGGCCCCAAAACATAACAATGGCGTCTTAAATAGTTCACCGTTTCCTGATTTTAGGGATCGACGGATCAATACCATAGTGTCGATATAGTATCAATACCAAACGGCTACTTTTTCTGCATCGTTACTGGGTGCATCATTATTATTATTATAGTTTAGGCTCTGTTTGTTAAGTGTTAATTTAAAACTTTGTTTATGTATTTAAATTCACATTGACGTCGTTTAATTAATGGGGCTAGGACTGGGACAAAATATCGGATCCGATCGCAATACTTTGTGCTGCAAGTATCGATACTTTGAATGCTTATGTTTTGAGGCATATTTATCATGCACGTTACACGGCACTTTGTTATATTTTGTGTTAATGCACTTAACACGTCCATAAATGTCAAATGGCATTTGGTTTATAAACTTTGAACACATGACAGTTTTCTTTTTACACATTTTAAACATATTACTCATCATAATTACTTATTGTATCACAATACGTATTGGATCGGCCCCTGAGTATCGTGATACGTATCGGATCATGACAAAAGTGTATCGTCCCAGCCTTAATAATTAACCCGTTAAAGTACCATCATTTTCATTTGCATATTAATTATATAGAAATGAATATTGTTTGAAATGCCTTCACCCGTATGACATAACCACGGCTTTCGATATCTAGCAGTATCATGCAGTATTTACCTGATTAAAGGTAAAATCATGCAAAAACAATGTTATTTGAGCTTCTTTCTAACCACATTGTTCCCTCATCACTACCAGACGTCCTGTTTACTTTGGTAGATTCTTCTTCTACGGCTGAAGTGCTTTGATTGCTCTCATCACGGCATCATAGATTTGTCAGGCTGCCATTAGCACACAAAAAAAGGCTCGGAGCAACACACACGAGATGAAGTGTGTAATTAAAAGAGCAGTAATTGGTGACTTTCCCTCACATGTTATTCATTATTGAGCATGACTTGTCCACTTCAGGTCTTGGTGACTGTCAGTGGAAGAGTACGCCATAGAAAGCATTGTCAAAATGACTGTTTGAATACCTGATGACAATCCTGGTTCAGACCTGGTAAAGTCCTGGTTTACTCAGTCTGCGGGTTCTCGCTCTTATTCACACAACACCTGTCACTCCCCAGACGTTACAGCCTTTCATCCATCTGTCGATCTCTCTGTGCTCAATGTAAACACATTTCACCAGATTTTCCACTCATTATTTCAGCAATTATCTCAGTCCAGTTGGAAAAACCTCAAATCAAGATGTATTTTCACCGCACCTTTTCGGAACTGGGATAGACCTGAGTTTTATTTAGTTACTTTTATTCACACGATTCCTCAGTGTGCTGTTTTAAAACTCCATAAAACGTGACCCTTTTTATAATAGAAGGGGTATCCGAGTTATGACCATTCTTCAGGTTTGATGTTGCATCTTACCCAGAGTTCGTTGGCTCTTATGCTGCGTTTACACATAAGCACGATGCGTTACGAATGTCATTTTTCCGTCATTCGTGACGTTCGTGACGTGACTTAACGCATCTCAATGGGATTCTTAACAGAACGCAACAGTTCGTGACATTCGTGACGTTCGTGGAGAAAGTTTTTGTCTGTCAAAAAATCTTCCACGAATGTCACGAATCACCCTCTGTTCGTGGAGTTCGCAACGGAGCGTGTCCTTTCGTGAGGAGGAGTGGCGCTTCGTAATTCAGCGTGAGAGCATTCGTAGATCATTCGTAGAGCATTCGTGGAGCATTCGTGGAGCAGAATCACTGTTTTCACGCTCAAAATTGACAGAAACCCACGCTACGCCCAAAGTAAATGTTGGTACCTGCAGTAGCTATGTCAAGGAAAAGTGTCACAAAGTCGGCCAATCCGCGCTCCAAGTCACGGACAGCACCTGAAGAAACACTTTCAGCACCCCGAGCCACTGCCGCTCCTCGAGGTGCTGATAGTGTTTCTTCCTCCTGGGTCGTACCTGATGTTCGGGAGTTGGAGCCAGACGAGCCCAATGACTCAGGGGAGAGCACGGCCTCTGCTCCGCCTCCAACCCGGTGGAAGAAGATCACTCCACATTCGCCCAATTCTTGACAGATTTCGGACAGAACGCGAATATTCCTAGTGACCCGTAACAGCCCGTGGCAGCGCGCATCACCACGCAGCAGCGCGCAACACCACGCAGCAGCGCGGGACGCATATTCGTGACCGTGCGTAATAATTCGTGCCATTAATCGTAACGCGTAGTAACAGGTCGCAACAGTTAGTGGCGGCGCGTGAAACCTCGACCCCGAATCATCAAATTCGTGATCCTTGGCCACGAATGTGCATTTGTGGCATTCGTAACGCATCGTGCTTATGTGTAAACGCAGCATTAGATCGACTGGTCCCAAAATGTAACACATGTTGACGATGACTTCTTTAATCGCTTACAGTCCTAGTTTAGACTTGGTTAAATCCTTGTTTAGACCTGTTAAAGTCCTGGTTCATTCTTGCCTGTCTCTAGTTTTACAGTCCGTGGGCTTTCTCGTATTCACAGCTGCCGTCTCCACATCCAGACACTTGTGCGTTTTATCCATCTGTCTCTGTCTCTGTGCTGTGCAAACACGCCTCCACTTGCCAATTCTTCAAGTGCTTTGTTAAATCAAACCTTATCTACACCGTTAAAGTGTTTGAATAATACGTGGCCAAAATAAACCAAAATGAATATCTCAATATCGTGGGAGACTTTCCAAATGACAATACGTTTACTTTGGGAAACCCTAAGATAATGATGACACTTTGCATAGTGTAGCTTAATGTGTACGGAAAAAAGGTCATTCATTTTACTGTAATCTACAAAAGACTGTGTCACAATGTTGTTATTTCATCAAAAACTTATCTAGAGTGGTGTTTCGACCCATTTGCACACCTTTGAGTAATCTTTGAATAGATAGAGACGGCTTTGTTGGCACTTTCGATAAATACTCCAAAACCAAATTATGAATTATGAATATAGTTTTCGACCCAATAAAGATACAAAGACATGGAGAGGGGCAAAGTGGTTCAACAACCCACAAATACATAAATAACAGAGAATGCTAACATGCCGCTTCATGTTAGCATCATGCTACATGCTAACACTAGCTACGACTGCCGGGTTTTTTTTCCGCTTCTACTGATCAATCCGCTGTGAGAAAAAACATCCATATGGCCCCGATTTAGACTCGACTTTAGTTGTGTGTGATAAATAAGTTAATATTCCACCAGAAAACGGCAACAAAAAAAATATTTGTGCAAGTCTTCCAAATTTAAAACATTTCACGCAGACCCATGGTTTTCAAATTGCGGTGCATGTACCTCTTGTTGTCCCAAGGTCATCAGCAATTTTGGTCTCTATTCATTTAAATGTATAATTTTATTTAAGCTTTACTAATGCTCTGGTTAGGACCTGGTTAACACACATAATTCAGTCCAATTTAGATCAGTTCTAGACCCCGTTTAGACTTGATTTCTAGGCCGGTTGCTGCTCGGAAGAACCACTGAAGTTTGATGTATTGAGACGGGAAAACATTGTGATAAACGATATAATTGAAAACCTTCTAATGCCACGGAAACTAACTCTAAAGCTTAAAATATCCCACAATAGACATGAGATACAACGGAACACCCAGAAAGCATTGCATTAGAAAATATGCGTGAAAAGGCAAATAAAGATATATCAAGCCCAAAAATGCACTGTTCATCCGTCATTTATTGAATTATTGTGACAGCCAGTTGTAGACGATACACATATTTGCCCACCTCTGTGTGAATCCACGAGACATTATGAATATCTCATTTATTTGGGCTTAGGTCTAGCAAGAGAAGTACAGTCTAGTTTGTTTGTTTGTGGAATCGCAAATTGCTCATGAAATTGCTGCAGCAGCCAGCGGTTCCCCAAACGCTCATGTTAAGTTGTAGTGAAAAAAAACTGCCTTTGAAAACAGAACTTTTTTCCCACAACGCACTGTGATTCTCCCGCGCTTTCCGATACCATTTCATTGTCATCCCTCTGTGAGAGCGCGCACGTGATCGGTGGCCCGCCTAAGCTATAGGAAATCAGCATCGTGCGGAAATTAAAAAGAGATTTAACGGCGGCGCGTGACAGATGGGAAACAAGTGCGTAAAAAAAACAAACTCCAAATGTAATTCATGAGACAGTGCGGCGCGTGCCAGCCCGACAGTACGGAGGAGCGGGGGGGAAAAAAAAAAACACGGAAATATCTGTGACTGGTGAGCGCTTTAACGGTATCCGGGCGCAAATAAATGCTGCTTCCTGATTCACTGAGCACAAATCATTCTAATCCAGTCCCAAACGCCAAACAAACAGTAGGAACCGCAGTCCATAAGAAGGTTGCAGGCGAACGGAATAAGTACAGACAACTCATTATGGCATTTCATCAAACCACTGAAACTCATTACAAATAATTAACAGCCGCTTAATGAAGGCGGATTTATATAATTCACGAGGCGCTGAATTATTGAAACACATAACCCCCCCCCGGAGGCGCATGACGGCAACATGGCAGGAAAAAGAGCGCCCGCAGGGAGATGTTAACCCTGCAAAAATACATTACCCTATCGTTTTTATTTGTTTTTATTTTTATTTCAATAAAAGTGGTCACACTCTCCCATCATCAATACAAGATCTTGACAAATTAAAAAATGAATGCAACACCGGGGGGATCGTCCGCCTGGCGCGAGGACAGCACTGCTTCGAACGCGGCGGTCATCTTCATGTCCACAGCTGTTGCGCCACTGGTGAGAGAGGGCGTCGCTTATTCATAAAGAGGCGTCGACTGAGGCGGGGTTTATCACGAGCAGCATCGCGCCGCCTCATGTTCTTCCTTCCGCATTAATAGGCTTTTATGAGCTCTGTCGGGTCAAACTAAAAACTTGATTTATTCCACCGAGAGTTAAACACTGTCCATGTCCCGAGAGAAAGCTGTACAGCCGCCAGGGGCCGCCAGTGCCTCCATATAGGGCGACAAAACAAGCTAGTTTTCCATTAGAAAGCATCGCACTTTAGACAACTGTAAAGCCTGGTCTCTATTTTTTATAAACGTTCTACAGCTGGATATTGCTCCTTGACGACGCTGGGTTAGTTACAATTAAAGGAACCAGACAGGTTTTCGTAAGAAAAATGTTAAGCTCGTATACTTTGATTGACAGGCCGTTAGCATTAGAGCTAATGGCGCGGGTACAACCGAACTATGCGCCCCGCGAGGGTCGAGTCTGCAGTGAAGATCCCGCCCTTTTGCCCTGTTTAGGAACATGCCCCGTCAGAGCAGGGTAGGAGGAGTCTGTAAAACCGCCATGCTTTCCTTTTCGAACGTGGTCATTATGGTAAAGGGGGAGGAGTGACCAGAAGCTGTCTATTAATTTTACAGTCTATGGGTCACCTTCCCCCTCTACCTTTCCCTCACCCCGTCCCAGCCACTGCAACAGTCTGGCTGGAGGAAAAAGGTTGTTCTATATAACATCGCCTTAGGGGATCTCCCAGTCCACCTAATGCGCCAGGTCTGGAGCTGGAAGATCTCACATTGAGGAAAAGGTTCCGCATTAGTCTGCGTTTAGAAACACGAGATCAAGCCCCGGATCTTTTGACATCGCAGAAGCTCATTGAAACAACGCCACGGCGAATGTGCTGTAATCAAGGCTAAGGGCGCTACAACTAAAGCGTGCGACCCATTTAGTTTTGTTTTTGGAGATAATGGCAGCGCTAGTATTAATCTTAACGAAGAATAACGCCAGACTCCAAGAATAGAAGTGAGTGTCGCCTTAATACTAAATGAATAGGAGTGGGTGATGAATCTGCAGCCGGAATTAGCACATTTTACTGCAGCAGGCACAAACATTGATCTCATTTAATATGTATCCAAATCCAATCCACTTGCTCCGAGCTGTAGTCAGGCTGGAGTCAGGAATTACGACGCAGGAGTCTGTCCCGGCCCCATGTTTGATTTGAAACCTTTATATGAACCCCACGAGTTTGAGGTGGATGCTCGAATTGAGATCTTGTTTCCCCGTCGCTGACCTACAGCGACGCACAGAAATGCATTAGCAGCAAAACACATGAATTTCAAATGTAAAAGCGCATATGTGGAAATTGCTGAATCCCCAAACAGCCGCCCGGGCCTGTACTGTATTCAATGCCCTCACTGCGGGGCAACACACATCGCCGGCCGGCTCGTGGTTTATGAGAACGCCACTAAAGGCACACGGCGCTAACGTCCTCAAAAGCTCCATTAGTCTGCGAGCTGAAAGAGGCTCTTCATCAAACACCTCTACAGCACAGAGGCATGCTGGGAAACGCAATGCATACATAACAACGGTGATCTATCCGTGTTTGGGTGTGGCAGGCCTTTTGTGATATTATTATGGTAAGAGGGATGTGGCTGCGAAGGTCAGACCGAGCCATTTGTTCTTTAGTTGGTGTTGAGCAGCAAAGTGCGCTCTATGCATTTTCATGAGCATGGTACTCGTACAGGGAATGCATTGCAAAGCATTAGGGCCTCGAATTTGAATGCCTTTAATGAACCTCTCATTAACCTCTTAACCCCCGCATCAACCAAGCCCATTTTGTCCAGTTCAGTATTATTTTTAACATTACCCAAATCTAAACACCTCTCGACTGGCGCTTACAGCCCCTCGGCCAGTTTAACGCCTCGTTTGAAAGCTAAGACCGACGAAACGGAATTAAGACTTTTCCTTGCATTGTTGTATTTTCGTTGCAATTTTTGTTGCTTTTTCATCACTTTTTTTGTCACCTGTTTTGCTGCGTTTTTTTTGTCTGTTTTTTTTGTACCCGTTTTTATTTTTTATTTTTTTCATTGCATTTTAATTGTCTGTTTTGTCGCACTTTCGTTGCCTTTTTCTGCCGCATTTTCATCCTCGTTACGCTGTTGTTTCAAGAAGCTTTTAGATTTGGTTCAAGTCGAACTGGAGACAATGTGCTCGGTTAAGGCGGTTAAAAAGTATTACATTGGATTCAAAATAAATCTACATTTATTGCGGCTGCAGTTTTGGCGGCTGCACTTTTTTTCTTCGCTAAAAGTTGTCAGTTTGGTCCAATTCTCTTTACTCCGTTTGATGAAATATTTGCAAACCTTGAAGAAATTCAATATGTGCCTTTGCGGCATTAGGATATAGTATTTGGGCATTAAAAAGCATTCCATTTGACTTGCCTCTTCCTGTATAAACCCTGTATTAGCCGTTTCATTTCTGTAGAATAAAGCTAATTTAACGTTTACATTTATGCATTTACGGATATTCAGCTAATGCCTGGTTTAGCTTGTGCGGCGGCTCGGAGCTTTCGAGGCCAGAGGACATAATTGGCAAATAAAGGCTGTACATTGGCCGCCTTGCAGGGGCAGTAGTGGCACCTTGGCCTAAAAGTAAACGCACATGAATAATAACATTTTGTCCACACACTTTGCTGGAGCACACCGATTAGTTTTGCTGTGGCCGCTGACTCACTGATGTCGTGGGCTGGACCAGAGGAGAGTGGATCACAGCCACAACATGTTCTGAGTGATAAGAGGGAGCGCGGGGGGGCCGTCTGGCAGCCAAGACCTCGGCGACCAACAACTCCGGAGCGAAAAGTGTGAAAACTCAGTCAATGCGCATTCCATTTTTTTCCACCCCCCGTTTCCAGCGGTTGCATTTATTTCTTACAGGCGGTGTGCAGAGAGAGGGTAATGATGGAGCAGTGGGTTTGGACGCCACGGGCAAAGTCCCTCCAAGTGAAAGTGGCAGGTCACTGTGCGGCGTTTAGCCCCGTCGCTCTTCATCCTCACATAAGGAAACAGAGCGCAGGGAAACCCTTCTCCCACTGAATAAAATCACCCGGAGACTTAATAAGCGCTGTTTTAATATACCACGATGTAGCATACGTTGTCCACGACTCCGACTGGCAACAAAAGATAACACTGTTTTAAAATGAGGATATTTGCCAAAGTGGCTGCACAAATCAAATCAAATATAATCAAAATTCCTGTTTTGTTGGTGCCTCGAAGCTCGGATTGCGTACAGAGAGGGCTGTAAAAGGGAATATGATAAAACGATTGGAAAATTCAATTAGGAGCCAGATGATGGGACAAAGTGTATGCGTCTTAAAAGCATTATTTTAGGTACCTGAGCGTTGATATTTCACCTTTCATGTATAGGGGCTCTTATATATATATGGGCAGCATTGAACTTTGTAAAACAAACTTTCACTTTGAAAGAGAACAGACCTCAAGCACAAAACTACCCAGAACGGATCCAGATTATGGCCATTTTAGGGCCGGGACTTTTTTTTTTTGATTAATAAGGAGTAAAAGTATTCATCAAAATGAATCACACTTTTTCTTTTAGTGGCACAGACACTTTGTACGTTTCCTTTTTCCTGCAGGACATTTGCTGAGGGATGAACACTGAAAAAAAGCCCAAAACAACGTTACTGTCCAACTGGTTCATTCACACAGTTAAGGCGACATACACTTATTTAAAGAGATCGCACAGGCATCACGTCTCCACTTCAAATAAGTAAAAAAAAAAAAAAGAAGCATCTACAAAAATACATACAACCCCCTAAATAAATGATGCTTTAATGTGAATAATTGCGATTAATTAATTATAAAGGTCACACTTAACAGGGCATTTAAATTAAAACCCAGGAAGTACAGATTGGAGCTTCAACAAGAGAGGAAGAAACCAAGAAGAAGAGGATACTGCTTACTTATCTTTACATTCTGACTGGGGAAAAAAGAAAACTAGGCTAGGCTATAATAAGCCTAAACACTGACTAAAGCGTGACTCACTGGGTGCAAATGAGGTCTGAAATCATGCAACAAAAGACCAAGCTTTAATACTTTAAGCCTGAATTAAATTATTTCTAATGAAAGTAAATGAGGAGTAGCAGATGACCCTGAGCTAACAGTGGTTAGTTTGTTTTACTATATATAATATTTTTGCCCACTTCCCACCTCAAATACAAACAGCACTCACTAACACATACATTGTTTTGTTCATATGTTTGATTTGACATGTATCTTTTTTAAAGGAGACATGTCATTCAAAAGCAACTTCATGTGAGCTTTTAACCTTATGAATCACGGTTCCCTCTTCATTACCCAGGAATGGTATTTCACTTCATTTATGCAACCAATTCCTCAAAGTTACATAGAAGTACTGATTCCTGTGTCGAGTTGAAATACCACACAACACATTTCCTAAAACACTGCTCTACGGCCAAAAAAACCACAGTGTTTTAAAGCTCCCATTCTGAAGAGAGAAGTCGATCTTGACTTCTTTGTCCTCCGCTCATGGCTCTCTAATCACCACCCGGGCCCCGGAAAAAAAAGCCTACTCCGGCGAAGAAAGAACGTAATTATGGCGTCCGATTTTTAAGCCTCCTCCAATGATTATCCACCGAGCTCCCGGTGGCGCGGCGCACTTCAAAGCGAGCGGGAACAGGTTGCACACTTTCTGGGTAATTTGTCCACGTTTAACAAGACAAGGAAATCGCCGGGCCCCGTTCGTGTTCGCTATATAAAATACCATTAGCATATCTGACGCTTTTGTGTAATGAAATAACCGAGGAGGGACGGGAGAGCACGAGGTATGTGACTCCTCGCGAGCAACATAACAAGAGGAAGCGAGCGGAGAGGGGACGGGGGTGAAGCACTAATTAGCCCGCGCCACGGAACGCGTAGCTCAGCTAACAAGCTAGCACCTTCGCTAATGTACTGGCACGTCGAAGATAAGACTTTTCCCCAACATTGCAAATCAGGCTGCCCGTGTGTGGGGTACTCCGAGGTAATTCTTTATCTTTGGGCAACGTTGGTCAGGCGTAAAAAACATTAGCCGTTAAAACTAATGCTAACTAATGCTTGCTACATTTTCCAGAGAGCTTCACTGGACAAAGATGTGGCAACTTAAAAGGTAAATAAGATCAATAAATCTGCCATCTTGAAGCAGAACTACGTAACTCATGTCCCCAGAGGCCATGAGCGCCACAGCAGGTGTCGTAGCGTGTTGCGGTTTTTTAAACATTAATTTTCCGTGAGAGTAAATACTACGCTGACAGAAAAGACAAAGGGAGAGAGGGATATTGTTTATCCAATTACACAATGGAGATAAATTAAAAAAAAACACTCAAACTTGGCTGTAAATACTGTTTAAGTGGCGCTAGCCTGCAGTTAGCTTTGCCCGCTAGCCTGTTAGCTACTTCTTCGTGATTCCATTAGTGTGTATTGGTGACTCCGACCCGGTGGCAGGGAAGTTGCAATTGTGGTTTTCATTCCAGAAACACCGGGGGAGATGAAAGACCCCCCGATCATCCCATCAACACTTGTAATACCCCCAGAGGGACTAGGGAAAGGATTTATTAAGGTAAACAAGTTATTTAGTATTGTTTTAAAGTTAGGTTAAGGGTTAATTAGGGTAAATGATAAGAGAGCAGAGCAGATGCATTGCGTGACCAAAGACAAAATGTCTTACTTGGTGAGCGATATTAAAAAGCTGGGAGCTAACAGTTGTGCCGATCCTTCATTTTTTCTTCAAAGACAAAATGTCGCCACAGTAAAAAAGGTGAAACGCTGTAGTCGTTTGACCACTTCTATCTTTTATTACAGCACACATTCACTGTGGCATCGTTGTAATGAGCTTCTGCAATGTCAAAAGATCCCGTGTTGCGTGATGGGAGAGTGTGACCACTGCGCAAAGCCTTCTCCCCTCATACTCAATGGGGTTAAGATGTGGACTCCGTGGCCAATCCATGTGTGAAAATGAGGCCTCATGCTCCGCGATCCACTCTTTCAAAATGTGAGCATGATGAATCCTGGCATTGTCATCTCGGAATAACTTCAGGGAAGAAGAAATCTATTGGTCATTCAGGATGTTCAGGTTGTCAGAGGATCTCATTCTTTGGGCTCTTAGCGTTGCTGAACCTGGACCTGACCAACTGCAGTGACCCCAGATCAGAACAGTTAGTTCAATCCAGGTGGAAACCTTTTTTTTTCTCTTTTTAGGTCAGGCTGTTCTTTCAAAACAATTTTCAGCCTGGATTTGAACATTGTCGGTTTAGAAGCCTGTGTCACATCTTCAAGAATTCTATTGTGAAACAGAGACCTAGTCCTTACTGAATTCATATAAACACTGTCTCTACCTTACATTATCTTGCCTGTATAGAGTCTCCTTTCAATACATCAATCGCGTCTCCAGCCTGATGGTCCATTAAACATCTATATCACTTCACTCTTTAGTGTGTGTTGAAAAAAAAAATAACTTAACCACTTAAAACCAAGATGATTGTATGATACAAACTGGGAAAACGCACAATGATGTATCCGCTTTCAAATGTGCAGCTAATATGTCAAAGTGGTGCTTTCTGCAACATTTCCGACACAGCTCACAGACAAAACCAATTAAAATCCGTGGTGAGGAGAGTGCAGTCATGCAGGATGTTAACGAAAGGCAGACACACTTCTTTGTTGTGTCAGAGCGAGGAGTAGAGTGGGGCTGATGCTCAGTCAATCAGCCGCTACAGAGGCGAGGGGGGGAGAGCACTCAGCGAGGAACAGGGGGAGTTTACGGGGGGGGGATGCAACCGTTGGAGAGATAATGGGACAGACTGGCTGCAAAATGAATCGCATTCAAACCCAGTATTAAAGTGAACAGGCTTGCACACACTACAAACAATTAATATCTAGATTGGTTTCATTTGAATTTGAATTGTTTTAACTAGTTATGGTTTAAGATGGGGGCATTTGACCTCGTTCTGACTGCATTCAAAGTAAACTTGGTCCGATTGGGAATAAAGTCTCAATGAATGAAAACCGCTCAAATTAGGATTGATATTGTCAATTCAAGTTATTTAAACCAACGCTTGATATGTGGTTTTTGTACACGGCAAAACGTACTCTTGAAATAAGTTAAATGTTCTTGAAATAAGTAATTGTGTCCTTGATATGAGAGTCTAATTTCAAGTTTTAGTTTAGACTCAAATCGAGGACAAAATTACTTCTTTCACTTATTTCAGGATTACCTTTTGCAGTGTAGTACTCCAATAAACTGCATTTTTTTTTAACAATGTTTCGAACTTCCTCAGGTCATATTTGTATTGAGTATGTTACCCCTTTATATAACTTCTGCCCACTAATTGGTTGGCTCATTCAGCAAGAGGAGTTCAGCACACATATCAATACATAAATAATATCAATAGTCAATCGGTAAACATTAACAACCTTTGGGAAAATATTAGGTGTCGTCTACTGACAAAATTCAGTAGAAGAAGCAATTTGCACATAAGGATAACCTACAGAAAGTGCTTGTAAAGTATTACTGTATATGGAGGCTTTCTCTGCTCTTCTCTTAAAGGACAATGCTCTGGATATGTTTCGGCACCAGTGGCTTCCTTCATTTGTTTACGAGTGAGAGGCCGGATGTGCTGTTGGAATGGAAAAACAGGAACTGAACCTGCAACTCTCCAGTTATGGACACATTTACACCTGCGATATTCAACTGACCTCGTTCAACCTTCGTGAGGCAACCGGGTTTCCAAGTAGCGTCGCACAATAGCAGGAAGTGCCTTATTACGCCGTATCCGCTTATTATTCCTCGGTGACTGGGGTTTCCATCGACATACTTTCTCAAAGGGCGGCGGGTTAGCCCAGTATCATTTCTAATCACTGGAAGTAGGAGGACGTTGAAATAATTACATGCTTTTAATTGCACAAACTAAACGCTAAACACTCACCAAATTAGGTGGAGGAAATGTGTTGGTCGTATAATCGCCGTTAACCAGCCAAGACAAATAAACCTTTTATGAGTCACCGCCTAATGAGCAGATCTGCGCGAGGCCACAGTCAGTCTCCGTGAACAATGCGCATGTGTTTTCATCGGACAGTGTTTTTTTTTCAGACACTCCTCTTCTTCTTCTTCTTCTTCTTGGGAGCACAATGATGGATGCTGCAGCTATCATTGAGATGTGCAGCCGCTGGCCCCGAGCGAGACGGGGAAACCCATCTTCCTACGGCTTCCTCCCCGGCACAGTTTTAAAGCCGTCGTTTACGTCGGTATTCAACACTTAGAAAACGTCTAAAAGAGCAAAGATATGGTTCCAGGCGCCGAATGGACTACGGATATCAGGCCATTCAAATACCATGACGTCTGCAGGAGCCCGATATCCTCCGTACATTTCAAGGTACGACCCCTCTGATCCAAACCATTGGCGATGCCCACAGGCAAAATGTAATTTCAAGGGTTAAAAACATTAATAATACTGAATTTACATGATACAATTTGATTATTATGCCGGCTTCCTGGCAGCTCCGACCTCAGCATCCTTCCACCGATAAAAAACCCCGCTACTTATTCCGCTATTATAGGTTTCGCAGCTGCTCGTCACAATCGCTGCCAAGACTCACTCCGACATGTTCAAGTGACAGGAGGAGACGATGGCTGTCGGACCAACACATGCCACACTGTGCATTTAGGAAGCCATATGCACCGCAGCTGTCCCCCCCGTTTTACGCATATGATCTCTTTAAAAATGCTTCTCATCAAACCTGTCCCGCTCGCGTAATGAACCAGACTGCGGCAGCAGTTGTGCGCCGTGAGTCCGTGGTCTCGAATGGATTTTGAAATTACAGTATGTTTAGGTAAAAAAAAAAAATAGAAAATGGCCGCTCTGGTTTGGTCATTTCCTTTGAGAAGTGTAAGAAATTCGTAGGTGCCATCTTTTGCTCTCAAACCAGAAAACTTCATGTCCTGTTTTACTACATCCGGAAAACTGATCTTTGGGGTTTCTTTAGGGCTCCCAGTTTCTATCCTGTCTCTTTACATGTCCGAATAATCCCAATCTGATCATACATCTGAGACTTTTCCTTCAATACACGCTGCAAAACTACTGAGGGGTATGTACGAAGCTGGATTAGAGGGTAAGTTTAGGGTTAACCTAAGATGGATACCTTTCTAGCAGGGTAGATCTCCATGGAAACGTCCCCTTCTCTGGACGATAGGTTTAGTTCCCATCTTAGATCAGAAAACGGCTCTTTGACCAGAGGAGAAAATCCACCGCTTTGTCACCCGAACTCTGCGGTGTTCGGAGTGAGGGGCAGAGAAGGAAGATGAGAGAAGTCTTTTATTTGAAAACGCACGTGGATTTTAGCGATTTTAACTTGTGTTATAACGTTTTATTACAAATGTGGCTGATGCTGATTGTAGATGACGACATGGAAAAGGCTTATTTCTTGTCCACATAACAGTACATAATAAAGTGCTATCCTCATGGAGCTGTATAATATATCCCTCATGAGTTTAGTGATGGATTCTGATATTCAGAGGAACCGAGTCTGTCCACTTGGCGCTGACTGCTGTTCCATGTATTTTGCAGCATCTTTGGCCATGTCCTTCTTGTAAAAGAGATTAGTTTTTGCCTGGTTAAATAAATGTTACATAACAAAATAAATGACATGAACAAATCCTCAGAGAAACCGCAGTTTAACTTAACCGATCGATAACGCACTTTGCACTTATCCAGAATCTCCATGTCTGGGTTTGTCGACCCGGGTCAGAGGAACTAATCCAGGACATGTTCAACTAGGGCTGGGCAAGTACCTATCTTCTACCTTGGTCAATCTCAATAATCGTCATGGGACTTTACAATCGACAGGTTTACAGCCATTTCTGTAATGGAGTTTGGACGAAACAATGGAAGACTCCTGTGCGTTAAATGAGACTTAATGAAAGCCTTTGTTTTTTCCAAAATCGCCCAGTCCGATGTTCAACCAGCTTTGTAGTATTGCTCTCTGGTCTTGAATGGAGATAACCTTAGTATTGCATCCTTTTCAGCTGAAATAGTTCGATAGTAAATCGGGAAAAAAAATATGCACCAAATTTGACACAAAACTAAACTTACTCTGAACACCTCACTTCCGAAGTCTGCACAGCTGAAATTACACACCCGAGCATTTGAAATAGTAGAGCAGTCAGGAGCCGAGCGCTGGATGAGGAGAAGGTTTGACAGAAGAGAAGAAGGAGAGCGCGGGAGAGATAAAGACATGCAGGACAGGAGGTGATTATGTGGAGATGTTGTGGCACGAAGCGCGTGGAAGGGACACAACGCAAACAGACAGAGCTTAGACAAGTGAAAAGGACATAATCACTCGTGCAAAACCCGCGACACCAAACACGGCCTTCAAACTCTGCGCAGCGTGACATTTTCACACACAGACTGCTTCGTTCAGCTAGATGACGGGCAAGTTAAGTTTCATTCCTAGTACAAGATAATTACAGTCTTCACAAGCTTGTAACCAGGATCCATAACAAAGCCAGATGCAATTACTACGAAAGAGAGAAGTTTACAATTCATCACAAGTCATTACTTTTTACTCCTCTGTAGAACTCTTTTGTGACAGGTATTGACTGGCCTTCAATAACAATCTAACAGTCTAACAATAGGCAGCAGGCAGAGTATAAAAGGAAGGGTATGGAAGATTCTTTTGGGAAATATTCATAAACTTGACCCATCGGTGTAGCCAAATGGCATGTTCAAATCAATAATTGCTTGATAATTGGTTGATACATCCTTTGGTTCAAACCAGGTCCGATATTGTGCCAGTGTCCATGTCTATTTTCATTTTGAACTCCCAGTGACTGAACTCTGAAGGTTCTTGACTTTCAGAGTCATTTACACATTACATTTGAATTCCTAATACTGTAGCACACGTTTCTTCAAATGTGAAATCCTGCAAAGCAAAACCACAAATCGTTCCAGGTTGCACTCGTTCTGCAGCACCTGTTTTGATAAATTACCCTGAAAGATCATCCCACGAGCAGTACCTTTAAACCTCACAGCGAGGCGGTCTCGGGTTCAATTCCCAGACTGCGTTTTCCAACGGAGAGCTCGTGGCTACGGTCCTGACCACACTTGTTCTGGGTCACATACAGAGATCAAACGTTCCTCAGAGGAAATAAACCGTGAAACCAATTCAATTATCCGCTTCTTTCCTCCAAACCCGAGCATCTTAGCCCGAGAAAGGAACCTTGTTTAAAATGGCATTTAATTAATGTGATGCAATCGCCGCAAATGGTGGGTTGGAAACTTCATGACAACGACCGCAATCAACATTTAACCACATTTGAATGAAACCAATTATGGGGAAAGGGGGATGATCCAATTCCTTATTATGAAAAAGAGGACCACTTCCAGCATTTGGCTTTATTCAGAGCATTAAATATCAAACACAACAAGGCTGAATCTGGCTGAGCTGCGCGTGACATAAGCCATAATTACAGGAGGCTATAGACAAAATGAAATGAGAAAATCCCTCACGACCAAAACATTTGGGATCGGCATAAAAGTCTTGTTTCTCCCATAATCCTCGGCGGGAGTTGGAGCGTGGATGCACAGCGCAGCGGTCCACTTGGAAATGAGCGCACAGGCCAGAGCGCAATGATAATCCATCTGAAAAAACTAATTTTCCCACAATGCCCCCTGGCAACGCATTACTGTGGTGAATGGTTTGTTTGTGCCATTGGAGGTGCTTCTAGTGAGAGATAGAGGTTCCGGATGTACAGTGCAGTATACAGTAGGCCAGTGTGTTTCATTATGGAAGTCATCACAAGACAATCACAAGCAAACAACCGAGCAAAGCGAATCCGATTGATCTGCTTTTCACTCAAATATGCAATTGGTTTTGAATTTGTACAAAAACATGACGATGGGCGACTTCCTGTTGGACTCTCCAACAGCAGCCGGTCTTCCTCGCGCAGTTTATTCCTGAGGGATTAGCAGTACTCTTGAAATCGTTATTTTAAGATTCCGTGACGGGCAGCGAGTCACTCATGGACAGTCACAGAAAACAAATCCAAATAGAATAAATGCTTTACTCGGCTGTTTTTTCATCTCTTTCTTTCTCTTTTATGTGGCCGGCAAGTCGTCTTTTAACCCGAGGATTGATGGTGATTCGAAGCCCGGCCCCGCAGGTGCACACTGCCGTTGTGTCCTTGGGCAAGACACTTCACTCACCTTTCAACGCAGGTGGAACGTGAATGCATAAATAGAGATCATATAAAGGAACAGGTCACAGTTTTCCCACACTGAGATATGTTCTTACCTGAGCTTAGACGAGTTGATGCGTACCTGTCCGGTCTTTGTGCGTGCGCTCAGTCACACAAAACGACCAAAGATGTTGTTAGCATTTGGCCTCTCCCTGTATATTCCTATGGCCCCAAACGGGGTGAAGTTAGAAGCGACCGCGCTCTTCCACGGGCACAAAGACCAGACAGGTACATATAAACTCGTCTAAGCTCAGGTAAGAACATTATCTCAGTATGGAAAAACGGAGGCCTGTTCCTTTATATGATCTCTATTTATACATTCCATTGACTATCCATCAGTATCCTGCTGCCCACCACGTTTTATTGAAATATTTATTCATTTGAGTGAGAAACTGCTAATCGTTGGAAAATAACCGGAGCAGAAAGTGAGTCGTTCCGGTGCATAAAGCCTAAATTTGTTAGTTAAGTTACAGCTCAAAGGAGAAACACATGGCGCGTTCTTGGAGATGAAAGTGCGTGTGGTTTTGGACCCAGGGGAGATGGTTCATACGTGAAGCAGCCTCAGATGTGACAGCCAATGCATAAATAACTGTCAGACCCTTCTCAGTAATAGTACATGAAGTTATGTTTCTGGGTCCTACGAAAGTCCCTCCGACTAATTTATGGTAATGACATTTCTAGAAAGAAAACCAAGAGTTTGAGTTGTTAAAGTATGATGTAAAGAGCTCCTGGAACTAAAACAGTCCTAATTTAATTGGACACATAGGCTCTTACAGTCCTTCCCAACCTGTACTTCTATAATGTACTTCTATAGTGTACTTCTATAGTGTACTTCTATACCATCTATCAATGCAACATAGTTCTTTGCTAGGCTATGTTTTTAATTCAGTTATTTATCACATGCAAAGAATCAAAACCCCTGGTGCAAAATGAAAAAAGCACTATATGCAATATCAAATACATATGTACACAATAGGGGCCAGCGGAGTGAGGGAAGGGGAGAGTTCAGCTTCCAGCCTGATGCATAAAGCTGAAGGACTGTAAGAGGACCAGGACTCAACGATCTTCTTCCCTGAGGCAGGACTGAAGAGACTCATGGGGTCTCTCTCTGAGACAACCCTTTCCACGCTGCCGCAAAAAGGCAGTCGAATGGCCCTGTCCAGATCGTTGTGGAGCTAAACACGACAGTCCATAGAGACGAGGGCCGTCCAGCTGGAGATCCAAAGAGCGTACGAGGGCCCATAGGGACAGGGGGCTTGTGTGGATTAGCCTGGTCTGTTTCACACCACTAGTTGTTGGGATCTAAAGCAGATCCCAACAACTGTTATGTTATCCATAACATTTCATGAAGCGGTTTAAATTTGTGTCACTGATCTAGTTTTATGAATAAAAAAGAAGGACATTATTGTATTGAAATTACATGCTGTTTATTTCAGAGACGCTGCTTTCTTCTAAAATCTTGGCACTCTTGTCATCATGACACTTATATAATCTTTATCTCTGTCACCTGCTTCTTCACATCACTGTAAATGGGATGGATGGAATTTTAAATACCCAGTGCGTCAGTATGGGCCGATTCACTCGTGTCACGGTTTAATCATGAACTGCATCTCAGTCTTAGCGTTCATGCTGTTACAAATGTTCCCTTTGATCAGTGCGGTCCCTGTCCACCTCTGCACGACAGCAGTTCAGAGCCGTACGCACATTTACATACGGATCTGCTCTTCTCAGAAAGGCTGGTTACAAAGCTCGAGCCTGAATGCATACTAATGCTACCAAACGCAGAGGGGATCAAAGCGATCAAGGCGAACAAGCAAAATGACATGGGAAGTTAGAACATTGTATGCAAAGCTAATTATATTCACAAAGTTCTCCCACACAACATTTACTTTATATGAAATATTCCGTCCATCCATCTCCTTCTGTTTTCATCCAGGGCCAGATTGCGCAGGCAGCAGTCTCAGAAGAGATGCCCAGACGTTATTAGATTTCATGAAGAGTTGAAAATCTATGAATACTGTACATCACTGATTCCAGACCGAGGGATCAAGACCCCAAACAGGGAGTCGCAAACTTCTGACAAGGACGCCCAAACTAGGCTTTAAGATTTCCAGGAGAATTATGTCTGGGTTGCTGCTGTATGTAGGTTACATGGGGAAAATGTGCCTGTATCCTTAGAGCTCAATAGATGTATGTTCACTCACTAAGTATATAATTAGTGGTTTGAGCTCCCAACTGCAGAAGAGAAATAAAGCCAAAACATGCACTGTAGACTAATCCTTAAGCTATGAATTAGGTACTCCCTGACGTGAACGGTTGTTGTGTTTTAGCTCCAATGATCCGGACTCTGACTGGCTTTACTGTGGCCGAGACAAAGACTGTAGAATGACGATGGACAAAGTCCCGGTGGCTTCCCCCTGAAGCTCGTTCATGCTAGCAATTTGGCTGGTTTTTTTTGGAGCCAGTTCCAAAATGTAAACAGTGAAAAGACAAAAATAGCCCTTTGCTGAGCATGAAGGGAACAGAAAAGGAACTTCCGGACCGCAGCCTGCCCACATTTCCTATTGGTCAAATGAAACCGCGTGTATACTGAAAGTCGCCATTGCGGATGAAAATTATGCCGATCATATCCAATCAGCACACACGATTGATACGGCGTGGCGTGGTTGTGTCCCAGACGTCCCATTGCGAGCATCCGGAATGGCGGTCTCCAGTCCCCAAAAGGGACGCCACAGGTCTTAGTTAGGCTTGAGAAGCTAAAACCAATGCTACGTCACACTGTCTATGGGCGGACCGTACCACACCACCCGTCCCTCGATCTGTACCAGGTCCAGCTGATTGAACTACAGCTTCATACACCAGGCTGACAGGAAGCTGAACTCTCCCCCTCTATCCCTGCTGCCCCCCATGTGTACATATGCGTATTTGATATTGCACTGTGTTCAACTGTCTTTTTGCACCGTTGGTTTGAGGGCAAGGCCATGGGAACCCAGGGTGCTGAAGGTGCTGCAGCACCCCCTGGTTGATAGTTTGTGTATTGCACGTAATATTAGTAAATGGGAAATAAGCATAAAAAATGAGAATGTTTTAAATCTGTAAAGCACTTTGTGTTACATGAAATGTATGAAAAGCGCTATATAAATAAAGATTGATTGATTGATTGATTGATTGAAAAGGTGTTTTTGGGGCAATCTTGGCCCTAAGCAATATACGTTCCCACGGCTCTGTTTGAGAGTAACAATTTTTAGCCAATGTGCTAGAATCAACAATAAAGCTAAAATGATCAAGAGTTCCAGACAGTCAATTGAGCACAATATAGGTATAAAGTTATAACTTAAAGACTTCTACTGTCGGGGAGAGGCGGTATAAAGAGAGACTTTGCTGTAATCACACCCGCGGCAGAAAGAGCAAAACTCAGTGGCTCAACTTCTCAGTTCCCCCGCTCCTCTTTACTGTACAATCTTTACTTTAGGCGCCGTCGGCCGAGGTGCTGTGCTATGTCATTACGAGTACAGCCCGATACTGCCCTATAGGGAAAGGCAGTGTAATTAGCCACTGAGCCTCCTCTCCCGGCCGCCGCTATCACGTTTCCTCATCTGCATTTCAACACCGAGGGGAGGGCTTAAAACAGGCCGGCTTCCCGCTTCAATTACCTGCTCCGCGCGGTGCCAGGAAGAGCTGAGGGCAACGCCGTATTATCTGCCTCCAAAATTACTACCGCGCCTTTTCTACCGCGCGTCACGCCATCTTTTATCTGCAGAGGTCGAACCTGTGCCTTGTAATTATCCGCCAGGGGTGAGGCAGAGATGAGAGGAGGCGATGGAGAGACCCAAGGGTGCACGTGAGACAGACGGATCGGAAATCTATCTGCTGCTTCGGAGGAAATGTTTGATGAAGCTTCTGTGTTTTCTGAAAGGGAGTGAGGATGAGACAGGTTTCTACTTGGTTGGTCTTAGCAACACCATTGATTTGATTATAGAGTTCCCGGTATTGATGTAGCACATGCTTAATAATACAGTCCAATAATATTTAAGCTTCTGTGGGTTGCATGTATTGGAATACAATCACATGGAATGGGTTTCACTTGTTAATGATATAGCTTAATACACCAACATGCAGGTCTAATGATATGGTTAAAGCCTTAGTCATCCAAGCTCTCCGAATACATGCGATTCAGACAACAGTATCAACAGTATAAGCTGAAGAGTTGGATAGATTTTTAGTTTGAGGTGACATACAGTACTTAAGTTTGGAAAAAAACTTTTATGTATTGGCTTTGTGTTTGTGAAGTCAAAACCATTTCTTGTGACTACATCATCAAAAAGTGTGCAAAGCAGTAATTATAACAAATCTCGATGGAGAGAGGCTGAGGCACATCAGGGTGAGTCACTCACCCTGATGAAGAATCATTGAGTCGAAACGCGTTGGTCACGCCATTAAAACGTTTTATCTGCAAATTCAGAGTGCCTCAGCCTCTCTCCTTCGTGATTTCGGTATGCCCACTAAGCTTGAAGAGCACCTGTTTTGTAAGTGTATTTACCATCTGCTATCTTCTAGCATTTACCATCCCACCACGCTGATCCAGCGAGCACTCTGCTTCTTTTCCTCTAGACTGAAAAATCTATTTCAACATGCTTAGTTTAAATCATAATTCCATATGATTATTTATTCTTTAATGCCTTCAGTGAGAATCTACAATGGAAATAGTCCTAAAACAAAAGAAAACCCAATACCCCCCCACCCAAAGAAAAGCGTTTCCCAACTTTTGACGTGTACAGTGCATGTTTTTAGTGGTAGGGGAAACCAAAGAACCCGGAGGAAACTTACACAGGTATAAGGAGGACATGCAAACTCCACACATTAAGGTCCCATCCGACCTTGCTGTGCCACCTCTGCATCTGACCATCCTTCATTGCCACCGGGACGACCCACTGTGAAGAGCAGTGGGTGGAGGTCATTACATGCCCTGGAGGGTTAGTCTGTTGTCTTCGTTTCAGGCTGGAGGGGAAATCAGAGAATCCACGTCATTCAGGTATTGATCCTCGGACCTTCTTACCGGCATTGATGTTATATGCCATGTATAATTACAGGAATCCGTTTGAGCAGAGCAGGTCTTGGCCCCATTGGGTAAGGTTGTTGCCATGTACACCGCTCCAACCTCAGGGTCCTGGCTCCAAAAAAATGCTGAATGTCCCTCCCCGCTCTTCACCTTCATTCACCCAGTACTATCGTGACCAATAAAGCCTACAGTCCAAAAAAAAAAAATCCAATCCAAAAACCTTGTCTGCATGACCGAGCCATTTTAATGCAGGCAAAAGACGCCTACGTCCCGTAATCCGTTTCCCCATGTGCCGCACACTCCGATCTCTGGACATGTCCAAACCATCTCAATCTGGACCGACACACATCTGACACGAGCGGCCCCTCTGACGGACCCATCCACAAATTAAAAACAGAAACCTCTTCATCCGTCACCTTTGTTGATTGAAGAAACATCAAAACACCGCAGCTGACATGTTTGAGTGCGTTGAAGGCGCAGAGGGAAATTAAGAGACAAATTAAGCGTGTCATTCAGTTTAAAAGGCCGCCGTGAGCCACAGAAATAAACATGTATGCTCCGCAGCACAAAGCCAGCCTTGTTTTGTGGAGCTAAGACCTCACTCAGAAGGATTAAGGTTCATGATCCCGCTGGTGGGGCAAACACTTATTAGCTTATTATGCTAATGCTTATTACAACAGTATTTTTAATCCCACACTGCATTTTGCTCACGACTTTTGCTGAGCAGCAGACATGGGAAAACGACTGGCCTCACAGATAAAAAAAACAAATGTGTCCCCATAATGTAACAGATTATTTCACTACTGCTTGTGGGAGTTTCATTAGAACACAACAATAATGCTGGATTTTCGCAGTTCCAAGTTGGCATACTTTGCTAGCTCCTATATACCTCTCGTTAAAGAGGTTGCATGTTTCCCAAAGTAAGTTTGACAGGCCTTCAACTCTCTTTCCATAATTTTTTTTTTTTATTACTGCATTATCCACGGCACAATAGCGGATCTTTCGCATCGCGTGTGTTAGAGGCACCACGAACATCCCCTGCCAGAGTGGGATCAAATGGCTTTATAATCTACCACAGTTTGCAATGGGAGAAAGCTGGGCAGGATTACATTCGTAGTTAACGTAGCTCTAACTCAATTCAGGTTACTCATGTGGCCCCTTGTAAAACCCATAATACATCACCGCAACCCGTTTTCATCTCGCCGCCATTTTTTGCCAAGACGCCGTTAGCTGGAAGTGAAAGCTTGGGCAAATTTCACTTCTTACTGCTCTACATATAAATTAGAATTATAAAACTGTAAATGCGAAGACAAAATTGCATTAAACCCCAGTATTGCATAATCTAAAACATTGAATCTGTCACACACGCCAACATTAAAACGTATTGTCCCTCGATGTAGAGAAATCAATGAGTGTTTTAATGTGCAGTTCTCATCCTCGGATCATGAGCTGAGAGCTTGGTCCGGTGCACCAATCAGGGGGATTAGCCTCTTGTGCATGTTTTGGGTTTATTGGGGGAACCTGGAGAGCCCAGAGGAAACGCAGCAGTCACGTAGAAGTACTATGGAGTCATTTATTCTGCTGGTTTGTTTGGCAGTATATCACAAAATTGTAATTATGGAACGTCTTAACAGTTAATTATATTGTCTGTGTAGGCTCACAGTCGTACAGGAGTTGTTATCCCAAGGTCCCGGCTCTTAGTGTACTGACGAAGCCTTTTGGATGAGAGGCGAAACGTTCGACACTTTAACTACAGAGTACAGAAGACGACTCAAGAGCCTCCTTTGCAGTTAATTACACTATGAGAAACTGGATAAGATTTGCAAATTATGTCACAATACACAGATGGATAAACAAAGACTAAACTTAAATGTGAGCCGAAAAACCACACAATACGAAGCACCCAACGAACCACCTAGCCACATCGCTCAAATCACCTGCGTTTCCGAAGCTCGCTTAGCTCTGCACAAACCCGAAACTCCCGCCATATTGACAAGAGGATTGTCTCTTTTCCCTCCATTTTGGCGACTTCAAATAGTTAGAATTGTCCCATTAAAATCGCGCCTGGTGCAGCTTCAACGGCTCTACCTGTGGATCCGAATCGACAGAGGCTAGAGCCAGCCTTTTTAACTCTGCGAGAGACGCTGCCGTGAAAAATCCCGTTATTGACAACCGTTTATGGGCTATGGAAATGAGCCCCGGCTGGTGATGTGTTTCAGCTGAATTTATGCGTTAGCCCCATTGTGTTCTCGTCACTGGGGCAATTCCGCTGTTACTCGGAACGCGGCGTGTACTGAATAACTAGTTCTTCAAGCTGACACGATTACTGATGCTGTTTGGACCAATGTGAAGCTAATGGAAAAATGAAGTAGAGGGATGGACTGGTTATCCGTCTAATTACAATGGATGTGTAAACAAGCAAAAACCAAACATGTCCACTTTGCAAATAGAGAGTGCCAAGTTGATGATGAGTGAATGGAGAATTAATGATAGTAATCAATGGGCGCTTGAAAAGAAGGTGAGTGGGGCTTTTTGGCAAAGTTTTGTTGGTGTCAAACTAATCGTGAGCAAATGAGATGCAAAAACGTTGGTTAAAATCATCTGAAGAGCTAAATATAATGATCATTTTGTGTGCTTGTTGAAGCGCATAGGTGGCGAAATGATAGCAAGATGGTTAGTTTGTATGTTCCCATGTGTTCTCCCTCTGCCAGTAACACAAAAGACATGTACAATAGGGTCCTGACGGTGCCAGGTTAAGGTTAAGACACGTTTCTGGTAAAACAGAGGCCGAATTAACGTTTGGCTTTTTGATCCCAGCTCTGGCTAGTGCATACTGTTGTTGTGCCAATGAAAAAACTATATACCCCTGGAACCACCACCTTAACGTGGTGGAGGGGTTTGAGCACCCGAATGATCCTGGGAGCTCTGTCGTCGGGGGCTTCGTGTCCCTGGTAGGGTCTCCCATGGCAAACAGGTCCTAGGTGACGGGTCAGACAAAGAGCGGTTCAGAAGCCCCTTATGAGAGACCGGTTAGAACCATGAGGCCGTCCTTCTGTGGACCCACCACCTGCAGGAGGAGCCATAGGGGCTGGTGCAATGTGATTTGGGCAGCTCCAACGGCTGCCCCCACGACCCGGCAATGGAAAAGTGGAAGAAAATGGATGGATGGATTTGGAAATACATTTACTTATTTGTTAATTTCCTACTTTGAATTTGTGTTTCGTGTTTCATTTTAAAGATGTTAAACATCATACATTATTTTCGAAAACTGGGAATGATTATTATTCATGGGCACACGTGGGATCATCGCAAACATAAGGGGAACTCGGACTTTGTGAATGGTGTAAACATTGGCAGGTTTTGTACAGATATACTGTAGGTTCCCATGGAAACGAGACATTTTGTTGTTTTCAGGAGGCATTGTTAGAGAAGCCCCTGAACAGACTACCAAGGACACCTCTCGTGCTGCCCATTGTTGGCATTCCTTATTAATAACTCCCCTTTACAAACCCTGATCTGTTTTCCTTGGCATAACATCGCCTTACAGCCTTCGGCCACACACTAATCAATGTGTCTTGGCCAAGTTGTCTCTCACAAGCCTTACTGGTATTCTTGGCTAACTTTTGACGCCACCTCTAGGATTATTAACCATAATTTTACCACCACAATGTGTTGAGCGTTAATGTCTCCGGATCCGGCACTGATGGCAAATGAACTCCTCCTATGTTGGCCATCCAGCGCGTAATGGGATGTCTTTGCAATTGTGATTATCCTTGCAGCCCCACCTCACGCTCTCACAGCTTTTCGGGGAGATATATTTCACTTTGTATCCTGACTAAAGATTTCCCTTAACCTTCTCTGGACGAGACCAGCTCCGACTGCCAAGCCTCTATCTAAAGAGTCTTAAAACACAAGGGCCAAAGTCTACTCGCCGCGAGATGTACTCCGAGCTTATCGCGAAGTCTCGATAAGCCCGGTGTCATTTAAAAATCAATACAGTAGTCGCGGGGCCCAAATCCGGAGACTGCAGACTGGGAGGTGCACAGACAGTTCATTCAAATGCCAAACAGCCCTCTCTACGAGGAGCGGCGGTGGAGCAGAGATATGAAACAGGCCCTTCCTGTTTATATGGACAAAGCGGCAAACTGCACAGCGCCAACCAGACAAAGTAAAATCGTCTTTTCTGAAAAGATTCATTGTCAATAGGGATGGGGATTATTGAGACATGATTTTGTGATTCCGAAATAAATGGCTGATTTCCATCCGGTTGCGGTTCGTTTCAATCAATCAATCAATGACTCAATGGTTTGTATAGCCCAATATCACAACAAGAGTGGCCTCATAGGGCTGCACCAAACATCAAGGCAATAAAACAGAGCAGTAAATAAGACAATGTAAAGTTCAGGCGAATCCAGTATCCAGGCAAACATAATGTCCAAATAAGCGTCAGCAGTGGGTGGCGACGAGCAGCGCGGGGGTCCCCTGTCCTTAGACTCTCCAGCACGACAAGGAAAAACTCAAAAACCCGGTAGGAGAAACGACAAACCTTGAGGAGAACCACAGAAGAAGAGATCCACTCCCATGGACGGACAGGCTATAGAGACCCAGGGCCGAAGGAGTCCCTCAGCAGACGAGCCAAGATCACAGACCGTCCAGTCCTTGTTGTCAACCCAGTAGGCCGGGTTCCTCCGTTCAGCCGGGTTCCTCCGTTCGATCTAGACAGGCACTCATTCAGGCACAATTCTTCAGCTGGGGCTACCTTCACGGGGGTGTGGGAATGTGTGAATAATGGTCTTCTGAAGCGCTTGGAGAAACTGACAAGTTTTTTTTACGGTCAATATAAATCCATCACTCTTATTAGTGAAGCAGGAATGAGTGTGGTCTGCCAAAAAGCATCATTTCACCGACGACAATGGGTTGAGTGGACACGTTTAAGTTCAGGCATCTCCATATTTCAAACCGTGGGAAATAGTCCAAATTCAAAAAAGGACGAGAAGAATAGCGCACTGGCGATGATTTCCAACGCATCTTGTTCGCAGTCTTACTCTTTGGTGAGTTCCATGTCATCGTAAATCGCCTCCGTCCTCCTCTCTCCTCATCAAACATCAAACCTCTGCTGCCTCTCTCGGCTCCGTGGATGCAGCTACTGTCAGACCTCGATGCACGTGAGGAGCCGCAGCGTGTCGTTTTGTATTAGAGAAGCCACCGTGATGTGACAGAAGGGATGAGCTGTGTAAGGTCGGCATCGAGAGGCTCCGGATAGTTACAAGAGGACGAGTTCAACACGATCACGCTTATGACACAAATGTAGGCCCCTTTAAGTTAGTAAGACGAGACACGACAGGTAAAGACATTGATTCTTCACGCAGTGGTCAATGTTGAGATGTTTGGGCCTTTTTTCTCCTTAAACATCTTACCCAGACAGCAGTTAGGTCCGGGCCAGCTCGGTTTTCGAGTCGCCAAATCCTTCCTAGGAATCAGACCCGTATTGCGGATTTTAAACCAGTTCCCCCTCAGACTCGTTTTACTGATCTTACTCTCACTATGAGAACCATAGCTCTGGGACAGCTCTGGGGCAGCAGCGTAAACCGGCTCTCTGGCCACCTGGCGCACCCTCATTCATATTATTTATTTTTTTTTTAAAAGACGAAACTCACCCTTTGCGATGCTTTTTGTATGACGTTTTGCACGCTAAGAAATAACTCAGACATCATGGCGCACCGGCCGGTTTCCCGCACTCATTCACACATTCGGTATCCACGAAAACCGACTGAGATGACGCTAAAGACGGGACAAATACACAGGCCCATGTGTAAACGTTACAATTCTGAAGGGTCCATTCTCTCAAAATGAGGTTTTCTTTACGTTCTTGCAACAATATCTCCACTTTAGTAGCTCCTGCTCCTGTTAATATCTCCAAATTATATATTTCCCCTTTTCACCTGCAGTGTCTTGCCTTCAAGGGGGGGCCTGAATATACCGCACAAACCTGACGGCATACCTGTTGTTATTATTTATTGTCAGACCGGTCATTAACACTGTGATGTGGGAAAAACTGGGACATTTGCTTTCGACTCAAAGTGGGCTATGTCCTCACAGAAATCGGACCGAACAGCGGTGCACGCACCTGTTAGCGCTGTGTGTGGGAGGATGACTCAAAACAGGTGATTCACAGCAGCGGCTTGCTCCAGTGCGCCTCGGAACAAACATAAAGCACGCATACACCGAGAGAGAGAGCAAAATAGACGGGAGTGGGAGAAAGTGCGCACGAGGCCAGCCCGCGGAGACCACAATATGAAACTCCTCCACCTGATTTAGTCCTGTTAACCTACGCTCACACGCTCATGCATTAGCACCCGCGCGTTACTCCACTGGCAGCTAAAAGAAAAACGCTTTATTTGTTAGCGATGACACTCGACGGAGAGATGAGAGGGCAGAAGTATCCGCGTCGATTTGATGTAAAGTACACTCAGTGGTGAATACACGTCATTGAAGCTTTAAACTTTTCAACGCGCGTGATGCAAGAAATGGAAAAGAATTTGTGCGCCGTACAGTGAAGCTTAAATTGTGGACTGGACTGGGTTAAGCTGAGGACGTTTCACTTCTGTTCAAAGAGGCTTTTTCCTCGCTCCTGTGGTCAGAATTATTCTAACAAGAGTGAAGGAAAAAGCTTACGTGAACAGAAGTTAAATGTCTTCAACTCAACCTAACCCAGTCGGCAATTTAAGCTTCACTTCGATGAGTTCTTCCTGTATGGATGAGAGACTTGGCAAGCCTTTCACACAAAAAGAAAAAATAGAACAACACTGTTGCTCACCTGATCTTTTTTCACAACGGAAGTGAATGAAGTGTAGACCTAAAGTAACTTACTTATGTTCACTTATGTTTCTTTTTGTAACAGCTTCTATAATTCATGTCTGCAGCCCTATCATGCCTCTATTCTCGCTACTATAAGTCATGAATCATCGTATAAATAGAAGCCAAAGTAATCATTCTGATTGTTAATAATGCCAACTCAAAGACTGTTCTGATTTCTACAAGGACAACACTTCTATAAAATGGAGGCTGGAGCTTTATCTCAGCAACTATTGAAAGGAAAAGCTCCAGAGAGGGTTCGTTTGCATCTGCATTACTAAGGTACTTGAATGGCATAAAAGCTTTATGTATGTACATATTCATGTAAGCTCTCAGTCATCAAGCAATGTTCCATCGTAGAAGAGATTTTCAAATATCATTGACTGGACTGAGTAGACTGACTTGTTAGCAGCCCTATATTTGTGACTATACACCTAAAAACTGTTTGTTTTTAGTCATTTATAATTTATAGTTGATTAAATAAAACAAGAACATGTCAATTGTATCTGATGGCGAGTCATGTTTGTCCCAGTTCCCAGTGACGGTTTCAGCAGGACTGATATGGACAAGCCCATGTTGCAGAAGAAGCACGAGGTTCATTCCTTTGACTATTGTCTCCAAAGTAAAAGATGGATCTACCACAGTCCCGTCCACATCTGTCATGGTCCACCATGACTCAGACGAACTGGGACACACAGGACCCTACATCAGATACAAAGTATACCTCTCGTGATTTTATATATTAATAAACAAGTGTCAGCCGTTCATTCTTACGTCCAGCTGAAGTATGAGGTTCTTTCTAATCTCCTTAGTTAGTTAGTTATTTAAAAGGACAACGGACAGGTACATTAAAAAGATGGCTGCCCCAGATTTAGCACAATGCTAATTTCCATCTGTCTTGACTTCCTTCTTCACCTGTCGATCTGACTGAAGTGCAATGTGGTCTCAGCTTCTTTATTAAAATTACTATTTTAATAAAAAAAATTACTTGATAATATCAGTATATTAAACATTAAAATATAAGTTCAATAAACTTAATTGAATTTGGTGTTATCGATTGAAGTAATGTTTTTAAGTTGATTTAAAAAAAAAAAAAAAAACGTTTACAGTGTTAGGAGTAGATGATACTAAACTCAATCAGCACAGTCCAGTTGACAATACCTGAAGATCTCCACTATGATATTAAAAAGTAGTTGGACAGCAGCCAGTTGGTAGCTGACACTGGGAACATACAATGACAAACTACTATCCGCCTTCCCATTCGCGCCGCACGCGCGTCTACGGCCTGTGGAAAACCAGCTGGAGCGAGCCGGCGGTGACGGGGACGGCACGAGCGCCCAACTCAGAGGAAATTGTGTTTCGGACGACCGATTGTGCCAACATTATCCACGAGCATTTGGTCCCCGCGCTAATCTTCATTCATCTTCGCCCCGTCTCTCCGCGGCGTCTTTGGCTCCGGGGAGAAAATCTGCGGCGTCTTCGGGGTTTGGCGCGTCGGCACCGCGGAGCCAAACTGTGGACAGGCTATCCCGCCACGAAGCCACGAGAACCGTGCGAGCGAGGACGCTGAGCCTGCAGCACTGTTTGGGAGCGGGCTCTCCCACTGGGCGCCCTCCTCCTCCTCCTCCCCCTAAATATGTCCGACACCATGCAACACCGAGTGAGTTTGGGGTTTGCCCGGGGCGGAAATATGGCCAGTCATGTGTTTTGCATAAATGTTCCAAAAAGTGCAAAGAAATCAAGGAAAAAGCGTTTGTAAAGTAAGAAAACGTGCAAAACTGACTTTGGGAGAATGACTATTTGACTGTAAAATGGCTATGGCACTGAATATTTCTAGAAGCAGGAGAAGCTGTTTTAGTGAACATTGTTTTCTGTCGGGCATAAAATGTAATCTTATCTTTTGAGAAGGTTTGGACTGCCTTATTGCGAATGGAACAAGAATGATTTTTCTTGCCTTTGACTTATATTGTCTCATTTAAAGGATTTGTCTCTTATTTGAAGCAGATTAATAATTGTTCCACTGGCAATCTCATTTCAAGACAGTCCAAACCTACTCAAAATCAGCATGAATTGTCCCATTTATCGAAGACTTTGCAATCGCCCTCCAAATCTGAAGGTCTGATCCCATTTTCGTCCCATGAACATTACTATACTTTAGACGGGACATGTCAACCACCTTGCCTTTTATGTAAATGGTGAACTGAAATGGTTCCTCTGGTACTTTCCTTGCTTCAGTGGCAACTCATTTGGCACCAGCGCACACACACTCTGGGGATTGTCTGGATAAAGGACACAACAGTACGCAATTGTTGGAGGAGGGATTGATCCACCGACTGTTGATGCCCTGAAGGGTGACTATAATTTATGGCTTTCTGGGTCGGGGTCAGAGGGCAGGAGGCTCAGTTAAAGGAAACTCCTGCTGACTTGTTGAGCCCTCTAAGCTAATGTTACTGAATAAATTACCCAAAAGTTTAGCATATTTTAAAGTTTGTCTCCTTAACCACAAGTTAAAACGTCCTCCTCTTTGTTTCACATGTTCTGCAGGCCTTTATTGGTTTACTTGTGAATTCCGGCCCTCACGCTGTGACGCCCACTGCAGCCGCCCCGCTCAGACCAGCCACGACTTCAGACTCTTCTCCTCCACAGACACTGAGCAGAGACTCAGCAGGAGCGCGGCCCTTTGGAGCCGCCGGCAGCATCGGCTCTGCACCGGCGACTTTATGTACACATTCGTTCTGATAGGAAATACAAGCGCAGACGGAGTGAAGGATTAAGCTCTCACTTTTAAGTTTAGAGAGCGGAGCTAAAATCAATAAAAGCCAAATATGTTTCAAATTGAAGTTTAAAAAAATATATATTCTGAAACTGAAACTCCTGCTCCTGCTCAGTTAGTGCTGCTTAAATGCTCAGTCTCATAAAACAGAATGAAATTGCAATCCCCTCAGACACCAACCAACAGAGTACACTCACATATACAGCACGTCCATATAGGCCAGACACCTAAAGCCATTGTTAATGTGGATTATAAATCTGATTTCGGGCACGTTTTATGTTTACAGATAAATGAATGTATGAAAGACTGCTTTCTTTGCATCTCATGTCTTGCTTGAAGCGCCCTCCGCTGGCAGCATGGTGGTATTAACCATGGTGAAAACAAACTACTGCATTTTCTGCAGTAGAAGAAGAAAACATTTTGCTTAAAGCAGAAGTAACTTATGCCCCTAGAGGCCATAAGCGCCACTGCAGGTGTCGTAGCATGTTGCGGTTTCATTAATTGTCCGTGAGAGTAAATACTACGCTGACAGAAAAGACAAAGCGAGAGAGGGATATTGTACTTCCAATTACACAATTGAGATAATTTTTTTCACTCAAACCTGGCTGTAAATACTGTTTAAGCGGAGCTAGCCCGCAGTTAGCTTTGCCCGTTAGCCTGTTAGCTTCTTCTTCATGATTCCATTAGTGTGTATTGGTGACTCTGACCCGTAGGCAGGCAAGTTGCAATCGTTTTTTTTGGCCTGAGACACCAGTGGGAGAAGAAAGACCCCCCAATCATCACATTAGCACTTGAATTACCCCCAGAGGGACTACGAGAAGGATTTATTAAGGTAAACAAGTGACTTTGTTCTGCTTTAAGCAAACAGGATTACTCTAAAGTTTCTGAATGAAGCAAAATACCTTTCCAGATACTTTTAAATGAGGAAATCACATAATACTATGGTTCATATGGCGAGATCAAGAACTCAAGTTTGGCGGCACGGTGGCACAGAGGTTAGCCCTTGTCCTTCACAGCTCGATGGTCCCAGGTTTGATTCCCGGCATTTCTGCGCAGGTTTTCTGTGGCTATCACCAACCAAAACATGTACAATAGGCCAGGATGAGTGAGAGAGTGTTTGAGACAACAGATGATTAAATATACAACTAAAGAAAAAAAAAGAAAAAGGTTTGCATGTATTTTATGTATGTATTCATTCATTCATTCGTGAACAGGATTATTCTTCCATCGTCGTTATTGCATTATTTTTGTATTTCTCGATGGGAAAGCAGCACTGTTTTGAGGCTGGTTTGGAGATTCCTGCCGTCTAAACTTTTGCACCAGCAGAATTATTGATGTTTTCGACTCTCGTCTTACCTTTTGTCATAAATTTGATATAAGGCAGCTTCAGCGCACTCAGGTCCCGAGCCCAGATTTATGCAGTAAAACCCGGTCCGCTCTAATATTTCAGCGTGTGACCGATGTAAACACAACAATTACACACTCGAACACCGCTGCGCACTAAATCTCAACTTTCCCTGTCCCCGCCATTCACTGCCATTAGCTCCCAAGGGCTCTCTCCATCATCCCGCGCGTGAATACAGCCTCTTCCGTGGCATAAATCAGGTCAGGCTGCCGCGGGGCCACACTGTTTCGGGAGAAAAGGCGACTAGGTGCAATTATCGCCGAGCCTTCAAAGAGAGACTGCCTGTCCGGGAGAGTGATGCCCCGCGCTGAACGGCAGAAAAATGACGGCGGTTTTGGGGCGTGGCGGGGACGAGACAGGGAGCGCTTAAGACGCTAATGGAGGAATTATGCAGAAGGATGGGGAGTTAAACGGACCGGGGCAAACAATGTCAAAGGCAGACTGTCTTTATCTGTGGGATGGCTGTTTGAGCTGATAATATCCATCCCCTTCTCCAAACGTCCCACAGATTAGGCAACAACCCCGTACTTTGGACTGGAGACAGAATTCCTATTTTGTGACTGTATTTGTATCAACTTACTACATCTGCTCCTTTTATTTCTTTCATTACCATCCATCCATTTTCTTCCACTTTTCCGTTGCCGTGTCATGGGAATCCCATAGCCCCAGCCCCTATGGCTCCTCCTGCAGGTGGTGGGTCCACAGAAGGACGGCCTCATGGTTCTAACCGGGCCTGTTGGTCTCTCATAAGGGGCTTCTGAACCGCTCTTTGTCTGACCCATCACCCAGGACCTGTTTGCCCTGGGAGACCCTACCAGGGGCACGAAGACCCCGACAGCAGAGTTCCAGGATCATTCGGGCTCAAACCCTCCACCACGTTAAGATGGCGGTTCCAGGAGGGGTTCTTTCATTACCTACATGGTCAATATACCATCTAAAAATGTGTTTATTACTTCATAGTTTATTAAAGGCACAGTGCGTGACATTTTGGACTCTACTGTTGCCAGTATGAACAGCTCGACACAGAAAATGCTATTTTGAGTAATCAAAGGAATCTGGATGTGTTATTTTTATTTATTTATTTATTTGTCTGCACTCGTCTCCACAAGAAAATCGTAGCTACGACTAAAGTTTGTGGTGTTGAATATCCGGCCACAGACGGTGTGCGTTTAGCTGGAAACGTCCTGTGAAATGCGGAGTCGGACCCGTTCATGCCTGGCCTCTGTTGCTCATGACCCTGGCTGAGGCGCGGTGTTGACGGGACACTGGCAGAGATCCTCTCTGCAGCGAGAGGAGGCTCACTCTGGGACTCAGCTCGCCTCTGGTCGTACCACGGTTCTATTTTAAACCTTTGTCTCACCGTACGACCCATGGCCTGCGATTTTGAACTATGACCTAAGATTTTCCCCACGACGAGTGATCGCTTGTTGCAGACCGTTCGTTTATCAGGGCAGGTGCTAAAAAGTATGCACGATAGCCGTTCGTGGCCGTGTTACATTGAATTTACCATTTGAAATTGTGTGTATTGCGTTGTATTAGATATGTAAATGTGAGAATGTGGCTTGTGTAAAAGCTTGTACTACACATGCACTAGATGACCCTCATGGTCGCCGTTTCCTAACCGAGTTCAAACTTATTTGCTGGAGAAAAACAGCAACGTACGCCGTGCTGAAGGTTTAGCATAATATTGCAATATACTGTTATCATGATATCCAAGTCAAAATATCTCTTTTCACAAGTTTGATTCGGATGAGGCATAGAAGAGGCGGCTCGAGCAGTTGAATAGTGGTAGTAAAAGCAACAGCCGGGAGCATAATAGAGTGAGTGTTTTCGTTGTTAAATATTCATCACCGCCTCACATGAGTGACTGGTGATTGAACAAGTTCCTATTAAACCTCGCATTACCCAGTCCAAGGATAAGAGCAAGGCATGATGGGAGCCGAGGGGGAGGGGAACGCGGGGTCACACTTCAAACCGGGCCCCATTACCGCGTCCTTCACTCTCTCGCCGATCTGACGGTGGCGGAGGTTAATCGCCCGTGTGAGTGATAATAACAACACATTACAAAGCGGACGACATCACCGTAAAAAACGCGGAAGGAAGTCGCTCGGGTCGGTCCATCTCGAATCGCGATCAGAAGTTTACCAACAAGTGCCCGTTTGTGATTCCGAAGCGGACCCGGCACGCCCCCCCCCCCGATTCAAGCTTTATCAACTCTCACAAATGTTTTTTTTTTTCCTTCTTAAAGTTAATCTCCGCTATCAGATAATTGCGCCGGGGCCCGTGAATATACTTAATCTCCGCCTTTTCCCTGCGACATCACTTAGAAAAAGCGCGCGGCCACGGCAGGTGTCGCCTTATCAATTCATTGTTTCCATCGCAACACTGATTGAACAGAAATCTATTTAATCCACCGCTCCCCGCGAGACACGAGGCGGCACCGGGCTGGAATTTTAATGTCGCAAGAGTGGAAAAACGCGCCAAACCCCCCGCCCATAGGCAAATCCAACGAGCTATTGATGCGTAGAATGGCAATTTTAGACGCATAAATACAATTTGGTTATCGCTTAGTGAGATATGGCCGCCATCGGACTTCATAAATATTTAAACAGGTCCTCAAAAGGTTCAATCAAGTCATGGCTCGGTAATGTGACTACATAGAAAATAAGGGCCTACAAGTTAAATGTGGAGAAGAAGTCCCATGAGGAAGCTCTCTGTATGCTATCGCACCAAGCTAACCAAGCTAACGAAAGCTAACCCAGCTAACAAGACCTAACCAAGCTAACGGCACAAAATTGAGCTGGAGATAGACTAAAATAGTGAGGAAATTTTGCATAGACAATGGGGATATAGCTAAAGACTCACGGGACATGCCAACAGCAAAGTGGGAGACCAGTCATCCTAAACAGCAGGTATGTTTCCAGGCATGGCTACTCTTTAGGCCATTACATTTTAGGCGCGGCCATAACTTCGGTCTAACTTCAGTAAACACGTCTAACTACAGGCTTTAGGCGCATTTTAACGCCCGCAAGGCATACGGTCTGAACACGGAACAATCCAGTCAAGTTTCATTGTATTTTAAGTTTCGTATTTTAATGATTTTTTTTGTTTAAAGTATCGCAAAAAATCTCAAACACCAGCAAAAACATACGCGCATCCGTTTTTTTTTTATCATAGCCAATATGGACAAATTTGCTATAAACAATTTATATTCTTACCTAGTTTAAAAAAATAAAAAGTGGCATATTTTTCCTCACTCCGTTCGTCCATACTCACGTCGGGATCACCAATTGTTGGCGTATTCTTTACCATATGGACAAAGGACGGAGACTCGGTCTATTCAAATAAAAAAATCATTGTTTTATTCCCTATATTACAAACTAAAGCACACAAGTCATCAACTACATCCTGGCCGATCGGGTGAGGGAGGGCAAGAGAGAGACCCTTCCCCCTGAGCAACAGCAGCTACACACAAAGGAGTAGGTGAGTCCTTTTCAAACCAATCAGTGAGATATGGCCGCCATCGGACTTCATAAATATTTAAACAGGTTCTGAAAAAGTCCAGACACCAATCAAGTCATGACTCGGAAATGTGACTACATAGAAAATAAGAGCCTACAAGTTAAATGTGGAGAAGAAGTCCCATGAGGAAGCTCTCTAGCATCTGACGAAAGAAAAAGTAAAACAATCCAGACCAGTTGCGTCTTGTTTTAACTTCACCAGATTGAATTAACCACCTGCATGACTGAGATTTCACGCCGCTTTAGTCCCGGGTTGGGCAAAGGAACAGGGAGAAATTGATCGAAATTGTGGGTGAACTGATTTCTGGGCCGGTCTATGGCGGCGGCTGTGGTGGAACCGCAGTGGGCGCCCATGAATAATGAGAAAGTTAAAATCCAAATGAAGACAGATGAGAGCAGACAGAGCGGAGGGCACAAAATGAATTACTCTGATCACTAATTGTCCCGCAGCCCACACGGCATCAAAACCGCGCCAACGCCACGCCCAGAGTTGGAAATAACAGATGAGAATATCCGAACTGCGGCGAAGGAGCAACAGGGGTGAAATATAAACATGAATATGGAATACTATGGTCTGGCCACGGAAATACATCTAATATTGATTTTTCTTTCTTTCTATAGACTAGAAAACAGAGCTCAGGATTGTGTTTTCCAAACCACTAGATTTGATTTAGTGACCAATGGAGATTCTAAAATGTAAAATACTGGGGTTATTAGAGATGCACCGATCCATCTTTTTTGCTTCCAATACCGAAACCATCAGAAGCAATGGTTTTCGGTAAAGGGAGTTTCAGTATCTGCCGATATCTGAGTGAAAAAAGTGGAAGGTGCTCTTTTCTGTGCCATGCCATTAGTCCGATGCCCCATTAATCCGAAAATGTCCCATTGAGCAGAGGTGCCATTAGTCCGAAATCTCTCTAACCCAGTTGTGTTGTGGATTAGAGAGCCATATACAACCATTGGCCCTAACCTTAAGGTCAGTGGACTCTTGCCTAAACCTAATTTTATTTTCCAACCGCTACTCAATCGGACAAATGGGGCGTCGGACTAATGGGCGGACCCCCTCTTTTCTCATTTCCAGATAGTCTGATATTTTCTTGCAAACGAGATATTACAGATCAATTATATCTATTAATAAACTAATGGAAAAAAAACATTACACAAAGATCATTGGACTTTTCTACACTAAACATCCGTGGGTATAAGGCAGGCTAGTAGGTTCCATTAATATAACATATAATAATATAAACTCACACAAAGTGATCTGATCATTATAACCTCTGCATTACAAGTAGGGATGCACCGATACTGAAAAAAAAAGACGATATTGGGAATCGGCTACAAATATCCGATACAGAACCGATCCAAGTGAATATGGGCATGCTGCATATCATTTGAAAGCTAAGAACCAAGGGAATGCAATGACTCAGTTCGGTCCAACCTCCGCAAACGCATTTTGATCCCAGCACGAAATGTAGCGGTTAGCATCGGTATGCTAAAGCTAGCGTTAGCGCTAATCGAGGCTGGGTCAGAAACTATGATATAAATACCTAGAGTAGCTTAATAAAATAAAATCGACCGCCGCTGAAGCCAAGTGATTGTGTTTTAGATTAAGAAATAACTGATCTGACACATTTGTAACGATCAGATCACTTAATGTGAGTTGTTTATATTAATGTAACCTCGGCTCCGATATCAGTCTCAATTTGGTGCATCCCTAGAGGTTATACTAAAGATGGCGGCCTTTGGGTGTAATGTTCAATTTATAACGTTCAATCTTGTAATCTACAGTACGTGCGAGAGTTATTTACTGTCAAACGTATACACGAATAATAAGAATATAAGCATTTCATGGTTGCAGTCAGGATTTTCACAAAATATGGCTTAAGGGTGACAGATTTCTCTATTTGAAAAGGCCATGATCAAATTGATTGATTAAATTTAGACGTTCATAGGTTTAGTGCTGCATTGAATTTGCCTTCAAATGCACACCCGGGTTTACTTGTAAGTTCGGGAAAGGATTGCACCCTCTGGTTTATTGTCGGCATTTCGACTATCGCAAAAATGCATCACACCACGGGATGAGCGCCGCATAAGCCCGGTCTTATCAGCGCCATGTGTCCGGGCCCACCAACACAAACACGGATTTGTATAGTCATGCTAACTCTCAGGGAGAGATTGGGCGGCTCGTGAAATCAAGCTGGCTTTGTAACTGTAAATCCACTAAATTAGAAAAGCTTCCCTCCGCCGTGCCCAGCTGAGAAACCAATCGCACTCTCAAAGCCCCGCTGCGATTTCCTGTTACCGCAAATGTGACAAACTGACGGACAAATAAATATCGCTTTTCCTCTTCAGAGAACTATATCGCGTCTATTGAGCCCGGGCTTATTTGTCCAAAGCATTTCAGGAGGTGTTCTCGAGACAGATGTGGATGAAAATGACATTATGATCGATTATAAAAATGCTTATGCGCTCATCACCGAGTCTAATCCAGTCATTTATTGAAAAAGACCAGCTCCCGCAAACGCACACTGACGTTGTGTCCTCGGGCAAGATACTTCACCCTACTTGCCTCCAGTGTAGCTTAGTATTTGATAATAACCCCAAATACATCTTTATTACTATCTAACACTTTGTCAGAAAATGCCATATGGACATTAAAAAGATAAAACAAAAAATCCTGTAGTTTCATTTACGGATTATCATGACACCTCCCCAACCTCCTCGTCTTAATTTGCTGCGCAGCTGTTTCAATAAAGAGAGTAATAAAGGGGGGGTCGAGGGAAGAGATCGGGAGGTGAGGAAAGTATATGCTGGATGTGTAGGACCTCAGGAGGAGATCCTTTTGGGAGCTACTATCGCACTGCAAAAGATAGCCACTCGGGACAATACAAAGAGCACCCAAAGATGCGCAAGCGGCTCGAATGTTACAAAAAAAACAACTTTGTAACATGGTAGAAAGCTCTAGAAGTTGATTTAGCATCTTACATTCCCCTTAAAAACCCATGTCGGTAAAAGAGTCTGACCATAGTAAACTACGTAGTCTACATGAGCACTTAGGGGGTACTGGGATTTATGTCAAATTATTTAGTATTTTTATTATTTTTGAAGGAAAGAACATTTTAAGTAAATGTCCGAATTTGAGAGTATTTTTCTTTTTTTATTCGTTTATTACGGACATCACATCTACATTGGACAAACCAGAAGCAATGTTTTTAGTGCGTTAGCACAAGTGCTAATTTACAGCACCTGTCCATTAAAGCAACACACAGTACATATTAAAACATGACATGTATGACATGGCAAACAAGTCGTAGATTTTAATCATACATTATTCATTTTGTTATTTATGAGAAAAGAGTTGGGCGGATTTTAAGTAGTGTTTAATCTTAAATTTGGTTTTGTTTGTTTGTAATTTTAAGTCTATTGGTAAATTATTCCGACAGCTGTGAAAAGGCAGACAGACCTAAGCTTGACCTAAACATTGGAACAATGCCGTTACCGTTGGTTACTTGTAGTAGCTCTGTTGGTACAGTTTATATGCTCGGCTAATTCTGAATGTGGGAGAGTGTCAGAGTTCAGACACTTAAAAAATAGTTTAAGAGTGTTAAAATTAATAAAGTTCTCAAAATGTAAAAATTTATACTGTATATTTTCACAATGATGCCAGTGTCGGGGTTTCTTGTCAAAGACCTTAAGAGTTGTTTTGTATGGAGACCATAAGGGTTTCAATGTAGTTGAAGAAACTTGAGACCAAGTGGTGGAGCAATATGAGAAGTGCGAACAAATCATTGGTTTCATATATAATTTATCAGCATGGCGAGTAATATCTCTACGAATGAAACGAAAGCAATTCAAATTAGTTTAGATTTTTAGGATTAAATTTAAGATTTAGATTTTGATACTTGACTTCGTTGACTTGGTGAATGTTCTCACCACAAATAGTCAAAGGGGCACAAACTTTCCCCTTTATTATTTTTTCCCCTATATTTATCTCATTATATACTCAATCATCTGAGCTTAGTGGATCACTTTGTACAGGATCCTTGAGTTCAGGGGTACTTAGAGTGTAAATGAATGACCCAAGGGTACGTGAGACAAAAAAGGTTGGGAACCCCTGAACTACGATTCCCCCACCCCCCCCAAAAAAAATCCTTTGATTGCACTGTCTTTTTTTCTTTAAGTATAACACCTTCAGCTACATTGAATTAATCACATATTATGGACATTTGAGGACTAAATGACTATAGCCTATCGCCTCATGGACATTACTTTAATTAAAGATCCAGGCCTGGACAAATGTTCCACTGGCACCGCTGGAAACCCCCGATGTCGAGCCAGAATCCTCCGCAACCCCGTCAAAAAAACAGATCTGTTTTGCTCTAAAGAGGAACCAGAGGGGCGCAGAGAAAATCCCAGAGATGCGATTGATTTGGGCGAGTGGGTTGGATTTGGCGCGTGTGTGTGTGTGTGTGTGTGTGTGTGTGTGTGTGCGTGTGTGTGCGTGCGCATATATGAGGCCGTAAATCCTGAAAATTAGATCGCTCGACCGTGCGGAGCTCCCTGTTGAGAGAATGACACATGCGGCAGGTCCGGCGGATTATGGACACACCTAAATCTCCTCTCTGCCTCTGCACCTGATTACATTCATATGCTCCATGTTCGTGTGTGTGTGTGTGTGTGTGTGTGTGTGTGAGGTCTTTCGGAGGACTGGAAAATCACCCTGACAATCTGTTGCATGGACGGATGGAGGCGCAGAGAGAAGAGAGGAATAACGGGTGAAACTAATTAAACAGTGGGTCCCTGGGCCGGAGAGCAGGAGTGCAGCAGAGGAGGCAGTATATATAGTGGCTGCTTGTAGTCATTGCAGCAAAGGTTGAGGAGCAGCTCCTACAAGTCTCGCAGGAAGAGTAGGAGCATAGCACAATTGGCAGAAACATATTCCAGATTTCGAGATTGGAAAATTGCCCACTCCGATATCAGGGTTTATACGGGAAAGGCAAATTGAATACTATTTAACCTCTTAACCCCCCCCTTACCGTGAAGGAACAGGCCACCGTTTTTTCCATGCTAAGATATGTTCTTACCTGAGCTTAGACGAGTTGATGCGCACCTGTCTGGCCCTCAGTCTAAACGACCAAAGATGCTGTTAGCGTTTGGCCTCTCCCAATGTATTCCTATAGGGGTGAAGTTAGAAGCGACCACGCTCTTCCACGGCGCATCAACTCGCCGCATTGTTGTCACTTTTTGTTGCGTTTTTATCTTCATTTTCGTCAGGTTTTTTGTTGCTCTTTTGTGGCATTTTTTGTCATATTTTTTATCACTTTCCCATTGCTCTTGTTTGGCGTGTTTTGAACGTTTCTTGTTGCCTTTCCACCTCATTTTTCCCCCTGCTCTTTTGTGCTTTTTTGTTGCATTTTCACCTTCCTTTTCATCTCGTTTTTGGCGCTTTTTTTCAAAGAAGCTTTTATTTGAATAATGCCAAACTGGAGAAAATGTGCTCGGTTAAGGCGTGGGGTTTGTCTAAAACAGGGGTGCCCAAACTTTTTGTCTCCGAGGGCCAAAATTAAAAAGTGCTTGTGGGTACTTTATTTAATTTTTCGGTAGCCTAAACATTTGCATATGATTCTATCTATGCAAATAACATGCTACATTGAAACAAATGTTAACTGCGGCAAACGCATAGTTTTAGTAGAATTGCAGCAATATAGTACAAAATGTAAACAACAACGCCTGTATCTACAGTGACTTTCCCTCATTCATTTTTTAACTCAAAGAAAATGCCATATGAGATCATTTTGAAAGTGTCTGTTCAGCATAAATTCTTTTTAACACGTACCTTTGTTGATGTCAACGACCTATGCAAAAAAAGTTGGAAAACTGGGAAAGTCGATGCTACAGCACTCTGTGATTGATACACACCAAGACGCCACAACAGTGTTTCCTTAACTTTGCAAAAGGAGTGAAACAGCGCCCTCAATTTGACGCTGGTGGCCAGAAAGTGTACTGCATCCATATTTACCGTTGAGAATGACTGGGAGAGAGTTGGTATGCGGCGCAAAAGTAGGTCACTCTCTGGCGGGCCAACGTAATTGTTCCGGCGGGCCGTACTTGGCCCGCGGACCCCACTTTGGGCACCCCTGGTCTAAAACAAGCATTATTAATGCCACAAATGAAGGAATGTATCTATTTCTCAACATGTGTATCTACTGAAGAGGAATGATGGAAACGTTTGTTGCATAAAAGCAAATGGGACACAATGGGAAACATTTGTGTACAGACATTTTCAGCAAAACCTGCAACAGAGTCTGGGTTTTCGTAGTTTTTTTAGATAAACTGCTGGAGTAAAAAAGCCGAGCAATCTCTCAATTTCTATTTAAGGCTTTTAATGACCTTAATGGTGCCACAGTTCGTTAAATGACGTTTAAAGCTTTGTAATAATAGACACATCTCTCACATCTCTACATCTAAAACGCATGACAACAAATCCAGGGGTTCTTGACACAAACAATATTTCGAGTTACTAGAAATGTCCGGCTGTGGTGTCCAAAGTACATGGCTAACACTTCCCTGTAAAGGCACAAAATCTGCTTGAAATGAGACTCAATTCTGAACAACAAAGTACAGCGTGACTACTTCTGCTAAACCTTTGTCACGACTACTTACATTAACACCAATATGAAAGAACTAAAATCCCTTTGCCACCAGCTACTGCTCGGTCCAGGGCGCCGGGGGTTAGGATAGCTAGGGGAATCTAATTACCGAGCAGACGGTCCACGGGCAAATTGAGCAGTCCCAGTGTCCTCCCGCACGGTGAAGAACGGGCCCGTCCCCGTCCTCTCCCAACCTCGCGCCGTAAAAAAATAAAAAATAAATAAGCCGCTCGTGATGGGAGAATCATCACGGCGCAGTCACCTCTGCCGCCGTAAAAGCTGAGTTACCGTGGTCCACTCCATAAAAGCCAAGGATTCTGCCGAGAGGAGAACCCGCGACAGGAAATAACGTTGAGAGATAAAAAAGAGCTTTTTTTTTTTCCTTTTCTTTTTTTTTTTTTTACCAAACTCTGCAATAAATCTAATTTGACCTTATCTCCGGCCACAGGGACATACTCTTCCTCCGGGGCCGTTTCTGGGTTTATCCAAGACGACGATATAGAGCAAAGAAACAAACAATATTCCGTGGTCTGTGACGCCGCGGTCAGGAAAGGGATTCGCCTGCCTCTCAATCACCAGTAATGACTGAGCATAAAACAGCATTTCAAATTATGTTGATTTATGTGTTGTGCAAATGGCCACTAATGCCGTCACGCATTAAGATTCATTCAGGCAATTAATAAATGTTTACTGCACATTCTAGACTATTTACTACTTACTACAACTACAGTCTACGATTTGGACCTTCTAATATCCAAGAGAGCGTGCTCACACTTTTACAGGAATTCGACTATTTTTTCCCCCACCAAATACACAGCCCCGCCGCTACATTGGCTGATGTATAGTTTAACTGATCTTGTAGCCGTGCAAGGCTTCAGATGTGCACATGTCGGCAGGAGCTCGGCGGATTTCCTTTGGTCTGACTCACTAATGAAAAGGAAACGTGTTCCAGAAACGCATCAAATACATGATCTGAACTCCCCGGATCAACCGTGTCCAAACGACTTTACTCGGCGAGAGCGGTTTTGAAGGAACAGATCGGGTTATGCCGGACCCCTAAACTCGAGTCAGAGTGTTTCGCGTCCGTCCTCATTGCTCCAGACCCGGGTCCACACACACTGAGAGAAAGAGTCCATTTTCAAGGGGATCCTTCGTGCGGAGCCGTTTTGTGGACCTGAAATGGGGTAAAGATGTTTCAGGGCAAGAGACGTGGCCCGGTCAGGATTTCATATCGGCCTGGAGCACCCTCTGGAAACAAAACGGCGATAGAGGAGTAAAAACAAGCTATCAGGTAACAGCGTGCTAGCTGATCCAAGGGGTCGTGGTGAACACACTTCGGGGGGTCATTTATAAAGACGGGCGCTAGATAGTGGGTGCAAGCTGAAAAATAAAACTATTTTGTGCGCATGTTTTACAGTATTACAGCATCAGGCCTCCACATCTGATATGCAAATAAGACGATGCTGTGCGAGTGAAAAAAATGCATAAATGACTCTTCTCTTTCAATGAGCTTCTGCAAAAGATCCAGTGTCGCATTTGTTTTTCACCAAGATCTTGTATCGATGGTGGGCGATCCCAAATCCCAAAGATTCTCAGTGGTCTGGACTGGCAGCGTATCCACCTCATGCTCCCTGAACCGCTCCTTCACAATGTGAGCCCCGATGAATCCTGCCATTGTCATCTTAGAATTATTATGAGCCTTGGCCTGGTTTGCATTTCCAGGTGGAAACTTGTTTGGGGGTTAGTGCAATTTTCCTACTCCCTTAATAATGTCGAGATGAGATATTTGATGATGTTCGCCACCGTGTATTTTTAGCATTGACACAACACATACAAAAGCACGAGAGCGACGACTAAAGTGAGGCTCTCGCCAGGTAGAACTCACCGCCTTTCTATCCATATGAACGTGGTTTAATTAAAACTTATTTTGTCAGCAGCTGATGGGGCCAGGGCTCCTGTCTGTCCTTGAGTTTTCCTGTTTCTGTGCGCACTATGTAAATGAACGAGTCTGCTAAAATTAGATAGTGTTTACAAAAAGCTCGTCCTTCTACTTCAAGAGAAACTACCGGGCGTCAATATCGTGACCTCAGCCTTTCAGATAACCTATGCTAATGCTACCCCCCCCCCCCCCCGCATACAGTGCACGCGGGGAGTGTGGAAGTTGCATCTAGCACTAAGCTCCGGGCTGGATTTGCAACATCCACAGATAGATACAGGTCGGGAAAGGATTGGAATCCAATTTCACTTAATACTGCACCTTTAGGAGAAGTCGGGGGAAATCAGTGCTAATCCCGTGAGCTGCGTGTGTGCGACGCCGCTCTGAGCCTCAAAGTCCAGATCTAATCGAGCTTTTTCTGTGAGTTTGAGCTTCACTACAGGACGAGAGGAGGGACACTACACTGTTAGTACACTTCAGGATAAGTCAAACTAAAAGGCGAGCACTGGAGGATAAGTCAAACTAAAAGGAGAGCACCGGAGCCTGGATTTACTGTATGTTTGGACTAACCACACCAGCAAACCTTTGGGGATGAAAATATATCTTGGACATCAGGTAGCTAAAGTCACCTGAGGGTTGTTGTGTTAATGCTGCAGATTTGACCTAAACACCATGGTGTGTTTACATGCATGAGACCCATGTATGTTCATTGACATGCACTGTCCCGACCAAAACAGAACAAAAATAAAGGAAAGGCTTAGCGTCTTTTAACAGGCTTCACTCTTGCTTACTCCTGACGCGTATGGGCATTGGAAGCTAACCCTGAGCCCAAGAACTGTTATCAGTATTTGGAAACAATGGTATAGATCAGCCATTCCCAAAGTCTGGGACATCGCGGGTGTTGCACTTAAATTAGAAGGCGATCACTTAAACTGGCTATTTGTAAGTAAAAAGATAATGTAGCCTTCTAAATAAACCCACAATTCTCCCCAAACTACACATTTTACTGCAAACTATAGCTTTTCCTATCAAGGTAATGTTTAGTTTCCCCTTTTTTTTCCATTCTGAAAGTACCCCCTGCTAGGTACCCCTGGTTGGGAAACACTGCTGACACATAGATGCAGTGATAGACCATTCAGCGTCACACCCTTTTAATATGTAATATCTAGCCATCAAATGACATAATATAGCTTTATTTTCCGTTTCCAGTTCTTACAACTGTGCGTCTCTCACTGACTACAACTACACTTCTCCACACGCTGCGACGCGATACAGATGTTACAGAGTCACCCCAAACTTTTAATGGCTACATTAGTTTGAGTATTTGTGTAAAAAACCCATTTGCAGTGGGGACTCTACGCGAGAGAATATCTCCCCATGAATCGATAACAAAACAGTCCCAGAGCAGTGGGTTAGCTGCAGTCGAGGCAGATTCAGCTGTTTAGGCACGTTTACACCGCTGCGTCTCCTGAATACAGGAGTGCGGGTTTGCAGACTCCTGTTGTGGGTGCATAATGCGGATTCCTCGCTCTCCGGCTGCGTTTCTCTCATTCTTTCACCGCGCTCCTTCAGAAGACGGCTTCATTTCGCTGTAGGCCTCAGTTTTGCAAGTCAAATGTATTGGTTATAAATTCCCAATGTCACAAATGCAAAAAAAAGTATGTACATACAGCATGTCATTTAAAAGGATTTGCAAACATTCAATAAAACAGAGGAACGCGGGTACATTTTGACGGTCAAAAGCAAAATCGGATATGAAGAACTTTTGAGCAAATGTAGGTTGTAAATTCCACCTGGAAGACTAATTTCAGCGCCTCCAATGACCGTGGGGGTCACACCTCGACCTCAGCCTGTATCAGCGCGGAGCCACACCTTCACACTCATCGCCCTCGGATTAAGCCTCCAGCGCTCGTGGCTCATCCGCTTCCCAGATGTGCTGCGACCCACCTCCACCCGTTTACCGCCTCTTCTATCCATGGCTTCACCCTGCTTCATCCTTCACCGGTCTCCCATACCACCACCAGTGTCCGGGCTCCAGGGGAAGACATCCCCAACGCTAACCCACCCATCCATACTAACTTTAATCCATAGAGAGAGGTCTGCCGCCGGGGTCTGATCGCCCAAAATACTTTATCCATAGCTGCTTTTGTCTGTCTGAGTCTATCCAGGTTGAATTATGTGTGTACAATGCAGCTGAACCGTAGGGCAATGTCATTTTCTCCCTCCCAACAAATATAGACTTGAATTCAGGAAAACAGGTTTCTAGCTATACTGTATGAAAACATTTTAGTGCAAAAAGTTTCAATTTTTTAGTGTGTCCGGTGTAAATCTGTGTAGGCTCGTTTCACAAATGATCTCTATCTCTAGCTTTCCTTCCAATCACCTCCAGGCGTCCGTCCCTGCCCGAGGTGAGACGGCGCCCCCTCCCCCCCCCAGGAGCGTCCCAGGGCGCTGCACGTGCGCGTACGGGAGAGAGGGAATGAATTTGCAACTCCGCCCCGCGTGGCGTTGCCCTCTGTGTGATGATGCATGGAGGAAGGTGCGGGTGCGACAATGTGCAGGCGTGTCGTTACCGATAAGACCCAATGCTAAATTACGCTTCACGTGGGACAAAAGAATCCATGTATTTACACACTTTAAGTACCGCTTTGCACAATTTATGTTTTACACGCAACAATAGCCAGCAATGAACTTTCTTTTCTTTCTTTTTTTTTACCCAAACAATGCACGCTGTTTCCAACGATCAGTGCCCAAAACGGAGAATAAACGGAGTAAATAACAAAACGCTTGGATGGAGATGATAAATCCACAGCATTTGCAGGTTGTAGCCGTAGCAAGCTGGCAGCTTTTGGACGATTAAACGCTCCAGAAAGAAAGTGCAATATGAAATACCGTTTTACATCATACAATAAGGCCCTACATGTGTTCGATGTATGAAAGAAAAACTCTGAAAACCCGGTCAAGTCCAAGTCTGGAAAGTTGGAGTGGAGATTTTGTGTAAAGAAAACCTCATTGTGAGAAAACAAAAAACAGGTCTTGTTATCGAACAGAACGCCAACATTTTGGACGTGCCGTGTCTCAAACAGAGTCGTCTCTTCCTGATGAGTTCATGTCAAAACAAAGACCCCGGGCTTGTTCGCACATTCCTCAGACAAACGCCACGGTCACAGGGAAAGAAAAAACAACACTCAGAAAGTCAAACTTACGGACTGGAAGCGCCGACATCGAGCAAAACACGGGACAGAAAAAATGTCACCTTACCTGAAAAAGAGAAAGAGAGAGACGTGGTCAGACGCCGCAGACGCTCAAGTCTTTAGTTAAAGTCGAATGACGCCGTTTAGTGAACCCCCCCCCCCTCCGAGCCTGAGGCAAAGTTAGAGCATCAACCTCATTATCGGCCCGCACTCGGAGTAGAGTTTCCCCTCCGAAGTGGGCTGTGGCCGCTGGGAACTGCATCCTGTTCTCCCCCAGGCCCCGATCTGCCGCTGTCCCGTACAGATCCAGGGGGAGTGGGGGGGGCCCTGAGCCGAGCGCTAGAGACGAGAGAATCCAGATGTGGAGGCAAACAAACAGCTGTCCGAGGGCTGCCGTCGCCATGGTGACTGCATCTCCATGCATGGTGACTGTAAAGTGAAGTGACTCTAAATGAACGGATGTATGTCGGTTTTCGTCTTCGTGCCAGTGGCTCAGAATGGACATGATTTAAATGACTTAAAACAACCGGTATTTGTTTAGTTTTCTCTCAATAAATACATTGAATTCAAATCTAAAAAGAATACGAAACTGAATAGTATTTCAGTATTATTATTAAAAAAGTTATTGTAAAAGATGTTTTCCTGTAAAACTGATTTTAAATATTTGGCTGCCCCTTCGATTTAAGGGGCACTTTGAGTAGAAATGAAACACTCAAGGGGTACGCGAGACCAAACAGGTTGGGAACCACTGTGTTAGTGAATGATGGGAGGTGCCTCTGTCAATCTGCCCCCAAGGCAGCTATGGCTACACACACTAGAAAAAGAAAAATAACCTCTAGGACGAAATTGCATAATTTTACCCAAATTAAGAGAGTAAATAGTTAAAGTTTAAGGTTTGGTGTAGTCGCCAATGGAACAAGCACATTTTTTCTTAACAGAGTTCAGCACTGTGATGTCATATCGCTAAGCATCATGGGATTCGCAGCAATAATAAACTAATGGAGGTTTCAAGAGGTAAAATACATTATACATTAAAACACTTATGTTAGATGTAATTAACTGTAGTGACTCAACAGTTTACGGACTTGTTCCACGGCTTTTTTCTTCACTTTCTTCACTGTTTTTAGCTCATTTTAGGAAACGACGTCACCTCTGCCGGACAACGCTAGCTTAAACCAGTCCAAACTAACCCTAAAACTAACCTTAAGGACAGTGCCGTTCACAAAAGGCGTTTTATTGAGATGAACTGAAATAAATGTGGAGGTGACGTCATTTCCCGTGGAGGTCTGGAGCTCCCCTGATCACGTGACTCTCCATCGGCTGTGTTTAGACCCTCTCGAGAATGTTTGCTAACAGCCACAAACATGGCGGATCTCCATGGTAACAGTGGATTTTTTTATTTTTTTTCCCCATATAATTTTAAGTGAAAAATGTCTATTTTTAAATGAGAAAGTTAATTTGCCTGATTTCAAGTTAGATTTATGCTTGTTCCAGTGGCATTAGCATTTGTATCTGATCTCAGAGGAGCTACATGAGCCGTTATTCCGGATAATTTACATAGCCTTAAAATGAATACATTAGAATGAATAATACACTTTGATTTAATCTGGCCAGTTCAATTGAGATCATAAACTTCTTTTTAAGGGAGACCTGGCCAAGAGGAAGCAACAGTTAGTTATAAAGTAATCGATTTGGGTTTAAATTCATTTAAAGGCATAAGTTAAATTCAGTTAAAAAATACAGTATATAATGATAATTTTAGGTATATTTACTAGGGATGTAACGATTCATCGAAAATCGATTTAAAATCGATTTAATATGCGTAAAATGTGAATTGATGTAAAAAATAAAATAATCGATTTTAAAGCCACACTCAGCTACTCCATTTTGCGCGACTGAAACAGACCGGAACATAGCTCGTTGTTTCTAACGACGTTAACTTTTTCTCCAGACAAGCTCCACACCTCCCCCGCCTCACCCCCAACACACGCTACTCCATGTAAACACATACACGTGAAACAGACGCAGCTAAAGTTAGCGGCTACGAGATTAGCGTGAGCGGCTAACGCAGAGTTTAGCATTTTGACAGATGTTTACCAAAGATCGTAAACTGACAAACATCTGACCAACCTGCTCTGATTCTGCTGAAATCCTCATCAAATGTCCGTTTGTCAAATAATCCAACACCTACAGGAGCTGTCATGTCTTTGTCCTCCTCATGTTTACAAAGGCTGCACCGGAGGCAGTGAGGCTTCAAGGGTTAAAAAGACTGCACTGTAAAATTAGTTCTAAATAGTAGTATTATGTTCAAACTGCAAAAATTAAAAAATAAAGGTTTGGTAAAATAAATATAATCTCAAAATGTTTGCTTTGCTACATAGTTTATTTATGCTGAAAACATGTAAATTTACAAGCACTCTGTCAAACTGATTATAGTTCATTTTCATGTCTTGTAATTTTTTGTAACGTAAAGTTCTCTTACTGTGACAGTTGCAATGTGTTACAAGGACAAAAATACAGATGTTAAAGCAAAAGAAACATTGGTATGAAGGAGTCATTCTTTTCAAAAAAAAAAAAAAAAAAGGTTTAAAAAAATCGGGAAAAATCGAAATCGGGAACTTCAAATCGGAAATCGAATCGAATCGGGGCTTGAGTGAATCGTTACATCCCTAATATTTACACAAATAATTTGAATCTAATAATCAAACCAAAAGGACTGCCGGAGTGTGAGGCTCCTGCCCTTCCATGTCCGTCCTCCCTCGTTCCCAGCCCGGGTTTGAGTAGAATTAGAACCACTGACTGCGCGTCGAGTCAGTGCAGTCATAATCACGGCCGTGTTCAGCCGGCGCGAGCGTGAAATCGCACACATTAAAGCGACGCAGAGACGGGGGCGTCAGCGTGGAACGACGTAAACCAAGGAAGGAAAAATAATGGCCGGACACTCGGAGTCCGACTGATCCGGAGATGAACTGCGGAAGACAAGTCGATGAGACGCACTTCTGTTCTGATGGAGCTGTAGATTAGAATGGAAGCCAGAGAAGAGGCGAAACTGGCCCGACACTAGTGGGACCGGGTCAAGCTGGTTTTCAGGGAAATCAGGACTGATGGAGCCTGAAATACAGCAGCAACTAACAAGGTTCGGCTTTACCCAAATCTAAAAGCTTCCCGACTGGCGCTCCACAGCCTCATTTGAAAGCCAAGACCTACAAAACGGATTGCAACTTTTTTTTTTTGACGCGTTGTCCCCGCTTTTTTATCACACTTTTGCCATCGCATTTTTTGTGGCTCTTTCGTGGCTCTCTTTTTTTTTTTGCTTTTCCATCACCCGTTAGTCGTGTTTTTACGGAGCCCGCCAGGGGACATGAAAGGAAAAAAAAAAAGGGGAGGAGCATTTTTTTTTATATCAAAATCCCTACTTATTATCTCGGGATCCCGGGATAATAAGTCGGGATCCCGAGATAATTAAGTCGAGATCCCGTGAAAGTTAATAAAACATTTTTTTAAAGGTAATTAATTACCTATGTTCATCATTTGTTTGTCAGTTCAACATGGAGGGCGCTAGTCGGAATGTACCGTTGCCTCAACGCCCCGGGACCATAATAGGTCCATGCCCGGGACATTGAGACCACTCGATCGGTACATTGAGACCAGGGGTGGAGCGCAGTGGTCCCTGCGCATTGGAGCACCAGCAGGCTCTGCGTAGAGGCCAATGCAAGTCTCCCAGCACGGAGTGCGGCTTGTTTTGAGGAAAATACGAGTGTAGGTAGTAGTCCACCTTGCCGTGATTGCACTGAAGTGTCGTTTTTGTGAAAGCAATGTTACGATGATGAGTTATTGATCCGGAAAAGCCATCCATCCATCCATCCATTTTCTCCCACTTGTCCGTTGCCGGGTCGTGGGGGCAGCTATTGGAGCTGCCCAAGTCACATTGCACCAGTCCCCTATGGCTCCTCCTGCAGGTGGTGGGTCCACGGAAGGACGGCCTCATGGTTCCAAACGGGCCTGTTGGTCTCTCATAAGGGGCCCATTCACTCTCTCATTCATACGCCAGTGTACGCAGACACTGGAGGCAAGGAGGGTGAAGTGTCTTGCCCAAGGACACAACGACAATGTGCACCTTCAGGAGGCGGGATTCGAACCCCTGACCTTCCGATCATGAGACGACCCGCTCTACCATCTGCGCCACCGTCGCCCCTCCGGAAAAGCCGAATCTGTGAATATCTTTCTAACTTTACCGAAGTATCATACTTCTGGTGTTTGCGTGCCATCTACAGTTTCAACCAGAATTCCGTGAAACTTTTTCGGGATCTCGACATAATTATCTCGGGATCCCGACTTATTATCCCAGGATCCCGAGATAATAAGTAGGGATTTTGATATAAAAAAAAATTCTCCTCCCCTTTTTTTTTTTCCTTTCATGTCCCCTGGCGGGCTCCGTATGTTTTTGTCGCGTCTTTGTTGCGTTATTGTCGCTTTTCCTGCACATTTTTGTCGCGTTTTTGTCTCTTTTTTTTTTTTTGCTGCTTTTTCCGTTGCTTTTTTTGTTGTGTTTTCGTCAGATTTTTGCCAGATTTAGACACCTTTATGAGGAAATAATTAGACCACTGAACTTTGTGGTGTTTTTTGTTTCATATGAATTGGCCCAAACAAACTATGACGAAAAATCTGCATTTTGACATAATACCATTAGGGACGTAGCGATTCACTCAAGCCCCGATTTCGATTTCTTTTCCGATTTTTTTTAACCCTTTTTTTAAGAAAAGAATATGACTCATTCATACCAATGTTTCTTTTGTTTTAACATCTGCATTTTTCTCCGTGTAACAAACTGCAACTGTCTCAGTAAGAGAACTTTACATTACCAAAAATTACAAGACATGAAAATGAACTATAATCAGTTTGACAGAGAGCTTGTGAAGTTACATGTTTTCAGCATAAATAAGACGTGTAGCAAAGCAAACATTTTGAGACAGATCTTTATTTTACCTTTTTTTTTTTTTTTTTTAGTTTTTTTGTTGCCGTTTGAACATAATACTACCATTTAAAACTAATTTTACAGTGCAGTTTTTCCCCCCCACAACCCTCGAACGCCTCACAGCCTCCGGGTGCAGCCTTTGTAAACATAAGGAGGAAAAAGACATGACGGCTCCCTGTAGGTATTGGATTATTTGACAAACGGATGAGGATTTCAGCAGAATCAGAGCAGTTTGATCAAATATCAAAAATCTCGTAGCCGCTAACTTTAGCTGCGTCTGCTGCTTCGATGCCGACACGTGTTGGTGTTGACGTGGTGTGGCGTGTGTTGGGGGGGGGAAGTGTGGAGCTTGTCTTGAGAAAAAGTTAGCTCGCTGTTTCTACCGATGCCATGAGAGAATAAAGCTATTCCGGTAGCTGAGGGTGGCTTTAACATTAATTATTTTATTTTTTACATTGATTCTCATTTTACGCATATTAAAATCGATGTAATGTTTTTTTTTCGATGAATCGTTACATCCCTAGTTACCATAGTCACCAGCATGGCATTTTCAGCTGCCCACACAGAATATTACAGCACCTGGCAGTACCTGCATGCAGCATAATCCCCGGCTTTGCACTAATATCATGAATTAAAGACGTCCCCCCGGGGGCCACTGACCTACAGTAAAAGTTGCATCTATACGGCCGCCAGCGCAGTGAACCAAAACAAGCCGATTCTTCCTGCATTACTCAGTCTATATGTTTACTGATCCCAGGATTATGCACATATCTATTAGGCTAGTCTTAAATAATACAGTGTCCCCTGAACGCCCCGTGCCCCTGTGCGACGTAGACACACGTATATGGAAAGTAGCCTCTGCTCCAGTGTTGTATATTAACGGGCGGAGAAAGGTTTCAGCGGCGGCGTCTGTGCATCGGCGCCTCCGGTCTCTCCGCTCTCTCCGCGCTCTCCTCCGTGGGCTCGGCCTGATGAATTATTAACCAAATAAAGATAAACCCATCACTTTAATTACGCTCTCAGTGAGAACAAGGTCGGGCGACAGCGAGGACGCAGCTTTCAGTCACTGAAGCACAAGTCAATGAGGATGCCTTTCATGAAAGTTACATGGTAGGGAGGTTTGGAGAAATATACTTGACTGGCTCAATTCAGTGAAATGTCGGGCATGCATTTTTAATATCGCAATGATCCTGCAAGAAGGGGAGGGAGTAGTGTATTATTATTATTCCGTTTTTATTTCCGAGTTTGTCATGGCAAAGCGTTTTCCCACTGATGATGATTTGCACATTATTGAATTGGCTTTGTGTCACGTCCTTCCTGCCACAAGCCTCTCTATTTTCCCAGCAATGACATACCCACACCAGTTTCAAAACCAAATGAGCGCTTTTTGGGGAGAGATACCAATTTGCATGGGCGCAGCTACAATTGTACACACACAAGTACTTCATTGTTCTGTGGAGTTAAAGCAGCACTAAGTAACTCGTTTTTTTTTTTTTACTTATCAATTGTCCGTGGGAGTAAATACTACGCTATACAGGGATATTGTGCATTCAATCACACAATGAAATATGTTTTTTTTTAATTCAAACTTGGCTGTTGAAGTGGCGCTAGCCCGCAGTTAGCTTTGCCCGTTAGCCTGTTAGCTTCGTCTTCGTGATTCCATTAGTGTGTCAGACAAGGTTGCAATTGTGGTTTTCTGGCCAGAGACAGCAGGGGGAGATGAAAGACCCCCCCCCCCCCAAATCATATCCCATTAACACTTGCTCCCAAAGGATTTATTAAAGTTACTTAGTACTGCTTTAAGATCTGGACCGTCTAATTTCCACTACCAAAGAAAAAAGCGACACAGAGGAGTTATCGGCGTCTCTTCTCCACCGCTGACACTGCGAGACCTCCCCGTGACCTGTGCAGCCCTGATGTCACACCTCGGCTGGGATTGGCTGTTGCCACGTTACCAGCGGCGCGCCCCGGGACATCCTCTCATTATCAGCGAGGGAGACCTGAGCTGAGGGCGTTTCGTCACTTCATGCGACGTCGGGATTTTATTACACGTCTGGATTTCATGATGGTGATGATGATAGATGTTTTAATGAACGCACTACACGCTGTCGTTTCCATTATCAAAGCGTCCAAAATATTGCAAGGCGCATAAAAGAGTCATAACGCAGACTTTTGTGCCAGCCCCAAACCAGGACAAATGCTGCGCCATTATGATCCTAATCGATACGCCAGTCTAGGCAAGATTATCATTTAGTTTTTACAGCTTCTATAGTTCTGATTATGTTATGATTTGTATTTCAATCAGTAACTTAGTTTGAATAATATCCAAATATTGAGCTAATCGTCTCATCATATCCTGGCTGTCTTTTTGCATTCCACTTGTTTTTGCAATAGGTTGCGTTCACGCTATAGAATTGTATTTCAGTTGGAGGGCAGGTGTCAATACAACTCTATGGGAGAGAAACAGTTTTTGAAAAAAAATTCCAAAAAGAAAATGTCCAAATGTTTTCTCTGATCATCATGTGACAGTGACTAGATTCACAAACCTGACATGTCAATCTTATGGCTGAAAGTCCTTTCTACTGGCCAACATCAAGCACATGTTGTTGAATATTGTCTCCACTTCTGGACGCCTTTGTGAAGAAATAATTAGACATATGTTCATATGTGCTGAAAGATATGACTTTGAACTTTGTGACAGCTTTTGTTTCATGTGAATTGGCCTCAGGAATTACAGAGAAATTAGCCACGATTTAAGACTAGAAATCTGCATTTTGAGCGTTACTGTGGTTACAGCCATTGAATTTTCAGTTGCTCCGCCTCAGTGTTAAACTATAGGATCTTTAGAAGGTTGTGATGTCACGTGAACTATTGTTTCTTACATAATCTGCATCATCAAAACCAACAGAAAAAACTGCAATGTTTTTGACTCTAAAACATGTCAGCCTCGAGCGCTTAAATCAATAAAAACCCTTCACACCTGAGCGCAATGCATGCTGGTCCCAGTCTGACAGTCTCACTACAGGAGCCCCTTCAGTACAGTATACAGACAGTATGCGGGGTACAGCAGGGGTCCGCTGCTGCAGGAGGCTGAGGTTTATATCCAGATTGTATTTGCAATCCTTTGTTCAAGGCGTGTTTATTTATTTCGTACACAAAGCCACTCGACGCGCCTCAGTGTGAAGAGTGATTGAAAAAAAAGCAATTAAAACTTCTTTGAATGTTCCAGAAAATGTTATTTAAAGTCAGTACAATGCCATTATTATCTAGCCCCGCCACATTAGACACTGTTCCTATTCTTCACAAGGACGTGCAGTTTGGGGCCGGGCGTGATGTCTTCGAGTTCCCGATGGCCGTGATTGGCGAGCGTAATAACCAAAGAACCGTCTATGTTATTTTTGCCGCTCAGACCTGAGGAACTTAAGTTGTCATTAGCAACTCGGTCCAGGTCAACGCGATGATGCGACAGCTCGGTGTCCCGGCACGTTTGGAATTGGACAAAAAATATACTTTCGACAGATAAAAGACCGCGTTCAACGCCGCCAAGAACAGCGAGGACACTGACGATTTATTATCATGATTGGAACAGCGGTCAGCGCTCATGCCTCACGGCTACAAGGTCCCGGGTTCCATTCCCACCTGGACGGGGCCTTTCTGTGTGGAGTTTGCATGTTCTTCCCGTGTCTGCGTAGGTTTTCCTCCGGGTACTCTGGTTACCCCTCCCACTAAAAACATGTACAAAAGGTTCCCCTCTGGGACCAGGATTACCCTGGAAAAGAGATTCTTAATCTCAGTGGGACTATCCTAGTTAAATACAGGTCAATCAATCAATAAATTATAACAATGGTTTTCAACTGGCCCCTCCTGGAACCGCCACCTTAACGTGGTGGAGGGGTTTGAACACCCGAATGATCCTGGGGCTCTGTTGTCGGGGGCTTCGTGCCCCTGGTAGGGTCTCCCAGGGCAAACAGGTCCTATAGGTGACGGGTCAGACAAAGAGCGGTTCAGAAGCCCCTTATGAGAGACCAACAGGCCCGGGTAGAATAATAATAATAATTACAAAGTACACCAGTGTCTGTGTACACTGGTGTATGAATGAGAGTGTGAATGGGTGAAGCCCCTTATGAGAGACCATCAGGCCCGTTTGGAACCATGAGGCCGTCCTTCTGTGGACCCACCACCTGCAGGAGGAGCCATAGGGGCTGGTGCGATGTGATTTGGGCAGCTCCAACAGCTGCCCCCACGACCCGGCAACGGACAAGTGGGAGAAAATGGATGGATGGATGGATGGATGGAATTACAAAGCAAACTACAAATGTCTGGTCAATATGAGAGTAGAATAAGGCGACCCTAAATATATTTCAGTAGTGACTAAAGCATTTCAGTAAAATGTTGTTGCTTTGTATCTCAACCTATCGCACAGCGTCACCGTGATACATGAAGTTTATTTCAGAACATAATGGGCTCACGGAAATCACAATGAGGCTACATTGTGTGATCATTTACGAAACAAAATGCACCGGCCCCTCTTTCTAAACCTGTATTGTAAAATAATTGTAGGTATTTCCCTTCCATATAACACTTGTATCGACTTCCCCTGCATTCACTGTGACAATGCCCCATTTTCCCATTTCCAAATACCTCCGCTTGTTTATGTTAATTGATTATTTTATTATTATTTTCTTTTGAGTAATTTGTCCTTTTTCTGCTCTCGAAACATCCATATCCTCCCCAGCTCATCCAGCTACCATGTTTTTAATCTGTTGCCGCAAATGTTGTCTCATTTTTCTCCGACACCGCCGTCAGTCCATCAGTCAGCCCGGGCCAGCTCATCCGCCGGATTGGCCCCATCCCATCGCTATCCATCCGCGAAACGTTCCACTCCCACGGACAAAAGGGCGAGGCGGCGCGGGTGAAAAAAGGAGGAAGGTTTTGTAAGCGATCGTTTGGAAGTTTCCACACAAAAAAAACAAAAACATTTCAAGCACTTCCGCGCGGCAGTTTAATCAGAAATAGCTGGCGAAGAGCGAGTGGGGGGGAAATTAACGCGCCGCTTCTTTCGGAAATGTAGGTCACCGAAGAGCCGCACTTGTCCAATTAATTTGAGCGTGACGTTGTTGTGTGGCAGCTCCGGGTCTCGAACGCCGGATTAGTCCCATGTGTGGACGTGCGTGTTTGTGTTTCCACGGGACTTTTTAACCTACGAGGTTAAACACTGAATACTAGATCCTTCATAATCCAGTTGGTTCCATCCCAGACGCCACAACAACACACCAACCACCGGCTTTTTATCCTGGATGTGCCGAACTGTTCTGCGTCGGTGTCGATAAGAGATCAAACAATATGCAGAGATTCTGTTGTTGTTTCGTAAATGTGGGAAAACATCTGCCCAGAAAATGAATGCATCAAGAAAATGTACTGATAACTCAGAAAAGCAATCGCCTGGCCAGTCGAACACTCCTGCTTTTTGTATCTGTTCCAAATCTCGAAAGGTTTTACATCGATCACAGAGCGGGTTGTCACGACAGGAGTAAAGTAAAGTGTTTTCCTAAATGTGCTTAAATAGAATGTGCCTGCTTAGATGTTGATGCTTCATCTTTTCTAAGAGTGCTTTTTTCTTCTTCTTGTTGCCGTCTATCGAAAGTAGGTTCCAAATATAAATATATATAAATATATAAATAAAGATCTTCTTCTTCTTCAAACATATTACATTGACTGAAAAAGCCGTTGCGGATTCGTGTTGATTCTCCTACATTTAAAATCTGAGTTGCTGATGAATGCTCGTACACTGCAAAAAGTCATTTGGTGACGGGTTAAAAGGACTGGAAATAAGAATGTTTTGACCCTGAACCACCTCGGGCCCTGAGATACCTTTGTACTGCTGCCTATGGCAATCCATTGTATTTTATCACATGTTTATATATACATATTTTTTCAATGTAATTGTATAGATTTATATTTTTTATTGCTTTTTATTGTGTTTGTATTTAATTTTTTTTGTGTGTGTTTGGGTGTCTGGTGTTGTCATGTACATGAAATGTGCCATACAAATAAAAATAACCTTCCTGATATGAGTAATTTTGACTTGCGAAGTAGAAAATTTTGCCAATGGAATAAAATAAAATAAAGGGGGTAAAAAAACATATATTTCAAGTAAAATTTCATTTATTATCTAATTTTAAGTGGAATAAGATCTTTTGTCTTGTTATATGTGCAAAAATACTGCATTGGCAGGTGATCTTACTCTAATGAAGGCAAATATATGTATTTCAGGCAAAATTGACCTATTTTCAGATTGCTTATGTAGTGTAACCGTCTTAATACACTTGTCAATCCCGCCCATCGGGAATTTAAAGAAATCAACCCTGATCCAGATGCACGTCTTTGTAAAGAACAGGAGAAGCGTGTGTTCTGGCTGGACAGGCTAGAAAATGCATTTAATGGCACCGTAAAAGAAAACATCACAAACTGAACAGTGTTTATGATCATGCCCGCGAGTCCTATGTTATTTTGACTTAAACACTGCACTGGTACACAGGGTTACAGGCATATTAGCTTTCACACAGTGTGCTCCATTTTTGCTGGATTAAAGGTCCTTCATTTGATCACAAAGGCAGACGTTTGTGGGCGGAAAGAATTGAATCTTTAAAATGTTTAAGCACTTTATTGATTGTGAACCAGCATCACTGTGTTTATAAGACATAGTGAGCAATGTTATGTTAAGAGCTGGGATATACCATTAACATAATAAGTTAATTATTCCCTCCTCTAACCGTGGAGTTTGGGCGTGACGTGAGCTCATTCTGACCGGGATAATGTTGTTGCAGCAAATGCTTCGCCGCCAACGATCCAGCCTGGACTCGCTTCACATGAACCTCGAGGTCAACGCGACGCCGACCAACGCCGACGCCCCCCCAATTAAAAACACGAGCGCGATTTGAAACCAACACCGCCGTATTTACAGCTTCGCCGATTGAAGCACTCGCCCCGACGTTTGCTGGAGTCACGGTTAAGAACAGAGAGAAACAATGACTTTTTAATGCATGGTGTGATAATCTTTCCCTCTCATAAATGATTAGTTCCCAGCAGCGAGCTCGGCCTTGTGTTGTCATAGATAATTGCGGTAAATGTATAATGGTGTGTCAGACTTCACAAAGGACGGGGGAAAGCAATCGACAAAAGTGCGAAAAGACGGAATCAATCAGGAAGAGCTACCAGATTGTAGGCGAGACACGGCAGGTGAAAACATCAATTTTTCAATGTTGAGATTTGTCCCCCTTAACAACTTATATTTTAAAGCAGTACTAAGTATCGTGTTTACCTTAATAAATCCTTTACGTAGTCCCTCTGCGGGTGTTACAAGTGTTAATGGGTTGATTTGAGGATCTTTCATCTCCCCCTGGTGTCTCTGACCAGAAAATCATGCTTGCAACTTGCCTGCCACCGGGTCGGAGTCACCAATACACACTAATAGAACCACGAAGAAGAAGCTAACAGGCTAACTGTGGGCTAGCGCCACTTTAAACAGTATTTACAGCCAAGTTTGAGTGAAAAAAATTATTTCGATTGTATAACTGGATGAACGACATCCCTCTCTCCCTTCGCCTTTCCTGTCAGCGTAGTATTTACTCTCCAAGACATTTAATAAGTAAAAAATCGTAACTTGCTACAACACCTGCAGTTGCGCTTATGGCCTCTAGGGGCAAGAGTTACTTAGTACTGTTTAATGTCAAGAGTAATTCGTTCACAAATATTGACATGTTTGGTATCTACGTTTGCGAAGGGCAACGGAGAGGACGTCACAAAACCTTTCTCGAAATGACATTTTCTTTGCACTCGATGAGCTCCTGCAGACTCCACGTTTCCCCGTCTCCCACTTAGCAATAAATCAGATTTTTTTAATATCTTATTCCGAGCCTGATTTATTGAGCTTTACATTGCAAAAACAAGGCGAAATGTTTACATATTTGTTCACTCATAAATAGCTTGTTCAAAAACGATATCCAAAATATATTTAGTTGTCGAAACTACCAGCAATTTTGGCAATTTGTATAGATTTAAATAGAAACATATTTATATCAGTAATCTACATTTCAATATGATGTCTCAAAATTATTATTATTTCTTCCCCTATTCCGCTGCAGCGTCTCGCCTTGAAGATATGGGCCGGTATTTTTTTTTTAACAGGGACAGTGTACAATCTACATTAACCTCAGAAAGGAGAGATGCATTGTACCAGGTTATAGCACTTGTGCTAATTTCCACCTGCAGTCCCTGGGCCTATTGTACATGTTTTTAGTGGTAGGGGAAACCGGAGTACCCGGAGGAAACCTACGCAGACACGGGGAGAGCATGCAAACTCCACACAGAAAGGCCCCGTCCAGGTGGGAATCGAACCTTCTAGCTGTGAAGCACGAGCTCTAACCACTGTGCTACCGTGCCGCCCAAGAAGAGGTAAAGTAAGTAAGACTGAGCGGTCACAAAGTGCTTACGTGTTAAAAACATTACGTTGGATGTGAATACTTCACTGGAGGAAACGTCTGTGTCTATTTGTCGGCACGGGGTGGCTCAGCGGTTAGAGCTCTCGCTTCACAGCTAGAAGGTCCGGGTTCGGTTCCCACCTGGACGGGGCCTTTCTTTGTGAAGTTTGCATGTTCTCCCCGTGTCTGTTTCCTCCGGGTACTCCGGTTTCCCCTACCACTAAAAACATGTACAATAGGCCAGGACGAATGATGTGTGTGAATGCATGCTAATAATCAGAGTTGGCGCAGATGTGTGGAGTGTGGAGTGATTGTATAATTGTCTCGTGTGAAGAGCTTTGTGACCATGTCTGTGAACGGCGCTGTATAAATAACGTTCTTCTTCTATTGAGGAAGACTTTTTATTTATTTATTTTCCCCCCCAGAGCTAACGGCGAGTTTTAAAAAACTGTATGCCATTTTTTGAGCAGCCCGTTCAAAGTCTTGCTGCTATTTTGCGGTTAGCTTCAAGACAAACACACCGCGATGAGTTTCCTCCGGTGAATTCTTCGCTCCTGTGTTTAACATGATGCCAGTGACTGTCGGCCAGTGACTCACTGTCTGCCGTGTAATCTGGAGCTATTAAACCATTAGCGTCATTTGGACAAGGCGCCGCTGCTAACTCAAAGGCAAATGACGAGAGCAGCGCCTCCTGAGGATCCTCTCGGAGTCACGTGCCGCTCGTGTGGATATAGCCCCCTGTCAGAGACTATTTATGTGACATGTAAGACAGGACAAGCCGCACTATGTCGTCACTCCACGAATAGTAAACCTTTCCAAGCCTTTATACTTCAAGTTACAAGTTTCCAGCCCCAAAAGCACATTTATTTTAATGTGCGCCCCAAAAGTGCTTCCAATTATTCACAGAAACCTGGGCGACAGGGGGGGAAACTGGCTGCGGCTAAATTAATTTGGTTGATCATTATGTTTTACGACGCATTGAACTATTTCAGCTTAAAACATAATGATCCGGGAGGAGGAGGAGGAGGAGAAAAATGAGAAAGCGCTAACTTCCCGGAACGACGGCATTTCGCTGGTTTTGGGAGCGGAGCGACGAGGGTTTGAAGCTCGATTAACGTTTTAACAGTTTCACCTCATCCTCGCAAAGTGTCAGCGTGTGGTTAGAGAGGAGGGAGGGGGGGCCGTGCTGGGACGGGCATGTTCCCTCTGTGGTTTCAATGTAACGTTGGGTTTCACCGCCTCCTCGTAAAGAAAACAGGAAACCTCACGAGCTCCGGCGGTTTAAACCGTTTGGCCAATGCTTCGAAAAAAGAGACATTTCTTTAAGTGAATTTCTTTTAATGGTTCTGCAAGTTAACGCCATCCTTTCTATTTTTATTTTAAATGTCCAGATTTTTAATGTCCCCAAAGGTTTCTCTTTTCCCCACTTTTGCTTTTCAGTTTGTTGAATTGAAATTATTTTATTGACATCATTAAGATCAATTACCAAAGCCCTAAAAAAATGGCTACTGGAAGGCCGAAGACACAGTAACCTATGATGATCATAGCTATTTATCTTTTCAATACTATCTAAAGATGACAATGAAAGACGTGTGTGCGCATCAGAACAGGTCCACAGTAAGTAAAAAAATGTTGTCCAACGGGTGCTCAGGGCCAGAGCAATTGATAAAGATCAGGGAAGAGCGACTCACTGTGTGAACTTAGTGTTTTGAGCAGTCAAAGATCCGAGGCACAAGTGTGTGAATGAACGAGGGCTGGTGGTAAATTGCCTCCAGCCTTTGTTCATTCACACACTTTTGCCTTGACAAAGACGCGCAGGTCTCGAAACGCGTTGGCGGTCCACATGTTAATAAAGTTATTTTTGTAAAAACATTTTGTAAACGGAGTGCCTCGGATCTTTGACTATCTTACTATGTTTGTACTCAAAAAAAGGTGTCCATCCAGACAGCCTCCTGAGAGCTGTCCAGTTGTTTTGATTCTAATTACACTACCTGGATGACTGAGAAACTATTGTTTTACTATGTTTTGAGTATGTTTTTTGTATCACTGAAGCAGAACTAAGTAACTCATGCCCCTAGAGGCCATGAGCGCCACTGCTGATGTTGTAGCATGTTGCGTTTTTTTTTTTACACATTAATTGTCTGTGAGAGTAAATACTAGGCAGACAGAAAGAGAAAGGGAGAGAGGGATATTGTAGCTTGTGCCACAACTCAATGACACAATGGAGATAAATGTTTTCACCCAAACTGTAAAGCTGTAAATACCGTTTGCTTGTTAGCTTCTTCTTTGTGATTCTATTTGTGTGTATTGCGCCTCTGACCCGGAGGCAGGAAAGTAGCATGGGTGGTTTTCTGGCCAGAGACACCAGGGGGAGATGAAAGACCCCCCAATCATCCCATTGTATTTCCCCCAGTCGAACTACGAAAAGGACTTATTAAGGCAAACAAGTTACTTCGTTCTTCTTTAAATCAATTTGCCAAAGGGACTGGAGATGGACATTAGCTGCAAAGGCTTTAATCTTGTCCAATGTTCATTAATAAGTACTGTCCCTTCACACATAAAAATAAATACAAATACAAGGACTGGAACAAAACTACCCACTGTCCGGTCCATTTGCAACATTTTCCTGTCTTTTACCATGTTGCCAATTCCTGTGCACCGTGTGAGGTGAATCCTGTTGTGATTGTAGGTTCTACATAATGAACTGCCATATACAGTCTTCAGAGCCATCAGAGTTACCATCAAGCAGCCACACTTTCCGTTATGAGCATCTCCAACTACTAGGAGTAGTTTTTTAGGGGAAACTCTAAAATGAAACGAGCACAATAAAACGTATGGAAAACAAGTCTCTATGCATAGACTCTGAGCAGCTGTCCAGCTTTTTTACTGGCATTTTAAATATGTGTTTTATGAAGGTCCGCACATGTTCATGCAAAAGCCATGGATGGAAAGAGAGTAAACTAAACTGAAATCTTTATCCTCGTGGTCTACCTCACTCACTTTAGACATGACCCACTTCTCACTTCAGCAAATAAACAGACTGCCCTGGTTTCCTTTTTCTAAAGCAGCGGCATCCGAGACCGTCCTTGCAGCAAATCATTTCAATCCCCTATCACAGCCATTTGTGTGGAGTACGTCTCTCAAACGCAGGAGGGATCTCCTCTCAAATATTCGCGTTTAGGAGCAAACATTTTGACATCACCCACTTCTGATCAGCAGCGCTTTAAAGAGTGTGAGACGCAAACTTTTTTAGAGCAGAGAAAGACGAAAAATCTCCAAAATAGTTCAAGTTAAGCTAATACCGTGTCACAAATTCTTGTTTTACAGATACCACTGTCCGGTGTTCAAAATATTATTGTAAGTAAGTGAACCGTTGTATTTTTAGAATAAGTCACAGGGGCTTCGCCTGTTGATTCGGCAGATGGCGGTGTGGTTCCTTGGGTCTTTGTGCTTTGTCCTCTTTCGAACATTTCCTTGTACTCCCTTAAGCCGCCATGTTGGTTTTGATAGAAGGCAATTTGGACTTCATAGGCTTCAGTCCCAAGGAGAGGAATTGGCTAACCAGTGTTAACCTGTTACTTGCCAGCTTAGGGTTACGGTTAGAGAACCTCTCTATCTAAAAGTAGTCCAGATATCTAAGGGACTAAAAACAACAACACAGAGTAAAAGCGCTTCATCTAAACTCGAAGTCCAAGGAACAAGTCTAGTCCCTTGTTCATGTGGGAAAATCACTTTGAAGCTCGTGGATTATAATTTTATCCAATAATGTAAACGTATATGATGTTAAAATTCAAACTGGACCAATCTGAGTTTCTAATCCCCTCCATTTTAGCCCACAACCCGTCCACGCTGATGCCCCCATGTTACTCACAGAGTCATAGTTTGGTGGGGGCTCGGGTGATGCTATCCACGGCGTGTGTTGGTTCATTTCCCCTCTCCGACCCCCACTGCCCTGTGCAAACATCCGCCGATATCTGCCCAGTGTCTGACCAACACCGGATTTCCTCTCAGCGCTAATCCAAACAGGAGACACAGCGGCAGCACAAGCAGAAAAAACCATCACGGGCAGGCCCGGGTCTGGGAACTTTACTCAGACAGAGGCTAAACTTAGATTAGTGGTTGCCGTGAAGAGTGGGTCAGGGCTGATAAGTGACAGAAGGGCAGTCAGAAATAGTGCCATTGTTGATGGTCAAAAAGTATGACCATTTACTTCACATTGGTATCAGTATCGGACCCCAAACATCCATATTGGTCAGGCCCTGGAAGATGCCCATATAGTTAAATACCCACCCCCCATAGTCTAAAAATTAGAGGCAGCATGAATACTGTAGGTATGAGAGGACACTTTTTTAACTCTTATATTCTGATAAAACATAGAAATGATGCTATTCTGATCATAATAACAGTTTGACGTTAGAATTTAGTCACAAAGAAGAGTAACGCATATCTGTAAATACCAAAACAAACATGGCGGCCTACGAGACTAAACCCTGCACAGAATGATCAGACTGAGGACAGACAAGTAGCACGAACGTCTTCTGTATCAACAGGCAGGGCGCTAAAACTGTTAAGAGATGCCAGAGGTTAGAAAGTTGGTTTGCCAAAGAGATTCTGTTTTCGAGAGGAAACATGTGATTGGATTGAAACCAAACGTACGTGACAAATGATTTGTTGTGAGCCAGATCCCGAGCGTTCCTGCTTTCAAACAGAAAACGTGTCCGGCTCGCCCCAACGACAACCTTCCTTCCTTCCTTTTTTTTTTTTTTGGCTGGCGTTTCTCTCACAAAGTCCATGTTTTCAGCAGGACCAATCGAACCAAAAATACACAAAGGCTGTTTGTGTGAACAGGGCGAGCGGTTGCCTCAGATGGAGCACAGGCAAAGACACTCCGCATCCCGTAACTCCGCCGCAGCCTCAGCGGTCCCACCTGGTGTGTGCAGAGGAACAGAGGAGAACCAGATCTGAGCCGCTTTGAAACGGGTTCAGTGAGGAGCCACGGCCCTGTTCTGACGGAGACGCTTCAGAGGATCGGCACTCGTCATCTGCATTTAGATCTGAGAGAGTGGTGTGACGCGAGGGGAGAAGCGCCGGCTGTGTTGAGGTGAGAGGCCAACAGCACGTCGTCAACACAGGGGGGTGGGGACTCTGTGAAGGAGCCGTTTTGTAACATGGGAGGGGGTTTAGGACGTGGGGGAGATTTCGCGGCAGGAGGCGGATGGTGGGTTCAGTCGTGTGGAGTGTGCAGCTGAGTGGAGTTTGCTTCTTCGCTCCCACTGCAGGGCACAAAGACACACCGCGGATGTAACGTGTTGTGTGCAGGTTTGTTTACATGGAGCCTGAAGGTCTTTAGATTTTACGGTGCAGCTAGATACGAAAAAATCCGATAATCCTACACTAATTACATTTTCATGGAAATTTATGAAACAAAATGTTAGAAGACGTGTCCAGACCCTGCACTTATCTTGAAAAGAGCTCTACGTGGAATGTATTCTTATTTTGAAACCCCACTCATGACCTTGACAGAGGATCCCTCCCATCTCAGTCAATCATATTCTGATAGTTCTGCTCCAGCCACCACAGCTTCATGACTCTGACTGTTCTTGATTTAGAAAGTATGAGAGCCTCTGTATGAGAGCATTTATTTCCCCATTTGATTAAACCTGAAACAACCAAGAGCTGATTATCCAATCAAAACGAGGCGTCAGACGAGGCCCTTGAGGATTCTTAACAGGAGTCCAATCCAAATGGTGACCCTGACTGAACTCCACAGAGCCCATGTGCAAATGGAGTGGAATTAGACTGTTACATGCACTTGAGAAGGTATTAAAGATGATTTTACATATCCTGGTTGTGTCTGAGTCTCCTTATTTCAGCTTCCTGGATAAGAATACAGGAAACTGAGAGAATACGCTCACTGGCGTAATACTGCAGTTTCCAGGATTCTGTGCCATGAAATCGCAGTTGTCAGGTTTCTATCGCTGATGCACTGAACATGTGCAAACTTTTGAAAGTGATACAGCAGGAACAGAAATTTTCCTACAGCGATTGTGGCTGGTACCTGGGCTTTTAAACTGCAACTTGTAAAGATGATCAAAACATTGCAGTAATCTTTACAAAATAACTACATATCCAGAATATTGTCATAACTAAAATATGGCCTATGTACAAATGGTGTCTTTCATACCATCCTAAACTCAGGACATGACTTGTTTATCACTCTTCCCTTCGATGACTCAACCTTTAGCTGTAAAAAAAAAAAAAAAAAATCAATTTGTTTTCACCAGCCATTGGACACACACTGTAACCCATGTGTGCGGTTTTAGAGCTGCCTGGCCATGTCTTTGTTCACACCACAGAGAGGGCACCATGCTGGGATACAGATGGGAAGGCTGGCAAAGATGAGCACATGTGAAATAAAGAACCAGCTCATCTACACTTAAGTTCATTTTATTTTACTGTAGAAGGCAATTAACTGTTGGCAATGTAAGTGTTGCTATCACCATGCAAGTACTAAAACTAATACTGCAATTACTGTAGGGCTGGCCGATATAAGTGGGCTATTTGTACATCTTTGTTGTGTTCAATGGATTATTACTGCAGAGAGTCCATACTAGCCAAGAAGGACCCAGCTTTTATAAAGGCAAACAAACAGCTAGCTTACAAGCAAAAGACATTTTAGACCTACATATTTCTTCTTCTGAAACACTAAAGCGGCACCAAGAGCCCCCCACACCTGCAGCACAGTGGAGGCAGCACAAGAGGGGCTACAGGAAACCAAAAAGGGACAACGAGGAGGTATCCGGGCAAGACTCGCAGCTAAGCCACACAAAACTTCTAACCATAACAATTGTTCTGGCTAATGTTCGTTCACTGGACAAATAAAGACAGATTATCTTTGTGCGCTACGCTCTTCCCAGAAGATGAAAGACTGTTGTGGAGCGGAGGGAGCTGCGCAGGAGGAAGAGGAAGGAGGAGGTGGAGCTGACCAGTGCAGGACACCACGCTCTGAAACAGGGACGAACCCAGAAGGCGCTGCACCGTTTCAGAGGATCACTGAAGGCAGTCAGCCGGGTTTCTTCCAGGTATCATTATACAATGACTAATAAAGCACTTTCTGTCTTATTATGATAACTTTCCAAAGAGGGTAACTCCAGATAATATACCATTCATTACTGGCCCATTAAAATGATAAGATGAGATCTAGGCCTATCTGGTAGTAGCACACTCAGAGGTTTAATCTTTCTTTAATAAATGTTTAAAAAAGGTTTACCGATCCCTTAGGATTTATGACAAATGCACAAGCCACGATGTCTTCTTAGTTTCCGAATGTTAAATAAAAACTGATGGCATAGAATACCCTTTAAACTCTCTCCGGTGTTTGACAAGGACATTTTTAATAAGGTTTTATAGACCCAATATTAATCCAGTCTTGACTTGCCCGGTGAATGTTTTTTTTTCCTATACAGAATCCTGCCCTCACAGAGTCCGGCTCCCTGGAGTACGGTCTTTGGCATTTGCATTAGGAGTTAGAGCGCCTGATGTAGTCTCGTATAGCCAGGAGCGCACATCTTCCCCAAATTAAACTGCTCTGTTTCGGACCAAACACGAGTCTGCGGGTTTAAAAGCCCCCACATTTTACACCGAGTTACATCAATGCCAAAACAGCTGCGGGCAAGGCTTCCCAATGAGCCCTACATTATCTGACGTAACACGATGAACCGGACTGTGGGCTCTCCCCTGTGACTGTGAATAGGGAATTTTCGGGTCGACATTAAGATTTCTTCCAGCGGTGAGCCAGCCAAGAAACGTGGCCCAGAGGCCATGTTTGAAAGGAGCGCTGATCCTCTCAATCTAGCGAGGTCAAAACGCATTAAGAGCACATTTACTACATGGACATTTAATAGCAAAGCATTAAGGGAAAAGGTGTTTCTATTATTTATCGACCCCTAATGTTCCGAATTTTACTGGTTTTCCCTTCAGTCATGCTCTGCTGTAGCTGCTGTGAGGGGAGTCACAGGTGGGTGAAGCCTGTCCCAGTGTCCATATCTCTTAGGCGAGATACAATGGAAGGGACAGTTTGGCGCAATATGCCTGAACTACTGTGTCACTGACAGAGTTGGATGGATCTGGCTGTATTTTGTATTTGTAGACTTTACTTGGTCCACAGCGCAGCACCCAGGGACTCATCCATCCATATTTGTGGTCCACATCCGTGCCTTCCTCTCCTTCCTTGGCATCTTCTACAGCAGTGGTCGGCAACGTCCGGCCCGGGGGACACTGTTGGCCCATTGCCAATATTTTTTGGCCCGCCAGAGGATATAAAAAAATAAATAAATAAAAAAGAAGCCTAGCAGAGACTTCTTTATCCGCAAATGTTTTGCCCCTGATCTTTGCTTGTGTTTGGCACACCATTCCACTGTTGCATTTTAACTCTAAAGGTCCGCACACACTACACGAACTATTGAAGTAAATTGGAGCGAACACACGATTCGGACAAACAGCTGATGTTTGATAACACAGCACGTCTGTCCTCTCTACCGCTTCATTTCTCCTCCAGCTTCAAAAACTGACCTGAAATTCGCAAAGATAGGCAGTGTTTGTGAGCGTGCGAAAACTTGTGCGTGTCCCAGTTTGGTCAGCGGTGTCAACAGTGTCACAACATCGCAGTGCAAGGCTCCTACTGCTACGAAGCCTTCAACTTGGCTTTAGTTCTGTCAAATGGAGATAAAAGTCGGCGACACGAAGAAGCGAGACGTATTTCAGTGGATTTAATAAGAAAAGGAGACGGGCCTCCGCTCCAAGATGGAGGAGGCAGAGGAGACAGCGGAGAGAGCGGAGGTGAAGCTGAACAGTCCGTCTCCAAACTCAGTAAGTGCCGCTAAACTCTGTGCGCGGTTGAAATGTAGCTTGAAAAGGTGGTTCTCATGAACGTTTGGTGATATAAAGTTGTGCCTTTTCGTGTGGGGCTGTGGCCATGAAATGAGCTGTTTGTGCCGCTGTTTTCACGGAGAAATGAAAATGAGGCGTGGCTGTGTTTTTCTGTCTTTATTTCACCCTGTCATTGGCCGCTGCTTTTTGTGTGTTCACTTTGGGGACAGTGAAATCACCCACGTTTCTCCTGTGCGTCCAAAATCGGGCTTAAAAATCAAACTTGCCGACCCCTGTTCTACAGTATTAACAATATTTCCGTACCTTTTACTTTTACTATGTAGTTTCTTTTTGTTGTAATGCGCTGCCACCACGTTGAGGCAGTTGTGATTGAATGTTAGTGTACAGTATTCAGAAAAAACGGCCCATATTCAATGAGAAGGAAGAGTTATAGAAATGTGTGCCACTACTACTGAACGCACGGAGGAATCCTTTGCGAGGAGACTTCACACATGCAAACAAAGTCAATTCGCTGCAAACTTAAGTTGAGATGTCCTGACAAGACCTCTGCTGCGTGTAGTGTTCTTTGGTGCCATGTGCTCGCCAGTGGAAAGCGCAGAGCGGGAAGACGAGTCTGAGCTGAAGGCTTGTAATTCTGCCATTCAGATCTTTGCATAAATGTCACCATTTTCCTCGACTCGCTCAAGTTTTAATTGGTTGGAGGAAGAGGACGGAACCCGCAGCAAACAGATTAATCATCCGTGCAAAAACAAAATCCGTCATGCATGCTTCATTAACCAGCTCTTATGTTGATTGCCATAAAACACTAATTAGCATTGATTAAGTGACTGTTGCTTACAAAGAAAGTCGGTCGACTGTATGTAGCTACGGAGAGAAACACCTTATTTTTACATATTGAGCGAGTTGTGTCGTAGCCAGGCACATAACCTGAAGGGAGCATTGTGATTGTGGCTGAAGTGCCTTGCCCAAGGGACACAAAGGTATACTCCTCTATTACGCTTCATTCAGGCAGGGGCGAGTGTGTTTGCAGGATTAACCAAACTTCAATGAAGGTTCTTGAGTCATCTTCTGTACTCTGTAGTTGCCGTGTCGAACGTTTCGCTTCTCATCCAAAAGGCTTCGTCAGCGCACTAGTCAACAGAGAGGTCAACAGAGAGGTCAACATTTTAACTTAAGAGAGACGTTGGTTTGAACGAGGAGTCAAAAAAGGAGAACCCCTCCTCCATGAGGTGTGAGTTAGGTCGTCAGGACTTAGAACTACAAAGACTTCAATTACAAAGATGTTTACCTTCAAGGGAGAATAGCTCTTAATAGAGGGGGAGGGACTTAGTCAAGCTGGACTCCTCCCTGTGGTCTTTATCTGGGCTGCAGGCCGAGCTGAGCCTTAGTGCGCTGACGAAGCCTTTTGGATGAGAGGCGAAACGTTCGACACTTAAACTACAGAGTACAGAAGATCAATTTCATTGAAGATGGACAACGCCTGTACGACTGAGAGCCTACACAGACATTAACCAAACTTACATGCAACAAAATACAACTACAATGGTTAAGGTCTGTGGATACTGCTTTGCGAATCACACCTCATAATATCGTGTTATGTGTTTGAGGGTAAATGCACATACCTTTGGAATATGTTTATTCTGATGGGTAAAATGTTTATTTTTAAAGCTTTATCAAATGTATGTATAAACACTTTAAGAATAGAGTTTATCATCAGTATATGTTAGAAACAATTATACCAACAAATAACAACAGCATAATTGAGCATGAATAGAAATGGAAGTTTGTCTTGTTATTTTATTCTGTAAATAAAAAATAAAAAAAATAAAATAGAACTCCAACTAAGTTTTGAATGAGGATACAACATTGTTCCACAGTTAAATAAAGCACAATTTCCCAAAGAAGCCACCAAAATCAGGGTTAGTAATTTGGGCAAACTGGTTGCAATTTTGCACGAAGGGAAAGTTGTTATTGGGAGGGAAATCAATGTTTGTCTCCGTGAAAATGTAGAAAGCCAAAATTATGCGAAAAACCTGCTAATGAAGCTCCATTTTGAAATCAGGCTAAAAACATGAGCTAGAGCTTAGGGGGAATTTGCATGGAACATCTCATTCTGGCGGAAGAAAAACACCTTGTCGTGCGGAGACGGATAAAAGTGAGTCAAATAGATTCACAAATGAAATGTTTTGGCCTGAATTATTTATACAAGGTGATTCCAGGCAACACAAATTCGATTACCGCCGGCGACTGGAATTTTAGAAGTAGATTTCATTAAGGCAGAAGAAAATGGCACAATAATAGTACAACACATGCTTGTGAAAGGTGGTGTTACGTTTTGTGGTAATCGAAAGTATATTTTGTCATGGAAATGATCCCATAAGAGGTGACAAAGCATCTGGAATACTTTACAAAGAATATACAGGTATAGAATAAACAAAATTCAGCTTAACAGATATAGATGCTAGAGAGATGTATTAAGGCAAGGCAAGTTTATTTGTAGAGCACAATTCATACACAAGGCAATTCAAAGTGCTTCACAGTTGCATAAAATTACAAAAAAACAGAACAAATTAATCATTAAAACATCAACATAAAACTTAATCAATGACAGTAAAAGGCGAGAGTGCAGATAAAATACTTTCAGTTTTCATCTGCTCGGGTAAAAAGAGCTGTTTTCAGCCTGGATTTGAACATTGTCAGAGTTGAGGCCTGTCTCACATCCTCATGAAGACTGTTCCAGATTTTAGCTGCATGAAACTGAAACGCAGCCTCACCGTGTTTAGTCCTGACTCTGGGAACCACCAGGAGACCCCTCCCTGAAGTTCTCAGGGCCCGAGATGGTTCATACAGCTCTAACATGTCAGAGATGGACTTTGGTGCTAAACCATGAAAAGACTTGTACACAAGCAGAGCCGTTTTAAATTCTATTCTCTGAGCGACAGGAAGCCAGTGCAGAGACCGGAGCACTGGACTAATATGGTCGTATTTCCTGATTCTTGTCAGGACTCGAGACAATCCTTTGTTGTGCAATACAAAGAAAGAATGCTATTTATGTAGAAGGCCTTTGGGGGAGCGACTTCGGGAGATTTTTCAGGACCAGGCGAGCAAGCTTTTGCAGAAGATGGTTTGAATACTGAGAAAGAATCAATATTTGTGCCTGAAGTATATAGCATAAAAAGCACATATTTTTTCATTGTCCCCTCATCTAAAACAGACATTAATGCAGTTTCAGTAATCTCCAAATATATTCTGGTTGTTTGTTTCTTCTACTGCTCCAATCTGCATTTCCTACATTCTGTCGAGTCATAGCGGCAACACAAAACTAATCCACATTTTAAAGCCCTTAATCCGTCACCGGACCTATTCTGAGCAGTTCTGAGCTCAAAGTGTGTTCGTCACAGTGCCGTCAACGTTTTAGCATGAAGTTGGAAAATAAAGCTTATTCGAGCCGTTTCGTAATGCGTCATTCCCACTGCTGCCTGCAGAGGGTGCTCCAGCCCATTCTCCCAATCTTTACAGTATGCTCTTTTCTAGACTTAATTTCAAAATGTGAGGCTTTAACGGAAACATATCACCCAAAATCTACTTTTTTGAGCTTTACATCATGTTATATTTGTTCCTTAGTTGAAGACAGACTTGGAGTAGGATTTCACCCCATTCGCACAGTTTTGAGCAATCCTCGGGTAATCCTCTTTCTTCTTCTACAATGTCAGTGCTTCATTCTGTAATTCCCGGATACAATTGCGTCATTGGGCTGCTCAGCGGTTAGACCCGTCAGCGCTGACATTGGGACGTTCTCCTGTTAAATACTAAATCTTTCGACATGTACATTTATGGCCTTTAAGGGGCAGTAATCCTGACAGAAGTTAATGTGTTGTAGGAATTATGAAAGAACTGCTGCAAAGTGGAATGCAGTAATTGGGTTAGTGTTGTGTGAGGCTGATGGCTGGTAGTTGTGAAACGGTCTGACTGCTGGGGGAAGCGCATTGTGATTATTGTTGTTTCACCGTTTATTATTAAATGTGAATTGTTCATTTATTTTGTATCCAGGGACTATGGATGCAAATTAGCTATAACCTGGTGCAGTTTAAATTAACGTAAAATAAATAACTCGTGCCCCTAGAGGCCATGAGCGCCACTGCAGGTGTCGTAGCATGTTGCTTGTTTTTCTTTACTCATTAATTGTCCGTGAGAGTAAATACTACACTGCAATAAGAAAAAATCCACACAACTGCGTTTTAGCTCCCAAATGTTTAATGTGTACTCACACCAAACGATGTAACGTTTCGGACTAAGGGTCCTTGATCAGACATGATGACCCTTAGTCCAGAGTTGTGCGGCTTTTTTCTTATTACATTTGTTGCCTCTTTTTTTATCCAGCACACTGCTAGAAAGGGATGTGTGTGTTTTTTTTTATTGTAGTAAATACTACGCTGACAGAAAGACAAAGGGAGAGAGGGATATTGTACGTTGTACCAAAATTACTAAATTACAAAATGGAGATAATTTTTGTCACTCAAACTTGGCTGTAAATGCGGCTAAAGTGGCGCTAGCCCACAGTTAGCTTTGCCCGTTAGCCTGTTAGCTTCTTCTTCGTTGTTCATTTAGTGTGTATTGCGCCTCCAGGTCGAAGCAGGGAAAGTTGCAAGCATGGTTTCCTGGCCAGAGGCACCCCAATCATCCCATCAACACTTGTATTACCACCAAGTAAACACGTTACTTAGTACTGCTTTAAAACCCCAAACTGTCCTTTATTTTTAACGCCCATAATCCACCATTTTATCGGTCCTGAGCCGTTCTGCGCTCAAAGTGTGTTTATCACTGTAAACCATGGCGTAAATTGAAACTGAAAGTCCGTAATTATTCCTAGAGCTGCCAGCAGAAGGACCACAGACAAAGTTCCAGATATTTATCAATGTATAAAACGTAAAATATGAATGCTGAGGTTGCCACATAATATACGTCCATTTGTTACCTGTGCAAACTCTAGTGCATTCACGTATCTCACAAACTCAGCAGATAGAGATGACGTTTCTGGACGCGGGATTAATGTACCACAGCAGAAAGAAGAATACACCCCCACAGACTGCTCTCCGGTCCAAACACCCCGCGGACGTACACATGCACATCGGAGGGTATTTCATGCATGGCTGGAACGCGCCCTTGTGTTGCGCTGGTAATCCGCGTGGCCCGCCTCTCATTTCCTTTGAGTATTGACCGATGTGCAACTTGAACTGATCGATCGCACATTTGATACACACTGCCGGCCGAGCGCATTAAATCTGGACGGAGGATGAAATTCTATTAATATTCCCCCTCCGCGCGCTTGAGTGTCCGCCGCTGAAAGGAAGTCTCGCTCATTGGCGCCCACAAGGAAACGGGAGACGATGCGAATCCGAAGAACGAATGCGCGACCTGAACTCACCGCGCATATACGTGAATCCCCGCTGTGCGCTGACGGCGGGAAAAACACCTGGAATATACGGACCCTTGAAGGGTAATGAGAAAAAGCAATAAATGTGTGATCTCCGTTTTCTTACAGGGAATATAAAGTGATCCCCGTCGCGCCCGAGTTCACGCGTACAGGTGGACACGGCGAACACAATAAATGACAAGATAAACAAACCGAGATATTTAAAAATGACAGACGTATCGAAATTTGACCAGTGGTTCTGATGTTTCTGTGTAATGTGTAGTTGTCCAGGGAAGTAAAGCATTTTGAGAACCTAATGTAGATGGGAAAGCGACATGAATGTGACCATTTTATTTACAATTTAACCGAAGTTGAGGACATTTTGTTTCAGACATTTGCGAAATGGCCTCAACTTCATCAACCGATTCCAGTCGACAATATTTAAAGGTACACTGCGTAACATTTTGGCCTATGCTGTTGCTATAGCAATACAAACTCTAATGACCAGAGCCGTCGCAATGGGGTAGGCAAGGTTGGCAGCGCCCTAGGGCCCCCAGCTGAACGGGGCCCCTGATGTCTGTGGCATTATGGGACGTGAAGTTCTTTCCTTCTGACACTTCCTGTCACTGTAGCTTCTGCGGAGAGAAGCTTTTCAGCTTTTGAAACTGATAAAGTCTCACCTCAGATCATCCATGAGCCGAGAAAGACTGACAGGACTGGCCCTTATATCAATAGAGCGCAGCATTAGGACGTTATAGAACATGGAAGATTTGGTCACTGCTTTTGTGCGAGCTAAAGTCCGCAAGCGTTGGTAAACCTCTTAATTTTGGATGGTTATTCCTTGACAAAAAAAATTCCTTGTTGTACAATGTTCTTAAAATAGTTTGTGTTGTGAACCGTTTTAATACCTTTCTTTTAATTCAACATAAATTGTATAGTTCAAGAAAAAAACACTACTCTGCAAATAAGAGAAGACAGTTCTTAAGAATGATAATAATATGAATAATTATACTTTTTGACCTTGTTTTTGCCTTGTTGACAAAAATAGCGATGCCTCATTGAAGACACTGTGTCCTTTACTACACTGTAGTGGCCATTTTGTGTAGCACTACAGAGTAATTCCTGCACCAAAATACAAGGAATCCCATCCGATTTTAAAACAATTTCCCGAGGGAGGACTTGGGGCCTCGCTTTGCTGTTTTGCCTATGGCCCCCAAATATCTTGAAACGGCCCTGTTAATGACCAGCTCAATACATAAAATGCTATTTTTTGCAGTGGGTGATCAAAGAGTGGATTTGGATGAGGACCTACCCTATTGAAATCTCATATTTGGCCGCCTTTAGTCAACATCTCCATGGAGACGGGCTGGAGAAGACTTCCCCGCTCCCAGCTAAGCTAGAGTCAGGTCTGAGGAAAAGTGAACCACGTTTGCAGGTACAATAAAAATCTGTAATAAAACAATTGCCTGTATTTGACTCATTAACCTGCACTGTCCTAACCAAGTAAAACCAAATACATGTTACACGGTGTGGCTTTAAATCGCTACTGTAACCTGTTTGGATATCATAATAGTCATCAGGCATTTGGGCTCTTGCTGTATGAATTTGACATTTTGATCAATTTAAAGCCACAATGTTCCAGCAGCAATACCAAATGTGCTCCTAAAGCTCCGTTGGACACTGATAATGCCATTTTTGATATTCAAAAGAAACCATTTTGGAAAAGGCACATGCAGTTAATAATAAACAGTTATTTCCACAAAACAAAACAACCCCCAAAATGAAATAAAGGCTTGTAGTGTGCTTTGTTTTAATGCGTAAAATGTTATGCCATTCTAGCTTATGCATATTTTAAAACACTCTCCAGCCATCGCCATTATGCCACCCTGTTATTGCAACTGCCCTTGAGGACCTTTTGCTCAAGTTCTGTAGGACAGAACAAACTAACCTTAGTAACACAATGTGAGCGCATCTAATGGAACGATCAATCACAGATAGCGTTTTCTATTTTTGAGCCAGGGAATCGGGTGCCCAGATCTTGCCCTCGCCGGTGCATCCTCCCCTCCCGCTCCAATCCTTGTTTATTTCAGCTTTACACATAAAATCTCCTCTTTGGCCCGCCCCTAGGCCTTCTGTTTCCCAAAGCTCTCATTTTACACGAATTGTCCCTCTGACTGTCTCGTTTCTAACCCGTATCCAACCTCATCATGGACAAACAGAAGGGAGCAGTGGTGGTCGAAGTGGTTGGTAGTTTTAGAAAGGTCTTGGCTTTCAAATGAAGTACCACACTGGCATATGGGCGGTAAACTCTCCTGTCAATACGCTTCTGAGGTATAAAGAAGAGAATAACTCTAACCCTAAACCTAACCCTGAGATGGCAGATAACAGCTTGACCCCCCACTTGAACCAAGCACATTTTCTCCAGTTTGGCTTTACCCAAATCTAAAAGCTTCATGAAAAAGCGTCAAAAATAGTGACGAAAACAAGGATCAAAACACAACGAAAAAGTGACAAAAGCCACTGTAGAAAGTACTCATGCATTCAAAGTAGAAAGAATACAACTTAATTACATTGAGCTTGTGTTCGGCACCACGAGGGGGACTAATCTTCTTTCTTGCTGCGGGTCACTGACATTGACAGTACATCTGCACAGCGCCACCTAGTGTTGGGGCATGATAAGGCTTGAAATGGGGCAATACTGTATATATGGCACTATTACTTTTTACTTTGGAGCCTTCACAGAAATGTAGTGGAGGAAAAATGCCGTCTTATCTTAGGTGAATTATCTATCGGAATTGGTGCTCATTTTGAGTGGGTTTGGACTATTTTATCGCCGCTAGAACGAGAATGATTTCTCTTGCCTTTGAGGGTTTTTGTCTCATTTTAAGTGTACAAGTTCCTTTTATCTTATTTTACGCAATTTAAAGCTTGTTCAATTGCAGTCCGACAGTGGCTTAAAGGTAATAAAGTTCTAAACTGAAACACTACTCAAGTAAATTATAGATCCTCAAAAACTCTCCTTCTTACCTACTTAAAATGACTTCTGGAAGAGAAATATCTCCAGTTCTGCTCCTCATCTTAAACTCAACGCTCTCTCCAGCTCAGAATGTTAAGTTCCTGTATCTGCAAACGTGTCGGCATACTTGTCACCAGTCCCGTGGCTATTCTGACTCAGTCCATGCCTCCACTGTACGCGGACCCCCGACTCCCGCTTCTTCGCCCATGACGCGCCACCATTTGCGCTTTTTTTCTACGATTGCGCCGGAGGATCGACTTATTGGCCTTCAGTGCAACAAATACGCCACCGAAATGAGAAGCCACGAAAGGCTCCGCAGGGAGCCGCGGGGCGAGACAAATACCGCGCGTTTAAAATTAATATTCAGCACTCAAAATGAGGCATGTTTTCCCGATTCGCACAATGCGCCGGGGTTTTTCACTGAGAGCAGACTTAGCGGATGATTTGAATTTGGCAAAAAAAAAAGAAAAAACAATCCCAGATGTGCGCGACTCCATTAGGGGCCTCCCCAAACAATAGACTCCCCGATATTATATCACGCGGCGTTGGACTCACAAATGACGGGAGATTTTTTCCTATTCATCGGGTGCGTCGGGCGGCTCGATATTACCCGCTTTTCTGCATATTTCATTTGATCACAACAAGGCGATAAAGAAGGGACGGGGGGGGGGGGGGGGGGGGGAGGCAATATCTCCAGCTCCGGCGAATCAATTATGCAGATAAACAAAAGAAACTCATTTTGCTTTGATAAGGGAGCTCTAAAAAGGATTGCATTGCATGAGAAAGCGTCAGGATCGCACACGGGGAGCGCGGGAATCCATGAAGAAAGGCATTAAGGTGTTGGAGAAAGTGAACAGACGCGGGGAGGAGTAAAAAACTATTGATTGGGGGGGGGGGGGGGTCGATGCAGAGGCGCCTGTGCTCTTTTGGTCTCGGAAAATATCACCTGCGTGGACTGGTGCAGGCGAAACTAAATGACCTCACGTCTTCAGGGCCGACGTCATCAGCGCTCTGACCCGGATGGGATGATGATGATGATCCGGTTCAAGCACATGCCATTTAAAACATCACAGTATCATAGTTTTTATTTCTTTTTTTCCTTGGCTCCACTGACCTGCTACACTGACGGACCAAAACACCACCTGGATTTCACCAACTGTCAGGATCTGGGTTTGCCGCAGTGGCTCAGGTTTAGGTTGAGCAATATGTGCCCAAAGGTGGAGGTCAGCCGACGACCAGGTTATTCCATCAGTGCATTCCTTCTTCCCTGATCGTACTCCAAGATGACGATGCCAGGATTCATCGGGCTCACACTTTCATCACATGACTTGGCCGTCGCAGAGTCCAGAGCGTAACTACTGGGGCTGGAACAACTAACAATCGATTGATCCAGCAACTGAGCGATTATTGAAATTAATCGTTTTCCAGTAAACACAGACTCAAACCGAGCAAAAATGACATGACAATTGTGTATTTTTGATGAAAACCTACTTTGTTTTGAAAGTTAGGGTCGGTAGTGTTTTGTACATTTCATAAATATCTGTCTGTGTCTCATCCATTCAGAAAGCAGAATTAGCACAAATGTTCACTTCAAGTTTACTCCATCAGCATGTCCTCAAGGGGCGCCACTTTAGCTTTCTGTGGTAGAAAAATAAATGAAAAAGTAAAATGTCCATGCACCTTTCACAGCCACGCGATTAATCGATTAATCGATTAATCGCAAAAATAATCCGTAGATTAATCGATTACCAAAATAATTGTTAGTTGCAGCCCTAATCATAACCCTATTGGGAATCTTTGGGGTGTGCTGGAGAAGGCTTTGCGAAGTGGCCACACTCTCCCATCATCAATACAAGATCTTGATGAAAAGCTAACGGAACTCAACACAATTTCTTTTGTGGCAACTTTCGTTTTGGTCGGGCAGTGAAAGTTTGGATGATGTCTTGTTTTTCATAATGTTTAGGGGAAAACCTGATTTACTTCATCAGCCAATAACAAGATATTTATTCAGCAAAAGGCAATGATGATGATGATGATGATGCCACATGTAGCGCACAGCAAACCATTGTAACACTGAAACATAGGACCACACTGGCTTTCGTCACGCATATCGTTAAGCAGCCTTTTCCGCCAATATGACACAGGAATATGATGAGCCTGGTTTTGCATCGAGCATTTCATTGTTAAGCTTTCTATAAAATATCGCAGTTTGGACGGTGCGTAATTTGCGTAAACTATTTGTAATTTGTGATTGCCCCGTTGTTACGCTCAAAAGCTAAAATAAATATTTTATTCTAAACACACTTACTTTACTTTACCTAAGCTGTTTATAAAATTAGGCAAGAATCAGGGGTAGTGAAATTAAAACTGTGGAGCGATGTTTGAAAACAAGTGCCGCCTTTGCCCTCTGTTCTCCGTCAGCGCTCGCAGTCGAGTCAGATTTGTTTTTTGCTTGTTGTTTTTTTTCAGAGCTCCGGCCTCTGGTCATGCATGTGTTTGAGTGCCAGAGCTGCATAATCATCTACTACGCGCGTAAACAAAAGACTGCGGCGACTCCACACCTGGACATCAGGAAGGGCACGTTGTGATGTGATTTAAATGATTATTACCGTAAGCTCCACTAGGAGGCACTACTGGCTACTGTATTGATTAGTTCTGTTTATTTACAGCAGACGACCTGCTTTACGGCAGTCGTAAAACGTTATCGCTATATGCTTGTTCACTGTTCTTTGCTCTTGCAAAAACCTGTTAATAAAACAGTTGACAAATATATCCATGAATCCGTGAATTCATGACATGGTGTCAGAAGTCGCTCTTTCGCCCTGTGGACAAGATTGAAGCAACGAGATGGCTAAGTTTCAGTCTCCTGAATCGTTTGACTTCACCCAGCCTTCGGCGTGGCCGACCTGGAGACAGCGTTTTTCCCGCTTTCGGGTAGCTACCAAGCTAAACCTAGAAGATGAGGATATTCAAGTGAATACGCTGTTATACGCAATGGGGAAAGACTCGGAACCCATCTTTAGCACATTTACATTTCCGGACGATGTGCAGCACTATTACGATGAGGTTTTGAGAAAGTTTGATGAACATTTTGTGCCAAAGCGGAATACGATACATGAACGTGCCTGTTTTCATAGACGCTCACAGCTCCAAGGGGAGAGCGTGGAGGCGTTTGTCAGAGAGCTTTATAAGCTTGCAGAGCACTGCGATTTTGGAGCAACTAAAGACGAACAGATAAGGGATCGCCTTGTGATCGGCATCGCAGATGGAGAAGTGTCGCAAAAGTTACAACTTGAACCAGACTTGACATTGGAGAAGGCAGTCAGAATTGCACGACAGTCGGAGCTTATTAAAGCACAACATGCCAGCGCCAGAGCAACAAATGTTGAGGTGGGTGCCATTAATGCACGCAAGTACAAACAGCCCAGGCAGTACGACAAAAGATATGCCAAAAACAAAGATGAACAGTACAAAAATGTGGCACAACAAGCGAGGAAAATGTGCACAAGATGTGGCAGACAGCATGATTACGGTGCATGTCCAGCTACAGGTAAACGCTGCCGCAAATGCAATAAACTGGGGCATTTTGAAGCACTGTGCAAAACTAAAAATGTTAATGCAATTAAAACTACTGACGGCGACAGTGATGAGGGCAGTGCATGGTTTCTCGGGGCTGTTGCTGATGGCAGTGTATGTGATGAGGACAAATGGTATGAAGACCTGCAAATCAATGGCACAACTGTTATGTTCCGGATTGATACGGGCGCAGATGTAACAGTGATTCCTGAGAAAACATATTCAACCCTGCAACAGCGCCCTCTCCTGATGATGACAAAATCAACCTTCACAAGCCCAGGTGGAAAGCTCACGTGTAAAGGCAAGTTTATGACACATTGTGAAAAGTATGGAGAGACTTTCCCCTTTTGGATTTATGTCATGTCAGGCCCCTTCACAACAAACGTACTTGGACGGAAAACTGCAATTAAAATGGGACTAGTGCGCAGAGTAAATGGACTCGAGTCATATGATGATGTATTTGGGGACATTGGACTGTTAAGTTGTGAGCCAGTCAAAATAGAGCTTAGGCCGGACGCCCAGCCATACAGCATTGTAACCCCACGACGCATCCCATTTCCAATCCTACCTCAGGTGGAGGAGGAACTGAAGCGAATGCAGTCTCTAGGCATCATAGAGGAAGTAAAGGAAGCCACAGACTGGTGTGCTCCTATGGTGCCAGTGATTAAAAAGAACAAGAAACCTCGGATCTGTGTGGATCTAACCAAGTTAAACAAAGCTGTGAAAAGAGAAAGGTTCATCCTGCCCACACTAGAGGACATTGCACCAAAACTGTCGGGCGCAACAGTGTTCTCCACAGTGGACGCTTCAAGTGGGTTTTGGCAGATCCCGCTTGATGAGCGCAGCAGAAAACTTACAACCTTTCTCACTCCAGTGGGCCGTTTCTGTTTCCGTCGCCTTCCCTTCGGCATTACATCTGCACCGGAGATATTTCAGCAGAAAATGAGCTCACTTCTGAGAGATCACACCGGCACAGAAGTTGTTATGGATGACATTCTGATCTATGGCAAGGACAAGGAAGACCATGACCAGAATCTGCAAGCTGTAATGAAAACAATCAAAGCTTCAGGACTGAAACTAAACAAGGACAAATCTCAGTTCAGAAAATCTGAAATCCATTATTTCGGACACATCATTGGGAAGAATGGCATTCAACCGGACACTGAGAAAGTCAGAGCCATTGCGGAACTTCCCAGCCCAACGAACATAACGGAACTGCGTCAAAGGATTGGAATGATAAACTACTTGGGAAAATTCCTTCCTGACCTCTCCACTGCCATGCACCCTATCAACAGCCTATTGAGGAGTGACACAGCATTGACATGGGGAGAAGCACAAGAGGAAGCCTTCAAACAGGTAAAAAGCATGTTAACCTCAGCACCGGTACTGGCGTATTGTGACGCAACAAAGCCAACAGTGGTAAGCGCAGATGCAAGTAGTTATGGCCTAGGGGGCGCACTCTACCAGGAACACAGTGATGGTCTCCGACCTGTCGCCTTTTGTTCACGAACACTGACAGAGACTGAGCGTAGGTACTCCCAGATAGAAAAAGAATGCCTTGCCAGTGTGTGGGCATGCGAGCGCTTCGGGAGGTACTTACAAGGTATGGACAGGTTCGTGCTTGAGACTGACCACAAGCCTCTGGTTCCACTCATCAACAGCTACGACCTGGATAAAGCGCCTGTTAGGTGTCAGAGGTTATTGATGCGTCTAATGAAGTTCAATGCAGAAGCTGTTCACGTGCCAGGAAAACAGCTTGTTGTCGCTGACACCCTGTCTCGCAATCCCCTGCAGGACTGTACGGTGTCGGACACAGAGCATGATGTCAAAGCGTATGTTCAAACTGTGATTGAAACGAGACCAATCACCAAAGACAGACTTAATGCAATGAGATAGGCCACAAGCAACGACGACATTCTTCAAACAGTGACTCGTTACACAAGTAATGGTTGGCCCTCAGATTTGTCCCGCTTGCCACATAACCTGCTCAAGTATCACGCTGCTAGAGCTCACCTATCTGAAGTCAATGGACTGTTGCTGTATGATGACCGCATTGTTGTTCCCCTTTTAATGCAAAAGACTGTGCTGTCACAAATACATGCGGGTCATCAGGGACTCACGAAGTGCCGAAAAAGGGCCAACATTTCAGTGTGGTGGCCTGGTGTCGGCAAAGACATTGCTGAGCTTGTAAATGCTTGTGAGTTTTGCATCAAGAATAAACCAACTCAAAGAAAAGAGCCACTGATCACCACACCACTGCCAATAGGAGCTTGGCAGAAGATAGCCGCTGATTTATTTGAGCTTGAAGGTAAACAGTATTTGGTAGCAACAGACTATTACTCACGCTACATTGAGATTTCTCACTTAACTTCCACAATCAGCAACCAAGTCATCACTCGTCTAAAGTGCATGTTCGCCAGGTGGGGGATTCCATTTGAGCTAGTTTCTGATAATGGCCCTCAGTTTGCTTCAGCAGAGTTTCGCCGGTTCAGTGAAGAGTACAACTTTGAGCACACGACGTCAAGCCCTCATTACCCTCAAGCGAATGGAGCTGCGGAGAGGAGTGTAGCCATTGCAAAGAGAATCCTTCGACAACCGGATCCTCAACTCGCCTTGTTGAGTTACAGAGCCACACCTATCACTGCAACAGGTCAGAGCCCAGCTCAACTTATGATCGGACGAGAAATCAGAACCACAGTTCCCGGGTTGCCACAGCAGCTGAGCCCGACTGCAGTTGACCATCAGGCGGTAAGATTAAAGGACCAACAATCCAAAGCTGCCTACCGCTTCTTCTACAACAGGCGTCACTCAACCCGACCTCTGCCTGTACTGCAGCCTGGCCAGAGCGTTAATGTCAAATTGGATGGGGAGAAGGGCTGGAAAACCCCAGCAAAAGTCATCGGGAAAGCTCAAGAGCCCAGGTCCTATCTAATTCAAACTGATCAAGGAACTATTGCCCGCAGGAACAGAAGGCATTTGCAGGAAGTGCCTGATGCAGTATCGCAAAGTGCTGGACAAGAGACTAGTAATGACAGTGACTTTGCCATCCAAGGTGACACAGACACCTCTAACACTGCTACTAGTTCACCTGTGTCCTGTGTACCAACTATTTCCCCAAGTTCGGGTGCCTCTCCAAAGAGAACCCTAGCCGGGAGAGCTATTAGACCACCCACCAGGTTTAAGGACTTTGTTTAAGATTGAAATGTCCTACGTCCTTTACTGGTAGTGCATTGTGTTACAGTACTGACTTCTGGTTCTAACTTTATTATGGAAGTTACAGTGACAGTTAAATTGTTAAAAGTAAAAGTGAAAAGTATTTTGTTTAAGACTTTACCTATCTACATTTATTGATATACTGTGTAGAACACAAAAGTAATAGAAATGTAATCCGGCTATTTTGAATTTACTTAAGAGGGGAGATGTGATGTGATTTAAATGATTATTACCGTAAGCTCCACTAGGAGGCACTACTGGCTACTGTATTGATTAGTTCTGTTTATTTACAGCAGACGACCTGCTTTACGGCAGTCGTAAAACGTTATCGCTATATGCTTGTTCACTGTTCTTTGCTCTTGCAAAAACCTGTTAATAAAACAGTTGACAAATATATCCATGAATCCGTGAATTCATGACACACGTGGTTTAACCCTTTATCGTGAACTCATTGAAATACTTTGAAATCAATAATTTAAAGTGTTATTGGGGGACATTACACAAGTTTATTTCTGTTGTAAAAATTTTCAAAATGCAGAAAATGACTTTAAGGGGTAAACATAATACAAAGGTTTATATATAAAATATACAAAAAGTACTTTCAGGTCTCGGGGGTGCTGGTTTTCAGTAGACGTTGTGTTTTGTGATATTGATGTTTGAAGGATCACACCTGTCAGAGAGGAGCTTTTGTAATGTGATCGTACTTTATATGCGGTGGGCGGGGTCAGTCACCTCCAATATTGTTTCCCTAAAAATGTTACTAAAAATAACCTTTGGCAACATAAAAACATTGTCCTAGGGTTTATTGGTTCTTTTGTCAAGAAAATACCGTAAGAATGAATAATAGGTGCAACCTGCAAATGTCCAAATATGGAAAAAACTAATTCACTTTAGGTTTAAGTGAACAAATATGGTGCCTGCCTTGTTCACGCTGTAATTTCACTTACTTCACTACGTCCTATAAAAGCAACACATATATCATCACTTAGCACAATTATTCACCAATAAATGTGTGAGTTTCATCAACTTACCAGGGTTCAAGTTAAGTAATGAAATGTTCCATTGATTCAGCCAGACTTGGGTCTTTTTCAGACTTCAGAGAAAGCAGGAAGTTGAGAGGGCGACTGCTCTCTGCTGATTGGCCAAATGCCACAGAGGCGGGATCTGTGATGTAGGGTGATCTCTTCTGATTGGCTGAGTGAGGACTACGCGCTTCTTTACCTTATACTGATGTGCAACAGGGAGCGATGTGTGCGGAAATGACCACTTGCCCTATAAAGGGTTTTAAGCAAGTAAATCCCTGTAGATGGCGGACAATGTTCTTTGACTGCCGCGTTCCTTTCTCAAAATTATGCAAAAAATTCAAACGGAATCGACTGTCGAGTTTACTGTCCACAAGTTGGAAACAAAAAAGTGACAAACGGGCTGTTCACGTACCAGTATGGATAAATGGAGAGGGGACGGATACTTTGCAGCGTATAATTTTATAAAAACTCCACAAAAGAATGCAAGGCAGTTACCGGGTCCTCTTCTCTCTTGTTAGCCCAAGGCCGATCATTGACCACAGGAAATACTAAGCTCTGCGAATAGGAACAGGTAGGTACTCAAGTGCGCTGCCTCTCTCTGTATAGGCGCAGGTGAAAGGCGCCGGGCTGACAACATAATGACTACTATCACCGAAACGACTGCTGACAAGAAAGTGAGCCCCATTATGCAGCATTATTGAAATGGAGGCTGTTAGCGCCATCAGCGCCCAAAGTACAAGCCTCCACTTTGCGCCGCAGCTGCAGAAATATTTACACAGGACTATAAAAGAAAGGAAAAGTCTGAGGTAGAATGTGGAGAAAATATCCGCAGGCAAAGTAAGTAGGTCTATCGTCTTTGCCACCAAAAACAGGGTTCTGTGATTGTGAAAGATGATAATAGCACGGACTGAGGAATGTTCCCTTTTTTCTATTCGAGAAAGCAATGTACAATATTTTATTATCGTGCACATTATTTTTTACCTTATGGAATATATATAGAACGCGCTGGATGTCAGTAAAAAATAGAACTCCAGGAGTAAACACACAGCAGTCATAGACACAGAAGGCAAAAGAAAACCTTTCATTGGGAATCACAATCTTTCACTTTTTTCTGGCGGACTCTGAACATATTTATCTCACACAAATAAAGTCAAGCCAAGATTCGGTCCATATGGATGTTTTTTTTCACAGCAAATTGTTCAGTAGAAGCGAAAAACGGCACTCATCGCTAATGTTAGCATAATGTAGCATTACGCTATTAGAACTTCCTGGTTAGCATTGTCCGTGTTTTTTAAGTATTCGTAGGCTGTTGAACCACTTTGCTCCTCTCCGCGTCTCTGTATGTTTATCTAGAAGAAAACATATTCATAATTCAACATTTGCAAAAGTAATAGTTCAGTTTGTCTGTTTTTTACATGCGCTAACGTTAGCGACAAGCGCCGTTTTCCGCTTCGATTCAACCATTTGCTGTGATAAAAAATCTCCGTATGGGCCCAATTTTGACTCGACTTTATTTGTGTGTGATATGTTCATAGTCTGCCAGAAAACAACTAAAATATGTGCCCGCTTGTATGACATTGCCGTCTGTATCTGATTGAAATAACACAAAACCGACGCCTACAAAATTAGCTCATTTCTCTTTTTTTTTTTTGCAGAAAGTTGGCGGTTCAAATTCCTACTCCAGGTGGAGAAAGTTGTACTTGCGCAGGACACTTCACCCGACTTGTTCGAATAAGTCAATTCCAATCTTTCCATCCACCATTATCGATGCATTTAAATCGCACAGTATTTAATTAGCTTTACTCGTGAGAAATATATGTCACAGACCTTTGTCTCCACATCCTTCCTGTTTGCTATGCCAAGCACCATCTTACTCTACTCCAGTCGTCCCAGGTGCTTACAGCCGCTAAGCCCCTCCCCCTCCCTATGCACGGCATCTCAGGGAAATTTCATCACTTTGTCTCATTAGGAAGCGCTCTTGACACCTTCCCCGTACCTCTCGCAGACTTCCCTCTCCCGCTCGTGTCAGATGCTTCGCCCTCTGAACCGCCTGTTTACCTCCCATTTTCCAGTTCTGTGTCGATCCACTTAGCGTCCTCTTCTCCAGCCGCCATTCACCCCCGTGAGCTACATGCGCCGGAGCACTTCGCACCAGTCAGTCAACCATGGCCGAGTCTATAAAAATGTGTTTAAAGGAGTTTAAAAGGCTTATTTGAATATCTCTAAAGTGCAAATAATTAGAAAGAGGAAACAAACAATTAAAACCAAGGTACACTTGAAATACTTCGAAGATGCATGTACTTTTTCATTTATAAATTGCCTTTTACAGTAAGGATTGCACCATGCTGAAGATAGATAGATAGAGAAGCAATTATTTAGGTTGTGGAATGACTTTTGCAACTAAATAAAATAAACATATGTGTGAGCTTTCCATATGAAAAAGGCAGAATTAAGTTTACTGGCTGAGGTTTTTTCAGGTCAAATGCCGATGCCCTTCTCATACTTCTCTTAGTTAACTGCCCCGAAATGTCTACAACTTTGGACAACTTGCGAAACTCCGCGTGTCCTTCGAGGAGCGAATTTATGCGGAGCACAGTTATAGCGAGTGCCAGTCGTCGCGCCGACCTAATGCGGAGGAACAGAGAGCGTATGAGGGAACATGAAGTCTCGCGGCGGGCGCCTGACATTGAGCAGTGGTTAACAATGTGACTGTGGACGGCTGTGTTACCGCCTGAGCCTCCACTGTCACAGCTGCCTCTGGTCTCTGCTGGAGTGTCCCGGAGAGGCCCGCGGTGCCACTGTCCAGCCAGTCAGTGTCACACGATAAACTGGACAGGACTGGGCGCAAGTCAGAGGGAAGTGGGGAAATGCTGAGCGCACTGTAAAAGTAGTACGTATAAATTAAAGTACTGCTATGAGTAGAACTGCCTAATATCGTTATTGGAATTTTTTGGTGACTCAATATCGCAAGAAGGCACGATATATCGCATTTATAGCCAACACTGTTCCAAACATTAACGATAATAAATAATTTAGAACCATATTAGCCTTGTTTGGTTCTGATTTAGTGTTGCAACAAATGCCAGGCAGTGTATTTATGACTTGGACATTGCACTTTACAAGCTGGACAAGATCCAAAAGAGCTATGTTATGACCCAGCTCTGCTAGAGCTGAGGGGAAGTAACACAAACCAAGATGTAAAACTAAAGTTTTAATTTATTTTAAAAGAAATGCAAAGGTAAATTGAACAAAGGTTGCAAAAAGGCTCAAAATAAGGCTCCTACAGAATGAAACCCAAAACCCAAATTAAGATTACTAACCAGAGTTAACTAAATATAATTACGAAACCGAAGTCTCATACTAAGTCCCAGAATGTCTCTAATACGTTGAGTCACTACTGATAGCACAAAGAGACCCAGAGCTAATGTGGCATGTTTTTCACTTCAAATCCCAGCAGCCCCAGTGGCCGGCAGGTTCTTTTAAGGAACAGGCCACCGTTTTTCCATCCTGAGATATGTTCTTACCCGAGTTGATACATACCTGTCTGGTCTTTGTACGTGTCGACTCGTCTAAGCTCAGGTAAGAACATATCTCAGTGTGGAAAAACGGTGGGCTGTTCCTTTAAGGGTGTGGCAGCTCAGGTGGAGTCCCAGGGTGGGCCAGACTCTGGGGTGGCGCACTAATCATAAGAGAGGGAAGCAGTAGGACCAGGCTCGGAGACAGTCCACCAATGGCCGGGGAGGAGGATTTAAAAACAAAAACAAATGTTCAGCACACAAGAGGACGTCACGCACGGACAGGGCTAACCTGGAGGAGCTGGAAGCCTGGGGCCGTAACAAGCTGCAATGATCCATTATTAACAAAACTGAAAAACTGGCTGCTGTGCCCTAATAGCCTATATATATATATATATGAACGGCTTCAGCACACACTCTGGACACTCTTCCAGCCTCAGGGTAAGATTTAGGTTTGACGACTGGCTCAGACTTACTTACCCCACGCCCTCCCCCCCGCTTTCACCTTGTACTGGCCAATTCAATAAAGCCAACGGACTTGTTTTTTTTTTATGTGGCAGGCAGGCACTACTTACCAGAATTGATCACTCACAAACCACATTCACTCAGGCAAGCGGGATAAAGCGACTCGTTCAATGAAGCAAAATAAGAAGGAACAGGCCTGAGCGACCGTCAGACTTTCATTTATAAAGGCGACTGCTCCGCCACTTGAGCCGCTGTCGCCCCAAATTCAGTTTCATAATGTGATAAGAAACACTTGACACTGCGGGTGAAGAGGGAAACAAACAATCATTGAGAGATATCCATTTGAAACCTTTGCGGAACATTACAGATATAAATATGAGGGGGGAAAGTGTATTGCAAGTTTTCTGTCATTTTCTGTTTTCATATAAAAAATAAAAATGCCAAAATTGCCTATATTATCCACGACAAATACTGGATAGACCCAGGTTTGGATGTATATTTTTGTTTTGTGACATATTAGTAACAAAGATATTTTCAGAGGGTTTTTTTCGATCTGGAAACTAAGATGCTAAGGGAGGAAACTAGCGGAAAGAAAATTCCACTTCGACTACTGCATGAAAAAATCTATACCTTCACCTGCCGTGTCTCGCCTTGATTCATTGAAACCAGCGATGGCGGAGGTCAATACTTTCCTTCCAATAAGTTCCTTTATATAAGTTTAATTTCAAAGCCTTTACATCCACGCGTACTGTATCTGCCAGTAACTCCTGACAACTTACTTACATCTGACCTTTAGTTTCAGTCTCCTCTTCCCACTTAACCTTTACATTTTTTTACATAACGGTAACTCCGCGTTAAGTCCCCTCATTTATATCCATTTATCTGCAGTCAAACACGCTTCAGCTGAGTGCGTCCGACCGCCCCTTCACTCCGCTCTGTGTGGGCGCCGCACCGCTTGTAAAAAAGTAGAGTTTCACCTCTGAGTGGTTAACCTGCTTTTCGGGGTCATTAACTCTTAGGGTGTTGCGCTCATTCGGACGTCTGCAAAAAAGTGGATGGAAATGGATGAAGCCGCCTACACCTCTCGCACTCGCATGCTAAACAGCTTTGGCGTTGCAGACTTGCCAAATCAGCATGACGTTCGAGCGGCAGGAGGAAAGAGCGGCATAATGAATGTCTTTTTTATTATTCAAAAATGTTAATGCCAGTCGGCGGAATCCTCTTATCCATACGATTCAAACAGACCGGTATAGCGTTTACAGTGAATTTAAATACCTCAGATTACACGACATAAACCCGGGGTATGCAGCAATACTATTACTATATTCACTATATTCAAACAGCTAGCAAACAAACACAAGAGATTATAATTGGTCACAGATGTATGACCGAGATAGGCTTTTTCATAATAAGGCTCAGTGTTGTAGCTTTGCATAAACATGAGTTTACTGGAAAAATGTCGACAACTGCCAAGTGAAAGTAATTGCTTTGATAACCGCTTATGCCATTGTTTTCTAAGTCAATCGAAATACAAATTACAACTTTGCTTTTATCTGGTTTTGCTGAGATTTATACACGTGGAAGAAGACATGAAACTTCCCATGCACATTTCATAGTGACAAGTCATGGTTCACCACTCGAGATACGGAAAGATTCAGATTCTATAGGCCCTTTCAACTCCCTCAACACGGGTAACTGTGTAAGAGGGAGTTTTCCTCTTTGAAGGTAATGACTGTAGGCGGCGCTCCTAGTGGTGTAAAAAGGCCCTACGACTACAAGTGAACTCGGACCGCCTAAAGCCGAGGACGCAGGCGCAGGTTTGCACGATACGTGGGCACGTTATGTCTTATTTGAAAGCTCAAAACATCAGTTCAGTTATTGAGCTTCAAGTACTCGGGGCCGCTCTGGCACTTGACCTGAAAGGAAGTTTCCCTTCAAGTTAATTTCCAACTTGGTTTATAGAATCGGGTAACTATTTTTACTTTCTAATCGGAAATAGCTTTAAAAGCTTCATTTTTGTTCAACCTCCACATGTCGTTTTTGTGGAGGTTCAGTGGACGCGCTACATCCGCTCACAGTAGCGGACGATAAAGACGCTTCTCTTGGCCAACTGAGCGTGGGGACTCAGTTTTGCTTTGAAAACAGAATAGAAATAGAAAAGACGGCAAATGTTAAACTCTTAAAAACGATGCTTTATGCCCGTTTTGCTGAGCTGAATTTGAGACCTGCAAATGTCTTCTTCTCAAGCACTGAAGAGGCACCAGGAGCACAAGAGGCGCTGCAGGAAACAAAAAAGGGGACCAATGAGGAAAGATGGTGAAAGACTGGATTGGAGCAAAGGGAGCTGTGCAAGAGGACCAGTGCAGGACACCACGCTCTGAAACAGGGACAAACCCAGGACCGTCTCAGAGGAGCAATGAAGGCGGCCAGCCGGGTTCTCCGATTCCTCCTACCTCCAAAAACATGCCGGTCAGGTTCGCCCGCAGCAGTGGCAGCAGCTCAGGACTCACTCACTTACTTCCTTAAGTACCGGAGACTGCACAAGCCCTCGACTTGCATGGAAATGTGAAGCGGGTCAGAGTCCCTTTAAGTTCACTCCGCGATAGGATCCGGTGACTATTTTCTACTTTCTGATCAGATAATCGACTAAGAAAACAACAATTGTAAACGGAAAATAGCTCTAAGTGTTTTGTAATGCAACACGCCCTACATTTAACACAGAATCTCTGCATAATCCCACTTTCCGCATTCTTCCAAACATCCACTGCCCCCCCACTGTGTTCAATATTATGGTGTACATTGCAGCCACACACAGAACTCCCTCCTGGGGTGATAAAAGGCGGGGGGGGGGGGGGGCGTACAAAAACACACAGACTCAAACGAAGCTTTTAAATCCCGACACAAATCCGCCGTTTGAGGAACACGCGTGGCGTAACCTTCGCTCGATTGAACCGGAGGATTTACGCTTTAGATCAATGTAAAGCTCGGTAAGTCACGCGCTCCTCTATTGTCTTTACGAAGCGTAAAACAAAAAAAAAGCCTCAACTCGCGGAGACTTTTAACCAAATATCAGAGGGATCTTCTGTGTTCGCTCAGTCCCTGGTGCCCTTGTTACCGCGGCATTTTGAAGCTGTGTCTACACATCCAGAAATAGCGTAAAATGCTTTAACATTTGTGTTTTTTAAGTGGTTTCTCCATCATTCCTGTAAAAGAGGAGGTCTAGAAGGCACTATATGAGTAGTTCACCGGATGAGAGGCAGACGACCTAACCTGACATTACTCAGCATTTAGGTCAGACCCAACACGCAATTATGATCTAAAGTCCCAAGCCGGAACCTTTCCTTTGTGCTTGTTTCTGGTACGCCCGTGGATCTGACGTACACGCTACATCCGCTCACAACAGTGATGGACGATAAAGACGCTTCTCTTGGCCAACTGGGGACAAATTTTTGCTTTAAAAAAACATCCTGATGGGACGATAGAAAAGACTGCAAATGTTAAACTCTTAAAGGCAATGTTCTATCTGCAGTCCTTTGTAAACGACTACGAGTGAAGGGGCGGACACGATTCATGACGGCACCTATGGGAACTTCGGGAATAAGGTGAATACGGCACTATAGGCAAGGCAAGGCGAGTTTATTTGTAGAGCACAATTCATACACAAGGCAATTCAAAGTGCTTCACAGTTGCATAAAATTTACAAGGAAACAGATCAAATCAATCGATAAAACATCAACATAAAGTTAATCAATGACAGTTAAAGGCAAGAGTGCAGATAAAATACTTTCAGTTTTCATCTGCTCGGGTAAAAAGAGCTGTTCTCAGCCTGGATTTGAACATTGTCAGAGTTGAGGCCTGTCTCACATCCTCATGAAGACTCTGGGAACCACCAGGGGACCCCTCCCTGAAGCTCTCAGGGCCCGAGATGGTTCATACGGCTCTAACATGTCAGAGATGGACTTTGGTGCTAAACCATGAAAAGACTTGTACACGAGCAGAGCTGTTTTAAATTCTATTCTCTGAGTGACAGGAAGCCAGTGCAGGGACCGGAGCACTGGACTAATATGGTGGTATTTCCTGGTTCTTGTTCATTTACTGTAATCAAAGCTAACGGCGGCTCAACACAACGTAAGAGCATGTGACCTTCTCTTTTGTGGCAACTTTTGTTTTGGTCAGGCATGACAAGACGTGTACACAAGCAGAGCTGTGTATAATTACTGTTGAGTTACTGTTTAAAAGTTACATGAATGACCTGACTTCCTGAAACACTTGAAAGCTGAATTGCTATAAATGCACTTTGCACCAATAGCTCAACAATAAATATATTTGTTGTTGAGCTCAGTTTGGGACTGAATGTCAGAAATCAGCCTCGTTATCGTCATTACCATAAAAACAATATAAAAGTAGAAAAAAAGAATGACTTGCAAATGATGACTTTACTGTTTTACATTTTAAACTCTCCGTGTTTTATATTGTATTACACGATGTGCCAGGATTTCCAGGAAGGTTAGTGGTTTTTAACGATTCAAATCCCGAGCTCCACGGAAGTGCATCGCTACAATATACTGCAATTTCGTCAAACAGGAATGTGCCAGGAGACAGAAAGAAAAGAAAAAAAAAAAAAACATTAACCAGAAGGTAAAATACTTGCACGTCTCTGAACCGAATCAGAGCAGCTGAATGGCCCTTAACAATCATTTTCTTGTGGAGTGGTAGAGTTGCCAAGGACAAAGAATTCCCCAAGCTGTGTCGAGATTTTCCTTGTTCCAAAATGCATTTAGAATCTGAACACAGAATTCAGAAAAGCTCCAGTAACAACTAAATGGAAAATCATAATCAAATTATCAGATATTAATTAATAGCTTCTTCTATATAATTCGTAACCCATTATAATTTGTAAGTTATTCCCTAAAGTGCTCGTGTCCTTTAAGTTTCCATGCGTCAACTTTTACTCAACTTAACATAGTAAAGCAACTGGCTGCAAAGCTTATTTGAGCCCATTTAACTTCATCAAGAAGGAAGTTGTGCCCACATATATTTGAAAGTTCACTTTGCACTTGATTCAACTCTCTTGTCTCGTCTTTGTTTAAGAAATTAGTAGTTGAGTATGGCTTTAAGTCCAGCAAACACTTAATTCTACTTTTCTTCCAAGTTGGATTCATTTAAAGTTTGCAGTTGCTTGTAAAATTAGAAAAAAGTAGGTAAAAAAACCAAACCAGGTATTTTTACCAACTTCCACATAAGATTAGGCTCAACAAAATTCTTAAAAGTTGAGTAAAGTAAAAAAAAGAAAAAAAAAGCTTTGCATTCAGTTGCTTTACTTTTTTAAGTTGACTCAACTTTTTATTTATTACAGTGATGAGATTCTACACCCAGGTTCACAAGAGCGACGATGCTCATACTAGCAAGCATTGTTTTGACGAAAGAGGCAGAAAAGTAACGAAGACCGTGGGCCTGATCTTGTGTGTTTAAACAAAACTAGCTTTGTCAGACGATTAGAAGGGCTGGGCTTTTTTCTCCAACCAGACTCCAGAAGCGCATTTGTCTCCGGTTGACCTGCTGTGACATCATCTGCATACCCTCTGTTTATACAACACATTACGATTTTCTACACAGTTTCAGCATTTCAAGGAGCCTTCTTCATCAAACAAGTGGAGCAGAGATTCATATATTTTGAAACTACCACAAGTTAACAATTCACTGCATTCCAGCTCCTTAAATCTAAAGTCTGCTCACACATTTGGAACCAAGGTCACAGCTTCGGCTCAGTCCACCTCCGGTGGTATCCCGAGAAAATATTAAACTTTTGAGAAAAACCAAACACCGCTCTGTGCATCTAAACTGCCTCATCACGGCACCGAGTTAATGGATATGTGGATTTTGGCGAAAAAGTGACATTTGAGTCTCTCCTGGGCCGTAAGTAATGGACGTAAAAGCTTTGTTGTCCATTAGCTTTAATCTAAACACTTACCTCCTGTCTGGCAGCTCTAACCTTTTACACATCACTCTGCCCCTCGGTGCAAATGTCCGAAACATCTTAATCTGGAAACTTTATAGCCAAAACCCTGGACATGAGCTGCTCTTCTGAGGTACTCCTTACTTTCAGCTCTGCTTCAGTGTCTCTGTCTATGAACCGTGCCTCACCAAACAAACATCTCAACCTGCATAATACATGTATCTTTTTTCAAGGGAAGTCCATTAAGCCCTCTCGCAATATCGTGTTTGTAGAAAGTGGGTGTGTTTTCTTTACAGACAGATGTAAACTGCTGCACGAGAATCTGATTTGATAGTTATACACTGAAATATCTGTCACAGGAAAGAGATGAAACATCTCCAAAATCAGCAGCGCCATTTCCGTGCACCAGGGTTTGAAGAGGACCGTGTTTTAGGCGTGCGGCCATTGGCAAACACAAAGAAACGCTTTGGGAAATGGAATAAACGCATTCCATGTCTGTGTCCATCTTGCTTATATTCCCCAAGTGTATGCAGTATTTCAATAGTATAGCCGATAGTGCTAAGAGTCTGTGCCGGTCTAGTTTAGGACTGCGCCCCCTACTCCCCCCACCGAAACCGACCACATTTTCTCCAGTCTGGCATTGACGGTGACAAAAATTAGGCAAAAAGTGGAGACAAAAAAAGTGATGAAACATTGGAGGAAGAAAAATGTTAACTGCTCAAATAAACTAAACTAACTAACTAACTAACTAACTAAAGTGAAAAACAAAAAAGCCACAAAAGACCAACAACAACATGGCAACAACTCAAGGAAAACGATCCAATTAAATAAATGTTCGAGCTTTCAAATACGGCGTTACCCTGGCCTATAGGTTGTAAGCTCCAGTCGAGAATCTTTTAGATTTGGGTAAACGGTAAAAAGTTGACCTGGAGAAAAATGCAATCGGTTAAGAGGTTAATACAGCGCTGTGCTCACACACAGGCCCCGCCCACTCCTTGGTGACTGTTTGTCACAATAGAGAGAGGTTAAGCCATCACAGATTGAACAAAATAACATTATACAACTTTGCAGTTTGTCCCACCACTTATTAGAAAGAGCATTGAGCAGAATTCAGGAAAGTTGTGTTATTTTTTTTTTTTTACATGGGTGTCAGCCATGTACGTAGGCCTATACTGTAGAAGAAGAAACCTGGGGTCACACTAAAATTCCCAAGAGGGCTCCATTTAGACACCCCTTAATCACAGCGAAACAACCAGTCCATCACACATACCTGTTTTGTACTGAGGGGAAAGTGAAATCACCGGATTCTGAAAGAGAGCAAAGCCACGGACCTTTGGAAACGAGTGAATCCACGGCGGACCTCATTACGATGGTACTTTGTGTTGCTGAGTATACAAGCCTTTGTTGTCGAACGCGTTTTTCCTTCCCAGTTCGTGCCCCCCACTTCATATTCGGTGTTTTGGTCAGATCGATAATGAAGACGCAGCTATTCCGAAAAAACACGGCCCCGTCTCCGTGTGTTCTGTTTGTATCGCACACGGGGCGAGCCTTGGGTAACAAAAAACACTCTCTTCGCTGTTGCATGAACTTTTCACAAACTCTCAGCTCCTTTTTGAAAAGTAAGAGACGTCTCCAGAGCCGAGCCGGCAATAAATAAACTCACCCGGGGACTTCCATTAGCTTATGCTCATCACGAACAGACAGTGGAAGCAGAAACTCTTACCACTGATGCTCTTTATTTATATCACGTTTATGTAGGGGACTTTTTACATTTGATTTATTTCGTCCTGTGGCTTTTTCTGGACAATAAACTATATTTTGGTTTGTTAAGAGTCACTGTGTTTACCATAATTCTAAATAAAAACAGCATTTTGTACGTAGTGATTGTATATGCGTCTAAATTGTCGATCACTGTATCAACACCAGGTCCTCAGGAAACCCCTGCGACGTGAGAAAACTTTGTCTGGCGTCCGCTCCGCCCGGTTTAAAGCGCGGCGCGGTGAAGAGGCGGGTTGTGATGGTTAATTAACGGCTTGTCAACATTCGTTCGGCGACTGCGGGCTGTCACCGCGACGGCGCAAAAACTGTTTGTGAGGTTTCAGATCTGAGAACACAAGAACCGACAAAGGCAGAAGCTGAAACAGAAGATTATTTCATCAACTAATTTGACAAGTAAACAATGGTGGACACAAACCGATTGGGAGAAACGGCAACGCTGCAAATCATTTCTAAATACTTTCAGTTTATTTCACTACTTTTCGCAGACGTCCAAGTGTCATTTAGGGTTGAGCAAAGTAGCCAAACAAGAGGCAGCGTTACGTCAAAAGTATGAGTCCTGAGAGATAGACTACGAAGCTAGTTGAACATGTCCTGGATTAGTTCCTCTAAACCTGGTCCAGAGCAGGTTATGCGCTGAGGGGACGTTTCCTTGGAGATCGACACTGATGGGAAGTTATCCAGCTTTGCAGTACGGCAAAACCTGCTACAACCCATCTGGCCCCAGAGAAGACCCTGTTGTACATGTATTTATTGTTAAGGGAAACCGGAGCACCCTTCCTGGAACCGCCACCTTAACGTGGTGGTGGGGGTTTGAGCGCCCGAAGGATCCTCGGTGCTCTGTTGTCGGGGGCTTCGTGCCCCTGGTAGGGTCTCCCAGGGCAAACAGGTCCTAGGTGACGGGTCAGACAAAGGGCGGTTCAGAAGCCCCTTATGAGAGACCAACAGGCCCGGTTAGAACCATGAGGCCGTCCTTCTGTGGACCCACCACCTGCAGGGGGCGCTATAGGGGCTGGTGCTATGAGATTTGGGCAGCTGCCCCCACGACCCGGCAACGGACAAGTGGAAGAAAATGGATGGATGGATGGAAACCGGAGAATTCTGGCTGCACACAGACATGGGGAGAACATGCAAACCCCACACTGTAGGGCTTCAAGTGGACCAAAACCCGAGACCTTCTTGCAGCGAGGTGAAAACGCTAACCACCGTGATCTAGGGCGGTGAGCTAGTGCGGGAAAAAGAGGGCGCAGGGGGGTGTCAGATGATTCGCGGTCGAGAGTTTTTACAATTATTTGGAAAAAGAACTCTCCAGACATCTCTCTTCGGGGGAATTAATGTAAAATACAATTCTAATATGTGCAGACCACCTCCGGCACGTCCTCTTTATAGAAAGTTTGACTCACTGGATCGTTTCGTCCAATTATAAACTTGATAAAACGCTCCACATGTGCACTCTCCTCTGCGTTCTTCTGCTCCTTCGCTCCCAGATGAACTCAGCAGTGCTCAGCGGCGCCCCCTGTGGCTTGTACTGCCCGTGTAATGAGCTGCGGCGCTGTCACTGACGCTAACAGACCCGTCGCACCGCGTTAGCTTCCCGCCCGCCCCCCCCCCTCCCTCGCGCTAAAACACTCGACACTTTAGCTCTGCTCCCGCCGACACGTCACCGAGCGCACACACAGAAGCGAGTGCCTGCTCCCCACAGCTGCTCGGCTCCCCCGCACTCACAACAAGGACACCACCAGCTGCAGCCGTAATGTCGTTCTCTTCAAAACTAACGTGATAACGCTCCGTGCGCCAACACACTTCACTGGGGAGCATATGGGGAGCTGTACAGGGAGACAGCATACTGGAAAGTTTAACACTGGTTTAGAGTTTCTGGCATACACATATTTTTTTATGATTGCAGGTAAAGACAATTGTGAAGGCTGCCGTTATTTAGATATGATGTCCACTGTAAACAACACAATATTCCACCTACGTACTGGAAAACATGATTTTTCTTTCGATACCAAGTTTGCCTACGAGTCCCAAGTGAGGGACGGATGGAGCGCGAGATCGGACTGTTGTGGTGAAGAGGGAGCTGAGTCTTAATTTACCCTTTGTTTCCACCCTCACCTATGGTCATGAGATTTGGGTAATGACCGAAAGCACAAGATCGCGGATACAAGCGGCCGAAATGAGTTTCCTTCGCAGGGTGGCTGGGCGCACACCCTCTGAGACAGGGTGAGGAGCTCAGTTACCCGGGAGGAGCTCGGAGTAGAGTCGCTGCTCCTTCACGTCGGGAGGAGGAGCCAGCTGAGGTGGCTCGGGCATCTGTTTCGGATGCCTCCTGGTCGCCTCCCTCGGGAGATGTTTCGGGCATGTCCTATTGGGAGGAGGCCTCGTGGAAGACCCAGGACACGCTTGAGGGACTATGTTTCTGAGCTGGCCTGGTGTCGCCTCGAGGGTCCTCCCAGAACAGCTGGAGGAGGTGTTGCGTGGATCGGGAAGTCTGGGCATCTCTGCCGGATAAAGCGGAAGTAAATGAATGGCTGGATGGCATTTTGAATATATGTATATTTTTGGGCCCTTTAAAGTTCTTTATTCATTGTACCTCCCATTTTACAATTACTTGTTTGCACATAATCCTGTTCCTTAATTGCACATTTTCCTGACTATCTGCACCCTGAGTGTTTCTTGAGAGTGGATGTAACAAGCCAATTTCTCCATTGTGAGCTCAATACAGGCATATCTTATCTTCGTTCCTCCCACTGCTCCTGATTGGACCAGAAAGCCACTCCTATTTTGTGAAAGGAGGAGAATGAGAACAAACTGTCAAAAGTAAACGATCAAGCTCCCTGCCCCTTTGCTCCTGATCGGACCTGACAGGGCGGTCCACAAGAAAGCTCGTCTCATTGGTCGAAGTAATAGCCTGGGGATTCTGATTAGTTGCAGAATTCAGCAAAAAAAAGGGACTTCAGACAAAATATCATTATTATTATTATTAATATTATTACTTACGTTATGTCAAGGCCCAGGTGGTCAATTATAAGCAAAAGATTAAATTAGCAAAACATTTAAACTTGCAGACTATCACTTTAAAGGACTGTTGAAGCAACACATCCACCTTGTATGATTCCCATTTTCCTAATGTTTAAGGACTCGAATAAATCAAGGGTTCAAATGCTTTTGTGTGAACAGTAACTACCTTATTTTATATTTTAAATTCTCCATTGGCTTATTATTATAAAATCTATGTCTGTTCTCGTTCTTTCGACGACACAGTCTCGAGCTCCATATGAGCGACACATCCTGGAAAGGCCCTGCAGCGCTCACGAGGGACGTGCGCATAAATTAACCTATATTCTGTTATACGCCACTGTTTAAAATGGATTTCCCTGTGGCTCTATCGCACAGGTAGAGAAGGTCGGGGAAAGGCTGTGATCCCATTTACAGAATTATCTTTTTCTTTGAAATGAAAAAGAGTAATGGCCAAATGGACACGAGCCTCGGTCTGAAATTAAACCTCTGCCAGGTAATTATGGAGCTGTCATTTAAAATATAGAAAATGAGAAAATGACAGGTTCAGGGAAAGTCTCACATTTGCACTTAACAGACCAATGAGTCATGTTTTATGTAACCTTTTTAAGATCCACACTTATATATGTATGTATATATATATATAGTTCTGTAGTACTAATTATGTAATATGTACATTTTGATGTACATATTACATAATTAGTGAACAGTGAAATGAGAAGCAATAGGCAAACTGCTATTTCTACACAAGGAAGACAGTTTGCCCACTAAGGTAATAAGAACAAGTTTCTGTGAAGGTCTCTACTCTACAAAACTCCTACAACAAAACTTTGTTGTGACGTATTTCGGCGTGTGGGCTGGCATTTTGGGCGCAGAAGCGGGAGACTGACGGACTGAAAATGTAGGATTACTGAGACATGAGAGAAAACATCACCCAGGTATCTTTTTGATGAGGTCATAACATAATGGGGATCATGTTTTTAGTCTTCACACTGGGTTAGGGCTAGATTTGGATTCTATATGATCACGACATAATTAAGGACTATGTTGTGTATTTTTTTGGAAGCTATTGTGAAAAGCAAAGTGCTACCAATGATATTTCCTGAAGTTTCTTGTCATTTCTTCATCTCCAACGTTTCTACAGCCCAGTAAACCCTCATAAGTGTCTCACAGCTGCACAGACTTCTTTGTTGTCAGCGTGAAGCTCCACAGACAGTTCATAATGTGGATCCACCCCCCCGACAAATGCCAGTTCAGACGCGGCCCGTGCCATCTGCCCGTTCAAAACAACGAGAAACACTTTCTATTCACTCATGGGGGTCATTTATCACTGACCGGCACTTCGATATGAAGTTTTACTTTTTAAAATGTGCTTGGAATAAAATCTCAGAGAAATAAATGGTTCAAGGGTGGACTCATTTTTCAGCTGGCCAATAGAAAAGACAAAATGAGTGTGCATATTATGTTTGCCTTGATGAAAAATGCCCCTCTAGTGCAGTGCGGTGAATGCTAAATACAATTTAATATTGTAAAGAACAACAGCATATCCACAGTTTTTGATGTCAAACACTCACATATTGGACTTTTTTCATCAGTGACAGGTATATGGTCGGCACAACCCTCACACTGCATTCAGACTCACAATTTGAATGTGTACACACAATTCAGTAATTTTTCCATGACTCCGCTTTCTGCTGCTACATCATTCTTTGTTTTCTGAGGTTTAATACGCACATTTTACGTATACTTTCAAACAACTTCAGGAGAAAGGACTGAACTTGTAGCTCAGAGTTTTTCCAGGTTTCAAACAGGATAAATCTTTATGGAGACATTTTTGTTGTCGTTTACAGCAAACATTACACTAGCTAAATAAGTACAGTACTGTGGCTAATCAAATTGAAATGTTATGGCGATTAATGTAAGAAACGCCGCCAGTGATTTGAAATGAACTCGATGTATTGTCAAAGTTTGGCAGATGTACCTGGCAGTGGAGAGACTGCCCCTAAGAAATGTGGCAAAGAGACGGCACGAGGAGGGTGAGCCATCCATACATCTTAAAATGATCTGAAGCCGGGTTTGGAAACATCGAGCATGAGGCTTGAGTCTTTTTAGATGCACACGTACAAAAGTTGGAGTTGATCAATAGTGCCCCACGCTGTAGTAAACAGTTTTACACAGCGTCCCTTGCTCGACGTTGAAGGGCGCTGCTGCTAAAGGCACCGAAACCACTGAGGCAAAAAAAACAAAAAACACTCTTTCACTGCGTGGCAAATCACAATTTATCCTATTTGCGCCACACTTTGAAAGGTAAGGTCGTTCAGTTGTTTTAAAGTTAAGCCATTTAGTCAATATGTGCAACAGGTACAACAGGCAGATTCTCTATTTGCTTTTCACTCTGAAAGGTCATGTTTTCAACGCAATGGCCTTTACAGCCTTGAATTCATCTTGATTGGGTTTCTCTATTTACTATTTTCATAATTCACTTTCAACCAAAACACAGGTATCTCATTTGGCGGCCAAAAAAGGCTTCTTTTACGTTTAACCTTTAAAATCATCACATCCCGCTGGTTCTCCCTAAGCACCTTTCTCAGACGTAAATTGCATTATGTCACTATGCAGCAGACGCTGTAGGGATTTACTAATAACATGTAAAAAATAAACATGGGCCAGGAAACAGCAGGCCGAGAGGAGGACCCACGAGGACTCTAAAACTTTAACGATATGGACACAATTTCATATCTCGATATTCATGCCAGATATCTCGATATCGATACGATACGATATACCTATGGGTTCGGTGAAAACTAAGCATTTTTCAGACAAATCTAATCATAATACAAAAGGGTGCCGTTTTATTGATGAACATCTATATCGTTTATATCTTTCTTTTTCGATTTTAATATTTTGAATGTTCATATCTCGATATAAATACAATAACGATATATCGTTCAGCCCTACCAAGTACCGTCTCACAAAGTATTTCATCTTACAAGTACCACCAGGACTCAAAAAGGGTCCCTTGCATTGGACTAAAGCGTGGTCCACACTGTCTTTTCTGGTTCCGACGGACACAAACACCAGCCTGTGTGGACAAGGAGAATGTGAGCGACGGCGTCAGACAGAAGCTGATCATTTTCCATGGTGACAAAATAAGACCTCTAAAAAGGGAAAATAATACGCAATCTCTGCCATCTTGGCATGAAAGAAAGATGTTATTTGTTTGTGCTACCTGCAAAGAGACTGAAAAGGCATATGCTGCACAACAGAGGCATATGCAAAGAAGGCAGTGTCTTGTCCCGCTCCATTTGTTCCCATTCGGACGCTGTGATTACTGTTATTTTCTGTGCTGATGCGCCAGAAGCCGCTCCGTATAGGACATATAGCAGGAGCAGGGGTCAGGGGTCACAGCCGTTTCAGGAAGCACAACGGGACTGTCCATCGTTGACGTCGGAGGGTTTGGGAACAAAAGACGATTGCGGTTTTACTTGAAAAAGACAAATGTTCCCCGATGTGCGGCGCTTCGTGCTTTTCCCGCTTTTTCCGAAGGGACGCAGCCACCACAGCATTGCCAGGAGCTGCAATCAAACGTTCCATTTTGGATCCGTGCGTGGAGCCTCTCGCCAACAGATCCGCTGCTGAAAATGATTAATTCTAACATCGACCCTACCAAGAAATCAATATTTAAAAATGGATGAAATTCCTGCACACGCCGTCCTTGTTTTGTACGCGCGTGTGTCGCTCTGCCATGAGAAAAAAACCTTGAGCCTTTTTGCCCGGCGAGGAGTTGAAATGTCTCTCTGAATCCGGCGTAAATGTCCCGAACACTCTCGCGCGGTTCCCGAGGCCAAGCGAGTTAAATATGCATGCTTCAGTCTCACTGCTCTTCCAAACGGCATATGGTGAAACGAGGGCACTTTAACTTTTAATTATGTCCAACCTGCGCCAGTCCCCCGCACTCACTGTGACGGAACGCGAAGCTCCAAATGCTCCGCCGACTTCCAGACGCAGCGCTCGTCGTGCCCGGTGCAGGGTGAGGTTTGTTAGGGCCAACAAGCGAGGAAAGCCAATAAGGACATTAAGACATGATTCCTAGCGAGCCACAAAACAACAACCACGAACAGTGACAAACATAATCTCGTTTCAAAAAGGTGGGAGTGGTTATACTCAAGGCCACACTCATACTATCCGGACGGAGGTCAGATGCACTTCCCACAGACAGACGGACCCCAAGCAGTCTCCCTGGATCCATTGTGTACAGACCTGGCGGAGTGTGAGGCCAGGGTTTCATGGGGATTCATGCACTGCCTCCTATGGTTGAACAGTTCGCCCACATAAGACACTACAGTTTTTGAAAGAGATTTCCAAACAAAAAAACTCACAAATATTGAACCTGATCCGATAATTGTCCCATTTGGAATTAGATCCACAGATTTCCCACATTCATCTTGTGGCTTGACGTCCTTTTAACAGAGAAGGACGGCATTATTGCCATTGCTCATATATGGTCATGTCTCCCATTTCTGTCTCCCATTTCTCCACCACTACTTTAACAAATGCCCAATTACGATATAATTTTTTTCTAAATAAAGATACAGAGACATGGACAGGAGCAAAGTGGTTCAACAGCCCGTAAATATGTAAAAACACGGACAATGCTAACCAGGAGGCTAACATTAGCTTCATGCTACATATGCTAACGTTAGCAACAAGTTTTGTTTTTTGCTTGTACTGATCAATTCTAAATTAATCGTGTGTGATAGATATGTTTAGAGTCCAACCAGAAAACGGCTAACAATTGTGAACAGTTGTGATTCCCATGGGAGGTTTTCTTCCCCCTATATTAGGCCACGCCCCCTTGTAAGTCGCAATGTGGCAATAATGTCTGTTTTTTTTGTGTGAGAAGATCATTTCACCTCATTTCACATGTGTCGACAGAGCAGATGTTAAGCTTTATGACAGGATTTCATGTGAATAGAGAATAGAGCTCCACAGTCTGGCCCATCTTTGTGTTCTGGAAGTAAATTTCCCTTTCATTTTGGTCAAGGGAATTTTGAATAAAAAATATATCAATATGCTGCATCAAAAGTTTTAAGGCCAGTTCTCTATAGCTTCTCAAATCGATTTTCAGCAGTGCTAGCGTAATTGCACAAGGGTTTTCATCGATTACCGTTTAGCACGATTAGCTAACACAATGTACCATTAGGACACTGGAGCGATGCGCCTTTGCTTATGCACTTATGTAGGTATTCCCTTAGAAATCTCCCGTCTCCAGCTAGAATAGGCTTTCACAACATTAACCAGGTCTAAACTGTATTTCTGATTAATGTAATGTTATCCTCATTAAAAAAATCTGTGCTTTTCTTTAAAAAATAAGGACATGTTAAGTGACCCCAAACCTTTGAGCGGTAGCGTATATAGCGCCTTTCTACCTGCTTTAGGCACTTAAAGCGCTTTACATCAAGGAACCACACTCACATTCACACACCATTATACGCAGACACTGGAGGCGACGTGGATGAAGTGTCTTGCCCAGGGACGCAATGACAGTGTGCACCTGCGGGATTCGAACCCCCGACCCTCCAGTCACACGGCAAAATAAATAAATACATTATTTTGGACCCCTGTCACTGAAATGCAAATAAAGATACAGAGACATGGAGACATTACAGCCCGTAAATATGTGAAAACCGGACAATGCTAACCAGGAGGCTAAGATTAGCTTCACGCTACATATGCTAACGTTAGCAACAAGCTTTGTCGAACCCCCGACCCTCCAGTCACACGGCAACCCCTGCTCTCCTCTCGGCTCCTCTGTCGCCCCAGTCACATGTAGTTATAAAACTATTTTGTGAACACAATCTTTGAGCTGGAGGAAGGCCATTTTAGACAACGCATAAATTATTTTGGACCCCTGTCACTGAAATGCAAATGACCCGGCTCGAAATTAGTTGCTTTTTCCATTTGGATGAATTAATATCCAAAAACAATCCATTTGAATACAAAAATCCCTCTGCAAAAGGGGCAAATAAACATTTGACTCCTCATTGAAAACGAAAAGCCGTGAGCCATGCAGATTCATTATTTTTGATGCAGTGTGAGCCTGAGGGAATCGTTCGGAGCCACTGGTTTGTAGATACTGTTCAAAGCCCCCGGGTCTCCCTCTCCTCCCTCACTAAACAGTAAAGACAAAATGTGGAATGCACTGAGAGCCGCTGTTTACGGGGTCCACACGATAATCGGAAATGTCTTTAACAACCATTTAATAACTAATAACTAGGACGACGTGTCAAACAGGATTTCTCCAGCCCCGAGAAAACCACTTTGCGTATTTTGTTTGCTGGACTCACAGATTCGCAGAATGTCTCTCCACGAGCACGAAGCAAGCAGGAGGAGGAAAAAGGAACCTTACCTGAAAAAGAGAAAGAGACAGGATTAGACAAACTCTTCGCGACAAATGCGTGCTTAATGTTTGATATTTTTGTTCAGCGCTGGAAGTACGGTAAGCAAACGAGATCACATTAGGGGGAGGGAGGGAGGCCGCATTAGTGTTTTCGTTTTGCATTTTCATTTACAATCCCATGCATTATTCATTCGCTCCGAGGTGCTAAGTTACTTCTCGAGTCCCTAAAGGCAGGCTGACAGGAGTGTGGCTGACGATCTGCGCCTACTGCAGCAATCCCTCGCTCAATAACACGTGGACTAGAGGTAGACATGGACTGTATCACGGGCCGACCTTGCCCCATGTCGACCCAAACACGGTCACACATGGGCGACATGTCAATTGCTGGGTTGCAAGTTCTAGTATGTGATGATGTCACCGGACCCAGCGGGGGGGAGGAGCCCGTTTTTCCTATTAATAGAATTACACTTTCACAAGTCGTAGCTCAAAAGAAAATGTATGAATTAAATAAATGATCATTAATATCAGTCACTGGGTCCATGATCTCTCTGTACAAGACAAATGTCCTCAAAAACAAAATAATTTTTCCTCCATATAATAGTATTGGCCTTTGGAACGCTGTGACGTCACCTGCAACCCAGCATTTAAAGGAGGCATCTGGGAGTCCTTTCTGAGGGACATTTCAACACCTCTTAACCTGAGTCGAGCACATTGTCTTGGCGTTACCCAAATCTAAAAGCTTCGAAAGCGTTATTCTGGCCTATAGTCTGTAAGCTCCGATGGAGAAGCTTTAAAGGAACAGCTGTTTGGAGGGCCGGATCTCCGACGTAGACTCTCTGTTCTAGAGCAAGGTAAGAGACCAGCCATTCATTTCTCCTTTCAGGACTCCTGACGGTTATTCAAAATATTAAATCCAACAAAACTACATCCAACCGTCTCCAGCCATGTCCTGCTGTTCAAATCAGGCTAAAAAAACATGTCTCTGTGCCCCATGGTTTATTACCGGCCAATGTGTCCAGCCTTTGGTCCGAGCGCACACATCGAGAGGGCAGAGGAACAATGGCCTCCATTCTGGCCGTTCTGACACAAACCTGGTCCGCTGTTTTTAATCGGAACCCCCTGGACCGCCACGGGACGTTCCACACACAAAGAGAACAGACCGACGCCAACACATTAAGGTCTCATTATTCTTTGAGCGAATCACCCTCGCTGCTAAACATACCACACCGGAGGAGGGGAGGTGAGAGGATCCTACCACGGACTTCAAAAAGTGCAGTCTCTTAGCAACACATTTTTACAGGTTCGAAAAAACAGCGAACGCCACAGAAACACAAGACGGTGGATGGAGATAAACAAACCGGAGTGCCCCTTCGGATTGTGTTTGAAAGCTTTCTTCCACTACTTTACACCGGAAAGAACAAATCGAACTGTAATGCTTTTTAATGCCCGAATGGAATATTGTTATATATATGTACTTTTATGTGCATATTTCATTGAACATTTGCAAACATTTCACTGAACAGAGGAATGAGGGAAACAGACGGGCAACTTCTGAGCAAAAAAAAGTTTCAATTTCAGCCACAACTGCAGTTTGATGCGTATTGTACCATATTGTTTGGGTTTTTTGACAAACTTAGGCTGTAAAGAGAGTTGAGCAAAGACAGTATGGTCCATGATTTAGATCTATTGCTAATCTAGGCCGTCATTTTGGCTCAATTCATTTAATACATTTGAAGCTTTTCCCCTCCTGGAACCGCCACCTTAACGTGGTGGAGGGGTCTGAGCGCCCGAATGATCCTGGGAGCTCTGTTGTCGGGGGCTTCGTGCCCCTGGTAGGGTCTCCCAGGGCAAACAGGTCCTGGGTGACGGGTCAGACAAAGAGCGGTTCAGAAGCCCCTTATATGAGACCAACAGGCCCGGTTAGAACCATGAGGCTGTCCTTCTGTGGACCCAACACCTGCAGGAGGAGCCATAGGGGCCGTTGCCACGACCCGGCAACGGTAAAATGAAAGAAGGTGGATGGATGGATGGACATTTGAAGCTTTTTGATGCCGTTTTTTTAACCACATAAATCATGTATTACACTTAGTACTTTGGAAACAATAAAAAAGTCCACAAAAGGAGTTTCAACAATGAAACAAAGCCCCGGCGTGAATTCAAATTTGAGGACTCATTACTGTGACACACCTCCAATGCAGCCAATCATTGCCCAGGATTCTGCAGGCCAGTCGTGCTGCAACCCACCTCCGCCCCGTCGCTCATCCTTCCCCAACCTCCCATCCCGCCACCAGTGTCCAGGCTCATTAACATTAAGTCTTAAATCCTATGAAGCATTGAAGTCGAGAGAGTCCCGGCTTTAGTTCATGTGTCGCCTCGTTCCCCGTTTGTTTTCGCCCGGCTGTGGGTTAATGCTCGCGTTCGCTCCTGTCTCACTCTCAGTCGCATTTTCCGTGTGATGATAAAAGCTGTAATTGTCCACAGCGGACCTCCACAACCGCCACAGTTTTAAGTGGGAGCGCTGCCCCCTCCCCCCCTCCTTTCTCCTGTGCACACAATTCTGCTGATTTAGCTCCGTGTTCCTCTGTTAATATGGGACGGAGGTGTAGCTAATGCCCACAGTAATCATTCCACTCACCGCGCGCTATGCTAAAACACAAATGGCTTGCTAATGCGATTGAATTCCCCTATGCGTTTTGGCAGGCGCCTTTTTTTCATAGCACTTGTTTCAAGATTTGAATTTTTTTGGGGGCATTTTGGAGAGCAGCGATCCAATTAGTGCGAATGGGTTGTTCCTGTCAAGACGCGGGCCCCCCCCCCGATTTGGGATTTCGATTTTGAAGAGCGATGTGCAGTTCTTTACATAAAACCTTGTCTGGCGCAGCGCTTAATGAATTACCCCGGAAAACCTCTGCCCCCATTTCAGCACATTGGGAGTGTAATGAAATGGGCAGAAATCAGAGATGCCTCAAATGCCGGGTTAAGGACTGACAATTAATTTAAGAAGATTATGCCCAGGGGGGGGGAAAGGTGGAGATTGGATGATAAAATGGTGTCTACTTATATAGGTTAAACTATATTCTTCTGTGACATTTACGGATTGTAGGTGCCTGTCAAAGTATGTTCTTTAGTTATGTATTTGATTTTATTTGACAGGGACAGATACAGGGATCAGGGGTGATTATTTCGAGCATCCGATGGGTGTCGTTAAAAAGCACATCAACCAGTCAGCGAAAAGCCGGGTATGGTGCAAGTGGCATCCGGCATGTTTTGGAAGTCAGTGGTTTTACGATGCACTCTTACTGTGAAGTACCTGAAATAATAGGCAGTGAGACAAGTTCTCAGTTTTGGTACATTTATTGAATAAGAAGGGTGAGCAACTAATGCGGACTCGCTACTATCTTATACAGTAGGAAGGGCTCATTCTTCAAACTTGTGAATATTTATCATTAGCACCAGTTTGTGTTTTCTTGAAGCCGTCTCTTTGCTTTACATATATACATATTAAACTACGTGAATGTGTCTCATTAAACAGTGTCCCTTTAACAGTTCAGATTTTAACCCTAACATAGGTGAAATCAACACAAATGCACAAATCCTTTCGATATATATGGCAACTTGGAGAAAAATACTCCTACAGAAGATGAAGCATAAACATCTACGCAGGTACATTCTGAGCTTAGACGAGTTGATGCGTAACTGTCTGGTCTTTGTGCGTGCGCTCAGTCAGGCAAATGTTGCTAGCATAAAGTAAAGTGCAGATATTACCGTGCGGACGTCGATGTGCTCCTGTGTTATTACGCCTTACAATATAGTACCCCTTTTTATCCGCTTAGAACATCGACGGTTACGCATCATTACGAGTTGATGTCTAAGCTAAGGTCAGAACAAATCTCAGTATGTAAAAAACGGTGGCCTGTCCCTTTAAGTACGTTTAAGAAAATGTTCGACTGGCGGTTAATTCGGACTTCCTGTCTGGAGTTGATGGGCCAAGAAACGGCAGCTCTTCACACAAAACGTAATCAAAGGTTCCGGTACAGTCCATGGAGACATTTAAAGTGTTATGGTTAAAGTCAATGAAATGTGTAAATAATAGATAACTGTACTTTGATAGAATATTACAGTGGTGAAATCTTTTTTTTATTTTTTATTTTTTAATCTAAAACCAGCTTGTAGAGGCTTTCTTCTTTCTCATTTTTTCAACACAACCATAAACTTTGATCATTATTTTTCAAAACCGAGGTAGCAACGTGAATAGTTGTAATTCATATTCTTCTTTCCCCATTTCCTTTTAAACCCACTCCGTATAGCCTTGGCAAACACTGTGTTTCTAATTCATTATTTTTTTTTTAAACCCTGAATGGGGCTTTTGGACACAACAGACAGCGGCGGGGGTCATTCAGGTTCGAGGATGTGCCGCAATTTCACAAAAAAACGCCATTATCTCGTTTATTACAATCCATTATGTCCCCCCTATCACGCGGGGCACTCCGCGACCAACACCGGGTAACGCTGCCCGGGCTTTTATTGTGAAAATCTACACAGCTTTTCAGCCTTTGTACGTGAATCTGGAGCACTACAAAAGAGCGTCGAGTTGAAGATCGCCCTCATTGATAGCTATTAGCCGCACTGAGTGAGTTTGGACGTCCTCTCGCGTATACCGAAGGCGATTAAAACCGGTCCAAGAATCCAATTGTGCATAATAAATGAAAGGCTGTTTGAAATCAAAGGCATTCAAGCTAATCCGCAGTGATTTGTGTTTAATGGGGCACATTTGGGCGTTAGCTCGCGAGGAGCGTTGCTGTTTTCTTTACAAAATGTTCAGAGGAGCAGCCAGCATCAGTTACACGCGGCATTGTTCTCTCCAAATGTTATAGCAGCAGAGACGAGCGGGGAACTCTTATTTTTACTGTGGCTCAGAGGAGGAAAACTGCGTAAAAACGTGCCGTCTGCTTTTGCCTGAGCAACTTTTGGTGTTAAGGGAAACCCCGCGATAATAATACCCCGCATCAAACACTTATTTTTGTTTATTACTTCCACTTGAACGGGCATGAAAACAGACACCTCCGGAGCGCCGTCATTGTTAACCCCGAGGCGATAGCTCAAGAGAGCACATGTTTTCGGTGAAGCTGCTCTGACCTCACGTCATCGGGAAATATGCAGCAGGTCGCTCACTCTGCTTTGGGGCATCTCCTGTTGACAGGCCAGACTTGATCCCAGAGCCGGGTTAAGAACAGGCGTCGACTGCAGAGCGGCGAGAATGAATGCGGTCGCTTTTAGTTCGGACACTGTTAGGGCTGATCGGATCATCCGCTCCGTCTTGGCCAGTGAAGCTTATTCCCGGGATAAATGCAACAACATTTTCACCTCCTCTGCCTTATAGTGGATTTCAATAGACGCTGCAGACCATTCCAGGTTCTATGTGTCAAGATGAACTGAACTGTTGTAACATGCCAGCTAAACCAAATATGCTGCTATGATCAGACACTGATAATGCAAATATAGAAGAAGACATGTATGAACATGTTTGGCTCTCTGTCGTCAAAGTAAGACAAAGAACATCTCCACGGAGACGAGCTGGTGACGCCACGACGAGGCTTCCAGTAAAGAAATATGTTTTTGAGGTATTTTTCCCCCATTCAAACACCCCTCATAAAATAAATCCTTGCATATCTAATCCTTATCATTGGGTAAAATGTTACGCTGTATGTCTGTAGTCACAGCTGCCCTGGGGCTGCCTGGCGACATGCGTACCAGTGAGTCTCACACTGTGTGCTGTGAATAAGCGCCTCGCTATGCAAGGACACCCAAAAAAAGGACAACCATTCAACCTGAGCAGGTTGTTAACATTTTTTCCAGTAATTCCACACACCTACTTCAATATGCACAAAATGAAACTGAGAAATCAATATGAATCACTATGCACCGCAGCGTTTTTCGGCAGAATTATAATGTAACCTTGCTATTTTTTTACAATCGAAAACACATTCTCACCACAATATCTGTCTACACTGCCTGAATAAAACAAACATGTAGGGGGAGGAAAATACTTAATGTTAACATGTTTAAACTCTGCATAGTCCCTTTAAGCATGATAGGCTCTCACAGGTCAAACGAAAAACGTTTTTTACCCCATCGTGAGCTAAACAATCTTCATGTCCCGCGAAACAAAACAAATGTTCACCCCCCACTCCCCCACAACCCCTCCCCCGGCCGCGGAGTCCATCTGGTTGGAGGAAAAAGTGTGTCTCCACCCCAGTACTTCCCAATTAAATGCGCTAAGAGTGGCAAGATCACAAAGTGCGCTCCTACTAAGCGCAAAAACGTCACGCTATCGTCTGCGTTTTGAAACACAAGATCTATGTGCCCGACGAATAAGATTAGCCGACGACCTGAACATCCACAATGACCAGGACCAGGATTTTCTTCTTCCCTGATGGTACGGGCATATTCCAAAATGACAATGCCAGGGAGCATGAGACGTCATTCTCCCACATGGATCGGCCGCCACACGAGTCCATACCTTAACCCCATTGGGAATCTTCGGCGTGCGCTGGGGACGGCTTTGCGCAGTGGTCCCTCTCAAAGATTTTGGTGAAAAATAAACGCAACACTGGATCTTTTGACACTGCAGAAGCTTCTTGAAACCGTGCCACAACGAGTGTTTGCTATAACCAAAGCTAAGGGCGCTACATCAAAATATTAGAGCGTGTAACTTGCTTTTGGTGGCGACCATTTTTTGGCCGGCAGTGTATGTTCTTGTAACAGCCCATAATCCGCTAAAGCTGTGTAATTTATGCGTACCCCTCGCGTCAGTGGAGGCCAGTGTCAGGCTGTACCGAGGCTGAACCGCTAACGCTGAACAAGGCCTTGAGCTGATAAGTGCAGGAATTAGCATCTCGACCCTTGCCCCCGCTCCTCTGGATGGCCTCCCACTGGTTAAATTAAAAAATAACTTTTACAAATGCCCTGAATGTTAAACAGGCCGCAGACTGATCTCCTAATCTGTTAAAGACACCACTGATCCCACGGGCAGCGGGGGTCGGCCGCCAAAGTCCGAGCATGAGATGAAGACGCTGCTACCAATCCTCTTTAGCGGCCGACGCGGCGTATTGACAGGAACTCAGTTTGAGCACTTTAAGACCATTTTCTCAATCCTTATCCTCTGATTTGTTTTACTCCGCTCCCCTCTCGCACCAAATGAATAAATGCAGAGCATGGATGGATGGAGAGGGGGAAGGAAAGTAGGGCACTCTAACCTGGATGCATCTCGTCTGAAGCAATTTGCAAAGAGAGAGAGAGAGAGAGAGAGAGAGGGAGAGAAAGAATGAAAGAGCAGGACGTAGGGAAAAACATAAGGCTTAAGAGCTTCTCCACTAAAGAGGGGACAGCTTTGGAGAAAACAAGCAAAATGCAGCCACAAGGCCAGACACGCGGGGCCAGCCAAGCAGAGCCGAGCGGAGGAGGCAAGAAATAGGAAATGACAAAATGGACAGGGACTGATGGAGGCAGCGGTCGGGAACAACAACAAAACAAAGCTATAGCTAACATCAAAGGCTGGAGATAAACTGTCATGTTGGGATTTCAGATATAAACCCCCTCGATCGGTTGCCACAACATACATACCAAGTGCAAAATATGACTTTAGATTTGATTTGATTTTCAGATGACCCTGAGTACCACCCATAGACTGTGTGGTGTAACAATGGACTAAGATGCATTCAGGCTAGCAATTTGAATGGGATTTTGGAGCCAGCTCATACAGGCGGTCGTCCTTTAATTAGAATATCATCAAAAAGTTCATTTATTTAAATGTACTTGAAATACAAATAAAGGCTATAAATATCTCACTTTGCATGTAATGAGTCTATCATAGTTTTACAGCTTAAGTTGAATAACAGAAGGGAATAAACTTGTTCATGATATTCTAATTATATGACGAGCACCTGGAAAAGGGCCTCCATTTCCTATTAGGCTTCCCACAGCTAATAGCCTGCTTTACACAGCCTTTGGTGCCACATGAACAAGGACTTGTTCCACAGTTTGAGGACCACTGACCAAGAGTGTCCATGTAAAAAAAGCCCTGAAAAGTGTATGGAACAGGGAGGGCATCAAGTGTATAAATTAAGGTATATTATATCTTCAATGAAGGTACTTGATTCATCTTCTGTACTCAGTAGTTGACATTTACTGAGTACAGAAGATGAATCAAGTACCTTCATTGAAGATGGACAACTCCTGTACGACTGAGAACTTACACAGACAAGGTATATTATAGTTTAGATTTTCTGCCGAGTCCGAGTGCTAAATGAACAAAACCCAAAGAAGGATGGCTCGGTTGTGTCCTCGGGCCGGGTCAGATTTGTGTTGTCAAGACCCTTTATGTGAATCGTCAAGACGGGCTGAATAATGGTAAATGGTCTCAACTTTTCCACGTACATTAGGCACTCGAAGCACTTTACAGCAAGGAACCTCTCACCCATTCACACTGTCATTCAGACACCAATGTACGCCGACGCTGGAGGCAAGGCGGGTGAAGTGTCTTTCCCAAGGACACGACGACCTTCCGATCATGAGGCGACCCGCTCTACCGTCTGCGCCACTGCCTGACCACAAACACAAAGTCGCCGCCTGGATTGACAGACAAATTGTTCTGATCTGGGGTTGACAACATGATGTGCCCAAAGAATGAACATCCTAAATGACCAAGTTATTCCATCAATAGATTTCTTCTTCTCTGATGGCACGGGTTTATTCCAAGACGACAATGGGCCAGCAGTGAGCAAGAGAGACTGAATTCTGACATGCAAAACTTAAACTAGCAACACAAACATAACGCTCAGTCAAATGGACACACTGAACACAATATGTCTAGTCAAGTATTAAGTGGGAATTAAGTGCATTTCCTTGCCTACAAATTTGGCAACCACCACTGACAACCGCAGAAATCCGTCTGCTTTGAAATGGTCTTTGGCTCCCAAGTTTCCTCGCCTTACTTCAAAACTGTGCGAAGCTCGGTCCAGCTGCTCTTCACTGATACCGCTCCCTTTGTGTCTGTTCTGTTTTGCTGATAAAACTCAAAGCACATTGTATTTGAGACTGTGGATTAATTGTCTAATGAGTTTGTGATTAGCGGATTACTGGCGCATTGTTTGGAAAATGCCGTCGGTATCGCAAAGCTGGACGAGGCGTGGAGTTTGTCTCAAGCTTCGCTGCAGCATTTGCGGAGCTTTAAAAGAGATTAGGAACAAAAGGAAACTCCACATACACAATTAAATCCGGTGTTTCAGGCGGGATTTCCAGGTATCAGCGGGCAAACCTGCAGTAGCGTCAAAACTGTGGGAACGATTTTCAAAACAATTGACTTTTTAGTCTTCCGATGACCGCAATGACTGTATATCCAACCGCAGGAGCTCGCAACCCTTTGTTTGGGAGCCACCAGTGTCTCTCAAGCGCTGTCCGAGTCGCTCTCCAAGGGCTTTCTACGTTTCTAAACAAGTCAAGCCTTTTTCACCCATGAATTCCCTTTTTGTTCCAAATATATCAGCTATGGACACGTTGAACACATTAGGCATACGGGGCAGTCGCTGAAACCCCCCTCTTCAGTCGCACAACACCTGCCGGTCATAGAAGGCAAAACAAACTTGTCCGAAGGCTCTAGAACGCACTTTACTCTACAAAGTCTGAGCAAATTGGTACCAAGTAAGAGCTGCCAGGTTTACTTTAATAAAGACCTATTTTAACAGTACAAACTTCTTCAGACATAAATCAATGGCTCGGCTTCGGCATCACCCAAAGGTTAAGGGCCCAGAGTAACAAAAGCAGCGGAGGGGAGAGACGAGCGTGCGGCCTAAACTATTTGGACTCATCTAAAGTGGATTTGCATTGGAAGCCTGTGGACAGACTCATCGATCCCTCAGCTCCGCCGCTTAACCCCACGCTCAAAAGCTGTTAGCTCCGTAAACAGGGATCACTAAGGGAGTGCGGGGTGTGGAGCGGAGCGAGAGGACGCTCTGGAGGTGTTTGAGGACAGATGGGAAGGGAGTGAAGATGTAGGGAGGCGGATAAAAATACAGAGGGGGTGATGGAGCACAGAAGAACCAAAAGAGACTTGAGAGAAAACGGTAGAGGTTTATGGGCCATGCAGCGCAGATGGAAGGCTGCCGCAGTGAAGAAATCGTCTGAGGTGGATGAATCGGCTTAACTGGAGACACGTTTTCAAGAAATTGATATCCAAGCATTGGCTCCTTAAAATACTTCTGAAAACATTTGAGGATAGATACTGAATACCCCCCAGATCTGTAAGTTGATCCATAAGTGTTCCCATCATTGTCAAAGAAAGTCCCACATTTCCTGTATTTAACACTCCATTCAAGGTGTGGCTTAAAATTTAGATTTTATGACCAGGCGACGGTGGCGCAGATGGTAGAGGGGGTCGTCTCATGATCGGAAGGTCTGGGGTTCGAATCCCGCCTCCTGAAGGTGCACGTTGTCGTTGTGTCCTTGGGCAAGACACTTCACCCTCCTTGCCTCCAGTGTCTGCGTACACTGGTGTATGAATGAGAGTGTGAATGGGTGAAGCCCCTATGAGAGACCAACAGGCCCATTGGGAACCATGAGGCCGTCCTTCTGTGGACCCACCACCTGCAGTAGGGGCCATAGGAGCCTGGTGCTATGTGATTTGGGCAGCTCCAACAGCTGCCCCCACGACCCGGTAACGGATAAGTAGGAGAAGATGGATGGATGACCAGGCAACTTTATTTATACCGCGCATTTCGTACACAAGGCAACTCAATGCTTGTGCCAGTTTGAATCTGAATTAATGCTTTTCATAGACTTAATGACCAACCAAGATGTGGGCAATACAAACTAGCAAACCAAAACAAATCTACTGCTTAAGCCACCACTAGCTTAATACTTGAACTCATTCACATTGGCGGATCCAAATAACAATAGCACACACTAATCTTCTTCACGATTAGAAAGTGCATTGACTTCTGGCCGGTGCGATGCTGCAGAGGTAGAAAACACACAAGGAGGAATAAGAGACTGATAGCAGAGCAGAGGTGTAGCCAAAGTGACATAAACCTCAGTGATCGCCGCATTAATAAACCATGGCTCTTAAGTGAGGGTCTAAAGAGAAAATGTGTCCGTCGCCGCTCCGCTCTCCCCTCTCCCCTCCACAGTTAATGCTCTTCTCTCCCCCTGCGCCCTCGCTAATGTCCCTCACGCCTCCGTGTTTAGTGCTCTCCGCTCACTCGTGGAGTCTGTTTAAAATGTGCCTCTAAATCTGCCTTGGAAGACCCTCTGCGCATGAGCCAACAGCCCTCACTGGCACCGGGCCGTCAGTCAATGCTGTAACAATGCGGTTTCCAGACTCCCCTCGGTCATAAAGTGCAAGTTCAAACACACTATCTTACATTGTGACGGTTTGAATAAGAAGTTGTAGATCAATGTAGCATTTTGAAGTTCCCGTGGGCATGTGGTATAGCGCAGAGGTTTCTCTTTACTTCTCGTTACAGGAGGGGTTTTGGAGAAATTGAACGAAGAAAGCATGACTAGATAACTTCAGGTAGGTTTTTGATGAGGGAACAACATCGTAACATGGTAATAATCTCTAAAAAGTAAATTTTGCGCAACATTCCTTAACAAAGAGAGGACATTTGCGGGGAGAAAGCTGTTTGTTAAAGTCAAGGTTTGCTACGTAACAGCAACGGCGTCCCATGTGATCAAAGTAATCCATTTGATCAATTTTTCCCGAGCTCATAGATGCTCTTTGGTCAAAGGAGTGAGGTGTAGCTTCCCCTCTCAAGCATGGCCACGCAGCGAGTCTGGAACGGACGTGGAAGCACTTTCAATCCAATCAGTTTGGGACCCCTTCATTTCCACCCGTCCTCAAAACACAAGCTTCTCTCTCCTCAAAGATGCTCAGACTGGGCAGACATCCTCGGCCGCTCCATTCATCAATATTTATCTTCAGGGCCGCACAATTCTGAGAAGCACCGTCATTGAGATTAGATTCGCGATTCATGCGATAAAAAGGATTGAGTTGACTCAAACAACATCCAGGCCGCATTGACATTTGAGACCGGACTGAAATAGACAATGCTAAACTAATGCAGGAATCCCATGCCTTTCAGAACCTGTTTGGAGTGGACGAACCTGTAGGACTAGTACGGTCTAACCGCGATAAGACCCTATGGTGACAGATAGGGAAGCAAAATATGAGAACAAGTGATATGTCGGTCTTAAAGGCCCTGTACCTTGACCGAACTCATTCCTAACTTCCAAACTCTTAACAGGGATGAGTTTATGAGTTCCTCTGTACCTCTGGTTGGAAAACACTGAGACCAGTGATTTTACAATGCTTTGGTGTAACCTTAGATTGCGATAACAATTATAGGGGGGCTAACAAACCCGCTGACAAGGCAATCGGCTAAAACCATTATCCCAGGTACACGAGTTTTCAATCGGCCAACTTTAGTATAACTACCAGGGCAATTTAAATCCACTTAGCATTTATGCGGCGCGGTTGTTCCTAATATGATTGACCACAGAAAGGCCTGTCGTCTGAAGCTGTCCCGACTCGAGTGACGATGATGAATTAATTAACTGTGTGCCAAACGAACGGACGGCCAGAGCTAGACGGATGGACGCGAGCAAAACTAATGAGAGAGACGTCGCGAGGAGTGGACGGAATGAAAATTAGCAGAAAGGAAGATTGAAGAGAAGGGGAGAGAGAGAGAAAGAGACAGAGAGAGAGCGGTGGATCAACTAATGAGCACATGAGACGTACTGAAGTCCATGAACACGTGTGGGTATTTTTGCCGTGGCTTCAGTCTGTGTTGGGATGGACATGAGCAAACAGCGTTTTCAGTCTGCACAGTTATTTCAAGGTGATGACCCGAGGAATCTGAAGGAGTGTCGTACGAGGTCACTTTGATCTCGAGATAACAACTCACGAAGCATCCAAGAATGTGCATATTAGCAGTTCTCAGTATACCATCTGAAGAGGCACTGAAATGAAAATAATCGTCTGCCACCTCACTCTTAAGAGAAGAAATATCTTCATAGAATCTCAAGTGAGAAGAGAGTGTTCCCAAGTGTCACGAAAGGTTAACACATTTTCTAAACGCAGACTGCACGCTAGACTTTTGCGCAGACAGGGGGAGCTCTGTGCTTCAGCTCCATACCTGTACGTGGCTGGACAGACCCCCATATAATAGGAGATGTTACAGCAGTGGTCCCTCCCCAAGCTTTATCTCATACATACCGTACCAGACTGGAATAGACTCTTCTACTGTGGGTGTGGGGGGTCTGATCGAGTTTCTGCAGCGTGGAGTTTGCCCTGGACCATCGTCATATTTGGGAGCTGGACAGTGTTTAACTCACAGTGGGACAATTACAGTTTGTAGTTTGTCCTGCGAGCCCTTGATAAGATGCAGAAGGCTGCGCGCGATGTTAATGTAAAGAGGAGGGCGAAGAGGAAGCAGTACTCGCTCACTGTAGTCTGCACTGTAGCAGCGGACCCCTTTCCTTCTCTAGGCGACACCATCAGGCTAACCCCCGGCTCACATTGAATCCGGTTAACGCCAGGTACGGCGTCCACCAACTTAGAAAGTCATTAAAACCAATGTTGCACACTCACCGCTCCGCGAAGTCCGGCTCCGGCTACCGAGGCCATCCGGCGGCATTCCGGCGGCAACGGAAAGAATCCGCAAGAAGTCTACCTTTGCCGGATATCGGAGCCCCAACGGATCAAGCCGACGAAAAACACGCGCCAAACAGGAAGTCAGGTCTCGTGAGAGAGGAAGATCCGGTGTATTTCAAAATAAAATCTGTCCGCTTACTACTTATTTGGTCTCGTTTACGACCTGTAAACGCGTGTAACGTCGTAAATGTAAACATTTCTCCATTACCAGCACGGTAGCACAGCGGTTAGCGCTCGTGCTTCACAGCTAGAAGGTCCCGGGTTCGATTCCCACCTGGACGGGGCCTTTCTGTGTGGAGTTTGCATGTTCTCCCCGTGTCCGCGTAGGTTTCCTCCGGGTACTCCGGTTTCCCCTACCACTAAAAACATGTTCAATAGGCCGGGATGAATGATGTGAGTGAGTGAGTGGTTGGTGGTGGTCGGAGGGGCCGATGGCGCAGATTGGCCGCCTCGCTTCCGTCAGTCTACCCCAGGGCAGCTGTGGCTACAATAGTAGCTTACCACCACCAAGTATGGAGTGAATGAATAGTGCAATGTAAAGCGTCTTTGAGTGTCCAGAAAAGCGCTATATAAAACTGATGCATTATTATTATTATTACCAGTGACACGGGGGCATTAGTGTGTTGCAAAGCATCCACTTTATGGGGAGAGTCGTTGTACTGGCAAATACGGCTTTTGTTGACAAAAAATACCTATATATGGGGCTATTTATGACGTGAACTCGCACCAAGAGGGAAACTCACGTGCGCTTCTGTTCTCGCGAGGGCCGTTTCTGTGCCTGGCGCAGCTTCTGGCGCCGGAGCTGGCCACAGTGTCAGCCGGACTCAATGTCAGTGGTAGTTTGGGGCAAACCCGGACCGGATCAGGACCGAAACCGGACCGGATTCAGTGTGAGCCGAGGGTAAAGGGCGAAGGCGCTGGCGCACCGTTGTTTGGGCGCAAGATTCCAACTTCGTCTTGAGCAACGCTGTTGTTGCGCCAGGCGGGACATCGGGCCCTGGATGTCAACAGATTGTGTGTACTTGACCGCTTGTAAGTGGTGCCATCACTTTGACCAATGGGACGGGCTTTCCTGTGAACTGGCCCGTCATGGTCCAATCAGGAGGGAAGGGGGAGGGAGCTTGATCGTTTACTTTGGAAATGTTGCTCTCCTCATCACTTTAATAAAAAGATAGAAAATGGTGTGTGTCATAAATGTTCTAAATATTTCATTGGAAAAAGTGAAACACATGGAGCAATAGCGGTCGGCGAGGACCGATAACCCCCTCTGTGCAGCTATGGTTGTTGTCGTACTACATTTTTCATTTAAAAGCCAAAGTGAATTTCGACACTGGCCCCGACATCGCCCCACTTCGCGCCACTCGGCTGTATCCCGCAGACCTGTCACTTAGCCGTATATAATTGATGTCCACGCTGCCTGTATGCGTCACGTATGACTGCATTAGGCCGTTAGGCTGGATAAGTGCACTTTTCAGGAGCCGTAAACATGTCTGAGCGATGCGTGACGTAGTGCGACGTTTCCTTTCCAGATGTCGGCGTGTCAAGTTTTTACCGCGAGCCCATCTAAACCATCATGCCGGTTAAATGGAGGATGTAACAACACAGACAGGAGAGGGATCGAGGGCCGGACTGACAGAGGGATGGCAGGGGCCCAGAGGAGGGGGAGGGGGGTGCATGGGGGTTTTCCGGGCAGCGGTCCATGTTCTCCCCTCTATCCTTTCCATCGCCTCTCTTCGTCCCAATCTCTCTCTCTCTACTCTGGCTCTGGCCTCTCCATCCATTTGTTTATTTGATCAATTTGTGAATTAGAGATCCATGTAGACTCAAAAAAAGCTGAGGAGGGGAAAGCAGGAGGAAGACATGTGCAAGTGCTTAACCCCCTTTCAGTTGTCATTTGTGTCAAAACTGTTAAACGTATGAAGTAAATTATGCATATTAAGGATGTCTGTGTACAGGATAAACAAAACATGTAATTACATTCATGTACTAGGAGAATATGAGCCCCTCATTGTAATGCCCCAAATACTCTCTCTCTCGCTCTCTCTCTATCCCCCCCCCCCTCCCTTGGCACATCCCTGGCACATGCACGTCTTCAGTGGAGTGTGAAGCCCGTGGCCTGAGGCTCTGCTGCTGCTTCTGCTGCAGTTTGGCTGAGGCCCGGCCCCGGCTCATTCCACATTCACTGTTCTTCCTCTGCACCTGTCACATCGGCTTCCTCTGCCCCTCCGTCATCTGCGTCGCGTTTCCAGAAGCTTTGTCTCCGTTTACAATGCACCTATCCGTCTGTTTACCGATACTTTGTTTTTTTCAGCCGTGATAATAGTGGCATTGTTCTGTCACAATTGGAAGCCATTAAGTCTCATAGTTTCAGAAAAGCACGGGATATCACTCAATTAGAAAAGCACAGTTAGTTCTTGTGTGAAGAAGTTATCAATATTTTTCAAATAGCCCAAAGCCTGTATATTTCAGGACCGAAACTGACGGACGTGCTACACAGGCTTGAACGTTTACCACTTTGGATAGCAGTGAACGCTGCTTGTTTAACTCGTGGTACATTATTTCCCCACCTACCAATTCAACTCCTGTTTTGAAAACTGTTGTGCGAATCATTGCAATGTCTCGCCTACACCACTGCCCTATAGTGCGGTCCAATGCTACACAAAAGCATCTTCAGAAACTTGTTTCAAACAGAGGAGCTAGACTTGTGCTCTAATGTCCGTGAGATGCACAAGAAATGGTCCTGGCTGACGGTTGAAACTACAGGCAAGTCTCCTCATGCTCATGCACAAAGTTCTGATGGGAAGAGAACCCAGTTTTTTTATATATAAAAAAAACTCTTATTCAACTCTTATTTTGTCACAGTTATGTGACTCGCCAATTGACGACAAATGATTTGGTTGTTCCCAGACCCGACAGTAATTCAATGAAAAGAGCGGTTCTGTACAGAGAAGCAAATGCCTTTTAATGTTAGAAACACAAACAATAAACTACATTCAAGCTGAAAGTAAAAGGACAATTAGCTCAGTACATGAGAACAATAGTGTCATTGTCCTAGGCTTCCTATTGATTTATTAAATGTGTAACATTGATGTCTGATGTATTTATGACTGTCTGTAAATGTAATTTTATATTACGTCAAGTCCCCAGGAAGACTAGTAACCACTTTGTAGGTGCTAATGCGGATCCTAATAAAGAAAACAAAATAAAGAATTTTATATTAGAGGTAGGGTGTGTTTCATGAGCTCTAACTGAAAAAGGTCACCCTTTTGACAGGGAGACCCCGGACAGCCCACATCTTTCACATTTGATAAACTCTTCAATGATTTCCAATTAAATTTCGCAGTGATTTTCAAAATGGTAGAAAAGGATCTATGTTAAATTCTCATGTGCAGCTTCCCGGATGTTTTTATCGCTCAGTGTCAAAATGTTACCGTCAGTTAGTCATATCACAAAAAGCATTAACTCCACCTTTTTCAGTCACGTCTTAAAAATACACTCAATTCAAGGTGATTTTAAAACAACAAATGCAGTCTCTTAACCTTAGACAAATGTGTGTCATTTCCACAGTGCGCTGAGTGGAGGCGATGCAAACACAAAATTGAATTAAACATGACTGACTTACAGCTCCTGTGGGCAGCGCGCGTGCTCCCCAGGCGTGCACAAATCACTGCCAGTTCTCGCTAATCCGTCTGCACCGCATCAAAAATTCTGCACAATGAGGCTCCGCTGTTTCAGATTCACAAAACAAACAAGGGCCGCATCATTCGAGACATGACTTTTCTCCTCGCGAAACAGTGTCAATCCCGGATAATTCATGATGGAGTCCTCAGTGAGATACTTTGAGCCAGTAGAGATCTTTCTGTAGGGGCCAATGAACACTGCAGACTCAAAGTGTGTAGCAGTTAACAGCGATAAATGATGGAGTGATTGATAAATTACATTATGATACTCTATATGGGTCGCACTGTGTTAAGGGCGAGACGCTGCAGGTGAAATATCAATTTGAAACTTATTCTGAACATCAATGATATACAATTACAAGTTTCCTGTCATTTTATGTTTTCATATAAAAAAATAGGCAGTTTGTGCATAAAAATGGCCCAAAAAAATGAAGCCTAGGCGTAAATTCACCCTGGAAGACTCATTTCAGCCTCACGCCTATACCTCCAGTCAATGATCGTGTCTGAAAGTCACGCCGCTACCTCAGCCGACCTCACACCTTCGTAGCCAACCATCGCCCTCGGTTCTGCTTTAAGCCTCCAGCTTTCATGGTTGGTTTGCTTCCCCGCTGTGCTGTGACCCACCTCCACCCCGTCTCCACTCCATCTGTCTACGGCTCTCCCTGCTGTCACCACCAGTGTCCGGGCTCCGGGGAAGACACCTCCAACTCTAACCTTCCCATCCATACTAACTTTAATTCATATCTGATCACCAAAATATATTTATGTCAATAAATCTTTCTAATCGCTGCTTTTGTCTGTTTGAGTTTATCCAAGTTGAGTTGCCTATAATGTTTAGAGACGGAATCTACATTATTGATAGACCCAGATTGAAATGTATGGTTTTATTCTGTTGACATATTAGTAACAAAGAGCGGCTAATTTGTGGCGTCTTTGTAGCTACTTCCGGGATATTCAGCCACGCCATAAAATGAGCATCGAACGGGGTAAGTTATATCTACTCTGACATGGAAAGTAAGATGTTATGGGAAAAAACGAGTACGAGAGACGTTTCTCGCCTTCATTTTCTGCCTGTATTTGTGTGTCTTTTTAGGGGGGGGGGGGGGGGACATCACAGTAATCAGCTACCTCCATTGCAATTTCACACTGGGCCATTTTGTTTCACATAATAATAAAAAGAAAACATTTTGCAGATTAGGTTTGAAGACTGAATCAGCGGCGCACACCGAGTGAAGGCTCGTGGTGACTGGACAATTTCACGGTCAGACTTGGCCGCTCAAAGCACGTTGCAAAATGCGGAAAAAAAATAAAAAACTCATCTAATTTTGGGAAAGAAATATTCAAATTCCCTCCAATCCCGCTGCACACGGCATCAAAGTTCGCTGTTCACAGACGGAATTACACTCCCTCGCTGGTCAGGGGAACGCACTAATCTGCTAATGCCATCGTGTTGCCAATTCTTGTAATGCCATTGTCGTCGTTTGTTCCGCACATACACGGCCCCCTCTGTACGTCGCCAAGCCGCTATTCCTTTGTGATTTTTTGCCCCCCCCCCCCCCCCCCCCCCATTTCAATCACTTTCCCTCCGCTTCCCTTCTCTCCGGCTTAGGAAAGGGTAGGGAAAAAAAAAAACAGCACAACAACTCGGGCATGGGCGGTCGCCAAACTCATTGCCAGCCATGACGAACGCAGCGAGCAAAAGAGTGGAACAGGGGAATACACGGCGAGGGGGAGAGAGAGAGAGAGAGAGGAGGAAGAGAGAGAGAGAGAGAGAGAGAGGAGGGAGAGAGAGAGGAGGGAGAGAAAGAGAGGAGGGAGAGAGAGGAGGGAGAGAGAGAGAGGAGGGAGAGAGAGAGAGAGAGAGAGAGGAGGGAGAGAGAGAGAGGAGGGAGAGAAAGAGAGGAGGGAGAGAGAGAGAGGAGGGAGAGAGAGAGAGAGGAGGGAGAGAGTGGAGGGAGAGAGAGAGGACGGGGAGAGAGAGAGGAGGGAGAGAGAGAGAGGAGAGAGAGAGAGAGGAGGGGGAGAGAGAGGAGGGGGAGAGAGAGAGGAGGGGGAGAGAGAGAGGAGGGAGAGAAAGAGAGGAGGGAGAGAGAGGAGGGAGAGAGAGAGAGGAGGGAGAGAGAGAGAGAGAGAGAGGAGGGAGAGAGAGAGAGGAGGGAGAGAAAGAGAGGAGGGAGAGAGAGAGAGGAGGGAGAGAGAGAGAGGAGGGAGAGAGAGAGAGGAGGGAGAGAGAGAGAGAGGAGGGAGAGAAAGAGAGGAGGGAGAGAGAGGAGGGAGAGAGAGAGAGGAGGGAGAGAGAGAGAGAGAGAGAGGAGGGAGAGAGAGAGAGGAGGGAGAGAAAGAGAGGAGGGAGAGAGAGAGAGGAGGGAGAGAGAGAGAGAGGAGGGAGAGAGTGGAGGGGGAGAGAGAGAGGACGGGGAGAGAGAGAGGAGGGAGAGAGAGAGAGGAGAGAGAGAGAGAGGAGGGGGAGAGAGAGAGGAGGGGGAGAGAGAGAGGAGGGGGAGAGAGAGAGGAGGGAGAGAGAGAGAGGAGGGAGAGAGAGAGAGGAGGGAGAGAGAGAGAGAGAGGAGGGAGACTTTGACTTTGACTTTACACATACATTTATTGTCAATGTGTTACTCAATACAACTCATAAAAACAATGTTATTAAAACAATTATTATTAAAAACATCCATTTGCTCTAGAGTCCCACATCCAGCACCTCCAGAACCTACACACACAGAACTAACTGTCCTCCTCTCACTGTGCATAGCACCCCCTCAACTGCCCACAGTTCCTCAAAGTCCGCCAGCTCCCCCACCAGAGAGCTGTACAGGAACTCCACCCTCAGTCTCGCCACCACCAGCCTCTGAAGTTAATTTCCACCTGCAGTCCCTGGGCCTATTGTACATGTTTTTAGTGGTAGGGGAAACCGGAGTACCCGGAGGAAGCCTACGCAGACACGGGGAGAACATGCAAACTCCACACAGAAAGGCCCCGTCCAGGTGGGAATCGAACCGGGACCTTCTAGCTGTGAAGCACGAGCGCTAACCGCTGTGCTACCGTGCCGCCCCATTTCTATTCTGGAAACAAATGATTGTTCTTTCTTATCGAGTAGAATTTCTGCGTTCTGGTACACAATAAGAAGCCAACGTATACCATATTTTACCAAACAATAAACCACATAAGCTTTTGTCAATATATAAAAAAAGTCTATGCTCAAAACTAAACAGTGAATTAAATTGTATAATAGTGTCTTGTCTTTATGTAATGTGTTTATGTTCTTGTATTTGTATTTATATGTTTGCAACGGACTCTCCTCCAAGTCAAATTTCTCCCCCGGGAGAGAAAGAAATATCTGAATCTGGTAAAAAACATCAAGTGACCATTTTGAAAAAGCGTAACCACAGTGTCCAATGAACTAGTGACTTTGGACAAGTTCATATTCATTAAACAGATAAAGCCACATTGCTGGGGTTCTGAATAACCTACACCAGTATGATTGTAGAGTCGCAGGGTCAAGAATCCAGAATATTCTAGACTCTGGGTACAAATTATGTTAGTGGGCCCATAATGCAGAGTTTTGTTGAATATGATTTAAATTGACCGAGCCTTTGAGAATCCCTTCCTGCTGAGTGTTGCTGCAAATTATGGACTAGTAAGTCCAGTAGTTTTGTTTTAATATTTAAAAGTTTAAATGACCTCGATGACTGGGAAATGTCATCAAGTTACTTCACTGAAAAGATCCAAATAATTAAACAGTAAATAATTCTTTTTTATCAGCAGTTCGTTTGGTATATACTTTATTCATTCCCAGCATTTAGACTTAGTCTGACCTGGGGCAGTCTGACGGAGGCGTGGCTGCCAATCTGACGAAAAATGCTAAACGGTCTCAACTAATATAGCGCCTCATCAGGCCCAAAGCGCTTTACAGTCAGAAACCAGTCAACCATTCACACTTTCATTCACACACCAGTGTACCCAGACACTGGAGGCAATGTGGGTGTAGTGTCTTGCCCAAGGACACAACGACAGTGGGCATCTGCAGGGCCAGGGAGTCCAACCCCCGACCTGGTGCTCTACCACCTGCACCACTGTCGCCCTCGCATCCTCGCACAAACACTTACAAAAGCAGGTCCGTGGGCCAGTGTCTTGCCCAAGGACACACAGGGACACAATGCGAGCTCGGCATAATGAGAAAATATTTAGCGTAAACATGTTTCTACGGTCCTCTTTAGCCGTTGCTGAAATCAAAAGGCGTTCATTCTTCCACCGTGGGCTTGTTTACGTCGGAGTGGTAGTCTTCAGGCGCCAAAGGGAAGGTCACGTACTCCGCGCACAACAGGCCACCAGCGCCGCTCATTATCTGCCACGCTGAAATGTCAGAGCAGCCCATGCAACTGGAATGAGAGGCAAAGTCTACATGTACTCTGACCCGTTAGCCTAATGACAAAGGCTTTACTATGGAGCTGTGCTTTCTCCAGCGGTTTGCATTTGCACGGATCTGATTTACCGTTGCAGGATTTGAGGTCTTTTATTTACGTGATGCAGGGGTCAATCCTGTTGTCTAAAGTAGCAGCGCACCAGTACTTGAATCGTAAGAAGCCACAAAGTATCGCAAAATCACTGAGGTTTTTACTAATGTAACTTAAAAAAAAATCTCTTTTAACCATGATTTTCTTCAGTAGATCAATTTTCATAATGGAACGTCATGTGCTCAAATGGTTTAGTAAAACATCTTAATGTTGTTATATTCAACACACTTATTGAATGCTGCATTGTTTTCTTAGACCTAAAATATAATATAGATACAGACGGCATCTTTGTAAATGCCCATTATGGTCATGTTTGAAGCAGCCAGAGGAGGAAAACTTAACCGTTTGGAGACCAAGCTTAACTGTCCATTTCTCCACCATTTACTTTAACAAATGCTGAATTATGAATATGTGTTTCGACAAAATAAAGATGCAGAGACATGGAGAGGAGCAAAGTGGTTCAACAGCCCATAAATACTTAAAAAACAGGCAATGCTAACCAGGAAGCTATGCTAGCTTCATGCTACATATGCTAATGTTAGCGATGGGATGCTAACAAGTGAATTTTTTTCGCTTCTACAGAACAATTTGCTGTGAAAAACATCCATATGGACTTGACGGCTTGACTTTATTGGTGTATGATGAATATGTTAATATTAATAAAAATAAAAACGGTTAAAAAGAGTGAAAAATTGCGATGCCCAGGAGAGGTTTTCTTCCCCCGCAGCTAAGCCACTCCACCTTGTACGACATGTTGCCGTCTGTATGCTGACTCTTTTTAAATATATTCATGTTGTATATCATTACACAGATTAAAAAGTGAGAAACTTCAACTTTGTGTTACATGTCAGTGCTTTGTCATGGCACACATGAAAAGGAACGAAGTCACCTTTGCAGGAGCTCTTGCTGCGAAGCTTGGCAAATCTTAAATCAGGTTTTGGAGCTACAGCAGGTGGGATGGCAGCGGGAAAGTCATGTAATTAAGCAATCGGATCAGTATGCAAAATACCATATGTTTTGACGCGTTGCCTCTCAAGCTGAAGATCCAAACGCCAAAGCAAAGCGAACACAAATAAGTCCTGAATCCTCATAATGCGGCTATAAAAAAAAAAAAACAACACGCTGGTGCCCTGAATGGAACACAGCAGCCATTGTGCACATGCCTGGGAGCGCCTTTGTCTCCTTGTTAGTATCTCTATGTTCAGGGCCTCGTAATCGGCTCAGTCTTCATTGTGGTGGCACCGGCGAGAAAAACAACAAGCACTTTTTAATGCCGTGTTTATAATAAGCAGCGAGGGAAAAGGTCGGGAGTGGGTACAGGACGTTTCTCAATGCACAGGAAATGTAGAAATCAGGAGGAAAAAAAAATATATACCGCGGGCAACGTGGATTTATGATACGCCGGCTGTCAGATTAAACCAGGTCCTTTGGGTGCATTGCAAGAGGATAAACATTTATGCTAATTTTTAAATGTCGCCGATGAGGGTGATTTCATAGTGATTCTCTTATCTCAGGATCTGTCTGGTGTGGCTTCATATTTGACTGTCAGGAGCAGTGGTCAACCGCAGTGCCGGTCAGAAGTACCTACTGTACAAAGCACGAGTACCTTATTGTGCTTCACATCTTTTCTTTTCCCCTTTTGAACCCCGGTGCGTGTGGAGTGGACCCGCCCAGGGGGTTTGGATCTTCTCCAAAGCCATTAGCTTCGAGACAAAAAACACCATGATGAGCCCTGAAGTATCCTCCAGGGAAGTCACTGGCCGACGTGACGTTTTTAACAGGACGCTCGTGACTCTCCATAAGTTTCTCAACGCCTGCCATGTAATCTTGAGGTTGTTTGTTTGTTTGTTTTTTTTGGACAAGACACCGCTACAACCTTATAACAGGGCAGGAAGAGCAGTGCCTCCTGAGGATCTGCTCCCATGCACATTGCACATTTTGTTTGAACTATAATACAATGACGGTAGGATAATGTCTGCAGTGTAAATTGAGCAACACATTAATACATTTCTGGATTGAGATGCAGAGTAACTTAACCTGCTCTGAATGCTATGCTGTATATAAAAGAGCCTGGCAAGTGATTGCTTCCTACCAATCTTATGGTAATTAGCTAAACTTGCGCTGCTATTTCAGTGATCAATCCAAGTTTATTTATATAGCACCTCACAACAACACAAGGAAGACCAAAGTGCTTCACAAGTGATCTTCGGTTGGTGCTTGGTTGCGATACAAAAAAAACACCATTTCCATAAACAATGAACACCAATAAACCGAGAGCAATCCCAACAAGGAGACTGAGACGCATGTCCATTTCTGCTCGGAGGCGGCATCTACCATGACAAATCTATCACGGCTGTGACCGGTGGCGCATTTTCAGCCGCGCAAAAGCTCCTCTGTGGCTCATTTCCGCCGCACGTCGGTGATTTGTGTATAAACGCGTGTATTTCTCTGTCTATCGATCCGTAACCCGCGCCTTCGCCTGGCGCCAGCTCCCGTTCCAGACGACAATTAAAAGCCCCTCACCGCAGGGCCGCCGCTTGGCACAAAACAAACGCACCTGTGTCAAAATGGCTCTGCACCGGCGTGACTACAGAGCCACCTGTCACACACACACAAGGCCCGGGTGCACTGGATAAAGGCCTATGGAGAATGTGAATGTGCCCATGTGAGCCTGAGACAAGTGCAGTAATCAGCTTTGACTGGGGACAAAATAGAGTTTGTCGGAGAAGACGGTTATTTCCCATTCGAGTTGCACCAAGAGAGAAAACTATAAGGCTATATCCACACGAAGACAAAACGCTTATATTTTCAGAAACTTTCTTTGTGAGCACGAAGCCAAGTTTAGTAAATGTGTGTGTCCACATGGGTCGACTCAGGTCTGTGAAAACGGCGTGATTCATCTGCCAGGCCTGTGTGTGGCGCTGTGACGCTAACACGGATAGTAGAACAAGATGTAGAGGGCGCATGCGCAGTAAACCTTTGTGGAATGTAAATGGGTTCAAGGATTATGATTTACAGAAGAGACGAGGAGGCGAGTTTATTCTTCAGACGGAACGGGACTAAAGCAGAAAAACCTGTCAGTGACCGGACTTTGACTCAGTCCAAAAACACAGACTGTTTTCTACTTGTCTCCTGTGGCTCACGGACTGCAGTGGAGCAAAGAGGAGCGGAGCAAAACCATAATAGATCCATGAGTAAAACTCATTCTAAGGTCAGTAGATTATGGATAACAGACTCCACTCTGGGGCTGTGATGTCATCGTTTTAGTAAAAGTTGCGGAGACGTCGTAACAACGCCGTTTTGAGATCTTTCCGCTCTGGGACCAAGTTTGGAAAATGTTCGTTTACAGACCCCCAAAACCCCGGACTCGTATGGACGATACACTGGATTGATAAAATATCTTTGCGTTTCGTCCTCAGCTTGACTTCGTATGGACACGGCCTAAAAACAAGGAGTCATTGTTGAAATAAAATATGAGTTCCATTTACTAAAGACTTATTAAAAAAGCATTTTGGGTGATTCAATCTGAACAAAACACTATTGTGCTCCAACACAAACACTCTTTAAAAGTGAACCGAGTATTGATCGCTGATGTAGACAAAGGTTCGCACTCGCCATCTGTTAGTGGTGCTTCAGGGTTGAGGACATTTCACCTCCTACTTCAAGAGCATTTACTTATTTGACTCTGATCTAAATATATACAATAGAGGCTGTTAAACGAGTTGGGAGCAGCTTCTAAGAATAAAGATGGAACCCACGACAAGGTAATTCCAGCCCTACTAGATGAGCATAATACAAATAATGGCTGTATTGCGTTTTTTCTCAAAGCACCACACTGTAGTGATTATTCATGCACTGGCGGTAAGCTACTATTGCATAGCCACAGCCGCCCGTTGGGGTAGACTGACGGAAGCGAGGCTGCAAATCTGTGCCATCCCACCCACCCACCAACCGATCGCACACTCGTTCATTCATTCGGGCCCGTTGTACATGATTTTAGTGGTGGGGAAACCGGTGGCGGAAACCTACCCTTATTGATTCTAAATCTTACATATCGGTACTAAACTGAGCAGGGAGTGATCCTGTAAAAAGTAGGACAAATTCCAATTACGTGCAATTACAAAACAATTAGGGCGACACAACGGAGAGGATAATGAACATTATTAAACTTACTCCAATGACCCGGAATGACCATCGACTCGATCCTCCGAATTCAGACGCACAGTAAACCCATCCAGTCAGTGCGTCCTCTCTACAGCAGCCTCCTCTCAATACCAAATCAATGGCCCAATTACCCCCCCATTAACCTCCTCATTAGCTCATCGCGGTACACTCTGGGTAATGTGACGCCCGCACCTGAACTTCCCCGGATCGGGACGACCCAGCTGCGCGAGTGGGCACTTTTTTTTTTTCTTTTTTTTTTTTTAGCTCAGGGCTAATGTGGGCTAAGTGTCTGGGGCAGAGTTTTGTCAACCTGCCAGAGCCTTTTTAAACTCGCAGTCGATTCGGGGGCCGTGGGGCGGGAGGGGCGTGAAGGGACCCAGCTCGGGACCGTCCTAATGTCCTAATGTGGACACAACGCTGCAGCTGCAAGGAGTTTAGAGTGTTTAGCTTTGACAATTAGCGCTGAACACAAAAGTACATAGAAATCAGTTATAGTATGTCTTTGATAGGTTTTACTTGTTTCTTCGCTGAACGATTGGCCTACTATGCACTATACTATACTTTTGGCTTGGGATAAGTAGGTGATAAGGGACTCAAAGGTGGAGGTAGTGGGGTTTAAACAGTTCGCTGCAGCCCTGAATCGTTTGTATCTTTCACAAACACTTCCGCTCAGCAAGGCTATTTGTGTAACTCGTATGTTTGAGGCGCATGTACAGATTGGTCAGATGGCGAAGCCGGGCTATAGAAACAGATTGTGTGATTTAGACTCTTATGTTCGTGTTTGCAATGGATGGAAAGTGCGCCAAAAACCCCCACGGCCAAATGGACGGTGGTCAAGTATTTCTCACTCTTTACTGTCAGCGGAGGGAACGGTGATTACTACAACGCGTAATAAGCAACTGTATTCAGCTCACAGGTCTAACATAATGTATTATCACAGAGAGAACGGTAGCAGTGCTGACCCGCAGAGTTAGATTTTCAGGTTATTCTGGGCGATTACGTAGGCTCTTCTGATTCAACGTTGCCCATTCAAGCCGTCAGCTCAACGTCAGTATGGCGCGACGATGCTGACGTTCGAATAGATATTTCGTTCCTGTAGAATTAGACGATTGCATCTTAAGGTTTTGAGCACTCAGAACGAAAGGAAAATGGGTGACATGTTTTCGCACATAAACACCAAAAGCACATCTACAAAACGTTAATACCGTCCAGGAAAAAGTGTGAGTAAATTCACGCTCTACAAAAGGACTCCGAGTCCCGGCCAGAGACACCAAAGCACCACCGGTGTTGCACATCAGTGTTGGGCAAGTTACTTTAAAACTGTGATATATTCTGTATTAGTAGTTATAGCTATTAAAATGTAATATTTGTATTTTATATATATATATAACTGTTTCAAAAATGTAGTTGAGTTACACTACTTTGAAGTACTAAAAATAAAATAGTACTAATGCCACTGAACAAAACTGCAGTCCAATATTTCCTTTTCCTTCGCTTTCCCCCATTCTGTCGTATTTTGTTTTGTTTACGTTATCTACACGCAACTGCAGATCTTATCCGTTATGTGGGGTATAGTTTGAGTTTTTTTCATTTATACGTTTAAATGCACTTGTAAGTCGAGTTACTTGAATTGTAATGACTAATTTATTCCCGTATTTTGTAATATGTTATATTCCTTAGTTACTGAAAAAGTAATATGTTTTTTTTTACTTTTGTAATACATTACCCCAACACAACACAATTTTAGTGGCAAAAGTAATGTACTCTACAAGAAAACAAGTCAGGCACCACAACTTACATTTTCGAGGTATTAAACTCACATGTGAAAGTGCTGGGCGTGTTTTCAGCCGTCGTACATATTCAACCTCCATCTAAAAGGTCACTGGCCCCATCCGAAACAAGCAGATTAGTAAGAGGTCCTACGCCAAACCGGATGTGCGTCCGCCATGATAAGAAGCGTCCAAATTGGGCTGTCGGTTAGGAAGGAGTTAGGAATAGAAGCCTCAATGCTAACTATCATAGCCACTTTAGCATAGGGACCTCTGGTGCTAACTAACCGGTGATTAGGAACTATGCGCTGTCAGTCCCCCACCCCCCTCGGCCCCACCCTCGAGTGATTAATGCGCAACCACTGTGTGCACATTTAATAATAAAAATAATTTAAAAAACTAAATACATGTTGTTGTCACCATTGTGATTTGGGCAGCTCCAACAGCTGCCCCCACGACCCGGCAACGGACAAGTGGAAGAAAATGGATGGATGGATGGATGTTGTCGTCACCACAGCACGGTCACATGTCAGTGTTTTAAAGAGCCGCCTCAGTAAATGGCCTAAATGAAGGCCGTTTGTGCTTTTGCTTTCATTTAGTAGAGACTTAAGCCACATGGCTAATTTGCATACTGTAGCTTTATGAAACAGCTGTTGAGCTAAAATAACGCTAAAGGGAAATGTGAAGGATCATTTGGATTTTTCTTTTTTTTCCCAAGCCTTAAATGTCTTTGTTTGGACACTATGTTGCTGTTGGACACTGTACAGTAGGTGGCGGCATTCGCGGCCTGCACTCCACCAATAACGTTAAAGAAGAAGAAAAACAGCTGTTGGGGATGTCACTTCCCCTTCCCGTGGGTAAGGACGGTGGAACTGGGCAAATGCTGCTGAAGCTCTAGTTCACTAACTGCATAGGGATCTAACCGTTGACCCCATGAAAGGTTAAGGATTAGCTGCTAGTGTTAGCGCTTAGAGGCTATAATGTAATGGTTTCAGACGCAGCCACTGTATGTTATATAATCCTTCTGTTAAAGGCCCTAGCACTTAATTACTCTGCTGCTGCTGCGGGCTGCCCTTTAGAAGCATCTCATTCTTATGTTCTCAACCTAACAAACAGGTTTTTTTTTTTTTTTCTCGGTGACATTTCCGAGTAATCCATAATTAGGTTTATTGTGCGATTTTGCCTTGTATAAGCACACCGCCACATCTCCGGTAATGACAGTCTCCGCCTTCACGCCGCCAACCTTTGAAGCGATACGGGCGCGCGCTTCTGTGGGAATCAATTGAGCGTGGCGCGGCGCTGTTGCGAAACGCAGATGGCATGTCTAAATGCTAAGCAGAAACTAATTTGTTCGTTTCAGCCCAACAATGTCTGCGGCCCGATTTCCAATTATGTCGTTCAAATGCACGCAACCGGCCGCGATAATGGCCATTACGTCCCGTGTTTGGAGCACATGTAAGTGATAGTATTATACATCTGGGAGTGAAAAAAAAAATAACACAAACGGCTAATTCAAGTGCGCTTATTGGAGAGATGTAAGAATCAACCGTCGTTAAGACTATTCAGTTAATTGGGAGAGAAAGTGGTAAAAATAGAGACACCTCCTGTAATCTTAGCAGTAATTAAGGAGAGTGAAAGTATTTGAATGTGGAGATATATTGCAATGAAAGAAAAGCTGGGGATGTTTGTGCCATACGTATGCGCGCAAGCATGTAATTGAGAAAACTGTTCCATCATTAAAATTAGCCTGAAGAAATAAGACACATTTTTTCTTACCTCTTGTCAAGCGTGAAGGTTGTGCATAGGGTGTTAATATTTGCATAGTTGATGTAACACGGCCAGAGTGATGTATGTGTCAAATCCTGCAGAATAAAACCCATGTTTTGATTTCATGTCAATCCATATATCCTTGGAGCTAGTAATAATTGGGCAATAGTGCAGTGTGCATAGTAAAGTAGTAGATGGAGTTAAGTTGGAGTCATTCTAGGAGTTAAAGTAATAGCAGTACTGTGCGTCCGGTACTGGGCTGGGCATCGATTCGGGTTTCCCAAATGGATTCGATCCTCTTCACAAGGGCCCGATGCGATTCACGATTCAATTTGATTTATTTTCGATTCAGTTAAGGATATCATCGAGTAGGGCTGGGCGATATATCGATATTTATTTATTGATATATTTTTAAATGAGATATGGAATTAGACCAAATCGCGTCAAGTTAAAAAAAAAAATAAACAGGTAATCTCAAGCTGATTTAAAAAAAAAAGTTGATCTGAAACTGAGCACTTTATTTTGTTATCTCGTTATATATAAATGCTGCCCTCAGAAAAGGATTGACCTATTTTAGTTTATAGGCTATTTTTATCCAATATATGTTTTTATTTAAATGTGCACCTTACGGAGCTTTGTTATACAGCGTTTATGTTTACATTTTCAATCAATCAATGACTCAATGGTTTTGTATAGCCCAATATCACAACAGGAGTTGCCTCATAGGGCTGCAACAAACATCAAGGCAATAAAACAGAGCAGTAAATAAGACAATGTAAAGTTCCGGCGAATCAAATATCCAGGCAAACATAATAAGCGTCAGCAGTGGGTGGCCACGAGCAGCTCGGGCGTCCCCTGTCCTTAGACTCTCCAGCACGGCAAGGAAAAACTCAAAAACCCAGTGGGAGAAACGAGAAACCTTGAGGAGAACCACAGAAGGAGAGCTCCACTCCCATGGACGGACAGGCTATAGAGACCCAGGGCCATTTTATAGTGAGTTTTCAATAAAACTACTCGTATTTGGCTTCGACTTTGACTCAACATTTAATTTCACAGCTCTCACTTTGCGGAAAAGATATCGGGATATATATCGTATATCGATATTCAACCTACATATATCGGGATATGACTGTTGGTCCATATCGCCCGGCCCTATCACCGAGTACTATTCTTACTTGATTATGGAAGGCATTCTCAGAAGAACTAATGCTTATAGTAGAAACTAAGTCTCAACATCTTAATGCTGTCCACTCCAGTCCAGGCAGCGATGTTCAGGAGGAAAGTGTTTGCCGCCCTCTGTCTCGCTTCCGCTTTCATTTTTTTATATTCAAAATATCGGGCAAAGGACCCTTAAGTGAAGGTCGAATATAAAAGGAGCAGTTGGATGAAGATAGATTAAAATACTTGTAGTCAATAATCTACCATTAGTACAGCGGAGCATTTTTAAACTCATTTTTATTCTAAACATATGTGTCGAAGCATAATATTACACCATAATGTAACACAACCATGACACTCATTCGGCTTCTGTTGCCACGCTGTGACATCTTCTGCATACCCCTTCACTTCAGCAGCAGTTCATTGTTCACCACTATACCGGTTAGACAGACTGATGAAACATGAACGATCCCTCCGTCTTATTCCAAAGCCATCTCTGTCGGGCTTCTCAGCAACAGTCGGCACACCCGTCGCACGGTGAAGCTCGTCTGTGGGCTCCTGTTAATGGCCTCTCAGGCTTCATACCCCTGACATTTGCGCCGGTGTCTGTGGTAATCGGGCGACTCCAGGAGACGCGAGGAGGCGCCACTCGAGAATCAAACGCACTCCGCTCAAAGGGACCTCGTCCTCCTCACACGGGGGGGGGACGGGACATCAAAGCACGGGCCGGGGCAGGATCCTGAACACCTGAATGTGCGGCGAGGTAAAGGAGACTGAGAATGGTACAAAGCGAGGAGAGGTTTTATCGAACGACTGCCATCGAACTTGCCCGGATGAAGGAGAGAGCGTGGATAAAACGGGTGCTATTTATACAGGTCGGTCCCTTGAAACTTAGTGTGTCATTTGCAAGAGAGTTCCAAGCACATCAATTACAAAAACAGTGCAAATCCAAAACGACATTTCTAGTTAAAACAACAATAATTCCCTATGGACTCTCTCTCTCTCCAGGCCTTTTAATAAAACTCTAAATTCTCCGAGTGTGACCAAGCTTCAGGTCCTGCTGAAGCGTGTCCCAGCTGGAGGGCCCTTAGAAGGAAAAGCCTTTTTCCCCAGCGTTGTGCGCAACGAAGGAAACGGAGTCCTGGGATTAAACGTCCAGGTGGGAAACCCTGTATAAAAACAGACTGCATGACAAAACAAAAGTCGTCACAAAAAATGCAATATCAAATAATCCAGTCTTGCATTTTTTTTTTTTTTTTCAAGATCTTGCACTGTTGATGGGAGAGTGTAACCTCTGTGCAATGCTTTCTTCAGCACATCCCAATGGGGCTAAGATCAGGACTCTGTGGTGAAAATGACGTCTCATGCTCCCTGAACTAGGGCTGGGCGATATGGCCAAAACATAATGTAGGAGCCAGAAAAGGACTTACAAGTGAATTATAAAATATGTTTTGAGTTGAAGAATACTTGTCTCCATCTAGTGGACGTGTTGAAGATGGCGCTGTGGAGATGGGACTATAAAGGGCAAAGAATGTTTGCAGGAGGTGTGGCTGAAGCAGGAAGGCACAGTCTTCGACCTCCACTATTGCCCTGCTGCCTTAGTTAATCTTTGTTTTATCAAGCTGATCCCAATTGCTACATAAGTGCTTAAATTTGTATATGCACCTCTTTAATTTCTGTAATAAATTCTGTTACCATTTTTGAAATCCTTTTTTGGTCAACCTGCTTTATTATTTTATGTGGAGCGTCAGACCATTTTTGCCAGTCACCATAGACCAAGGATAACAAGGTTGAAAAGCTGACACTACACATAAAATCTCGATTTTTCTACTCAGGTTGGACGATTACGATTTTAATCGATTTTATTGGAAATAAACTTAAAAAGGTCTCCTGATCTTTCATATGAGGAACACTGCACAGAGTCCTGCTCATTAATATTTAGATTCATAATATAGCCTACAATTAGGCCATTCAAAATGGTTATTTCTGTTTTAAATATTCTTTGTCTGCTCTCTAAAGTAAAACTTCTTAATAAGCCTTTAGTTTGATCATCCTCGAGCTCAGCTGTGATTGACAACCGTCTCCATGGAGACTCAAGGGGAAAGGGGCGGAGTTAAATGATAAATGATGGCAGCGCGGCGCTCGACATGCAGCGGCGGACACGATTTGATGATTTAGCCATTTTTCCACATCGTCTGTTTTTAAAAGCATGAATTAATTGAATTAATTCGATTCATCGCCCAGCCCTACCCTGAACCACTCTTTCATGGTGTGAGCCCGATGAATCCCGCCGTGTGACCTTGGAATATGCCCTCACCGTCAGGGAAGAGGAAACCCATGGATGGAATAACCCGGATGTTCAGGTCGTCAGCTGATCTCATTCTTTGGGCTCATGACCCACGGCAGCAGATCATTGATACTGTACCATTGGTTGATATGTACTTCATATTAGCAACAGCTCTTTATGTGAAGTCTTTTTAAGCCTTTTTCAAATGGATCCACGTACAAAACATATGGCAGTACGTTTTAACCGGAAGCTTTGACCATGAACAAGGCCGCCACAAACGGACATAACTCGACCAAGGATTCACTTTTCACTGAATCAAACCTAAGCTGCACTTTCATAACGGTCCGCTCCAAGGAAACTATTGCACAGTCTCTCAGTTTGTTTTTCACATCTTCTTCTTTGGTGAAATAATCTGTGCTTATCCTTGTCGTGGTTAAACCCTCCGCTGACCATAATCACAGTTCACATCCTTTCATTAGAAAATACGTGAACCTATAAATGAGAGTGTTACAACTGCAGAGACCATAACACAAAACAGCCTCGACTGAAGAAATGTCCCCTCATAGAAAAGCTGTAATGGCCTGTTTTTGAAGTGGGCAGCGCTGTAGAGAGGGGATCCGTGCAGCGGAGAAAGGGTGAACAAGCTTAAAAATACAGGTTCTGTGGTTGGATCAGAACTCACAACGGAGTGTTCCTGAGAGCTTTTTCAGTCTTCATTGTGAGATCAATAAAGTCCCATCTTATCTTATTTATCTACCGATCTGTCGAAGAAGCTTTCTCATTTCAACCATATTTAAACTGCCAGCACTTGCACTTATACGTTTGTGGGAGGAAAACGGAGATAAACTACTTTTTGCCCACAGCTTTTTTTATAAGGCAGCAGATAAAACCAATTCATAAAACAAAACGTTATCATGAATTAATGACATTAATAGCAAAGAGTGCCGGTGTAATGCGCACAGCTTTTCAGCCTGGATCTGAACAGTGTCAGAGCCTGTTTCACATCTTCTGAAAGTGTGATTTTAACTGCGTGTTTAGTCCTGACCCTGGGCACAGCAGGAGACCACTCCCTGAGGTTCTCAGTGCCCGAGATGATTAACATGGCTCCAGAGCAGACCTCTCCAACCTGTAGCTCGGGAGATACCAGTTGCTCTCCAGTCCTTTCTAGGTTGCTCGTCAAAGACTTTAAAAATTTCTATTAACGTCTCACATTTTAGATGCATTTTCTTTTTGTTCTGAACATGCTGAACACAACATTTGGATCAATATAGTAAGATATAAGGTCAAGTCATTTTCTTTAAAGCGGAACTAAGTAACTCATGCCCTTAGAGGCCATAAGCGCCACTGCAGGTGTCGTAGCAGGTTTTTTATCCATTAATTCTCCATCCATCCATCCATCCATTTTCTCCCACTTGTCCGTTGCCGGGTCGTGGGGGCAGCTGTTGGAGCTGCCCAAATCACATAGCACCAGTTCCCTATGGCTCCTCCTGCAGGTGGTGGGTCCACAGAAGGACGGCCTCATGGTTCCAAACGGGCCTCTCATAGGGGCTTCACCCAATCACACTCTCATTCATACACCAGTGTACGCAGACACTGGAGGCAAGGAGGGCGAAGTGTCTTGCCCAAGGACACAACGACAATGTGCACCTTCAGGAGGCAGGATTCGAACCCCCGACCTTCCGATCATGAGACGACCCGCTCTAGATAATCAAACTTGGCTGTAAATACTGTTTAAGTGGCGCAGTTAGCTTTGCCCGTTAGCCTGTTAGCTTCTTCTTCGTAATTCCATTAGTGTGTATTGGTGCTCCAACCCGGAGGCAGGGAAGTTGCAATTGTTGTTTTATGGCCAGAAACACCAGGGGGAGATGAAAGACCCCCCAAACAGCCCATCAAAACTTGTATTACCCCCAGAGGGACTACGGAAAGGATTTATTAGGGTCTTTTTTTAAACGTCATAATCTTTGCTAATTCTCCTGGGTCAGCTCCTCCAAGTAACACGAAAAATAAGTCGCTTTCTGATGTTTTTGTTGTGTAAAAGAAAGGTTGCTCTGGAGACTGATACTCAAGCCGAGCTGTTTAAAGTCTATTTTCTGAGCCATAAACATGTTTAAATTTAATGCTGAACTCACAAAAATTATATTTGTTACCGCAATTATAAAAACATTTTAAATTAAACTGGTAGTTTTACAGGTTCTTAAACAGATTATTCAATCCTAAAATAGAAGCACAGGCGCTATACTGGACTTTCAGGTCCTACTGTATATGGCTAAAACCAGTTTGTCTAAACTTAAAAGGACTCTCTTTCCCAAATCAAGCCCTAATCATAGTGCAGACCTCCATTTGTTCACACTCACTGACTCAATTCTGGAGATCTTAAGCTTTCAAATTAGGTATGGCAGGTCCACAAATATTCATATTGCTACAGGCAACACCCAGATTGAGTTGTGACTGCAGTGGCCTTTGTTTAACCACATCCTTTGTATCCTCCAGGGAAATAGTTACGGTTTGTCTTTCTAATATTTCGACGTCCATGTCAAACTAAAGCAAATAAAGCTCGGGAGTATTTAAATATAGAACAAGCCTCTTTGAATGTAGTGACAGCTGTCGACCCGCCTTCCTATACACCGCGCAGGATTAATGCGGGAGACTGGAGAGCGAGGAGACGTTTTTGAAGCCTCCGAGTTGCGCTGACTGTGGGACAATCTCGATGAAACGGAATCACGAGCGATCAATGCAGACGGGTTTGCTACAGCTGCTCGAGGCGGGGCCCCGCGGAGTCCAAGGCCCTCGTTACAAAAGACACAGAAGACATCCATCGGTGAGGAGCTTTGGAGTTTGTGATCAGAACATTTCTCTTCTGTTCCCTTTGTTCCTCGATCAAAATCACTTCGCAGCGACAGCCCGGATCAATCAATGCTGTGTTTTTTTTTTTATGAAGCGGGCTCAAAGTACAGAAATCGGCCCAAATGTTTGAAAAAGTTTTGGAAGCGTCGTTGTCTCCTAAAAATGTTACTCGAAGTGTGTTTCCAACGCCAACTGGTGATCACGTATGCAATCATCACCATCTACAAAGGTTTGATCAATTATTACTGCTGTAAGATCCGGTCAAACCTCAATCCAGCCGTGAGAACAGAGTAAAGAAGCCAACACGTTTTCATTTTATTTCAACATCGTGTGATATACCCGAGCCCTCTATTCATGTGAAACTAATCTGTATCTACGTTTTACCCACTTACAAACAGGGACAGAGAGTTACGAATAAAAGTATCGAAAGCAGGTACCGAAAGGAAATATAAAATCTTTATATTTAAATGTTGACGCATCAAAATGTTAAAGGAACAGGCCACCGTTTTTTCATACTGAGATGTTCTTACCTGAGCTTAGGCGAGTCGATGCGTACCTGTCTGTTCCTTGTGCCCGTGGAAGAGCTCGGTCGCCTCCAACTTCACCCCATTAGGAGCCATAGGAATATGCTGGGAGAGGCCAAATGCGAACAACATCTTTGGTCATTTTGCGTGACTGAGGGCACGCACGAAGACCAGACAGGCACGCATCAACTCGCCTAAGCTCAGGTAAGAAATGATCTCAGTGTGGAAAAACGGTGGCCTGTTCCTTTAAAGCAAAAAAAAAAAAGAGGGAAAGACGAGTTGAAAAAAAAAAGTGCGAAACAAATGGAAAATTTCGGTAAATTTGCAGGGGGGGGAATTGGAAAAAATGTTTTTTTTCTGCCCTTTTATAGTTAAAGGAAGTTTCTTGGTTGTTTCACCCCAAATGTAAAAGAAATGAAATGGCAGGAAAAGGAATAATTTAACATTATACATCCGTTTTACGGTTCTATATGACAAATAATTTAGCCTAGGTATCGAAAAAAGTATCGTTCAGGTATCGGTATCGAAAACCAAGTATCGTTAAAGTACCGGCACCCAGCCCCGGGGGTTTACTATCGCTCTTTTTCCAATGTCTGCAAATACATAACACATTGAAAATACATTGAGAATATGAGTACTTCAAGGACCATTGTATCTTTACTATTACCATATAGCAAGACCGTATGGTTGTGTCATTATTTGGGGGGACATTCTGGAGATCCTAAGCTTTCAAATTGGATATGGCAGGTCCACACATACTCAGACTGCATAAAGGCAACGCCCAGATTGAGTTGTGAGTAACGTGACATTTTCCTGTGACCCCCAAGAGCACATCCTCCCTATATCCACCGGTGTCGCCGACAAACATGGGAATGAATGCCTGCAGACGTATCCAATTTCTTCACATCCTCTCACCGCTGTTCCCAGAAACAATGGGACACGCCGCCTCGCCTCCTCTCGAACGTGACGTGAAACTAAGAAATGGAAAGGGCACGCCCACCATTTTCAATCAACGCGAAACAAAAACAAGTGTTGTGATGCTGACCGTCTACCCTCCAGCCGTGAGGCACCCCCACATTTGTGAATGAGAAGATGGCCGCACATGCATATTACAACAGGCGCCCCGGTGGCACTGAGGTCAAAAGCAGAAGTCTTTTGGGACTGCATAAAACAGATATCTCACCGTAGCCAGCCATAACGCAGTTTATTTCAGTGCGAAAATTCAAAAGGTAGCACAGTATCGAAGCGGCTCCAGCCTTTAAAAAAAAAAAAAAAAGCTATAATATAGCTTTTTTTTTTTTTTATTCAAAAGTAGAATGATTTTTATTCATGTCGAGGCGAATGTCGGTGTGAAAAATGTGCCTTTTAAGCACAGAATGAGGGCCCTGCGCTTCCACGACATGTTAATATTTAATCTCATGAATAACTATTTCACTGCAGGCTGGTAATTGAACAAGGCTCAAAGGGAAATGGTGGATTTGGAAATAATTGTCCCAAATGTCATTCACTGTAATCTAGCCCTCACTTTTGACGGTGACTTCTGGCCCTGAATGTTTTTTTTTTAGCGGGGATGTGAGAGAATGGAAGTTTTTTTTTTTCTTGTCATAATTTAAAAGTACAATGGGGTAATCATCCCAGTGCTCTATTCAATTACGTTAATGTGGAAGATCGGTCGGCACGTTTCTGAGCTGGGACTAAAAAGGGAACATTTGTATGAATGAGAAACGACGTGCCTGAAGGAAAATTCGACTTAGAAATAAAAAGGAGAAGCGGCGTAAGGTCCTAGCGTATGTGGACAGTTAGCAAGTAGGCTAGTCCAGGAGACTTTTCAGAGTCCGTTAGCACGCTCAATGTATTTTTTCTATAGCCGTTAGCTTTAGGGCCCGACCGATATGGATTTTAGGGTCCGATACCGATATGAAGTGAGTTGGCATGGCCGATAGCCGATATATAGGCCGATATTTTAATTGTGACTCATCTATAGCCCTGTGCATGATGCTTCTAAACGAGTCAGTGTTGAACTCTGACAGCAGGGGGCGCTGTATATTTATGTTTAGTAGGTACTTCAGAGGGAGCTGGTTTGAAAAACAAAAATCAAAAGATTCCATTTTGTTTTTCAAACAAGCTACCTCACGGTAAGTCTCCAGCTCTTATATTTCCAAAATTATACACAATTCTACAAGATAAAATACGTAAAAATAGGTGAACAAAGTGATTTTCACTGCGATGTTTCTCTGCTCCCTTGAGGCCTAGGAAGTTGTGAGAGCATTCATTTTAAAGCCCAGACTGAGCTCTTTCCATTGCAATAAACGAGAAGTCTTCATCACCTTCGATTTCCCAAAGAAAAACTAAAAAAATATCGGCCCTAGTTAGCATTAGCAAATTATGAATGATCCAGATTTAGGTCAAAGCCTTGTTAGAAATCATTAATGGATGTACAGACCTTTAGAGATTTTACTTTAGATACAAATTACAAATGGAAACCAAGGCATCAGTGGTTTGCATACAGCTCACAAATGCTCATAAATCATGTAGCTAGATCGTAATTAGTGCAAACTGATTGACACGTCACGCACACAAACACACGCACTTCCCCGGCACTCGCACAACATTTCATTCACCATTAAATAAAAAAGAAGAAGAGCAGATGAGAGCTTTTCGCTTCAGTAAACTGGCATCATTTAGAGCTTTAAATCATTGTTACCGGCCTGAAACCGGCTGAAACTGCATACCCTCCTGACCTGGCTGGACTCCAGTTGGTTTCAGTGGTGGCTTTATTTCCGATGGAGACACATTTCATCAGTGACATTTGAGGGCTGTTCACATGCATTAGCGTGAAGCATTACCGCAGCACGCCTTGTTGACCTATAATTGAATATTATGGAAATGGAGCTCATGTGATGTGTTCCTCTGCTGGGATGGCAGTGCTGTGTGGCCTATAACCCAACGTCCACACACTTTAAAATAAAATAAAAAAAGCGGGAACTGAACTAATTTGATCAATTAATTGAGAAAACTTTTGCTGACATTGTACAATGCATAAAAGTTACTGCTGCAGGCGTGGTTTATTTCCAAGATTAGTTTCGTTTGTTTTTTGTTTTTCAAATGGCTCCGTGTCATTCCTGTCTGCTTCTTCATTATCTCCTCCTTCAAAAAATGATGAAAAAGACAACAATAATTATAATCTAGCTTTCTTACAGGGACTATACATAAGTTTAACCACAAATAAATGTATACAAATGTAAAATGTCTTCCTCATACCTGCTCCAGCAATGCCCTGGTGAGTAGGATGAGCCCTGGCTTTTTCACCTTGATTGCCTCTATATGTCTGTGAAGTCACTTGAATAGTCCATGCTCGGGGCGAACGAGCAAACAGCGTAATGCGTAATGACAAAGTGGTAACTTCGGAAGGATGGATTTAGCGGGGAATAAAAGACCGGCTTCAAGCACCATCGAAACTCCAGCCCAGACCCCAAATAACGAAAAGAAACCAAGAGTTTATTTGAGTGTGACAAAAAAGGCGAAGGTCGAGTCTGATCGGCGTAGGCAAAGAACCAGAGTAAACATCGGAAAATGTTGAGAGAATCTCTCAAAAGACCCGCAGCTTATTTTAGCTTGAAAGGTAAGAAATTATGACTAAATACGTGGGAGGAAAGGGTTGTTGATGCTTCAAAACAACGGTGTCCGAAAGTGTGTGTATGTTGTACAAACTTCACTGAAACGAGCCATAAAATAATCATATTTGGAAGTTACCAAAATAGTTGATCTCATAGTTTCATACCTACAGAGAAGTTGTGTAGTATTAGTAGCAGACTAGTAGTGTCAGTAATAACAGTAATTGTGCTGAACCTACAAAACATTTGAGTAGTAGCGGTGGTAGTGGTGCTGTATTTACAATGGCAAAAATAATGCTGCTAATGTTAGCTTTTCTTGGCCGCAAAATAAGCATGACTTATAAGTAGTGAAACAACTACTAAAAGTGGACATGTGCTGTTTACAATATAGTTTATGAGTTAGCTAACTTTCTGCCCAGGGAATTAAAGAGACGATTTTGGCTTGTCCTAGTAGCATTTCTACCAGTGGAATTATTTTATTATTTCAGTTAGGCCTGCGTTTATGCATACAAAGTATACAAGTATTATTTTTTTTCTCCTTGAAACGTCAATTATTCGTTATCTGTATTATCTGTATCTGTATTACTTGGCTTCTTCACTCGATTCACTTTGCTGCATTTGCTCAAGCATCTTATTCACTCAAACTGATTTGGTCTAAATATCTTCCAAAACAGTAACGTTTCTTACCTCAGTTGAAGTCACGGCTGCAAATCTGTAAATTGACCAGGACAGGACTGTTATTCCTGGTGCTCGTGAAGCCTGAGCGCCTCATGCACGAGCTCATCATCGAGGCTGCAGTTACGCGTTTGGCCTGAGGGGGCAATTGCGAGCACAAAACTGTCAAACTCCACAGAGCCCCATTAAAATGGACATATCCTGCATAATTAAGGCTCATACACATTCTTTTGGGAACCTCAGCAACGTTATTTTACTTATAAAGCGTTCCTCAGCACAGATACAGATGGCATCTTTGGAATTGCCCACGTCATGTTCGAAGCAGCCAGAGGGGGGAAACAACGAGGAGAAAAAACTAAACTTTCTCCTATTTCTCCACCATTACTTTAACAAACGCTGAATTATGAATATATGTTTCTACTAAATAAAGACACAGAGGCACATTGGAGAGGAGCAAAGTGGTTCAACAGCTTATAAATACTTAACAAATTGAAAATGCTAACCAGGAATCTATCGTTAGCGTCATGCTACATATGCTAACATTAGCAACGAGTGCCGCTTTTTTACTTCTACTGAACAATTTGCTGTGAAAAATCATCCACATGGACCCTATTTTGTGGCTATAGTCTGCCAGAAAACTGCTAAAGGTAGTGAAACATTGCCCCCTCCCCCTCGGCTAGGCCACGCCCCCTTGTATGACACGTTGCCGTCTGTATCTATCGCTGTCTGTGTAAGGATTTGACAAAAAGGAGTGAGAGACTGGGCTGGTCGGGATTTTGAATTGTCCAGAAGCGCCCTCTGCAGGCTGCGGTGAAAATGACACAACATAAAACGGTGAATTCAAGCTTTCCGTATCAGCTAACGGCATGCGAACAAGTCGTGGTGCCGTGATCAACAGAGCACAGAATGGGTTCAGTGAAAGATTGAGAGTGTTCAAAAAGTGTTACTAATCAACTTAATTTTACATGATGCGTCTGCTTTAAATGAACAATTATACGATAAAATGTTCCCATACATCACTTCATTATAAAGACTTAAAAGTTGTCTTCTGTTCACAGCGATGTCATCAAAAGGAAATGGATTACAGCGCGTCCTTTACTTGACATTTGTTGTTAATTGCGGCTGTATTAAAGAAAAAAAAAAAAAAAAAAAACAGCAGAATTTAATTGGACCTCCAAGTCTGATTGATTTGTAAAGGGAAAACGCCGCGTGCATTTTAATCAGCCGTTTACAACAGAGCAACTACGATTTAACATGGAACCCATGTGTTGATGTCATAACAGCGCTGTGCCAATAAACAAACCAAAAACGCCCAAGTGTAGGAACTCGCATTACTGAACAGGCTGGTTTAGTCAATGATGAAATCTTGTGATGGAAAACCAGGCGCCGATTACCATTTTTAAATAAAGCAAATGTAACCGAATGTTGAATAAATAATGTGTCAGACGCCAAAATATGAATGCCAGCTTTGAGGAGTATAATTACTTGGACGCGAAACAGTTTTTTAATTTAATCAGTGATGAAAATGTTAACGTGACAGCAGCCAATAATAAACTAATTTAAATACCTTTTTCCATTTCCATCCATCCATTTTGTACTGCGTGTCCAGGCTTGCACAGTGACTTCCTGGACTTTTCCATCCACGCACTCGGTTGACACATCGGCGTTCCCAAGGCCAGCTCTGTTTAGCTCACGGACTTGAGCGCTCGCTGGACGAGCTTTAGCCGATTGTTCCATGTTCTGACACAGCAGCGGTAAAGCTAGCCCAGGGCCCAATCTCAGCCCTCGCTAACCTTCCCACACATCCCAGTTCTTCACCGGCATGAAGTCACGGAGGGCACGGTTCGGTGTATTTTCCATTACAAATAAACCAACAGAATCCAATAACAACAGCACATGGGGGAAGGAACGTGCATGAGGCGCAGCGGATAAAACGGTCAAAATAAATTGTTTGCGAGTGGTTCTTCGCGGAGGTGTCCTGGCGGAGATCATCACGGCCGCGAGTCTAAAACCGTGCCCCACTCCTGTGTTTACGCTTAAATCCGTAAAGTCTAACTAACCCCCCCTTTCAGAGCCTCTGCCCCAGAGCCTCAGATTTGAAAAACTCAACAGAAAAGGGGCGTTGCCTGGAGGACTAAGGAGCGCGCGGGAGGGGTGAGGGGTGGGAGGGGTCTGGGTCGGTGATTGACAGGCCTGAGTCATCTGACTTTTATTCTCTTCAACTCGTAAACAAAGTCCGAGCATGGAGTTCCAGCGACTACACAGTAGTACAATAGGCTCTATGCAAATGACACGTGACTTCCAAGTGGATCCTGAGTCGGTGCTTCCGTATCCTGTCTCCGTTATTTCCCTATGAGGTCGTGTCTAAAACAATGTATAGTTCAAGGAAACATCACTGACAGTGAGATACTGATCCGAAGTGACTCGCTACGTGTTAAAAACATTACGTTAAATGTAAATTCTTGACTGCAGGAAACGTCTTTGTTTTTTGAGGTTGGACTTTTTATCTCAGCGCTAACGGCTAGCATCAAAAAACACCACCACAAAAATTAAACGTCTAAAAAGTATTTATACTAAAGACAGGCAGATTATATTTTGAGCAGCTCGTTTAAAATCGTGTAGCTATTTTCATGTTTAATTCGTGTTAGCCGTTAGCCGTTAGCTTCAAGACAAAAACACTTACTGTGATGAGCGCGGAAGTTTCCTCTAGTGATTTTTTTCCCCCTGACGCGATGTTTTTAAAATGATGCTGTGACTCCACCAGTAACTCACTGTCTACCATGTAATCTTTAGATATTTATTATTTTAGACAAGACCTCATAGGGAAATAACGGAGACAGGAAATGCAAACTACTACTTAGAATCCACTCAGAAGTCACGTGACGCTTGCGCTAGCCGATACATCACAATAAACAATATACACTAAAATTACACACGATATTGAACTCTAATAGTAACCAATAGTAACAAATGTCCTAAACTAAATTCAGCTAACTAATCTAGCAATAAAAGCAACTAATAACTAAAACTACAATATTCAACAACAACGCTATAACACTACACAATTATTTATAATACAAAAAGCTATGCTAAAAAAATCTACCTAAATGCTATAACTAATCGCAAACCTGACAATCGATGAAAATACTCTCTCGCTATTCCTTCTCCAACTCGCTGCGGGGTCGCGAGCGAGATATAAGTATAATGACTGCCGCCACTCAAAAGGAGCATGTTTTGTATTGCTGGCAACAGTATAATCCAAAATGTTACGCAGTGTGCCTTTAACCTGAAACAGTTCAATACTTTACACCCCTTTTTACCGTTATGTTAATCCTCTTTTCATTGCGCACTAGAGCGGTTTTATTAAGACACGGTCGGTACACAGTGCTCATATTTTTTAGTAATTGCTGATTTTGCAAAGCACTTTTGATTTTTTTTTTCCTCCCCCCCCCATCTACAAATCGGACTTGAAGAGGATAAATAAATTGTGTTAACCACGAGCTACATAGTGAGCTCATTAATTGTTCAACGCTTTCTGGAGTTCAATGCTTTGTTCAGTGGAGTCTATTCGAACAACCAAGAGTTTCATTGGTTTCAAGCATGGAAACGGGCTCGCAGACAGATACTGTACACAATATTTATAGCTGTGTACATGTCCAGCGCAGCGGTATTGATCAGAGCTGGAACAAACTGCGGGGAATGGGGTCGGGGCGGATACATTATCTTAATGCACTGGTCTCTTATGTCACGGACGAACAGTGAGGCAGCAGCCACTGAACTACATATACAGATCCTGACTCCCGTTCAGCTCAGCATTTCCTGTCTGTGTTACTGCAGCAGAGGCCTGTCCTTACTCACACCACGCGTCTCTGACACTGCAGTTATGTAACAATGATTATTAGGTTTACGCGGAGACACTACAGGCACAAAACAAACAAAACAAAAAAACAGGTTTTGGGCCAGTTTGATTTTTTTACGTATAAACTTTCACCTGGAAACAAAACAAAGAGCCCAAACTTCACAATAACATATTTGATCATTGCACTAATTCAATGTTTTTCTATAGATTTATTTGGGAAATTTTCATTTCAAAGGCTATTTTGTCCCAATGCATTTTTCACACATTTCACACACGACAATATCTCTTTACAGACCTTGGAGGCTAAGCAGGGAAGGGCCTGGTCGATACTTGGATGGGAGACCGTTTAGTAACTCCGAATGTAGTGAGAGAGTGAGTGGTTGGTGGTGGTCGGAGGGGCCGATAGCGCAGACTGGTTGCCTCGCTTCTGTCAGTCTACCCCAGGGCAGCTGTGGCTACAATAGTAGCTTACCGCCACCGAGTATGGAGGGAATGAATAGTGCAATGTAAAGCGTCTTTGAGTGTCCACAAAAACGCTATATAAAACCAATTCACAAACTAGGGGTCATCATGACGCTCTGACATGGAGCTAAAGAGGTGCCTACCAGCGCAGAAGGAAAGACCAAAGAGGAGCAACATGTCCAGGGAGCTCTCTCAGACTGTGGCTATCTGAACTGGTCTTTCACTAAAGCACAAAGGGCAAAAAGACCCAAAGAACAAGACGGGCGGTCAGAGAAACTTCAGAGAATCTTTAGGCAGCACAGTGAACCACAAACCGGTGAACACACTGAGACAAAAATGAGTTCATCCCAAACACAAAACGTCGAGCCACAAACAAAGCAATGTGGTTTATTCTATTCGATGCAAAGAAGAAGAATGCAAAGAACATTATATTGGAGAAACGAAACAAGTTCTACAGAAGAGACTTTATCAACACCGAAGAGAAAGCACAAAGCGGCCCTCAGTCGGCGGTGCACCTTCACCTCAAAGCCTCCAACCACTCCTTTGAGGACGGGGAGGTCAACAATTTTAGCTGAAGAAGAACGTTGGTTTGAACGAGGAGGAAAAGAAGCTATTTTTGTCAAGAAAGAAAATCCCTCCATGAACCGGAATGGTGGGCTCAGATTTAATCTCCCGTCACTTTACTCCAATCTCCTTTGGGGAAAGCCGACAGGGCACGGCCAGTCCAAGGAGCCTGGGCCTACCCCGACTCCTCCTTGCGGTCTTTACGCCATTCATCCACAGCAACAGTTTGAAATTGATATCTCTAAATTGAAAAGGTTCCCATATTCATCTGCAGTCTCTCTGAATTGGAGACACAACTTTGTTAATGTGAATTGAAACGCCTGCTGCATTGATTATGTGCTCAAATTAAGTCGCACTTGAACCAAAACACGGCCATTTTAACCGTCTAAGTACTTTTTATTAGTACACATCCATGCAACCTCGTTATACGGTATGTCTATGTTTGTCCCCTCGTGGGATTACCTCAGTGAATCGACCTCTGCACTGACTATAACGTTATCAGAAATTAGTGCCACCAATCGATGAATAAATACATAGGCAGAAGAAAAGCAAATGCAACAGACAGTGGGGCTTTGGTTTGGAGGGCGAGAGTCGACACAAATCTAAACGTATTCGTAACCCGCCGACACACGTGCGCTCTGACAAGTGCGCGCCCAGACGCACGGGCTAATAAAAGGAGAGAGAGCGACGGGGGAATCAAGGGGCGAGGGCTGTCGAGGGGGAAGGCTTGTCAGCGTGATAGATTAAACGTCGTGCCGTATGACAGATTGCCCAGAGGAGCAGCAGCGGGAGATCCGCCAGGGAGCCCGGGCTCATCCCCCCATTCAACAATAATATTTACATAGGCGCGCGCGACGGGGGCATGAGCGGCCCGACAGCCCTCGAAATCCACGCAAATTGAGTGAGAGGGGGGGGGGGGGAGACAATGATCGTGAGTTGTCGCACTGGAGGAGGTGTTAATGTGCCATTACGGCGCTCTGTCATGGCGCCCGTGTCTGTCACTTTAGTTTCCTCGTCTTGCACGTCTCAGTGTGGCGCGCTCCGGCCCCCGTCGCACAAATCAAACGCGCCCGGGCGACATTTCTGCAAATCAGTGTTTCGGCGAGGAGATCGAATAGGAGTTTTTGTGAAAATGGGAAAAACCGGGCCGACATGGCAGATTGTTCCGACCGCCATTCGACGTCTCGACTATACATACGTGGCACGTGTGTTGTGAAAGTTAAATTAAATCTACTCTACGTCCTTATGCGGATACGTTCGTGCTGGTTATACCCCCATTGCTTCGCGCGTGGAGTCAGACGCCAAACGAGTGTCAGCGTTATGATTAGCTTTGCCCCTCAGTCCGGAGCGATTCTGCGTAGAGTGAAAATGTCGCGAGTGCATGCCCTCTATTATGAGCAAATCTCAATTGAACCTGTTTTTGACCCTCGACACACCGCCCCGCCGCTCTATTCTGAGGGGGCCCTCGTGGAGCGGGTTTCAAAAGTCAAGCTGTTGGGCGTCAGACTGGATCAATCACTGTCTTGGTCAGATCAAGGCTAATCATATTGTCAGCATGATGGGCAAAGGTGTAGCTGTGGCGAAGGAAATGCTCTGCTCACTGCCCAAGTCCTGTTCTGAAAACGGTTGTCTCACCTACACAGTGTGGTCCAATGCTACACAAACGCATCTACAAGAAACTTCAAATCGCTCAGAACAGAGCAGCAAGAGTCCACTGTCCTTTTCAAACGAATGTCCGTGCACAAGAAATGGTCCTGGTTAAAGGTTCAGGCCAAACTATAGGTCTCCTCATGTCTACTATGGGCTTCATTCATGTATCTGATGTGTTTTTTTTACTGTTTTCCAAGGTGCATTTTGACTGTTTTGTAAATGTAATTGTATATTATCTCAGGACCCCAGGGAGACTAGCAACCACTTAAGGGGATCCTAATAAAGAATGAAGAACAAAGGGGTGGCTAGCAGGACGCCTGACCATTCTTCTTGACCATTACATTTGAATCCAAAAACACGTTTGCATGATGTACATTTCTCACATCAGCCTTGGTATTGCAGCCTGGACATTTTACAAGTAAAGGAGCTGTGTAGCCTTTACTTGCTTTGAAATCCTCGTTTGTATCTCTGAAACACTCATGTACACATCACTTGATCTCAACCTCAGGCTAAATTCCTGTCATTCTTCGTCTGGTCTTTTATGAAGATAGAATAAACGGAACTATTAGTGCAAGATGCAGAAAAGCTTGAAGAGAGGTTAATTTCATAAATGTGCAACTTAAAGGGTTACGGTTCAGATACAGAAAAATGAGAGCCGTTCTGATTGCCGGAGATTCAATTCAAGCGTGTTTCATTTCAAAGTCCGTGAACCTATAATCGGCAAAGTGCTATTCTGTAACATTGCGCGCTTGTTATGCTACATACAGTTGAGAAAGTAGCTACATGTTACAACATATAAAATCACGCAAGTACAATAAAAAGTGTGTCTTCAGATTAAAGAGGGCATGACCAAATGGGAATGTTCTATTGATGAATGACTTCACCGCCTCGGGTTGGAAAGCAAAAATGAAGAAGTACAGCATTGGTGAGTGAAAAGTGACAGAAGCTACATCTGCAACCGCCGCTCAGGCCTGTTCGGACCTGTGCATGAGAATTCTGTGAACTCAAAAGCACGGACTAAACAAACTGGTGTTGAGCGTCTGCTGCTGTGGAGCTGAATATCAATAATGGCTCAAAACACAATGCAAACAGTCATTAAATATGGCGTTACAAACATCAGCAAGTGCCAAGAAATAGGGCTCTAATATCCAATAACAATAATATTCCAGTATTCTACTAAACCATTACAACACATATTACATTTCAACATATTGACCAAGTGAAGTCAGGAAAAATCGTGACTAAATCTCACATTTCTAAGTTACCATGTTGTTGTTTTTTGCGTATTCTGGGGGAAATGTAAGTCTTAGTCAAATGTTGTGCAGTCTTTGGGGAAATGGTACGAGTTTAGTCATGAAAAGAAATCTGTAATCAGGCTCCGGGAGTTGAACTCGGGACCTTCTTGCTGTGAAGATGGCAAAGCACAGCCATTTCGGGTTTTTTTGTTCCGGTAATGAACAAACATGAACAACCGCGGCTCGTATTACCGGGAGAGCTGCGAGCGAGGAGCATTTCATCTTGAAAGTTAAAAGGGGTTCTTGCCAAGAAACCGGATTGCCTCGCGATGGTGTTGTGCGTTCCAATAAGGAAACGTGAAACCTTAGTAAAAAAGTTGTTGTTACACGGTGAAAAACACATTTATTGGCCCGTGACGACAAAGGAGGGAAAAAAAAAAAAAAACCCGCATTGAAGGAGACATCGGGGAACAAGGAACGAAAGTGCACCAAGAAAAAGCTTCGGAGCAGGGCCCCCGAGGGGCGCGGAAAGGGCAGATGGCCAATTTGGTGTTTCAGAGGTGATCATTGGCGCTCAGGTCTGTGCAGCGGCAGCGGGACAATCATTTATTACACGCACGGGTTCTGCTTCTGCTCTGGACAGTGTCACTGTGTTTGTGCAGCTCACTCTTTCCCATCACCTTTAGTTATCAGGGCTTTCAGAGGAGGCACCGTGGAGCCCAGGGAGACCAACTAATCCATGGAGAAGCAGGAGACTGAGGCCTGACACGTGAGTTTCCTTCAGAATGTAAAACCAAAACAAATGCAAGGATCACACACGGTAGAGATGTTCCGAGGTCCGCCTTTAACTTGCGTGGAGTTCATACATCCATTCATCTGCTTCTGCTTGAGCTCTGAGGCAGCAGTCCCAGCGAAGATGCTCACAAATCTACGGACCCTATAGTGACAGAACACAGATCTCGGAGGAGATTAGATCTTTTATTTTATTGCAATCTCTGCAGTTTTCTAATTACATTATCATCCTCACTCAATTAGCTGTTATGCGTCTTGCAGCAAAAGTAGCCTTCACATCTGCAATCTGCAGGAGGAATATGTTCAAAGATGAATTCTGTTCATGCCAAATCGAGGAAACAAAAAATGGCTATTTCATTTAGAATTTGTTCTGGAAGATTTAAAGACAATTTGGCAATTAACCCTCGCGTGGTCCTTGGATCATCACTGGAGCCGCAGCCCATCCAAATGGCCCAAAAGCCGCTGAAGGATTTTTGTAAAAAGAAGCAGAAAAATATATGAATGTGTGGTAATTTTCAGGCTCTTTTCTGAAGTGTACATGTTTTTACATTAAAATTGAAGGACCACGCGAGGGTTAGCCATGTCAACCTTCATGAGTAAGGTCATGTGCCAGAGCCGTGGGGCTGTGAATGGGAAGTACCTCCATCACCTGCAGTATTACTATAACACCAGACTGTGGGTCCATAGATGTGAAGGTTAGAGGAATAGGCCCCTGTTTTTACAAACTGAGATGTGTTCTTACGTTAGCTTAGGTGAGCTAATGCGTACCTGTCTGGTCTTTGTGCGTGCGCTCAGTCACGCACATGTCGTTAGCGTTTAGCCTCTCCCAGCAAAGGTACAGCTCCAAACTGAGGTGAAGTTAGAAGCTGTTCCACGTTTTTCCCTATTTAAATACAGCATGTCGATTTTCTAGGCGGTTAAAAAGGGGAACTATAAGGCATGATAATACCTTAGGAGCACTTCGACTTTACTGTGTGGACGTCAGTACTCTGGTGTTATTACACCTTACAATATAGTTCCCCTTTTTATCCGCTTAGAAAATCGACATGTTTAATTTTGTCTGACTAGACGTGGATCGTGTAAAGGCTCATGTAACTGTATTTAAATAAGGAAAACGTGGAACAGCTTTTAACTTCACCCCAGTTTGGAGCTATGCCTTTGCTAGGAGGAGGAGGAGGAGAAGAACTTTATTTATATAGCGCCTTTCACAGACATAGGGAAGCTAAATGCTAACAACATGTGCGTGACTGAGCGCACGCACAAAGACCAGACAGGTACGCATCAACTCGTCTAAGCTCAGGTGAGAACATTATCTCACTATGGTAAAAAACTGTGGCCTATTCCTTTAACAGATCTCCAAAGCCTGGGCTGCTCTGGGGTCACGTTCGGATTTACTTAGTCATCCAGCCATACGATACTTCAAACAACTTCTTTATGGGCTCGGATTTGTTAAGGGGCAAACTTTGGAGGAGTTCAAGCCTCTCAAGTGGCTCAGCGGAAGGAAGAACAGACAAAAAAAGAACGGCGCGAGGATGGCGGGGAAAGCTGATATGATGAATTGATTGAGGAGAGAAAGAGAGAGAGAGGAAAACAGGGGGACAAGGATGGCGGGCAAACACAGAACGGGAGAGTGGAGCGGGCGAACGTGGCGCTGAATGGTGAACGGAGAAGAAAAAGGCCAATGATGAGGAGGAAAGGTGAGAGGAAAGGACGGGAATAACAAAGACGGCGGGCGGAGGAGACGAGCATGAGAAATAGGACGCTCCCGCCGCCTCGCGAATGAGCAGAGAATGAGAGATCGGCGAGGATAAAGGGAAGGCGCCGGGCGACGCTGTGGCAAATGGAGACGGACCGGCGCGTTTGAAGACGTGCCACAGCGCAGCGTGGAATGAGCGTCTGGAGTTCGATTGTGGGGGCGGGTTTCGTGTGGGGTTCGCAGGTTCTTCTCTCGGATACCGTGGCTTCCCCCGCCAAACCCAAAACATGCACAATATCTGGGACTTTCTCGATAACAGGGATGAAGCGATACTTTTGCAAACCATCAGAAATATGCAAAACATTTTCATTTACTTTGCTTTGTTGCTCAAGAAGATAATGAATTTTTTTAATTTTTATTTATTTTAAAAAATGTATTTCCATTTTTTCACAATTTTTTTTTCCCTATTTTTTTCCCCTATTTTTCCCCATTTTCTCCCCATTTATTTAATATTTTTTGTACATTTTATTTTTAAATTCCCCCCAATTTTTAAAACAATTTCCCACTTTTTTTCCACATTTCTTGACATTGGGAAAAAAAACACGATATTATATATTTGCATCTCTTCCAGACAGTGGCGGACATTTCAAAACTGCATAAATGAAGCATAACATTGTTTTTATATAAGGGAACTATGTTAAAATATGATTATAAGCTCAATGTTGCATGACATGTGCTCTTTGATTTATTGACTGTTGCCTCAGACCCATGGTGCGCTCCTGCTACAATTATCCGCCAAATGTTTTGTTACGTATTCAAAGATTTCATACAAGATTTATGGCCTTACTTTATCTTGGGGTCTGTTTAGACATTTCGTTTAAAAGTAGAAGCACATTTTACTCATAGACTTGTTTAGAAAGGAAAATGGAATGTGGCAAAAATATGTCACGAAATAAAAAAAATTGAAAAAGCAAAAGCAAACAGTGGTCTCCGTCACGCTTTGCATTTCCCCCATTTCGTAGACATTTAAATCTCACCCGAGAGGTTCAGTTCAGTTTTCAGGTTTATTTATATGGTCCAATATCCCAACAGCCATCGCCTCCAAAGGCTCTACCAAAAACAAGTCTGAACAAATAAGCAAACAAGAAACACATCTCCTGTCCTTAGACCCTCCATCGGGAGACGAAGGATTTCCTCAAAGAGACAAAATAAATAAATAAATCCATAAAGTAAGTAAATTATGCAATACCAGTTTGCTGACCATTTGCCGACAAGATGTAAAGTCCGGATAAATTGCAAGTATTTGTTTTGTAGCATCAAATACTCAAAGCTTTTAATTGGGTAATAAAACAGTGGGGACTGATATATGAAATACTAAACTAATACCACAGTCTCTGAGTTGGATTGATCTCGAATAAACTTTACAGCACACAGTAAGAGGCTACAGGCATCGTGTTCTTTGTCTCTCAGCTTGCACAATGTAAACCATAAGAGCCGGTTGAATCCGCAATCAACCAAACAAAGTACTGTTTGGTCAGGAGGCAGCGGCTCAGGACTAATCCTACGTCTAATTTACACAATTCTGTTGTACAACGATGACAAATAAAGCACTTCCTCACTTACCTGACACGTCTGTACACATGGATTTACTACCGTGAGCTTTGAGTACAGCACCATTCACTGTGGCGCTGTTTCAATATGTTGATCTTGTATTGATGATGGGAAAGTGGGACCGCCGCGCAAAGCCTTCTCCAGCACATCCCAAACACTCTCAGTGAGGGTAATAGCCGGACTATGAGGCATCCATCTCAAGCTCCCTGATCCGCTCTTTCACAATGTGAGCCCGATGAATCCTGAAATTGTCATCTTGGGGCATGCCCGTGCCATCGGGGAAGAAGGAATCCATTGATGGACAACTGATCTCATTCGTGTTGAACCTAGACCTTGACCAACTGCGGCAAACCCCAAGAGCAGGACAGTTCTAATCCAAGTGGCGACTTTGTATCTGGTCAGGCAGTGTATAAAACACAGTGCGTAGATCTACACATTAAGAATGGTAAGCAGCTGGGCTTTTACATTGATTTATGAAATGTTTGATCATTAAATGTGAGCAAATGCTTTAAAGCAGTACTAAGTAATGTGTTTACCTTAATCAATCCTTTCCGTAGTCCCTCTGGGGGTAATGCAAGTGTTAATGGGATGATTGGAGGGTCTTTCATCTCCCCCTTGGTGTCTTTGGCCAGAAAACCATGCTTGCAACTTGACTGCCACCGGGTCGGAGCCACCAACACACACTAATAGAACCACGAAGAAGAAGCTAACAGGCTAACTGCGGGCTAGCGCCACTTTAAACAGTATTTACAGCCAAGTTTGAGTGAAAACAATTATTTCCATTGTATAACTGGATGTACAATATCCCTAGCACATCTGAATAACTGCGGGACCTTGTGATTTTAGATTCCGCCGTGCCGATACTCTTCCAGCTCCACCGAGGACGGAGCCAAGGACCAGAACACGCAAATGAGCTCGGGCCGGACAGTGAAGGTCAAAGGGCAAACACTTCGCCGCAGCTGCAAGGCCGATGCGTCCCCCGATCAGGAGAATCCGAACAGTTTGATGCCGGTAAACACACACAGACTTGGCAGCGTGTCTGCGGCCGCTGAGACGGTCCCTGAGTGACACGCGGGGGGGGACGAGCCATTTCCATAGAACACAGCGGAGAGAATTATGCGTATTTAATATTGAGCAACAAGCACAAAAATCACCTCGTCTGGCGTTGGAGAGGAAAACAAGATGTGCCCATTAGAGGAGATAAACATCACCTTTACACAGAGAGCTGCGAGTCAAATGGAACGCTGGTTAATGCCATGTTGGCGTCTAAACAAACTTTTCGACGCAAAACAAACCCATCTCTGTTATAACTTCCGAAGACTTAGAGCTATCACGAATGCAAAAAAACCCCAAAAACTATGTTATTATTTCTAAAGACTTGGATCCGTTTCAGTAACAAGAGGAATGGCGGACATTTTTGATATTCCGGAGCAAATGGAACACAGCGGGAAACTCCTGAGAAAATATTTCTGTGCAGCCGACCGGAAATTGATAGAAATGTTCAGCTAATTTGCAGCTGAATGTGTTCTGTGCTCAATAAACATTTGCTGTAATAATGTTTTTTTTTTTTCAAAACATTTTACGTGATGCCTGTTGGAATGCGGCGTGATGATTCCCTATACCATTCAAGGCCTTCATTTTAGCACAGTTCATTCCAGTACTTGATGCGTTTTCATGCCCTGTGGAAACCAGGCCAGTCCAAGTTCTGTCCTAGAAATGTGTAATTCTCCCTCTTCCTACGCCATTTATACATTAGAACGTAACAATTCCCTTCATGAAATTGCCACTTCTTTGGGGCGAACGTATCTCGTCGTCTCGTCAAATACACGGAGGTCTCAAGGGGGGGCAAAAACGACAACTGCATTGTTTTGGACAGACGATTTATATTTGCTCTAAATCTAAAATGCACACGGGTCTTTTGAATCTGGTAAAGTGCTCTTATATAAAAGCTGGATTGACAGATGCCATTCCCCTCTCCATGGCCCGTCTCCTGCCTGTCAGTCTCAAAGGCTGACAGGCGCCCAAGGAGGAAAAAAGCATGCCCAATACTATACTCACTGGGATGCCTCTCCTTTCCGTTTGAGATGCTTTTGATACCTTATAGATAGCCATATTTATCCGTTTGCGCTCCCGACTTCAAAATAAAGCCGGGTTTCATATTCGCAATCAAAATATGTTTTCAAATTGCTTCACACAAACAACCGCATTATTTGGTGTGAAACAACATTATCCCTCACACTCGATCAGCCCCGTTTTAATCTCCCGGCGGTCGGTGGGAGACTTTTAATAACACATTGTTTATTGGATTAGGTCCCGCCTCTGTCTGCGCCGCGTCCCGCCTCGGCCCGGTGCCGATTGCCTTTTTTTGCCTGCCACACCTCCCCTCACAGAAATGCCAGACGGAGGATTGTTCTAGGTTGATATCTCGGACAACGCCGTTTTATTTTTAATTTCGCGTAACGTTAGCAAAAGGTCCATGAATTAAGCTATAAATGTTAAAAAAATGTTTAGCTCCAGGGTTCTCGTCTATTCTTTGTGAACAGAACCCTTTATATTTGGATATTCACATCTGTCAGTGGAGGGCCTCCTCGTCCATTGGTGGATTGCCTGTGGTTCCTCTGCTTCCTTCTCTTAACGCTTCGGTTTCACACAGCCCTTTTCTCTTGGGATTGCTCATCAACAGCGCGCCACCGTTGCCTGGTGTCTTTTGTGATTTTGAAGTGTGTGAGATTACGCGTAGTCCTCTGTGAGTTTGTGTCGAGACTGGTTTTGGGTTTCGACGTCGCTTTGGTGTCGTCGTCAGCTGTGCTAGTCCGGGTTTGGCGTCTGCCACAGTGAAAGACTTTGCGAGATTGCAAAAGAGAGGGGAGAGGGAGAAGAGGAGAGAGATCTAAAAGTAAACAATCAAGCTCCCTCCTCCTCCCTCCTGATCGGACCTGATCGTTCATCTTTTGTTAAACTTAAAGGGATATTTCAGGATTTTTGACATTGGGCCTAATTTCCTAGTTATCCAGAGTGTTGTTGATGTCTGGAGACATTTCCTAAATTCATGCAGTCCTTATATTTGAAGAGTCCAGTGGCGCTAGGCTAGGGCAAGGCTAAAGCATTTCTATGGTATCAGTTAGCTTGCATTGAGCATCGAGTTGCCTTGTGTACGAAATGCGCGGTATAAATAAAGTTGCCTTGCCTTGCATTAAAAACAGTCTGACGATATAATTTGAACCATTTTGCATTTAAAATAACTTATATTGGAGCAGCATCAGCTTCGTGGCTGTAAGCTAACGCAGCGGCGGAGTGATCTGCGAGAAAATAGTCCCTCAAAATGCGACAATTCATGTGATACAAGGTCAGTTAGATTTCAAATATTATTCTATCTGGATAACTAGGAAATGAGGCCCCAAAAAATCCTGAAATATCCCTTTAAGTTACTTGTCCTTCAAATGTTAAAGTGGATCTTTCCTGCATATCTGATAAAAAAAAACTATTTCCGGCAGCTCTGCATCAATATTTCCCTTAAGGGTAAAGAAAAGATCTTAAGGAGCGAGAGTCTGGATGGGTCAGGATTTTGAATTGGCTCGGAGCGCCCTCTACAGGCAGCAGTGGGAATGAAATGTGATGCAACAGAGAAAACGAGGCCTTACTTCCAGCTTAACGGCATGCCAAATCAATATCAGGATTGAACAGGATAACCCAAAACTGTGAATGAATGGAAACACCACTGCGGATGTTTTTTTTTTCACCAGAGGGCGTTATGGCATTACGTCTCCTTACAAAACTGTGATTTCAGATTTTTTTTCTGAAACAACAAATACATCCAGATTAATTTCCAAAGTCATGCCTCCATTTCCCAAGACACTAACTTCCCGTGCGCCGTTCCACCTCTTCGCCTCCTTCCATTTTCTAAATAACCCACTGCGCTTTAGCCGAAAAAAGCACGGACGTCTTCTCAAGTCACTCTGATAATTACATTTCATTTGCCTCCGTCTTGACTTTTGCTGAAGGTGACACCTTTCGCTTGCGACGGAAAATGACAAACCGCCACCCTCCGTCATCGCAGTAATCACGTCTGTCTCTCTGTGTATCTGCAGCCTTCACGCCGCCGCGTCAAAGCTGCCTCTGCGCTTGTATTACAGGCCGTTCATCACGGGCTCATTATAGCCCGCCGTTTATCAGTCTGCATATTGGAAAATGACACGCTTCTTTATGTGTTCGTTACAAGGGGGGGGAGAGCGAGCGCGGAGGGAGGAGAGGCTCTAATCTCTCCTTAAGATAAAGAGGGCACAGGAAAGAGGTGGAGCGCCGCATTCATTTGATCACGGCTTTAAATGGGGAAACAAAAAGCAGCCGGGGTAATGTCTGTAATCCAATATGTTTTATTCAGTGAAATGTAATAATAGATTCTGATAAACATGTCTTGCTTTAGGCTATATGATGACTATGTTAGCAGCAGAATATACGCAGTAATAGCAGAAGAAGAAGAAGAAGAGGTTTATTGAGGCAGGTTTCTGCAGCCAACCCCTCCTCCATTCACTTGAACTTGTACTGCTTGCATGAGTTTGAGTACTGCTAGCATTTATAACAATTTCAGTTGCAAAACATTAAAAATCCGGTTTATTAGTGTATGTTTGGACACTATATTTTGATATTTGGCTTAAAGCAGTGCTAAGTAACTTGTTTATAAATCCTTTCCGTAGTCCCTCGGGGTAATTCAAGTGTCAATGGGTTGATTGGGGGGTCTTTCATCTCCCCCTGGCGTCTCTGGCCAGGAAACCTCGCTTGCAAATTTCCTGCCTCCGGGTCAGAGGCGCAATACACACTAATGCAATCACAAAGAAGAAGCTGACAGGCTAACGGCCAAAGCTAACTGCGGGCTAGCGCCACTTTAGCAGTGTTTACAGCCAAGTTTGAGTGACAAAAATGATCTCCATTGCGTAATTGGATGAACAACATCCCTCTCTCCCTTTGTCTTTTCTGTCAGTGTGGTATTTTCTCTCACGGGCAATTAATGAATAAAAAGTGCAGTGGCGCTTATGGCCTCTAGGGGCATGAGTTACTTAGTTCTGCTTTAATTTAGCTAACATATACTGTTCTCAATCATAAATTCATCAAATTCAATGAACTTAACATTGAAATCCTCTCCCGACCCCCACGGCAATGTCCCGCGACCCCCCGAGCGGTCCCGACCCCCACATGCAGCCCTGTAGACCAAGTCCTGCTATAGGTCACACCCCTTCCGTCTGGGCAACCTAGAAGCTTGTGTGTGTATGTCTACCAAAACACAGGTCAGTTTCTCAACAATAAGGAGTAGTTGTGACGGCAGCACAACCTTCCGAGTCACTTGTCTATTTTGCGCTTTGCCTTGAGTGTTTCTTGAGAGCTGATGTAACAAGTGAAGTTCTCCATCGTGAGATCAATAAAGCCCTATCGTATCGTATCTAAACCTTCAGCCGTCTTCATCTCTTCAATACTATCAACTTCAATCAACCCTGGCCCAAGAGATAAAACAGACCTATTAAATAAACTAAGCACCACAACTCAGTCTGTTTGCCGAGTATTTTTAAGTCTCTCCTTGTTATTAGAAATTCTGCAAATATATATATATATTTATCAAAAATCTCATTATAAACTTTTCTCAATTTCTCTCCATTTGTTTTTCAATCGAAGAATATTCAGACAGCCTTAAATACGCACGTTTGTGAAATGGAAAGATCCTTGGTAAATCCCTTGAGCAACGCAAATAGAATGTGCACAATGTGGCCAACAGAGATGATTAAAAATGGCAGGAGCACTTTATGACGGACGTTTTTTAATAGTCTTGGAGTTGAGCGTAGACGTGGGCTACAGTTACACGAACTCAGCTCAAGGTCAAAAACAGGCAGAGACTATTACAGTTTACAGAGCAGAAATATTTAAAAGAAATACAATTTGGTTTGGAGAATATTCTTATCCTATTTTGATTTGATTTGATTTATTTGAGCCATTATTTACTGTGCGTTATTATTCACAATATTTATATCATTACATTTACATTTTCACACAACTCAAAAGGAGTAGGCCGAAGCAAGAAAGCTTATAAGTGTCTACCCCAATTTCAAAGTAAAATACAACACAGTACAGTACAAAATAGAAAAGTGTGTGAGTTCTGAGTGTATTTACTTAGTTTTATTTATTTATTTTTTATTTTTTATTGCTCATATTACCATTCTGGTCGCCATTCTATTGATTTACGTATTGTTGAAGTAGTCATGGTGTTTTAGATACATATATCTACATACACATACATTACTAGCGCACATATTTATTATACATATATTATCATCACCATAATAACAGTGACGATATTCGCTTTCTCAAAAATATCATCTTCAAATTGATCACGTTTCTCATTTCCATCATATCTGCTTCCACTGTAATACTGTTGGTTAAGATTGTTCTGTCAGTGGTTTCTGATTGTTTTACGTACTTGTGAGGTGCAGTTGGGGGCAGCGTTGAGGTCAATGTGTTGTATATAATAACATCTCAGTTTTGCAAATCCAAGCAGTCAAGTTGGTCCCTTTGCAATGCTGTGTTTACGTCGTGGAAGCCGACTGCGGAAACTCGATTTTAGCCCGTTCTGTCTGACACTTCTGCCTCTCTCTGTCACTCTCCGTCAGCAAATACGAGCCCATGATCCCAATGCAAACCTCCATAGGCCTAAACACACACACACACACACACGCACACACACGCACACGGCTCAGTGGCCTCAGAGCACGGGGACCCACCACAGGGAGAAGATGACTCGAGAGGAGACCTTAAAAAACAGCTTTTATCTGTTCTCAGATGGAGGGGACGCGGTGGCCCGTGGCTGTCAGGGGGCCACTCTCCGCCTGTCCGCTGCTATTAGAGCGAGGGCGAGGGCGGGGTATCCACATATAACTGCTCTGCTCCCGTCTAAAAGCATCGGCGGGGACCATCACAGGTCACAACACCGGGGCGCGAGTAAAAAAAATAGTTAAAAAAATAAAAAGAAAGGAGCCCGGGACGTCGGACCGGACTGGGAACTCGGGAGGAGTCCACTTCGGAACCACTCCTGTCAGAAATTTCACATTTGGACGAGTTCACGCGTCGTGCGGGAGCAAAGTGTTATTGGCTCCGTGCTGCCTTCGAGTGCAGCGGGCAAAATAAAGCTTTTTAGCTTTTTCTCAAGTTTGTCAAGTGTGTCAAACGCGGCGACAAACAAGTCATTTCACAGAAGAAGGCAACAAAGTGCTAACTGCGTTTTTGTTTATTTTACAGAAGTCCATCAATCAGGGAAAATCCTGCCGAAACGTTCAAAGATATTGTTTATTTTTGTTTCATGAGCACATTAAGACAAACGTTTTAGCGCTATAGCCGTCATCTTACCACAGGAGGGGGGGGGGGTTCTATTTCTAAAAGCTTCTCGACTGGAGTTGACAGCCAGTGCAACGCCTCATTTGAAAGCTAAGACCTACAAAACGGATCCAAATTGAGCTTTTTCCTTGTGCTGTCGCCGTGTTGTCGTCACTTTTTTGAGTTTTTATCTTTTATTGCTTTAAATTAAATTAAATTATTTTTTATTGCGTTTTTTTGTCACTTTTATTTTATGTCTTGTGTTGTGTTTTTGTCGCTCTTTAGTCGCCTTGTTTGTCTTGTTTTTCATTCTCGTTTTTGTTCCTATTTACAAGAAGCTTTTAGATTTGGGTAAAGCCAAACTGGAGAAAATGTGATCGGTTCAGGTGGGGGTTAAGAGGTTAACTGAAATTGAATGATGATTTTGAATGATTTTTCTCTTCTTCTCTTTTTTAACTTTTGATTGGGATTTCTAAGTATGGGCACCCGACTTCTCCAGTCTGTACAGTATACGTTTTCTTTTCTTTCTTTTTTTTTTTCTTTATCCATAATGATGAAGCACTGAAACGTTGTCTTAATGTCCTTATAAAATAAAATATATTTTAGCTAGTTTTGGCCGCGTGCGTGATTTTTCCTGATGGTTTCCCCCTCATCTCCTATATGCACTTGCTCTGAGCATCTGATGTGCAAAGTCCTCTCCTCTACACAACAGTACGTGGAAATAGAGAAGTCATTCAATTATAGGCTTTAAAGCAAGCAGCTAAAGAGCCACAATAAGCCAAAAAAGAAAACGTATTTTACTTTGAAAGGCCAAGCGTTATCTCATCTCGTCGATCGAGATGATTAAAGACTGATATTGGTCGTGTAATTTTGTCTTTTGATCTGGATTCGGTTTGCTATTTCATTATAACTTTCTGTGCTTTCCGCCGCCCTTCATTTAACGCTAACGAGACACGACGTTCGTAGAAAATAATTGCTGATATTCAATAACAAGCGCCGACACAAACCATGTTTAAGTCGCTGAGGCGGTCGTGGCCAGAAGGCTCTGCACGGTAAAGTCCCTCAGATCTTTAACGGAGGCCCACACAGAGCGTTAAACAGAATTAAAAAATGTTATTTCAATATAAAGAAGCTCACACTAGTGTTTATGCGAATTTAATTGTGCTAAATGCGTTTGGAGTCATGGCAACGGACGTGAACGTCACAGGCGGCGCACTGCGGGGTAATTAGACAGTGCTGTGCCAACAAATTATATTACACCCACGGAGAATTGCTTGGGCGATTAGTCTCTTCAATTAGAATAGGTTTATATCTAAGTCGAGCGTTATGATAGTGTTAATTTTCTGTAATGGCTGCTACTCTTCCTGGAGTTTGCCTCACTATTTTCACAGTCAGTCTTTAACCACTTTTCATCGCTCCGCCGTATAGCCGCTAGTCCCCCATTGGAATCCATTGCACTTTAGACACGTTAAAAACAGCTTTAATGGAACTGTCTACAGCTGGATATTCCTCCTGTGATTACGCCGGGTTAGACACAATCGGAGGCACCGGGCTGGTTATCGTAGGATACATTTTAGAAATCTCGTACTTAACAAGGGTCGGACTGTTAGCATTGGAGCTGCGCGAGCTACATGTCTGGGGAGGAGTCTGTAAATCCGCCATGATTTCCCCCTCGAACGTGGTCATTGCGGTAAACGGGGAGGAGCGAGTAATGACGGTCTGTTAATAATATGTCCAAGAAAAGCTAGCGTGCGAGAAGTAGATTTCAAACAAAGATGATGTTCTTTTGTATGTATTCATTTGGTTTATTTAATAGGGACGGATACTAAAACATAGACAAACAGTAACAGAAGTCTGACGTGCATCACAGTGCTAACAGAAGCTAATTTATGGCACTTGATGCTAAAGAGATAGTTAAAGGGGGGGGAATTATGTAAAATCGACTTTTTCAAGCTTTACATCATGTTATTATGTCATTCCCTCATTAAACACATGCCTGGAGTGTTGCCTCGGCTCATTCACATATTTTCGAGTAATCAGTAAAAACTTAGACGGCGGCCATTTTAGGTGTAGCTATGCCTCAGTCCTCCTAGGAACGCCCCCACCTCCTGGAGACGCCTCTGGACCTTTCGTCACCAGCCAAGCCCCCAACCACTGCTCCTCAGCTCAGCAGAGCCCCCCCCCCCCGCACAGTGTTGTTGTTTCAATGCCACAGTAGTGTGCTGAAGGGGGCGTGTCGGAAAGCTTCTTAAAGAGACAGAGGCCTATTTCAAGACGTTCAGTACGGCCATTTTGAGAGAGCAATTGTATTCAAGGCAGTTATTTTAATTTACTGTATATACAGACCAACAGAAGGTTACGTCATCGTTGTAGTGCTATAGACTGGTGCTATGTGATTGAAAAAAGCATAATACCCCCTCTTTAAAAGTCTACGTTTTGGGCTTGTGTGGTGCCAACAAATACATTCTTTGGAAGCTCTCCAGCCGTGCAGAGTAAATTATCTTTGTTCGTATTGCGTAATAGGTAAAATACTGGACTTACCGTTTACATAAATGCATTTGGACCCTACCGTGTTGAATTTTCTTGACGTTTTATATTGTTTTAGCTTATGTGGGTTACTGTATAATGCTAGTTCCCACCAACATGGAAAATCGTTCCAGTAACGCTCAATTTACCATCGCACTCAAAATGCCTTTTCCTTAAGAGAAACCTGCGAGTCTTCACATCTAGGCCATTTTGCGTCTGTTCTAATCTCCGTTTCTTCGAGGGATGTGTAAACAAGGTGCTTGAAATATCTTTGCCAAATGGGTAAAAACGCTTTCACGCTCGTCGTGTTTGTCCATCCACTCACATCCTTCTTAAAGTAACGCCTCAATCAGGATTTAGGAAACGAGGCTCTAGACGTCGATCGCTCTCGGATGTGATTCACGAATGTTGACTTGACAAGAAGCGGTTGGGCTGGGTACTGTTGAAAAGTCACAGTATGGTACCTGGAAGAAAAATACATATAGGACTAAAACCTACATTACAAAGGGGGTGTATTATGCAAAATCGACTTTTTAGCCATTTTTACGATGTCATATTGTTGTTCTCTCATCAGAAACCGACCTGGAGCTGTGTTTCGAGTTGCTAGCACATCTTTGAGTAATCTTTGAATCTTCTAGCTTTTCCTAACATCGCGTTTCCCAAACTTGCTGAGCTTACTCCTCTCTTCATGGAGTAAAAGCTGTAAAACAAAGGGGAGCAAGAGGAAAGGAGATGGGTGGAGCTTATGGGGAGATTGCTTGAAAAGCAGAAAGTGCTGTTTTACATAAATATGGCATTTTGTCATTTAACATTTAAAGCAGTATTAAGTCACTTGTTTACCTTAATAAATCCTTTTCCCTCTGAGGGTAATACAAGTGTTAATGGGATGATCGGGGGGTCTTTCATCTCCCCCTGGTGTCTCTAGCCAGAAAACCACATTTGCAACTTGGCTGCCACCGGGTCGGAGTAACCAATACACACTAAAAGAATCACGAAGAAGAAGCTAACAAGCTAACTGCGGGCTAGCGCCACTTAAACAGTATTTACAGCCAAGTTTGATTGAAAAAACAAATGAAAGAAATCCTATTTTATTTAAAAAGTCAAATATTAGGAACATTTTATTATCATAAAATTTATGATCCAGAATAATGCAGTATAGGAAGTGGAGGGGAGCCTGAGGAGAGGAACCGGGATGCATTTTAATATACAAAAAAGAAATAGAAAAGCACAAAGTCCTAACGCGCTGTGCCCCTGCTCTTACATAAGTGAAATTTCCATCTTTATTCCTGACCCCTAAGTGCATCTTACATTTCACAAGCCTGATTTGTTATTAGAATAAAACTGTTTTTGGTCCGGGGTCGGCTTTTAAAATGGAGCGCGGTGTATTAAACTAATGGTACATCATTGAACAACATCTCACTAATTGGCTGCGAGCAACACTGGCTGCCTTTAAATCAGGCCCTCTGCTGAATTCGGGATGAGCCGCTGATTGCTGTTCATTGAAATTCACCGAGGTACCAGACACTCTTTGTTGACGCTAACCCTACATATATAACACTCCCGGCGTTCCCTGTGTCTGCGGCTTTGTTCCTCTGGTTCATTTTTGACGCGAATGAGAACGGACCCCCCCCCCCCCCCCTCGACTTGCTCATTAGTGCGTTCTTTTCATGGTACTTTCATGGTTTTAACAGTGCGAAAAAAGCCCTCAGATTCATTTTCAGAGCCATTTAACTTCCCCCGAAATGAAATCTGGACAGATCCCGCTCACTGGGACAAAGGGAACGCGGAAACGCTCATTTATAAACCGTTTCATGTCCAGCTCAAAGCAAGAAGGTCCGAGCCACGATGTCAGGACCGAGTGGGACCTTCAAAGCTCGGTGTAATTCTCCAGAGAGGTGCATCTCTTTATTGAAATAACATGGAGACTAATTTGTGCTAATGGTACTGACCTGGACTGCATTGCTTTGTGGTTCCAAGTGGAAATATGAGGCATTACAGAGGCTTAGAAACCCACTTCGGGGCACTTCAGGACTGACATATGGCGTATTAAAGCATCTGTGTGTGTAAAAGGAGATATATTAACCGGGGCTAGGTCGGTTTGCGTCTCAGAGTTTGGTTGTTGGAGTGTTCTCAGCTGGCAGCAGGGACAATATCGATCGATTGGCGTAATAAACGCAGTCTAAGTGCAGAACGGCTCCAGTTTATGGCTTTCAAAAGTGCAGATTCACCACACAGATTTCTTAAAGGCGCATTATGCACCTTTTTATGCACAAAATGGGTATTTGAACTTTAGTGACCTTTACTTTCCGTCACAGTGACCTCTAGGATGCCCCAGGACCAGTAGTTTTTAAGGTTTCTGGTAGATTATCTCTGCTGACGGATCAGTCGCCGTGGTGATGTATACATTTCATTCAGAAAACCTCCCAGAAACTATGGGATGCGCCGATGCGTGTGCGAGTACTTTGATTTGAGTACTTGCCGATACCGAATACCGATAAGAGTACAAGGCACTTCAACACATGCTTTTTAAAGTGTATAGACGGTTCATAGGCAGGATTTTACGCAGCAGATTGGTTAGTAATTAATAATTTTACTCATTTAAATTCCTTAAATGAAGTTGTATCAGAGTGAACATATGGCATTTTATTGTATTCATTTTTCATTCAATATTATTTTATTGCACTGTCCATCATAGACAGAAAAGCCCATGTTCAAAAGTTACTCAATGCCTGCTGTATTCTTTAAAAAAAAAAATTACAATACAGAGATGGTTACTTACTTCTAATACTAATCGGCCTCTTTGTACCTTTACTACAGCTCCGTGTGGATTTACCCGTGTGCAACTTTGCAAGTACAGCATTTTGATTATTTTTGCTGCAGCTAAATTGTTATTTTTTGTCAGATGAATTAAGCCCATGGACATAAAGCGACTGAAAGCCGTACTAAGTAACTCATGCCCCTGGAGGCCATAAGCGCCACTGCAGGTGTCGTAGCATGTTGCGTTTTTTTAACTCATAAATTGCCCGAGAGAGTAAATACTACGCTGACAGAAAAGACAAAGGCAGAGAGGGATATTGTACATCCAATTACACAATGGAGATACTTTTTTGTCACTCAATCTTGGCTGTAAATCCTGTTAGCCTGTTAGCTTCTTCTTCGTGATTCCATTAGTATGTATTGGTGGCTCCGACCCGGAGGGTGTAATTGTGGTTTTCTGGCCAGAGACAACGGGGGGAGATGAAAGACCCCCCAATCAACACTTGTATTACCCCCAGAGCGACTACGGAAAGGATCTATTAAGGGAAACAAGTGACTTAGTACTGCTTGGAGAATGGCCAGAGTCGTTAGCAGCTAGTTAGCTACATTAGCCTGTCGTCCTGTACACACTGCAGACCCAACCGAGCACAGACTCTGATTTAGGGAGGTCTTTGATAAAACCCTAAACAAATGGTCCCTGAGCATCATAGAGGCCACCGGGACGGAAAGCGAAGGTGCCACATATGGCCTCTGGGTCAACGAAAGGTCAAATACTCATGATTTTGAAGAAAGAACAAAGTCGCAATATGGTGAAAAGTTCTAAAAAGTCAAATATCTCACTTTAGAGCCGCCAGAGTTAGTCAGACTTATTCTTCTAAGACTTTACGTGTATTGAGCGCTTAATTGCCACAATACCACCTATCCCCACGGTTCCTCCTCTTCACATTATGTTCTTTTATTGCTAAGTGGTGCAATTACGTCCAACAATGGGAGATTTCATTGCGCCTCGCGGAAAGCTGTCAGGCGCCGACTTCACACAAACATCTCGTTTCAAAGGCACAGGTTTTATTGAGCGACATTGGCTGCACTTCCGCGCCGTACAGTAAGAAGTCGCCCCGCTCTCTCTGTCCCCGAACACCCTCCGTTGTTTCGCGTCCGGACTCGGCATCCGGAATCATCGTAGAGCTTTAATTCCGCCCGGTAACGTTGGCCCTATCTCCCGCGCTCACCTTTCCCTCACGAGCCGCCCGGCCGCGGCAGAGGATGAGTTTTTTTGGTGATACGGCTGTTTGTGCTCACCTCAAAAAACTCCATTAACGAAGGGACTGGAAAATAGGAAATGACTCGCGCAAACTGGGCCTCCTGACCTCCCCCTCCCCAGACACTTCCTCCCCCACACCACCACCGTCCTCATCATCCCTAGACGCTATTTTGAGGCGTGGTGGGGGGGAGGCATTCGGAAATGTGAGATGATTGCTTAATCCCCGTGGCGGCCGAGGGTGGGTGTGGAAAAGAAAATGCTATAAATCTATGCGTGAATCATGTTGTTGAGGACCGCACATACGCCGTCACACGGAGGAACGTAGCTGCATGCGCGTGCCACGCCAATGTGCAATTGTAATAGAAGTAAATAAAACAGTACATGTGAAGTATGTGAGTATTGGAAGTCTTGGATATGGGTTAGGCGCACGTGAGCTTCCTGGCTTCAGTCGGTCCTTTTGAGCCTCCATTACTCAATGATGATGTGAATTATGTGAGATATGAATATGAATGCAAGAAGCTCAAATAAACTAGAGAAAAACTAGGGCTGGGTACCGTTAAACGACACCAGTACGGTATCAAAAAAGTGTAGGTACTATGGTAGCCTATTGAAAAAATAAGTTGTATAAGTTGTAAAAGTATCGAAAGCAGGTACCAAAAAATATCAGGGGCCCGATCTTGAGTCTCCAAACGCAGACTATAGTAACATTTTGTGCTTAGTCGGAGCGCACTTTGTGATCTTGCCACTCCAGACGTTCGCATTTAAGTGGGAAGTACGTGGGGTGGAGACACACTTTTTCCAGCGGGGGCTGTAGCTCCTTCTCTCATGAACAGGAACATTGTTTAGCTCATGATGGGTTTAGCTTGACCTGTGAGGCTGAAGAAGAACACAAGGCAATGAGGAAATGAATGTCAGTGGTGCATCAGAGCGGTCACCTCCTCTTGCGACGCACACATAGCTCTAGCTCTACAGACAATCTATTTTCGTCACGGCCGCCAATATGTGACAAACCAGGTAAACCTCTTTTTGTCACATATTGAGTATTCGGGTTGACAATACACAACATCAACAAATCATAATACAACGCAAACTTCACTCATCAAGCTGATTTTTTCACAAATTACTGTTATTGTATTACGTTTACAACATACTTTTATGTGTTTATGTTTCCCCACAAAGAGATATAGGTCCTTTAATTCTGGTAACGACGTTTAGTTCTCTTTGACGTGGAAAGTCTCAAAGGTTGGGTGCGGGGGCAAATGAAATCAACTGCATGTAAACGTATGTAATGGTAAACTCTGGGTCTGTAGGATTCTGATTCATAGGAACATTTCTGTGTTTGTGAAAACGATGATCCGCACGGGCGTAAACACGGACCAGAGAGCCATAAAGGTCGTGCCTCGTCCTGAATGAGCAGCGTCCCACTAATGTCCCGACACCTGGACGGGCTTGTGTTAAAAGCTCCGCCCAGGGGGACCTCCCCGTCTGCGCCGCGTCGGCCCCCAAACAGGATGAACGCATTACCGAAGACATGGACGAACATTACGACGTGACTGTTGCAAGCAGATTAGCAGATTAGCCCAATAATTGCCCCGCTCGTATAATGCAGACATTGTGAGCCAGCCGTGGCGATATCCTTCCTCCTCCAACCCAATTAGCCACATTTGTCACGGCGCGCGGAGCTGTGGTCCTCAGCTTAAGGCACCGGGGAGGAAATATTAGGCTCCTCGGCGTTAGCGGGAGATTAAGCAGTAATACGTTTGGTACAGTTTTGGTACAGTGCCTATAGAAACCATTCAGCTCGCACACATCACAGTCCAATTTAACTTGTGACAATGAATAACATTAAGACGTTGGCTTCCGTGCCCCTACGTACGTCAGAAAGAAGGTGTTTTTTCTTTTTTAACTCATACTTTGACACCTCCATTTTAACTTAAAAGAGTGTCTGATGTGTAAAGTTTAGATTGTATTATGATTTGTTGATGTATTGGATGGTGAACCCAAATAGTCAATATGTGACTCTGAAGGACTGCCGTGACGGTTAAAATAACCATTTCATCACATCACATTTTTTCCCTTTGGGACATTTTAAAATCTATTTCCTTGCTTGATTTATTTAGCTTTAACCCCTTAACTGCCGTGTCCCCTGATCAGGAGGTTAGGGTTAGTTAACCCTAACCAGGATATAATTAGGGTTAAGAACGGCAAATGTAACGCAAGTTGTGCTTCACTCACACAGATCTCACACATATTGTTAGAAGGTCTTGGCTTTCAAATTAGGTATCACACTGGCATATAGACCGTAAGCTCCCCAGTCAATACGCTTTGAGACTTGGATGTAAATAATCCTTAACCCTAATCCTTAACCCTAAGGTGGCAGTTAAGTAGTTAAAGTGCAAAAATAGCAAGGCCAAATCTGAAATCGTACTGATATTTTCACTTAGTTTATTCCTAAACTAGACTAAACCAGATCTAAAATCCAAGACTGAGCTTCTAATACAGGTGAAAAGTGCATTCATTTCTGTTATTCAACTTGAACTGTGAAACTAATACGTGACTCATTACATGCAAAGTCAGATAAATCAAGCCTTGACTTGTTATAATTTTGATAATTATGGCTCAGCTTGTAAAAACTCATAAATCCCATAAAATTTGAACATTTTGAAAATATACTGTAAACCATAATCATCACAATTAAAACAAATACTGAGTCACATGCCAGGTGACTCATTATGTCACTGGGCATGTAATGAGTCCATATCATATATTATATATATATGAGTTCCACCTGTATTTCAACAAAATAAAACCATCAATTTGAACTTGGCTCAATTCATTATATAGATTTTGTCATTTTGGGCCATGTTTATGCATAATGCTTCAGGAGACTATGCACACTGTTTTAGGATGGGTGCACACAGAGGCTAAAGCCAAAGCTACATAAAGGAAGTCAGAAAAACAGAACTGATACTGATATATTTGTTTTTGCATGAGTCTCTCCTTAAAGCTTCGCCGTGCTTGACGGCTGAGATATTTAATCTAACAGATTTTCAGTCCAGTCATTTTCCGCCATCTTTAAATACGATGTTTCACAGACGTTCAGGACGGCCTGGCTGGTCTTGCTGGAGGATGACGTCTGTCATTTGTAAACGACTTCGGGGGAACTCTTTATCATTAATCATGTCTGAAATGTTGACATGCTCCTTCTCCCCGCACCACTTCGCCCTGATCCAGCGGTAGCGTTTCGGGACGAGGCGGTGGGGGAGATGGGGAGATAAAACTAGGGTCAGTGGAAGTGATCTGGAAGAGGGAGCGCGAGGATGTCAGGTCGGAGCTTCAGTGCGGCGGTAGGAGACGGGATGCGAGGATTCAGAGGCGCTGAGGAGGAAATGCAGATCTCTGTCGTCTGTCAGGGCGGCTCACGTCGTCAGGCGTCAAGAGAGCGTGCTGCGCCCCATCCCGACAGAGAACAGAGGGACAGCAGCTCCTGAGAGAGAGAGAGTGTACCGCTCCATGTAACATTTAGATTTGCAAGATGACGCACATCTGTTGTAAGTCTGAAAGCATGATCAGACGATTTAGAGGCACATACATTATTCATATAGCGATTCCAATGACATAACTGGATCCGGGATTAGCCGCATATTCAGAACGTACGCTGCCCAGCCAAAAATAAGTCACCACTGGGAAAAAGGTCACGCTCTGTGGCGGCTTTAGCTTTGATCACATAGTTTCAATGAGCCTCTGCAATGTCAGAAGATCCAGTGTTGCATTCATCTTTCATTCAGATCTTGTACTGATGATGGGAGAGCGTAACCACAGCACAAAGCCTTCTCCAGCACATCCCGAAAATCATGTATCTTGCTCCCTGAACCACTCTTTCACAACGTGAGTCCGATCAACCCTGGCATCATCATCTTGGAATATGCCGGTGCAGTCAGGGGAGAAGAAATGCATTGATGGAATAACCTGGTCGTTCAGGAAGTTCAGGTCGGGAGCAGCAGGAAGCCCGGGTGAATGTAGTGTGTGGCTGAGTGGTTGGTGGTGGTCGGAGGGGCCAATTGCACAGATTGGCAGCCATCTGTCTACCCCAGGGGCAGCTGTGGCTACACCAAGTATGGAGTGAATGAATAATGCAATGTAAAGCGTCTTTGAGTGCCCGGACAAGAGCTACATAAAACCAATGCATTATTATAACAGTTGAATTCAGGGGCATTATTTCTTAAAACTTTTCCAGAGGTCAACAGAGTGATGACCAGGGATTTTGACTTTATACATTAACGGCCCTAACTGGCATGGTCTTACTTTTTGTAGCGTAACCTTCTTTTTGCCCCATGAAAGTATGTAAGTAGTAATTTGTGAACAAATCAGCCTGGTGTGTGAAGTTTGCATTGGATTATGATTGTTGATGTCGTGTGTATGGTCAAACCAAATAGTCAATGGAGGGTTTGTTCATCACATTTTGACACCGAAGGCCGATCGTGACCGTAAAAATAAAAGTCTAAAAATGTAAAAAACTGGGTCTAGTGTATATGCAGGTTTTAGCCGTCTCCAAAGCACTTAATCTGAAAGGCAGTGGGCGGACTTGAAGAGTAAGAATAAACAGCTTTCACATCATTTAGAACGCTTCAATTTACATCCATAAATCAACACCTATTTGGGAGACACAAAGTGCCCCGAGACACAGAATAAAACATTTCCTCACACTGTACTCTTAAGTAAAAATGGGAGGAAAAAAGAAGTGGTTGTGTTAACAATAAATAAAGCAACAATTTATAGACACAAACTTTTCACTTTTTCCAGTTATTCAACAATAAAAATAAAAAAAGGGGGGGGGGGGGGGGGAAGACGTGGGTAAACTGAAGAAAGACAATGGGCAATTTGATAGAAACACGCTTTGCGCCTCAGGACTGCGGCCGAGCGCGAGTCATTTTTCGCTCCATTTAAAAGTCGCTTCATAATCACAACAGCCGAACGTGAAACCGCAATTAAGGCTCACGGCGCCGACTTTAAATACGGCTCACAGATGTTCGGCACCGGGCTCTCGGTACGGGCCGCGGATCCGCTAATCTGTTTTCCACTAAGACGGAGCGAAATTAAGAACGGAGACCCCTGCCCCCGCATTGAAACGAGTCGGAAACATCTCAGAGCGAGTGAAAGAATCCAGGTCTCCACTATTCAAATCCGCTCACACTTAAAGGCGCACTGCGTAACATTTTGGACTACACACTGTTGCCAAAACACGCTCCCAGTCCCAGCGCGGCACAGGAAATCAGATTGTTTCTGCAGCGGATAATCAGAGAATTGATCAGGATGGGGGACCTAACCTTTTTAAATCTCAAATTCTGACATCTCCATGGAGACGAGCTGGAGACGCACCCACTCCCCAGTAAAGGGCACGTGTTTATTTGTACATTCATGAGGTGATGAAAATGGCGTCCAAGGGTATTTCAAAAAAACGTCGGAAAAGGAGAGGCCATGGCGCGTGAGCGACAGGTGCGAGCGCCGGGACAGCGGGACCAGACAGAACGAAATGAGCGGAGGAGAGAGAGAGAGAGAGCGGGAGCGCCCCGGGGGCCTTCAGACGAGCGCCACGCCGTATCTGACAATGATATACTATTAAGGATGGGAACGGAAAAGGGCCCGCCGTAAATCTCCCACGCAAATGAAACCGTCCGTCGGTGGTTTTCTCTCTCTCTCGGAATACTGAAGAGCCTCGCCTCTTCAGTATTCCGGGGAGGGAGGGGGGGGGGGGGGGGGGGATATCAATTTCAGATTAACAGAGGGGCGGCGGGGTCAATGGCGGCGGGGGAATATATACGACCCGCGGGTTTATTAAGAGGACGCGGATAAGACGCTTCATCCGGCGGCGGGAAGGTGGCGTTCAAATATTAAACAAAGCAAAAGGGAGGTGTCGCGACCTCGCCGGAGCTCAATGACGGAGAATGGAATAATTAATCAATTTAGCGGCGGAATTAAAAGCCTCGGAGCATTTAGATCCGGGTCTAGACGGCTTTATAACTCCGTGGAGAGAATCATTACAATAGTGATGGATCTGTCGATGGACGGTCAAAAGGAGTGAGGCGTGTGTAAGTGATGAAGCCACCCGAGCAGTCGAACAGAAACTCTCTGAAGGTCAAAGGTCACTGTATACTGTATACTGTATCTCCACATTCGCTCAACACTCCATTCGTTTTACATCAAGGAACTAAAAAAAGGAAGGAGTGACCGGTTTGAAAATATATGCTTTGGAAAATATGACTTTATTTAGATCTGTTGTAAGCAAGAATCATCATTTTATTTCAGTGAAGCAGCAATTTTATGAGGACGTTTTTTTATTAGTATATTTAAAATCTTTTACCCAGCTTTCTCTTGTTTGACCATTGTTGTGACGTTAATAGTCATTGGACACGACATAGATGGAGGTAAAGCCCCATGGCAGTTTGACTCACTCATCTATGTCACTTCCTGTCACTGTCCAAGGAGGAAGTGAAACTATAAACGTCACAAAAATGGTCAAACTAAAAAAAAAAAAAAATGAGAAAAAAACATTTTAAATATAATTGTGTTAACCATGTTTTAGCAAAATATAAATAGTTATGTCACATTATCAACGTGTCCTCTGCATTTGAGCCACTATTCAGAAATACACAATTTCCCCTGAGAACGTTGTGTTTTAAGCTAAAATCTTGGTCAGAAGTTCCTAGTTGGAGGATTAGCCGATTGTTGGTAAGTTTAGGTTGTTAAAGGAAACTAGAGCAGAGGTGAGCGATGTCGATTATTTGAAACGTGACCTCTTAAATCTACATTAATCAACAAAAAGGCAATGTTTTGTGCCCAACTAAAGCTAAAACGCTCAAATTCATTCATTATCATAAAAAAAAGAAAAGAAAAGTTTACATCGTTTTTCCATTCAAAACCATTATAAAATAGTAGGGGCATTGAGTTGCCTTGTGTGTGGAATGAGCCGTATAAATAAACTTGCCTCTCTTCCTCAGCAGCTTGCCTGTTTATCCTGGCTCAGTACCGGCTCGTGCCCCGCGTGCCTTGATCTGACTTTAATGACTAATTTGCAAACGCGCGTATATATATATATATATATATATGTATGTATATATGGGTACGCGTTATACGGCGCCGGGCCACGTTATGTCTCCATATCAGTATTCAGCGCATCGTCTCCGGGCCCGAAAGAATAATTCCGTCTCGTCGCCGAGGTCGGAAGCCTCGCGCCATTGTTTGTATGAAATGTGGAGGGGGGGGGGGGGAGAGAGACAAAGTGGCCTGTTTCCTGTCGCTCACCTCGCACCCGCAGGAGGAGCGGAGCGCGGCCAGGAAATAATCCCTCAGCCACATGCGCGCGGACAAATTCAATCTGCCCATCGCCGCTCGCGCCTTTGTCCGCGGGAGCCTCATTGTGCCCGTCGTTCTGTGAAATACCGCAGCGCTCGTGTATTTATATATTTATATATATATATATATAACAAACAAAAAATGTCAGAATGTATTTAATTAGCGGAGGCATGCGCGGGGGAAGACACGGCACCGCTGCTGGCAAATGGGCCGTAGCTCCGAATGGTGCCAGCGCTGTCTTAATGCGCCGGTGTGACTTGCATAGAGATGCGCAGAACAGGGGCTGCTTGTGAACAGGCGAGATGAGATGAGAGGAGCGGGAGGAGGAGGAGGAGGAGGAAGAGGAAGAGGAAGAGGAGGAGGAGGAGGAGGAGGAGGAGGAGGAGGAGGAGGAGGAGGAGGAGGAGGAGGCTTCAGAGAGCAAATTAAAAAACAAACACTGGCCAGTCAAAGGCCCATTTAGCATGTGCTGCAGGACCGGGTGAAGACCAAAGGGGGCGGGCCAACGCGGACACTGCAACGCTGACGTTGGGACAAAGTGGTTATGGCTTGATCGTGTCACGGAAAGTCGATCCCGGGACCGTTTGGGGGCGGGTTTCCAAGACGGAGCCAGGTGTGCGCAAGCGGGACGCCCCACAAACAAAACCCTGGGTTCCGACTCGGAGAAAGGTCACGGGGATGAGGGACACTGTATCCTTTATTGAGTCTGTTGGCGCGCCGGTGGAGGACCGATCCGGGACTCATCTCCGGGGTTTAATGATCCAAGCGCTTTCAAAGGACACACAGGTGCTTTACACAGCGACGGACAAACACAAAACAAAAGAACACACATGTTGAGATTATGAGTCATAATGTGGAGCCGGTGAGTTTTGAGCAGGTTTGAGTGAACGTTTCTGATGTGGAGCAGGAGTTAAAGGTGGGCAGTCGCCATCCCAGTGTGCAAAATGGAATTAATAAAGGGAAAGAAATTCAAGTTTAAAGGAACAGGCCCACACTGAGATATGTTCGTACTTTGGCTTAGACGAGTTGATGCGTAGCCGTCTGGGTCTTTGTGCGTGGAAAGACCATGTTGCCTCTCTCCGCATATTCCTGTGGCTCCAAACTGAGGCGAGGTTGGAAGCGACCAAGCTCTTCCACGTTTTCCCCATTTAAACACAGTTACGTGAAACTCACACGATCCAGGTGTAGTCACACAAAATGAAACATAAAGCCGATAGAAAGGTGCACTATATTGTGAAGCGGAATAACACGTCAGGAGCATTTTACTGCTGCAAACGTCTACACATAGATTGCTTTGTCAATCAAAAAAATAATTGTCCCGAACAGACAACAAAAGGCACAAGGCAATGTCACGGAAACAACATATTTCCTCACAAGACTTTATCTAAAGCAAAGTAGTTTATTTTTTTTTCAATAGTGAATAAGGGCCAACATCGTCATTTATTTCACCAGAAAACACCGACAAATTCGCTTGACTTTGAGGCACATTCCTTGTTCGAGTGGAGAAAAAAGGCCGAGGACGAACCCGGGGACGAAAAGGCACGACCGGGGGCCGCCGATCCGGTGTGTGGCCCTTTTGTACAGTATTTGAACGTTTGATCAATATAGCGCAGACTCGGAGCCGGCAGGCGCGACGCCGCTGACCTCCACAACTCACTGCTTACACGCGACACAAAAGCCCGGTATTCACGGAGGAATTCCACTTCCCTTCGTATCTCCTTTTGTACGGCGCCAGAGACACGGGAACGTCCTCAGCGGGCCGATACCTCAAAGGGGACGGGTCCGCATGTTTGTTCCCGCTGAATTCATGGTCGTGGCTGAATTCAATGCTGAAAAGTAAAGGCAACACATAGCGTTGATGTTCGGCGCGATGGTTTTGGAAACGTGGAGGGACTGTGAGGAAGGAAGGACCATAGGTAAAGGGTGGTTTGGATAATGCCTTCGCTTACAGTATAATAATAATACTTGGAATGTGAGCGCTTCTGTAGCCGCGCTCCTGAAGTGGCAAACTGGGGCTAAATGTGCCACTTCAGGAACACGGACGACGTGAAGTGGCAAATTTCAGTGATTCGGTTTCCATTCAAACATTGTAGTATTATTGTAATGTGCTGCAGTGTAATTCGTTTCTCTTGTGCTTTTGAATGCCCCATTTTAACACCACACTCGCTCTGAAAAAAACATCAGCCCAGATTTTATTTCTTAAGATTGTGCAAAGATCAATAGGGAGGAAAGGGAACTAGACTTTTTTGTGTGTGTGTCCATTTCAGCCAAAACTGCAACTGAACATGTCTGAGACCACCTCCCAAACTCTTCAAAAATCAACCAACAACTTCTGTAAAAGGTGCAAAACTGTCATGGCGCCGTCTTTGTTTAGTTCCCCCCTGGTCGTGTCTTGAGTTCCTGTTCTTGTGTGGTTTATTTCTGTCTGATTTTTTTGCTTCGCTTCCCCCTCTGTTGATTGCCTGCCCCGCCCTAACGTGTGTGGCCCGTGCCCCGTTTCCTTGTGTACTTCTACCCCCGTGTTCCCCCTTGTCCTTGTTGGTGCATTGTTCCTGTGTCTGGTGTCGTGTGTGTGTGTTCCGTTGCCCGTAAGTCTCGTTTGTCCGGGAGTTTTGCTTATGCTCGGATTTTCCATTCAATTTCATTCCACTACAGTTTTTTGGGCTGTTTGCATTTTTGGGTCTTCCCGCCACACGCTTGTAACAAAAACATTTAAAATCTGGTTCGACTATGTGAGTTTGGATACTGTATTTGACAAATTTCACTAAATTATCCTGTTTTCAATCAAAAATACTTGTTTTAGACCATTATTTTGGTATTTTCAATGAACTTATACAGTAAAAATGGTTGAGCGACGTCATCCTTTTCCGATAAATGCAGATTTAATGCCAGTTTGAAACCGATTTCATGCTTTTTAATGACATTTAAGGCCTTGATTAATGCCCCGGCGGAAACCCTGTGTATATTTTTAATACCAACTTTGCACGGAACTGGAGAGGAAAATGAGCTGTGTTTGATATGAACTCAGTACTGTCGTGGAATTTCATACCCCAATAAAGGAAAAATCTGGAAAGATATTTGTCTTAAATCAAAGATGTAAACACATTTATTTTACACATATATATATGGAGAGCCGACACACAGAAAATCCATCGTGAGCTCTGCCGGGGCAGAGCTACTGTACCAATACATATACTCAGGAGGCGCACAGCAGGGCCCCAAAACCGTGACGTCACATGGGCTGAGATTATCATGCAGACATCAACTTTTGTTTTAGCGCAAGACACAGGAAGGCCTTTGTCTTAGGTGTGAAAGGAGCAGCCAGCAGGGGTCTTTGTGGCACTGGTGATTCTTCAGGTGCGACGCAGAAGGCCTGTGCTTTAGTTCAAACTCAGCATGGCGTCAGACGGCCGTCTCTGCATTAATTAAAGGCCCAGTCGTCCACCAGACAGTAGGTTCAGGCTGTGCATTTGCTGCGAATAGTTTTAGCTTAGTTAATTCCAAAAACTGTCATTACAGTACCCTTTGAAAACAGCTCATAATGGGGAGACAAAAGCCATTGGAACATCAGGATTGTTTGAGGTCTGAGGTGCCGTCCCCTTGGACTGGCCGTGCCCTGACGGCTGTCCCTGAAGGAGATTAGGGTAAAGTGACGGGAGATTAAATCTGAGCCCACCATTCCGGTTCATGGAGGGATTTTCTTCCTTGACAAAAATAGCTTCTTTAACTCCTCTTTCAAACCAACGTTCTTCTTTAGCAGAAATGTTGACCTCCCCGTCCTCAAAGGAGTGGTTGGAGGCTTTGAGGTGGAGGTGCACCGCCGACTGAGGGCCGCTTGTGCTTTCTCTTCGGTGTTGATGAAGTCTCTTCTTGAATAAAGATTGTTACATATGTTTGCCTTTTCTCCATTGCCCCATGGACACATTTCTTAAAAAAAAAGTGTTACTCAAACCAAGGACAGATTTAGGTATTTCAAGATGTGGGCCGACAGCTCACACCAACCCACAGCCCAAACTCACTGCAAAAAGTCATCTTGAAATAAGTGACATTTTAGCGTTCGTGCTGTACATCTCGAAGGTCCCGGGTTCCCACCTGGACGGGGCCTTTCTGTGGAGTTTGCATGTTCTCCCCGTGTCTGCGTAGGTTTCCTCCGGGTACTCCGGTTTCCCCCTACCACTAAAAACATGTACAATAGGCCAGCATTTCTGTCAGTCTCCTCCAGGGGAAACTTTATTTTCACTTAAATTTCAGTTCACACAGAAGAGGTGGGGGGTGAAGTATCTTGCCCGATGACGGTCTGCACAAAGGCGAGCCGGGATTCAAACGGCCAACCTTCCAGTCATAGGACTATTGTGTATCACCTGGCGCCCCTTCAGTCTTGGCTCAGCCGGGTGTGCCCCCACCGTTTAAGGAAGTTCTTTTGAAAGCCAAGAATTGTAGTGGCCAAAACCTGACGGGCCGACGTGACGATAATTGAAGTGGTCTTTGCGCCCCGGCGTGCGCCACAGCGTCCTGAACGCCGGGACAATGTCGCGCCTGGTGTTTTAGTCCGGCTCAGACTGCGGGCGAGCGTAACCCCCCCCCCCCCCCCCCCAACAATAAACTTACTGAACCGCAATGTATTTGAACATGAGCTGGCTGCACCGCCGCTGTGTCTGCACTTACAAAAACACTGCGCTCGGCCCCCACGAACCACCACGACGACGGGGCAAACACGTCCACATCGCGGGGGCGGCTCGCGTGGGCGGCGCCGCGTGAAACCAAGTCATCTGCCTTTGCAAATGTCACCTGTATATATGCAACACGGCTCGTATACAGGGCATAACCTTTACAGCTCAATATGTGTCTGCGTCCAATTCAAATATATGGGATTTTTGTCCAACGCCAGTTCAAGTGCTTTACCTTCATTTCCTCATGCAAATCCTATAAAAGCTTTTTCGCCGCACACATTTATTGGCTGAGAGGGGAAAAAAAGATAGTGTAACCTTTTCGACTGTTAATATAAATGCATTTTATCACTTGTTTTTATAGCGAGTGCCTTTTATGGACTCAAATGGAGTTCGATTTGAGGGACCGCTGACCGTCAAGTCACTAAAATTGATCATCGGGCGTAAACTTTTATGAAGAACAATGGCATAAGTAAGGCTTTATTTTATCTCTCGTGCGGAGGAAGGCACTTCCTTTTCTCCTGAGTTTGGAGGTAACGGATCCAGGGAATTTTTCGGAATATCCGGCAAAGGCAGGGTAACCGACTAAAACACTGGGACAATATTCGGGGATCGGGGTCCCAAATCTGAACTGTCGCATCCTGATTTGAGATTTTGAATTGGTTTAACACTTGGTCACTGATATTCCCCATGGGCCAAAGACATTCATTTTCCAAGTGTAGGCTATTGTTTGGGGACTACATTGGCCAAAACTGGGACAGATGATGAGTAAAACTGGGACAAATCAATGGTTTTGGGGAAATCTATTGGGACGTGGGACAAAGGACTCAAAACTGGGACTGTCCCGGGTAAGCTGGGACATCTGGTCACCCTAGGCAAAGGCTTAAGAAAATATTTGATTGGTAAATGGGAGTGTTTCTGGCCCCCAATAGTTCAATGGTTTTTCAGATTTACAAATTAAGCACTGGGCGGTGCCGTCCTATTTATTCGCCGTTTTATGTTTTCTTCTTTGTGAATTTGTACTAAGATCTACACTATATTTGGCCCACTACTGTTGATTTACATTCGAGATGCGTGTTCCAGATCAAAAGGCCGGAGAGCGTTGGGAGAGTCTCCACAACGCCTCTGCAAGTCGGACGGATAGCATGCATACAAAGGGCCCATCTCACTGGCCTAGAGACTAGTTGGAGACTTGCCGCTGAGATGTCGCCGAGTCTCCATGTAATAATAATAATAATAATAATGCCTTACACTTGTAATGCGCTTTACAAGCCTGTATTATCAAGTTTCTCAAAGCGCTACACTCACATTATTCATTCACTCCATACTCGGTGGTGGTAAGCTACTGTTGTAGCCACAGCTGCCCTGGGGTAGACTGGCGGAAGCGAGGCAACCAGTCTGCGCCATCGGCCCCTCCGACCACCACCAACCACTCACTCACTACATTCACCCCAGGCTTCCTGGTGTTACCAAACGGTCTCCCATCCAAGTACGGACCAGGCCCGTCCCTGCTTAGCTTCCAAGATCTCCCGGGGTTGGACAGAGCAAAGGCGGTATGTAGACTCGAAGACAGGACCCAACAGGTTTGATTTCAGCGAAGTCTCTGCATGGTCTCTGAGAGGTCTACGGTCTCAAGCAGCTCTATTTAACGTCTTCAACCTGTGAGACGTTGCAGGGGCGTCACAGAAACGTCTCGTGTGTTGACGACAACAAATAGTGTTCACGACACAACTGCTTGAGACTGTGAAGATCTCTCGGAGACCCTGCGGAGACCAGATGGAGACTTTGTCAAAGGGGTTGTGGAGGAGTGGGGGGTTAACATGTGCTTGTGTTTTGGTCACGTCAGCGCAATTACAGCGCTGACCGGCGCCACAGCGGGACCGGCTGTAAGCGGCATCTCTTTCTCTCTAAACATTGTTTAGCTCACGATGGGGTTAATAGCGTTTTTAGTTAAGCTTTATAGACTTGTGAAAGTCTATAAAGCTTAAGGAAGTAAACAATATCAAGGAGGAAATGAAAGTGAGGCTGCCATCGTCATGTTTACTGTACAAGTCGTGTCTTTACAAAGAAACAAAATATATTTCTCCACTTATGAGTGTCTATGGAGCAGGAGAAAGCTGCATATGCTTTCATTTAAATACTAATGTGATATAAATAAGTTGTTGTGCATATCTTAATCATGGAGCCAAGAAAGGTGGCTTAACCTTTACAAGTCTTATACTGATAAAACATTTCATTGCTTAATTTGATCATTTTTATAAAGGAAAAGCAGTCCATAGCTTGATATTTGATCCTGTGACCTTCAAACAGAGACTTACACGCAGCCTGCCAATAACAGCGATTTTATAAAAAAGTACTCTATAGCGCCGTTTCTGACCCAGTAACCGGGTCGGGCGAGAATCCTTGATCAACTCATTACTGCAGCAGCTGTCAGTGGGAGGAATCCATTATGAGAACAACACACTGTACTTAAAAGAAACCTCTTCAAAGCTAAAACTGAGTCTGAGTGACAGACCGACGAATCGAGCCGTCTGTAAAGCATCGCGAAATACTGTAAGTCTGAGCTGAACTGGGGAAGTACAAAACTGGATGCAGCCAAAGGGTTGGGTATTAGGGTATTTATTTATTTAAGTATTGAATTTTGTCTGTCTCGTCAGTTCAAGGAGAAGTCTGATTGACCGCTCCCCAAGTCAAAGGTGGAATTCACCTAAAATGCCCAACATTTGCTGCACAAAAACAGAAGCTAATGTCTGTTTTATTCCCCCCAAACACTTGGCACAAGATGCCGCCAACCAAATCCATTTATAAAGGCTTGGGACTGACTCAAAAGTAACACATTGCCTGTTTGGGTTTCTGCAGCATTTTGGTAAAAGTGTGAGAGAAATGACAGCAGTGTTTACTAGGGATGCACCAATCCGATACTGGTATCAGATATCGGAGCTGATCCATCCATCCATTTTCTTCCACTTGTCCGCTGCCAGCCCCTATGGCTCCCCCTGCAGGTGGTGGGTCCACAAAAGGACGGCCTCACGGTTCTAACCGGGCCTGTTGGTCTCTCATTTTTTGTGCCAAAATCTATAGTTCTTAGTAAATAATGACATTGCTCGACTTGTTTTTACTGCAAGGTTTGCAGTTTGGGCTGAAATTGTACACAATGTTTTGCCCGTATTGTCCAATTAGCTTCTGAACATTGAACTTTCCCCATTGTTCCTCTGTTTGATAGAATGTTTACAAATTTTAAGAAATGAAACATGCGCCGATTTGACTAAACCCGGGTTTAGCTGAAGTGAAATGAGGATATGCAAAAGTAAAACTGTGCAAAGTGTCACAGGACAGTCTAAACCGAGTACGTGACCGGGCTGTAGGGAGGCCGTGAGGTCACTGGCCAACAATGGGCGTCAGGCAAAACGGCAAAGTCATGTTTAACGGTGACACTTCTGCCACTGCCTATTGTGGTGTCAAAAGCTATACAAAGCCAAGAGATTATTATCATTATTTATCCCACTTTCCAATACTACAAAATGAATTATTATTTTGTATAATTAAACTGACTAAAACGAGACAAACACTGTCACTTCCAGAAATTACTAAAATGTGACAAAAACTGAAAGCATTTCCGTCCAAAAGACTGAGACTAAAACTACTGTTGCCAAAAACGACACTGGACCAGATTTAGAGTTCTGCTTAAGCCGTGTATCAGGAGCAGTGTGTGCCCTACAACAACTTTACAACCCTACCAAACAACCCAGTGCGGACGACGGCTTGAGAACCTTAGTCTATGATGGATCAGCCATGTCCGACAGAGCTCACACAAACCTTTACCCTTTCTGTTCCACTCCATACCGCTGCCGTACGGCTGACTGATGCTGACAGACCAACACTCGCACTCTCAGGACTCCGAAATGTCACACCAACTCTTAACGTTGTCGCAGTTCACATCTCAGAGGGACTCCAAGAGGAAGAGCAAACCCTGTTAGAGAGGTTATTAATTGTTCTCGTGGGTGACGCTGAGGAAGCCGGAGGTGCTCTTCAGCGCACACCGGGGCCAATTTGGTTTTCTCAAACTTTCACCCGGGCTGTTTAAAGGAATAGGCCACCGTTTTTCCACACTGAGATATGTTCTTACCTTATCTTTGACGAGTTCATCTGTTCCTGTCTGGTCTCCACGTGTCCGTAACGTAAACAAAGCGCAGACGGCGTTAGCATTTAGCCTCTCTCTTCTCCTCTATAGCTCCAAACGAGGTGAAGATAGAAGCTACCAAACTCTTCCACGTTTTCCCTTTTTAAATACGGTTATTCGGCATCCGCGCAGTAAAGTGAAGATATCACTACGCGGATGCCGAATTACTCCTGGTATTATTACGCCTTACAATGTAGTTCCCCTTTTTATCCACTTAGAAAATCCACATTGTTTAATTTTGTGTAATTATACTTTATAGTGTAACACTTCACGTAACCATATTTAAATAGGGAAAACGTGGAAGAGTTTGGTAGCTTTTATCTTCACCTCGTTTGGAGATATAGAGGAGAAGAGAGAGGCTAAATGCTAACGCCGTCTGTGCTGTGTTTACGTGACTGAAGGCTCACGTGGAGACCAGACAGGTACAGATGAACTCGTCAAAGCTAAGGTAAGAACATATCTCAGTATGGAAAAACGGTGGCCTATTCCTTTAATATTTTTCCACATTCTGGGTGCATTAAATGGCATACAAATTTGAAAGAAGAGGCATATGCTGAAAAATCATAGATCTGTTTGCATCTGGTAATTAAATATGAAATGTTTGTATTATAAGAAAAGATTTACAGAGCACATTTTAAACTTGTCCAGGAAGATCAATATTTAAGAGAGTGAAACATGAACGGCAAAACTAATACTATAATCATACAGACCGTGTTGTCTATCAGGATTACAGCATATTTCTTGGTTTGCAAAGGATTTGTGCTGATTGTAACCACTCACTCTGCGATTTCAATTTGATTGCGATCAATAATGAAGCACATTTACTCAAGTACAGTACTAAAGTAGAGTTTACTTACTACTTTAACTCCACTACTTTGCATATGAGTGACCCTGAAAAGTGCGTCTGAACTTGTCCCTGTGACGTTTGGTACCATGACTAACTATTTTAATTTAGTGGCTTCCTTTTTCATTGTTTGTAATGGGACAAAAGATCAGGTCTAGGGCCACAGTAAGAGAGTTCCAGGTTCAGTTCCAGGGCCTTGTGGAGTCGGCAATGTCTCCCCATGTTTGATTAGGTTTGCTCTGTGTGCTTTTGGTGTCCCCAACAAAAAAACATGTACAATAGGGTGCGCTCTAGGGCTGGGGCTCCCCTGAAAAAAAGAGATTTAGAAATGTCAGTGTCACTTTCCTGCTCGATGGAAATTGGATATAAGCTGCAAGATCCCGGGTAATTCTGTTGAAGCTGGATTGTGGTCAATTTGCATATAAAGTCTCAAAGTCTGGCGCTATAAAAGTCCTCTCTTTTCCAGCAGGAACTATCAGAGCCTGTGACCTGCGCGGACACAGGCGGTGAAAGTCATTTCCATCGCGTCATCTCTAAATGTGGAGAGGAAACAGTACGACCTGCACGCGGTGTGAGCTGAGGACAGGCGGGAGGCGGCACTTTCGGAGTTCCCGTCACCCCTATGTTTCTCTCTCTCTTCAAACAACGACCGGCACAGAGGGGAGAGAGGAGGGGGAGGTAGAGGGGGGTTCTGGACTGGGCCCGGGCTGCTACTCTGTTTAATTCCACCAAAAGCCGCTCCGACAAAGGGGTCCGCACTCGGGAGCTGGCATGTAGCGGGACACAGACTGAGCGGCGGAGAGGGGAGTGGGGGAGTGAAAATGCGGAGGGTTTAGTGGGGCAGGCAGTTACAAAAGGGCTGCAGGATTTGAGATAAAATGGCTTTATTCGAGTACTGTCTTAAATACTGCGGATGCTAAACCGAGACACAACGTTGCGTATGAGTTAAACAAAAATCGTGAGCCCTTTACTAATAATAATAATAGCGCATCTTATTTGTTGGCGCCTTTCTTAACACCCACGGTCACCTTACGATTAAAAGAAGGTACAAACAAAAGCACATAAAAAGGTGATGAAAACCTAGCGAGAGTAGGCAGCCCTGAGCAGGTGCGTTTTAAAGTGGGACTTCAAAAGATCAACAGTGAGTGGATGTGCAGTGGGAGTGAGTTCCAGAGTTCCAGATGGATGGGTGGACAACAGGGCGGCATTCGGGGAGCGTGTAAGGCTGAATCAGGTCAGAGAAGTATGTGGGAGCCAGGTTATGGAGAGTTTTGAAGGGTAGCAGTATGTACTCCATTCGCTGCGTGAGGAGTGGGAATTGTTGCAGAACTGGTGATGATTCTAGCAGCAGCGTTCTGGATATGCTGTAACCGGTGGATGAGTTTCTGTGGTAAACCGCTTAGGAGGGAGTTGCAATAGTCTGTGTAGTGCTGTGTGAGGGAGGCGCAGATATGTTTCGAAGATGGAAAAAGGGCTGTACAGGAAATATTGTTGATGTGGGCAGCGAATGAAAGTGCACTGTCCAAGATGACGTCCAAGACTTTTGAACAGAGTGGAGGTGGGGACCAGACAGCCGTCAACGAGGATACTGAAGGACCGGGATGTGGTGAGAGTGTCCTTGGATCCAGTGAGCAGGACTTCACTTTTATTGCCAGTGAGTTTGAGATTGTTGTTTGAAAACCTGGAGGTAATTGCCTGCAGACTGACAGGGCGGTGAGGCAGAGTCCGGTTTTGTGGAGATGTGAATGGATACCAAAATGACAAAAAAAAAATATTGCCAAGCGGTAGGGATGTAGATAATGAAGAGCAGCAGACCAAGACCTGAGCCTTGTGGGACAATACGTAATACTCAATCAGGACCAAAATAAGGCAAACGTCACACTGGTAGAAACCTTCCAAACTCCAACATATCGATTTGCACGGGACTAGAATCCCCTGAGGACCTCGGAGTTTGCAGGATTACAAAATTGAGGGGACTTTTACCTTCCAAATTACTAACATCAGGTAATTCTAATCCCAAATTGGGCTTGAAACTGATCATTGACCTTGTGTTCTTCAGCGGTCTTAGATGGAAGACCACAGTGATTTTGATATACGGATATTACAATAACAATACATGGCTCCAGGTTTATTTAGCTCACTTTATTGCAGGACCATACGCGGTAGCTACAAGGGGATTACCAGAGCTCTCGGAAAACAACGCCGATGCAAAGCCTACGCGGAGAACACGCAAAGTACATACGCACAAAAGCAAACATCCAAGAGCTCAGAGTCAGGCAAGAGATCCCGGATCCTTCTGGCTTTAAGGCAGGAACGCACACTCTCCCGCCGCCAACTTGGACCGACGCCACTCCCCCGATTTAATTAAGTTGCCGCTGCCGTATTTGTTCTTTTTCACAGACAGAGAGGCAGCGCCGTCTGTACTGTATCGGTGGCAGTCGCAAAAAAAAAAAAAAACAGCGTGCTCAATTTAAAAGAGGGCGGACTGAAACCTGGCTGGACCCCGCGACGCTCTGCCCAGAATCGGATGGTCTCTATTAGGATTCCTGGCTCCAGTCCCGCGCAATCCCTCTTCCTCTCCATGACACCTGTTTCGCAAGGTGTTAGCGGCGATACAGTTTACTCCCAGACTTGCTAAATTAAAAAAAAAAAAAAAAATCTTTAAAGTGCTTTTATGTGAAGCCCGATGAAGGGGAGAAAGCGCTGACCGTGTGCACAGCGACTCCTCGGTTTGGGGATGAATTAGAAAATGGGGGGGGGGGGATATATAAATAAAGTCACGCAGGACGGATACCCAACTCTCCCGACGTCCCCTTTAATTACATCGCTGCACAGAGGCGCCGAGTAGCGCCGCATATTTGCTCCACAAATGAGGCGAAAGCATGCGGTATCCATGGCAACTGCTCCTAAAAAAAAATCCAAGGGAGCCCGTCCAACCTCCACCTTTGCACCGTCGAGAGAGCGATTTTTAATTTTTCCGAGAGCTTCCGCGCCAATGTTAACGGAGGAAACAGGATTAGGCGATGGAGACGTAAATCCGGGCCGGCCTTAAAAAATTTAGGAAGTGATTAACATTTGAACATGATCGATTCGGGAAACCTCCGAGGCAAGACTGACGCAAATTAAGAGCGAAATTCAGCCAAACAGCACAATCGCTCGACTGCACGGGTGCCGGTGGAAATGTCGTAATTAACATAACTCTTGACAAATAGTCCTGTGTTTAATTTATACGACACATCAAGGAGAAATCAATGACTATTAGGGATCGGTATCGTCGGACGTTACTAGTGTGGTATGGGAAAAAAGTATGGAAAGTAGGTACTGAAAAAAATATTATAGTTTTAGAGACCTAGTTTGGATGCCTGTCGGGCCCAGGGACAGCATTAAAGGAAGTGGTTTGGTCGTTTCAGCTCAAATAAACAAGAACTTGCCTTTTATGGAGTAATTTAACGTCACCGTTCTTTTTTTTATGGTTCTAGAAGACAAATATGAAAAAATATGTATCAAAAAAGTATCGTTCTGGTATCGGTATTGTAGACCAAGTATCATAAAAAGTACCTGTATCGAAAAAAATGTAACGGTACCAAATTAGGCAAGGCAAGTTTATTTGTAGAGCACAATTCATACACAAGGCAATTCAAAGTGCTTCACAGTTGCATAAAATTACAAGAAAACAGATAAAATCAATCATTAAAACATCCAACATAAAAATTAATCAATTACAGCAATAGGCAAGAGTGCAGATAAAATACTTTCAGTTTTCATCTGCTCGGGTAAAAAGAGAGATGTATTGTATCGTAGATATTCTATCAAGATATTAAAATCGAAAAAACAAGATATAAACGATAACTCTTTTATATTATGATGTTTTTATTTTTCTGAAAAATGCTGTTTTCACTGAACCCATAGTTATATCGTATTGTATCGATATTGAGATATCTGGCATGAATATCGAGAAATGAAATTTTGTCCATATCGTTCAGCCCAAGTCCAAATTACCTCTCTCCAGATTGGCTTTACCCAAATCCAAAAGCTTCTTGAAAAAAAAAGTGTCAAAAGAGCCACAAAAACAAGAAGAAAACGCAACAAAAAGTGACAAAAAAAGCAATGTTTTTTTTTTTTTTTTTAAACGCAACATTGTGACACAAAAGTGAGGAAAGTACAGCCAAAAAGTGGCAAAAATGAGATGGAGAAAGAATGTGAAAAAGTGATGACAACAAGAAGCTTTTCGAAAATGTGTTCGGTTAAGGCGGGTGGAAAGAGATTAAAGCCCCACTGCGGAACATCACCACAGCAACAGAAACAGTTTTTTTACCACTCTGGTAAAAAAAAATACAAACAAACATCATATTCAAACAGCGATATTGATCAATTTCAGATTGTATGTTTTTTGTAAAGTCCTCCACTTTTGAACTCGGCTGAAGACACGGCGATGCATTCAGGGCTTGATTTCACTTCAGGTTATCTAACTGCTCATACAGTGGCTGAGGCCTACAGGAGTGAGTTGACCTTTGGTGTATTTGATCTGGCACCGACGGGACCGGCGGGGTGGAGATGGATTTAAGTTTAAGAGGTTATTGTAAGAGCGGTTTCAGACGGATTGTTATCGTTTGTAAAGGATGTTTTATTTAATATACACTGTACCCCGAGGCAGTTGTTTAAAATTCCATCTCAAACCATTAAGATTATGTTTGATACTGATACAAATTACAAGTGAGGAAATGGCTATATTTTTGTATTTTACATTTGGCGTTATAAGCAGTGATAAAACATATTGGACCTTCCAAGTATCACCAGGCCTAGATCAAGATCCAATCAGGACTAAACTGAAGGCACGGGGCCTATTCCATGATGATTTATCAGGCTCACGTTGTGAAAGAGTGGATCAGGGAACATGAGACTTAATTCTCACACATGGATTGGCTGCCACAGAGTCCAGATCTTAACCCAAGCCTTAACCCCAGCACATTTTCTCTACTTCGGCTTTACCCAAATCTAAAAGCATCTCGACTGGAGATTACAGATCAATGGCCGCTGGCTGCTCTGCTTTATGACCACAACACTGGAGGCCGCCATTGCTGTAGTACCTCCACATAGCCGCTAGTCTCCCATTAGGAATCATTACACTTTAGACATATTAAAAACCACTTTAGAGCCCGGTGCCTACGTTTTTGGAACTTTCTACAGCTGGATATTCCTCCTGTGATTTACGCTGAGTCTGTAAATCCGCCATGATTTCCCCCTCGAGCGTGGTCATTGTGGTAAACGGGGAGGAGTGAGGAGGAGTTGTCTATCATTTATTTTAACAGTCTATGTTACAGACAGGCCAGTGTCACGCCTCATTTGAAAGCCAAGACCGACTTTTTTCTTATGTCATGTTGCTCTTTGTCACATTTTTGTCGCGTTTCTATCACTTTTTGTCTCCTGTCTTGCTACGTGTCTGTCGTGTTCTTGTCGCTCTTTTGCTGCGTTTTTCATCCTCATTCACATCTCGTTTTTATCGCTATTTTGACCTTTTTTTTCCAAGAAGCTTTTAGATTTGGTTAAAGCCGACCTGGAGAAAAATGTGCTCGGTTAAGGCGGGGGTTAAGGGGTCAATCCCATTGAGAATCTGCTGGGATGTGCTGGAGAAGGCTTTGCACAGTGGTCACTTAACTCAAAAGAATCTCTATCTGTCTGAAGAAGGATTTCTGAAAATTGCAGAGGCTTATTGAAACAATGCCACAGCGAAATGCAAAAGCTAAATATTACGCCGCTAAAAGGTGAGGAAACCACGTCTATATATAAAAATAATAAAAATTATCAAATTGAATGCATTACAAAAGCATACATGTAATGCTCTGATGACCCTGAGTGTTACCTAAACATGTGAGAGAAGAGAGTGCAGAGGATATTAGACATAGAAGCTCTTAGGCGACCTCTGAGTATTAGCGCTAACAGCCACAAAAAAGGCTCACAAAGAAAACAACACAATAACAGGGATTCAAAAATGTTTTCAAATACACAAAATCCCAAATTGTTGCACTTGACCGACTTAAATGGAAGGCTAAAATGCCAAACCAAAACAACAAGGCTTTCTCAAATTGCCGCTTTTAGATTCTGAAGTGGCCCGTTTTCAAAAAGGGGGATTTTTTTTATTTTTTTGGTGAGAGCCCTGGCCGAGCACTCGAAGCCAAAACACCGAAATCTAAAATCCCCGCGCCATCTAAACGTAGCATTTAAAGGCCGGTTACAGTCGCTTTAGTGCAAACACGGGCCGTACAATTATGCACTGCGCGGATGACGGTGCCGAGGGCCTAATAAATGCCTGCCGGCTTTTTTAATAGAACAATAACACACTATTACAAGGCGCGCTCTGTGATTGGCGCTTATCTGCCTGACAATGGCTAATTCACTCGTTCATTCATGCATTAGGGAGAAGCCCCCGGCGCCGAAGTGGAAACGGAAAAGCAAACGCCGCAGATTGTGGACGGCGCTCAGTACCTTCCAGACCGCGAGCCGACCATTACGGCTGATGAAGGCGCTCCCAAAGTGCACTCGAACATGGGCGGGACATACGCAAATATTTGCAAAAGCCTCTTTACCTGAGCGTGCACTGTGGCTACAATGGCGCTCCTGACTGTCCAGGAAATACCCGCGTGATGTATCTCACAATCACTGACGTCTTCCATCTGGATTTGGATGAGGACCTAATTTGTGTAAATCTCATACTGTATTAGGCTGCCTTTAGTCAGACATCTCCATGGAGGCGAGCTGGAGACGTCCCGCTCCCGGTAAAGTTACAGTCAGGTCTGAGGAGCTGAGCCGCTCACCGCAAACACACAGTTGTTTGAGGGAAATGTTACTTGGTGTGGCTCAGGGGCAAAGATTTCGCTGGAGGAAATGTCCTGCTCATCACGGTGTTGTTGTCGTGAAGCTAACGGCTAACACTAAATAGACATTAAAATAGCGGCAAGATTTTGAACGAGCTGCTCAAAAAAATGATTGGCCTGTCTTTGGTTGCCTGGCGCTGCCCATACAGGGAAATTGGTCGGAGCAATTGACTCATGTGCATAACTTCAAATCACAACAACGTGACTTCCTGTTTCGATCCAGCACACCAAAATAAAAGCACCATCTTATTCGTTAGTTTCAACTTTCTTTCTGCCTGACTATTAACAGACAAACACTTGTGCGGATTTAATTATATTCTTGTAATGTTGCAAGCACCGACTGAACTAATCAATGAGACGAGCTGTGTGCTTTTATTTTGGTGTGCTGGATTGAAACAGGACGTCGCTTCTTGGGGGGCGTTGTTACGATTTGAAGTCAATTGGAGCAGTTTGAACGGGGGCGGGCCTGACGCACACAGATTGTCAGTGAAATAAACCAATCGGTCAGTCCAGACCCACCTACTTTCGCGCAGAAAAGAAGTGGGTGTGGCTTACCAGGCTATGTCTTTGGTATAACTACTTTTTAGTTGTTTAATTTGTGTGGTGTTTTTTTTTTATAATAGAAGTTAGCCTTAACGTGGTGGAGGGGTTTGAGCGCCTGAATGATCCTGGGGCTCTGTTGTCGGGGGCTTCGTGCCCCTGGTAGGGTCTCCCATGGCAAACAGGTCCTATAGGTGACGGGTCAGACAAAGAGCGGTTCAGAAGCCCCTTATGAGAGACCAACAGGCCCGGTTAGAACCATGAGGTCCTTCTGTGGACCCACCACCTGCAGGAGGCGCCATAGGTGCTGGTGCAATGGGATTTGGGCAGCTCCAACAGCTGCCCTCATGACCCGGCAACGGACAAGTGGAAGAAAATGGATGGATGGATGGAAGTTAGCTCGGAGATTTAAAAAAAAATAACTCCCACCTCAATAAACACAGACATTTCCCGCAGCCAAGTATTTACATCCAGCTTAACGTTTTTAACACGTAGCCATCAATACATCTCAATGTCCGTGACGTTTTCTATAACTACTCGTTGATTTGCGCAAGACATCGCTAATCCTTATTGGGAAAAGAGCGAGAGAGGAAGATCGCACTTGGAGTCACATGGCAGAGAACCCAACCGTCCCCCAAGATCTGGAGAAGATAGAAGAACCCCCACTCGTGCTTGAGGTCTATGTCCTCGGATATATGGTGTAGAAGTGTCTCTTGTTAACATCTCTATTCATGTCTCCACGATCAAACATTGTCATAATATTTGTCTGAGGGGTGTTTCTAAGTTGAAGTGATTGTATTTTTGGAGAAAATCCTCTCACCTCCACACCCCGGCTCTAACTCGGAGGCACAAAGCGGCGGCGGCGGCGTCATTAATGAGGACTCTCCATAATCAGACGGCGCTGCTTTGGAGGGCGATAACGATCTGCTCCTGCTCTCTCCGTGATAAGCTCATCAGGCCCGGGCGTCGAGAGCTGCCAGGAGGGCCATCAGCGCTGACATTTGAACAGGCGAGCTCACGGCACCCATGGGAGACGGGGAGAGTGGTGGTGGGGGGGGGGGGCACATGGCGACACCTGAAAAGACTTAATTATCAGCGCTGACGGATGATAGCCTCTTAACTCCGCACGGGAGCAGCCTTTTGTGCCGCGGTCAAAGTTTACAGGCTGGTTTTTAATCCATTATTGGAAAGCTGCGTGTCTATTTGAACTAAAGGCAGCAGTGAAAACAAAAACAAAAAGGAATTCCTCCGTAATTGTGGGAAAAGGTTTTTCGACCCGTTATCTGCGTAGGAGGCTTCACGACTCACCAGGAGATGCTTCGTCGGTAAATACTGTATGTAATCATCTGTGGCAGCAGGCTATTTATACTAATCTACTGTAGATCTACTTCTAACAGTACAGATGATTCGAGAACTCGTGTGCGACTGAGTGGTTAAATAAACGATCCTTTGTCATCTTCAAAGCATTGTTTAGATGCGGCTGAATTAGGAGTAGGTTCTGGAAGGTAAGGAAGAAAAAAGCGAGATTTTCTCAAATCCTTCACAGTTCTGTCTAAATGTTCACAAAAAGAAGGAGTATTTTTTATGTCTATTTACCCTTATCCGAGCGCATTGTCTTCAGTTCGGCTTCACCCAAATCTAAAAGCTTCTCAACTGGAGAGCAACTTTGTAATAATGTCTAATTTAAAAGAAAACACTTCGTAACTTTTTTTGTTCCGTTGTTGGTGCGGTTTTGTCACATTTTTGAAGAAGCTAGAGAATTGAGTCAAGCCAAACCTCGGCTCAGGTGCTTGTTCAGAGGTTAAGGGTTGTGGCTTTCACCCTCGCTTAAAAAAAACAAAAAACAAAAACGATTTTACAACAAGAAATAGGCAACACAATAGTATCACGAGCCATAAAGGAAACAAACTGGTGTGTATGTGTTCTCAGATCCTGTATCATAGGTTATTCCTCTGATCTGTGTCTCAAGAAATCACTAGAATTACAAAAACGTTCTTGAACAAAGACATAACAAACGCAGCTGCAAAGGCTTCTTTTGGGACTCTTCCATTGGCAACGTTTCGCAATTCTCGTGAACATGGATACGATTTTCTCTCTGCAAATGGGATTACTGAACCTACCTTTGACTCCTTGGCACCGTTCGGCACAAATACACCACGGCCCACGAGCAATGTCTGAGAATTCTTACGATTAACCTGAGCTTTTATAACCGTGGTAATCGTTAACCCGGGTGACCTTGGCTTCCCCAATTAGGAGTTCACACATTTCAATTCTTCTGGTTTCGCCACTAGATTAGATTCGAGGCGTAAACACTTGAGACGAGATGTACGTATGAACTGTTGGAACAGGTTCGCAGCTTTATGAGGGCGAACAGATTTCACACGAGATAAATCCGTGTGGAGACAGATCTGCTGTTGTTCATATTCTCGACACATCAGGGGACAATTTTAGAACATTAAGCTTTCTAATATAATGTTTCGCAGCCCACACACACACACACACACACACACATCCTTCAACATCCTCAGACAGTATTTAAATCGTTCCTCCGCGTTTGCATTCATCGTCTGTGTCGGCGCAGCAGACGCTCTTCCTTTCAAACGAGCTCCGTGCGTTGTTACACCGTCGCATTAATTCATAACCTGTGGGGGTGCTGTCAAGACAACCTGGCGTCTTTTTAACCAAATAGAGCGGGCGTCGTGTGTGCGCTCCCTGTCTGTCATTGCCACATGTCGCAGGATTTCATTCCGTGGCGTCTTCGGAAAACACCGAGACGTTTCTTTGTGGGGCGGTGAAGCGGTGACAATGCATTTTTTTTTTTTTTTTCAATCAACGGTGACGTGACGTTTATGGCCAAATCGGATCTGCCTTACAGCTCTGGGACGTCAACGAAATGGGATGAGTCTCTTTTTTTTCTTTCGAACAAGTCGTCTTGTTCTTTCATCTGTGGCACAGAGTTTAACGGACTATATACTAGAGATGCACCGATCCAGCTTTATTGCTACCGATACCGATACTGGGTTTTGAGTATATTTAACAAGGATCACTGGACTTTTCTACACTAAATATCCTTGGGTTTATTAATATAAACAACTCGCATGAAGTGATGTGATCGTTACAAATATGTGAGATCAGTTATTTCTTAAACTAAAATACAAACACTTGGCCCTTCCTGGAACCGCCACCTTAACGTGGTGGAGGGGTTTGAGCGCCCGAATGATCCTGGGGGCTCTGTTGTTGGGGGCTTTGTGCCCCTATAGGGTCTCCCATGGTAAACAGGTCCTAGGTGACGGGTCAGACAAAGAGCGGTTCAGAAGCCCCTCATGAGAGACCAACAGGCCCGGTTAGAACCGTGTGGACCCACCACCTGCAGGAGGAGCCATAGGGGCTGGTGCAGCTCCAACAGCTGCCCCCACGACCCGGCAACGGACAGGTGGAAGAAAATGGATGGATGGACAAACACTTGGCTTTAGCAGTCGTTATTTTATTATTTATTTTCGTTAGCATGCTAGCTTTAGCATACTGATGCTGCGGCTTTTTGCGCGGTGATCGTTTGTGGAGGTTGAAACTAACTCAGCCATTGGATTCACCAGGTTCTTAGCTTTAAATGATATACAGCATGCCCATATTCACTTGGTAGGTAAAAGTTGTGTTTTCAAGGCGTTGAGAGCCAAAACTGGTATCGGTTCAATATCGGAAATGTGTAGCCGATTCCCAATATCATATTTGTTTCAGTATTGGCTCCGATATCCAATAGCCTACCTGTATCGGATCGGTGCATCCCAACTACTGTATATATTGTATAAAGGTCAGAACTATTAATGACTGTTCTCAATCTGAAATTACAGTTCTGATGAAAACAATTGTACAATATATCTTTGTAGCCTGGTCAGACCGATGTTATCAACCACTCAGAGGAACTCAAGGTTCGACCAATGAGGCGGTTTACCGGTGAACGAAGACATAAAATAAAACAATATGATTTGACAGATGACAGAGAAACAGCGGCATCATCTGTCAAATCAAAGATGACCCACTAAACTCTTTCAATTACAGATAGAAAGTTCTTCTTGGTACAGAGTTCGAGAGCGTGTTCCGCATTTGAGTGACGCTTTGTGATTGGATCAATAGGAAAATTGGCGGTTTTGGGATTGGCTGTGGGAAAAGCTACAAGACTCTCCTGCTTTTGACTTTAGACTTTTACAGATCCGTTCTGAAATGCTATTCTTGTTAGTGATATGATGTTCATGACCGTGTGGCTCTTTAAGGTGAACGGTTCAATAAAGGGAAAAAAAGTGCCTTTTATCGATCTTAGGTGTTGTGAGTTATCTGGCTGGCGTTATTGACATTTCATTTTAAAAAGAGCCAGCCTTTTGAGCGGCTCTTTGAAATGAACAGATCCCAAAGACTCGGGTCCCAGAAAAGAGCCATAAATCCCATCACTAATTCTTGTGATTGTCTCACGGTTAATATCTTAGTTCCTAGCTCAGGTTATTGCTATATTGAACAAAATGTGCATAGCGACAATCTGTTGAACGAACCGCAAATGTGATCGCGATTGGATCTTTTCCCCCAAAATCCTACACACTGTGCCCTATAGCGTGCAATTCAACGGATCCCAACGATTCCACCCCCCACCCAATAGCCGTGAATCCCATCAGTGACGCTAAGCGAAACGCACAGTTCACATCGGCACATAATTATGCAACGAGAGAGCCAATGAATGCAAAGCGGGATGAGCGTCGGAACAGCCCCGCCCCCTCGCCGCTTTGAACAGAGAGCGGTGTTTCCGACGTAACGACCCGCTCACTCGCTCCGTCCTCTCCGACAATTTGGGGACAGCGCTGACGGATGGCAGCAGTTAGACGCAGTGGAAGCAACAGGATGACACATTGATACTGACACGCCGCGAGCTGGGATTTATTATTTATATGTTTTTCTTTTTTTCCATTTATCAATCATTGTAGCCTGAATATGTGCACGTCGGGCCAGAGTCGGGGGGGGGGGGGGGGGGGAGTGGGAGAATGGGCTTAACGGGATTTGCAGTCCCGGTTTAGCCTTGCTTTAAGGCGAGATACAGCGGCGAGGACATTGATTTTGCACGCAGTGGTCAATGTTGAGATTTTTAGCCAATTTTCTCCCTTAACATCTTAGTTTTATGGTAATTTCCAATCTGTGAGCCGGCAAACTCATCAAAATGAGGCTCTCGTTTCAACAGTAGCTCCACTTTAGTAGCTCCTACGTAACTTTCCAGTCTCGCAGCTAACAATAAGGTTTTTCCCAGAGTTATTGAACTTTGAACCGCCAAAAAAACAAGGCAGGATTTGAATATTAGCTTATTCAGATATTCGAATCCCCTCTGAACTAAATATTTGTGACTAATATTGGCCCCGTCGCCTGCAGTGTCTCGCCTTTATGGGACAGCTTTATGGACACTCTTTACGTCGACAGGGACGACGCTCACACCATTCGCATTCAAACAAGGTTCAGCCCAAGAAACGGCTCCAAATGAAAGAACTCAATGTCTCCGTATGAAACCACGATAGCGATCCTCATGGTAGAGCTGATCTGTGGCTCCATTTTCAAACGCTTCTTCTTGACACTGAAGGTGTGCGATGTCGAATTGCTCACCTTGGATCGCGGCTTGGGGAGAACGGCTGAGAGAAAATAGACCCGTGAATGAATGCCACGTTGAGGCTGTGATATCCTGTCTGCGTCTGCAGAGGGCACGTCGGGCTTAGGTGGAGCCGGGATGTGTTTCGAATAACGCAAGAACAGAAAAGGGTTCCGGGGAATCTACAAGTGGTGACATTACGTATAGTAATGCTGCGTTTTGTCAGCCATGAGCAATGCGCGGACTCTGTGTGCAGAAGGTGACTATTCCACAGAGCCCTAGTGAGTTTTTTGTTTTGTTTTTTTTACACCCGGAGTGGCCACTTTGGGCAGAGTCCTGCAGCAAAGTCAGGATCGCTCCTCTCCTTCTGACGCGCCAAGAAACTCACGATTCTCTGGCAACAACAACCAGCCAGAGTCAACCACGACTCAAGGCCTTTGTTCAGACAGGGACCCTTTAAACTAGGATCTTAAAAAACATGATTCATAGTAAAAGTACAGGTACAGTGGTGCCTTATATTGTTAGGCGTAATAATAACACATAGGAGCACTTTGACTTTACTGCGCGGACGTTGACGTGCTCCTAAGGTATTATTACGCCGTACAATATAGTTCCCCTTTTTATCCGCTTAGAAAATCGACATGTTCCATTTTGTGTCACCAGACTTGGATCGTAACCGTATTTAAATAGGGGAAATGTGGAAGAGCTTGGTCGCTTCTAACTTCACCCCCGTTTGGCCCCATAGAGGAGCGGAGGAGGGGCTCAATGCTAACAACATCTTCGGTCTTTTTGCGTGACTGAGGGCACGCACAAAGACCAGACAGGTACGCATCAACTCGTCTAAGCTCAGGTAAGAACATATCTCAGTATGGAAAAACGGTGGCCTGTTCCTTTAAAGTGTTATATATTTTTGGTTACAATAGATAAAACACATTATTTAACAAGTCAAGGCACATTTTACACCATGGTAAAAAAAAACTATGGCCACTGTTTGAGCTCTCTGGTAAAGATGTTAATATTAGTCTGCAGTTTTAGCCCGATGGGGAGAGAGTTGTAGCTCTGAAGGCGAAGCTCGACTGTCCGACTGAACTTTGGGAGCACTTAATTCCCGCTAACTGAGGCTCTGGTGGAGGGTCTTTTGCATCTCATAGGTTTCCTTGTCAAATAATTGCCTGGAAATAATTGCCTTCAGAGTGGACACCGATGTTTGTGACCGCGCTACGATGCAATACGACAGATGTGAAAAAAAACCATTGCAGGCATATACAATAAGGCCTGCAATGCGGGTGTGTCAATTCTCTTCTAATGAAACAATAAAATAGGCACTTGAATTGGTTGGAAACTTGCGTTGTGGTGCGTGCGTCACTTTCAACAGTTCACAGAAACAATGAGCAGATCAGTCACACAAAGCAAACAAAATACGCTGCAGTGAACAGCAGGGGCGTCGCGTGTCACTGTTAAAAAGGCAAGTATTAAGAGTTCAGCAGCGTGACTGAGGTGGGAACGAAACTGAACTGTGCTCTTTTTGTTCTCTTGGTTGGCGCTGCCTTTAGACCAGGGGTTCTCAACTGGAGCGGCTTCAGGACGCACCTTCAACATATAAAGACAAGTCGCAACCCCTCCTGAGAAATATTCATTGAGACTTTTACTCACCGTTTAGCAGTTTGGCCGTTTTTGGTGCATTAAAAAGCAAAATGTTGTATTTCTTTGAAGGGTTCAGCTAATTTAGTCATTGATCATACATCGTTCTATCAAAAATGATCAGAAAAATGATCAATAATAGGGCGGCACGGTAGTACAGCGCTTAGAGCTTCACAGCTAGAAGGTCCGGGGTTCGATTCCCACCTGGATGGGGCCCTTCTGTGTGGAGTTTGCATGTTCTCCCCGTGTCTGCGTAGGTTTCCTCCGGGTACTCCGGTTTCCCTTACCACTAAAAACATGTACAATAGGCCAGGATGAATGAGAGTGTGTTTGAGGGTGCACATGGGGGACAACGGATGCAAATTAGCGCAAGGCTACAATCCGGCGTGGCTTGTTTACATGCATGAGACTCATGTGTGTTCCTTTTACTGTAATTGATTCATTTTTATGTTAATTAATGATTGATTTGATCTGTTTTCTTGTAACTTTATGCAACCGTGAAGCACTTGCCTTGTGTATGAATTGTGCTCTACAAATAAAATTGCCTTGCCTTCAATAACATGCACTGTCCCGACCAAATTAACCAATAAAAAAAATAAAAATAAAAATAAAAAGGGCCCCAAAACCACAGGTTGAGAACCGCTGCTTTAGTGACGTTATTGTAAAGTGCAGTGTGACTCCTGTGACTTTGAGTATGCCGTGTCTAAACCATAAAAAAAAAACACCTGATCACTCAAGTATCGATGACAAAAACGCCACGCATCGCCATGTCGGATGATGTTTCTAATGAAAATAATGTCACGCTGAATTTAAATCACAAAGCTACTGCTAATGTATCCCTTCTCAGTATTAATTTTAGAAGTCCTGAATAGCTGTGGTAGAGTTATATAACAAGCTTTTTAGTTCATGGAAAAAAAACAATGCACTTCAAATCATCAAAATGTTATCTAATGATTTCCTGTTCTGGACGAGATATCAATACAGCGAGGCCGAGGCCACAATATCAGTCAGCTCCCACGAGGTCAAGGTCTAATCGCAGCTGAAAACAAAAAGACACTTTTCCCGTTTAAACGTTACAGGGGGAAGATACTGCGATACCTTCGATTTTACCGGTTTGACTTTCTCCTCGACTCTGGGCGAGGAATCCAGCCTCATCAGGAGCGGCGCGCTGCAGTAGTGGAAAGTGGTAAATTTAGTAGGAAAGAAAAGCCCTGTGAAGGTGAAGCGCCGCGATGTGATGTGATGGGTCCCGAGTCGGATTCAGGGCCGTCAGAGAGAGAGGGACGTTTAGTGCAATGAGGCTCAGAATGATGGCACGCACTGTATTGAGCCACAAAAAGTGTCGTGATCAATGCGTTTTTCACGTTACATGCCACAATATCCTCCCCTTCAACCACTCACTCTCCACTAACTAAGGAAACACCTCAAGAGTAGTGAAAGTGGGACAAGTCATGTGACGCGGCGGGACATGGAGGGACATTTTGTCAGAAATTCAAACTTAGATTACATGAAGATCAGCACTGAAGAGGTCCCTTTGCTATTTTGGCTCAAAATCCCACATGCAGATAGAAAATATTGTACCTTTTATGCAAATAATTATTATTTTTGTTAACAAATCTATGCATTTATCATGTCTGGTAAAGATGGAAACATTATAGTAGGCCGAGGAATGGAGTAAAATGTGGATATTCGTCAAATTGGGCAAAATAATTGTGCAAAAGGGACACAATGAATACCGAAAATGTCATCATAACACAGTGGAATGTGCTGTGGACCGTACTTTTTGGATTTTTCCACGAATGCATGGCATAAAAGATGGAAACACTGGGGAGTTTGTCGTTCTCTATGTAAATCTGACTGAGTTGAGAAAGTGGGATATTTTCTAAATAGATGGGTCTAAAAGGTGGTCGCCCTGAACACATCTGTACTAATGTCTTTAATGGGGCAACACACACAATGGAATAATGTGTATTTGTAGTCTGGAGGCGCATGAGCTCTAACCTTAACCAGGCCCGGATCGACGGGGGCGCCAGAGGGTGCAACGCAACCTCGTTTTGAAAAATGTCTGCCCCCTCAGTTTGAACGGCATCACAATGGATTTTAACGGCGAGAAATTTGCACCCTTTTGAAACTCGCACGCGCCCTCGGTCCGTTTGTTCTGGACCTCTGACTTCACCCACTTTAGTTTACTTTCATCTTTGAAGGGACAATGTACAGGGACGCTATAAGCTCATAGAGACCGAGCTGTGCTGCGCCAGATTGTTACATAGCAAGTTTCCGCCCATAGTCCCTGGTTCCAAAAATAAATGAACAGTGCACATTCAATAATAAACCACTATAACAATAACAAACTAACACACATTATTCCATTGTGTGTGTACTGCATGGATACAAGTTATTGCAGCGTGTTACAAAGCACATTACTAAATTTGGGAGGTGCAATGTTTCAAGAGTAAAATGTAGTGCAATACTTCAATTACTCTCTAACGTAGACTTTACCACCAAATGCCAGTATAGATCCTGCCCAGTCATGTCTAGTCGACACCTGGACATATCCTACTAATGTCAGTGCACCCTTAGGCACACATGCTAGACTGTTTAAACATTTACAGACCTGCATACGGTCGTGTTTTATTGGCCCGATTAAGTCAATTACGATGAGACAATGAAGCATGGTCGTCTTTTTTTCCCCCAAAAAATGTGCGCATGATCTCGGTCTCAGCATCCGCCTGCAACACGCGAGGCATTCCCGCTCAGATTCCGCTGCCTCGCTCCCTGATCACACTGTAGGGCACTCAACTGGTGGGCGTTCACGATGGTCTCTCCAGCGGCCGCGCTCCATCACGGACCCCCGATGCGCAGGAGCCAAGAGCCGGTCAACCCCAGCGCCGGCGCCCTGTTGCTGCGCACAGCCCTGCACCCAACCTGGTCCTGAGTGACCCATTCATATTCCAATAAAGACACCAGTCACAGCAACACGCACACACACACGCACACACACACACACGCACACGCACGCACGACACTCCAACCGCTAACGACAGCTGCTTGTAAAAGGATCAGCGGGGATTAACTCCTGGAACAGCCACCTGAAGCCGCGGGAATCAGGCCGAGTCTGCTGCCACACCTTTGCGTATCATGGCGTGCCTTCAGTCGGCGCCTCCAGATCCACAACAAACTTTGACAACAGCTTGTGGCCACTAGACACAAAGGAACGCGCTGCTGCCCGCTGGAGACGTTGCCATGTACGAGTGCACGCGCGGGGCACGGCGAGCGCGCGGATGAACCACCGCTTGTTTGTTGGTTTGTTTGTTTGTTGGGAGTCCCTTACCTTGTGCAGTGAGAAGAAGCAGGAGAGCGGCCAGCCCAGCCGCGCTCCTCAACGCGGCACCACCGCGGTCCGGGCAGAGCGCTGCGTAATCTCTCGCCATTCTCGTGCAAACAGGAGACAAGGTGGACGCAAATATCCACAGCAGAGTAAGTATTCCTTCCTTCTCCGATGAGTTCAGTTCACTTTTTGGGGCCAGTTCGGTCGGGGTCGTGTCAAGTTTCTGCGCCGGCGTCAGAGTGTGCGCGCGCGTGTGTGTGTGTCTCGGCGTTGCCTCTTTCCTCTGGATGTTTGACAGCGCCACAGAAACCCCTCCTTCCTTCTCCCCCGTGTGGGCCGGCCGTATAGCGCAGGTACACGAGCCTCTCTGTAGCAGCGAGAGCCGGAGGAGCGAGGCAAACTGTGGCCGATACGAGGAGAGTGTGAGAGCGAGAGCGAGAGGGAGAGAGAAGGGGAGAGAGAGGGAGCAGGCAGTGTGGGGAAAATCACTATGATGTCAGCAGAGCGTCACCAAGAGGACTACGGCCGCATGAGCGCGCGCTGCACCGCTCCACACTCCACTCGCCCGTCCCAAAGAAGCCGAGAGGCATGCACGGGACATTCACGGGAACACTCGCACACAGGATTTACCTGCGAGGGGGAGGGCTCGTGACAAGGAAGTGCTGAGTTAATCAGTCACTGCCCCGGGTTAAAAGGTCTCATACTGTGCGTAATTAAAACACACAATTGGACATTTTGGTATCGGTGTTTCATGTTTCACAAGTCACGATGACGTCGAACTAAAAAAAATAAAATAAACTAAAACAATGCAGTCCGGATTCTGAGCATAGAAACGCATTATTAATAGCCACTGTGTGATTAGCCCACCTTGCTGAACTTGACTTTATTAAGTCAAGTGAAACAAAATACATCAAGACAAATGTTTTTATACCTGCAAGACACAATTTACTGCAGGCAATTTGAGCACTGAAATGTTCAGAGGATAGTACGGTGAGACATTCCAATTAGACAAAAGCAATATTTAAGAATATGCAAGATTTCTCAGGCATGAATGATCCACGACACTGATATGCTTCCATGAGGAGCCACACACTGAATCTCACTACGGTGGTTTAGCATAAAAAGGGATGTTTAGCAATTCAACCTGAATAGACTCACACAGACTAAGCAGTGATTAGGGAGATAATTGACAAGTATTAGTTTTGGCGATCAGACCCCGGCGTTAGACATCGATGTACAAGACGTGTAGTTAAACAGCTTGTAGTTAGGATGTCTTCCCCCGGAGCCTGGACACTGGTGGTGGTGTAGAGATCATCGGAAATGCTCAGTTAGCGCCGAGATGGAAGAGCGGAGATGGGGTGGAGGCGGGTCGCAGCGCAGCTGGGAAGCAAACAGGTACTGATTCCTGACGCTTAAAAGCGAGACCGACGGCGGTGATTGGCTGCTACGGAGGTGCAGCTCTGACGCTGATGTGGAGGTGTGGACCTTTCGGGAGTGATCATTGGCTAAAGTTTGATGATGCTGTGTTCGTCTACCAGGCTGAATTACCGCCTAGGCTTCATTATATTTAATTAGCTAAATCAGATTATTATTATTATTATTATTATGATGTTAACTTGCTTTTCAGGTTCCTGTTAAGGTATACGTTATTGATCCCAATTCGTCCTCTACATTTGACCCATCCTTCGGTGCCACCAGGGTAACCTGTAGGAGCAGTAGGAGACCGCAGTGCAACACCCGGGGTCCCAGGCTGATGGTCAGAATCCCCTCGCTGGAGGATTAACCTATTGTGCATGTTTTGGTTGACGGGGGAAACCATAGCACCCGGAGGAAACATCCAAACAAGGGGAAAGAAACATGCAAATTCCACACAAGAAAGGCCCGTACGATCCGAGAATCAAACCTTCTTGCTGTGAGGCCGGAGCTTGTGCCTGTATTATCTCTCCTCTCCAACACGATGGAATTACGGCGGCTTTAAACTTATTACAACTCTCAGGGCTGAGTTACATAATCACATTTGTGAGTATGAAGAGTCTCAGACATTTCCCGCAGAGGTAAAACTCGTACTTTTTAGTTAATAAGGTCTATGTTTTGTAGACAATGTAATCCATAACACAGCCCGTTTAGAGATGCGATCATAAAAACGCTTAATTAAATCGCCGCTGTGCCTGCCCCGGAGGACGCGACAGACGTGGCCGATCAAAGCGGCGTAAAACCGAATGTAAACAAATGTAACGAGCTAATGACGCGCCGTTTTGTCTAACGCTCAGATCGCCCCGAACCACGTCGCGCTAATTACCCCAAAACAAATGTCCACAATGCCTCTTTTCTAGAGACACATTCCTGCACATAAAGATCCACTGTTGTGAGCGGGAGTGACGGGAAATAATGCACAAAATAAAACACACTGGGGTCGGAGGAACAACGCGCTCGCTCTCTTTGAAAGGGCGCTAGTGCTAGTTTTACATCCTGGTCTAATCAACGAACAATTTTAATCAGCCGCATATACACATGTTCCATACAGTAATTATCAATTAGCCATGTCTATACCCGGAGTGCCACAATCAGAGCGTAGCCTTTGCCCTTTACTTGATTAACAAATATAGGGCACAACTTGACCAAGGACAGACAAAGAACTCAAGCCCTCGTTTGCACATTCGTCTATATTTAAGTCAGTTCACAAGTTTCCTTTAACCATCGATTGGAAATGTGAAGATCTAGCCTCGTGTTGTATAATGTCACTTTAAATGTCTATTATCCTGCACAATTGTGGCTGTGTGTTGCAAATGTCACTATCAGCACAAGGATATGACTCCGTATCTCGTTGTGAAGTAGGTTTAAAATGAATTGAATGGAAGAAATGTAGCCACGTTTATCCGACCTTTGTTCCCCCGGGAAAGTCCCACTGAGATTTAAGAAGGTTTCAGGGGACTCCTGGCCACAGAGATGACTTATTGTTTTTGTGGAGGTGGCTCTTACCGGGCGCGGGTACACGCAGAGACTGGCTCAGGAATCAAACCTGGGACTTTCTTGCTATGAGCGGCGACAGGGCTAACCGTGCCACATTACCTTTCATAGTTACTTTTTTGCACAAGGGCTGAGGTGAAGTTTCAAAAGGACAATTATGGTTGGACTGCTAGTTCAACCTGGATAGACTCAAACAGACAAAAGCCGTGATTAGGAAGATTTACTGACGTGTAAATTAGTTTTGGCGATCAGACCCCGGCGGTAGACCTCGATGTCCGTATGTGAGTCAGTATGGATGAACAGCTTGGAGTTATCGAGGTCTTCCCCGGAGCCTGGACACTGGTGGGTGCATGGAGACCCGTGAAGAAAGCAGCAGGGAGAAGCCGCGGGCAGAAGAGGTGGAGACGGGGCGGAGGTGGGTCGCAGCGCAGCTGGGAAGCGAACGATCCATGATTGCTGGAGGCTTAAAAGCGGGACCGAGGGCGATGATTGGCTGCTACGGAGGTGCGGCTCTTACGCTCATGGGCTGAGGTGGAGGTGTGGCCCTCACGGAAGCGATCATCGGCTGGAGGCAGGAGATGCTGAAATTAGCCTCCCAGGTTGAATTAACGCCTAGGCTTCATTTGAAAAGGCAAAGCTACACTGCCAGAACAAAAATAAAGTCGGCACCTGGATTTATCTAACTGTTCTGATCTAGGGTTTCTGCAGTTGCTCAAGTCCAGGTTCATGTGCCCAAAGAATGAGATCATCCTGAATGACCAGGTTATTTCTTCTCCCCTGATGGCACGGGCATGGGGTCAGCCCTATGTTCCCCAGTACCTATGTTCCCCCACTTCTATTGATTAAGATTAGGCACCAGCCCACTATCCTTAAGGTTAGTGGCTAGGGCAGGGTCAGGGTTAAGCTGATTGATATATGTTTGACATTTCACTCTCATGACTTGTGATTGGGTGAAGTACCAACTCACCTACGGAAAAAAAACATCGCACCCGGGGAACATAGGACCCGGGGAAAATAGGTACGCACCCACGGGCATCATTCCAAGATGACAACACCAGGATTCATCAGGCTCACATTATGAAAGAGTTGTTCACGAGACGTCATGGATTGTCCACCACAGAGACCAGATCTCAACTCCATTGAGAATCTTTGGGGTGTGCTGGAGAGTGGAGTGGCCACAATCCAACACTGGATCCTTTGCAGAGGCTTATTGAAACAATGCCACCATAAATATGTGCTGAAATTAGAGCTAAATATTAGAGCTTGTAAAAATTTTTTTATTGTCGTTTTCTTATCGGGGAGCATATATTCATAAAGTTTAAGATGATGTGTGATAGCGCCACTTGCCATGTTTCAGTATGACTCAATATTAATAACGGCACGCACACTTTAATCCCCCATTAATCACTCTGTCAATGCGCTCAGAGCCGGTGAATAACTAATCCATAAATCCGAACCAAAGCCAAAGTCGTGTCTCCAAGTTGCTGGGGGGAGACTTGTTTGATCCTGGGCCAAAGCCGTGAAAACGCTGTTCAGCAAATGGCCCCAGTGCCTAAATCAAACCTTGATTCCTTTATCGGCAAAGCATGCGATTCCTGTCGACTTTCTGCTCATTTATCATTTAAAACGGCGGTGAACAAGAACAATGAGCGTGTTAATACCACGGTGAAGGTTTTTTTGTTTTGTTAAAATATCAATTGTTTACCAAACCAGGCAGAGCATTCAAAGGCAAATAAAAAAGGCTCCCTATGCACTTAGCTCATTAGCGGAAAGTGAACAATTCTTTAGAGGCCGTTCAAAGCCTGTCTCTCTATGACTGGAAAACAATCAGCCTACAGACAGTTCCACTGGGGAATAAGGAGGAGGGATAATTGTATGTTTTTGTGAAATTGTTAACAGCATTTAAATTGTTATTTATCCGTGAAATTATGTGTGTGCCTATATGGCGAAAAGACCGTGAAATAAACCTGGGCGGTCTCTAAGAGAACTGATATGGGCCAGTAATTGCACATGCATGAGTCCTGGCTTCCCGCTTTGGATATGGACTGGATTCAGACGTTCTGTCCATGAGAACTCATCAAAAAGTGCCTTGTGGTCGTCTCTGGATGGAGAGTGTCCGTCAAAAGATGAGGCTTTATCCACACGAAGGCAAAACGCTTATCATTTCAGAAACCAGCTCTGTAAATACGGAGCCGGCTCTGTAAATGTGTGTCTGTGAAAACGCTGCTGCGATACCTCTGCCAGGCCTGTGTGAGGCGCTGTGGTGCTACCAAAGGAAATAGAACAAGACTGTAGATAGCACACGCGCAGTAAACCTTCTGAGTGTTAATATGAAACTTCTCAATGGATTTATGATCTACAGAAGAGACGAGGAGGTGGATTTATGCTTCAGACTCACGGGACTAAAGCACAAAGACTGTCAGTGACCGGACTTTTACTGTCAGTCCAAAAGCACAGACTGGATCGAGGCTAACGCCACGGTGGTTTTTCTCCGTGTCACCTGTGGCTTGCTGTGGGACAGAGGTAAAGTAAGTAAGATTATAGATAACTGTGATGTCATCGTTTTAGTCAAAGCCATAACAGTATAGCGTTTTCAGATCTTTCCGCTCTGGGACCTAGTTTGGAAAATGTTCCTTTACAGACCCCCAAAACACCCGGTTCATGTGGCTGACACGCTGGATTCATGACATATTTTTACCTTCAGTCCCGAGCTTGCCTTCGTGGACAGGCCCTGAATTACTTAAAACCTATTAAAGGTCATTGAAGCGGTGCATTCAGGTGAAATAAACCCAATGACACATCGTCAACGTTAAAGCAGAACTAAGTAAATCGTGCCCCTTGAGGCCATAAGCGCCACTGCAGGTGTCGTAGCATGTTGCGTTTTATTTATTTTTTGCTCATTAATTGTCCGTGCGAGTAAATGCTACACGGACAGAAAAGACAAAGGGAGAGAGAGATATTGTACATTGTGCCACAACTCAATGACACTAAAACTTGGCTGTAAACACAGTTAAAGTGGCACTAGCCCGCAGTTAGCTTTGCCCTTTAGCCTGTTAGCTTCCTCTTCGTGATTCTATTAGTGTGTATTGCACCTCCGACCCGGAGGCAGGGAATTTGCAAGGGTGGTTTTCTGGACAGAGACACCAGGGGGAGATGAATCATCCCGTTAACACTTGTATTACCCCCAGAGGGACAACGAAAAGGATTTATTCAGGTAAACAAGTCACTCAGTTCTTCTTTAATTCGTGAATCTGTGCCTTTAAAAGCTTCTTCACTTTACCTTTTCACTGCATATTATTAACTTTCCAAGCGATGATTTTCACTGTACCAACAAAGCGATATTAGTAAGGCACATGAGACGCTGTCCACAAAAAGTCCGGTTTTGAACACAGAGAAAAGCTCCCTGGACACGATGGTGGAATCCGTCTGCGGCTCCACAAAAACACACTGTTTTTAAAGACTTTTCAAACCGGGGAAGTTGGACTAAATATGCAGCCTTCTCTCCAGTTTGCTGTGGAACCCCCTCGCCTGCTGCCGACGATAACGGAGCGTCTTTGAAGTGTGCGGAGGACAAGTTTAGGTTTGAAAGAGAAACAAAACAAGCACGGCTGCATGGTGTCGATCATTGATACAAGGTTGCGAGGGAGAGAGACAACAGGAAACTCGTTCATGCTCAAGACTGAGCGCGATAATCAGCTTATAATGGCCACGCATAAAGTACAATGAAGTATAAAGTATGGTGCATGAAAACCTTTACTTGGTGCCAAAAAACTATTGAGCAGTATTACTTGAAGACATGCCGCAAAACATTCCAGGTCACAAGTTGTTGTGTACACCATCTGGCAAAAAAGTTATAGTCACACACTAATGTCCAAAGTTGCATTGATTATTCTCCGATTTCTGGTTTTGATCATGGGAGAGTCCACGCTACACCTTCTCCAGTGACCGCCAAAGAAAAAAGGCTCAGGTCTGGACTCAAGGGCCGATCTGCGTCAGAAAATGATGTCTCTTTATCTAAACAAGGAAGTCATGCGCAGATCGCTTGTTTCAGGCAAACCTGGCTAAGACTCATTTACAACACGACCCCAGACGTTTCATTTAAAAGATTATGAAGATAACAATGGGGTTATATTGATTTATAAAAAACAGCAGGTTAGTTAGGTTAGATTCCATTTGCAGGTCCTTCAGAATGAGCATGAGGCAGTGTATGAGATACTTCTGTAGCACATTGCTTTGTCCTAGACTTCCCACTAGTAGCACAGTGATTAGCGCCTCAGCTTCACAGCTAGAAGGTCCCGGGTTCGATTCCCACCAGGACGGGGCCTTTCTGTGTGGTCAATCCTCCAGCCAGGTGATTCTGACCATCAGCCTGGCTCCACATCATGGAGATGGGTCCCCGGGCGCGGCACTGCCGTCGACCACTGCTCCTTATGGGTTACCTCAGTGGCATAGAAGGATGGGTTAAATGTAGAGGACAAATTTCCCTACGGGGACAATAAAGTAAACAAACAAACAAAACACTGAAACAGACGAACAGTGTACATAGATGTCTTGTATAAGAATTCATATCAAATGTTGTGTAAAGGCATTGTGCTGTGCCATCTTCACAGTCTGGAGATGAACCCACACAATAAGAGCTCACAAAGCCATTGTGAGCAGCCGTTCCAGCCAGACGATGTCCTTGGTGTAGCAGGAACGATAAGTCCTTCACAATCACGTAATTTATGTTATGATTAATGGAAATCTGCTCTCTTATTCTCTTCTTTCAGACCGTACATTGTAGATATGTGTTTTTTATGGACAAGGCCAAATCACAGACTTACGAAAAGTTGTTGGACCTAAAATCTACCAAGATTTGTTTTGCGACATCAGCACTTTATCACCCGCATTCTTCTGATCATTCTGTTAGGAAAAAAGTCCAGACCTCCTTGAAGATAAGCGTACACACTGTGCAATGACCTCACAGATAGACTGCACTAAAGAAGCAATAATCACCTGTTGGATTATGGATTCACCAAGAACCCACAGTAGCACAATGCCTTCAGTTTATCGTCTCAAACACGGCGTTCCAAACAATATTTAGCCGAACTCCAAACCGTTACATCCCAGTCATTACGGCGAATGCAGCCAAACCTGCCACGTCGAACGCTAAATTGTGTCGTCCAATCGTTTTGACTAAACCCTCCCCGGAGACTGTGTCAAGCCAAAACTGGAATTCTCTGCCACAGCCAAAAAAAATCACTCAGCCACCTGCCTTGTCCCACGTTAAGGACACACTGTCACCGGTTATATGTGACAGAAATGAATCACGCGTTTATCGGGTGAAATGTGTGGTTTGAGTATCACCGTTTATCACCAATCTGCCTTTAAACACGTGTATCCCAGCACTGCCAAAAAAAAACTCTTGTCAAAAATCCCCCCCTCCCTCAGCCCAGCTCTCCCTGTGATGCTTGCTCCAGTTTGGAACCCGCTCGACCACCTCTCCATTATCACCTCATTAGCAACATGAACACTGGCCCACCCCCCTCAGCAGCCCGAGCCACTTGCAAACCATTAACCACGTCGACGCGTGTGTCCACTGAAGCCTATAGCCGCCGCCCCCCCCCCCCCCCCCCCCCCCCCCCCCCCCCCCCCCGCCGTGTGTGCGTTAGCCGTGCGAGCGCCTTTCTGAATACAAATGACCCAGCGACAGCCTGCCATCTGTTGACCGCTTAGAGTTACTGCGAGGAGTTTGCCCGCGCTGTCCGTATGGCGCCTTCCCCTCTTTTCCTTCTGCATCTGTGCGGCGGCCCAAAAAATGAAATCGTTTCAGGGCTAAAAAGCACAGCTGGAGTTCAGTTTTTCAAACAGCGGCGACTCCTGGCAATTATTGCACCGGAGAGGTTGTTGGAGACGAACAAAAAGGGCCGTCACTGAAGGGCTGCCATCTTGTTGAAAGGTGCGAGCGCTGAACCGGTTATCAGGCCTGGAAACGCAGGTCTTTAAACAAACACACGCTCGGCACAGTGTGAAGCGCTTGCTTTGGCATGCATGGTGGTAAGAATGATGAAAAATGTATAATTAGATGTTCCAACATGCTGGGAATGTCCTTGAAATCAATTATTAATAGCAGAATAGGCCCATGCTTCTTAGTAAAGAGTTTGCAGGTTGGATTATTCAGTAGACTTTACAAAGTCAGTCTCTATTTTCTTTAAGGATTTCTCTGCAAAGACAAGCTTGTGTTAAAGGAACAGGCCACAGTTTTTCCATACTGAGATATGTTCTGACCTGAGCTCAGACGAGTTGATGCGTACCTGTCTGGTCTTTACGTGTGCACTCAGTCGTGCAAAACGACCACAGATGTTGTTAGCATAAGCCTCTGTTAGAGGATAACATTAAGTCGTTATATATCATACTGGGTCAAGCTGTACAGTCGCACTATCTCTGTCAGAGCCCTGGCCGTGGTGCTCGGGTGCCCACTCTCAGCCACTGTATCAGTATGACGCTCAACAGGGTGTTTATCCCTCCTCCGTGGAAGCATAGACAGACTTGAATGGTAAAGCAATGTCTCGAGTTCATGTCTCGATGGTAAATAAACTTCTCCTGTATAAGACATACAGACTGCTGCCTATTCTTCATCTCGGACACCATTGTTACTTCTCTAGCAGCCTCTCCTCTTCTCATGAGGCGCATTAAGTTGCCTTGTGTACGAAATGCGCGGTAAAAAAATTAAGTTGCCTTGCCTTGCCTTCTCCTCTATGGGGCAAACGGGGGCGAAGTTAGAAGCGACCGAGCTCTTCCACGTTTCCTCTATTTAAATACAGTTACACGGGTAGTTACACAATCCAAGTATAGTTGCACAAAATTAAACATGTCGATTTTCTAAGGGGTACTATGTTGTAAGGCGTAATAACACCTTAGGAGCAATTTGACTTGACTGCGCAGACGTCGGCGTGCTCCTATGGTATTATTACGCCTTACAATACAGTACCTCCTTTTATCCGCTGAGAAAATCGACATGTTTAATTTGGTGTAACTATACTTGGATCATGTAACCACTCACGTAACCGTATTTAAATAGGGGAAACGTGGAAGAGCTTGGTCGCTTCTAACTTCGCCCCCGTTTGGCCCCATAGAGGAGAGGAGGCGAGGCTAAATGCTAACAACATCTTTGGTCTTTTGGCGTGACTGAGCGCACGTGTAAAGACCAGACAGTTACACATCAACTCGTCTAAGCTCAGGTAAGAACAGATCTCAGAATGGAAAATCGGTGGCCTGTTCCTTTAAGGGAAAAACATGTATGTGACATCCCCGCTCATCGTAGGAGAGGAAGAGCAAGTGTTTTCAAAAAAGTTTACCTTTCACCATATCATTTCTAACTCAGCTGGACCTCCTTTAGCTTTGATTTCAGCGCAATCACTGTGGCGTTGTTTCAATACGCTTCAGCAATGTCCAAAGATTGCATACAGATGACGGGAGAGTGTGACCCCATGCGCAAAGCCTTCTCCAGCACATCCCTTTAGATTCTCAATGGGGGTTCAAATCTGGACTCTGTGGCTGCGACTTTGCTCGATTAACAGATGCATCATTCGGGGATAGTGAATACCGCTAATGTATACAAGATAAGATTGGGAACGCGTCGGATTTCTGTTTGGTTTCCAGTCGTTGCGTCATCTGAAGCGCGGCGTTCATTGAGAGCCCGAGCGCGTCTCTCGGGCTGTCGCCGATGACAAAGTGCCGGTAAGTGCGTATCAATATCTGTCCGCGGATCTATACAGGCTGCATCTCAATGACTCCTCAGGACGTCGTTATGTCCGCTCCGCTAGGCCCGCGCTGCCGCGGCCTCATAATTAAAGCTACATTACGCACACAAGTGAATGGCGTTTTCCACTCGTAAAGTGACGTCTTTATTACTCACCAGGGCCCGCGCGACACATTTATTATGTAATTCCACGCGTCACGCAAGACGGCGCATAATCTCGGGTGGCAGTGAAAGTGCGAAGGTCGCGCAAACACTTTTTTTCTGTGTGTGTGTTGTTTTTTTGCGCGCGCGACATAAATAATGAGTAAACTCTGGCTTCGGGCCTGTTTGTCCCCGAGGAGAAAACTGGCTAAATCATGTAGTAAACAAAATCAGTGGAATCGCCCGGCGCCTCACGGGGCGAGAGCTAAACACAGTTTAATTCAAAAGGATGGAAAAGGGCACATATTTAACGCTGTTCATCGAAAACCGCTTTGTGTACAGTGAAAATTATAGCCATTTTAACAAGAATATAACAAGGCTTTATGGTAATACAGATTGGATTATTGAGCATAGATTAGGAATAGATATATTTGGAGAACTGAAGCAACAAGAGACAAGTGCAAACTAGTATTATAATAGGTAAGGATGGTCGAATTGGGCAAATGCTGCTGAAGCTCTAGTTCCCTAACTGCATAGAGATCTAACAGTTGACCCCATGAAAGGTTAAGGATCAGGAGCTAAGATCTGGACATAGAAGCTACGTATTTGAGGCTCCGGATGGAGCCTGTGTCTCTTTGTGCTGTTTGTAGTTTTGTATTGAGACACTCGTAGTCCTGGTGACTTTGTTTGAGACTGGTTTTGTTTTTTGTATTTAGTTTAGTTCTTAGTTTGGGTTTAATTTTGAGCCTTCTTTGCATTCCTTTTAAATAAATGATTACTTTAGTTTTACCATTTTACATCTTGGTTTTTATTACTTCCCCTTAACCCTAGCAGAGCTGAGTGAAACTGAATGCATAACATTATCTCTTTTAATGGTGCAGTAGTTTGTCAGAATGTAGTTTGCGTGTAAATCTGACTTTAAACGTTGCATCATTAGGCCTGTGACTCACATGTGTGGGTTGATAAAAAAAAAAAAAAACTCAAATAGAAACCTAAAAGTCGTGTCTCTTCTAATTGAGATCAAGTGCATTACTCATGATTCAGTTTTAATTGTTTGTGAAACGTTTCCAGAAACATAAATGCAGCTCTGTACGACATGAGCGGCGATGGTCCTTTACCAGAAATTATAGTAAATTGCAAAATGTTTTTACACTTAAATTAAAGATCCTATATCATGCAAAATCGACTTTTTGGAGGTTTTAACCATGTTGTTATGCTATTTCCTTATCAAAAACACCCCCAGAGTGTTTGTTTGCCTCATTCACGCAGTTCTAAGCATTTCCCCTGAATCCTGCTCTGAGCAGCTGCTCCGCCTCTCCTGGTAAACCACGGACTTGTGACACTCAGTGTCTGTAATGTAAGGCCTTACAGCCTGATTTTAATTTATAAAACAGCTCTTTCATTATTTTTGTTTTATTATTATGTTTTATTTTTTTATTATTATAATTATTTATATTCTTTATTTATGAAAGAAAGAAAGAAAGAAAGAAAGAAAGAAAGAAAGAAAGAAAGAAAGAAAGAAAGAAAGAAAAAAACCTGTCTGCGCTGCCCCTGCGGAGTAAACAAACACGTCCAAACAGAAGTTATTTTCTAACCTACTCTGGACACCACCTGTTCTTTCTTCTTGCCTAACGGTGGAGATAGAGCTACAGGACTTTATTCAACCTTCCTAAAGAAGAACTCGCCTAAGCGGGCATTTCTTTCTGGGACAGTGTCACTTCAGCGATGGGTGCTTGGTGAAGCTTGGCCAGAATCAAAGTGGATTTACCAACACGATTCCTACAATAAAAACACCGGATGGAGACCAGATCAGTGAGTAAATCAAACCACGTGTTACGTGTGTGTTACCATTCATGAAGCTGTGCTGCATTGTGAAGTAACTCGTGAAGTAACTACGTGTCTACTACTGCTAAAGGCGGAGTCGAAGCGTCTTCTCTTCCCGGTTGGACAAATACAGTTTGACTTATTTCTGGATTACTTGTTGGTGGTAAAGAGGAGTTGATGAAGAAGCATCGGAGAATGATGGTTCTGCTGCCGCGGTGAGGAAGGAAGAGCAAAATGATGGAAGGGATTCAGAAGGGATTTCAGGGGCACTCGATGGAGGTTTACAGTAGAATCATGTTGAAACATTATTGCTTCATTGTAGCAAAGGTTTTTCTGTTTTTTTTAAGTTACACAGTTCCAGCATGTTCTCCCCGCGTCTGCTTCGGGTTTCCTCCGGGTGCTCCGGTTTCCCCTACCACAAAAAACACGTACAATAGGGATGAATGATGTGTGTGCATGAACTAATGGTGGCGTTCAGAGGAGTTGGCGCAGATGTGTCCAGTTACGCCCCAGAGGAAACTGAAACTACATGTGTGTCATGTGAAAAGAGCTTTTGTAAATCCATATTGTAATTTTAGCTCAGTGTGATTATCGTTCATTTACTGAATGACTTACTGAGAGCAATTATTTCATTTCCACAAAATCAGCGCTGATCTTCTCTGTCGAGAGGGAGGCTTGAATAATTCCGATGATCATTTAGATCTTACTATTACTCCGCGCTGCTCGTTCTCTGGAGACGCCGCAGTTCAAGTCTCGGTTCAAAACCGTTCCTCGAACCGCGCTCGAGGGCTTACGAAGGCGCGAAAGGTCGAGACATATTTTTATCAGCTGAATAATACCGCTCGGCGTTTCTTTTGTGTCCAGAATCATGGGTAATTTTCTTGAGGTTTCTGCTCTGTTGGAGCAGTCCCTGGAGGTCGCAGAGGAGAGGGTCACATCCAAATGACGGGGTTTCGCTGAAGAGGGGTTTTTGAGGAAGAGTCACTCAGGAGGAAGAGTCACTCAGGAGGAGGTGGTTAGAACAGGGAGCGGCTGATGGACCAGGGGACAGGAAGTTCAGACTCTCTGCTTTTCTTAAGTCCAAAACGTCGCGGCTCCTTTATAGAGACAAATTCTATGCTCTCCACTGCTTTGTCAGTGCTACTTTAAAGTGATAGGCCACTATATTGTTTTTTATTATTGCACATGTCGATTGTGTTGTATGTCTGTGGATGTACTGTTTTTATCGGGCTCGTACTGGCACTTCCTCTGCAAATGAAGTTCCTAACGCATAAATAAAGTGAATTTGATTTTGATGTGATTTGATAGTCCGTAAGCCTGAATGTATTACAAATGATAATTGACCTTCTTGAGCTGCATTTTGATGTATACGTAACATGAAATCATTATATTTGTTTCTAAAGTTAGATTCTTGTAGGATTGGACCAGAGAGACGTTCCTGTGCGCAGGGAATGAGGCGTTCAGGTCCAATCAGGAAGGAGCGAGATTGGTTTTACTTTTCTCTCTCTTTTCATTTTGCAGTCTTACAGACTTCTAGTCTGGCAGCCTCTCCTGCTTTCTGTCCAAAAGGACGAATGTCTTCCAGGCAGAGGTGGGTAGAGTAGCCACAAGTAAAAGTAACGTTACTTTGACCCAAATAAATAAGTGTGTGGAGAAAGTTTTACTTGAGTACTGTGAGACATTTGTAATAATGTGAAAATCCTGTAATGTGAAAAATACCACACACATGTATTCGAATATATAAAAAGGGACACAAAACAACATGAAGCTTTTGTAACTTTGAAATGTACTCAGAGTAAGAGTACAAATACTTCATTACAATATTGATTTCATTGTATATATTTGTTTATTTGGTCTGGACACCAGAGTGTCGAGGAGAACATGCAAACTCTCCACAGAAAGGTGGGAATCAAACCTGGGACCTTCTAGCAGTGAGAAGGTCCCACCGCTGTACCACCGTGCTGTATGATTTAACTACTCTAATAAGTACAGTTTCTTCAAAGAGCTACTCAAGTACTTGAGTAAATGTAACTGAGTACTACCGGTCTCTGGTTCCAGACATTGTTATATTGCTCCAATCAGACGACTGAAGACTCTCACATGTCATTCAGAACAAACTTCAGAACTTCTCTCATTTATTCAAACAGTTCAGTAGTTTTCCTGTTGGTTTGGCAGAAGATGGTAATGTTCAGTTCAATATTTCTTGTTAAATGTTATGTTTTCACACTCGGTAATAGATTTATCCGGATTTCAATTATGCCCGTCAGAACTCACAGAGATAACGCCAACCACCAGATTCACATTTTTATGAAGAACAGCAACACCGTGCAGATTTTTTTTTATGCCATCCTACAAACAGATAAATAAATCCAAACTCTGTCTGTTTGGTAAAGATCGTTCCATAACCAGAAGGTTTGTTGTTCCAATCCCTCAGGTAAAATTCTCTCATGTCCTGAGACACTTCGCCAGCTTCAGTGCGGTCCGCCATTCTATGAGAAAACCGAAAGTAGACTCAGTTAAACCAACAAGGCAAAACGTCCAGGCTTATTCAGTCTATGAATTGTTCGGTTTATTTTATATAAGAGTGAAAAACAGTTCACGAAGACCAAGACAATGAAAATGTAATTCCTCGCCTCAAGGATAAGTTGTAACTCACATAAAAGGAAGGGTTTAGTGTCGGAGGAATCAGCACTTTCACTCTTCGTTTTCATTTTCAAGTCCCTGAACCGTCACGTCCTCCTTGAATTCATTTCCTTTAAAAAAAATTAAAAATAAACGTGAGAGGAAGATCTACAGAATACTGCTTCTGCTCCTGCTCCACAACATCTTCAGTCAAATGGCCCCAGAACACCACTCCGTCTTCGCTCTTTCCTGTAACCATCACTTTAAACGAAACATGCGAGTCCTCGTCTGTCCGGAGGAGGTTTTCGTCTGTGTCACCGTAACACAAATCCCTAAAGCACTTTACGTTCACACACGGACTGGAGCAGATCATCCGTTTGGCCCAGGTGAATCCATGATCTGAGCCTGAGAAGAGCTCGGATGAATCTCGAAGCGTCTGCCGAGTTTAGTTGTGTTGTTTTATTTCGGCTCTGACCACAAAGAAACAAGTTTGATGCTTTCACTATTTTCTACATCCCTAAAGATAGACAGAAAGGAGCCTGAACCGAGCTCATTTTCTCCAAATAGACTTTACCCAAATCTAAAAGCTTGTCAAATGGAGAGCAACAGTGCAATGCTCATATAATAATTACAGATAGATTAATACCTAGAGAAAAGGTCCCGAGCCCGGTGTGAAACTTACATGGCCGCTCAGACTCCTCCCACACAGCCTGTTCCTTAAAAGTAACAAGTTCTCGACTAAAACACTTTTTGTATATGTTCTTTAGTTTTAAAATAATCTGATTATTTATTAAGTAATCAGATAAAATCTGTAAAATATGAAATTTCACCTTATTTTTTGAAATGTAAAACTGAAGAGATCAGGTTAGGGCTTAAATATTTAAAAATCCCTCTGAAAAAACAACATTGAAAATAATTTTCAGTCCGAGGCTGGAAAATGTTAAGTCTAATCAATGGCGAGGAGATGGAGGTGGTGACCTTCTATAAATACCTCGGGCTGCAGGTGGATGAGAAGCTGGACTGGTCAGTGAACACGGTGACCGGCTCTACCAGAAATGCAGTGCAGACTCTACTTCCTGAGGAGGAAGATCTGTAAGAAAGTGCTCCAACTGTTCTACCAGGTAGTGGCTAGTGCTCTAATCTAGAGTGTTGTGTGAAACATCAGGCAGAGGGACACTCGGAGACTGGACAGACTAATGAGAAAGGCCTCCTCTGTGAGTGGGGCCGACCAGGACTCTGTAGTGTCAGTCACAGAGAGAAGAACCTGGAGAAGCTGCTCTCTGTGATGGACACAGTGATGAGGCAGAGGAGCTGCTTCAGTGAGAGGCTGCTCAAAGGACAGGCTCAGGAAATCGGTCTCGCCCAGAGTGTTTGGGCTGTGTAACCAAATCCTTGGGGCTTAACGGGAATGATAGCTTTAAAGTACTTTCATATCTGTCTTATTTATTGATTCTAGTTTTTAATCTGTCGTTTTCATGCATGACTTATTTGTGCGGCTGATAAACTGAATTTCCTTCGGGATTAATAAAGTCGTATCGTCTGCAGGAGGTACTTGTGTGGAGACATGAAATTACAGTTTCCCAAATAAAACACTGAATGAAACATTGAATCTGTGGAATAATTAAACCTGTTATTGTGAAGATTGTAGGTTGTTGTTGTTGTTGTTGCCATAGGTGAATGAACCTGAAAAATTAAAAATAGTTTTGCCTGTTGTGTCTCTCCTTAACAGTATTGTGACTCACCCTGATCCTAAAGACTATCATCTACCTGGACACGAAGTTTATAAATATAGAAGCAGCGTAGCAACGTGCGTTACTCTTTATTTCCATCCTTCTGTCAGGACGTGGAAAGTGCCTTTAATCCCACTCTGTCTGCGTACACGACTTTATTAAACCCAGACTAAAACGAAATCAAAACGTGTTGTCAAAGTGATCGCTGGCCTCGCCTCTCCCCTCGCCCTCCGCCCGTCGTGAGACCTCACCTCATCCATCTCTCCTCCTCCTCCTCCTCTCACATGTGAGGCCTTTGATCCACCTCTGCCTCCTGTCATTCCAGAGGGCAATATAAATCAACCAGAGGCTTTCTGACAGCCGCTCTGCCCCGCTCCTACACTGTACTGCTTATTTACTTCTGCCGAGCCTCCCACCCCTCAGATCCGAGCGCCTCATGACCGAGCCAAACGCAGGAACTGTTGGGACGCAGTGAAGGCCCATGTGCTGTTTTATGTTTTCATATAAACATTTCCTATAGCCTAAATAAGAGGCTGCCGTGGGTTCAGAATGTGATCAAGTCGAGTGCTCTTTATTATATGGGGTGTCCCTCCAAGGATTTTTACTTTTATAAGTCGGTTTTGCTTCGGACCGCCTTTCTACTTTCATTTCAATAGGCCATTTACAGCGACCAAATATAAATAATGGATAGAGCGTGGAAAGTGGTTTTATTTTGTTGATATATTCATAATAATAATGCATCGGTTTTATATAGTGCTTTTCTGGGACTCTCAAAGACACTTTACATCGCATTATTCATTCACTTCATACTTTGTGGTGGTAAGCTACTATTGTAGCCGCAGCTGCCCTGGGGTAGACTGACAGAAGCGAGGCGACCAGTCTGCGCCGTCGGCCCCTCCGACCACCAGTTTTTTCAGAGGCGATTTTGGATCTTGTTTAGTTTTTGAATTAGCTATTCATAAGAGTCAATTCATACAAAATAGATGAGCTAGTTTATGGGTTGCTACTCTCCGTGGCCGAGAGTTAATCTGCAAACGTTCGGACTTATTTACCGTGCTCAGTCTGAGCAGAGACGCCACCTTTCAAATGTAGTGGAATAAAAGTAACATGTTGTCAAAATTCAGACCCTCAAAAACTCAAGGCGAGACGCTGGAGGTGAACAGGAAAATATTTTGAATTCAGAGATATCCGAGACTCTCCTGTCCACGCACACGTCCTCCAGCTCTTCTGGGGGGACCCCGAGGCGACACCGGGCCAGCTCAGAGACATGGTCCCTCTGGCGTGTCCTGGGTCTCCCTGAGGGCCGGCCTCCTCCCATTGGGACATCGTTTTCATCTGTGCATCTAGCTTGAGCGACATTATAAACCACCATACGAAAAAGTGACACGTTACTGATATCATGATCCCAGTGAGTTCAGCTCAGTTTAAAAGTGTGAACCGTCTCCTCTGTGAATGTTCCGAAGCATCTTCTCACTTCCACGGCATCCGCTTCATATTTGACAAATACATAAAACAATAAAAGACGATCTCTGCCAATTCATTTCAAAGGACGAGAGCTTCTGTTTCACCCACAGAGTATAAGAAGTGTATATTTAAGCCCCCCTCTTGTTTAATTGTGAGTAAAAGTGAGGCGATGCAGTCAGGCTCAGCAGCTGCAAAAGTGCATCATTAGGAAACTTTCAGTATTTATTTCACAGTTGCCTCCAAACCATTCGCTTAAACCACACAGCAGCACCGTGCCGCTTTACAACGAGTCTGCCAGGGCTTTTTTTCCATTATTATTTACCACCCTGAACTTTATAAGCAGTGCTCCCTCGGCTGCTGTTTCCTCGCTTCTCATTTAGGGCTGAAGGAAACACAGACAGGCAGATCTGTGCGCTAAAGACTGGTGTGTTTTGACAAGAGGTGGAGATGGAGAGATGGAGAGATGAAGAGAGGGGGTTGTTGGTTGATGATCTCGGATTCACGGAGCGGCTGCAGGTGAAAGGTTCTTGTCAGTCACTGCTCTGAGCCCCCAGTGAGACCCCGCTGTGGGCGCAGGAGTATATTGGCTTTTAATGGACTTTAAAAGCACAATGCTCAGTGCACTTTGGTGGAGGAAACTTCCACCTTCAAACTTCTTACTCCGAGAAATAGTTCGGTGCAGAGGAGGGTCGGAATCAGTTTATTTACTCGAGAACATGTACTCGAGTAACTTTTTGATGTTGTACTTATTTTAGTATTTGTATCATATGCTGCTTTTTTACTTCTAGTTGAGTAATATTATAATGAAGTATCTGTATACCGTGACTGGTAACACTTTACATAACGACCCGGTAACTGCTAGGTAATTACCTAGTAATTACAGTAGTAACTACTAGTAATAAATATCAATACAAGTGGTAGTTCTCAGGTAATTAAAGTAGCAGTTAATAGTAATTCATTACAATAACTGCTAGGTAATTGTTTAACGCTAACCCTACACTTTAATTGACATTTAATAGTAATTACTAGACAATGACCTAGCAGTTATTGGAATGAGTTACTATAAACTACTACTTTAACTACCCAAGAACCAAGGCCGTGGGAACCCAGGGTGCTGAAGGTGCTGCAGCACCCCCTTGTGGAAAGTTTGTGTATTGCACGTCATATTAGTAAATGGGAAATAAGCACAGAAAAAGTATTTTTGGGGCAATCTTGTCCCTCAGCACCCCCTAACCAAAATACATTCCCACAGCTCTGCCAAGAACTACCCCTTTGATTGATATTTATTACTAGTAGTTACTACTGTAAGTACTGCTGTAATTACTAGGTAATTACCTAGCAGTTACCGGGTCATCATGTAAAGTGTTACCAAGTGGGGTAAGGGGTGACTTGAGCAAAACTTAAAAGTGGCAAAAGCGTCATGTGACTCATAAAACAAATGTACTTTGTGTTTCATGTACTCTTTTTATATATTTGTTTGGTATACATGTTCTTTGGAAATACCAGGGTTGTTACATCATGTCATGTTTTGTTTCACATCATTTATCTCCTGACTGAATCCTAAATCAGACGTTTACACTGAAACATTTACTGAGTCACAGTACTCAAGTAGCATTTTACACCAGGTACTTTTTTTACTCTTATTTGAGTAACGATTTTGTTTACTACTTTTTACTTCTTCTTGGGGGAGACCGGGGCTATTTGTCATACGAGGTAATTTGGTTAAATTGCTTTCTATAGCCACACTAGAGGGCGCTTTGTTAGCACTGGAGGTGCGCGAACTACACGTCACATGAACAAATGCTTCGTCAGATCTGGGGAGGAGGAGCCTGTAAATCCGCCACGTATCCCCTCCCCCCCGAACCTGGCCATTGTGGCAAACGGGGAGGAGTGAGGAGGCGTCGTCTATTATTTTTTACAGTCTATGCTCGTCTCACATTCACTCAATAAGAAGCAATCAATAAACCAACCCCTGAGTTTGGGGTTTTCACATACTGTACGTGAATCAAAGAAAGAGAGCAAAGAAGGGCCACACTCTATTCCAAATCAATACGGGCATCTCTTGGAGACTGAAGACTGTAAGAAAAAGCGAAAAGGATTGATTAGTGTCTCTTTAACCTTTAAAAATGAGAAGAAAAAAACTGGATTTACCGCAAGAAACATGACCTTCTTGAGTAAAACCCATACACCTCTGTGTAATACAAGTTACTCAGCAGAGGCTTCTCTTCCGGGCTTTCGATTTATAACTTCATCACTCTGCCCTTCCCTTTACCTCGACCTGACTCCAGAAGAATTTCAAAGCCCTTACATAAATATATGAGAGTTCGGAGAAAAGTCACTGCTCTGGATTCCCTTCACTGCAGAGAACAAGGCGAAGAAGCTGCAGTATATTATGCAACGGTCAAAAGTGTCTGAAAACGCGTGCAGGTATTTGGCTTTTATGTTCACGGCGCCATGGTTACTGCCCTGCGAGTGATTCCCAACGGAAACTCTCTCTAGGGTTTCCTCGCCGGAGCGTCTTTTGTCATTCACCGCACAAACGCACGCCGTTTACGGTGGACCGAGGGCGGACGAGGCGAACGCTTAAACCGGGCTTTAATTCAACACGTTCCCCGCCGGGCCCCCGGTTTATCCCCCCCGCTCTGAATAAACAGAACAACAACGTAAACGCGTCCTGATGGTCCGGAAACGCAGGTGGAATACTAAAGGCCGGATTTTGTCCCGCCGCGGTGCCCCCAGAGGGACGCGCTCACAGAGACAGGTGTGGAGCCGGGAACAAGCCGCGAGGGGCGAGACGGAGATCAAAGTCGAGGCGTAAAACTTTTCAAATATCCAAACCTGGTCAGGATGTGTGTGTGTGTGTGTGTGTGTGTGTTTAAGGTCGGGGAAAGCAAGTGGGTTTATGATCACAACATTCACATAGATTATCATTTACAAAGTACTTCCTGTTTTCATATGCATTATAAATAGAGGTTTTCCTCCATGAGCTCCATAAACTGACGCCAGCGGGAGGCCGCGCCTTCAGGGTCGGCTCATAACACGTGTGAGATGGACTTTGGTGCCTCACACAAGCGGAGGCACTTTATAGTCTGTTCTATTCTGACCATTTGGGGCCTTTCCACCTGTCTGGCGGATGGTTCACATTCAAGAGATGAACTCGCCTAAAAGCTGGGACAATAAAATATACCTCACTCAAAGTGTTCACGTGAAGTACCACCTCATCATTTATTTATTTTTCTTTAACTAACACCAGGATTCAACCAAATATGAACTAAACCCCTCGGCCTCCCATCAAAAATGGTTAGTGTTAGACAAACCAACTCATAGATCTACAGAAAATCACAGCAGACCGTCCCTCCCGAGCAGACGATCTAGCACTGACTGTCACAAATTAGCTTTTACCAATAAACAGTGTGTTCCATAAAAGGAAACTCATTATTACATCACAATGTGATGACAAAAAATATGAGAGAAAACCTCAAGGCCGTCCAGCTCAAACGATTTAATGGTGACTCAGAGTGACTCAGATTATGCTCATTTTGAACCTGACATTTCCCACAGAGCGAAGGGTCACGAGTCGAAAGCTTTGGCCTCTGGTGCATCGAAAATGGATGTTTAAGTGCCCGCCCACAACAAACCTCTTCACTCTCCATGTGGAAGACGAGGTCAGAGGCCAAACACACTCGCGAAAGAAAAGTCATTAGGCCTCAAAAAAGTTGTGACGATGTCAAATGAAATGGGACAGGACTGTTTTTCAGAGCATGTTTGAGGGGATTACATAAATACAGAAGTGAAACCCTGTGTTTATTAGACTTTATTTAACCAATTGCCAATCATGAATCCATACAGACATTACAGGTGCCACAGAGCAGGTCAGACTGGCCTGTGTCTGTGGGAGGGTCATGTTTTCTGCCAGTCCTGCTCTGTGTCCTGTGCCTCCTCCCCTCTCCCTCTCCCAGCTCTCTCCTCTCCCTCTCCTCCCCTCCTCCTCTTCTCCTTCTCCTCTCCTCCTCATCCTCTCCTCCTTCTCCTCTTCTCCTCATCCTCTTCTTCTCCTCATTTATGTATTTATTTATTTATTTGAACAGGGACAGTGTACAATCTACATTAGCCTCAGAAATGAGAGATGCATTGTACCAGGTTATAGCACTTGTGCTAATTTCCACCTGCAGTCCCTGGGCCTATTGTACATGGTTTAGTGGTAGGGGAAACTGGAGTACCCGGAGAAAACCTACGCAGACACAGGGAGAACATGCAAACTCCACACAGAAAGGCCCCGTCCAGGTGGGAATCGAACCCGGACCTTCTAGCTGTGAAGCACAAGCGCTAACCGCTGTGCTACCGTGCCGCCCCTCATCCTCTCCTTCTCTCTCTCTCCTCCTCTTCTCCTCTCCCTCTCCCCCTTCTCATTCTCCTCTTCCTCTCCTCCTCCTCTTTTCCTGCTCCTTTGTCAAGTCCTGTCACGTGATCGTAAGGGCAGCCTTAAAGAGAAGCGCAGAAGCTTGGAGTAGAGCTGCTGCTCACGGTTCCTCATTGACCATAAAGACCTGTGTCTTCGTTACTGCATTTGAACTGAGGGCAGAATTATTATTATCACTATTGTGGCTTATCTCATGTCTGTTGGTTTGCGTCTCAAAGTTTGGTTAAAAACAAACTACAGTCCACCATTTTTATCCAACAGCGAGCTCACAAATCGGTGGCACTGGGAGGAACGCAGTTTGCAATGAAATATAAAGCAGGTATGTTTTTGACAAAAACAACATGGCGTCGTTTCTAAACCCTCAGACGGGACCAGAGCGGCGATGTTACTCTGCGCCGCGGTGGGTGTGAAATGATGTCATGGGTCTGTGGAGCTGACTCAAAGTTTGTTATTTTTACACAAACTGAGCCGGCCCGTGTTGGCTTTAGCTCCTCTAATGTGGGTCATTACGGAGGCTTCGAAAATAAACACAAGTCAAACAAAACACATGACGACTGAAAGAAAAATATTCAATAGACATTTTCTTTTCGCTGCCCCCTGACGTGACGGTGGTTAGTGTTGTGTTGAAAATGACTAATGTGCTAAGCACTTGCACATGTTGACATTCTGTGCTGCTCAGAGTTTTGGGGGGGGGAGGTCAACTTCATAATATTAAGACGTATTAACAGGCGTATTGACCGGTTGAACACTCGTAGCCGTGCAGTTTCCCCAAACTCACGCTACATCAGTTTCATCACTCGCTTTACAAACACATCCAAAACTGATGTTCCTCAAAGTTACTGGTCAGGCCCTTTGTACTGATGAAGACACGCTGTCCACCTGCCGAGGACCGCGAAAAGTCCTGCTCCTCCATGTGAGAATCTGTGAGAAACTAAACCAGTAACCAGTACAGTCTAAACCAGTAAATGTTAAGTCAATGAAAATTCACCTTGTGAAAGTGGAGGGGACCAAACAACCACTTTCCAAAAGTGGGGGGGACACGTCCCCCTCACAATGAATGGTTCCGACGCCCATGGACAAAAGTGTTTCGTTCACTTTGAATCTAACGTAATAAATCTGAACGCTTATAGCTGGACAGATTTCCTCCAGACAGTAAAAAGGAGGAATTCAAACTGAAAAATCAGCTATTTTTGTTTTTTCGGTTTGCAATGAAAAAGTTGCATTTGCCAGAACAATAGAAGACAGTGCTTTGTGCCTTTCCAAGAAAACATTTCCTTTAATACTGTATTAATGCACAGAGTCAGATTTATATCAATGATAAAATGACCGTTATCGAGTTGTTTCAGTTTTTGAATGCAAAATCAATCCATGCACATTAGAAGCGAAGAGTGCAGAAAACGTTTGTAAAGAACTGTTATCAGCCCGGGACTGAACATTGTCAGAGCCGAGGCCTGTCCCGCATGTTCTATTGTTCCGCATAAAACTGAACCGCAGCCTCGCCGTGTTTAGTCCCGACTCTGGGAAACCCCTTTTCATTTCCAGCCACTGTCGCCAACAGAGTTTCTTTACGAAATCTGCACAGTTGCTCACTTTGCCAAACAGCCATGATGAAAATACACATTCAAGAACTCGGTAAAAGTCCGAACTCTCTTTCACTCCACTCTTTGGCAGGCGGGAAGTTTAGTCCCGTCTGTAAATCGCCCCGCTCCGGTCCGCCTGGGGGGAAATGTCAGGGGGAGAGAGAGGCAGAGTTTTTTGGGCTCGTTGCCTCCGTGTGAAGAAAAGGTCAGGCCCGTGTTGTTGAAAAGAAGCGGCGGCTCCATCTGCGGAGGGAGAGACATTAGGTAAAGTTAAACTGCTCTCCGTCAGCGTGAACAAGGCTTAATGGCACAGAAAGAGTAGAAATGTCCGTACCACGAGCTGAAGAAACGGTGACTCAGAGGAAGATGCGAAGAGCATGCTAAAAATGTCAGCGGTTCAAATCAAAGTCAAATGCATAAATTATAGTTCCACTGCTCGCACACGTTTGGATCAAGGGTTTCCCAACTTTATATATATATACATTTGGCTTAATTAACCTCTTAATCCCCGGCTGAACCGAGCTAATTTTCTCCAGTTTGGATTTACCCAAATCTAAAAGCTTCTCGAAAAGAGCGATGAAAACAAGGATGAAAAAATACAACAAAAATAGTGACAACGAAAGCAACAAAAGAGCGACAAACACACAATAAACAAGTGACAAAAGCACGATGGAAAAGTGATGGAAAAAGCAGAAAAAAGCCTCATAAAGCGAGGGGGGGCAAAGGAGATGAAGGAAGCAACAAAAAACGCGAGGTCTTAGCTTTCAAATCAGTCGTAAGGCCTATTGTCTGTAAGCTTTTAGATTTGGGTAAAGCTGAACTGCAGAAAATGCGCTCGTTTTTAGGCGGGGGGTAAGAGGTTAAAAAATATTGTCATGAAATCATCTATTGACCCTCAGTGTCCTCCACTTTGGGAACCCCTGATATAGAACATCTGTCGTCATGGTAACTCCTAAATTGGGTGCCATCTATTTTTTTTTTTATTGAAAACCGGGAGAACATGAAAACTCCCCGGTTGCACGGGATTGAGCCAGGGACCTTCTGAACCACTGTGCTGTTGTGTCGCCTGTTTGACATAGAGAGATAAAACCAATAAGGTTAAATCAAATATAACATTTAGTCAAAAAAGAGAGGCCAAAGTAGTTGTTTGCACACTGCCTGATTAAAAATAAAATAAAATTTCATTTAAAAAAAGCCATCTCCTGGATTTATCTAACTGTTGGCCAGGTTTAGGTTCAGAAACATTATGTGCCCAAACAGTGAGATCCGCTGAACATCCTGAATGACTTGTTTATTCCAATCATTGGATTTTTCTTCTTCCCTGATGGCACAGGTATATTCCAAGATGACAATGGCAGGATTAATCAGGCTCACATTGTGAAAGAGTGGTTCAGGGAGCATGAGTCATCATTTTCACACAGAGTCCGGGTCTGAACCCCATTGAGAGTCTTTCGGATGTGCTGGAGAAGGCTTTGCGCAGTGGTCACACTCTCCCATCAGCAGAAGCTTATTGAAACAACGCCACAGCGAATGTGCTGGGTTTTTTTTTTTGGTCAGGCAGTGTATTTGTTGATAAGGTTCTTCTCCAAATATATTTGATCATACTTTACCTCGTAGCATTCATGACAGACTAAATATTTCAACTGGTCAAATTAATCTTGTCCACATTATGTTAATTGTGCCCCGTCACGGAAACCAGGGTCACAAGTCGGCAGCCCAACTTTTGAGCAAAACACTTTTTATTTATTTTTTTTATTGGTGATTTTCACTTTTTTTTTTTAGAATCTGTTAGTTGAGATCACGAAGATGCCTCTCCATGTTTTAGAAAGCAGTATTGGTTAAAAGCGTAAATGGTCAGGAATAAATCTGCTTGTTTTGTCGGAGAAATGGCACCATTTATTGTCTTCCAGGGTTGGGCTAACCTATTACAACTGTAAAAAAAAATATATGACTCTTTTTTTGTAACTAAGGAATTTAGCATCTTACTTAAACAAAATACGGGAATATATTGTAATGATGTATGAACGAAGAATGCCAAACTCCCCCAAGCAAAATGCAGCATGCCGAATCAAGATGGACACTGGTGTATAAGATCTGCAGTTACTAAGCAAAGGAAAAAGGACTTTTGCTCGTGGTATTATCACTATTTTCAGTTTATATTTTGTCAAAAGTAACTCCGAAATAACTCCAAGTAGTGTAGCTCAGTTACATTTTTGAAATAATATGTAGCCTAATACAAACATATTACATTTTTAAAGCTGTAACTACTACAATTTTACATATGAACTGAAAACAAAATAAAGGCTTTCCAGAAAATGTAAGGAGAGAATTGAGTGCGGTTGTGCTTGTGGTTCCTAAAAGCCAAAGAGCGCCGGCGCCGCATCATTATTTCCCCAAAAACCGTCTCGGGCACATTGACATTTTGACATTTCGGACGAGTGACGCTTCCCTTCAGTCACGTCCTGTTCAAACCGCACTTGCCCACGCCGAGCGCTGCCCTGTGGACACACCAACAGTTGCAAGCGTTCGTGTGAGTAATTGGTGATTAAAAGGATGTGAAAACACAATTACTGTGTCCAACCCCCGGGTCAAACCGATCTCACAACAGAGTCCTCTCGTCGGCAAACAGGCGGCTCACCCCGTTTGTCCTCTCGTCTGCTCCCGTCTCAGGAACTAATTCGAGCGCTCGGAGCTCCGCAAAGTAAACAAGAGCGAAGAAGGCCCTGTTAAATATGTGACTTCTGCAGTTCTCTTATCAATTATACGCTTTCGAAATGGTTTGTACAGAGGAGGGAGAGTGGATGTAAAGGATGCTAAGGATAGAGCTGCCAGGAAGTAGAAGGTCTCTGGATGAAGGTCAAACATGGATGTGGAGTCTAACCTGAAAGAATAACCTATTTTCCGCTTCTATACAAAGAAGCAGATTCACTGCATAATCAGAACATAGAACAAATTTCCACCTATACATATAAATATAGGAATGAGGATGTAACACCCGTCAAATGACTGTGCGGCCCACTCAGATGAGCTTTCACCTATGTTGTGCCCGGACCTCAGTGGGTCACTTCCCCCTCCTCCTCCTCGTGGTTTGAGCAGCAACGGCGGTGTTTTCAATCTCGAATTCAGATACGACTGTCTGACAATTGATGGTGAGTCTTGCCCAAGCCTTACGAAAAGCCTGCAATGCTAATTATGTGCAACCGATAGTCATGCTGTGCGCTAATGTGTGGGTATAGCTGTTGCGCTGCAGCTAGCGCTACCGGGTGGACGTGGGCTAGCGGTGTGACCACTTCAAGGTTTGTCATTGTGTTTACCTGCGTGTTTTGGATCGGTAAGCTACGTACTTTATGTGGTTACCTTGTTAAGGGGTTTCTGTCTTTGTATATGTGCCTTGTTTTCGGGCCATTTGTTGTTCTGGCCTGTGTTGTTTATGCTAAAGATGTCACTGCTCGAGTGCCGTATGTTGCACAACTCAATTGTTATTGGAAAAGATATGTCATGTTTGAGTGCTGACGGAAACTATTGATTCTTGTTTACCGGTAAATGTTTTGTGGATTTGATATGAATGCTAATGTGCATGTTTGTTTGACCTCATCTACAGGTCAGGTTTGTATGTGGCGTTGGATTTATCTCGTCCAACCCAGTCGACGGCGAGCTGGTCGGACCATAACAAACTGAACTCTTGTGAACAAAGTTGAACCCTTTGAACAAAACGAACTGAACTTTTTAGAACAAAATCAAACGAACTCAAAGCCCTCTTTGGCTACACAATTTCTCCCAGTTGTTTTGTTTTTTCCTGAAATATATTGTGTCCCACACTTTATCTTTAATATATATTTCACCTCAACCCTAATACTTGTTTGGTCTGGTCATTTAACCCACCATCTCCATAGGAACCTCTTGTGTATGCGGCCAAAATAATTACAGTCCAGATGAATACTCCTTACAACAATAACTGAGATATTGTTACAATCAGATGAGCTGCATGAACTGTACGTGCACAACAGTACGGTACGATTATACTTCTTGAAAAGATTAAGAGAGTTGGGGTTAGTCAGGAAATAACGTTGACTGTCTACAGAGCTTGTATAAAGTCTGTGCTATAGATATGGAATTGTAAATTGGTTCAAGTAAACTGACTGTGAAATATGAGACACAGATTGTCAGACTAAAATGGCTCGTAAAATCATATGGATGTCCAGTCCTCCGACCTCCCGGCAGGACAGTTTTGATCAGTCCACACTGACACGGGCTCGAACAATCATCGCCGATCCTTCTCATGTGCTCAGCTGTCAGTATAAGAGCTACTGCCGTCTGCGAGGAGGTTTAGGATCCCCGTTTGTACCACACTCCATCACGTTAATTAAAAAGAACAACTAATGTGTTAAGCCAGGTGGGTGTTTGTCTGTTTCTTTATAATCTGTAATGTGTTCATGTCTTTGTCTTTGTAAGTCAAATGTCTCCTCCGGGAGACACAATAATAAATGAATCCTGAATCCAGATGTGTCGTTAATATAATTATAACATTGTAATGCCCCTCACTTACAGGCAAGTAACCAGCTGACGTGTAACTTCCATGTCTTTTATGAAGTAACAAGCTGCTGAAAGTACCGGCTGCTGTTCCAGCCACAGCTCACGCTCAACACTCACATTGAAGACAGAAGCTCACTTTACCCCACACTCACAGCGCCCCCTGGTGGCATAGCAGGTATAACAGCAAAACAACAATCGAGAACACAAGTAGTCATACACAGCTATTACAATATAGTCATATAATGTATTCAGATTTTGTCCCCGGCATTGATTACAATCCGCCCAAAAGTGCTCTGATCTGGCTCTTTTTACATGTGGAGGACTTCACATTCTTTTTCCTTATCATCTGGAATTAAAATCTGTTTTTTTGTTTTTGTCTTCAGACCCCTGATAAAGCTCCTACCTGTGCTGAATTGTTTACTTTGTTTATGTGTTTTGTGAAAGTGGACCAAATATTGTTTTGGCATATCAATAAAAGAGAGCAGTTAAGGTTTCCCTCTCCAATCCTTTCAGGATATTGACTCACTGGCCTCTCCAGCACACATCACACAATCTCTTCAGTCTCATGGAGGACTGAAGAGATGGAGTCCCTGGCCAGGTCCTGCCAACTGAATGCCGGCTTCATCCACCAGGCTGTCCGGAAGTTAACTTTCTCTCTCCACTTCTGTTTTCACCAGCAATCACAAACTGCTCCACTCGAGCCCCATCAAGGAAGCTGAACGGTCTTGTATTGTTACAGGAAAGTTGGAAAATTCCTGTTGGGGTTTGGATTACAGCAACAGTATTGCCCTGCTATAAAACAATCATTTCAATTTCCCAAGGCATGAGACTCTAAGAAAGATAACTAAGCCAAAAGCCTCGCTCCCATGTTTCTCCCAACTTCACCGACTTCTCAGCTGTGTCTCTGTGGCTTTGGTGAAAATCCTCTGAATTTGAACACGTTCTCTTACGCTTGAGTTAAGATGGCCGCCGCGCTCTGACGCCTCGATAACCTGTGTCCCAGTACCTGTCCCTAGCACACACTCACTAACAAAAGCAGTTACTTATACCTGGTCTGAAATAGTCTGTGGGAGTTTGTTTTGTAAAGCGTTATCTGAACCTGTCCCCCCTCGCTAGACCCGAACACCGCGAGCAATCGGAGCTGATCGCAGGTGAGCGGAAATCCTTTATTCATTTATTTCAAAAGTGACATTGAAATGTTTACTATAAAACAGCCGAGTCAATGCAGTTTTGAATAAAAAGGAGCAGAAAGAAGAGAAATCTCATGAGATCTGCTCCTTTGTTTAAATGGACGTGACCAAGACTCCTCAACCTTTAAACTGGAAAAAAGTTAGTGTATAACCACATCAAGATAATAGGAAAGTGACCGCTATGCTAGCCGGCTCGTACAGTCGCACGCCCACGCGAGCTCCTGGGCCGGCCCGGTGCTGGCTACTCCACATGAGGACCCCAACAAACCCCGGGACCGCCATCCACCGAGCACAGAGTCTTGGAACATACGAAGCCCTCACCCACCAGTGACACTAACAGGAAGCTTGTATCAGCAGCCATGTCTACCTGACTGGAGATGCTGCACGCCCGTGTCTGTGTATCATTTGTCCTCGGACTTCCTGTACACCCGTCTCCTGTTTGGTGGTTGTCGCTCCATTTCAGGTAGTATCGATATTTGGTTTGCTAAATTCCATAAAGTAAGTGGGTGCTAATTAGTTCCTGTTCATATTTAGTCTGTCGCCGCATTCTCCGTATACGGCCACGCTAGCTGCTGAGTGGATCGGCTGCAGTCGAGCCGTGCAAATGCCCCGGCTCAGGTTGGTTGGTGGCATGGTCTCATTGAGTAATATTCTTGTAAGTCTGTAGACGCCTGTGGCCAAGGAGTGTCGTCTGTTTGTGAACAGCCCCTCTCATAGACTGTGGTAACTTAAGGTATTGAAGCCTGGACGAAGGGCTCAAAAACAAAACTGCGACATGGACTGAGAAACAAACGACTCCACTAAAGAATGTTAAAATGAATTCAAGACTTTTGTAGGAATCTGCCTCGCCTCTGTAATCTTTATCGACAACGACCCCCTCTCCTGAAGAAGGCCTTTGAGGCTGAAACGCGCTGGGGCTGTGTTTGTCCATTTAGACATGCCATAAAAATAAAGGCCTTTTAACTTCACCAGAGAGTGCCTTGGTTTTTCTGTTTTTTTAGCACGTGCTTTACTTTCTGGTGCTGGCCGTCTCCAGCTGGCATGGATTGGCAATTGTGTGTTTTTAAACTGCTACCGCTGATCAGGGCTATATTTTAAAGTGTGTCGACTCTTCCACAGGTCAATCAGTCTTTTGCTTTACAAAATTTGCGACCCGTGCTTTATGAAAAGAAATTAAACTCATGACATGACATACATAAAGATTACATTTCCAGTTTCTCCCAGGAAAAAATGTACACAAAGCAGACTTTAAAACACGTTCAGCAAACATCTCCCTTCAACGATCAAGGCCCATTCTTCATCGTACTTGAGTGGAACGCCTGTAAGTCCCTATATCCGTTTTACATTCCCTTTCCTCCGACTGAGGCTTAAGAAGTTTGTTTCAGAGGACGCCGTTGTGCCCCGGTATCGCTCGCTCTCCAGGAGTGTGCACTTTTATGGTGAACAGCCGCCCGGACGACAGCTGCCTCATTACGGCTCAGCAATTATAGCTGAGACAATGCGCTGCCCAGGGCCTCCCCTGTTTATAAAAGGGACTCACACTCCGGAGAGCGGGGCATAAACACGACGGAGGTGTGTTTGAGTGATCCGTGGTAAAAGTAAATTATTATTCCTGCACCTCCATTGAAACTCGTCAGTCTGTTTACCAGATTAATAAACTTGGCGCGTCATTTTGTGGGAAACAAAAACCAAAATGTCGAGCTGGGGCCGAGCGGATCGACAAATGCGTTACGCTTAATGGCACTCGGAGGGAGAAGAACCCGGATAATGCTTTTGGCTTTAATTAAGGAACATTAAAAGCCGCGCAGACAAAAGGCCTGAGGAGACCGCCTCCCCAACACCTCCACATAAACCTGCCTCTCCATTTCATTATCTTTTCCTCCTCTCTGTCCATTATCCCCGTTTCTTTCTCTTCCTTTTTTTGTGCTTTGTTTATTCCATGTAAAGATCGTTTCTTTCCCGTTTCGTGGTGTTTGGAGCCGTGTCACAAAATGTAAGCCGAGAGACATCACTTTGAAACATCAGCTGTAGATGACTGAAATATGACTCATCTTCTTTCATTTCATGTTTTCGTGTGACATTCAGGGATGTTGTGCGTTTTCTGCATAAATTAAAGAAGGAAAATGGTAAAAGTTCAAACGTTGGCCAATTATCCGGTGGTTGCAAACGCTCGATGAATTAAATATATTTAAAATCCATGTGAAATGTCAAAATATTGTTAATGTTGAATCGGTGCGATGATTAAAATTCTGTCCCTTCAGAAATAAACTATGGGAATGGGTTCCTGATACGTTATTACGTCTTGATGAGTTGCTTGAAGATAAGGGTTTACTTTGTGGCCGTTTCATTTTCCAAAGTAAATTACCTGCTGGTTCAGTGCAAGAAGATCGAGTGCAAATTCCTCCCCGCTCTCGGAAAAAGGTGTCAGCTGTCATGTCATATCAAGAAAGTATAAAGTATAATAACCTGTCAAAAAGGAGAGGGAAGCTCACACCTGGAACATTACAAAACTTAGAAAACTCTGGCTCGTGGACTATCAGACCTGCAGTCACATCTAGAACCACAATGTATTTTCTTTTTTTCTTTATATATACACACAGTATATATATTTTCAGGTTTCACATGTTCAGGTTTTGGCCCAGATTGATCTTTTAACACATTAACCTTTCACTTGGAAACAAAAAAAATACAAAATCTCAATAACATACTTAATGATTGCACTGATTCAATGTTTCCCAATAGATTCATGTGGAAAATTCTAATGTTAGGGCAATTTTCTCAAAATGATTTTTTTCTCAAATTGGTGCGACAGAAAATGCCCCACGTTTAACACCTCGGGGACTCAATAAAAAAACGTGTTAAAATCAAATCAACAGTGCATGGTGCATGACTGAGCCAAGTGTCCGGGTCCTCTACACAGGTGTGGCTTTGTAAATACAACTGTATTTATCCTCATAATGTCACAGAACGAACATTCAGATGTTATCAATGTATGAACAAATGCTATGTTTTGTATGTAGCCTCACCACTTTGCTAATACTGACACATTTACACAAATGTTCTTTAATGTGTACTGTCCCTGTCAAATAAACTAATGAATACATTTATATTTTGGGCATTTTTAGCCTTATTTTACGAAAACATAAAATTCATGTTTTTTCTCATATCTATGCCACTGATCTACAACAAAAGGACCAAACAGGCATTTGAGCTCTATTTCTTTCAATACCTGCTTTTCATACTTTTTAATACTAGGGTTTAATGGTTTTCTATGTCCCGCCCATGTAGAGCCGTCCCTTCTCTGCACATGTCTCTAAATCATGTCATGCTGCAAACGCAAACAACTCAGAAAATGAGGACCACGGGTATTGTGTGTGTAAAATATGGGGTATTTTTACCCGTCGTATTTGTAGAGGAAGCCGACTTCATTGCCGTTTCTGTCATCATGCTATTACTGTGCATTACCCTGAACGTTTAAACGTGCAGGTTGACATCACTTAATTTAAACAAAAAAATTATCTATCCACCTGAAACGTCTCTTTTTTTTTTTTTAAACCCATACCGGTGTCATTTAACAGCACCCAGCCCTAAGCGTGGACATGACGGGTTTTTTTTGTTGTTTTTTTACCTATAGTCAACGTGTCCCATTTGCCTATGTAGCTTTGTTCATGACGTGGACTTTAAGGACTCGTGTCAATTTAATATGCACTCAGCTTAAATTAATAAAATACAACTGCACAAATTAATATCAACGCTCTGAATTCAGTAAATTCAGTTTTCCATTTTTGGCATCATAGAATGTAAAATGTGGAACAGTTTCAGACGATTGTTTTCTTTACCATTTCAGAAGGCACATAGGGATAACGCGTCCTACCCCTGCTGCCATTGAGCTGTGAAATTACACGTCTTTCTCCATTATATGCTGACCACACGCCTGACCGCTCTCTCTCTCCTGTCGGATCTCAGCAATCGCTATTGAATCATCTGCTCCATCTGGACTGTTCTGTCCTCTCACGCCAACTGACCTCACGTCGTCCGCTACATCCACAAGATCTGCTCTGTGCTCCTCTTTAAAGGCCTCTGCACCGGCTGGAACCTGACCGCCAATCACATCTCCAAAGGTTTAACCGCTTACTTAACCGAGCGCATTAGGGTCAGGAACGGCCACTCACACAGATCTCACACGTATTTCAAGAAACTAGAAGGTCTTGGCTTTCAAATGAGGCGTCACACTGGCATATAAGCTGTAAGCTCTCCAGTCAATACGCTTTGAGCTTTGGATATACATAATTGCTAAACCCTAACCCTAAGGTGGCAGATAACAGGTTAAAATCTGAACAGTTGAACGATTCCTTGTAACCCCAAGTTTTTCACATTTTGTCTCTGCTCTTCTGGCCGATGCGTCACATCTGGCTTTTCTGATTGCTCAAAGGCCCTATACCTGATTATTTTATTACAAACGATGAAAGAAGAAGCCACTACATTATGTTAGTTGTGGTTCTAACTCATTCCTAACTAACAGGGTCATTGTCGCAGAAATACTGGAAAACTAGCCTTAGAAGGAAGGTGTTTTTCTTGTGTTTGCAATATACTATGGTAGGTACTATGGTTCCAGGAGGGGAACTGCCACCTTAACGCGGTGGAGGGGTTTGAGCCCGAATGATCCTGGGAGCTCTGGTAGGGTCTCCCATGGCAAACAGGTCCTAGGTGACGGGTCAGACAAAGAGCGGTTCAGAAGCCCCTTATGAGAGACCAACAGGCCCGGTTAGAACCATGAGGTCGTCCTTCTGTGGACCCACCACCTGCAGGAGGAGCCATAGGGGCTGGTGCAGCTCCAACAGCTGCTCCCACGACCCGGCAACGGACAAATGGAAGAAGATGGATGGATGCAATAATACTAAAGAAGGACAAAACCAAATTGGTCCCACTACTTGAAAAAAAATAATAATAATAAAGTATGGGGCATTTAATACGCTTGTCAATAACGCCCATCGGGAATTCGAAGAAACCACCACGGATCCCAGGTGCACGTCTTCGTAAAGAATAGAAAAAGCGTGTTTTCTTCCGATACTCAACCCATGTAGAGCTTTCCCTTCTCTCTGCACATGTCGCTAAATCATACCATGCTGCAAATGCAAACAACATAAGTGTTCTTAGAAATGAGGACCACGGATATTGAGTGTATAAAATATAGGTATTTATATCCTTTGTATTTGTATAGGAAGCCGACTTCATTGCCGTTTCTATCATCATGCTGTTACTGCTGTATTGAAAGGCGGCGAGAACGTTTACACGTGCAGGTCGGAGCAATTCGCCGAAGACAGCACCTGGCAAAAACAGAACTCAGTCCAGATTCTTGTTAATTCCTTTCTTTTGTCAGATGAAAACCTGGTGGTGGCTGCCTTTGTCAACTATTTACTCTCCATGTCCTCATCACCAGAGACCGCTCCAGGGCTGTTCCTCCAGCTGTCGCCTTTCCACTCGCGTCGCTCACTTGCCCACCTGTCCGTAAGACGCTCTCGCCATTATCATAATTAGTTGTCTTCGGATTTTCAAAAGGGAGGACGGGCGAGGATTAATGACAAATGCTGACTCGACGCTCAGCCGTTTCAGAGCATCTGGACATCTGGATGGATGCTCCGCCTGGTGGTGCTGGATGGATCTTGGGAATTACTTCTCAAACAACAATTATGGGATGAATGAGCCGTATTTCGTGACAGCAGGCTCGTGATTATACAGACGGACTCACCCCCCCCCCCCCCCCCCCCCAATGCGTCCTGTGCGATCACGTTTGATCATCTGAGTGACACGATTGTTCAAATGGAAGCAGACGAGCTGATCGGTCCTGTGTTTGGACGTTTTTTATTGCGGTGGCCCTGGGTACTAACAGATGGTATTTGAGGTTTTCAGCTAAATCTGAATGGAGAACTGAAGACGTGCATTTAATCATTCTGGTGAAATTTGATACAATACAAAAGAATCAAATATGTAAACATCAAGGATAGGGCGACCAGAGTTCACAGCTTGAAAAGCAGGACGTGCACCAACACCGGGCCACCGCCTCACGGCTCTTTAAAAGCTTTGTACTTGGGATGGGCCAAGATCTCGTGCCACAAGATTACTGTGAATGGCTTAAAGGTACTAAAGATACATTTAGTTACTACATACCCACCAATTGTTATATACTATTTTGTTTTGCACTTTAAAAAAGAAACATCTGTTATACTGTTCAGTAAAAGGAAATATTTCATCTTTTTTTTATTTTTATAAATCGTGGACACATTTTCTCTTGTCTCATCTTGTGTCTCGTCTTCTCTTGTGGACTTTGTATCTCGGCCCACCCCTGCTTTTTGACACAACCAGAGGAGTGTAAAAATAGTCTCATCCTCAAGTCACCCAGTACAGCAGAGGGACGCGTGCGAGAGCAAAGAGGGGGGGGCTGTTCTCGCAGGTTACGGGCGGGAGACAGACTGAAGCTCGGAGCGTATATGGAAGTTTCTGCCTCCGATGCACAGCTCTCGTCTCTGTCCTCAAAGTTTCCTGCGGTCTCTGTGTTCAGGACAGACCTGAGACACGCCTGCATTCTGCACAGAAAGAAATGCGAGGAGCTGGGCTTTATTCAGCAGCGTGCGGTTACCAAAAGGACCTGTTTGAACATCGGGGGGGGGGGGCGCAGTGTCCCTGTGCCCACTCTGATGCTCCAGCTCTTTCACACAGACATTAACTGTCTCTGTATCACACTGACTTCAAAGAAAACCGGGACACTCAGGCTGATGAATCCGAGACGCCGGCCGGTCATATGGGATTAGCGATCCAGTGTTTTTGAGAGGCATGTGCGCTGATCTAAGAGATCTGTGATCTGTTTCGCTCCACCAGTGACAGAAATGAGCTAATACAGCATTCTCAGAAAAAAACACTATGAATGTATATACTGGAGAGCTGGAATACTCTCTTCTGTAAATGCTAAACTCAATCGCCATCATCCAAAACTCCATTGTGTTACTACTTATTGTCTGGTCTCTCGTCCGAGAACACTTTGCGCTCTGACGAACAGTTCCTGCTCCCATATACTGTCGAACCTCCGGGAGGCACTTGCCCCTTCATAAATAGAAATCAGGCCCGCTCCAGGAGACATGTGGGCCGGGAGATTGTTTTGTACAACTCTGGATCAAACTGTGCCTCGCTCAAAACACATTTCATATTCCCGTAAACTCCAAATGGAAGGCAAACTCGTGTTTTCCCTTTAAAGGTACATCCGACAGTGACATTTTGTTTGAGTTCTGTGAGATAATGCCGTCTTGTTGTTCTGTGTGACATTCACATCATGTTTTGGTAAGCGCCGGGAGCTCGCGGAGAACCTGGAAGCAGCTCAAAATCCCGGGGCATTTTCCATTACCGCGTCTGCATTCGTAAAAGCAGACGGATACATTCGGGATAATCTTTTGTTTTTAAGAGTGCATTGCAATTCGGAGGCAGCGGCAACTCACAGGGTTTAGCGTTGCGGAGTAAAATAATATATTATCTGGCGCTTGACGTAACTTATTAATGATCCATTTTCAAAGGACGCAGAGAACAAACAGGAAACTCCTCCTACGGCTTGGTGCTTAAGGATTTGGTTGAATACTTGGCGATGGGGTAAACGCCGCGATGCTTTCTGTTGAAAATACTCAAAGAGCATCAGAAAATGTCCCACAGGAGAAATGATAGCCCAGGAAACAGCAGCAGGTTCAGCTCACGACTGCGACGCAACCAAAGCTGTTTGAGAGAAAGCCGCACTCGGCGACAAGTGGCCCATTACATGCAAATGTGCAGAGTGATGTACTTTTTACTGAATCAAGTGTGAATCTCAGAGGCGGCTTTCGGGGGAACAAAAACTGCTTTGGCTGTAAAAACACAGCGAAGGAATGTCTGTATTATCAGAGCGTTTTGTTATTGAGTGTCTGCAATTGGATTACGGCAATTCAAAGTGTTCTTCAATCTTCGGCTTTCATCTGTTGTTTTAGTCAAGAGGGTTTTATCTACAATTCACTGGCTATAGGAAAACAACTTCAAAACGGAGTAAATTAGGCCTTTTATTTTACAAGCAAAGATAGAGATCGAAGGTGAACGCCGTGCGAGGCGATGAGCTCTCGGGTTTTCATCACTCCGCACCAGACGATAAAAGGAGTGAGAAAGCAGTGAAACAGGGGCACGTAAATGTGGACTCTGACGGAGGGACAGACACCGGAGGACATGTGGTCCGACTCTTGACCCGAATATAACATATTGTGAGCGAAACATCAAAGAAAGTATTACTTACATTTGAGGAATGCAAAGGACGCATGGGCAACAAACAAAAGGAGGAGAAAAGAACGTAGGCCAGAGGCTCAGAAAGGCCTGGTGCAACGTGACCGTCCACTCCTGCCCGCATCCCGCCGCTGTGTCCTCATGAATAAACAACTTGAATATAAACGGTTACGGTGAAAATATGCTAATGTTAGCTACTTACCTTAAGCTCGAGCTCTTAAATGATCGATAGCTTCCTCTCTCGGACAGAAAAAGGCAATAATCCATCCAAGCCGTTTTCTTCATTCATGTAAAATCCATGTGAAGTAGAACGTATCTGACTCATATTTATCCATTAATGGTCCACTGTCTCTTGAGTTTGGTTGGTCTTTATCACAGAAATACATTATTCCCGGAGTTATAGCGAACTTTGGCAGATGTAGTCAATCTTCCAGCGTGCGGACACCGGGCAGCTGACCTACTTTCGGCACGAGCAGCGCGCGTGACGTCACGTAGCGGGGACAAAGTAGTGACTTCTGTTCTGTCCGAAACACAAACAGAATCAGTGCCCTTATAGTATAGTCAGTGTGGGGGGGCATACGTACTGAATGAGGGGTTCATTCACTGCGGGACACTGCGGGCTTACCTGTCCCGCAGGTTTTTTTTAGCTGCCCATTCCCACCCGCAGCTAAGTTGAAACCGCCCATACCCGTGAGATTTGCGTTGGGTCCCAGTCCCAATGCAGACCTCTAGTTCAAGCCACACTGTGGACTGGGTGTGGCAAGGTGGTCGCAGGTGCCACCATCTTGTGGGGAAGACGGGTACTACAGTTCACTGAATTGTTTCTTGTGTAGTTTCTGACACTTCTCAATCTAATGATCTTTTATGAGGAAGCCGAGAACTGCACCAATCAAGTAGGGAGGGGTTTACCTTGTTATTGGTACAACTCATCTTTTTTTACTTATTAATTGTCCATGTGAGTAAATACTACGCTGACAGAAAAGACAAAGGGAGAGAGGGATATTGTAAATCCAATTTCACAACGGAAATAATTTTTTTCACTCAAACTTGGCTGTAAATACTGTTTAAAGTGGCGCTAGCCCGCTGTTAGCTTTGCCTGTTAGCCTGTTAGCTTCTTCTTTGTGATTCCATTAGTGTGTATTGTGGCTCCGACCCGGTGGCAGTCAAGTTGGAATTGTGGTTTGCTGGCCAGAGACACCAGGGGGAGGTGAAAGAGCCCCCAATCATCCCATTAACACTTGTATTACCCCCAGAGGGACTATGGAAAGGAAATCCATGTATGGAATAACCTGGTCAGGAAGTTCAGGTCGTCAGCTGATTCTGATTCGACCCCAGATCAGAACAGTTAGTTAAATCCAAAAATGGGGAAGGGAACAATCCTTAAAATGGCATCAATGCACTTAAAAAGCTATTTATATGGATTTATTTTCCAATTTGTCTTCGGCATTTGACCTCAAACTTGGCCACAGTGCAGCGCCTTGGAACCTTTTTCCAGATCTGGCACAGCATCAAAGTGGAAGATATTGTCCTGTATGTCTATGGCACTGTACATTTGACTCAAATGGGAAAACCTGGGAAAACAGAGCCGCCTTAACATGCAAACTCCACAAAGAAAATCCCCACAGTCTAGGAATTCAACCTGAAACCTCATCGCTGCATTATTAAACCCTCTCAATGCCCGCTCAGATAGTGGCCCGTCTCCGTCGCTGTAAAACGCATACATTCCTGAACAGATGTTGCCCCTGTGGAGGCTCACTCAGGGGAGACCGTCCCACGAGGCGTTCACTGCAGGCTCGGAATTAAAAGCGCCTCGTCTGTGAGGGAGAAACGCAGCTTTTAGTGGAGAGGACATCGGCAAATTAACAAGATAAAGACACCCGCGGCTACAGACATGTTACAGAGACGGAATTATTTAAAGAGCAAAGTCCCTCTGGAGAGACTATATTCCCCCATCTGCAACAGTCTCCACTTATTTCGGCTCCTTTGACAATGTAGCCTCTGATGTTTATGGACGAAACAGCATCTTTTTCAAATCGTCTGCCATTTTCAATCCAGTCTTCCTCTGCCGTCTGCTTATGTAGGACTGGACGTTTGTAAAATGTGCAGATTCTAGTACAGACTTCATCAGAGCTGGTTAGAGTAGCCAAAATGTTTACTCAACTAAGAGCAACATTGCTTTACAACTATTTAATTAAAGCATAAATGTTGACCTGTGCATGTCAAAAAAACATAATTATAATCTTCTATTGGCATAAAAAATACATCTAATTTATGTACAAGTGTTGTTGTAATCCGACTGACAAAATATAGCATTACCACATTTGGATTAATTAAACTCCAAAAACTAAATGTTCTCCCATTTCTCCACCATTACTTTAACAAATGCTGAATTATAATAATGATAATAATGCATTGGTTTTATATAGCGCTTTTTTTGGACACTCAAAGACGCTTTACATTGAACTATTTCATTGACTCCGTACTTGGTGGTGGTAAGCTACTATTGTAGCCACAGCTGCATATAAATAAAGATCTTCTTCTTCTTCTTCTGCCCTGGGGTAGACTGACGGAAGCGAGGCAATTAGTCCGTGCCATCGGCCCCTCCGACCACCAACCACTCTCTCACTACATTCGCTAGGCTTCCTGGTGTTCCCAGACGGTCTCCCATCCAAGTACCGACCAGGCCCTTCCCTGCTTAGCTTCCCAGGTCTGACGGGATCGGACAGAGCAAAGGCGGTGTGGCCATATGAACATATTTGACTATTAAATAAAGACACAGAGACATGGAGAGGAGCAAAGTGGTTCAACAGCCCATAAATACTGGGAAAACTGACAATGCTAACTAGGAAGCAAATGTTGGCTTCATGCTACATTCATTCACTCATTGCTAACGTTAGCCATGAGTGTTGTTTTCACGTCTACAGATGTGGAAAAAACATCCACGTGGACCTGATTTTGGCTTGACTTTATTGGTGTTGGATAAATATATTTATAGTCCGCCAGAAAAAGGCTAAAAAGAGTAAAACATTGTTGGCAGCACAGTGGCACAGTGGCTAGCGCTCGTGCCTCACAGCAAGAAGGTCCTGGGTTTGATCCCTGGCCCGATGGGGCGTTTCTGTGTGGACATGTTCTCCCTGTGTCAGGTTTCCTCAGGGGGCTCGGGTTACCCCTACCACTAAAACATGTACAACAGGTTCCCCTGAAAAAGAGATTCTTAATGACTTTCCTCTTAACTGCCATCCCCCCGATCAGGGGAGATTTCTGGTATTTACACTTACTCGCGATGTGGTAGGAAAAATAAGACTTAATATACAAGTGTTATATATCATTTTTATCAGCTTCACCTTCACAAAACTCCTATAGAGATCATATTATGCCTATGTCTTGCTCAAAATGTAAATATTCTAAAGTGTTGTCAATAAAAGCGGACTAATAAACACACTGATAAAAGGCCGGTTATTACCTTCAGGGCTGGTTTTGGAGGTCTAATTCTCGTACAACCCAGGAGTGCTTGTACTCTTTCCATTTGTTATAATATTTAGAATAGAAACATCAATAATTAAATATTCAAAATCCATATTATTCGTATTAGGACTAAGTACATATAAGCCATTGCACATCACTTCATCAACGTGATATATATATATATATATATATATATATATATATATATATATATATACATACGATGTCAGATGTCTTTGTCTTCCCCTGCTTCATGCCTTAAAAATAAAACCATCCCAGAGCGCTCCAGTGCCACGGTTATAGTGCTACACCCTTGAAAGAAAGCAAAGGGGCCATTTTGCACAGAAATAGACCACATGTGCCGAATTGTCCTTAAATGCATAAAAGGGCCCCAAAATCCAAACTATTATTCCCACAGCTAGACAAATTTTACACAGTTGGTGCTGTTAATACAATTAGGAACTACAGGAAGTTTCAAATGAAAACTATGAAGTATGTCTTTTTATAAAGTAGCGGCAACGTTTCGAGACAAAAAAAACCATCATTTTGAGACAAAAGTGTAATATAAGTTGTGTTTCACTTACACAGATTTTGCACACATTTTTTAGAAACTAGAAGGTCTTAGCTTTCAAATGAGGTATCACACTGGCATGCAGGCTGTGAGCTCTCCTGTCAATTAGCTTGGAGATTTGGTATGCATATGTGGCGAAAACCCGCCTGCTGGAGGTGGCAGAAAGGTCAAATAATTCCTAGGTTTTTTGACACGTTACAGTCTGTATCTATCTGTTTGTTTTTCTTTATTTTAATGTACCTCTCACAAATGAGCATTATAAATCCTCATAACACGGTCCCTCATGTATCAACAAAACAAAGATGGTAATGATTTCTTCTGTCTTTTGCCTATCATTTTTGTAAATCTGTTTTCAGTAAGTCTCACCAGATTGTATTACGCAAGGCTTCAATTCCCCGTGTTTTCCTTTTCGCATTGTTCTAGCGTCGCCCGAGCAGAGAAGTGTTGCGGATCGGTGCTGGGCTATGGTATAAATAGCCTGACAGGTAGAGGTGGACAGACGGACGGACTCTCAGACAGATGGAGCAGCGGTAGTTTTAATGAAAGTTGGAATGGAAGGAGAAATTGGAGAGAGAGGCAGACCCTGATGGACCAATCCCGGCCGGTGTCCAGTCCGGTGCGGCTCAAACTGGTTTGGTGGAGGCCTGATAGCTGTGGGGACGCGCGGTCTCTCTGGCAATTATCTGTCAGTCTAAAACCGGCGCCGGACTCGGGCAACTTTCACTGCGGCACCATCTCCCTGGGACATTTAAGGCAAGGCAAGGCAAGTTTATTTGTAGAGCACAATTCATACACAAGGCAATTCAAAGTGCTTCACAGTTGCATAAAATTACAAGAAAACAGATCAAATCAATCATTAAAACATCAACATAAAAATTTATCAATGACAGTAAAAGGCAAGAGTGCAGATAAAATACTTTCAGTTTTCATATGCTCGGGTAAAAAGAGCTGTTTTCAGCCTGGATTTGAACATTGTCAGAGTTGAGGCCTGTCTCACATCCTCATGAAGACTGTTCCAGATTTTAGCTGCATGAAACTGAAACGCAGCCTCACCGTGTTTAGTCCTGACTCTGGGAACCACCAGGAGACCCCTCCCTGAAGTTCTCAGGGCCCGAGATGGTTCATACGGCTCTAACATGTCAGAGATGTACTTTGGTGCTAAACCATGAAACGACTTGTACACAAGCAGAGCTGTTTTAAATTCTATTCTCTGAGTGACAGGAAGCCAGTGCAGAGACCGGAGCACTGGACTAATATGGTCATATTTCCTGGTTCTTGTCAGGACTCGAGCAGCAGCGTTCTGGATGTTCTGCAGCTGTCTAACAGCTCGTTTAGAAAGGCCAGTGAGCAGGCCGTTACAGTAGTCTAACCTGCTGGAGACAAATGCATGGATGAGTGTCTCCAAGTCCAGGTTTTGACACTATTCCTCTGATCTTAGCAATGTTTTTCAGATGGTAAAAAGCTGATGATGTTATTGCTTTAATGTGGCTGTTTAAGTTCAGGTCTGAGTCCATGATTACTCCTAGATTTCTAACCTGATTTTTTGGTTTTAGAGAGAGAGACTCAAGGTGACTGATAACACTTTGTCTTTGTGTCTGTGGGCCAAAAACAATTATCTCAGTTTTGTCTGAGTTTAGTTGGAGAAAGTTGTTTTGCATCCACAAACTGATCTGTTCGATGCAGTGACAGTGTATCTACAGGCCCATGTTCACCTGCCGTCAGTGACACGTAGATCTGAGTGTCATCTGCGTAGTTATGGTACGACACATTGTTGCTGTTTATTAGCTGACCCAATGGAAGCATATACAAGTTGAATAAGAGGGGTCCCAAGATTGACCCCTGGGAGACTCCACAGGTCATGGAAATTTTGTCTGAGACACAGTTGCCAATTTCGACAAAGTACGTCCTATCCTCCAGATAGGACTTGAACCAGTTTAGAGCAGTACCAGAGATTCCCACCCAGTTTTCTAACCTGTGAAGTAAGATTCCATGGTCCACTGTGTCAAAGGCAGCGCTCAGGTCCAGCAGAACTAAAACTGAGACCTTACCTGCGTTGGTGTTCATACGGATATCATTTGTCACCTTGATCAGAGCTGTCTCAGTGCTGTGGTGGGGCCTAAAACCTGATTGGAAAGTATCAAACACATTGTTAGATAGGAGAAAGTAAGTGAGCTGTTGATATATTACTTTCTCCAGGACTTTTCCTAAGAATGGTAGGTTTGATATGGGCCGGTAGTTGTTCAGTATCTTGGGATCAAGGCTGCTCTTCTTTAGAAGAGGCTTAATGACCGCGGTTTTCAGAGCCTTTGGAAATGCTCCAGTCTCAAATGAAATGTTGACTAACTGAACAAGTTGTGGTAACAAGCTGGTCAGTACAGACTTCAGAAATCTAGTGGGTAATTCATCAAGGCAGCATGTGCATGAACTCAGACCGGAGATAACCTCTTCCATTGTTTTGTCAGTAACAGGTGTGAAATGTGTCAGCTCAAGGTGTTTATCTGGTGGCAGGGTTGCTATTTGTGTTGCTGAAATTATGGCATTTTTAATGCCTTGGACTTTGTCATAAAAAAATATTGCAAACTCATTGCACTTAGATGTAGAGATTAGTTCTAAGGGCAGTGAAACTGGAGGGTTAGTTAATCTGTTTACTGTTGAAAACAGAACGCGAGAATTGTTTCTGCAGTTTGCGATGATTTTAGAGAAGTACTTCTCCCTTTCTCCACGCAAAATCTGGTTGAACTCACAAAGCACTTCTTTGTATATCTCAAAATGAACCTGGAGCTTTGACTTGCGCCATTTCCGTTCGGCTTTTCGGCACTCCCTTTTCTGTGCCCTGACCGAATCTTCACTTCTCCAAGGTGCCCTTTGTCTATTGTTAACCATTTTAACCTTGACAGGAGCAATAGTATCCAAAACATTTAAGACGCTTGATGTGTAAGAGTCCAACAGATTATCAACATTAGAACATGGGGGATTTTCAAATCTGATCATTTCCATAAACTGTGTCCTTGTTGTATCATTTATGTGTCTTCTTTGAATAACTCCAGGCCCAACCTCTGGTTTGGGTGTAACAGACAGGTCAAAGAAGACACAAAAATGATCAGACAAAGCAACATCAACAACATTCACATTTGATATATTAACACCTTTTGTAATAACTAGATCTAGAGTGTGGCCTTTGTTGTGAGTCGCTTCACTCACGTGCTGAGTTAAACCAAACATTTCAGCATGCACAACTCCAGCGACGGTAGGTTTAAAAAAAAAGTCAAATTAGGATGAGAATCGGAGGGAAGCTGGTACGATTTGTTCATCCTATAGGCGTGAGCTGACAGCGGCGGCTCGTCAATTATGTTTTACACCGAGGCCTACAGCATTCCGGTCAATTACCATGAGAGATGATTAGCGGGAGGAGCTCGGAAGGGCGTTTCCAATCCCAGATAATGGCAATAAGTGAGACGGAGCGACGCGGATGGGACAGTCACAGAGAGCGTAATGGCCATCATAAGCATTGGCCAGTCAAGTGGAGATGCAGTTTATGAAGAATAATGCTTTAACATCTCACATGGGAGGAATGTGAGTGGTTGGGTGAAAAGTAAGAGATGTTCAACAAGGCTCAGTTCACTCGCGGAAATTAAATACAGGAGGTGACTTAAGCATCATACCCAAGAACACCACAGCAGTATGTGCTGGTGGGAGCAAAGATCAGACTGGATGAAGGTGACGCGGAAGATAAATGATGGTTAATAAACCTGCTATTGGGAACTGCAGCACTGACATTTTAGGCATTATGGTTTGAAATAATTCCTTTGCATGGAGAGGAGACGTAATCACCCAGGGCTATGTTGGTCTGCATCTCAAGGTGTGGTTGGCGTGGGAATAAAAACTGAAAACCATCTACGAGCTTCCATTTTTCTCCGACGGCATGCTAACGAATCAATGGCACCGTGATAAAACGCAGATTGAATGCAGTGATGGTGTCTGGGTTTATGGGCTTCCAGATTCTGTCTTTGACGCAGCAAAATCCGAGAAGGGCCGGAGTGCAGCCGATGGAGGGGCACGTGGTCAGTGGAGCCCCAGTAACGCTTGCTTAAACTAATCCAAAACCAAACCCTAATCCTATTTTTAAGGATTGTGGAGTTTAGTACAGGCATCTTATAGAGATTAATGAATAATAAATGAATACAAATAATTAACCAAACCGTGCACCTTAACATGGTGGAGGGGGAAGATGGATGGATGGATAAAAAAATATGTTGTGGGGGAAAAAGTAGATTTCCATCATTTCCTGTGGAGGTGTGGAGCTCCACTCATCACGTCTCTCCATCAGCTGCATTCAGACGCTCTTACAAAATCCAGAGTATACCGATTGATGCTTTTCTGCAGTGGAAGAAATGGTCAAAGTAAAAAATCGTACCTTGTGGGAGTCTATCAGAGTGGAGCTATTGTTGCAAGAGTGACAGCAAAAGAAAACTTCATTTTGAGTGTGATGGCCAGGCCACACAAGTAATGAGACCTATTTAATGAATATTAGTAATGAGACCTATTTAATGAATATTGACACTGACTTGATTCTGTCCCTTTAAGAGCTGTGAGGGGCGGACCTGGAGAGAGCTGGAGGCGGCCTTATCTGGACCAGACCAATGCAGAGGGGGACTGGGGGTTAAAGGGGCTTTGTGTGTCCCTTAGTTGGGTCTGTTTCTCCCCTGTGTTTTCGGCTATTTATATTTTGGTATGGTCCAAGCTGTATATAAGTTGCCTTATGTCTCATTTGAGGAGGTCCGTTCGTCTGTGTTAGTTAGGTTACTTTGGACAGTTTGGTTTTGTAAAGTTATGTTAATTTGACCTCTTTTATCGGCCAGTGTTTGTTTGTGGCCAATAAAATGCATTTTTGAGCTTTAATGCCTTTGTCTCAGTGCCTTCCTGCTTGGTCCCTAACATTGAGAAAACAGTTTCTAAACTTCGAGCGTGCGCCTGTATATATCCCCGATGTCCCAGGAAGGTAATGACTATCTTTTTGTTTTTTTACTTTTTAAAACTAAATTGTTAAAGGAGAAAACTGGCTAAAAATCTCAACATCGGTCACAACCTGAAAAGTCTGGGTTTTCACCTGCCGTGTCTCGCAGCGGCAGATTGAAAATGTGTGACAATCATCATTGGTAACTTGATTTTTGAACTTTTATCATCAAACATCTGCATGGTATAGAAACTTTTCCCCGTCCACCACAGTTAAAAGTTGTCGGCCCATAACATGTTGAGGCACTATTGTGGAACCCTGCTTTATGTAGCTGTACAAATGTCCCTGTGAGTGTGAGATACCTGGGTAGCTGATCTCTCCATCACCTTCCTGCACTTCTGCGAGGTAATACGGCATCAGTCTCCAGTGACAACGCCGCACAAACACGTACCGGCTCGTGTGAGGAGATTATCCGCTCAGATTAGAGCTTCGGCGGAGAAAAACGCGATGGTGTCTTTACATTGGGAGGATTTGTGCAGCGCGAGGATGAAACCAAGGACATCACAGACGAGCACAGTCAGCCCTGGAGTGAAGGAAGACGGCGCTGTATCGGAAATGTTATCTCAGAACTACAAATGTGCAGCAACAGCTTTTTTGTGTGGAACGAGATCGGTCTCAAATTGTATTATAAAATAGCACCTCCAGTTTACACAAACACACATACTGTATAGTGACAATTTATTTATCCTTCCAGTCGTTGATTTTTATTTTCCTTATGCCCTTGATGTCCTGTAGTGTTACTTTTGACATAGTCTAGTTTAGTCTTAGCTTTAGTCTCTGGATGATAAGTGTGTGTGACCCCTTTTTTGATCGGTGTATTTAATCATATTCACTGTTTGTTTCTCCCACATGGACAAGGGACCAGACTTGTTTCTTTGGCAGTGAACTTGAATGATATGAGACTCTTTCAAACTGTGTCAATGGAAGGTCAGATGTTTTCAGTTCCTTCTTTATATTCTTTTTTAGTTATTAGTCATGAGATTTCCGACTATTTAGAGATGATACCACCAAGGAGTTCTGCCTATATGGCACACAAATTACACTTTGTGCTGGTCCCATGCTTAGATGAAGATGAAAGCTCCTCCACAGAACAACCCACAAACATATATATATATATATATATATATATATATATATATATATATATATACATAGCTAACATCAAGGTTTCACATAACAGACATTGAAATAAAATGACAATAAGCTATACGATTTTAAAGTTCTTTTAATGGTTTTTAAATGTCTTAATGGTCTTGGTCCTTCTTATCTTTCAGAACTGCTTTTACCTTTTGAACCTTCACGGCCCCTTCGCTCCTCCTAGTTATTCCTAAAGTCAACAGAAAGACTCACGGCGAGGCGTCTTTCCAATATTATGGCCCTCGCCTCTGGAACGACCTGAGGAGGAGCTCAGGATCACAGAGAACGTTCATGTTTTTAAGAGCAGGCTCAAGACCCACCCTTTTAGCTTAGCTTTTAATTGATGTATTTAGTCCTAATTACATAATGTATATTATGTGCATGTATGTGTGTGTATATGTATATGTATGTATATATATATATATATATATATATATATATATATATATATGTATGATGCAGGGCGTATTGTTTTAAATGTTGTAATCTGTAAAGCACTTTCGGTATGAAAAGCGCTTTATAAATAAAGTTTGATTGATACAGTAAACTACTAAAGCGAATGATACACAACAACAGTAACCGAGATATCCAGTCGGGTCTATCTTCAAGCGTCCCATTAAAGAGAGAAAAGTACAAGAAGAAAATCTCCCAGAGCGCAGCGTGGAGCCCGTGAACAAGTGCCACTTGGAGACAACAATACCACGGTTATTTCTCCCCAAAAATAACTCCAGCAATCACAAGAGAGACTGAGACGACAGCTATGAACAGATGAGCCAAAACATTATGACACCTGACAGATGAAAACAGACTGTCCCATAAATAGTGAAATATTGTATTGTTCAGTGAATGAAGTTGAGACTCATTTAACAATATGTCAAACTGTTTTCCTAAACTTAACCTTTTCTGACCTGTCCCTGACCTTCACCAGACTCACAGATGGAGCACATCGTCTCTGTACGTTCTGTTTAAATGCTTACATCACCAAACCTGCTGATGCTCCAGACTAAACTGCTGCATGAGATGCCTGCAGGATACAGAGCCCTGCCTTGTGTTACATAATACAGAAGATAGCTCTATAACCCCCCGCACCCCCAGCCGAAAACATCTTCCTGCCCACCTGCCCCACCCTGTGGCTATAATCCAGCGTGTTTACGTCTGTTTTTTGTTTCAATGCAGACGTTCATTGATGTGCATTGTCCCTATCAAATAAATAAGTATACATGTTAACAATGGTAAGTAAACTGTGTAAATGTTGTATAAATGATAAAACAATACATTACTAACTGCTTGTCAGTGTGCAGTGATACATGTTATTACAAAAGGAGTTGAGAGAGTTTATTTGGTTTTATTACACAATGAATTTTCGGCGCCGACACACAGCCCCAGCAGTGTTTCAATGTGAAGACGAGTCTATGGAAGGAAAAGTGAAGAAACAACTAGTGCTTGTCACATGCAGTCACTTCAAACGCCTCAGTCCACCCCTTCTTTCTCAGCCACGCCCCCTCTCCCTGGCCACACAAGCCCTGGAGCACTGTTCGTTTGCAGGCAAGATGTCCCTCTCTTCTGCGCTAATGCTGTGGTTGCGCCAGGCTGAGGATCGGGCCCATGGAGTAAGAAATGCGGCTAGGTAGTTAATGGGCTGGATATGTGAGGCTACAAGTGAGCATTTAGTCATCAAACTTATAGAAGTTGGACAAATTGCAAGGAAAGAACAATTACCCGTGGCAATGCGATTATCATCTATTTGCACAGGGCAATGTTGGTAATGTGACAAAATGTTAAGTTGTCTGGCATAGGCAAAGTAAAAAACATACAATGTATTTAGGAAAGAGAGGGATCTGGGAGATACAAAAGGCTGGCTGTTTAAAAGATGTGAAGTAAATGTTTGTTCTCAGAGGGGAAAAAAATAACATTAGACTTTGTATTTTCAGTGTAACGCATGGACAGAAGATGAAGCCACATCCAACGCCCTCGAAGCCAGTGAGCACCGATGTCCCACTGCTAACAATTATGATAATGTTGCACAATGTTATACACTTGTGCCCCTGTGCTCAAAAGGAAGAGGTCAAGCGGCGAGCGGTTAAGGAAAAGTGTAACAACACTGAGAGAGACAATGGTTAAATGTTTGCAGAGCAGGTTGGAGTGAGATCCCAGCAGATAATGGGAGACAGAGAAGATGAAATATGAAATTGGGAAAGTGAAAGAAAATGTGTGAGAATGAAAAGGCTCCAAAAAGAATTAGCAATAAAGATTATTGCCACAAAGCGGATAATTCTGAACCCACATTATACGAAACGAGAAACAATTAGCCACCTGTGAGCGGTAAAATTCAATATAAATAACGGTTTTCTTCTGTAAAGTCATCGTTTTTGTCGGTAATTGCTGCGGTTGCGGAGCTCTAATGAGAGCAATTCAGGTGTGATTCATTGTTGATGAATGCTGATTTTTCTTTTTATGTTTGCAACAACGTTCAACTCGGTCAATAGCAGTGATTTTTATTGGTCCTGCGCTGCGAAAACACTGTTAAAGAAGCTTTTGTAAACCAGGCAAGAAACTTATACTGTCTGATACAACCGGGGATATACATGGAGGACTAAACCGGAGCACGGCCTTCTGTGCTCCTCTGGGTTTGTCTCTATTTCAGAGCGTGGTGTCCTGCACTGGTCAGCTCCTTCACCTCCTCCTTTCTCTTCCTCCTGCGCAGCTCCCTCCACTCCACAACAGTCATTCACTATCTTTTTTCTGTAGAGTCTCTTGTGACGCCTCGACTGTACTGCAGGTGGGGGGGGCTTAATAAAGCGGAAGAAAATCGATTGATTGGTACAATATTAATGTCAACATGTTTCAGATTTCATTTCATTTTTGTTTATTGACAATGAGTTATTGGGCAAGACACTTCACATCGCCGGTGCATTAAAGGAACAGGCCACCGTTTTTAAATATTGAGTTTATGTTTACACCTTAGCTTAGACAAGTTGATGCGTAGCTGTCTGGTCTTTACGCGTGCGCTCAGTCACGTAAACAGAGCACAGACGGCGTTAGCATTTAGCCTCTCCTCCTCCCCTCTATGTGGCCAAACGGAGGTGAAGTTAGAGGAGACCAAGCTCTTTGCACGGCGTAATAACACCTGAAGTACTTCGACGTCCGCGCAGTAATATTATCGAAGGACTCCAGGTGTTATTACGCCTCACAATATAGTGCGCCTTTTTATCCGCTTAGATCATCGACATGTTTAATTTTGTGTAACTAGACTTGGATCGTGTAAAGACTCATGTAACCTTCACCTCCGTTTGGCCACATAGAGGAGGAGAGGCTAAATGCTAACTGTGCTAACTGTGCTCTGTCTGCGTGACTGAGCGCACGTGTAAAGACCAGACGGCTACATATCTTGTCTAAGCTAAGGTATAAACATATCTCAGTATTTAAAAAGGGTGGCCTGTTCCTTTAAGTGTGTGGGTAATAGGATTGGCAAGTGACCGTTAGTGGACAAACAAATATGGAGGAGCAGATGGACCGCCACGCACCTGCCCCCCCCGTGACTCAACACCACGGACAGACCCCGGACCAAGAGATGGGGCGAGTAACCTTCATGATCTGGATCCAGTAGTAACAGTAAACGTCATGAATAGCTGTGTTCCCGTGTGAGACAAAGTGCTCATGTAATTGGACGGGACGTTTTATCGGCCGCTTTGGGGTCAGACGGCGAGGGAGGGGGGCAGAGGCTGAAGCGACTGACCCAAAGCAGAGTGGCGGGTGAACAGACCGCAGCGCAATTCAATCTCGGAGCCATAAAAGCGCAGAGATCGGCCTTTATTGTTTCGTGTCCTCCATTTCAAAGTCTGTCCCACCTACGCAGCGGGACGCGGGGGGGGGGAGCGCTTGGCACCGGGACACAAAAGACAGCACTCTGTGAACTCAACACTTGAAACGTACAGACTTTGAAAATTGTTCTTTTGGTTCGCCGAGTGTTTGTGTCAAAGAAACAATTGACTTGCATTGTTTCCACTCCAGGACTCACACAAAGAGTTGTGCCGTGTGTTCGGCCACAAAATGCCTCAAACTTGAACTCTATTATTATTTTTATCATTTACTAATAACTTGTGGCCGTAAGAAGTCGAACAAATAGCCTTTAACAGAAAAAGGTTTGGCACAGCAGCTGCTCAACAGCTTTTATTTGATTTACCCAGCACCAGATTTTTTTTTTTTTTTTACTTCTGATATATTTTATTAACGGGATTCTTCTAACACAGTTTGTTTTCATACCTGACTCTTTTGACCCTCGGAGGAGTGGACGTCAGCAGCTGAATACTGATTGAATACTGTAAAGACAACTTTATTGATCTTGGAATGGAGAAATTCACTCGTTATATCAGCTTTCAAGAAACACTTAAGCGCTGCAAAATAGTCAGGAAATGTGCAATCAAAGAAGCACGAGGTAATACAGTAAATAAAGGTGCGAATAATAAAAAAAAAATATTATTCATTGTACATGCATGTGTTTATTGTATTTTACGTCATTGTTTCCGAACCAGGAGGGCAATATTACTTTCAAATAAGATCAAGGTCAAAGGTTTGACTTTGAGAGTAGTTTATTTAACCTAACACTCTATACAGAATGATCTAAGTTTCGTGTTTTACTAAACTGCAGAATCTTCGAGGTAGGGGGTACTCCGAGGACAAATGAACGACTCATGGGGTTCATGAGACACAGAAAAGTTTGGGATTCACTGTTTTACATCATGGCATAAAACCTCTGATCATGATGACTTCCCCGGCTTTGGTGCCCCCCTGCCTACAGTATCACAGTGTTCTTTTTTATGCTGCCATCTGCTGGGGCAATAACAGCCCTGTCGAAAACTGTAACAGGCTGGACAAGCTGGTTAAGAGGGCGGGGTCAGTGGTCGGGGGGTTGAGAGGTGCATGGGATGAAAGGTCCAGGCCATCCTCAGTAACACCAGGCACCCTCTGCATGGGACTCTGTCTGGCCAGAGGAGCAACACCTCTGATTGTTTCCTCTCCATGTACTGCAGGACTGAGCGTTTTTGGAGATCCTTTCTCCCTGCTGCCGTTCGATTTCATAATGAGCACTGTTAATGTAAAACTCAGGCCAAGGATTTAAGTATTTTATTATATCTATACTATTGACTTTTTATCCATTGTTTGCTACTGATGGAAAACTGAATTTAATAAAGTACTGTGTCTGTCTGTCTGTCAGCCACCTCAGCTAGCCTAATTTCCCCCACCCTGCACCTTAAAAACCTCTAGAGCCCAGATAATGAGCTTCATCTTCACCGATGCTCTGCACTAGTTTTAATTAGTGACTTGACTGGGGACAGACGCTGGGACTGTGGAGGGAGAGGAGCCACTTCATGTTTTCTAGGATGGATTAGGCTCTGTGTGGTCAGTTCTGCGTTCTGAGAGTCATTTTGACTTAAAATAACACGTAAACATCACCACGTTTCACCACCAATTGTTATCCATAAAAATAAAAAAAATACACATATTTGACCATGTTGGTACAGTTTTGTTGATTTTTCTTAATAATAAATTATTTATTTAAGAGAAGCATTGCATAAAAATCGATATATGCCAGAATATAGCTCTGGGCTGATTTCCATCTGTAGCCCCCCCCTGGCAGGTTGATGTTACAAAGTATAAAAAGTAACAACACATATACAAAGAAACAATGTGCACAGACTGCATGTGGGCAGCAGAGGCGAGAGAAGACATTTAAGCAGAGGCAGGAAATTTATGAAGCTTGAAAGTGAAGAACCCAGTTTATCTGCATTGCACTTCTTCCCTTCCCACGTTTTATTGAATCTATATGCGCAGTATCTCTACTAATCTCATTGCTGACAATTTTTCAAACCCTCTTTCCTCTTCCTGTCAATCTTCTGCCCGTCAAGATCCAATTCGGGAAGAGGACGCAATATTGAATCAAATTCCGCTAAACAGCCCAACACCAAACAAACGTACCGGGATGAGGCTGCACATTCGCTACCTGCCCGCACAGTCCCGCATGTACCAACCCACGGAGCACAGAGCCATCAGTCACTCAGCGGAGCGGCACAGCGGGAGGGGGGGGGGGCGATCTTCTCCAGGCTGCGGCCCACAGGTGGTAAAACAAACAATCAGCTCCTCGCCCCGGGACGCCGCTCCGAAACTGTCCCTCCCGCGGCTCCACTGACTTCAGTGGCAGCGGCGGAAACGCACTTTCACTTTTCACTTAGTGGCAACTTCAAACTCTGTGATAACGACGGCGGCACCGGTGGTCAGCCCCCGTCCGCAGTTTAGGAGACGAAACTCAAGAGTGAATCAGAACTGTAGGGTCAACAAAAAGAACACATGCACTCACATGAACTTCCAGTCTAACATTTTACTGCAAAAAATATAATAAAATACACTTATTTCATCATGAGTGTCTTATTTGGTGAAAAATCCCTCTAAAGCAGGCTCGCCCCCCGGTTAGACCCGACTCCTAAAATCCTCAGCGGGACATCACTGCTCATCTCTCTGAAGATGTTACTGCTTTGCTTTCACCACAGGTAGCCACACATGAAGTTTGATATGTTTCTCGTATGAAATGTGTTTTTTTTATATATTTAAAACGCACACATTTGTGGGGAAAAGATCCTTGCACATCAAAGGCAGTGTGACTTTGAATTCAAGTCAAAATAAGGTACTCACTGCAGAAGATGTAGATAATACTGCGATCAAAAGCCTCCAAGTCAAGAAGCCAGACAGGAGTCAAATCTGGCCCGATCGTGTGTTTCTAAACACAGGCTCTAGACTAGACTTTTGCCCAGACGGTGGCGCTATGTGCTAAGCCGTGGTCCCTCCCCAGGCTTTACCTCATACAGACCGTACCAGACTGGAATGTGTTCCACTACCGTGGGTGGTGGTGGGTGTGGGGAGGTGCATGTACTGGTGTTTTGATCCCGTTTCTGTGGCGTGAAGAGCCCCACACTGAAGCACTATGGAACCGTCAATCTCTCGCAGGACGTAAACAGTGTTTAACTTACAGTGGGAGAAATCGTTTGTCCTTTATCGGCGGCACGGTAGCACAGCCGTTAGTGCTCTTGCTTCACAGCAAGAAGGTCCTGGGTTCGCTTCCCACCTTTCTGTGTGGAGTTTGCATGTTCTCCCCATGTCTGCGTAGGCTTCCCCTACCACTAGAAACATGTACAATAGGCCAGGATGAATGCGTGGTGATGGTCGGAGGGACCGTTGGCGCAGATGTGTGCAGTCGCGACAGAGCCTCTGTCAGTCTCCCCCAGGGGAAACTGAACACCGCCGAGTGTGGAGTGAAGGTACAATTGTCTCATGTAAAGCGCTTTGTGACTGTGTCTGTGAAAGCCGCTATATAAATAAAGTTCTTCTTCTTCTTTATAAGATGCGGAAGGCTGTGCGATGTTAATGTAAAGAAGAGAGTGAAGAGGAAACACACCACGCCTCCGTCTACCCCACTTTGTTCTCAGCGACGCCCCAGGCAACCTGCGAAACAACTGCCGCACTGTTGTTTGAGTTCAAGATACCAACCTCGCCTCGAGCAGCGCTGTTGTTGCGCCAGGTGGAAGATCGGACCCGGAACCGTTGGCCCTCGTGATGTTTTTGAGAAATATTCTTACACTACAGTCATCAAACATATTAATTTGGTATATGCTGGAAATGGTGCTGTACTTTGGGCTACAATTAGGTTTGGAAGAGAATCAGCTCACCACCAAAGTAACCTGCCAACCATCATGGTGCGTGACTAAAAACACAACGACATGGGCGACCTGCAGGAGCCAGGATTCAAACCGCGGTAAACTTTTAGTTAGAGAAGTAAAGCAGCAGCTTCGGTTTCAGCTGAATTTAAAAAGATGAATATGTTACTGTGCAAATTGAAAAGATTGTCAGGGTCACTTCAAGTCCTTAATTGTTGCGCTTTAATTTGCATCAAAATACCTTCTAACGCAAATCAAATCGGAACCACGGAAATAATAAACAAAACCGTGAAATGTTATTGAATGATCTTATTATTTGTTCTGGCTTGACAGTGGTGTGGGCAGAGGAACACAAACCTATTAGTTACTGCGCAGGAGGACGGACGTGAGCCCAGGCTGAACCGAAGACAGATGAAGGAGATACTTGGAGAAAAAAAAAAAAATCTCACCCACGCACGGCTCAACGAGGTAAAAATACTTGTGTTTTTGAAGCGCGCGGCTAATTAGCTGCTATTGTGTTTGGAGTCTTTTACCACTCGAGAGCCGTGAGCATGAGACCGATGAGGATACAGCGCCATTAGGTGGGGGGGAAAAAACACCGGATGTTGTTTGAGATGATGCACAATGGGGATAAAAAATATGCTTCTTGTTTTGGAAAACTTGAGTCAGAGACGATTACAAAACCTGTGTCTGTTGCATTAAAGAGTAATTTTAATACGTTTGCAATGATGTACATTTAAACAATCAGCTTGGACAACCAGGTTTTTTCTATTATAGCTTCCAAATAAAGTTCTGATCTGGGGTTTCTGCTTTTGACCAGGTCTAGGTTCCCAGAAAGTGCCCAAAAGAATGAGATCAGCTGGCAACCTGAATATCCTGAATGATCGGGTTATCCCATCAATGGACTCCTTCTTCCCTGATGGCACGGGCATATTCCAAGATGGCAATGCCAGGGTCCGTCAGGCTCACATTGTGAAAGAGTGGTTCAGGAAGCACGGGTCATCATTTTCACATGGCCACCACAGAGTCCAGATCTTAACCCTGTTGAGGATCTTTGGGATGTGCTGGAGAAGACGGAGTTGCATTGTGGTCACACTCTCCCATCATCAATCTAAGATCCATCCATCTTCTTCCACTTGTCCGTTGCCGGGTCGTGGGGGCAGCTGCCCAAATCTCATAGCACCAGCCCCTATGGCTCCTCCTGCAGGTGGTGGGTCCACAGAAGGACGGCCTCATGGTTCTAACCGGGCCTGTTGGTCTCTCATAAGGGGCTTCTGAACCGCTCTTTGTCTGACCCGTCACCTAGGACCTGTTGCCATGGGAGACCCTACCAGGGGCACGAAGCCCCCGACAACAGAGCTCAGGATCATTCGGGCTCAAACCCTCCACCACGTTAAGGTGGCGGTTCCAGGAGGGGATCAATCTAAGATCTTGGCGAAACATGAATGCAACACTAAATCTTCGAACATTGCAGAAGCTTATTGAAACATTTTTGAGTTTACATCTCCATCACATTTAAAGCAGGTTAAGTTTACCTTGTGGTGCAAAAAGTTTAAAAGCTGCTTCCTAATCCTAACCATTGCAGACTTGTGTCTAACCTTAACCAGACATTTTCTATTTACGCCTAAACAGCACGGAAACTCTGCAGAATCAACTGGCAAAGCAATAAACGCTGTTAATCAAATGTGAAAGAAGTTTGCGCTGCATGAGTCGGGATATTAGTCTTCCACATCTGAGTAACTTGTGGGAGAAATGCTTTGCTGTGAACTGGGGCCCAGATGCTTCTGCCTATCAGAAAATAGGAGCATCTGCCTGGCTAAGCCAGAAAACCAGCCGCCCTGATTAAGCCATCATTTCTGTGCAAACAAAAGGACACTGTTGGCAGCAGATCTATTTTGCCTACTATTATTCACAATCTATTGGTTTACCCTTATTTCTGCAGGTTTATTGGGCACTTTTTTTTTTCCATTGTAAATAATACTTTAAGGTTAAGATTTACTTTACTGTCCATATAGGGAAATGTGTCCTCTGCATTTAACTACTGTAACTGATATCTCCTTGAAGATCCCAGAAAGATTTGCTACAACAGGATCCAATCTCGAAAAAATTATAGAACAGGTAATATTTATATTATAAACATTTGCATGCTTTGTATTGTAGTGAAGTTGCAGTTTAGTTTAGTTCGTTTATTTATTTATTTGACAGGGACATGTACAGGAGCATTAATCAGCATATGAAAAGATGCTTTGTACCAGACTTTAGCTCTTGGAGCTCATTTCCATCAGCAGTCCCCGAGACAATTAGTGAAGGCAATTCAAGCTATGACATGATCAGAAGGTGGATAAACTTTAATAATATAGAAAAAGAGAAGAGGGGCACCACCACCGCGAATTATGGGCTAATTTTCATCTGTTGTCCCCCACTCTCAAACACACTCACTCCTCCTGGCCAATGGGGCAAATGTGAGAAAAGAAAAGCCCCGTCCAGCCAGAAATTGAACCTGGGCGCTTCTATGCTGTGAAGCACACGCGCTAACCGCTGCGCCACAGGACGCTTGTTTTTCACAAGAGAAAACTACATTTATGAGCACATGAGTGTCTGTCAGTCAAGTTGACGTGTCATTTCCTGCTTGTAACCATGCCAACACAACTCCGAAAATAACAATGACAAAAATGTAAAACATGTTGCTTTTTCACTTTGTTTATAAACTGCTGTAAGTCCGTCAGTCAGAGGCGGGCATCTTGCCCTTTTCCCGAGTTTCTATCCTTTCGCTTCATCCACAAAATAACTGCCTCCCAAACCCCCCAGGACGAGAAGCAAACCTTTAGTTCAGCTCAGATTCTCCACGGCAACAAAGACAGTAATGATGGCGCTTTAGGAGCGGAGAGGGCCACTTACAGCACATGGCAGCACACTGACAACTGCTCTGGGACAGAAAACAACACTTTATCTGGCGTAATTTAGCCGGGCACAAAATACACTGGTGGGAAAAAAAAAAAAAACGTACGCCAGAGGGCAACAGCACTATCGCTTTTTCTGGACACAATTTTGATCAGTTTCATATATCATTAATCAAACTTTTTTTTGACTCGACTAAATAATATATGTTTTCCCTTGATTTGCATTGGAAATAAAACTGCATTTTAATAATTGGCAACGTAAAAATAACAAAAGACACAGACACAGTCGAAGTTAAACACGTTAATGGAAACCTTATGTATTGAGCCTGTCGTCTTTGAGGAGAGACTGGTTCACAGGTGATGTCATTGTGCGGCTCACCTCGTGTAAACAGGGCAGTGGCTCCTGCTGGGAAAACATGGAGAAACCGTTGGGTCAGTGAGGTGGCCGTGATGTTGATATGTATAAGGTCAGACTAAGGACCTGCACCACGTCCCTGCTGTGTTGCTCTGCTCCGCACCTGAAGGAATTAAGTGGAGGACGTTAGGACTTACAGGAGACACATCAGGCCGACGTTTCTGAGCTTTTCCCCATAACATAGCTTTGCATTTCACTTCATTCATCCAGTTTTAACCCACGCCTTAACCAAGCACGTTTTCTCCAGTTCAGCTTTACCCAAATCTAAACGCTTCATTCTCGACTGGAGTTTACTGCCTATAGGCCAGAGTAACGCCTCATTTGAAAGCTAAGACCTACAAAACTGATTGTAACTTGTTTTGTTCCGTTGTCGCCTCTGCTTTGTCACATTTTGAAAGTGTTTTTTATGATTTTTTTATGATTTTTTTTTTTTGTTTGTTGCTTTTTCATCACTCTTTGGTCGTGACAGTAATGTCGTGTGTTTTTTTTTGCGCTATTGGTGATTTTCCGGCACGTTTTTTTGCCACTTTTGTGCTTTTCGATTTGGGTAATGCCATAAAGATAAAATGCGCTCGGTTCCTGTGGGGGTTTGAGACTAACACATGATGAACCACCAAACTGTTATAACCCATCATTTCAGCCCCTTCTGAAATATTTTCTGTCCAAAGGGGGTTCATCGCGGCACCATGAAGTTGCAAAAGTAGGAACTGAAAGTTTTTTTTTTTACTGCGTCCACTGCAGCCTGCAAACGCCTCTGGTCTCATGTCAAACACTTTGTGACTATGTCTGTGAAAAGGGGCTATATAAATAAAGTTCTTCTTCTCTCTTTCTCAGTAGCATCATTTTAAAACCATATTTATTTGCATAGAGAACAGTAAAAAAGAGGATCTGAGGCATTGGAGACTTAGAGTTAAGAGTCCTCGGATCCTCTTTCTTCTGTTCACTATGACTTTGAGGAGAAGCACAAAGTAGACATTACTGGTTAACCTTATTGGTTTTTGTTTCATATGGATCGACTTGACAATTCTTAGCCGTAAACCAAGTCAAAACATTAAAAACATGAATTAACCTCTTAACCTCCACCTTGACTGAGCACATCATCTTCAGTTCGACTTTACCCAAATCTTGAAGCTTTGTGGGGGGAAAAAGCATCAAAATTGCAACAAAAATGAGACGTAAACAACAACAAAAAGCATTGAAAAAGCGTCAAAAATAAAACAAAGTGACGACCACACAGCAACAATGCAAGTTTTGTAGGTCTTAGCTTTCAAATGAGACGTTACACTGGCCTGTAAGCTCCAGTTAAGAAGTTTTTAAGATGTGGAGAAATTGTGTTCAGTTAAGTTGGAGGTTAAGAGGATAAACACATTCAATTTCTTATCTGCCCTTCCGATTCAACGCATAAACACACATAAACCAAATTGTTAAAAGCAGTGCATTTCTTTTTAAAATGGAGACGCTGAAATCTTAAAATTATTCAGTTCAGCTTTATTACAAATTCTAGAATATAAGAATCAAAATTGCATCACTCTTAAACCCTTGTTGGGATAAGAAACAAAAAAAACATTCAAATCAAACTATATATGTACAGAATGGAGGGAAGCAGCGGGATGGAAAGGGGAGAGTTCAGCTTGATGACAGTCTGGTGGATGAAGCTGTCCTTCAGTCGGTTGTAAGTGGCACGGATTGAGACTTCGCACTCTCTCATGGAGCAGGAGAGGTTTTGAGATGGGTGCGTGAGATTCCCCTCTCAGATAACCTACCCCGCCACAAGAAAGCCAGTCGAACCCTGTCCAGATTGTTGTTGTTGAGCTGAAACACAGTAGTCTTTCACAGTCCCCAGAAGAGCGAACATACAGTAGGTCTTTCAAGCAGCTACACGTCACCGGGGAGGGGGTTGTCCGCGGAGATCTCGGCCCCGCAGTGCAGCGCGCGGCGGACCCTCTCCCAGAGCAGGCCCCTGTGGCTCCGGGCCCCGCTCCAGCTCAGGTACGTGCGGCTCCTCAGCAGCTTCCTCACCCGATAGAACGGACTCAAATCGTGGGGCGAGAGCTCCTCCAAAAACAACAGGATCAACACGTCCTTCTGCTCGTCCAACAGACGGAAACTGCAGAGACACAGGAGAACACACGAGTGAACCAGGACAGAGGCCGGTCTGCACGAGGTCCAAACGAAATATGAACCAGTTCTCCAAGCAGTTCTGAAACATGACCGAAAGATGTCTGAAATGGGATTAGATTCCACATCACACGTGTTTGATTCGATCCACAGTTTATAGATTACTATTGTTAATAATTAGAATGATTCCAGATCCTCCCTCTCAGCTCTGAAGGGTCGGCCACTTCACTGCTCTCTCGCACAAAAATATAGATCCCGTCTATTTTCTCTTCTGGCAGAGTCCAATGAGAACAAGCTCCACATCGGGAAAGAGACACCAACATCCGGACTTCAAAGTAAATACTCTCTGCATAGACTTTATTTTATCAGGAAACTCATCACTTTAGGCGCAATATCCAATATCCAGTGAAAGAGGCTAGCTTCAAAGCAATCCCCTCTGTGACAATTTTTTGCTTCTAAAGACTTATTAATCTTTGTATAAGGAGTTATATTTCACTTGTCGCCTTTAAACCCTAGTATCTCTTCGAGTTACTCAAGGATCTGCAGCTCAATGGGTGATGATTTTCACTGTCATTCATGTCTTGAATTTAGCAGAACTTTGCGAACACACTTGTAGAGAAATCCCTCAGTAAGTGACGTCTATAAACTCACCAAACTGTCCTCCACATTTGTATAACCCATCATTTCAGCCCCTTCTGAAATATTTTATGTCCAAAGGGGGTTCATCGAGGCACCATGAAGTTACAAAAGTAGGAACTGAACTTTCTTTTTTACTGCGTCCACTGCAGCCTGCAAACGCCTCTGGTCTCATGTCAAACACTTTGTGACTATGTCTGTGAAAGGTGCTATATAAATAAAGTTCTTCTTCTCTCTTTCTCAGTAACATCATTTTTAGATTTAGAGTTAAGAGTCCTCGGATCCTCTTTCTTCTGTTCACTATGACTTTAAGGAGAAGCACAAAGTAGACATTATTGGTTAACCCTTATTGGTTTTTGTTTCATATGGATCGACCTGACAATTCTTAGCCATAAACCAAGTCAAAACATTAAAACCATTAATTAACCTCTTAACCTCCACCTTAACTGAGCACATCATCTTCAGTTCGACTTTACCCAAATCTTGAAGCTTTGTGGGGGGAAAAAGCATCAAAATTGCAACGAGACGTAAACAAGTTTGTCCAATGAGAACAAGCTCCACATCGAGAAAGAGACACCAACATCCGGACTTCAAAGTAAATACTCTCTGCATAGACTTTATTTTATCAGGAAACTTATAACTTTAGGCACAATATCCAATATCCAGTGAAAGAGGCTAGCTTCAAAGCAATCCCCTCTGTGACAATGTTCTGCTTCTAAAGACTTATTAATCTTTGTATAAGGAGTTATATTTCACTTGTCGCCTTTAAACCCTAGTATCTCTTCGAGTTACTCAAGGATCTGCAGCTGATTTTCACTGTCATTCATGTCTTGAATTTAGCAGAACTTTAGCGTCTATAAACTTGGTGTGAACCGGTGAATAGAGTCGAACTGAACCAGGTCTGAAGCAAGTTTGAACCCTGAGCGTACCTGGCCATCTGAATCTCCCGTGAGCACCACTCGCTCTGCAGGTAGTGGCGGCTGATCACGCACAGAGTCTTCCTGCTGCTGTAGATGGCGTCTATGATGTTCTCCATGATGGCTTTTCCTGAAATTATATTCCAAAGTATTTGTGTTGAAACCCATGACAATATAATAATGACATAATCCCTTGCCTCTCCGCTTAAAGGTCCCAAGTTTTATTCTCCGAACAGGAAGAACATCTCCACTTTGTCAACATGCATGATAACTTTTGATCACATATAGTAAAGTCTGTAGAGTTTGAATCACCTGGCTCAAAGTCGCGGTGGTGCAGGCACAGCTTCCAGCCCTGCCGCTCCTCCAGCTCTGGCACCAGCTCTTTGTAAACCCAGTCTTCATCGTGAACGTTGTAGGACACAAAAGCATCGTAGACCTCGGCACATCCCTGTCTCGCCTTTTTACGATCATAGACAAAGGCCCTGAAGAGGTAGAAGCCGTAGACCAGCTGCCATCGGAGAAAATGGTACGTGAACGTTGAGAGGAGAGTGACGAGGACCAGAACAGAGCTGAAGATGAAGCAAATGAAACCAGGAAAGTCCAAACACGCCTGAACATTTAAGTCTAACAACAAGTTTCCCTCGTCAGACGGTGGACTGGCACATCTGTAACTAAACGCATCGTGCACATAAACCTGTTTGTTTGTAAGCACCCATTGAATGAAGCCAACGTTGGAGCAGTTACAGACAAACGGATTTTCAGATAAGTCGAGGTATTCCAGTGAAGGGAGTGCCTCAAAAACGGTCTCATGTATTACAATGAGGTCATTGTGCCTTAGAACCAACGTCTGCAGCTCAGTCAGATTGGCCTGGGAGAGAAAGTCCAAAGATTTTATGTGGTCAGCTGATAAGTGCAGAATTTTAAGGTGACTGATTGGCTGGAAAACCTCTGGATCTAGACTCAAGTTGTCATTTTGGTAAATTGAAAGCTCTTGTAAAAGAGGAGTGTCACGGAACATTTCTTTATGAGGAGAGTTACAGAATAAGTTAACTGAACTAAATTCCTTTAAAGCAGCCAAACCTTGCAGCAAATATTGAGTGTCGAACAAACATGCTTCAAGGGAAATGTCAATAAATAATATCTGAAGAGACGGCAGATTGGTGGCGTGCTGTATGTGTGAGCACCACCTGGCGGTAGAGTTAGATCCTGCACTGGCACTAGTTTCAGAGATGAAGGGGACACTATAACTCAAATATCTAAGATCCGAGAGTCCCTCCAAGGCCCCCTCCTTAAATGACGTCCCTGTCACTGATTTTAAATTTAAGTCCTGTAGATGCGACATGTTTTTAAAGACTCCTTTTTGAAGCCATGCAATATTGTTATTGCCTGCATTTAAAATCAGAAGATTTGGCAACGTGGTACTGAAACTGTCATCAAACTGGACAATGAAGTTATGTTCTAAATCAAGCAATTTTAGGCTGTGGAGATACTGAAAAACACAGCTGTTCAATTCACTTAAGATATTGTTATTAAGGTAGAGCTTCGTTAGTTGCCACAGAGAAGCAAAATCCAGACAGTGAAGTTTTGAGATGCGGTTGTAGGCCAAACTTAAAGTTGTTAGAGAGGACATGTTTCTGATGGTCAGCGGGACTTGAGACAAATTATTACTCGACATGTACAGCTTTGACAGATGCGTTAACATCCGCAGAGACGACTCGGTTGAGTTTGTCATTGAGTTACGTGAAAGATCCAGGTCAGTGAGGCTGGTGCAGGACTGAAGAAGATGATCATTTAAAATAGGAATTGAGTTCATAGTTAAATCTAACTTTTGTAAAGACGGAATAGCACAAGCTAAGTCTAACAGGGGCCTATCCAACAAACGACCAACGTCTCTGAGACTGAGGTCCTCCACTGAACCCACACTTTTGAGAACTGACTGATACGTTTCCATTGTGAAGTTGGTCCAACTCAAATCCAGAGTCTTCAAACTTTTGAGAAAGGTTTTGTTCAAAACGTCCCATTGAAACTGAGAGTAAATATGAACTAAACAAAGACTCTCTAAACGCGGAAAAATGTCAGAGTGAAGCATGAATCTGTGTAGAGGATTGGCACTTAACTGCAGCTCGGACACATTCAAAGGAAATGGAAAAGGCTCTGATTCAAATGAAGAGAAATTGTTGGAATCGAGATGTAAGATCTGTAAGAATGGGCAGGATATAACCACATTCACAATGTCACTGATGTGGGAAAGTCTATTTCTTGATAAATACAAGGTGTGCAGTTTTCTCAAAGGGCAAAACACAAATTCTGAAATAGATTCAATTTGGTTTAACTTTAAACTGAGAACGGTTAGGTTGGTGAGCCCCTCAAACATTTTGTCTGTGAGATCTTTGAGTCTGTTTCCATTCAAATTCAGCTCATTTAAAGCTAATAAATGAGAAAACGCAGCATCTTCTACATGTGTGATCTGATTAAGTTTCAGGTCCAAACTCTGGAGTTTTAGAAGATGATGGAAATCATTCTTTTGGATCCTCTGGATTTTGCTGTTTGAAATATTGAGGAACACGGTGGATTCAGGAATATCAGAAGGAATTCTAGATAACTCATAACCATTAAAACACCAAACGTGCTGTTGATAGTGAAAGCCAAGGTCGCAGTAACGATGAGCGTAGAGCTGTGAAGGGCGAAGCTGAAGGAGCAAAAGGAGAAGTGAGAAAAGAGACGTGTTCAGAGGCATCATCATCAGAGCAGATCCTGTGGAAAGACAAGCAGGAATAATTCAAGTTATTTACTCTGGAGCTGAATCATCTTATTGCACATTGTGTCACTTACAGGAAGGTGTTTGTAAGACGTCTATTGGTTTAAAAACAGCAACACAGTGACAAAATAACATGGCTTGCTCTGTAGTTAAATGGTGTTTACCTGATGGAGTAAAATGGCATGAAAATCGGCTCATGTAACAAAACCGATGTCCGTGGTGACACACGATAGTCAGTGCCAAAACAGGGACCTCATTTCAGCTCGGGGTTTTAATGATTCAGACCGGCCCACACGCCCACGGAGTTTTAGCTCAACTCGTGGGGCATTCGCTTTATAAGTCAAGGGTGTGTTGGACCTGTCCCTGCTCGAGACGCTTTCTCTTTTCACATAAGCCGCTGCACACACTGTCTGAAGTGTGTGAAACCTAACGACTTCCCTTCTTTCATTTTGCCACAGCTGCCTTTTTTCTGTTCCCTTCTCTGAATTGGACGGCACCAACTTGAACTGACTCAACTGACTTAAACACCCTACCACTCGGGAGCATCCATGATATCTATGAAATATTTCACACATGCACATGCTGTAAGACTGTACCAATCACTAAGATCCACCTTTTAAACAACGGTATTATTAAGTAAAGAGATATTCTGAGGTCAGGCATTCAGCTCATTAGATCATACCTTGATAGAAACTGATCCAGGGTTCCGGTCCCGTGTTAAAGGACAGGTGTCGAATCAAACGACGAGGTTTAGCTACAAAGAGAGGCATATACCCACTAGTAAACGACTGGTTCGTTCTGTCACGCCAATTCTGACAGGAAGAAACATCTGAGAAACACTAAGCTTCCTGATTTAGTCTCAGTGTGACGAATCAAGCAGAAGTGACGCCACAAGAAATATAAAATACACTGGCAGGTTGTGTAGCTTATTTACAAGTGCGGGTTTATACCTCATGCCACACCTCAGTGAAAAAGACTCAGAACCTCCAGAATTCTGGTCCCTTCATCAGAGCGTAATAAGCTGCTGCTGTGTACTTAAGACAAAACAGCTGATGTTTGTTTAAATCACAGGTCTGTTCCAGCAAGGAAAGCAATACTCTGTCTGTGCACATTGGTTTAGCCCATTATAGAACTATTATCATGTATTTGGAACATTGACATTGCCTACCACAGCCTGGGCGGGTCGTCTCATAATCGGAGGTCGAGGTTCGAATCTCGCCTCCTGAGCGGGCACACTGTTGTTGTGTCCTTGGGCCAGACACTTCACCCCTTGCTGTAAAGCACTTTAGGCCTGATAAAGGAAGAAAAGCGCTATATAAATCTATTCAAATGGACAAGTATAAGGCTTAGTGTGTCTTCTGATTAACCTCTTAACCCTCGCCTTCACCGAGCACATTTGTCCAGTTTGGCAAAGGCTTCTTGGCAGGAGCTTACAACCTATAAACCTCATTTGAAAGCTAAGAACCTACAAAACTGATCCTTTTTGTCACTTTTTGTAGTTTTTTTCTCGTCTTTTATTGTTGCTTCTTCATCACTTTTATAGTTTTTTGTTGTTGTTGTTGTTATGTTTTGTTGCTTTTTTGTTCAAGGAGCTTTCAGATAATTGGGTAAAGCCAAACCGGAGAAAATGAGCTCGGTTCCGGTGGGGGTTTGGAGATTAATTAGCTCGAGAACTAAAAACAGCAAGCGTACACAACTTTTATATCATGTCATTTTGAATAAGTAAACATCACAGTTGCAATCATTGAAATACATTCCTGATTTGACCACGTTTACTTAAAGCTATAGGCCTCACGGGTCACATGCAGCTCTCTGACATACCAACATTATCTTGCTCTCATACAGATCGCATTGCTGCGGATGGACAGTAAAAACTTGGAATGATTTTCTGTAATATATTTGCCAAATCTGAGCCAGAACCAGTTGTGTTGTGGACGCCCTATGACAGATATTTATCTTTTTTGGTGTCCCTTCTGATTTGCGACTCACGCCACAGGAGTCAGATCACCTCGAGGTTATTCATTTACATAAACAGAGCTCGCCCTCGACTTTCCCACTGTTCTCCGAAGTGGATTTCGTGTTCTGCCTCATATGACGAAATGCCGTAATCAAGTTGCTCCGACGTGTTTGTTGGGGCTGCATCGCCGAAAAGGCCCCACGCTGTTGGGGAATCAAATTGGGGAACATCGAAGAGCACTTGCTTTGGTCTCGGATGGTGATGAAATTCAATACGTTTCTCCGCCCCCCCCACCCACGCAGCAGCTGGATGAGCCCTGGGTAAATCACACCGTTTTTCCACCGCACACCTGCCTTCTGTCGGAGTGCAGCTGGAGACGGCGCCAATCAGCCTCTCCTCGGCACCACGCGCTCCATAATGCAGGACGCCTCGCAAAATGGATCCCGGGCCCGCCACTACTATGGGGAGCTTTAATTATAGATACTGGCTTCAGCGCAGAAACAGAGAGGAGAGACACCCCACCCACCCCCCACCCCCCAGACGCCGCCGCTCCATAAACAAGAACGACTTCGAAATAAGAAAAATAATATGTGCCAGTGAGTTCATTTTCAACAGGAGGGCCTATTGCCAGACTGGCTTAATGTGACGATTATTGTTATTGTTCCCAGACATCACTTGGAGTAGTTATATCGACAGTACTTATTACATTGCAAAAAAATAATAATCTTGAAATAAGTAAAATGTTATTTTATTATATTTGAAAGTATATATTATATTTGTCCTTTATTTTAACATGTAATTTCATGACGTCTGTCCATGAGGCAAGAAAAAACGATTATTATTATTAAATTATTGCACTCAAAATTAGATTTGATTTACTGTTGTAAAACTGTTGTAGTTGTTTTTTATCTTAAAGGGACTGGATTCAAGGGGGCGACGGTGGTGCAGATGGTAGAGCGGGTCGTCTCATGATCGGAAGGTCGGGGATTCGAATCCCGCCTCCTGAAGGTGCACATTGTTGTTGTGTCCTTGGGCAAGACACTTCACCCTCCTTGCCTCCAGTGTCTGCGTACACTGGTGTGTAAATGGGTGAAGCCCCCTATGAGAGACCAACAGGCCCGTTTGGAACCATGAGGCCGTCCTTCTGTGGACCCACCACCTGCAGGAGGAGCCATAGGAGCTGGTGCAGTGTGATTTGGGCAGCTCCAACAACTGCCCCCACCACCCGGCAACGGACAAGTGGAAGAAAATGGATGGATGGACTGGATGCAAGTTGATCATTTTTTATACTCTCTACTGCCACCTCTGGCCTTACGCATAACTGCATTCTCTATATTAAGCTCGTGCGTGACGGTAATGAACACCTTTCTGAGTGACAGTGCAGGATTTTAGAGGCAGTTGTGGTGAACCGGTCTGGGCTCATTCTACACATTAGGACATGGCTGGAACATGTAGGGGGAGGAAAATATATAATTTTAACATTTTTAAACTCCGTATAGTCCCTTTAATATAAGTGTTTTTGTGCAGTATTAAGTATTAATCTATTGGTATTTTTCTCAGAACACATAGAAACAGACTATAGAGGTTTTTTTTTTACCAACATCTCATAATGCGTCTGCATCTACATGTTGTTCACCTGGTTTTGTTATTCATAAATTAAACATATTTCAATATTTAGGCTTTTACTCAAGCATTGACATCAGCCGTTCCCTCTGCATTATCTGCATTATCTACATTATCTACATTACCCATATTAGCAAGCAGCACTCAGCATCCATTAACTGAACACGACAACATTCAATCATTTATCATGAGCAGAAACACCAGAAGCAGCACTTTGGAAAGAAAGAGGGAGGGAAACAGAGACAGGGGGAGAAAGAGGGGAGGAGAGATGCATTTGTGTTATAAAGGCTAGATCACATGGAATAGACAGTTTTTTCTCTCTGCTTTCTTACAAATATTTGGCTTTTCAAGTGCCGTCCTCTGTGTGTTGGATGATTATAAATAAAGAAGACCAGGAACGTCACAGTAGCAGAGTAAATGCTATAGAAAGTGAAGTGAACTTACAGACCAGGTGCTCTTCAGACTCCTGGGCCAGGGAACTAATAGAGTCTTCATCAGGGTAACGTCACAAAATACTTTACAGTCTATTTAGCAGTTTTGCTAAATCCAGAGTGCCTCCGACGCCCCGTTAGTCCGACGTGTCACTACTCCGAACATTTACCATTGAGCAGAGGTGCCATTAGTCCGACATCTCTCTAACCCAGTTGTGTTGTGGATTAGAGAGCCATATGCGACCACTGGCCCTAACATCATTTCACAGTACTAAGTAACTTATGCCCCTAGAGGCCATAAGCGCCACTGCAGGTGTCGTAGCATGTTGCGTTTTTTACTTATGAATTGTCCCTGAGAGTAAATACTACGCTGACAGAACAGACAAAGGGAGAGAGGGATATTGTTCATCCAATGACACAATGGAGCTCATTTTTTTCACTCAAACTAAATACTGTGTAAGGTGGCCCGTGGTTAGCTTTGCCGTTAGCCTGTTAGCTTCTTCTTTGTGATTCCATTAGTGTGTATTGGTGCACCGGGGGAGATGAAAGACCCCCCAATCATCCCATTAACACTTGAATTACCCCCAGAGGGACTACGGAAAGGATTTTTATAAGTGACTTAGTACTGCTTTAAGGTCAGTGGACTCTTGCATAAACCTAATTTTATTTTCCAACCCCTTCTCAATGGGACATTTTTGGACTAATGAAACGTCGGACTAATGGGCCGACCCCGTTTATCACCCAGTCGTCCAGCATTTAATTTTGGTTTTCTAGATTTGACCTATCCTTTACTGGACTCTACAGTGTTTTTTTTTTGTACTTGCTTTCTACTGGCCAAATATTACAAGTAAAAGTTGCTCAGTCAAAGATTACGAAAGTGAAAGTAGATATTGATTTGTATAAAGTAAGAATGATTTGAAAGTAAGTGAATAAAGACCTTGCGGCTCCAAACACATGACCGTGCCCGGGTTAATCACCTGTACGGCAACAACGCGGGGACAAAACCTCTTACTTGTGGCGAGTCATTGGCATTTGGCAGTACAATTGCACAGCGCCACCTACTGTCCTGAAGTGTGCAAGGCTCAACATTTGACAAAATATGAGGCCAAGTTTTCTTTCTTACTTTGGAGCGTTTGTAGAAATGAAGCAGAGTAGAAAGTATTACCTTTATACAGGGGTGCCGCCAGAAATTCTGGGCCCTATGGAAACAAAAATTTCTGGGCCCCCTACATTTTTTACAGATAAAATGTAACCCAATAAACATGCCCTGTATACTTTAAAAAAGATACTTAGCACATTGCATAGTTAAAATGTCTGATGAGTAAAAGCCTACAAAAACAAGAAAAAGCTATGGAAATATGTACTTGTTTACATAAAAGGAGAATATTTATTATCTCAATTGCTGGGTCCAACTGCTCAATCAGGAAACATCAGCTACAACTAACCCATAATTAAATCAGTCCAAGACTAAAACTAGGCCAAAAGGGCTCAAAATCAAGACACACCAGGAGTAATGCCAGGCCTAAACCAGTCCAGGACTAAACAAGTACTGAACCAGACATAAACTGTTTGTTATCCAGGTATAACAAAGTTATGTTCAACATCACTTTATAATGGCCCAGCGGCGTGCCTTTCTGCTGGCAAAATCATGTATCAAATCATCAAAGTTCAGCTTTCTTGCCAGTTTGCTTTCAATGGATAGTATGGCAAGGTGACAAAGTCTGTCCTGCAACATAGCAGACCTAAGATAATTTTTAATCAGTTTCAGCTTACTGAATGCTCTCTCGCCACCAGCAACGGTCACAGGCAATGTGCAAAATATTCGCGAAACTATGCAGACCTGCCCAAAAATACTCTGCAGCTGCATCTTGTAAATGCTGTTGAGCAGATCAATTGGTGACAGACACCCTGGGAAAGTGGCCCTATATACAGAGTTGAGGTGTCTGACTTCATCTTCAAATTCACAAGTCAGATCAGTGTTGTATTTTGAAATCAATGGCTGGCATACAGAATGGATTTGATCATCATATTGAATAATATTGTATGAAATAGATAACTATACAACACAAGAAAAAAAAATTAGACAATCCAAAACTGTATTCGTTTTTTACTGTCTTGGTAGCTGACCATGTTCACATCACCTGACACTGAGAGGACTGGGTCATTAGTAGGAGGACGAGGTGCGGACAATAAAGCTGACTCTACATCTGTATAAGTCACACACACACACACACACACACGCACACACACATGCACGCACGCACACACACAATGTGTATTGGCCTATTTAGTTTTCTTAATATAAAATATTAAAATATCTATTCTGTAAACTAATTATAGCCAATGGTTACCACAGACACATGTTTTATTCCACTTTATATTATTTTTTCAAGGGGCATTTTATTCATATTAAGAACGTCAAGTTTGACAGCATCGATCGTAGCAGCAGCACTGTCACTTCACAGAACACACGACAAACTGTTTTTTGTAATTTTTGAAGCGTGTAGATTACTTTTTGTTTAGTAAAGTTATCATCACGTGGAGAACACAGTAGATAAGACGTGCTTAGAGCTTTCAATCTTCGTGAAGTTTTGCGCTCAGGCTCACCTTGTTTGGCTGAGACGGGGACGGGGGCCGCGGGGGAAGGAAGACGTGGGTGTGCAGCGGCCGCTGAATCTGTGTCTACGAGACATGATAACCCGGAGACAGCAGAGATGTTATTATTGTTGGATGTAAATCATAGTTCAGTAATTATTTTACTAAGCTAGCTAGATAAAAGCAGGTCATGTAGCAACAAAAGTAAGTAAGTGAAAGTTTTGGAATACAGGAATAGGGCAAGCTACCTTTGTTTTTGAAAGACTGTGTGACATACTTTCGACTTCGGCGTTCTTGGTCTTCTCTTTCCTTCTTTTCTTTCCGTTTTTGATGCCCTGACTTTTGATGTGACATGCCTGCGTGTGTCACTATCTGCACTGCATCATAACAAATGCAATAAGCAAGAGACGCTACGCTAGCGAGCGTAGCTCGGACAGCGCAGGTGGAATGAACCATTGTGAGGGGGAGGGGTGTGACATAAACAGTAAATACATTATTTGTTTGTTAAATATTAAATCTATGGTCAAAACGGACAAAATACACATTAAGTGTATGAGGGGCCCTAGCACATTACACGTATGTATAAAAAAGAGAAAAGAAATAAGAAAAGAAAAAGAGGGTCTGCTCTTCTGGGCCCTTCATCAGCCTGGGCCCTTAGAATCGTCCTAACCTTCCACCCCTTTACGGCGCCCATGCCTTTATATTTCAATAAGAGGAGAAAGTAATAGGTTCATAACAAAAATACTACTAATTCATCCTCAAAAACATGTTCTTAAATACAGTACTTAAGTAAAATGTCTTTGTTAACGACCTCCTCTGGAATCAGCCTCTTTTGTGTGTAATTAAGACGCCAATATAATGATAATATGTTAGTATAAATTACATTACAGTATTGTTAGCGATTACTAACTGTCGATGTCAGCCACAAATTGGACATCTGCGCGGGTAATTAAAGCGCATTTGTAAAATGATCTCTCTCATAACGTCCTCTGTCGGCGTCTCTGTCTCCGCCGCGGTGTCTTTTACAGCCTGCCCCTGCCACACTGTTATAATTACCGCCACATTGATACATGAATGTTTAAAATGGCCGGTTCGCGCCGCGCTCTCTGGGGGGGAGTTTCAGCGCGCGACTTTCCCCTTCACAGAGACGCACATGCCGAGCTCCGCATCTGGCCGGTCGAGCCGAAACAGCTGGCCGAGGGTGCGCGGGGCCGTTCCGGAGCCGCCTCGGTGGGAGCGTCTGGGGAGAGGGCGACCTTGATGTGTCTCCTCGTGTTACCTTTGCTCTGCGTTAGCGGCAAAGCGTGGAAGAACTGCGTAGTAGTTAACCGCGCGGCAGACACCTGTTTACAAGCGGAGACTGCGACCGGAGGCGCTGTTTGTCCACACACCAAACAATCTAATTATCGTTCATACTTGGTGCAAAGGTGAAATGCAATCTGTGCAATAAAACGTATGTAAAACGATCAGAGCCCCATATTTATCCATAGGGCCCCCCCCCAAATGAACAGTGCCTTCTTATGTTCTTTATATTCTCTGTGAAGGTTGTCTGTCGATCATTCAGTTTTTAAGGCGAGACACTGCAGGTGAATAGGGAAACTTTAAACTTAGAGATATCGATTTGAAACGTTTGCTGTAGATTACTGACATAAATATGAAAAGGAAAATGTAGGTCTTTAATGCCTAAAAATGCCCCAGATTTCCCATCGTTTCCACAACGAAATCTGAATAACGGTTCGAGCCAGGTTTAAATGTATGGTTTTATTTTAATGACATATTAGTTACAAAGACTTTATCAGAGGGGGTTTTGGATATCTTGTTAAGTTTTGAAATGTGCTATTTTTTTAGGGAGAAAGATCAGCATAGATAGATAGATCTAGGTCTAAAGCCAGGGGCGGATCTAGAGGGGTGGCACGGGGGGGGGGGGGGGGGCAGCTGCCACCCCTAGTAAAGGTCTTGCTACACGATTGTCTCACATCTGCTCTAGAAGCTTACAGAGGCTCACTTTCAGTTGACAGGACAAATAATTATAACAACTCTATAGCTAAATAAGGAGCCAGGTGCCAACTCCTTTTGTATTTAAAAAAAAATAAAAATAAAAATGTTTACCTGAGTTTGGAAAAACCCTACTTATATTATGGACAATGCTACTATTTGTATATAATGTTGGGAGGCTCAACCTGCATCTAAACGGAAAAGTTGCCTCGCGGTCAAGCAAAACCCCACTATAAACATTCGACAATGTAAAATGTGTTGCCACCCCAGACATTATCCCTTACCCTGCTTGCCACCGCGTGATATTTTTTCCAGATCCGCCCCTGTCTAAAGCCCAACTACATCCGAACTGGTCTAAACAACTCAAACTTGAATTATTAAGACATTTAAATTATCTAGTTAATTACTTTTTGCAGTGTAACGATTGGCCACTATCATTTTTGCATAGAGCCCCTACTATACAAGCATGGTCCCTTGTGCACGCTCAGATATGGACAGAGGAGCATCTACAGTGTGCTGCCTTTAGGGAGGAGTCTCTGTGCCAGGTCTACCATGGTGGCTAAGTTGAACTCCCTTCTCTTCCCTGTTTCCACCTCGTTATTTCAATTCTCTGGAGGAACTTTACATGTTATGGAATGGACAATGAAGCTGACTTCGATGGCTGCCTTTTGTTTTTTAAATGGTTTCGACGTCTGGGAGGATCTGGAGCTGCCATCTCCGCTCTCTTTGGGTTCTGTTGAAATTGTAGGAATGTGTTATAAATTTCACACAATAAAAGTTACGCCATGGGGGCAAGTTCACTTTGTCTTTGGCCAATTTTCTTCCTCATTAAAAGATTAGAAGCTGAATCCCCGATGGCCCAAGTGAAGCACCACTTTCTCAAAATGTGATGAGGTTGATCGGCGTGGTTGGTGTGATAAAAATTACAGGGGGAAAAACATATAGAAGTAATAAATGAAGTGTCCTCTTCTTCTAAATACCAGTGCTGTACATCATATATGGCCGATATGTTGGGAGGCGTCTGGTAATGACCGTGTTTTCACAACAAAAACTCAAAATACAGTCACTTAGAAAAGAATGGGAAAGAGATGAATGCATGAAAACACAGAAACGTCCTCTCCCGTCTATTTAGAAAAAAGCGTCAACAACATCTCTTCTAAACTATGATGTTCCAAGCCTCGTGTTGGAGTTGTTGGGCTGGTCTTTTGATCTCTGCCGTTTCGGGTCACTCTGGGCTCCTCTCAGTCGCAGCAGGAAGAAAAGAAAACCGAAAAACAGATTATGCATCTGTGAGTCTGCAGAGCAAACTGAGGAGTAGGTGGAGGATGGATGGGTGCACTTAGCTGACAAAGCGCCGGCAGAGTTCAACCTGGAAAAGTCAAAATTGGAAGAACGCAGACTCACAAAGGCGAGAAGCAAGTCGATTAGATCCTCCTACGCTCGGCATCGATAGTTACTAAGAGTTCTTACATCATTCAAATAACAAAGATAACCTTACCCAACGGTCATGGCGTCCCGTTTTATACCTTTCGTTTGTGTCAAAATAGTTGATCTAAAATATTTCGTCCATTCAATTTGACCCCTTGCCTGTTATTTTCTACCGTGGGACTGGCAGCGTCTCACCAAGTAAGTATTTCAAGACTGTGTGGCGAGCCGAGAGTTACTTTTGTTTGTTGTACTCTTTCTCAAATAGAGATTTTTCAAATTGCAACAACACAACAAACGCTAAATCCAACCACAGGACACACATACTTTATATTGAATAGTAGAAAATGCCCTGTTCTCCACATTGAGGACGGTGGGCTCCTGCTGAGTTCAAAATGAATGCACATGTGACAAATGACTCGGGCTGTCACGATAATTACTAATTACTCGACTTATCGTTCAATAAATGACAGATAAACACATGTTTAGGCTCAATATTTCTGTAGTACTTTAACCTGCATTTTTCCCTCTTTTGTCAAATGTAATCCTTTATTTATTTATTTTTACCTGAAGTAAGTTGTCTTTCATTGTATTCATGTTTATTGTGGCCTATCTCATCAGCCTGGAGATTAGTTGGAGACTCGAGTTGCCGCTGGTCACGGAAATGTCTCCGAGATGTCCCCTGGAGATAAGGTGAGTCTTCAGGTAAATCTCGGTGAAAACAAACAGGTTCGATTTCAGCGGAGACCACATGGAGACCTGAAAAAGTCTCCATGTGGTCTCCGCAAGGTCTCAGAGAGCACGCAACCAGTAGTGTCGCGAACACAATTTGTTGTCCTCAACCTGTGGGACCCCCTCCTGGAACCGCCACCTTAACGTGGTGGAGGGGTTTGAGCGCCCGAATGATCCTGGAGCTCTGTTGTCGGGGGCTTCGTGCCCCTGGTAGGGTCTCCCATGGCAAACAGGTCCTATGTGACGGGTCAGACAAAGAGCGGTTCAGAAGCCCCTTATGAGAGACCAACAGGCCCGGTTAGAACCATGAGGCGGTCCTTCTGTGGACCCACTACCTGCAGGAGGAGCCATAGGGGCTGGTGCAATGTGACTTGGGCAACTCCAACAGCTGCCCCCACGACCCGGCAACGGACAAGTGGAAGAAAATGGATGGAACCTGTGGGACATTTCTGTGACGTCCCTGCATTGGCACTGAGACCTGTTGGATACCAAGGAGATCTCAAAGAGACTCCTTACGACTCTTTAAGATCTCATTGCCACAGCTGCTTGGGAAATTAGGCCAGGATGAATGATGTGTGTGAATGCATGATGGTGGTCAGATGTGTGCAGTCGTGACAGCACGCCTGTCAGTCTCCCCAGAGGAAACTGAAGTTACTAGCGTAGCTTAACCATCACCGAGTAAGATCTTCTTCTTGAGATTGCATACACCTCACGGAGACAATGCGGAGACTCCGCTGAAATTGAACCTGTTTGTTTTCCCCGAGAATGCCTGGAGACTCGCCTTATCTCCAGGACATGTCTCGGAGACATCTCCGTGACCAGAGGCGACTCGGGTCTTCAACTAGTCTCCAGGTCGGTGGGACAGGCCCTTTGTATGTGCGCAATCAGTCCGAGCTGTCGGACTGCGGAGAGTGCCATCACGACAGTCTCCTTAACGTCTCCGCAACTCTCTCCGGTGAGATAGGCCCTTAAGTACAGTTCCAACAAAGCTTTACTGCCATGTTAGGACTTAAGAGAGTTAGATTGTATGATGTCAAAAGGTCGTCAGAAGTATCGATTATTGCGATATTTTCCTGCCTCAACAAATATTGAACTTCAGAATGTTCTTATCGTGACAAGCCGACATATGACGACTAATTTTGTATATTATGCTAATAAACAGTTCCTCCCAGAGCAACAACCTTTTTTCCTGTAATTCACATTGTTGCCAACCTTCCACCCGTCTCACTTAACACTAATACAAAATAGAAGCTTTTTATGAGCGGTAGCATATAGCCCATTAAAACAAGCCTGTATAAAAACTCTCTGCCCAGCAGTATAGTTAATTGGGCTGGGCTGTAGCCTATTCATAAAACGGATTAATTCATTTCGCTTTTATCGGCAGTAAATTATTGAATCAATTCTTGTCCAAAGCCCTAAGCGGAGGGTGGTTGCTCGGTGACCCACTTTTCAAACAACGCTTGGCCCTTCGTACAAAGCGCCCAGGATTTTCGGTCCATTTTTTTCTCCGAGCATTTTAATTATTTTGTACAGCTGCTTCCCCCATTAGCGAATATCTCCGTTTTGCGCCTTTCTTGCGTTTATCTGCAAAGCCCTGTCTCCCGGCGATGTCAGCTACATTGTGAGGCCGAGGCAATAAGAGATAAAAATAAAAAAGAGAGCTAATGGAGAGCTTTCGGGGGCCAGGCTCGTAGCTCGCGGCCTCCTCCTAAAACCGTAACCCACTTCTTGGCCACTTATGAAGAGCCAGCGGAGTCATCGGGTTGAGTTAAAGCCAAGTGATTCACGGCATTGTAAAAGGGCTCGGATAAGGCGCTGTGCTCCGGAGGCTGAGCGAGAAGAGGCTGATTGCGGCGGTGAAGTGGGTGTAAAAGAGACCGTTTTGGCGCGTTTACGATACGGGAGGTCGTGCAAGAAGACTGATCGAAAGGAGACGCCCTTTCGTGGCCAGAGGTAACGTTACTTTCGACTTGATCCGGGTCCCTTTTCCACATCAAATATTAGCAAACGGTTACTAAATGAGCAACAAACAAGGCTAAGAAGTGTCTAAATTAGGACATTTTAGTTTAGGGGGTGCTGAGGGATAGACTTGAGCCCAAAAAAAAGGCTTTTTCTGTGCATATTTCCTATTCAGTAATATTGCCTGCAGTTCGCAAACTATCCACCGGGGGTTGCTGCAGCGCCCTCAGCACCCTGGGTTCCCACGGCCTTGAGCACATTGTATATTTTCAAGTTACCGTGCGTTTTGTCTCGTGTGTCTTTAGTGCTAGCCAAAAATCATCTAAAATCTCAGGCAAATGGAAGATGCCAGTGATTTTGTGATGTATTTTTGGGGTATTGCGTCAGCTGGTATTGCAACATTGACTTCACATGTTAGTATTCGGGCAGTGGTGCTGAGGCTGAATGAATAAGTAATGTTACCAGACGCTGTATCTGATTTCGCTGTATGTAATCATACATTTTTCACTGGCCATTGTTGCTCAATCAACAGACGTAGGATCTGTTTGAACTGCTGGGACCAAATCTGTAGCCCGGCACGTCGTCCACTCCTGCAAAACTCAAACGGACCCTAAAACACATTGACAGTTGGTGACTTTTTCCTTGTATATAGATCCCTCTATTTGCTATTACATGTTTGCACCTTTTCCTGACCATTTGTCTCCTCCTACGTGTTCTTGAGAGCTGACTCTGCATTGTGAGTTCAATAAAGTGTTATCTTTTGTGATACATAACCCTGTTTGAATATTAACACAGAACCGCTAATAACCCCACAACAACCACACACATCCGCTGATTGGTTTACTCCACTTCCTGTTTGCTCTCGAACGTTCTGCTTAGGAAATGTAGTGGATGCCGACTCTGACCAGATACAATCACATATACAGCGGTGAGTCGGGGTTTTTCCATGCAACCAAATCCATGGGTTGATCAGCTCTCAATTGGTGCATACTACTACTACTACTACTACTACTACTATGAAGCCTTAAATTTTGATGTATCTGTACTCTTGCATGACAACAGGATGTGAAGATGGCAATCGAAAGCAAACATTGGGATGTTTGGTGCATTTGGGGATTCATAGGAAACAACGAGCCCTTGGGCTTTCACCCCCTATACCTAAAAGGTAGAAAGAATGAGAAAGTAGTGAAATGTGGGTGGGAGTGGCCCATGACCGGGAACGGTGCCAAGACGCTGAGGCGAGAGAGAGAACTGGGAGGTATTTAAAGGGCAGAGACGTATGTGAGGTGTGGTGTGTATGCTCTCCATTGTAAAGGACTCGCCCCTTGTGGAAGTTAGATCTTTTGGCTTTCCTTAACGTTTCTCTTTTATCCCGCTGGGTTTTTGAGTTTTTCCTCGCCGTGATGCAGGGCCTAAGAACAGGGGACGCCCGGGGTAACTCTCCATCTCCTTAGCCCCGACTGTTCACTCAGACATTACGTTTGTTTAACTGTTTCACCCTTTGCTATGTGTCTTTGCAAGTCTCCAAACTGCTCCTGTTTGTCAAACCAGCCATATTTGTGCAGCCCTGTGAGGCAACGGCTGCTGTGATTTTGGGCAATAACAAAACCAACTTTATTTCATTTGAGTTGGAGCCGAAAAGGGCTACTGTAAACAGACAAGTCCACCATGACGAGTCAGTCTTTCTTCACGACACTGCCTCTCCACTCATTTCTCATTGTCTTTAAACATGTGGTTTAATTTGTCTGTGAGCCACTCCCACCGTTACAGTATATACTTTGGCTGTCTCTGATACAAACAAAGGAAGACATAACTAATGCCACACACAACAGGATCATTTCCCCGTATTTGCAAAGGGGCAGATTTGATCACAAGCCGCTTCCGCCCGTGGTGCCGTTTCTTCATTCTGTCTAATATTGCAACATTCCCCGATTATTGTAAAGTGTTGCTGTGATACCAGAATAAACCTCCAGTCCTAAGGCGGCGTCGGCGTGTGCAAGGTGCTTTTCCGAGCGTCAATATTTCACAGATTGCCCTGACAGAAACATTATTATGGTGGTATTTCCGCGCGCCTGCTTGGCCCCGTGAGTTAGTGCGCATGTAAGGGGCGATGGCAGCGCCGCATATAACCGCGCCCGTGTTAGCGGATGGAGGGGGGCGAGGGGCGCGTCGGGCCGCCAGAGCGTCCAAGGGTCAGCGCGGGGACAGGTGGAAATAAGCCAATAAGCCCGAATCTCATTTCCTGTGGGCCGGGGGAAGAGAGGGGAGCGAGGCGGCGGGACGGAGTGCGCGAGGCCTTTGAGAACGATTGAGATGTAACGGCGGAGATATGAAACAAAGACGGCGCCGATAAAGGGCAGGTATGAAGCGAATCTGAATGAACAGAAAATGCACTTTTATAAGATAAGCCGAGTTTATGAGCGTCTGGCAAGTAGCACGTCATTCTGTTCGATAAACTTGTTTCTACACCTTTATATTTACTTTAAAAGCCCCTTGGCAGTGTGTTGTTCTTGTAGTGGATTAACGTTGGATTTATCGCTCAGTTTACTATAAAAATAAAAAAGCCCTTTGTGCATTTAATTATAAACACTTGATGGTGAACAAGCAGCTATAGTGAAGCTTAAATCATCGCCTGGACTGGGTTTGGTTGAGTTGAGGAGGTTTTGCTTCTATTCATAGTAGCAACCTCCCATTCTCTTGGTACAGCTGCTTTATTTGCCTCTTTCTGTGAACTGCATTTGTGGTCGTCGAGCTCCACATTGTGTTACTCGATACTTTTGTACGTCTTTGCTGGGTTTTTGTGGGGTTTGGCAGATTTCTTCACTGCAGAGAGTCCATAATGGTCCTTAGGAAAGCGGCTTTTTAAAAGTAAACAAACAGCTAGCTAGTGCGCTACAGACATTTGAGAGCTACACATTTCTTCTTCTGGAACGCTGAAGAGGCACCAAGAGCCCCCACACCTGCAGCACAGTGGAGGCGTCACAAGAGGCGCTACGGGAAACAAGGAAGGGACAAACAAGGAGGTATCCAGGCGAGACTCGCAGCTAAGCCACACATGCTCTCTATTGTTCTGGCTGATGGACATTCACCGGAGAATAAGCCAGATTAACTGTTAAACTCTTCCCAGAGGATGGTGAAAGACTATTGTGGAGCAGAGGGAGCTGCGCAGGAGGAAGAGGAAAGAGGAGGTGGAGCTGACAAGTGCAGGACACCACGCTCTGAAACAGGGACGAACCCAGGAGGTGCTGCACTGTTTCAGAGGAGCACTGAAGGCAGCCAGCCGGGTTTCCTTTCGGGTGCTCCGGTTTCCCCGGCCTCCAAAAACAAGCTGGTTAGATTGGCCCACAAAGGCGGAGAGGCTTAGGACTAACACCTGAACACAATGTTGTTGTACGGTTGTTCAATGACAAATAAAGCACATACTTACTCTCTCCATCTGCACCCCTTTGAAACGGAACCACCCGCGGTCAGTCTGCTCTGGAGCCTGAGCTGCTGCTGAGAGCATTTACAGAAAACAATCAGTTTCAGTGAGTGCAGTAAGTTGTAACAATTATGTGTAAGACGTAAAAAGGACATTTATAGACAATGCAGCGTTTTATGCCCGGGCCAATACTCTGTGGTACGGAGAGGGTAAAGCTGACTTTATTTAAAGCGTACTGTACACGGCTCACCTCTGGACTCATTATAAGTCAAAGCCAGCAGGCACAGGCTGCCGGTGGCCTGTAATGATGTGTGCGTGTTCTTTTGAAGAAGCCCAGATCTGTTGGCAGTAATTCATTTGGTCAAAAAGGACCAAATACTGCAAAAATGATTAGTTTAAATCTCTAAATTTGAGAATAATAATTTAAATGCGAGTAGTTCTGACTCGTTAAGCTGTAGTTGGGCTTTTTGACCATGATTATTTCACTTGTTCAGAGACGTTTCTGACTCGTTTCAATCTTTTTTTCTGGTTATTTTCTTTGGGGGGACGAATCCCATTGGCAGTTTTACTTTCTTATTTCAAGTGAGATTACCTCAGAACTAGCCAGAAACGTCCTCAAACGAGCAAAGTAATCTTGGTCCGATCAGGAAAAAAGTCTAAATGGGTGAAAACCGCTCAATTCAAGTCATTTAAACCAAAGCTTGATATTTTTCTGGGTAAAAATCAATGTAACGTGAAGAAAATCTTACCATCCTTATAATAAATGACATTTGTTGAAGTGCAGCTGTACTTTGGTTATAGTTTTTTAGTCCCATTCACTTCATGCTCATGGTCTGTTGCAGCTCATACTGTGTGTCAATTGTAGCCTATGCCTAAAAAAACGTGTTGAACTCAGTACTTACAAATTACATTCTTCTATTACATCTACAGGCCCTGTTGGTGAATTGATTATTAAGGCCTGTAATACTCAACAAGATCAGTAAACACAAACATTACTGAAATGTCAGTGTATATGATGTACTTTGTCCCCCCTGTTCCTTTTTCCATGCACAGTCCACACCTACGCGCCTGCACAGTGGGACATAACAATCCCCTGTAACAAATCACCCGTCAGCGCGTGGGGCTTCAGACTGACACGTTTGCATTATCTCCTCTCCCACGGCAGAGGAGCTTCCTCAGAGTCAACACATAAATAGGAATGGAGGGAGGGGGAACGTTGCAGAACGCGAGCTGCGAGAAGAGCCAGGCATCAAAATTCATGTGCAGGTACAGGTGGCTGGGAGAGCCTGTTTCACCGCTTTATTCTGGGAGAGCTTTGAGAGTTTGGGGAGTTTTGTGTGATCCTCTAAAAAAAAACAGCGCAAAAACCACATCACGGATCACGGTTCTGTGTGTGTGAGAAAATACAATATACATGCCAGCGTCGTGCTGAGAGGACGCGCTGGGAGCTGTGTCTTTTTATGGCTATGGTAAAGCCCTATAGTAAAGCCATATTAGATAGATAAGTGCTGCCCCCTACTGGTTCAATAGAAAACAAAGTAGATAAAAGCATGAAGGTATCTACAGAGAATGTTATGGGAAAGTGAAATGGTTTAAATTCAATAGACAGACACTTCATCACAAATTAAATCTGTGCAGATCCCAGCGTCATGGGTTTGAGGCCCTTTCTCTGACAATGTACTGGACGTCGCTCCCTGTCATCATCCCCTTTTCACTCTGAGCTGTCCTTATCCAATCAAGCCTATGGACCAAAAATCCCAAATGCCAATATTTATTTATGTATTTGTTCATGTCACTTAATGTTCATTTTGCCAATACATGCACACATACAGAACTGGTCAAAAGCTTGGAAATGCTTTTTTTTTATTATTTTTTTCCAAGACTATTTACATTGCAGATTTTCACTGAAGGCATTTATTAATAAACATATGGAATTATGTTTTAAACAAAAGACAGTGAAATGAATAAAAAAACAGCCTCCTTTTTGCTGTGATTATTGCTTTGCACTTCTGACATTTTCTCAGCGAGCTTCACGATGAACCAGCAATGGCTTTCACTTCACATACTTATGAAGCTCTTTGAGAAAATGCCAAGAATAAAAGGTGACCATTTTTAACATATTTTGTAATAATTCACCCTTTTGTTTCCTACATAATCCCGTGTGTTCATTCATTGTTTAATGCCGTCAATGAGAATCGCGCAGTGCAAATAAAGAAAAGCCAATACATAAAAAGTGTTTCCAAACGTTTGGCCGGTACTGTAGCATATTGTACAAGAAGGAACCGAGAGAAGATTAATGTCTTGCATAATCTGTTCTTTGTAGTGCCATAAAAAGTAAGAATTACTTCCCCCTGATTCAACCACTGTCCAGGTCACCTTCATTTTCCATAATTCAGAATCTGAAGTAAATGAGACAAGAACCGCCAGACCTAGATCAAATCATAGCCTTAACCATGTCTTAAAGGGTAAAGAAAAACACACCGCTTTAATGCACGACTAAAGCTTACATGAAACTATCCCTATTAAAATGAATAATGTCAAAAAATTTCCGATGATCGATATACAAATATAACACTGTTCAGAACCAGTGACATATGTTGACACCGAATCCTAAAGATGCAGTGGAGAAGCTGTGGGGTAAATGCTGTGGAAATGTCCAGCTCGGTCTGTTTTCATGTTTTATTCAGACCTCTCTCTCGGCGATGACAGAGGAGGTGAAATGACCCTGTGCCGCTGATGGAGGAGAGAGTGGGTTTTACAGTCTTCAGCTTTCATCTGTCTTCACTGTAGCACCACCCGCTTTCCCATAATCACAGGTGTGTGTCCAGACCGGCACAGACGCAGCCGAAGCCGAACTCAAACTTTACGTGGAGACTCACACTTCGGAAACTAAGTTGGAACAATGTTTCTGCAGTGTTCATCCATAAGGCTCTTGTCGGGGGTTTTTACTATAATAAAAACTGTAGTGGAGCGAAAAAATGTTCTCCTTCAGTTTATTGACTGGAGATCTTTACGCACTGTGCTTCTAATTATGGCGCTTTTTTATCGATCGCAAACTAGCAGATGAGTTGTTGCTCAGATCAATGAACTCGAAGCCCCTCTGTTGGAGTCACACCAAGCCCCCAGATGCGTCCAAATAGAAAAGTGATGTATTAGCACGATGGCTGAGCGGTTTCTGTATGCAGTTTGCACGGTTCTCTCCCTGTGTGTGGATGGGTTTCCTCTGGTTTCCCCATCAACCAAAAACATGCACAATAGGTTAATCCTCCAGCCAGGTGATTCTGACCATCAGTCTGGAGATGGGTCCTCGGGCGCTGCACTGCGGTCGCCCACTGCTCCTGACAGGTTGCCCCAGATGCCCCCCATCGAGGTGGATCAAATGCTGAGGACAATTTCCCTACGGAGACAATAATGAATAAGTAAGTCAAGTTTATTTATAAAACGCTGCACAAGAAAATAGGTGAAAACAAACAATATAAAAATGTATATACGTATAAGTAAAATTAAAGCGACACTAGTGAAAACCCATCAACCAAAAGCTTTCTTTAAAAGGCACGTTTTCAGATCCTTTTTTTAAAAGAGTGGGCCAGACGCAGAGAGAGGGGCTGGGCGTTCCACAGACGGGAAATACAGGTCCCCTCGGGGTCTTATAATGAGGCTTAAGGACGACAAGCAGGTTCTGGCCAGAGGACCGAAGAGTACGGGCTCAAAAGGTCCTGGATGTAGCCTGGAAAAATCCAGACTCACCGCTGTACCAGCCGGTGAGTCTGATCACCCCTGCGTCGAATCCATTTCCCACAGCGGTAGATACGCAAGCAAACAGGAAGCGGAGTAAACCAATCAGCGAAGGGCGGGCGTCTGCTGTTGATGTGGTGTTATTAGCGGTTTTGCATTAATATTTGCGCAGGATTATGAATAACGAAACTCACCTACTGTCGATGTGTTTTTTGGTCATTTATCGCCGACTGGAGACACGCTTTCTCTCTTTCGTGCATCGTTCGTAGACTGTTATTGAGGGACTTCCGCGTCCCGTGAGTGACGTTGCTCGCTAACAACACGTCACAGCAAATAAACAAATCTGATTGCACGTGAACTGATTGATTTTGCGGAAGCCGCGAACGAGGACAGGGTGACCAGACTGATCCCCCGCTGGATAAAAAATACAGAGGGGAATCATTCTGGTCCCACCAGGCTATCCTGGATGTACTGTGGGGCCTGACCGTTTAAGGCTCTGAAAGTCAGCACTTAACCTTATGTTAACAGAATTGCTTTATGCCCCTGTATAGCCCTACGGTAATGTTTGTTTTTACTTTTTTTGCTCAAATAATATCTTTATAAACTGAGCCTTTGACCTGACAAGGCTCCCACTGCAAACCCAGCCAGGTTGGGAACCATTGGGTTAGATTGCCGTGACAGTATTGCTCCCTGAAGTGTTTAGGGTTAGGTTTAGGGTTATGCATATCAAAATCCCAAAGAGTACTGACTGGAGAGTTTACAGCCTATACCCCAGTGACAATGTAGATGGTGCCTCGCTGAAACTCATCCGGGAAAGCCAGGAATAAATTTGGACAATTTTACCTTTGTAGCTTATTGGATAGGCTACCATGGCGACTCCTTCTCAATTTGAGTATCCGCAAAATTCATCATTATTCCGTTTGTCTCCCATTGAAAGTGTGCGTACCGTCATTTCACACACACACACATTGCGAATGTCTCTTTCAACATCGCAAACTTTACCCTGTTTTTTTTTTCACGAAGTTGAAATATAAAGTTGAAACTATTTCCCCCGACAACGAGCCGCGCTTCATTATTAGAACAGTGTATTTTTGAATCGCTGCAGCCTCCATCTGTTTGTGCCACGGTGGTGAAATCCCCCGTCGCCCACGGACGCGCTCCCTCCGCGTCCCCGTGTTCCGCCGCCAGTCGGACGCGTCGCACACAACTCTATTCTCATTCCATGGGCTCCGCGCGCCTCCATGCAGAAAGAGGTAAAATTAGACCGAGGACAACGCTCTCCCGCTGCAGGGCCCAAACCGCCGCGAGGGAGAGCGCTTCCGGAAGTTATTAGAAGATTCTGCCAAACTCGGCCCGAGAGTTACTTCAATGGCTACACATAAACAACGGGAAACTTACTGCTCGTGCTCTCGTTGCTGTGCTACATACCTGGGTCATTAGGCCGTACAAGCTTCAAAAAGCATTTTCCCTCAGGTTTTAGTTGTGGCACATTAAGGGGGCGCGTTACAACCCACATCTGCCAGGGTAATATGTTTTAGGAATGTAAGAGATATACAAAGGAGTAACTAAAATAAGCTATTCACAATGTTTACAAAAGGTTAACAAAAATGTCACCTAAACTAAGACAAAAGTGAACTAACAAAACACAAATGAACAAAGTCACGGCAAAACGAAACGAGTGTCACTTAATCCCAAGTCACTTAAAAGAGAACATACCAAAAAGTGACAGGTACACAACAGAAAACGAATAATAATAATAATAATAATACATCAAACTTGTATAGCGCTTTTTTGGACACTCAAAGACGCTTCACATGGGGAAAAATAAAACAGAACAAAAAAGGGGGTTTAAAGAAAAGCTAGTTTGAACAGATGGGTTTTGAGTACTGATTTGAAGGTTGGAAGTGAGTCCGAGTTTCTAATGGGCAGTGGGAGTGAGTTCCAGAGGGCGGAATGTCTCTTGTTGGTTCTCTTTTGCCGGTGAGGCAAAGTAAAAATCAATGTATGATTTTGCTTAACGTAGGATTGATAATGTAATTATAACAGGTAAAATTGGGTAATGGAGGGGTACGCTGTGTGTGTGCATGCCTTGTTCCCGGGCTCTTGTGTCTTTGTACTTTGTAACATGTTCCTTGTATTATTGTGATTTTATTAATTGTTTTTATTTCAATGATGTCGGGGGTGGGCGCTTATAAGCTTTTGCTTCCGCCCACTCCTTTTGAGCAGAATTTTAACTGCTCAAATAAACTAATAAACTAAACTAAACACACAAACGTTAGCTAACACCGAACAGACACACAACACAAAACAGCATATTGGCCAGCAGCCCGAAATATCCCGAAGTGTGGCCTTTCATAGGTGGGTGTGGGCTTTCATAAGTGTGGGTGTGGCCTTTCATAGGTGTGGGTGTGGCCTTTCATAAGTGTGGGTGTGGCCTTCATAGGTGTGGGTGTGGCCTTTCATAGGTGTGGGTGTGGCCTTTCATAGGTGTGGGTGTGGCATTTCATAGGTGTGGGTGTGGCCTTTCATAGGTGTGGCCTTTCATAAGTGTGGGTGTGGCCTTTCATAAGTGTGGGTGTGGCCTTTCATAAGTGTGGGTGTGGCCTTTTATAGGTGTGGCTGGCACCAGGTGGTGGATTGGGGCCAGGTGTTCAGATGCCGCACCAATCAGGACCAGGGACGAGCAGCCACGGACCCGAGCTATATAAATAAAGATCTTCTTCTACACCTGACTTTTTTTGGTCTTTTTGTATAATTATAGTCATTTGTGAACAGATTTGCTTGATGTGTGAAGTTGGCATTGTGATTTGTTGATGTTGTGTGTGGTCGTCAATATGCGACGAAAAGGGCTTTACCACATTTTGACTAAAAAGAGTAAACATTAGGTACAGGTATAGTGCCTTTAAAGACAAAGTGGTGCCGGGTCATTTTTGTGGAAAGTTGGAGTGAGACAGTCGGTTTTGTGATTATGGGTGAAAAACTAGTCTCATGTCTCCTCAAAAATACAACACAATGATTAAACCATGTTTAAGTTACTGTGTGGGCACGACCTGTGAAACCTATACACATCCTCTGTTCATTTTACAAAAAAAGGGCTCCGATTCTGATTCTATAATATTGGATATAGATATCCATCAAATCCACTATTTATCAAATGTAAGGAGCTAAACATGTATGAGCTGATAATATTCTTCAGGTTTTGTAAAAAAAAAAAATATATATATATAAGCATACAACAAAGGTTTGAAAAAGGAGAAAGTGACTATAATCTGAAAGGAACAAACATCTCTTAAATAAACAACAGGCTCAATTCCAAAGCGATGGAACGAAGCGTCACAGTGACAGGAGTTATTTATGGAATAAACTTCAGAAAGAAACAAAAGAGTCAGGAACTCTCCTGGCATTCAAGAAACACATAAACACATTACACACAAATATCTGAAATGTGTAAATATTTAGAGAGTTGGACATAAACAATGAGAAATTGTCTGGATTGATGGCAATGGTAAATATTGTTAAAAAGGGGCAAATGTCATCAGAGTGATCGTTTGCATGTTTTTCTCCCTGTGTCTTGATGGGTTTTCTTTGGGCGCTTCCTTCAGTAAAACCCAAAATATGCACAACGGGTTAATCCTCCAGCAGGTGATTCTGACTGTGGAAAATATTACTATATATATTTTTTGTCATATTGGGCTTTGGTGATTATATATAAAACTGCTGATGCAATCTGTGCGTTTCATTTGAATTGGGCGGACATTTTAATACTCCATTGTTGTATTTACGGTTGGATCCACTGGGGGGCAGTGTGTTAAAAAGGAGTCAGATTGCGCAGAAGAAGAACATTCCAAGCGCACTGATTGGTTCGACAAGGAGACGCCTACTTCCTGTTACTATAAATTACTCTCTCTCCTTCCCTCCCAGTAGCTGAGGATGTGTGTGCTTTAGTTTGTAATATAGAGAATAAAACAATGATTTTTGATTTGAATACACCGAGTCTCCGTCCTTTGTCCGTATAGTAAAGAATACGCCAACAGGACCAAGAGCCTAAATCAAGACTCCTCCGTAAGGGTTGCCCCAGCAACAGCATGTGCCCAAGCCGAGCTCTTGAGTCCGAATTTCCAAAAAGGACTTTCACCCTAAAATCCTAGACACATATAAGTAACTTCATCTTTAAGCTCCTCATCTGTCCGCGCTGGAGTGTTCGCTATTTTATCCATTTATCTATTTTATTTTCTCTTTAAATGTCAGGCTGCACAATTGTTGGAGTTTGTTGTTCGTGAATAATGTAAGATATCGTATATTTGGAGTGAAGAGATTATTATGCACACAACATTTTAGAGAAAGGTCAAATAGAGGGTAAATGGAAAAATGTCAATACTTACAGCGAGGCGCTAAAGTTTTACGCATATTTAAATGCTGTGGTTAGAGCGGATTGTGTTATTTGTTTTGTCACTTCCTCTGTAAGAACAAATGAAGCTTTATTAAACAGTGAACATGAGGTATTTGGCCAGAGGATTTGGAATAATGTTGGCTTTTAAATCCATGGGTGTAGAGTTCAGAGCGTTTGAGGGGCTGGAGTGGAAATCGTATCGTGATCGCAGCTGGAAGCGCAGGCAGCGAGGGCAAAGAAGGGAGAGAGTTCAGCTTCCAGACAGCTCGGTGGATGAGGTTGTTTTTCGGTCGGCTGGAGTTGGTCCGCAAACACTGAAGGGGTTACGGTTAGATTTTAAATAATGAAGATTCAGTGTGGGACAAAACTACAGACGATGCGAGTACAGTGAAAAAGGCCGATGTATTTGCCGGATATTTTGTTAATAATTTCAACTTTCTAAAATAAAGTCTGCTGCCGTTTTGTTTGGTGAGAAAAACAATGTTGTTTCCCCCGACACGTTTCACACCGGTGGCAAAGTTCTGTTGATTCTAATGAAAGTCGGAGCTCTTTCCACACTTCACTGTGATAATGAAACGGAGATCGTTGGGAACACGGCTCCACTTCTTCGTCTGCATGTCAAGAGGGGGAACGTTCCTAGATTCACTTTTACCACAACTTTAGTAAAATATATTCCCTCAAGTAAAAGCAAAATAAGTAGTTGTTGAAAATACTGTTTTACTGAGTGAAAAGTTCTGATAGAAGCTCTTATGTCGTTACATTTACAGTCCTGGGCCAAATATCAAAGGCACTTCGATGGCCATTATCTCCTTTACAAAAGAGGGACGCCTATACGTTTTTTTTTTTTTTTCTCGAACCATATAGAACTTTGCTTGGACATAGAGACCACTATGTCTTGACTCCTGATAAACATCTCCCCCATTTTAAGGATATTTTAGAACAAATCATCAGATTTCATGTACTGAGATTCAATCCAACCTCACTCAACTATTTTTGACACATGAAGCAAATATCACATTTACTCTCGGTGGGACTACTACTACTAGTGTTACTTTACATGGTGTATACAGGCAAAAGCAAGTCAAATGTTAGGCTTTTTAATGCCATTTTTAATGCCCAAATACTATATTTGAATGCCACACCCGCAAAAAAAAAAAAGGAAAAAAAGCTCATATTTCATGTCTTAAGATTTGCAAACTTTTCATCAGAGGAAAGAGAATTGGACGAAACAGGAAACCTTTGAGCAAAAGCTAATTTAGGCATTTTTGATAAACTGTAAATATTTAGCTGAGCGATGTTATAATTTTCAAAGAAATATAGACTTGATGCACGTTTGAAAGACTTTTTAATGATATTTAAAGGGACTATACGGAGTTGATTTTAAACTAAGTATTTTCCTCCCACTACATATTCCAGCCATGTCCTAATGTGTAGAATGAGCCCAGACCTGTTCATCACAAGTGCCTCTAAAAACCTGCACTGTCTCTCAAAAAGGTGTTACTTCAGGTCCAAATAGAGACTGCAGTTACATGTAAGGCCTGAGGTGTCAGTATTGAGTATTACAATTACCAACTTGCATCTAGTCCCTTTGACGCCTTGATTTTGAAAAAAATAAATGACTTTTAATGCTTTGTAAAAAAAAAAACTGTTGACAGTGGCTCAGAGAGTTGAGCAGGTTGTCTTGTGATCGGAGGATTCAAATCCCGCTGGTGCACACTGTCGTTGTATCCTTGGGCAAGACACTTCACCCACCTCGCCTCCAGTGTCTGCGTACACTGGTGTGTGAATGGGTGACTGGTTTCTTGATGTATAGCGCTTTTCTACCTGCCTAAACGCAGGAAGAAAAGCGCTATACAAATGTGACCATTTACCAATTTAAAAATAATTACAGTATTGTATCAACTCAATGTTAAAGTACAGTGTGGTGGAATAAAGTTGCTCCTGGGGTGCATGAAGTTGAGTAAACGTGAGACCATCGTCTGATAATGAGAAAGAACATATCACCAAATATCTAGTTTATACAATTGAATGATCACTGAGTTTCACGATGTGCAAGAATGAGACCGTGTAATTGCATTCGATCCAATTCAAATGTCGCCATCTACAGGTGACTTGGTGCAAAGCTTGAAGAAACAGACGCTTGGTGACTGTGGAAAACATTTTACTCACATCAACAGTAGTAAAACAGTACGCACAAACACACAGAAGTACAAAACAGATACAAAAATAAGTTCATTTTTAGTCTTGTCAACAGAATATATTCAGAGTGGTGTTATGGCCATTACTACGCCGTGAGGGAAAAGGTGGTTACTGCAGTTCGTGTGGTATTGCATTGAGATTCGAGGATTACGTGGAAAACTAAATCGCTATCGGGCCAGTGTCTGCTGGCATTTGGCTTTTTACAGATTTCATTCAATATTTACAATTTACATTTTTATATCAAAGAAAGTGTCTCCGTTAAGCTGCATTTTGTAAAACCACATCATGTGATCAACTCTCCCGACACATTGTTATAAACTTTTCAATCCCACACATTTAAGCAGTTTATAGAGCACTGGTACAAAAATAATAATTTCATGAAATATTTACCCATTTTTATTAGTGTTGATCCTTTATCAGCCGCTAAATAAATGACGCACCAGAAATATCCCTGTGTCTGGTTAAGTTTAGGCAAAATGTTGCAAAATGAGTAAAATTACGTTTTATTAATTACACAATGAGGATGAAAATGTTACTGCAATGTTCGAACTAAATGTGGCCCTACGAGACTCTACAAAGGATATGGTGGCATTTGAAAGTTTTTTTTTTTTTTACAGGGTGCAGGGCAAAACTGCAGGGGTTACTTTAAATTAATCTGAAATAAATTGCTACTTTAAAACAAGAAAACGCTACTTAAAAAAGGTGCATTACGGAACTTTTTATGTGAAAAAACACACTTTTTATTATTGTGTATTTGACCTTTTAGTGACCCCGCGGATCACGGTGGCTCAAGGATCGATAGGTTTTCACCACAGACGGACCCTCTCACCACAAAACAATCGATCCTGGAGCGTTGTCGAGACCACCGTGATGGAAAGTAAAGGCGCCATGCGGACCACTCATACAGCCACTGGGTCACAAAAAGGTCACATTTTTCAGCTTTCCTTTGACCACAAAACCTAAATAGTACTTAATGTGGTCCATTTTATAAATAATCATCAACACCATCCTCGGGGTGAGGGGTCCAAATAGAAGGTCCAGGGGGGACAGGCTGTGAATCAGAAGGTGGAGGTCTCCCTTGCCATTTTAGTAGTTAATAATTAAGACAAATCATTCATGAATCATTATAGCAACTCAGTGGTCACGTTACAACAGATAAACGGTGCCTGAGACGATTATTCTTTTCAGCTCGTTTCGTTCCTGCGGCTTCAGAAACTTGAGTGACCGACTGCCGGGCCGGGGACAGCTCATTTCTCCGCAACTGTCCCGATTTGGCCCGAATCCTCCGCCGCCGCCGCGTAATGGTGCTTGAGGGTAAAGGGGTGCACAGCCTCGCACGGAGAGAGGCCGAGACAATCGTTCTGACACGCTGGAAAGGCAGTACTTATCCCGGGACATTGGCGGGCGCGTAATAACTGCCCGATCGGTCGAATGTTTTACAGAATCGTCCCACTTTCACTCCAAATCCAAGAAGCGCCGCAGGAAAATCTCCCCTTCGAGTCCTTTTCTCAATGTTCCCGCCGGCCGACTTGCTGTAATAGTCTTTAAGCAGAGCGCACATTTCATTACCATGTGTGGCGCACAGAGGGGAACGCCCCGGCGCTGTCCCACCGTCTCGGGACGGTGTGGAGATGAAACAAAATGCCCTCGAATGGCGTGACGGCTGCGCGGAGCCGTTGTGAAAAAACCAGTGCATCCTTCAGGAAAAGGGCAAACAGTGACAGGATTTGTTACGCCTCGCCAAAAATCCTAAAAGATAGACTTCAGAGCTGCTGTTGATTTAAAAAAAAAAAAAAAAAAAAAAAAAAAAAAGCACCTGCATTTTGTAATGACATTGTAGAATATATATTAAATTTGTGTTTTATTCTGAGCAAACTGGATGTTCGAGTTTCTAGCGCAGGATTCTCCAAACAGCAAAGAGCTAAATGCTTCGGGGACTTTCGAGGTCACACCTTTGACAGTGAAGATATTTCAACAAAGGAAATCATTCTTTAAATGCTTGCAATGTGTGTGTCGGTGTCAGAAACATTATCCATGAATGTGACTCGACTCCATTGCTGTAAATTTGACGAGAGCTACTGAGGGTTAGTCCTAGTTTAGAGCTACTTAAAGCCGCTGTACCTGATGTTTTTGCAGCAATGGAACTACATTTGCTTTGAATTGGGATGATACGAATCTGCAAAGAAAATTAGGAATGAGCTCGGTCCACAGATAATAATTGAATCCGGTATAGGGCCTTTAAGTTGTCAAAGTTTAGCCAATTTTTTTTTCTTTTCGAGTTTGAGAGCCACGGTGTGACATTTCTTTACACATTAGTCCCATCATTTCATCGACATTTAGGAACCGTGTCCGATTGCCTCAGCGGCAGCCGCAGTGGAAGTCTGCGTTGGGGTCCCGGAGCAGTTTTTTGCGGTCGATGTGCAGGCAGTCGATGTGGTACCAGGCGTCGCACACGTCGCACTGGATCCACTGCACCGTGTCCTGCTGGGGCAGCCGGCAGCGCGGGGCGGCGCACGGCTCCACCGCGCCCGCCGCCTGCCCCTCTTCCTCCCCCTCTTCGTCGTCGTCGTCGTCATCTTCAGAGGAGGACGAGGAGGAGCCCGAGGATGAGGAGGCGGAGGAGGTGGAGCTGGAGGAGGAGGAGGAGGGGGAGGGCAAGGAGGGGCGAGGGGGGAGAGGGTGCTTCCGGGGGCGGCCACGTCTTTTACTGCAACAGAAGCAAATAAAAATAAAAATATGAGACCAAGGCAAGTTTATTTGTAGAGCACAATTCATTCACAAGGCAATTCAAAGTGCTTCACAGTTGCATAAAATTACAAGAAAACAGATCAAATCAATCATTAAAACATCAACATAAAGTTAATCAATTACAGTAAAAGGCAAGAGTGCAGATAAAATACTTTCAGTTTTCATCTGCTCGGGTAAAAAGAGCTGTTTTCAGCCTGGATTTGAACATTGTCAGAGTTGAGGCCTGTCTCACATCCTCATGAAGACTGTTCCAGATTTTAGCTGCATGAAACTGAAACGCAGCCTCACCGTGTTTAGTCCTGACTCTGGGAACCACCAGGGGACCCCTCCCTGAAGTTCTCAGGGCCCGAGATGGTTCATACGGCTCCAACATGTCAGAGATGGACTTTGGTGCTAAACCATGAAAAGACTTGTACACAAGCAGAGCTGTTTTAAGTTCTATTCTCTGAGTGACAGGAAGCCAGTGCAGAGACCGGAGCACTGGACTAATATGGTCAAATTTCCTGGTTCTTGTCAGGACTCGAGCAGCTGCGTTCTGGATGTTCTGCAGCTCTAACAGCTCGTTTAGAAAGGCCAGAGAGCAGCCGTTACAGTCGTCTAACCTGCTGGAGACAAATGCATGGATGAGTGTCTCAGTCTGGTTTTGACACTATTCCTCTGATCTTAATGTTTTTCAGATGATAAAAAGCTGATGATGTTCTTGCTTTGATGTGGCTGTTTAAGTTCAGGTCTGAGTCCATGATTACTCCTAGATTTCTAACCTGATTTTTTGGTTTTAGAGAGAGAGACTCAAGGTGACTGATAACACTTTGTCTTTGTGTCTGTGGGCCAAAAACAATGATCTCAGTTTTGTCTGAGTTTAGTTGGAGACCAGCTTTTTTCCTATTCCAGTTTTGTACTGACTATAATCTACCTGGGTTCTACAAGAATAATTGATTAACCCAGTGTTTCCCAACTAAGGGAACAGGGATCTGTGGCCCACTTAATTTTATTTCTACAATCGAGGACCTGTATGAAGAATACTTGCCCCAAGTCGCAACAGGTCTGTCAACTCCCCGGGCAGGTGTACTTGAAAGTATTCAAGTAAAGGGTAAATAAAACTCAATCCCATTTTTTTTAAATGGTAAAATGTGAAGCTCGACTGTGAACATAAGTAGTTTTAGTTGAAAAAAATCAGTAGCACCATCGAGGTCGGGGGTATTTAAAGCAGTACTAAGTAACTCTTGCCCCTGGAGGCCATAAGCGCAACTGCAGGCGTCGTAGCAAGTTGCGATTTTTTTACTTATTGTCCGTGAGAGTAAATACTGCGCTGACAGAAAAGGCGAAGGGAGCGAGGGATATTGTACATCCAATTACACAAGAGAAATAAAAAAAAATCCCACTCAAACTTGGCTGTAAATACTGTTTAAAAATGGTGCTAGCCCGCAGTTAGCTTTGCCTGTTAGCTTCTTCTTCGTGATTCCATTAGTGTGTATTGGTGGCTCCGGTCCGGTGGCAGTCAAGTCGCAAATGTGGTTTTCTGGTCAGAGACACCAGGGGGAGATGAAAGACCCCCCCAATCATCCCATTAACACTTGTATTACCCCCAGAGGGACTACGGAAAGGATTTATTAAGGCAAACACGTTACTTAGTACTGCTTTAAGTATGAATCAAAGGTCGAGAGCTGAGAACCACAGGCCAGGCTTAACCCACAAAGCTAAAGCCGTCCCTAGAGGATAATGTCGTACATTTCTAAAGCGGCCATTCACAATTTAGGTCCACAAGGTTTGGAATTCATTTAAATAAGTTTAAATCGTCTGCATTTGTTTCTATAGTAAAAGGTTTCAATCTTAGAAATGTATCCAATGGAGGTGAATCGACGTGAGTTTTTCTAAGACCGATATCGCATCTATAATCCTGTGTGTGATGTTTCTAAACATGTCAGTGTTGAACTGTGACAGCAGGGGGCACTGTATGAAAGGCATAGGGCAGATTTATTCAGGAAATTCATGTTTAGAAGGTATTAGAGGAAGGTTGTTGAAAAGACAAAAAGCAACAGATTCAAAGAAAAAAAAAAAGGGTAAGGTCTCCATAATAATAAGCAAAAGTCTCCAACATGAAATATATAAAATGGATGCACAAACTTGTGACCAATTTTAAACCAATGTTTCTCCGCTCCACCCAATCCCTAGGAGGATGTGTCTCTGAGCTCTGACTGAGTTCTTTCCAGTGAAAAAAAACAGGAAGTCTTCGTTCCGGAGAGATCCACCGATTAAATACCCAAATATCGGGCCGCAATTATAATCGTTATTACTGCCAAGAAGATTAGTTTTTGAGTTTTTGACAGCTTAACTTTATTTCTAAAACAAACATACAACTCTTTACATCCTGTTACTTAAAATAAGTAAGAGCTTTATTTGTCATTGTACAACGAAATTGCGTTCAGGTGTTTGTTTCTCAGAAATAATGGAGGTGCTGTGTGCAAAGAGTTGAGACTGTCCTGACTGAAGTAAAAAAGGTAAAATTGAACAAAACCAACACCATGAATAAGTCTGTCTCCTGCCGTGCCCCCACTCGCCCACAGTCTGAACAGGCTTACCCGGTCTGGTGGTGGAACCTGTTGAACAGCACTCTGCCGCCGTCGTCGCTCCGGATCCGCACCGAGGGAGAGGCCAGGCTGTAGTTCTCTCCTCCCACCACTAGAGGGGAGAAGACGGGGGAGCTGTTGGCCCTCCTCCTGCCCCTCGCCGCCTGCGGGGAGCGGTGCACGGTTTTCTGTTGTCTGATGGTGGCGATATTCCCGTGCATGACCGACTGCACGCGATACGTCGTCTCCACTTCCTGTTTGATGGACGCCGGGCTGTGATTGGTCGGCAGCAGGTGATGCCGGCTGTTGGTCATGGCGCCGTGGAAACTGCCGATGGTGCGGATGCCGACGGGAAAGGGTTTGGCCTCCAGGGGGCGCCGGATCTCAGTGTGGACTTTACTTTGAGGAGGGGGAGAGCTGAACCCGTCGGACTCAGACTTGTACAGACGCCGCCTTTTCTTCGACCGCGAGCGCTGACCGTCGTCCCCGACCGCTCCCAGAGCTGGCAGGAAATAAAACAACAGTAACATTTTAGCATCAAGGTTTCAACAGGTAGTAGCTAGTCTAGTTTTTCATCAGAGTACAACAGTAGCATTTCCTGCAACCCTTAAACGCCTCACACTCGTCCCAGTGCAAGGAAGGATGAAAATGACGGCTCCCTGTAGATATTTGATTATTAAACAAATGAAAAAACATTTTATGAGGATTTCAGCTGCATCCAGTGTTAATTTCGTCGACTAAAATATTTAGGCTTAATTTTAGTCAAAGTAATATTTTTGCAGATTAAAATTGGACTAAAACTATAGCCAAAATGTCCAGATATTTTTGTCGACTAAACTAAGACTAAATAAAAATGAAAAGGAGAGACTAAAATCATCAAAAATTCTATTGACCGTCTGAAAGAGCCTCATATCAGGTAAACTGCCAAAGGAACAGCTCTGAGCTTTGTTCATGTGGGAGAAGCTCCTTGATTAAATACGATTATAATGAATATTATAAATGCATGTCAATTAGTCGACTAAAAAATTGAAGATATTTTTATTTTGACCAAATCTTGACTAAATTTGAATTACATTTTCGTCAAAAGACTAAAACAAAATTAAATTAGGTTTTCAAAATTAACACTGGCTGCATCAGAACGGGTCGGTCAGATCTTGTGCTAAACTAACGTTAAATGCTAAACGTCAACAAAATGTAATGACCGGGTGTTTATCTGGACAAAGATGGATTCAATTTTTATTGCACTTTTCAAGAGCACATTTCTCATTTCTTTGACGGGGTTCGGGGGAAACTTGCACCGACACGGGAAACATCCAAACACCACACACGGCCCCAACTTGGATCAGGATCAAACCTGACTTTAGATCAATAATTTGCCACTTTGTACAAAACAATGGGTCAATTTAGTTCAGTATTTAATCATTTATGAACTTTCTATTTTGTTTCATCTTTCCAACAGCCAAATGAGCATGGATTTGTCTTTCTTGTTAGAAAATCTGCTTTATTTTTAAATATTTTTGCATTGAAGTGGGCACATCACACATATGTAGAGTAAAAACATTATTTTGGGCGCCTTAGCTTTTACAAACAAATTCTGTAAGGATATAATAGTAACTAGGCCTGACGCGATAAAAACAAATCTGAACTTCAATATATCGAGGCACAGAATCTAACTTTAAATCTTAACAATGACAGTAAAGCTAACACAATAAACATGAATACAATAAAACCCAACTTGCTAAGCTAAAGAAAATGATAATAATGTTAATTTCCTGCACCCGTTGCCTCACCTCCACAGCCCCGGGGCTCGTCCGAGCTGTCGTCCTCCAGCAGCACCGTGTGGGCCGACTTCCTCCGGCTGCGCGAGGCCGAGGGCAGGGGCTTGTTGGAGGGGGCAGATGGGGCGGCGGTGGAGAAGGAGGGCGGCGTGGAGGGGGGCAGCAGGGAGGTGAAGCCCACGGCCAGCGGGGGGGAGGCGGGCGAGCCGTGGTCCGACCCGGTGCCCTCCAGACTCTGGCTCCTCTTAAAGGTCCAGGCGCTGCCCTTCATCTTACTGAGGCTGCCGATGGAGTTCAGGATCACGGTGGCCCGGTTCAGAGACAGCTTGGACAGGTCCAGGTTGTCTGAGGTTTTACTGTCCTGGTTGGTCCTGATGCGGGTTTGGAAGTCCGAGGAAAACGTCCCGCCCTGCAGAGAAAAGCGTAGGACGTTTCGACGTGTCGCCTCTCATCCAAAAGGCTTCATCAGCAACACTAAGGCTTTGTGCCCACGGGATAAACCGTGTCGCCTCTCATCCAAAAGGCTTCATCAGCAACACTAAGGCTTTGTGCCCACGGGATAAACCGACAACTAACACTCTTCAAGCCAACGCAGACACAGAGATCATAATCACCTTGGGGATTGTGATGGCGTCGAAATCCAGCGGGCGAACTTTGACCTTCTGAAACAGGAAGTAGAACTCGCCGCTTCCCGGTGTCGACTGGTCTCCGAAGGTCAACGTGTCCCCGTCCGAGAGCTCCCACTGGACGCCAGGCTGCAGCCGCACTTCGTTCACCCACGTGCCTGAACACAGCATTTAGAAAACTGATCATGAGTAACATATTTTTTGGAGATCCTCTAATAGAATGATGTAAATGTGAATGTTGTTCAAATGTAAACTGCTCAAAAAAAAATAATAATAATAAAATAAATAATAATAAAAAATATCCGTGACTTTCCCCAAACAACGGCTTTAAAAAAAAGTCTACTCAGCGAAGAGGACCGAGCGAATTGAGAAAAAGATGGATTGAACAATTGCAATGGGTTTATCATTAAAGACACATTAACCTCTTAACCCCAAACATGCATTTTCTCCAGTTTAGTTTTACCGAAATCCATAAGGGCACAGCCTATAGCCACATTTGAAAGCAAAGACCTACAAAACTTTGATATTTTTTCCCCATCGCTTTTTTGTTGGTTTTGTCACATTTCGAGTTGCTCTTCTTGGCTTTTTGTCACTCCATAATCTTTTTTTTTTTTTTTAAACCACATTTTTGTTGCCATTTTGACACCTTTTTCAAGAAGCTTTTAGATTTGGATAAAGCCTGTTTAAAAAAGGCATTCATAGCTTAAACCTAGTCCGTTTTAATAATATTATTTCTTTTCCTTTCCAAGGTTTTCAACCTGCTGCTGCTGTGAACTGTTGGATCCGTTACTGCTGATCTCTGAAACCAAAACAACAAAGAAAAAAAACGACAAAATGAAGCCGAGTTGAGCCTCTGCCTGCACTGACTTACATGGAATAAATGTCTTTATGTATTAACATAAAGAATTAACATAAACATGAAATGATGTCGGTGGCACTTTAGCGGGATTCAAAGTAAATGTGTGAATCTTGGAGCAATTAAGTTGTTTTCTCACTGGTGCTTTTTCACGGGACTTACGGTCGTGAAGAGCATTTAGTAAATCAGAGCGGGATGATTGCCCACTGACTGAGGACTGAGCTCTTAATACATTTCACACTCAAGGCTGCAAAGTGTTCAAATTGGATATACTGTAATTTAACTTCTTAAGTCCTGTTTGCAGTTTTCAGAATCGCGAACAAACGTGAGTGAAGATGCATCATGTCGTCTTAAAGGGATATTTCAGGATTTTTGACATAGGGCCTCATTTCCTAGTTATCCAGAGTGTTGTTGATTTCTTGAGATTTTTTTCTTGAATTCATGCAGTTCTTATATTTGAAGAGTCTAGTGGCGCTAGGCTAGTCTTAGGCTAGTGCATGTCTATGGCATCAGCTAGCCTGCATTAAAAACAGTCTGACCCGCTCCACAGTGCACCTGAGGCAAATCACTTATAACGCCAGACTAACGATATAAATGTCTTTGTTAATAGAATAAATATAACCATTTTGCATTTAAAATAACTTGTATTTGAGCAGCATCAGCTTCATGGCTGTTAGCTAGCGCAGCGGAGGAGTGATCTGCGAGAAAATAGTCCCTCAAAATGCGGTAATTCATGTGATACAAGGTCCGTTATATTTCAAAAATTATTCTATTGACGCAGACATTTATATGGTTAGTCTGGCGTTATAAGCGTTATTTCCCTCAGATGCACCGTGGAGTGGGTCAGACTGTTTTTAATGCAGGCTAACTGATACCATAGACATGCACTAGCCTAAGACTAGCCTAGCGCCACTAGACTCTTCAAATATAAGAACTGCATGAATTTAAGAAAAAAATATCTCCAGACATCAACACTCTGGATAACTAGGAAATGAGGCCCCATGTCAAAAATCCAGAAATATCCCTTTAAGAACAGTAGATTTTCATTAACAATACAAACTTTCCATGTCATTTTGAGTCCGTGTAAAGCCAAAATGTTACTAAAACAGCGATAAACAGTCACACGGGCTGGGTAGGTGAAGTGTCTTGCCCAAGGACACAACAGATCTATGTAAATTTGACTACGCCTATTGCCTAAAATGTAATTAAAACGTATTGGCTGAGTATCTGAGTATTTGCAGCTTTCACACTTAAAAGTTCCGCATGTAAAACAGTCGCTGCAATAGACCCGGTATCGCGGCGCTCGAGGCTTATGAGGCAATCACAGAGCCACGGCGGCGCAGAATGAGGAATGCCGCGTGAATACTAAAATGCTCCTTTAATGGCAAAAATGAAAAGAGTGTAACCGAGTGTGAAATTACTTGAAAAATTAGGCGGTTAAGAGTACAGTTAAATCCTCAGCTCGTCAGTCACAGCGTATCAGCCCGAGGGGAACTTTAGCTCCTAATCTCTTCCTACCGCTCACTCTGCACAGCCAGGTTCAGTCGAGGGTTCTTTTTCACGCAGGAAAGGCGAGATTTTTACACAAATGTCGATTTTGCATCATTCGATAGTGTTTGAGATGGAGGGGTTATTGTAGGATCAGGAATAAGTGCATTTCACATATTGTCTTACAATTGCATGGAGCTGATTAAATAATTTGAAAAAGGCAGATATTGTGACTGGATTATAGGTCCTCAATCTACATAGATGACCTGGAGAACGTGTGCATTCCCCTTTTAGGCATTTCTCATTAAAATGTTCATTACAACTCAAGATGGTTGTACAAGCTCTTGTTCTGGAGGTTTCCCCTCAAAGAAAGGTACTTTTTCCTTAAGTTGTTATGTGGAGTTTTGGATCTTAAGGAGTTGCATCAAGTTCTTCAGCTCATGTGGTTTGGCATTTAAAACGGTGAGTCCGACTCCTCTGCACAGGAGTAGAATATATTGTCAAATTCTTGTCATTGCATGTTCGGTGCATCAATATTCACATCGAAAGAAGCCACAACGTATCACAGAATCACAGAGGTCTTCCAGAAAACTCAGGTTTACATTTTTTTGGTTTAGAAACACGGCAAACAATTTACAATGTGCAAAGATTTAAAGTTATAGTCAGGATTTTCCAAATGTGTGCAATTTAAGTACCGATTCAGTATTGTTCCGGTAATTTTCTGAAAAATCCGAATTGTTTAAGATTTTAGTTTAAATCTAATAGAACGTAGGGGTGGACGATATGATTTTTATAGTTGCTGGTGCCCATCGTTTTGTTGCTATAGTTACTTCACAGTATGTTAATATAATACCTGGATCATGTGTCCTCCAGTTTCATTTAACACACAAACATCTTCCATCGTCTCGTCCAAACTTCAAAACTAGGAGCAGTTTCTGCCAAAGAAATGTCTAAACCTGTCAATTACAAAGTCCCAAGACAATTACTGAAACCGACCAAAGTGGGGACTGCGATAATTGTGCCCAGGCTTAAAACGTACTAAAATAGTTAAGTATCGCAGTAAAAAAGTTATCGCAATATTCGAGAGTCTTAACAGCAAAGATGACTAGTACTTAAAAGACCTTTCTACAATAGGTAGCGTTCACGTGACATCACAACATTCTAAAGAGCCTATAGTTTAACATTGAGGTGGAGGGCAACTGAAAATTCCACGGCCGTAACCATAGTAACGCTCAAAATGCAGATTTATAGTCTTAAATCATTGCTAATTTCTCTGTAATTCCTGAGGCCAATTCACATGAAACAAAAACTGACACAAAGTTCAAAGTCATATCTTCCAGCTCATATGAACATATGTCTAATTATTTCTTCACAAAGGCGTCCAGAAGTGGAGACAATATTCAAAAACATGTGCTTGATGTTGGCCAGTAGAAAGGACTTTCAGCCATAAAATTCACATGTCAGGTTTTCTGAATCCAATCACTGTCACATGATGATCAGAGAAAACATTTGGACATTTTCTTTTTGGAAATTTCTTTCAAAAACTGTTTCTCTCCCATAGAGTTGTATTGACACCTGCCCTCCAACTGAAATGGAATTCTAAATCGTGAACGCAACCTATTGTTGCAGGAATCCTGGCTCCTGCCTGTTAGAGGATAACGTTAAATCACTATTTATCACACTGGGTCAAACTGTAAACTCGTACCATCTCTGTCATAGCCTTGACTGTGGTGCTCAGGCGCCACTGAATGTTTTGCTTGCTGTATTTATCCCTCTTCTGTGGAAGCATGGACAGACTATTTGTTTTATCGTTAAATCAACATGAATCTTTAAATCAGCGAGGCCAAAACAAAAGGCTAAAATGGAGCAAAGGGAAATCGTGATTAAAACCAAGCATCAACTCTGTCAGAAGGAAGAGGAACTTTATTTGCAATAATATGTTTTGTTATACTTTTGCCTGTACATACCATGATTAAACCTGTCAATAGTTACCATATGAACTTATTATTCAACAAATGATGGATGAACAATATATTTTAGGGCTCAAAAATCATCTGTTCTCATTTTTTTCTCGTTTTGTTGGTAATTTGCACTGAAATTATACGTTTTATTGTGATTCATATTTAGAACTTTTCATGTGGCAAAAACACTTATTAATGAGTATTTGGCCTTTCAGGGGCCGAGTGGTTAGCGTGGAGCCTTTGCGTTCCATCACAGCGGCCCCTGTGACGCTCCAGGATCAACCGTTTTGAGAGTTTCTGGTTTTCACGGCTGACGGACCCGCTCACCAGAAAACCGACAAAAACAATTGATCCTGGAGCGTTTGCAGAGGCACCCACACCTGGGTCACAAAAAGGTCAATCACGCACATATCATGGTTTTGTGTTGCATTAAAAAGTCCCATAATGCACCTTTAATGCAACTCAAATGTGAATGACTAAATATACATGTACATGTGTTAGGGTTCAAATGTCAGCGGTATATAATGGTTTGCATTATTTATCTTTCATTGCAATATTTTAAACATATCAAACTTCAAATGTCGTTATTGAACGTACTGCACGCTGGTCCCTGAAAGAATTTTAGATTTTTTTTTTTACTTTTTCAAAGACTATGAAAGACAAACACAAAACATTTTTTTTCTCTCATAGTTAGTTGTTGGTCAAAGGTTTATGATCAAGAGGAATGAGCCGCTTTACCATTAGATTATATACAGAACCTTCTCCACAACGACCACAAAAGACTCCAAGCTGTCCTTGATGCTAAAGGGGGAAATAGACAGAACGGGGGCAATAAAAAGAGCAAACTAAAAAAATGTCACCACAAATGGCTTCACACAACCACCCACTATGAGTGAGAAAATATTTTTGTGTGTTATCTTTCATATTCTTTGAAAAATTTTCCAATAAATCACCCTGCGAGTGTCCCGCTCTCACCGTGGCTGCTCCGGTCCTTGACGTGGACCCTCCACCCCTCGTCGTGCGGCGCCCCCGTCTCCCTGTGCGCCTGCAGCTCGGCGTGAATCCGGGACACCGAGGCGGAGTCCAGGGTGACGTCGCACAGCTCCGGGGCGCGTCCCAAGCGGAACACGCACTGGCTCAGGGCCGGTCGGAACGTGTAGAGGTCCCGCACCGAGTCCCCCACAGACGAGCCGATCCTCAGCAGCTGGAAGCACGGCTGCACCCCCGACAACATGACGGCACGGATTGTCCTACGCGAGGCTCAAAACGTCCCGGGACAGCCTTAGAACTGCAAGCTGTGCGCCATAACGACCTACATATAAATCTAAAACGCTAAAATTACTAAAAAAAATTGTCTAAATATCAGAGTGCAAGTTTAAATTGTGACGTTGTGCCAATCCAGTTTGGAATACATGGATTTCTAGAGAACTTATGGCCCAATTCTCAAGATGATGAGGAGAATAAATTAGTTTCTTCTGCCTGCCTCGACCCTCTCCAAACAGATTAAAGCCCCTGCAGAGAGGACCCAGTAAGACGGACTGTAAAAGGTCTGACTAATGTTGACGGCCCGTGTGGTAAAGCAGCTGCTTTAAACATGTGCAATAACATCGCTAGTGCTGTTATCGTAGTGTTCAAGGGTGTAGGTCCAGGTAGGATCAAATCAGTCTATTGTGACGATGGCGTTGATGTGACTGAATCTGAAGAAGAAGAAGAAAGCCAGAAGAGCTGCAAACGGCCAAGAGCTGTGTGATCTGTGGGGAAATAAATAAATACAGTGTTATTAATGCCCAATGCAGTTATAAATGTTTAAAAATAAACAAATGACATTTTGGATATGATTGTGAGTAATAAAAGGTGGGCAAATGAACCAATTTCAGAAATCTATGCCTAATGCAGCTTAACAATGTAGTTACAAAGTAAAACGACCGGTGTCAGAATTGCAGAAGCTGGTTTGTCCGTTCGTACATTTAGTGCCGTTGACAGAAGCCGAAGAATTAAATGTTTTACACGAACCGACAGAAATTAGCCGTAATCCGACACACAAATATTAGCAGATTCGGATCTTGTTTTAGTTTCCAGGCGTATTCTGGGTTCAGATCTATATGTACAAATGCAAATGCGGCCGTTTGAAGCCGAAACCAAATGACACGGAGCTACACAAAGACGCACGTCACGTCACGTCTCCTGCAGCTCGTGCAGCCACGCCGTGAACCCATAAACCTACTTTCTCCCATCGACAGATCAATGATGGCAGACACACAAAGACATACAGACAGGCATCTGAGGGGAGCTTAATCCCACAAAAACACGGTGTGAAATCCCCCTTTAATCCGTACAGCGGGTCCATCCCTGCCGTTTGTTCCTTGTTGTTAGACTGAATGAAACTAAACTCCCGGATGGTACTTACCTCAGACTTGCGCGCAGCTCCGGTTCTAGTTTTACAGCGCAGAAAAGTCCACAGAAATCCAACCAGAGGAGATCAGTCCTCAGCTTCGGATAAAGTCTGTTCTTTCTGCAGTATTTTACACCGCTCTCCTGCAGCTCTAAAGCCCTGAGAGTCCAGAGAGGAAGTCCTTTGAAATTTGGCGCGCCACGCGGCTCTGCGCAGCTCCGCGCGCTGCGTCACATCCGGCCCCGCCTTCTTGGCTCGCGCCCAGGGCGCCTTTAGCAGCTGCCTGCCTTTGTATGTTATATGCCTGTATAAGCCTGTCCCGGCCTGTCCCATTGATAGCCTGTCCCATACATGTCCCATAGTCTGTCCCATTGATAGCCTGTCCCATACATGTCGCATAGTCTGTCCCATACATGTCCCATAGCCTGTCCCATACATGTCCCATAGTCTGTCCCATTGATAGCCTGTCCCATACATGTCGCATAGTCTGTCCCATACATGTCCCATAGTCTGTCCCATTGATAGCCTGTCCCATACATGTCCCATAGTCTGTCCCATTGATAGCCTTACATGTCGCATAGTCTGTCCCATACATGTCCCATAGTCTGTCCCATTGATAGCCTGTCCCATACATGTCGCATAGTCTGTCCCACTGATAGCCTGTCCCATACATGTCCCATAGTCTGTCCCATACATTGAATTATATAGCATGGCCTGTCCCATAGCCTGTCCTCAAGACACAGGATACAGACGGGGCCATGTGGAGTAAGTAGGTCACAGAACTGGTGTGAAGGATTCGTTTTATAATGTCCAGAATCATGAAATAACTATACATTATGAACTCTGCATCTAACCTATTGATAACACAAAAAGGAACATAATCATTATATCAGCACGTAATACATGATCTAAATGGCCTCAACTTATATTGCGCTTTTCCACCTACATTAGGCACTCAAAGCGCTTTACAGCAAGGAACCTCTCACCCGTTCATACACCAATGTACGCAGACACTGGAGGCAAGGTGGGTGAAGTGTCTTGCCCAAGGACACAACGACAGCGTACACCTTCAGGAGGCGGGATTCGAACTCCCGATCACAAGATGACCCGCTCCACCATCCGCGCCAACGTCGCCCCGTACATGATCTAACTAAACCTGTGTTTGAATGCTGTTTTGAGATCTATAATGTTATAATGTGAATTTGTGAAAGCAATGGTCACAAAATTAACTCCAAGTTTGTTGAAAATGATTTATTTGGTTATATCATCATTACAGAATTGAGACATTTATAGAAAAATGTGAAGAATGCTTATGAGTGGTGCTACTTATTCATGACAAACTGATATCATTGTGAAAGTGGAAGCAAAGCACAAACCAAAGTTCAGGAACAAATACCATAAAGAATCTGTTCAGGTCATAAATACGGGCAACACCCAGTTTATGTTTTCACATCTACGCTCATGGTGTCCCTTAAGCAGTCTATGCATGCTGTGATTATAATAACTGCCTAGTGAGACAGGAAGAGGCTACAACATCAGAGGAAGGAAAGGTGGATTTGGATTATAAGCCCAAAGGAAATGCTGCAAAGTTTCGTCAAACATGTGAAGCACGGTGTTTAAAAGGGGACGGTTACAAAGTCATTTTACGCATCGTAAAACGTGAAGTTTTTACCAAAGCATATTTGGCATCTTCACCATCTTTATCTGCTACAACAAGCCTTCAACTGCATAATTAAAAATCAAAAATCTTCAAATAAGGATAAAAGCAGTCAAAATTGTGTTTGAAAAGAAGCACAGTTCTGAGCATGAAATCGTGTGGATCCCGAACCGGCTTTTATAGTTTGTTTACGCTATTGTGCCATAACTTGCTTCCAATTTGTCCGTTCGTATCACGTGATTAAATCTTCGACATGATTAGTGCTACATAGTCTGCTCAGGAGGGACGGTCTGCGGTGAAAACACAAAATTCATGACACAAATTAGGGTTAGGGTCAGAAAGTGTACGAGTTGAAGACATTTGAGAGCTACACATTTCTTCTTTTGAAACGCTGAAGAGGAACCAAGAGCCGCCCACACCTGCAGTACAGTGGAGGCGTCACAAGAGGCGCTACAGGAATCAAAAAAGGGACAAACGAGGTGAAAGACCTTTGTGGAGCGGAGGGAGCTGCGCAGGAGCAAGAGGGAGGAGGAGCCGGCCAGTGCAGGACACCACGCTCTGAATCCGGGACAACCCGAGGAGGTGGCGCACCGCCTCAGGCAGTACTCTATTTTCCGACAAAAAAAGGATAACCATGGCGTATGTCGGGTGAATGTTACTACGTGATACGAATTAACAAATTAGGAGCAAGTTATGGCAAAATATGGCGTAAATAGTTGAAACACCGGTCCCGGCTAAATATCCACTGCCTAAAATTGAGATTCAATAACTGTCAAGAAATCTTCTCTCTATTAGTTGCATCACAAAGTTGCAGTACTGTTGTCGTGTCGTCATTGCACCCTTAAAGGGATATTTCAGGATTTATGACATAGGGCCTCATTTCCTCGTTATCCAGAGTGTTGTTGATGAGATATTATTTTCTTAAATGCATGCAGTTCTTATATTTGAAGAGCTTAGTGGCGCTAGGCTAGTCTTAGGCTAGTGCATGTCTATGGTATCAGTTAGCCTGCATTAAAAACAGTCTGACCCGCTCCACAGTGCACCTGAGGCAAATCACTTATAACGCCAGACTAACGATATAAATGTCGATAGAATAATTTTTGAAATATTACGGACCTTGTATCACATGAATTACTGCATTTTGAGGGACTATTTTCTCGCAGATCACTCCGCCGCTGCGTTGGCTTACAGCCACGAAGCTGATGCTGCTCAAATATAAGTTATTTTAAATGCAAAATGGTTAAAATTATTCTATTAACACAGACATTTATATGGTTAGTCTGGCGTTATAAGTGATTTGCCTCAGGTGCACTGTGGAGCGGGTCAGACTGTTTTTAATGCAGGCTAGCTGATACCATAGACATGCTTTAGCCTTGCCCTAGCCTAGCGCCACTAGACTCTTCAAATATAAGAACTGCATGAATTCAAGAAAAAAATATCTCAAGAAATCAACAACACTCTGGATAACGAGGAAATGAGGCCCAATGTCAAAAATCCTGAAATATCCCTTTAAAACGACATGATGCATCTTCAGTCACGTTTGTTCGCGATTCGGAAAACAGCAAACAGGACTTAAGAATTTAAACTACAGTATATCCAATTTGAACACTTTGCAGCCTCGAGTGTGAAATGTAGTAAGAGCTCAGTCCTCAGTCAGTGGGCAATCATCCCGCTCTGATTTAATAAATGCTCTTCACGACCGTAAGTCCCGTGAAAAAGCACCAGTGAGAAAACAACTTAATTGCTCCAAGATTCACACATTTACTTTGAGTCCCGCTAAAGTGCCACCGACATCATTTCATGTTTATTTATGCCATTTGGGATAAACGCAGGAGTGAATCGAGCTCAAGCGAAGAGGGAGCATTGATTGAAATGGTCTCCACTCTTTCTCTCCCGCACTTAGAGGGAGAGCAGTGAGATACAGAAGTGTGTAATGAAACAGGAAATATCAGATGGAGTTTGAAATGGGGGCGAGAGAAGTCCTTTTGTGGAGTCGGAGAGAGTCCATCTAAACTGCAGCTTCTCAAAAGAGCACTCAGAGATTCTAGAGGTCAAATAACTTCAGGACATTTTGATCTGTAGCAATTATTCTGCTGCAAACGTCAGACTCCACTTTTCACACGATGCTATGAATGCATAAATACTAAACAGGCTTTGGCTGAAACATCCGATGCATCTTAGAGAGCGTTTATCAAGTGAAGAGAGCCCCTAGTGGGTTGTGAAGGTACTGCCAAAGCTTGTCCTAAAATAAAGATAGTAAATTATAGTATTTTCTATAATATTTTGAGTCAAGTTTTACTTTTTTAAAACAAGTATTTGTCTCTTGATTGAGAAATGGTTGTATGATAGTGTGCTACATGTTAACAATACTTGGTTTGCGATACCGATACCTGAACAATACTTTTTTCGAGCTATACTCGGTGTTCGGGAATAACGGAATACATGTTGAATACTTATTTTAATGATGACCAGTTTTTTCCCTCTTTAAAACGCCTTATGCCACATAGTTTATATAAACAATGTGCGTGGATTTGAGTTTTGGAAAAAACAGCAGTGTTGGGGAGTAACTAAATACAAGTATTTAAAATACTCATTCTGAGTAACTGTATTCTTGTAAAGTTCATTTGAGAGTATTTAGAATACAGTTGCTTTCCTAATATCAAAGGAATACTTTGCGGTACTCTATCATTACATGTTGTATCTCTGGCATAAGTGCATAAGGCATAAAGCATAAGAGCTTTAATGCGTTCAGAATTGCAGATGCAGCTGCATGTTTTTAATCATCCGCCGCTTCTATGCATGATTATAATGTAAATCAACATGAAGGTATTCAAAGTATTCAGAATACAGTAGTTTGATTGGACAAAGAAACAGAATACATTTTAAGGCTATTATTCTGTATTCTGTAACTAAATATAATTTCAAAGTATTCAACACTGTCTATACTAAAATATTGGTTGTTAATTTGTTCCATAAAACATAATCTGTCCCTGGACCCAAATTGGCATCAAACTTGGTCTATACGGATGTATTTTTTTCTGTACCTGCTTTCTATACCAGGTGTATGTAAGCGTTTCTCTCGACACTCAGCTCTAGCTGCATGTAAAGTCAGCCGTGGACTTATTTATATTAGGTTTGCTCAAATTTGGCCACATTTTAGCTACATTTTGGCCATAACAAGAGCTATAAACTTTAAAATATATCTTTCTGCAGAAGCCTGACAGATCATCAAAACGGGCCTCTCGCACATAAAATCCAAAATGTGAAAATCGGTGAAGGTTTGTGAAGAGGCGTTGCTATATGTGTCTGCACAAACACGTACACAAAATGTCAGAATGCAATGCAAACCTATCTGACAGCTGAGAACACGTCTGTAAAGGGTTCAGGGTCAAAAGCAGCGATTGAGTATAAAATCTTGCATAAGCCTTACCTTTATATAAATATACTTTTGCACTATACACATGCAAACATTCGTATTTTATTTACAGCGATGGGAAGAGTGGTGTTTAGAGGAGAGACGCCCAAACGTCTACATGTGTGGATGTTCAGTGCTATTTCAGTGATATAGTGCTTTAGATTAAAGCCTGTGTTGCACCATGTTCTTCAGTCCCTGAAGTTACAATTTTGATTATATACAAAAGATCAAAACAAATCCTCCTGCATTCACACAGGCACTGCCATAATATGGTTCAAAGCATGCACATTTCAGCCCTCACGATAGTGCTTATATTTACCGATTTTCCTGAACGACCTTGAAGTAGACATTTTTGCAGATATCAGATGCTATTTACATTAGCTGCAACTTCTTTTTTTTGTATTTTGTTTTTTTATACATTTAAGTTTACAGCGCCAGTCAAACGTTTGGACACACTATCCCTCTCTGTATGCAAGTACTGTATCTATTGTCAGTCAGACAAATCAAATAAATAATTTCTATTATAGCACAAACGGGCCTCGGTATTTTGACCTATCTTTCAGTGGCGTGTGGGAAATCACAGCACAGCGTCCAGCAAAACCTTTTTCAAATCTTCACGGTCCTATTCTTGATTTTACTTTATTTTTTCGGTGAAATAACATGTATTTTGTTGTTCAATATCTTGTAGAAAGAGACATTTGTGAAACCAGACATTTATGTGTGGTGCATGTAATTACAAAAGCATTTTATCAATCGTGAACTAGCAGGTTAGATGTTGTTAGTGTTAGTGTTGCTCCCTGAAGGTTCTTAAAGGTGCTTATAAACTTGTCTCTGTGAAAAATAGGGCTGGGTACAGTTAAACAATACCAGTATGGAACCGGGGAAAAAAAGTGAAGCTACTACTGGTATAAAAAAAAATGGGGGATCCAAGATCCAAGTTTTGATGCTGTTTGTCCAGGGACAGCATTAAAGGACGTTATTTGGTTGTTCAAGCTCAAATAAATATTTTTGCCCAAATATTTCCCTCATTATCTATTACTATGTTTCCTATTTCCCCCCAATTGATTTCCCTATTTTTGACATTGACATTGGAGATGAACTCGACACATTATTGTTCTGTTTTCTGGTTCTAGATGACAAATATTTTAGTATCGGAATTGGAAAAAGTATGAAAGTATTGGTATCGAAAAAAAATGTATTGGCACCCAGCCCTAGTGAAGAATTGCGATGTTAAAAAATACATTTTATGAAGGTTAGGAATGAGTTTGGACCACAACTAACAATTTAAAACGTACACACCCTATACCCAAAAAAACTATATAGGGCCTTTAAGCTACAATCTTAATACAAAACCGGAGACTTTGCCTACTGTAATCTCAGAATTGAACCAGAGACCTTCATGCAGCCGGATATGTGTCCAAACGTTTGAACTGGCACTAAACATTTGTGCTTTTCTTTCCCAGATAGACACGTTACTAGTGCCAGCGGAGGCTCCTCTCTGACATCAGTTCAGTTACGGGGCGAGGTAGCCATTTTGCCGTCAGCTTTCAATAACACTGAATGGGGCCCTCGGGACACGACAGGCCTGCGGTAACGATCGTGGCGGTGGTAGGTATATGCACTTTGGCACTTATGTAGTATGTAAAGAGCATTGGGTGAAGAGTAATGCAGTGTAAAGTAAATGGACCTACAGATTTGTAAGATGATCCCACATAACTTTAGCTCCAATGTAACAAACAAATTCAATTATCATTTAAATCATCCAGCGACAAATGAACAGAAAGTACACCATAAGTTGTTGAAGAATGCAAAAAACATGGTCCAAAACACAATCAAACGAGGCTACATTTTTGTCAGCTTTACACATTGTTGCTCAAAAGCTGCCCTTTGTGTCCAATTCACTTCATGATGTCCACATGTTTCCTCATTCTTATGCAGGGGAATGGTTACTCGTCTTAAGACATTAGATTTGTGGCATTTGTGGCATTAAAAATATTGTACATGTTGAAGGTTTTGCCAACAACAGCCGCCAAAAGAGCAGACAGATGTAAAGGTTGAATCTATTTTTTTAAACAAGTCAAAAAAGTATTGAGTTTCCAGAGCCGTAGCATTGGGGTGGGCAAAAAAATGCATTTAAGGCCCCGAGCTGAAGGGGCCCCAGTACAGTCAGTCGTCTCAAATTGAGCTTTTATAACCAGGGCTTGAAAAAAAAAAAATCGCAACTTGTGCCAATGTTAGTAAATCTTTAAGTAACAAATCTTTATTATGGCACTTAAAAATATATGTATTTTGTTACTTATTTCTTCATAATTTTTTTAAAATATATTTTTATGGCATTTTCTTTGAAAATAATAAAATTTTCACATCATTACATGTTTTGTATCTCAATTTATGTCACGACTGAAATATGAATCAAACTTTTACGCTCAGTATTGAATCACTCAGTACTTTTTACTTCTACTTGAGTAAAATCATTTTAAAGTACTCTTACTTGAGTTAATATTTTGGCTACTCTACCCACATCTGCTCATTATTACTCAATTGTTTAAAGAAGTAGATGACCAAATACACAAAAAGCTGAAAGTACACTCCATCCGATATAAAGTCACTTTGCAGTATTACAGCTCAAAGTTTTGGCCTCACTTAAAATGTCCTTATTTTTGAGAGAAAAGCAAAGATTTTTTTTTAAAGAGGGTAACATTAAATCAATCAGAAATACAAGTAGACATTGTTAATGTAGTGAATGCCTATTCTAGCTGGAAACGGGTGATTTTTAATGGAATCCCTGCATAGGTGTGGAGAGATGCATCGCTCCAGTGTTCTCATGGTACATTATGTCGGCTAATCGTGTTAGAGGGTAATTGATGATTAGAAAACCCTTGTGCCATTATGCTAGCACTGCTGAAAACTGTTGTGCTAATAAGAGAAGCCATAGAACTGGCCTGGGTGACCCCAAACTTTGGCACGGTATCTATATCTTCTGCTCAAATGCATGCATTCTGCTTGGCGCTTCGTTTTGGTTTCGAAGCGAGATTTGCAAACTCACTCTACCCTGTGTCCCTCTTGTCTACGGTGTCCTGAAACGGCTTGAATTTCTTCAGTTAGTCCAATTGCTAAACTTTTGCTTCCATTGTTCTGTATTTGAGACATCGATCCACTTTCCTCTCATCCCGCTTGTTCTCCACCTTCCTGCGGAGCCTTGATGGACTCGCGCGGTCGGCTTTGAACGCGCCCCGTCCCGACACACACCTCTCATTATCGTCATTACTCAGCCTGATCCCGCTGGGGCCCGCGGAGCGCGTCGTTATCAGAGATTGATCGAGCCCTGTCTGTTTCCCGAGTCGCTTCATTTCTGCCAAACAATCGGGACGGTGTCAAAATGAATGTGTGTGTGTGTGTGTGTGGGGGGGGGGGGGGGGGGGGGTTGAAATAGGAGGCTTTGAATCATGAAAGTAATTTATCAGTTCTGAAGAGTCCCCCGTGTCTCCTTTTGTCTGTCTTTTCCGTGTCAGTCTGCAAAGTCACTATCAAATTTTGGCCTTGAATCCATTGTCGGAGCAAGGCGCGCATGTTTTCTCGGCATATAATTCCCAAAACCTTTCAAACAACCTCGTGATATATTTCTATCCTCCAACCACAGAACTAAAGCAGTTCATGCTACTTCAATACCTAAATACTATAGTTTTAATGCGACAAATGCAAAAAGTCTCCGAACATTCCATCAACGACACCAATGGGCAACTATTGAGCAAAAAACTGTGTAACATTCATTTTTGTATTCCCGACAAACACTTATGCAATATAAAAGTCGCGCGATGTGTTTTATGCCACATGGACTTCATTTTGATGCGTTTTAATGACGGGCCTCAACCCGAAACCCTGAGGTCTAAAAGGGAAAAATACAGTAGGAGTAAAGTCTGCATTTGGGTACCAGCTGAAGCTATAACACTCTCGCAGAACCTTCTCCATTCGGGTGCTCTCTTGTCCTCGGGCCCGTTTTTTTCTTGGCATTTCTTATTACGGTGAGTGGCACGGTGTTTGTTTAGGCCCGGTCCGTCCGGTGCGTTGACAGGTGAGGCGTGAGGGGAGGGAAGAGAGACGATGTCATGATTCTCAGCTTGGCAGGCTCGAGCCCTGTTGTTTTTCGGATGAAATCACAAAGACCTCCCCGTGAATGAAAGCCGAGATTGTGCCGGGACGGATGAGGCGGCCGTGTTTCCCGACATGCTCGTGTAGTTCGTAATAGAGTTTGCTTGGGTGGAAATGCAACAGAGTGATAGGGAAGAGCTGTCGCAGACTGGCAGGCGGAGGTTTTTCCTTCACACTGTATAAAAAGTCTTAGTTTTTTTTCGCATTCAAAAACACTCACTTTCTGGGTAACCATGTCCCTTTGGAAATGACATGCATTAGTCTATTCTAATGTCTAAGATTGTTTAATTTGAAGCCATGCATTGTCTATAATACGTGTTCATCTTTTTGCATCAGATTTTCAGTGCGGCGCAAGGATTCACCCATCCTTTGAAATCTATTTTTTTTTGTATTCTCTCTCCAAGGGGCATCAGGGGCGTGTCGAGGGGGTGGCTGGGGGCAGCACAGGCGGCAGGACAAGTGCCACCCCACACAGAGCGGCTGAGGCAGGGTATGGGGGTGGTGGGGTGTAACAAGTTTTAGTCACCATAAAATAACAAATGTGTGGGAATCGCCTTAAATAAGCACATATTTACACGCAACAGGGGTTTATACAGGGAGCGGCAAATCAATTGTAATGTTTTTTATTTATATCATTATTTTAATGCCATAAAGGAAACGAATCTATGCGCTTAGAACCTCTAGAGACTTTTAAACATTACTTTACTCTGAGGGATGAAGGAAAATGTGGATATTTACACCTAAATTGGTCAAAAACAGTCCATCTCGACTCACTTGTAGAGTAAAAAAAGGTTTAGCAAAGTTATTTTCAACAAAATTTAGGTTTAATCTTTACTAGATTCAATTTTAAAGTGTAAAACGATCTATAGAGGCTATGCAGGTGATTTACAGCAGGGCAATGGGAGCCAAATAAGTGTAAATTAGTTTTAGTGCATTCCATCTAAAGCCCCAAAGACTTGGGTTGATCCTCGTGCCACCCCCGGGCCACCCCGGAGATGAGAGTCTGGACACGCCCCTGCCAAGCGTGACTGGAAGTCTGCGGGGGCACTCAGATGCTTTGATGGAGGAACAAGGTGAAGGTCCTCAGTATGTGCAGAACTAGATGATTTCACTTTTGGACATTTTTATGAAGTTTGATCAGCTACTCTACATTCAGGTGCTCGGGGGTGGCGTCGTTTGGGGCCACCTCTCCGCCCTCATCGCCCCCTCCCTCTGTTTTGGCCGATTCCGTGGTGCCCCTGGACGCTGCCCCCGGAGACGCCGCCCCCTGCAGGCTGCCGTCCGGCGTCGCGGTCGCTAAGGACCGCGGGTTGGAGGCGGGGCTCGGGCTGAGGACGGAATCGGGCGTGCGGGCGGCGCTGAGGTCGTCGATGGGGGCGGACACGTCGGGGCTGTTGGCGGGGACGTCGGTGACGGCGGTCGGGGAGACGGCTTTCAGGAGGGGCTTGTGAGAGGCGTAGGTCATGCCCCCGTCCGTGTCGCTGTCCAGGGGCAGGTTGGAGCTGGTGAACTCCACCCCGGAGTCGCTCATCTCCATCAGGTTGTTGTCCGAGGTCAGCGCCTGGTACCGGCCCGGTTTGGACACCTCCAGGCCCTGGAAAAGACACACGAAAAGACTTGATGTCAACGAAGAATGTGTACCTTCTTCAACCTCTTTTATAAACCACGGGCATTATCCTTGAAACCGAGTGATAATTAGGGAAACATGAGCAAAAAGAGATCTGAGGATAAGGAAGTGTGACCAAAATCAAGAAGAAAAAAAGTGAAATGAACCCGGAACTCTATGTTTAAGAACAAGAAACCCTCATAGTGAAATAATCTTTCAAAATATGTCAAAGTTAAGTTTATCATCCACTGGTGCAGAGCTCAACCCTGAACAAACTTACAAAGCTATGCACTTTTATTTTGTCAAATCCAACCACAAACTTTCTAGTATCTCCCTAAAACTGACCTCTTAGGGAGATACTAGTGTTCAACATGGATGCAAGCCTGTTCCTTGAAAGGGAAGGGAGAAACGGGAGCTTGGGCTCGAGGTCAGGGTAAAAACATTTTGAAGAATTTATGCTGTTCCTTGTACAGTATTTATAGATCTGCCTTCCACTACATGAGGCCGGGGGAATCCAGAAGAAGTAGGTCAGATGACTTTACAAGCATTAATCTCGCGGTTATCACGGTTATAGATTTGATATAAAGTAAACTTCTCTGAACCTTGACCGTTACACTGTCCTTTATTTCACTTTCACTATGACCGCTTTATAAAGACTTTCCTTTGCCCAGTTTCAGCGTGCAAGGTTGACTGGTTCTGATTACCTTTGCAGTGACATTTTATGGGGGTTACTTTTGCAGCTCTTAACCACCGGTACAGCAAAGTGTTTTTAAATGTATTGTTTAGGTTTGCAGCTCAGGTGGTCACAATCCAATCCCAGACCTGGGTTTCACATGTAATAAATCAGGAGCAAATTTCCGGACACTGTCATAAAACAAGGACAACAGCCGTAAACATGAAGGGAAGTAAGTCAGAGATCTGCTATAAGGCACAGGAGTATGTTGTATGTTAAATGGACTGCACGATGTGAGAAAAAATGACAATATCTGATATCTGTCTTGAATTTATGCCAATAATAAAATATAGGTTCTCAGTCATCCAGATAGTAGATTAAAACTTGAAAACGGTGAATCAAAACAAATGGACTTACTTTAAAAAAAAAAAGCTGACAGTTTCCCTGCCCATCTAGGCAGCATCCTGAGAGCTGTTGTCCGTGGCAACCACACTCACCAGATACAGATGTGGTGGACGTGGTGAATACCCAGTGACGTCAGGGGATGTCATTGGCGGGGGCCCCAGACGCAGCTTGGCTCCAGGCCGTGTCATCCTCCAGATGGCTCTGTCCCAGGTGTTGGACAGCTGGAACCTGAGTCCTCCTTGTCTGTTGATGCTGCATCCATCACTCATAACCCCTGGACCCTTCTCTCAAACCACTGCTACTCTTCGTCCAATGGACGTGTGTCTCTGTCCTCAAAGGAGTGGCCCATCGCCTCCATGTACCAGAAGATGTTTTTTCCTCCAGTGCTGAGAGAGGCGCCTCTCCAGGGTCTGAGCTGTTTCCCCGATGTCTGTGCCGTTCCAGCTGGGTATTCACCATCCACAGACCACAGCCCTGAGGATGCTGCCTAGATGGGCAGTTTTTATTTACCGTTTTCGAGTGGCTTGAATCTAGCAATATTTTTCCAAAACCATTTCAACAAAATGTTCATTCGAAAGTCGTTTTTTTTCATCAAACAAGACAATAAAATATATATATTTTTTAAATTACTAAATCGAGACCGAAACAAGGCTAAAATTGAACTAAATTAGGAAATACAAAAACTGAACTTTTGCACAATTTTACCTTACCATGCATTTATATTTCACACTTTAAGTTTGTATGTGTACATTTCAGTGATTGTTTAATTTATTTTCATTTAATATTTATTTCAATCAAATTAATTTATGTTTTTTTTCTTTCTGTGATCTATTGTGGCTTTATCCTGTGAAGTCTTTGACGGCTGTAGCTTCTATGGAGGTGTGGCCTGTGGCCTGCACTGACCTTGATGGTGACCTCTGTGCTTTCGGACGGCTGGTCACACATGGACTGCATCAGGGACTCCTCGGTGAAGCGCGTGTAGGCCTCATGCACCACCTGAACACACAGAAGCCTTCAATATCACAAAAACAGCCAAAACAGAGAGGCTATTATAGGTTCTTCATGATACAGACAAGCCACACATCACCACTAGACTTTTACAAACAGCTCAGGAAATACACAGGACAGTGAGACTGAAAGACTTTTTTCTTTTCACATCTGAGGTTGAGAAGAGACGTACACCATGACAGATAACTTAAAGACAACTGCACCAAGGTTAGGTCATTACTGCGCATTCCTGTCAAAGTAATGTTACCCATTGTGACAGGAAGGGCATCTTCTGGAGGCTACACCTATAAAGTGACAAAATAGCTGCTTCCTTCCTCTTTTGAGGCCTCCATCATGAGGTCAACCATGAGGTACCATTGCAGTTAGGAATAATAACAATAAATAATGCATCGGTTTTATATATATTTTGGACACTCAAAGACGCTTTACATTATTCATTCACTCCATACTTGGTGGTGGTAAGCTACTATTGTAGCCACAGCTGCCCTGGGGTAGACTGATGGCAGTGAGGCAACCAGTCTGCGCCATCGGCCCCTCCGACCACCACCAACCACTCACTCACTCACTACATTCGCCAGGCTTCCTGGTGTTACTAAACGGTCTCCCATCCAAGTACCGAGCAGGCCCTTCCTGCTTAGCTTCCAAGGTCTGACGGGATCGGGCAGAGCAAAGGTGATAATGGCCTTGAGCCACTTTGGTTCAAAGAAGAAAAAAGAAAGATCTGATGAAGGCTAATGGCGAAACGTAATCACTATTATTAAAAATTTGGACATCGGCTCATGAGTGTGCGATGTTGTTTTTAGATTTATGGCCTTGAGTTTGAACAGGAGCTTGAGCTGCCTCTTCTGCACGTCAAGACAATCTGAACCTTCCTAACCCAGTGGAGGGAACAACCAGGAAGTTACGTCTCCAACAGCTGATTCACAAAAACTACAACACCCACACAATGGACTACAATTTACGCTCCGTATCCTCCTGCCACAAATTCAATGTTGTGACCAACAGCACAAATATAATCTGAGCAACAACACAAATGTCAAAATCATGTGTTAAATAAACAACTGTTCAGTTATCACGAATATGAACCAAATCCTGTCCCGTAGTTCACTGTGTGTCTTTCACAGCAGATCTTATACAAATTAACCATGTGGCTTAAGAATGTAACAAAGGTTCATAGATTTCCCATAATAAAACCTTCAGATGCTGCTGTGGCTCTAACGCTGCATGACCTGCTTTATACGTTCATATATTCAGGACATAGCTCATATTTTTATTGAATGAAATGTCACGCAGCAAAACAGTCAATAGTTTCACACTCATGCGGAGATCCAAGTTCAGAAACGTTTGGACGGCAGCGCAGGGGCTCGTGGGATTGTTCTTGGCTCCTTACGGGTTGATGAGAAATGTCCTGAGGTTCCTCTGCTAAAGGAGGTAGTAAAGGAAGCATACAGCTCCTACAGCACGGACACTTTCAGATGCTGCTTGTCATGGCTGACTTAGACGTAGCCTTGAATCTGCGAGACCGGTGTGAAAACCATTGAACCAAAGCAAGCAGCCAAATAAAAAAGAAACATAAAATAAAAATCCAAATGTGCCTTTCTTGTTGAAATTTGATCACAATAACGTTTATTTAAAGTGATCTCGGCCCTTCTGACGTTTCAATGTTTCCTAGTCAAGTTAAAGGAAAAACTTTATCAATCATTCTACGTGCTTCATAAGGAATCTGTGATCACTTATTTATTTGAATACGATATTGTATTTATAGAACAACTCTTTGTAGATTGTTTTCACTTGGACAGACACATTATTGTAGGAACTCTATGGGCTCATATTGAACTGTGGTTTAGACTGACGATAGGTTCCCGTTGAGTGAAAGGGTTTGATTCACTCGCCTCTTGGGTCACATCCACATGAGCGTCTGACAGAGGCCTTTGAGTGTGTTTGATTTAGAGGAGCATCCATCAAGGCGCCGCCATCATCTCAACCTCAGATGTCGATATCTATACGCACGTTCAGTTCAGTTTTCACAGGGACACAACAGGAGCACACGTCACTCAAAACAGGCACAAAAAGTCACACAAATATGGACAAAGACACACAAGACGTGATGTATACAAGGTTCTCCATACGTCCCACTGGTTCAAGACTTGTCTCCTGAGATCAATAAGAGACAGAGTGCACGTCTTAAAAGGACAATGGATACACTATTCCTGATAACCTAGTTCCTCTGCACTCAGTCTTGTGTGTGTGGGGTGTGACAAATGTATGAGTTTGGGTCAAGGGCAGTCTGATTTTCATCTGTAAAGCTCTTTGTGTTACATTTTTGTATGAAAAGTCCTTAATACATTTGAGTTTGATTTGACAATTCAGCACGATTGATAAAAATTGGTTTGTTTTTGTTTTAAAACCCACTTGAAATTACTAAATCAATTCTTACAGACTTGCCCCAGTGCATATTGCTGAGGGCTGAGTACCGTTACTTTTTTTCCATACTTATATCAATAAAATATTTGCCATATAGAGCCATAAAACAGATCAATAATGTAAAAAAAAACTGATTTAAAAGACTATTTCTTTTAAATTGCTCAACGAGAGGAGGCGGCGTGGCGGGAGCAGAGGGAGCTGTGCAGGAGGAAGAGGAAGGAGGAGGAGCTGACCAGTGCAGGACACCACGCTCTGAAACAGGGACAAACCCAGGAGGCAGTGCATCGTTTCCCCTACCTCTACCTCCAAAATCATGCTGGTCAGGTTGGCCCACAATGGCGGCACACAGATCAACAAATAAAGCACTTACTTACTATTATTATTTAAGGTGAAACAACAAAGTAACCTTTGTTAGCGCTGACCCTGGACCAACAGGCCTCCAAACTTGGTCTCTAAAGTTATAATATTTTGTACCTGCTTTGGATACTTTTATTTTTTCCATACCAGTAATACCTAGGCTTTTTTTCCCCGATACCATATCGTTATCATTTAACGGTACCCAGCCCTAATACTGTGACAACGCTTAGCCTAGTTAGAATAGTGGCAGATTGGAACAGGAAGGACACATGATCCTATAATCACAGTGATTAATTGTATTTAAATCAATTGGTGGCTGAGTTGTTAGCGCTCTTGCCTCACAACAGGAAGGCTGTGTGGGCCTTTCTGTGCATGTTCTCCCCGTGTCTGTGTGGCTCAACATCTAACTGCTCCTTACGGGCTGCCAAGTTTGGTTTAACATTTGCATAATGACTAATAGAACTCATTACTTGTGACCACTCACTCTTCATTAATTTATATAAAAATCTAAAATAGCACAAGGGCCACCAAGGATAAGGGCAGAACTTTCAGACACTGGGAAACATTAGCAGAACAAACGTCTGACCTCTGAAATGTAAAGCTTGCATGGACCAGTGACAGTATGGAATCATAAAAGCAGGGAAGGAAACACTGCATTTGTACAACAGGAGAACAACAGAAGGATGTAGCGGACGAACAACACACCCACTGGACAGAAGGGCAGAGAGTTCAGTTTCTGTAACAAAACAACACACGCATAGGAGTATTAAAAACCAAAAGATAAACAGCGAGTTACATAATCGCTCCGGCCCACAGCTCACATACGCACTCACACGATGATATTTTCTCTGCAAATCACCAGAATGTTCATTGCCACTGCGAAAAGTTAGAGCGTCCAGAGTTATCTCCGTTGTTGTGCAGCGACTTAAGCAATGGTTATTTATCAGCGGAGACACAAAGCAATAAGGCACGAATTTAAGCAATAAAAGAGAAAGTAGAGCCATTAGCCTACACTCAGCGAATTTCTCTAAATATCATTGTTCAGCTGCGGCACAAACACAGAGAAGCGCGTAAATAATGCCCCAACAGGTCATTTAGTCGCCGCCTCGGCTCCAAAATGAGTTTCTCTTGAGCGAGTGAGAGTGACTTCATGTTGGTTCGCTTTTCATAAACAAAGAGCCAATGAGTCACTTCACTTGTCTTGAGAAAAGGGCCATTTTAAAAGTGAGTTTTAGGTTCAATGGGGGGAGACGCCGGGGGAGACGGCGGCAGAGAGTCGATGGACATGAAGTGATTGTCTTTTTGATTCGTTTATAGTTCAACTTTGCATATGAAGTTTTGAGGAAGCTACTCAAAAATGCTTCACGTCTTGGATCTGGGTTCAAATGTGCCAGACACTTGGTTTCTATCAAAGACGTCGTGTATGGGACAGTTTAGCTGTAGTGGGTCTGATCTGTTGTATTCAATTTAGAAAACTATCCAACAGCTGCTTTCAAACACTCTGTCCCAAGTCACGGACGTTTTGTCTGAGAAACTTCTTCTTTGATCAACTTTATTCCATGAGGTCAGACAGTTGTGAGATTTTTTCCTTTAAAGGCCCGAAATCTGTTTTTGTACAAGGAATAAAAAAAGGTCTTGTTCTTCAGTATATTGTGAAAGCGTTTGTGGAAAATAGACCTTTCGTAACAGTATTGCTACATCAAAGTTATGAAATGCGCTTGTGAAACTCATCCCTGTCAAAAACCGGGACGTTAGAAATGTGTGGGGAACGTTAACCACGACTAACCTTTTAACATGTACAAGCACTCTCTCTCTCTCACTGTTTGGGACAAAAGAACAACAGGCAAAGGGCCTTTAATTCTCTAAATCCCCACGCTTTGCCAAACGACACCGCACCGTACTTGATCAAAGAACTCGAGCCACAAAAGCACTTTACTATAATATATTCATAATGATATAAAGCACATCAGCAGTTTTCTCACCAAGGAGAGGCTTCTTCTGTGGATCCTTAAAAAGAAACATCGCCCCCCACAAGCAACAGCATTAGCTCAGGACTAACGTATAGGTCAGTATTTTCCAACCAGGGGGACCCCTAGGGGAACTCGAGGAGTAGGCAGTGGGTACTTGGAATTATTTCAGATTAACTTGAACGCTATTAGAACATCATTTTGAAAGAATGAGACCATTTTAGCTTTATTTTGAGCTTGTTGCCTGTTGTTTAAATTATCATCAACACCCTCGAAGTAGGGGGTACACAGAGTGGGAAGCGAAGGTCAGAAAGGTTGGCGAGCACTGGTGTAGGTTATACGTGTACAATGCCCGGCAAAAAGTGCTACGAGGGGCACCACACTGCAGCTGTTATTAGCAGATGGCACTGTACAGTTTTATTCCTGCAGCTGTCAAAAACGATGAGAAAGAAGAGATGTAGAAATGTGTGCCAATGCGAATGATCACACAACGCACTTAGGAATCTTTAAAACTTAAAAGTGCATTGTGCAGTGACCCAGCGGCTGTGTGTGTGGTCAGCGTGACGCATTTACTTTCGATCAATTGTTTTGTTGGTTTCCTGGTGAGACGCTCCATCAGAGGTGAAAACCTTTTCAAACAATGGATGGAAAGTAAACGCGCCACGCTGACCTCTCATACGGCTGCTGAGTCACTACACGGTCAAATACGCACAAACGTCAACTTTTTTATTGCCCTGAATTTGGTTCATAAGCTTCGTGCTTCAGCCCAGTCCTTTTGAGCAGAATGTATACTGCTCAAATAAACAAATAAACTAAACCAAATCATGTAGTGAAAAAGGAAAGAGGGGAAGGAGCAGAGGAACTCAGGTATTAAACTATTAAACTGTTACATCTAAACTCAATTAATTTAGTTCTACAAATATTTGTTGGTGTAGCTCCCCACCCTGCTTTTCTTTTTTTTACTTTTTCTTTTTGTAGGCTTGGCACCATTAAACATTTCTACTCAGGGCACCAAAATGGCTTGCAGCGGCCCCTTAAACTATTTTTTAGCTTTGATTACAGCCCGGTCTCTGCAATGTTACAAGATTTAAGTTCGTCCAGTGTTGCATCAATATTTCACCAGGATCTTGTATTGATAAATGGTAAATGGACTCAACCTATATAGCACTTTTCCACCTATTTCAGGCCCAAAGTCACCCATTCACTCTCTCATTCATACACCAATGTACGCAGACCCTACAATAATAATGAGAAAGTGTGACCACTGCGCAAAGCCTCCTCCAGCACATCCCGCAGATTCTCAATGGGATAAAGGTCTGGATTCTGCGGTGGCCAATCCAAGGGGGGCCTTAAATCCTTTCTTTGCCCGGCAGTCTACTTTTCAGATTTTTGCCAACCACTTTCAGCCAGACTCACATTCTCTGGACAACAAAGGAATAAAACATGAATCCCCCTGTGATTTTTAATTGCTCCATATTTCCGCAGTTGTTGACGCTTCAGGCTCGTCGTACTGAGACAAACAGAGTATTTATTTGATCAATAAACCACTTTGGAAGCAATAAAATATAGCAATTATACGCCCATTCTTTTGTCCGTTTTATTTTTTGGACAAACAGCTAATTATCCGTGTGAATGTGATCGATATCGGAGCCTGCTGCCTTGCTTATCTTAACGGGTGAATAATTGGTTTGAAATGGGTATTTAACCGGTCCATGAATTCAACACTCATCTCCCACAGCACAGTGAGCGGGACACGACCGGATCACTTAAAGATTAGCTGTCAATTTACCCAAATCAAAACAAGTGACCTCATAAACTAATAATGAACTAGTAAAGGATGTTTTGCGGGACAATAGGACACTTTTATAAACGGCCTTCTGTCATTTCCCCGGCAGTATAAGAAACCGCAGGGGAAATGCCTGACCCAAACCTGACCCAAAGATAAAGTTTCCACCTGGATTTAACAACGTAACTGTTCTGATCTGGGCCTGCTGAAGTTGGTCAGGTCTAGATTCAACAACACTACAAAGAAGGACAGGGTTTATGCGGGACATTATTTATTGGGTTGGGACAGTGCATGTTAATGAACATACATGAGTCTCATGCATGTAAACAAGCCACACCGGATTGTAGCCTTGGGCTAGTTTCCATCCATCATCCCCAATGCGCACTCTCAAACACACTCTCACTCATCCTGGCCTATTGTACATGTTTTTAGTGGTAGGGGAAACTGGAGTACCCGGAGGAAACCTACACAGACACGGGGAGAACATGCAAACTCCACACAGAAAGGCTGGGAATCGAACCCGGGACCTTCTAGCTGTGAAACACTAACAGCTGTACTACCTACCGTGCGACCAGCAAACATAACCAATTGGAAAAAAACTAATTTGAACTAAAAGGAAAGGAGCACTGTTTCTGGAGGACTGGGACACATTTAAACAATTATGATTGTAATGGGTGTCATTGAATTGCCAAATTCCTTCCCCTTCTCTCCTTTGTTTTTATTTATTTTATTTTATTTTATTTTATTGCCATTATTTCTGTTTCTTGTTCTTGTTCTGTTTATTTTTGTTTAAAAAAAATGTCCAAAAACTTAAATAAAAAGTAAAAAATTAAACTATGTAAGAAAACAAAAATAAATAGCCCTAACAAAACTAAAAAAATATTGTATTCAAACTGACATTTCTTAGATTTGTATTTCTTTCGAGACAGAATCCACTACAATGATATTGTTAAACTATTTTCACTGCATATATTTGTCAAAAACACAAAAACTATGGCCTGAAACAAATTCTTCTGCAGTTTTTACAGTTGCCCAATGTCTTCAATTTGGTTTTGAATAGAAACATTTCCCCTCATTCGCATTTGATTAAATATTTACAAATCTTACAACAAAAGGAAATACGCCAAGATTTTTTGGCATTTGCAGCATTAAAGAAATATATTGTATTCAGGCATTAAAATTGCATTAAAAAACATTCAATTTGACTGAGATCAGATTTCTTCTTCCCTGATGGCACGGGCATATTCCAAGATGCCAATGCCAGGATTCATCGGGCTCACATTGTGAAAGAGCGGTTCAGGGAGCGTGAGATGGATTTCCCACAGAGTCCAGGTCTTAACCCCATTGAGAATCTGTGGCATGTGCTGCAGAAGGCTTTGCGCAGTGGTCACACAGAAAAAATCCATATTTTATTTAATTGACTAACTTCATAATTAGCTGTTCCTGATCCTATCCCTCACATTATTCTGAAACCATTATTACATATTTAGACCTCTATTTTAAAAAGAGCAACATTCAAGGCTCATAAAGAAGCTCCACCTTTCTGTTTCACAAAACCCTATAACAAAACACGCACATTGTGAAGTTTTAAAGCCTTACCGTAGCCCTATTGTATGTTTTGTACTAATTATCAAAGGTATATGATTCAGGTTCCCGCGTGATAGAAAATGGAAGCAATTAAAAGTGGCCTGAAAACTTTCTGACCCCACTGTATGAGGCCGTCGGCCACAAAGAGCCATTACGTCTGTGGTACATTGGATTTTCTGTGCGTTTTGCCAAATGGACGACAAATACCAGGGGATCGACAAGACAACCATGTATTTGGTTTCATGCACTCTCCGTCCTCAGAGTCAGACCCACTGCGCTTTCATAAACATGCTTGAAAATAAAACAATCACCACACATTATATGACGTGGGAGACAAAATGAAGAATATGACCAAATAAATCATGCACACAAACAATATCTACGTTAACTCTAACTTAAAAAGGCTTAAATTCTTATTTTGTTCCACTTGTACTAGCGCCTTTTTATCTGTAACTAACAAAGGCTCCTTTCTGAGAACTACTCACAATATCATTACCAACTAAAGTAGTGCTAAATTATTGACAGAGGTGGTCAGTGATGAAGTAAATTTACTTAAGTGCTGAATTAAAAAGAGATTTTACGATCTGCACTTGAACTAGGGGAGGGATTATGGTCCTTTATCAGGCCCAAAGCGCTTTACAGTAAGGAACCAGTCACCCATTCACCCTCTCATTCATACACCAACGTACGCAGACACTGGAGGAAAGTAGGGTGAAGTGTCTTGCCCAAGGACACAACGACAGTGGGCATTTGCGGGAGCTGGGATGGGACATAGTTTGTAATAATCAATGAAGATAAAATATTTCCTTTTACTGAACAAATCAATATCTTATACAGGCAGAAGCAAGTGATTTTTTTTATTTTTTTTATAATGCCATTTTAATTCCCAAATACTACTACTACATTTAATGTCAGAACCGAAGGAAAAATCGGCATATATTTTATTTTTATTTTAGAAAAGAGAGTTGGACAAAATTTGAGCAAATAAAAGTGGTAAATTTCAGCCAAAACTGCAACTGAATGTTTTAGACCATATTTTGGTGATTTCAATAAACGTATACAGTAAAAATGATCGAACAAAGTCATAATTTTTGAAGACATTTAGATTTAATGCCAGTTTGAATCCAGTTTTATGCTTTTTAAGGACATTTAAGGCCTTGATATTTGGCATTTCATTTAATGACTTTCAATGTTTTCTAATGCCCCACGGAAACCCTGATTTTACTCAAAAACAATCTTGTGGCATTTTGATCTCTCTCTCTACTGCACGAATGACGATGTAATGAGTGCAAAAAAATTTTTTTTTTTTTTTATTTATTTATTTATTTGTTCATGTAGAAGGAGAAAAAAAGAGCGTAACATTTTTGTACAAAAAATATGTATATACAGTATATATAAAAGACACACACACTCTACTCTAGTATCATAATGCAGTGTCATCATTTAAATCGAATCCTATAACCCTGGCCATTTCGTTACCTGTCTGAAGGCCTCTCCGTTGCTGTTGCCCGACTGCTCCGCCAGAAGCTGCAGTTTCTTGCTCTTCTCGTTTCTCTTGTGCACGTTGTAGAGGCACGAGAGCAGACACAGCAGCAGCATGAAGGCGAGCAGGCCCAGCAGGGAGAGGATGGCCACTGTCAGCCGGGGAAGTTCATAGGCTACAAACGCACGGCGAGGAGACACAAAGAGGTTCCATTAATCCAAAGAGTCAATCATTGGTTTTGCTGAGAAATGGCCACTTTAAGAGTATGTGAGAAAGGCCTTTACTGTGGGTTAGAGTCAGGGTTAGTTCAGTGCTGGCAATGATTGTGTATATAGTCAGGTGTAGCCCAACCAGGGAATAAACAAAAGCATGTCGACAAAGAACTAAATAAACAAACTCTACTCATGTAAAAGGTGCTTTTTTGAAGGAGGAAAAAGGAGAAAAACATAAGAAAAATCTCTCTCTCGCTGACAGCTTGTCTCTTTACCATAAATGTTACAGGAAACTGGTGAAAATGGTTCAGTTGTAAAGCGTTCTAATCTGACTAAATATATAAGTAACTCATGTATGCTCTGGTTGCTTTATGTGTCATGAACTGGGTTTTCTTCTGAAAGAGGAAAGACATTTGTTTTGTCCGTCAGTATGTTTCATCAACCGTGAACTAGAGGACCAGTTGTTGCGTGGCATTAGCATGACAGTTATTGCTCCCTGGACGCTGTGAAACAAGCTTATAAAGTCTGCCCTTTTGGAGAATTGGGATGTTAGGAATGAAAAGAAAGAGCTTGGACCACAACTAACATTTTAAAGGAACAGGCCGCCGATTTTCCACACTGAGATATGTTCTTACCTGAGCTTAGACGAGTTGATGCGTGCCTGTCTGGTCTTTACGCGTGCGCTCAGTCACACAAAAAGATCAATGATGTTGTTAGCATTTAGCCTCTCCTCCTCACCTCTATGGGGCCAAGCTCTTGCACGTTTTCCCTCTTTAAATGCGGGCGCGTGAGTGGTTACACGATCCGCGCAGTAATATCTTCACAACAAAAAGAGGTACTATATTGTAAGGCGTAGGCACAGTGATATCTTCGACACTTCTACTTCGAAGTGCTCCTACGGTGTTACTACGCCTTACAATATAGTTCCCCTTTTTATCGGCTTAGAAAATCGACATGTTTAATTTCGTGTAACTAGTCCGCAAGTTAAGAAGAGCTAGAGTCCCAGCCTCTGTTATGTGCAACTTCTACAGAGGGAATATAGAGAGCATCCTGACCAGCTCCATCACTGTGTGGTACTTCTACAGAGGGACTATAGAGAGCATCCTGACCAGCTCCATCACTGTGTGGTTCTTCTACAGAGGGACTATAGAGAGCATCCTGACCAGCTCCATCACTGTGTGGTTCTTCTACAGAGGGACTATAGAGAGCATCCTGACCAGCTCCATCACTGTGTGGTACTTCTACAGAGGAACTATAGAGAGCATCCTGACCAGCTCCATCACTGTGTGGCACAGCGCCAGCACTGCCTCCTGCAGAAGGAGCCTCCAGCGCATCGTGAGAGCAGCGGAGAAGATCTGTGGAGCTCCTCTCCCCTCCATTAAGGACATGTACTCCACCCGTCTCACCCGCAAAGCCCTCAGAATCACCAGGGACCCTACGCACCCATCACACAGAGTCTCTTCAGAGTAATGCCTTCTGGGAGGAGACTGCGGAATCTACGGGCCAGGTCGAGTCGCCTTCGTACACAGGGCCATCGGGAAGCTGAACTCCTTGCCCTCCCTCCCACCCCTCTTCCCCCACCCCCCGCTCCACAATCAAGGATGAGAGAAATATAATTTCAAATCAGTCACATGGTTTGACAAATAAAACAATCTTGAATCTTGAATAGACTTGTATCGTGTAACCACTCACGTAACTGAGCCCCCCCCTCTATGGGGCCCGTTTGGCCCCATAGAGGGGGGGGGGAGCGGCTAAAAAACGGTGGCCTGTTCCTTTAAACGTCTGTCTGTCTTTCATTGCTTATAAACGAAACAGAACAAATCAGGTACAGGGCCTTGAAGTCAGGCCACACTACATTATGTCTGAGCTAGCTGCCTACACTAGTTCTGTAATTGCAAAGTATCTTATTGCAAGGGCTAGAAAGGATGTTTAAACTTCTGTTGTTTTATTCACCGACATCCTCGTCCAATAAAAGTAGCTGCTTCTTACGCTCGACCTCGATGTAGACGTGCGCCACCGAGAATCCCGCCAAGTCCGTCACTTTGAAAACCCCGGTGTCGGCCATCCTCAGCTTCTTTATGTGGATCACGGCGCCCCTTACTGACAGCCTGCCCTCCAGCTGAGCGTCCAGGGGCGACACCACCACCCCCTGCTCCACGATGGGCCGGTCCTGGTTGGACGACTTGGGCCGGTAGACCACGTTGAGGTTGGAGTGGTCCACGTAAAGGTTGAGAGTGAAGTTAGAGCCGTAGGTGAGATGCTGGAAGATCTGGTGCTCTGTGGATGTTCAAAAGAAGAAAGAACAGAGAATTGTTTGTAAGAGAAATATATGATGAGGGATTTAATTAATGTATGGTTTTTTTAAACTTCAAAATAGCCATAAAACAAAAGATTGTCAAGGTTTCAAGCAAATACATTTTGAATTATTAAACGCAATATATAGTACAAGCATTTATTACTTCTATTTTCAAACAAGACATTGACCAGTTTGGCATTACCCAAATCTAAAAGCTTCTTGAAAAAAGCGTTTAAAAAATGAACAAAACGGGGATGAAAACTGTAAAAAAAAAAAAAAAAAAAAGAGAAAAAAAGCACAAAAGAGCGACAAAAACGTGCCGGAAAAGCAACAATAACACAGTATTAAAAACGACAAAGACAAGACGAAAAAGCCACAAAAACTAAACAAAAAAGCGTAAAAAAAAGCGACAAAAACGCTTGAAAAATGTGACATAAACGCGGCGACGACGCAACAAAAAAGTTACGTTTTGTAGGTCTTAGCTTTCAAATGAGGCGTTACACTGGCCGAGAAGCTTTTAGATTCGGCTAAAGCTGAACTGGAGAAAATGTGCTTGGTTCAGGTGGGAGTTAGGAGGTTAAAAAAAAGAATGAATGAAAAAAAATAAAAGTAAAAGTAATTATTTTCAAAGATATTTAGATTTACATTCATGGCCTTTTTTTTGGCACATTTAATGACTTTAATGCTCCGCGGAAACCCTGTATCCAGAAATGTGCCGGTTCGATCCAAATTTGATGAGTAAAATATCTTGTTCAGGATGTAGAGACGGGTCATCTTTAAAAAGTGAATATTTGATCATGTGACTTGTTTAAGCGGACAGTACGTAAAGTTTAAAGCACGTTACAGATCTCTCCTGACCTCTGACGTTGAGGCAGTTCCTCCTCCTGACCTTCCCGGTCCGGTCCATGACGGTGTAGCTGCCCTCGTCGGACATCCGCACCGAGAGCAGCGTGACCTTCTTTTCCGAGACGCTGAGCCGCCTCTCGTACTCCTCGAGCAGCACGGTCTGGTTAAAGAGCAGGACGGGCGGCGGCTCGGTGGGCTCTGTGTCGGTATGATTGGTGGGCAACGCACTGGGCCTTTGGGGAGTCGGCGGAGGCACGGGGAAATGTAAATGACGGGACAATGGCTGAAAATACTTTGAATTTAAGATTGAAATACCTGAACTCCAGAGCAATGGGACCTTCCACGTGCTTTATGTGGATCACATAGGGGTCTCCGTACTTTATGATCTCCTCCACAGCACAATCTGAAAGGCAAAAGAAAGACCAGAAGGTGATCATGTTCAAAGTGTACTTTTTTTCGCAGGTAACTTGTGAAACAACAGAAACCCCGTCTCATCAGAGGTGTGGGACTGAGACACGCCTCGTCCCTGCTCTATAACGGCCTGTTGGAAGCAAAAAAGAGCTAAGAAGAAGCTTCTGTGACTAGAAGCGAAATGTCCTCATCTTTGCTCATATTCTGCGCAATATTCTCTATCTCTTTTTCACTTTAACTATGGGATAACCACCTCCTGGGTTTGTCCATGTTTCAGAGCGTGGTGTCCTGCACTGGTCAGCTCCTCCACCTTTTCCTTCCTCTTCCTCCGGAGCAGCTCCCTCTGCACCAAAACAGTCTTTCACTGCCTTCTCGTTTGTCCCTTTTTTGTTTCCTATAGCGCCTCTTGTCACGCCTCCACTGTGCTGCAGGTGTTTGGGGCTTTTGGTGCCTCTTCAGTGTCTCAGAAGAAGAAATGTTTAGGTCTCAAATGTCTTTAGCTTATGAGCTACAACGATAAATAATGCACTTACTTACTTACTTCAATGCCAATTTTAATCCAGTTTAAGCTTTCTAATGACATTTAAGGCCTTAAGGCCTTTGGCACAATTCATTTATTTCTTTTTAATGCTCCGCTGAAACCTTGTGCAGGGCGACATGGGGGAATGAACGGGGGAAGTAGTCCCAGGCCCCACGGGGGCCATTAAGAGTCCAAAACTATTTAATTGAATTAAATTCTCATGTTTCTCACCTGTGACAATGACCACAAGTTTCTTGACGACTGTGGAGGCGTTGTTCTTTATGATGTACACGCCCTCGTCCTTCTCCTGCAGGTTCTCCAGGGTGATGTGTCCCGGGGAGATGAGCTTCACCTCGGGCCCGGTGAAGTTGCCCTGAGACTGGAGCTGGGGCACCACCTTCCCCTCCTGCAGCAGCACCAACTCCAGGGAGCGGTTGGTCCTGGGTCTGAACACCAGCTCTCTCAGATCCTTCGGCGGGACGTTTACGTAGAGGTCTTCCCCGAAAAAGGCTGTCCTGGGTTCATCTTTAACTGCAGCTAGATTACAATACAAAACTTGATCATACTTTATCATGTAACAATACTTTACATGTTAAAAATGACAGAACTGTATTATACGATATATGGAGTCAAAAAGGGTGTTTGGTGTTACCTTTCGAAGAGGCCAACACCGCTGTAAGAGAAAAGAGACTTTATTTCAACAAATGTTACTGTTTTATACAGATCTGAAAACAATGAATGACCTGTGTGGGAAGAAAAAAACAGCTAAATGGTATTAAAAGCAATTGCTTTGACGAAAAATGAACGTAACAGAAAAAGTCTCAGGGTAAAGCAGAAACACAAACGTGAGGTTTAGCAGGAGGCGTGCAGGCCGGTCCCCCGTGGAGGATTAGGACGGTGCTTACCTGAGCAGAGGAGGCCGCACAGCACTGCGAACACTTTCATCTCGAACTGTCTGCTTCTAAAAACACACAACAGGCAGCATTTAGAAAGACTTTTTATAGTCCGTGCAGCACAGGAAGTGTGTTAGGAGACTAAACTAATTATGAATGGATTCCATTTCAACGTAAGGAAGTAACTCTCTTCATGCTATGACGTTATCTTGAATCATAAATAATCTGTTTTTGCTAAATGTCAGACCTTTAACCGCTCATTTAATTCCTACACTTGTGGTTTGGAAATATAAATTCTTCGGTCTTCTATTTTGAGATTAACATAATGTCACAAAGGTCCCACTGGTCATTTCTTTCCATAAAGTGTATTTACTGGGACTTGATTTGGGTTTAGTCGTGGTTTATCCCCCACATCGCGAGATCTGATTTTGTCCCGGTAAAGGCCAGCGTTTGTCCCGGTGTTTTTGTGACAAAATGATACTTATACCTTGGGTTGCAAAATTCTGGAAATTTTCAAGGGAATTCATGAGAATTAACAGGAATATATAGGAATTAACAAGGAATAAATGGAACTGAAGGTTGCTTCTTTACAGGCAGATACAAACTGAAGCATAAACATTTGATTTGAAAGTTATACACTGAAACATCTATCACAGCAGGGATGAAAAGTCTCAAGGAAATCTTTCTAGCGATGTCTGAGCACCAGGGTTTGATGAGGACAGAGTTTTAGTTTGTGGCCGATACAAAGAAGAGTTTTTGGAAATGGAATAAAAAATCTTAACTGCTCAAATAAACTAAACTACTACTTCTACTATTCTATGTTTGGATCTATCTTGCATATATTCATCAAGTGTGTGGAGTATTACAATATTATATTGTTTTAAAGGCTTATAATTTAGGTCTGTTCTGTTTAATGCTGCTCTGTGACACACTCCTTATATTGGTCAGTGTTCGTCATGATCTGAGTTAGAGACAGATGAATCAGCGTGTGATGAAACAAAATCATTATAGAAAACGTTGCTGTTTGTCCCACCACTTATTACAAAGAGATTCATGTAGGTTTAGGAAAGTGGTGTTTTGTTTAGACCTGACGATACGGTCCTCACACTTCTTGAATGCATAATTAACGTGACCACCTGAAACCGAGCACATTTTCTCCAGTTTGGCTTTGGAAAAAAAAGGGTTAAATTAGCAACAAAAATGAGATGAAAACGAGGATGAAAATACAACAACAGAGTGACAAAAACGTGGCCAAAAAAAGGGATGAGAAAGTGACAAAAAAGTGACAATAATGTGATGAAAAAGTGACAAAAAGTCATGAAAAAAAAGGCTATGAAAAAGCAACAAAAACACAACAAAAAAAGCAATCAAAAAGTGATCAGTTTAGGATCAGGTTTGCAGGTCTTAGCTTTCAAATGAGCCCCTACACTGGCCTAATAGGCTGTAAGCTCCAGTCGAGAAGCTTTGGGTAAAGCCAAACTGGTGATAATGTGCTCGGTTCAGGTGGGGGTTAAGAGGTTAATGGCTAATAGTTCATACATTGTTTATTCAACAACAACAAAGACATAAAAAAGAAAAAAAACATCATATTTATTTCAGAATTTTGACATTTTCGAGCTAAAGTTCCCATTTAAATGTTCTGAAATTTATCAGGAATTTTACGCCACTTGTACCTGTACTCGTACCTGCAACTATGCACAGTATTTTAAAATCTACCTCAAGTTGGAGTGAGGAGCAACGGCCTCTAGGTTTAGTGAAACTTTATAAGCTTTATACTTGAGCAGTTCCGATCCTGATGCGGAGAATTGAATTCCACAAATTAGCTCAAAGAGGAAAAGCTTTGCCAACGATCAATACAGATGATATAAAGTACACCAGGGCTCGGGGCCAGGCGGGGTAAAAATGAACAAATGATTGAATTAAAAGCCCAATGACAACTCAACAACGTGTGCAAAAAACCTCCGCTCTCATTCCAGGACATTCACACTAATAATTATGAGATAAACCGGCTGATGAGCTCTTATAGAAAAAAAAAACACACACTTCACTGTAGTGTTTTAGTCCTGGAAAAAGGCCAGAACCGATAATTAAATGGCACAGAAGACGCCATTCGAGACCACGAAGCCAACAGGGAGTTACAAGCACAGAACAAATGAACATGAATTGCTGTTTTTGTCTTTTACAATCATCCACAATTCATGGCATTAGCATAGGTACACACAGTTTGAATCTTTCACTTTAAGTTCACATTCCTCCGACCCCTTTTCCTCCGTTCACCTTCCACTTACTTTACTTTTGCACATTTCTCTTTCTGTTTGTGCAAAGTACAGAGTGCACACAAAAGCGCTCGTTTTAACATCCGCTCACATTGAAAATACCAAAAGCATAAATCCTCACAGTTCCATACAGACTTTACCGTAATTTCAAGCTCCAACCTTGTTCTTTGCTTTGCTTTGGCCACTCTACAGCACACTTGCACTGTCCTATTTGTTGACTGTCTTTTAAATCTGTTGCTTTTACGTGTGATTAATAATTTGCAGCTGACAAACTGGATTTCCTTCGGGATCTATAAAGTACATCGTCTGGATAATTCTTGACAATCTTATAACTAACTAATAAAAGGCCCATAGAGCCGGAGTATACTGTAATGTGTAGTTGTTTTGATCAATATAGGATGATCAAATATTTGAAATAAACCAAATGAAGACCTCTGTGAAGTTTCATCTGGGCCCAAAACAAAACGATGACTCTAACACAGAGTACACAGCCCTCCCCGGGGGACGGTGTAGGACAGACGGAGCTGAACACGGTCACTATTTGACCTTTCACTGGATTAACGCACTGCAGCATCCAGTTAATCAACCTGATAATGAGACAGACGAGCTCGAGAGACGGACCGGAGCGACTGCAGTCCAGAGTATGTGCTTTCATGACGTCATAACACCTAAAGTTTAAGAAGAGAAGGGAAGGGGATTTGTCGGCCTATTGCAGCTCTTTCTAAACTGATTTTACGAGATAGTATCACTGTAATGAGAAAGTGCCAAACAGCGATCTGGACACACATGACGAAGCGCCGAACATGAGCAGCTCCAATGGGCAAATCTAATCTCATCCATCCTCATTATGAACCGGGACAACAAAAACATCCCGCCGATGTTTACAGATGAGGCTTTCGTTCAATTAGCAGCTGAACCGCGATAAAGGTCGCAAAACAATGAAACGATGTGAATGCTGCTAGCACAGCGGTGAAGCCACACAATTCTGCAACTTCAGACACAAAGGCCGACTAGGGCTGGGCGGTACTGACAAAAGGGAATATCTCAATATCTGTGGGACTCTCGATAACAATGACGAAGCAATATTTTTGCAAACCATCAGAAATAAGCTTAAATGTGCCGTCAAACATCTTCATTTACATTACTTTGTCGCTCAATTCCTACTGATTTTAATGTAATTAATTGCCCTGAACTGATGACAAAAGGGCAGAATATATATATCGATTTTCCAGACGGTCAAAAAGCGCTTTCCTCATTTTATCCCTATTTTTTCCCATTTTTTCCTTATTTGTTCCACATTTCTCCCTCCACATTTCTTGACATAAACACGATATTGTAATATTGCATATCTTCCAAACAGCGATTTTGATATGATCTTGTAGACAATATACTGTATATTGCCCACCTGAGTCCAAGGCTGACATTACTATTGTTTCCAAAGGTGACAAAACCTGCTTTCGAAAAGAATTAATAAGTATTTCAGACTTGATTTTGGTGTAGATGTTTTAGGGCAGCGGTTAGCGCTCGTGCATCACAGCTAGAAGGTCCCGGGTTCGATTCCCACCTGGACGGGGCCTTTCTGTGTGAAGTTTGCATGTTCTCCCCGTGTCTGCGTAGGTTTCCTCCGGGTACTCCGGTTTCCCCTACCACTAAAAACATGTACAATAGGCCAGGATGAATGTAGTGAGTGTGTGGTTGGCGGTGGTCGGCACAGATTGGTAACCTTGCTTATAGTCTCTTACCACCACTGAGTACGATGTGAATGAATAATGTCTACAGTGAAGAGCTTTGAGAAACTTGTTAACAGAGGCTTGTAAAGCGCAGTATTATTAGTGTGGGGGCTCACTTTGTTGTCTGATTGGATGATTGTCTCAAGAACCAAAACACAAAAGCATTCCTTAGATGAAAATGTTTTAACTTTTTCCCAGTTTAAATGAGTATTTGTTTTAAGCATGTTTACCGGGGCATAGATACAGTAGATCACGTTTATGAAATTCTACATATAAATACTGTCCTTTAACCAAGCATGTACTTCTTGAGTTGGTTCCTCTCCTGTCTCTGACTGGACCTGTCACTCTGAAGGGGGGGCATTAAGTGGTTGGGAGTGGGACACACACCGCCTCCTAGTGGTTGGAGTGTATACATTTGCCCTGAGTGATCTCCTCAGCATGTCACCCATCCTGACTGACAGAGCTAAGAGCCTGAGGAGCCTAAGGAGGAACTGAACCGCCAATAGCCCAGTAATACATACTCTCTGACTCTATACTCAGTCTGACATAAATGTTTTACCATAATTTAAATCGGGGCGAAGTGCATTAATGTGGCTCATCATTTCTGGGCCAAATGGCATTTCCACTGAAAAGCTCTGAGTCAGATTAGTTTAATAGTCTATAATCATATGGAGAGGTTAAAATGCGATAAAAAGGTTTGTGCTTAAATCCCAGCTCATCGCATTTTTGTGTCTTTGGGCAAGGCACTTCATTCATGTTTTTCAGCAAAAGGGACCAAATTGTAAAGTCTTGAGGGTCAGACGGGGTCCCGCAGACCAAACCCTGAGAAGAACGGACTCCTACTCACCCACCTCCTCTACTTCTGAGCGGAAAGGAGCTGCCAAATTGGACTCCTTGTGGTGAGGAGCCAAATTGTGAAAAAGGCTCAGACCCAGGATCATCAATATCGCAAAGTGAATATAAAATGTCCAGCCTCTTTAAAATCAGTGTTTATAGTATCCAAAGCAGACAGTGCCAACTATGTTCCTCCCACAAAGCTATTAACACAGAGCAGCCGTTCCCAAAGTCCGGGAAATCGCCCTCTTATCATTTTGAACATTTCTCTGTGCCCCCCCAGTAATAATAATTTACTCTATTTTACAGCCAAAAAGCAACATCTAGGCTAAATACTGGTTTAAAGTAGAACATTTTGCAAATAAATGTATTTTTCCTTTCAAAATCTTTTTTTTTTTTAAGTACTTGTTTTGTAGACAAGCTTTGGGGACCCCCCGTTTTGCCCCGGACCCTACTTTGGTAACCACTGTCATAGAGGATAAACACGTTAATTGGTATTACATAACTGACCTGACTGTCCAGATGAACCAAAATATAGGTTATAGTGTAATATGCAATTCATAAGTGTTTAATTTAAAGTCTTTTTATTTTAACCCTCAGCATATACTGATGTTTTATCAGGTTATTGTGTAAACTAAAAGGGTTTCTTCTTCAATCAATCAATCAATCAATCAATCAATCAAACTGCTTTATTTATCCCAAGGGTCAGTTCCGTTCATTATTCGCTTTTCTAAAGATAAGCTTCTCAAAGGTCGATTGGAACACGGCTGTATCGCCGTAATTGCATTTTTACTGATCAGCGATTTATGTTTTAAAATCAAGATTCAGTTCTTAGTGCAAATTTAAATTGAAACACTGGGGACAATGACTAGACCTCCGAGAGCTTCAGTTTCTGACCCTTACTACATGAAACATGTACAATAGGCAAAAAGATCCCATCTAGGACCAGGGCTCCGCTGAAAAAGAGATTCTGAATCTCAGAATATCAGTAGCACTTTCCTTGGTAAATATCAGTAAAACATTTAATTAACAAAACAATTAATTCAGTACCTGCTAAACTAAAGTAATGCACGTTTCACAAGCATGAGAGATGATTGATGATTATAAGCTGTAGGGTTAACGAGTTGTACGCACAAAAACTTCCAATGGAGACCAATTATTTTCAGAACACATTATTTGACCTAAATACTGCGGTGGTCTGTAACTAAGTAGATTTACTCAAATGCTGTATTTCAGTTCCGTTATTGAGGATCTGTACTTGGCTTGAGTTGTATTTTGTTGAGTACTTATTACTCCACTGGATTTGAAATAAAAATATAACGCTTTGTACTTCCCTATCTGTGAAGTAAAGTCAGTTTGACCGTGTGTTTTCTTCATCTTAAAAGCCACACGCTTTGAAAAGTAGGTGGCGCTGTGCAGGTGTTGTCACAATGAGTCACAATGAGTCACAATGAGTCAGTGGGATTAGGTTTGTCCTCGTCATGTTCCCGTACGTATAGGACATTTTTTGTGTTTTGGAAGCTGCAAGTCACTAATACAAACTGACTTGTACTTTCTACTCACAGCAAATACTGCTTTCACTAGTAATAATAACGTTTGCCCTAATTGGAGTAATAGCCGATTTGACCAGTGGTATCTGTACTTTTACTCAAGTAATAATAACTGCAGCTGTCTGAGGTTTGCAAATTGTGACCAATACAGTTGTGATTTGGATTCTTATGCAGTTATTGTGCCGTCCCAGCTTTGTCTCTGCACAAACCAACTCTTTGCGGGACAGCAAACGTTTTAGATCTTACTGTGAAGCCGTGAACCTATATCACTGCACACAAGTCTAAGTCGTGCAGCGCCTTTGTGAACGCCGTCTTGTCTGCCGGTTTGTCAGTGGTCCCGGGGGCCTCTCGGATCAATAACGGCGTGGATCGAAGTCGCCTGCTGCTCCTTCCACTCTGTCCCTTGCACTTTCTCCCTCGGGACACCCCCACCCCCTGCTCTCCCCCCTCCTCAATACGCAGCCTGCAAAGAAGAAGCCAGCTGGAGCAGCCTGGGTGTGTCAAGATGGAGAACCGCCATGAATGGAGCTGTAATGGTAAAGGAATGAGGGGGGGGGGGGGGGGGGCTAGAAAGAAAGAGATCATTGTCGGTGAGATACTAACACAATCTAGTGCAGGATACAGGAGCGGTGGGGGCGGGAGAGAGAGAGAGACGATGTAGTACTGTACATGCCTCCTTTCTCATGACAAGTCAAAAGAAGATTGATGCACCTCCCGTTAGTATCGACAGCAGGGCATCAGTAAGAGGAGGGGAAGCCAAATCCATCCATAGTGGGACACGTTTGCACAATGGGGTCATGTAGTAACATGACAGCTCATATAATGGGCCACCTCATTCACACATTCAGTGAAAACGTGGGCTACTGTGCCAAATACTGAAGTCAGCTCCTTCAGCAGCATCACGCGCGGGTTGCACAAGTGGCCTACAGGCAATGCGTTTGTTCATTGCCTGTATTGCCCCCCCCCCCCCCCCCCCTTTCTCCTCCAAAGAAGGGATGTTCCGGCTCAGAGGGGGATCTCCCAATGCAGCAGAGCAGAGCAGGCACTGAACATTGCATAATAACAAGGCATACAAAAAAATCAACCCATTCAAAGGTTTTACCACTAGGCTCCTGCTTGTAAAACTCAATGGACTGAAAGGCATCGCGGAATGAGTCAATGTGTAAACGACCACGCGAGGGTTAATGCCATTTTTTGCTTTACGCACGGATATCCCCATTGCGCGAGTCGTGCGTTGTTTTTTTGTTCATGTAAAGATGTCTGAGATCATGCCCACACGCCCAGAGCGCACACATCCATGGCTGTTTGGCGCTCCCACTGATAAGAAACATCCCAAAGAGCAGATTTAACCCGCTGCGTCCCAGGGCTAGCGACAAACTTGAATCATGAGCAAATGCTGCATTAGCCGACAACACAATGAAAAGTCTACATCCATGTAATTACCTTCGCCGAGCCTTGAATCCGGGGGAGTCAGCAGTTTGGGAGGGGCGCACTTGAGGGGAACGCTTTCTGGAACAAAACAGAAAAAGAAAAATCGTCCTTTTTTTCTCCTCTTATTTCCAGGATGTTGTCATTTTTTTTCCTCAGTCACCCCCTTCCCGTCAAATAGCACGCTCGAGCGGGGACAGACGGAGAGGAGCAGCGGCGGACTTTCGGAGGCTCTCGGTTTGTGGAGCGTGTGTGATCGGAGAGACTCGGGAATCTTCGACAACGTCCGACAAGCGTGGCCCCGGGGCTTCGAGCTGAAAGCGTCCACTCAGCAGTTTAACCACAAGTGACCGATGCACACCCTGTTGGGGCGTTTTTAATTGGCCCACAGTAGACCACAATCACCGGTGGGAAAAAGCGTTTAGTTTACCCAACAAAATAATCTCTACAAGGGCTAATTGTGTCAGATTTTTTGATAGTCTATCTTTATGCTAATTGGCCTGAGAACTATTATTGAACTATTCTCAAATCTAGCTTGTTTAAATGTGATTTTTTTTTGTATTTCCATTCAAAATGTTGGTACAAATAAGATAATTTGTAAAATAATGTATAAAAAAAATAATTTACTCAGTACTGGAATAGAATAGAATAGAATAGAATAGAACAACCATGCACAGTGATTTTGACATTGAAATGTGCCTTTGGTTTGCTCACACATTCACAAGTACAGTTGCCCAGCAAATATAATAAAACACATAATAATACATGTAAAGTTCATTTTAAAATCAGTTCATTGCAAACACAGCAGCAGATTCACCATCAATAGAAAGGGAATCAAACAGACTGAGCGACATTAGGGGTTACAACTTATTCAGCTCCTGATGCACAAGGCACAGGGGGATTCCTGTACAAACATTTTCCTTGGCACAAGGAAGTCTGTTTCTCAGCCGTGATGGAAGGAGCTCAAAGTGGTGGTCACTTGAGTCACTTGAATTGTAATGACTAATATATTCCCGTATTTTGTGTAAGTAGTAGTAATATGTTATATTCCTTAGATACTGAATAAACTAATATATTTTTAAAACTCTTTACTTTTATAATACGTTACCCCGAACACTGTTTTTTTACTGCCCTTTTTTTTTTACAGCTCTCAGTTTGATGTTTTTGACGGTTAAGTGGCCAAACTAAGAGACTAAAGTGGGCAGCGAAAGTTTAGGCCCCGTAATAAACATTTCTAATCATGTGAATAATGAAGCAAGGGCAATGATCTTCAAAAGGCATGAGGTTGTAGATGAGACATTCCCATAACATTTCCCAAAAAAAGGTTTTAATTCCATAATTTACATTTCAAGATAATTGAAAAAAAAAAAAAAGAATCAGAAGACTTTATTAATCCCACGGCCATACATACACACAGAACAAAGGCCCGAGCAAATGTGTGGGCACCATGTAGAATTAATACCACCGATTTATCACAGATCACTGGAGATCATTTCAACTTCCCCTTGATTCATTATTCACATTATCAGACATTTTGATCCAGGGTGCATACTTTTGCAACTCACTGTATGTTAAATATCACGGGAGATTTAACATACATATCTGTTAAATAATCTGGATTGGTATTGAAAGAACACAAGAAGCTTGAGGCTACTGATGCCTTCTGCATAGTGCCCTTCAGAATAGCCCTTTACATTGGTTGCATTATTCATTCACCCCGCACACTCTCAATGATGGTAAACTAGCTCTACAAGCTGCTTCAATCTGTGCCGACAGCCTCTTCTCCCACCGACAATCACTCACACCAGGCAAAGTGGGAGACGTGTCAACAATTTTGAGATGTAAAGAGCGTCCTTGTGAAATGTCCAATTTTCCTGTGAATAATGAAATACTCAGTTATGCTGTAAATGCTTTTATTATCAGACGTCTGACATTACAACAGTTCACAGTCTGCGGGATCTGAATGTCCAAACACATAACAACATGGCGCTGCACAAGCTCCAAAACAAAGTGGCTCCAGAGTGTAAACATTTCCTTGTAGTGTATGTGCTGTCAGAAATTAAATTAACAAATAAACTGACTGAATACAAAACATGTTCATTGTTGTGCAGACCTCAAGACGTTGGTTGGCGTCCGAGATTCGTCTGCTAACTTTGTTGCTACAAACTGACGCAAAGACTTAACTGCGTTTGGAAAGCACCATTGCAACATAGACATAGATTTTCAAAAACAAAGATAAAGGTTTTAAGACAGATGCAAAGATAAAGCCTGAAACATTGCTTATTGACGTACTGTTTTCTTTTTTGCTCTACTTGTCCCCAGGAAAATACTGAAAATGGTCATTCACATTTGTTGATATGATTCAGTGCAAATGATGAAATACTGAAACCATGAAACACCAGGATCGTGATATCGGGAAGTGCTTTTGGAGTGTGGGAGAGGATAGTAAACCACAACACTTTATTTTGGTCACGCGTCACATTTGAAACCCTCCATATTAGGCGCACAAGTCCATCACTTACAAAACCTTTTTGTTCTTGCTCTGCAGGAAAGGAACTTCTACATGAACTATGAAGACTTGAATTCAGAATATGCTTTGAGCAGTTTGACCTAGTCCAGAATGATTCACTCGTTGGGCCTGATTTTCTTTTTTTACTTTTTCAAGATAGGCCAATTTCTGAATAAGGCAAAAAGATGATTTTACTTTTCCATTTTAAGTTTTCAGGTTTCAACTGCGGATCATTTTTCAAAACATTGGATTAATGTTTAGAAATTGGGACTCGGCTTTTTGTGGTGTGTTTTCACTCATTTACTTCTAGTTTTTGTCACTATTTTGATGCTTTTTCAAAAAGCTTTTAGGTTTTGGTAAAGTCCAACTGGAGAAAATGTGCTTGGTTAAGGCGTTAAAGTACCACGGAGTTGCTAAGTTTGTTTCACTGAGCCATTTCCACTGCTGCCTGCGGGGGGAGCTCCAGGCAAACTCCTCACCAGCCCCTGTGTTTTAGAGCCACTTCCTGATTCTGATATAGACATTCATCTAACTTATAAAATGTAAATGGTCAAAGCTCAAGTGCCCAAAAACATAATATAAGTACTTTTAAAGCAGTACTAAGTAACTCATGCCCCTAGAGGCCATAAGCGCCACTGCAGGTGTCGCAGCATGTTGCGTTTTTTTTACTGATTAATTGTCCGTGAGAGTAAATACTACGCTGACAGAAAAGACAAAGGGAGAGAGGGATGTTGTACATCCAATTACACAATAGAGATACATTTTTTTCACTCAAACTTGGCTGTAAATACGGTTTAAGCGGCGCTAGCCCACAGTTAGCTTTGCCCGTTAGCCTGTTAGCTGGTTCTTTGTGATTCTATTAGTGTGTATTGGTGACTCCGACCTGGTGGCAGGCGAAGGTGCAATTGTGATTTTCTGGCCAGAGACACCAGGGGGAGATGAAAGACCCTCCAATCATCCCATTAACACTTGTATTACCCCCAGAGGGACGACGGAAATGATTTATTAAGGTAAACAAGTTACTTAATACTGCTTTAAGCCGTATATGCATGATAAGTCCACTTTAACATTCATATTACCAAATTCAAGTCTAATTGAAGTCACATTCCTAATTTGCTGTACGTTTTTGTGTATCAACTGCCTCCCCCCTTATGCGTCGTCCTCTGCCTCCTCTTCGAACTCTCCCTCCTCCTCGGCGGTGGCGTCCTGGTACTGCTGGTACTCGGACACCAGGTCGTTCATGTTGCTCTCCGCCTCGGTGAACTCCATCTCGTCCATGCCCTCTCCCGTGTACCAGTGCAGGAAGGCCTTACGCCGGAACATGGCGGTGAACTGCTCGGAGATGCGCTTGAACAGCTCCTGGATGGCGGTGCTGTTCCCGATGAACGTGACGGCCATCTTGAGGCCGCGCGGGGGGATGTCGCACACCGCCGTCTTCACGTTGTTGGGGATCCACTCCACGAAGTAGCTGCTGTTCTTGTTCTGCACGTTCAGCATCTGCTCGTCCACCTCCTTCATCGACATGCGCCCGCGGAACACGGCGGCCACCGTCAGGTAACGTCCGTGCCGCGGGTCGCAGGCCGCCATCATGTTCTTGGCGTCGAACACCTGCTGCGTGAGCTCGGGCACGGTGAGGGCGCGGTACTGCTGGCTCCCGCGGCTGGTCAGCGGCGCGAACCCGGGCATGAAGAAGTGGAGGCGCGGGAACGGCACCATGTTGACGGCCAGCTTCCTCAGGTCGGCGTTGAGCTGCCCGGGGAAGCGGAGGCAGGTGGTGACGCCGCTCATGGTGGCCGACACGAGGTGGTTGAGGTCGCCGTAGGTCGGGGTGGTGAGTTTGAGCGTGCGGAAGCAGATGTCGTAAAGCGCCTCGTTGTCGATGCAGTAGGTCTCGTCGGTGTTCTCGACCAGCTGGTGGACGGAGAGCGTGGCGTTGTACGGTTCCACCACGGTGTCCGACACCTGAAAGGCAATACAAGAGCGAGGCCGGTGTTACACAACAGTTCAGTCGAGGAGTGATTGGGTTTCTTGCTTTGGGAAATCAATGTGGATTTTTAGAGTGCACTGGAGAACACTACAGAAACCTTTTGCTGCCCTCGCTTAATTACGATTTCATAACGGAAGACTTTTATAGATGCAAATGCTCAGATGGAAATGGCCATAAAACATAATGGCTCACCAGTGATATTAATATTGCAAGAAAGAATAAGAAAGACTTTATTCCCTCCATTAGACGTGTCCTTTAATGCCACCAGAGAAACTATTTTCAAGGTCGATTGGAGATAGAAAGACCCCACAAAGTCTAGGCATTGGACCTCCTTGCTTTGAGAGTCGAAAGAATACTGTCAAAGCAAAGCAAGAGCTTAAAATAGCGGCAATATTACTTTACTTGCGCTGCCCTGAGTGTCTGTTCCGGCCAAAAGAGTTTGGGATTATATTGTCAAAACTGCTAGGATTTCCACGATGAAAGTTAAAACATTTCATTTTCATACATACAGTAGTTGCTACGATTTCTATTTCATTTCAGTTATTTCATAAAGTGATTTCCATACTAAATAGTACCATTGCTGGCACTGCTTCAAATGATCTCAGCGAGGTGTACAGGGTCAGATGTGTGTGGAAAGCTAAGTCCATCATTGCTGACCCTTCCCCCCCCCCCCCCTTTTTACTGCTTACATCTGGACGCCATTATAATGTTTCACAGTACATGATTCCAAGGCCTTTGAAATTAATTAACATAATTTCATGTATAATTATATTGAATGTCAATACGTGTTTTGTATTGTGTTGATGGTATGTTGTGAATGATGAATGACGGTGGTGCAGTCGCGACAGCGCTTCTGTCAGTCTCCCCCCCAGGGGAAACTGAAGCTAACGTAGCAGCTTATCACCACTGAGTATGAAGTGAATGTACAATTGTCTCATGTAAAGCACTTTGTGAACATGTCTGTGAAAGGAGCTTTATAAATAAAGATCTTCTTCTTGTGTGTGATTGCATAAAGATACATTGAACCATAACCAGCCAATGGAGATGATAAAATATTAAATACAGGAGTTTTTGTGCTCACAAAAGCATTTGGACACTACAGTGTGTCATGTGGATTAACCAGCAGGGACCCAGCAGCAGATGAAGTTGTGCCACAGCTCTTTTCTCTAGATTGTAGCTAATGTCTATGGACAATGGGTGAGAGGTTCCTTGCTGTAAAGCGCTTTGAGTGCCTAATGTAGGTGGAAAAGCGCTATATAAATTGAGATCATTTACCATTTTTACCATTTACAATGTTTGCTTGTTCCCTCTAAAATGGCAGATTTTTATGTTAACATTCAACTTATAATGCATCCCAAACCCTAAAATCTTACTGAATGCTAAAAGTTTTTATACATAATAAGTTGTTATAATACACACATTTTTCCCAATCTAATGTCATGAAAAGCTGAATGCAGCCATACTTTTGGAGAGGGCACCACGCTGAAGGTGTTCATGATGCGGTCGGGGTACTCCTCGCGGATCTTGCTGATGAGGAGCGTGCCCATCCCGGAGCCGGTGCCTCCGCCCAGAGAGTGCGTGAGCTGGAACCCCTGCAGACACTCGCAGCTCTCCGCCTCTTTACGAACCACGTCCAAGACCGAGTCCACCAGCTCCGCCCCCTCCGTGTAGTGCCCTTTGGCCCAGTTGTTTCCCGCTCCGCTTTGTCCTGATGCATCAAAGGCAGCATTTCGTCAGCAGGGTTTCTTTCACAGAATTCTATTGAAACTGGCAGTGACATTCACGTTCTATACAGTAGAAACTTAAATGATTTGTCATGAAAGCTTGAAGGTGGGTCACAAAGAACATGTAGCTGAGAACCACTGTTTTTTAAACTCTAAAGGAGAAGTACTGATGTATAATTCTAATTGTAAAAAAGGTACAGTACACTACTTGATCAGAAATGTTCTAAGAAGCTCAGTATTGAAATAAAAGGCAGTAGGATTACAGTTTTCTTACCAAAGACAAAGTTGTCGGGTCTGAAGATCTGTCCAAACGGTCCAGAGCGAACAGAGTCCATTGTCCCTGGTTCGAGATCGACTAAGATGGCTCTCGGCACATATTTACCTCCTACAAAACAGACAAAACAAACTATGAGTTCACAATGCAATGAAAAGGGTTTTGCTCTTCCTCTTTTAAAATATATATTTTTAAAAATAGCATATCTGACTGGTACATAATGTGGCCATTTAGTGCATTGAACTCCATGTTGAAAGATACTTTCAGTTCATTTTGATTATAAAGTCAGCACTTAAATATCAAAAATATAGTGTCCTTAATCTAACATAAAAGTGATAAGATAGAAGAACTTGTTCTATGGATGTGTGTGGTACCTGGGTTTGTCCACTAGATGGTGCAAACTCGTGCAGAAACACATTAGGATATTGATTTCATTGAACTGACATATCATCAGCCACATAGAATAATTGTGTTGTAGAATACGATTGTGTTTTCTAAAAAATTAGTTTTTTCAAATTTTCCAAAAACAGTGAAATATGGTCACTGGCACTAATAACAAATAATTTGGGAGCACCATTTACTCATTTTGAAATCTGTATCCAATATTTCTGACCTAATTTGTCAAATTTAATGGGTTTGGTGTTTTTGTTCTATTCCTTGCCAACAGAAGAACTTGCTAATTTTAACAGCAAATGAATAGTCAAGGAGTTCCCAGACTTTTTGGGCCACGACGCCCAAAATCACAAGACCATCAACTCAGGACCCCTCACTGTAAATTGTAATTAACATTTAGAATGATTTCAAGACTAAAACATTTAAATAAAGTTTCTACAATTACTATATTTTGCTATTTGGCTTAATATAGCTTCTCCCAGGGCAAACAGGTCCTAGGTGACGGGTCAGACAAAGAGCGGTTCAGAAGCCCCTTATGAGAGACCAACAGGCCCGGTTAGAACCATGAGGCCGTCCTTCTGTGGACCCACCACCTGCAGGAGGAGCCATGGGGGCTGGTGCAACGTGATTTGGGCAGCTTGGACGCCTGCCCCCCCGACCCGGCAACGGACAAGTGGAAGAAGATGGATGGATCTTAATATAGTCATTCATGTTTGTGTTTCTCACCGCTGGCCTCATTGTAATAGACGCTGATCCTGTCCAGCTGCAGGTCACAGTCTCCATGGTAGGTTCCTGTGGGGTCAATGCCGTGCTCGTCACTGATCACCTCCCAGAACTGAAGACAAACAGGAGGAGATAAAATACTTATTCATATCTTATATTTTTCCCATTTCTTTTTGGACAAAGGCCAGCATGGGAGATCCTTCTGTCCGTCTGTGAACATTTCATTTCACTTGTCACTTCACAATGTATACAGTTCATAGCCTGTGTAAATGATAATGCAACATAACTTATATGGCACTGCAGCACCGTGACTGAAATGTTTAAGAAAGTCAACCACCTAATGATTTTGTTACAAATGCAATGCTGTTCTTGAGGTGACAAAAATTTATAAAACAAGATGAATTTCCCTAGTATTAAACGCCTCACTTTCTTTAGTCCCAGGGGCCTCGCCAAAGAAATAAAAGACTGTTCTCCGAACTCCGTAACTTGAGGCCTGTTTCACACTCAAACGCAAACCTTGTGATGAAGGATCTGTGTGTTTCCAGTGAACATCTGATTACCTACAGTCACAAGATGTGCCAGAAATGTTTATGGAGTATTTATAGCCTAGTTGTCCTGCGGCTAACCATGATTTCCTTTGCACTGATTAGGTTAGTCCGATCACAGAGGGACATCATAGGGACAGAGGGGATATCTTTGGCACTTTGAACACCAAGAACTTTGAACTTTGAAAAGGCCCTGTACCTGATTGTTTATGTACATCGTAAAAGCAGACATTTGTGTGGAAAGAGCCTTTTTAACAATTAGCGGACTAACAGGCTGATTGTTGTTACCCTGAAAGGTATTTTTTGTATTATAGGGTGTATTTTGTATTGTTTTAGAATTATTTTGTTTACAAGAGGGAACGTGTACATTTTCATGGTCCAAACTCATTCCTACCAAACTTTCCAACCAACAACAGTCAGGCCGCAGTACTTTAGTTTCATTACGTTGTTGTTGCAGAACATAAATAGTATTTGGATTTTGTATTATTATTTCTCATAAAACTGAGTCAAAACAAGATTAAAAAGGAAACAAAATGTGTAAAATTATGTCAAAAACTGAACTTTTGCCCATTTTTAAGTTTTGTTTTAGGCAGATTTAACAACAACCTCTTGTATCTTGATTGGATAGTTTATATTGTGCAGTGTTGCCAGTAGTGGATTATTAAAATATACCATACTATGATCAGATTACTTTTTTAATGAACAGAGTAATGTAACGGGATTACAATTCCAAACCTGGCAATTAGATTATGATTACTTTTTGTAATAATTCTGAAGCTGAAAACATCTTATTACTCATAAAATAACAGAAATTTGGAAAAAGAAACAAAATGATAACGTCTGAGGGAAACACAGACGTTATTTTGAGTTTGTTTCGTCTAAAGCCGGAATGTTGTGGTCCAAAACTAAGCAGGGCAGACCTGAACAGCCTCGCTTGATCCTTTAAAAATGAAAAATCAGATTACCATTTAAATAAAGTAATCAAATAAGTAACTATTTTAGAAGGAGTAATCAGTAGTTGGATTACTCTTATGGAGTAATCACAAAATGTGTGATATTGTGCTTAGTTATACAGCCCTGAACTAAACATACATTTTAGAATCCCAAACCCTTGCCTGTTTTAAGGGTTAAATAATAATCACCGCTTTCGTGGACTCAACATGTGGAAAATCGCTGCACTGTATTAAAGATCAAATTTCTTCTCCGAGTCTTTCCTTTTCTGCAGATCCTTCAGTCGGCCTCATTCTTGACGGGACGGCGTTGCCAAGACGCAGGCTGTGCCTCCAGCTGAGTCAACTGACCCTAATCCCCTCCGGCCAATGTGTTACTCTCTCTCTGTGGGTGAGCGGTCAAGAGATCAGCCAGATATAACGCCTGCCTGGTATGGGCTGTGGGTTTAGAAAATCTAAGGGAAAAGACGTCGCCTTAAAGAGCGGGGAACATTGGATTAACACGGGGAAAGAGTCACAGATTGGATTAGAAGACCTACTGTAAAAATAGAGGATTTTTTAAAATATATATTGTCTTTTGAAAGAGGGTCTGAATCACCTTGCCGTTTGGTTTCTAAGATTAAAAGACGTTGCTTTAAAATGGGTCCAGATCCAAATGCCAGATTAGGTTGGAAGATTATAGTAAAGGAGCGATCAGTCTTCTGAGATAAGTCTGAATCATCCAGTTGCAGACGTTGCTTTGTATTTTCGCTCCTTTGAAAGATGAATGGAAAAGGGGGAGCAGGTGATGGCTCACTGTCAATGCACTCAAGAAAAAAAAGAAGAAAAGAAGAAGTCACAGTTGTTCACGAGTTTTCCGTCAGAGAAAAAGGTCAAGTCTGTCAAATGAATTGGGCTTTTTTTGTGTGTTTTAGCGTTAAGGACGAACCTATTTCGTCTATTTGCTTACCATCATGGTTTGGGAATGTGAAATGTAAGAACACCCTCAGTCAGAAAAGGGGTGGCGAGCTGAGTCGGCTGCAGAGACTGAGCTTCAGGGAACAGGGAAAGTTTTATCTCAATCACAATTGTCTTTCTTAACAACGTCTCAATGTCATTAAGGGTTTATTCTGCACTTTATGTTTATGAACTTGTATTTTCTGTTTTGCATAAAGAGTGTTGATGCCGCTCTGCTTCCCACTCTCATTTAAGTACCATTAAAGACACCTGACCTGACATACCTTCTGGTAAAAGATTGTTTGTTGCTGATGAAGCATCTTGAGGTCAAAGGTGAAACGTCTTCAACACTAAAACACTAAAACAACCCAGTACCGGTGACGGATTAAACCTTTTATCTCAAAAGAAAAGCACGAACACAGATCTTCTCATAAGACAGTTATTAGAAGGGCCAATTGTTCAAAAGATTAAAAGGTGTTCAACCACGTACAATGAAGCTTATCTTATACAGTACGTAACGTTGCAACAGTTACATAAGTTATATCAATGTGTAACAGACAGGATGATTGAAAAAGCGTGAGAAAAATGATAAAGAAACGTAATATAACCTTCTTGATTACAGTTTCAATGACAAAATGATAGCCTACATACAACTTGTCTTAATCCACCACATGTTTGGACGCTTTAACCCTTTGTTTTGGCTGTAAATGAAGTGAGAATAAGTAGCACATTGTTACTGACCTCCCTGGCTGTAAAAGGCTACAGTTAACTTGTGGATTTGTCCGGGCCAGTGCCGGCAGTGGGGCCTGGGGTTTTCGCATGTGACACTGTGATTGAAAAGGCAGGGATTTAAATGACCTCATCTGTGCGTTTTAGAGGCGGACAGACAGTGGACCACTTTGTTATCTCGCCCCCCCCCGGCCTCTCGCTCCCACCCTCCCACCGCTGCGTGCCGCTCCTCTGCATCAGCACTTCGCCTTTTCTTTTGGCCCTTGTGTTTTGTTTCTTTCTCGGGACAAAGAGACAGACTCAGACCGGCGGCCGAGACAGCAGCTGGCCCACAGTTCATTATTACACATCAGTGACTCAGGTCTGGGGGCCAGTGTGTGATTTAGCAGCACTTAAACCTATAAATCATAACAAACAGAAGGAAGCGTGTTATGATCTTGTAATAAACATTTTGATAATGGCTCACTTTAATATGGAAGGGGAAACCTGGGTCAGTGTTTCAACTTTAAACTTCAAATGGCACTCCAGCATCAATAGCAAGAGCAGAGAAATCAAGCTTTAAGTATCGCCTGTAGGAAATGTAGGTAATGTTTTAGATTCTCATTTATTTGGAAAAGTTGGCATAAAAAGCTTAACTTCAAGACAATAAAATGATAGTATGGCATATGTTTTCCCAGACAGCACACATGCACACACAGACCAAGATATTTAGCCACCTTTGGTGAGGGTAAAGGTGTTGTCAAGTCGTCATCTGTTCTTTGTTTGTATTGCTAACCTTCGACTTTCACCACGAAAGCTTTGTCAACTTTAATAGCTTGATAAACCAAAATTTTATTTAGCACATTAATCAAATGCAGAAAAGGGAGCCCCGGGAATAGTTTGCACTGCAGTACAGTATTGTAAAACGTATTGTCACATTTAATAAGTTGGTTCATGAAAACTAGAAATGTTACAAAAGTTGCAAAGGAGAGTTTTTTTTTTCTTTCTTACCTTGGCACCGATCTGGTTCCCGCACTGTCCGGCCTGGAGGTGCACGATTTCCCTCATGGTGACGCGAAGTTAGTCGGTTATTAACGCACAAAGCGGAGAGATGAGATGAGGCGCGGCTGACCCGGTGAATGCGCGCAGGACGCAGGAGCAGAGCGCGGCGTAGCCGGAGCAGAGGCCAGGGGAGGAGGGTCCCAAGCGCTGCCAGTCTCTCTGTGCGCACGAGGATTGGCTCCGGCGGCTCGAGGCTTGAAGATGATTGGGTGAAATAAGACAAGGGGACCGGAAGAGGAGAGGGAGTGCCAGGATTTGTTATTAGTTCCCCGTTGGAAGCTGAGCGTTTTTTTTTCTTGTTCTTTTTTTTTTAAGAATTGGACCATTTTATATCATATCAAGTCAATCTTACCAATCAGTATTCAGAGCAGGAGCAGACAGGGCAGTGCAATGGACTTGATCTGTATCTCAAACATTTATAAGAGCAGAATTTCTTAAAAGCCCAATACCTGATGTTTTTGTTTTGTTACAAACAATAAAAGAGGAAGCCGCAAAATCAAAATGTTAGCTGTGGTTCAAACTCATATTTGTATTATCCCAATTCTACACAGAGAGGAGTTTATCGGCACATTTCACAACTTGCAGGGTCACATTATAGAGCCACTTTCACAGAGGGCGGCATATCCCACATTCTTAGTCTAAATCTAGCAGAAAGCAAACAGTAGAATAAGTATTAACTTCATTGTGCTTTTATGGCGTGATGGAAATATAAATATATATTTATAGTCTAATGAATGATTTCATTTTTTGCAACCTTAATAAAACCAGGGATTAAAATGACTCCCTCCCTCCAGTCATGTCAAGACCAAGGCTTTCATCCCCAAAGAATTATCAGGCCCCTCTCCCACCTCCGCCATTTTCACCAACCAAGGTCTCCCCAGCTCAGCCCCCACCACAGCTGTTATCTCCAGCAGCTTCACTGCTGCTGTCTAGCACATTAGGGGCCTCTGCGTTGCTACCATGCACAGCAAACTCAAAACCAACCAGAGGTCCATAGGGAGTGTGTTCTTCTGAAACTATTAGTTCTGTCAAACAACATAGATTAGATAAGAGAGGGACAGTCAGACCGTCCCATCAAAGAACTCTAATCCATAAAAGATTCCATCCACTCAAACACAGATAAATCTCAAACATGCTGTACTCAATGTCAGGTCATTAAAAAACAAGTCCTTTTTAATAAATATTTGTATTTCCTCTCATAATGTAGATTTTATGTTTTTAACTGAAACATGGCTTGACAAAAACACTGGTAACGCAGTTTTGATTGAGTGTAGTCCATCAAATTTCAATTTTGTGTCTGAAACACGCCAAAACCAAAGGGGCGGGGTCATTAAGCCTCTTCTAAAGAAGAGCAGCACCAACTACCGGCCCATATCACTGACGGCAGGTGAACAGGGGCCTGTAGATACTCTCTGTCACTGCATCGAACAGATCAGTTTGTGGATGCAAAACAACTTTCTCCAACTAAACTCAGACAAAACTGAGATCATTGTTTTTGGCCCACAGACACAAAGACAAAGTGTTATCAGTCACCTTGAGTCTCTCTCTCTAAAACCAAAAAAATCAGGTTAGAAATCTAGGAGTAATCATGGACTCAGACCTGAACTTAAACAGCCACATCAAAGCAATAACATCATCAGCTTTTTATCATCTGAAAAACATTCAGATCAGAGGAATAGTGTCAAAACCAGACTTGGAGACACTCATCCATGCGTTTGTCTCCAGCAGGTTAGACGACTGTAACGGCTGCTCACTGGCCTTTCTAAACGAGCTGTTAGAGCTGCAGAACATCCAGAACGCTGCTGCTCGAGTCCTGACAAGAACCAGGAAATACCACCATATTAGTCCAGTGCTCCGGTCCCTGCACTGGCTTCCTGTCACTCAGAGAATAGAATTTAAAACAGCTCTGCTTGTGTACAAGTCCTTTCATGGTTTAGCACCAAAGTCCATCTCTGACATGTTAGAGCCGTATGAACCATCTCGGGCCCTGAGAACTTCAGGGAGGGGTCCCCTGGTGGTTCCCGGAGTCAGGACTAAACACGGTGAGGCTGCGTTTCAGTTTCATGCAGCTAAAATCTGGAACAGTCTTCATGAGGATGTGAGACAGGCCTCAACTCTGACAATGTTCAAATCCAGGCTGAAAACAGCTCTTTTTACCCGAGCAGATGAAAACTGAAAGTATTTTATCTGCACTCTTGCCTTTTACTGTCATTGATTAACTTTATGTTGATGTTTTATTGATTGATTTGATCTGTTTTCTTGTAATTTTATGCAACTGTGAAGCACTTTGAATTGCCTTGTGTATGAATTGTGCCCTACAAATAAACTTGCCTTGCCTTGTCACAGTAACTTTATGTACTGCATTCTTTTGTTTGAATAATCATTGGGAACGTCCAGAAAACTTTTTTTTTTTTTAGCACTGCAGCAAACCAGTATCATATACTGTGTCACTTGTGTCAACAAAGTGCTCTTTAGTTGTGCAACAGAGGTTGTAGTGCAGCAGTAAGCTATAGGCAATGCATATTTCAGGATCTCTCATTGGTCTATAAGATGGGATATAGTTACATATAATACCATATAAGGGGACATATTAAACCTTATCTATAATGAAAAATGCCATCCATCCTGCACATGTTTACTTGTGTTACTTGGCATTCATCCTTTATACTTTACTCTCAAACCATGCACCAGTGACAGCCTTTGTTCCCAAGACCAACCCCCCCTCTCAGTCCCCAGAGAGTAAGGTCTGAGATGAGGAAAAGGCCTTTCACTTCAGCTCTGTCTGTGCTCCATTTGACAGGAATCAGCTGCAAAATGAGCTGTCCGTACTTCCTCAGTGGTCCACCAGATGGCGCATGCGCTGGCTGGATGTCGTACTGAGCATGCGCAGTGGAGCTACGCGTCAGTCGGTGCACATCGGGAATAACATTAGAAATAGGAAACGCTTGCTCCTAAATAAATATCCACATAATTTTCGCTTATTTTTTTATTTTTTTCTTTCTTTCTTCCCATCCCCTGACTCCTCCGTATCGGCTGAGGTGAGTGTTTTACCCCCATGTTTCCTTCATCGTTAGAGAAAATGACATGTCTAATGTGCATCATGAGAAAGCATCAAACGGAAGGCAGTCCTCTAGCTAAACAAGTATGTAACGATGCTGTTTCATTTCAGCTTCAGTTGCTGTTCCTACATTTATACACGTTATTGTATTTTGTTTTTAGATCGTGGTGTGGCAGCTGTATCTCTTTATTTATTTTTTTAGCTGCGCATGTTTTTCCCTTAAATTGAATTTGCGTCTTTCTGCTGCTGCTGTCTCTGCCCCTCCCTGTTAACGCCTAATTGTGATCCATGTTGTTGCCAAACCCAGATCCATACAGTTGATTCTGTTTTATGTAGCATCTAGAATTGAACATCTCTGTTTTCCAGATACTAACATGTTTTACACCTGTGGTCCCAATGAGGCGATGGTCGTGTCAGGTAAATAACAAAGTCATCACATGATTTATAGTATATTTAATGGCAAAAGATGTTGACCCAGTTGTATATTATTTTAAGGGGGACAACTACATTTGCTCAATTTTCAGGTTTTGGGACAATTTGGTCTCTGAACATATAAGCTTTCACCTGGAAAAAAATAAACATCACAAGATCTGCCTAATCATTGCAGTTATTCAGTGTCTCTTTTCCTAGATTTAAGGAGAGACACTTAATGTAATTTCAAGGGCCATTATTGCAAATTGCATTTTTCTCACATTATGGCGACAAGATAAGATCATTCTTAATTGATCTGACAATGGGGAAATTCACTTGTTAAATCAGCTCTCGATAAACACTCAGGCTGTGCAAAATCGACGGGGAATGTGCAATTAATTAAATAGTAAATAGAGGTAAATAGAGAGACAATATCTTCACATAAGTAACACCTGCAGATTTCAAATTTTCCAGCCTAGGACTTATACTGTATATTGAAGTTTTTATTTTGAAGTTTATTTTTTCCAGAGGGATTTTTTTTAAATATCTAATTCTTAACCTGTCCTGATTTACTGAGTTTTGAATAAAAAAATTAAAAAACAAGGCAAATTTTAACTTTTTACAGATTTTTCCATTAAACAGCTTGTTTTAAAACTAAAGATATCCGACATCCCCTCTGAAAAAGTCTTTATAACTAATGTGTCAACAAAATAAAACCACAGGAATTAAAGGCATTACTGTTACATGTCAGTAATTCAAAAGGTGTCCCTATATTCACCTGGAATGTCTTGCCTTAGAAGATATAGTGTATTAATTTACAATAAACAGACTATAGATACTTCTGACATACGTTGTGTGAGTGTATGGGGACATCTGTGATCTCCGTTATTTTTAAAGCCACTCTAGCGCTCACTTTATTGCCTGTATTGTTAGAGAGTTAGATTTTCTTGTGTGTCACTAGGTTTCTGCCGGTCTCCTCCTCTGATGATCCCTGGAGGAAGAGTGTTCGTCGTCCCCTGCATCCAACAGATACAGAGGTGATGAAATTATCTTAAATTTTTTTGCCTTTCTGTTGGTGACTGGCAGCCGTCTATTTTCTGGAAGATTTTGCTCTAACGAAGAATAATCGTGATATTTATTAACAATCAGACAATAAGAGACAAGAGACAATAAGAAAATATAACCATTATATTGCACTTGAGTTCTGCCGTGTTTGCTGCTGCAGTGAGGAGTGGACATCGCAGCCCATTAATGCATTAGTATCTGATCAATACCCCTTTTGTCTCGTGTCTTTGCCTCTTCAGGATTTCTCTGAACACTTTGACGCTGAACGTGAAGAGCGATAAGGTCTACACGCGTCATGGAGTGCCCGTGTCGGTCACTGGGATCGCGCAGGTCAGACTGGGACAGCACTAATGACTCACACTGTATATTCTGTATACATTAGCCAGCAGTGTTTGTCATATGCCATTTTAATAGTTTCAATACAATAGGCAGTGTCCTTCCTCTGACCTGCAAGATGATTTAGAGAAACAGTTGTCTAAATGCACAAAATACCTTTAGGTCAATATGTACTAGGTTCAGCCCTTCAAATATTGACCAGGAAGAATATCAGCACTCAACTAAAAACACCAACTCATTATTTAATTGAATGGATTCTAGAATATTCACCTATGGGTTTATTTATTAGCAGTTATTGGCAACTTAATCAATTACAGACACATTTTTACCACCTTGATATGAGTATACACAGTGTTTGTTTATTTGGTGGGGAGAGCGCGTGTTAATGATCATACATCTCATGCATGTGTGGAATCTAGATTTCATTTTTTACTCACACTAGGGATGTTCATGATTACTCGGTTAATAGATTAAACGTCATCATGGACGATATCGTTATGCTGTATTTTAGGGGAAAATACAGTGTAATCGAAGTGCAAGTAAGCAGAAAATGTGGCATCTGTTGAAGTTTACAGATCTATTATTTGTATTTTGGTTGATAATAAAAAAAAAAATCATGTTTACAATCTTGTTGATATAAAACGTCTTATACAATGGCATTAAACCAGTTAATTGATAATTGTTTGATAAAGAATTAATCGATTAATGAAATTGAGCAGAATGTGCGCCCTTAATTCACACTAGACCTACACAAGCTCTCATTCTGGGACCAAGAGGTGCCTTGATTTTGGTTTTATATTTTTGAGACATTTAGGTTTAATTTCCGACAGTTTTTTTTTTTACAGTTTTCGTCCACATTTCAACTGCGGATTTTTACAAAAATGATTTTGTTTTGTGCAGATGAAGATTCAGGGCCACAATAAGCAGATGTTGGCTGCAGCCTGTCAGATGTTCCTGGGGAAATCTGAGCCGGAGATCGCTCAAATCGCTCTGGAGACACTGGAGGGGCATCAGAGGGCCATCATCGCCCATCTCACTGTCGAGGTTTGAAAAAAAAAAAATACAAATTAAACTAAAAAAAAGATGGTGCTAAGAGATTGAGGTAGAACTTTGTTGATGGCACAGTGGAGATATTCACTCGCAGAAAGCTTGAAATGTGCTTAAATAGACCTTTTATTTCTTTTACCATCTACAGGAGATCTACAAAGACCGTAAGAAGTTCTCGGAGGAGGTTTTCAAAGTGGCCTCTTCTGACCTGGTCAACATGGGCATCAGCGTCGTCAGCTACACACTCAAAGATGTCCACGACGACCAGGTAAGGGCAAAACCTGTGACCTATGGAACGCACCTTTCTACTTTCTCTCTAACTTTCTTACCTCCGATTCTGTTGTCCTCTGCTCGCTCGTCACAGGATTACCTTCACTCTCTGGGGAAAAGTCGCACGGCCCAGGTCCAGAAAGACGCTCGAATTGGAGAAGCCCAGAACAAGAGGGATTCAGTGATGAGGGTGAGGTTTCAATAAATAAAACACTGTGTTCATCTTATTGTCGTATTTAACCGTCCACTTTTTACTCACAGCGTTTCTGCTCCTTTTGCTCTTCTACAGGAGGCTCATGCGTTGCAGGTGAAGATCTCGGCTCAGTACAAAAATGAGATCGACATGGCAAAGGCCCAGAGGGACTACGAACTGAAAAAAGCAACCTATGACATTGAGGTCAACACCAAAAAGGCCGAGTCGGAGATGGCCTATCAACTCCAGGTAAAGTACAAGTCTAGAGTGTTTTAAAAGACTGTTATATAATTTAGACCAAGCAGCGGACTGTGCTTAGTCATCAAAGTTCATCGAAATGTCTCAGATCTCTATTCATGTGAATTAAACACACTGGACATTTAAACAAGAGTGTTTGCAAAATGTCATTATCATTTAGCTCATATTGAACAGCTGAGATAGACTTTGAAAGCGTTGCTAATTTTGTAAAAATGCTGAATACGTTAAAAATGTTGACACATTTCAACCGTATTTTTCACTTTCCACACTCACACTGACAGAAGTTTTTGTTTTAGAGATTTGTTACAATGATATGACTCAGATTTGAGATTTATTTGTCATTAACACAGCGTCATCAATGCAATAAAGTGTTTAGGTGAAAAGAACTCATCGACTTGCTCCAAAAACAATGTATAAAAGAATTTTAAAACAACTATTAAAATCCCATGCCTGTCTTCTCTTGTCCAGGTGGCCAAGACGAAGCAGCGCATCGAGGAGGAGCGGATGCAGGTGCAGGTGGTGGAGCGGTCGCAGCAGATCATGCTTCAGGAGCAGGAGATCACCAGGAAGGAGAAGGAGCTCGAGGCCAAAGTGATGAAACCTGCTGACGCCGAGAGATACCGGCTCGAGAAACTGGCCCAGGCTCAGCGGTGAGTTCCTTTTACAGAAATAAATACTACCTCCTTTAGGTTTTAAAGGAGCTGAAAAACATCGCGATGAAAATCAGCTACAAGTTTGTAAAGTTGTTATATTTTATGTTGCAGACTTTTGCTTATAATTTCAAACCATAAGAGATAGAGACCATTTTTTTGTTTTGGAATCTTTAAAACGAGCTCCCTCTGAAGATTCTACTAAACAGGAACATTTTTAATCAATCGGCCCCTGGTAAAGCTCTCAATAATATCGGCCGTGCATGTCGTCATCGGCCTGAGAAAAACCCATATCGGTCGACCTCTAATGTAAAGCACTTCGGGGTCTTGAAAGGCTCTGTAAGTATCTGTCCCAATACAGATGGAAATTAGCCTTTAGCCACAATCTAGCATGTGTTTCATTATCTATCAAAATGCACTGTCATCAAATAAATAACACATAAAGATCATCATTTCCACCTTTCCCTTCATGTCTCACGAGATTGGTTTGTTAATCAATTATCTATATTTGCATAATTACCGCTCTAGATCTAGGGTAAATGTCATTACATTGTACTAGGGCGGAGTTCTGCACGCTGTATTTTTTTATTTAAAGTGAATATTTTTCTGGCCTAATTAGTTTAGCCTGTCTGTTTCTGCCCAGGCTTAAGCTGATCATGGAGGCTGAGGCTGAAGCTGAGTCCATCAGGGTGAGTCCTACGTTTGTGTGTGTTACCTTGTTGCGCTGATGTGGGATTAATTTGCATTTCCTTAGATTAAAGGGGAGGCGGAGGCGTTTGCTCTGGAGGCTAAAGGCCGCGCTGAGGCTGAGCAGATGGCGAAGAAAGCGGAAGCCTTCAGGCAGTACAAGGACGGCGCCATGGTGGACATGCTGCTGGAGAAAATACCTTTGGTGAGACAAATACTATGCTAATGTGTAATACGTATGATGTTTCTCAGACCACTTATTGTCAAGTAACGTTTTAACTCAGAGATTAGCCCTGAGTGGGATTATTTTATGAGCGCAAGAGTAAATGATCCTGCATTTTTTGAATAATGCTCTTTTGTACGTTTTTGTCTTCCTGCAGATTGCCGAGGAGATCAGTAAGCCCCTGTGTGAAGCCCATAAGATCACCATGGTGTGCAGCGGGAACGGAGAGGTGGGAGCGGCCAAACTGTCCGGAGAAGTGCTGGACATCATGACCAGGCTCCCGGAAGCCGTGGAGAAACTCACCGGCGTCAGCATCTCTCAGATAACGGTACTTTTGAATTGAGTAAAACGTTTGGTTACTTTGTCCATAGTGAGGAAATCTAAAGCTCCAGGTCGACAGATGGAGATAAAGTTTATTTAATCCGAGCTTGAATCTTTTTTCTTGAATCTTAGCTTGACCTAATCTTTGTTTGACCTAATTTCACGGTGTCTCCCTCGGGAATTTTTGCATTAATTCATGTTTTGTTCAGTCGGATAACAACAACGCTAACAAATGAATTAGGCTTTTATGCTCATATATCCGGGTTTCCGCGGGGCATTAAAAGTCATTATATATATTGTGCCAAAATCAAGGCCTTTAATGTCATAGAAAACATTCAATTAGATTCAAACTGGCATTATTGGCATTAAATCTAAATGTATTGAAAAATTATGACATTACTCAACAAGTTTGAATGTATAAGTTCATCATACAATATTTAGTTGCAGTTTTGGCTGACATTGACCACATTTTTTGGGTCAAAAGTTGCCCGTTTTGTCCATTTCTGTTTCCTCCATTTGATAAATGATTTCCAAATCTCAAAAAATTGAATTAGCGTAGATTTGTTTTTGTTTTTTCAGCATTTGTGGCAGTAAAATATAGTATCTGTGCATTAAAAATGGCATTAAATCTGACTTTTTCTTGCCTGTATAAACCCTAATATTTAACGACAGTGGCGCAGATGGTAGAGCGGGTCGTCTCATGATCGGAAGGTCGGGGGTTTGAAACCCAGTTTCTGCAGGTGCACACTGTTGTTGTGTCCTTGGGCAAGACACATCGCCCTCCTTGCCTCCATGTGTCTGCGTATATTGGCGTTTAAATGACAGTGTGAATGAGGGTGTGCTTCCTTGAAAGCACTTTGTGTAAAACAATACTATCTGACCTCAAATCAAAACTACTGAGATATATTATATGTGAAAATAACGATCTTCCCATAAGATATTGCTATGCTTGTATTATAGTTCTCTGCCCCTTTAGATTATTTCTTTTTATAAATGGTTCTTTCCTGGAGCTAATCTGACTAATTGTTTTTTATTTTGTAGGTGAGCTCTCGCACTGGTTAAAGAAGACCACTCACCAAATCACCTCCATCCGCACGAACTTGTCTCTCTCTCAAACCCTTATTAAGCTGTTTATGTTTTCTGTACAATCGTCTTCTTAAAGGAATGCAGCTCTTCCTGTGCAAGTGTTTCTTAGGTTTCAAAGGCATCTTCGATAGGTTGCGTTCACGTGGCATCGTAGGGTTCAACATTCTTAAGAGCCCATACAATAATGTTATCTGGGCTAGGAATTGATCAAGTGTAGTATCGTCGGGGAAAAAGACCCCAAATGTTCTCACAGTAATATGAAAAAGTGATGGCTTTTTTTTTTTTTAAAGCTGTAAGATTATTGTGGCACATTCATGGACAATTCAACAAACGTGAGCCCGACCTATTCACACAAGGGTTTTGCTTGTAGAAAAAAAGACCTATCGGGGAGCCAAAATTGCTTCAGGTTTGGATCAATAGCGAGCGTGTAAATCAAACTTCTTTTTTAATCTTTGTGTTATTTTATGTCACCTTTTTATTTCTGATCGTGGCACTCCCGATTCCATTTTTACATTACATTTATACTCGTGAAATGTCTAACTGCCTGTGTCCACTGCCTTGCTGACTAACCAAAGTGCAACTTAAGAACGTGGAGTGTTTAGCTCCATTAACTAATGCTTGTAGCACTCAATGTATGCAAGAGGCTACCGTTTTCTGCTATATATATACTGCTTTTTTTAAATCTTTATTAAAATGACTAAGATTACAAAAGAAAATTGCCCGTAGAGTAGAATAGGCCCGTTCCCTGAATCTGAGATCATGGCGACCACATTTTAAAGGTCTTGGACTGTTTTGGACCTTGTGGTTAGTGCTACTGTCATTTACATGTTATTGTATATTTAATCAACATTATCTGCATTGTTTTTTAAGCCTTATTGTCCAGTTAAACACGTATTGTAAAGGTATTGGGCAATTATCGGCCTCACACCGCCACCGCTCTTCCACAGTCATGCATTTATTCTTTTCTGTAAATGTTCTGTGTATTTAATCTTAACCTCCACCTAAATGGGGGGGGTGGGGGGTCTCTGGTCTTTTGGCTCTTGTTTAGACGATAAAAAAAAAAAAAGGCGCCACCTGGCCTGTTATGGTCTGGTGTTGCTGCAGTTGGTCAGGTCTAGGTCTAGCAACACTATGAGCCCAAAGAGAGAAATCCACTGACAACCTGAACATCCCGAAAGACCAGGTTATTCCATCAATGGATTTCTTCTTCCCTAATGATTCCCATGTGACCTTTTTCCTTGCGGCGACTTTCTAATCCATCTCTAAACTGAAAGACAATTTCTGCACTAGAAGCCTCGATATAACTGTCTGCCTTATTGTAATCCTATCACAGTTTCCCTCTACCTCACCATAAATGTTCATACTTATAGTTTAATTATTGAAGTGTTTCACACGCTGTTTTTTAAGCCGTTCAAAACCTCACCACTGAGTTTGGCGCATGACTCGTATGGAAAATATTTGTAATGTTGTTATTTATCTTGCCTATTTATTACAACAGTACTGAAAATCTATATCACACGATGAGCAGATTTATTTTATTTATATATTTATTTGATAGGGACAGAACAAGAAGCATTGCTACAAAATAACCGATGCCATGTTCATAGGCCTTAGAGCTAACAGCTAATTCGCAGACCTGGTCCCCAAGACACAAAAACACATAATACACTTACACAAATCATTACAATCAATACAAAACATAAAAGGCAATAAAATATTATACTTTTTATATAATATAAAAAGTATATTATATAAAATATAATATACTTTTATATTATATTTTCAGATATAATATAAAATCCAGATCATTTAGAATCCAGAGAAGATATTTTTGATTATGTGAACTGTGGAGCTCAAGGAACAGTGCTGTTTTTTCCCCCTTTGTTTGTTCTTTGCGATGTTTAATTATGTATTTACTGTGCGGGTATGAAGTGTATGTGTTAGTTAATATGCCATAGAAGATAATACATGCACAATGCACTATTTAAACTTAGATTTTACCTAAACCAAGGTAATTCTCTGTAATACACAATGTTATTATTTATTTGTCCTCTTTGTCCTGATGTAAATCTGCTGCAGATGGCTGTTAATAAATGAAGTATAATCTTTTTCTGTTTACGGGTTGTCCCATGTTTTTGTTTATTTATCAGCATATGTATTTCATTTGAACTAATCTGAGGTCAAAGGGACTTGCCATTTATTTTATAATTGTTCTATCATTCTTACATAGTAGGCCTACTCTTGTTCAAATCATACCCTTGATATCTTATTGGTAATGTACTGTTTTCTTATTCAGTTAGTTATTGACACTTTGGCAAAACATGTCAGAAATATGACTTAAAATCATAGACATTGGTAAAGTATTGTATTTTAATAAATACAGTAGAAATGATGTTGACATATTTGGAGTTAGCAGAAACTATCAGGTCTTTCACCGGAAGCGGTTTCAAAATAAAGCCTTAGACAGTTTATTGTAACCGTAAACTGATACAGTTAACACAAATATGCAACCATCTGATTTAGATAATATTAAAATTACGTTTTCGTATTTAAATTCAAATTTAAAATACGATATAGTTTCTAGATGACTTCATATACCTGCTTGTGAAAGCTGTACTCCGGAAGTGGACTGCCGTAAGTGTGTTCGCTTTTACGTCGATGAGTCGAGCTGGAGGGAAAAGGAAAAAAACGAAGAAAAAAAAAAAGGGAATAACTGAGGGTCTGATCCGAGGGGTGGATTTGGACAAAGTTTCACAACTGTCCCGACCCGCGGCAGCGCCGGGGGTCCACGGGGGATCGCTTCTGCCGGTAAATATTGACGGGAGTTTTAGTAGACAGTGGGTTTGCTGTTATTCTGTGTTGTCTGACTCGTCCAGCCGCCGGAAGTCTGCATGAAGCTGCGTCTCCTGCTCAGGCAACAGCGTCGACGGTTTTTTTCTGTCTTGTTTTTTTTATCCGACACTTTTTTTTCTCTTTTTTTATTTTCTGTCCGCGAGATGAGTAGGAAGCGAGGAATCAGGGCTTAGAGAGCAGGGATCTCTGCTTTCACTAAAGCGGCCACCTGGTTATGCATTTGACTATGCAGGCCTACGTGTAGCTAGAGCAAGCCCACGAACAAAAGGAGAAAATTAATGGAGGCAAGTTAGCTAGCTCCCTTGTCTTGCAGCGGTAACCAGCTAATGCTAGCCCTGTTCCCTGCTCAAACACTGGGCCACTAAGCAGTCTGCACAATGAGGCATCCTCTGCATCATGCTTTTGCATTTCCTCAGTATTTGCACAGTTTAATCACTGCAGCTGTTCGCTGCTGCTCGCGCTGCGGTACTTTAGAGACAACTCTTCAAAAATGGCTCGCAGTGCACATACACTGAAACGGGTCTGATTATTCTGGGCTGGGATGTAAAACATGCATAATGTCAGCGCATCTTCTGGTTGGCTATGGGGCCTTTCTGTGCAGAGTGCATGCATATTTTGCCACCCAAGCAAAAATATGGAGTTATGACAATGGACTTGGTCATTGCAATGGCCAAAGTATTGAGTAATCAGGTTTGTACCTTTCCCCCAGATGTTATTTTAGAAGCATCACAGCTGAAGTATTTGGGAAGAACATGACAACATTTAAAACTTCTGATATTACTTCCTGTGGACTGGTCTAGATTTCCTGTCTATAAATGTGTCCACATCTTTGGTTCCTTTTGCATTGTCTTAAAATTTGAAAATTGTGTTGCTAATTTAGTAAATAATATAAGTCATCCATGTTGATGATCTAGTTGTTGATCCAAAGCAAATTATTGCCTTAGTTGATGGAGGAGAGGCTCCACAGAAAGGAAAGAAGTGGCTGCAGGGGTTTGTTTCTATTAAAGCCCATAGTGATTAGAGAGGCGAAGGAGGACAGGTGTTTTCTAAGTGTGTTGCTTTTTAATTACAGAAATAATGGACGATTCCCATTTCAACTCGTCATACTTTTGGTCTCCCGTCCCCACTGTACAAGGACAGGTAGAGACAACCTCATTGTTGGAATTGTCTTGCAATACACATAATTTTGTAAATTGAATTGTTTAAAAAAAACAAAAATACAATACAATACAAAAATAAAACAGAAATAAAGTTACATTTTATGTTTCTGGAAGAGACCTGATATTTATTTGTCTCCAGTTCATTTAACTTTACTGCCACATTGTGTATTCTGTGCAGATGGATACATTTTTAACACAAAAGTTGAACTTTGAATGTGAACAGTCTAATGTTGATTTGATCAACACTTCCTGTCCTCTTTCACTTCTAAATCCCTCTGAAACTTCACTTTTGCATCTCATTACTTTATTTCTTCCTTTTTTACTATCATATTTTGAATTTTTCATCCCTCCTCACCGCTCATTCATCCCTTGCCTCTCCGCACCGCTTCCTTTGTTATTTCCCCCACACCCTTCGTTTCCACCTGTCCACTCCTGATAGATCGAGAGCGCCATGTTCCTGAACAAAGCCAAGGAGCAGCTGGGTCCAGAGAAGCCCAGTGGTCCATCCTTCCCTCACACCTCCTCGTCTTCCTCCCCGCACTACCCCACCGCCGTGCTGGCCATCCCGGCCTCAGGGGACGTGTCTGGGATGCGCCTGGTCCCGAAACAAGAGGGGGGAGGGAGCGGCGCTGGAGGAGGGGGTCCCGGGACACACCTGCACCAGACACACACCTCTCAAAATGTCACCGTCGTGCCTGTCCCCTCCACGGGTATCATGACTGCAGGTAAGAGCATTATCCAGTTATTTTTTTATGACAAAGTTCAAAAGGGACATTGATGTGAACTGTTCTTTTTGTGGAGATCATCCAGAGACACTACACAGTTGTTTTTGGACATGCTCTTACTCCAAGAAATTCTGGAAAGACTTCTGCAGTTTTATAATTGAACATCTATTCAAGGACTTTACCATAAAATGGGAAAATGTAGTTTTTTGTTTCTTCAGAAAGCAAAATAATGAAGACATTTATTTTGTTATTAACTTGCTTACAGAAACCCAACTTTACACATTTTTATAGTGATACTCTTTCTTGTATGAAGATTCTGGAAAGTTCTGATAACAAAAAGGCTCTGAAAACTATCAGTATTTGTTCAACATACAATATATTTGTAAATGTATAATTGTCCAATTATGTTATACCCCCTGGCATACTGTTTGTATACATTGTATACTTATTGCAATAATAATAATTTAAAAAAAAGATTGCAGGTAAGAGCGTTTTACACTTCAGTTCCTAAAGTAGACTTTGGGGGCCCCCTGGTGGACAACACATGTACTGCAGGGAAGAGGTGCCAGAGGTTTAGTTTGAATCATTTGCTGTGAATCAGCGGCACAGTGGCGCAGCGATTGGTGTAGGAGTTTGAATGTTTCCTCTTGCCACTGAAAACATACACAATAGGTTTCCATATGGGGCGATTCTGAAGCTCAGTGGGATTTTCCTGATTAATCAAAGGTCAAATATGTTTCTTACTCTGACACTCATGAGGCCAACATTGTGAGGTGATTGTAACTCCTTATTATAGATTAAAATGGGCTGTAGAATAAAGTGAAATGGTGTCTGTTATGTTAGATTTCTCACTCGCTTAAAAGGATATTTCAGGATTTTTGACATTGGGCCTCATTTCCTAGTTCTCCAGAGTGTTGTTGATGTCTGGAGATATTTTTAAATTCATGCAGTTCTTCTATTTGAAGAGTCTAGTGGCGCTAGGCCAACGCATTTCTATGGTATCGGCAACCCTGCATTAAAAACAGTGTGACCCTCTCCACAGTGCACCTGAGGTAAATCACTTATAACGCCAGACGAACCATATAAAATGTCTGTGTATAATAATCTTAACCATTTTGCTTTTAAAATAACTTGTATGTGAGCAGCATCAGCTTCATGGCTGTAAGCTAACTTGGCGACGGAGTGATATGCGAGAAAATAGTCCCTCAAAATGCGGTAATTCATGTGATACAAGGTCAGTTATATTTAAAAAAAATATTCTATTAACACAGACATTTATATTGTTAGTCTGGTGTTATAAGTGATTTACCTCAGGTGCACTGTGGAGCGGGTCAGACTGTTTTTAAATGCAGGGTTGCTGATACCATAGGAATGCGTTAGCCTAGCATTAGCCTAGCGCCACTAAGCTCTTCAAATATAAGAACTGCATGAATTTAAGAAAAAAATTTGTCCAGACATCAACAACACTCTGGAGAACTAGGAAATGAGGCCCAATGTAAAAAATCCTGAAATATCCCTTTTAAAGGTGCGCAACTTTTATGCATAAAAAAAAAGTATATTTGTGCGTATCTGACCTTGCAGTGACCCAGCAGCTGAATGAGTGGTCTCTAGGACGCTCCAGGATCAATTGTTTGGAAGGTTTTCACTGCTGACGAACCCTTTCACCAGAAAACCAACCAAACAATTGACCCAGGAGCCTTGTAGAGACCGTAGGTAAAGTTTTCTCTTCATGCTGATGTCAGAATCCATAGTAATGCGTTTTTCTTCTTCAGCGGGGCTGGTCATCACCACTCCTCAAGGTACACTCGTCCCGACAGCCTCGTCCCAGTCCTTTGTAACGGGACATCCCAATGCCACCACCATGATCGTGTCTGCGCTGCACCACTCGAACACGGGTAACTATTGTGTAGACATGTTGCCAGAAGCTGTTCCTTTTGTTACGCTCATTTAGTTGGCTAATTTTTTTCGTTGCTTTTGAGTTATTTATCTTTTTATCTTTGAGAAAAAAAACAAAAAACGACAAGCACTGTTAAAAATTTAATATTCTGCAGCGCTTTCTTCAGCCGCGCTGCTTTTTTTTTATTGTGTTCTTTACACACAGCAAAAATCATCTAGTGCCATGTCTTTGTGAATCAGAACAGCAGGTGTGGCATTTTTGTGCAGAAGTTTAGAAGAAAGCCCAATGGTAAATGATTAGTGCGGTCGCCATCTTAATCTGTATCTGTAGAAATGAATGTGTCACGTAAATAATATTGTCACGGTGACCAACTCGCATGACTAAACTCTTGTCAAAAAAAAAAACTATACTAGGACATTATTTCGTAGACAAAAAGGATGACATTGCGCCCGTCATGCCGACGCCGTCGAAGCGCGGCAGGAAGAGCAAAGCCATGATGAGCCGCGTCAGTGGAATCCTGCCTCCCGGAAGCGACGCTTTAATCCTGGCTCACCTCGCCGCGAGCGGACAGGTGAGCGCCGCCCGATTCTTAGACGCAGCTCGGAGAATAGACTTTCTGAGGTTGAACACCCTTTTGTTTTGCTTCAGCATCACACGGCGGATCCTTACGACCTCTCCAACGACGAAGATGAGCACGCCAACAAAGATGGCCCCAAAACCTACAAGTAATAAAGCATTTCCCTGTACTTTGATGTCGTACTCGGGCGTGGCTCATACACGTACTTTTGGGCACCTCGGTATACGTTGAATTAATCTGTGTTTAGTGAGTGTTATGTTGCTTTGTGCGCCCTCTGCAGGCAGCAAGGGGAGTTTAATCAAAAATAAGATGTTTAATGGGGTGCTGACAAATTGATGGTGGCATAATAAACACTTTGATTGTAGAAATGAATAGGACTAGTGATGGGTTATAGATTATATACGTATAGACACTACTTATAGACATTTTCAGGTTTGTTCTATTACTCCATGGGGTACAGGGACTTGGAATAATGTACATCTAAAAAGAAGGTGAAATTAAAATGTAATATTAATTTAAAAGAAAATTTATTTTTAATGATGAATTGTAGTGAAAGGTTTGAATGTCATTGTATTTTTGCTATATATTTTTTATGCAATACACAACTATATACAAAAAAGGTTGGAAACAACTGTATTATGCTACCAAATCCAGGTAATATAGATCGGAGCGTTTCTGTAGTAGAAGAAGGAACAACGCAAACATGATTTTTAAAGCAAAAAAACTCCTGCAGGTGTATTTTTTTTACCATACCAGACCTTGGAAGCTAAGCAGGGAAGGGCCTGGCCGGTACTTGGATGGGAGACCGTTTGGTAACACCAGGAAGCCTAGCGAATGTAGTGAGAGAGTGAGTGGTTGGTGATGGCGCAGACTGGTTGCCTTGCTTCTGTCAGTCTACCCCAGGGCAGCTGTGGCTATAATAGTAGCTTACCACCACCAAGTATAGAGTGAATGAATAATGCAATGTAAAGAGTCTGAGCGTCCAGAAAAGCGCTATATAAAACTGATGCATTATTATTTATAAAAAGATGACGAGAGATCAAAAAAGGAAATGTTTGTATGTCCCTTTTAAAAAAAAAAGATTAGGTATGACTTCATGGCGAGATGATTTTTTTTCTTCCTAGGTGTCGAATGTGTGCAGTGACTTTCTTCAGCAAGTCCGACATGCAGATCCATGCCAAGTCGCACACAGAGGCCAAGCCCCACAAGTGTCCCCACTGCTCCAAATCATTCGCCAACTCCAGCTACCTGTCCCAGCACATCCGCATCCACAGCGGAGCCAAGCCTTACAGCTGCACCTACTGCCAGAAGACCTTCAGGCAGCTCAGCCACCTGCAGCAGCACACACGGTACATGTCCGGTTCCCCCTCGTGTCTGTGCACGCGTGTGGGGTGGGTTGACGAGGATGCGGTGGTGTGTGTGTGTGTGTGTGTGTGTGTGAGAGAGTGCTGTGGCGAGCTCTTTGCACAAATGATGATACTGTTGAATGGAGAAACACACAGATTCACGGTTTACATACTTTGGGTGATCATTTCTTTTGCTTCATCCTTTTCCTTGCTGCTCCTGCTTGCTTTAACCACATGTTGCTCTTGCTGTGGCTGTAACTTTGAAGTAGCGATGTGCGAATCAATACAAAATGTCCTTTCTAATAAAGTGACAGATCCACCGTTCACTCTATGGCAACGTGACGATGTCATTTCCTGCCCAATTTGACCTGTTCTTCTGCACCAGCGGCACGAACATGTCATTGTTTTATGCTTTAATTATCAAATTGATCAACGCAGCCCAAAAACATTCAAATTCTCTATGTCTTTACTTAAGGATCCACATTAGTCTTTATCAAGGTAAAGACGACTATTCCTGGGGTCCATTCTCATTATGAAACTATCACAAAGTTAAAACCGTACAGATGTAGTTCCACATTCAATTTAATAATGGCGGCAAGACCCAATAAAACGACTGGTCTGGTGCATTACAATTACCATAACTACATTAAGTCAAGATAGTTTTATGATGATTTGTTTTAAAGGATAAATTATTACTTATTCCCCTCATTCCTACTGAAAATTAGCTTTTTAGTTTTTAGAGGCAAAGTAAAAGTAGCTAAACTATTGATGGAGTAAAAAGCTGATATCGCACATCTCTACCTTCACTGTGTTTTATTAATGAGCTACGACTGGCCTGCGCGTTATTGTGATTCACTTTACTTTCTAAATGTTCCAATGTCCTGTCCAACCATGCTTCGCTTTCGCATATAAACCCACTCTTAGCTGCTTGAGTTTTCCTTTTGCATGTTTTGCTCGCTGCTCGTCGTGCATTGTGGATGTGAGGAAGTGCTTGTGCATCAGCGTTGCATTTATCGGAGCGCCTGTGCACCCATAGACACGTTTCACTCCGAGCACACCAAATGGAGAGAGAGAGACTGCGAGAGAGAAAGGGGAAAGCGTGACTGACTGTGCTGGCTGTATGTTTCTGTTCTGTGTTTTCATAACTCAGACACAGCACAACGAGCGCACTGTCAAACCCGGTTACACACACGTGGTCGGCGCCGTTGATCACCGATCGGACGGATGCATGATTTGGTCTTTAAAGTGTGGTCATGCCGTAGCCTGTAAAACCTCTCGCTGTTTCTCTGTGTTTCTCCTCCTCCATTCTGGTGTCCCTCATTAGAAACCACACTGAGAGCAAGCCCCACAAGTGTCCCCACTGCTCCAAGTCGTTTGCCAACTCCAGCTACCTGTCCCAGCACCTGCGCATTCACACCGGGGCCAAGCCTTACAGCTGCGCCTTCTGCCAGAACACATTCAGGCAGCTCAGCCACCTCCAGCAGCACACACGGTACTGCTCTTCACCGGGGGGGGCTTTGTCTATGGCCTCCCTGCACGATAACAGAAACTAGTCTGTTCCACTTGTATTCCAATGGGGAACCCGCCGAGTCTCGCACAAATAATGAAATATTCAAAGACTATTTTGCAGAGAACGTGAATCGCTAAAGCAAAAAAGGTCCTGGGTTTGAACCTCATGGTTTGGAGTTTGCACGTTCCCTGCATAGGATTAGTCCATGTGCTCAGGTTTTCCCCCACAACTAAAACTAGGTTCCCCTCTGGGTCCAGAACTCCACTAAAAAAAGAGACTTCCTCAAGTTAAATAAATATTTTAAAAACGTTGTCATATATGACTACTTCACAGGATGATACTGTGTCCATCAAAGGATTTTTACCTCAGCTGATTGAATAAAACATTGAATAAAGAATGAAATGTACATTAAAGACGGGCAGATTATTTCTTATGACCTTAGATCAGGCCTCAGGGCACTTTTATGCAATAGATTAAGTAAAGGCTTACATTCAGTCAAGATTTTTTTTTCGATTTTCAGGGGGAACGTTTTTTACTCTTGAGAAAAAAATATCTCGATTTTAATTTACTTAAATAAGATTGCTTTGGATGTTTTTCTTCTAAAAAAAATAAAATAAATACATTTACTTATTTCAGGAAAATGTTACGCATTTCTAGATTACTTTTTGCCATGTAGCTTTATAAACACAGAAATCTTGCATTTCAGTCGGGCAGAACGATTTGGACAAAATTTCATATCTCGATACGATACAATACGATATAACTACGGGTTCGGTGAAAACGAAGCATTTTTTCAGAAAAATAAAAACATCACAATACAAAAGAGTGCAGTTTTATTGGTGAAAATCTTTATCATTTATATCTTGCCTTTTCGATATTAATATCTTAAAAGTTCATTTCTCTATATACTATAACGATATATCCTTCAGCTCTACATTTCAGTAAAATATTTACATTCTACTGTAAGTTTAACATGTCAGATTATATACTATACTATATACTATTTATATTTTAATTACTTTATTAAAACTGCTACCTGGTGTTATTGTGCACGGAGACCATTGTTTTTGTGGGTCATTGTGTAAAAGACGTGGTTTTTGTGTTATTTAACTTTTGAGAATGTCCAGTAACAATTATGTTTTTGCACTTTAGTATCCACACGGGTGACCGACCGTATAAGTGTAACCACCCGGGCTGTGAGAAATCCTTCACTCAGCTCTCCAACCTCCAGGTAATGCAACATAGCGGCTCATTTCTACAGTAATTATTACATCCACCGACTGCTCTCCGACCAGAACTCTTCTCATATATATTTTTCTCTGCAGTCTCACCGCCGGCAGCACAATAAAGACAAACCGTACAAGTGCCACAACTGTAACCGTGGTTACACAGACGCTGCTAGTCTGGAGGTGCACTTGTCCACGCACACGGTGAAGCACGCGAAGCTGTTCTCCTGTGGCCTCTGCAACCGATCCTATACCTCCGTAAGTAATGGGACTTCGACTATAAACTTATTGTGCTTTTGTTAGAGGCAGAGTATATGAGATCGTTCTGCAAACATTTAAAAAACATGACCAGTCTGTCCCTAAATATGAGAAGATCATGTTTAATATTGTTTTTACTGATCATGTTTTGATTTATTCATGGTCACAAAGACATTTCAAAAGTAAAAAATGTGTATATTTACTGCACATTTACTTTGCGTTGCCAGTTATATACAACTAGTACATGATAATAAGTTCAAAGGAGGTATTATACAAAATAGTTGTTACATTGTTGTTCTCTCATTAAAAAAAAATACACAAAGCTGTGTTTTGACCAACTTGCACATCTTTCAATCTTCCTCAGAGGCTGCTCTTCGCTGCGCAGCCTCCAAAAAATCCTCCTCAGGTCGTGTGTTTCCAGGAAATGCTTTCGTAATCCTCACCTCGATCTCTGGCTTAGCTTAATTCTCTTATTGCAAAGTAAAAAACACTCGTCATAGCTTCACTGCTGTCACACAGATAACATTTTTTTTCTCTTTACTGAAGCAGCTATGGAGTGCAAGAGGAGGGGCTTAGGGGCGATTGCTGGAAAATCAGGAAGTGAAACTACTGGATATTTTGGATCATTTAATTTTCTAACTAGCAAAGGGTCATTTACTGAGCGTTTTGCTCATGTGCAAAGCGAGTGACACGTGCAAAAGTGCAGTCAATTATGCATTTTTTTACTCGCGTGGCATTCTCTCGTTTACATGTCAGATTCAAGGCCCTAAAACTGTTATACAGGCAACATTAAGTGCAACATGGCAACAAAAAATTATATTTTATTTTTCATTCAGCACCTGCCCATAGTGTGAGATTGATGGAGATGAGATTATTACCAGATACCTGCCAAAAGCGTAATACTCTTCTTTAAAGCTTGATAAGTGATTTCTGGCGGGCCTTGCCTTTCAAATGAGGAATGGCGTGTCCACATACCATCAAAACTCGTGCTAGTTTCCTCCTCTTCCGCTTCAGGAAACTTGAGTTCAGTTTTAGTTGTTGTGTCTTTTTCAAACCCCTGGGAGACAAAGTGCGCCCCACAAACTTGACCTTTTGTGCGTCCCCCTCTGCAGGAGACGTACCTGATGAAACACATGAGGAAGCACAACCCCGACCCGCTGACAGTGGCGGCCACCGTGGCGGCTCAGCAGGCGCAGGGGCTGGCTCCCGGGACGACGGGCAGGGGCAGAGGGCGCGGCCGGGGCAGAGGAGGCGGTCTCTCTGCGGCGGGGAGGGCGGCGCTGCTCCAGAGTCAGGCCAGTGCGGCTCAGAATCCCAACGCGGGACCCCCGGGCGGCTACCAGCAGCCCACGGACGGTGTGGTCCCCTGTCCCTTCGACCTGCACCAGTACAAGACTGTAGCGACCGGTGAGATCCAGTACAAACCAGTGACTGTGGTGGACCTGCCCCATAAAGACCTCTGCCTCACCGTGTCCACCTCAGCCATTCAGGTGGAGCACATGAACTCTTAGGCTTCAACTCCTCAATAACTCATCCACATGTATTCAGCCTCACTTCTACTTCACTTTACAGGAAAACGTTTCGTAAAAAAAGGTTTAGATTGATGAAAAAAAAAAAAAAAGGCTCCACGGATTGTTTTGCCTTAAATACAGCTTCGTCTCGGCCTCCTTTACCTCTGATTTCACTTCATTTGAGAATGAGCACTGTGAGAACACCGACCATCATCCAGACCACGGCACCTTCATTTTGTTGATTTTAAAACAAAAGAACACTTTGGAATGTGGGGAAGTTAATGGGTTTAACTTATAATCACGAGTAACGTCCTATAACCTTGCAAGTTGTAAAAGTAACGTGTAAATAGTACTTTTAGATTCACTTTCCTATGGTTTTGAGTGATCTAAATTTATAGATGTAGATACGTTTGACAATTTCCTCCAAATTATCTTAACGACATTTTTGGAAGCCTTAAATTTTAAACGCGACACTCAATTTGCTCGTTCTGGCACGGAGTCGGTCCTGGAACGTCCGGCGGCTTCGAAGAGCTGTAGATTATCGTCAGTGAGATTACGCTCATTCTAGAGACTGACCCCCCCCCCCCCCCCCGTCACGTCGCTCGAGTCTTTTCGTAACTTTTGAAACGGTTTCATGCCAAAACAGACGTGTGGGATGGGATTCCTGACGGCAGCTGATGATGGACTACGTTCTGTTTGACACCGAATGGAAGGAAGCGATGATCGGAGGAGGACAGAATCCGAGTGTCCTTTCGCTACGGACAGCGAAGACGAGAGCAGCCCCCCCCCTCCCCCCCGTGATGAAGGCCAAAGTATAAGACGGGAGAGGAATGCACTAAGGCGAGGGATCAGCAGCTGAATGAGAGCGACTGCGGGTGGGAAGGGTCAATGAAAGCACTTGATGAAGCTTGTTCTTCGCACGTACAGTATGTTCATCTTCATATATTTTTCTTTTTTAATTTTGTCCGGCATATTATGTATTTTTATACCAAAAGAGCGTGTGAGACTCGGCAAGTGTGTGCATGAATGTGAACGGAACAGAGAGAGACTTTTGTTAGTTTCATTATTCAATACTGTTCATGAGGGCCCGCTTTACGATGTTTAAAGCGGCCGCTGTGGAAAATAATGATTATGTTATCAATGGCTGACAGGTACTGTTATCGACCTTTTTTTTTTTTTCATACATTTTAGTAGTTCTTTGAAACTGTACAACACATTTATCAGTCTGAGGCATTGTATTGCAGTATGCTGTACATAAAATAGAAAACTCTTTTATTGGGGAAAGGGAAGTGTTGTAAGTCGTAATAAAACCTGGACACAAAAGGAATCGTAACATTGACTAACCAAATAACTGGCTTTGCCTCAGGTCAGCTCTGTCACTAACATTTATTCAGGATTAATGGGAATATTTAACAAACACATACTTTGTTAACTAGACTTAAAACGGAAAACTTTTACCCGAAATGACGCTTATTCAATAATACGGCGGTTAATGGGTAACCTTGACCTGGGGCACTGCTGTCACGTGTCTGCACAAGCTATTCTAATCTATATTTAAAATGTTCCAAGTAGCCGGTGCAACAGGCTCTCTTCATGTATACCTGCTCTTTGTATGTCAGTGTCTTTTTATGAGAAAATAACAGATTGAATACTCTTCTTAATGTTAATATAATATTCTTTAATAGCTGCCCTCTTATACTACACACTTGCATATGCACAGTTACATCAACCGCTCATTTCAAAAGACTGTTTCTTCCCTGAAGAAGAATAAAGTTGGAAAACAATTTCAAAAGTTCAAGGATTCCCTTTATTTTAACACATTTATGACGTATGTACTGTTAGACAATGTCACTGTACATGGCTTTCAACATTTTTCAGCTCAAGACCTCCCAAACTGACTGAGATGGCCCCAACTCCCCTGTCATGAAGAATGCAATTCTGTTTTGTTTTTTAGAGTTGAAGGGTGTTCTATAGAAACTTGTGACCTTGTTGTGTAAAACATGTACAAGTGATTAGATTTTAGCGCAATGAGAAAACTAACATGCATTTTTTTTTTTTTTATGTTTTTCTAATTATGACTTGGTTTGATGGGATATGCTAATGTCTGTGGTAAGCATTAATCATAGTTTTAGTTGCAGACTTAAGATGAAATGTTTTAAATTATAAAGTGCATATGACACAGACACAATTTTTGCTAAAACATAGTGTACACAATTATATTTGCTTATTATTATTATATACCCAGCTTTCTTTAGTTTGGCCATTTGTAATGTTTATAGTTTCACTTCCTTATTGGACACTAACCGGAAGTGACATAGATGAAGGCAAACTATTTTAAACTGTTGCCGTGCCGACCATGTTATGTGAATGGCAAATGAGTCAAACTGCTCTGGAACTTTACTTTTATGTCACTTCCTGTCAGCAGCTTAAAAAGTCAAATACAAATGACTTTTCTGCACAACATTTCTTCATTAATTTGCTGCTTCACTGAAATTAAATGATTATTTACTTACAACAGATGTTATTCATCTAAATAAGTCATATTTTCAAAAACATTAAGACCTTTCATATGCACTTTAATGTTAAGGTGACCAGACTTTCCAGTTTTGAAGACCTGTCCCGTGCCGCCTCGGATTTCTTCAGAAATATTGATAATGTTCTGGTTTGGAAAATCTCGTCTCCCTATGTTTGTGACCGTTGCAGAGAGTTCATCCCACTTAAATTACACACAAAAATCAAACCAGGGGAAACCTGGTAAAATCTTAAATTTGTACCTAATGTGTCATTATGTATAATATCAACAAGAAAGTAAACCAGATGATCTTGTGACCCTCTGCCTCCACGGCCCCCACACGATCATAACACCATGTCCCTAAAAAGCTTAGAACTGAGATATCTACATTGCATTGTACATTAGTGTGATCAAAAAAGAGCTGTCGTTTTTTGTTTCCTTTATTGTTTTTTTTGTTTGTTTTCTTTTTTGAATTAAAAGAAGAAAAAGAACATACAGCTTTTTTTTTTGTACATTTACTTGGTTACAAATTGCCATATATGTATGTACCATTCCAGAAAGCATAAGTAAAAAATATGGAGAGAGAGAGATAGGAAAGGAAGGGGATTCAATTTTTCAATTAGATTTTTTTCCAAAAGGATGAGTGTTATGGCTTTGGGGCCATTTGAGTTCTTTATAGATTGATTATAGCACTGAATATTGTGAGAAAGATTAAAACAAAAAAAATGTTGCAGAAATGTTGTTTTGTGGAGGTGGGATTTGGCCACAATGATAAACATGTTGATGTTCGTTTGATCTGTTGTAGAAGCCGAACAGCATATTTTATAATTGTATTTAATTATGTAATTACAATTATAAAATATGCTGTTTTACTGGGACTCTCCCGGGTAAACTGGGACATCTGGTCACCCTAGTTTTGTAGCGTTGTCACCTTTTTTTCACGGGTTTTTTTTTTTTCACGTGCTGCTTTTTTTTTTTTTATAGCTTCGTTTCGTTGCTTTTTGTGGTTTACTCATTTACTCATTTTTTTATGTTGCTATTTTCGCTGTTTTTGTCACATTTTCATCCTTGTTATTTTGACGCTCATTTCCAGGCGCTTTTAGATTTGGGCAAAGCCAAACTGGAGAAAGTGTCCTCGGTTCAGATGGGGGTTAAGAGGTTAACAAAGTGTTTCCAGAAGGCGGTGGTGTAGCGGCACCATTGGAGGGGCATGTCCAAAAAGGGTTCGTAGTCCGTAAATTTTGGCCAATCACAGCCGGTTTCCGGGGTGGGTTCATCTATGGTTTAGCCAATCAGCGCCTGTATCCGGAAAGCCCCGTGCGACCGTTGTGTTTCAAATTCAAACGTCAGAGAACAACAGCGAACCCGCCCGCAGACGTAGAGCTCTTAGTCCATCGGAATAAAAGGTAAATATTTAGCTTTATTACGTGTTATTTACTTTCTCGAATGAATATTTCTCGTTTTGAAAGAGAAGTGCTTTGTTATAAGCAACCTGAGATACAGTACACAACGCCTTAGTATTTATTAAGTTAGTACACCCACCAAGAAGCGCGTTTGTTGTCTGTTCGTTAAACATAACCTGTGGTAGCTATGGTTAAACTAACTTGACGTTATTTACCTTTTATTAGATAATCCCCCCCACCCCCTAAAATTGGAACACGGTTGATTTTATTGAGGCTATTATTTTCTAATTTGTAACGTTGATAAATCACAACATGCAGGAATGCTCCAACCAGTACTGTAATAGCTCAGTTTCCAGCCCTTTGCTCGCCAGATACTTGAGGCACATTTTGGACGCAAACTGCATTTTCGTTTTGTTTTGAACATGTTGAACACAATCTGGAAACGTGTAGGTATATGCAGTTGGAGATAAAGATGATCACTCACGAAAACTGAAGAATACTATATTATGTCTGATCTTTAATCCACCCAAATCACATAGCTTCCTACGTCATCAAAGCATGAGTTGCTCTCTCACTTTTTCTTTAATAAAGAGAGCTCGCAGAGGTTTAAAGAGAAGTGCACGAAACCTGTATGTTTCATGTTGTGATCAGTATTTGTCGATTCACAGGACATGTCCCGTCTGCCAGTAATGTCACAAAAGAGGGTTCTCGTGAGCAGTAGCAGTAGCTCCGAGAACATGCAGGATCTTGCGCCGCTTCAGGTAAAGATCCACTACGTACTTGCAGCTATTTGGTTTGAGAGTGTTTTCTGTTAGACTGTGCATGACAAATATATGCTCGATAATGTTTGCTTTGTTTCACAGAAAAGGATTCGTCACGATGCAGAACCGGCCAAACCCCAGGCAGCAGCCACTGTCTTTATGGGTGCAAGGCCAGCTGCATCATCAAAACCAGCTGTTTGTGAGTGTCTCTTTTACTGAACTGTAATGTTTATTTTTCTCAAATGCAAAGAAGTCAATTCTCTATATTACTGACACAGCAAAGCCAATCGTGCGTAGTAGAGCAGCAACTGTGGCCAGTGGACCATCTAGAGGTAACAAAGTTTAAAGTCTTTTTGTAATTTTCACCCACATTTACCAGCTTTTATCTATATTGCTCATCACTCACTTCGTTGGGCACAATCAAGAATTTGTGTATTTTAAATGTGCAATCTTGAACAAATGTTGTTCTTGTAGGTGTTGTAAAGCCTCCTGTAAAGGCAGCAGCTGCAAAGGTGGCTAGTAGTGCTAAAGCACCAACAGGAGCTAAAGTCGGTGGGTATTGTGTCTACTTTACATTATACATTTGTTTGATGGGTCAAATGCAGAGGACAAAACTCGTACAGCTGATGTATAATGACAAGTGTGGACCTGTTTGAAGTTGCGGGTTCCCGAAGGCCTCCATGGGATCTCAAGGGGAAGGTTTGCGACATGGAGGAGAAGATCCAGAACTATCAGACCAAATACAAGTCAGTGAACCAGGAGAATGATGTGCTCAAGGAGTCCATGGCCCAGAATCAACAGAGAACAAGCGAGATGAAGAAGGAACTAGAGAGACTGCGCAACGCGAATAGGTGCAGCATCAGACAATGTACAAGGAGAACTTTCTATAAACACAAGTGTGGTAAATTATTATTGTTGGTGCATTTCAGAGAGTATGAAAACCAGCTGGAGCTTCTGTCCGGTGTCAAAGAAGAACTGGCTCACGTATCTGCTGACAAGGACCTCCTTCAGCAGCAGTTCAACGACTTGAAGGCCAGATATACATCTTTGGAGATCCTAAACAGCAACAACGAGGCTGAGCTGCACACTATGAAGGTTTCCGTATATTGTATTGACATTTTGGGCAATGGGTGCATATTAATTTAATTGACAAGTCATGATTTTTTTTATTTAAAAAAAAAAAAAGGTGACAATCTCAGCTCAAGAGTCGACCGTGGCTCAACTGCGGCAGGCACTCGGAGAGCGCGGGGAGGAAGTTCAGTCCTTGAAAGAGACTGTGTCCCAGCAAAAGGATGAGCTCTATGCTAGAGAAATGGAGCGACGAAAGCTGCACAATACCATCCAGGAACTGAAGGTAATGTCCATTCTTAAATTTAAGTATATGCACATAAAGTAATGAGCGAAATCACAATGTTCTCCCATTCTTGAATAAGCTGAAAGAGAGGGATTGTCATTTGTTTAAAAACTGTCTCCTCAGGGTAATATCAGAGTCTTCTGCCGTGTGCGCCCTCTCCATGGGGGAGGCCTGAGCAAGCACATTAGTCTTGCAGCTGATGACAAAACCTCCATAAGTTTGGCCAAAACTGAAGAGGTAAGGACAATATTTTACGCTTTTAGTCTTTAGTGTTATTGGATTTATTAACTCGAGTCTGTTACCTAATTGTAACATTCTGCACAACAGTCTCACACAGGGAAAGGCACTGATACGCAAAAGAACTATACCTTCAGTTTTGACCGTGTGTTTGGCCCTCAGACGTCACAACAGGAGGTAAGCATGATGTTCACGTCTGTTGCTTAATCACAGTGATTAAACATGTATATTTTCTGGTCAGAGATTTAATTATGTTTAACATTTCTTTAGGTGTTTGAGGAGATTTCCCTCCTGGTCCAGTCTGCCCTGGACGGATACAACGTGTGCTGCTTTGCGTATGGTCCGACAGGAAGCGGCAAGACGTACACCATGGAAGGAGAGGAGTATGGCGAGGCAAGAGGCGTCATTCCCAGAGCGGTCCAGCAGATTTTTAAAGCATCCGACGACCTTGCTGCTCAAGGCTGGGAGGTTGGTAAAGATTTGGTTGTAGTAGTAGTAATTGTAGTAATAATGTCATGTTTTCCTTTTTGTTTCCATTTCTCAGTTCACTTTTACAGCAAGTTTTGTTGAGATCTACAATGATACCCTCCGTGACCTTCTGTACAAAGGAAAGGCCGACAAACGCCCTGAGCATGAGATTCGCAAATCCAACAACAATGAGCTGACCGTGACTAACCTCACGTATCAAAAGGTGTCCTGCGAAGATCAGGTTTGTGTTCCCTCCCAAGCGGAAATGGATTAGGCAAGTCTGCAGGCCGCAACACTTATTTCTCTGCTTTTCTTTTGCCCTCCAGGTGCTCGGATTGATTGCCTTGGCCAACAATAATCGCGCCACTGCTCAGACCGCCCAGAACGATCGCTCTTCTCGATCCCACTCGGTTTTTAGGTTGGACATCGATGGTGTAAATGTTGGCAGAGACGCGAAATGCAAGTGTAAGTAAAACCTATGTATGACCTTTTACAATACCCTTCTATATTGTTACTGAAAAGTGTAATTTGTGCCTTGTAGCTTCTCTGTGCCTCATTGATTTGGCAGGAAGCGAGCGGCTGTTAAAGAGTCAGTCTCAGGGCGAAAGATTTAAAGAAATGACCGCCATTAACGGATCGCTCTCTAACCTGGGGATCGTCATCGCAGCGCTGGCCAACAAGGTGTGTGTTTTGCCCATAGACGTATTATTAATACTCATTACTCACTCCTCCCCGTTTACCACAATGACCACGCTCGAGGGGAATTCATGGCGGATTTACAGACTGCTCCCCAGCTCTGACGAACCATGTTCCTAATAAGTGCGGGATCTTCACTGTAGACTCGGTCCTTGCGTGACATGTAGCTCGTGCAGCTCCAATGCTAACAGTCCGACCCTCATTAAGTACGAGATTTCTAAAAATGATCCTACAATAACCAGCCCATTGTGTCTAACCCGGTGTAATCACAGAAGGAATATCCAGCCGTAGATGGTTCCAAAAAATTGGGCGCCGGGCATTAAAGTTGTTTTTAACGCGTCTAAAGTGCAATGGATTCCAATGGGGAACTAGCGGCTATATGGCAGGTACTACAGTAATGGCGGCCTCCAGTGTCGTCGTCGCAGAGGGGCCATTGGTTTTGCCCCTTGACTCAACATCCATTTTTATTTCAAACAGCTGTTTTTGTGTTTGTCTTCAGGAGAGCTTTGTTCCCTATCGTAATTCCAAACTGACGTACCTGCTGCAGAATTGCCTCGGGGGAAACAGCAAAACGTGAGCAACACTACATTAAAACATTTTTTTTTTATAATAACTTGTGTATAGCACAAACGTAAAACTGTTTCTTTCTTGTTACAGCTTGATGTTTGTGAACATTGCGCCCGAGTCGGACAGTTTTGGAGAAACGCTGAACTCCCTGAGGTTTGCCAGCAAGGTCAGTGGCTACATCATATTTAAAACGGCACTAACGAACAGACCTGCGTTACAAGAACATTGCTTCATCACAAGAGCAACTTACTCAAAATTATAATCTGCTATTTTTGATGCAAGTCATTCAAAATAAAGCATTTGGAAGAGGACCAAATTTAATCCACATGTCCACCTACCTAGTCAAAGCAATGTAGACATATCTGTAGATGAGCTTGTCCTGTCTTAATGTTGCCTGCTTCTTTTAATATTGTGGCATCTGTGTGTTTACAGGTGAATGATTGTGTCATCGGGACTGCCAGTGCAAACCGAAAGTAGATGGAAGTTGTTTCAAAGTTGACTGCAGGTGTAACGTGCTCTACATCTGAGCCCGCACTGTACCAAAGCTGTACAGTTATGTAAATTCTCACGTTCAATTGCCACTGTCATTTATTGATATGTACAGACTTTTCGTTTTTGTATTTGTGTTGTCAAGAAAAGTTGACTGCAGGTTTAATGTGCTCTTCATTTAGGCTCGCACTGTACCAGTCTTACACTTCTATCAAGTGTGTGCTATTGTTATTGCTTTGTATAGACTTGTCTTTGTCGTTTCACTCGTTGAGAGAGAATTGTATGTCTTTTTAACTTTTGTACATTTGTGGCTTTGAATAAAATCATAAAATTTGAATATTCTGTTGTCTTTTTGCACAAACGGCTCAAATGTAATTTAAAACCAATGCGCGCGTTCATAAAGTATAATTGACCGTTTGTGTCGGCCAAAGTCTGGCTCTGTCTGGAGCCTCGTTAAAGGGGACGTGCATGTCTGCAGGATGTGACTGAAGCAAAATGAAGCTTAGATTTACGCTTCTGTGTCGGCTGACAGGACTGTCTGCCCCTGGTCCCGAGATGCTCATCCTCTCCGACGTCCGTGGTGACTATTAAAAACGTAAGCGTTGTCTACATTAGTCTGTATTTTTAGAAAGCCGTCTCGGAGCTAACTAGCTAACATGCTAACTGCACATCTGTAGCGTTTATCGCAGCGTCCGAGCGTCTGGCAGCAAAAAGCACCATCCTGGAGCATTATCTTCAATCATCAGCGCTTTAGCGGGACGAAAAACTAGTTTTTCAGGCCTGACATGCAACTATTTACTGTTGTCATTTGGCTGTTTGGATAGAAGCTGAAACTTGGGTTTGTACGTGTTGCTTTCAAGGCTCGGAAATAAAGTGAACACGTTTCTGGCTACTGTGAAAATGTCAACAAAATTATGGAAATAAGCTGATGCTGCGAGCAAGAAGACATTTGTGTTGTGTAGTCCATAGATATAAAGAAAATCCGTGCACTGTGGATAATTGCTAACCAGTTTGTATTTACAATCTGATACTAAAGTACGCTTTACATTTGGTTATGTCGCCTCAAATGAGCAGGCAACCAGAAAACGCCGCAAAGCAACAAAGGAAAAAAACAATATGATGGTGAGCTGTCGAAAATGAATGAATAGTTATCTTGGGAACTCTTCTGCATTTAAATAGCCTATTGTTAACATTGTTTCTATGTTAATTGGCAGCCATTGAGTGGTTTCTAGATGGGGGATGAGAGCTAGTCTTGAGGATTTGGTTTATTGTGTGATATATTCCTCATTGATACTATCTGAAAGAAAACCTACAAATGTTTAAGCTATTAATTCATATTGGTGACGAGATCTGTTATCCTGTGCCAAGCCACATATTTCAGATTGTGATGTCAGATGGGCGCAAGAGTGTTTATACTACTGATTATAGAAAGAATAATCAAAATGTAAAAGCCACTTGTTGAACCTGATCATTTATACAGTAGCAGCTGGAGTGAAAAGGGACTGCGCCTCCTTACCGTGGTCTAAACGCAATCTCTGCTGTACGGTCGAGCTGGTCACACAGTTTATGAGTCTCATCACTCAGAATGTTATCCCTGATCTCTTTCCTGTGCAGCGTAAGCTCTGCTGATGGAGGTGGGCAGCAGTTGCGCTCCGAGCCGCGCCCCTGGGTCCACGGTGCAGGTGAGCTTCCCCGCGGTGCAGACCTCGGTGCTGGACTGTCTGAACCGTCAGAGGCAGCAGGGGCAGCTCTGTGACCTCTCCATCCACGTTCAGGACCACGTCTTCAAGGCCCACCGCTGCGTGTTGGCCGCCTCCTCGCCCTATTTTCATGACCAGGTGCACATGTCCTTAATCTCAATTATAGCACATTTATAAAACAGTTTTGTGTAATGACAATACAACTGATGCATATAATTAGGTCCATATGTCTTTATTTAAATTATTTCATCTCCACTCCAATGCAATGCACACTAGAGTCCAGAGTCGACCAATGTTCCCTATTTAAATGTGCACAGCCGTCGAATACCTTCAGCTCACTTTCGAGTATCCAGTCCCCTTGTGTCCATCAAACATCATCAGGGTGCAAAAGGATGCATTGCAAACCGGTTTGGTGGCATCACAATGTATTTTAATGATGAGGGTATCTATTTGCACTGCTTTCCAAGTTAAATCTCTCTGTCAGAGCAGGCGCTGGTCTTAGGTTTGATTCCCTGCGGCTCAATGGAGTCTTTCTCAGTGGAGTTTACCGGTTGTTCCCCCATGTCTGATTCTGGGCACTTCAGTTTCTCCCATGAACTGTGGGCCAGGACAGTCTTTCACAACCAGTGTGTTGCGGCACATTGCTTTCATCAATTCCTGCTTGCATTTCAGCTCTGTGTTCAACTGAACATGCTCAGGTTTCACCCTCAGTCAATAAATTAAGACTAGATGTGTATTATATTTCAATTTATGTAAAAGATGTGCTGTGGCTCAAAAACAGTCGGACACAGTAAATAATAAACAAAGTATTTCCTACTTTAGAAATTGACGTATTAAGTTTGACTTGAGCTGCCGTACAGACTGTGCTAGTGTCCTTTGACAAGACACTCCACCCTTTACACCTTTTATAATTCTTGGATGAACCGTGTCTGACCTCCAGGTACTTCTGAAGAACATGTCCACAGTCTCCATCCCGGCCGTGATGGACCCTCTAGCCTTCGAGAGCGTCCTGAGCTGCGCATACACGGGACAGCTGCGCATGCTCCGCGACGACATCGTGAACTACCTCACTGTGGGCAGCGTCCTGCAGATGTGGCACATCGTGGACAAATGCACTGAGCTACTGAAGGAGGGGCGGGCTACGGGCACAGGAGGGGGCTCGAGAGGAGGCAGGGTCCCAAATGAAGATGGTGCTAAAGATGGAGGAGCGTTGGCTAATCCCGGTTGTAGCAGTAGTAACGGGAACAGCGGGGCGTCTAATGAAGGTGGTAGAGACGGTGCCAGTTTTGCCCAGGGAGCATTGGGGTCCATGGACACGCAGCGGGCGCCTCAATCAATCCATCCGCCCGTGAGCGAGAGCCAGTCGCCCAGCAGCACCAACTACTTCAGTCCTAGGGACGGCAGCGGCTTTGGGGGCAACGCAGCAGCAACGAGCGCATTGGGCGATGGGGCGGGGTCCAGCAACACGCCCAGCTACTGCGCCCCGTCCGGAGGGGAGGAGGCCTTTCTTATCGAAGAGGAGGATGAAGAGGAGGAGGAGGAAGAGGAGATAATGTATCTTCAGAGGAAACGAGCGCGAGTTGGTGGCAGCGCCCGGAGGAAGAAAACCGGCTCCATGTCCGAGCAGGAAGTGGGGGTCAGCGACAGCTTCGGCGTGTCGTCATATCAGGTAAATATGAGTCACTGCGCTTGGTTTACTTGACATTCCAAAAGCCCGGGACGCCATGGCCTCCAAAGTATTCCAAAGATTTGTATTGTTTTACAGCCAAATAACAATGCGTGAGCTATTAACTAAATGGGAAAATTTGACAAATACATTTCTAAATTTTTCTTCAGTACCTGTTTTGTTGGGACCTTGTAGTGCCCCTGAGGCCCCCACTTTTTGTTAGACTTTTTAGTGGCATACATTTACATTCAAAATGATGACAGTAATTAACATGTGATTTTGAGTTAAGAATTTAAAACCTTCAGTTATAGGAAGTGGAAAAATATTAAAATGATATAGTAAATGGTGAAACTACAGAATGTGAATGTTTTCAAAATCTGTATATTTGATAATTCTGGCAGTTCTTTACCTTTATTGCTAATTCACACATGCACTGAATTGAAATAACTTTTAATTTCTCAGTGCGAAAAAAAATCAGGACGATTGAAATCAGAAAGGGAAATGGCCGTGTGGCACCACTTCAGTCACGAACACAGCTCTGAGGAAGTGCCTTGACTTTAGGATGATTTTGACTAAGAACAATATCAAAATGGCAAATTGATTGTTACAAGAACTATATTTTATTAACACATTTCTGCATGTTGTAATTTTCCTGTAAATCATTTTTAACTTGATGGCTTCTTTTTAAATATGAATTGTGTAGATGATGCTGTATGTAAAATAAGAATCCTGTTGTAATTAGTGAAGACATTGCCTATTCTCTCATGAGTTTCCCCGTGATGTTCTGGCATTGCTCGTCGCTACAGGACGGAGAGGAGCAGGCCTTGGCGTCTCAGAAGCGTCCCACCTTCTCTCAGCCCAGCATCATGCCTCGTAAACAGTGGGTCGTGGTGAAAACCGAACGCACGGACGACGACGACCTCATCGTGGTGTCGGGAGAAGAAGCGGGAGACGATGACGAGGACGATGAGGAGCGAGAGGCCGAACTGTCCAGGGAAAGAAACGATTTTAACATTTCCAACGTCCGGAGCCTGTCTGAGCTCAGCAACAGGAGTGAACCTGAGATGGAGTCGCCGGTGAGTCCCGTCTTCATGTGATAAAGGTCTACGTAAGGAGTAGGGCTGCACTCATTTTATGTCCACGCTTTATATTTTGGTGGCATGCAGCGAAACGTGGGCGTGGACTTCTTCTTCTTGGGAGCATTTTGTATTTTTGGCAACAGTTTAGTCCAAAATGTTGCGCAGTGTGCCTTTAAACTTTGTAAATCAAAGAATCTTAGAAAGTATTTAGTTGTTTCTTTTATAGTTTACTGTATTTTCTTGAAATTAAATATAGCAACGATTCTAAAACTTTACTTCATAAAACATTTGACTTCCAACTACCACCAGGCCTAGATCGAGATCAAATCTGGACTAAGCCGGGTCTAAAATAGGCATACATTAATTTAAATTACTGATTGAACATTGAAAATGTCTAACTGAAATGAATGACTACAGTGTGCGTTAAATTATTAATTTAAAGGAATTAAGTCTAAAATTGCAGATGAGCCTGAAGTACCACCTGAAGGAGCCCAAGTGAGAACCACTGAAATATAAATTTAGTATAGCCTAAAAAAAAGCTTTTAAACTGTCAATAAATGTATTATTTTTCAAAAGCTGGTTTGTAAAAAAAATTTATTCAAAATTTACTTGAGATCCCTTTGCACTATTGCATTTGGTTAAATAATTGAATCCACAGGCTAAATGTTTTATCCAGACTTCATTTTACCGTAGATCTGTCCCGTGTCTTAATAAAAGTGTCCTGTCTCCAGGCGGACTTCTGCGGGACTCCTGAGGACTACCTCAAGTTCGAAGGCAGTTTGATGGAGCAGACTTTGGCGCAGCAGCTGCACGAGGGCTCAGCGGGACAAATGCAGAACTCGAACCGCGCCGTGTCCGCTTTACTGGGTCAAGTGCAGTCGGCCGCCGCCGCCGCTCGGGCCCAGCTGTTCCCTCTGGACATGCAGGGCAATCAGATCCTCCTCTACAGCCAGGCCTCTGCTCTGACTGTGGACACGGCCGCGGCGCCGCTCGGGATCACCGGCGGAATGATGCCAGGGGCGGCCTTTAAGAATCCCAACCTGGAGCACGGGGCGGCCCATCTCTCTCTTCAGGGCGCTTTAGACGGAGCGGACAACGGTGGGATGGGAGTCGGCGGCAACGGGGCGTCGGGTAAAGTGTTCATGTGCCACTGCGGAAAGACCTTCACGCACAAGAGCATGCGGGACCGCCACATCAACATGCACCTGGACCTGCGCCCCTTCCACTGCCCCGTGTGCGCCAAGAAGTTCAAAATGAAGCACCACCTGACCGAGCACATGAAGACGCACACGGGGCTCAAGCCGTACGACTGTTTGGGCTGCGGGAAGAAGTTCATGTGGCGGGACAGTTTCATGCGGCACCGCGCCCACTGCGAGAGGAGGGGGGAGGGGGCGGAGGGCGAGCCCAGGGGACGCGGCGGCGACGACGGGGCGGAGATGATGGCGTCGCCTCCCGCGCTCCTGTCCGAAGGCAGGGCCGGCGTGAGCAACGGCATGGCGGCCGCCGCGCTCCTCGGGGCGGTGTCGCAGGGCGCGGGCATGTTCGCGGGTTTGGCGATGGGGCGGGGCCTGTGCGAGGAGGACGAGTGCGAGGTCGATCAAGGCAGCGTGACATAAACCAAAACGATTCAGAAACGGGTGCTTCTTTTTGAGCCTCGGCCAGTGTTGATTTCGGCGACTGAAATTTTGTGTCATAATTTTCATTTGGCTAAGATTAGACTAAAACTAAATCAAAAGTGATGGATTTAGTCCAAAGACTGGCTCCTTTTTACAGCATTTTTTCTTTATGACGTCAGCCAGAAATCTTCAGTGTTGGGGGTAACGTATTACAAAACTAACAAGCTACAAAAATGTTTTACTTTTTTCATTAACTAAGGAATTTAAGGCAAAATACGGTAATATATTAGTCATTACAATTGAAGTAACTCAAGTTACAACAGCAGCACCAAGTTGGACACTGGTCTATAAGATCTGCAGTTGTAGATAATGTCAAAACAAAACACGAGCGAATGGGGAAAAGCAAATCTTTGACTGCACTTTTGATCAGTGGCATTATTAATATTTTCAGTTTATATTTTGCCAGAGGTAACTCAGCTGCGTTTTTAAACATTGATATGTAAGACAAACGAGGAGGAAATGGTGAAAGACTGTTGGGGAGCGGAGGGAGTTGTGCAAGTGGAAAGAGGAGGTGGAGCTGACCAGTGCAGGACACCACGCTTTGAAACGGGGACAAACCCAGGAGACCAATGCACCGTTTCAGAGGAGACTGAAGGCAGCCAGCCAGGTTTCATCCCAGTGCTACGGTTTCCTCTACCTCCAAAAACAATGCCGGTGCGGCTCAGTCGCAGCGGCTCAGGACTAACAATTGAACTCTATTTTGTTGTATGCTTGTACAATGACAAATGAAGCACTCACTTATTACTTACAGCTGTAACTACTAATATAGAATATATTACAATTTTAAAGTAACTTGCCCAACACTGGAAATCTCATACTGTCTCAAAGGCACCTTTTGAAAAACATGTGAATAACATTTCGTGGCTGCAGCCAAATCATTTTTAGAGAAAAAGGTTTGTTCCGGGTAAAATTAAATGAAAACAGTCGTCAAGATACTTTTGTGAAAATGTAATGACTAAAAACATGTGAACTTCCAGTGACACCGCTTGAAAGAGCCTCGTATCATTTAAGGAACAGGTCTGTGCTCCTTGAAGCAGAGGAACTTAAAAAATATGTTTGAGTACAATAATATGAATGAAAAATTAATGGTAGATTTACTCCACCCTTTGAACTAAAAATATCTGTTTGACTAAATCTTGACAGAAAGATTGAAGGTTGTCAAAATGAACACTGGCCTCATCTTTGTTCTGACTCGTTAATCTTCTCGAGTGCAGTTTTCCCCGTGACCTCTCGCCTGCGTTTTTGGTAGTAACATATTGTACGGACAAAGTACCGTTTTTAGATTTCTATTTTCGTCGTGAAGTGTCTGTGCTCGACCTAATACCCACAATTCTATTCAGAAACCTCAGCCTGGACACGTGGCCTCACAACAGTGGACCTCCTGCCTCAGTATTTCATGAATGTGTTTGAAGAAGAAACCAAAAACTCTTTTTAGCTGAAGATGCAGCACGTGGAAACGACTGTCCTGTGTCTGCAGCATTTCACGTTTTCAGTTTTATACTGGAGTTCCTGCTTAATTTGTATTAAAAATATCACTCACTGTCATCACAGAAATGCAGTTTACCTCCTGTTTCAGTGGTTCCCAAAGTGGGGTTCAGTGGCAATACAGTGGGGCCCCAAAAGCTTGTCTGTTAAGCAAGTACATGGTTCAATCATTTAAGAAAAAATATTTAAATTAATTGATTTTGAATGTACTGTATTTGCTAAAATGTTCTTTAAAACCGTTTCAGCTTACAGTTTATATGTATTTTAAGCTGTGGAATAATGACATAATTTCTTTGTATGAGTAAATTATTAATTATTTGTATTGATAAAGAAGCAACTTTGTGAATGGCTGCTCTACAACTACTCAATGAAACGCTTGGAAACCACTGCTCTAAATGTATTGCTAAGATTTTCAACAGAATTTTAAATGTCTTTGACTCATTCTACTAAAGTCTCCAGTGTGCCATCGATCGCTTCAGTAATCTTTAGAAGTGCCCAGTTAAACGGGTGAGGGATGTGATTGCCTTCTGTGAAGGTCAGATGTGCAGGATTTACACTGAGCTCCGAGCGGAGCCAACTGCTGTTGATTATCGGCAAATTACTTATTTTTTTCCCTCTCAGTCCATTGCTCTATTTCTACTATGAGCTGAACATAGAAAAGCTATTTGAGGGTGTAATGAGTCATAAACAATTTAATGTCCTCAATATAGAGACTGTTTGAATGTATTGGGCAAGAGCTTGTTTATATTTTACATAATGAAGTTCTGTTTCAACCTCAACTGGACAGTGTTTATGAATAAGCTTAACTCATGGAGATTTTGTTTAAATCTCACCTCAAGCCCAGTTAAATCCGTACCGTGTTTTGTATTAGCAGAAGAACCGCTGTTTATTATAGAGTAAGAGTTTAGACTGAACTGTGGCCATGTATTTTTATAGAATCCTCATTGAAAAGACCGACTGATTGTTCAAACCATAATTACCTGTCAGCATATTTAAACTATTCTGTGATACTAATACTGTAACATCAACGCAGTGACATTCACCTGTATAACACTGTTAAAATTAATAAATTATTTGTTGCCAATAACTCCAAGGTGCTTTTTTTTGTATTTTGCTTTCAGTTTAGGTTGGCACTTTTGAAATGAAAGTTTAGATGTTTTTTGGAGAGTTTAGAACTGTAAAAATGTTTGTTAAACTAAAGCATTAGTGGTGCACAGTCCACGGTGAAAACAATGTCCATTCATCTTTTCACCCCCACCTGAACCAAGCACATTCTCCTTTCCAGTTTGGCATTACCCAAATCTAAAAGCTTCACAAAAAAGAGACAAAGACAAAAACGTGACAAAAAACACGATGAAAAAGCAACAACAAAAAAGGCTAAAACACGAGAAAAACACTTATGAAAATGTTTTAAGTCTTAGCTTTCAAATGAGGCGTTACACTGTGGCCCTCCAGTCGAGAAGCTTTTAGATTTGGGTAAAGCCGAACTGGAGAAAATGTGTAATTTCAAGTGATTGTGTAAATTTAAATATTCTCCACATGTAATAGATTGTAAATATAATTTGCATTTGACCTACATCAACGCAAGTGATTTTCTTTTGTATCGTCACGGTGTCGGTCAGCCTCTCACTTTGTAATCTGCAGACAATCAATCGAACAGACGATTACGATTAACAGATCGACGTTTAAGAAACCACACGACGATGCATAAAAAAGTAAATTCTTTATTTCCCTAAAAAAATTTAAAAAGATTCACAGTCGATGCCTCCTCCGAGCTGTAGCACCTGGTATCACTGTAGCCACGACAGAAGTTTACCCCAACATACATGAACAGAAAAGTGGGCGGTCAACAAAGGACATTACACTTTTTCGATGGTTGTTTGAAAAATATCAATACAATTTGGTTTCGGTTTGAGCCATTTTGCTCAGACGTTTTGTGGGGAAAACACTGCATCTAATCAGAAAACATTGGCATCGATTTCATGAACTTGCAGGCGAGTTTTCTAGCATTTCTGACCCTAAAGTTGTGAAATGTGCAGATAAACTTTTCCCTGTGAAGAATTGGGAAGCTACAAACATTTCAGGAAAGTTATAAATTAGTTTAAACCACAACATTATAATTTCATATAATGATTGCAATCAAAATTTTATTAGTTTTTCCAATAAAATGTAATTGTAATTTATACCCTTTTATCTTGACCAGTTATTTTCACTTACAAGTCCCAGTTATTCCCAAACGGCAGAAAAGACGTCATTCAACAACTCGCAGCAGAAAAAGAAAAACAATCACACATTTATGTCTGAAACTCCCTTGCACCAAGATTATATATATATATATATATATATAATCAGTATAAACAAGGCCAAGGCCAAAAAAGACCGTGAACATAATTTGTTGCACACGCAAGAGTTTATCAATGCAGGACTTGCTTCCAAAACAGAATACAAAGGCTGAACCCCAACCACGCTTAATATCCAAACTTGAATAGGTTGCATTCGTGTCGATAATTTCTCGAAAGGGCAGAAAGAAAGTGTTGAAAACGCGTTTGAGGGAATGGGATCTACAGATTAAAGTAACAGGCCGCTGTTTTTAAATACCGTGATAGGTCCTTAGCTTAGACGAGTTGATGCGTAGCCGTCTGGTCTTTACGCGTGCGCTCAGTCACGTAAACAGAGCACAGACGCTGTTAGCATTTAGCCGCTCCTCCTCTCCTCTATGGGGCCAAACGGGAGTGGATACTTGCAAAACTATATTGCAAGAAGTTGTAATATTACTACGCCTTGCAAAATTATCCGCTTAGATCAAAATGTTTAACTTTGTGTGACTATACTTGGAACGTGTAACGGCTCATATAACTGTATTTAAATCGCTTCTAACTTCACTCCCGTTTGGCCCCATAGAGGAGAGGCTAACCGCTAACGCCGTCTGTGCTCTGTTTACGTGACTGAGCGCACACGTAAAGACCAGACAGTTACGCATCAACTCGTCTAAGCTCAGGTAAGAACATATCACAGTATTTAAAAACAATGGCATATTCCTTTAACAATATTAATCTTGTGTCTTAAAGTCCCGTTGGATGACAATAATAAATCCAGTAACAAATACCTTGTTACTGGATTCATTATTAGTTTTCTGAAGGCAAGGCATTTCTGACTGTACTTAATCAAAAATGCTTTAAGTTAGGAATCAGTGTCGATTTTCACAACACAATTCAATTTACTTTTAGTCAAGCAATTCTTTGCCTACACATGACAAGTGAAGTTAATCGAGTAAATCTTTCATTAAACATATTTAATTGTGCTGCTTCACGCTTCTTCTCTCACATGAACAAACACAGACCTGTTCCTTTGGCAGTGAAATTATATAGAGGCTCTTTCAAACTGTAGAAGGAAGTTCAAATCATTTTACAAGTCTACAAAAATATCTGGGTATTTACTTTTAATTAAGTTTTAGAACAATATTACTTTGACTAAAACAAAACAAAATCCCTTATATTATACCATCACTTTTGGATCCTCGCGGGGATGAAAAAAAGTTCTGCCAAAGCTCCTTTGACACAACATAGAATAAACATGTGGCAATTCGTTTTACTTCAAATATCTCGTATATAGTAACTATAAAAGAGGTGATCTTTAGCAGCAGATTGTTGGATTTTGCTCCAATCTATTTAAATCACACCTCTCTTAGATATTATGTGAAGGCAACCTATTCAAGCCCTTTAAAAAACAAGACACTGATATTAGGCACTGGTTTATTGAAATCCCTGCAGTAGCCCATAAAAACATCAACAGGGTTTTTACAAAATGGCTGTCATTTATTCTCATTACCTCATGAAGAAAACCTAAAAAAATAAAAATAACTACTAAGACCATGAAAGATCTTGCGACACTTGGAGAAAGTTTATCGAGTCACTCAGAGTCCGAGAGCACAATGACCTCCTGAGGGTCGCACTGTGTGGCTACATTGACCTGAAAAAGAAGGAAAAGGACGAGGGTTAAGGCGGGCTTTTGTTTACAGCGTTTATACAGGTTTCAGCAAATCAAATGCCTACTACATTTAGGAGGATATCCAAGAGCAAACTGGACAACGCATCCATTCAGGACATTCATGTTTAGAAGGTTCTTCAGAGGGAGATGGTTTGAAAGACAAAAGTCAATGCAAAACACGGGAAGTCTCGATCCTCGTCAGTTCCGGAGATATTGGCAATTTTATCGGCTGATAGCAGATGTTGTAAAATATCAGTCGGGCCCAACTAGTTTATAACATTAATGCACAATATCTCTTCAGAACTGTACAAAGGAAAATAAGGTCAAACGGCTCAACAACTAAACAGAGAAATTCTTAGGACAAGAGAAAGTGAAGTCAGGAGTTTTTTTATGGCATAAACCAAATCATGTCACATTATTATTATTGGTTTATTTGACATGGACATAACAACTGCATTGGACAAACCAGATACATTGTTTTTAGTGTTATAGCTAAACTGCTAATTTGCAACACTTGTCCATAGGAGGCATAGCTTACAGTGCAGAGTATTCCACCTTATAACATACAAAATAAAATGGTATCAAGTTGTTGTTTTTTTTGGCCACTAAAAGCTTACAAATGGTTTGGCATAATTGAATAGTTTCAAGTCTCTTTGGACAGGTTTAGTTTTAAAAGACTTGCCAACGTTAACATCTCTGATAACAGAAACCACATCAGAACCGCTCATATCTGTGAGCACCCAATGACCACACGGTCCACACGGAGAGGTCAGCCCTCCCCCTCTGACCACACTGAGAGGTCTCTCCCTCTGACCACACATGATATTAGAGAATGCCCACCTTGTTCTTTTTTGGAGGTGGTGTTGACTGGGAGCTGCTGACGTACGGAGGGGTCTCGGCTCGAGTTATAGGCGGTGGAGAAACACAAACACCCATGTCCAGAGAAATATCAGCGTCACTGCGGGAAGAAACAAGCAGCGATGTATTGTTGCAGCTCTCTCTCTACAAGCACAGATTACGAACTGTCTATGAAGGGGCAACAGTAAAACATCAACTAAACCCTTGTCCTGTTTCACTGCATCATATAATCTCTGTTTGAATCTCCGCGTCTGCTCCAAAGTAACAGAATTTCATATAGGGAGGTCGTAACACAGCAACCTTTCTTTAAGAGATGAAATTGGGTCATTCAGAATAGACGCAAGTGCAGGAGCGTAAAACTTCCCTGTTGTGGCTGCCTTTAAGTTAGGAAATGCCATCAATGCAAGACGTTGCAATGATTTATTCATAAGTTCTTCAGTGAGCCCTTAAACGAACAGGCAACCGTTTTTCCATACTGAGATATGTTCTTTCCTGATCTTAGACGTGTTGATGCGTGCCCTCAGTCACGCAAAACGACTAAAGATGTTGTGAGCATTTGGCCTCTCCCAGCATATTCCTATAGTTCCTAACGGGGGTGAAGTTGGCAGCTAACAAGCTCTTCCACAGGCACAAAGACCAGACAGGTACGTATCAACTCGTCTAAACTCAGGTAAGAACATAATCTCAGTGTGTAAAAATGGTGGCCTGTTCCTTTTGTCATCTGTATTTGATGCATCTTTCAACGCTGCTTTAAGGAGCTGAGGGCGACCGCAGCGCAAAGAGAACCATTTCCATCAGGGCTGCCAAGTATCGGTGTCCAAACCTCAAAAGGATCTAAAAAAATAAAATGGCCAAAACCAGCGGGAATAGAAGGCGGCTGGATTTCATTTACCTTGGACATGAGGTTTTGTCATTTGAAATTGTATCCATTTTAGAGAGAAAGCCTAATTTTGCCTTATTTACAAGGAAATCCGAACACATTTTCCTAATCATCATTACATCACCAGCGTTTTAGCCGCTCATCTTTACCGTGGTCTCTAAGCCACATCTCACCTCCACCTTTTCTTTCATCCTCGCAGAAACGCACCACAGACTTCACCTTCAAAACCATTAATCCTCACAACTACCTGCCGCATTTGACGGTGTGCTTGGTCTTCGCCGGCATCATCTCCTCCCTCTTCCTCTTCTGCGAGCGCGTCGTCCGGGGCGTATCCATGGGCGACGTGCTCGTGGTGGCCGCGTGCTTTTTCACCACTGCAGGCGTCTCCGAAGTCACACCGTTCTCCGCGACCGCCGCATTGTCCGCAGTGTTTGTGCCTTTCACGGGACGGATCGAGACCTCCTCCTGATGGCCGGTGCTGGTGGAGGATTCGGCCATCCCGTTGCTGAGAGGCCGCTGCTCGTCGCTGGGCACCGACTGGCTGGGGCTGTCCGGGGGCGAGGAGGCGGCGTCGGAGAGGGGTGATGGGGGGGACTTGCTCTGCTGGGACAGCGGGCTGAGGTCGCTGGGCTCGTCCTCGTCCCGCTCGCTCACGGAGACACTGGGAGGCATCTGGTCCTGGTCTTCTTCGTCGTCCACGGCCTGCTCTGCCTCGTTGGTCTCCTCTTCACTCGCGCCCTCTGGAAATAAAGACACGTCAGCAGAGGTGGTGCGTGGAGACCTCATCTCCTCCTCCTGACCTGTCAAGTCGAGCTGAGTGCTGGCCTCCATCTCCTCTTCGATGTCTGGATCCGACGACTGATCCTCTTCATCGTCATCTTCCTCCTCCTCAACTCCATTGGCCTCCGCTTCTCGAGTCTTCGATGCATTCCCCTAAGGTCGACACAGAGGAAAAAACTTTAGATACAAAGATATTTCTGCAGCCTTGTTGCAGTAGTAGGGCTGCTCGATTATAGAAAAAATAATAATCACGATTATTCAAAGGATTATTTGTTGCCTTAAAAAATATATATTTGATTTATTTATTGATATAGAAAATATTTGGACAAATAAAAAAAAAAAAAGTACAAATTATACTGATATGTTTCTAAACTAATGATCTAAGTCACACAGCAGTGGGCAGGTGTTTTTCTTATTTTATTTTTTATTGAATCGTTTAGTGTAATAATCCAAATTGTAATGGGATTTTGGAATTGAGCCAGCCGCTGTGTGTACCTCTTTATTCGACTTGTCCTTCTCAGAGCGCTTGAGCCGCTCTTGCTCCTCGGTGTCCTCTTGCTTGGACGTGTATTTGGAGATGACTTCGTCTAAACGGTTAATGGCGAGCTCCCGGTTCGATCGGAGTTTTCTCTGGAGGGAGGGGTCCTCGAGAGCCGGGTCTGACGCTTTAGGAAGAAAAGTGAACAATGAGTTTGTAATAGGGCTGAAACCTCTACAAGTTCAGTCACTGTTCAGTCATACTCTGTAGCAAATGCAGTACCGGAGTTCTACAGCAGATTTTTTTTTTTTACTGCTTTACATCTAGGGCGACATAATATTGAAAAACGTGCGATATGCGATGGCGATATTGCATTCAACACATTCAGAAGCACAAACACTTTTAGCCGTCTCCTCACTGGGTCTGTAGGGGTCTGTGAGATGTGAGCCAAAGTTGTACACCAGGTCCAAGTGCCGTCTGTCCTGGATGCGACCGGCCGTTTCCCTAAAAGCCTCCTTGGCGATCTCGATGAGCTGTTTGCGGGGCAGGCGCAGTTTGTGGCGCTCGTTGGCCCGGAGCACCACCTGCAGGATGTCCTGGTAATCGGGAGCGTCTATCCGAGCCTCCGCGCTGTTGATGAACTTCTCAATCTGTCAACAGATGAAACTGGTTATTGTGACGTGCCATTCAACGCATACAAATACCCAAAACACTTTCACACAATGTTCACAATTCAGTTCAGTCAATAGCCAGAGTTTATTTATACCATTGTTTAAGGCTGTGCAAGTATGAATTAAAGTATGAACTGAATTCTTCATTGAAGGTTCTCGAGTCATCCTCTGTACTAATTACCTGCTTATTGACACATCAATAGGCAGGTAATTAGCAGTGATCAGATTAGGGCCGTTCAGACTGAAACTCAGGTGCGAGTTAGGTCGTTAGGACTTATAACTAGTGATGCACGATAATGCCAATTTGACCTGATAATTTCCCATGTGCCGATAACGACACCGATAATTATGTATATATATTTTGCATTTTATTTTGTGACAAAAACCCAATGTAACAGTTCACATTTCTGACCAAAATGTATAAACTCTAAAAACAAAAAAATATACAACTGTATAAATATAGATCAAATAATGGGTTTTTACTGTTTCATTATGTGAGCAGGTCGGTCTCTGCTCATCTGTGTCACATCTTATTCAAACAAGAATAATGATATTACAACTTCCTTCTTAGTATTTTCTTTTTGTTGACATCATAGTAATGGCTTCTTAGATACAATACTGGAATATAGACAGAGTCACTGAGTCTAGAGGCGTGTCTCCTCCTGCTCCAACCTGCCACTGACAATAGGCAAGTTTGACTAATACCATACGACAGCACCAAAAAAGCTCCGCCCCTGCATCGCTCAGATACAGACTCTGAACCTCAGCCTGATGCTGCAGAGAGAAAACACTGACCAACATGAGCAGCTCTCGCCTCGTGTAGGGCAAGAGCGAGGGAGGGGAGAGAACTAAAGTTTAGAACAGGGGTGCTGAATTTAATTTCACTGAGATCCCCCCCAAAAATAGAATAATTATCAAGCAAAGGTCTGGAACATAAATTACATTACATGACTTCATTAAAGATGGACAACTTCTGTACGATCGAAAGCCTACACAGACAATAATTGAATTGTAATTTAAACTAGGGACAGTCTCTCAACTTCTCGGAACAGCTCAGTGGAGTATGAACTTTTTGAGGAATGTTTCAGCCCACAGGATTTATTAGAAAGGACATCACAGTGTGAAGAGTGGGGACTTTACTTTCCATCACATTGGTCTTTAGGACGCTCCAGGATCAATTGTTTGGAAGGTTTTCACCGATGATGGACCCTCTCACCAGAAAACCTACAAAACAATTTAACCTGGAGCGATGTAGAGACCGAAGGTGCCATGCTGACCACTCATACAGCAACTGGGTCAAACAAACAAGGTCAAATACCCACAAAGGTCAACTTTTTTTTTTTTTGCATACAAAGTTGCATAATGCCCTTTAAGGTCATATCAAGCCCCTTAGTTAAGTTGACGTACATTGTCCGCGAGTCAATTCAAACACACAAAATCTCACCCTCTTGTTGATCTCTGGATATCGGGAGCCGCGGTAATCAATGTGTTGTTCTAACACTCGCCCGGTTAAAGTGCTGCAGTCCTTAATTTCACACAGCTTCTCATAGATCTTCATCATCTAGAAACACAAATGAAAAACGAAAATTGACACACAATAATGAAAGTAAAAGCCCATCTCCGCTCCAGTCTCTCCTGACCTTGCGTTTAAGCTTGTGCTCCTGGATGTAAAGCGAGTCCTCCGCACCGAGGTCGTCCAAACTTAATTCAGCTTCTTGAAGGCGACGGATCTCTTCATTGTAAACCTTTAGCAGATTTTCCAAGTATGCGATCTGGAACGTCACACCTACATGTTATTCTCGTCTACGGCTGCAGACGTTTTTACCTGCTTAAATGCAAACATGTTCTTTTTGCTTGTATGTAGGGGTGGGAACCTCTGGGTACCTCACGATTCGATACGGTACGCGATACATGGCTCACGAGAACGATTATCTCACGATACGCCGATACTGTGATAATCGATATATTGCACAAAAATAAGCTACGATACATCACGATAAAAAAAAAACATGCTGCTTTTAACCTTTATTTTAACCGACTACATATTATTCATCATTCACATTTATTTTCATGTGCTTTGTACCACTTTTATAAATGATCCGTGACTTACACACTGAAAATGGGTCTATAGGTCTGTCAGTGACTTCATTTACATTTAAATAAACAAGAAACCATAGTCCTATTTAAAAAGTAATAAATCAACCCCAAATTAATTTTCTTTATAAATATAAAAAGTCCAAGTGTTTAAAACTGTAGTGCTGCCCCCTGCTGTCCTGAGTGAATTCTTGATCATTATTGGCCTCTATTGACTGTGAAAACAGTGGAGCACTGCTGCCTCATTAGTATGCATGACGTTTCTCATTAAAATGCATGTCATCAAAAGTATCGATATCGGAATAAAAAGTATCGGTATCGTGTCGCAAAATATTGCGATATATCGGAAAATCGATATATATTCACACTCCTACTTGTAAGTCTGCATAATGTTGGCACGGTGCCGCATTATTAAAGTCATGTAAAACAAAAACCAGTGCACGGGACGGCGAGTATTTTCCGCTCCTGCTGGTATAATCACAATTTCACATTTCTCAAAGATGGTAAAAAAAAAGTTGTGTTAATAATACAAAACAAAAGTTTCTGGTGATTATATGTCAATGCCCAGATAGAGATTTGATACAGATGATTCTTGTAAAGTTAAAATACTACAGCTGGGACGATTTGTCATGATAATACACTTTGTATTGCGATACAGTAGTTATTCAGAACTGTAACACCCAAATTATTTCAGATTTCTCCACTGACCTGTTTCCTTGACTTCCTGTGAGCTTTCCTGCCGGTTTCAGGGTCCTCGTTGACCCCTGAGGTAGACGGCTGCTCATCTTCCTCTGCGTTTGCCCCCGCTTTGCCCTCGGTCTTTGTCTGATCCGCGGGAGCAGATTGCGACGTCGGGTTTTCGGGTTGGGCGAGACTCTGCCTCTTCTTGATGCCGTGCTGCCGTAGCACCGTGCACAGTTCGTTTATGTAGACAAAGGTTTTAGCGCGATTGGCCTGAGCTCGAGTCAAGCATCGTCCCAAAACGTTTCTGAATTCCACCGACGTCAGAAAAGTGGGAGACGCCTTGTCGTGTTTAGTTTGGAGAAAGGTGATGACTTCAGGGCAGTCCTGGGTTTGTGCGGTACAGTACTCGACAAACTACAAGACAGAAAACATTATTAAATTGCTTAGATACACAGATACAGACAGGAAGTACAAGGAGTTTCTGTCAATGTTGCGGCAACAGGGAAGTGTTGTCAGTAACAGGCTTGTGAAGCACGATACAGTGAAAGCCAATATTAATAATAAAAAATAAAAAAACACAGTGACTGTTCTTGCTTTCTGCACTTTGGACCGTCTTACGATCTCCAGTGGGATCATTTAATCACGGTTCTATGCACTTCTGCGCAGTTGCCTCTTTTCATCGTCAGTGAAGCAAAGCCAAGCCACAAACTTTCTTTTAAACCCAGTGTTCCTTCTCTATTTCAGCTGTCTTTCCCCCCTAACGCCGCTGCTTTGCGTAGATCGCAGCGGGTGTTTGTTTATTTACCTTTGTCCAGTTCTGTCAGGCGCCGCATCCATCTCATTTGTTTAATTTAAAGCTGGGGTACCTGATTTTTTGGTGTTGTAGAATTACATTTATTTTTACCACCTCAGAGTATGTTGTAAACACCTCAAAACACAGACCTTGTTGTATTGTCTTCACCTAAAGTTTTATTGAGCAATGGATGATAGAAGTCTAATCTAAATTTTTGTCGCCACTCAATGCTGTATGTGGGTGTGACATGTGCATGTAATTACATTCTTTGAACAATACACAGGAGGGACTGTGAGAGCTAGAAACAAGTTTGGGCCAAAACAAAAAAATGTCACTGTTTTATCAGGGAAAATCAGGAAAAATCAGGAACCCCAGCTTTAAACCCTGGACCATGTTCACAAATGCGCCGTTTATCCATGTCTTGGAAAATAGTTCTCCAAATACACCGTGACTCTCAGTTTCTTGTCAAGTAACTAACTGCTTCCGGTTGACCGTTAACACAATAAAAGTCACTGCATGTTATCGCTCTAGTAAGACTCTTATTGTGAAAGAGTCAGACAGCAACAGACACGAACAACAAGCCTTTACCAAACTTAGTGTTACTATTTTACTTTTATTGTCTGGAGTTTCATTGTGTTTTTTAATGTATAGAGTTAGTTCTAAGTCAATTTTTGCTGTGTTGATTATCACAAAGTTGAATAAATCAGTGTATTCATGCAATGTGTTTCTTCTTCAGTGTGTAATTCAAGTTATTTTTGTTACTATATAAAAAGAAATCGTGATAAAATCGAAAATCGGGAGTTTATAATACAAAAATGGTGATATTCTATTTTTGTCATATCGCCCGCCTCGATTGTGTACTGTAGAGGATCTGTTCTCATTAGTGAAGTTACAAACCAACCTCAGTGAACAGCTTCTCGTTCTCCGCTTTAATAACGTGCGGCTCTTTCTTGGATGATGCGAACGGGGAATGTACGATGTGGGTGGGAAGGGATTGCTGGGCTTTGAGCGGAGAGACTTGTTTGCCATTTTTCTGCGAAGAACGTCTGGACACAGCGGTTGAAGGCTGAGGAGTCATCTCTTCATCGTCGTCATCATCGAGGACTACAATTTTATCAGCCAACGAGGCAGGAGCCACTGCCATCGGAAGGTTGGTTGACACAGTGGCGTCTGTGAAGAAGAGATAAGCGGTCGAGGGCTGATTAGCACTGACCAGGGGCCGCTTGATATTCACCTATCGGCTCACTGGCCCCTGTGGCGACTCTTTCTCAAATATTAGGAGATACTTCATGGATTTACTAACCACAATTTGATTTGTTATTACTTTTTTTTTTTTTGTCTTTTGGCTAAAATGTCATTTAATTTTAGTCGACTACATTTAAGAATAATTTAGTACATTTTGCCTTTATAATATTTGTTATAATCATATTTAATCGAGGTCCCCTGCTTCATATCTGTTCTTCACATGAACAAAGCACAGACCTGTTCCTTTGGCCGTGAATTTAAATGACACAGGCTCTTTCAAAGTTTGGATGATTTTAGCCTCTTCTTTTCATATTGTCTTATTTTAGTTGACAAAATTATCTGGACATTTCAACAATAGATTTAGTCAGTAAATAACTTTTAATTTTTTTTTTAGTCGGCAAAAATATTACTTTGACTAAAATTGTGAGAAAATTACCACTGAATTGAAATAAACCTGTTGATTGTTTCGTATGCATTTTTGCGTATGCTGTATAATACAACAAAACAAAACATGTGGTACATCTCGGGCTGTCAATAGTTTTAACATATTAATTTCTTTGTTGTACACCAAGATTAAAGAATGATTAAACTTAATTAAACAACGTGTCCAGTGAGAGTTAAAGCGTTACGAGCCAAAATGGAAATGTCATAGTTTGAGTTTGGTCTACTGGTGCGAACATCAAACCAGAAATGTTCCTCTCAAAAATCCTACTTCATCTAAATCCAAAGTGTCCTAACCGGGAGTTGGGACACATTGGATTTAGAGGAAGTAGGATTTTACTTTGGGCCACGTTTGGCAGCTTCGGCCCCTGTCCTTGTTTTGACAATTAAAGGAAATCAGCCCACTACGAAGCAAACTCTCCGGCCCCCGACTTACACGGTATTTAAAGATAAAAAGTCAGGAGATGGGTCAAGGTGTTGTCTATTTAAACAAACGCTCAATAGACTAACCGGTTTGAGAGTCTAAACCAGGAACAAACTACATCCTGCGCCTACAGATCCATCACTTCAAAGCAAAGCACGTGCACGATATATAACGTTAACTAGTAAATCACTCACCACTTCGATGTTGCAGAAGTTCTGGTCAAAAACGGCTCCCGACCGAAGTGTTTTAGTCATAAAAAAAGCCCCCGCGTAAGCTAGCATCAACGTTAGCTCCTGTGTTCTGGCAAATTATGAAGGTATTTGGACGACATTATTAAATCGAAAACACGCGTGGTTTTGCGGTCGTTGTCTTGACCCACAGAATCGAAAGGATCGTGTTTAAAATAAGTTGTTTTGATTCCGTTTTCCCACCCACCTGAACAATGCTCGTCACTTGCTTTACTATTTCGAGCGGATAAGGTATGGGAACCCGCGTTTGAACATCGCGGGGTGTGATTGGTTAATGGCGTGTTGCGGTGAGTAAAGTCAATTCTCATTGGGCGGTGCTTTTTTGTTTGCGCGCAACAAATGTTTATCAGAAAATAGTGGTTCCGATCGATATATAAAAAAAAATATATTAATGCCTTTACTCAGCGGCTGTGGTGTCAGGAAAATGTCCAAATAAAGTATGTAAAAAATATACATATACTTTTTTATTTTATTTTATTTCTTGTTTATAGCCCCCAACTGAACCGACCACATTTTGTCCAGTTTGGCTTTAACCAAACCTAAAAGCTTATTGAAAAAAAGTGTCAAAACAGTGACAAAAACGAGACAAAAATGTGATGGAAAAAGTGACAAAAAAGTGTAAATAAAGCGACAAAAGAAGCAATGAAAAAATGACAAACATTTTCAAAAAGGCAACAAAAAAGTGACAAAAAGCAATGAAAACAAAAAAAGCAATAAAAAAGTGACAAAAGTGTAAATAAACCGACAAAAAATGTAAATACAGCGACAAAAAAGTAACAAAAACGCAATAAGAGTGTGACAAAAAAAGCGATGAAAAAATAACAAAAAAAATTAAGTCAAGCGACAAAAAAAAGCAATGAAAAGGTGACTAAAACATAACCCAAAAAAGTGAGAAAAAACGTAGAAAAGTGACAAGAGGGTGATGATGAACAAAGTCAAAAAAGTGACGGAAATACTGCAACAATACAAGGAAAAAGATTAGTTTAGATCAATTTTTTAGCTTTCATATGAGGCGTTACACTGGCCTATAGGCTGTAAGCTCCAGTCAATATGTTTTTAGATTTGGGTAAAGGTGAACTGGACAAAATGCGTGAACGTGAAGGGTACGAGGTTAACGTGCAAATGACAGGTTTTGACATGCTTTTGGAAAATATGACTTATTTAGAAGGATAACATCAGTTGCATAATTATCATTTTATTTCAGTGACGCAGCAATTCTAATAATGTTGTTGGGCAGAAAAGTTGTTTTTATTAGAATTTTTAAGCTACTCAGTGACATAGATGGAGGTAAAGTTTCATAGCAGTTTGACTCACTCATTTCCCATTGACTTAAGTTAACATGGTCGGCCCGACAACAGTTTAAAATTGTTTTGCCTCTATCTATGTCACTTCTTGTGTTATCGGTGTCCAATAAGGAAGTGAAACTATAAACGACACAAAAACTGGTCAAACTACAGAAAGCTGGGTACACTGCTTCTGAGCAAAATCTTAAATATAATTGGGTTAACTATGTTTTAGTAAAAATTGTGTCCAATGTGTCATATGCACTTTAAGGAAGCCCAAGTTCAGCTCTAGTCGTAAGTATATCCTGAAAATGTTACTTTTAACTTTGCTAATAACATACTCATAACAATAAACACCCCATATGTTTCCCCACGCCTTTTATTCCCCACACAGCAACAAGAAATATTACATTACATACACATTACAAGCCCTTTTTCTTTTCTTTTACCAAATAATTTACAGATCTCACTAGACCAGGATAATTCTCATCTGGTGAAGCTTCAGGACTCACTAATCCCACTTTCGGGATTACAGGAAATATCAAAATATACATACTTTTTATTTACAAACACGAAACTCACACAAATCGGGAGACTAAGCTCAACAAGACCTACAATAATTTAAACGTAATTGCACATCTTTCGCGTCGTTCCAGTGTACGTGGACATCGGCGTGTGATAACTGTGAACCGAATGTGAATTATGTACCAAAAAATGTATGCATTCAATAAATCATCAGAATTACAAAATGAGAGTAAATAAACAGAGCTGACTTCCAAATGCGGGAAAAAGCGCTTTCTAGACTTTTCCTACGTAGCTGCATCAAAAAGAAACAAAGGATCCCAGACGCTAAGATCGTCACAGCACATTTCTTCATCTTCATATCACGCCGTCTTCAATTCTTTTTCTGTAAATCAACATAAGAATGGTAACACTCATTTCCTGTCACTTAGAATTTATAACATTTAGAAATGATTTTACCTTCTCATCAGATTCTTCTTCACCTGCAAGAAATTAAAAAGGAAATAAGTGTTGAAAAGATGTAAGGAATTTGAAAAACCGACCACAGTAAGTTACCATAACATTATAGATTTATGTATTGATGCAATGTTGATTTAACTGTAAATGAAACAATATCCAAATCGAAATAAAGATTTTCCCACCTGAACCAGTGAAAGTCCAGGAGACGAACTTGATGAGACCGTAAAGCACTAAAGCCACGCCCACCATCGCCATTGAGTCCTCGATGGATGGGGTACTGAAACCTAGGAGCACAAAGAGGGATTATCCACACTCAAAGCTTTCTTTTTTCATAGATTCCTCTTGTATTAACAGTAAATAGTAAAAAATAGCTTAAAAATAATCTTAAGCATACTTTAATTTATTTTTTCAGCAAATTGTGTCAAAACAAGACAAAATGAGGCTAAAAGGGAAATAAATGAGAAGAAATATGATGATAACTGAACTTTTTTAATTACCATGTGTTTTTGTTTGGCCTGTGTTTGCAAAAAAATGTAAACTGACTGATTTTGTGATACTGTATTTTCTGGCATCACCCATTATTGCGATAATTTGGCAAAGTACAACTTATTTGGGAATTTTTGGAGGCTTTTTGAAGATATTAACCCGGGCCGTAACCAAGAGTATTTCATCCAGTTCGGCTTTTCCCAAAATCTAAAAGCTTCTCGACAGGAGCTTTACAGACTATAGGCCAGATTAACGCCTCCTTTGAAGCTAAGGCAAAAATCTGTTTTTTGTTGCTTTTCTTTGACAGGTTTTGGTCACATTTATGTGGTTTAATCAGTTACATTACACACACACACACACACACACACACACAAAAATGGCCAAACACTGTAAAAAAACAACAACAATGAAAATGTGACAAAAATATATCCAAAAAAAGGCGACCAAAAAGCAACGAGAATAGGAAAAAAAATTCAAGTAAAATGACTATAACGTGATAAAAAAGCCAAGGAAGAAACCTAGATGGGTTTTGCAGGTCTTCACAAGAGACGTTACTCTGGCCTACAGGCTGTAAGCTCTCCAGTTGAGAAGCTTTTTAGATATTTATTTTTGGGTAAAACTGGATAAAATGTGCTTGGTGAGGGTCGGGTTTAAGGGGTTAATGTCAATGTTTTTTTTTTTATTGTGAGCTCGCAGGTTAGTTTGTGACCCTAAAAAGTAACCCTGAAAGTTGCATACCTGATTTTTCCAGTTCAAACTGTGAAATGTTTTGACCCAAACTTGTTTCTAGCTCTCACGGACAACACCAAAAAAATCAGACACCCCAGATTTAAGAAAGTAGGGAATGAGTTTAAACTTCCCTTTTTCATCGTGGATATGCAAAAAGAAAATCTAGTACAGGGCCTTTAAACTGAATTACCGATGACACTGAGGTTGACGCTGGCCTGTCTCCTGCCCCCGGGATGCGCCGCCACGCAGATGAGCACCCCTCCACGGCCCGACTGCAGTTCGGCTGAGTCCAGGTCCAGGCGGCTGGTCTGGCTGAAGGTGCCGTCATGGCCCTCCCTGTGGCCCGACACGCTGCCCCGTCCCAGAGACCTCACCTTCCCGTCCGAGTCTCTGAACTCCCAGCTGAAGTCCAGGGACAGGGGAGCGAAACCGGACGCCTCGCACAGCATCGTCAGGGTCTGGCCCGGGACCATGAGGGGGAGAGTGGACGGGTGGATGGACACTGAGGGAGGCTCTGGGGAGAGAAACACAAACATGTTACAAAAAGGCAATGAAAAAAAAGAGACGAAAACACGACAAAAAAAAGGGACAAAAAACACTTTAAAAAAAAGTCACTATCTATTTCTATTATCTATTATCTATTATCTTAGGTCTTAGCTTTCAAATGAGCTCCAGTCAAGAAGCTTTGAGATTTGGGTAAAGCTGAACTGGAGAAAATGCGCTTGGTTAAAGTGGGTAAGAGGTTAACTTCACAAGAGCACAAACGTTTGCCCCCTACCTGCTAATGTGGCGCTCCTCTGTGTTTTTGGTTTCCCCAAACTACTCCTGTTCAATTTTCAAAGCTCAAATTGCCTCCACTTGAAAGCATGGCTTGATAATTACAAGCCAGAAGTTGTTACTTACGCTGCTTTACTCTACTCTGGGCCAAAAGACAATGAGTCCTGGTGTTTTGTGTGTTCAGTTAGGGCTGATTTACTCTCACACCACTATATTTTATATCTCTCTATTTCATTTCTAAAGATTCAATCAAACAAAAGAGTGAAGATAAATTTCAATATTCAAAAGCAAAAAATTGGGTTCAATGTCAGCTAAAACTGTAATCAAACATGTTCCAGACAATATGTTTTTGGATTATCAACAAACAATAGTCTAGCCATGTTATTATTTCCAAAATGCTTCGGTTAAATGCCATTAATGCTTTTGAATGACATTTAAAGCCTTAATTGTGGCCGAAGTGTGAAGATATTTGAAACTAAACAACTAACATTAAAATGTAACATGCTCTGCAAAAACAAATATCCAATGACTTCAATTAGGAACTTTTTCTTTCTTTCTTCTATTCAAATGTTTGCTCACCAACAATCTCCAGCTCCAGCGTCACCTGGGCCAGGACGTACGGCACGTGCACAGAGCAGATGTACGTCCCCGACTGCTTCACTTTGGCCTCGGCCAGGATCAGGGACGCGTTTCCCTTTTGGTGCAAACCCTCGAAATCCAGCGTGGCCCCGTCGTCCCGTATTTTGGACAGGCGGTCGGTCTTGCCGTCGTATCCCAGCACCAGGCGCCCGTTGCCTCTGAACTGATATCGCCACTCCACCGAGAACCCCAGGCCGTGAAGAGGGGACGTGGGGTCCACCCAAAAACTGCAGTCCAGCAGCACGGGCTCCCCCAGACGGGCCGCCACGTAGACTGTTTTAGTCGTCACGCTCAAGATCACTGCGGTGAATAAAGGGAAGGAGAGAAGAGTTTTAGAAACATTCTGCTGCTGAAATACACTTTGAGAACACAACGATAATCAGGGTTTATACAGGTAGCAGCAAGTAACAAGTAAAAAGTACAAATTATAGGTACTTTTACTTTACTTAATTACATTTCATGATGAAAACTTTTTACTTTTACTTCACTACAATTAAGAGCCTGTATCTGTACTTTCTACTCCACTACATTTTTAAATTGGGTTAAAAGTATTTTATTTTCAAAGTGACCTGTCTATGATAAACTGGTTTAGTCCCAGCTTAGACTTGGTTTAGTGGTTTAATCCTTTAGACCTTGTTTAGATCTGGTTTAGACCTGACCTAGTTTAGTCCGGGTTTAGACCTGGTTTAGTTCCTGTTAATGGTTTACTCGTCTAGCCCTGGTTTGATTCAAATGATTTAAAAGGTCTTGAACATTAGACTCTTAAATACTTTTACTTTATAACTATATTTTTTATTCTCACTACTGCCGCCTCAGGTCCAACGCGTAACTGCACCTGCCATGTTAAACTCGTGGGCACTTCGGACCCGAATTAACACCTTTTTGAGTGACAGTGCAGGATTTCATAATCATCTCGGAAGAAAGAAGTTCTACGCTTTGACGTTTCCTACTCCTGAGGGTAAAAGGAGGAAAACTTATTTAAGAAACCTTTTCAACTCAAAATCTGTCATGTTAAGCTCTCCATGGCCTTCCACAATGATTTACATAATACAAATAATACAAAATAACTTTATTCCAACAACGCTGTAGTTTAACACCCTTTCCCTTTACAAGTGAAAGCATTTAAGTGCGTACCGTCATTGCGTTCGCTCTGGGTCGGATGTCGTATGAGGCTGGTCACGGACATCTCTTTATCGAGGCCGTGAATGGTGGCCGCGAGCCACTGGGCCTGCAGGTACAGGGGGCTCTGAGCCGAGTCTGTGAGCGGCGCCACCCACTTCAGGGAGGACGGCTCCGGCTGGAACGGGTTCAGCTCACAGTTCGGCTTCTTTATGGAGCCTTCGCGAGGGTTCAGCGCCTGGTGGCACAGGGAGCCGGAGGGATCTGAGGAAGAGGAGGCAAGAGTGAAAGCAACTTAAAGACATACTCCCTAAACAAATTATTATAACCATGCAGCAATCTACCTTTTAGTGATTATTTACTGTAGGTTGTATCGATTTTATTTGGCTAATTGTATTTTATGTACTTTAATAAATCCTTCCTTTTCTGTAAAGCTCTTATAATAAACTTTCCTTGCCTTACCATAACATAAAATCCTTCTTAGAAATAAATAGAAACAGGAAAGTAGGTTTTTGAAACTGGCTATTTGAATTAATAAATCTTCTACTGTTATTTTGTTGATGTTATTGATTTCTTTAACCAGGAAAGTCCCATTTACAGTTCAGAATCTCTTTTCTGGAGTGAAAGGAAACACCTGGAGGAACCTCACGCATACACGGGGAGAACATACAAACTCTGCATAAAAAGGCCCCGCACAGTCCAGGGTTGAGCTCATTCTTGCTGTGAGGCGAGAGCGCTAACCGCTGTGCCACCGTGCCTCCCACATTAGCACCACATTGAGAGCATCAGTACAAACCTGTGATAAAGAACACGTGGTTGATGTCGGGCGGTGTGTTCACAGACTGCGGGTCGTGCTGCTCTTCTTTCGTCTTGATGAACAGGAGGGATTTGACTTGGTTGGCGGCGTTAGCCAAACCTCCGCTGCGGCCTTTCTCCAGCATGTACCAGCAGTCTATCACCGGGCAGCTCGGGTCGCACGCACATACTGCAGCAAACAGTTAATATGCATGAAGAAATGGAACAAAACACAGGCATAATAAAAAAAGACTATCAGTGTTTAATTTATATTCAAAACACTATAAATATTATTCTCTTATTTATGCATCTAAACAAACACATAATCTAAAAACGTACAGTAGTAGGTCTAAGATACTCAAAGGCAATGACAAAACAAACAGATATTGTCACGCCACGGTGCGTTTGGAGGGAAAAGTTACAACCCAACATTAGATCATCACAGAAACAGAGGGAGGCAATAAAATGTGTAAAAAAGAATAAATATTATAGGACTGGTAAAACAGCAGATGCTTTCAATGTAACTCTGATCTCTCACACTGTCAAATCGTGAAAGGTTTTTGTCATGCACATATCATGGTTCAATGGTTGCAACCCGATACTAGCATCCCACATTAAAAATAAATGAATTATAAAAGTAAAAGTGAAACGGTGCATGCTTTGGTAAACATGTACCAACGCTAAACTCCATTCGACAATAGTTTCTCTTTTGAATCTCATCATTTCCTCAGTGGTACATTGGTATCTGTCCTACAATTGTCCTTTTATAGATTACAAATGCTGGTTAGATAATACATATATTGTTAGAGTCTATTAACATCTCGTTAGGCCCATCTATAAGCAATGTTTAAAGGCTGTCTGTAAAGGCTATGTCGCGTTGTTCTTGTGCAAACTGTGTGGGGCAGAGATATTACAAGTTACAACCCAAATACACAGTTAATAAACACATGGAAAATTATATAATCCACATTATATTTTGCTACATTCATTGCTTTTTGTGAATAAGTTGGTTTCATTGGGGTCTACAACGTTCAAGTCAATAAGTAATGGGCACATTCATAGCCTCTGTTGAATATTTCTCTCCAGGAAGCATTAAGTTTGACAATGAATGCAACAAAGATCTATTGTACACTTATGGAAATAGACATATATACATAGCATTATATTCACTTATAATTATATTTTAAGGTACAATCTTTGCTTGAAGAAATTGTGGATAAGCCAAGTTCAAGGCAAATAGAGTAATAACACATTCATAAGGCCAGGACAGATGTAACTATGAATGCAAAAACTGGCATACAGTCTGGCAACATCATACAACTTAAATCATATGAATAACCTTGAATAGCGTGCACATTTTTTTTTTTCATTTAGTAAAACTTACCTTGTACGAGGGAAAGTATGGCGACCACGGAGAGTTTATAAATTGTTGAAAGCTCCGTCATCTTTGCGTGCTTCGTCCTCGGGTATTTAGTGAAGTCTGGAAGCTCTAACACAAAGAAAACTGCGCTTTTGTCTGGTGGTTTTCCCCCAATCTACCCTTCTTACTTTCATTTTCACATTCAACCAGCTGCGCCACAGTAAGAATGGGTGACATGCACTTCCGGTTGGTTTTCGAAATAAAACGCTTGTCACCAGAACAGCTTCCGGCTACTTTCATTTGTAAAAATGTATACATTTTGGAGTCACTAAAATTGTCTCTGGATGGAAAAGCTATGTTAATCGTCGGTGTATATTATAATTTGATCTGTTCAGAGCTGTAGCTGTATAATATTGCAATAATAGAAAGCTGCAGACCCGGCTCTAACGGGCGGTCGTTTTTACTTCTGTCCACTAGATGTCGCCCTAAACCAAGAGAAGTTTGTCCATGAAGTTTGGCTAATAAGATATTTTCTTTTTACACCTTTTAAACATATTATTGGTAAGTTTGTTGCGTTTAACATTTAAACATTTAACACCTCGCTCTCCCTTCCGTCAATCTAATCATATTTTTACTTGTGTATTTTGTATTTATTGATGAAAGTGTGGTCTGTATCACGTTTAAGTTTCTGTTTTGGCTTGTTATTATGAGCAAGATAGAAATGTAATTATGGACAAGCTACAAAAAAAAAGCCACAGAACGAGTTAGGGAGAAATGTAAAGCATGAAGCACAACTGCCAACCATTTCTCCTTCGCATCTAACCGACACACCCATATCGAAATAAGATGCGTTACAAAATGGAGTTTATTTAGCACCACCACATGCTCTGACCTTCCTCCCCAACCCGCGCGTGCTGCAGTCAGGTGATTTACAAGGAACATTGCGTTAAGTTTCACATTCGTTTTGAGCCACTGCAACTTGAATCTAACAAATAAACTGCTATGGCTTTTAGAGTTGATTTCAAAGCATCTATTGTTCAAACTGTTCACCCTTGCATCCCTCAAAACTGCATAAGTAGACTTTGTTTGCATCTCCATAACCTCTAAATCCTGTCCTTATATAGAGACAAATGACGTCCAGCGTAAGCTCCTCTACCCCTCATTGGTTTCTTAGGTTTCTGTTTACAGTGTAATGAAAGTTCCACCAGCCAAGTCCCTAACATCCTGCAAACCTTCAGTTGCCTCGAATATGTTACAAAGATGAAGATCCTTTTAATGTTTACCCTCCTTTGGATTGGGGTACATGGGACAGGGGCAGGTAAGTTTTAAGCTTGTTCATTTGAAACATATGGTGTGTTGACATTGTTGTTATTGGGTGTGTTTAACCTCAATATTCTCTGTATTGCTTATAATGTAAGTTTTCATCATCATAAAGGGAATATAGTGGCAAAATACCAGATTAAATGTCTTAACGTGTCTCCCTTGGTCCATGGTTTAAAGTCCATATGACGGGTTTTTGAAAATATGACTTATTTAGATGGATAACATCGGTTGCATAATTATAATTTTTATTTCAGTGAAGCAACAATTTCAATGAAAAACTGTTGGGCAGAAATTGTATTTTTCTTTGAACTTTTAAGATGCTGACAGGAAGTGACATAGAGAGAGGTAAAGTTTCAGTTTGACTCATTCCCCATTGACTTAACATGGTCGGCACGGCAACAGTTGTCGGTGTCCAGTAGGGAGGTGAAACTATAAACAACATCACAGAAATATAGCTGGGTACAATCGTCAGTTCGGCTTTACCCAAATCTAAAAGCTTCGCGGCTGGAGAGCAACAATGTAATGCCATATTGGAATTTGCATTTTTATCCTAATTTGTGTCACTATTTTCATGCTTTTTTAGATTTGGGTAAAGCCAAACTACAGAAAATGTGCCTGGTTCAGGTGGGAGTTACGAGGTTAAATGAATTTTGCCGGTGAGTTGAGTTATTCCAGCTACTTTGGGCTTTAGGCAGGGCTTCGAGAGCAGATCAGTCAAAATTCAACTTGTAATGTAACTTGTAACTTTAGAAGGAAACGAAAACATCAGGGGTTTCAGATCTGTCCAATTTACTGCATATTTAATCTTCGTGGACGGCTAATGGGATTTTATTTTTACATAGAAAGTTTACGGCAACATTGATGCAAAAAAGGGGTGAAAAAAACTCTTATCCTCATTAGAGAATACGTGTCTAATGATCGTATAATATTCTAACCCTGTGACATGAAAACAATGTATTTTTTTCTCTTGCAGTCACACACTCCCTCAGGTACTTCTACACGGCATCGAGAGGTATCCCATCGTTCCCTGAGTTCGTGACGGTTGGAATGGTCGACGAACAGCCCATCACTTACTACGACAGCAACCAAAGGAGGGAGGTCCCCAAACAGGAGTGGATGATACAAAATGAAGAACCCAAGTACTGGGAGAGACAGACACAAATCTCCATTGGAGCCGAGCAACAATTCAAAGCGAGTATTGATTCGGTCAGCCAACGCCTCAATCAAACACAAGGTGGGTGGAACATAGTGGTAATTTATCTTCATGCAGCTTTATGTAGTAAATTCTCACTAAAGCGACAAATAATAAAACCTGTTTACAAAAGGCCTAAGATGATAAAATTATACAGTGGTAGACTGATGGATTTTGTACTCATAACTCCATCTAACGTCTTCCATCTAACTCTATCCTCTACATTTGTAAATCTTTTTGGATTTCCTTTTGACCACAGGGTTCCAAACTTTTTTTCAGCGTTCGAAACACAATAATAGTTTGCATGTGAAGAGGTCATATTTCATAAAGAAAAATCTTGGTTAAACTCCTTTAAAGTGTGGCATTATGGCCTCGTTAAAAGCTGTGGTGGCACCTCTGCTTAACCTCTTAACCTCCACCTGAACCGGGAAGATTTTCTCCAGTGTGGCATTACCCAGATCTAAACGCTTCTTGAACAAAGCGTCGAAACAACGACGAAAACGGAAGGAAAAGGAGGATGAAAAAAGTGACAAAAAAGTGATGAAAATGAGAAGAAAAAAATTTTATGAAGCCATTTGCTTTTCAACTTCAGCCTTATTACAGATGGTGTCACATTTTCCTAAAAGTAACACAAATGTGACAAAAAAGAGACAAACACGGGATGAAAAGTGTCATAAAATGTGACAGGAAAGAGACAAACATGCGGAGAACATCTAATAAGTGGCAATAGGTGGTTTTGTTGGTCTTCGCTTTCAAATGAGGCCAGATTTTAGATTCGGGTAAAGCTGAACTGGAGAAAACTCAATCGGTTAAGAGGCGAAATCCACCCAGTTTAATGTTTCACTGCATTGGCTTCTGATCTTTGACTTCAATGATAAAAGTTTGAACATGCAGTTCTCGGTTTCCTGTTCCCTGGCAGCTGTAAACTCTGCTTTCTTCTACACACAAACTCCTTTGCACTTGTCTAAACCACCTCAATGTTGACGCACATCTGCATAACATCTAACACGACTGCCTGACTCTCTGGTGTACCTTCTTCCTGTGCCTAATCCTGTCCACCCTCGTCATAAGCAAAGAGAACACACACATGTTCACACTTGCCTTGTCTCTCTCCCAGGACCCCATATAGTCCAGAATCTTTACGGCTGTGAATGGGATGATGAGACTGGAGACGTTCGTGGCTTCAATCAGTTTGGCTACAACGGAGAGGACTACATCGTGTTCAACTTGGAAACAGAGACATGGATCGCCCCGAGATCAGAGGCCGTCATCACCAAAATGAAATGGGACAGAGACGAGACCAGGATTCAAGTAGATAAAAACTATCTCACTCACACATGTGTCGACTGGTTGAGGAAGTACATTAAAGACGGAAAAGACTCCCTCATGAAAACAGGTACGAATGACAGAAATACAGGCGCTTGATTTCACAAAACTGATTATAGCAGGACAAATTTAATGCTTCCTAATGCCATTTTAGAAGAGATTGACACATTTATTATTCCTATAACATTCCACCAAACAGAGGAGAGAGGGAAAAATTTGCAGTAGCATTTGTTTGGGACCATAATTTGCATATTTGTGTGTACTGTTGTATGTAGATTTAATGGAGGGTTGCACAATATATCGCATCAAATATTGTATTGCGATATTAGGTGATGCAATATCTGTATCGCAACATAACTAAAGTCTTCATCTGACTTTTTTTGTGTGCAAACTAAGCCAAAAAATGCTCTGAATTTATAGATTTGTAAAAGTCCTAGTTCAAGTTTTAGTGAAACATTTCCCAATTGAGTTAAAGGTTTCTCTTGTTGTGGTGCTGATGTGGGTTTTTTTAAGTCTCGTTTTGACACTATTTGCTGTGAAACTAATTACTTATATTTTGCGTCGAATTAGAATGGAACATATCGTATTGAAATGGTTTAGTGACATATTGCAATACTATCGTTGTCGCAATATATGTTACTTTAATGCCTGTTGGAAAATCAAATATTATGCTTTCTAATGACATTTAAAGCTGCAGTATGCAACTTTTTATGTGGAAAAAAAAGTTTATATTTGTAGTGACCCAGCGGCTGTATGAGGGGTTAGCATGGCGCCTCTACTTTCAAGCATGGTGGCCTCTAGGACGTTCCAAGATCAATTGTTTAGTAGGTTTTCTGGTGAGAGGGTCCGTCAACCTACAAGGTCAAATACACACAAATATCAACTCTTTTGTTGTTGCATAATGCACCTTTAAGGCCTTAATTTTGCCACCGGTTATTTAATGACTGTTTGTCAATGTCTTCCAAAAACCCTGGAATTATTATTATATTCAGGAGGATGAAATGATGACAGTGATGTTACAAAGTGTCAGGTTTACTGTAGAGCACGGAATTTACATAAGGAACCATCTGAAATCTTAAATCAAGCTGCTTATAAACATTGAGTCACTATATTGCATGGGAAGTCAAGGTGATTTAAATTATACAATGAATGACTGGTACCTGCTGAGTATTTACATAGGCAAAGTGTCAAATTTACATGGCAGAGCAAAATACCAAACATGAAATTACTAAGTGGAGAGTGTATAAAGATGTGGTACACCAGTGACTTAGTATTAATATTGATTGTACTAGTACATGCCACTGTTAAACTTATCATGTGATAATATTCATGTCTCCACAGTCCTGCCCTCCATCTCGCTCCTGCAGAAGTCGTCCTCGTCCCCCGTCACCTGCCACGCCACAGGTTTCTACCCCGACAGAGCCATGCTGTTCTGGACTAAAGATGGAGAGGACCTCCATGAGGGCGTGGACTACTGGGAGGTCCTGCCCAATCACGACGGGACGTTCCAGAAGAGCGCGGACCTGGACGTGTCCTCGATCCCACCTGAAGACTGGGACAGATACGACTGTGTGTTCCAGCTCTCTGGGGTCAAAGAGGACGTCCTCACCAAACTGGACAAAGACAAGATCAAGACCAACGGTGAGGGATTGGGGATGGGTACTCAGCAAAGAAAGCAAAAATCTACTGGTTACATGGTTTCTTTCCTGGTTGAATTATTGTTATTATGGTGATGATAATATATTTATAATAAATATGTGCGCTAGTAATGTATGTGTATGTATATATATATGTATATCTAAACACTATGACTACTGAAACAATAAGTAAATCAATAGAATGGTGACCAGAATGGTAATATAAGCAATGAAAAAAAATAAAATAAGAGAAATTACAAAAGTAAATACACTCAGAAATCACACATTTTTCGATTTTGTATTGTTACTTATTACTTTAAAATTTTGAGTTATTATTTATTTGTATAGTTTTTTTTTGTGATAATGTAAATGTAATGATGTAAATATTGTAAATAATAATACACTGTAAATAATAGCTCAAATAAATCAAATCAAAATCTTTTTTTTTTTTCAGCAAAGAGGAAAAGTCTTACTTTCTGCAATATTCCTGTCATCGTAATTGCCCTCATTACCGCTGCACTTGGTTTTGTTGCAATCCTGTGCACTTTTCACGTTAAGTTCAAGAAGATCAATGGTGAGAAAAAAGGTAAAAACAACATACTTTAATATTTGTGTGTCATTTTGCAAAAACAGCACTAAAGAGCATGTTCTTCTTTCAGCTAAATCCTCCGTGTTTCGTAAGTAGCTTCACTTCATCTCTTCACTTTGTAATTTCTGTATCTGTGGTTATTATTTGTAACGACTGTTCTACGATGTCTTCATTAATCTGTGCCTTTGCAGCTCCTTACTCTGAGGTCAAGACCTAAACAAACGAGTTAAAAGAAATGATAAGAAGTTCCTCCTCCTACTGTGAGGTTTATCTGTAATTTACACTATATATATATATATATCGTAAATATTTGTTATTCACAAGTTTGACTCATAAACAACCAGGAAACATTTCACTCATTGTTTTATTCTTTGTGTTGCAGAATCTTTCTACACTGGAAATGCAAAGTATTATAATGTAGGATTAATCAATACTTTTGTTATTATTTACTGTTAATTCACATATTTATTCTATTCAAAGTCTATTTAATTGTTTGTCTGAGCTCTCAGTCAGACTCAGCACAGACGACGACTCAAGAACTTTTCTCTACAGATCGTTTATATTTTACTCTGTATGTGCAATATTTCCCATTATATTATTTCTCAGCAAAAGCTTAGGATTGATCATTGTTAGTCTAATAGTTACATAGTTTGAATGTTTGATTAAAATAGTTATAGTTGAGCTGATTAACAATGTTCTAACAGTGTGAATATATTGTTTCCATTCTTCAGGTCATTCACTTTTGCTGCACGTGTCGTCTTCTGTGCTTGTTTTATTTTTAGAGCAGCAAACCTTTGATAAAATACAAATAAAGTTTAATTGTAGAGTTGCCATGTTGAGTGGGTTTTCTCCAGTTTCTTCCATAACCTTTGAACATAATCGGCTCGTCCTCCAACTACAAACTTCTGAGCTCAAGTCAATGATCTGCCGAGTTTCCTCTGAATGACAGATTGTTTCACTGCTCCCCTTAATTATATTATTAAAGGTCTAACTGATCAAGTCTATGTCACAGATCACAACAAAACATTTGACTTTCCTTCACTTCACTCACACACTGCATTCATACATGCACATGTAGGTAAAGTGTCTTGCCCAAGGACACAACAACAGCCTGTACCTGCAGGAATATGGATTTGAACTTTTGAACAGTTAAAGGACAACCCACTCTCTCCCTCTAAGCTACTGTATAATTCTTGCTATATCACTTAACATAACTGTTATCATTGGGGTATAATCTGGCCTGGGGGAAGGTAGGAAATAGCCTAGGCCATAATATACCCCGGGGTATAAAATGGCCTAGGCCCCTTTAACCCCGGGTGTGATCCAGATGGGGGTAAACTCTGGCCTAATAAAACCGGCCCTTCATCATAAAACCTCTGGCCCTCAACATGATTCTGAGGGAGATTATTCCACACATCAGATCAAATCCCTTTAACATGTCTTTGTGGAACATGTCAATCCCTTTAACGTGTCTAGAACACGTATGACAAACAAACTCATCTCCTGCTATAAAGGATTAGTCTGTATATTAAAACAATGTGATACTTTTAAAGGTGAAAACACTGCAGTGACAGTTTCTTTATATCAGAGGCATAATCTGCTTATTCCCCTTAGTCAGCTCTAAATGAAGCAAACGCTCGAGTTTTATTTTCATTCACTTTATCCTCAGCTCGGCTTCATTTGCTCAACTTGAACTCATGTCACTTTTCTAAAGCTCAAGGCGTCAGACTCTGGTGTCGCGTTTCTGATGTCGACGGTTTTTAGTCTGATGATAAAAACATGACTCTACAAATCAGAGCGTCTTTACTCGTATTAAAAATGTCGATGAGTCATATTAATTTAATCAGATGTTGCCTTTAAAGTCTATAGTCGCTTTAATGAAAGTTAATGACTCAAATCAGATCATATTTAGTGTAAAACAGTGAAATAAAAGATGCGACGCCATCAAACATAACTTTCACTTTCGCTTCAAACCTGTGTGAGTGACGTCGGCCTAGAAACGAGTGACGCTCAGTGAACTCTGGCGTGTGATTGGTGGAGCTCGTGTAAAACTCAAAGGCCCCGCCCCTCTGTCCTCCCTGTTATAGGTTTGCGCTGTTTCCTTCTCTGATAGTCCAGGGAGAGAGTCGGTCTGCGCTGGAGCTGGACGTGTTTCGTGTCGCGGAGAGACTTTTCAGGCCACAGTTCAACATGAAGCCCTTCGTTTGTCTTTTTGTTTTGGGGATGAGTCTCCACTGCGCCTCTGCAAGTGAGTGAAAGGTTCTGTTTAAGGATGAACAAGTTTTCCTGATCATTGTGTGTTTTCAGTTTCGTATTTTACGATGTTGGACTGTTAATTACCAGGCTGTTATTTTTATTTGTACATTTGTTTTTAGATTACAGCTTTTAAAACATGAGCTCCGACTTAAACAACTGACCCACAAATAGAAAACTCATAATTTAGTATATTAGCTTTAAGTGCCATGTAATACCTCTGCCCTCCTGTTGGTGGCATATTGGTGCTTAAACTGCAGTTACTGATTTTATTGTTTCTTCATATTTATATTATTATCTTTATTCATTATTTCATTTATTGTGATTTTATTTTGGGGGTTATTTGATTATGTTGCTCAAGTGTTGGTGAAACTAAAACTTTTCTTTCCCACAGGGACGCACTCTCTGAAGTATTTCTACACAGCGTCGTCTCACGTCCCAAACTTCCCAGAGTTTGTTGTCGTGGCTTTGGTTGATGATCTTCAGATGATTTACTATGACAGTAACACCAAGAAAGCAGTGCCTAAACAGGAGTGGATGGAGAAAGCGACAACAGACTTGCCTCAGTACTGGGAGAGAGAGACTGGAAACTTTCTGGGTACCCAGCAGGTCTACAAAGCCAACATTGAAATCGTAAAGCAGCGTCTGAACCAAACTGGAGGTTCGTCTTTCACTTTTCTCTTCAGACCAACTGTTTTTATATTTTATTTCTCTCCGTGTCTGTTCATGAAACTGAAACACACATTAATCAAACACTCACATGTTTCCTCCTGTAAACACACATTTCACAACAATATAACGAACGCAGGAATCAGACCTCGATGTTTTAAATCACGTTTGTTTTATTTTTTAACCGCCCGTTAACACAACAGTAGTTTTCTTACAGGGCTTTGCTTAAACTTATAATAATCCTGATGTTTTTGTGTAACTGAGCTTTTCATTTATTACAAACGACACTTTTTGCTCAAATGTTCTTCATCGTTTGCCGTTATTTTTCTGTTTAATAACAACTAAAAACATGAATCTTTTTCCCAAATCACAAATCAAACAAACGTCAGATGATCAATAATTATTTCACTAATCGCCTCATTGATGTTAAAACAGGCCGGTGAACTTTGCTCTGTTTAAACACTCGACAGATCTTAAAAATATATAAACTCACATTAGTGCCGTTGTGTGTTTAGCGCTTTACAATGAAAGACTCACAAATATAGACGACGTGCGTAATAACAGAGAAACAAAACCCGATCACAAACCGCCGTGTCGGGAAAGTCATTTTATTTGTAAATCATTAAAATCGTTGAACAGAAATGAGTTCGGGAGTTTTTAGTTTCACTTTGAGCTTCACAAACTTACAGTAAAGATTTTATTTCATCGCGAGATAAAAAGTCAAATAGTTCTTAAGGGAATCTATTTAAAGCAGCTGTATTTTCCCTGTTTCAGTGGTAATGTGAGTGAAAACCCTCCAGCAGGGGGCAGTGTGTGTGTGTGTGTGTGAGGGCTGATGAGGCTCTGCTGCTCGGGACTCTCTCACAGACCCCCCGTCCTTCAGCAGAGCGGCCCCTGTGTCCCCCAAACCCACAGGACGGTCCCCCCCAGAGCCCACACTGGGACATTTAAAACCTTCTCTCTTCACGTCAGACTTCACTCCCTCTGAGATCCTTTATTCAGTCGTTACAAAATGACTTCCTGGATTGAAACGAACTCGCTGGTTAGTAACGTTCCCTCCGCACTCGGTCTCCCATCATGCTCTCTGCTTCGGTCCGTCGCCGTGGCGTCCGCTCCGTCTCCGTGGCGACGGCTGGAGACGGTTAAACGTGAGGAGTTTTCAGTTTGTGTCTGTGACTGTGGGTTCATCGAGGATTTATGTAGAAAACTTTAGATGGATTTAGTTACATTTATTTATTCATTAATTTATCTATTTCTTAACATATTACAGCTTGTTTTAATTATTTAATTATTTGTTATTGTTTTATATATTCTGTTATTTCTTTTGCAGCGAAAATCAAATAATCATAATAATGAAATGAAAACTATGGATTCACTGATGTCTGTTTCTCTCAGGGGTCCACACTTACCAGAACATGTACGGCTGTGACTGGGACGATGAGACCAATGAAGTGACGGGATACTCACAGTTTGGATTTGACGGAGACGACTTCATTGTGTTCGACCTGGAGACAGAGACGTGGATCGCTCCGAGACAAGAGGCGTTTATCAGCAAACTCAAGTGGGACAAGAATAAAGCTGAAATTGCCAATTGGAAAAACTACTACACCCAGGAGTGTCCTGAGTGGCTGAAGAAGTACGTTGGTTATGGGAAGAGCACTCTGATGAGGACAGGTAATTGTTTTTAGGCCCGAGTCGGAACTATTGTTTTTGGGTGGTTTCTTATTGTTTTTAATGTTTTTTTTTTTTCTCCGTCAACGATCTCATTTTTTCCCGCTAAACGTCGACTAAAAACTCACCGGATTTGGCGAGTCATTCGTGTGGCGTAAACATTGATGGAAATGGACGAATTGGCCAAAACAAAATGGCTCGACGGCGCCCCCTCAAAGTTGACCCCTATTCAAATCGGGACACGCGTTTTTGGGCGTGGGCCAAAACCGTTCGGTGCAGTGAAAGTGAACATCAGGACAAACCAAAAACTGAATCAGAGCGCCACGCCCCGATGCACAGGGAGTCGGCCATTTTGGCTTGAAATCCAGAAACCCTCTGGACTTATGTTTTAACGAACTAGTCCCTGGTTTTTCATGGGAATCAGACACATTTGCTTCAGCGCGTCTGGACTTTTTGAAATTCAAGATTTGGCCACGGTTTGTAAAACTGTTTCACCGTCTCCTCAAAACGCCGCGGCGAAGAACGCGTAGGTTTCGTGTATTTTCGAAGACGGCTCACGCTCACAGGAATAAGCCGACAGAGCTCATATTCAAGTCACTAATGCACCACCGAAACTGAACAGAACGCAGCCATTAACATATAGCCTGCTCCCAGGATAGCGCCCCCTAGCTATACCTTGAAAACTGCAGTTTGGATTTTTTTAATACAACGTTGCCAGTATGTTCTAAACACTTATTCAAACAAAACAAAATATTGCAGTCATGTGATATTTTATAAGATGTGGGCGTGGCCAAGGTAAATGTCTCACTTCACCACAGCACAGCGCCACCTATCCTTTGAAAATTTTAGTTTGTACGATTTATATGAAACGTTGCAGGTATATTCTACACATTAAAACAAACACAAAAATATATTACATGTGTATGATATTTTCTGATGTGGGCGTGGCAAGGCTAAATGTCCCAGAGACTGCATAATATCCTTTATAATTCTCACGTACCTTGTCAGATTGAGTTGGAAATTTAATCACTTATGAACTGGGGGAGCCCGACCCTCTACCTATGTAGCTAAATGCGAAGTACACGTACATGAATATTAGGTCCCGCCCCCTGCTCGTGTATTTGCTGAACACTGAGTAGCAGCTTTACAGATCTGGCGATATTCATTGAATCAATTTGTAATCAAGGCAAATTCGCCTGGGTGCCCAAAGATTTGAGTGGGTGCTCCAGCCTGCAGCACCCACAGGTTCGGTGCCTACAAATAGAAGTCCGTGGAAAGGATTTGCGGCTTTAATCTTGTTTTTGTTTTTACCTTAATTTAACCAGGAAAGTCCCACTGAGATTAAGAATCTCTCTTAAACGAGACTAAAATAAGAACTAAAGTCAATTTATGACTAAAACTGAACGTTTGCTCATTTTTAAGTTTCCATAATTTTAGTTTTAGGCCGTCAGCAAAAGTAATGTATATTTCTGTCAGATGGAAGACCTCGGTTATTTATATATATATTGTCACTGATTATGTGTAAATTAGTCCACTCTGAGTGGGTTTAATTAAAAATGAAGATTTCATGAAAATTCCACATCTGCATTTGACGACATTTTAAGCCGCCACAATTTAATTGACATGTTTATGCCTTCAAGCTCCAGATGTCTTTTATTTGTCCTTTTGTATTTTTCCTCATCTTTCTTGTTCCTCTTTCTCACTTTAGTTCATAAACTTCCCTAAACCCTCACAGTCTCCTCTCGTCTCCTCAGTCCTGCCCTCCATCTCGCTCCTGCAGAAGTCGTCCTCGTCCCCCGTCACCTGCCACGCCACAGGTTTCTACCCCGACGGAGCCATGCTGTTCTGGACTAGAGATGGAGAGGACCTCAATGAGGGCGTGGATTCAGTGGACTACTGGGAGGTCCTGCCCAACCACGACGGGACGTTCCAGAAGAGCGCGGACCTGGACGTGTCCTCGATCCCACCTGGAGACTGGGACAGATACAACTGTGTGTTCCAGCTCTCTGGGGTCAAAGAGGACGTCTTCACCAAACTGGACAAAGCCGTGATCAAGACCAACGGTGAGACTGGATTACACGGACTTTACACCACAGTAAAAACACGGCAACAGCAGCTACAGTAAATATGAACTTTAATGGCATTGATTAGCGTTTTTTTTTATATATTTACAGAAAAGCCCCAAACTCCTCTGATCATCGCGCTGGTTGTGATCGGTGTCTTTGTCGCTCTGGTGGCGATTCTTGGATTTGTCTTGTACAAGAGGAAGAACGGTAAATAAATCATCTCCCTCATTGTAATTATGTTTTTCAGATAAATTGTTAATCGTGGTGTTTTGTTTGTCGTTGCAGCCAAGCGCCCTCCAACCCGTAAGTGACCGTTTAAACCACAGTGTTTTGAACAGAGAGTATTTATATATTTTATTAATCGTGAACGTGTCTCTGCAGCTGTGAGTGAACCCGGAGTCGAGGAGGAGCTGAATCCTAAATCATAAAGAGTGAGTCACCAGAGACATCATTTAATAAACTGACTCTTGGTGTTTTTTTAGCAGTTTGTCCGTCATCGTAAACAGACCTGGAGTTTATTCAGGTTCATTCATGTTTGTTGGGATCCTGCATATTCAGTCCGTCTCCTTCTCAAGAGCTTAAAACAGTTGCCTCCCACCTGATGATGTCATGAGGTGGTGCTCCTCTGTGTTTTTAAAGTCTAGGCACCTTTGCTGAACTTCTGACCATTTCTGTGCTCAAAATGCCTCCACTTTGAATCCTAATTTGATCATCACTGCACACGAATAATAAGCTATAACATTTTTTACTGGACTCAAGCGGCTCACATCAGGAAGGGCGTCCCAGAACCTAAAAACATAATAACATTTTAAATTAATTTTCTTTTGTTTTCACAGATGAACCTGTCGGAGTCAGAGGAGGCGGAGCTTCCAGTTGGACGCACTCGTTATTCTTAGATGTCATAAACCTGATTAATGCTTTGACGAGGCTTTCAGTAATTACAATTCACATTATGCAAATCTAGCTTTCTAATTGGGACAGGTTTCTTAAAACGTCACCAAATCTGTTCTTTTGCTCATAGTCAAAGCCTCGATGCACTTTCCAGTTGTGTATTTCCATATTTGAGTGACATTTTTATCCATAAACACAATAGAGTTTGATATTTTTTGGTGAAGGGTCTTTTTAAGAACATTCAGTATCATCTAGTTTAATTTTGTGTATTTAACTTGTTATATTTAAATCAGAAACACAGAAATACGGTTATTGATTTGAAAGGACAGATAAGACGGTTTACAGCACATTTTTAAACAGATTTAGTCCAAACAGAAAAAGCGTTATACGAGTTAGAGATAAGAATATTCCAAATTGTCAAAGTTAGGATTAAAATTTAACAGTTTAACAGAATTAATCAATTTAATTACAAATGCATGTATTATTGAAGAGGGCCAATAAGAAATTTGAATTTAGCTATTACAAGGTTTATACAGGAAGAAGTCAATTTTAATGCAAAAAAAAAAATGAGACCATCATTTGGGTATTTTTGATGAACCTTGCACAGTAAAAAATGTTGAGCAACTGTCATAATTTTCCAAGAAATTTAAATTTAATGCAAGTTTGAATCCAATTTTAACGCTTAATTACGTTTAAGGCCTTGATTTTGGCACGATTCAATCCGATTGGTGTCAGTATAATAACATTGAACGTCTACATAGAACAGGACATTGGAAAAGTTGTCATGATTATTTATCTGAGATGTAAATATATATTTTTTGAATAAGGTTTGAGTTTTACAGTGAAGTAGATAATTAATTAGATTATTTTTTGTGTGTGATTTTGGGATGTTGGAATTTACTGTAGCCGAATAAAGTTGGGATAGTTGATTTTACGGTTTTGATTTTTGTGAAACTGAAATTGCACTGCTTTTCCTGCTTTTGCTTTTGTACTGCTGTTTGATTTAAAATAAAATCTCCCAACTTAATACATTGTCTGTCATTCCTTATTCAGTCAAGATTGCAATATAAAGCTTTATCACTTGGCTTTTCTACGTGGTTTGATGTCTTAATTATTCACTCCAGAAGCTTCAAAATACAGTACACTGTGCCCAGAGAGAAAATGAAAGACAATTTCATGAAGTTAAGACATTAGTTATTGCCTCATAACCTCAAAGTAGGAAAGTCCCAAGCAAAGATGTCTGTATATGCTGCACGTTATCTCGCTCTCTGGGTGAGTTCCCTGTTGGTGCTCAGGTTTCTACCATCAAACAAAAATCATGCAAATAAGGCAGTTCTCCAGGTAGGTTTGTCGGCAACTGCTCCATAAATGTTTCTCATGTCTCTTTAAAACGTGGATCCAGTGCAGAGAAAAAACTTCCCCTCATACTTTAACTTTTGCTGTTGTAATGGCAAAACAAGAGTATTTATTTATAGGCACGCAGCTTGGCATATCACATGACTTTCTTGCCAATCAAGTTAGCCATATTTTTCAGCTTGTAGTCAGACCGGTTAATCATCAAACCAAACAGACAAACCTTTGGAAAATGAATCTTTATTGGTCGATGTACGTCAGGAAATGAAAATGTTGTACTGCTCTATTTCAAATACACTGTTCCCCATTTTACTGAACGACTTTGTGCTGCCGGAGACAGTGCATTTATTTTCTGTGATTTGTGATGACGTGAAAGCAGCAAATTAAAGAGGTCGAGACTATGTAGATTTTTATATTCAGTTGAACATCCCTTTCTTGTAGCAGTGAATCAACTCGGACACATCCTCTTGACACACTTTAATCCAGCCGTCCTCCCTCATGTGGTACACTGGAACACAAGAGCACTAGTTAGAGCAAGGAATGGGTTTTCGAATACTTTTATTCCACCTCCTGAAATTTGCTATATTCTATTTTTATGTTACAGAGCGGATGCACTTACATTATTAAAAAAAACATAATCAGGAATTGACCTCTGTTGCCTATGCTTTGTAATCTAGTTTTCTTTTGGAATTGTTTGTCAATTTGCACATTTTGTTCCTGTTTTGCCTAGTATCACTTACTTGGGTCAAAACAAGCTTCTCCTCTCCCGCACCTGACTTTATCGTCTAATGCAAACTTTTTAATGCTAGTAAGTGTACGTGATATTTTTTTAAACTCACAAAGTACCATTTAGCTTTTGAGATGCTAACAACACATTTAACCTTTTAACCCCCACCTGAATCGGGCACATTTTCCCCAGTTTGGCTTTACCCAAGTCTAAAAGCTTCTTGAAAAATGTGTCAAAACATCGACAAAATCGAGACAAAAATGAGGATCAAAAGAGCGACAAAAATGTGATACAAAAGTTTTTTTTTAAATGACAAAAAAGCGACAAAATAGGCGTAAAAAATAAACAAAATTGTGACAAAAACATGACAAAAAAGCGACAAAAATCAACGACAGAGTGACAAAAAAGCCACAAAAAACCAACCAAAAAGTGACCATAAAGTGACAGAAAGAACGCGAGAAAAAATATTCATAAAGCCCTTGGTTGAGGCGGGGGTTATGAGGTTAAATGAGCTAAGCTAAGCTAAGCGCTAATCAGTGATAAAGGACTGCTTTTATTTGATAGCATTGAAATCTCACTTTCCCACATAAAAAGCACAAGAACACAAGCCCAACTGGAGGCAATGATGTCGGGAAAACAAGCACCCCAGTCCACATGAATGCAGCAATGCTATTAGTGAGTCTCAACAGAAGAATAATTAGGACTGATGCCATAGCAATAAACTGTTAATGGTCAAAGGTCCAACAAATGGCACCATAAAGGTCACATGACTGAAATCCATGAAACTATAATGCCCTGCTCTAGCACTGATTGTTTCTATTTGTGTGTCTGTATGTAATGTTCATTTGTTCTTGGGACTTACTGTTGACCACTCCCCCAGAGTAGGCGTCCCGGTGAGTGGCGTGTGTGATGCCCCTTTTGCCCAGCTCGTAGGCCTCCTCCACAGTCATGTCCTCCTTGAATCCACTGTCGATCACTCCATAGGCATAACTGCTCCCGCATCCCGTCGAAAACATCTGCCCGGAGAGGCGCGTCCCGTTATCGTCCACATAGTACAAGCCGGGCCCCTGTTCAGCAGATGAAATTACAGACTATGATGATGTCTCTATTCGGAGAGATTTTACTTTTATGTAGCCAAGGTGCTTTCAGTACCTCTGTGTCCCATCCACAGATCATGCTCCCCACAGACAGCCCCATCCCTCTGTATCCCAGCATCATGTTGCACAGAAGTTTAGATGCAGCAGAGACAGAGATCCTTTGATTGTTCCTCAGCCTGTACAACCTGGAACAAGAAATGTGCAGAATTTATACACTGGGGGAGTCATTTACGAAGCGTTTGCTCATGTGCAAAACGAGAAGCAAGCGCAGTGGATCAGCAGCAGAATAATTGGTGCATTTTTTGCTCATGCACCTTTCTCTCATTTGCACATCTTATTCAGGGCCCTACGCTGTAATACAGGTTTTAATTTGGGTGCAACATTCTTACAAAAAGCTATATGCTATTTTCCAAATTGCACTCCCTATTATGCACCTGTCTTGTTTAGTTAAATAATTATATTCACTCCTCAGTCACACTCGGTGGTAGTCTTTCACTTGTACAGCTACAGCTGCCCTGGAGCAGCAATGACAAACAAAGACGGCCATTGTGCAGCAAAGAACAAACACTGAGAAACAAATCAGTCACACTAATGCGTTCAGGTGAGTAAGTGAGCAGTGGATGAACTGCTAAACTACAGTACAGTTTGTTTCAAGAATCAGCAAAATGATGATGACCCCTCATCACCCCTCCACACCTTAACAGGTGGAGGAGTTTTATCCTGGGAGCTCTGTTGTCGGTAGGGTCTCCCATGGCAAACAGGTTCTAGGTGACGGGTCAGACAAAGAGCTGTTCAGAAGCCCCTTATGAGAGACCAACAGGCCTGGATAGAACCATGTCCTTCTGTGGACCCATCACCTGCAGGAGGAGCCATAGGGGCTGGTGTAATGTGATCTGGGCAGCTTGCCCCCACAACCCGACAACGGACAAGTAGAAGAAGATGGTTGGATGGATGAAATGATGACTATAATGTTCTAAGATTTCATCCATATTCTACTTTAGGAATGGACCACATTGAAGGTAATCTCAGCGGTCTAAACAGAGCACACTTCTCTTTTTATGCGCTTTACAGCAAGAAACCAGTCACCCATTCCCTCTCTCATTCATACACCAATGTACGCAGATACTGGGGGTGATTTAAAGTGTCTTGCCCAGGGCCTCAACTACAGTGGGCACCTGCAGGAGGCGGGATTCAAATCCCCAACCTTCCGATCATGAAGGTCGGGGCGCCACCGTCGTGTGAGGATCAGCGGCTCCACTCAGAGCTCCTCACACTAAGGGAGAGCACAGTCACTCTTTGAATGAAAGAGTACTTGGGATCATGTCCTTTCAGGTCGTGGCCATACAGGTGAAAGTAGTAAAGTGCTAATAAAATGATTTTGATCAAACACATGAACTTCATACCTGCATTCTTTGGCCAGCAGCCTCTCCCAGTACTGACAGTCTGCTGCGCTGCCAGACATCGTCCCCAGCAGGTACGGGTTGATCTCTATTACCTTGTTCACGGCATTAGACGCTAAGAATAAGAATGTGATAATACATAAATACAAATAAAACACAATATTATGTGTGTTTATTAATTTCAATTGATAGGACTGATTAGACAGTGATGTGAGGCTTTTTTTTTTTGTCGTTGGAAAAACTGACCCAAGTACTGTCCAGCAGAGGCTCTGGAGTCCACAGCCACTATGACCCCATGTCTGAACTTGAAAGCCAGGGTGGTGGTGCCGTGGTTCATCTCAATGCACACTCCCTCCTCATTGTTGCAGGACTTCAGAAACCGTGATGGCTGCGGAATCAGAGGAGAGCATTTTACTGTATGAAGCAAACAGTGTCAATTACGCATAACGCGTTTAAACACGACGCGTAAAAGTCCATTATTTCGCGTCTGATGCCGGTTTTAGCCTCACCGTGAATGTTTTATTGTATTAAATATCTGCTGAAACGGTACTACTCACGTCCACGCCGCGAGGAACAGCAAATTCTTGAGTTTTCAAACCGAAATTGAAGTGGTTGGTCCGGTCAGCGAGATGCGTCTGTCCGCCCGGGAGGATATGACTGCGCATTTCAAAAGGCGGCTTTAGACCACTGACCTCAAAAAGTGCCATGATTTACAGAAATATACGTGTGTAAAATGAGCTAAAGACTATTTTGTCGTGCGTCAGAGGTTCCTGGAGCGCAACGACAAAGAATGAATGCGAAAGTGAAAGGGATTAAAAGTTATCGGAAATGTTTAATGAAAACTTAACAGGAATGTTGGTTGTTTCTCGTACAATAAAACTAACGCACTGCTTGATATTTGGGATGTTTTTCTTTTATAATTTAAATACATTTCCAGGTAAACTCCAAAATGGGTTCATTTATGCGGACCAATAAGAAAAAGATCTGTTTCATCATCAGTATCTATGAGGAAATGCAGTTTACAGGTAGCGACATTTGTCCAGTCTGAGTTTATCTGTTACATCAATGGGGTTGATAGAGTCTATAACAAGGGCAACATGTACTTAATCATGACACTGTGTTGTATAGTTGTACAAAGACAAAAACATCTCCAAGGATAGATAAAACCTACTTTACCACAGTGCTGATCAATGTGCTTTGGAAACAATGTCCATTATGGGGCAGCTGAACCCTCTTGTAGGCTAAACCAGGGTAAAAAAAAAAAAAAGAAGAGGACATTTTTTCATTCAAATCAATAAAAGAGGAAGTCATTACATTAAAAAGTTAGCTGTGGTCCCACAACTTTCCTAAGACGCTTGTAGCGCCCCAATTATTAACAGGGTCAAGTTTGTAGGCACATTTCACAATTTGCAGGGTCACTTTCACAGAAATTTTACTAGCTTGCAAGTTAATGAACTTGATACAAATGCTTTATAATTGGATGTACTGTTTTTCCCAAACATTTCTGAGTTATAATATTAAAGGTGTACACAAGTAAATTAATTTTATCACTTTAAAAAAAAAAAAAGGCCACCGGGTATTCACAAAGAATCTACATTCATTACATCTGTCTGTGTTAATCACTAAACTTTGATTCATTTTATAACCTGTATTGTGTGGCGTATCACACTTGGACCAGTATATTGTTTTTTCCTTATAAATCCCTTTGTCTCCGGTATAGATCCCCTGATTTGCCTATAATTAGACAATTATATAACAGAAGATGTCCTTCCTGGCGCAGTCCTCTCCCTTTTTTAGCCTCGGAAACTTACAGTACGATTAAAAAAACCTAGTCCAGCTGTCGACTTTAAAATATTTTATGGCAATGGAAAATCCCCGATAGACTCAGAACTTAACACAACATATCACTACAAGAACATGCAGGAAAACAGCCCTTCAAAACAGATACTTTACAAAATGTTTTAATATATTTTATTATTATGACAGAAAATGATGAGACATACAGCGAGTGAGTGAGGGAATGTAAATTTGTTTTATTAGATTTTATGAGAATATTTTGAAGCTTCTTGTAGTGTTTCATGACGTGTCCATCCTCAGCACCGTCTCCTGAACGACCTCCAGTTTTAACGGTACGACTTTCTGCGTCAGAATTGGAGTGGTCCCAGGACGGTACTTGTATTTGTTTTTCCTTCGGCACAAACACATTTGGATTAGACATATTACCACTGTCAGTGTGCTAGTGAAAGAGTCAGTGCTATAAGTAAATCAGTGAAGTGTTAATTTCACACCTTTTGTCTTTGAACTGCGACTCCTGGAACGGCCGGATGTAGTCGACGCCATCGCGAGTGATCACGCAGATGTCGATGTTGTTTCCTGAGCCGAGGTCGCTCATGATGCCGGAGTGGATCGCTGCTCGCACCAGCTCCTTCGCCTCCTCCATCTGAGGAAGAGACACAAACCCCACAACATGACCTGTGTTTATTCTATACAATTTGTGATACCTAGAAAAATCAAATGCAGCGCCATTTTCTACTCACCTCCAGATCTGGCTTGAATCTGTCTTCGAGGATTCCCATTGCAGCAAGATCCCCAGAACCTGAGGAGGGAAAATTAGCATTTAATATCCTTCATTCATGTAGTAACTGATTCTTATAAGTGCTTTGTTGCAAATCTACTGAATTTATGATATTTTTTGTGAATGGATAAATCTATTTTTGAAAAGAGAAACACCTCGATTACAATAAGCTACAATGAGTGTTGTAAAATCCCAGACTACAACTACATATATAAAATAAATGGTGCTGTATACGTTATTATGGCTTTTAGGAGATGTATTTGAGGTATAATTGACACTTAACAATTTCAAGGAATATTGAGCATTTATCATTATAATGAAAATACAGTATATTCTCATGGACATTTCACTCACCCATTGCCATGTAGGACATTGTGTCCACGCTTCCCCATGGCCCCACTTTGTACAGGTGGTTCCCAGTGCAGTCCACTCCTCCCAGAATCAGGTTGGCTCCAATAGTTCCATGATACCTGACAAAGCAAAGCAAAACAATAAATACCAATGGAGAAAACAGCGATAACACTTCATATATAACGCTTCAATCAAACATGTATAGTTAATGGAAAAGGCCCAGTTTGTGGCTGATTCTGGATGAAGCACTACTAAACCTACCTGTACAGCGTATCTTGCAGTATGCTCGCAGCCATGACCAGGCGAGGGTTCCTGCCGCTGTTTAGCGAAAATATGGCGAGGTTTGACGAAAGAATATCTGTGGTTTTCTCAGTATCCGCTGCCGTTCCCGCTCCACAACAACTGAAAAAAGCATACAAGGAAAGAGGCAGTGGATAAATTATATTCTCTGTAACTCAGCACATGTGGGGTTTTAGTTGGGAGACTTACTAGATGTTCGGAGCGATATAATGGATCTTTGCGCACATCTTGTCAGCGACCACTTCACTCGAGGTTGCTCTCGTGTCTGCGCCCAAAACAACTCCATCCTGCATCATCGGAGGCAAAAAGGTATTAGTGGATGGTCATTTACAACTTATGGATACAGCATTTTATCATTTATGTATATGACTGCAGCCCTAAAGGGATAATGGTAAAGGTTGTTATGATCTTATTCCATTCTTACAGTATGTGCTGTAATCCACTTTGAATGTTACAGGTTGAATAATGAAAATCCAACTGCATGTGGATTACCAACAGCAATGATCTTTTCTATAATCATGAATGTGCAAAAAATGTTATGGGATTACATTTAAACTTCAGGCTTAGGTTATTTGTATCAAGAGGCTATGTCAAGGGATGCTGTCTTTGGGAAATGCTATACAATCACTGTATTACCCACCTTGAATACTACTCCAGCGATTGTAGTACCAGTTTTCAGAGGTTTGGGCGTTTTTCCTCCCCCAAATCGCTCCTCTAAAGCAGCATTTCTAAAGAAAGAGTCGATTTAACACAGGTTATTTTGCTTTATGCACAAACAAAACGCAAAAAAAAGTTACTTTCACTTTTGATCTTACGCAGAAAACCCGGACATTTTATGACAACGCGTGCATAATTAACGACTAAAAGTAACTAAAGTAAGTCTATACCTTGCAGCGTTTTCAAAACTGAATCCGGCAGCAGGGATCTCCAAGACATTTGATAGCGCCATCGTAGTGGACACGACAGGTTTGCTGCGCTTCCCTGTGCGTCGCGGTGCACTTGAGGTCGCTGCTGCTAAACTTCGCCTCTTTTCCCCTTTCGATTTGGAGCGAACATGGAGAGACGCTGTTTGGACGCACACATCAAAGGAGTCAGCACAGGAGTGAGTTAAAACAACACAATTAATCACAATTTTCTACCGATGCAGCGTTCGTGGTTTTACGCATGACACCAAATCGCTAAAATACAGACTCTAATCCAATTCCTTGGAGTTTTGCAGGTGATGCGTAACGTAGCCTAAATATCTGGATATACTGAACACGCTGTTTTAAATGTCACGTACTTGGCTACTCCACAGTCCGTGAAGCTGTACAATAAATACACTTTTGCTTTGTAATGTCTGTTTTTGGTGCAACAATGCGTGCTTTCATTTTCAGCGAACGCACGACTACATTTCCCACAATTCCTAGTTTAAGCGTCACGATTAAAACAGTTGAGATGATGCACACAGATTGGATAAAACAAAGGACACGTGTGACTGATTCAAAAACAAAATACTAGCTATGTACATGGACGTTTCAAAAGTTTTAAACCTAACTCTTATCTTCACAGACCACAATCCTGGCTGCCACCTTTGATGGGGGAGTCGTGATTGGGTCAGACTCCAGGGCTTCTATGGGAGGGTGAGGCCTGTCATTGTTAGCAAAGTTTTTAGTTCATCCCATGACTGTACGGACTATAACTTGATAATTGGTCACGTGAAGAGATGGTCGATGAATATATTATCTATAAATCATATTGTCTCTCTTCTGTCTCTTTCAGGGAGTATGTTTCCTCAAAGACGATAAACAAAGTAATCCAGGTTCACGACCGGATCTTCTGCTGCATGGCCGGATCTCTGGCCGATGCCCAGGCGGTGCTAAAGGCGGCCAAATTTCACCTATCGTTTCACAGGTGCTTTTTAAATTATAGCTTTAGGTTATTTATTTAATGCTCCTTTTGATGTCAATGCTTTCAGTGTTATCAAACCGGACGGCAGACATGTACAATCGTTGTATAATGCCGTTGTGTACTTCGGCAAGACACTTCACCCCAAATATGAATGTGTTGCTCTGCCTGTGTGATATGTGATTGATTTCAAAGTTGCTAACCATCTCTTAGTGAGAGAAAGTAATTAGTAAATAAATTATGCTGTATAAATCATATTTGTCTGATAATTTCTTGCAGTGTATTTTGTCTTTTCACTTAGTATCACCATTGTAGTGTGTTTTATGAATAAATGCTCCAATATAATTAACTTGCTTCACAGTGTACAAATGGAGAGCCAGCCGCAGGTTATTGCAGCAGCATCTGTGTTGAAAGATCTTTGTTACAAAAACAAAGACGAGCTTCAAGCTGGTTTCATCACTGCAGGATGGGACCGGAAGAAAGGACCTCAGGTAGGAGTCTAAAAAGTTGCCTTTCAGGTTATCGGATGGGGTGCATTTAATATCATACCTGTGTGGCATAAAATGTTCTACAAGTTACAGTGGCATCGTGGTTTATATTTGTTTGTTGATGCACTGCAGGGTATGGAGAGTGAATGTAAAAGGGCTAACTTGTGCTTTGTGAAATGTCTTTGAAATACCCTTACGTCTTCTGATAACAAGTTTTAATACTTAGTGGGTCTTGACAGCGCTATGGTACTAGTCCCTACACAATAAATTATAAACACTACTGGTTTTGCTTATGGAACAAGTCCCTTTAAGAAACTATGGACTTTTATTTATATGTTTTATGATTTTAGATTCTGGATAATACCGCTTGGATAGCACTAAAGTCTTAATCACATTCTAGTGTTGTAAACCAAGTATCATCAAAGTACTGGTTACAGATAAACATTATCCAACCTTACTTACCTGACTTCACTTATTTGTCCTGTGTTGCAGATTTATGTTGTATCACTTGGAGGGATGTTGATCAGTCAGCAAGTCACTATTGGAGGCTCCGGCAGCACCTACATCTACGGCTATGTGGATGCCAAATACAGACCAGACATGAGCAGAGAAGAATGCCTACAGTTCGCTACCAACGGTATAACTCTCTCAAATGTCTCAACTTAATGTAGTCATAGTATATTATTATCAAAAACTTTATCTCCTACTTGCATACAGTTAATTTAATTTCCATTCTGCACGGCTTCCTGTACTCACAGCTCTCGCGCTGGCCATGGGCAGAGACAACGTGAGTGGAGGTGTGGCCCACCTGGTCGTGATCACGGAGTCGGGGGCAGAACATGTGGTGGTGCCCGGGAACAAGCTGCCCAAGTTCAACGACGAATGAAATACCTTAAAAAAATAACTATGATCAGTCACTATGATCATTCTGGGGCGATGAGATGCTTTTCACATTCCTTTTATGCCTGTGTATTAAAATATTAATGAATAAAAATTAGATATGTATGTCTGCTTGTTATGTTTTCTATTGTATAATGTGTTATAAATGCATTATAGATATGACATAATGATTTCATATGAACAAATGCTCAATGATTATATGCACCTTTCACATAATGCTCCTGTATTTTTATCTGTTAATGGAGTTAATTCATAGATTTTCAAATGCAAAAGGCCCAAAAGGAAATAAAAACAGTCCAAATGAATAAACATGGCCATTAAAGCCACACTGCGAAGAATTTTACCCAAAAAATAATATTGAAATACAAGCATTTATTTTATGACAGATATTTTCATCACTGAAAAATACCTCATAAATGTACACACAAACATGAGCTTTTGCTGTGAGCGGCTAAACCTCTCCTAAGACATGTAACTTTACCGGGAGTGGGTACGTCTCCAACTCGTCTCCATGGATATGTCAACTCAAGTCAGTTTAGGTTCTCATCCAAGTCCATTGATTACCCACTGCAGACATAGCATTTTCTGTAACGAGCTGGTCATAAAGAACATGTTTTGTACTGACGGCAACAGTTTAGTCCAAAATGTTACGTCATATGCCTTTAACTACTTCATTTATACATAAGGTCCATAAGCTCCAGTTGTATCTGAAGTATTATTCCGCAATGACAATAATGACTAGGGTATCATTGATAATTGCCAATTCATACTCAAAAACAACCATGAAATAAGTAAACACATTAGGCCATAGTATGGGATAATGGCTGCACAGTGCACCCTTACGCCACATTGTATGGAGGAGGCGGGACTACTACAATATTTTTTACTTTCAATTTCGTCCCAGTCCGAGGCAACAAAATGGAGTCGCTGTTTTGGTAAAAAAGCTAAATATTTGTAAGAGTTAAACGCTCTAAACAACACTAGGCGACTTAACCAATCTTTTGGCTGCAACATCGACTGTGTGTCTATAGTAGGCTCTGCACTCTGCGCGTAAAACATGCTGGAAGAAAATGAGCCGGAGTGGTTGTCCGAGGAGGTGAAAACTGGAGTAAGTAGCCTACAGTCTGTTCTAACATATCTGAATGGATGGTATGACGATTTTACAAAGCTAATAACGATGTTTTCTCTTTAGACAACCATCCTCGCCATAGAGTTCACCGGTGGGGTTGTGCTTGGGTCAGATTCACGCGTCTCTGCGGGGTGCGTAATGCTACAGGCTAACACAACTATTGCACACTTATTCATTACAAAACTCAAGATTAACTTAATTTTCCCTTTGCTTTTGTGACCCAGGGCTTCGGTGGTGAATAGAGTAATGAACAAGCTGTCGCCACTCCATGACAAAATCTACTGCGCGCTCTCAGGCTCAGCTGCAGACGCTCAGACCATTGCAGAGGTGGTCAACTATCAACTGGATGTCCACAGGTAAAGAGGACATACTTTATTCATTCACGAGCTGCGCAACAACTACAAATGTTGAATAAAGACATTCTAGAGCCAACATGAGATATGAAAAAAAAAAAAAAACACAAGGGTTGAACTGGAATAAAATATAAACCCTACTGTACCAATGCTTGATAAATGTTAGGCTTACAATGTTGGATACTCTTTACTTTCGGTTAACATTTTAATGTTCTCCATATCCGATTACAATACAATTACAATGCTATTACAATTTGACAGCTGACAAGTATATCCCAACTTCAAGTATATTTCACCTGCCATCTTTTTAAACTCCTCTTTCACTCCTGTTTCTTGTGATTTCAGTATGGAAATTGATGAGGACCCCCAAGTTCGATCAGCTGCCAATTTGGTGAGGAACATCTCATACAAATACAAAGAGGAGCTATCGGCTCATCTGATAGTGGCTGGATGGGACCGGAGAGAAGGAGGCCAGGTCAGTAATTCTGTTTTAACTTTAGGACTTTCATTATGTATTTCTGCAAAAACTAATGAAAAGTAATAAAAGCAGCGTTTTTGCTTCCCCCCTGTCTTATTGCCATGCATGTATATCCTGGCAATTCAATCCATTTCCGTTGTCCTACAAAGGAAATATGCACATTTATAGTAATTTGTCTTCTTGCACCCAGGTTTTTGCAACTCTAAACGGTCTCTTGACTCGTCAGCCGTTTGCCATTGGGGGCTCTGGAAGTTCGTATGTGTATGGCTTTGTCGATGCTGAATATCGAAGAGGCATGAGCAAAGAAGAGTGCCAGAAATTTGCTGTTAACAGTGAGTATTGTTATATTCATAAAATGGACAGGTTTTTACAGGTGTGATGGGGTAATGTGTTCTTGGAAACATTCATGTGATTGAGCATTTTGTGGAGAGAATAAAGTAGAAGCCACATCTGTATGACCGAAGGCAGGTATGCCGACGCTAATACTCCCTTTTGTGTCTGAAAAAGGGTGTTATGCATTTTAGCCTGTTTTTAGTTCTATTGACCTCTTTTCTCCAGGTAAAACAAAATTGCCTTTTTCTTTCTCCAGCCCTGTCTTTGGCCATGAATCGAGACGGCTCCAGTGGAGGTGTGGCTTATCTTGTCACAATTGATGAACACAACACAGAGGAGAAAGTCATTCTGGGAAATGATTTACCTACTTTTTATGATCAGTAAGGGCTAAATGCAGCCCTGAATATGGAAAACTACTCTATCAAAATGTTAATAGAATGCATTTCACTAAGTTGTCTGTTTGTGAACTTGAGTTGCATTATTAAAACCATAAACTAACATCTATCTGAAATGACTTTCCGTATTGAATTGTATTATATTATCTCTTACCCAACTACTTGCCCCGGTTCCACTTTCACATTTCTCACGCTTGTTTGTAAATGAAAGATTTTCCACTCAAAAGCTGAAGCCTATTTACGGGAAACCCCATCAGCTCGTTGAAAACGAAAGTGAAAATTGCCGATCGGCTGCACCAAAGCGCAGGTCTCAAACACAGCGGGTCATTTGAGGACTGCAGGCGCGATGGCAGACACCAAACCCTCCATCACCCGAACAATATTCGGTTTGATGGTAGTAACTTATGGCGATCTTGCTCTGTTTCACGCATCGGGGTCTGCTTTTACGCACGCGGTCGGTGTTTACACGCGGCTTTGGGGATTTGCAGCGGCTCGTTTCGTTGCCCTCGCCTTCCTCATAAAACTCTCCATGGGACCGCTCACACCGGTGCTGCTTCGCGTGATCGCTACGCTCAGCCTGGTCCCTGCTGTGTACGAGACCGGCACCAAACTGCTCTACGATGAGGGGACTGACTGCGCGCTCTCGTCGGACTGGTGGTGCTGGCTCATGGGCGCCGGTGCCACTGTGGCCGCTGCACTGTTCTGGGAGATCACCATCCCGGACGCAGACGAGGCAGCATCCGAAAAGAAGACCAAGCAAACGTCCAGAGTTTTGTTCATGAGAGTCCTGCGGCTGTTCAGACCGGACGTGCTGCTGCTCCTGGGGGGGCTGGTCTTCTTGTCATTGGCTGGGCTCTGTAAGTTGTACTTTTTATGTTGCTTTTCTTTAAAACTGGCCCCAATACTGTTGGTAGGCCTGTAAAGTTGTAGGAATTGGGTTTCTATGCAAATAAGATACACAACATCGAAAGTCACTGTGGGTAAAATTAGCACTGTGACATTAAATATATACGTAATAAGCAGTTAGAGGGCATGCAACAGGAGTGTCATGGTTGAGTTATTATTTGATTTAACTCTACAGAACATTGATGGTTCTGTTTAGATTGAAAATTGCACCTGCTATAGTGGAAATGGATGAGTCAAAAGATACATTCACTCAAGTTAAGTACAAGTATTTCACCAGAATACTACTCAAAAAGATGTAAACTCTGTTGCCACCGGTTCTGCAAAGGGCTTATTACATATATCACAGGACTCTCTACTCTGGTTCGCCCTCAGGTGAGATGTTTATCCCTTTCTACACTGGAAAAGTCATTGATATTCTCAGTGGCCACTATCAGCAAAATGAGTTCTTGATGGCAGTGTTGTCCATGGGCATTTTCTCTCTCGGGGGGTAAGCCATCATATTTTTACAAAAATATATAGCCTTTGCCTTTAGATTTAATTTAAAAAAATGTCCTTGTTTTTCAGCTCTGTGTTTGCAGGGGGCAGAGGAGGGCTCCTGCTCTGTGCCGTTAGTTCCTTCACTTGCAGAATACAACTCAAGCTGTTCGAGACTTTGACCAAACAGGAAATTTCGTTCTTCGATACCATAAAAACTGGTACGTGCATTCTGTGTATTAACCCAAATGATTTAATGATAGAAATTAGTATATATAAAAGTATATGATGAGAAAATAATAATTACAACTGATGAAAGATATAAAATTATATCAAATGTTCCAAATAATAAATGTAAAAAGTACGACTAACAAATACATTTCTCCACTAAAACCAATAAGGTCTTCTACACAACTACAGAAATAAAAATCAGTGAATGTGATCAACTCCCATCTCTATATTTAGTAACTATCCCAATACTAAAGCGGTCATAATTTCTGCGTAGGTGAGATCACGTCCAGACTGTCCAAAGACACTAAATCGATGGGGATGACGGTGTGTCTAAATATGAACGTGCTGCTGAGGACCTTGGTGAAAACTGTGGGAATGATCTCCCTCATGATGAGTCTCTCCTGGAAGCTCACGTTCCTTGTTCTGATGGAGACGCCTGTGGCTGGAGTCATACAGAATGTTTACGACACTTACTATCAGGTGATTTGAGAATATTGTAAAGAAAATAATGCTTCTTTTCTTTTCTTCTTTTCGTCTCTAGGCACAGTTTACAGGCCATTTGTGTAATAATATATACAGTTATAAAGTTTCTAATATACTGGTACTTGTAGAAGTAGAATGACAGAAAATAGTATAGTAATTGTATTGTAAGTTCCATATTTTTGTCCCCTATGTAAAACTGGCTCTGACACCTCCTAATTATTTGTGTTGAATTGTAATTTTCTTGTATTCAGAGACTATCCTTGGCCGTGCAAGACGCCATGGCACATGCGAACGACACAGCCAATGAGGTGGTGTCCAATATTCACGTAGTGAGGAGCTTTAACGCAGAGAAACACGAGGCAGAACTGTACGACAAACGTTTGAACACCATCCACCAGCTGAAAACCCAGCGCGACACCGTGAAAGCCATCTACCTGCTCGTCCGAAGGGTGAAGACTTTAGTTTAGGCCAATCTACAATTCATTATAAGCTGAAATGTAATCAATAACTCTGTATGTTTGCGTGTCTAGCTGACTGGGTTGGGCATGCAAGTCCTGATGTTGTACTATGGGCGACTGTTTATCCAAAGGGGACAGATGACGACTGGAAATCTGGTGTCTTTCATTCTCTACCAGTCAGACCTGGGAGACAATATCAGGGTGAGACTCACCACAACTGCCTCTAAAATCCTGCCCTGTCACTCAAAAAGTTGTTACTTCTGGTCCGAAGTGCTGTCATGCACGAGCTTAATATAGAGACTGCAGTTACGCATAAGACCTGAGGTGGCAGTAGTGAGCATAAAATGACCAACTTGCATCTAGTCTCTTTAACAAGAATAGGCAGAAGATGAATATAAAACGTTAATTGCAAAATAGTTCCACATAATGCGACTTGAGTAACCCAATGTAAAAAGGAAACATTCTTTATTGACTTTATATTCTCTATCTCTATCCTTGTAGACTCTGACCTATATCTTCGGGGACATGCTGAACTCTGTAGGCGCTGCTGGGAAGGTGTTTGAATATTTGGACAGAAAGCCCGAGGTCAGCGCCGGGGGAACGCTCGCACCCGAACAGCTGAAGGGACACATTCAGTTCAACCAGGTCAACTTCGCCTACCCATCAAGCCCCGACAAGCCGGTGCTGAAGGTGAGAAGAAACTGTTACAATTATGTGTAAAAGTCATGTTACAATATATTATCACTGTTACCTACAATAAAGCACAGTAAAAACTAAAAATACTCAACATCATCTTTCACAAAGTATTATGCTATTTCTACTTACACTTTAGCAAATATCAATCACGTGTCACCATTACTGTTACTTCTTATCATTAGTACAACTTTTACTGGGTCAGTTCTATGAAAAGAGCGTAAATTATCTCCAAAGGTCTATTTAAACAGAGCCTATATGGCTATTTAGTTTGTTTCGTATTAAAAATAATGTCTTTGGCTGTTACCTGCAGGACTTTTCTCTGGAGCTAAAGCCAGGGCAGATGACGGCTTTCGTTGGTACGTCTGGTGAAGGAAAGAGCACATGTGCAAGTCTCCTGCAGCGATTTTACGAACCCCAAAGCGGAGAAATCTTGCTCAACAATGAGCCGCTGAAGTCCTATGAGCATCATTACCTCCATCAAAAGGTAGACACAACAACACCTAACATTATGGATTCTCATAATTTCCACGCATAACAAGACATGAAGAGAAAAGTCAGATTGTTAAATACCTCCTTTTTTTTAACTAAGCCTTGTCTAAACTAGTTCAAAACCTGAATTTAAGGACAATGCAGTATAAGAACACTTAAGTCCTACTGCCTATAGAATATTAAAACTAAACAGGCAGGGGAAAAAAGAAATGTACATTGATCACATAATGAGACTCACTGCCCTATTTCGCTTACAGATCGTGGTGGTGAGTCAGGAACCTGTGCTCTTCACTGGCTCAGTCAAAGACAACATTTCATACGGACTGAAAGACTGCACAGACGAAGAGATTCAGGAAGCAGCACGAAAGGCCAATGCACACGAGTTCATCCTGAAGATGGAGAAAGGATACGACACAGGTACAGGGTCTAGATGCAAGCTTGCTTTTCTTCATTTCAGGGGTTGCTTGTGAAAATATCAATAGGAACTTACTGAAGTGATTTTGTGTCCATGCCAGAGGTCGGCGAAGGAGGCGGCCAGTTGGCGAAGAGCGAGAGACAGCGCATTGCCATCGCCCGAGCTTTGGTCCGGCAGCCACAAGTGCTCATTCTGGATGAAATCACCAGCTCTTTGGACGACAACAGTGAGAAGAAGGTGAGAATGCACTTTAGTATATAAATTCTAAAGTGCTAAAAATGATTACTCCACAGCTTACTCCACTTTGTGTAAAACTAGTGGCTCTGCACAAAAAGGAAGAGGAAATGAATTGTATTATTTACTGTTATTATTTTTTTTCTTCATTTTATTCACATTTCACAACTAGATCTTATCTGGATCTAGTAATTAATCAAGTAATTGTTATTAGGTTGTGTAATGCAATGGTTTCCATCTTTTTTTGTTGAGAAATGTACCAATATTATGACAAAGTGACCAACTGAACTAAGATTATTCAGTATTTAGTAATGTGTCATATTTAAAATAAAGCTAAAATACTCTCAAATTCAAAAACTTCTTACTAAAAACATCATTAGCTTTCCTTAGTTTCACCTCCTTTTTGAATCTGAAATAATTCCAAGTACCCCTTGCTAGGCGCTCACGTAACCCAGGGGTCGGAAAACATTACTGTAATTAATTAAAGGCACACCGCGAAACATTTTACCCAATAAGTAGAATAAAATACAAGCATTTACTTTTGTGACACACATTTTTATTGTTGAAATATATATTTAAAATATGAACAAATAAACATGTGTTAGCTGTGAGCGGCTCACCTCTCAGACTCAACTGTAACTTTACTGGGAGTGGGTACGTCTCCAGCTCGTCGCTATGGAGATATTGACTGAAGGCAGCCAAAGATGAGATTTAAATAGGTGAGGTCCACATCCAAATCACTCTTTGATTACCCACAGCAAAAAAATAGCATTTTCTGTGTCTAGCCGGTCATTAGGAGCATGTTTTGTATAGCTGGCGACAGTATGCAGTGTGCCTTCAATTATATCGCAAAACACGTGCATATTTATAATTTCTTTCAACTATATTGAGATGGCTCTGAGAGTGCAGTAGTAGCAATACATTAATAGTTGACACAATAAAACAATTATAATAATAGAGCAGATAAATAAAAAAATCTAATATATGCACTGAATAGAGATATTTGAGGTGGCCCTTTCTGTTTCCTCCTGCATGTTTGGCTTTGGCACAGCCGAGTGACTCCTGTTTTTGCCTCAACAGGTTCAGCAGGCCCTGGCTCAGTGCCCGAACCAGACACTGATCGTGATCGCTCACAGACTGAAAACCATAGAGAAGGCCGACCAGATCGTCGTCATCGGCAACGGAGGGGTTCGGGAGCGAGGGACGCACCAGGAGCTGATGGACATGAAGGGACATTACTACACACTAAGGGACAAGCTCGCCACAAACGGCCACTCACCGTAACCTGGCAACTGTGCATATTTCAGAGGAAGTCACAACGTTCAATTCATGGGTTTCAGTCACGTGACCTTTTTTGTTAGCGATGCAAATTTGAGAACTCTTGACCATTCAAATTGTATAATATTTCACCGTGTTAATTGCAGTGGCAACTTCTGAACACTTTCTTGATTTACTGGACTGTTTTGGACTTTGTAATCATGCACTCTCAGTTTAGTTATGGGCTGGACTGGTATTTATTTTTTAATGTAATGTAAATATGTAAATATTATTCATAACAGTGTCTCACGTTTCCAGCTTTTGTGCTTTTTAGTTGAGTAAAGTTGTCAAATAAAACTCAGTGCTTATAACTGATTATTAATGTGATGAACTACAATTTTTTTTATTAGTAGGGATATATTTACACTCATTTCTTGGACTATTGCATTTATGAAAAGGGCGAACAGAGAATCCAAAGTGTTTTTCCCTCTGAACCTGCCTCTCGATGCGAAAGAGAAACCATACGCTCACCTGGAGAGTCCCTACTTTATTTACCTTTATCACATTGTTGGCAGAGAAAGCTGCTCGGTCAGGTGAACCTAGTGGTGTGTAGTGCCAACCTCTTCACCAGCCGCACACAAACCCTGTCGCCATTTTGTGAAACGGTTAGAAAGAATTATAAAATGGCTTCTGAACCGATACAAATATGGTGAGCTGTGTCTATTTAAGTCGTTTTTAAACATAATAATTTGACATTATTTAGTTGAGGTTTTTAAATCAATTTATTCTTAAAAATTGACATTACTTCAATTATACAGAAAATCCATAAAGTGAAACTTCCGGTTACTGCTGGAGGATGTGTGTCGGCAAACATTCTTGCATCTGACATCAAACTTGGCTCTTTCAAACATGTGAAAGTGAAAATGCCAAATCGCTGCCATTCTACGGTGAGCGTTTGCACACAAAATGGATGCTAAGTTGCATAACATCTTAAATAGTCAATGTCATAAACAGAAAAAAATATATATTGAAGCTTCAAGTGTTTTTTCATATTTTTCATATTTGCACAGGCTAATTATATGATGCATGTATGACACAGAGGACAGGTTACTTTGCGATAAAGTATTTGCCAAACCAGTTCAGCACCATTGTCTCACACCACAACACTGCCAAGCTGGAAAGTCCCCTGCTCGGTTGCTTTCGCTTTTGTTGCAGGTAATTTGCACGGCACAGCACCAAACCCAGTGGCATGTGAGCTGTATATACTTTCATTTTATTCAGGGGATTTTAGGACTTCACTATAGTATAAGTCAATATCCATCACAGGAAAGCAAAAAGAAGCTTACCCCACAATATCACATAACACTTGCATGGCTTTTTTTTCTTTTTTTTACTGTAAACTATCCACCAAACTGCATGACAAGCAAGTACAGTTTTGAATGCAAAGTGCAAACATTACATTTAGTTGACACAACAGATACCGTACAATCAAGAAATGATGTTTAGGCTTATTGTATTATTCTTTACAAACGGTGCCCCTTTCAGTGTCTTTTATGACCTGAAGAGCTTGAAGAAGCTTCTGTGTCGAGAAGCAAAACGTCCTCAACTTTACCAAACCCAGTCCAGTCGATGAGTAACCTTTTTCTACGATGGATACTCCCTGGATGAATGAGAGCTTTCACAAACATGTGCCCCACAAAGTATTGCTTGCTATTAGACTTGACCATTTGGCTGAATGTTATCAAGGGATTTATGCTGTATAATACAATAAAAACAAGTGACACAGTGAGTTAGGAAAGTCCCGGCTTCAGAGTCTAATTACGGAGTCTGACGATCAAAACTATAAAGTAATAAAGGAACCTAAACAAGAACAAAGAACATGCAGTGCAAGGTTGATTTTAGGAGTAACAGCACCACAGCCGGTTGTGGCTGGCAAGTGTACTCTTTGAACATGTGACTTACAGTAAATAGGTTTTCACCAAATCAGATCTTTGAATCTGTTGCCAATGACTGCCATCTAGCGAGAAAGAACTCATAGAGCTTTGGGATGTGACAGCCTACGCCAACCCTATCCCTATCTGCACAAACCGTATTACCGTGAGGGTTTCCTCCAACCTCAACTTCACTCCCCTATTTAAAACAATAAACGACAATCTTGTCCGCTGGATGAATTTACCTCTCTCTCTCATTGGCAGAATAAATACAGTTAAAATGACGATCCTCCCCAAAATCAATTATCTGTTTAGTATGATTCCAACTCATCCCCCTACATCCTGGTTTTCAGCTTTAGATTCAGCAGTTTCAAAATTTTACTGGAAAAACAAACCGCTGCGCATTAAGTTAAGTACATTGCAAAAACTCAAAACTAGAGGAGGACTTACAGCTCCAAACTTCAGCCTTTACTCAATTGCGAACCAACTACAATACATCTTCATCTGCAGGTGGAAATTAGCACAAGTGCTATAACCTGGTACAATGCATCTCTCCTTTCTGAGGCTAATGTAGATTGTACACTGTCCCTGTTCAAAAAATAAATAAATACATTAAATGGATTCATCCAATTGCACTCAGAATACACCTATATCCATGCCTTTTGGTATTGCCCACCCATTTTACAATTCTGGAATACAGTCACATCTTATCTTTTTTCACTTCTAGGCTGCCACCTCCCAATGTCCCCTCCCTCTGCTTACTTGGTGATCTTACTCAGCTAAGTACCACACAACCAAACAAAAACATCCTTCTGGTAGCGCTAACCATCGCCAGGAAAACTATCCTCAAAAAAAAGATAAAAAAAGGGGGATCTGGGATAAGGCTCCCTCATCTGCATCCTGTACTACCCCATGGGTTTTTAATTGCACCACACAAGGACACAGGTGCAGATGGGGGTGGTCAGAACTTAATCTACAACTGTATGCTACTATCTATAAACAAAATAAAGGGGGTGGTGGGGTGTTATTATATTATATATTGTACATAATATCGTAAAGTATACTATATAATGATAATATAATAAAAATAGATACAGTGTATGATAACTATGGGTGCATGTATATAATGTGTAATTATATGAAGATATGTATGGGTATAACAATTAATACCAAATGTTATTGCTGACCTCAGAATCCTCCACTCTATGGAATTATATGATGTAATTGTATATTTATATTATAAGCCAATGATACTATTACGACTATGTTATTATTTCAATTTTATTTGTATTCATTTATTTATTGGTTTTGTTATTGTTGATTCTTGTTTCTTCTTCCTAATCCTAATTGTCGGTCTGATTTAAATGTTGGATGTTTACCCTTCCTCATGTTCACTACCCTATTCAGTTTACCTTTACCTCTATTATTATTGTTTCTTTACTATTATTTGTTACTATCATCATTTTCCATGTCTTATGATTTGTTTTTCATGATTTATTATCTTCTTGTTGTTTTCTCTCTCATCCGTATCTCACACCTACTCATCACACACACCACACATCCAAACGCCCGAGAATGATCCTAAGAATCAAATGTGTATCAATCTAATACCTTATCCTTCTGTATCTTTCATTTGTCTATGTGCTGTTTGTAAGCTTTGTTTTATGTCAATAAAGAAAAAAAAAAGAAGAAAAAAATAACTCATCGAGGAATGGTGGCCTAAACTGAAAAATGTGGTCTAGGGGGTTTTCATTGTTTTAGTCACACACTCATTCTTGTGACACGACACAGACCACATACTGTAGGTTACCATGCCACAGCACTGCATCAAAGAAGTTAACCCACAAAAAACAGGAGGGGCATCGCTGACAAGAATATGAAGAGCTACTCTTGATAAGACCCAGATCACAAAAGTTAAATTATAATAGGCTAATATATGACATGTATAGTTAACAGAAAAAATAAGCACACTTATTTTTAAAATTTCACTGCCTCTACAATTTAGTGCAGTAACTGGTGCCAGAGAGACCCAAACCATTGAATGGACAGGTATACAAGTGCAACAGCACCTCAAGCGTTTAAACTAAGAACACCAATAACAGGAAAGCATGTGATCTAATGTCAGCCACAACCATGAGTCACTGCTAGACAGATGATTTATGGGACAGGGCTCCAAATCTAGGAACAAATGATCAATGACCATGATCTAAACAAGTCTTTGTAGTTCAAGCTTTTTTTTTCTTATAGACAGACCAAGTGTTGGTTTTTCGTACCTGACGGTTTCGGCTACAACTGCGGCCTTCCTCAGAGGTTGTCACGTGGTGTTACTGTGACGTGTCTGGTCAGCTGATTTATACAGGTTTTTGGCACCGTCTTCCTGCTTTCTTTGTAGTGTACGGGACTACAGTCAATCTCTGGAGTTAGGATAGGCCATAAATTATATAATTAAAAAGAAGAAGAAAATGGGCTGTAGAGCTGTAGGCTACTATAGCGCAACTAAAAATAATTGCATATATTTGTCACCAGAGGGCGACAAAACACAATTAAAATGCAGGTTACTATACTGTCCCTAAAGTCCATGATACAAAATAAATGTAAATACATTTTAAACATAAAACCTAGTTCTAATCCAACATGGGCACAGGTGCTTTCAATCTAATAATAAAATCTCTCTAATTGAATGCTTACTTAATCCAATGACACGTTCAAATAATCCTTTACGGGAAGCACTGACACTGACCGTAAAATCTTGATCCGATTAGAAGCTCCTCCGACTGGACGGATGTAGCACCACCTGGTTACTGAAAAGCAAAATGTGCAAATTAGTATATAACACTTGTACAGGCTGCTACTATATAATGCATTAGAAAGCCAGGTTTGGGTTTTTGATGTGTACAAAAATAATAATAAAAAAAAGAGTTGGTGATATTAACACATAAGTAAGGCAAGAAATACAGTGTGAGCCCCAAGGGAAATTTATATTTCCAGCACCTGCCTCACAGTAATTACACAAGGTAAGAGGCCGAGTCAGAAACAGCCCATAGGTGAAACAAACAAAACGCATTTCTAAAAGGCTTTGTCAAGATTGAGACAATGACAATTGCTGTTATGTAAAACATGTAGGTTAAGTAAAACTGCAGGCAAATACTCCTATGTGATATAAAACATAGAGGCTATTTAATCGGAAATAAGGAATTATACAGTCCCAGTACAGAACATAAGCAGACAGGGGGCTGACTGACAATGGGCAGTGAGATAAATTGCTTAGGACAGTAATAAGGCAGGGACAAAATATTGTTTTGCAATATATCTCAATACGCCTTTGTTATGGAACACGTGTCATGTATCACAATAGGTTTGATACTCAACTCAGATCTAAAGAAAAGAAGAAAAAAATACTAATGTTTTTTCACTTCCAGTTGGTTAATGCCAGTTTTGGTGCTGATTGCTTTGAACAAAAGAACCAGACTTAAAATGCCTCCGCCATTTGCACATTTCCAAAATGTTTTATACCTTTTGGAAAATCAACTTGTCCTTTCATAATATGTGCATTCAGGATAAAGTATTGCAGTTTATTATATTGACAAATCATAATACTTGGTGCATTAGAATTGTATCACAACGTGTTGTATCGTGCCTTCTGTATCGCAATAGTGTTGTAAGTTCCTGGGTGTGCACATCACAGAGAACCTTTCCTGGACCATGCACATCTACATCACTGATCAAGAAAAGTAATCAGCGTCTCTACTTTCTCTGCAAGTTAAGAAGAGCTAGAGTCCTAGCCTCCGTTATGTGCAACTTCTACAGAGGGACTATAGAGAGCATCCTGACCAGCTCCATCACTGTGTGGGTCTTCTACAGAGGGACTATAGAGAGCATCCTGACCAGCTCCATCACTGTGTGGGTCTTCTACAGAGGGACTATAGAGAGCATCCTGACCAGCTCCATCACTGTGTGGTTCTTCTACAGAGGGACTATAGAGAGCATCCTGACCAGCTCCATCACTGTGTGGTTCTTCTACAGAGGGACTATAGAGAGCATCCTGACCAGCTCCATCACTGTGTGGCACGGCGCCAGCACTGCCTCCTGCCGAAGGAGCCTCCAGCACATCGTGAGAGCAGCGGAGAAGATCTGTGGAGCTCCTCTCCCCTCCTTTAAGGACATAAACTCCACCCGTCTCACCCGCAAAGCCGTCAGAATCACCAGGGACCCTACGCACCCATCACACAGTCTCTTCAAGGTAATGCCTTCAGGGAGGAGACTGCGGAATCTACGAGTCAGGACCAGTCGACTTAAAAACAGTTTCATGCACAAGGCCATCGGGAAGCTGAACTCCCTGCCCTCCCTCCCACCCTTCTTCCCCCACCCCCCGCTCCACAATCAAGGTTGAAATATAATTTCAAATCATTCAGATGGTTTGACAAATAAAATCTTGTATCTTGAAGGGAACATTAAGTTGATCATCTGCTGATATGTCAAGAAGATGCTGGAATCTGGATACAGTGCCTTGCGAAAGTACTAATACACCTTTTGCACATTTTTCATGTTTAAAACCCTAAACGTAAAGATTTTATTTGGAATTGTTTACTGAAAGTTCACACACAAATGAAAGACAACTGTGTAATGTTTTCTTCTTCCTAAGGGGGGCGCCGCAAAACATAATTGAGAAGCACTGGGTTAGGGCAAGGTATGAACATTCTGCAGTCATTAGGAACGTTATAAAGGCAATTTAATGCACTCCAAAAATGCTGTATGAATACTTATGCATGCCCCACTTTTCACTTTTCTATTTTTTGAAAATAACAGAATCATGTATCATTTTACTTTCACTTCACAGTTACTTGTACTTTCAGTAAAAAATTAAAAATAAAATGTTTACGTTTAGGGTTGTAAACATGACAAAATGTGCAAACGCTCAAGGTGTATTAGTACTTTTGCAAGGCACTGTATGTCATGAGAAAAAGAAAAAAAAAGATTAGATAGATTATAATAGATGCCATCTTGAAAAAAAAAAATGCATAAAAGTGTTTTGCCATAGGCTGTGCTCTAACAATGACCCTTGCTTGGACCCTTGTTAGAATTGCAGAAGAAATGAATGGCCTTTAGAAAAGTAAGGCAGTGGGAGAGGTGTTTGTGTGTGCGAGGAGAGAGAGAAATAGATGACTCAGAGATGAGGTTGCTTTCTGATGTAATCCACCAACTCCTCCCTTACTGCCTAGTGCCTACAGCTACTCCTGTGCTTAGAGATTCCGAAAATCCTTGAAAAGGATAGAAAGTAGGTTAATATATCAACATATTTTTTAGGCTAGTGAAGCTACAATGTTTCCTAATGATGTCTGCGAACACAGGGGCAACAGCAATACTATTTTTTTGACAATACATTTTTTGCCGCATTGTATTGTAACTTATTGCCTATTCACTAGTTCTTTATGCATTGGCGGTTTATGAATTATTAAAGTATATATTTTTCATATAGTCTACTAAATGTATTTTTGCTGCTTATTTTTGGACAATGGGATGTGGGCATGTTTCTAGTTGGAGGAAACACAGGCTATTGTTTTCTTTGATGTTTTAGTGTCAAGTAGCAGGTTTATAAGTCTTATGTTGATCACTGATTCCAAAATTGAATGTTACTAACTAAGCTATAAGGAGGGCTTCAGGACACCAACACTAGCCAACAAGTCAAACAGTAGTGGACAAAGATATTTAATACAACTCAAATATCTTTGAGTTGTGGATTTCTGTTTTACTCTCAGTTATGTTAAGTAAAAAGTAAATCGTATCCTAAGTTAATGTGTGTGTGTCTGATTTTACATAAAATAAAATAAAAATTCAACATGGTACACTTAACCTACCCCCATTTTAACGGAGTGCATTTTCTCCAGTTCGGCTTTACCCAAATCTAAAAGCTTCTTACAGGCTATAGTCCAGTGTAACGCCTCATTTGAAAGCTTAGACCTAAAAAAAAATGAGCTAAGATTTTGTCATCACCGTTTTGTGGCTTTTTTGTCACATTTTTGTTACTTTTTCATCACTTCTTTGTGGTCATTTTTGTTGGGTTTTTGCAACTTCCTTGTCGCTTTTTTTGTCACGTTTTGGTGGCTTTATCATCTTCATCTACGTGTCGTTTTTGACACTTTTTTCAGGAACCTTTTAGATTTGGGTAATGCCTGGATACCTGAAAAATAACTGGAGAAAATGTGCTTGTGTATGTGGGGGTTAAGAGGTTAATATAAATATATAAGATATGTTTTTGATGGATCTATTTCGGCTTTTGTTGTCCAAAAAAGTAAACAACAACTAAAGTATTTAAATTGTGGCAAGAACTAGCTACAGTGGCCCGTGCGCAATCAAGTTAATATCAAGTCCTGGGAATGTAAAGATTTTTTTTTTTTTGTTCGACAGTGTCATCAATACTTTGGTCTGCAGTACCTCCTTTCTTCCAGCGCTAACGCTTCGGTCCAGTCCCTCCAGGATTGCCACACGTGGGTCAACTTTTTTTTGTAGAGCGATTTTGCAGTTTCATGGAACGGGCGCATGCGCAATGTGCAGTTTAGCAACCGCCGAGACCGCCATCTCATCGAGGAAAGTAGTGAAGAACCCCGGCAAGAAAACGCAAGAAACCTAAAACTAGCACAACGCGGACCCGTTTTTCGCACCCATGGAAGGAGAGACGTGAAATCCTTACTGGAATATCCATTTTAAAGGGCTTTGGGAGAATAATCGATACGATTTCATTTTCGTCACGTGGCCTGGCCTGGCCAATGGGAGAGCTATTTCGTTCGGGGGAAACGTTTCTTTGTTTTGTTATTTTGAAGACATGATGACAATCTCTAAACTTTTACAAACCCTTGAAACACAACATGTAGTTTTGGACTGTGGGTAACGTAAGGTCAAACCGAATTGGACATGCTCTACTTTGATTCTGCTGAACAAAGGGACTTTGCGGACACATGGGCAGAGGAGCAGTATCACATGACTCCCCTCCCCCACCCCGCGCATTGAATGGGGAAGAAGAAGGCGGACATGTTTGAGGGAAATGTGTTGGTTAAAAAGTATCGAGGAACGCAAGAAGATTATTTGAAGAAAGGTTTCGCGTTGTTTTGGGATTATTTCTTTTTCAAAACCGTTTTACAAAAGCGATTTACGTTTGATACGATGTTTTTTTATTTATAATTTATTTTACGTATCTTGTGTAATTACTTTGGGTTTCTTAATTTAACAACTTTATTGTCAATGAAAGTGGCACTTTTACACAATTTAGGTCATAATTTTGTCACCTTTTTTCTGTGACATTGTAGGGAGTTTGTAACCTTGGCGTGGGGGATGGGCGCATGCGGTTAGGTAACCATTTGGTGTGGCTCTTGAATTAGGAAACATTTGCTTGGTTTGGAGAGTCGTACGTGATATGTTTTAACGTTAGTTGGTTGTTGGAAAGTATAGTTCGAATTTGACTAAAATGCTTCCACTTCTAGGCCGTGGATGACAAAAAAAGACAATTTGTAAGAGTATTGTCTTTGTCTGGTAACTGGTTGTTCATTAGCGTCGTTCGTGGCATTTGGTTATAGAACTTGCGCTTTATACAAGGGTTTTCATGCACACACAAATTGCTGTGTCATTGATGTGATTCTTGTGACCCACCTAACATGGCGGATCATGGCTCACCAGCTGCTGTCGTGTCGTAGTTAATTATGCAGTGTCCTCGGACTTTTCCTGTAATTTAGGCTTATGTGAAAACTTTGCGTTCTGTTTTGTTGGATTTGGTAATTTTTCCTTTGTTGGTGAATGCCCTCGTGGCAAGCCTCGTCTGAGCTTTTGTAAACGACAGAATTTGGGATTTTGTAACGTCTCAAAGATGGCGACTGCGCCTCTTCGCGAAGGGAGATAAATGCGGATATTCTGGAGGGAGAACGCCTGGAGCTCGGCCTTTGGTTCTTGCGGGACACGCGTGACCAGGTCGAGGGACCAATGGGCTTCGCGGCATTTGCCCCAGAAGCCCGCGTTTTAGCTGTTAGGACCAATCAGCGCGGTCCCATTTCTCATGTTGACGTAATGTAATGTGATAGGAAAAAAGGTGTGTTCGGCGCGCTTACATTTAGTGGAGGATTTTATGCTAAAGAAAGTTTCATGAAGTGTTTCGGTAGCGTTGCACAACCGGACCCACTGCTTTGGGCGGTTTCTTGACAGACAGTCGGCATTTCCGACTAGGTTTGTTCTGAGCGTTGCAAAGAAAGCGACTGCTTTCAGGGGCGCGGCCTGTTTGACGGGCGGTGGGGAAAGCCAATAGAACGTACGGGGGCGTGGTCCGTTACTGTCGCTGTGTCCAATGGGGCGAAAGACCGGTCTATAAAGTCGCGGGTGTAGTCGCAGCGTCGCCATTTCAACGAAGCATATCTTGGAGACCGCCGTGACGGGGAGCGGAGGACACTGGCGAGCCGACTCCGGTCCCGGTCTGAATCTAGCTATAACGCAATCCGGATCCATCCTGTTGGATATGGCGCTAAACCCGTCCCAAGACAGGTATATATCGGTAAACATGACTATGGACCCTTAGTCGCAGAAGATATTACGGACATTTTTGGTTATTTTGAGGAATTGTATATTGTTGTTGTTGCCATTATATCGTCTGTTGGACTAGATTTGGGATTGATTCTGCGGTGGGGGTGAGAGGTTCATATAGTTAACATAGGTTGGGGTGAAGCGTTGTGGTTTCGGTCGTAGGCTGAAAGAGCTCAGTGTTTTCGGTCTCTACCGGCGCCATCTTCGCAGCGCCCCGCCGTCGGTGGCTCTCTCCCGCTGCTGTACTGTTAATGCTAGCGCTGTTAGCATTACCTCTGTTAGCATAAATACTGTACCTAGCTAGAGTAGTCGCCTTCATATTAACGCGTCGTGATATCGTTTAGGTTATGGCGTATAGCAATATATCAATTTGCTGCCCATAAAATGTCAGGATGTGTAAGTGTTATGATTGGGCTTTGAATCACCGGTCTCCCTCCTAGTTGTGCCGGTTTGTTGTTGTAGCCATGTGATGCTTCGGAGCAGTTGTGATCAAACAATACAGCCACACACCTCCCGACGACAAAAGACACTTCCCCCGTAACTCGTGTTGGGCAGTCTTTTGAACGAATTTATGGTATGAATGGTTGTAATGGTGATTGTCAACAGATCGCGACACTTCATTGACCATCACCATGTGTTGTGTATTGGTTGCTTGGTTACGGTGCTCGATCCCCCAGGAGTGACGTTAGTTTTACAGCGCCAATGTTTTTCCTGTTTTTTTTTTCTACCTGTACATCAGAATAAATATAAAATTCACCAAAACAGACAAATGTATGTTATGTAAAATCACCTCATCTAAATAATAAAGTGCACAGACTGTTAAATTTGTTGACCACAGTTGTATTTTTTATATTCTACGATTCTAACCTGGATTTGATTTAGTTGCTACCAAGTAACGTTTTTGTGGGGTATGACAAGCCTGGTAATCTACAAAAACTTGCATGATGGCTTCTTGCCATAATATGATGTCGGATCTTTCCCCACCAGACTGGGTAATCTATGACATCAGGGGTAAACATCCAGCACCAGAGCCAGGACTTCAGATGGCAGCTAATGGGTTGTATTTGTTGTCTAGAAGTAGCACGTTGCCTTGAGCTCCGCCCACAGTCCGTGCCGGTGCACGCGCCTGCATGTTTAGGTGTTTTTCCACATGCAGGCCTCAGACACGCACTAACCCGTGTCTGATGTGACGTGAACAGACTGCTGGCCTCTGATTGGCGACGAACGAGCGGACAGCCCTCACTATTGGCAGGTCATATGGATTTCACAACATCATTTAGCGCAGCTTTAGCTGGTGTTAGCATAACATCTGCATGTAGCTTCCTTGTAGTTCAGCAGTTTTTTTTAATACAGCTTGGCACCTCTGAATGATCCATAACTCCCACCAGATGACATTGTCCACATTAATTATCATCGCAGCGTACACAACTTTTAATGACGATCTGTACAGCGTGCTCCTCTGTATGGGCCCCGCCCACAACAAATGCGGGTGTGTGTGTGGTGGAAACGGAAAGGTCTGCGGCGTAGTGTTGATACGTGCACGTAGATCGTGGCGTGCGTGGCCGGGTCGCGTTATGTGGAATGACGGCTTTAGTGCAGCTCCGCTCATTGCCGATCTCTTGCACTGGTCTTGTGTATAGATGTAGTCATACATAATAGGCAATGTTCTACTCAAAATTTAATGAGTCAAAGCTGCACATTTCACATGGACCAATTAAGGCTTAAGTTCATTGGTCATTGTGCTGTGCTCTCACCAGCTCCTTTCTCGGGGTTGAGGTTGGCACAATGGGAGTTACAACGATGGAGCAGAGCTCTGGTGCGGCTGGGAAGCGCATCAGGAAACCCTCTTTGCTTTACGAAGGCTTTGAGAGTCCTGGGTTGCCTCCTCTCAACCAGATGGCCCCCATCGGACCTCCACACCCCCCTGTCAAAGACCCGAGTCGGCAAGGGAGAATGACCAACCAGCTCCAGTTTCTACAGAAAGTGCTTCTGAAGTCGCTGTGGAGGCACCACTTTGCTTGGCCCTTCCATGAACCAGTTGATGCTGTAAAGCTCGGTCTGCCTGTAAGTAATGTATGGTACAATTACCTGTTTCTGCCACTAACAGTGAAATGTTGGGTATTTTTTCATGAACTTGGTTCTAATGCTTTTACAGGACTATCATAAAATAATTAAAACCCCAATGGACATGGGTACCATAAAAAAAAGACTGGAAAATAATTACTACCGCAGTGCAAGTGAATGTATGCAGGACTTTAATACCATGTTTACCAATTGCTACATCTATAATAAGGTAAATATTTGTGCACTTCACTAACCATGCCGCTATTTGTCAAAGCATAGTGATGGTTGTAATGAATTTGTCTGCTCTCCAGACGACAGATGATATTGTGCTTATGGCCCAGTCTCTGGAGAAGGCATTTCTACAACAAATGGCTAAAATGCCCCAAGAGGAGCAGGAGCTGGCCCCTCCCCCTCCCAGAAGCAAGCCTGGCAAAGGCTCAAGAAAAGGACGTGGTGCAGCAGGTGAGGGGCTAGATTTACTCGCAGCTCAGCACAGGAGAGGGCAACGAACTAAATGTAGTTGTTAGTGTTCTATATTTTTCATCATGTGCTGTTTCTGTTTAGTGTCTGGAGGGATAACGACTGCTCACCAGGTCCCAGCTGTGTCACAGTCGGCCTATTCGCCCCCCACTCCAGAAACCCCCGACTCCGTCCTCTCAACGCCGCCCCAGACCCTCCTGCACAAGACCCTTTCCCTCGAACATAGCGCGCCTGCAATCACCGGCCTTCCCCACACACAGCCCTCATCAAAGGTTAGAATGAGGTCTCCTGATATTCATCTCTGAAGTGTATATAAAATAAAATGTGCTTTATTTACATGTATGTAGGGCCTTACCAAATTAGATAAAAGTCAAAACCCATAATGAATGAAGTAACTTTCCCTTATGTAGAAAAGTGACAATGATTAGCACATGATGGTTCTTTGACAAATTCTTTTTTTTGCTTCTAGAAAAAAGGCGTGAAGAGGAAGGCCGACACAACCACTCCGACCACAGTTGCAATGCCCCTAATGAACCCTATGGCTGTTGCTGGGATGGGTGTTAGCCCAATGGGTGTGGGCGGGATGAGTGGGATGGGACTTGGACTCACTGGGCATGAGTCCCCACACACCCTCGCCTCTCTGGGCATGGACCATGCCACTGCCATGAGCATGGGGATGGGAATGGGCCTGACCATGACTCACGGAGGGGTCATGTTGAGCGGCAAGGCGGCTGCTGGGGCACGAAGGGGGATCGGCGGGCGCCCCATTAAACCCCCAAAGAAGGACTTGCCAGACTCTATGATACCCACCCCAGTCCGCAGGAGTAAACTCGGCCCCCAGCTGCGATACTGCAGCGGGGTGCTGAAGGAGCTGCTGTCCAAGAAGCACGCGGCGTATGCGTGGCCTTTCTACAAACCGGTCGACGCAGCAACGCTCGGGCTCCACGACTATCACGACATCATCAAACAGCCGATGGACCTCAGCACCATCAAGGTAATTTTGACCAGACTTCAATGTTCAGACCTGTCAGTTTCATGCTAACCAGAAGTCTCAATGTGTGTGAAAACAATAAACAATGCCCTCTATTGGGCTGCAAGATAAAAGAAGAAATTATGATCTTCTATAATCGTCTGTTTTAATATATGATTTTGAAATGGTACTTTGAACAAGATGACAAACTCTGCAAAGACAAATACCAAAACCGGCTGAAAGGTTATAAACTAAAACATGATCCAACCTTATCGACACGTTTTGAATCTCAGACTGGGTTTGATTTGTGAATGCACTTTTATTGATGGTAACATTATGTCTTCTCGTGCGCAGAGGAAAATGGACGGCAGGGAGTATCGGGAAGCGCAGCAGTTCTCCGCCGACGTCAGATTGATGTTTTCAAACTGCTACAAGTACAACCCTCCAGATCATGACGTCGTCACCATGGCCCGAAAACTGCAGGTGAGCGAGACCGTGAGAACAACGTGGTTTCACTGCTGTTAATCAGAAGAGTATTTTGTTCCCGGAAAACGCAAGAGACATTAATTTCAGGATGTGTAATGCATTAAACTAACCCAGTAGTTTAGCTCTGAAATGCATGATTGTTCTGTTTAACATAATTCAGTCTTCTCTCAAATATTTATGTTCCTGAAGGTGGTTATTTTTACATTAAAAAAAAAAGAAAAATAGATGGCAAATCTAATTGAATTGCAATACAGTAAAAACAAAGTTTTCCCTCAAATTGTGCAGCCCAATATATAAACTTACTTTACTCATTCTCTCTCTTCAGGATGTGTTTGAGTTCTGTTTTGCGAAGATGCCTGACGAACCCCGGGCTGCTCCCAGCTCCTCTTCCTCTTCATCCTCCTCTTCCTCGTCGTCGGAGAGCGAGCTGAGCAGCGAGAGCGAAGAAAGTGACAGCAGCCCCAGCTCTGACTCCGAGGAGGAGAGGGCCAACCGCCTGGCCGAGCTGCAGGAACAGGTAACAGGCTGTCGGCATTTGAACAGACTCGCAAACGACACATTAACAAATATTAAAATGCTCAGAAAACTCAACTTTGAATGACTAATTGTTATTGTATAGTGGATTCATATCCAGGAGAGGTGCCAGACAAGATTAGCTGAATAGCTACTTAATCTTTTCATGAGAAAGGCTATTTGCATTCTGCCAGATGAGAGAGCTGTGCATTTATTATCATTGCTTATACATGTATTTTCTCCACTTGCTTTAGCTGAAGGCTGTGCACGAGCAGCTCACGGCGCTCTCCCAGGGTCCCATCATCAAACCCAAGAAGAAAAAGGAGAAGAAAGACAAGAAGAAGAAGAAAAAGGGGGATAAGGACAAACACAAACGGGTTGTGGTGGTGGAGGAGGAAGTCGTGACCATCAAACCGCCCAAGGCCCCGAAACTCTCCAAAACCCCCAAGACCAAGAGCAACAAAGGCTTGAACAGCGGCGCGATGCCCGTGAAAAAGTCCAACAGCAAAAAGAACAGCAAGAGCAAGTGAGTACTGACCCCTAGTGGACAAAGGCAGAAGTCAAGAGGATAGAAAAGACGGATCCTAATCAAGATTGATATTAGGGCCGCACAACATTAGGAAAATGCAATATCTTTGAATATTTTGATAATACTATCAAGTTGTGTCAAACAAGACATTACAAAATAAATTAAATCTCGACGAAAGCAAGGCGCTAAAATTAAAGTAAATCATGAATTAAAAATGTTTTAGGCCTTGTCAGCAACAAATGTGTTATCCAAATTTTCCTAAAGGGTCAGTTTATAACTTCTCGCTGTCCCAGGTCCAAAAAAGCCGCCCCCATGGTGTTCAACGTCCCCCCGTCAGCCCACGAGCCCTTCATCGGTCACTACAACTCCGACGAAGAGGAGGACACTGCGCCCATGTCCTATGATGAGAAGCGACAGCTCAGTCTGGACATCAACAAACTGCCCGGGGAGAAACTGGGGCGTGTGGTGTACATCATCCAGTCCCGAGAGCCCTCATTGCGCGACACCAACCCGGAGGAGATCGAGATCGACTTCGAGACTCTGAAGCCGTCGACGCTGCGGGAGCTGGAGCGATACGTCATGACCTGTCTGAGGAAGAAACCCAGGAAGCCATACGGTAAGCTGCGGTTACACTTTTATCTCTACAACAGGATCTTGCATACATTTTTGCCACAATGATATATTTAGACTGGTTTACATATTTGAAAAACTAAGCCTAGTAACATTCTTGATTTATTAATCATGAAATAATCTAACAACAAATGTCAACAAAAGAGATTTTGTTTTTTGGACAATATAGTTATGTGATGTTTCCCCTTTTTTGTTCAGCAAATAAAAAGAACAGTGCAGGAAAGACGCGAGAGGAACTGGTTCTGGAGAAACAGATCGAGCTGGAGCGGCGGCTCATGGACGTCAGCGGACAACTGAACTCTGGGAAGAAGCCCGTCAAAACCAAACGTGAGTCTCAAGATTAGACCATCTTTGTTTTTTTTAGGTTAAAGCGCTGTCTTGACTCTGATCTAATTTTTGCAGCGGACAAACCGGCCACAGACACGCACACGCAGCCGTCCCGCCTCAGTGCAAGTTCCTCCTCCTCAGACTCGTCTTCATCATCCTCGTCCTCCTCTTCATCAGACACCAGCGAGTCGGACTCGGGCTGAGTCTGGTGTTAAAGGGGACAGCAGTATTTCCTTAATGAACTTAGTAAATCTACTGACAAGAGCCGCGGGCGGATCGCACAGCACTAGACTGAACTGGTGCCTCGACGGAGACGGGACGTCCTGGACAGACCCTGAGAGCAGGACCCTCTATTTCTGAACACTGGGCAGAACTGACGCATGAGTTTGAAGGATATGGGTGCTATAGCCAGAGTTTCTGGAGAATTCCCTTCTTACCGTGCTCCCTGTCTTATGCTGTATAGATGCAGTGTACAGTTATATAAATATCTATTTTTCTTTTATAAAGAAGCATTTTATGAAGCTAAATTATTCCCTGATTGTGGGAAAGATGAACTGGCGTGGGCAGAGGTGTGTTTTAGTTTTAGTTTCCCCCCCCGGGGTGCGGTGGGGAACCATCTGTGTGAATGGTCACGTATGTTTGCATGCACAGTGAGGACCGTCCTCGTCATTAAAGCAGATGTTCCATCAGTCTGCAGCAGAAGCACCTTCAGAAAACTCAGAACGCATGAAATACAGAGGAGCATCTTGTATCTGTTCACCCCACTGTACAGCTGTGTCATAACTCCTTGTAAACGTTCATATCTGTTCCATGTTGCTTAAGTCTTCAGTTTCTCTGTATTTGTTGCTTTTCTTTGTGACCAATCTGCGAATAAATAGTGAGGACGTGTTGTCCACTCACCTGTGCACAGATGACATCTTTTGATTGTTATTCGTTCTATTTATCTATTGTTTTGTTCTTTACAATAGAATTATTGTAGGATCAATGTATAAATTAGAGTTTGGGTTAATTTCGCCGAATTTAACTGAATTAAAAATTCCATCTAAAACAAGTTGGCCTTTGTTGCCTACGGCAGCTGGCTCTTGTGATCCAAAAACTGCAGAAACATGATAGAAATTGGGCTTGAAAAGCTTTTTGAGAGTAACCAGAAGTCTTGTGTTCAGATATATTGCACTGGTTTGTTTGACAATAATTTAAAGTTTAGAGTGTATCTTTGATTGCCTTTGACTTGCGTTAGGGGGAGATATTTCTGGATGACTATATGAAGATTGCAAGTGTTCTCGAAAGTGTGCGCCTGGACAGAACTGTACATACATTTACAGTTTCCTTCTGAGCATGTTTTTGTTGTATACTAACCGCTCTTTCCTATTGTACATAAGGAGGAACGGTAAAAAATACTTCAATCGCCTGTTTCCTCACATTAGCCAGAAATCTGAAGCTGTGTACTTGACCGCATCTACATCTGTACATAAATAAACTGATACAACCAAACAGTAAATGTGTCCTGTTTTGACACATGTAAAAATGACCAAATTGAAAATGTATGTTGATGTACTGTATTTCCTTCAAGATGATTTCTGCTTTATTAATCAATAGTATCTGAGCGCCCTCTAGTGGTCATTATCGGGAATCCTATTTTGAGTGGTCAGCATGGCGCCTTTACCTTCCAGCACAGTGGGCTCTAGGACTAAAATATTCATAATTTTAGTCAAAGTAATATTTTTGCTGATTAATTTTTGACTGGACAAAACTAAATTAAAAGTTGTGTATGAGACTAAAACTATGAGTAAACTCTCCAGATATTTTAGCCGACTAAATTTCCACTGACCGTTTTGAAAGAGCCGCATATCATTTACAATCAGTGCCAAAGGAACAGGTCAAAGCTCCATGAAGCAGAGGACCTTAATTAAATATATTATAAATGTAAAGTCGGCTAAATTTATATGCAATTTTAGTCAAATAAAACTAAAATTGAAAATAATTATTTGACTAAATCGCGACAAAAAATAAATAAAATAAAACCAAAACTAAATTAAAGTATTGAAAATAGTCCAACTTAACACCGCACCAGAAAACTTACTAAACTAATATCACTAATTATTGCATTATACTACAGGTTTGATTTTCTTTCTGTTGTCAAAAGGGGCAGACGTCAATAATATTTTTTTTTTCTTTTAAGGAAAAATGTAATAACACCCTCGATACAGTAGGTGGCGGCACGTGTTGTACGTTGGCTTGGGTCAGTCAAACCAAAGAAAGAAGTAACAAACAAAATGGCGCCTTAGCGGTTGTTCTTTTCTTCAATGTTCCTTCGTAACAGACTTCAGCGCAAAACATTTGAGCAGAAAATCATTTGTTGTGGACCTGAACCTGATCTTTTCCAGCGCTAACGAAGAGGACCAATACCTCCCCCGTTAATCAGGTCAAACCGGGACGAAATCGCGTATAACTCGGGAGAAAAATGTGCCGCGTGTCGGTGCAGCTGATAGAGTTGGTGAAGCAGAGACTGTCTGCGGCAACGGAGGAGATCTTTGCGCTTTTGGAGAGATCCATCGCAGCATATGAAGATGAGACAGAGAGACAGCGGATACTCCTGGAGCAGCTGATGCAGCCCAGTGTCCAGCTTCACAGGCTAGAGGGTCCGTGCGAGTCCCCCCACATCAAAGAGGAGCAGGCCCCAGGGAGCCCCCACATTAAAGAGGAGCAGGGCATCATCACGGCCCGGCTCTGGAGCGACTTAAAGCTAGAGGAGCCGCTCTCGGCTCCAGTATGGGACACCACCCCTTCCGAAACACTGCCTGTTGTGGGCTGTGTGTCCGGGTCGTGGGCTCCCTCACTGACCCCGACAATGACAGAAGAGGAGCCACTGCCTCACATCCAGAGTGAACAGGAGCCACTGTCCCCTACGCAGGCTGAAGAGGAGCCACTGTCCCCTACGCAGGCTGAAGAGGAGCCACTGTCCCCCTGCCTGACTGAGGAGGAACAATTGATCCCCACCCAGATTGAAGAGTTGCCACTGATATTTTTCTGTTCAATATGCAGCAAAGGGTTTACATTCCAGAGTGAATTGGTTCTACACATGAGACTCCACAGCGGGGAGAACCCTTTCAGGTGCTCGGTCTGCACGAAGAGCTTCAGATGGAAGCATCATCTCAGAAGACACACTAAAAGAGTTCATGCGAGCAGACCTCCAGTGGGCCCTCTGTCTGCCTCGTGTGTAAGTCAAAGGCAGGTGAGAAGTCACTTTTGTGTCTTCTGCAGCAAAGCATTTCACTCAAAGTACCATTTGGAGCGACACATGAGGGTCCACACGGGAGAGAAACCTTTTAGATGCTCACTCTGTGGGAAAATGTTTTCGCAGCAATCTTCACTTAATGTTCACTTGAGGAGCTTTCATTCCAACGTCACTTCAGAACATGAGAACACTGCAGCCAGAGCGCCTCCAGGCGGCAGCAGATCACCTCCAGGGGGCAGCAGAGCACCTGCAGGCGGCAGCACAGCACCTGCAGGGGGCAGCACAGCACTGCAAACGTCCCTCTTTATCAAAAAACGCTTGGATGAGTCGTACTCTAGACAAAGACCACACAATCACCGCAAGTGTCCGAGATGCGGAAAATTTGTGCAAACCAGTAGACTTTCTCGACACCTATTGACACACACTGGAGAGAAACCTTTCAGGTGCTCAATCTGTGGAAATAACTTTTCTCGAAAGGACACTCTTCATGCTCACATGATTGTTCACAGTGACGAGAAACCTTTTGCCTGCCCAATCTGCGGCATATTAAAAAAAAGGAAAGCAGAATTACGGCAGCACATGCTCACACAACACCCTCCTCCTCCGAAGGCCAGCGGAGCGCCTGGAAGAACAATCCAATCACCTACCGGGGTCAGGGGTGCGCCTGGAAGAACAATCCAATCACCTACCGGGGTCAGGGGTGCGCCTGGAAGAACAATCCAATCACCTACCGGGGTCAGTCAAGTATCTTCAAGGGCTCCCAGCCACAAGAAGAAAGCTTGCCCCATCTGTGGGAAAGTTGTTGCCCTTTTGAATAAACACTTAAAGACTCATAGTATAGAGAGACCTTTTTCCTGTGCAGTTTGTGGGAAGAGTTATACAAGGAAAGACCATCTCCAAAGGCACAAGATGCTTCACACCAAGGCCAGCTCCTTCAGCATAAAACCAGACGGTATCAAAGCTGCCCCCAGCTTCATTTACTGTCAAATCGATGAGTAAACATTGGGCCCAGACTGGAGCCTGGAGTGAGATCTGAGTGAGTCTCGTCAAACAATTTGTACCAAACTGTCCCGTGCCTTTTCTACATGATGAAAACTCAGTCAGATGACCAGATTTTTTTTTTTACAAACTAGACAATTTTTTTTATTGCCCGACCGATACCGATATGAAGGCGTTTGACCTGGCGGGTATATAGGCTGATATTTGAAGTAATGTAAAAAAAAAATATGTTTGTTTGTTATAGTTCTTTATAGTTCAACTTGTTTTCTTATTGTAAAGGATTAAATCATAGAAATATATCGATTAGAGGTCGTCTGATGCCGATTATTATTTTACACGGCTGTTTGAAAAATGAATGAGTTCCATCTTTAGTCTTTAGTGTGACCATCTTAACAAAACAAATCACAAAGTACAGCTGTTTCAGAGTTGTATCAAACGTTAGTCAAATTTTGGGCATTACTCATTGATGAAGTTACTATTTTACTTTATTCATTAAAGATCCTGGTTTTGGGTCAAAACCGTTGTAAATAAGTGTTTTGTATCCAGTTTGCTCCTGTTCATTTAAGTTGAAACCATAGAAAAGCCGTATTATTCTGTTTTATTTCTGTGGAATGAAAATAAAATGGTCTGTTGAAAGCACACTTGAGGACTGTGCTTTAAGGTTAATCCCTGAAGGGAAATTCGTTCGAAAATAAAATTGATTAGCCATTTGTGCCAGAGAGTTGTACAGTACATTTACAACTTAAGAGCTGTGTAACAAAATAAGGTATTTTATTCGTAAAAAAGAAAAAAAGATCCTTGTGTTTTGGGGTTCAAAGCCCAGGCTAGGAATTAGACATTGAAAAATCCCTTTGAGCCCCCAAATGAAGTGCAAGACTTGTGGGGTTAAGTGCTACTGAAGTGGTTGCAACAATGGGAGTTTAATAATAATGGCCTTGCAAATATCATATTTCTACAGAGAAGTTTCTGTTTCCAAGTAAAAGCAAAACCTAAGAAAAAAAATAAGAGGCCTGCTCTAACAAGAATAACATGGGAAGCCCCTCCATCGACATTATTTCAAACGATCTGTTAACAATAGATCCATGTTATTAAAACAAGAACTACAAAAGCAATCATTGATCATAGCTCTTCCTGTGGGCTTTTCAAAACGAAATAAATTCAACTTGTGATTACACAAACTGGCCACAAGAGGGCAGTGATTGCAGTTGACCGGTGGTTCAATCGCTCGTAAAATATTGAAATCAAAATCAAAATAAATAACAGTCAGGTTTTAATGACCGTTATTTTAACCATTCTTATCTAATTTGTCAAACGTTAGCAACAGGTAAATTTAGCATTAGCTCTAGCATGGGTAGCAGAACCACTATGGAACCACAGATCTATCATAGATCAAAAATATTAATAATAATAATAATGATAATAATAGACTCTAATTTGTTAATATTTTACATAAAAAAATACATAAAAAGTAACATCTAGCAATGACAGTTGGCTAAATACTTGTTTTAAAGTCGTACATTTTTGCTAATTAATATATTTTTCCTTTTAAAATATTATAAAATATATTAATATATTTTTTTAATGTACTTGTTATGGAAAAATGCGTTGGGGGCTCCCCTGTGGTGCCTCTGAGGTCCCAAGGGGGCCCCGTACTCCACTTTGGGAACTACTGCACTTATAGGCTCATTGAGTTGCCTTGTGTACGAAATACGCGGTATAAATACAGTTGCCTTGCCCCGTCTAAGTGTTTTTTACAGCAAAAGGGTGTGATATCCTTGTCATTTAAGGAGGTACAGACACCAGATGTATAATACTTGGGTTGTTTTAATGAACATGTTTGCAGCTACAGGAAACCACGTACTGCTCTCACTCGAGCCTTGTGCATGTCTAGCTTAACCAACAACGCCCTCTATAGGTCAGTGGTAACCTAACACTCCCATCTATTACATTCCTCCCCCCTTAAGCAAATACTATTTCCTTAAAGAAATAAATCAACAACTTGCAACAATCTGATTGCAGCCATGCATAACTAGCCACATTCATATAACTTTTTTTTTTTTTTTTCAAATCAGTATACAGTGCAACAACCATAACATTACAATCCTGTTTTTTTTTTTTTTTTTTACTTCCGACATTCATAGTCTCTAAGATAACTGGGCTTAGACACTGTCCGTTGTGACCGGCGTGCAGGCGCAACTGCCTGTTGCTGTGGTACTTCCTTCACGGCCTCTGGGAATGGTATGTCCATCACTGATGTTGTTTCGTCCTGATGATCTCCTTCTGGAGAACAGCTGTTCCACACAGTCACCGGATCTTCTGACAAAGCTGTAGCACCAGTCGATGACATAGGTACTGTGGGTGGTTCTGCGATTTTCAGTTCTATTATGTCCTTGTCCACAGTTCTTGCCAGAATCTGGTCAACATGCCTTCGCACCACGGTACCATCTCCTAACATGACCTTATAAGACACGGGACCGGTGACTTTGGTAATAAAACCATTGATCCATTTTGGCCCATGACTGAAGTTTCGTGTGATCACTGCATCTCCCACTAGGAAACTTCTCCCTGCTCCTTGCTTGTCATGGTGTCTCTTTTGAACACCCTGCTTCCGTTCCACCTTGGATCTAAGGTCAGGATGTACTAGATCCAACGTTGACCTCAATCTACGGCCTTGCAACATTTCAGCTGGTGACAGCCCCGTGGTAGACTGAGGGGTAATACGGTAGTTAAACAGCACCCTTGAAACTTTGCCATGGATACTACCTTCACCCGCCTTTTTCATCATGGACTTGAATGTCTGGACTGCTCGCTCGGCGCAGCCATTTGAAGAAGGATGGTAAGGAGCTGAGGTGATGTGTTCGATGCCATTCTTGCGCATGAAGTCTTTAAACTCAGCACTCACAAAACATGAACCATTATCCGACACCATCATCTCAGGTAAACCTTGAGCGCTGAAACTTTTCCTTAGACATTCAATCGTGGTGGCTGAAGTTGCTGATGTTACCGGGTAAGCGTCCATCCATTTTGAATGCGCGTCCATCAAGATCAAAAACATATGGCCCATAAAAGGCCCTGCATAGTCAATGTGTAACCTCTGCCACGGTTTGCTTGGCCACTCCCAAGGGTGGAGTGGTGCTGGAGCTGGTAAGTTTCGATGTTTTTGGCAAGTGCTACATCCCTTCACCACTGCTTCAATGTCCGTGTCTAACTTTGGCCACCAGAAGTAGCTTCGCGCTAATGCTTTCATTCTGGTGATGCCTGGGTGACCATGATGCAGTTGGCGAATCAACGCTCCACGACCTGGTGGCGGTACCACCACGCGTGACCCCCACAATACACAACCATCCTGCACACTCAACTCTGTTTTTCTTACAGAATAAGGCTGGAACGCTGGGTCTGAGTGTCGTGGTGGCCAGCCATGTTGGATAAACTGCCGTACTCGGGACAGCACTGGGTCTTTACGTGCCCACTGGCTTATTTCGCTTGCTGACACGAGTGTTACATCCTCCATCATCAGCACGCGGTCCTCTTGCTCTCGCTTGGTAGACGACTGAGGCAGAGGAAGCCGGCTCAGAGCGTCCGCATTGCTGTGATATTTCCCTGGCTTGTAGACAATCTCATATTCATACGCTCTCAAGGTGACTGCCCAACGTTGAATGCGAGGGGATGCCATTTGAGGGACAGCTTTCATCTCACTGAAAAGTGACAGTAGCGGTTTGTGGTCTGTGGAAATGACAAACCTCCTTCCATACAAGTATTTATGGAAGCGCTGAATGCCAAACATCACCGCCAGTCCTTCTTTGTCCAGTTGTGAGTAGTTCGATTCAGCTGACGTGAGTGTCCGTGACATGAAACCAATAGGCCGTTCCTGCCCGTTTGGCATACAATGTGACAACACCGCCCCCACTCCATAAGGCGATGCATCACAGGCCAATATTAAGTCTTTCTGGCTGTCGTAATGCACTAATACTTCTGACGACTGTATGAGTTTCTTAGACTTCTCAAAAGCTCTCTCTTGCTCCTCCTGCCAACTCCATGGTGTATCCTTTCTCAACAGTCTATGTAAAGGAGCAAGCAATGTCGACAGGTTTGGCAAGAATCTGTTGTAGTAGTTGAGTAAACCTAAATAAGATTTCAGTTCTGTGACATTAGTGGGTGCTGGTGCCTGTTCAATTGCCATTACCTTGTTTGGCAGGGGATGGAGCCCCGAGGCATCTACTTTGTGCCCGAGGAATTCAGCCTCTCGCTCCATGAAGGCACATTTGTTGCGCTTAAGTCGAAGACCTGCCTCTTGTAGACGCCTCAGAACCTCGTTCAAGGTCTCCAGGTGCTCTTGGTCACTCCGGCCGGTCAGCAAGATGTCATCTAAGTACACCGCCACATTAGGGATTCCCGCCACCAGACCTTCCATCATCCTTTGAAAAATGGCTGGACTGGAGGAAACGCCGAATGGTAAGCGATTCACCTGGAACAGCCCTCTGTGTGTGTTAATGGTGACATATGGCTTTGATGCCTCATCAAGAGTGACTTGTTGATATGCGTGACTGAGGTCCAGTTTGCTGAACTTCTCCCCCCCAGTCAGCTTTTCGAACAAATCTTCCAACCTTGGAATTGGATACTGCTCTAGCTTAGAGACTAGGTTTACTGTGAGTTTGTAGTCTCCACAAATGCGCGCCGCCCCGTCAGGCTTTAACACCGGCACTATTGGTGCAGCCCACTCTGAGAACTTAACTGGTTCAATGACGCCCTGCTTTGTGAGTCTCTCCAGCTCTGTTTCTACCTTCTTCCTCATGGCATAGGGTACGGGCCTGGGTTTGTAGAACTTTGGAGCAACGTTCTCTTTTATGTATATTTTAGCTGGTGGGCCTCTCCAGGTCCCCAGTTCCTCTTTGAAAACCTCCTCCTTCTGTTTAAGCACATTCTGTAAAGTCAGTTGAGACTGATCCATCTTGTTAACATGTACACAGTTCATTTCCAACTCCCTTAGCCATGCTCGGCCTAACAGATTTGGTCCACTGCTGGATACCACGACAACTGGTAACTGCTTGACTTTGTCTTTGTATGTTACAGTCACATTTGCAGTCCCAAGTATAGAGACCTTTTCGCCTGTATATGTTTTCAAAGTCAATGGGCAGTGTTGCAGCTCCTGTGCATGTCCTGCTGTCCACAACTTGCCATATTCAGTTTTTGTCACAATCGTCACACTACAGCCTGTATCCACTTCGAACATTACTTTGTTCCCATTTATGTCTAGCTGTGTGGTAATAGGGTCGACTTTTGCCAATTTTGAATCTTTCATGTTGTGCAGTGTAAAGACTTCTTCATCACTAGATTGTGTGTCGGAGGACTCATTCATATGATGTGTGTACTGCCTTTTTTTCTTTCGGCTATCCTTTCCCTCCTTTACAACACTTTTTCCTCCCCCCTTAGCTTGCTGTGCCACGGGAGGCGCGGACCTGCACATCTTCTTCACATGCCCCTTCTTACCACAGCCATGACACTTTTCGTTTAGAAACCGACAGTCCCGTGCCAAATGATCACCCCCACACCTATAACAGGCTAGCGGAACCCCCGTGCCTTGGCGTTTATGTCCCATTGTCACTTTATGCACTGTCATTGATGTCGCACTTTTGCTTACGGCACTGTCCATTGTCGGTTGCAAATCACGTACATCCCGGTTTGCTGTCTCAATGGCCTGTGCGACTTTCAAGGCTTTTTCAAACGTCAGGTCTGGCTCCGCCAACAGTCTCCTCTGTATGCGATCATCCGCAATGCCGCACACCAGCCTATCGCGTAGCATCTCCTTCAGTTTGTCTCCATAGTTGCAATGTTGTGCTAGCTCTCTCAGCACAGCCACATACTCCGTCACAGTCTCGTTTGCCACTCTAGTCCGGGAATTAAATTTAAATCTTTGGACTATTTCACTGGGCTTCGGATTGAAATGTGACTGAAGCAGATCAGTCAACTCCGTGAATGACTTATCACCAGGCTTGTCTGGGCTCAGCAAGTTTCTCATTAAACTGTACGTCTTGCTTCCTACCGAGCTCAACAGTATTGCCCGCTTTCTTCCTGCATCTGTGATATTATTTGCCTCAAAGAAGTGTCCCAAAACTTCGCAATATTCCTCCCAAGTCTGCGTCTGACTGTCAAATGCAGTAAGGGTTCCCAGCATGGAAGTCGCCATACCGCCGTCTGCGCTAGCTTCCTCGTCGTCCGACATTAGCCGAGAATCTGCACCGTAGAACTCTCAAGCTGTTTTCTTCCTAACAGCGTCGTCCGAGCTCACCAGTTTCCTCGTCGCCAAATGTGATATCCTTGTCATTTAAGGAGGTACAGACACCAGATGTATAATACTTGGGTTGTTTTAATGAACATGTTTGCAGCTACAGGAAACCACGTACTGCTCTCACTCGAGCCTTGTGCATGTCTAGCTTAACCAACAACGCCCTCTATAGGTCAGTGGTAACCTAACACTCCCATCTATTACAAGGGGAAATCAGGTTATGCAATTACATTATGCTGTTTCCAGAGGACAGTTTCGTTTTGTTCAAACACTAGCTAAATTTACCTAATTGCTTTTGAGAAACTGAGAATCGGAGAATCCAATCCATTGAAGTAGAATAAAGCCATCCACCTAATTGATTCAAAACCATCTGTTACTAAAACACGAACGAATCACAAAATCAAAATCATTGACCATAAACTCTCATGACCGCAATGGTGAAACACCTCCCTCTTGCGGTCACAAGTGGGTACTACATCCAGTTAGTAAAGTTAACAATGTTTACGTTATGCAAGTTTTTCCGGTAGACCATCAAAAATAAAACGTACTTAACGTTTAGTGGCGGCGACTAACGTGCCTTAAAATGTCATTATTTATCTTTCATTATTTCTTTGCAGACTTGAGTACAACATAAAACACACATTAAGAACTTTCCAGTTTAGAGTTCAGTTCATAAATTATTTTCGGACAATTTATCCTGCTATTTTAGCTGATTCAATAAAAAGAAGAACTTAAGGTTATTTCTAAATTTGCCTTGCATAGACTGTGCTATTACAGTACCATAGATTTAATGAATAGTACTAACCTTTCTCAGCGTAGCGTCTCAAAGCCACAGACGCCGCCTGGTGGAGCGATGCGGGATTACAACAACACAGCACAATCATGGCGTCCTCCGCGAGGCTCATATCAAGGTTAGCACTGGTTACAGGTAACTTTAGTTTATTAAATATGATCAACCTTACGTTAAAGTAATAGTGGTTTTATAGCAAAAGGGGAATAAAGTTTTAGTTATCTAGCATTACTATTTATGTAGGCTATGACGCCGAGGGAAGCTTGAGCTCAACCAGCTAAAGCAACTAATGGTGCTCTAATGAGTTTTACATGTAAATCACCTGTAAAGCAATGCTGTAGTGATTTTTGTCAACATTTTTACTTTGTATTATCTACACGTATTTCTTCTGTATATTATTTACTTTCCACAGTATCACTAACCTCTTAAGTTTCCCTCTAAACCAGGAGTGTCCCATTGTTAATCCATGATTGGGCACATCACAATATTTGGCATCATGTACAGAGTTCGTCTGCAAAAATATTTGGTATTCAGTTGTCTTTAATCAGTCTACTATTTAGAACAGACTCAGATACTTTGACAATCAACAGTTGTCTCAGTGCACAATTTAATCAGCGCAGATCATACAACAACCCATCATATCCTGTTAAAAAGCTTAAATTAGGCCTTCTAAAAAGTGTCTTAATAAAGTCTTGCGTATAGATTTTCAGCCTCTTAATCCTCACCTTAACCGAGCACATATTCTCCAGTTTGGCATTACCCAAATCTAAAAGCTTCTCAAAAATGTGATGAAAAAAACCAAAAACATAAAGTGACGTCAATGCAGCAACAATGCAAGGAAAAAGACCCGTTTAGATCAGTTTTGTAGGTCTTAGCTTTCAAATGAGGCGTTGCACTGGCCTATCGGGTGAAACTTTTAGACTTGGGTAAAGCCGAACTGGAGAAAAGGTGGGGGTTAAGAGTTTATCTCTGTGTAAACGTCTCCTCTCTCATGTTATTGCTCCGGCACACGTTTAAAATCTGCACAGTGAATATATTTATTTAAATGTGATTCCAGGCGGGGGCAGTGGAATCGGGAGGGCCGTGTGCCAGCGCTTCGCCTCCGAGGGGGCGACTGTGGTGGTGGCGGATGTGAGTCGGGACGCGGCCGATGAGACTCTGGACGTCCTGCGGAGGGACCACGGGGAACAGCAGCACACGGCGGCTCACGTCGACGTCTCGTCAAAGGACAGTGTCGGGAAACTCGTCACTCAGATACAGGTGAAGGGTCTTTCTGAAAAGCTCCATTTCATTTGTCAGGGTTTCAATGCTCTTACCCCTCGCCGTAACCAAGCACATTTTCTTCAGTTCGACTTTACCCAAATCTAAAGGCTTCTCGACTGCAGCTTACAGCCTATAGGCCAGGGGTATTCGTCACTTTTTTTTACGTGATTTTGTCACTTTTTCATGGCTTCACTTGACCTTTATGTCGTAACTAGTTTCTTTTTTGTCGTGTTTTCATCGTTTTTTTTAATCACTTTTTTCGCTGCTTTTTTGTAAATGTTTTGTGGCTTTTTGATCACTTTTGTTTTTGTCGCTTTTTTCAAGAAGGTCTTAGATTTGACCGATGCAAAACTGGAGAAAATGGGCTCGGTTCAAGTGGGGTTTAGGCCTTAAAGGAATTTGCTTTAAAAGTTGTCATTAAATTGGCTTCCAACTGGCATTAAATCAAAACTTGTGTGGTGTGACTATTTTACCGCATACGTTTGCCAAAAATGCTATAGATTATAGTTCATTCAACTGCAGTTTTGGCTGAAATTGTACAAACGTTTATTTAGTTTTTTATTCCTGGTTTGTTCTGAATTAAAGCATTTCCCCTCATTGCTCAAGTTGAAGTTTCTAATCTTGTAATCTTTAATTTAACCAAAGCCCATATGAAGACACAGGGAAGGTAATCTTTTCTTTTGAATGGGGTGTCTCAATACAACACCAGTGATACTAAATACTATTGAAAATAAATAGAGTATTATCTTATTGTCCCCTTTTTCCTCCAGACGCGTTATTTCCAGCCTCCGTCCGTGTGCGTGAACGCAGCAGGCATCACTCAGGACGACTTTCTGCTCAGCCTCGAGGAAGAGCAGTTTGACAAAGTTATTCAAGTCAACCTCAAGGTACAGCCCCTGAGATATCGAGTTCTTTTACCGAGTCTCGCTCCCTCTGGGTGAAAACAGCTCCTTTTATTCTACGGCTGGTTATAGAATATTCCAAGCCGGTGTCAGAACCACAGGAACATGGCGAGTCTCACTCACAAACACATCAGCTCACTGGCAATAGACGATCGATTTTATTTTGAATGGAAAAAAATATAGGACCTAGTTTATCAATTGCTGCTATCTGTAAACACTGCAAAAAGTAATCTTGGAATAGGTAAATATGTCCTTGATTTGAAAATGTAATTAATCAAAAACATGTTCTCCAGTTTTACCCAAATCTGAAAGCTTCTCGACTGGAATTTACAGCCTATAGGCCAGAGTAACGCCTCATTTGAAAGCTAAGACCCTTAAAACTGATCATAACTTTTTGTCAAGTGTTTTTGCTGTGTTCTCGCCTTTTTTTGAATCGCTCTTTTGTGTTTTTTTGTTGTTGCTTTTTCGTCACTTTTGTTGTTGCTTATTGTCGTGTTTTCTCCACTTTTTTCATCTCATTTTTGTCTCTTTTTCATCACTCTTTAGTCGTGTGTTTTTGTCTCTTTTTTTACTGTGTTATTGTTGCTTTTCTGGCATGGCTTTTCGCTTTGGGTGATGCTGATCGGAGGAAAATGTGCTTGGTTCATGTGGGGGTTAAGAGGTTAAACTACGATCATACATCTACAGTTTTATTTCAAGTAAATTAAAAGAAAATTACATGATTCAGTTTTGCGTGTAGTGATTTCTTAATTTAACTGTAAATATCTTTCTCCATGGACAGATTTCTTGAAACTAGACTCTGGTTTGGTTCACACATGTTTTTAAAATTGCCAAACCAAAAACAATGCATTTATAAAACACTTTGTCCCTTTGTGTGTCCACCTGTTTAAATGTCCTGAACAGTAACTCATTTGCTTCCCTAAGGGCACGTTCCTGGTCACTCAGGCCGTGGCTCAGGCTCTCGTGGCCTGCGGAGCCTCCAAAGGATCGATTATTACTCTGGGCAGTATTGTTGGCAAGGTACGGCCATTTGTGAGGATGCTGTTCTTAATGAAATGGCATTTGTGATGAAACTTTTAAAGCATTGTATTTATTTTTTTACAGGTGGGGAACATTGGACAGGCAAATTACGCGGCCTCAAAAGCAGGAGTTGAAGGTTTGACCAGAAGTGCAGCCAAGGAGCTCAGCAGGTAAGAAGAGGCCTAATATATGCAAGCGTTTGATGCATAAAAATACAGTGTTTGACCTGCTGCTATTGCATAAACCTTAAGAAAGAACCGCTAATCTCTGTGTCGCTGATTGCATTATTCCTATTTTGCCAGTGTGAACGTATTGAATTACATTTGTTTGTTTATTTAAGATTCGGGATACGCTGTAACTGCGTGCTGCCTGGTTTCATCGCCACTCCGATGACCGATAAAGTTCCCGAGAAGGTCATCAACAAGGTGCAGCCGTAACGATAATCTCTTTTGTTTTTGTTATCGGCCAGTGTTGCATTAATTGTTCTCATAAGGAACGTTTCTCTCATTCTTCAACTGTTTTCTGTTTCAGTTGTTGACTTTAGTGCCTTTGGGAAGAATGGGTGAACCTGCGGGTCAGTGAGCGTCACATTATTGCAGCTTCACACTAAAGTTTCTCACGTTTCACTTATAGCTCTTGTCAAATCTCCTGTTTGTCCACTAGAGGTCGCTGATGTGTGTGCCTTTTTAGCTTCGGATGAGTCCAGATACATCACAGGGACAAGTGTTGAAGTCACAGGTAAAAACACACCTATTGTAAAGATGATACACTTTTAGCTAAATGTCTGTTATTTTCTTTGCCAGGTGGACTTTTCATGGGTTGACGCTGTTGTTCATTTGTTTTACGACATCGGAGTCCGTTGATATTCACACCTGCCTCAATGTGTCATGTTTTTTAGCCCTGATTGAATTTTTAATTAAAATTATGTCGATTTTCTCGAAGACGTTGCTTGTTTTTATTTTCCCCTCGAATTTCCCCCAAAGTACAACATTTTAACATTTGACTGGTGGCTTTTATATTACAAGGAATATATACGTTTATAATATCAGTGAAGTTTAAAGTGAAACAACGCCTTTTGTTCCATTTAGAGACATTTATCTGTCTGTGTGTATATGTATATGAGAGACTGGAATTAACTTTGGTTCAAATACTGTGGCTAATGAACAAGTACGCCGTTTTTAGAGGTATTACATCTCAGACGATTTATTTAATAATGTTCTTTTAACCAGGAGATCAGCGATTCAGATCCAGGCTCCCGCAGGTGCACAGTGTCATTGGGCTCGATGGGGTCAGGACGCCTAAAGGGGTGACGAGCTGCGAGGTCCCAAGATGATTTCAAGATTAAAAGAAAAATTTATCTAATACAAAAATATATTGTTCTTATTGGGAAACAGCTTAGATCCGTGAACTGAGGTCAGATAACACACATGAAGAAAACTGAACAGATTAAAAAATATATATACATCTTTTTTGTTAAACACATTTCACAGTGAAGGTCTTAGATCAGGGGTGTCCAAACATTTTCATCGAGGGCTGTATATGGAAGTGTATAAGGTGTGAAGGGCCACAGATCGGTGGTAAATGCAGAGAAAAGTTCAACTGAATGCGTTTAGCAGAGATTTAACTGGTTCTCCACACCTTTATTTGTGTGGGAAAACCCGGTTTCCCCGACCTCCGGGTCAGGTCGACCCACAATGGCAATGCGGCTCAGTCGCAGCGGCGCAGGACTAACACCTGAACACTTTAGTTTTACGCTTGTACAATGACAAATAAAGCACTTACTTACTTGGAACCTTAAAGGTGTATTATGCAACTTTTTACATGAAAAAATGTGATATTTGTGACCCAGCGGCTGTATGAGTGGTCAGCATGGTGCCTTTACTTTCCATCACAGTGGTCTCTACAACGCTCCAGGATCTATTGTTTTGTAGGTATTCTGGTGAGAGGCTCCGTCCGCTGTGAAAACCATCCAAACAATTGATCCTGGAGCGTCCTAGAGCCCACTGTGATGGAAAGTACAGGTAAAGACGCCATGCTGACCACTCATACACAAATATCAACCTTTTTTTTCCACGTAAAAAGTTGCATAATGCTGCTTTAAAACCAGATCTTTCCCACAATAAAGCACTTTGAGGTTTCTTTGAAATGTAAAGTGCAATATAAATAAAATGTTATTATTAAAATGATAGTTTTTGAGGTTACAATTGTGTAGAATTATGAAGTTTCTTGTAAAAAGTCCAACTCCTGGGCCGCACTTTGGGCACCCCTGTCTTAGATCGTTCGAATGGTAATTTTGACCTGAAAAGTTTGGAATCGCCTGTCCCAGGGCAGCTGTGGCTACAGTAGTGATTTACCACCACAGCTTTTCAGTAAAGTGTTGTTAACCACATCCTTCACATAAGTCGAGTTTGAAACTGTTTGATCCATGAGCAGCCGAGAGTCACTGTACATTTATAATCAGTTGTGCAAATTTAAATTAGGAAATACATAATTTAAAAAGAGCAACGTATATTTTTTGGATCTTTAAGGGCTGGACTTTGATCTATATAATAAAAACAGAGACAAGCAGCTCTTTTAAAAAGATTATATATTACAGAAATCACAATTTAAAAAATACTTACACACATCTTTAAAATAATACTTTTTTCTTTTTTTTCAGCACCATATTTTAATGTCAAACTGTTTGTCTTTACCATAATAAAAACAAACACACGTTGAGGTCTCATTCTCTCTTTAAAAAACAACAAAACTTTAGGACAAATTTTGAAAAGCTCAGATTCAGCCGAGACGCCCCCGACACAGACTAATCACAAAACAGTGGACGAAAAATACTCCCCTCTGTGGCTCGATCGCGCTCCCTCTCACGAGCTCTCCCCTCCCCCGCGGCGCGAGCACAAAATAACATCGACAGGAGTGGAGGGTCAACATTTAATCAGTGGAAGAAAAATGTAACACAGTACAGCCGATGATGTTACAGGAAGAAACGCCACAGACTCTGGGAGTAAAAAAAAAAGAAAAGAAAAAAAAAAAACAGGGCAAAAACACACTGAATGTCGTTGTTCGTTCGCGATAGCAAATAAATACAAAGATACCACATTTGACGGGAAACTTGGTGGTAGATGTTTTAATCTCAAAGCACCCTGTTTTTAAATAAATACAATAGAATATCACTATTTCTGTACAATTTGTATGTAATGCACATTTTCCCCAGTAAAAAAAAAAAGTCAAATAAAAAAAATAAAAAAGCTTAATGAAATGGTGAAAAATAAGAAAAAAATAATAGTTTGGTGTAGCCACAGTTTCTTCGGTAAAGCATGCGTTTAGTTTTATTTGGCTTTGCAGGTAAAAAAAAAGAAAAAAAAGAGGCAGATTTAACCCATTCATAATAGATACATGATGATCATTTTATGGTAAAAAAAAAAGAAGAAGAAAACATCCCACTTTTAACCCCATGATTGGGGAAATCTAATGCACATTTACATAATCTGTGAAATAACGAATCAACTTTGGACTTGATTGTCTAGACTTTTACTCAGCATTCTCCAACAAATGAAAGTCTTTGTTTTCCCGGGGTTAAGGAAGAAAAAAAAAAATCATAGTACAGCAAGCGTCCAGCATTAGAAAAAAAAAAAAAAAAGCATAATTTCAGCACCGGTTTCATCTGTAAATCACAGTTTATAAAATAAAAGAGGAAAAGGCAGACACTTTGAAAGCGGGACATGGTTAACCACCCTTTGTATAATTTAAGCCGTGAACTGGTCGTGTCTTTGGGGTTTTCTTTAGATACTGAGACTGTGTTACTCCTTGTTTACGACGCAGGAAACGTGAAGGAAGCCTATCCATTAAAACAGTTGACATTGTTGAATAAAAACGACCTTTACCACAACATTAACGCCACTTTCTAGCCCTTATCGATGCATTGTTACGCGCTGCTTTCGACTCGGCTCCCCAGAATATTGAGCAGGTGTGAGGAGTGGCCCCGTTGTGCATGTTTTAGGCCGATGGAGGGGAAGCCGAAGCACCGAAGTCGCATGTTGTTTCCGGTATTTTAACACTACGTCGCGTGAATTGCAAACAAAAGAGTACAGACCTTGAAATTGGGGAGGTAGAGAGAGTTTGTGACAATGGGGGAGGAGAGGGCGGTGAGAGGGGACCGAGGCAGGGCATCCAGCTTCTTTATTTTTTTTTCTTCAGGCCGATTCAACAAACACTGATTCGCCCCAAAAAGACGCGCTCTTTCTCCTTCTGTCGTCTCGCAGATGTTTGCCCACTCAGTCGTCTCCTTTCAGAAAGTTTCTTCAATAAGATTTCTCCTCCTGTTTCTCCTCCGGCAGATACTGAAGGCGGGAGATGGTCCCACCGCAGTAGATGCAGACGTGTGTGTGTGTGTGTGCGGGAACATGTTTCATTTATTGTTAATTTACACGATAATTTACAAAACGGCGGGCGTGTTTTCTTACATGGCGGTGTGTCTGTACGTGCGCGTGTGGGAGTGTCGGCGTGTGTCGCTCTGTGTTGATGAGTGGACAGTGTGAAGGTGTTTTTAGCCCTCGAAACAGACAGGTCCCACTTCAAAACCAAACTGCTGGTTGCTCTCCCCAAAGTCTGACACCTTGATGTCCAGCAGAGGGAGATGCTCCACTTGTGGCGTGTTTACCTCCAGCACTGTCCTGTCAAAGCCCTTGCGATACTGCGGAGAGATGGAAACAGAGAGGTTACTCATTCATTGCCCTTTTTTTCCACATTAAAATGTTTTCCTATTATAAACTCTAAATGTAATTTGATATAATCTTGTAAAAGTTATTGGTGTACAGCGAACGTCTTTATGGTAGAGTTGAGGCCTCTTTGATAAACTCTGCAGTCCATCGCACAGATTATCAGAGTCAGGATTTAATCCAAGGCACAACCACATTTGCACCAAAGAACCAAACACTAACACTTAATTTGACCGTTACGTAATGCCAAAAGTCCTTAAGGGGGACCTGATTGTACATGTTTTAAGTTGTGGGGGAAACTGGAGCACGTGAGAGACTTTACTTTACTCCACAAAGTAAAGCCCACCTGGTCTGAGATTCAAGACCTTATTTCTGTGAGGTTTACTGATATTAAGAATCTCTTTTTCAGGGGAGTCCTGGCCCCAGAGGGGAACCTATTGTACATGTTTTAGTGAAAGGGGAAACCTATGCAGACACGGGGAGAACATGCAAACTCCACACAGAAAAGCCCCTTCCAGATGGGAATCGAACCCTTCTAGTGGGGCACTAGCGCTAACCGCTGTGCCACCGCGCCGCCCACTGTTCGAATGTGTAATCCCTGCAGTGTGCACTCACAGAGCAGCCGTCCACCAGGGCCTTGATGTAGGGGTAGCTCTCGTAGCTGAGCTCCTCGTCGTTGGCCCCCTGCAGACGCAGCGCTCGGCTGTAGCTGTTCCTGTTGCTGCGGTCGGCCCAGGCCACAGACCGATGACAGTGGTATGTGATGCTCTGCCGCGCCTGGACACTCAGGAGCCGCAGGAAGCCCAGCTGCACCACACCCACGGGCTCCCCATTAGAGTCCACGTATGTGAACTACAGAGGAGAGAGAAATACATTTACCATATACTGAAGTCAAATAATAACTGGCTGAGCAGCAGAGAAGACTTACTTTGTTGCCTGTGGCAAACTGACTGTACCAGGATCCTGGAGTCTCTTTGTGCCACGTGTTTATCTTCACCTAATATTAGAATTAAAACACATTACACACTATTCATATACAACTCAGTAACATTCTTCTATTGTTTATGAACTGACTGTGCTGCTGCTCTGGCTCGGGTATAAGCACGTCTCGACTCCTTTTGTGAAATTACAGAAGACCTTGAAAGAGTCTCTGGAGCAGCCCTGGTTAGGATCGATCCAGTACTCTCCTAAAAAGCATGAGAATGAAGCATTGTTAGTTATCTGTATGTATTTGTCTGTAATAAAACATTATTTTCTATTGCTTTGTCTAAAGCAATAGTCGCTTACCATCTTTGAGGTCTGGCTGGCTGAGGTGCAGGTCCTGGCAGGTGCGGGCGGGGCTCTCCTGCGTGCCCAGTGGGAATCGCAGAGTTTCGATTTCTTGTCGTAGTGAGTTCAAAGATCCAAAGATCTCCTCCATGCCTTCGTTGCCCATGAGGAACTCTGCGCCAGTGGCATCAGCAGCGGGCATGTCCGGGTCTGACTCTAACACGATCTGACTGGCATCGATCGATCGCTTGGATTTGGGACTTCTCTGGATTGGCAAAGGCTGGATGACTTCACCTGGTGGGCCCTAAAAACAAGGTTCATGTTTTAAACAAGCAATAATTTACTTATGCAGAAGTTACATGTGTGACGAGGCCTTACAGGAGCTCCGGGAGGTCCCTGAACACCTTTCTCTCCCTTTGGTCCAGCTCCTCCCTAGAAACAGCAGGAATGCTTTAGACTCTTCCCTTGAGCTAAAAACATAATGTTCAAATATTAAATCTATACTCACAGAAGTTCCTTTAGCTCCCTTGATACCTTGATTGCCCTGTGAGAAAGTTTTAGTTCATCATTAGTTTAAAGCATCAGTGTAAAGTCAATCTAATATAAACTAATATGTGGATAAAACTCACAGGCAGACCAGGGGGACCAGCAGGGCCGAGTGGGCCGGTGCCTCCGGGCATTCCCTTAGAAGAAAATGACATTTCTTTAGATTCTGAGATGTGCTGTGTCTACACTGATATAAAGTCAGACTTACATTCTCTCCCTTTGGTCCAGAGGATCCGTGAGGCCCGGGCAGCCCGCGGTCTCCCTTCTCGCCCTGCTCTCCGGGAGGTCCGATCAGACCGATCAGACCTGGATGACCCTTCTCTCCTTTAGCTCCTGGATCTCCAAGCAGTCCGGTCAAACCCGGAGGCCCCTGCGGCGCAGAACAGTGACATAAAGAGCATTAGGAAGATGCAGAATGGCAAAGGTCAAGTTGTTGAAAATGTTCAGTTTTCTTACCATGGGTCCTGGTGGTCCTTTCTGTCCAGTTGTTCCTGGAGACCCTTGCTCACCCTGAAACAACGTCAAACTTCAGCAGATCTCCTCGAACATCTCAGACACAATGATCATAGACAATACATGCTGCGTTACACAGTTCATCATAAAACCTACCACTGATCCTGGCAGTCCTCTGAGGCCTTCTGTGCCGGGTTTTCCTGGAGTTCCCTGAGGTCCGACGGGGCCAGTCTTTCCGGGAGGTCCTACTGCTCCTGAGTCTCCCTACGAGAGAACAACACCAAACCTGCTTTAAACTACAATAGCTGAAGTAAATCATGCAGGGACCATAGAAACAAGAGTCTCGGAAATATAGTAAAAACATGACGGGGGCCTCACCTTTGTTCCCTTCTCTCCTTCACGCCCCTCTGGTCCTCTTGACCCAGCAGGTCCCTGGAAAACCATTCACATGTTACCGCATCGTAAAGAAACCCCAAATTATTGTTTTACTGTTATGATTATTCATTTTAACTGCAGATGTACCCTCTTTCCTGGTGGTCCGAGAGGTCCGTTCTCTCCGGGGGGTCCGGGAGTGCCCTGAAAAGATACAGGTGTTAGAGAGGTTTCATTTGACAGAAAACAGCTCTTACTGTGTGTCAGGTCTTACAGATTCTCCTTGCTCGCCGTCTTCTCCTCTCTCTCCCTTGGCGCCATCTTGACCCTGGAGAAAAAGCAAAGAAATATTAAAATAGTTGAGCATCTGCACTTTGTTTCATTGTTTTTTCTTTATCTATTCATTTATAAATAATTTGAGTTTTTGTGAGAGATTAAAATAATGAAAGCTGTAAATAAAACGTAAATACTCACTCTGGGCCCAAGTTCACCAGGGGGACCAGGATCACCAGGGAAACCAACAGGACCCTACAGTCAAAGCATAACGTCCCGTCACAATCGTATTAGGTGAATAATTGATTGGATCTACTCTAATCCGGCAGCAGTCTCTCACAGGGTTTCCTTTGGGCCCGTCGTCTCCTGGTCGGCCTCTTCCTCCTGGAGGCCCTCCTGTCCCAGGCTGTCCTGCCTCTCCCTTATCTCCGCGCTCACCTCTGGGACCCTGCAAGAAACACCACATTCTTGAAAATGAAAGTACTACACAATTTCTAAACCACGTTAAACGGTAAAATGATGATCTTTAGTCTTCAGAACGGTTCACCAAACTCACCTTCTTTCCTGGTTCTCCCCCGATGCCAGGTGGACCGGACTCTCCGGGCTCTCCCTGCACAGCAACACTTTGAGCTTGATGCCGATAGTTTTTATTCAATGATCATTAAATATAACTAACTGTACCTTCTCGCCAAGAGGTCCAGGATTCCCCAAACCACCCGGAGGTCCTTGAGTACCCTGTGAAATGTATCGTATAAATACTCAGTATTACAATCACACATCTGATTAACACCAATATTATTAGTGGCAGTTTTTTTTTAGTTATTTCTCCCCCCGCCTGCCAAACTACATGCTTTTTCAAAAGGTTTTCAAAGATATGTAGTCTGGGAACGAGCGTGATCTCAGCGATTTCCCGGTGGGCGTGATTGACAGATGGGCTCAACCAATTAGAGAAACGCTGGAGCAAACGGCAGGAAGCCTTTTCAAAAAATAAATTTTTACGAGGAACGGTTCCAACGCCGTTTCTTGCTCCGGTTTTAGGGATTTGAAACAGATGAAAGAGCTAAAGAAAACAGGATCTAAGTCGCCGCGCTGCCATCTTTAATGTTTTGGAAGAGTGGAGTGACGGCTTCCGTCTCTCGGTGCGTGATTGGACAGATATTGGTAAAAGCGGGAAATGATTGGCTGCGAGCAGCGGCCCAGACAGAAAGGAGAAGCGTCTGGCTGGGCAGGCAACCAAACCCCCCCTAAAAGAGTGATGCAAAGTACGTTTTAATTTTCACTTCACTTACATCAGCACCGTTGGGTCCGGCTGGGCCGCGTGGTCCTGGTGGACCAGGAGGACCCTACAGAAACAGAGCGGTTCACATTTAATATTGTCCATCCAAAAGATACAGAACTGAAGTAACTTTATCTGAACTCACCAAAGGTCCGACGTCTCCAGTCTCTCCCTTCTCACCTGATGGACCCGGCAGCCCCTGTGAGCAGGTGCATGGAGAATGTTAATGCACTTGTTGGAGAAGACTTTCATGTTGTAAATATTTGGATGTTGTGTTGCACCTGCAGCCCGATGGGTCCTGGAGCTCCCGGGAAACCTCTGGTACCGTCGTCGCCTTTAGCTCCAAAATGTCCCTGCTGTCCCCTGGGACCAGTCTCTCCATCAGCTCCCTGCATCAGGCACAGGTTTATACTGTTATTTATAAATCTATAATTAGCCATAGGTCTGTAGAAAACCATATAACTGTCTAAGCATAAACACAGAAGCTATGGCGCTAGGAGCGGTAATTGTTACGATTAAGAAATGTATTTTGTACTCACAGCAGGACCGGGCTGACCAAGGGGGCCCATTGGACCTGGTGGACCAGGAGGACCCTGTCAAACAAAAGTTGAGGGTAAGATAATTTATAATAATGGAAATACACATACAGATGTTATATAGAAAAGTCGTGAACACTTACGTGTTCTCCCTTTCCTCCTTTGGCACCTTTCTGACCAGGCTCTCCAACTTCACCCTGAAAACAATTAAAACACAAAGCTCAGTCTCAACATGATCAATTTCGGAGCTCACAAATGTCATGCAGATTTCAGGTGGACTCGCCTTGTCTCCATCCTCTCCAGGAACTCCAGGAGATCCAGCTGGGCCTGGCAGACCCACTGGACCCTGAACCCCGTCCCGTCCAGCTCCGCCGATAGGACCTTTCTCCCCCTGAGCAGAGGATAATGTAATGTAACATCAAATATAGCAAAGACATGCCACTCAGAAGACAAAGACACTTACAGGGACGCCCTTCTCTCCAGCAGGTCCAGGGGGTCCCTGAGGTCCCGGTCGTCCTGGAGGTCCCACAGGTCCAGCCGTCCCAGCGAGGCCTCTCTCACCAGGAGACCCCTAACCAACAGCAGAGTTTACATGAAAACAGTCAAATGTCAAAGTTACTGCACGATTTGAGTAAAATGTGATAAACCCACAGCAGGTCCTGGAGGTCCAGCAGGTCCTTCACTGCCCTTCAGTCCTCCGCCGCCCTGGAAGACATAAGTAGGATTAAAAACTGAACCAGAGTATTTCAAAAAGACGTACAATAAGGCAGCTCTACTCACAGGGGTACCAGGGAGTCCTCTCTCACCAGGGAACCCTCTCAATCCTGGGGGCCCGTCTTTGCCTGGACCTCCGGAGGGACCTGGGTCTCCTTTAGTGCCTTCTTTTCCAGAGTTACCAGGAAGACCCTGCTCTCCAGGGGGGCCTGGCTGTCCGGGGTGGCCCCGCTCTCCCATGGGTCCAGTCTCTCCAGATGGACCCTGGACAGATAGGAGATTTATGGAACATACAGCACAAAACAGAACATACTGTTGACAATAAAACATATAATACAAAACCTACCTGAGGTCCGACGACGCCAGGAGGCCCAGGGGGCCCCATCTTCCCTTGGAAACCCTGGAGAAAATTATTCACATAAATACCGTTGTAATTATTTATAATGAATACAATCAAGAGGTAAATGTATCAAGTAGAACTTACGACTTCTCCTCTCTGTCCAGGATGTCCGGGCAGACCGTCTTTTCCTGGAGGCCCCTGTGAAGTGACATCAAATTCTAATCAGAGATATTTTCTTAATTTGTTCAAAAACAGCATTTTGTCCAAACTGTTTCCTTACAGGAGGTCCTTTTGGTCCAGGGAAACCGTTGGCTCCTTGAGGCCCAGGCAATCCCTGCACAAAGGAAAACGAGAGTTGTGTTTGTATGAACAGTTCATTCATTTCAATGATACTGAACACTGACATTTGTCAGAAATGTCTTACCCTCTCTCCGAGGGGACCAGGAGGGCCATCACTGCCTGAAGTTCCCTTTGAAATTAAATCAATAGATCAATATCAATCACTGAACATGTTAGTGAACAACATACAATAATTATTGTGGAATCTGGTATTCAAGGAATGCTTGCAAAAAGCCAAAACAAAAAATGATTAGGAAAAGAAAATGTGTCTTGTCTTTTTGTTCAATAAAAAACAAATATTCTTCTCAAATGCCTGTTTTGAATATACAATTATTTATATGTTTGACATTGCAAATGGATTCGACACACACCTTTGCTCCTGCTTTTCCCGTCGCTCCTCTTGGGCCTCTCTGTCCTCTCGGTCCCTGATAGGAGCAAATAAATAAATAATGAATAAAACAAATCAAATACCTCAGAGTAAATGCATAAAGGTCATAAAACATACCGTGGGTCCTCTTTGTCCCCTTGGTCCAGCTTTGCCACCCAGACCCTGAAAAATCACATAGTTGATGCAGACTTTTGTAATGGATTAAAAATGGATAAAACTCCCCTTTATAGTCGGTTACAAACGTCTCACCCTCGTTCCCTTCTCGCCGTTGGATCCGGGGAATCCTGGAAACCCAAGCGATCCCTAAACAGACAAAGTCACTCATATTAACAAAGTTGATTATGTTTTATCATGATTTTTTTGCTTTACTTTCATCTTACCTTTGGTCCGAGTCTTCCGGGATATCCAGGAAGTCCAGGAACACCAAGTTTTCCCTAAAATTAGAAATATCCATAAGTTTATATTGATATGGAACAGGTGAAAAAACACAATGTAACACAACTGAGAAACAAACCCTGGCTCCAGCTCTATCAGTACGTGGGAAACTACAGAATTTAAAATCAACACGGACGGTTTACAGTACCTTCTCTCCAACCAGCCCGATTGGCCCGAGTTCACCGGGGGGTCCAACGCGACCCTTTGGCCCCTCTGGACCGTCCTCACCCCTGGGTCCTGGTACACCAACCTCGCCCTGTCAGGAGGAAAGCGATAAGTCAAAATTAAACCCATTAATTATGGTTATGCACAAAGAACTTACCCTCTCTCCCTTCAAGCCAAAATTGCCCTTAATTCCAGGGAAACCATCTTCTCCCTAGAAATCAAACACGCAACATTTAATATGAATTCATTAGCTCTTTTAAAAGTAACAATTGAACGTTGCACGATCGATTCCACTTGCCTTTTCTCCTTTGTGGCCCTTCAGTCCACGGATACCCTGTTCTCCCTAAAACCAAGCCACGACAAAGAGTTTATTTATTACTGCATCTGCCGTATTATCTTTTTGCTTATCTAATTTGGAGGCATTTTTAAAAATCTATGCCAACCTTGATGCCACGAGGGCCGGGATAACCAATCGCTCCCTGAGGACCGTTAGGACCCTGCAAGGAATCACAAAAGAACCAAGTTTAGTAAATAAGTCACACTGACCGAAGGATGTGCGGATATAAAGACACACACATGGTTTCCTTTGGTTCCAGGAGGCCCCTCTTTTCCAGGGTGGCCCTGAGAAAATAAGAGTTACAGATATTAATGATCAATACAACACAGAATTATAAGGTGTCCATGTTGAGTTTTGAAAGAGAGATACAGAAATGAAACTCACTGGAGGACCATCAGCTCCGGGCATTCCTGGCAAACCTGGTTTCCCTGTAGGACCCTGCAAAATGAGGCAAGGTTCATTTCTAAATATAGTACACATGCAAGGAAAGATATATTGTTTTGGTTTTTCCTGAACTTACTTTCTCTCCTGAAGGTCCAAGAGCTCCCTGAGGCCCTGGCGTTCCCTACAAACAATCAGACAATTCCGATTACCCACACTGCCATAGCCAGGTTTATGTGTCCAGAGATGTACTCAAAAAGGCACTGGTGTTGTTAAAGAACATTGGCTTGATAAAAACATCAAACTGCTCACAAGAAAAGTAGAACGAGAAATCAAAGGTGGTCAGTAACTAAGTCAAGTTTTTGAAGATCTGTACTTTTCTTGAGTTGTATTTCTGCCGAGAAATGTTTCTCTTATGTGTTTAAAAAAGCCTTCAAATGCACACTCCAGAGCAGTAGGTGCTATGTGCAGATGACAAGGGAAGTTTGTCCCAGTCGTTTTGTCGCACTGGTAGTGAATCGGGCACAATTTTTGTGTTTATAAAGCCCGACCCTTTAAAAAAATAAAAAGAATAATGCAAAATATATTATAAGGATTTATGCCACATAATTACAGCTGGAGCATGCTTCCCCTTTTATGGTTAAATTGGCCAAATCCAAAATCGGCTAAAGAGGTTTGAACATTGCCTTAAACAGATGGAACATACAGTATATAACAATGACAATGAGGCTGAAATAAGTTACTGTGTGAGTATTTTGTGAAAGAAAAGGGCGCACTTCTCGCTGGGACGGGGTGCACGTCTCGAAGCTGTTGTTTTACGTGAGGAGATGCACAAATTGACGTTGTGCACGTATCGACAGAACACCAGCACGGCTAAAAAATGAACTACTTAGTTATCACAAAGTTCTCACCTGAGTTCCTGGGCTTCCCTGTTGTCCTGGAGGGCCAGGCTCTCCTTGTGGACCCTAATAATGATCATTATAGGAATCATTATTCATTCAAAACATTCAGAAATATTTCAATACTTTAATAAAAAATATAATTTACCAAGTTTCCTTTGGGACCTGAGTTTCCATCATTTCCTCGAACGCCCTGTCGATAAACGATACAAAAACTTAAAAAACAAAAACAAAGAAAACATTATGTGGCAACTTTAAAGACTATCTGAGTTGGACGGAAATTCAAATCATGCTATTTTGAAACACTGTTCAGAATAGACATGAAGTTAGTTTTGTAAAGGGTCACACAAGTTGATGTCTGAGGTGAAGTTGTGGGTGTTTAGACGCCACAAAGCCATAAAAATGTTACTAAAGTATAATCCGCAGCTGGGACAGGCTGTACTCACAGGAGGTCCAGGGATACCAGGGGGACCTTTGGGGCCGAGCAAACCACGAGGGCCCTGAATAAAAACATGAGAACACGCCAGAATCACACTCACGAGCAACGACAGGAGCAGTACAGGGCAGTACATTTACGATAAACTACACAACAGAGTCAGTGCAGTTGTGACGGGAACACTCACGGGTTCACCTGGCAGACCCCTGGGCCCAATATCTCCGTCGTCTCCCTAAAACACACACAGTTTCATCACGTTTCCATCAAAGTGGAATATTACTGTATACGAAACGTGTAGTTACCCTCTCTCCATCTTCACCCTGAGAGCCTGGAATTCCCATGAGGCCTGAGTCACCCTGAACGGAAGACATAAAATTAAATATTGTATATAATAATAATAATAATAATAATAATAATAATAATAATAATGCATTAGTCTTATATAGCGCTTTTCCAAATGCTAAAAGTTGCTTTACAATTTTATGCATTAGTCATCACTCCATACTTGGTGGTGCCCTGGGGTAGACTGACTAAAGCGAGGCAACCAGTCTGCGCCATCGGCCCCTCCAACCACCACCAACCACTCACTCACACACTACATTCACTAGGCTTCCTGGTGTTCCCAACGGTCCGACCAGGCCCCTCCCTGCTTAGCTTCCGAGATCTGACGGGATCGGGCATAGCACAGGCGGGTTGGCAGTGTATCTGTTCACAAAGTCATTCTAACAAAATAAGAAGAAAAATAAATTTGTCGGTGGCAACATTAAAGTTGACATACCCTGTGCCCTTTGTCTCCAGGCAAACCAGGAAGACCATCAAAGCCTCGGTCGCCCTAAAACACACACAGAAAGTTACATTACATTCAATGAAACGTGACCATATTCTATTCAAAATTCCATAATAAAAGCTCATAAAAACAAATCAGACTTAATGTATTACAGTGATACACACTGACCTTCGATCCAGATTCTCCAGGCATCCCTCTGGCTCCGTCGGATCCAGGTCGACCCTGATAAGAGAATGATATTTTTAGAGTAGGCATAAATATTTATATTGAGGACTAAACACTTCTATTGTGTTACAAGAGCCCATTAAAATATATTAAAAATATTTTAAAAACAACCGATGCGAGACTTACTCTCCTTCCTGATTTTCCTGGAGGTCCCAACATGCCCTGCTGCCCCCTAGGGCCCTGTTATGAAGTTACAACATTATTCAGAATCTGTATTTAAAATAATGTTCACTCTTAATCAAAGATCTAATGATCGAGAGACGGATCTTACCTGAGGACCAGGGTCTCCACTCTCTCCCTTGTGACCATTACTTCCTTGATTTCCCTAAATCAGACAAATGCATTCAGACATTTTATTTTTAAAACGAGAGTTAGGACAAAAGAAAGTGTGGACACTTAATTAAACATACCAATGGTCCGGGACGTCCTGTGAAACCCATTGGACCAGGAGGCCCTTTCAGAGCCAGCTAAACAAGACAGCAACATTACGTTTGAAGATTAACTGAAGGAATAACACTATTACCTGCTATAAACTGCATATGTTTAGTATTGTGTTAGTGGGGACTGACCCGAGCCTGGGACAAGATGGCGGCTGCCTGAGCCTCCTGCGCCGAAACGACAGGGCCCTTACTTCCACCGCTCTGACCAAAACGGAACTGAGGAACCACAACAATAGTAATTATTAAACCTGTTTAACCTTATGAAGTGTAAAGAATTGCATATTAAACCTGTTACTCACGGGCAGCATGATGGAGGAGCCAGGAGGTCCCGGGACGCCGTCAGCTCCAGGGAGACCAGCTTTCCCAGGAACACCCTGCACACAGGCAAACACAAAAGAATGAGCCATAAACCACACACATTATGATATAAAACAGTAAAAAGACTCACCCGCTCGCCAGGGTCACCCACAGAGCCGGGAGGTCCAGACGAGCCAGACGGACCTGTTGGGCCCTGAGAAACAAACAGCGTATGGTTCTTAAAACTGATTAAAACGACAAAGGAAAAAAACAGATTGACCAAAATATCTGTGGCTCTTTCAGAAAGCTTAAGTAATCTCAGCATTGAGTTTGGCTAGATACAGATTTCACGTTTTAGTTTTCCTTTAATGATCATTTAAAGCAGGGGTAGGCAGGTGTGCTTGGTGAAGGGTCAATTTTCTTCATTGTCAAAAGATCAAAGGCCGGACCCTCCAATTTTAGTCATAATGCCAGTGTTGTCCATCATATATGGCCTAAATGGCTGTTCTGTTATCCTCTTTAATGAAGTGCATTTTCTCCAGTTCGGCATTACCCAAATCTAAAAACTTCTTACAGAATACAGGCCATTGTAACACCTCATTTGGAAGCTAAGACCTACATAACTGATGTAAGATTTTTCCTTGTGTTTCCATGCGTTGTCGTCACTTTTCCGTCGCTTTTCTGTCACGTTTTTGTTACCTTTTAGTGTTTTTGTTGTCGCTTTGTTGTCACATTTTTGTTGCTTTTTCATCCTCATTTACGTCTCGTTTTCGTCGCTATTCTGACACTTTATTCAGGGTGCCTTTAGATTAGGGTAACGCCTGCATACCTTCATAATAACTGGAGAAAATGTGCTTGTGTAGGTGGGGGTAAAGCGGTTAACACATTTGAAATGAATTGACAGTATTTTTCACATTTTTAGTAGAGTAGAGTACTTTAACAAACATTTGATCAAACTCATCTTGAGGGCCAGTGGTTTTATAATGGAAGGCCGGATTTTGCCCACAGGCCCGACGTTGCCTACCTCTGATCTAAAGGCTACCAATATCAAAACATCAATCTACCAATCTAAAACAATCTACTTACCGCTGGTCCCTCTGGTCCAGGAGGGCCTTCAATCAGCATACCCTACGAAACACCAGTGAAATCAGACATGATGAATTTAAAAACGAGGATGAGTAGAAATAAGAAAAGAGAACAGTGAGATGTATCCGATATTAAACTCACAGGCTCCAGGACGGCAGGCTCTCCCTTCTCTCCTTTGACACCCCTGACAGCGGCCTGAGGAAAACACACATGTAGCCAACAGCACCATGCAGTTAATACAGAGGGACTTTAGAATCACAGATGAACAAAGACAGACGCGGATTAGAGTAAGATTACAAGACAAACTACATAAACTAATCTTTTACTAAATGAAACTGTATTGAACAGTCTTTGTCCTGACGTTACCTGTTGGTCCAGAGTCTTGTTTTACTGCAAAAAATAATTATGATTTCAACCAAGTCTAACTTTGTTTTCCAAAGTATTTGAATTGCTTTCAAATGTTTATCTTTAAAGTTCTCGGTGCCGTGAATCGCCTCGTATGCAATTCAATTCAATTCAAGTAATGTGTCCATATAAAACTGTTGTGTCCAGTCTGCTCTCATCATTTACGTTACTACTGTGAAGTCTTGGGGTCTTCATGTGGGAATCTAACTCTTGACCACGAGGAAAAATCTTTGAAAAATCTTTAAATCGATCTTTTGAATCGATCTTTTCTAGGTGCATAACAATTCTACATACTAAATGTGTGGACAAAAATAAGATTTACAGTATGTCCCATTAAATATTTTGTGGGTGTTAAAAATGAACTGTCAATGAAGTGCCAATCTGAACTATGTTTAGGGGAGAGTGGGGTAAGATGAGCCACTTTTTGCTTTGGTAGTTGTTGTGTAAAAATAGTAAACAATAGATGCAAAATTGTACCATTTATACCCATTTTGGGATGTTTTCTATTCTCTTGCATCTTCAAAAATCTTCTGAAGTATATCTTTTCAAGATGTTGGTCTTGTTGAACCAGAGCTTGGGGTAAATTGAACCACCAGATTTAAAGATGAAATTAATACTAAACATCATGAAGCCTAATTTTTTACAATTCAGTGTTTCCCATGAGCAATTTTATTCCAAAAACATATAACAAATCTTTTCATATGCTCCTTTTGCAGATTATGACATAATTTACCCCATTATTTCTTCTTTGAGAATACCAAGAGAGTTGTGTTTATTATTACTTTAATGACCAACCAACATCAGGGAAAAAAATGACCTGCATGTTTTTGTTTGTTTGTGGCGATCGTTTACTCTGAGCAGTGAAAATAAGATGGGGTTATTTTTATCATGTAAAGATTAAATATATAATCTCACATTTCAATAAAAAAAAAAATATTTTCAAAATATAAGGGTGGTTCATCTTACCCACTGGCTCATTTTACCCCACTCTCCCCTATAGTCCCTCAGTGCAAAACGCTACCACAGGTCCTTCGTCCCGCCGCTGTCAGTGTCTTAAAAAAGAAAGTAGGTCATGAGACAAAGGGTCATTTCGGGGGCTCCCAGCTTGAAAACTTTGGGAAACCCCTGATCTAAAGAAGAATACCATAATGCGGCTGATTCCACGTCGCTCCAGTAAACTTTGAAGATGTGTCGGAAAGACTTTATTTAGACTTGGTTGAATAATTGTTTCCCCCTTTGCAGCTGAAGCGAAACTACTTACGCCGTCCTCGTCTGTCACGGCAGACAGGGCCGGGCCCATGTTTGCATCGATCTCTCCGGTCTCCACTAGGGGCTCGTGGTAGTCCCTGTAGGAATAGTCGTACTCCTTCGTGCCCACGTCCCCATCCACATACTCCTCAGTGAAGGCCTCCTCACCCTCGCCGCCCGCTTTGGTGGCGTCTACCTCGGCTCCGAAGAAGGGCGGCTCCGCGTCGGGCTGGTCAGAAACGATCAGAACCGGACGACGGAAAAGATAAGAGGCAGAGAACAAGCCAGAAGAGCAGAGGAGGAACAGAGCAGGAGGGTGGTAATGTTTCGTACTGATTTTGATTTTATTTATTGATTTATCTTTATATTTTTAACATGTATTGTTTGTTTATGCACTTTAATGGTTGTTCAATTAAAAATAAGCCAATGTCCCCAACTTTTGGCCCGTCTTCCGTTTAGACTTTGATCACATTACTTCAATAAGCTTGTGCAATGTCAAAAGATCCAGTGTTTCATTATTCTTGTGTTGCAAGATCGTGTATTGATGATGGGAGAGTGTGACCACTGGCACCAAAGCCTTCTCCAGCACATCCCAAAGATTCTCAATGGGGTTAAGATCTGAACTCTGTGGTGGTGTTTTGGTCTGGCAGTCTACCAGTATTTATGTTACTGCAAGAAATATATATTTTAAATTACATTCAAATAGCTTTTGTGCCTTCAAAGGTCCCCACACCCACATCCAATATATTAGAGAATATAGTTTTATCATATAGCGCTTATTTTCTTCTTATTTTCTGTGCCGTTGTTTCGGTGGTAAAAAGGTGGGTGTGGGATGGAAATAAGAGACAGGACTGAGAAAATAAGGAGGACATATATAGTAAGGCTTACCTACTGACGGGACCACAACACAACAAAATGCACCTCACAAAATTACCTTTATGCAAAAAGTATTTACCCCCCCAAAAAAAAAATCACCATCATCTTCTGAATATCAGCTTCTCTCCAGTTTATTCTACAGCCCCTAAAGTATTTCTGCGACATGTTCTGCTGGATCTACATGAGAATCTGTGCAGAACGATGAAGAAATACTTTGTAGAGGAGCGCTACTTCTACCTAAAGAAAATCTATTTCTTTAGCAACTTACCAGACAAACATTTTACATGTGTGTGGACATTTTATGCATGAATAAGCTAAATAATTATAATCCTGAATATTCTTACACGTTGTTCGATTGTCGATTGTTGTTCGATTGTATGAGAGATACAAAAGTTACATCTTCAAAATGACAAAATAAAGAGAAAGTAATCCAAATAATAAAAGTAAAAACATTTGAACAGAATGCATTATATAAATCCATCCTGGTTATTTGATTAAATCAGATATTTTTATGTGAATCCTTTTTTCACGAGATGCAGTTTGTCTTTGCCTTTATTGAAAGATCAGAATCACAAAGTGATCTTCAGATGGAGGAAAGACAAACATCTTGTAAGAAAAAGAGGCGCCACATAAAAGTATTTGATATTGTGATACATATAATGCATTCTTGATCAAAAGGACGGTCTGACGATAGAACTCGATTAGTGTGTTGTTAGAAACATTGAGAGAGTGAGACTAAAATCAGAGGTTAAGCTACAAAGACTGGGCTCACCACCACGTCTGACACTGCTGAATATGTTTTCTAAAGGATTCATTTATGACTTTTGTATTTCCTTCACATGTGTATGTGAGTATTCTTTACCTGGATCTCTTCTTCTGCAAACACCTCACCCTCGGGGATCGTCTCCTCATAGAAATGCTCAGGCTCTGTAGCGGTGTGGCCAGTCTCCGAATACTCAGTGTGTACATCCTGATTGGTTCAGTAGAAAATTGGGAAGAGGAAGGAAGTATCGAATTGGAAAAGATTGATTAGTTTACTATAAAACAAAATGGACATTTAAGTGGCGACTCATTGAAATGATCCATTTTAGAAAATAAATTTCAGATGTTCAGGATCTCAATAACGACAAACTCAGCCGTTCATAAAGTTATTGAGACATCTGAGATTTCTTTTCTTCAACCAAGCTTTTAAAAGCTTTTAAAGCTCACTAAGCTATGAAGCCAAATGCAGAGCGTGCTCCTATGCATTCCCTCACATGGAATAACTTGATTATTCAATGCTTTGGGATGCAAAGTCTCACTCAAAAACAACAGTCTCACAGAACATGGTTACATGTTAATTAGACATTGGCAGAAGTCATAATTATGTAACTTTAGCTCCATAGTTTTAATTCTGTGAGGCTGCTTTGTTCAGACATTCACTCAATAAAATAACAGGAGACAGATATATATAAAACAAAGAGGAGGAATAAAGGGGAGTGTCTTGTGTCTTTTGTGTGTGCATTGTGATGTATATATTTTCACAGCTTTAGCTTCTGTGCCATAATAATCCATGCTCATTCACTGGCTGATACATGAAGCCCCATAGCGGCAGTGCAGGAGCCTGAAGAAAAGAGAGACCAATACACCGCATAAAGAGCCATGCTTTGGTGTAACCGCTGCATCATATCATATGCAGAAGCTGGGGATGTGCCAGGTCATATGATATATGATCAGTGGAGCGGTATCCAGCTCCCAATATGGACACAAAATCCACCATCAAGGCTTTGTTCTGCAGATCCTGTCAGCGAAGAGGGAAATGCAGTCACGGAGCCTGGATGGTGGAACATAACATCCATACAGGCCTGGCTGGATACAGGGAGGACAGCTCTGGGCCCTGCTGTTGTACCTGCTGGTAGCCGTTTTTGGCTTTCTTGGCCGGGATGCCGGTTCCACCCAGAATGGACGTCCCAAACGGAGGGAAGGGCTTGTTCTGCGACTTGACATGGTCATCTTTGGTGGGTCTGGGCGGCGTGGGGCGCACAGGGGCAGAGGTCGACACCACTTTCTTGACGGTGACCTTTTCCACCACGTTGGACTGTCTCACGGTGGGTTTGGCTGGAGTCACTTTTGTGGTCTTCACTTCTATCTTGACGGATTTCGCTGTTGTGGTCTTGGCGGCCTTCGTAGGCTCAGGTTTAGGCGCTTTTGTGGCTTTCGTTGCCTTGGTGACTTCGACTTTGGCCGCTTTCGCAGTCTTAGTTTTTGTAGTGGTTTCAGTTTTAACGACTTTCTTTTCTACCACAGTAGCTTTACCATTACCATTGACTTTGTTCTCAGCTTTTCCATTTGCTTTCACGGTAGTTTTACCATTGACCTTCTTCTCTGCTGCTGCCTTGCCGTTGGCTTTTGGCGCAACTGTCACTTTTGCTTTTGCAATGGGTTTCTTTTCGACCACAGCTTTCTTCTCTGCTGCCGCCTTGCCGTTCCCATTGACTTTAGCTGAAACTGTAGGCTTGACCTTCCCATTGCCATTTGCTTTGCCGTTACCATTGGCCTTAGCTGCACCGTTGGGCTTCTTCTCGGCAGCGGCTTTACCATTTCCACCGTTTCCATTCTTCTCTGGGGCGGCAGATGGTTTAGATGCTGCTGTGGGCTTGATCTTGGACAGAAGGAGCTTGACTGCTGTGGGTTTTTCTTTGGACGGTTTGGCCTTGGGAGCTTTGGGGGGCATAGGCGTCTTCACTACCAGTTTGGATGGTTTAGGCGCCTTGGCTGGAGGTGGTTTGGGTTTAGCCAAACTGGGCTTAGGGGTTGGTTTGCCATTTGGTGCTTTCTTCTAATTTGATTATTTTATTAATTGGTACATGTAAATGTTCAGATTTGAACAGATGAGAGGGGGAAGAAGGGTGAGAGGGGGACGTGGACAAGGATGGACAGGAGAGAGACAAGGGTGTTTTGAGAAACAATGACATAAAGATGGCTGAGGCTGGTTTACTGAGACTGTTCAGGCATTACTGGATACAGCACAAGACTTTTTACTTTGGGCCAAACATTCAAAATGAAGGAAGGCCATTTCTACATCAAACGACTTTGCTGTTTTCTCCAATAATGCCATTCTCAATATTAAATAATGAAGCAGCAATCTGTGTCTTAAAGCTTGCAGAGGCACTGAGGCTGCAGAGTTTAGGGCAAGCTACTACTAATCACACACAAAATTTACAGAAATGATTTGTTATTCGTAAAACATTATGGACACAATGAACATTGTGTGAGGATGCGCGCAGCATCCAGATGATACTTAAAGGGACTGTATGGTGTGTTGTGATATTTCTTTAAATGATCAATATAATTCATGTTTAATAGTGTGTGTATCACACAGTATTGACAAAGTTATAATAATGACAGCTACATGCAGTCCATGCAGTCCCTTCAACATTAGATCTGTTTAAGGAGTGGAGAGATGTAAGATTACCATGCACATGCTCATTCCTAAATGACATACAGTATTTTTGTCCTCCATGCGACTATTATAGTACATTACAAAACCTACACAATCTCAATAGACTATTGTAGTAATGAAAAACAGACAAAACAAAATGAAGTTCTGACTCAAAACCTGGAGAAAATTACCACAGTCAAAATAGTTATAACTAGAACTCCTGTTGGATGTTCTTATGTTTATGAGAAATTGCAAAGGTAGAGTCTGTTCATGCAGTTGAACTAAATAAGGCAAAGTGACCCATGCAAACATCATAAACCAACACAAACACAGGCCAGGCCTGACTAATATAGTCATGCAGTTACGTGAAACACACATTATCATGATGTGCTAAGACAAACTCTCGTGTGGCCAAGGAATAAACGTCAGGGATGATCTTACGTTGTACATAGATAGATGGATGTTATGTGTATGACTGCACAGCTCCATGTTTGCCACCCCAGTGCCCCCGCATAGATCAATGACACACATACAAATTAGACAACAATGAAAAATTACATTCAGACTGTTTGACGGGGAGACATTGCGAGGGGGTCAAGAATATATTTGATGACCAGGGTCTGGGATGAAGACGTGTGCATGAGGGGGTACAGTTAACTTTATGTGGTCCTAATAGAACTTATAGTCAAAGAATATGAGCTGTTGTTACTTCCACCATTTTTGCCAGATGTTTTAGTGAACAATCCGCAACAGCTGATACATCCAGGCCTTTAACTTTAATAAAATTACTGATCTGTTACAGCGCAAGGAAAGCAATGCCCTGTTAGTGAACATTGTTTTCATAGAACTATCATTATCTTTTTTAAACACTTGCCTACCACAGCCTCCAGACGTGACGACGTTGCGATCGCTCGTATTCAAGAAATCAGATTTTCGTCATTGTTTTTTGACAACCCTCCCTCAGCGTCCTTCTTCCGCACACCCTGCTCATCTTGTCCTGCGTTGATTCTCCCTTTACCTGCTGGTTTGGGGCCCCAGGAGTAAGAGAGGGAGGCACGGGGGACGGAGGAACGGCTGTGGTTTCCTCATAATAATAGGGGTATTCATGGTCATCCTGCTCCTCATCAAAGTACTGAGAGAGATGGAGAGATGTAAAGATTGAAGGACTGGAAAGATAGGAGAGGTTTGTGAAACAGTAGAGGCTGAATATAGATTAAGAGGCAAATACAGAGCTTGAATACTGTAAAAATGGACAGCAAAATACAAGTATGTGGTTGTCATTCATCAGAAACGTCTTCATTAATGTGCTTTAGCAGGTTTCAATGGCTGCAGTTAAGTTTCAGTGTATTTGGACGTCACTGATGAATGAGGAAAGCAGAGAGTGAAGCCAATGAATAAAATCCTCAGTGGTTTTTATCCATTCCGACAGCAGTCATCTCAGCAGCATCAACATGATCTGGACCTGACTGACTTTTACTGGTTGGACACATGCAGGCTGTAAACAGAGGCCATGTACTTTGAATGGTGGAATGCGGATGATAATGACCTAACACACGGGAGCTGTCAGGATGTGACGTCTATTATTATGTAAAAGTGACGCAGGAACAAAAAAAAGCCTGAGCTAGAGCTGAAGTTGGACGGATGTAAACCATCTCCAAAGGCACAGAGGCTCCACCTTAAGCCATCTTTATGACTAATGTTTTAAATTTCAGGTCACCCACAAAACCAATGTAGATTTGTTTGATTCAGAAATTTACGAAAATCATCCTTTGTCTCTCACCTTTCTGTGTTCACTGTATAATTTATTTATGAATGAGAGAGAGTGAAGATGCACATGAACATGTTTGTTATAGTCCCTTGAAGTGTTACCTCTTGTTTATGTGTCTGTTTCTATCATTTCTATGTGGAATAGCTCTGTTTTGTATAAGTTACCTTAGGGACACACAGACCGGAGGAAGAAGATGGTTTATACAAAATGATTTTGATGATGGTGATGCGTGAGGAAGACAGAAAGGAAGAGCAGCACTTTGATGGCAATGATGACCCGATGGAAACACTTGAAAAACTATTGACTATTTAGAGCTAAAAAGGATTAAACCTTTTATTTTAGAAAATAACTTTGATAACGCTGATAAAATGAGTTTATAACTAGATACACGTCTGACAGTTAACAAAGGTATGTTTCAATTCACATTCCCTCCATTATTAATATACAGTTTGAATATTTAATTCACGCAATTATGTCAAATCTAAAACATAACCGCTACAGGTCACGTTTATTCACTCTGACCGTAGCAGTTGGAGATTTGTTAAGAAATGGATCGATAACCTGTAATTGTTACTCTGCTATAATGCCAGACAGATTCGCCTCCTAACGTAGTGTGTTGAAGCTGCGTGTCTGTGGTGCTGTTACTTACGTGGGTGTTGGGGTCCTGGGCCTGGATCTTGGGCAGTGGGGAGTCACAGTCGGGGCTGTAGTGTTCGCAGAAGTCGTAGGCCGCCTGAGCGTTCGGGGCGATCAACAGCTGCTGGATGTCACCCTGAAGACAAAGATGCAAACGAGATGCAAACGTATTTAGATGAACACCTTATCGTGATTATTGGTATTATCTTAAAGCTGCACTGCCCATTCCCTCTCATTTTCGAGCTGTGAACGTTGGACGTAAACTGTTAGCTGCTCTCACAATACCTCCCACATATCATGGATCATGTAAATTCATTAAATGCGAGTTTAGGGATTGTGTACGGCTTTGGCAGAGTTGACAGAATATAGGCCTATGGTGGATGCTCAATAGTGGCACAGGTGGTTAGGGGTATGTAGAGATACCAGCAGACTGTCAGTTCAAACTACCCTCAAGTGCAAATTGAGCGTGGCACTCTTCCAACATCGCCTCTACAGAATCAAGGGATGTGGGTGGAGCAGTCAGAGTAAAAATCTGCTAAATCATCATGCGACTAATTTGCCGTGACATCCCTAAAGAACAAAATAAGGAGGGGATTTTGAATAGGATTTCTTAAGAATCAAGGCTTTCAAAATAATTGAAATCTTAACTAAACCAGGACAAATCCAACCTAAACCGTGTCTGATCCAGGACAATTCCAGTATCAAGATCTAGGCCGACACCAGGGGAATCCCAAAACTGTTCCAGGCTCTAAATGGAAACAAATTCTTCAGCACAACCAAATGCTTCAATGCTATTCATACCGTCAGTTTCAAAATCTAAATCTAAATGTCCCTGTACTTTTGAGTTGATATTATTTCATGTTATTTGAAAAGAGAGCTTTGTTGCTTGGTCTTTCCAAAGTTCTATATACAGTAAACAAAGATATTATTTAGAGATAGTCCCTGAATCAAAGCGCTGTCCGTTGATTTGCTGCTCGTCTCTCACCTGGAAAACCTCCTCGTCCAGAAGTCGGGCTCCGAACACGGTGATGCCGTTGGTGTCGACCTCAGCGTTGTTCCCTCGGGCCAAAGGTCGCGTCATGTTCTTTTTACAGTCCAGCAGCAGAGTCACGCTCTTCTTTGAAACCGAGAAAGCAACGCGGTGCCATCTGGTGACAAGCAGGATCAACTTTAGAAGTTATGATTGCAGATAGCACAGGAATTGTAGAGGCAACATAATCCTAACTTTGAACGTTGTTTGTCGCAAAAGCAATGGTGTCCTTGCGCCCTCTACTGGTAAATTTGGTGTTGTGAAACCCCAGCAAACAAGCTCGAATGACTTTCCTTGTTTTTTTTATGCATATACATGATTTGTTTATGCATTATGTATGTAAGTCTCTTTCTGTATTTGTTACAGCTAAAAATGCTTAAATATTTTGAACGATGCCATAAATATGTGAAATTGTTTTGGTTATTGATTAGTATGACAAAAGCTACTTTGACTGAAACGTTCCAACAAGTTAAATAACTAAAAGGAGTGATTCAGGTGACGATAAATTTCCCACATGTTTTTACAACGATACCAACTGCTAAACTTCCATCAAAAAGTGCCATAAAGACTTCCCTAAATCACACCAATGACATCCACACTGTAATCTTAACCAGCCGTAAAGTGGTTGTTGGTGGTTACTGACTTGCCATCAGCCAGGTTGACGCCACTGAACAGCGGGTAATCCTCGGGGGCCGGTTTCCCCTTCTGGTCCTCGTACAGAAACACGGGGGAGCGTCCCAGTTCGAGGCCGAGCTGCTGGATGCCCTGCTCGCTGTAGATGGAGAGGAGGAAGGCCTGCAGACCCGCCTGGGCCTTCACCAGAGCCATGATGGAGAAATTCTCTGGGAAAAGACCTGTGGATGGAGAGACGAGGAAGAAGGAATGTGAAATATGCATACACTGACTTTTATATCATTGGGATACATATCAACTAATTTACTGTATTATATACAACCAGATATATAAGCCAGAACCATGAGGTCTTCCTCTCAGTTGCTATTGGACATTCCCAGGACAAATCGGAAGAGCAAAGGGGACCGAGCCTTATCTGTGGCCAACCCCCGGCTCTAGAACAGTTTGTCTTGCATATCAGAGCTGAGAGTCCCTTCAGCACTTTAAATTGCTGTTTTCTCAAAGGCTTTTAACACAAATTGAATGTGTAGTATAAAAGCTGAGAATGAGTTAAAAGCTGAGTATATCTACTTCGTACAAAATGATGTATTTTTCTTATGTGTTGTGTTTTATTATTTGTGAAGCAGCTTAAGTTGTAAATGTGCTATAGAAATAAAGTTGGCATTGACATTGACAAGAAGGAATAGCTGTGATCTGTTGAAACCTGAACTAAGTTCTAACCTGCACTGGCTCCCGGTCCGTTATCGGATTGATTTAAAAATGTGAATGTTAGTTTTCAAAGCTCTTCATGGCCTCGCTCCGTTATGTTTAACTGAGATGTTGACCATACATCGCCCCAGCAGAGCTCTCCGGTCTGCCGATCAAATGCCCAGGTCCCGTTACAAACAGCGGGGCGATCGTTCCTTTGTGGTTGCTTTGCCCAAACTGTGGACCAGCCTGTCCCTCAGTCATGTTCTCACGGTTCTGCCCCTTTTTAAGTCCAGATTAAAGACTCATTGTTTCAAACTAGCTTTTAACTCATAGAATTCACAAAATGATGTCTAGGATGTAAACATGTTGTGTTTTAATGGTTTTATCTGTTTCTATGAAGCACTTTGGTCTCCTGGTGTTGTTGTAAAGTGCTATAGAAATAAAATGTGATTGATTGATTGAAGTATGTCATCCATACATTCGGTGTATAATCATGCAGTTTTATTGGCGGTTTTCAAAGTTGTGAACTTACTTTTACTCTGCAGTTTATTGTTCAATTTAAAGTCCCTGTACGGGATTTGTTGTTTGTTTGCCAAGAATGAAAGGCTGTTTGCGTAATGTTTAAGCTTCAAGTTGTGGCCCAGACTCATTCCTAACGTTCTTAACTTTCAAATTCTTCACAGGGAAGAGTTTATAAGCATGTTTCACATCATTCAGGGAGAAAAGAGGAGCTTTACTGTCACGATAATGCTAAAACAACATTTTTTTCTAGCACTCTCAAGACCTGCAAATCATCATCTGTCTGTGAGGGATGTCTCTTAAACCACATAAAGGCTGCTTGTGTTTTCCTCTCTGTACTCCGCAGTGTCAGACAGTTCTCCAAAGATAATTTGTTATGGTTCTCCCACACAATTAAGCTCAGCCCTTTGCACTGCACCGTGTAATTATCTTTATATCCATGATTGTTCTGGCAGAGGGCATTATAGATCAAACGCAATTTCGATTTCTTAACAATTAAGACGTGTTCTCAGGCTATTGCTTTGCCACTACATGTTTCACTCCTGGCAAAGGACTCCACCTCTACCACCCATCGCATTGTTGTGTTGCTAAAAAAAGGAATTCAAATATTGCAAAAACGTTTGTACAGACCTGAGAAGAGCTGTTTGGTGGGGGCAGAGATCTGGGCTCTCTTGGAGATGCGGTAGGCATGGTCGGGGCTGCCCGAGCGACGGGAGGTGCAGAAACCGGGCACTTTCTTGACGCCTTCGGGGAGAGAGGGAACCTGCAGAGCCCGCAGCACGTCCACTGGGTCTGCGGAGGAGAAACACAGGGTCAACCAATGTGTTCATCAAGTTTAATATGAACTTTACTTTTAAAATGTCAATATTTCAACATAAACTGTGCTGATATCTCAGTTTAAAGAAGATTTTTTTTTACATTTTGTTACTGTACTCCATATATTTTAAACTAAAGTTAAGTCGATTTTAATAAGAAGGAACGCCTTGAGTTAGCTTTGAAAACGCTGCCACGCAAAGAGAAAGTTGAAGCCTTTTTCAACAGAATTTATCGATTTTGCAAATTGACTGATAATGAAATGTTACACATTAATATTGCAGTGAAATACAGTCATAATCTGCAGCTTTGAGCTTGAAGCAAGTCACACTCTAAGGACTGACCCAGGGCCATCTCTGATAATCACTGTCAGATAATAAATCCATCCAGTCCAAGAGATTCTTTAGAGGAAATGTATAACAACTCGGAAAGGTTTGTGCCTCTTTACACTGGAAGGACGTTTGGAAGAAATCACATGCTTTTATTAAACTTTAGCACGACAATGTAGACATGAATTTAAAAGGAACAAGCACTGACATGGTGAGACTTAGTTAGTCCCTTATGCTTATGGACAATGAAAGAGGAAGCAAGTTAAGTTAAAACTGTTATTTGTGGTCCAAGCTCATTCCCAACTTTTCCAAAATTCTCAAATTAGTTTATAAGCGTGTCTCACCACTTCCAGGGAGCAATACTGTCACAATAGTATAAACCAAAACAAGTAGCTGCAAGTTCACAGCAATAAAAATGCTTTATAATGTAGATGCACCTCTCGCAGGTCTGCTTTTACGATATACTGAAGGACGCAGAATCTATCTTGTCCCTGAAATCCCAAAAGCCTCTTGATATTGGGCACTAATCTGACCCAGACTCAGGTGCAGATGGTGCAGACAATAAATGCCACTGTACTGTACAAGAAGTATGGATCCAGAGAGAAAGCTTGAGTGTGAAATATATCGGTCAGCATTGTCTTCCTTTTACATAAGTGGATAAATAATAAACTTGAATTACACATGGATTAAAGCTCATACGAATGCTCAAAGTGATGTTGTGCATGTGCAATAAGATAACACAATATTTATACGATGGAAGACTTCAAGACGATGTTACGACTGAGAGAAAGATTGTTAATACTGAAGGGATCACCTGTTCATCTTCACACAGGTGCAACAAAAATGTACCACGAATTAGGACGGGGTTCCACAGGGTTCTCTGATTATGGACGCATTCATTACTTTGTGTTAAGCTGGTGCATAATGGCAAATGGAGATCGTAAGACAGAGTGTATGCAAGTAGAAGCAAGCCAAATGTCATTCTTTTTAATGCAGTATATGCAATTAATTACATTTATATTTGGAAAATAACGGTAAGAGTTCCCCTAAAATAGGAACGAGGGTAAATTAGATATTTAAGAAGCAAAGTGGACACTAAGGGCAACTTTTGAGTAAAACATTGCAAAGAGGACACAAAAAAATATCTAAAATTGTATACAGGAAATATCACTGGAGTCTATTATATCGACACAAACAGAGCTGGACATGTTTAAAATTGGACCAAAATAATCACTGTATTTTGGGCCTTAATTTTTGTCTTTTTGATTAACTTGTGGAGTTACAAAAAAGGAACTTTGTTGTACTGCTTGTTGGAATCAGATTTAATGCTCTTTAATCATCATCATGATCATCGAAACTTTATTACAGACACAAGGTCTAAATTGAAAAAGACATCATCGACATTTATGGCCTTAGTTTTGCCACAATCCAGTCTCTCTTGGTAATTCAAAATTAGTGCTCAATAATACCAACAGCACGTGCATATTTGGATTGTAGGAGGAAGAAAAAATGGGCAGCAGAAAGATTGTGGAACCTTCTCACTTAATTGCTCTGCCGTGGTGCCCCACCCGGCTTAAACTCTGCCAGACTTATTTCACAAACAGCCGCACTTTCCAGGAGTTTTTTTTTTTGCTGATCTGCGCTGGAATGCTGGGAATGAAAAGGGGGAAACGAGGTGCAGGTACGAAAAGTCCCAAGTGATGAGAGAGAGGGCAGCGGAGGAGGAAGAGGGAGGGGTCTCGCGGGGTCAGGCCGTGACAGTAGACAGTGCGTTTCTGTCGCGGCGCGAGTCTGTATCGGGTTGCGCACGCGGCTAGCCCTGGCCAGGTACAATGCGGCGCTCTGTTCTGCGTCCCCGCTGCCTCTGCACTTCACATCTGCAGCCTCCCTACCCTTCCTGCCTCCGAGACCGAGATCACCGCAAAAACACACCCACAAAAATAACACTGTCCAGGCCACAGACGTGCGTACAGTCCATTACGCGCGCGCACAAAGCTCGTGAAATAATCAAGTTAAACTAGACACGGTAGAAAAACAACATGGTGGTTCTTGCTACTTTGTCAGTGATTCTACCCATATGTGCCCACAGATGCTGCTGCTGTTTGAAGTCCACTGTTGTGACAAAAAGCAAGGTTCAAGTCTGAAAGCAATTATGTAAGAAACCATTAAAAAAACAAGCACATTTACTCATATTGACTAATGCGCGTTTATGGCACGCTTCAAATGTAGTTTTTTTGTGTTGTCAAATAAATTCTCCCACATCAACCTAAACCAGAGACTACACGAGGAAATCGGCGCGTGTGCATAACCTGGCATTATAAATCTCTCCTGAATTCTTTACACAATAATGCAAATCCACATCAGTTTGATAAAGGCACTGACTCACCTCAGACCACACACTACATCTATCTATTACAGTCTGAGCCCGTGAACTGCCAGGCACAAAGCCAGTCACTGTAATGCGAGGAGTGAGGCAGATGCAGACGGGTCGAAGTGTTTTCAAGTTGAGAGCTGCGATGCCGCGAATTCGCCACAAGATGGTGCTACTGAGGGGACAGCAGAGACAGGGCTGCGCACGAACAAGCTGTAAATTCAACTTAATCCTTTTGTCACTGACCAAAGAATCAAGTGCTTCTGCACAAACAACCACAGACTGCACACAATGAAAGCACACTATTTACTCTGGGAAAATGTCTGTCTTAAACGAGATAAATGATTTAAAATGGCTTAAATAAATGCTCATTATGTTGAACTTGAGACGGCTTGAGCTCATCTAAGATCAGATAAAAATAAGCCTATGGAACACATATAAATCCCACTTGAAATCAGACAAATGAACTTTTACATTTAAAAAGATTTATTTTTCACTTGAAATTATACAAAATAATCATAATAATCATTAAAAAAATGTGCTTCCACTGGCAATAATAGGTTTGATCTGATCTAAGACCAGACCAAATCTACTCAAACTTTAGATTTCAAGTAGATGTATGTAATCTTGTATGACAAACTGTATTGTGTATGCACAAACTTGAGAAACATTCATCTGTGGCCTCTCTACGTAAAAAGCATTGCTCCAAAGCAGGTACAGAGAAGTTCAGATATTCCATACTACGCTATTGTATCATTAAGTACTTTACTCACTGAGCCAATTTGAAAATGTTTTTATGAGTCTAGTAGTACAGTCAGTTCAGTGATTTCAGATTTGGGCAACTGTGGCTTTAATAGCTTGCCTCTCAATGTCTGGGAGCAAATGAATCATGAACTACAGCACTGTGTGAATCTAAATGGGCTTTTAAATACAATAAACTTCCAAAAAAGCTCAATAATTTCACAGTGAAAATGACAGATTTCTGAACATAAATGATTGCTACTGGAACAACTTTTTCAGGCTTCTATGCAAATGTTCGTAATTACTATAAATATACAAGAAGCACTTTTAGTGTCTTAGACATTTTTTACCTTTTTCATTGCTTCACTCCTGGCTATAGTCAAGTTGTAAAGTATGAGGGAGTACATTTAGTCCTTGAGCATCACCTGTTCCAAGTCTCTTACAAGCCAAAAAGAAAAAATCAACTTAAGGAAGAAATTATATAATTTGTCAGAATTAAAAGATTAAAGTATGTTTGGTCAAGTCTAAGAAAAGATAAAACATCTTATTGCCAATGGAACAAGCACATTTTTCCTAGCATTTTTATCTGATCTTAAATGAGCTCAAAATGTAACAAAAACAACTTTCAATATTTTAAGTATTCTAATTTAAGGTGGCTATTTTTCCACTTTTTCTTCTGCAACAACAGATTCTTAGTCCAAGCCTTCATTCGCCTGTAAATGATTGTGATAAAGCCTTTGATGTCTTTGTGACTATCAGATAAAACCAACAATGCCCTCAGCAATGCTCCTGCGCTCAGCCGCCTACAGCTGTGCCAAATACCAGACACACGCTCCAGCTGACACAACGACCCCTCACCTCCCCACAATCACAACACTGTCCCATTTCCCCAAACCACAGTCACCTTTTAAAATCCAAACCACGTCTTTAAATAAAGGCATCTGCATCTGTGAAACATTCCCAGTGTGGCTGCCTCCCTCGATGACTGCACGGCTCCATCTGCTCGAGTAAAGCTAAACCCCACGTTGTAATTTTCACCATCGCGCTCTGTAGTTACATTTCATTTATAATTCTATGTGTATACAGACAGCAAGTCCATTACGAGTACCCACGCTGGTCAAGAGGGGTAGTTAGTCCCCTGCATTCATTACATGGTATAAAATGGGTGTTTGTTTAGCCAGCAGCATATAATAATATACAATGTAGTTATTACAGCGGCGTAAGTCCCACCGGCGTCTCTGCAGCAAAACAACAGCGACATAGAAGTTATGCCCGTCAAGAACTGGATTGTTATGGGGAAAGTGAGGTGGCTGTATCCCCAAAAATGTGCACTTGCAGCTGGGCGATACTAACAAAAATTAATATCTCAATATTTTTGGAGACTTTCTCGATAACAAAGCGATATTTTTGCAAACCATCAGAAATACGTAATTATGTGCTGTCAAGCATCGTCATTTACATCGCTTTGTCACTCAAAAGAGAATTGTCCCGAACAGACTTAATTTTTCTCCATTTATCTTCTTTCTTTCTTCTTTCTTTCTTACTTTCTTTTTTTGTTGGATAATTTTCCCACTTTTTCCCCAATTCTTTCATTTTTTCTCCCCATTTTCTCTCCCTATTTTCCCCCATTTTTATCCTAATTTCCCCAATGTTTTCCTTATTTTCCCCCTCAATTACGTTTCAATTTTCCCCACATTTCTTAAACCCATTTACCCCTCCCTATTTTTTATTGAAGCGCAATTAAATCTCAGTCAGTTATTAACATCAACGTCGAAAGAATCCTTATTGCTTTGAGCGGAGTTTGAACTTTGAGGGTGAAAATGGAAACTTCTTTATGTGCCATATTACAAAAAGCTTGTCATATAAGAAAAGAAAATTGAAGAGGTGTATAGGTCATGTTCTCCTCATGACGATTTCTTCTGGTTGCTCTGGTTTCACCTACCACTAAAACATGTACAATAGAGCCTGCAAGATTGTTATGGGGTCATACCACACAGCCCTATATTCCCATGCAGACAATAACTGAAGCCTGCTTGTGATTTGTCCGCTTTACTAGAGCTAACACTTTCTTTTGGAAAGTCATACTCAAGATAAGTTAAAGTTTTATGTTTTAATTAAGTTTGTAAAGCCTTTTGACACCTGTGCACATATTCCACTCCTCCCCACCCGTGAGAAAAGTTGCCAGGTTTTCCACTCCATGAGCTTTGGTCACAGTCAAACTAATGCAGCTGTAAACAAAGCTGCCATATGTTACACTTCTCTATGGAGGAGCGCCTGCCAGCGAGCGCCTCTGTCCCCACTGTTCCCACTGTTCCCACTGTCCCCACTGTCCCCACTGTCCCCGAGCCTCGTTCTGTGGCCTGAGAGCATCTGTGTGAGCGGCTCTAGCGATGCCCGTTCGGGTCAGGCCTATAAGTCTTGTGCGGTTTTGGTGCTTAGGTTTTAGTTTGGAAATAAGGGCGGATTCTAAACACCACAGAGTCCTGACCATAAACAGTCAGTGTTTCCTCAATGGCACAGTGCGAGGCTAACCCACTCAAAAGGGAAGACGACAGCATGAGGTCATATGGTGTGTCTTTTTTTTAAACAGTAATCCCCATTTTGTGTCACAAAGAGGTACTTGTATACATGCCCTGAAGCAGCGTTTCCAAACAATACAGTACTGGCACTTAATAGGTGACATAGTGCCAAAGTGGTAGTTCCCCTGGAGATTTTCAAATATTGTCAACTCTACTGGGTTGATGGAGTCCTGACCCCTGCCCTCAGGAGTGGACAGAGTTTAAATAAGTTTACACTGCACTTGTAGTTCTTTTATCTTAATTCAAGTGTAAATATCTTGCCCTATGGACAGATTTCCTGAAATTAGACTCTCAAATCACGGACAAAATTACTTATTTCAAGCTCACGTTTTTGCAGCTTGTGTGTTTAACCAGTCTTACATTTGAAAACAAGTGCAAGAAGAAGAAGAACATACTACATTTCCCCCCTAATTTTGTCACTTTTCCTTCCCAAATTTCCCCAAATTCTTTTAACTTTCACTCCCATTTTCTTTCCAGATTTTTCCCCGTTTTGTCCAAAGTTTGTCCGAAGTTTCTGAAGATAGAAGAAGAACCTTTATTTATATAGCGCCTTTCACAGACAAAGCCACAAAGCGCTTTACATAGGAAGGAATAGGAACCAAAGGATAGGAACCAAACGTCCTCGACCCAGTCCAGTCGAATTCAGTTAAAATTCTCTACTACAACTAAGGTCATGGATGACGGGGAGCCTACACAAACAACCTAGCTTTTAGAGGAATGGGGCTATGTATCGTTTTATTTTTGACATTTAAGCCCCACTGAGATTCAGAATAACTGTTTCAGGGGAGTCCTAGCTAAGAGGGAACCCTAATAGACACATTTTAGAGGTAGGGGAAACCAGAGCATCCGGAGGAAACCTATGAGGACGCAGGGAAAACATGCAAACTGGAGTCAAGTCCTTCTATCACTTGAGGTGAGACTGATAACCACAATAACAATGAGCGTGTGCTTCCTGCGTCCCATCTGTTCTTATTAAGCTATAACCCATAGGACGTCCCAATCAATATTCTGGTTCCAAACATCGTTGAAGAATATGTGAAAAGCAGAGGACAATGAAGGCAATGACAGCCTACACATCAAAGGAACATTACCTAACCCGTATATGCTTACTGTATATTATATGTGACACTTAGGGCCTTACCTCGAGTCTAGTCTCGCCATAGCAATATGTCTGACTTAAGTATAATTACCAGACGTGTAAAAGTGGTAAGGAAGCCGTGTGTCAGAAACTATCATCATGTTTAATGTTTCTCTTTTTAGGTTTGGAAATCCCCACGGCGGAGTGTAAAAGAGCGGCAGCAGGAGCAGGAGAAGAAGATAATGAAAAGGTGCATAGAAGCAGGAAGTAGTTAGTGTGAGGTGGTTCTTTCTGCTCATATCGGTGCATATTATGATTACGTGCAGGCTACACACAAAACAATTAGGATATAATGATTTAATTATTAGAGTAAGCCAGGTAATTAGAGAATAATAGGCAGGGGAACTAGAGAGAAAACTAACAGAATGTTGAAACTTAAATCTCCATCTAGTGGTAGGTGGATGCATTGTTGAATTATTTAACATTGCAAGAAGAGATAATCTGACCTGTGCATTATATTTTAACCCTCTTTCAATGCCTCTGGATATTTATCAGGCAACAACAACTGTCTCTCCCAGACTGAATGCACAAACCACATTCACAGCATTGGACCATCAAAGCAGCCTTATGTCTGCACAAAAGGTCCATCTGAACACTACATAGAACGGCTCACATCTGGCCCCACGCCCTCCTGCACTGACTCGGAGCAACAAAATAACAGTGACTAGGAATAGCATCTTTTACAGACAGCCTGTCATTATAAAGCTGGCACACACTGCAGCCATACTTGTACATCCCTCCAGTCGAAAGAGACTGCCTTGGAGCAACATCGTCTCACCATCCGCACACAAAACCCACTAAATCAGCGCCTAGGCGACCGAGGAAGGGGCATGGCAGCGTCTCTGGCTGCGTCCTCAGTCTGTAACGATAATGTGGATGTGTCTAGGAAAGGTTTTCGGAAGCTTACGACTTGATGATAGAGCTGGTCTTGTAGTTCGTAACTCTTACTTGCAGTTTTGAGACATTTTTATATCGTAAATGCTACCTTTTGCGTGTTTTAGTCTAGCCTCTTGACAAACTATCCAGGAATACTATATTTTATGGGCAAACTAATGGATGCGAGGATGAAAAATGTTGAATGTCTTATGCACAAAAATCCCTGGGAAATGTTGGTAATTTTCTCACTTAAGCCTCATACCGTGATGCAACAGAGATTAGTTGGCTGTTTGATTTATATCGATGTTTATGAAGGATTAAAGAAATGTAACCCCAGACAACCACAGGCTCCACCCATGTTCAGAGGTTAGAGTAGCTCACCAGGAACATCTGCAAAGGAAGCGCAATCTGCTCAACCATTGACAATTACGTATTGTACCGTCCCGAAGCAGTGACACATCCATTGAGCTTTATTCAAACAGAAAAGTCACGCTCAGTCATTCGTTCGACGCTGCAAACTCCCGGGTGATTACAGGTGAAAGGTAAACGATGATGAGACAAAGGGAGGAGAAACTGACTGCCGGACTGAAGCGTGCGAGCGGCAGAAGCCTGAAATACCACACACTCGCGCGCCGCCCCAGGAATGAGCCGTCAAAGACCACGCTCTGCGACCTCGTATAGTGGCCCCATTCACGGGACAGAGGCGGAGAGGTTGTGTTATGTTTAGCCAAACTCAGACAGACCGCCTTTTGAGGAGCCCGCTGCTTTGAAATAAGCCGGGGAACATACATGTCAAGAAAATATTGCCCACGGATTTTCTCTCATCCTTCGCACAAAACCAGCCTTTCATGCGTTTTTAACACACTGCAACGGCTGTGCCCCTGTCCCTCTTTTCCGCTCAATTTTCTCTTAAATTAAGACACAGAAACGTACAACTTTCCTCTCTAAATGTCTTCCACACGCAGCGCAACACATGGCGGATCTAACATTTGATTCGAAATCGCTTGTAGGAACACGCAGCTCCACTTATCGCTAAGTTACTTGGAAGTTATTTTCTCATGGCAGATGCCCTTCTTGTTGCACCCAGTCGCACACACTTTATCTGGAGTATCAAAATCAGAATCAGTTTATTTGATGAAAGTATCACTATCTGGGCAAGGTTCGAACCGCAGCTGCCGTGGGGCTGACTGACCGAAACGTGGCAGCCAATCCGTACCACTGGCGTCCACCAATCAATAACTTGCACAACACATTCACACAGGTGGAGGGAACGTCCTGCTCAAAGAGACAGCGACAGCATGCGATAGTGGTCGGACCTTTGGATCTGTGAACAAATGCTCCAACCACTGAGCCACCGTGCAAACCTGTTTAAAACTATTATGAACACAGAGAAGCACTGACTATTTGTCTAAATGAAGAAAGCAAAGAGCTGGAGAATCTCACCTGGTTCTTAAAGATCTAGGAAATAGTATGTTATATTCTTTTAATACAAGTATTTATGTTATACCTGATATTTACAACTTCATCAAATCTAGGTCAGATGCTGAAACAGAGGACCTTTGACATTAGGAAAATCTCCTTATACCTATGCACCTATATAGGCACATATACAAACCCTGTACTATGCGCACAGACGGGGGACACTAAATGCTTTCACTCACTGAGGTGCTCCACAGCATAATCACCTATTCATGCAAAGTAAAAATGCCTCAGCCTCAACCTCCAAAATACACACGGGAGCTGCTGGGAAGGTGAAGTCACAACTTAATCTACAAATACATCCCGAGCCAAATGATACATGAGAAATGTGTTCCAAAATGTCCACTTTGTCAATGGTCAGGGTTATCAAATGCTAAAGAAAGAGATTAAGGGGTTAACTGTTGAGCTATGCTGATGTAAATTAATTCAACCTATGGTCAAGACTCATTAACAGTTTATGAAAAATGTTCAAGTTGCAGCTATAGTTCAGGTAGACTAATCAAAATGTCAATATTTGTATTTTGCATTGGCAATTATGTAGTATATATTCGTCTTGAGTATCATACGTTTAATTATAGGTCGTAATGGGGCAATTGTAGGAATTAGTGGGTCAAAAATGACTAAATGTCTCTGGTGGCCAACCGCAGAAGTGCAGTTCTAAGTTCAACGATGAAAACCAGGGGGCGCAATAAATCCGCCTTTTTTCCTTTCTTTTTTTTTTTTTTTTTAACAAAATACGAAAAAATGTATTCGGATGGAAACGGTTCCTCCTCCTTGGACCACCGGGGGCAGCGCTGGAAGGTGCACAGGCTGCGCTGGTAAACATCCATACACCTTGCAGTAGCTGGCACCCACGCCACTGTTAGATCGGTAAAGTGTTCGAAAACACCAATCAAACAAGAAGGGACCTGTTTAAATTCAAGTTCCAATACTATTTGCGCTCGTCACGAACAACAGAAAACGCCAGGCATCGGATGCAAAAATGCCATTAAGAGGCGATTTAAAAACGATGCTAGCCAAACGAGAGTTCCCAATTGAGTTCCAAGCATAGGTATCATGTGTTTTTTCTGGTTTCTTGGACATCTGCGATCGCAGGTTAAAAACCGCAAAGGCTAACAAAAGTAGTAGTCACAATAATAGAACTTTCGTTAAAGCACACAACAAATCTGTATTTTATTGTTTAAATTGGGGAGGTTTTGTGAAAGCGGCACCAGGCTGTGTTCTGGGGAAATTGAGCGCGTCAGGTGCAGTGCGCTACGGTGGAAGTATCTTTACGCAGTTTTTACGCACGAAGTCCCACAGCGACCGAAGGCATTCACGTTAATGTCTAATGATAATGAATGCCTCTGCTGTAGCCTGTAAACAAATAACTTAAAAGGAAAGTTACCTGCGCGCGCCACAGTCGTTTGGAGCATGGAGAGGGTGACGGTTACCAAGGCAAAAGATGTGAAGTCCAAAAACCATGGTCTCCGTTTCTTGCGGTAGGGACAATTTCTAAAATCCATAGTGTTGCAGTAGTTTGCCGGCCTGGTGAAGCTGGAAATGTGAAAAAGTTATCCGCTCACAGAAAGTCAGCCGAAGAGAGGGACCCGACTGAACCTTCCGGAGGCGCGGACAGAGCGGCACACCTCTGGAGACTGTCCCCGTAGTGTCACCGGGTGTCTGTGGAGACGCACAAAACCCAAAGACAAAAAGGGCTCCGGGGTGAATAAATACCTTTATTTAATGGTTACCCCTTACTGCTAAAGCCCCATTGAGTCAGACTGGGTACATGGACCCAAAGTGGAGAGAGACCTGGGATCACACTCTCTCCCTCCTCTCGCGTTCCCTCTCCCCTTCTTCACTTTCTCCCACGGACCGGAGCTGCGCGTGCGTGCGTGTGCGCTCAGAGAGTCATGGGCACGAGAGGAGAGAGAGGTGGAGGGCGTGCGTAAACGTGCCCTTCACGTCTACAGATGCGTGACGAGCGCTAGCCAGAAAAGTTTAATTTAAGACTGGGGCAACGTGGACAGGTGTAGCAGTGGGAGATGAACGTTTTAGCTTTAATAGATAAGATTCCAATACCAATTTGACACGTTTTATTGCCATCTGTGAGGCTCGGTAAAACCAGACACGCAAGCAAGACACGCTAAATGTACATATAATCAAGCTTGGCATGGGATCTGTTAGTGACACTATTCACAGACTTTATATCACTCTGTAGTATGGATTTGTATAGGACCAGAGTGCATTGTAAACGAAAAACCACAATGTGCAGCGCGAACATTGACCAGCCAATCGGAGCTCTGTCCGTGCAGCACGGCGCGCGACGGGCTCACCTTTCTGATTGGACGATCCCAAAGAGCAACAGCCGAGCGAGCAATGAGGATAGAGAGGTCATCTGCTGAACCAAGTCCTCCGTCTGCAAAGTGGTACAAAGTAATTTAATGTTATGGATTACAATACCTGGTAGGTTGCATTCTGGAAATAGGTGATGGAAGACATGGGTTAATATAATATATTTTAGAAATAAATAACCAAATATAAAACATAGTGTATAAGCCGTACAGAAGGTTTCCATCGTAGACAACATCTGCACCTCTGATACAACTTTTGGTGTGCGTTGCTTCTCTTTTCTCCGATTAAGAACTTTTGAGAAATATCTTCAAAAATCTATAGATAACGTTTCGGCAGAGCCTTCTTCAGATCATTGTGTCTTTTTTGAACCACAGTGCATGATGTGCAAAAGTTCTTAATCCGTCATCTCTACTTGGTAGTTCGAGTGCTGTGGACGTTTCACAATAGTTGTATAACAGTTGTCATTACAAGTTAAACCCATCATGTGATTTTTATTTTTTCGGCTGCCAAATAACATGGTGTTGAGGTTTTGTGAGCAGATTTAGGACAATGTTGATGTGCTGAATCTAAAAATCACAATGGTTTGGCTCAATTGGGTCAGTTTTTACTGCTCGGACAAATTTTGCCGAAGGATGGAATGACTTCAGAAACTGGGAGACTGGGCTTGGTTGTGACAATTTCTGAAAAAAATTATCCGATTTTGTCAAAAACCCACTTAGCACAAAAATCTGACCTGTGTAATCATTAGTCGTTGATAAAACTTCTTGGATGAAAAGCAAAACATACACAACAACTACCAAGTGCAGATGACTAAGAGCAGAAAATAGTCAATACTACGCATAACCAATCTTCTTTATTGTTGCCAGGGAATGGGTTTGCAAATGCTTCCTGTGTGATTGAATAATGCAATAATGCACTTGGTGATGACAAATAGACAAAAACGTTGGACTTCCTGCCAGTTTTTGCTTCAGGTAAATGAGGAGTACAGATCGTGAGTAGGATGGGCAATTCCACAATTCTGACTTATCCTCCACCACCTCATAATCGTATAATGTCGCAACCTATATAATCACTTAAAGCTAAAACATTTTAAGTAATTATAGGTACGCAGTTCAGAGACATTCCTACGCCATATCTATACATTACTACCTGCAATAAACTTAAAGAGTATCGTGTCTTTTTCAAAGCAATTTCGTCTGCCTCGTAAAGGTAAAGCTGGCACACGAGGCTCTTGGTTTTGAACGCAGAGACTCCACAGACAGAGAGCTATCATTAACCGTAATTATCCCTCGGTTTTCTTTACCACTCACTCACTTTTCATTGCGTTTTGATCCCACATAGGTACAAATCTTGCATTCTAGAGGAGAGTCGGTGGGGTGTTACAAATCTGCAATGACAAACGAGGGTTTCAAATTACAATGAGAATGAGCTTTGAAGCAGTTATGCACGTATTTTAGATTGGTATGTCTGGTAAAACGTATAAGACTAACAGTAAAAGAAGAAAGTCCCAATTAAGAGTCCAAATGGGCCGATAAGAAATGCTCTGTGGACAGCAGACTAAACAACGGGGTGATTTAGACTGCACTTAAACTGAACACTTGGTTTTCTTAACGCCGCCGTCGGTGCACTGAATATCTTACTGCAATAAAGACAATATAATGTCTACAGTGGTTTGACACAAAGTCAAGACATCATTTAATCACTTTTAGTCTCTTTTTAGAGTTGGTTCAGGCCTGGTTTGGATCTTGATTTAGGAGTGGTGGCACTTGTAAGGTCATATATTTTATGAAGTGGTACATGGTGTGAAACGTTAGAGAACCACTGGCCTAAGGGCACTGTGCCAGCCTTGGTGTTGCGAGTTTGAGTCTCAGCTCACACAATTTGCCAACCTCACAAAAGCCGGATTGATATAACAGTGAAAATGACATTAGCACATTAGGATTATCAATCTGGAAAGGCTGCGGTTTAAGAAGAGAATGGTCTTTTGGGTGGATATTTGTCTTGTGATCGGAAGGTCGTGGGTTTGAATCCCAGCTCCTGCAAATGCACACTGTCGTTTTGTCCTTGGGCAAGACATTTCCCCCTCCTTGCCTCCAGTGTCTGTGCACATTGGTGTATGAATGAGAGTGTGAATGGGTGACTGGTTCCTTACTGTAAAGCGCTTTGGGCCTGATGAAGGTAGAAAAGTGCTTTATAAGTTGAGTCCAATTACCATTTGATTGTATCGAACGAATCTTGTATCAGCCCATCACTGCTACGTCTCAAACCACATCCAAACAACAAATCACTAAAGCAATTCAACATTTAGTTTTTTGTTTTGTTTTTTAAGTCATTGCCATGTTGTTCATTTGTGTTGTAAGAGTGCACGTTGTAGGCAATGTAAACCCTGCCTATTCACGGCAATATTCATGGGACTGGTCTGAAACACCTGGGTATTCCAGCCAAACGTTGAGGATTAGGGGATGCATTCAAGGTGTATGTTTGTGAGTATGTGAAACACAAATATTGTAGTATAAAATTAACAATGAATGCTCTTCACCGTCTTCAATATAAACTGCCCTGTCAAACAAACTTGTGGGCCAAAAACATCTTAAGAAACAAAAATAAATCGACCAAATGAACAAACATAGACGCATACAGGCAAGTTGAAAATAGCAAAAATACCATTGCCTATACTGCATTTAGTTCAAGCATCTTTTAATTACATGCTAACATAGTATTTTAGTTTTTACTTGGCCCAAACTAGACTCGTTTTCCGTGCTGTAGAGGGAACACAGTGTGTGATCTCCGTCCTAACGTTAAGCCGTTCCCTTTTGCAACATATACATTGTAATTTTATGGCCCTATAGCCTTCCCATAATGCACATCTACAGCTGCCAGTTCAAAAAAAGACACGCGTAAAATCATGTCAATCATGTTTTGGCTACTGTTCAGTGGCGCAACCCTTGGCTTTGCAAAACATGACGGAGCCAAATGAGAAAACTGTAATAGAGCAGCTTTGATGCGAGTTTAATTAGAAGGAGAAACATGCAAGTGATGATTCTTCTAGACCTCAGCTACAGACCAGCAAGACTTCTGAAATCAGCCAGTTTCCAGCACGAGCCATTTTGCTGTCATTGAAAAAGCCACTGACTATTTGAAATTCCCAGTAAGTATATGAATAATAATACATTCACAAAAGTCACTATAAGGATCCAATCACCTGCTGCTACCCCTACAAAAAGAATAAGCTCAGTGCTCAAAATGAAGTTACGTTATGAAAGAAATGCATCGATATAAAGAAAATCCATTATGTATGTAGCATATTCTCACTTCAGCTTCTATACTGACTTGCTCTCAGTGTCACGTCCAGGAAATGCTTCCTCACTGGGGCAGCTCTCGGTTTTTATTTTGGCTTCCTGAACACAGTAGACAGAGAGTGTTTTTGTGGACAGAATGTTTGGATCTGGCCTCTTTAAACTCTGAAAGTAGATGCCACAAGTTGTAAAACGAGACACCCCGAGGGACATTTGTGGTATGTGTCCGTGCTAAAAGATTTGCATGTGAGTCAACGTACATGTGAACATTTTTTGCATTTAAATCATTTTGTTGGATAGTGTTTGGTAGGGAAATATTGATGATTGTATTGGGGTAAAGAGTTAAAAAAAAGTTGTGTGTGTATTTGACCTTTCAGTGACCCAGCTTTCAATCACAGTGGCCTTAAAGCTGCACCAGGACCAATTGTTTTTAGGGTTTCTGGTATGTTTTCTGGTTGGAATGTATGATACAATTGATCCTTGAACATCCTAGAAGCCACTGTAATAGAAAGTAAAGGCTAACCACCCATACAGTGGCACAGATGGTACAATGTCATGATCAGTGGCTCCTGCAGGTGCACACTGTTATTGTGTGCTTGGGCAAGACACTTCACCCACTTTGTCTCCAGTGTCTGCATACATTGGTGTATGAATGAGAGTGTGATTGGGTGAGTGATTCCTTGATGTAAAGCGCTTTGGGTAAAAGCACGATATAAGTTGAGACCATTTACAATTTTTTTTGGCATAAGAAAGTTACATATTGTATCTTTAAACTTTATTAGTGATATCGTATGACAAGGATGTTTGATTATGGAACCATGTCGGGCCATTTTGTGCAGCCGTGGAAGGACGTACCAAATCAAAACAAAAGGATAAACCTCCAGCTTTACTTATTTATGTTTATTTGTGGGGACAGCGCCTTTTAATGAACACATGAGTTTATTGTAGCCATGGGTTCATTTCCATCTGTTGTCCCACACCTGCAAACACTCATTCATCTTATTAAGTGGTGGAGGAGAGAGAACCACACAGAAAGGCCCCACTTGGTCCAGGAATCAAACCTGGATCCTTCTTGTTGTGTCTCCCAGCCGTGACTCAAATCAGCACAAGGGTCCACTTTTCTAAATAAAGAGAGATTTAATTTCATTGACAGGAAAAGACATTAACATTTAGCATTGGGAGTCAACAGTAACAAAACAATAAAAAAAAATCATTTTGTTGTTGACTCCAATTGCACTGCCATCTTGTGAATTTTCCCTTTGGCTTTGATGAATACGACCAATGCAGAAGCCAAGTTTACCGACAGATATTCATTTTTTCATTAGACATTTTCCCATTTGAAAGTTCAGTATGCTACAAAGAAGTACTTTACAATTAGATGCTTAAATAGAGTAATTGCATTTCTACACTCTCGTCCAACCATTCAACATCTTCACAAAACTCCAATCTGCTGAGCGTCTAGTTTATGGCAGTGCCACAAATTCCACAGGATGAGAAATGCGCATTATATCTAACCAGCGCCATGACTTCACCCGTCCTTAAAAAGTTATGCCGCAAATCCAAGTGGCCATTTAAGACCCAGGGCTGGTGCAAGAATAGAGTTGGAAACAGGTGCTTCCATTTCATGAAAGGGAAACGTCTAATAAGTGTCCTCCAACTCTACACTTTGGTGTGTTTTTCCGTGTGTCATCCCTCTTTATATTAATAAATACAGAGATGTGGCCGAGCACGTTGGTTGACCACAAGGATTCCCTGTCTCTTGAGACGTGGCCACCCACCAAATGCACATCTGACACTGGAATAAGCAAGGACTTTCCAGGGGAGTACTTGGGAATTTTTCTGTATTAATTAGAATTTTAATTTCATTGGGAAGGTGCATACATTTTGTTTTTGTTGTGCAATGTTTGAATACTTTTTGCTTCATTTTGACCACAAAAGAGGAAAACAACATATAGTGGGAGGAAAAAGTGAGTGCACCCTTTGGAATTTATTACATTTCTGCCTAAATTGGTCATAATGTGGTCTGATTTTTATTAAAATCACAAGAATGAGTAAACAGTGTCTGCCTAAACTAATACCACCCAAACAATAACATGTTATCATATTTTTAGTGCCCATAACATGTAAACATTCACAGGACAGGGAGGAAAAAGTAAGTGAATCCTAGGATCACTTCCATAAGTGAATTATGGCAATTATTATTATTATTATGACATCCACTTATGGATGCCATAATAACTTTGGCAGTAATAACTTGCCACTGCATCTCAATCCAGAAGGCGTATTTTATTCTTCTGAAACCATTCTGAAGTTGATTTTGAGGTTGGTGTGCTTTTCCATTTTTCCTCCGCCCAAATAATTCAACTTTGGTTTCATTAGTCCACAGAATATTTTGCCAGTAGTGCTGTGGAGCGTCCAAGTGCTCTTTCGCAAAAGTGCAGAAATTTGTTTGTTAGACAGCAATGGCTTCCTCCGTGACCTCCGTTCTCCCATGAACCCCATTCTGTTAATTGTTTTACGTATTGTAGACGTGTCAACAGAGATGTTGGCCTGTGCCAGTTATTTCTGTAAGTCTTTAGTTGACACTCTAGGGTTATTTTTTACATCATTGAGTATTCTGCGCTGTGCTCTTGGAGTCATCTTTACAAGACGGCCACTCCTTGGAAGTGAAGCAACAGTGCTGAACTGTCTCTATATATATACATTTTTTCTAACCGTGGATTTATGAACATCATGACTTTTAGAGATGGTTCTGTAGCCTATTCCACCTTTATACAAATCAACAATTCTTGATCGTGGGTCTTCAGGCTGCTCTTCTGAGTCATAAAATGCTTCTCAACAAGAGACGCTTCTTAACTAATGTGTGTTTTTCAATGGCAAGGGCAGCTTTAAGCCACACCTCAGTGATTGGACTTCAGGTTGGCTCACACCTGACTCTAAATGTCTGCATAAATGTGTCTAATTAGCTCTTGGAGCATCCTTAGCCAGGAGGTTAATTTACTTATTCCACCCTGCCCAGTGAATGTTTACATGGCATTGCCAATAAAAAAATATGATAACATGTAATTGTTTGGTTGGTATTAGTTTAAGCAAAAAATGTTTACTCATTCTTGTCATTTTAATAAAGATCAGACTACATTTTATGACTAATTTAGGCAGAAATGTAAGAAATTCCAAAGGGTGTACTCGCTTTGTCCTCCCACTGTAGGCCTAATTGTTATATGTTTTATCTAAAACATTTGCAAAATCTGTTCAAATGCCTTAATAATCTGAATAGTTTGAAGCACATTCAAAATTAGGGGCAAACCGAAAAATGTTGGGAGCCATCAATCAGAAAGCTCAAAAAAGTACAGCTGTTCTTAATTTTGAGAGGTTTCTGACCCCACATGATGTTTGTGACTCAATATTAAGGTCAATCCAATCAAAAGATGCGATATATCAAAAGAGACCCGCAAGTACAGTCAGATGGTCCATCCACGGAGATGGACTTTCTGCAAGTGCATGTGGGCAGCTCCCCTCAGAGGCATTTCCAAAAGGGGAACCTTGTAATTACAATAAAGCGACCATATTATATTGCTGACTTCCTTGAAAAGTCTGTATTTTACTGGGCAGGGCCACAAATGTGCACACACCCTGCTAGCCACAACACACTGAAATAGATCAGAGCGGGGTCTCGCTCCATGGGAGGAAACGGAGTGAGAAAGCAAAGAGCTGCCACCAGCGCGAGAGGGTCAAAGAGTGTGTTATAGATATTCACGTCCTAGGGGGGGCCGGGTCTTGAGAAGCAGGAGGAGCGGCAGAGAAGAGCCAGGTGAAAAGAGGGTTTATGCAGAGAATGGGCCAGTGATGCTTGGCGCGGTCACCGAATATGCCCAGTTCACCACAGAGCTCGAAATAGGCAGCAGACAAGAGGTGACGGGAGGGAGCGTGGCGTACAGTGGTGGGTGTGTTTCCGAGGGAGTGCAGAGTGCGTGCCAACTCAACTTTAAACAGAGAAGGAAAGGTCAATTTGGTAAACGGACAAACTCTCAACAATGTTATCAACATGACTGTGTACCGCTTAACTTTTTTACACCTACATAAAGATTTAGAGAGTATCAACCAGATTAAATTGTGACCACACACTGCAAACAATAGCTGCCTTATTTTACTGCGTGTCATGATCAGTAGATTAAGAATGAGAGACTACCTTCCACTGCGGCTGAATCTTAAAACACATATAGTTTTAATCACGTTTTCAAAGCTTAATTACCACACTCACTTTCACTTAATGACACTGTGTAAAATGGCTAAGTCTGGCTGCCAAGTGGTCATTAACACTGGAGGAGGACCAAGTTCACTTCTCCAATCGGTGTAGGCCCTTTTCTGTGTGAAAGTTCCACCACCAACTTAAAAGCCAAATCCAGCCCATTAGCACATATCCTCTGGCCCGCTGAGCAGCACGGGATCATTGCACTCCACATAATCCTAAACACCTAAAAATACTACAAAAATACAGAAAACTACTATGTATTCCTTTAAAAATCTCCTGTACAACCCATTCCTTGAGTTTGGGCTACTGCCCCTTGCCTTAAACTGGCAACAGAGCAAACTTGCCTGCCCCCTTCTATAGGCAAATCTACACTACAGGAGCGTTAGTGCGTATTTGATCTTTCATTGACTCTGTATGGCTGTATGGATGTTTAGCTTGATGCTACAAGATCAATTTCATTTCAAGTTTTTTAGGGTTTCTGGTAGGTTTTCTGAATGGAATATACAACCATGGCCACTGGGATGGAAAGTAAAGGCGTTACGCAAACCACCCATACAGCTGCTGGATCAAATATGCACTATATACAAAATTACCTTTTTTTTTTTGCATAAAAGCTGAGGTATCTGATTTTTCCTGTTCAAACTGTGACATTACTAGTTTTAGCCCAAACCTTTTTCCCTAGCACTCAGAATCCCTCTTGCGCATCCAAATTGTTCAACCAAATTAATCATATGCACGTTTCACGCTCGTGTACTACAACTTAGATTCTATCTTTCATTCCTCAATAAACATTTAGACAATCAGTTTTTTTGCTGTGTGAGGTGGCAAAAATAAATGTAGGTAACCTAGCTTTAAATAAATGCTATGAAAAGTAACTTTTCAGCTGCAAAAAACACAAACAATTGTGCCTAAATTCACACTCTGTACGGCAACACGACAGGGACAAACTTTCTTTCTTGTTGTGAGTCAGTGGCACTTGACAGTACAGCTGTACAGCGCCACCTATAGTTCACAGAGTGTGCATTATAAGGCTTTTAAAATAAACAAAACACGTGGACAAATTAACCTATTACTTTCTAGAAACGTCGTGAAGTATTTATCTTTCAAATGTAGTGGAATAAAAGTAGAAAGTTCTCAACACAAACGATACTCAAGAAAAGTACAGATCCTCCAAAACTCCACTTAAGTATATCTACTTTGTTACTGAGCACCTCTGCAATAGAGCTTTTTAACAAACGCTGGAATGAGGCCTTTGTCGGGTGAGAGGCGTGAGGTGGTGCTCAGAGGGGCACACGTCTCCATTAGCTGCTTAATGGATAATATGCCTGGATGGATAAGAAGATGGTGGAGAGAGATAGCGCTCATATGTGCACTCGGGTCTGGGTGGAGACCATGGAAAGGTACTGACGGTGGGGGGAAAAATCACAGGAATGAATAGAGCGAGCGCTGGTGGTGGTGGGGGGGCACAGAGGCATGCCAGGGGTACGAGGCAATGAATGAAGACCATTGATAAAGGAGGATGAAGGTGAGGGGAGCGACGACGAGAGGCAGCTTGAAAGTATTTACACTTTTGGGGATTTAAAAAAGTGGAGCGAGGAGTGTGAGGAACCCATAATGGGAACATGGAAGGTTGAAAAATAGTTTGAAATCGACGTGCTTCGCTTGAAGGGGACGAGAGAGAGAGCACACAAATTACAATCAGGGATTCTATTATTTGCATGTATTTGCTAATAATCTCAAAACACATCTTTACCACCATCTTACAATTTGTTGGTTAGAAAATGCCATATTGATCTAAAAGAGCTGAAACAAAAGAATCAGTAATTTTATTTCCTGATTTTCATGCAATCTCACTGTAAGCCCCTCCCACCTCCTCTCCTCTTGTTCCACTTTGCTGCGCATCTGTTTTAATAAACAAAAGGGGAAAAAAATATAGTGTGGCTGTAGTGAAGCTATGGCTTGTGTTTTTACTTCGCAATGAAAGCATTAAGTTTAGAAAGAGGTCGAGAGGTGAGGAAAGCATTTCCTGGATACGCAAGACCTCGGGAGCAACTTTTTGGGAGCTGTCGCCACGGCGCGAAGAACAGCCACTGGGGAAGATTCAAAGATTACTCAAGGCTGTGCGAGTGGCTCCAGGTCTGTTTTTGATGCAGTCAACGTCAAAATCAACAATATAACATGAAAAAATTACTCGAAGACTGCAGATTCTCAATCCGTGCCAGTTCCAGCATAGCTTCATCCTCTAGGCCAGTGGTTCTCAAATGGTGGGTTGGGACCCAAAAGTGGGTCACGGGTCAGTGGGCCTTTCCCAGAAAACATTTTTAAATATTTATGTACAAAAAGAGAATCACCACTTGAGCCTGTAAAAATTACTGTTTTTTTAATCATAATTTCAACTTTTTTGGCTTATTTAACACTTATTCAACAAAAAATTTTGAGGAAAAGACAATATTAGAGTCTGAGTCATATTTGGGTCGCGGCTTGTCATCCCAGGGTGATTGTGGATCCCGATGCAATAGTAGTTGAGACACACTGCTCTGTCAGGAAGCTGAACTCTCTCTTCCTACGTGTTGGATATTGCTCTGTGCTGTTGTTTTAATTTCACCAAGGGATTGAGAGCAATGCAGAAGTAAATGAAGTAAATTTGACAGTAAAGCTAACTCATCAGGTAATAACAGGCAACTTAACAGACATCTAGTTTAGAGAGAACGTTTTTAAATGTCCTCCAAGTCCTCCCTTACCTCTGGTTTTGCAACTGAAGTCCAGCCTACTGTGAAGCTCTGGGTGGGGCTTACTCTGGTTACAACATAATTGTGTTCGAAAAGCTGTGTGTTTTCCATAAATGAAGTCACCAACAGCTGTCTCTGGGGAGAGCTACAGTGAGCAGCTTAAATCAATGCCACTCTGTGCTCAGAACGACAGCCAGGTGAGTGGCATAAGTGGTAAAGGTCATACAGCGTGCCAACAAAACTAAACAAGGTGGATTTTTTTCATTGATTTCTGTTTGCTGAGACTATGGGGGCACAGGCGATTCAATTTGTTGTGTAAAACATACTTATTGTCTATTATGGATCGTTAATCGTTTCGTTTTTATTAGTATACTATAGAAATGTGTATGTTTATAATAATTCATCCAGCAAAAAGTACAATTTGTCTCCTTTACTAATGGGAAATACAATGGATAATACATGTACTGACCCATTCTCTCTCCTTTGTACCAGTGGTTCTCAATTACAGGTTAATTTTGAGAGTCATGGGCCTTTACCAAAAGTAAATGTTGATCGTTTTCGAAAGATCTAATTGATGCTTGAAACTGAGAGGAATTACGGTACCTTGTTATTATCACCTATAACAGGGTCGAAATCAATATACTTTTATTCTGTTTTTTAGAAGTCCGTAAGATTGCAAAATGGGAGAAAAATATTACCTGAAAGCCTCTCCTCGATCCCAGCTCGTCTTATTGGTCCACGTGCAATCCTGCCAGTCTCTGATTGATTGCTGCGATGAGAAAAGGGAGACTTCAAAACAAATGGAATTATTTCACGTTACTTACTTTAGATCAAAATGCAGGGACGGAAGGTACACAATTCTATCAAATCTGTAATACATAGACCAGAACCACAAATCGGTGGTTAATGCATTTAAAAATTCAACTGGGTGTTTTTAAGACAGGTTTAAACCGTTCCCCGTTACATTATTTGGGCTTGGAACAATAACGCTAGCTCTGTCTCACTATAAATGCAACTTTTTGGGGTTTCGATTGTGTGGGATTATTAGAATTGCAGTGAAAAGTACCATCTCTGCTGATGTGTGCCAATTAAACAAGAAGAAGGAGAGCTGCATTAAGTGCCCTCATTAAGTTGGAAATTATAGTCTTTTTTTGCTTCTCACAATATGTTGAAGCAACACGGTAAGTAACACAATACAGAGAATATATTAAGGACTAAATTAAACAAAAAGCCACACAGGATTTAGTGATTTGGTAAATACTATGCATTACTTTCTTGCAACAGTGGTTATTACTTTAGCAAAACACTGACTCTCGAGAATTATATTTAAATACACGCTCCTCAACGTTATTTTTAAACGTACCAAATTGTGATCGTAGTGTACAGAGCTGCCAACAATCCCAGAAAAAGCGTAACTCTTGATACCAGTTTCATCTTTGTGACATCCACCTATGGACTGAGGGACAACTAGACAAAAGGAGAAACCAAACACAGCTTTAACGCGTGCAAAAACACCATCATGCTTAAATGCACGCAACAATAACACTGAGTTATTTAGCCGGTGCAAACAAGGTTTTCACGTTCTCAGCTGCAGGATGAAAGACTAGAACAACTCTCTGAAGCATCACAGAAGCTGGTCGGATCGTGACGCCTGGCTTTGACCCAGTCCGCTCTGCCGGGCCCTGGGGTTGAGCTGAAGGTCGAGTGGGGTCGTTTCGGCACCGGGGTGACACCTCGCTTTACCCGGTGCAGCTGACCAACATTAAGGAGCATGAACGATGTGTTTCCTTTGCAGAAGTGGGTTATGCAATTAAGCAAATGACTGAAGCTCACTTAAAAGTTTAGGCTTGTCTGCTTTTCATTTAGCTTCAGTTGTTGCAAATCTATAATGTTGGCAAAATGAAATAGGAAGAAAAACTTGGAGTGACACTTCCCCCTATTTATGTGGCTTGTTACAATAGAAAGAGTATTGTCTGATCACTGTGCAGTTACCCTTAGATTCATGCTAGAACTAGGCTATAAATGTGCTGGCCTTACTGACAATAAATCAATAAAAACAGATGAAAAAGAATTAAAGAAAACAAGTAATTCTGGTAACTTTAGATTCCACATGGGAATGCGCCCAATTTTTGTTGTGCTCAGGCTTCTTGCTGAAGCCCACATTGCCAAAGGTGATACTTTTTAAAGTAAGTTTTCACGGTAGAAGCAAAACCAATTTATTGCATCATCACGTAATTTAAATGCTCAACAATTATATCTATAATGCTTTAAAATGCAAACAATTTGTGCTTATTTGGACACAATTGGACACAAAAAAGGGTTTAACCTCTTATTAACTGAGCACAGCCAGGCTGATGGTTAGAAACACCTGGCTGGAGGATTAACCTATTGCACATGTTTTTACCACTAACCTATGCAGACATGGGGAGAACATGCAAACTCCACACAGAAAGGCCCCGTCCAGGTGGGAATCGAATCCGGGACCTTCGAACTGTGAGGCACGAGCGCTTTTGTCGCTCTTTTGTTGTGTTTTCATCCTTGTTTTTGTTGCTATTTTGAAGATTTCTATTCAAGAAGCTTTTAGATTTGGGTAAAGCTGAACTAGAGAAAATGCGCTTTGTTCATGCGGGGGCTAAGAGGTTAAATTCAGTCAGAACTGCAGAATCTGTTTTAGACCCTGTTGTGTGTATTTTCCATGAACGTATGTAGTAAAAGTAGTTACACAATGCCTTTATTTTCAAGAAATGTTAATCCAATTTGATGCATTTTAATGACATTTAAGGCCTTAAAGGGATATTTCAGGATTTTTGACATTGGGCCTCATTTCCTAGTTATCCAGAGTGTTGTTGATGTCTGGAGATATTTTTTTTCTTAAATTCATGCAGTTCTTATATTTGAAGAGTCTAGTGGCGCTAGGCTAGGGCAAGGCTAGTGCATGTCTATGGTATCAGTTAGCCTGCATTAAAAACAGTCTGACCCACTCCACAGTGCACCTGAGGTAAATCACTTATAACACCAGGCCAACAATATAAATGTCTGTGTCGATAGAGTAATTTGAACCATTTTGCATTTAAAATAACTTATATTTGAGCAGCATCAGCTTTGTGGCTGTAAGCTAACGCAGCGGCGGAGTGATCTGCGAGAAAATAGTCCCTCAAAATGCGGTAATTCATGTGATACAAGGTCAGTTATATTTCAAAAATGATTCTATCGACACATTTATATCGGTAGTCTGGGGTTATAAGTGATTTGCCTCAGGTGCACTGTGGAGCGGGTCAGACTGTTTTTAATGCAGGCTAACTGATACCATAGAAATGCTTTAGCCTCGTCCTAGCCTAGCGCCACTAGACTCTTCAAATATTAGAACTGCATGAATTTAAGAAAAAAATATCTCGAGACATCAACAACACTCTGGATAACTAGGAAATGAGGCCCAATGTCAAAAATCCTGAATTATCCCTTTAAGTTTAGCACCATTAGGGTTCAAAGCCTAAATAGAGGTGTGTTGCACAGTCAAACTTCTAATGAAGAACAAAATCAAACATTTGCAGTCTGTGGTTTTTGCACGATTTATGTTTCGATATGTGCACATGAACAAAGCTTCTGCGATGTCAAAAGATCCAGTGTTGCGTTAATTTTTCACCAAGATCTTGTATTGATGATGGGAGAGCGTGGCCACTGTGCAAAGCCTTCTCCAGCACATCCCAATGAGAACTGTTCATCAAACCCAGGTTTTTTTGGGTCAGGCTGTGTTTATCGCCTTCCATCAAAGCCGCCATGACAATAAAACAAACTTGATTCTAGCCGGCACTAAGCTGTAGACAAAAGCAGCATCCTTCTTCGCTGCTGTGCCCAGTGACAGAGGGACTCTTCAGCCGCCCGAGGTCAGAAAGGAGCGCACGGGGAGAGAGAGAGGGAGGGAATGTACCACAGGGGTGTTGAGGGAGGGGGGAGGGAGGCTCCGGAGGAAGAAACACAAGGTGGAAACAGAGGGGTCTTTTGTGTGACAGGAAGCGGCGGAGACCTGGGCCCTCGCGCTCCGTACAGTAGAGAGAAACCTGAGTGATTACAAACATGGCAGGAGAGGACAGAAGCGGAGATGGGGCTAAAAAGGAGTCGATGAATGGGAACAAATCAGGAACATGTGTGGTTCCAAGCCCTGATAAATGGAGAAGGTTGAGTCAGGAAGGACATGTCAATAAACTTATGCAGAATGGAAATTGGCACAGAAGGGGCCACTTATCACTGCTGGTTAGTCCAACAACACCATTTCAACACAGTATCACTAAATATGAAGAAAAATAAATGGACATTTGTTTTCAAATTACATCAAAACAAGACTTTGAAGAATACTTAATTAGGACCAAAATAAGGCTTAAATGTAAGTTAATTAGGATAATAATGATTAAAGTAGAACTCTTGCGCATATTTTCAAGTTACCAATGAGCTTTGTAGTAGGGCCGGACGGATATGGATTTTTTGGGTCTGATACCGATATCGGGGGTTGGCATTGCTGATAGCCGATATATAGGTTCATATTTTAAGTAATTTAATTTATAGTTAAACATTATTATTATAGTCAAGGTTTCAATCATAGAAATATATCTAATAGAGGTCGACCGATATGGGTTTTTCTAAGGCCAATGCCGATTTTTGATTGGCTGATGCTGATATTTTTGGACAATATTTGATATATAATCTATAATCCTGTGTATGATGCTTCTAAACGAGTGAGTGTTGAACTGTGACAGTGGGGGGCACATAGGGCCGATTTATTCAGGACATTCATGTTGGGTACTTCAGTGGGAGGGGAGCTTGTTTGAAAGACAAAAATCAGCATATTCTAAAAAAAAACAAAAAACAGTGAGTCTCCATGTCTTACGATTCTGAAATTATATCTATATATATATCATATATAAAATAGGTGAACAAACTTGAGACTGATTTTCACTGCCGTGTTTCTCTGCTCCCTTGAGGCCTAGGAAGTTGTGGAAGGGCTTTAAGGATAAACTGAGTCAGTCTCTAAGTCTCTGTTACTTTCGGTTCCAGAGATATTGGCCTGATATATCGGCCAGCCGAGGATAATTTGGTGCTCCTGTTAGGTTGCCCACGAGTACTAGTTCTAGGATGAGTCAAAAGCATAAAACAACAAAACACAATTTATGGGGAGACTAAAGCCTTACTTGACATTTAGAGTTATTCTATTTTACTGTGACATCAAGAGGGGAAAACTGAAGATGATGAGGATTTCATATTAACTTTTTGATTAGAAAGGATGACTACAGAGACAGTGGCACAAAATTCACTAGATAATCTTGAATTATGAGTACAAAAACATGAAAACAATTATATTTATGCTTCATAGAGGCTTCTTCTTGCGCATCTCAGACTTGGTAAACTGGTAAACTCTGCTATCAAGTCTGATTAGAACGAGCAAGAAGAAGATGCTTGGAAGAGCAGTGAAGCATCCTCGACTCAAACGAACTGGTACAGTTGAAAGTTTGAAACTTTTTCTACGATAGAGAACTCCTGGGTGACTGAGAGCTAACAAAACATGAAACAAAGTGCCTAAACATCCACGTCTTGATGAGAACACCAGAGTCACTCTTTCTTTGACACTGAAAGGAGTTACCAGTGAATATTTGACAAAACACGGACTACTCCCAGATTATAGGGAAAAAATGTGAAAGGACAAATGACCAAAAAGCTCCATCAATGGCCTGTGTGTGTCATGCATCGACACCGAGCGTTAATCAGGTCAGGAAAAGTAAACCATCGCAGTTTGTCCGAAGCTTCAAAGCGTTTTGCCGAGTGCTTTGATTTAAACCTCTTCCGGCTACTGCTGTACGCGGACAAAACACGCACGTGACACAAAGGAGGCTGATAAATGATGATGCTTCATAATGAAAACACTCCACGCCTTTTTCCTCTCTCTGCACTGGCCCCTCCTTTTGCTCATTTCCCCTGTAGAGATTTAGCTCCATCAAATCTCACATAAAAGCTCATTAAGACCTGAAAAGACAATTCAAGGGAAAAAGGAGTGTGAGATTCCTATCATATACAATCGAGGGGATGAATCTTTTATTTTCCACATTTTAAATACTTTGTGTTAACCTTTGCTCATTGCGTGTTATATTTCTCAACACATTTACGACAAATTTTGCAGTGCCACAGAATCCAAATTAAATAATGGATCTGGCCAAGCTTTTTTGATAGGCATTTCTAAATTGCAGAGCCTGTAGAGACAGTTGCCCATTCTGAAGGAGTGTTCCCTGGCTACGTGCAGTCAGATGCACAATTGTATGTTCTTTTTTCATTGCACCCACATTTAGGCCTCCTCCGGAGAGACCAGCAATGATCTAAGTGTACCTTGGCTGGAAAATGGCCTGTATATACCAAAAACCTACCATGTGATTACGGCTCAAAGAACATGGGGACAGTGACTGGCCAGTAATTTAGCTTTATAAATGTTGCTAGTCATTATGTGCTTTTTTCCCAACAAAACATAAAAATAAAAATGTGGACTATTGATTTTTGCACCTTTTATCTAAATAGCTGAGTAAAGTCTAGTTTTGATGAAAAGTCAAAGACACATTTTGGGATGGAACGAAAAACCATTAGAGTTCAGCTATAACTCTGCGATAAAAAACTTTGACTTTCATGCCATCTTTTATACATATTGTTAATGTATATTATCATATCTTATAATATTTCCCTGCTTGTAAATCATGTGCATATTCCCAGCTAGGTGGTGCAACGATTAGCGCTCGTGCTTCACAGCTTGAAGATCTCGGGTTCAATTCCCACCTGGACGGGGCCTTTCTGTGTAGAGTTTGCATGTTCTCCACGTGTCTGCGTAGGTTCCTACAGTTTCCCCACCACTAAAAACATGTACAAAAGGCCAGGATGAATGAGAGAGTGTTTGAGAGTAAGAGTGGGGGACGACGGATGGAAATTAGCCCATAGATACAATCGGCGAGGTGTGTTTACATTCTTGAGTCTCATGTGTCTTCATTAGCATAAACTGTCCCGACCCAAATAACCCACACAATAAAATAAATAGACTTTAGATACCTATTCTTCTTATTGTCCACTAATTATTCCATTCATTAATTTTTATCTTTATTTCTGCTGTTGTTAATGCTGTTACTTGTTTTGTAAGATTACTTTATTGAGCTGCTTTGACAATGGCAATTTCCCTTGTGGATCAATAAAGTTTGTGTAAGAGTTATAGCAACTCAGTTCAAAAGAAACCCGACGCATCCCTGCACCTGAGACCAGCCCTCACGGGTCGCTATCTGCCCTCACCATCAAGCTCAGTGAAAGTCTTTTGAAACTCCGCGTGTGGGGTTCTTCTTCTTCTGCCACACAGGGAAGCGCGAATCACTCCTACGAAGGACTTCAAACAGGCTGTCGTTTATGCAGCGCCGAGCAACAACATCCAGCCAGGGCAAATTGACGTTTGTGAAGCCGAAATGAGGAGGAATTTGACCCCAGCTATAAAGATGTCTTTCTGCAGAGCTCACCTGAACTGACCGAAGGGGAAGGCGAGGGGGCCGGAGAGGAGGAGTCAGAGATGAGGAGTGATAGGGGAACCACTGATAGACAAACGATAAAGAACTTATCTATGTAATCATATTAATTTTCATGATGTTCTTATTCATGTTGAGGATTTACATTTAATGAAAGATGGGTCAAAGGCAGAGGATGAACTTCCCAAATGCAGTCTAAAAACGTAACTAAATGAACACTGACATATTCACAAAAAAAGATCAGAATTGTATCCCTTATTAAAGCCAATTTTCTATCTCAATATAGAAGCCCCGCAGCTATCTCTCGTTTGATGGGAGGTTACAAGGTGCTCTCTAAATAAGATGCTGCTGACATGGCTCTAAAGGGCCTGAGACAGAGACCTGATTGTACCTGCGCCCTCTGTTGGTGACCGCTGGTACTACGTCTGATGGCAGACTTGGGGAACGCCTACAGGAAAGTGGTACAAATCAGAGAAAATAGTCAGATAGCTTTACTGGTGAGTTAGATAGATACTATTCATCACAGTGTAACATGATATAGGCCTACAATTTTAGTAATCTAGCGAAACATTACAATACAATGAGTAGCCTAATCCAGTTCATATGACAACACAGCCTTTGCTAGACTGACTAAATAAAGACAGCAAAGCATTTGGTTGGTTAATATGTATTCTTACACTAAAATATAATAATTGTCTTGTTCCTAAAACCACTTGATAATGCTCAGTCGCAGGTTTGACTTCGACTTTCCCACAAACTTACTTTCTTTGCATGTGGCATCGTAGGTGGCATCACGGAAGGTGCCACTGGTCCAACATCCATGGGACAAAGAGGTGCGTGCTCCCTCTAGAGGCAGACATGTGTGACTGCAGCCTCGCGGGTCAGTCAGGGCCCTGGGGTCCTGCTGGACTGAGGAGCAAACGGACAGTCGAGGTGTGGATGAAGTTCAAAGCCTGAGGAGGATGTAAGGTGACCACCTGTCCTTCTTCTGGGTGCACTGCGCAGCCACTACACCTGTATCTTCCTGTCCCACCAAATTAGTTAACCTCTTAACCCCCACCTGAACCGAGTGCATTTTCTCCAGTTTGGCTTTACCCAAATCTAAAAGCTTCTTGAAAAAAGTATTGGAATAGTGACAGAAACGGGACGTAGACAAGGATGAAAACATGACAAAAGTGTAACAAAAAAGGAAAACAAAAACAAAAACAAAAAAAAGTTACAAAAAAATTACAACAAAAAAGTGGCAAAAAAAAGAAAAAAAAAGAAAAAGAAAGCTTAGATCAGTTTTGGAGGTCTTAGCTTTCAAGTCAGGCATTACACTGGCCTATAGGCTGTAAGCTCCAGTCCAGAAGCTTTTAGATTTGGGTAAAGCTGAACTGGAGAAAATGTCCTACTTTTTCAATGCTTAAATTTATAGAATGACATATTATCCCCCAGGCTGAACATCATTGGTGTTCTAACTTTCTGAGTCGGATTATTTCGTGACCTATTCCCATCTTGCTTTTGGGGTAAATTGGCAAACCTTCAATGCCGGGTTAGGGTTAGGAGAAGGGTCCCGTCGTAACTCTGGTGTGAGCAATAAAACTGGTGAGCATTTTTCAGTTGTGCGGATCTTTTTTTCACTTGTTAGTATATCACACATTATAAAACCTGATATCGTGATGTTTTGGATGCATTTCAAAAAAGTGCTTAATGTGTTAATTGGCAGTAACAGGAACACTGGTGAGATAGTTTGGGAAAACAGTTGCCGAAACACTTTCATCATTAGAGTATATTACCTAAAATCTTTGCCTGAAAGGTCTACAAAATACTCGGATACTTTGCCCTGAATGCATTTTTTACCTCCTGCCCTTATTTATGGCTATCAATTTAACTCACCATTAATTTGTGTTGCTCGTATTTAATTTAACTTGCACTGTCTCACCAAAAAGAATAAGTCACCACAAACAAAAATGTCACACACTCTAATATTTTGCTGTAGCGCCTTAACTTGAGGCGCTATGTAACTGATTATGTAACTCATTATGTAACTGATTACATAATTCGCTGTGGCAGTGTTTTACTTACTTACTCATTTTATTGTAAAACGTGCCATAAACACAACAGAGTGGCGTTATAGTGTGTTATAATGGAGTGTTGAAATAACCAAATGCACAACTGGAGTACAGTATTAAAACTTTTACTCAGACTTGATACAACAAACAGAAGAAAGATTCAGATTTAATGACTGAAAAATTACTCTTTTTTTTCTTCTTCTTCTTCTTCTTCTTCTTTCAAGCCCCCAAAGCACGCACAAGTCAATCAGCTCCACGCGTTTTTTATGGAGAGATAGAAACAGTACAACGAACAGACAGAGGGAAAAATAATACAACAGAGAATGACAACAACAAAAAAACATTCCGATTTTACAGCTTTGTTTTTGTTTAATACTTGGTAATAAACAAAAGATAAATAGCATAGACAGAGAAGAGGCAGGAAACAAGGCAGAGAGAAGACATTGTATTGTGAAGTAGGGCTGCACAGTATATGGTAAAAGCAGTAGGCCTCCAGCTCTTTCCAAGTAGCTTCTCGAAGGCTCAGTACTTTTAATATTGATGAGTCAAATGAGGTTACTGTCTCGGCGAAGCAGCTCTTTGTAGATGCATTTTCTCTTAGTGCAATAAAGGACGGAGCTGTGACCACAAGCTCCAAACATTTAGCAATCGTCACAATCTCTGCAATTCAGTCATGGTTTGGTCTTGGTTTAGCATTTCTTAAGCTTTGTGCAAGCTCTCGTTGACACTTTCATTGTGAATCGCTAGAAACGTCAGGCGATATAACTTAAACATCATAAAACATCCCGTCATTTTCGTCAATTTTTTTTTACCCATAATGTGCAGCCCTACCCCACAGCAAAGTAAACACTTAAGGAAGAGTCGCGCTCTACTTTTTCTGGTAGATTACAAACCAACCGTTTTTTGTACAGTTTCTAAAAAGAGCCTCAACGTTCAGCGACTGCCTCATCTTTTAAAAGACCCTTCGTTTATCATTTGGTGGCACTTCTCCTTTCGAAGCGCTCCGAGTCACCAGTGAACAAGTGCTCCATCCACGGTTAGCAGTAAACACCGATCTGAAGCACTTAAACCAGATCCATCTCCAGACCGGCTCGAACGTTCAGCCTTTTCTGTGTTTCTAATGGAAAGATGGGTCGTTTTGAGACCCAGTGAAAAGCACCAAATGCGCAGCCTGTGAGTGTGGTCAGTCTCCCCCACTCAACAATATGCAAATCAATTCATATAATAAACGCCTCTACGTCACAACAGAGGCGGAAATGTGCAGCACAATATATGTGAAAGAGTTAGGGGTGGGTGATATGAAAATCGGAAAGGTCATAAACTTCAGTCTTCAGCTTCAGTCATCGTTTGAAAGAGTGCAAAGGTAGGTTTAACCAATTACAGAGAAATACAACAATCATATAGCCTAAGCAAGATAAAAAATATGTACACTAACCGAAAAAAAAAAATATATATAGTTTTGATGCCTGTTTAATTCAGAGACAGCATTAGAGGAAGTCACTTGGTTGTTTCAGCTCAAATAAATGATTCAAATTTAAAAGAAATCGTCTTCTACGGAATTAATTATTATTCCGTTTTATAGTTCAAGATGACAAATATTTTAGTATAGGTATCGAAGTATCATTCAGGCATAGGCATCGTAAACCAAGTATCGTAACCCTAAAGCCACACCGCGTAGAATTTTGCCCAATAAATAAAATTGAAATACTAGCATTTATTTCATGACAGATAATATCGTCATTGAAAAACACCTCCATAAATGTGCGAACAAACATGAGCCTTTGCTGTGAGCGGCTCAGCTGTACTCAGACGTGACTGTGACTTTACCGGGAGGGGGTACGTCTCCAGCTCGTCCCCATGGAAACGTCAGCAGAATTTCAGATTTAAACAGGTTAGGTCACCATCCAAATCCATTATTTGACAACACACAGCAGAAATAGCATAGTCTGTGGCATTGTCTGTGTTGAGCTGCTCATTAGGAGCATGTTTTGTACTGATGGCAACAGTATAGTCCAAAATGTTACACAGTGTGCCTTTAAGGTGCCGGGGGGGAGGAAATGTAACGGTACCCAGCCGTAATGCTCACTACAGAGTCTGATATATGAGCGTTCAAACACACAAATTAATGTTAAAGCGCTACTTTTTCAATGGTTTACACTTTAGTTTTCCAATAGATCAAATGCTTAGACTATTTTAATAAAAGTAAGCAGACAAAAAAACCTTTTCAGTCATCAAATAATTGTCTGAATGATCAGTTTATCACCCACCCCTAAAAGTGTCTGAATGCACTGCGGCTCCACGTTTCATAAAGATGATTTAAATAACCAGCTTGGCAGTGATAAATAAACCAGCGAAGACGATGCTTTGACCTTTGACCTTTGAGTTCAGTCAAACGGCGCCGTGTTGAACTTGCAACATACAAGGTGACGACGAGCAGTTATTCACAGGCTGCGATCCTTTTAAAAAATAGCACACTTCTTTAATTTCAACGCTCAGAAACAAGAATTTTAAAAATGTAAGAAAACGGCCGACACCGGCGCCCCCTACGTATCGGCCTACGCAATTGAAACGACAAACATTTTGAGGCGTCGTTGAGCGATCCAACTGTCGCCGCCGGCAACCACACACCGTTGGGCTCTGTCCTCAAGCGAAGGTAAAGGAGACAAAAGTGCCTCGACCTTTGCCCCCATTCAAACAGTACAAGAGTTATAGGCCACAAAAGTTAGCCAAACTAAAGCGGCTGAGATCGAGCCGAGTAGGGAAACGGATGGACAAAATATGAATTCAACTTTGTGCGGGCTCTTATTCCTCTGTACTTCCAAGAAGCTCTAGCCTCAGTACGTATAACTGCAAAACCCGCACTTAAGCGCTGCTATCGGTCTACTAACACTACGCAAGCTCCCATTAAACGCCGTTAAGCCCTTTGCTAAATCATCCACCCGCTATAAAGTGGCATACGAAACCTCAAACACCTGCGATTCCCGCCTCTTTGTACCTTTTCCTGGCACGCCCCGCGCACAGGGGTCAAATGGAAAATAAATACGAGAGAGGCAAAACTACTGACGGATAACACTCACTTAGAAAAGTCTGTGCAGATTCGAAAAAAGTTTGGTATTTGCATCCACGAGTGTGAGTCACGAATCAGAAGAGGAAGCTCGAAAAAGTCCAGCAACAAAATCCCGTCAACGATTCGAAAAGAAGTTATTCAACGAAAAGCACGAAATCTAATCTGAGATGTCCAGGCGTTTTGAGCTCCCGTAAGATCTGAACTCACGGGGCAGCACGTGGAGAGCTGGCAAATCTCATTTAAGTTCCCAAAAGGTTTTAGTTTTAAAGCACACGAGCAAATGCCACAAAGGGAAACCTAAATTCCTTTTCTCGTAATGCCGTCTATTTGGGGAAATACTTCTACACGTTCTGCCTCTCAGTGCGAGCTACGAGAACACAACCTTCCATGATCTTACAAGAGCTCTTCCAATGTGCAGGAAACTCCCCCCTCCCCGAATAGAAAACACACTAGTATCTGGAAGAGCAAAAGTATAACAGTAACACACGAGCACGCCGCTGGTGTTCGAAAAGCACATACAGTAGGATAAAAAAGACGGCGATCGAAAGCCACGCAAACACTGAGTGAACGATGGCCGCGATTCGTCTGAGGACGGAGTTGCATACGGTAATTGCATTGATGCAGATGTGCACTGTCGCTTTAGCACCTGGAAGAGAAGCTCGCGCGCCTCTCATTTATCGGATGATTGTGCGGCCACCGGTGACGCTAGGCAAGCTGAAACTATCTACACCGCCTCGAAAATATATCGGTGTGTGCATGATGTGTCAATCCCTGTCTGCGTGAACGCAATTAAAGAAACAAAAACAATTATAGTAAGTCTCCTGATCGTGCAGTAGCTTCACGCGGCATTCTAAATCAGGCTGCGTTCACGTGGTGTTATGAGATGCTAAAAAAGCATCTAATTGTGGCTAATTGTGTCGTCTCAAGTTGTGACCCTGATCTTTGCCATAACCACGTCAAGTCAAAACTAGCATCGAGGTCGGCCTTATCGATTTCGGAAGAGAAATCCTTCCCATGAGACCTTGTAGTATAGTGGGTTTGGATCATTATTAATACGTAATACTGCTTTGTTTATGGCCAAATAATACTGTAGTCATTACAAGATTAGGTGACTGAGATCTACACATTTTTGCAGACACAATTAATATTCAAAAATGCAGGTTACCTCATACTATCCGCCATAACTGAGCATTTTCTCCAGTTCGGCTTTACTCAAATCTAAAAGCATCTGCACTGGAGCTTACTGTAGGGCTGCCATTTTCAATGTAAAAAACACTACAGACCCTAACTTTACAAACAAAGTAGGTTTTCATAAAAAATACAAAACGTTCACGTAATTCTTGCTCTATTTGAGTCTGTGTTTACTTAAAATAGTTGTCAACTATTGCAATAATCGATAAGTTGTCGATTAATCGATTAGTTGTCTCAGCCCTAGCTTACAGCCTATAAGTCAGGGTCACGCCCCATTTGAAAGCTAAAGTGATCTTTTTCCTTGCGTTGTTGCCATGTTTTTTTTATTCTTTTTAATCCAATTTTTTTAACTTTTTGGTTGAGTTTTCATCATTGTTTTTTGTCACCATTTCGACCCTTTTTTCCCCCAGAAGAGTTTAGATTTGGGTAAAACCGCACTGGAGAAAATGGGCACGGTTACGGCGGGTGTTACGAGGTTAAAAATGTGCAAAAGTTCAGCTTTTATCATGTCTTTCTCAGTTGGTACATTGTAGCCTTGCTTTTATCTTGTTGTTTTAAAGTCTTGCTTTGACACAATGGAAAAGGCAAAATACTCACAACATTAGGACCGTGCTGTGTTGAAATAGCTCAACACTCAAGGCCGTTATCAAATATTGCAGCCGTGATTCTGACTTTTCTTTTACAAATAAAGCTACAAAAACATCCTAAATCCTACGTGAACGCAACCTATTCGCCGCAATTTAGTCAAGATTTCAATCACAGTAAATTTCAAGTGTCTGTGTCCAAAAATATCCAGCGGATCAATCAATAGCAATACGGACAAAAATGAAAAGTTGGCCTCTCTTGGTGCAAATGTAGCAGTGAGGGGTGGTTTGGCCCTGGGCTCAGTAACACGGGAAACAAGTCTGATACAAAAGCTGTTTGAAATAGGGTTCGTCTGACCTATTTTTCTTTTACATCGAGGTGATTTCTACGGGCAGGCTTTTGTTTTCACGTGATTCTCGTTACTGCTTCGTAGTTATTTACAATGACTGTACAAAAATTCCACGCACTGAGTCAGTACAGAGTAGACGGCAGTACAGGTAGTACGTGTAGGATTTTCGATTAGGAGCGTATTTAAAATTGCCATTAAAACACTAAAATGTAGCTAGCATTATTAGATTTCCTCACAGACCAAAACATAAGGTGATTCAATGTGCAATAGCTAAATACTTTTTTCCATAAAAGTGGTACGTTTTTTGGTAGGCTACATTTCTTTACCCGGCAATAAAAACCTCAGTTATCTTTTAGATCTGTGCGTGATGAAAAAAATAACAAACCTTGCCCTAATCTTTCACAACAATCGTCACGCTAAAAACCCCCTGGGGATGCAACCACGAGAAAGCCCTACACATAGTACCCCTCGAAGTTTTAAAAAGAGATGGTCATTTCTTGGGAAAAACAGGAACATTTACACAGATACAATTCACAAAAGTGCATAATGACCACCGGCAACGGGGAAATTTAGAGGAGCAGGGGATAAAAGGATGAGTAAATACTGTATAATATTGAGAGCATGAGCGCGAGCTTCCTGTTTGCTTCAAGCTGCTCAAAATGACAAAGAAGGAAGAGGACCAAAAACAAACTAAAAATGCAAACAAAACAAAACGATTCAAGTCATTCTTCTTGCCTTACAAAGCCGCTGTGCGCATCAGGGTGGGAGGGACGCAACCAGTCTGTTCAACGTGTGCTCCCAGCCCACTGTTCCTGGATATCAATGCCTTTGAAAAAGCTCTCATTTCATGAGTACAGTACTTCAAAAGAGACACTCAAAAAAGTTTCATATCATATTTAAAATGCACAAAATATTAAAATACCAAATCGGGTGTATTGGCAGAGGCGTGTTGGCTTCTGCAGGACACGCCTCTGAAAATACAGTTTTATGCATCTGCTTTAAGGTGAAAATCTGATTGAAATGCAATAGAAATTATTTTTGACTAAATAACTAATCAAAAATGGGCTTATATAGAAAAAAGGTGCATGTAGCACAGTAACCAATCCAACAATCCATGTAAAAAAGGGAAGCATATTAGCTACGCATAAGCAAAATGCCACAGTGGACAAAACATGATGTAAAATTAAGACATTAATCCCGACGACTAAACCAGGGGGAGGTGTGGGGAGCATTAGTTTGCTTTGTGTCTAAATGTACATCTGTGTTATTCTATCAGATTATCGCGCCTGCCGTGATCTGCGCGCGTGTGGAGACAATTTGTCCAGTGAGATTGTGTTTTCGTGTGTGTTCGAGAAGCGCCGCCTCACGACCAGCAGCAAAGTGAAGTCCCGCAAGAGGGAGACTAGACCCGGCTCGTTTTAGGTGAGCTGGTGCGGGGCCTCCAGCATCTCCATCAGGAAAGTGTCAATAGGCGTGTCCCCGATGAGTTTGAAGAAGAACAGATGCTCCAGGCACTTCAGGCCGATGGAGCGCAGCGCTGGAAGTCGGAGGAGCAGCTTCGCAAACCTGGAACAGAGAGACACTGATGAGACGAGGCTTTAGACAATGACCACAATCTTGAAAAGGCACATGTACCCGAGTAATTTGGGATTATTTTGGTGTTTTGGTAAAACATTTACACCTGAGGCAAATCACTTATAACACCAGACTAACGATATAAACGTCTGTGTTAATAGAATAATTTTAACCATTTTGCATTTAAAATAACTTATATTTGAGCAGCATCAGCTTCGTAATTGTAAGCTACGCAGCGGCGGAGTGATCTGCAAGAAAATAGTCCCTCAAAATGCGGTAATTAATGTGACGCAAGTTCAGTTATATTTCAAAAATTGCTTTATCGACCCAGACATTTATATCGTCTGTTTTTATAATTGATTTGCCTCAGGTGCGCTGTGGAGCGGGTCAGACTGTTTTTAATGCAGGCTAACTGATACCATAGAAATGTGCTAGCCTTGCACTAGCCTAGCGCCACTAAGCTCTTCAAATATAAGGACTGCATGAAAAAATATATATATATCTCCAGAAATCAACAACACTCTGGATAACTAGGAAATGAGGCCCTATGTAAAAAATCATGAAATATCCCTTTAAGTTCACATTTTGGCATCTCTAATCTGGGTATAAACCATATAACAATAAAAAGACAACCGTTTGTCAGTTTGTGGTCATGTTTTCACATAAAACACTAATTAAGGCGAGTCACAGCAGGTGAAAAGGGAAAAAAATAAATAATTTAGAGATATAAATTTGAAACTTTGTCTGATATAAATACAGTATGAGGGACGGGGGAAATATCACGCTTTCATACAAAAATAAGGCATTTTATAGCTAAAAAAATGCCAAAATTGCCTATGTTTTCTGCGACAAAATCTTATCAATGGACCCAGGTTAAAATTTTGTTGATATTTTTGTTTCATTTTGTTGAAACATTAGCCACACAAAAAAGGGGATTTTGTAAACTGTATGTGTTCACCTGCCGTGTCTCACGTTAACGTGCCCCTTTCGGCCGTTTCCGTGGCGACCATTACCTGCCCTGTTGGTCGGGATACTTGTGTTTGCAGTAAGCTTCTAAAGACGCGTACACTCGCTCTCTCAGCAGCTCCACCTCACTCGAATTTGACAAACCCTTGGCATCTTTAGGAAAAAAACGGATAATTAAAAAACATATCCCGATACAAGTCGATCAACTTCACTGTATAACAATTTACAATATACTTTATTTCATTCAAAAATACCTGGATTAAAAAGAATAATCGCTCGAAGGCAGCCCAGCTCTGTCTTATCCATTTGCATGTCTCTCATCTTACTCACAAGCTCGGTCAAGACTCTGGCAAATACGAAACAAACCGGGCTTCAGCAAGTGACACGGGAGGTCGGTGACATCACACACAGAAATACTGGCAGGAGCAGTAAGAGCAGTAAGAGCAATAGGGCGTAACGCTTTGTAAACATCAGATCAACTTGATGGATTAGTAATTAGGAGCATGTCAGGTTTGAACAAGAGACTCACACGTCAGACGCCCTCACTTTTTTATCACATTGTTTGACACTGAAATGACCAAGCTAATCATAAACGACATTAGTTGAACTGATGTTGAAGAAATTGTCATTGCAACTTCATCTAACTAGAGTCAAGTGAATCGTCTTTATATTGGGATGGGGACCGTTAAAGTTTTGATACCGGTACTTAGACGATACTTGGTTTAGGTAACACTTTATTTCACACTACCCTTGATGCGTTGTACCTGCCACATTAAGTACAATGAAATGTGCTATGTAACTCTGTGTAATGACAATGGAATAATGTGTTTTAGTATTGTGGTGGTACATAATGTAATACGACATAAGACCCAAACTCTAACCCTAACCTTAAATAGACTAGATGCAAGTTTGTCATTTTATACTCACTACTGCCACCTCAGGTCTAACTGCAGTTTCTATATTAAGCTCGTGCATGACGGCACTTCAGACCGAAGTAACAACGTTTTGAGTGACAGTGCAGGATTTTAGAGGCAGTTGTGGTGAACAGGTCTGAGCTCATTCTACACATTAGGACATGGCTGGAACATGCAGTGGGAGGAAAATACTTAATTTTAACATTTTTAAACTCTGTATAGTCCTTTTAAGCTCTAACCCTAAAGGTCATGTCTTATTACATTATGTACCACATTATTCCATTGTGTACTGCATTATAATAAGAATAAGAATATATATTATATAATTATGTAATTATATAGCGCTTTTTGGTCACTCAAAGACTCTTTACATTGCACTATTCATTTGCTCCATATTTGGTGGTGGTAAGTTACTATTGTAGCCACAGCTGCCCTGGGGTAGACTGATGGAAGCGAGGCAAGCAGTCTGTGCCATCGGCCCCTCCGACCACCAACCACTCACTCACTCCATTCGCTAGGCTTCCTGGTGTTTCCCAAACGGTCTCCCATCCAAGTACCGACCAGGCCTTCCCTGCTTAGCTTCCCAGGTCTGACGGGATTGGGCAGAGCAAAGGTGGCCATGCATAGGTACAAGTTATTACGCATTGTTACATAGCACATTACATTGTACTAAATTTAGTTGAATACAATGATCAAGGTAGTGGAAAATAAAGTGTTACCATGTTTTACAAAACCGATTCTTTTTCCGATACCTATATGGAAATATGTGTCATCTACAACCATGAAAAAAGTACAATAACTATTCATTTAAATTTGTATCATTTATTTGGCTGAATCAACCAAGTAACTTCCTTTAATGCTGACCCTGGACTAAACAGGCATCAGATATAATGTTTCCGGTACGTGGTTTTGATACTTTTATTTTTTCGATGCCATGAGTACCAAAACTTTTTTTCCCCCAATACTTCATACTGGTATCGATTAACGGTACCCAGCCCTACTAAAGAACCGCAAAAAAACAAACAAGAAACATTAATTCAGATTAAACACAAATAGATAATATTTTTCTTATTAATTCCATTATTTTAACAAAATGCAACAAAATGCCCATGTTCAGACACATGCAGGGGAAGCTGGTGAGATGTCATTGTAATTTCATTTATTGCTTTCTAGTTTTTAACAAAACAAAAGAAATAGTACTCTTATTTCAACACGCTTAGTAAGACTATAAGGCAAGCACACAAATAGCTAACGTTTGGCTGCCTGTTGTGGGACGACTTCAAGCCACTTGATGAGCAGTGGAAAACAGGAGGTGCTGATAGTTTTGGATGAAGAGGAAGGGGTCGAAGTGTTTGTGTCGTGAAATAATTACCTTTCAAATATGGCCCCAACCTCAGCATTGTTCTGCCTGTGTATTCAATCACAGTGTGTTATTACAGTGTTATTACAGTTACATTGTTGTCGTTGCTGTATGTTTGATTTGAAGACCTCATGTATATACGGTTGTTTACAAAATGCATTTTATTGCTCAAAAATAAACTAGAACTCTAATTATTATATCAACTGTAGGGTGACAGACGGCTTCAGCGGAACAGAGTGAGGATCTGAACTAACACACTTAAGCTCACTCTTTACTGTCTGCTTCCATTCACTGAAATATCAGATGGCGAACCACGTTTTTGCTACACTGAAAAACACACAGGGATCTTCTTCTGAATTAAGCAGCCAGATCAAATTAACATAAATCATGGTAAAATCACAAGTAACAGCATGATTTGGCAAAACAGGCAACGTTTACATAAACGTTTACTTAAGCAGAAAAAGCTGTTGCCTGTAGTGCTGTTGTTACCAAAGAATAGGCCCGTCCTGAGCTGTAGTGTCTTCATTTGACAAATCAAATGAAGAAAGCAGAGCTGAGTGAAAACTCAGAAGTGAACAGTAGAAGAAAGGAGTCATTCGCCATGAAACTAGTAAGCGTCCCTCAGGTCAGGCTCTACTAAATATGTTTTACTGTGAAAGGTTAGAGAGATCAGAAATGTGTTTTGTGAATATATATAGTGGCACAATCAGTTGAATTTAAAAAGAAATGCAATTAATAATGCACGTTTGTTTTAATACTTGGACAGATTTAATGTGTTCTATTTTTTATGACAATTTATTATGCAATGCTCCACAAATCACAAAATAAGCTCAATCGTGTTCATGGGAATGGATAAAACAACTGCATTACAGTATTTTTACCCCTTTATTATTCGTTAGTACTGAGATAGTCAGCCATTGTGACCTAATAGGGAGTTATGAAGGTCTTCTATGAGCTTATCTGAAGGGGCCTGTGTTCATGCAAATCTATATGTAAGCATTAGTCACCAGCTTCCCAGGCATGCGCTGTGTGTCCGATGGACAAAGAAGCAAAATCTCTCGGGAAATCGCAGCCACAAAGAACTCAGAAAAGAAGGATCTCCTCGAAGTGTTCTTAAATCAGTAAAACTGCACTTTAACTGAACCCTACGCTCTTCACTGCTCAATCTGTGTGGAGTTACTGTACCTGTCAAAGATTGCCCCGACTCCTGCACTGTGCGCGCTGTTCCTGTGGACGTGCAGCCCCGTGGCCAATAAAATCCCATCTTTGACTGAGATTGAGCGATGAGAGAAAGACGCAATCAGGAGTTCATTCCAGCCTGTGGAGACAGATCAGAGCAAAACAAACATTTAGAGCTCGAGGAGTTTCTGGAAAACACAAATCTACACAATTGGGAATAAACATTTTGGACAATGCTAACTGAAATACTGACCTGCACGGAGCAAAATGACTTGGTCATCGAGAGGAAGCTCTGAGAAATGAGGAATCCTCTTTGCCCACTCCACCAGAGTGAAGAGCTGCTTGTCTGCTGCCTGACAGATGTTGGTAACGGGATCGTTGGGCTGAAACAAGACACCAAACAATGAGAAAACTAGAAATAAATATGGTCATAATTATGCATATGTATTTTTCATTATAAGATCTAACATACAAAGAGTATAAAAGTTTCTCTCGTTCTCAAACCGTGGTAAAGGGAGAGAGTTAAATCTAAACAGTTCACCACGGCTCAAACTCATTTCTAGCTCTCAGACACCCTTCTTCACATACAACTTGGACGTGGACATTACCGTCACAGAAACACTATGAAATCACAATCAATCAGTGCGTTTTTTCCAAGTTCACAATAAATAAAAAGATTTAAAAATAAAACCATCTTAAAATCTTAAGAAAATTGTTTGCTTTTAGGCTCCATTACAGGGACAGTCAATTATCCACAGTAAACGCACACACACAGAACCCTGACTGAACTCATGTCTTCACTCACTGAGCTGCCGACGGAGCTGCCGTCTGAGTGGAGCTCCGTCTTCTGCTCCACGGCCATCTCCGCCTCCAGGATCTTCTCCACCGGCATCTCCTCGTTCACGACGCTGGTCGACTCCGCCTCGCTCGCCTCCTTCTCCCTGTTCCGCTGCCTCTCCTCTTGCACAGCTGTGGTAACACATTGGCAGCACACACAGACAGAGAAGAACACAAGGGGCAAACGCGTAAGCACCAGAATCAAAGGTGTGGTAGTGCTGGGAAACGGTGAGGGGTGAACGTAAAGAAGCGCAAATGAAAAGAAGCCGATGTCAGTGGAAAAATTACAGTAAACAACAACAAAAAAAGGCAAGTGATGAATTAAAAAGATGGTTATGAACAAAGAAACTTGTGAATAAGCTTAACATCAAAAACATTTACATTTACATGTGACTTTAAAGCAGATTAATGCAACATCAATGTAAAACAGCAGGACAGAGGAATAACTTTTACCATTTTTTTTTTAAACGTTCACTCTCTTTCATACAACTAAACATAGTGCCCAATCTGCAATTACATCTTTGACACGCCACCCTTTCTAAATAAGCAACTCAATCAGCTTTGCTCCTATTTTTTGGGGGAAGCTAGAAGAGTGTGCCATGAAGGTTGTAGTGAAAGCTCTAATCAAGAGGTGGGCAGGTTTGCTCGGTGGCAGTACGGTTGTTTTCCTTGTAGGACGACTTCCCAAACCTCCCAAAGTCTGTAGTGTCTGCAACCAAACAGGGGAGATCTGGGGTATGCATTTCATTTTAGTTTAAAACGTGTGCAATCACCTTTAAATACAAAGCAGTGATTTAGAAGGAAATGATGTACTTTTGTATCACAAGCTCCGTCTAACAGCCAATTGAGTGTGTTATAAAGACAAAAAAAATAAAATCTCTGTAATTTGTTCATTCGCACAGTCCCAGACACACACCCCTTCCTTTTCCTTACATCTGACGTTCATCTCGGCCACTACAGAAGGGAGGGGGGAGAGAGATCGAGGAAACAAAAAGGGAAGAGAGGGGGAGAGGGGGTTAGTGTTTGTAAAACTTATCCACCCTCAATCCCCCCCTTCCACCACTAGGCTACAGAAAATTTACCAAAACGCTTTGTTTTGGGCTTGGAGAATGTGCTAATGTCGCTATTTCAGATGTGGAGCAGGAGTAGGGCGGCACACGGTATTAATATTTGTTAACGGTCTTCAATATTGCAATATTTTACTCATCTATTTACCATTTCAACACAGTATGTTCAATTAAAATCTACACACATTTGATTGAAAAGGCTTATTCGGGACCAAATCATGGGTGAAATGGAAATAAATTAGGAAACGTGTGCCAAAAGTTAAATATTTGCACGTTTTAAAGTTACCTTATTTTATTTTATGCAGTCTGAATAAATTAGATATTGTGGATTCTGGGAATATGAAAATTGTGATAATGATACTTTGGCCATATATAAAAACAGTAATAGGCAGGAGTCAGTATTCCTGTGTCAGATACAGATACAGTATAAAGTATTTATCCAAATGATATTGCAAAATAACACAAATGTTGCAGCTGATCCTTTATGATCGTAACAAGGATCGTTTCCTGCTAAATTTCTCCAACCAGATCTCACGACATGCGTGTTTAGAATAGTTTAGATTTCATTTTGCCTTCCCCCCATCCCAGCCACACACTGCAGGACTACAGAATATTGCAATATCTGAAACATGACAAACGGACATTTCTCTAAAGCCGCTTTCTTGCGTTTCAATCAATAATCGCTTTATTTATGAATGGGCAAATGCGGAATGTACCACAACACAAGTGTAAAAGTGGGATGGCAGAAAAAAAAATTATGCAGAATTTCCAGATCGTTCTTAAGTGCTTACCTTCTCGCTTCATGCCCATGGCCAGGCACTTCTGGTAGCGGCAGTACTGGCAGCGGTTTCTCTGTCGTTTGTCCACCATGCAGTCTTTATTGTCGCGGCAGGTGTAGGTCAGGTCTTTGCGCACCGTCCGCTTGAAAAAACCTTTACAGCCTTCGCAGCTGTAGACCCCATAGTGTTTACCTGGAAGCAAAAGACAGATGTAAGAGCCTTCACTACTATGAGATCCAAACCGTGTTTATAACCGGACTGTACCAGGTCTAAACTAGGGCCTTACCATGACTTGAGTAAATACATGAATGAATAGATAGATAGATAGATAGATAGATAGATAGATAGATAGATAAATAAATAGATGGGCATAGAGCTTCAAATAAAAGCTTTTTGTGCAACAATACGTCTTAAATGCAATGCAATAAAAACTAATTGGATTGGATTTTCGGTAACACTTTAATGTACACTACCTTGATACATTTGATACATTGTACATGACAATGTAATCTGCTTTGTAACAATCTGTAATAACTAGTACCTATGTAATACTCAATGGAATAATGTGTATTAGTACTTTGGAGGTACATAACGTAATGAGCCATAAGAACCTTAGGGTTAGGGTTAGTTGGAGTCTTGTGTTTTATTACATTATGTACCTCCGTACTACAACTACATAATTCCATTGTGCATATAACCCATTGGTACAAGTTAATACACATTGTTACATAGTGCTTTACCTTGTACTAAATTTGGCAGGTACAATGTATCAAGGGTGGTGTAAAATAAAATGTTATTGGATTTCCTACTTCCTACTAAAGCAGTCCGGTTACGAATGCCTTTGACGTCCTAAAAGTCTTCTCTGTCCTTTTACATTGTGTAATATATAGTACCATACCAATATAAATAATAAATTGACCACCTTCTGCTGCATGACCTGAATGCAACATCTAAAAGCATAGTCATTTGCAAAATCGATCTTTGTAATCCTCAATAAAATTAAATATAAAATTAAATAAAACATCTGAAAGAGTTTTGTTACCGGAGGATCTGTCTCCGCAGATGGAGCACAGCCGTTTCTGAGAAAGCATCGGCCCGGGACTGTGAGCCGTTAGCTGCTTCAAGCCTAAAGGAGGTTTCACATCATCTGAGCTGCTCACTGCATGGAGCCCTGACATAGACACTGTGGAGTTGATCTGTGAATTGGAACAACACAGCAGGCAGAGGATGTAAAGAATAGACACTATATTATATGTATATTCATATAATATAACAGAGACTTAGTGAATACTGTATTTGTGTAATCAAGAGCACAATGGCCACTTGTCAGTTTAGATCAGAGATGCCACAATTATTGGTAAAAACACAATTGAATGAAGATCCAAAAAACTGGGCTTTTTGAACCATGAATAGAAAGTATGCACAAGCCTTGTTGTTTTGTTGCAGCACCAGTGACCATCAATCTTTACACTTTTTGTGAAGAAATTACGTTAAAATAAGTTTGCCTCTTTTGAAATCTTAGACTAAAGTCATGTAAAGTTGCTGTTAACCTGTGGGCTGCTAATGGGTCCATAACCCACTGAAGGTGTTCCTGGAAGGCAGGGGGAGCCCAGGGACGAGCTGATGACAGAAAAGGGGGAACCGATGCTGCTGATGGGGCTGTTGACTCCTGCGCTGGTGATGGGAGGCGGGGAGGTCATGGAAGCAGCAGCCGACAGCACCAGAGGAGGAGAGCGCTGCCCCGAAGGAGGAGAGGACACCGACGAACTGTCCGGGCTTCGAGAATCTGAGACACACATGGAGTTTGACGTTGTTATTTTTCACTTGGATTGAGCTGAGGAGGCATCAGCTGGTCAGCCAGACTGCATTGTTAGTTTTTACGGAGAAAAAAAAAACGTTTATTTATAGAGCACAATTCATACACAAGGAAATTCAAAGTGCTAAACAGTTAAAAAAAAAAACAAGAAAGCAGATAAAATCAATCCATGAAAAGTATGATAATTAATTGATTATATTAAATAAGGCGGACACCGCTAAAAAGCCTGGATTTGAACATTGAGTTGAGGCTTGTCTCACATCTTCTAATAGTCTGGACTTGTGACCTGAGAGACAGCGCAGCTATCTGCTGAATAAACATGCGAAGCACTAACACACATCATAGGTGATACAGAAAATCCATTAAGATTTTAAATGTGTTACAAATATATTTAATAGAATATAATTTTAGAATATATAATTATCCCATTACTATGACTGCAACAAAATTACACTAGTGCAGTATGCAAACTAATAAGATTTGGAAGTAAACTCACAAAATGATGCAGTATTTGACACAGAGCTTTTGAGGATTACTTTTGGCCTCAAATCAACCAGATCATTTTAGACAATCAAAGACAAAATTAAACGAACAATTTTGTGATTGCTGTCACGATGCAGATTTCCTCACCTCTACTGTCTCCCATGATGGTGGCAGGGACACGGGGACTAGCAGATAACTTGACACCAAAAGGCCTCCGTCTGGTGCAGCCCGTAGTCAAACTCTAGACCGCGGACTGAGGCCCGGGCCCGAGCTCTTTTGGGAAACCAAAAATGGCTCTGAAATTCCGACACAACAGAGGATCACGTCAGATTTGGGGAAATGTCTGTGATGGCTCTACTGTGTGCAGACTAGTATGCGAGCTGAACAGTCTGTCATTGATTTTTACAAAAGAAGATTTAGAGCATTCTTCCTACATTTTATTTCAGTGGCTGATTTTATAAAGGGGAGGCTTTGCAGCAAGACGTGATCAAAGCCAATTCAATGTGTGCCAGTGTCACATCGACACTGTTCTGCACTGTCAACCACGCTTTAGAAACGATCCAGTAAATCGGCCACATACAGTAAATGCACGTGTGTGTGTGTTTACTTATGTGTAATAACGTATGGACAGCCTTTGTTATTAACTGAACCAGTGAAAGACAGACAGAAAACAAACCATGGGTGCAGGCTGACGTTAGCAACAGCCCAAAATGTAGCTAGCCGCTGCGAGCAACGTAACACAAAACTGAAATCGCATCCACGCTGCGGAAAATAGAGGTGAGGCATATTTTATTGCAATCTTTGGTCGAAACAGCTTTGCGAGACATGCTATGCTTAAAATGTTCTGTGATTCAGTCGCAAAGCTGGGCATAGCCTTCTTGCTACAAAGGTTAGCCTCCTGACGGCTAACCCAAATGCAGATATGGTCCAGGGCGCACCTCTGAATATCAGTTATTCACAAGGCACGTGCCAAAGTCCTCCTAACCCTACAGAGCATGGCCGATTATTGCAGCAGGAATAATTAGTGTAATAAATACAAACGTTTCTGCCGTCCCGATTCTTCGCATGAAAAGGATGTGGCGACCAGGCCCCGTGTGTCTGCGTCTCCCCCCGCTTTGCCTCGTAGTCAGCCCTCCCTCCCTCCCCCTGGATGGATGAAAACATGATCATGGAGGAAGATATGGCTTAGTGCAGATGGATGTTAACTGTGAATCAATGCGGGGTTTGTACTTTGCCCTCTCAGACCGAGATGGAGCGCCATGTAAAGCTGACGTGTCCCTGGGGCGAGGGAGACTGGACTAGGGAAAGGGGTCACGAGGTCAAGACAAGTTCAGTGCAGCGACTGTCAGGGGTTATTATCGGACACTGAGCTGCGATCCACCACCTGGGCCAGACCTGGGCCGGCAATCGGGCCTATTACAGGTAAAGAGTAGATTACAACAATAAATACTGGGCAATTACAAGCACACAGCCATAACATCTTAGGCTGGGAAAATATTTGCATTTGCTGCATTCTGTAAACTCAAACGTATAAGTGATAAGACATGCATTGAAATCATATATTTATTTATTTATTCATCCATTTATTCATGCATTCATTTATTTATTTGTTGAGAAGGGACGGTGCAGATTAATAATCATGTCAAAATATAAAAGAGTTTGCTGAGTCAGTGAACTGAGACGTCCCTGTGCCAGATGTCAAAAGGCAGCCTTTGCAAAGTTTGGATTCATTTTGTGATGCTAATGTGTTTTTTTCGCTTAACCATCTGTGAATTATATGAATAATCTAATCCCTAATGCCCCTTTTTTCGCAGGACAAGGACAGCTGAGTTTAACATGCTGGGTAAGTGTCAAATTGATAGAATATAAGACTTATTAGACCATTAAAAGTGTGCAATACCCGCCTATATGGCACCATCCTTTAAGTACATCAAGTAAATCCAAGGTTTTATCTGCTCAATCATCTATTCTATTCATAATCCGTCATCATATCAAATGGTTATCCTACTGATTTGTCTGTAACCTTTGAAGCGCATTGAGTTGCCTTGTGTTCACAAATTTTTTTCTCACTAATATCTCCAAAGAGGACATGCAATGATTTAACCATAATTTTTGCAGTCTTGTTTATGTGCAACAAAGTAATATAGTAATAGATAGATGATTAAATAACAAAAAATAATAGTCAAAGAATACTTAATAGTGTGATTTTATTGATTTGCTACAGCACAGACAATCACATACATTTAGTCACATCAACAAAAAATAGTATGTTCACAAAGAAAACCTTTTTAAAAACTAAAATAAAACACTTATCTGTTGTTCTTTACTCGGTAACTAAAATACTGTTTCAATACTAACTAAAAAACAGCTGCAATAATTGACTGTCCAAATATTTCCAGCTGCTCTGCTCTGCCCGCTTGTGAGTGGGACTGTGTTAAGGATTAGCCTCAGTGTGTGTCCACCAGTGATTAGCCTGGTCAGTGGGCCTGTTGTGCATTCACCCGGCTCATTAGCATATTAATACAGCCTCACTCTTGATCTCCTTCCCGCCCTCTCTCCGTCCCTCGCTTTCTCCCTTTCTCCCTTTCTCCATACATATTTCCCAGACCGAGTTGTCGCTTCCTGCCGCTTCAATCTATAAATCTCCTCCAATTTACGCCATTCGCGCTGTGCAGTAGAAGGCTCTTTCGTCACACAAATTTGAAGGTGCCTCCTCCCTCCAAATAGTCCCCTCGTCCTTGTCCTTAGTCTGCAGGATCTTTGGCTTTCTTTTTCAACCTGCCGGCTCACTCGCTCTCTGGCCACTTCATTCAAATCCCCTACTCTCTCTCCTTGTTTCCCTTTCATTCCTCAAGTCTGCCCCCTGAACTTTGTTGAACATGGAAACACACACAGACAAAATCACAGGACTCTGCACCCCCAACGCTCTCATTCAAGCTCCTTTTTTCTGTTGTTCTCTCCAAGCCGCGGCACATTTAGAAACGTCCCTACGCTGCATATATTTGAAGTACAAGCCAAACACAGTCACCTGCACTTTTAACATGGGTTTGGCTTTCCAGGCCTCCGTGCTGAAGCTTCCAACTCTCCCATCTGAAAACTCGATGACTGATCCGTAGAGAGTGATAACATTGCGGCTTGGCACCTGCAATCAGAAACCAAGTAAGTTATCAAATAAAAAGAATAATGAAAATCATCCTGTTGCCCCATCAAGTTCTGTGCACTAGGCCAACTTCAGCATCAGCTTTCAAAATGCATATATATATTGAAAAGAAATTCAAACTTTCGCTGATGTTCAGTGTTGGCTTGTTAGATATTTTTTAGTCCCACAGATATGAAATGTTCAGTATTTTCTCCAGAAGAACCCAAGCCTTCTTTTCAGTCAGACCAGGCTCAGGCCACTTGTAGTTGCAGTCCATTGCTGTTGAAAAGGTAGAGGCCAGGGGCGTGATGTCCATCCACAACTCCTGGTTTCACTGAGTCAGACGCAAGAATTGCGTTTGGACAATCAGCTCCGGACCTCCATATCTCTCTGTTATTCCTCAGAAGTCATCTGAAATTTACCACGTGAGCTGAGCATTTCAATCCAGATATCCGTCCATTCAATTATTGACTTTGGGTTTAATAACGGCCTTTGATCCTTGCGGCCTCAGGTCAGTGATTGTGGACAAGAAGGAGCGTCAGAAAAGGATCGAGGCTGAAGCGGGAAAGAAAGAGAAAGAAAGGAGAGAAAAGAATAGTGGAGAAAGCTCTAACTCATGCTTGTCCTCTGTGTGGGTGACACCATGATGAACGGAGGGGTCACCACCCGGGGGCAGGCCTGTCCAAAGGAGCCAGTGATGTGACCTCATACAAAAGAAGAAGTGGGTCCCCCAACGGTCACACAGATCAAAGAAAACAAAAGCCTGAGATGATAACTCAGCACAGCAGTAGAGCGCATTATTATCAGACACATGCGCAGCAGCGGCAGTAAATTTAACTTTGAGGAGGCGGGATGGCCCTGGTCAGAGGAAAAAAGTGCAAATGCAAAAGTAAAGCTGTGACTTGCTCTAATCTGATTTGCAGTATGCAACATTTTCTCTTTATCTGATTCACTCCGTGAGGCGGTTTCTCTTTCTGTGGGAGCCGTCTTTATCCAAATGATGTGGTCTTTGGTGAGGCCTGGCCTATTCATGGGAACCCCATGTGCTGTGTGCCCACCATTGAGGTGCAGAGCAGCGTGGCCACAAAGGATGGCAGCATTTTGGGGAGCCTTTGCCGACAGTTAATGTCTGCAGATTAAAGTTTAACGTTAAACTTAGGGGGGGGGGGAATCATCTTGGCATTGATAAAATAAAACAAAGCACATTTGAAAACTATATACAACTTTGCACTTGCACTGCACCTGCACCACAACATGCAACATGAGAGCAACCTGCCACCGTAACATAATAGAAACTATTCTACACAACTTTAACAGTCACCGATAACAACCATGAAGCCTTTGGGCCCAGTCCATCTGCTCTGACTTTGTGACATACACAGTCTCCAAACTAAAAGGTTTGGAACCAAAGTGAAGGTAAGTGAATTTAGAAGAAGCAGCTGCAAAGACACATAAGTAAAAGAACAAAAGTGCACCATGGATTCGAAACATTCGCCCCCATTGGGCCAAAAATGTAGCTGGAGAGTTTCTGCATCAAGCTGATGCTGAAGTGGCTCTAAAGGCCTCAGAGGTTTCATCCTTACATGTGCGGCGGCGTGGCCTCCTCCTGCGGCTGAGTCCGACTTGAGTTTAAGTTGACCACGGCTCTCGATGTCTTGACTGCACTTGTCCTGCTCCTCCATCTTTCCCTCTCAAAGCCTGAGCCTCCACTGATCCTGCGTCCCTCTGCCTCCCCTTCTTCAACTCTTTCAGGGCCCCCCCGCCTCCGCCTCTGCACTTCCTTCGCCCCGGCTCCGCGGCCCCGCCCTCTCTCTCTCCCCGCTCCACGCGCTCAATGTCGCTCGCCCTCTCCCTCGCCTCATTTCATGCAGCGGTGGGGTTACCTAAGAGACTGGGCATCAATGGAGAAAATCTGCTGTGGTACAATGAGTTGGGTGAGAGGCAGAGGGAGGGGGAGTGGGTGAGAGAGGGGTGATGGACAGAGCGTATTGGGCTTGTGGGGGGTGTGAAACTAAAGTGAAAGTCGGATGCAGAGAAATGTAGCTTAGAGTAATACAAAATATAGATTGCTTGAATTTTTTATTGTCAAATTTAAGATGTAGTGTCCCATGATTAACAAGAACTGTTGCAATTAAACAGTAGACATGTTTTAGGATATTTCATGTATATTGAGTGTAGCAATTAGGCCTTCAACATTATATCACCAAATGTTTCATATTGCACTTTCAGAGCACGTAATAACCAAGTCACAATCTATCGCTACGACACAGATCTCCCATTTTGAGATTTACGCTCTTTTTTTGCTAGCACAGCCTTAAAAGAAATGCACAATAACTTAAAAATGTGCCAGTTTTAGTCATGATCTTCCAAATTGACTTCCTTTCTAGCTTTGTTTTGGATCTGATTTAGCGTTTTGTTTGGACACAGTTTGATGACAAAACTAATCACTCGACGTTTTAGTTTGAATTTAATCGAATATACTGTGTTGAGGAATAATGGTATGGCGCTATCAGTTGTCAGTTGTTGCAGTTTGTCAGCAACTCATATCGGGTCGGGCCACAACAAAACGTTCAATCTGGGGAAAAAACGTAACGCACTTTTATATCTGTTGGGTTTGAATCCCCAGCAGGTCTAGCACTAAAACAGGAACATCAGCGGCGCTAAACCAACAGAAGACTGGGTTGAGCGTTCTCTCTTCAGTGCAGCGTGGGCCTCTTTCAGCTTAAGTAATTACACTATTCCCCTTCAATCTATTCATCGGGTGTGTGTACAAGAGGTGTCTCCCAAAGACGGAGACAAAACACACACAACCTTGTTCAGAGGTTAGTTACTGATTAGCACCAAAACTGTTGCAGTTCATTTTCCGGCGGCTCCTTATTGAGCAGCTCGGGACGCCATTCAGCTCATCATTTGTTTCTGAGTTGGCAAACAGAGCCCCCACTGCTCAACTCTGTGCCTTTTACAGCGCTCTCCCTGTGCCTTTTCTCATCAGAGGATGTGGGGAAACAATAGGGCTAATAAAAGACGCAGGGAGATAATTACGCCAGCGCGGCGATGGTCGGGCTCCTACGCCCCTTACCATAAATACCAGCGGTGTGAAATGGGATATGCGGTTGACTTTGGGGCGACTTTTTGTGCGTTCCTGCGCCAACAGCGGTGCGTATTCTTGTTTCCATGTATGGCCCGTGTACATGCCAGGGTGAATCTGGGATCTGCGCCGTAATGACTCTATCAGGCCCGATTTCAGAGGCCCCTGCTGCGGGATCGGGTCCAAGGGGAAGTGTGTTTGAATGTGGCCCAGGAGGAGTCACCGGGGCTGGGGGGCCGGGGGGGTGCAAGTGCGCGCGTATGCCTATGTGTGTGAATATGTGCAGGACAGCGCGGAGAGAGAAGAAGAAGGGGGTGAGGGCGGATTGTCCATGGTCCGCGATCCTCACCCCTTTTCGGGCGGGGCTGAATGAAGTTATTTCCAGGCCCCTGTCCATCTGTTACCGTGGCAGCCGCAGTGACCAAGGTGTTGCCATGGCGAGGTGGACACAAAAAGGCGTGGCGTGGGAACGGGTCCAGGGGTCAGGAGTAAGGGTCAGGGGCCAAGGGTCACAGCCAGCTGGACAGCACACAAGAGGAGGCCAGGGTGAGAAAAAAAGGAGGGAAGCTTTGGGTCCCTTTCACTTCTCTGCCCTTTCTTCTCTCGGCCTTTGCAAAGACGGGACACGTCCAAGAAGTGGACAGCGCTGGACATTAACATTGAACCGGGCGGTGAGATGAAAAAACTGCGGGGTTGAAGGGGGTGCTCGCGAGAGTGCGGCGGTGCCATGGGGTTCACAGAATGGGGCCTCATAAGGCGATGGGGGGCTCCCATGTATTAGGCCTGATACCTACTGGTGTCTAATCGCACATTGCATTTGACAGGCAATTGACTCTGTTCAATGCGAACGCAAACGCGAGCATTGAGACGACCGGCTGCGTGCGTGCCCGTCTGTGTGGCCGTGGCCAGCACTTTAGACAGATAAATGATATCAAAAGAAAACAAAAGCCCATTGGACAACATTTCAGTCTGGCCCTGCTCAGTTATAGGCAGGTCTGATTGAAGGGGGGGGTAATAAATCAATATTTGCTTTGACAACATCATGGGAAAACTCTGCTGAAACGTTCACAGATCAAACTGCACAGTTAATACACATAAGTAAGAATTATCCACATGCACTATTACATTTTGATTGAGTGCTATTCTGTATTTTTTTGTTTTATGGCGCAAACCAAAACATAAATATACAAAGAATGTTGTGGTTATCGCTGTTCTATTGCAATGTGGCAAAAAAATACAAACAAAACAGTATATAACAAATGTATGTATTTTGTGTCCCTCCTTATTGACTGTTTACAAAGTTTGTATTCAGAAAGTTATCCAGTTATGCTCTGGCTATTGCATGAAAGTCATGGGTTTGATTTTCATGTTAGCGTGTTTGCATGTTCTCACCATGTCTATGTTTGTTTCGTCTGCTTTTTCCCAGCACTAAAACCATGTACAATAGGGTCCCCACTAAGGCCGGCACTCCCCTAAAAAAGGGTTTCTGAAATCTCAGTGGGACTATCCTGGTGAAATAAAAGGTCAAATAAATTAAATAAATTGAGAGGACAACTATATCTATATATAAGCAAAGCATTGTCATGTGCTCCACATGTGCTACTTCTGGCTATCTGTTTGAATATTTTATTCCAAATTGAAATGTTCCAAGGCCCGTGGCAAAATGAAATTGACGGCTCACCGTGATCCGCATCAGTTGATAACACATTATGACAACATGGATAAGAAGTTGATTACAATGCAATTACGCACACAAGAGCACACACATGCAAACTTGGGCCGAGCAACACAAGGCGCGACAGTTTCATGGCTGCAGGGATGAAGGACCTGGGGGTTCCTTGCTCCGATCCAGCCCAGAGTAATAGGATTAAGAGCAGGCCAAGTCCAGAGCTCTGTTTGACACCTTTTGTCCGTGAGCCCTGAGACGCACATCATCGCAGTAGGATGAGGGACAAAAGCTTGTGAACGTTGTGATGTAGCTACAAATATTCCTCGATGGGCGAACGCTGAGCCATCACTGATAATATGAAGGGACAGCTCATTTGACATCTCAATCAATCTGAAAATCTGTTTTGTTTTTCTGATGTCTCTGACAACTTTCACTCCGTTTTGTAAAATATATAAACATTCACCATGTCAGAGGGAATCAAGGGAATCATTACACTTTAATATCAGCTAAAACAACAACAAAAAAGTGGAGAAAAGATCCGCAGAACAACTCTTTAAGCTGTTGAGTCACTACTGGTAAACACATGTAACACGTGGGTTACCAATAAGGGGGTTGCAAGCTTTTAAGATGTAATTTTCAATTAAATGATATTAACCTGTTATAGAAATCTGGACCATTGATTGTCACATTAGCTTTATCGACATAATGAGAGGAATAGAGAGTCAATGGTCCAGAGTTCTGTAATAAACCTCTGTAATCTAACAGCTAAAGCTAAAACAACACATTCATGAAAAATGTATAAACACGTTGACAATATAACACACTTTGACCGTTTCTTATGGAATATTATAGTCTATATTTTATTGGCATTATGATGTATGAAATATGCTTTTCTGTAAATGGAGTGAATCTGTAGACTAGATTCCCGTCATAGTTAGCTTTCCTTAGCAACATTGATGTTTTGAAGCAGTCAAAGGTTATTGCACTCATGTCATACGTTTTGTAAAGTCTACCATTTGGATATGTTAGAATAAAATTGTACAAAAGAATGTGCCTAATATAAACAGTACATATATATAAGTACATAGAGGGTATTAAACCTGGTTTGGTGTTTTAATAAGACGTATTATAATACTATATTTAAAGATATTGTTTTCAAATTTGAAAATGGTTAATGGTTTCATCTTAAATAGCGCTTTTCTACCTTAATTACGCCCAAAGCTCTTCACAGCAAGAAACCACTCACACATTCACTCTCTCATTCATACGCCAATGTGCACAGACACTAGAGGCAAGGTGGGTGAAGTGTTTTGATCAAGGACACAATGACAGTGTGCATCCCACCCCTCTCCCCCCACCCCCCGCTCCACAATCAAGGATGAGAGAAATATAATTTCAAATCAGTCACATGGTTTGACAAATAAAACAATCTTGAATCTTCAGGTGCTGGGATCATGAGACGACCCACTTTACCAACTACGCCACTGTCGCAAAGTACAGCTTATATGACGAGTTTTTACAATGACATACTGTGTTTCAGTCCTCACCTATAACCTGTAATCAATGAGAAAATTAGGCGACACAGATGTTTTTCTCTGTCCTGAATGTGTCTGAGTGAATGCTTTTTTACATCTTTTTTACTACTAACAGTTACCGTAATTCTGAATGCTTTGGATGAAACTAGTGTCTGTTCCTGTTACAAATTGCCCTATTTTTTACATACACTCCCGAAAGTTCAATAATGGCTAACGTTTTAAATTTTGAGAGGTTATTGTACAAAGAACTTTTCCAAAATGACTTATTTGTAAAGGGTTATTCTGTAATGTAAGACAGTATGTTGAAGTAGATTACACTAAATAACAATATAAACAACCAAAAATACGAAGATTACAACAGATTTTAAACATTTTGAACCTTGAAATGAGCATAAGTGCCAATCATCTTTTTATGGGGAGTCCCCAATTATTTGCATCGATATTTTGAGGCTCGCGACCTCAACAAACGCTTTTATGTAAACAATAACTAAAGTTCTCCATTGGTTTGTTATTATGGAGAGCACCTGGAATCTTATCCCAGACGTGATTTTGACGACACAATCTCGAGCTCCCGAGGTTTCTACATACAGTATAAGACCTCATGGGGCAGGGATATTCTGTTTTGCATTTCTGTCTTGATTGTGATTGTTCCTTCAGTCCTAGCCTTTGGTAAAGATGGCATATAGGACCTACGGGTGTCACTTGTTTATAAATCCTTCGCAACATTGACATTCAGGTGGTTTTTGCGTCTCTTCCTCAGATCCACACGAGATGACACAGGGATGCTCTGTCCCCCTGCTCCTCTGCACTCCCAGGGACCAAAGCAGTTTTACGACCAAACCTTCTCTTCCTGCCAAGGCACACAGGCAAGGTTCAAAGAGGGGCAGCAAATAGTCCAAACTGTTCACGTGAATGTGCTTCGAGATACTTAACTCGTATTTTAAACGGGATATGTCATGCAATCATCATTTTTTGAGCGCGTAACCTTGTTGTAACGTCGTTGCCTCCTTAAAAACACGCTGTGAGCTGTATTTCACAAAACTAAAGTGTTCCAATCTGCACGTCCTGGATTGTGTTGCATCAAGAAACATAAAACTGTCCTCTAATAGCCTGGCCGGCCAACCTCTCGACTTTCTGTTCATCAGTAGGAGCGTCTGGGACAATCCCCAAATCGCCTGTATTTGCGAATCATTCAGAACAAACTTCGTAATTAAAATTGTTTAGTGGCTGTTGATTTGATTTGGCAGAAGATGGCAATTTTCAGTGAGATGTTTCTTGTTAAATTAAGCCGCCATGTTGGACTGACCACATGTTTCCCTGATTAATTGGTTAATTCACCTTCTATCCCGCCCTTCAGACTTCACATAGATGATGTGTACTTTGGACTACATATCAGTCTACATGCCAGGCTGGTCCGACACATTATTAAAGCCCATAATACATCGCCAGACCTGTTCTCCATGGGGGTCATTTGGGCGGCACGGTGGTGCAGCGATTAGCGCTCAAGCTTCACCGCAGGAAGGTTGTGGGTTCGATTCGATTTGTTTTCTGGAAAGACGGGGCCTTTCTATGTAGAGTTTGCATGTTTTCTCCATGGGTGCGTAGGTTTCCCCTTCCACTAAATACATGTACAGTACGCCAAGCTGAATGATGAATGGTGGTCAGAGGGACGTTGGTGCAGATGTGTGCAGTCGTGCTTCTGTCAGTCTACCCCAGGGAAAGTGTGGCTCCATATGTAGCTCACCACCACCGTGTGTGGAGTGAATGAAGAACAAATCCCCTGCACTATGTGAAGCACTTTGGGTAACTTGTGTCATGTGAAAAGCGCTATACAAATAAATAAGCTTCCATTTATCACAACAGGTGCTAAATAGCAAGTGCCAGTTGAGGAATAGCATATAGTTTAGGGTGGAGGTGTACTTTATTGATCTTGTAAATAAATTTGTGGAGTAAGTTCTCTGGATTCGACCCATCCTGCGATGCCGCCCCAGGCGTGGAGTCAGGCTCAGAATCAGCTGGAGGATCAACCTGTGTATATGTTTTTGGTTGATGGGGGAAACTGCTGGTGTGTTGTAAATCCACTAAATCACTTTGTTGTTTGTCTGTACATTTATATTTAATAAAAGTTGTTCTATGTCTATGTTTCATGTTGCACCATTCCCCAAAACAATCTCTTAGTTTGTGAACCCTCTCACTTACAAAGGCTATCAAATTATTCAGATGAACATTTATTTTGAGTGTAGTCAAAATGTAAAAATGTTTTCTTATGTTCGCCATAACAGATAACTATAAGAATCTTCATGTCTAAATAATCTATTTTGGTTTGTGCTTTTTGCTTAATGTCACTGTGGTAAACTTATTGCACCGGTTGTAATGTATAGTCGCTAAAGTCCATTCTCTGATTACTCACACCCTTGAGGTTGCTGGGAGATCCATGTTGCACCTGCAAAACTGTAGGAGGATTACTTAAGATTTGTCATTATCTTCACAAAGGCTCTATATGTCCCTTTTCCCTAAGGACTTCTGGGACATAGGCTTAACTGCTGTGATTTTATTAGTTGCTGTAATTGTGATTCATGACTGAGTTTTAATTGATTATACAAATAAACTAGATGTTTTGCCAATCTCTGGATATGAATTTGTTCCTTGATGTTGCAGACTGAGGAGTTTTTGATTTGCTGTGTCATTGCATTGTCCAGATCGGATGTTAACATTTAAAATTTGACATTGCAGGTCTGTAAAATTAGTTCAACATAATACGGTTAATATTTGTCTGTATCTTAATGGCAAACTTCCATAAAAGAAAGTCAGTCTGGCCAAAAGCAGAGAGAGATGGGAGTGAGGTTTGTGGTCAGCCACAATAGAGCCGCTACTGAAGAAAGTCACGTTTTCAGAAATGGGCCTAAGAGAAAAAGAGCGGTGCATGTCATTATGGAGCTCGACTGGACAGGGCCAAAAGGCCAGCCTGCAGACAGCCTCAGAAAAAGGCACATTTACCTTGAACTCCAGTGTCCTGTGAGTGGGGCGGGGCCCGGCTGACAGGGTCAGAGAGGGAGACGGGGGGTGGTTGGGGAGCAGGGCCAGTGCTGCCCCTGAGGTCGTGGGGCTCTAACCCGTGGGGGGCACTGAGTGTGGGCAGTGGGGGAGGATGCTATGATTTTGTGAGGTGCAGATGCTCAATATGCAGATCTCTAATCGAATTGTGTGACGATGAATTGGCTCCCAGTTCTGATTTGCATCAGGACAATCCCGGGCCGGGACTCAGGGGTCAGCGGAGTTCCCCTGGACAAAATGAGCAGCCGGCTGCAGACACCCCTGAGAACGTGTGAACTTGAAGTAGACTTTATTCAATGACAGGGATATTGATTGATTAAAATTTCTGTCTGTCTGTCTGTCTGGCAGTACATCGGACATCTGTCCTTTGCATGGAGAGGTTGTTCCCAAATCATTTTAATTACATTGTTAATGGTTATTATTTTCCTAAACGCTAAATAGAAAGAGTTCAGGTTTGCTATTTATTACATGAAGCAAAGGTGCAGAGCTATACCTATAAATACGCTGATTTTTGTCCTTGGACATTCTGTTTCATTTATTTTAAGGCTTAAAATCTCATGTGAATGTGCAATAGCAAAATCATTCCTATAACTGCAGAGGAGTAAGCACAAACTCATAGTTTAGACTACAGATTAATGTCGACAATCAAAATATTGTTATTTTTTTATCAAGTCCATGAAAAAGCTTTAGTTTACTTTTTACAACACCGAGTGAAAACATAGACACACAACAGAACCATCAAATGTCATAAGATTTTACTAAAGCTGAAGTTGACCATTAATTAGTGGTGCAACGGTTCAGCTATCTCATGGTTTGGTGCGGTTCATGGTACAGGACCCATGGTTCGGTGCATCACGGTGCAAGTGCGATATAATTGGCTAATAAGTCAGTTTTGAAAGAAAATAGCCTAAATGTTCGTTATTAAGCAGTTTATGTAATTTCAAAAATACATTGAAAATGCTTCCTAATTTTTCAAAGCTGCTTTACAGTAAAATGTGCCCCTGGGCTCTGTTCATGGAATTCCTTACCACAATAAAAGAAAAAGGCTGGAAAGGTATTTGTCTTATTCAAAACCGTAAGTTTTATTTTACACACGTGCAGAGAGTCGACACACAGAAATCCAAGGTGAGCTCTGGGGAGGCAGCCTACGTAAATCCAGGCGGCCAGTTGGCACCTCGGATAATCATGTCAACATCACCTTTTGTGATGTTTACAGGGCAGGCCACTGAGAGCAAGACACAGGAAGGCCTTTGATTCAGGACACGTCTTTGGTGCATTGTCTTAGGTGTGATGAGGCAATCAGCAGAGTGCCCTCGTCTGGCGGAGCCGGACACCGGCACTTCAATAGAAACTCAGCATGTGTTTCAGACGGGGAGAGCCTGGCCTTGTGTATCGTTATAAACTGCTATTACAGCTCACAATACAAAACAAAATAAAAAACACAGTGTTCTAAAGTTAAAGGAAAGAAAAAAAAAGGAAAAAAGCAGCGCAGTGGGCCATGTGCTCGTGAAGTAGCCAATAAGTTTCAGTTTCGCTTTCCACACAGCAGCTAAAACAACAGCGCATTTGATTTGAGGCTTGTGTTTGGGCTGTTCCTGGACAATATTTTGCTTGTACTTTTTTGGAAACAAAGCTTTTGATGCGGATTATGACCAAGATTGGATCTTACGCATTTGTCTGCGCCACCATAGCGCACTAGATACTTTACCGCAGCCTGCCGTGGCCATGAGCAGGAGAAACACCATGAGGTCATCCAGGTTACATAACAGGCTGGTAAAGTTCTTGTCACCGATGATCGACGTCTGGCTGCAACAGGCGTGTGCACCTCCTCCAGATCCATGCTAATGGCTCGAACAGTCTAGGACGTAGATAGATATCTTTCCCGCCCTCTGGTCAGAGTGCTAACAGCCCAACGGCGTGGCTATGGCGGCTCGCAGTGGCAAGGCGGTGATGGCACCAGGGAGACCCAGTCCGGAGCTCGAGTAGCCCGACGACGTGGACGCGGCGTGGTCCGGTTGTTGACGGCTGTCACGGCACCAATGTGGCTGATGTTAGATCGACCCTGCGTTGTGTTTTGATCTATAATGACTCGCGGGACTCGTGACACATTTGGAGGAGGCAACCGCACTCCTCTCCAATTATTTCTGGTATAAGAAATAAAAATGGCGTTAGCCCACACGAAATCCTGCCCCACATGCGCTGTCTATGACACAAGAGAAAGAGCATTGATAAACATAAATAACTAATAGAAACATATATGACAATAAAACAATGTGACAACTTAAAAGGCAGGTTAGATTCACAACAATGTGGAATCTAAAGGCCTGATGGCAATAGCTCCTCACCTCTTCCCATGAAAGACAATACGAAAGGGAAGAGGGAACGGGAGGAGCTAACATACGTATATACGGTCCATAGACAGGACGTGACACACAAAGTGCAAACAACCAAAATAAAATACTATTTACACGGGACTAACAATACAAAACACTGCCAGGCAAAACAAATTACAATGAAATTAAACAATTCCCAACCAAACAATACTTTGCGTGTAACATCATGCTGCGCCACACGATGGCGCCTTGACCCAATTCGCCAGGATAAACACCGTTACACAAACATACAAACTTCCATAAATCTGACACTACAATTACTTACATTATATACAGTTTTATGGAGGTACAGTACACCTGTACAAGGTCTTCACACATTAAACTTGAATTTCTGCTGGAACTTCTTTATCTTCTTCAAAAACTGAAATGTGTACTCTCCTCTGAGTCGGGTCTGGACCCTGTGAAGCAGATGTATCTGGCTAAAACGCTGATAATCAGTGAAATAGTGAAATGTGACACAACTCCAATCTCTACACTTTTACTTACATGAATGATTATGTCCGAGTCTGATTTTATATTGCGGTTTCATGTCCGCACAGAAGAATATGGCTATTGCTGAGACTTTTCTTATATTGGCAGACTCCAACAAAGACAATAGCGATTATCAGGGAACCTACAATAGCTCCAATGACCAGACCAAGTGGAAATTTTGGCATGGGATCTGAAAATACATCAGGGAAACATGGTCATTTAAAGCAGTGTTTCCCAACCAGGGGTACGGGGACCCCTGAAGGTACACCAGCACAAAGCGAGGGGTAGTAGGATTAAAGAAGAAGACTTGAATTTGTGTAGTAGTTTTAAAGGAAAGTCAATAAGAAGATACTTTGCGGGAAAAAGTGAGTTTTTTTTTTGGCTTCGATTTGAACACAGCACATTGGCTTTTTTTTTTTTTACTAATAAACAGCAGCTGTAGTTGATCACTGTTGATACTATGTGAGACAAAAAAGGTTGAGAACCTCTGATTTACAGCACAACTGGACTACTGTCTCTGGACTGTATTATCTTCTGCATATACAGTACCCGTCAAAAGTTTGGAAACACTTTTAATGGGATAGGAAACAAAGTGTGAAACAACATGTTAAGAGTTCATTTGCAAAAGCATATTTCTCCATTTTTATTTATTTTTTCAGAATTATTTGGGATATTTGTTACTGCACTCTACATACGACACTTGTGAAACTAATGCCGTGCACATTTGTAAATCAAGTGACTTTATATTTTTATGGCACTGAAACAGACCTGGTAGCGAAAAATACTGCTATGTGAGGAGAAACTTACAGGCATGTGTTGAGTTTTTTTTTTCTTCCAATGGCACTTATCTGTTTTTGCAAATGTTTTATATTTTTAATTCTTCAAAATTGCAACCATTTATTCTTGCCATTTTCTCAATGAGCTTCATAAGGTCGTCCCCGAAATGGTTTTCAGCAGTCTGTGAAGTGAAAACCATTTCTGGTGACGACATCGTGAAGCTTGATGAGAAAATGTCATCAAAATGTTGTTTCAAACATGATTCCACATGTGTTCATTCATAATTTAATGCCTTCAGTAAGAATCTACAATGGTCTTGAACTAAAAGACAAACCATTACATGAAAAAGCGTTTCCAAACTTTTGACTGGTACTGTATCTGCTTTCATAAAAACAGTTCATGCCCCAGGTGTCGCTGAAGCAAGTCTTATGTATAACGTTGTACAGGGATGGATAACTTGTTGTTTTGGCAGATGTCTACACTGGTAGAGACAAAGTACAGTGAATAAAGATTCAGCTTCTTGATTATTTTATCCAAATAAGTTGATTTAGTCTTCTATATAATGCACTTAAAAGGTATTTTTTTTTCCTTCCTTGTTATGAAAGGCTTGTTGGAAATGATGGAACTGTACGAACGGAACCTGTTGAGGTGAGAGGAAAAACGTTCTCAACACTAAAGGCAACTAGTGAGCTACGAGTCTGGACTGTTCAAATTCAGGACTTGTCCACATTTGGGGCGACTGTGGTGGTCATAGTAGAGCGTATTTTCTTGTGACCGGAGTGTCAGTGGTTCGAATCCCGCTGGCGGTAAGACATTTCACCCACCCTGGTGAACTCACCAGAGTCATGAACAATAACAAGACCCAATAACTCCATGTCAGACTCGTGAACATAATGTCTGTTCCAGACATTTGCACAGCTGCACTATGTGGCCTGTCCACACTTAGATCCGCTGCTGTTACTTAATACACCTGCACATCTGTGAACACAATCCTGTTGTTGTTATATGTCAAACTGTCGTCGTCAATATAATATTTTACTTTTCATTTTATTTTTATCTTCTACATGCATGCCCTTATAGCCATCCATCCATCCATTTTCTTCCACTTTTCCGTTGCCGGGTCGTGGGGGCAGTCGTTGGAGCTGCCCAAATCACATTGCACCAGCCCCTATGGCTCCTCCTGCAGGTGGTGGGTCCACAGAAGGACGGCCTCATGGTTCCAAACGGGCCTGTTGGTCTCTCATAAGGGGCTTCGGAACCGCTCTTTGTCTGACCCGTCACCTAGAACCTGTTTACCATGGGACACCCTACCAGGGGCACGAAGCCCCCGACAACAGAGCTCCCAGGATCATTCGGGTGCTCAAACCCATCCACCACATTAAGGTGGCGGTTCCAGGAGAGTGCCCTTATAGCCTTTTCATTTTAAAGTTTTTATAGCTTATTTTTCATCTAAATTCTGTGTTAAATGTTTTATGTTGCACGATTGTACCGAGAAAAATTCCTAGTTTGTGAACCTGTTTCAAACAATGGCAATAAACACTATTCTGATTCTGATTCTGAAAGGGTGTGTAGTTCCTTGATGTAAAGCGCGTTGAGTTCCTAAATGTGACAATGTACCGTTTGTGTGACTTACGAGTAATCTCTTTTTGTATGTCATTTTTGTTCAGTTGGATGCTGATGAACTGGTCCGTCTCAGTGAAGTGGAACACACAGCTGAACTCCTCCCAGTCGTCAGCTGGGACTGAGGACACATTCAGCTTCACACTTTTCTGGAAGGTCCCGTCCCTGTTGGGCACGGTCTCCTCGATGTCCACGCCCTCGAGCAGCTTCTCTTCATCTTTAACCCAGAACAGCGTGGCTTTTTCGGTGTAGAAACGTGTGGCGTGGCAGGTGACGGGGGACGAGGGCGACTCTTGAATCAGCGACATTTGGGGTTGATCTGGAGTGAAATGCATTGAGTAACAGTTTAAGTATCTTGCGCTGGTCACCACGGGAGCATTAAAACACACACCAAAGGTCTAAAGCAGTATCACCTCCACAAAGCTGTTCATCTTACCTGGGTTATAATAATAATAATAATAATGCATACGTTTTATATAGCGCTTTTCTGGACACTCAAAGACACTTCACATTGCACTATTCATTCATTCCATACTTGGTGGTAGTAAGCCCAGTCTTGGGCTAGACTGATGGAAACATCAAAACACTCATAACTCATACATTGCACTCATACACAGGCAAGGTGGGAGGTGTCCTGCCCGAGGGCATAACAACACTCTGCCCCCGCAAGGGCTGGGGTTCCAACCACCAACCTTCATTTCATAAGACATACATCGCTCTACCATCTGTGGTGGGGCGCTATTTTTTAAAGTATGCATTGTAAAATGTACGTTATAAGTAAAAAGTAAAAGTATTTAAGAGTTTAATGTGCAGGATTTTTTTTATTCATTTGAATGAAACCAGGTCTAAACGGTTAAACCACTAAACCAAGTCTAAACTAAACCAGTTCATCATAGAGAGGTCACTTAAAATAAAATACTTTTACTCAACCCAATTTAATAATGTAGTGAAGTAGAAAGTACAGATACAGGCTCCTAAATGTAGTGAAGTAAAAGTAATTTGTACTTTTACTTGTACTTTTTACTTTGTGCTGTTTCCAGTGGTGGAAAGTAACAATCTAGTCCAATGTTAGAAAGCGTGACCTCAAAATCCCTTTCCACAAAGTATTGCAGGAATTTTAAGTTCAGGCATTTACCACGTTGTTGTCGTGGCTTGCCTTCTTTCTGGATTTGAAAGAATAACGCAAAAATTAGTTTTATTTGCCATGAATTATTCCGTTAAACACATGAATGAATGGATGAAAACACTTCCTCAAACATAGCTTTGCATAGATTGAACATGAGATGATTCATTGTTATTACCTAAAATAACTATTGTTTTCATTATGGGATCATAGGGATTTCCTGCACGGTTTCATCAAAAACAATAACAATGTGTTTGATCTCAATGCAATAGTCTTACCTAAAGATGAAATCCGGATGACAAGGAGCAGCATAATAATCAACCTCATTTTGCCGCCAGGAGACATGGACGGATACATGTTACTCTCTCACTGTCCCATAAGTGGAGCGTTTGTCCTGACTTGTTATCTCCTGAAGTTAAGGAGTGGCCACCTATCACAACCCGTTTTACTTGTATGACAATAAATGTACTTTTTTTTTTCAAACTACAGTTACCGGAGTCTTCTTTCAGTTCCCTCTCTGCAGCTTCTTTGCTATGTTGCTTGGGCATTTGCTATAGGTTTTATATATGGAGTCAGTTCTCTATCCACAGTAAGGACTGGCCTATATTTGTACACACACATACAAAAAAAGCAATGTAATTTTGTATTTACTTTAATTAGTTATTTTTAATAATGTATTTGACACGTGTGTAGGCCTATATCTACGTACATTGGTTTAAAAAAATAAAATAGGGCATAACAGATTTATTTATCTTTGGCATAAGCATAAATAGGCTACAGGGTTGATTTTACGCTGTATGTCTATATTTAGTGTATTCGTTGAGCAGTTGGTCTGCTCAAAAGGAGTGCGCCGAAGCAAAAGGCTTATGAGCGCCCACCCCCAAAATAAAAACAATCATATTTACATTTAACAAGCAAAGCAAGGAACGCAGTGCAAAGTCACAAATCATACACAAATCATAAACAAGGGAACATATGGGCAAAGTAGCAACAAATAATAAACAGCAAAATAAAACAACAGCACAGGAATACTATTTCTAGCGTTTAACATTGTCGTTTTGTTCAAATTTGATAAATATGAATTCTTTGTAGACCTTTTTAAAGTGTGCCATGTTTTTACAAATGTTTATGCTTTCGTCCAGATTTCTCCACACTTCCACACCGCGTCTCGTGGGACACATGCCTCTCAAGGTTGTTCTGGAGTGCTGTTTATCAAAACTCCTCCTATCTCTCAAGTTATATTTGACTTCTCGTTTGCAGAACATATTTTGTATACTTTCAGGAAGAGACTTTTGTGAGCCTTTAAACATGATTTGAGCCATCTTAAATTCAGGAAGGTCCTCAAATAATAAAATAAAATAATGGATGTGTGTGTTCACGATATCCGGCTAAATGGGTTATTCTTATTGCCTTTTTCTGAACTTTAAACAATGGGTCAAGATTACTTTTATACGCATTTCCCCAGACCTCTACACAATATGTTAAATATGTTAAATGTTATATTGTTACTTAATAGAGGGCAGCATAATGCATACAAATGTGAGGGAATGCGATGGATCTCTGTGAGGAAACTAGATTGAGAAAAAGCAGGAAAATTGCTCTCATTTTACACACATTTTAAAGTGCAGCACACGGGCTATATTAAAATAAATATGTTTTAAGGATATAGCACATCATGGAACATAAAATTAGGGGTCATGGGGAATAAATAAATATATAAATAAAAACTTAACTAAGAGCAAACACGACATCCTCAAAACTTAAGTGACATAAAAAACAGGCATCCCGGTTTTTCTTAGTTTTTTTGTATTGTTTGGTTGAATTTGTTATAGTAATATCAAATTCAAAGTGGAGCATGACCAAGCATTTGGTTCTGATCCCCTCAATATTAGAAAGCTGCAGGCCCGGAGCCGAGGCAGAGCCACGACGGTGATGCAGATTCGCCGTGATAGTGCGCCCTCTGCTGGTCGGAGCGGATCCAGGACGGTGTTATTTGGTAATATTTTATATTTTATGTCGTTAGGGTTAAGGTTAGACTAGGGTTGTTATGATTAGGGATATGTTAGGGTCGTTTGGAATAGGGTGAGGTTAGGGTCGTTGGGGAAAAAAAGCATCTAGTTACACTTTCCAAATTTGTTCTTGAAAGTTTTGTTTGTTTGTTTTTATAAAAAAAAATTAAATAACTCCGTTACTAACTCCGCACGTGCGTTGATCAACATATCAACCTTCCTAAAAGATGATCGGTTTAGATCCGCTTTAGCCAGCAGATGGCGCACTATCACAGTGGATTCGCTTCACGTTGCCTTGGCTCCCTCGGCTCTCTGCAGCTTTCCATACTATTTTATATATATATATATATATATATATATATATATATATATATATATATATATATATATATATATATATATATATATATATGTTTATTACAATTTCTCGTAGAGACAGAAGTACAGATTTGACACTGGAAGCAAAATTTACAAATAGAATAATAAGGCATTGTTGTCAAATAAACAACATGTTTTAAAGAGAAATTGCTTCCACAGTTTGATTGGATTTTTTATTTATTTTTAGATTCAATGAGGATAATAATATTCGAAATTAATTTTTAAAGTTTTTTAAATTTGACAGTTGCAGCTTTCCACTCGATCCTATGCGCGAACTCCTGTCTCGCGAGATTTGATGGAGTGAAACTAAATGCCACGTCTCATTCACAGCTAGCACAGTCCCACTTTAAACAAAATATCAGCACTTTAGCCCAGCAGATTTGGCTGTGCAGAAGGCATCATTCAGTGGGAACACGGGCAGACACATCTGCACACTTTGGTAAGAATTGGACTTCATTTTAGACACAGTTTTGCTGCAGTAAGGTGTTAGCATCATGTGTAGCTAGTTAGCAGCTGTAGCCAAACTTAATTGAAAACACTGAAGGATGACTTGCCTTTCTTTGTTTAACATCCGGCCTTATGTTTGCTTAAAGCTAAAGTTACTGCACTAAGAGTTTAAGATAAACCCACTCTCTCTTTGGTGCAGTGAAAGTGTGAATAACAAAGTATGAAAAAAAAAAGAAAAGATCATCATCTTCGCAGCTGGCTGGTACTGCATTTGTATTATGTTTATGCGATTGCAAAACACACATTTGCTTTGTAATCTTCTGTCGTCTCAAATGTTATGAAAAAGATGTGTTATTTAATTCCTATCCTGAGTTATTAAGCTTCAAAGCCCAAAAAGCTAAGAAAATCAGATTTTTTTTCTTTTTTTTTCTTTAGCCAGTCAGAAGTTCCCATAATCCCATAATTTCTAATCTAATACATCAAACATTAAAGAAGCCATAAAGACCTGGCTGTCTCCATTTTGCTGATTTCATCCCCTATAATATGTAAGCTATATTTTTACATATGTAAAGCTACAGCCAGTTTTGGATCGATGGATTCCCCTCCTCCCCCTTTCAGTATTGTCTCACCTTTAAACATAATTTAGCAAGCGAAGTAATGACCAGAGATTTGACTCTTGAAATATGATATGCAACTGTGAATGGTTTGTCTGCATAAAGTTGCTACAAAGTTGCTGAAGGTAATAAACCTCTAATGGTCACTGCTTTGAAAACATGCATTTGATCTTTCTTGCAGTGGTTAATATGGGCTTTGCACATCTGTTGGTACTGACGGTCGCCACGTCCATGATACTGCTGTTTGCCTCTCAATCTGTCACCGCTCACAGCCATTCCCATGGAGACCATCACCATGGACACGGCCATCACCACCACGGACACCATCATCACGGACACTCTCACGGTGACGACGATCACGAGCCCGAGGTAAAGATGTTTCATGGCGCGAGCAAGTGGAGCGCAGAGGCCAATGTCCCCACAGAAGAAGAAGAACATCCTCACGATCATGGGCACGCACATGATCATCACGGGCACGCACATGATCATCACGGACACGCACATGACCACGGACACGCACATGACCACGGACACAGCCATGAGGATATTGTTCGGGTGCATAAAGAAGAGAGTGCACATGGTCACTCACACGGGGATAAAATGAAGATGGAGGCAGTACCAGAAAAGAGGGACATGATGGAGCTCTGGACTCAGGTCTGATTTGTTTTTGATTTGTTGTCATAGTTCAGAAACGCGTGCATCCAAAACAGGGGGCTCAACAAAGAAATGTATCTTTAGTACAATACAACAAAGTGTAATTTACCCATGTTTTTTTTTTTTTTATATCTCTGATGACTTTTCCCTTTTATGTTGGCCACGTGATTCTCATTAAGTAATTTGCGCTAAATTCCTCCCTGCAGGCAATAGGCGCCACTCTGCTGATCAGTGCTGCCCCGTTCTTTATATTGTTCCTGATCCCAGTTCAGTCCAACAGCGACCAGCACCAGAACCTGCTCAAAGTGTTGCTCAGCTTTGCCTCCGGGGGGCTGCTGGGAGACGCCTTCCTCCACCTCATCCCACATGCGCTGGGTATGTGTGCGTTCTTTATTGTCCCTTCCAGGAATTGCCTTTTTATTACGCATTTCCTGTTCATACTTTTTGGCATTCACGAAGGTACTTAAGCACATTATTAAAGCGGCATAATTAGCTTTTTACTGTACGTTCCGCCCTCTGAATTGGAAAAATGCTGTGGGACAGCCACACTGGTAATTATAAATCGTAAACTCCGAGAAGAGCAGGGTTGTTGAGTTCAAATATGACTTGAAGACAACAATGGCGGCCCCCATTGGAGAAGCCCGGCTAATGATGAATCGTTGCTTTTGCTCTCGGCCTTCAATATAACATTATTCTGCAGTATCTCGCAATTTTCACTTGGGAAAAATCCCAGTAGCCTGGAATGCAGCATTGTACTCTTTTGAATGTTAACATTTGGCATTTAAAATGACCAAAACCTTTATTGGTATTTTGACCTGTAGCTGACTTTACCGTGTTGATTGATGTGTCGAGCTATTATCTGAAAGATGTTTGATAACTTGATAGTGTAACAAAGGCCATCCTACCTTTGTTTTGAAGACGTGACTCAGGTGGAGTTCACCTTGAAGAGTTGGTTGCAAACAAAAACTTGAATTAAATCTTTATACTTAACTTTATTTACTTAGCTGTGTGGAGTTGGTCTAAATGGTGAAATGTAGAAATATATAGAAAAATATAAAGTCTTTGGAGAGCTACTGTAATTACATAAGCTGATCTAATGTTTGTTATGTGTATTTGTACAGAGCCACACTCGCATCATGAAGAAGATCACGGCCACTCGCATGCAAGTGAGGACCATGGGCACTCTCATGGTGTGTATTACTTATGTATTTGTAAATGCAGAGTTTCCGCGGGGCTTTAAAAAGTTATTCAATGTATTGTCCCAAAATTAACGCCTTAAAGGAACAGGCCACTGTTTTTCCATTCTGAGATATGTTCTTACCTGAGCTTAGACGAGTTGATGCGTACCTGTCTGGTCTTTGTGCGTGTCCTCAGTCACGCAAATGTTGTTAGCATTTAGCCTCTCCTCTAAGGGGCCAAACGGGGGTGAGGTTAGAAGCGACCAAGCTCTTCCACGTTTTCCTCAATTAAATACGGTTATGTGAGTAGTTGCACAATCCAAATATAGTTACACAAAATTAAACATGTCGATTTTCCAAGTGGGTAAAAGTACTATATTGTAAGGCACTTCGCGGACAGCGAAGTGCTCCTGAGGGGTTATTACACCTTACAATATAGTACCCTTTTTATACAGGTACGCATCAACTCGTCTAAGCTCAGTTAAGAACATATCTCAGTATGGAAAAACAGAGGCCTGTTCCTTTACAAGCATCAAATCAGAAAATATATTTTTCCTGGAGACAAAACCCACTCAGTGGCATCGCTCAACTATGTTTACTGCATATCTTGTATCTTGTATACATTCGTCACAAAAACTACTTTAACACCATCTCGGCTGCAGTTTTGACTCAAATGTTAGATCATCTTTTGCTCCAAAGTTGCCTGTTGTGTCCAATTTCTAGTTTTGAATATCAAACTTCCCTCTCATTCCCCTGTTTGAGTGACTGTTTTGATTGTTTGTGACATTTAAACAATCTAGTGATGATATGGAATTGAAAACATAAAATTTGACTTGCCACCCGTAGAAACCCTGAAATATAATCTATGGATTTTATTGTTTTAAAGTCAAAACAACAGCAACAACAACGTCTGACTGCTGTAATCTTTATTCCCATTGTCTAACTGTAGTTGATTTCATCTTCACAGGAGCAGCCCATGGTCACTTGATGTCCGTGGGGCTGTGGGTTCTCGGCGGGATCATCGCGTTTCTGGTGGTGGAGAAGTTTGTCCGTTTATTAAAGGGGGGACACGGTCACGGCCACTCGCATGGTACAAGAGAGATTTCTGCTGAATGAGTTCGAGACATTTTCCTTGGTTTGTGCTGATATGGTTTTGATGTTTATTTCAGCTGCTCCCAAAGAAAAAGACAGTGACGGAGAAGAGGAGAAAGAGGTGAAGAAAGTAGAGAAAGTGACTAAAGACAAGAAACAGGTCAAACAGAAGGATACAAAAAGTACAGGTAAGTTCAGTTTGGAAAGGCTTTATAACCCTAAATTTACTTGAACTGTAAATATTTTGTATTTAAGTGTGAAGCGTGTCAACAAATCAATGGGAATACTGTGAAAGAAATTGTTTCAATATCTCAATTCGATCCCCAAATTGCATCAGAAGCAGAACACTTTATTCCTGTTGTCAGTGAGAGGCTTCACAAAGTAGGAGTTTCCTTCAGTGCAGGTGCAACATGAAATATGACAATAATATACCTCATAAATAAAAAATACACTTACATTAAAAAATAGAACATTATTTAAAGGGACTGGATGGAAGTTGTCTTTTTTTTATACTCGCTACTGTTCAAATTAAATCGCTATTTATAATACTGGGTCAAGCTGTACAGTCGTACTATCTCTGCTGTTGCCTTGACTGGGGCTCCAGCCCACCCTCAGCCACTGAATGTTTTGCTTGCGTATCAGTATGACGCTCGACGGAGGGTATTATCCCAGACCTTGAATGGTAAGACCTCGCGCAATGAGTTCACGTCTCTGGGTCCCGCACCGATGGTAAATAAACGTCTCCTGCATAAGACATCCAGACTACTGCCTGTTTTTCATCTATCCTCTTTGACACCATTGTTAATTCTCTAACACTGCCACCTCTATATTAAGCTTGTGATTGACAGTATTTCAGCCAAAATGTAACAACGTTTTGAGTGACAGTGCAGGTGAGGACGTTCTGGTGAATAGGTCTGGGCTCGTTCTACAGATTAGGACTTTGCGGTAACAGTAACAAAATGTATATGTACTGATGAAAGTAACGTGACTTGGTAGATTTACAAATGGACAATAAAACAGGGTGTGTATAGTTATGACCTGGTCGTGCAAATACAACAGAGCAAACGGCAAGTGCAGAAAATAATAACGTGACCGTACAGTGTTGCTTAGCATTAAAGTGTCCGATGGCCGGAAAAGAGCTGTGCTTGTGGCGGATGGACTGTAGCTTCCTGTTTGAGTGTCGAGGGTCAAACAGTCTGTACTTGGCATCATTGCACAACAAAGCCATATTGTTAACCTTCTCTGTTATGTCTTTCATACAGTCTTGTAGCTTATTTGTATCTAAACTCTGTGTTTTTATGTTTAATGTTGCACGTCTTCACTGAGAAAAAAATCCTAGTTTGTGAACCTGTTCCCAAACAATGGCAATACAAACTATTCTGATTAACCTATTCTGTACAGTGTTACAATAGAAATAATATAAGAAATCCAATATTTAAACATGTTAACATTCAGCAGTCAGTGTATATTATATTATATTATAAAATTATCTTCACAATAATCTGCAACCTTTGAGTGTTTGGTTTTTGATTACAATTTCCCAGATCTGTTTTTCTGTTACATAATTTTTTCAGCACCTATTACTCTGGAACGTCATGGTCTGTCTAACCTTTTGTGAAAACGCGCCGTCTTAAGTTGCCTACTTAAAATGTTGTTTTTACGCTGACGCAGATATCAAAGTATCGGCTTACCTAAACTTGGCAGCTGACTTCACACATAATTTCACGGACGGCTTGGCGATCGGGGCGTCATTCTTGGTCAGTCCAGCAGTGGGCGCTGTTACCACAGTCACCATCCTGCTTCATGAGGTCCCGCATGAGATTGGAGACTTTGCCATCCTGGTCCAGTCTGGATGCACCAAGAGAAAGGTAACAGAAAGCTGTTCAGTATCATTCTGCTCACTTATTTCTTGATAAATAATGGCATTACTTGGGTATTTTTACGGCATACGTTTCTCAAAGTACAAAAAATATGGTCAAACACATTCAACTGCATTTTCTTTTGGGCCTAAACTAAATTGCACTTTTGCTCAGAAAGTACCCTGCATTGTGTCCAATTTTCTTAGAAATGTCTACATTTTCCCCTCATTTCTGTTTGAATAATACAATGTAAAGCATCTTTGAGTTCCAGAAAAGCGCTATATAAAACCGATCTTATAATTATTATTTGATGGAATGTTGCAAATCTTAAAGCTGCCTTCTGTTACTCCATTTTCCCGGCCCGGAATGGTTGCGTTCTCCCATTGCATCGCTAGAGGCGCCAGCTTCAAAACATTGATTTTACGTTTTCGTGCAGAGGCAGACTAGATCAACACCTCCCTCAACTCACAGTACACCCCCCTCACCGGCCCCTGCCCTCGCATGTCAACGCAAACACCTGTAGTGATCGCAAATGTTTGAAGCCGCAGCAGTTTGTACTAACACAGAGTTTCGCATTATGACAGACATTTACAAAAGAAGTATCCGTTTGTTTAGTAATCCAATACCTACTGGGAGTTGTGAAATAATTTTCCTCCTCATGGTTACAGAGCCAGGGGCGGACTGGGACTTAAAAACGGCCCTGGACTCTGACCAGCCTGGCCCAAATTAGGGCATTTTCTCCAGTTCGGCTTTACCCAAATGTAAAAGCTTCTCGGAGAGCAACAGCGTAACGCCTCATTTGAAAGCCAAGACCTACAAAAGTGATTGTAACTTTTTGTCATGTTGTCGATGTGTTTTTGTTGGTTTATCATAACTTTTTTTTTGTGTGGCTTTTTGTTGCTCTTTTTTTTCATCATTTTTGTTGCTTTTTTTCATGTTTGACACATTTTCTGGCACATTTTTGTTCCTTTTTCATCCTCATTTTCGTCATTATTTTAATGCTTTTCCTTCAAGCTTTTAGATTTGGGTAAAGCTCGGTTAAGGCGGGGGATAAGAGGTTAAGGTGAAAATTGAGAGGCCAGACTGGTGGCCCTATAGCCAGAGGCCCTTCTGTGGAAGAGTAACCGCAGGTTCACCGCTGACACCTACAGTAATGACAATACAAATTCCAAAGGACACAGAGGGCAGCTTTAACCACTTTGTTTGCGTGTGGTGGCATAAAAATCATTGCTTGAATCACCGTTGCACTTGTGTTACTTATGTCAGATTTCGCATTATCTTTCAAACACTTCCCTGTGATTTCCTTCCCCTTCTGCAGGCCATGTGTCTCCAGCTGCTGACCGCGGTGGGCGCCCTGGCCGGCACCGCCTGCTCTCTCTTGGCGGAGGGTGTGGGAGCCACGGCCACCGCCTGGATCCTGCCCTTCACCGCCGGGGGGTTCGTCTACATCGCCACGGTCACGGTGCTCCCCGAGCTGCTGGCGGGGCGCTCCAGCTTCGGACAGTCCCTCCTGGAGATACTGGCCCTGCTGTTCGGAGTCGGCATGATGGTGCTGATCGCCGAGTATGAGTGAATCTAGAAATCTCAAGGAAATGCCAGGGAAGCAGGTCAAACGGCTGTAATTGTTGCGTTGACGATCGTTCTACAGTTTAATGTCAGGATTCTGGATGGAGGGCAGGGGCTGTAAATGTCTATGGCGAATTCACAGAAAATCTACATACTATATCAGAGCTTTTTTTTGTTTGTTTGGGATTTAATGCACGTTTGACATGAAGATTGTTTAAAGTGGACATATCACACATAATTGGGCTTTTGGGCCCCTCAGCATTGATATTTTACTATTTGAAATAATGTCTGTGTATGAAACTGGGCTGGTCAAGATTTTTAATTGACCTGGAGCGCCCTCTGAAGGCAGCAGTGGGAATGACATTTGATAGAAAGACTTCCCTTTTAGCTTACGGCAGGCTACCGAGTTGATGTCTGCGCTACAGACACAACTTGGAGCGTAGAACTGCTCAGAGCAGGTCCGGTGATTATTTATGGACAAAAATGTGGTGGAAAGTTTTGCGTTCCTTCTATGATGCAGCAAAACCAGGAAATACGGATCGGAGCGCTTCAACTGGAGAAGATAAAATGACCAACAGTCACCCGGATTACGCAAAATGAAATACTACATTTTTGTTTTTTTGTTTCATGTGAGTAGTAGGCCAAGTAATTGGATTTTAATCATAAACCAGACTGAAAAACATCTGTGATAAGAGTTAAAAGAAAAACTGACATGTCCTCCTTTCCGTGAATGCCATTATGTCGTGAGAACTTAATCTATAAAACAAAATATTAGTTTTTTTTTTTTTTTTACAATTGTGAACTTATTTTTTATTTTGTACGTTGTTGTTTTTTGTATTGTTATTGTATCTTGCTTCTAGCACTCATATTAATTTCATTTGTTGATCAATCTAAGTTGGGTCCAAAATGTACTGTACAGTGATGTAGTAATTTCAAAATGATGCAAGAAAGTCTGTAAAAAAAAAAAAGAATGCTCAATTTTATTTTGGTATATTACTGAGATGTATGTCTTTTAAAACATTCCAAAAAATAAAAAGTAATGAGTACGTGCAGGTGTTCGTGACTTTGAAAACCACAGGGCCTGCATTATTATCTACAGTTACTGGAGCAGACAAAGAAGAAGCAAAATGGTGAAACGATCTGCCTATGGAGGATGTAAATCAGACACTAGGTACCACAAGAGTGTGTCTGGGGGAGTGCAGTTATTTCCCTTCCCAAAGCGAAAACAACCTGAGCACTGCCTACAATGGATCAAACAATGTGGACAGCCTACGCCCAGATAAATGTTTCCAAAATAAACAACACCTATCTAGCTACTGACAGTCACATAACGTTACACAAACTGGAGCTGTAACTTTAACCGCAGTGGTGAACCTTTACAACCCTAGTCCCAAGTGTTTTTGTCTCCCTTTATGATAAATGTACTGTGTATTTTGTCACGGTCCTGATAACTGGCTGTAGCTGATTATCATTGTGGTACCTGTAGGTTTAGCTAGCGTTGGCTAACTTTAGAGCACCGGAGAAATTTTCCTATTTTTAGAAATACTAAAAACATAAGAGGGTGCTTACCGGGCATTTAAGGAAGAGATCAGAAGGTTTCTCTGATATTTCTGGAGATTTGTCTGTAGCTTTAGTGCCAATAGTTGTCCTTTATGGTAAATGGTCTCAACTTATATAGCGCTTTTCCACCTACATTAGGCACTCAAAGCGCTTTACAGCAAGGAACCTCTCACCCATTCATACACCAATGTACGCAGACACTGGAGGCAAGGTGGGTGAAGTGTCTTGCCCAAGGACACAACGACAGTGTACACCTTCAGGAGACGGGATTCGAACCCATGACCTTCCGATCATGAGACGACCCACTCTACCATCTGCGCCACCGTCGCATCCTTCGTTGGATAGTTTAATATCTTGAATATATCCCTCTGCTGCACACTGTGACCCTTTTGCCTCGATCTGAAGGATATTACGGCGGTAATTCTCTAAAAAAGGTCACTGACGTGCATGGCAATCTGTTGCGCTGCCCGTGTTTTACCATTTGTTTGTCGGACGTAGTAACAGTAACTAAGGGGGGCAGGGCTTGGTGAAAGGAGCTCAAATGTGGCGGTACGAGGACACTCGCCTCCGTTTGGGAGGAGTCCACCACTGAGGACGTCAACGAAGTGGACAAATGGAGGACGGATCCTCGCAACTAGGAAACAGCCAGTCTGTACTTGGCATCATTGCACAACTAATATCATATTTTCTCTGTTATGTCTTGCATACAGTTTACAGTCTTATAGCTTATTTTTTATCTAAACTCTGTGTTATGTTTAATGTTGCACGTCTTTCCCGAGAAAAATTCCTAGTTTGTGAACCTGTTCCCTAATAATGGCAATAAAAACAATACTGATTGTAGATTTGTTTATAATAACCAGTCCATGGTGTATGCCAAGCCATTTATTAGCAACATTCTTCAAGTGTGCGAACAGACCACTTTCAGTGGTGAATCAACATATGGTCACAGCGACCTCTACCGGATACTCCAGGTAACATGAGTATGGTGTGCAGTAAGGACAATATGTTAACAGATGTCTACATCCCTCTCTTTAAGTTTCTTTTTTTCAATAACATTCAGTAAACAATAACAAATGTTATCACGACTAATAGATTGCAATATTTCAAATGCAACTTTAAACCTTAGAAAATAACACAAACTTCTTCAAAATACAAATACTCAGTGGATATACTAATCTAAGTATTTAGGATTTGGTCTAGAAACTCTGCCACTTTTGGTTCGGTACAAGTTATCATTACTTTGTACTGGGCTAGCAACTGGTATGTCCTTTTTATTAGTTGTCGCTCTTTTGTTGGTTTCTTGTTCACGCTGGCTTTTGTCTTGTATTGGTTTTTCATGTGTGTCATTTGTCAGGTTGTCAGTCTCTGATCTGTCCATGTGCTGAAACATGTCCATTTCACTTGACTGCGTAGTGACCTGCTCGGGTAGTTGTTCGTTCACAGGTAGGAGGTGTTGTCTATTACGTCTGTATTGTTTTCCATCGTATTCCACGATGTAAGAACGAGGTTCTTTGCAAATTTGACGTACTACTCCAATTTTGTCGTGTCCTTTTTGTGTTTGTAGTCTCACTACTTGGTTTGGTGTTAACGAAGTGAGTGATTTACTTGATTTGTCATAATGCTGTTTTTGAGCTCTGCGCTTTTTGGTGAGCTGGGCCTTGACAGCATTTGTCGCCTTAGCTGTTGGTTTAAGTAACTTTTTGCACACAGGGAGAGTTGACCGTGTTCGCCTTGAGAACAGTCTCTGGGCTGGTGAACCGAGGATGTTGTCTCGAGGTGTGTTCCGCAGGAGTAATAGGTTTAGGTATAGATCCGTTCCATCTCTTTTTGTGGTTTCGAGGAGTCTTTTGGCACTTCGAACAGCTCGCTCGCTGAGACCGTTTGACTGAGGAAACTCAGGGCTGCTCGTGACATGTTCAAACTCCCATGACATAGCAAAGTCACGGAATGTTTGGCTTGTGAACTGAGTGCCGTTATCAGAATAGAGTTTTTGTGGTATTCCATGCACTGAGAAGTGACGTTTGAGCTTCTTGATTGTGCAGGCTGATGTTAGATTTTCTAGTTTGTCCAGTTCAAACCATCCGGAATACGAATCAACGAGCACCAGGTAGTGATTGTTGTTCCATTCAAATATGTCTGTGGCTGTGGAAGACCACGGGAGATCTGGAATGTAATGAAGTTTCAGTGGTTGTCTTTGTTGATGAGGCTTTAGGCTATTGCAAACACTGCATGATTTGACCTTATCTTCAATGTCCGTGTTTATTGTGAGCCCAAATACAGTGTCTCTTGCCCTCCTTTTGGTAGACTCCACGCCTGGATGTCCTTTGTGTAGCTCCTGCAGGTACACGTTTTGTAGTGATGCGGGAACAACTGCCCTGTTACTTTTCATAACAACATTGTTGTTAACAGTCAGTTCCTCTCGAAAACTGAAAAATGGTTTGATCACTTCCGGAACACTGCTCACTCGTGTAGGCCACCCCTGCTGGATGTAGCGGGTGAGTACCTGCAGAGTTGTATCAGCTTTTGTGTGTTGTGCAAGCTCTAGTAGAGGTCGTGATGAAATGAGCTGAAGTGACATTACCTCAAAGTCACGCTGCTCCTCTTGTAGAGGGGGAGTGTCAAGCTTTGGTGTACGAGAGAGAGTGTCCGCAATGTAGAGATGTTTTCCTTTTTTGTAAACCAGAGTCAGGTTGAACTTCTGTAGTCTCAACATCATTCTTTGTAGACGGGCAGGGACTGTGTGAAAGGGCTTGTTCTGAATGGTAACCAATGGCTGGTGGTCGGTTTCAATTACCACTGGCTTGCCATAGTTGTAGTCATAGAATTTGTAGCACGCAAAAACAACTGCGAGTAACTCCTTCTCGATCTGTGCGTATTTTCTCTCTGTTTCAGTAAGAGTCCGTGATGCGTACGCAACAGGTTTGTTGTCTTGGAGACAAGCAGCTCCAAGGCCATACTGAGAAGCGTCGCAGGTGAGGGTTACTGCCCTTTTCACGTAGTAGTACTGAAGCACTGGTGGGCTGGAGATGCATGTTTTGAGTTTGATGAACGCATCCTGTTGGTGCTGGGTCCAGCTCCACACCACGTCCTTGTGAAGTAGTTGACGTAGCGGTGCTGACAGTTCACTTAAATTTGGAATGAACTTCCCTAGGTAGTTGATCATGCCTAGGAAGCGCTGTAGAGAAGCCTTATCTTCAGGTGAAGGCATATTAGTTATTGCAGCAATTTTAACCGGATCTGCTTTGAGTCCTTTATCGGTGAAGATATGACCGACGTAGCTCACCTCTATGAGCCTGAATTTGCACTTTTTGGGGTTTAATCTGAGCTTTACCTGTCTGGCACGCTCCAACACTGTCTTGAGGTTGCGGTCATGTTCTTCGACTCCTTTTCCTCCGATCAAAATGTCATCAACGATCACTGCACATGGATATCCTGTGAAAATTTGTTCCATGGCCTTTTGAAACACCTCGGAGGCTGTATTAATGCCAAATGGCATCCTCAGGAATTTGAACCTGCCGAAAGGAGTTGCAAATGTGGTGAGAAGAGACGAAGGTTGATCCAGTTTAATTTGCCAAAAGGAGCTTTTTGCGTCCAGGACCGAAAAAACAGTTGCCTCTGGCATATGTGCTGCCACTTCCTCCACCGTGCGCATGGGATGGTGAGGTCTCATAAGTGACTTGTTTAAATCCCTTGGATCAATACAAAGACGCACATCATCTACCTCCTTTTTGTGTGTGGCAACCATGTTCGAAACCCATTCAGTTGGCTCGTCCACTGGTTCGATTACTCCAAGTTGCTGCATTCTTTGTAGTTCTTTTTCCACTTTTTGTTGCATTGGCACAGGAATGCGTCGTGGAGAGTTGACGACTGGTGTTGCATTTGGGGCAAGCTTCATCGAGTAGGTTACAGGCAAATCACCCAGCTCATCTTTAAATAAGTCCTTGTATTCTTCAAATATCTGTTGTTCAAAGCTTACTACCTGAGCGGTGTCAATGTGGAAAACTTCCTTACTGAAGCTAACCAGTTTCATCCTTGCACTGTCCTTTAGTCCCACAATGGACTGTACATTTTGCTTCACAACTTGAAAACGTAGGTCATAGAACTGCTCAGCTAGTTTGCACTTGAGAACAATTGTGCCTGCAGACTTGATCTTTGTTCCTCCAAAAGCAATGAGATTTGTCTGCTTGTCTGAGGTTTGCAACTGCTCTTTGGGGCAAATGTCCTTGCAGGTGTCCAAGGAAATCACGTTACATTTTGCTCCTGTATCAACCTTTAGTTTGAGAGCTTTCTTCCCAACTGTTACTGAACAATAGCCTTCTTTTCTTTGGCCGTCCTCACCCTCGAGTGTCAAATGTTCAATGGTAAAAGTCTCAGCGCTATCTGAAGAATCTGGTGAGATCTGATCCACTTGTCTGCCTCTCTGTTGTGGCTTTGCAGACCTGCACTGATTTTTGAAGTGGTTGTACTTCTTGCAAATGTGACATTTTTGTCCAAATGCAGGGCATTGCTCACGTTTGGCTGGATGTGAACCACCACAATTCTTGCAGCTCGAGATGCTCGTGTAGACCATTTCTTGTTTTTTCCTGTATTTGTTAGTATTTTTGAATGTGTGGCTGTGTTTTAGTTTTACAGTGTCCACACTAGCATACGTCATGTGCTTCGGAGTAGAGAGGGCTTTGCTGTGCTGGTCGGTGAGCTCGTTTATTTGACAAATGCGCACTGCTTTGGCAAGTGTCAATTCAGTCTCTTTGAGAAGGGAGCGCCTGACGCTGTCACTGCTGATACCGCACACTAATCTGTCTCTGATTAGCTCGTCTTGTAATGCTCCAAAGTTGCAGGATTTTGCCATGTTTCTTAAAATGCTCACATATGTCTCTGTCGTTTCTCCTGGTTTCTGCTGTCTTATGTTGAAGTTGTGTCTTTCCATTATAACATTGGTTTCAGGAATGCAAATTTCCTTGAACTTCTGTTTCAAACACGCCGGGTTCTCTCTTGACTCTGCGGCTGTTGTGATAACGCCATCTGCGTTCAGTACTGCTGGGGCATACGTGAATGATCGCTCTCTTTCTATGGCCTCAGGTCCCGCCAGATTGAGGAGAATATAGGCCTTAGTTTTGGCATTCTTGTCACTATGGGCTGCGGCTATGAAAATATCATATTCTTGCTCGAACTTACGCCAGCTTTCAGCGACATTGCCGTCGAAGACGAGAGGGTCTGGACGCCGGAATCCGTCCGCCATTATTGATTTTTCGCGGTGGTGAAAAGTTTTCCTTTTTCCTTTTTACCTGCGGCTCCAACTGTCTCCATGGACTGTGCAGACTTTGCGGTGAATCCCACTTCTGACACCATGTAGATTTGTTTATAATAACCAGTCCATGGTGTATGCCAAGCCATTTATTAGCAACATTCTTCAAGTGTGCGAACAGACCACTTTCAGTGGTGAATCAACATATGGTCACAGCGACCTCTACCGGATACTCCAGGTAACATGAGTATGGTGTGCAGTAAGGACAATATGTTAACAGATGTCTACACTGATTAACCTATTCTGTACAGTGTTATAATATAAATAATATAAGAAATCCAATATTTAAACAGGTTAACTTTCAGCAGTCTGTGTATATTATATTGTATAATTATCTTCACAATAATCTGCAACCTTTGAGTGTTTTGTTTTTTTAATTACAATTTCCCAGATCTTTTTTTCTGTTACATCATTTTCTCTGCACCCATTACTCTGGAACGTCATCGTCTGTCTAACCTTTTGTTAAAACGCACCGTCTTAAGTTACCTATTTAAAAAAGAGGAGGTTGGTATGTCTGTGTTGAATGTACAAGTTCATAATTGCAATGTTGTTTTTACGCTGACGCAGATATCAAAGTATCGGGTTACCTAAACTTGGCAGCTGACTTCACACATAATTTCACGGACGGCTTGGCGATCGGGGCGTCATTCTTGGTCAGTCCAGCAGTGGGCGCTGTTACCACAGTCACCATCCTGCTTCATGAGGTCCCGCATGAGATTGGAGATCTAGTCCGGTCTGGATGCACCAAGAGAAAGGTAACAGAAAGCTGTTCAGTATCATTCTGCTCACTTATTTCTTGATAAAAAATGGCATTGCTTGGTTATTTTTACGGCATACGTTTCTCAAAGTACAAAAAAACACATTCAACTGCATTTTTTGGGCCTAAACTAGCACTTTTGCTCAGAAAGTACCCTTTGTGTCCAATTTCTATATAATATCTACGTTTTTCCTCATTTCTGTTTGAATAATACAATGTAAAGCATCTTTGAGTGTCCAGAAAAGCGCTATATAAAACCAATCTTATAATAATTATTTGATGGAATGTTGCAAATCTTAAAGCTGCCTTCTGTTACTCCATTTTCCCGGCCCGGAATGGTTGCGTTCTCCCATTGCATCGCTAGAGGCGTTTTTGTGCAGAGGCAGACTAGATCAACACCTCCCTCACCTCACAGTACACACTAATACTACACTAACTTTTTGTCATGTTGTTGATGTGTTTTTGTGGCTTTTTTTCACTGCTTTGTTGCCCTTTATTTTCGTGTTTTTTGTTGGTTTTTCGTTGCTTTTTGTCATGTTTATGCCATCCTCGTTTTTGTCGTTATTTTGATGCTTTTCCTTTAAGCTTTTAGATTTGGGTAAAGCTCGGTTAAGGCAGGGGATAAGAGGTTAAGGGGAAAATTGACAGGCCAGACTGGTGGCCCTATAGCCAGAGGCCCTTCTGTGGAAGAGTGTTCACCGCTGACACCTACAGTAATGGCAGCTTTAACCACTTTGTTTTGTTTGTTTGGGATTTAATGCACGTTTGACATGAAGATTGTTTAAAGTGGACATATCACACATAATTGGGCTTTTGGGCCCCTCAGCATTGATATTTTACTATTTGAAATAATGTCTGTGTATGAAACTGGGCTGGTCAAGATTTTTAATTGACATGGAGCGCCCTCTGAAGGCAGCAGTGGGAATGACATTTGATAGAAAGACTTCCCTTTTAGCTTACGGCAGGCTACCGAGTTGATGTCTGCGTTACAGACACAACTTGGAGCGTAGAACTGCTCAGAGAAGGTCCGGTGATTATTTATGGCCAAAAATGTGGTGGAGAGTTTTGCGTTCCTCCTATGATGCATCAAAACCAGGAAATACGGATCGGAGCGCTTCAACTGGAGAAGATGAAATGACCAACAGTCACCAAGATTACGCAAAATGAAATACTACTACATTTTTGTTTTTTGTTTCATGTGAGTAGGCCCAGTAACCAATTGACTTCTGCAGTCATTTATTGGTTTTCATTTTCTTTATCTTTTAAACTTCTGTCTTTTTCCTGGATTTTCTGCAGCTTTCAGCACTTTCATGCTTTGTGCAATTTCTGCAAGTTATGCATCAAAATGTTCTGCATGTTTGGGAGATTATTGCTATTACTTTTGGGACTTCGGCAAATTACTTTTTCCCGCAATAAGCAGATATTACCATCGACTTATAATGGGGCTCCCGCAAATTCATGCTTTTCAGCATTTTTTTCCCACAATTTCAATTTGAGATAAATTGCCCTTCTGCAGTTTTCCGTTTTTTTTTCTACGGGAATTTGACATTTTTGCATTGGTGTGTAAGGGGAATCCAGCCAATGCATTTTAATAGGATTTCTGGCACTCCATGTCTTTCAGCCATTTGTGCAGCTTCTGCAATTTCAACATTTAGGCGATTTCAACAGTTTGACCAGTTTATGGAATTGAAAAAGTTTAAGCAGTATATAAACAATTTATGCAAATTAACCACTTTATGGAATTTTAACAGTTTACGCATTTTAACCAGTTTATGCAACATAACAATTTATGCCATTTAGGATTCATGAAATTTAAACAGTTAATGCAGTTTATATAATTTATGCAAATTAACCAAACTATGCATTTTACAGTTTTTTTTGCAATTTAACCAGTTTATGCACTCTAATGTTTATGCAACAGTTTGTGCAATTTAAACTGTTTATGCATTTGACCACTTTATGCAAATTACGTTATGCAAATTAAGCAACTAACGCATTTTACCAGTTTATGCAATCTTAAATTCATGCAACATGAGAGTTTATGAATTGTACCGATTTATGCAAATTAGATTATGCAAATTAACCAATTTATGCATTTTACCGTTTTTTGCAATGTAACTAGTTCATGCAATTTAACAAGTTTATGCATATTACCAGTTTATGGTTAGATCATGCAAATTAACCAACTAACGCATTTGACCAGTTTATGCAATTTTACCCGTTTATGCAAATTAGATTATGAAATTTAACCTGTTCATGCAATTTCTGCATTCGATTCCCACATTGCCATTGCTGCATTTCTAGTTAGAGATTTAAATCATAAACCAGACTGAAAAACATCTGTGATAAGAGTTAAAAGAAAAACTGACGTGTCCTCCTTTCCGTGAATGCCATCATGTCGAGAGAACCTAATCTATAAAACAAAATATTAGTTTGTTTTTTTGCTTTGTACAATTGTGACTTATTTTTATTGTTTTGTATGTTTTTTTTTTTGTATTGTTATTGTATCTTGCTTCTAGCACTCATAATATTAATTTCATTTGTTGATCAATCTGAGTTGGGTCCAAAATGTACTGTACAGTGATGTAGTAATTTCAAAATGACGCAAGAAAGTCTGTAATTTTATTTTGGTATATTATTTACATGTATGTTTTTAAAACATTCCAAAAAATTAAAAGTAATGAGCACGTGCAGATGTTCGTGACTAATATTTTGCATTATTATCTACAAAATATTACGTAAGTTACTGGAGAAGATTGAAGAGATTGCCAGTATCTTAGGCCCCATTACTTCCTCCCGCATGTTTTTTGAAGGAAGCTTGTTCCCTTAAAAAACAAAACAAGTCATAACACAAATGATATGGTCTGATAAAAATTCGTTCATGCGTTTTCAGTCTTGTGGGAATTTACCACTCTAGAGGTTTTGTAAGCTCTCAACTGGACTGGGTTGACTGCGTTGAGGATTTTTCGCACGCTTGTAAAAAGTACCTTTCCTCACCAAGTGTGCGCCCCGCCCTGGTACAGTCAAAACGAAACACTAAATTCAGACTCAGAGACTGATTTAGATTTATCTTGTTTATAGTACTTAAAAGTTGGGCTGGATTGTGCAGAGACTGAATGTCATTTTCTGGGGGATTAGTCCCTCCTGGTTCTCAGCAAGGAGGTTGTGGGTTCAATAATGCGAGGAACCCTTATGTTCTGCGTATGGTATCACTGTACAAAGGCTTTCTCAATGGCTGGCTATCCAAATTGGCAAATGTCTTTTAATTGAATGTAAAAGTATTTATTTTGTGTCTCTTTGCCAGCCCAGTGACTACTGTGGTGCTGAGAACCAGATCAAACAAAACCACCATCTACTCACTCACACACTACATTCATACGAGAGTCTGCACCTGCAGGAGCCCGGGATTTGAACCTCCAATCTCTGTTGTTTGGTGGCCATATCCGCCTGTATGCCCAATCCTGTCAGACCTCGGAAGCTAAGCAGGGAAGGGCCTGGTCGGTATTTGAATGGGAGACTGTTTGGTAACACCAGGAGGCCTAGCGAATGGAGTGAGTGAGTGAGTGTTGGTGGTGGTCGGAGGGGCCGATGGCGCAGACTGGTTACCTTGCTTCCGTCAGTCTACCCCAGGGCAGCTGTCGCTACAATAGTAGCTTACCACCACCAAGTATGGAGTGAAGGAATAGTGCAATGTAAAGCGTCTTTGAGTGTCCACAAAAGTGCTACATAAAACCGGTGCATTATTATTATTTTATTTGGCAACCAGCTCTGCCTGTATCTTTGTGTGGCCCTCGAGGTTATTTGGTCTGGACCCCGGTGGCTCCTTTGTGCTGTGAATTGTATTGCCATAGCAGAGTCAGCAGAGCTTGTTGCACTCCCATAAGTGCATTTGTATATAAGAGGTGCACAGTCTTCTGGAATGGCGCTATCCTTTCAACACAGCTAACAATGAGCTCTTGAGATTATTGGCTTGAATAAAGATAGCCTATTATTTATTATAATACTAATAAAACACCCGTAACTAATCATAGAGCAGTAACTGTTAATAGACAATGTTTTACTGGTGTTGAAGACCAATCATCTTAGTCGAAAATGAATTGCTCTCTTTGAAACATAGTGATGTAAAATAAGAAATCGACAGACAACTCCGACTTTACTGGCATAATGCTGAGCAACCGGTTTTGTGTGGGAAAAGCCTTTTAAGTTTGTAAGTACCTAAGAGAATATAGCAGTGATCAAAATCTAAGCAGAAATATGACAAAAAAGTTACTGTGGAAATAACTATCATAGTGAATGTGGATTCTCAGCTATGAACGCAGCTGTCCCTTCGTTTGGCAACATCTTTTGTACCACGTTTCTAGGAGCTAACAGACATTACAGAATATTATTCATTTTTGGTTCATGTTAAAATGCATTCTGATGATTAAATGATTATATTTACAAATGCATTGTACATGATTTACAACTTAAATGTGCAGTTTTCCAACCTTTAACTTTAATTTGATTTTTCAGACCTTTTGATTTAAAGTTTGAGAACCCCTGGCGTAGATTGTTTTTTGCGCCATAAAGATAAGATATTCCTGCTTAAAAAAAGAAAAGAAAAACGTTTTCCCCCACAAATATCACTTGTACAGCAACAAAAATTTATTTGCACAAATTAATTTTGCGAAATACTGCTTTACAATTGGAGATGAAAACATGAGTCAGCAGTATCTGGCCTTTTAAAATGCCTGTTGTGTTAACAATATGCTTCTCCAATTACGAAAAGTTCAAGGGAATTGGGACAGAAAAATAAATGTAGTTCCTGGTTCCTTGTACCTGCATACTTGAAACAGCTGCGGGATTTATCACTGCAGAGGAGAACAGGGCATAGGTGTGGTTTCCTGTATGTGGCATAGTACATAATGAAGTCGCAAGCACATTTTTAATGTGGCTTTACATAAAATAAATAAATAATAAATAAAATAAAATACAATGACTTATATTTGTGCATTTACAGCTGTGCATTTAATTTTTTATTTATTTGTTTGTTTATTTGACAGTACAAGGAAACATTGCCAACTCTGTGGCAGATGTTCTACATAATGCGTTTATCCGTAGGCTAATTTGCAGCCCCCGTCCCTGGTTAGGCTTTTCAAAGGGTTTAAAACAGAACAGAAAGATGAAAAATCAGTAAGAAGCATCAAACAATACAACAATAAAAAGAAAGAAGAGAAGACATATCTGATCCCTTCCCATCCCAAGTCCAGCCGTACAGTTCAGTGCTCACACTTTTGTTTGTTCTTTAGTCATAATACACTGTCATTATGATTACATAGCCCTAGCTTGAAGTTGGCCCTTTTTTGTGTGTGGCTTTGCCTTATAATTAAAGTGAACTGAATGAGCCAGGACTCAGTCTCAATGAAAGCAGGTAGGACCAAATACTTTGCCCAAGAGCGAACAGTGACAGCTGCAGCAAATTAAAGTGCCGCCTTCTTATGTCTGTGCGTCATTCAACCTGTCCATTTGGATACTTCACACACACTTAATTTATGTACGTATGTATGTAGAGGGGAGGGGTAGGAGTGTAGGTGTGCGTGTGTGCGTATTAGACCATTGTGATACATGTGTATATTGGCAGGGTGGGAGGGTTGGACGGCCGACAACGTTTTTATTGTCTTTTAAATGTAAAGCACTTTGTGATGCACTTGTGTATGAAAAGGGTGTTATGAATAAGTTTTGATTGATTGAGCAGTTCATGTTTTGATATTCTTTCTTTTAGTTATAAACACCCACTGAATCACCCGCCTCTCACGCAAACTTAACGTGAGCGTGAGAGCACTATCCAGGATGAAACATCCGAGATCCATGAGTTCATCAATGACAAGGCTCCAACAGATGACATGCTCAGTGAATGTCTCAGACAATGGGGAACAGAGGATGAGACGCCAGACAAGACCCCAGGTGTAGACAGTGCAAAGAGGCCCCTGAGACAATCCAGCACATAACTGCAGGGTGTGAGATGCTGGCAGGGAAAGCTTACATGGAGCGCCATAACCAAGTGGCTGGTATAGTGTACAGGAACATCTGTGCAGAGTATGGGCTGGAAACCCCAAGGTCAAAGTGGGAAACACCTCCAAAGGTGGTAGAGAAGGACCGAGCCAAGATCCTGTGGGACTTCCAGATAAAGAAAATTGCTGCTTTGGTTCAGAGCAATACCAAGTGATTGCAACATCAGGAAAAAGAAACATGAGAAACTAGAGAAATACCAGGGGCTCAGAGAAGAGCTGAAGGCCTGGAGGGTGAAGGCATCAGTGGTGCCCGCGGTTGTCCAAACTGGAGGAGTGGCTAGAGCAGATCCCAGGAAGTACATCAGACGGCTTGGTCCAGAAAAGTGCAGTTCTAGGAACAGCAGAGATACTGCGCTGAACCCTCAAGCTCCCAGGCCTCCGGTAGAGGACCTGAGCTTGGAGGAAAAAGAGACCGCCCGCGGTGGGTGAGGAAGCGTTTTTAAATAAATATACAGTATATATGCGACTACTTGAGGACAACTTTCACCCAGTGTTTCAAAGTTGTCCATATTCCTTAGTTAAGGAATATGTCTGACAAACTCCTTATTTGAAGATGATGAAAAAAACTAAAATTTGACCAAATATACTGTATATCAGCATTAATTTGCAAAGTCAAGCAGATTTGCCATTGATAAAAGATCTTTAATACGTTTGATTCCTCTTTTTTTCCCCTCGATGTATTGCACTGAACTAGAACAGCCTGCAGCTATGTCATTAACCTACATGTGACATATTGTTTGTGTCTCTCCGACGTACAGCTTAGACCATAAATCCATTCAGCGTGACAGGGTGGTTATGCAAATAATTTGCAAACACAAATCAAAGTGATCAAAAGAGCATTTCCCCACAGTAATGTTTATTACTTGACATGCACGCTGTACCATTTCACGTGGGCCTAAATAGTTTTGAATTTGGGGACATGCGGCTGTGATTTCCAGTATTTGATTTTTCTGAATATTTTTCTTTGTAGTAAATAGAAAAGGTTATAGCGTCATTACAGCTCCCTTTAATTATTACATATGAAGTAATGATGTGCCTTCTAATGCCAAACACACAATATGGACTTCTGGTCTGTGTCAGAGAGTTGTGACATAACAGAAGAAAGTCTCATGAGATGCCACTAACAAATCACACACTTAATCCTGCTGTAGCGTGTAGTACCATCAATTATTTCAACTGCCTCGTTTTTTTCTCCCATTAAAGAAATGTACTTTTTTTAAGACACTGGGTACTGTAAACACCAGTCTAGTCACATTCTCCAACAGCCTATGATCACAAGGACTCGACAGGGCTCCAAACAGTGCATGCTGCAGCTGTGTCCTCTGGCAAAGGCATGAAAAATTATTAAAAGAAAAGAAAGAAAGTTCTGTTCACAATAGTTCACAAAATTACTATCAGATAACACGCTTTATGCTATGAAAATGCTGCTTGGCCAATTGAAGACTTCATACAACCAAAGAAACGGGGTCTGTCTTAAGTCATACCACTTTTATGCGGACGAGTCGCAAATGTAAGAAAAACTGCTTGCATGATGTCATGGCTTGGTTGGCAAATAACTTTTTAAGTCTGATTGAGTACAAAACAGAAATTGTTATTTTTAAACCTAATTCTTCTTTTGTTTTAAATTCCAACTTACTGTAGGTTCTCTTCAGCAGTTTATCAAACCTACAGCCACCAGCCTCGGCGTCAAAGTCGATGGTGGTTTCGATAAGCAGATAAATGCTGTGGTAAAATCCAGTTTTTATCATCTTTATCTCGTCTTAAACCCGTTTGACCTTTTAGTGACGGAGCGAGTGATTCACGCTTTTATTCCTACACGTCTTGACTACTGTAATAATCTATTTTTAGTTATTTCATGACTTTTAATAATATAAGAATAATAGCTATGATAATTATGACTGACCTTATGTCATATCAGAAAAGAAAAGAAAGTTTTTGCAGTTTTAAATTTTTTATTTCAGTTCCATTATAGGATGCACAAACTTTAGCTACATTTGTTCATGGATTTATTTGAGCAGTATACATTCTGCTCAAAAGGAGTTATGCTTATGAGCACCCACCCCCAAGTGCATTTCAAACACTTCAAATCTATTTATATCAAATATAACATTTACTACTTTTTTTGTTCAAGCTCAACTATAGCTTGTACAAAATGGAGATGCCTGTTGTTTAACATGGCACGTTAGGGCACCTCGATTTTATTTTCTATTAAGCGTCTGAACGGTGCTGCTCAGCTGTTCCTCTCAGCCAGAGACTTAGTTTAGTTTAGTTTATTTGTGCAGTATACATTGTGCTCAAAAGGAGTGGGCTGAAGCAAAAAGCTAATGAGCACTCATGCACAATGGTCTCAACCTGCAGCGCTCTTCAACCTACAACCTACAAAAAAGTAAAAAAAGTAAATACAAAAAAAAAGAGTCAAGGTTGGGATTGATACAGCAGTCTCATGGTTGCAAACCCAGTGCTCTGGAGCTACACAGCCACAACATTTATCACAGCAGAAATGATAAATATCTTATGAAACTCCCCGCACTCCTCCTAATTTAGGCTTGGACATTGGCCCTCATTTATCAAACTTGCGTACGGTGAAATCAGAGCGTATGTGTGGTATACGAAAAATCACCGCCTGTTTTGGCATTTATCAATCTGAGTGTATGTCATGGACAGCAGTGGGATGGTTTGCTTTTGTGTGTGTTCAATGGTCCCAGGCGTATAAAAGGAGTGAGCAGGAAGACGTCAACGGGAAGACACACCGGGGACGGAGGCACGAGGCTTGGGGGAGATGACACCCCGGTCCCGGCCACATGGCTGCGGCAAGGGGAAGAGGTAGGGTCGTGTGCCTGGGGCAGCAGGCTATGTAGCGGAGGAGGTGAACGCGGAACACGCAGTGGCGGCGGAGCACCACCCCCATGTTGAGAACCACCTCTGCGATGCCCCGCTACCTGACCCGTGGTGAGACGACCCCACTAGAGTTTGCGGCGAGACACCCCGCGATGGAGGCAGCGGCGAGAGGCCCCGCAACCCAGCCAACGGAGAGACGCCCCACGCGGAAGGAGCCGGAGACGCCCCGCGATCCAGCTGCCAGCAGAGAAGGCCCTGCTGGCCCTGACGGCACACCACTGGGTTTGTGCCATACATAACGTTTTGCATTTGGGCCAAAAAGTTAAATTTTTGTCTCATCTGACCAAAGCACCTTCTTCCACATGGTAGCTGTGTCCTCCATATGACTTGTAGCAAACTTCCAACGGGATTTCTTATGGCCTCCTTTCAATAATGGCTTTCTTCTTGCCACTAGTCTATGAAGGACAGATTTGTGTAGAGTACGACTTATAGTTGTCCCACTCCGACCATAGCTCTGAGGCCCTCACAGAACAGCTGGAATTATACTGAGAGTAGATTACACACAGGTGGCCTTTATTTAATGGTTAGTGCAAGGTGTGAACTTCCTGCAGTCAATAGGTATGCTATAAAGGAAATTGAATGCACTCAGAAAAATGCTGTATGAATACTTATGCACGCCCCACATTTCACATTTCTATTTAAAAAAAAATAGCATTCATTTTGCATTCACTTCACAGTTGTCTGTTACTTGTGTGTAAACTTTCAGTAAAAGATTCAAAATAAAATCTTTACGTTTATGGTTGTAAACATGACAAAAGGTGCACAACTTCAAGGTGTATTAGTACTTTTGAGAGGCTCTGTATATTACGGCTTTTCTAAAAATATGACCCGTTCCCTTCATGGTTTTATTGTCTTCTCGAGAAACATTTCTGAGATCATTTTCTTCAACCTAATATGTGTCAAGTAGGGGGAGACCGGGTATGGTTGTAACATAGGGAGAGTTGTAACACCACCAATTCCACCATTTACGGGTAAGATAGGAGTCAAATGATCATATCAGTGTTTACTCACTTCCTCCCTGATCCCACATGGTGATTGCCAAGATTGTAAACAGGTTCATGCAGATTCTATAGAGAAAAAAAATATTTTGAGGTAAGAAAGTAAATTTGTTGACCAAGACTATATTTTGTTTAGTGCTTATACTATTGCACATAAAACCATATGACTTACATTAGATTAAATTGTAGTGTCTCAGGCAAAATGTGATGCACATTTCCCCAGCTAATTTCAAACCATTATGCTAGTAGAGCTCGCTAAACAATGGCTGACAGGGGTGAGGATGGTTGTAACACAATCATCCCCTATATTCAAATAACACTTACTTGATTTGAATACTTTTACAGAATGCCTAAACTGTGGGAAAGAAAGTGCCAGCTAATGTTAAAAAAAACATCTGATGTGGTCAGAAAGAAGGGCAAGTCAGATCAGTTGCAAAGGTACAAGGGATCTACCGTGTAACACTGAGCAGATACAGCAAAACACTGCAGAAGCTGAGAGACCGGGGTCCAGTGATCATCCCAGTGCGGGCCACACTGAAGCATCAACAAAGTTTTCTCTGAGGTGCAGTAGGAAGTGTTGGCTGACTATTTGACTCAGGCAGTAGATCTGTATTATGGACTGACTCCACGTGAAGTAAGCATGTGACAGGTTAGAGAGAGAGAGAGACATTGTTCTGGATTGTTCTTTTATTTAAATAAACCTCTATTTGAAGCATATCAAATGACGTGGCCTCTGTTTTTGCTTCTTTTGTTTAACTGTTACAACCTACCCTGGTAGTGGGGTAGGTTGTAACAAAGGACCACCATGTATTTGACATCAACTCACAAGGTCTGTGATATTCTTGCAGAGGTTTGAATTGGTGCCATTTGTAGTTATACAAATGTGGGTACTTTATATAAACATTGTCTGGCGGCCCGTGTCAGTGCAGGAGAAAACAGGTGGAGCTACACCAACTCAGAGAGGCGTGACAAGCATTATAATACTGTGCATCGCAAAAAACGTCCATTTGACACCATCCACCAGCACCATGGAGCCAGACATGGAGGACAAAGACCAAGATTTCCCCAAGTAAGAATTTCCTTCAAAAGCATTTACATTTTTTTCTTTCTTAACTCCTTTTTCTAATTTATAGAAATTATTTTTATTAATACCAAATATAGAGTATATTTATTTTAAAGATTTTACTCTATTTCATTATTATTTTTATTTATTTTTATTCACTTGATTTTACAGTTTTTGCCCATTGCTGGAGCACATTTTGCTAAACTTGTGCCAAAACTCTACGCACAAGTAAACACGGCACAACACTGGGAAATATACCACATCTGTGTCAAACTGAAACTGATGACAAAATCACACATACTTGCATCATATGCCTACACTTTCATATCAGGGGGAACACACTAGTCTACTTTATATACAACACTGCAGTCTTTGATTTTCACTGTATATTCAGGAGGCACATGTTAGAGGATTACTGGAGGGGCCCGGAGAGACACGAGTGGAAGGATGGAACCGAGTCTGGATGTCTTAAGTAGAGAGAAGTTTTATTAACACACACATAATAATACAGGCCTGGAGACAGCTGAACAGTCAATACATTGGTTAGGGCATGGACCATTCAGAGTCTGGTTATCTATCCACATGAAGAGCGTTAAATAGTGTGAGTGCCACGTAGGCTATGACCATCCACTGACAGACAGTGCGCCACGTGGACTAGGCCACACGTCATGTGGAAGGTCGAGGCCGCCGTGTCTGATTCTAACAGTACGATATGATAAAAGGATTATGTGAAAACCGAATGAATCTATGATTCCCCATCACTCCACCGTTTTGAAACACGTACTAGTAGTTTCACCTAAGTCAAAACAAAAATTTTAACCTTAAACAAAACCCAATTAGAACCAAGTTAAGATAAAAATAGAGCCTATTCCCAATAAACTCGCAACAAACTTAACTTCCCATGTGGACAGATATTGATCCCATCAGTATGAGGCCCGAAAACCCACCTGTGCAGTATGTCTATGCATAATTACTCGTTAGGTAGGGAAAGACGACCCCATCGCGCTGCTGCACCCAGCCACCGCCCAGCCGCGACTATGTCAAGTACTGTTGGGATCGCACCAGAGTCTATTTCATTAGAATCACATAGCAATCAGTACATTTTCACCCTAAAAAAAATTTGAAAAATTGACAATAACATAACCCTAAAGGCAATCTGACAGTACACTCAGTGTCATTGAATAATCAAAACAAACACAAATAAAATAATGGCATCATCAGTCATTATTGAATACACATTACAGCATTGTTGAGAGAAAGGAAAAAATTCAGATAATTCACGTAACTTCACACCAACAAATTCAGAACACCACTCGTCGGCTGCCCTCCGGGGCAGTGTCAGCCTCAGGATCTCTGAGGGTGCGGGTCGACCACCGCACCCCAGACTCTTGGTGTGTTAGTGGGATTATTCTGCCCGCACACCAAGAGGTCCCTACGTCGTTGTTCGTCCGTTGAACATGGAATGGGGAAATCACCAGCAATGATCATGACATGGGGAAATGTCCATTGGGCAAGGGGAGGTGGGATGTGTCCATGGGCGAGGGGCAAGGGGAGGTGGGATATGTCCATGGGCGAGGGGCAAGGGGGGGAGGGGGCAATAGGTTTCAATTGTCAAGTCCATTTTGATTCTTCACAATCTTTTTTCATGCACCAGTGACAAATAAAACATTAATGCTTGACATACAAAATCACAATAGAAACAACACACAAACAAAATACAACCTCAACAGAATTGAATCAAACATCGCCACTAAGTAAACCCATGCGGATTACTAAGTACCTTTTCATTTATCATTATGTTTTTGTTGTCGTTTATTTTTATTTTGTCCTCCCCCTTTATCGGGGCAGGTCCCTTTTAAATTGCAAAATCAATTACACCAAACTGAGTGAACTCGTAACCAGTAAAGTCAGGTAAATGTTACACCGATTTCAATATAATTAGTAAACCAAGTACGCAGGCCTGAAATAAAAAGTATAAAGTAATAATAAGAGCAATAATAAGAATAATAAGAATAATAAACGAAAAAATGTAAAGTATAATATAAATTGAACAAATGTAAAAAAATGTAAAGAAATATAATATAAAATTATACGGTTAAATACTGATTAAATGTAAGGATTAATAAATGTTAAAAGGGGTCTGAATAGATGACCTAAAAATAAAAACATGGTCTCCTGGCTGCTGAATACCAGGTTAATTTCGCTTTAATCTGCAAAGGATCTGTGTTGTGGCCGTTCGAGCACCGGGGGTTTCCACTGAGCGTAGGTAACGCTGCATGCCATTTCACCATTTTCCGAATTATGCGTCACTACACTAGGGGCTTGAATGACTGCTGCCGCAGTCTTTCTCGCCAGGACCTTGCTTACTGCGATTATGCATGAGCCTAAAAAACATACCATCACAATGAGTATTGCTACACCAAAAAGAAGTTTAGCTAACCCGGAGCCCCATGCTCCGAAAATGCCAGATATGTTTCCCAAACTAAACCCATGTAGGCGGTGTAGCTCCTGAACCCCCCGTTCTGTGTTGTGTTCCATGTCTGTGATCTCCTGTGTGGCATCCGGAACATAAGTACAGCACTCTGTTGACGCAATTAAGTACCCCCTTGTGCAGCCAGCAAAAGATCTAGGGCCATTCTATTTTGCAGAGCTATATTCTTAACCTCAGTTAACTCCTTGTGTTCTGCCAGCATGGCCCTTATCGAAGCGTTCAAGTGTGCCTCCAATACTTTGGATAGGGAGCTAACCTCCTGTTGTGTGACGTAAACTCCATACGATGGCAACAGTGTACCAAGTACCTTGTCTGTCGTTGTTAAAGTGCGTTTGTCTCGGTGAAGTGGCGCATAAAGAGCGGCTACCTCAGATGTTGCCACTTTTCGAATCATAGGGATTAAATAAGCCAAATAGCAGGTGCCGCTCATATTTTCATATGGAACGCAACTGTATGCCTTACCCCCACACACCATGTAGACTCTTTCAGGGAGTGGGATCTGCCTCACTGCGACTCTGAGGCTGTGGGCGCACAGGCTGTGACCCACGTCCTCCTTGGCATCCGTTCCCACTCCCTGAAAGCAGATAGAAACGTTAGTCAATTCATTAACCAATACCGGTGGTATATATCGGGAACAATCGCGGAGGCTACTTACTTCAGTCTGAGTTGGTTTTGCGCATTCTAAAACCTTCACCTTTACCTCATCTACTGATCGGGTGCCGTACCATGGGAGAACGCTAACCAAAGCTTCCACCAAGACCGCCGGTGTGTAGGGCTGTGGGGTGCAAACCTTGCTCCCCATACGATTACTACAATTAGTTTGAGTTAACGTCAACTGCATCCTATATTCGAATCCTAATTTAGTAAACATTTGAGCGTAAGTTATCTTCAATAAGACCGTTACGTTAACGCCGCGTGGTAGGTGTTTTGCGTTGACCTCGTCTACAACTATTTTGGTGATGCACGCATATGTTTTATCATGCACACTCAGACCAGTCGTTCTGTTTGGTGCACTCCTAATGGAATATAATACTAACGGAAGTGCATCGGGCCATTTCAAACCAGTGGACTGGATTGTTTTTGTTAGTCTTTCCTTAATGGTGCCATTCATTCTTTCTACATACCCCGATGATGGTGCATGGTAGGGAAGATGCAGAGCCCACTCGAAACCTAAGATCTGTTTTAAGTTTTGAGTTACCTTTGCTGTAAAGGCCGGCCCTCTGTCACTGTTGATGTTTCGTGGTACCCCAAACCTCGGAATTACCTCTTTCATCAGGCACTTCACAACCGTGGCGGCGTCCTCTCTGCGGACGGGAAATGCTTCCACCCACTTGGAGAAAGCATCTGTAATGACCAACAAATGTTTGAACCCTTGGCAGGGTGGCATGTGTGTAAAATCTATCTGCATGCTTGCGAACGGTCCCTCCGGCATCGGAAGGTGGTCATGCTTCGCTGTACCTTGCCCTCTCTTGTTCTGGCGACAGATCATGCACCTGGTTACAAGTTCTTCCGCAACTTGGTCTTTCCCAGGTGCAAACCATTGTGAATCGATGACGCCTGAGATGACAGCCTTACCTACGTGTGCGGGCCCATGTGCTACACGGGCCAACACATGGAGGAGCGAACGCGGACAGACCGGCCTTCCGTCCGGATGAAGCCACAATCCTAACTCTCCGTCAGGCTTACAGCCTTTCCGGACCCATTTCCGTCTTTCTCGGTTATCAACGCGGTTTTGCAGTTCTACAATGTCATTAATGGAGGGCAAGGCAATTGGTTCAGGTTGTTGTTTGCTAACGCATTGGAGTGCCGTGGGGGAAGGGGAAGCGGCTGCTCGTTTGGCTGAAATATCAGCCCGTGCGTTTCCCCTTGAGACAGGGTCACTATGAGTTCTGTGTGCCTCACATTTGACCACTGCTAGTCGTTTTGGCAGTAATATGGCATCTAATAGTGACTCTACTAACGCGTGGTGTTGCAACGGCTTACCTGTGCTACACAGTAATGTGAGAATTACTATACTGTTTTTGAGAGACTACAATTACGTCACCGATTGAATATTAATTTAATCCTTTATGTATTTTGCATAGATTCCTAAGATCCCCTGCAAATCAGGTAAAAATGGAAATTTAGCACATCTTCGACTATAACCGAAGAATAATTAGAAGTAATATTTTACTAAAGCAATAACGGGCCTTAGCCATGGTTATACTTGATCAAAACAAAATATAACAGTATGTATATTTGCTAAATAAATTCAAAAATCTAAGTCCGAGTGGTTCAGGGGTCGAGGCATCAGACCTGTGACCCATTATGAACATCGGTCCGCGTGCATGTGACTTTCCCAGGGCTTATCAGGGAGCAGCAGAGGGAGAGCATATTTGTTGACATATTTCGAGGGCATATTGTCAGCGGGGCAGCGTGGAGAAGACTTTCAGTGTGGCGGACTTTCTCTTCTAATGCATTTGGACCAATGAACACGCAGAGCACGCCAGGCCACCCGCCTCGTTCCTATCACCACAAACAAAAAAACAAAATTAGATATGCTTATATTGATTGGCAATCAGGTTATGCATATTTTATCAGATTAAATTCTGTCTATTAAATTGCAAAACGGGGTTTTCAGCTGGATTTTTGGACAATTGTATTTCTACAGATTGGGTTACAACATTACGGTCAATTTCACAGATTTGTTTTGTATGTTCGCTGCGTGTCGGACTGATGCATGATCCTGTCTCCTCACGGCTTCTCTAACCTCATGTTTGTTCGGTGCTAGGCAAGGCCGACAGCCTCCTTCCCTGCTGATTAGATTCGCGACCGGTGGGGGCTGGAACCCGAGGGCATGCACGCATGTAGTGATCGAGATCACCGCAATAGAAGCATCTGACCTTCGCCTTTCTTTCTGCCTTCCTGCTTTGACCTTTTGTCATTACATTTTGGTCCATAAATTGTGCCATTTGAGTTTGATTGCCGATTGGGTGACTAGCAACTGTAAAAACACCCGCGCGCTCCATGGCTAAGAGCTTATCTAAAGTAGTCTGCCAAGGGACCGTCTCCCCTTCGACTACCGCAATTTTGTAAGCCAATTGCGTCTGTGGGCCCAGTGCGTCGATAAGATAGTGAACCTTCAGAAGTGGGTTTTGGTTATCTTCACTATTGAGGCCCGAATATTTGTTCCAAGTTTGGTCAAATCGATAAATGAACTTGACTACCGTTTCATCTGGGGTCTGAGAGCAGTTAATCACTTGACTAAAATCTGAGCGCACGTGAGAGGCCTTCTGCACAGCTCTTTTGAAATCATCTAACCATTGCAACATTGTTTTGTTTGCAGGCCAATCACCATTATTATCGGGTTCAGGAAGATCAAACAGCTTACTACAGTAACGCCACTCAAGTTTATACGCTCCCAACAATTGCCTCGCATCCATCACCAAACAATTGTAATTTCTGCATACCTGAGAAAACCAATTCACAAATGTGTCGGGATCTCGCAGTGGGTCAGGAGATCTATCAATCAGATCAGTAATCTCCGCAGGGGTCCATGGTTTGTTTACTCTCATGTCTCCAATTCTAAACATTGGGAACTGTTGTATTTCACCGCTAGTTTTGTCGGGTCTGTTCTTACCGGGGGACACGGCGCGTTCTCGGAGTTGATAACGCGGACCTCTGTCCTCCTCGCCTTCCCCTTCACTATCTGTGTTGTGCCTATCAGTGTGACCTAATTTCCTGGCCTTGGTTTTCCCTCTTGCCGCTCTGATGACATACGTCTCCCCTGCGCTGTCTGCGCTAGAGAGAGGCGGTGGGGGAGGGAACTCTATCTTTTCGGATGGGTCAACCTCAGCAGTCTGATAGTGGACCGGGACAGGGTTATGTAAGTTAAATTTGGGCCGGGCACCAGCCGCTAATTCACCCGGTGTAGCGTGATGTGGGGCCTGGGCAACAGGGAGGACGAAGGGGGATGAGGGGTTGAATATGGGTGGTTCAACTCGTGTGACGGTCCCCAGTGAATGAGGTGACGGGGTCGAGGAGCTCTTTGGAGTAATAATAAAGCTCCCGCTTGCCGCTTGGTCAACCAAACTTGTGTCGAAAGTGGTTGAATCCAAACGACTAGTCTGAACGCCGGCCTCTATGTAGCCTGCTGGTCTTATCGGTCCATCAATGTGCATATCACGCATTGCTGCTGTGTATGTAATGAGGTCATCAGTGGTCTGCGCCGCCGCTTCTAGTGCGGGCCTTACTGCGCGATTGGTTTTGAGAAACTGATGTTTGACCTCCGTATCTTGTGCGATTAGGGATACGCTTCGCAGGTGTGTCAGGAGTCTTTCATGCATGTGTGGCTCACTGTCTGTTTTTGCGATCCATGCGTAAATGGCCGCGATAACGGCTACACGTGGAGAGAGCACTTTAAACTTTGGTTCCCATGTAGAGAGATCCAGGCCAAGTTCCATTGCTAATGGAGCAACCACCTGCTTTGTGGCCTTCATGCCCGCCTCTTGGATCAAAGCCTGAGTTCTCCCGTTTATTCTGGCCTCCAGCCCAGACGCGTGAACGCTTGGGTTTTGGGACGCAACATCTCTCCAGACGCTAAAACATTGTGTAACGTAGCGTCTGTCCGGCACCCATTCATTAACGTAACTCTGCACAAAATCCATTAAACCAAGATTAAATGTGCCTTCATAAGGCCAAATCCTGTGGGTCTCGTCACACAACATAGCAGTAAATGGGAAAACAAACTCCCAACCTCTGGTACGCCCCACAATGCCAGCTGGCATTCTGGGGGAAAACAATGCATCGCATCTCACGTTACCGCTACTCTCCACTGGGGTTGTGTTGGCCTCACGGTTTGGGGTGCACACGTCTATGTCAGATTTACGTGAGTCGCCAGTGGAATGTGTTTTGTTGAATGTTTTGGATTGAGAAGTACCCATGGCTGCAACAAGGCGATAATACAATCTTGTGGAAACAAACGTCCCTTTACAACATCCAGACAGATCCAAACACTTTCTTTGTTACAAAGTCTCTCTTTAATTTACTATTATTATTATTTTTTAAACAGATGTGCATTGGACAGCTCTGAAGTTCCAACAGTTAGATTCAAGTTCACACAGCACGCGATCATGTCATATGACGCGACGCTGCCTCTCTTTTTGTGCACACTAACTCACCACAATAGATAACGGCTGAGGGAGATCATCCTGGAATTCTCTCTCACCAAGCAACCCGTTAACCACCACAACGACCGATTTCTCTCAATATTATTCAGACAAAACCAGCAATTGTAATTTAACCACAAACTTTTGACCACCCGCAATAGACAAGTCTAATCGGGCTCTCACAATAGCATGTGGCCACGGCCTGAGTCTGACCGTGGCTTTTCACTATTCTCTGACTGTATCAGCAATAAATACAAGGCCTTTGTAAATATCACCAACTCAAAAACCAGCACAAGTTTAACATCAGCATGTAAACAAAAACGTCACACATAGCAATACAAGTTATATTCATCGACCCACGAGCAAAACAGCAAACAAAGTTTAGAGCTCCACAGATTTTATTCGGACCTACTCTAGACAAGGATGCGGCCTTCCGGGGGGTTTCACAAATATCAACAGTAATGACAGTGTGGGTTTCGTGCATAGATTACACCAAATAACCAGTAGCCTGAACCTTATTGGTTCTCCCTACTGTCGTTCGGCGAAGAACTTCAGAGTTTAACCAATTACACAATCTGTCTAATGTTTCTGTGGCAATTGAGGGGTTATTAAGATAGTAGCCAATTCATATTTATCAATTCTAATTAATTATTTTTTAAAAGGGAACGGACTCTCCAATAAATTCCCACATATAGGTTTTTTTTATCAAACAAGGGGCGATACGGGCAAGACGGCACTTCTCCCCATTTTTCCAAAAAGGAAGAACGCTTCGCACTTACCCGATCGGCCTTGTGGACTCCTACGGTCGTGACGCCAGTTGTTAGAGGATTACTGGAGGGGCCCGGAGAGACACGAGTGGAAGGATGGAACCGAGTCTGGATGTCTTAAGTAGAGAGAAGTTTTATTAACACACACATAATAATACAGGCCTGGAGACAGCTGAACAGTCAATACATTGGTTAGGGCATGGACCATTCAGAGTCTGGTTATCTATCCACATGAAGAGCGTTAAATAGTGTGAGTGCCACGTAGGCGATGACCATCTATTCACAGACCGTGCGCCACGTGGACTAGGCCACACGTCATGTGGAAGGTCGAGGCCGCCGTGTCTGATTCTAACAGTACGATATGATAAAAGGATTATGTGAAGGCCGAATGAATCTATGATTCCCCATCAGCACATTTTCAAATGACCAAAAAAGCAAATAGGCCTTTCACTCAATAAAATCAGATTAGTCTAACCTATGCCAAACCCTGAAATATTACTCAACTATTTCTTGATGTAACTAATTTAAATATTTCAAATGCTGTTATAAACCATTTATTCAGGCGTTTCACCAAAGTTTTTTTGTGTGAAACAGAAGGCCATGGGACACGGCCCGAGAAATGCCAATCATTACAGATGAAACTACACCGTGGAAAATGATCAACCTGCTGCGGTTCGTCACACTCTGCGCAGTCGGGCTGATCGTGTTTGGACTAGCTCTATGCAGCAAGGTTTGTCTTACTTTTATTGTCCATTTGGAGGAGATTTAATTTCATAAAAAAATGCAACTCCAAATGATTATTCATTATTCTGATTAAATAGTATCCCCTTTCTTTTCCATTCCCACGTCAGACGGCCTTCCTGCTCCTCATCACGATGTCCAGTGAAGGCACGAAGGTGATCCCGGAGCAGCAGAAGCCTGTGTCTCTGCTGTGCATCGGCTGTGCCCTGGTCGCCTCCAGCGTCCTCCTCTTTATCATGAGCTTATGGAAGTCCTGCCTCAAAACCTCTAAGTTTCCAAGATTAGCCACCACTGCCTTGGTTAGCTTGATATTTTTTCTCTTCAATTATATTTTTAGTCTTTTTACAAGAGTTGTGGTCATTGATAAATCTATTTTTCAGGTCCTGTTCTTTGAGTTCCTCGCCTCTGGCGGAGCTGCGATCCTCACCATCGTAGCCATGCCGCACCTGGACATTGTGACCAATGTGACCATCCTGAACGGAGCGGCCTTTCTCTCTGCGCTACTGCAGCTGGTAGCTCATTGTACGGGCAAAGAGAGGAGCCGCTTCCTGGTCCCCGCCATCATTGCCCTCCTTCTTATCCTGGTGGGCTACGGCCTCTTCGTGGCTCTGTACATCCGGAAGGACCTCAGCGATACAAAGACGGCCACATGGGTGGGGCTGGCAGTGGGCGCCTCACTGCTGATGTCATTTCACTGGTGGGAAAACCTTTTTGGACTGATCAGTGAACACAGCCGCTCTATTCGCGTCAAAGCTTTGTATAATGACATGAAGAAGTGCCAGAACATGCTCAACATATTCTCCAGCCTGTTGCGGATGGCTGTGACCTTCTCAGTGCTAGGAGCCTACGTCCCTCTATCCAAGATGGACTGGGACATAGTGAGGTCCATTCCAGAGCTACAGACCCGCGTCATAGCCATCACAGTGGGTGTGCAGCTGGTCTCCTCTGCTCTGTGCCACTGGTTCTCCCTGGCCGCCTGTAAAATGCATGCTATGCGGCGCTGCTTCCTCCTGCCTCTGTACCTGGCCTCTCTGTCCGTCATGGCGCTGCTGGTGATTCCAGTGATCGTCTACTATCAGGACTACAGGCTCAGCCTCAACGGCACCAGCACCAACTTCACCCATTACTGCAATGCAGTGGTGGAGGTGCGAGACGGCAACCTGACCAGCGGTGTCTTCCCAGAGCTGGTCTATGATGTCACCCAAACACTCTGCTTCCTGGACATGTCCAAGCTCACCGACATCGGCCTTCTCACTGGTACAAACCAGGCTCTTCATGATGCTGTTTGAGCGTACATTATGTTACAGTGCAACATTCAGTGAACATGTCGCTCTTCCGCAGGCTACGCTGTGTCCTGGTGGCTGGGCCTGGTGTTGTCCACCATTTACGTGTCACACCTGAGTCTGCACCGCATACAGAGGACTAAGGACTTGTTTGTCAGACGGATGTACGAGGGAGGATTTATTGAGCAATCTCTGCTGCTCAACACACGATTCGACATCAAGACCCAAGAAAAGCTCAAGAGGTTGGTGTTGCATGTTTTAGGAGGTCATTATGAAAATGTGATATTTGTCTGTCGAAAGGAAGTTAATGTTTGCATTCTTTCCTATTAGCTCTAGACCGATTGATAAAGCTATGATCTACCTTTGTGCGACTATGTGGCACGAAACCTATGAGGAGATGATGAACATACTCATCTCTATCTTCAGGTGCGTGCTCAGTATTCAAAACTTCCATAGCACATCTTTTACTGTGTTTCTCACAAACTTTGCTGTGTTGTTCAGGCTGGATAAATACAGACCCAGGGGCAACGTGGAGTTCACGGACTTTGGCTTTGAGGCACATATCTACTTTGACGACGCCTTTTTGAACGTAAAAGGAAGTCGGGGGCGTCACCTGAATGAGTATGGCAAGAATCTTGTTGAAATCATTGCTGAGGTTTATGGGTAAGTCAGCAACGTTTCTGCTATGCCCATATTTGACAACCTATTTTATCATCACGACATTTTGCCCATGTTTGTAATTGTGTTATTTTTTGCAGCATATTCGCAAACCTAGATGAGACGATGTTCATTAAGCGACAGCAGCTTCCGAAGCAGAAGATCATTCGGACGCCGTACGGGGGCCGTATTGTGGTCACGATGCCACACGGGAACAACATTGTAGTCCACTTCAAGGACAAAGACAAAATTCGGCACAAAAAGAGGTGGTCGCAGGTAAAATCATTCAAACAACAATTGGATAAAACATAGCCACACATAACCTGGGACGTTCCGCAAAGTCGCTTTAAATTTGTGGTAAAACATAGTCACATCTTATTTTGTAAGATGTCAGATTACACAGCAAAACGTAACATTTTCTTTGTATTTTTCCGTCGAAACTTTAACATTGCACTTATTTGATTATGTATTTGTATATTTTAAGGCAAATATACTTTTTCCACTGGTAAAATGTTTTACTTGTCAAGTTAAATGACTGAAATTAAGGGCAAATATTCATTTTTTGTGTGATTTCAACACTCTTTGCAAGGTACCTCATGTTCTGCCAAGCTCCTGTGTTTTAGCCGTTTTTTCTGCATATTCTACAGGTGATGTATCTTTATTACCTTCTGGGATACAAGCTCATGACCAAATACTGTTGTAAGAGTGGAGAGGACGAGGGGTCTATGAAGCAAGAGATGGAGGTAAACAATATCACGACTGCTGGACTGATGGGTTTGAGCATTATCATGAAGCTGACTGGGATCGCTCTGTTTGAATAATGCAGAAAGAGAAGCACAACACCTACCTCCTGGCTTTGGATGGAGACACAGACTTCCAGCCCTGTGCGGTGGTGCTCCTCGTTGACCGGCTGAAAATGTACCCTCGAGTCGGGGCAGCGTGTGGCAGGATTCACCCCACCGGCTCAGGTCAGTGATTGTAAAAAAAAAAAACAGATACAGAGCCATGAAAACCTTTTTTTTCTTTTTTGCATTTACAAGAAATAATAACCGTCTTAAATTAGATAAATGACTTGAATGGATAGAATTTAACTTACTATACTATACTAGTAAGTATAGTCTGAGAGTAAAATTGCAATTTTTTTTGCCAATAATGTGCCAATATTTGAAATCCTATTTACAAGATAATTCTGCAATAAAAGTACATTATTTTTCATGGTGATAGAGCTAAGGCCATAGCTGCCATGAAATATCTTCAAATCTTGCATTTTGAGCCAAAGTCTCTCACATGTGTTATTTTAAACTTGTCCAAACCTACTCAAAATCAACATAAATCCTTTGTTTTTAAGCCTTTTTATGGCTTTTGTCTTATTTAAGATGGTATTTTTTCCCAGCACCTTTTGAAGATATAAATTACAAAGTGCTTAAAAATAAAAATAATCAGAGGGGAAAATGTCCTGAAATTACAAATTAGATTAAACTACTGAATAAATCAACTGAAAACTCCCTTTAGCTTCTTGCTTTAAAATCCACAGTGTCACAAAGTAGTTTTTTCCTGCTGTGTCAAACAGATCATTCACTCCAAAATTAGGAGTGCAAAGTGTTTTATAAAAGTTTTTCCCTTAGGCCCGGTGGTGTGGTTCCAGAAGTTCGAGTATGCGATCAGTCACTGGCTGCAGAAGACAGCGGAGCACGTGATTGGCTGCGTGCTGTGCAGTCCGGGCTGTTTCAGTCTGTTCAGGGCTGAGGCGCTCATGGACGACAACGTCATGAAGAAATACTCCAATAAGTCCGTAGAGCCCAGCCAGTACGTCCAGTACGACCAGGGTGAGACCCATGTTTTGTGATGACTTAATGCTACTCCTTTTATTCTTAATGTTACTCCTTTTATTATACACCGTAAACAATTCTTCAACTCCCTTAACATAAACAAACACTCTCTGCCAGACCTGCTACAAGCACATTTATGACATAGAGCTGCTTCAATTGAATTGCTTTTTGTTTTGTGCAGGGGAGGACCGCTGGCTGTGCACTCTGCTGCTGAAACAGGGCTGGAGAGTGGAGTACAACGCGGCATCAGACGCCTACACCAACGCTCCTGAGGACTTTAAAGAGCTCTTCAACCAGGTCATAAAGACACGTCCACAAACACAGTCTACTCTACAGCATCAGGTCTGATGCCAACTCTCCTCTGCTCTTGTGTCTGCAGCGGCGGAGGTGGGGTCCCTCTACCATGGCCAACGTTGTGGATCTTCTCGGTTCTACCAACATAGTTTCTAAGAGGAACTCGTCCATGTCCAAACCCTTTATGTTTTATCAACTCTTCGCCATGTTTTCTGCTATTCTTGCCCCGGCCACCATCTGCCTTATGATAGCAGGTAAGTCTAGTTTTTGTGGCTTTATAAAGTTTATTGTAAAGGATGACCATGTATTCTTTCCCTTAGGGCATTCCTAAAGATATTGTCCAACCCAATATCTTTAGACAAGTCTATCCGTACAACAATTTAAAGTGCTTTACAAATTTCCCAGGACTGTTATGAATTTTGTTTTTCTCTCTCCCAAATAAATGCACCTACAGTATATCTCTTAAAAATAAATTTACCACGTTGTAATCTGGTCACCCTCCTAACATTTTTGATTATGTTTTTTCTTCAGGAAGTCTTTCTTTGTTAAAACTTAACTCGAGTTGGGCGCTGGTCCTGTCTGTGATCCCCCCTGCCATCTACCTGGGCCTCTGCTTCAAACTGAAAACAGACACTCAGATCACCATCGCAGCCGTTCTGAGCGTGATCTATGCTTTTCTCATGTTGGTGGTCTCCATGGCCATAGTCGGTGAGTCACGTCAAAATAAGCTACTACAGTAAAAGGCTGAAAAGTGTAGAGTAGTCACAACATTTACTCAAGGTAGAATAAAGCTTTGCTAGAATACAATACTTACAGTACTCAAGTAGAAGTGAAAAGTACATCGGGAATTTGTTCCAAATGTTTTTCAAGTAATTGTACTACAGTACATGTGACTGATTACTTACCACCTCTGACCATAAGGAATGTTTTTTACTGAACCGTTGAAATATCTGTTGTTTTCGTTTCGTGATTATAGGTGCGATGGTAAAAGACAAAACCATCTACACCCCCAGCAGCATGTTTGTCATCGGGATGGCCACCATTTACTTCGTCACTGCGCTGTTGCACCCTCAGGAGGCACAGCTGGTCTTCTATGGCTTCCTGTACATCGTCTGCATCCCCAGCGCGTACCTGCTGCTCACCATCTACTCCATGGTGAATCTGAACAACGTGTCGTGGGGCACGAGAGAAAATAAACCTGCCCCGGGAGCTGCTGGTGCTGCACCCGCCGCCCCCAAGACCACCAAAGAGAAAGGTAGAACAAGGAACAACAAATATTATTTAAAAGGAAGAGTCACAATGTCTTCTTAACCAGGGCTTGACCTTTTACTTACAGCCCACTTTTTAAAAATAATTTAATTTCAAGTAAATTAAAATGTTTTTATCTCATTTTGAGTGAGATCGTAAAAAAAAAAAAAGAGCTTGGCCAGATTTCTTGAATTGAGCAATACTCAAATCAAGGACATATTTTCTGAATAATTTGTTTATCTTATTAACAGTTGTAGTTATAGATAATATACAAATTAATACATCAAAATTCTAAATCTAGGGGGTCTAGAAGTAACTAATTATGGTAAATTATGAGGATAAACATTCGCTTTTTAAATATTACCTGTGACAAAAATAAATGATGATGATGTGCCAATCAAATTGATTGTGTTTCCAGCTAAGAGTGCCTTTCAGCGCTGGTTCTCGTGGGCCAAATGTTGTAAAAAGTCTGGTCAGAGTCAGGAGAAGGCGCTGGTCCCACAGGAGCCAGAGCAGCCTCAGGTGACCGAGCCCGGGCCCCAGAACACCATCGTCAACGACGACGCCGACCGCAGGTGAGCGCAGACACTTAAAATGAACACAAACAACAGTTTACGTTTCTGCCATTTATTCATATTTAAAAAGGACATGGAATAACACTACTTATATGCTCCCCTTTTATTTACAAATAATCTTAAATTGTAAATGCGTAATGAAGTATTCCTCCATCCATCTATATCAAAACAATAACCAATGACAAGATACAGTGAATATAAAAACACAGTCGTTTTTTTTTAAAACAAAATGTAGCCTTAAAGCAACAGTCTGTAAGTTCTAATGTTTTACTAATTGAATAGATTGCGTACAATTGACCGCCTGAGCCTGCAATTTTTTGTCACATAAGTCCTATTAAAGGCCCTATACCTGATCAGTTTTATTACAACTTTCCTAACATATTTGTAGCATCCAAATTCTTCATCGGAACAAGTTCACAGGCACGTTTCACAACTTGCAAGGTCACTTTCACACAAATGCTACAAAAAGTTCATGACTTACATGAAGTCATGACATTTTTGTCAATAGTTCATCAAATTAATACAAATTCACCAAATTGCGTTTGATTTTCTTTTGCAGAGACGAGCCGGTTTATGACTTCCCTTATCAATGTAAGTCTTTGCGTCTCTTGTGTAATGAATATGACACCTGCGGATTATTGGCATTTAACGTAACCTAACACCATGTTTTCGTTTGCAGGCTGGGTGACGGAGATGCAGGGACTGTCCACAGACATGGAACTAGAAGAGGATTCCCTTGACAAGGTGTGGCCACTTACCAAAAGGCTGATGGTTCAATTAACCGCCATTGATGTTGAATCTTTGAGCGAGGAATTTGTATGACTGTGCTAGTGTGTCATACTAGGAGAGGCTGTATTATTATAAACATAAAATATTATCATTCTATGTGTGACTTAAAAATTAAAACAGATTTCAACAAAATTATTACTTGTTTTACAGGAAGAGGAGGACTTCTTTATTGAACTGCAGAGGAAATACCTGGAACCTCTGCAGGTAACCCCGGCCAAACAGGAGGAAGTCAAACAGTCACTGAAAGAGCTGAGAAACAAGGTAAGGATTAGATCTGCTTTCTCTGTACACGAAAGCTGTAACATGAAGTCTTTAAAATATGCAATCAGTGTTGACCTACTTGTTCGATCTTCTCCCAGATAAACTTCGCCTTCTTCATGGTAAACGCCCTGTGGTTGGTGGCCACTTTCACCCTGCAGACCTTCGACGTCGCCATCTTCATCGAGCTGCCGAAAGTGGGCGTGGATCTGGAGAACCTTGGAAAAGTGAAAATCGACCCCATCGGCTTCATGTTCATCTTCGGATTCGCCGCCTCGGTTTTGATCCAGTTCGTGGCGATGATTTTCCACAGGTCGGCGCTCGCAACGTGTCAGAAATGCCAACTTTTTCTCAAAGTACTCAATGTAATCTCGTAATATTATTCTCTTTTTAGATTGAACACTCTGATCCATTACGTGGCCTTCTTGAACACGGAGCCAAAGGCGGCGTCAAAAACTGAGGACGAATATCGCCCACATAAGAAGGTACAATATGTTTTATATTTTCATTTCAGTGTTTTAAATTAACATGTCCAGTTACAGAATTGTTATTGGGACTAGTTGTATATCAGTAAATGTATTTCTAGTTGTAGACAAATATTCTTAAACCATCATCTGTACTGGGTGGTTTTGTTGTTGCAGCTTCAGATAAACGTACTCAAGGAGATGCAAAACATTATGCCGTGATCATGGAACAAATCAAAGTTTATTTGTTTTCTTATTTAAAATTCACTGCATATCATTGCCCACATCAGCCCATTACTCAAACTTTACAGTAGAGGGTATGCAGATGATGTCAAATGAGTGTCATTGTTGAGTTATAAAATGAAATATTATTTGTTGTGACACCCAAAAATGTTCTGCTGCAAAAGAAAAGGATGTCAAATATAGAATATAATGATAACACCCACGTACAGTGAGGAAAATAAGTATTTGAACACCCTGCTATTTTGCAAGTTCTCCCACTTAGAAATCATGGCGGGGTCTGAAATTGTCATCGTAGGTGCATGTCCACTGTGAGAGACATCATCTAAAAAAAATATATATCCAGAAATCACAATGTATGATTTTGTAACTATTTATTTGTATGATACAGCTGCAAATAAGTATTGAACACCTGAGAAAATCAATGTTAATATTTGGTACAGTAGCCTTTGTTTGCAATTACAGAGGTTTCCTGTAGTGTTTCACCAGGTTTGCACACACTGCAGGAGGGATTTTGGCCCACTCCTCCACACAGATCTTCTCTAGATCAGTCAGGTTTGTGGGCTGTCGCTGAGAAACACGAAGTTTGAACTCCCTCCAAAGATTCTCTATTGGGTTTAGGTCTGGAGACTGGCTAGGCCACGCCAGAACCTTGATATGCTTCTTACAGAGCCACTCCTTGGTTCTCCTGGCTGTGAGCTTCGGGTCATTGTCATGTTGGAAGACCCAGCCTCGACCCATCTTCAATGCTCTAACTGAGGGAAGGAGGTTGTTCCCCAAAATCTCGCAATACATGGCCCCGGTCATCCTCTCCTTAATACAGTGCAGTCGCCCTGTCCCATGTGCAGTAAAACACCCCCAAAGCATGATGCTACCACCCCCATGCTTCACAGTAGGGATGGTGTTCTTGGGATGGTACTCATCATTCTTCTTCCTCCAAACACGTTTAGTGGAATTATGACCAAAACGTTCCATTTTGGTCTCATCTGACCACATGACTTTCTCCCATGACTCCTCTGGATCATCCAAATGGTCATTGGCAAACTTCAGACGGGCCTTGACATGTGCTGGTTTAAGCAGGGGAACCTTCCGTGCCATGCATGATTTCAAACCATGACGTCTTAGTGTATTACCAACAGTAACCTTGGAAACGGTGGTCCCAGCTCCTCCCAGGTCATTGACCAGCTCCCCCCGTGTAGATCTGGGATGATTTCTCACCTTTCTTAGGATCATTGAGACCCCACGAGGTGAGACCTTGCATGGAGCCCCAGTCCGAGGGAGATTGACAGTCATGTTTAGCTTCTTCCATTTTCTAATGATTGCTCCAACAGTGGACCTTTTTTCACCAAGCTGCTTGGCAATTTCCCCGTAGCCCTTTCCAACCTTGTGGAGGTGGACAAGTGTCTCTAGTGTCTTTGGACAGCTCTTTGGTCTTGGCCATGTTAGTAGTTGGATTCTAACTGATTGTATGGGTGGACAGGTGTCTTTATGCAGCTGACGACCTCAAACAGGTGCATCTAAATTTAGGATAATAAATGGAGTGGAGGTGGACATTTTAAAGGCAGACTAACAGGTCTTTGAGGGTCAGAATTCTAGCTGATAGACAGGTGTTCAGATACTTATTTGCAGCTGTATCATACAAATAAATACTTACAAAATCATACATTGTGATTTCTGGATTTTTTTTTTTTAGATTATGTCTCTCACAGTGGACATGCACCTACGATGACAATTTCAGACCCCCACATGATTTCTAAGTGGGAGAACTTGTAAAATAGCAAGGTGTTCAAATACTTATTTTCCTCACTGTACATGAAAATCATAATTTTTTCCATGACAAAGTTCAGAGCTCTACAATTAACTTTTGCCCTTAAGTACCACTTAGTAACACTTAATACCTCAGCTTTCAAGAAAAGGGTGTGCCCTTCATTAAGCAAATGAAACATGTAATTTACTTTTTGTCTTATTACCGCAACATGCCTCTGCTCTCTGATCTTGGGCATCAACAACAACAAAGTTTGGTCTGACTGCATTTTCTAATGTTGACCCCTTGGTTTCAGGTCGTGTCCGAGGCGTCCAGTATCGAGTTGCAATCGGACTATGGCTCCGGGTCCATGCACTGGTCAGAGACCGACAACGGCAGCAGCGAGGAAAGCGAGGACGAGGTATGGCCTGGTGTTCCCAACGAGGTATGGCCTGTTGTTCCCAACAGGCGGCCAGAGGCGCGAGTGTGAAAGGCAAACATGGACTTTATAGCACTTAAAAATATATATATATATTATATGTTTATAGCTTGTTGTATTATAGATAATTGTATAGTGTTAGTTGTTGAATAGTAAGAAAACTGGCACTAAAAAATGAAGATCTATCATTTTAATTTTTGTTTTAATTATTCAACTGAATAAGCATAAAGATAGATACTTTATTATATACTTTACTCTACAGAGTGATCATACAGTGGTAGTTTAGTTAACGTGTTACATTGGTTAAACTTAAAATTTAGTAATAGAAATGACTTTGGGCTATTTACTTAGGGGGATAACTGGGTCTTTGGGTCCACAATGTTACAGACCCTTAGTCAAGCCTTTAGATCAACATGAGCTGGAGGATTCTGTACTATCTTCAATGACAAACCGAAAACAATTTCAAAAGGAGTGTTCCTGCACAATAAGATATATTTTTTATTTATGTGATATGTTTTGTACACTTTGCTTTAAGAAAAATTAAAGAAAGCTTTGTTATACATATAGTCACGTCTCTATACCTCACACATGCTCTGCTGAGGCCACTGAGATACATCTCCCATGCTTACGTAGACTAGAGCAAAAAGTCTACATCTAAAATAGATGTAAATTCTTAGCTGCGATGCTAACATTGATCGAGCTCAATGCTAAGTCGCTAGCTTTGTAAATTACTCCAGCTAAATAAATCGGAGAATCCCAACCAAGCAGAGGTGGGTGGAGTAGCCAAAATATTTGCTCAATAAGGTTTAGTTTCACTAAGTTTTATTTTTGTTCCTACTGTTAATCTTATGTGCAGCACTTCTGAAACGCTTGTTTTTAAAATATGCTCCAGATACAAAGTAGATTTGATTATTTTACTCAAGTAGAAGCAAAAAATCCTCATCCAAATATACGGGTGTTGGATAAATGTTGCTATTCTCTATATTTTGCTTATCTTTCACTTCATAATCTGTTGACTGGAAATATGTTATTAATGCTTTTGCTTTGAGTTACAGATTTTGAGTATAAACTGAAACATTGTTATCTGCTGCTCTGGTATGTGACCCCCCCTTCCCTTAGACCAAAGCAGTAAATTATATACTAGGGGCGTGAAAACTGAATAAAAGGCCATGTGGGACACCAGAGAACTCAGAGCGAACACGAGATTGGCTCCAGCTTCGTTGTAACTGGGTCTTCATCTCTGTCTGTCTCTCCTGGCCAGTAAACGATAATTTGTCTTGTCTTGCTTTCCTTCATTAACTATTGTGTTTTGTTGGTTATCAGCCCCAACAACGGGTGAAAGTCATACTCGGTTACTGAGTAACTTGTTGACCGTAACATTGGACTGCGTTAATACTCCCGACAGATAAATAAAATTAAAATTCTGATTTCAAATGCACATAATAAAAGCTAAATAATAATAAATGGGACACATGGTAAATGCCCAAAAACACCCAACAACCCTTTTTTAAATTGTCAATACAAAGCTTTTGCCATTTGAAGATTTGACTCATTTAGTATCATTTTTACTCCTGTAAGAATAGTGATACTTCAAATAGTTACTTACTATTATAAGTACAGTGTTTGAAAACTTGTGACTGTGGTTCCCAGCCTCCTTTCCCTGCACATGTACAGTAATTAGGCCATGCCCCCAGTCCAAATATATCAAAACATAAAAATAAAGGCCAATTAGCATTTATTTCAAACACATTTTAATTATAGTGTTTTCTGCACTTGTACTCCTTTCTCAGTGACAGTTGATGGTTTTTAACCATTTCATCTGCTCTAATAATATCATTTACAGCCTGACCCTCTGACCAGACAAAGCTCTGACTGGGCCCATCCTGCAATCCCAGGCTCCTCCCATCATGGGGGACCTGCCATTCCCATCTGTGTCAAATGTGTGTGTGGAATGACTGAGACATGACTCCGCCTCCTCACCAGCTAGCTGTTAGCCAGGGGTGCGTTCGGATTACACAGTTTATTCAATCAATATAGTAACGCACCGCATTTTATGTCCAGTAACGATAACGGCGTTGTAACGACGGGGAGAGTAATGAATTAGATTACTCCGTTACTGAAAAAATAATGGCGTTACGTTATTTTTAACGGCGTTATTCCAAACACTGCTTTTGACACACACACAGGTTCCCTCTGGGGCCAGGAGATTCCCAATCTCAGTGGGATTTCCTGGTTCAATAAATAAATAAAAATAAAAACGTGATAATTGCTTATCACGTTTTTATACTATTTACTCAATGTTAAACTTATCGCAGACATTTTTAGTTTTGATCGCCTTAAGAGTTTCTATCGGGGCCAGGGAATGTAAGTATATTGTCAGATGCTTATGAAACACGGTGAACATCGGCTTACTGCCAGAAAATTTTGATTTATGAATATGCAATTTTGCTAACAGTAGTAGAAGATTTACAAAAAACTCCTTGTCTTTATCTAGTATTCTATTAAGGCATCCAAAGATAATATGCTCGTACAATAAATTTAGGTTTAGATGTAGTTTGTTGTGTATGAATTTTGATCCATCTTTCCAAAGGTTTTAGCCTAGTGCCAGTGCCAAAAGAGGTGGGGGACTGTTTCAGGCAGCGCAGAGCAAAAGGAGCCGGATGTATCAATGTCTTTTTTGAACTTTGTCATAAAGTGCTTTACAGGGTAAATTTTATGTACGATTTTTAACGAAATCTCTCTGACTTTGTTTCTAAGTAAGTATTTATGAGGCAAGAGCCAGACCTTTTCCCAAGCTATATCGTTTTTTAATTGAGCCCAATAATTGGTCACGTAAGGTTTTGTTGCGATCTCCCTCTGGAATAAGTGACGAATTGCTCGATTATTGTTTCTGTGCCCGAAACAGACTTTGCCACATAGTGTCTCTTGTGGTTTGATAACAGACACAGACGCACCTGACAACTGAAAATCATTCCCACACAAATTTACAAAGCCAGCTGGGATGGCGTTTATAATTTGATAAAACTCTCGAGGGGAAACAGCATAATTATATGTATGAACAAACTCATCATAGCTCATTGGATGACCATCTGTTTTAAACAACTGAATAACTAAATGTATATTTCTGTCCACCCAATTTGTTAGAAACATCCTCCTTCTTTTATGCAACAGACCACCATTGTTCCAAATATAATATCTTTGAGGTGAGAAGTTGTGCTTGTAAATCATTTTCCATGCAAGCAAAACTTGTTTATGAAAATCTGACAGTTTTATGGGTATCTTATTTATCTGATAATTACACACTAGCAAATAAGGGAGATCACCTATTTGGTTGAATACAAATTTGGAGATGAAGTTCCATAATGTAGAGTCGTTTTTAAGGAAATACTTTAACCAATTAATCTTAAATACATTGTTTAAGGAAAAGAAGTCCAAAAAGTCAAGTCCTCCATTCTTACAGGTGTTCATTACCACAGATTTTCTAATATAATGAGGTTTTTTCCTCCATAAAAAAATTAACAACATTTGGTCAATTCTTTTTATTGTGAGACTGTCCAGAGACGAGGCAGCATAAATAAGCCTAGAGATTCCCTCTGCCTTGGACAGTAGCACACGTCCAATGATAGGTCCCTCTGTAACCACTGTTACATTGTATTTGGATACATGTCCTGTCCAAATGGCACCCTGAGATTTCACTTTTAAACAAAGTGACTTGTGTATGAAATAGAGTGCAGTATGCAGGACCAAGTATGTTGCATAAAGGGGTAAGCATGTTGCAGAATTGTAACTAGAGTGCAAAGCAGCGCTTTTGTTTAAGGTATGGGTACATGTGTTTGAGGTATGGTAACAAAAGTTTCAAGTTGTGTTACTTTAGTCTAAGTATGGGTCTATAGTGTTCAAGCAACGAGCAAAAACTGTAGAAGAAAAACAGCTTCTACAACTATCAATCAAATGTCTTCCATAATGGAATTAAAGTGGTCTTCTTAAACATTAACAGTACAAAACAATAACAACATTTACATAATTCACACTCGTATCATCCACTTTTAGATTAAGCTGAGTGTTAAGGTGCACATTCATATTTTAAACATTATTTTGATGGGGCACTGCCTGTAGAGTATAAAACCAGTTCTTTCAATTGAAGCTCATTTTAGAGTTTAGTCCAAGAGTTCCAGGGTAAACCTAATAGCCTTTTCCCTCATCTCAATTCTAGAGGGTGGCCACAGTCAACAGTCTGAATACCTTTTTGTAGGATCATCTCAATGGTAGAGGCTGGCCACAGTAAGGAAGGAACAGCAGTGTCCTGAGACGATCTCATCAGTGCTTACAGTTCCCTCTTCTTCATCAGACTGTGTCTGATGCTCCTCCTGGATCCACTGTAGATGTATAAGTGAAGGCCTCACAGTTGGGTTGAGTTCACAGGGTCAGCCTGTAAAACAAAGAGGAACAAAACAGTTTAGAAGGTACAATAAACAAAAAACATTCATCATCAATTATTATTATCAGTAATAATTGCCCTATTGCTCTTCAGTGTTTTATGTGCGTATAAAATATGAAACTTTTGAAATACTTGTTCCAGTGAGGTAGTCCATCCTTTCCTCGAAGATACAGATGAATATCTGCAAATACCACATTGTATTATCTTAAAGAGTAACTCACCCTCAAATCCACTTTTTTTTGCTGATAAACTGTATAAATGAGTGTCCAATAGTGTTGTCTTCATGTCCTGGTCATTATTTTGGCTATTTAGAGCAAATTAGTTGAAAGATCAACTTTCTGCCTAAAACCGTCAGTGAGGCGCCATCTACAGCGAACTGTCGGTACTGCATTTGATTTTTGAATTTGGCGCAGGCGTTTGAGATGACGTTAGGCGTTAGAGATGACGTCAGTTGCCCTGCCGCTCTGGGCTATAAAAGCGGCCCAGGCTAGCGAGTTGGAGTTTAATATTTTCATCGATTGTCAGGTTTGCGAATTGTTAACATAGCATTTAGGTAGATTTTATTAGCATAGCTTTTTGTATTATAGGTAATGAGACTGGCACTAAAAATTGAAGATCTATCATTTTAATTATTCAACTGAATAAGCATAAAGATAGACTTTATTATGGCCTTTACTCTACAGAGTGATCATACAGTGGTAGTTTAGTTAACGTGTTACATTGGTTAAACTTAAAATGTAGTAATAGAAATTACTTTGGGCTATTTACTTAGGGGGATAACTGGGTATTTGGGTCCACAATGTTACAGACCCTTAGTCAAGCCTTTAGATCAACATGATCTGGAGGATTCTGTACTATCTTCAATGACAAACCGAAAACAATTTCAAAAGGAGTGTTCCTGCACAATAAGATATATTTTTAATTTATGTGATATGTTTTGTGCACTTTGCTGTAAGAAAAATAAAATGAAGCTTTGTAATACATATAGTCACGTCTCTATACCTCACACATGCTCTGCTGAGGCCACTGAGATACATCTCCCATGCTTACGTAGACTACAGAAAAAAGTCTACATCTAAATCTGAAAGGACAGTTTGGTCCCTTAGCTGCGATGCTAACATCGATCGAGCTTAATGTTACGGGTCCGGTCTTGGGGCAGACCCGCACTGGTCAGAAGAATAATCTGAATAAACAGGAGAAATTATGAGACAAGAGGCAGTGAGCTTTGGTTCGATGCAGCCTCGCTTCATGTATATTTAATTACAACTTATGTTCAAAATACATTTACTTCTGTATTTACCAAAAATCATGTATACTTTTACTTTGTCTAATCATGTTTCACCCTTTTTCCAAAATCACGTGTAACCTTTATACTGTACTAGTATCGTGTTACTACCTTATCTGGTTTATCACTATGTTACTTTTATCTTTAACAAACGTCACTAGTAAATAGTCCTAACCCTAACCCTCACTTTTTAAAACAAGTATATTTCGTCACTTGAGTACCACTAAAATAATGTTCATGAGTACAATCGCTTGGTCTGCTAATCAAATCCTCTCCGTGTTTTTACAAAATTACAGAACCCAAAAATATATCAAGAGACAATAAACATTACTATGTCCATTACAGAAACCAATTTAGCATTTCAACAATATTAGTTACACTTTTCAACAATGTCCGGGAGCTTATGTACATATTACTTGGGAGAGTTCAAGTTACGGTGGGGCGCCGCCATTACACAACCTCATGGTAGCCTTACTACCACGAGCGTGATTCTAAACAGTATATTAACGTAATTTAGCTTTACAAAACGGCTATAAACAACCACAATAGTATACAGTCATGTTGTATGTGATATTGCATGTGCTTTATACATTACTAGCTGAATAAACAGGAAAAATGATGAGACAAGAGGCTTCGGTTCGACGCAGCTTCGTGTATGAGGGAAGGCCGCGAACGTGTTGATAAGAAGGACCCCGCCTGGCGGAGCCACTGCTTTCTCACTACATTGCCCCCTTGTGGCGCACCCCGATATTGCAATCACCTGAAGTGCTACTAAATAAAAATAGTCTATTAAAATAACATAAAAATGTGACTGCACATTTTGTGTGCGTCACAATAATGCTAAGTCGCTAGCTTTGTAAATTACAGAGGAATCACTAATAAAATAAACTAGCGCCTCAGAGCAGTCTCAGGTACAAGGCCTGTGTCTGTCACGATGCTTCTCCTGTAGAGAGAGCTGTAAAGTTGTCCCAGTGAAACATTTTGCTAAACACGTAGCTCGCTGGAACGCCATGCTCGGACTTTGTTTACGAGTAGCGCTGCAGGTGCCGCGTCAAAGTCAGATGACTCGGGCCTGTCAATTACAGTTTTAGTACATCTACAGTCATATTGCATGAACAAGAGCGGAGACACTGACTGGCTACACAGCTGTGTCCTTCCCTGAGATGTATGAGGGTCCACATAACAAGACCGCCACTTCCAGACCGGTGAAGTGGCCCACACTTGAAAATTGGTCGTGTCGCCTAACAATGTGTTGATATCTTCATCAACACGTTGTTAGGCGACAATGTAAAAACGCATACATTTAATTAATATTGAGCCCAAAGCTGCGGGCGTCCTGTACATGTGTTATAATTGTATAGCAATACTCACCGAAAAATTCCCAGATGAAAGTGGATGACAAAATGGATGAGCTGTTGTCTTCACATGGAGCTGAAAGCTATTGCTAGCAAAAAAAAATTCCCAGCATTCCAAAAATACAACATGGTAATGTTATTTCAAATTGAATTAGTATGATAGTTTTTTTGAAATGACATTACAATTATGGTAAAAATACGCCAATGTATGTAATTGAACCCAACTAAAATTAAATTTGTTACAGTGTAGCCTCTATCTAACATTTTTATTTTATTTTTAAAGTACCGATGATAGTATCGTTAAAGTACCAGATCGATAAGGAGTATCGATAAAAGTCCTGGTTAAGCCACAGAAAGTTCAGGCTCAGGATTTTTTTTCACTTTAAGCCCTGTACTTAGTATTAAAGTGTTTGATGGCTGGAAAAGCTGTGCTTCTGGCGGATGGACTGTAGCTTCCTGTTTGAGTGTCGAGGGTCAAGTCTGTACTTGGCATCATTGCACAACAAAGTCATATTTTTAACCTTCTCTGTTATGCATATAGTTTACAGTTTTATAGCTTATTTTTTTATCTAAACTCTGTGTTATATGTTTTATGTTTAATGTTGCACGTCTTCACCGAGAAAAAATCCTAGTTTGTGAACCTGTTCCCAAACAATGGCAATAAAAACTATTCTGATTAACCTATTCTGTACAGTGTTAAAATAGAAATAATATAAGAAATCCAATATTTAGACATGTTAACTTTCAGCAGTCAGTGTATATTATATAATATAATTATCTTCACAATAATCTGCAACCTTTGAGTGTTTTTTTTATTTTATTTTTAACAATTTCCCAGATCTTTTTTTCTGTGACATAATTTTCTCTGCACCTATTACTCTGAAACGTCATGTCTTCTGTCTAACCTTTTGTTAAAACGAGCCGTCTTAAGTTACCAACTTAAAAAGGAAGAAGTCTGGTATGTCTGTGTTGAATATACAAGTTCATAATTACAATGTTGTTTTTACGCTGATACAGATATTAAAGTATCGGCTTACCTAAACTTGGCAGCTGACTTCACACATAATTTCACGGACGGCTTGGCGATCGGGGCGTCATTCTTGGTCAGTCCAGCAGTGGGCGCTGTTACCACACTCACCATCCTGCTTCATGAGGTCCCGCATGAGATTGGAGATCTAGTCCGGTCTGGATGCACCAAGAGAAAGGTAACAGAAAGCTGTTCAGTATCATTCTGCTCACTTATTTCTTGATAAATAATGGCATTACTTGGATATTTTTACGGCATACGTTTCTCAAAGTACAAAAAATATGGTCAAACTCATTCAACTGCATTTTTTGGGCCTAAACTAAATTGCACTTTTGCTCAGAAAGTACCCTGCATTGTGTCCAATTTTCTTAGAAATGTCTACATTTTCCCCTCATTTCTGTTTGAATAATACAATGTAAAGCATCTTTGAGTGTCCAGAAAAGCGCTATATAAAACCGATGCTTATTATTTGATGGAATGTTGCAAATCTTAAAGCTGCCTTCAGGTGCTCCATTTTCCCGGCCCTGAATGTTGCGTTCCCACATTGCATCGCTAGAGGCGCCAGCTTCAAAACATTGATTTTACGTTTTTGTGCTGAGTAGGGGTGTCACGATTTACATTTTTTGAGTCACGATTATTGTGAAAGAAAATGTTGCAATTTTACGATTTTTCACGATTATCGACCCATTCATACACCAATGTACGCAGACACTGGAGGCAAGGTGGGTGAAGTGTCTTGCCCAAGGACACAACGACAGCGTGCACCATCAGGAGGCGGGATTCGAACCCCCGACCTTACGATCATGAGACGACCCGCTCTACCATCTGCGCCACCGTCGTCCCAATCTCCAAGATTATGTTTCATATTTGAGGTAGCCGATATCAGCGCCATTTGCTGCAACTTCCTGACGACAGGGTTTGCATAACGGACGTCCATCAACGACAACAACAACGCCGTGGTCATCTGTTGGATCCTAAAGAGGTCCCACTCTGCTGACTTCAATCGTTTTTGGGTGGATACAACACTGGAGGAGAGCGTCCTTCTGCCTCGCTCAACTACGGGGGAGTTTACGCAGCTGTTTAAGGCGTGCAGCGACTCGTGCGTCAGTGTGAAACATTTCCGTGGTAAACCGTAGCTTCAAAACTTCCGAGTCCTTTTATAATCGTAAAACCGGTTAATCTTGACATCCCTAGTGCAGAGGCAGAGACCAGGGCTTCGTCCGAAACCATCAAATTATAGCCTCTAAGTACTGACACTAGCAGCTAATCCTTAACCTTTCATGGGGTCAACTGTTAGATGCAGTTAGTGAACTAGAGCTTCAGCAGCATTTTCTGATGACCAGATTCGCCAAGTAAGTTTGTAGTTATAATATTCTGTATTTAGTTATAGTAACTACCATACTACCATAAAGTAAAGTTCTACTACAGAGGGAGCATACTACCATGGAGTAAAGTTCTACTACAGAGGGAACATACTACCATAAAGTAAAGTTCTACTGCAGAGGGAACATACTACCATAAAGTAAAGTTCTACTACAGAGGGAACATACTACCATAAAGTAAAGTTCTACTACAGAGGGAACATACTACCATAAAGTAAAGTTCTACTACAGAGGGAACATACTACCATAAAGTAAAGTTCTACTACAGAGGGAACATACTACCATGGAGTAAAGTTCTACTACAGAGGGAACATACTACCATAAAGTAAAGTTCTACTACAGAGGGAACATACTACCATAAAGTAAAGTTCTACTACAGAGGGAACATACTACCATGAAGTAAAGTTCTACTACAGAGGGAACATACTACCATGGAGTAAAGTTCTTCTACAGAGGGAACATACTACCATAAAGTAAAGTTCTACTACAGAGGGAACATACTACCATGGAGTAAAGTTCTACTACAGAGGGAACATACTACCATGGAGTAAAGTTCTTCTACAGAGGGAACATACTACCATAAAGTAAAGTTCTTCTACAGAGGGAACATACTACCATAAAGTAAAGTTCTACTACAGAAGGAACACACTCCCATCATAATCAGTGCCATGTTGTCATCCATGCATTTGTCTCCAGCAGGTTAGACGACTGTAACGGCTGCTCACTGGCCTTTCTAAACGAGCTGTTAGAGCTGCAGAACATCCAGAACGCTGCTGCTCGAGTCCTGACAAGAACCAGGAAATACCACCATATTAGTCCAGTGCTCCGGTCTCTGCACTGGCTTCCTGTCACTCAGAGAATAGAATTTAAAACAGCTCTGCTTGTATACAAGTCTCTTCATGGTTTAGCACCAAAGTCCATCTCTGACATGTTAGAGCCGTATGAACCATCTCGGGCCCTGAGAACTTCAGGGAGGGGTCTCCTGGTGGTTCCCAGAGTCAGGACTAAACACGGTGAGGCTGCGTTTCAGTTTCATGCAGCTAAAATCTGGAACAGTCTTCATGAGGATGTGAGACAGGCCTCAACTCTGACAATGTTCAAATCCAGGCTGAAAACAGCTCTTTTTACCCGAGCAGATGAAAACTGAAAGTATTTCATCTGCTCTCTTGCCTTTTACTGTAATTTATACATTTTTATGTTGATGTTTTAATGATTGATTTTCTCTGTTTTCTTGTAATTTTATGCAACTGTGAAAGCACTTTGAATTGCCTTGTGTATGAATTGGGCTCTACAAATAAACTTGCCTTGCCTTGCCTATTACAATAAAGACAGCACTAAAAAAAAGAGATAGGTATAAAGGATTTAGGCTTCACAAGTTTGTCCCTTTTCTTCACAAACTAAGATATGTGGAGATATTTGTCTAAAAACAAGCAACTGCAACCAATGGTTTAGAACCACCATATCATCTTATCACGCTCTATCACGTGTGAGAATTTATCCATTAAAGTAATCAGGAAAAGTTTCCTCCTGGTCTAATCTGGAGTCAGTCCTCAGTTAGACCTAATATAATTCTGGTTTATATTACAGACATTTTGTAAAGAATTGGCTGTTTGAATACATGTGTCAAACCTCTAGCCTCAATGAACAGGAGGATATTTACCAGACGAGTTGTAAAGTGGAGTTAAAGTTCAAATTGTAATAAATACCATTTCGAATGCAAAATTAGCTACAACGCACCCAATAAATAATCTCATTGGTGCTTGAAAAATGAAATAGAACCACAGTCAAAGGTGGCAAAGGTGTCGCAATGATACCAGACTTCGAAACCCATCTCTAGGCTCTGTGATTCTGTGGGCATACTGTGGTTTAAGGGACACATGCACATCCTGCTTAGCTTTTGAATCCTCCTGACCCACAACTTGGATCACTACTGAGAATAAAAACTAACCTAATCTGATCGACAATATTATTCCCAATGAATGAATTACAATGAAAGCCCTGGACGACAGAGTCTTCACAAACACATGCTGAGAGTAACCATCACAAAACGGATCAACTAATTAGACTGATCCAACTGGCTAAACAGGGAGACCAACCCCACTGTTCTCACATGTTTAAAGTAGTGCTATTATACTGTATCTTCTGTCCTCAACATGGTGTATTTTTATATTGTGTCACTTATCCTGGTTTTAAATGTGCTGCACACTTCTGGATTCCTTAAAACATATTGTAATCAACCCTAACATTGGCTATATAACTTATAACTTATTGGCTAAAACAAAGAAGCCTAAACAAAATATTAAAGTGATGCTGCTGCTGCCGAGGGAGCGCGGGTTATAAGTACCTTGAAACTGTCAGCTTTACGCTAGACCTCTGCTAAAACATGTGACTTATTAACAACAAGGAAATCAAAGCAAACTTAGGTAGAAACAAAGTGTTCTGCACCCGTCTCTCCGTTCCTCCGTTTAGGCTCCAGTCCTTGTCCTCTCAGCCCTGTGCCCGTGTGTGGAGAACAGGCTGCCGTGGTCAGGCCCGGAGCGGAGCTGGGAGAAACTGGCCCCCCTTAAAAAGCGAAAATAAATTCATTCATTCATTACAATGGGGTAGGAGCTTATAAGATTTTTTCTTCATCCTACTCCTGTTCTTCTTTTCATTGAAAGTATTATTGGATTGTGTTTGTTGGATTGTTGTACTAATTTTATATTGCATTACCATGAAAAAAGAATAAATAAAATGAAATGAAAACACACACAGATAATCCCACGCGTTTTTTTTTTTAACCACATTACCCGAGTAAAAAAATAACGACAACAAAAACGCGGCATGGTGCTTGTTCGGGGCCAGCATGTCTAGTTTGATGTATTCAAACATGCCAGAAGTCAACAGTATATTTCTATGTAAGGCTAAATGTTAAGATTATGCCACAATCATCACTTTAAACATTTCTACAAACCTCTGAAGTTCAGCTTGACAAAACATCAGCGAGCCGGGTGAAGCCTTGACATTTAGCTAAATCATCTCTCAACAACACTCATTTACATATACGTATTTTCTTGTTACTTAATTATATGATAAAAAAAACAGTAAAGAAAAAAAAATAATTACCTGACATAAGAAAATGGGCTCACATTTTTGAGTTCCTTACTCTACATGCAGGGGTGCAAAGTGCAACTCCCTGCTGCCCCCTATCGTCCTGGAGAAAAATGGTCTTCTTATGGGATTAATTCAATTAAAGTTTAAATGTTTTATTGAACTTCGTCTGAAAAATACACATTCACATAGACTTTACTTCTTTTGAGTAAATAAAATGCTGTGTTTTAAAGATATTGTTAATAGTTAACTTTTTGCATTACTTATCTTTTACAATAGCCAAGAATGACTTTTTTGAGTAAACACCCCCCTCACCGGCCCCTGCCCTCGCATGCAAACGCAAACACCTGTAGGGATCGCAAATGTTTGAAGCCGCAGCAGTTAGTATTAACACAGCATTATGACAGACGTTTACAAAAGATCGTGATAAACATCTGACCGACCTGCTCTGATGCAGCTGAAATCCTTTTGAAGTATCCGTTTGTTTAGTAATCCAATACAGACTGGGAGTTGTCAAATAATTTCCCTCCTCATGGTTCCAGAGCCAGGGGCGGACTGGGACTTAAAAACCGCCCTGGACTCTGACCAGCCTGGCCCAAATTAGGGCATTTTCTCCAGTTCGGCTTCACCCAAATGTACAGCAACAGTGTAACGCCTCATTTGAAAGCTAAGACTTACAAAAGTGATTGTAACTTTTGTGGGTTTTGTGTTGCTTTTTTTCATGTTTACGCCACGTTTTTTGGCACATTTTTGTTCCTTTCTCATCCTCGTTTGCGTCGTTATTTTGATGCTTTTCCTTCAAGCTTTTAGATTTGGGTAAAGCTCGGTTAAGGCGGGGGATAAGAGGTCAAGGAGAAAATTGACAGGCCAGACTGGTGGCCCTATAGCCAGAGGCCCTTCTGTGCTGACACCTACAGTAATGGCAGCTTTAACCCCTTTGTTTTGTTTGTTTGGGATTTAATGCACGTTTGACATGAAGATTGTTTAAAGTGGACGTATCACACATAATTGGGCTTTTGGGCCCCTCAGCATTGATATTTTACTATTTGAAATAATGTCTGTGTATGAAACTGGGCTGGTCAGGATTTTTAATTGACCTGGAGCGCCCTCTGAAGGCAGCAGTGGTAATGACATTTGATAGAAGGCCTTCCCTTTTAGCTTACGGCAGGCTACCGAGTTGATGTCTGCGCTACAGATACAACTTGGAGCGTAGAACTGCTCAGAGCAGGTCCGGTGATTATTTATGGACTTCAAAAATGTGGTGGAGAGTTTTGCGTTCCTCCTATGATGCATCAAAACCAGGAAATACGGATCGGAGCGCTTCAACTGGAGAAGATGAAATGACCAACAGTCACCCGGATTACGCAAAATGAAATACTACTACATTTTAGTTTTTTTGTTTCATGCGAGTAGTAGGCCAAGTAATTAGATTTCAATCATAAACCAGACGGGAAAAACCTGTGATAAGAGTTAAAAGAAAAACTGACGTGTCCTCCTTTCCGTGAATGCCATTATGTCGAGAGAACTTATAAAACAAAATATTCGTTTTTTTGTGTGTTTTTTTTTTACAATTGTGACTTATTTTTATTGTTTTGTATGTTGTTGTTTTTTTGTATTGTTATTGTATCTTGCTTCTAGCACTCATAATATTAATTTCATTTGTTGATCAATCTGAGTTGGGTCCAAAATGTACTGTACAGTGATGTAGTAATTTCAAAATGACGCAAGAAAGTCTGTAAAAAAAAAAAAAAAGCTCAATTTAATTATGGTATATTATTGAGATGTATGTCTTTTAAAATAAAAGGTAATGAGTACGTCTTGTGCAGATGTTCGTGACTTTGCAAACCGCAGTATTATTATCTACAACATATTGCGTGAGTTCCTGGAGCAGATTGCAGACATTGCCAGTATTTCAGGCCCTATTACTTCCTCCCCAAATGTTTTTTTAAGGAAGCTTGTGCCCTTAAAAAAACAAAACAAGTCATCAGACAAAATTATATGGTCTGATAAAAATGCGTTCATACGTTTTCAGTCTTGTGGGAATTTTCCACTCTAGAGGTTTTGTAAGCTCTCAACTGGACTGGGTTGACTGCGTTGAGGATTTTCGCACGCTTGTAAAAAGTACCTTTCCTCACCAAGTGTGCGCCCCGCCCTGGTACAGTCAAAACGAAACACTAAATTCAGACTCAGAGACTGATTTAGATTTATCTTGTTTATAGTACTTAAAAGTTGGGCTGGATTGTGCAGAGACTGAATGTCATTTTCTGGGGGATTAGTCCCTCCTGGTTCTCAGCAAGGAGGTTGTGGGTTCAATAATGCGAGGAACCCTTATGTTCTGCGTATGTTATCACTGTACAAAGGCTTTCTCAATGGCTGGCTATCCAAATTGGCAAATGTCTTTTAATTGAATGTAAAAGTATTTATTTTGTGTCTCTTTGCCAGTCCAGTGACTACTGTGGTGCTGAGAACCAGATCAAACAAAACCACCATCTACTCACTCACACACTACATTCATACGAGAGTCTGATTTGAACCGCCAATCTCTGTTGTTTGGTGGCCATACCCGCCTGTATGCCCAATCCCGTCAGACCTCGGAAGCTAAGCAGGGAAGGGCCTGGTCGGTATTTGGATGGGAGACTGTTTGGTAACACCAGGAAGCCTAGCGAAGACTGGTTACCTTGCTTCCGTCAGTCTACCCCAGGGCAGCTGTCGCTACAATAGTAGCTTACCACCACCAAGTATGGAGTGAAGGAATAGTGCCATGTAAAGCGTCTTTGAGTGTCCACAAAAGTGCTATATAAAACCGGTGCATTATTATTATTTTATTTGGCAACCAGCTCTGCCTGTATCTTTGTGTGGCCCTCGAGGTTATTTGGTCTGGACCCTGGTGGCTCCTTTGTGCTGTGAATTGTATTGCCATAGCTGAGTCAGCAGAGCTTGTTGCATTCCCATAAGTGCAGTTGTATATAAGAGGTGCACAGTCTTCTGGAATGGCGCTATCCTTTCAACACAGCTAACAATGAGCTCTTGAGATTATTGGCTTGAATAAAGATAGCCTATTATTTATTATAATACTAATTAAACACCCGTAACCGTATCTAAGCAGAAATATGACAAAAAAGTTACTGTGGAAATAACTATCATAGTGAATGTGCATTCTCAGCTATGAACGCAGCTGTCCCTTCGTTTGGCAACATCTTTTGTACCACGTTTCTAGGAGCTTACAGACATTACAGAATATTATTCATTTTTGGTTCATGTTAAAATGCATTCTGATGATTAAATGATTATATTTACAAATGCATTGTACATGATTTACAACTTAAATGTGCAGTTTTCCGACCTTCAACTTCGGTGAATTAGATTTTTCAGACCTTTTGATTTAAAGTTTGAGAACCCCTGGCGTAGATTGTTTTTTGCGCCATAAAGATAAGATATTTGTTAGGGTTCTGTCGTTTCTTGTGCTTCCTGTTTGGTTTTGTTTTGACATGTCTGTTCTGTCCTTGTGCTTTTGCTTTACTTCCCCTTGTTGATTACCTGCCCCGCCCTAATGTGTGTCACCTGTGCCCCGTTTCTTTGTGTATTTATACCCCTGTGTTTTCCCTTGTCGTTGTCGGTTCATTGTTCATGTTACTGCTCGTGTCTGTGCGTGGGCCTGTTCGGTGCGTTCCTGGCTTGTCCTGTAAGTTTGTTCCTGTGTTGTTTTGCTTGGACCTGTTCCATTAAATTTGAGTTTCACCCTGATCTTGAGCTGTCTGCACATTGGGTCTCATCATTCCTCCTGCGAACCGTAACAATATTCCTGCTTAAAAAAAGAAAAAACGTTTTACCCCACAAATATCACTTGTACAGCAACAAAAATGTATTTGCACAAATTAATTTTGCGAAATACTGCTTTACAATTGGAGATGAAAACATGAGTCAGCAGTATCTGGCCTTTTAAAATGCCTGTTGTGTTAACAATATGCTTCTCCAATTACTAAGAGTTCAAGGGAATTGGGACAGAAAAATAAATGTACTTCCTGGTTCCTTGTACCTGCATACTTGAAACAGCTGCGGGATTTATCACTGCAGAGGAGAACCGGGCATGGGTGTGGTTTGCTGTGTGTGGCATGGTACATAATGAAGTCGCAAGCACATTTTTAATGTGGCTTTACATAGAATAAAAAAATAAAAAATAAAATACAATGACTTAAACCCATCATGCAATCATGACACACGAGTAGGGCTGTGCATTAAATTTTGTATTTATTTATTTGTTTATTTGACAGGGACAGTACAAGGAAACTCTGTGGCAGATGTTCTACATAAGGCGTTTATCCGTAGGCTAATTTGCAGCCCCCGTCCCTGGTTAGGCTTTTCAAAGGGTTTAAAATGGAACAGAAAGATGAAAAATCTGTAAGAAGCATCAAACAATACAACAATAAAAAGAAAGAAGAGAAGACATATCTGATCCCTTCCCATCCCAAGTCCAGCCGTACAGTTCAGCGCTCACACTTTTGTTTGTTCTTTAGCCACAATATACTGTCAATTCAATTCAAGTTTATTTGTATAGCACATTTAAAAGAACTGCGGTTGACCAAAGTGCTTCACAGTAATAGCATAGGAATAAAATACAAGTAAAAGATAACATGCCAAGATACACTCAACTAGCTCGTATTGAAGGCCAGGGAGAAGAGGTGTGTTTTCAGCCTGGATTTGAACTGTTCCACAGACTGAGAGGACCTGATCGACAAAGGAAGACTGTTCCATAGTCGGGGCGCTGCCACAGAGAAGGCTCGATCACCTCTCGTTTTTTTTTCTAGTTTTAGGAACATCCAATAGGAGCTGGTCAGCCGACCTCAAAGCTCTGGATGGAGTATAGAGTCGCAAGAGATCACTCAAATAGAGCGGGCCCAAGGAGCGTAGACATTTAAAAACAATCAACAAAACATTAAATTGAACACGAAAGCTGACAGGGAGCCAGTGTAAGGAGCACAAAACATGATGTGCTCATGCCTCTTTGTATTAGTCAGGAGGCGGGCTGCAGCATTTTGTACACTCTGCAGGCGCTGCAGGGGGCGCTGGTCCAGTCCAATATACAAGGCATTACAATAATCCAGGTCATTATGATTACATGGCCCTAGCTTGAAGTGTGACATTGCCTTATAATTAAAGTGAACTGGATGAGCCAGGACTCAGTCTCAATGAAAGCAGGTAGGACCAAATACTTTGCCCAAGAGCGAACAGTAACAGCTGCAGCAAATGAAAGTGCCGCCTTCTTATGTCTGTGCGTCATTCCACCTGTCCAAGCATTATTTGGATACTTCACACACACTTATTTTATGTATGTATGTATGTAGAGGGGAGGGGGAGGAGTGTAGGTGTGCGTATTAGGCAGGGTGGGAGGGTTGGACGGCCGACAACGTTTTTATAGTCTTTTAAATGTAAAGCACTTTGTGATGCACTTGTGTATGAAAAGGGTGTTATGAATACGTTTTGATTGATTGAGCAGTTCATGTTTTGCAATTCTTTCTTTTAGTTATAAACACCCACTGAATCACCCGCCTCTCACGCAAACTTAACGTGAGCGTGAGAGCCACTATCCAGGATGAAACATCCGAGATCCATGAGTTCATCAATGACAAGGCTCCAACAGATGACACGCTCAGTGAATGTCTCAGACAATGGGGAACAGAGGCCAGACAAGACCCCAGGTGTAGACTGTGCAAAGAGGCCCCTGAGACAATCCAGCACATAACTGCAGGGTGTGAGATGCTGGCAGGGAACGCTTACATGGAGCGCCATAACCAAGTGGCTGGTATAGTGTACAGGAACATCTGTGCAGAGTATGGGCTGGAAACCCCAAGGTCAAAGTGGGAAACACCTCCAAAGGTGGTAGAGAAGGACCGAGCCAAGATCCTGTGGGACTTCCAGATAAAGAAAATTGCTGCTTTGGTTCAGAGCAATACCAAGTGATTGCAACATCAGGAAAAAGAAAGACGAGAAACTAGAGAAATACCAGGGGCTCAGAGAAGAGCTGAAGGCCTGGAGGGTGAAGGCATCAGTGGTGCCCGCGGTTGTCCAAACTGGAGGAGTGGCTAGAGCAGATCCCAGGAAGTACATCAGACGGCTTGGTCCAGAAAAGTGCAGTTCTAGGAACAGCAGAGATACTGCGCTGAACCCTCAAGCTCCCAGGCCTCCGGTAGAGGACCTGAGCTTGGAGGAAAAAGAGACCGCCCGCGGTGGGTGAGGAAGCATTTTTAAATAAATATACAGTATATATGCGACTACTTGAGGACAACTTTCACCCAGTGTTTCAAAGTTGTTCATATTCCTTTGTTGTGCGATGTGTCTTTTATATGTGCTTAGTTTAGGATAGCTCAGTGTGTGTGAACGTGAGTGAGTGAGTGCGCGTGTCCGAGGCGCGCCCCGCCCACGAATGAGACCCGCAAAGCGGACGGGTGTGTTGCAGTCTGATGAGTATGAGAGTATGACCGGAGGGAAAGATACGGCGACCGGTGCAGGTAGAGAGTTAAATGGCCCTGTATGTTCGTACAGCCAAGCAAATAAAGCACACCACTCTTCAGCACAACGGCCTCCGTGTTTCTGTATGCCACCACCACACGTACAGCGAGAAGTTGAGGGAGTTAAACCCCGGGAGAAGTACCGGCCCCGGAGAAGACGGATCTCCCCTGTGTCTCCCAACCACAGTTAGGGGACGAGAAACAGGAAAGGTTTAACACCTTAGTTAATGACAGTCTGACTAACTCCTTATTTGAAGATGATGAAAAAAACAAAAATGTGTAGCCATTTGATCAAATATACTGTATATCAGCATTAATTTGCAAAGTCAAGCAGATTTGCCATTGATAAAAGATCTTTAATACGTTTGGTTCCTCTTTTTTCCCCTTGATGTTTTGCACTGAACTAGAACAGCCTGCAGCTATGTCATTAACCTACATGTGACATATTGTTTGTGTCTCTCCGACGTACAGCTTAGACCATAAATCCATTTAGCGTGACAGGGCGGAAATGCAAATAATTTGCAAACACAAATCAAAGTGATCAAAAGAGCAGTCCTAGAAGGTTTCTAGGACTGTCTCTTAACAATTACAGCCATGTGTGTATTTATTTATGTAAGACTGACTAACCATAGCTCATCTAACCAGAAGATCGTTTTTTTAAACGTCTTTAAAAGTCAGGGATATTTTTTGATATGAGGAGTGTGGCGTGAGAGCGTGTGAAGGCAATCAAATGCGTGTGTCAGAGGTAAAGTATGAGGATCGGGACAAACCACAATTTAACCTAGAAGTTAGACAGTGGAATGGTGTTGTGCTAAACACAAGCACATATCAGGGGCAAAACATTTGCGGATAAAGAACAATTAAGTCTCTGTTAGGCTTTTTTTTTGGCTCTGGCGGGCCAAAAAATATTGGCAACGGGCAAAAATTGTCCCCCGGGCCGGACATTGCCGATCACTGGTCTATGGAGTATATCACAAAAAAAAAAAAAAAACTTTTCACGGGCCGATTAAGCTTCTGTTGCTCTCATTCACGTAACTTCTGCTCTGCCCCTCTCTCTCTCTCTCGCGCGCGCGCGCAAGAGGGGAGACAAAAACACGCGCAAAAACGCGTGTTTTTGTTAAAGAGGCGTTTTGCTTGCACTTTGAGCTCCTCGTGGAGCAGCAGCAGCGGTGGAGATGACCGGGGCGGGCTGAGGAGGAGACTGTGTGCGGTGATGTCGCTGCCGTTCGGAGGCGGCCCAGAGCGGACAGGTGGAAGATGTGACGGGGCTCCTGTAGCCGCCTCGTCACTCACGGACCCCGCGCGCGTTTTACTCTCCTATGGCCCGGGACAGCGCTGGCGCTGGGAGCGTTTTCCCAGAGCCGCGCTCTGAAATAGTTTACCCGCAGGCCGCGCTTACGTCCCGCGGTCGTGCGTTCACAACCTGTCCCTCTGTCGACCCTACACTCCTCCCTCCAGCAGTGACTTGTGTGACGCAAAATAAGCACGTTGACGCTATGGGGCGCCAATGTCAAATGCTATGAGGAAATGGCCTATGGGGCGCCGCTGTTCCTTTCGCTCCGAGTCCGACTATATTTAAATATTTTTTTCTCTCTCGCCCCGTCCTTTCGGCGCCCCCCTTCCTTTCGGCGCCCATATGCAAGGCATACATTGCATATGCCCTTTTTGCGCCACTGCGTGGGCCTAAATAGTTTTGAATTTGGGGACATGCAGCTGTGATTTCCAGTATTTGATTTTTCAGAATATTTTTCTTTGTAGAAAAAAAGAAAAGGTTATAGCGTCATTACAGCTCCCTTTAATTATTACATATGAAGTAATGATGTGCCTTCTAATGCCAAACACACAATATGGACTTCTGGTCTGTGTCAGAGAGTTGTGACATAACAGAAGAACGTCTCATGAGATGCCACTAACAAATCACACACTTAATCCTGCTGTAGCGTGTAGTACCATTAATTATTTCAACTGCCTCGTTTTTTTCTCCCATTAAAGAAATGTACTTTTTTTTAAGACACTGGGTACTGTAAACGCCAGTCTAGTCACATTCTCCAACAGCCTATGATCACAAGGACTCGACAGGGCTCCAAACAGTGCATGCTGCAGCTGTGTCCTCTGGCAAAGGCATGAACATTTATTAAAAGAAAAGAAAGAAAGTTCTGTTCACAATAGTTCACAAAATTACTATCAGATAACACGCTTTATGCTATGAAAATGCTGCTTGGCCAATTGAAGACTTCATACAACCAAAGAAACGGGGTCTGTCTTAAGTCACTTTTATGCGGACGAGTCTCAAATGTAAGAAAAACTGCTTGCATGATGTCATGGCTTGGCTGGCAAATAACTTTTTAAGTCTGATTGAGTACAAAACAGAAAGTGTTGTTTTTAAACCTAATTCTTCTTTTGTTTTAAATTCCAACTTACTGTAGGTTCCAGTGACGTGTGGTCAGGGGAGGCAGATGAGGGCCAGGCCTCCCCAGTTATCATGGAAAAAAAATTATAAAATAAAAAATACAATAAACTTTATAAAAAAACATGCCCCTTCTCTTAAGATGATAGGGATTTCCTATGATTTTAATCAATCTCGTAGTTATAAAATGCCCAAATGTTTCATCAGTTGTCGATATCGTGTAAAGAGGGCGGAGGTGCGGCGAGCCTCCAGCGTCCCGCACACACTTGAGTTCGGCTCTTTGGCTCAGTGCTCTGTCCCATTCGGGGCTTTTTTCGCCCCCTAAAAGTAAAACACATTTGTAAATGGGTTTTTGTTGGGCGTGTTGGTTTTCTATCACATGGATAAAGAATCAGACATAAGAACGATTTGTTCATTCGGCTTTAAACACGTTTCGATAGGCCCGAAGTAAGGCTTGCCTCCAGTGCACTGCCCTGATGATACAAGGGGGGGTGCTGTGTCAGCGCTACACATTTTCTACAAAACATGTGGACTACACGTCCTACATTTTATGTTTAAATGTGTTGCTATTGAATGCTATTTCAAAGAATGAGAATACCAGAGACAGCAGGTTACATTTTTTTCTTGCAGTTTTGTTTACTTTATATTGGAGTCAATAGCATGTGCCTCACCAGCAACAAACCTCAGCGCTCGTCACTGGTAGGTTCTCTTCAGCAGTTTATCAAACCTACAGCCACCAGCCTTGGCGTCAAAGTCGATGGTGGTTTCGATAAGCAGATAAATGCCATGTTAAATCCAGTTTTTATCATCTTTATCTCATCTTAAACCCGTTTGATCTTTTAGTGACGGAGCGAGTGATTTGCGCTTTTATCCCCACACGTCTTGATTACTGTAATGATCTATTTTTAGACTTTTTTTTGCAGTTTTTCCCCGTTGCTTGAACACTATAGACCCATGCTTAGACTAAAGTAACACAACTTGAAGCTTTTGTTACCATACCTCAAACACATGTACCCATACCTTAAACAAAAGTGCTGCTTTGCACTCTAGTTGCAATTCTGCAACATACTTACTCCTTTATGCAACACACTTGGTCCTGCATACTACACTCTATTTCCTACATAAGACACTTTGTTCAAAAATGAAATCTCAGGGAGCCATTTGGAAAACACATGTATCCAAAATACAAAACACATCGGGTAATTGCAACCACTCAAATACACACCTGAAGGCACTGACTTGCAAAACTGATCACCAAACAGCCAGCTACAAAAAGCCTTTAAAAATTGGAGTGAGTGCTACTGGGCGGTAGTCATTAAAGCAGGAGGGTGATGACTCCTTTGGCACCGGAATGATGGTGGTTGCTTTGAGGCACGTTGGGACCACGGCCTGCTGCAGAGATGTGTTAAAATGTCTGTGAAGACTTCAGTGAGTTCATCAGCGCAACCTTTCAGTACATGACCTGGTATGTTGTCTGGACCCGGTGCTTTGTGTATGTTGATCCTGCTCAGAGATCTTCTCACACTCTCTGGAGATAGCTTCAGCACTTGGTCTTCAGGAGGTGGTGTTGACTTTTGTGCCGGGGTTCTGTTGAGTGCCTCGTAGCGAGCAAAGATTTCATTTAGAGCGTTCAACAGAGAGGTGTCACTGTCACAAGTTTGTCGAGGAGGTTTATAGTCTGTGATGGTCTTTATCCCCTCCCACAGACTCCGAGTGTCTCTGCTGTCTCTGAAGTGATCAGTTATCTTTTTGGAGTACTGCTTCTTGGCTTTTTTGATGCCGCGGGACAGGTTGGCCCTAGCCGTCCGCAGTTTCTCCTTGTCACCAGATTTGAAGGCAGCATTCCGAACCCTCATGAGCCTGAGGACTTCACTTGTAATCCAAGGTTTCTGGTTGGACCTGATAATGATGGTCTTAGAGTCTGTAACATCCTCAGTGCACTTGGTGATGTAGGCAGTGACCGTCTCTGTATACTCCTGGAGATCAGTGATATTGTTGTGAATGGCAGCCTGCTTGAACATATTCCAATCTGTTGTGTGAAAGCAGTCCTTAAGTTTCTCTAAAGAGTCTTTACTCCACACTTGAATCTGTTTCCGAACCGGTTTAGTGACTCTAACCAGTGGCCTGTATGCTGGCAGTAACATAATAGTTATGTGGTCCGAGGCACCAAGATGGGGGAGGGGGTGTGCCTTGTACGCTCCTTTTTTGGTGGTGTAAACCAGATCCAGGATGTTGTTTCCCCTTGTTGGAAAGTCAATGTGTTGATAGACTTTGGGGAAAATGCTCTTTGGGTCTGCGTGGTTAAAATCCCCAGCTAAGATGAGAAAGGCATCTGGGTGGGCTGTCTGTTGGTCACTGACAATCTGGAAAAGTTCATTCAGTGCCTCTTTCCTGTTTTTGAGGTTAGAGGTGGGCGGTATGTAGACAGACACAAGCAGTACAACAGTAAATTCCCTGGGCAGGTAGAAAGGGCGACACTTAATGATAATAAACTCCATGAGGGGTGAGCAGTGACTGCAGACCACGGCAACGTCACGGCACCAGGCGTCATTGATGTCGACACATAGACCACCTCCGCTCGTCTTACCTCCCTCAGAGATCACTCTGTCCGCTCTGCAGCAGGAAAGCCCCTCAAGCTGGATTGCACTGTCTGGTATATTACCATTGAGCCATGTCTCAGTGAATATAAAAACACAACTGTCTTTCACCATCTTCCGAGAGGAGCGTAGCAGACGAATATAATCCATCTTATTGTCCAGTGAACGTACGTTAGCCAGAACAATAGTAGGGATAGAAGGCCGGTGTGGTTTAGCTGTTATTCTTGCTTGGATACCTCCTCGTTTGCCCCTTTTTTGTTTTCTGTAGCGCCTCTTGTGACGCCTCCACTGCGCTGCAGGTGCAGGGGGCCCTCGGTGACCTGTCAGCGCTTCAGAAGATGATATCTCTGGATTTGTAGGTCTCAAATGCTACTTAAATGCCTTTAGCTCGGATGCTAACTGTGTGTTTACTTTTAAAACACATCCTCTGTTCATTGCTAGCAAAGATCTTTGGCAGTAAAAAATCAGCTGAACTCCACAAAAACATGGCAAAGATGTACAAAAACATCTTGTAAAACAATGTGAAACACAAAAACTGCAAAAGCAGTTTTGGAGGTAAGAAAGTAAATTTTTTGACCAAGACTATATTTTGTTTAATGCTTATACTATTGCACAAACAACCATATGACTTGGATTAGATTAAATTGTAGTTTCTCAGGCAAAATGTGATGCACATTTCCCCAGCTAATTTCAAACCATTATGCTAGTAGAGCTCGCTAAACAATGGCTGACAGGGGTGAGGATGGTTGTAACACAATCATCCCCTATATTCAAATAACACTTACTTGATTTGAATACTTTTACATAATGCCTAAACAGTGGGAAAGAAGGACTGATTATTTGTGCCAGCTAATGTTAAAAAAACAAAACATCTGGTCAGAAAGAAGGGCAAGTCAGATCAGTTGCAAAGGTACATGGGATCTGCCGTGTAACACTGAGCAGATGCTGCAAAACACAGCAGAAGCTGAGAGGTCCAGTGATCATCCCAGTGCAGGCCACACTGAAGCATCAACAGAGTTTTCTCTGAGGTGCAGGAGGAAGTGTTGGCTGACTATTTGACTCAGGCAGTAGATCTGTATTATTACCACATGAGGTAAGCATGTTACAAGTTAGACAGAGAGAGAGAGACATTGTTCTGAATTGTTCTTTTATTTAAATAAACCTCTATTTGAAGCATATCACATAGGTAGGTTGTAACAAAGGACCACCATGTATTTGACATCAACTCACGAGGTCTGTGATATTCTTGCAGAGGTTTGAATTGGTGCCATTTGTAGTTAACAAATGTGGGTACTTTGTATAAAAGTTTGAGAACTCTAGCTCAAAAATTCAGTTACAGGTGCTGAAGCAAAAGGTGTTACAACCATACCCCGTCTCCCCTATGTGAAATCAGTTGGGTTATGTCTTGTCGAGAAACATTTCTGACCTTATTATCTTCAACCTAATATGTGTCAGTTATGTGAAACCAGTTGGGTTAGTCTTCTCGAGAAACAGTTCTGACATCATTTTCTTCAACCTAATATGTGTCAGTTACGTGAAACCAGTTGGGTTATGGTATGCCTATAAATTCCCCAGATCCCAAAGACTTAATAATTTGCACCAACTTTGCTTGTGTAAAACTACGATTAACACTTAACCACCAGCATTATTCCATTTAACATAATTAAAACCACACACATCAGTTTCTTTGCTTTGAAATGACTCTTGCTTGATTTCAATGCTGCTTTTGATAGATAGATCAAACGATAGATGTTTACTTTCTGGTTTGTGTGTAGATATCAGTTCTACCTGTGTAAACCGCACTTCTTTGAGCAATTCCCAGTTATTGCTCTTACAGTAAGCGCTTAGCTCTCATGATATTGTGCAGGTTGTGTTTCCGGGCAGCCTTTTATTTCTTTTTGCCAAACTGCCCCAGGTCTTTTGTGGGTGTGTTTCCGTGCGGTCACATCACATACTTTTTTTTCTGGCAATCTGCAGCAGAGCTTTTGTTCAATTGTAGCGCAGGTTGGATGAACACTTTTCGTAAACTTCATGATTATATTGTAAAAAATGTGCCTTTGTTGTAGTTAGTAAGTTGTAATGGGATATTTGGTCACTACGATACAGTTCTCTTATATGTTGTTCAACTTGACCGCATTTTACATTTTTAGGTTTATTCTGAAGACACTGAACCTCATCTGTTATGTATCTTCTGTTTTTTCAAATGTATAAAAAATGTATCTCAAAAGGATTTGACCTATGTCCCCCCCCCCCCCCCCCCCTTTAATTTAATTTCTATTATTTCGCCGTCATCTTGAGAAACATTTCTGACACCCTCTTCTTCAACCTCACTAATATGTGTAATTTATGTGAAACCAGTTGGGTTATGGTAAATGTGAATTCCCCAGATCCCAAAGATACACTGTAATTGTCTGGCAGCCCGTGTCAGTGCAGGACAAAACAGGTGGAGCTACACCAACTCAAAGAGGCGTGACCAGCATTATAATACTGTGCATCGCAAAAACCGTCCATTAGACACCATCCACCAGCACCATGGAGCCAGACATGGAGGACACACACCAAGATTTCCCCAAGTAAGAATTTCCTTCAAACGCATTTTACAATTTTTTCTTTCTTAACTTCTTTTTCTAATTCATAGAAATTATTTTTTATTAATACCAAATACGGAGTATATTTATCTTTAAAGATTTTACTCTATTTCATTATTATTTTTATTCACTTGATTTTACAGTTTTTGCCTGTTGCTTGAGCACATTTTGCTAAACTTTGCTCATTGTGCCAAAACTCTACACAGAAGTAAACATGACACACACTGGGAAATATACCATTCCCATCTGTGTCAAAACCTAACACTCCTTTGTCAAAATGTAACTTGCATACACTTTCAGATCAGGGGGAACGCACTAGTCTACTTTATATATAACATTGCAGTCTTTGATTTTCACTTTTTAATCAGGAGGCAAATTTTCAAACAACCAAAAAAGCAAATAGGCCTACTCAATATTGTACATTGCCGTTACATGAATTCAGATAAGGCCAAAAAAACAAAAAACAAACACTATACTGTAAACACAGAAAATCTATAGTCTATAGTGTTCAAGCAACGGGCAAAAACTGTAATAATTTTAATCAATTTCCTCTGGTTAACACCTTTCATTACAGACCTTTTACAGTAATATAAACCTGGATGAGAGGCCACCTTAAAGTCTCTTTCACCCAATAAAATCAGATTAGTCTAACCTATGCCAAACCCTGAAATATTACTCAACTATTTCTTGATGTAACTAATTTAAATATTTCAAATGCTGTTATAAACCATTTATTCAGGCGTTTTACCAACTTTTTTTGTGTGAAACAGAAGGCCATGGGACACGGCCCGAGAAATGCCAATCATTACAGATGAAACTACACCGTGGAAAATGATCAACCTGCTGCGGTTCGTCACACTCTGCGCAGTCGGGCTGATCGTGTTTGGACTAGCTCTATGCAGCAAGGTTTGTCTTACTTTTATTGTCCATTTGGAGGAGATTTAATTTCATAAAAAAATGCAACTCCAAATGATTATTCATTATTCTCATTAAATATTATCCACTTTCTTTTCCATTCCCACGTCAGACGGCCTTCCTGCTCCTCATCACGATGTCCAGTGAAGGCACGAAGGTGATCCATGAGCAGCAGAAGCCTGTGTCTCTGCTGTGCATCGGCTGTGCCCTGGTCGCCTCCAGCGTCCTCCTCTTTATCAAGAGCTTATGGAAGTCCTGCCTCAAAACCTCTAAGTTCCCAAGATTAGCCACCACTGCCTTGGTTAGCTTGATATCTTTGCTCTTCAATTATATTTTTAGTCTTTTTACAAGAGTTGTGGTCATTGATAAATCTATTTTTCAGGTCCTGTTCTTTGAGTTCCTCGCCTCTGGCGGAGCTGCGATCCTCACCATCGTAGCCATGCCGCACCTGGACATTGTGACCAATGTGACCATCCTGAACGGAGCGGCCTTTCTCTCTGCGCTACTGCAACTGGTAGCTCATTGTACGGGCAAAGAGAGGAGCCGCTTCCTGGTCCCCGCCATCATTGCCCTCCTTCTCATCCTGGTGGGCTACGGCCTCTTCGTGGCTCTGTACATCCGGAAGGACCTCAGTGATACAAAGACGGCCATATGGGTGGGGCTGGCAGTGGGCGCCTCACTGCTGATGTCATTTAACTGGTGGGAAAACTATTTTGGACTGATCAGTGAACACAGCCGCTCTATTCGCGTCAAAGCTTTGTATCATGACATGAAGAAGTGCCAGAACATGCTCAACATATTCTCCAGCCTGTTGCGGATGGCTGTGACCTTCTCAGTGCTAGGAGCCTACGTCCCTCTATCCAAGATGGACTGGGACATAGTGAGGTCCATTCCAGAGCTACAGACCCGCGTCATAGCCATCACAGTGGGTGTGCAGCTGGTCTCCTCTGCTCTGTGCCACTGGTTCTCCCTGGCCGCCTGTAAAATGCATGCTATGCGGCTCTGCTTCCTCCTGCCTCTGTACCTGGCCTCTCTGTCCGTCATGGCGCTGCTGGTGATTCCAGTGATCGTCTACTATCAGGACTACAGGCTCAGCCTCAACGGCACCAGCACCAACTTCACCCATTACTGCAATGCACTGGTGGAGGTGCGAGACGGCAACCTGACCAGCGGTGTCTTCCCAGAGCTGGTCTATGATGTCACCCAAACACTCTGCTTCCTGGACATGTCCGAGATCACCGACATCGGCCTTCTCACTGGTACAAACCAGGCTCTTCATGATGCTGTTTGAGTGTACATTATGTTACAGTGCAACATTCAGTGAACATGTCGCTCTTCCGCAGGCTACGCTGTGTCCTGGTGGCTGGGCCTGGTGTTGTCCACCATCCACCTGTCGCACCTGAGTCTGCACCGCATACAGAGGACTCAGGACTTGTTTGTCAGACGGATGTACGAGGGAGGATTTATCGAGCAATCTCTGCTGCTTAACACACGCTTCGACATCAAGACCAAAGAAAAGCTCAAGAGGTTGGTGTTGCATGTTTTAGGAGGTCATTATGAAAATGTGATATTTGTCTGTCGAAAGGAAGTTAATGTTTGCATTCTTTCCTATTAGCTCTAGACCGATTGATAAAGCTATGATCTACCTTTGTGCGACTATGTGGCACGAAACCTATGAGGAGATGATGAACATACTCATCTCTATCTTCAGGTGCGTGCTCAGTATTCAAAACTTCCATAGTAAATTTTTTTGTGTGTTTCTCACAAACTTTGCTGTGTTGTTCAGGCTGGATAAATACAGACCCAGGGGCAACGTGGAGTTCACAGACTTTGGCTTTGAGGCGCATATCTACTTTGACGACGCCTTTTTGAACGTAAAAGGAAGTCGGGGGCGTCACCTGAATGAGTATGGCAAGAATCTTGTTGAAATCATTGCTGAGGTTTATGGGTAAGTCAGCAACGTTTCTGCTATGCCCATATTTGACAAACTATTTTATCATCATGACATTTTGCCCATGTTTGTAATTGTGTTATTTTTTGCAGCATATTCGCAAACCTAGATGAGACGATGTTCATTAATGCTGCGTTTACACATAAGCACGATGCGTTACGAATGCCACAAATGCACATTCGTGGCCAAGGATCACGAATTTGATGATTCGGGGTCGAGGTTTCACGCGCCGCCACTAACTGTTGCGACCTGTTACTACGCGTTACGATTAATGGCACGAATTATTACGCACGGTCACGAATATGCGTCCCGCGCTGCTGCGTGGTGTTGCGCGCTGCTGCGTGGTGTTGCGCGCTGCCACGCGCTGTTACGGGTCACTAGGAATATTCGCGTTCTGTCCGAAATCTGTCAAGAATTGGGCGAAAGTGGAGTGATCTTCTGCCGCCGGGTTGGAGGCGGAGCAGAGGCCGTGCTCTCCCCTGAGTCATTGGGCTCGTCTGGCTCCAACTCCCGAACATCAGGTACGACCCAGGAGGAAGAAACACTTTCAGCACCCCGAGGAGCGGCAGCGGCTCGGGGTGCTGAAAGTGTTTCTTCAGGTGCTGTCCGTGACTTGGAGCGCGGATTGGCCGACTTTGTGACACTTTTCCACTGCAGGTACGAACATTTACTTTGGGCGTAGCGTGTGTTTCTGTCAATTTTGAGCATGAAAACAGTGATTCTGCTCCACGAATGCTCTACGAATGCTCTCACGCTGAATTACGAAGCGCCACTCCTCCTCACGAAAGGACACGCTCCGCTGCGAACTCCACGAACAGAGGGGGATTCGTGACATTCGTGGAAGATTTTTTGACAGACAAAAACTTTCTCCACGAACGTCACGAATGTCACGAACTGATGCGTTCTGTTAAGAATTCCATTGAGATGCGTTAAGTCACGTCACGAACGTCACGAATGACGGAAAAATGACATTCGTAACGCATCGTGCTTATGTGTAAACGCAGCATAAGCGACAGCAGCTTCCGAAGCAGAAGATCATTCGGACGCCGTACGGGGGCCGTATTGTGGTCACGATGCCACACGGGAACAACATTGTAGTCCACTTCAAGGACAAAGACAAAATTCGGCACAAAAAGAGGTGGTCGCAGGTAAAATCATTCAAACAACAATTGGATAAAACATAGCCACACATAACCTGGGACGTTCCGCAGAGTCGCTTTAAATTTGTGGTAAAACATAGTCACATCTTATTTTGTAAAGGTGCACTATGCAACTTTTTTTTAAGTAACAAGTTGATATTAGTGTTTATATGGCCCTTCAGTGACCCAGTGGGTGTATGGGTGATTAGCTTAGCGCCATTACTTTCCAACGCCTATGATGCTTTAGGATCAATTTTATTTGAGGATTTCTGTTGAGGGGGTGGAATGCAAATGTAACCATGGATACGGTTCAATCAGCAGTGAAAACCTAAAAAAACAATTGATCCTGGAGCAAAAGTAAAGGCACTGCATCCACTTTGTCACTGAAAGGTTAAAAGCAATACACGTGTTGTTTTGTTTTACATAAAAAGTTGCATAGTGCACCTTTAAGAAAAAACGTATTTATTTGTATATTTTTAAGGCAAAGATACTTTTTCCACAGCCAGAATTTTTTACATGGCAAGTTAAATGACTGAAATCAAGGGCAAATATTCATATTTTTTTGTAATTTCAACTTGTTTAGATAGCACTCTACTTCATGTTCTGCCAAGCTCATGTGTTTTAGTTGTTATTTCTGCGTAATCTACAGGTGATGTATCTTTACTATCTTCTGGGATACAAGCTCATGACCAAATACTATGCCCGTTGGAAGAGGGGAGAGGACGAGGGGTCTCTAAAGCAAGAGATGGAGGTAAACAATATCACGACTGATGGACTGATGGGTTTGAGCATTATCATGATCGCTCTGTTTGAATAATGCAGAAAGAGAAGCACAACACCTACCTCCTGGCTTTGGATGGAGACACAGACTTCCAGCCCTGTGCGGTGGTGCTCCTCGTTGACCGGCTGAAAATGTACCCTCGAGTCGGGGCAGCGTGTGGCAGGATTCACCCCACCGGCTCAGGTCAGTGATTGTAAAAACAAACCAGATACAGAGCCACAAAAACTTCAGTCTTAAATGAGATAAATGACTTGAATGGATAGACTTTATCTTACAAAGATAATTCTGCAGTTAAAGTAAATTTTTCATGGTGGTAGAGAACAACACTAAGGCCATAGCTGCAGTGAATTATCATCACGTCAATCACATAAATTTCTTATTTTAAACTTGTCCAAACCTACTCAAAATCAACATAAATCCTTTGTATTTAAGCCTTTTTACGTCATTTGTCTCATTTAAGATGGTGATTTTCCCAACACCTTTTGCAGAAAGAAATAACGAAAAACAATCAATGTAGAAAATGTCCTGAAATTACAAATTAGATTAAACTACTGAATAAATCAACTGAAAACTCCCTTTAGCTTCTTGCAGTGTCAAACAGACCATTCACTTCAAAATGAGGACTGCAAAGTGTTTTACAAAAGTTTCTCCCTCAGGCCCGGTGGTGTGGTTCCAGAAGTTCGAGTATGCGATCAGTCACTGGCTGCAGAAGACAGCGGAGCACGTGATTGGCTGCGTGCTGTGCAGTCCGGGCTGTTTCAGTCTGTTCAGGGCTGAGGCGCTCATGGACGACAACGTCATGAAGAAATACTCCAATAAGTCCGTAGAGCCCAGCCAGTACATCCAGTACGACCAGGGTGAGACCCATGTTTTGTTTTGTGATGTCTAAATGCTACTCCTTTTATTATATACCGTAAACAATTCTTCAACTCCCTTAACATAAACAAACACTCTCTGCCAGACCTGCTACAAGCACATTTATAACATAGGGCTGCTTCAATTGAATTGCTTTTTGATTTGTGCAGGGGAGGACCGCTGGCTGTGCACTCTGCTGCTGAAACAGGGCTGGAGAGTGGAGTACAACGCTGCATCAGACGCCTACACCAACGCTCCTGAGGACTTTAAAGAGCTCTTCAACCAGGTCAGAAAGACACGTCCACAAACACAGTCTACTCTACAGCATCAGGTCTGATGCCAACTCTCCTCTGCTCTTGTGTCTGCAGCGGCGGAGGTGGGGTCCCTCTACCATGGCCAACGTTGTGGATCTTCTCGGTTCTACCAACATAGTGTCTAAGAGGAACTCGTCCATGTCCAAACCCTTTATGTTTTATCAACTCTTCGCCATGTTTTCTGCTATTCTTGCCCCGGCCACCATCTGCCTTATGATAGCAGGTAAGTCTAGTTTTTGTGGCTTTAAAAAGTTTATTGTAAAGGATGACCATGTATTCTTTCCCCTAGGGCATTCCTAAAGATATTGTCCAACCCAATATCTTTAGACAAGTCTATCCGTACAACAATTCAAAGTGCTTTACAAATTTCCCAGGACTGTTATGAATTTTGTTGTTTCTGTCTGTCTTAAAAATCGTTGTAATCTGGTCACCCTCTTAACGTTTCCGGTTGTTTCCTCTTCAGGAAGTCTTTCCTTCATGTTCACCCTTAACTCGAGTTGGGCGCTGGTCCTGGCTGTGATTCCCCCTGCCATCTACCTGGGCCTCTGCTTTAAACTGAAAACAGACACTCAGATCACCATCGCAGCCGTTCTGAGCGTGATCTATGCTTTTCTCATGTTGGTGGTCTCCATGGTCATAGTCGGTGAGTCACGTCAAAATAAGCTACTACAGTAAAAGGCTGAAAAGTGTAGAGTGGTCACAACATTTACTCAAGGTAGAATAAAGCTTTGCTAGAATACAATACTTATGGTACTAAAGTAGAAGTAAAACGTACATTTGGAATTTCTTCCAAACGTTTTTCAAGTAATTGTACCACAGTACATGTAACTGATTACTTACCACCTCTGACCGTAAGGAATGTTTTTTACTGAACCGCTGAAATATCAGTTGTTTTCGTTTGATTTTAGGTGCGATGGTAAAAGACAGAACCATCTACACCCCCAGCAGCATGTTTATTATCGGGATGACAGTCATTTACTTCGTCACTGCGCTGTTGCACCCTCAGGAGGCACACCTGGTCTTCTATGGCTTCCTGTACATCGTCTGCATCCCCAGCGCGTACCTGCTGCTCACCATCTACTCCATGGTGAATCTGAACAACGTGTCGTGGGGCACGAGAGAAGCTAAACCTGCCCCGGGAGCTGCTGGTGCTGCACCCGCCGCCCCCAAGACCACCAAAGAGAAAGGTACAACAAGGAACAACAAATATTATTTCAAAGGAAGAGTCACAATGTCTTCTTAACCAGGGCTTGACCTTTTACTTACAGCCCACTTTTTAAAAATAATTGAATTTCAAGTAAAGATATTTTCATCTCGTTTTGAGTGAGACCTTTTTTATTTCATGCTGGTGTAAAAAAATAAAAATCCGCTTGGCCAGATTTCTTCAATTGAGCAATACTCAAATCAAGGACAAATTTTCTGAATAATGTTTATATCTTATTAACAGTTGTAGTTATAGATATTATACAAATTAAGACATTAAGATACATATATATATCATTTTTTCCAACCACAATTGAATATTTAAATAATTCAAGCCAAATAAATATTCTAGCCAGACAGAAAAATCAGGACACTGGTTAAATGTTCTAAATCTAGTGGAAAAGTATTACTTCAATATTCAGCTGTAATTACGTGTGACAAAAATAAACGATGATGATGTGCCAATCAAATTGATTGTGTTTCCAGCTAAGAGTGCCTTTCAGCGCTGGTTCTCGTGGGCCAAATGCTGTAAAAAGTCTGTTCGGCGTCAGGAGAAGGCGCTGGTCCCACAGGAGCCAGAGCAGCCTCAGGTGACCGAGCCCGGGCCCCAGAACACCATCGTCGACGACGACGCCGACCGCAGGTGAGCGCAGACACTTAAAATGAACACAAACAACAGTTTACGTTTCTGCCATTTGTTTTTATTCATATTCAAAAAGGACATGGAATAACACTACTTATATGCTCCCCTTTTATTTACAAATAATCTTAAATTGTAAATGCGTAATGAAGTATTCTTCTATAAATCTATACAAAACAATAACCAATGACAAGATACAGTGAATATAAAAAATACTGTTTTTTTTTTAAAACAAAATGTAGCTTTAAAGCAACAGTCTGTAAGTTCTAATGTTTTACTAATTGAATAGATTGCGTACAATTGACCGCCTGAGCCTGCAATATTTTGTCACATAAGTCCTATTAAAGGCCCTATACCTGATCACTTTCATTACAACTTTCCTAACATATTTGTAGCATCCAAATTCTTCATCGGAACAAGTTCACAGGCACGTTTCACAAGTTGCAAGGTCACTTTCACACAAATGCTACAAAACTAGCCTGTAAGTTCATGAAATTGATACAAATTCACCAAATTGCATTTGATTTTCTTTTGCAGAGACGAGCCGGTTTATGACTTCCCTTATCAATGTAAGTCTTTGCGTCTCTTGTGTAATGAATATGACACCTGCGGATTATTGGCATTTAACGTAACCTAACACCATGTTTACGTTTGCAGGCTGGGTGACGGAGATGCAGGGACTGTCCAGAGACATGGAACTAGAAGAGGATTCCCTTGACAAGGTGTGGCCACTTACCAAAAGGCTGATGGTTCAATTAACCGCCATTGACGTTGAATCTTTGAGCGAGGAATTTGTATGACTGTGCTAGTGTGTCATACTAGGAGAGGCTGTATTATTATAAACATAAAATATTATCATTCTATGTGTGACTTAAAAATTAAAACAGATTTCAACAAAATTATTACTTGTTTTACAGGAAGAGGAGGACTTCTTTATTGAACTGCAGAGGAAATACTTGGAACCTCTGCAGGTAACCCCGGCCAAACAGGAGGAAGTCAAACAGTCACTGAAAGAGCTGAGAAACAAGGTAAGGATTAGATCTGCTTTCTCTGTACACGAAAGCTGTAACATGAAGTCTTTAAAATATGCAATCAGTGTTGACCTACTTGTTCGATCTTCTCCCAGATAAACTTCGCCTTCTTCATGGTAAACGCCCTGTGGTTGGTGGCCACTTTCACCCTGCAGACCTTCGACGTCGCCATCTTCATCGAGCTGCCGAAAGTGGGCGTGGATCTGACGAACCTTGGAATCGTGAAAATCGACCCCTTTGGCTTCATGTTCATCATCGGATTCGCCGCCTCGGTTTTGATCCAGTTCGTGGCGATGATTTTCCACAGGTCGGCGCTCGCAACGTGTCAGAAATGCCAACTTTATCCCCAAGTACTCAATGTAATCTCATAATATTATTCTCTTTTTAGATTGAACACTCTGATCCATTACGTGGCCTTCTTGAACACGGAGCCAAAGGCGAAAACTGAGGACGAATATTGGCCACATAAGAAGGTACAATATTTTTATATTTTCCTTTCAGTGTTTTAAATTAACACGTCCAGTTACAAAAACAGAATTGTTATTGGAACTAGTTGTATATCAGTAAATGTATTGCTAGTTGTAGACAAATATTCTTAAACCATCATCTGTACTGGGTGGTTTTGTTGTTGCAGCTTCAAATAAACGTTCTCAAGGAGATGCAAAACATTATGCCGCGATCATGGAACAAATCAAAGTTTATTAGTTTTCTTATTTAAAATTCACTGCATTCACAACCTTCAAACTTTACAGTAGAGGGTATGCAGATGATGTCAAATAAGTGTCATTGTTGAGTTAAAAAATGAAATATTATTTGTTGTGACACCCAAAAATGTTCTGCTGCGAATGAAAAGGATGTCGAATATAGAAGAAGATGATCTTTATTTATAAAGCGCTTTTCATACTTTGACCACCACCATACATTTACACACACATCATTCATCCTGGCCTGTTGTACATGTTTTTGGTGGTAGGGGAAACCGGAGCACCCGGAGGAAACCTACGCAGACACGGGGAGAACATGCAAACTCCACACAGAATATAGAATGATATGTCTGGGCGTGTAACACCCACGCACATGTTTGAAAATCATTTTATTTTCCATGATAAAGTTCAGAGCAATTAACTTTTGCCACTTAAGGAACACTTAGTACCTCAGCTTAAAACCTCAGCTGAGGTTTTAAGCTGAGGCGTTCAAGAAAAGGGTGTGCCCTGTCATTAAGCACATGAAACATGTTATTTACTTTTTGTCTTATTCCCGCCACATGGCTCTGCTCACTGATCTTGGGCATTATCAACAACAATGTCGACGCACAAGTTTGGTCTGACTGCATTTTCTGACGTTGACTCCTTGGTTTCAGGTCGTGTCTGAGACGTCCAGTATCGAGTTGCAGTCGGACTATGGCTCCGGATCCATGCACTGGTTGGAGACCGACAACGGCAGCATCGAGGAAAGCGATGACGAGGTGTGGCCTGGTGTTCCCTACAGGCGGCCAGAGGCGCGAGTGTGAAAGGCAAACGTGGACTTTACAGCACTCCAACACATTTATTTGTTTGTTTTATTAATATTGTGTAAATTATATGTGACATGTTATTTATGTGTGACCAGGTGGTTAGTGATTTTATTTATTTTGCTGTTATTGGAAAGTCCTTCGTGAATGCACCACCTGTGGGCGTGCCGTGAGCTCTGGCACCGATTACTAGATTCAATAAAGGTGCGCACGCCAGTGTAGTTCACTTCACTGGGCTGTCGGCTGGTCGTGGTGGTGTGGCGCGAGTAAGTAGATAGTTTTGGTGGTCGGTGCTTAGAAATGTATTTTAAAAGGGTACTTATTGAAGTGTATTTTGACCAAGGTTATGAGGGTGGTTGCTGCCTGTCCCCTGAGCCCTATTTTGGAGCTGTGGTGTCTGGACGCTAAGGCAACTGTCCTGATTTATGTGTACACTGCTAATTGTTTGAACAGGGACTTACTGAGTTTTGTTTATATCAAACAGTAGGCCACTGCTGCTCTTTTGTGCTCTTTGTAAATTATGCTCTGTTTTAGCTCTAGATCTCTAAATAAAGGATATATTTTTATTGTAAAACATTAAATAAAATACAAATTATATTTTTCCACTATTTCTGCCTTAACGCATTTTTTTTTTAAAGCCAGACTTACCTGTTCCAATTAAAGGGGCCTTACCGCTCCGGTTACATATGTTTACAACTCAATTTTAAGCACTTTTCGGCAGCCTCAGGGTCCAACTCTACAAAAAAAGTATTTGTTATTTAAATGAAGAATGTTCTGTAACGTTATTAGTTTTTCAATGAAATGCACTGGAATAAGTGAGTGAAACGAACACATGTCTGTGTGGTGTTACAAGTATGTGATATTCACCGGAAAAGGGAAGGATGAAACTCAGGGCAATACTTGCATATCAAGGAACATGAAGTATGTGTTTGAACTGTTAATATATGTAATAAAGTGTCGTCAAAAAAAAACATTGGGCGCGTCTTCAATCATTCTTATGCTTTTGATGAAGTCCAAAAATAAACCAATGCAATAAAATAAAGAAATTAAAGAAAATTAAATAAATGCTGTTGACTTAAGCTAAATGAATCGGGGAATCCCAACCAAACTCAGGTTTGGTTTCAATTAATTTTCATTTTTGATTCCTCTGCCAAATTCAGTTACTGAGCAACTTGTTGATCGTAAAAATTGTGTTCATATTTTAAAATAAAGTGAAAATTAAAATGCATATAATAAAAGCGAAATCATAATTACAAAAAAGAAAAAAACATTTAATTGCCAATACAAAGCTTTTGCCATTTCAAGATTTTTACTCATTTACTATCATTTTTACTCTTGCAAGAATAGAGATACTTCAAATAGTATTACTAGTATAAGTACTGTGTTTAAAAGCTTGAGGACTTAATTTCCCTGTGCATGTATTTAGGCCACGACCCCAGTCCAGATATATTAAAACATCAAAATAATGGCCAATGAGCATTTTATTTCAAATAAATAGTTTTCTGTACATCTTTCTCAGTGATATTTGATGTTTAACCATTTCCTCTGCTCTAATACTATCATAGCCTCACCCTTTGACCAGACAAAGCTCTTCTTTTGTAAGGCGCATTGAGTTGCCTTGTGTACGAAATGCACGGTATAAATAAAGTTGCCTTGCCTTGCCTCTGGGCTTCTCCTGCGATCCCAGGCGCCTCCCATCATGGGGGACCCGCCCACCAGGTTGGAAACCACTGCTTGAGCAACATGTGCCTCACAGCAACACCAGACACACAAACAGCATATAAAAATGCAATGAAAAGCATTAAAAACACAATAAAATTACATTTAAAAAGGTGTCCTTTCAGCCTGGCCCATTTGCAACAATCCTTGGCGTCTCTTCGGACGGAGTCCACGTCATCACAGCGCTGCCGAGTTGTGTTCCAATTCACTTGGACCACTCGCCCCATCGCAGCTCGACTCCTCCGTTTGGCTCATTTACAAAGGATGCACCTGTGAATCCTCTGCTGCCTCTGGGGGCTGAATATTACCCATGATGCACTGCAACGTTGTTTATTTTTCTTCCCTTTTCTCCCCAAAATGTATTTGTTTGTACTAACTCTAAAATGTTTTGTTCCACGTTTTTTGCAAAAAATAATTGTAATAATAAAATCATTGGTAGGAGTTTTGTAAGCAAGTGAAGACGTAAAAAATAGGTTTATATAAAATTAATCTTAATGAAAGGTCTAATATATAGGCCTGTTTATTGAGAAATGATTAGGCCTATGGTTGTAAACGTAAGTCTGCAATTGTAGGCGACTAGCGATAAACTGGACCTGCTAAATAATATTATGTTTGATATTTTAATTGCCTACCTTGCATACCTTACCTTGCATACATTTTTTCAGGCAAAAAAACATACCTTTACTTCAAGGTAGGGTGAAGACTGTTGTTTCAAAAATGTATCTGAAATTTGAGAAGTTTCACTAGCAAGTACCATGCCAAAACAAAGTGCGATTAAAGAATTTAATTGAGTTTAAGATTGTAAAGTGAACTGGGCGAGACTGTGGGCGGGGGCTCCGTCTCGATAGAACCCAGCTCTTCAGGACCCCCAAAAGTGAAGGAATTAAGAACACAGGATGAATGTGCTTGACGTAGATCACGGTGTAATGGCGGATATGAGAGAGATATGCCCTGGAAGACCAACGACTAAGGGTCTGGATTATGTGGTTGGAAAGGCCTGCCCTGGCTGCAGCGGAAGCCACCCCGATACCAAAAGAGTGGACGGATCAGTACGTAGGATATACCAGACGGGCGTAATGCCATCTTCCCAGCTTTGGTAAGGAACGGAGGGTCGTGCAAAGATGATAGATGCAAAAGTAGCGAAATACACTTAAGCAGAGGTTTGTAAGGCTGATGGAAGAAGAATCTAGGCGGAAGGGTGAGATATGGAAAGAAGGCCCAGCAGATCTGTTAATTCCTGCACTTCTCGAGTGGAATTAGCGAGTCGGAAGCATGAATGATGGGTTCTAATAACCTCGGACGAATGGACGAGTCATAGAAGCTGAATTACGGCGCATATCCGGAACTCCAAAGAAAGGTAGACTGCGGGAGTGAAGTAACTGGAGCATAGAGGCAGCGGGCAAGAAGATGAGTGGAGATCACGTTGGTGTTGGAGGATAATATTAAATCACTACTTATCATAATGGGTCCAGCTGTAAACTCGTACCATCCGTGGGTCAAGCTGTACAGTCGTACTATCTCTGTCATGGCCTTGACTGTGGGGCTCAGGCGCCACTGAATGTTTTGCTTGCGTATCAGTATGACGCTCTTAGACGGTATTTATCCCTCTTCTGTGGAAGCATAGGCAGACTTGAATGGTAGGACTAGCGCAATGTCTTGAGTTCATGTCTCCGGGCCCCGCAACAATGGTAAATAAACTTCTCCTGTATAAGACATCCGGACTGCTGCCTCTTCATCAATCCTCTCGAGCACCATTGTTAATTTCTCTAACAGTTGGTAGAGTGCAAGGCTCAATTTTCGTCATCCTTGAGCAGCAAAGAGTTGTGAGAGTGAGATAGTGCGGGGCAATCAGCACCGGGAGGAATGCGATGAATATGAAGAAATTACTCAAAGCTTTTCCATCCAGTGTGGTACGAAGATAGCGAGACTGAAGCTAGAGCTAGGGAATGGCCCTTGGGAGACAACATTCAGATGAGAGAGGGCAGGATCTAAAGGTAGACCGTGGCTGAAAATGGAGGAAGCAGGAGCCGAGTTAGCGTGAGCCAGCAGGAGCCGAGTTAGCGTGAGCCAGCAGGAGCCGAGTTAGCGTGAGCCAGCAGGAGCCAATTTTACAGACAATCACTTGAAAATCAAATCATAGATTTTATGTTTCACCAAATACCGTTTGATTTGTTTTGCAGAGACGAGCCGGATTATGACTTCCCTTATCACTGTAAGTCTTTGCCTCTGTGTTTCCTTCCCGTTATGCAGATGCCACCTCTTCAAATACGTCTCATCGAGTGGGGTCTCATTTTGTCAGCCGTGGAGCTCACAGAGTGGCGCGAGATGTCGTATGACGTCGTGACGCCTGCACCTACTCATGGACTGTGTATAAAAATTGTTTTCCCCGGGGAGCCCTATGAGGTCACACCCTATGGAACTTTTACGTAACGGGCACTGAGCTTATGCTTTTGTGAACGCTGTAATTGTTTGAGCCTTTCCTATCTCTCTGATCAAAGCTTATTTGTCATGGTTCTGTCTGTGTTTAGTTCCCCCTTGGTTGTGTCTTGAGTTCCTATTCTTGTGTGGTTTATGTTGACATGTCGGTTCTGTCTGATTTTTTTGCCTTGCTTCCCCTGTGTTGATTGCCTGCCCCGCCCTAATGTGTGTCGCCTGTGCCCCGTTTCCTTGTGTATTTATACCCCTGTGTTCTCCCTTGTCCTTGTCGGTGCATTGTTCCTGTTTTTGGTGTCTCATATGTCTGGGCCTCCTGTTCCGTTCTCTGTGCCTGCCTGCCTGCAAGTTTGCCCTGTTATTTTGCCAGTACTTGGACTGTTTCCATTCAATTTCATTTCACCTCTGATTTTTGGGCTGTTTGGGTCTTTACCTGCCACACCATCATAACATTATTAGTGATCGGACTCCCCTCGATTAAGCATGAGATAGAATTTCAGTGTTCAGGGGTCAATGCACCTGCCGCTCACTCTGAGGAGAGACCAGGTCGACTCTGCCCGAACAGTGAATATCCGTCTCAATGTTTATACGTTGGTGAACACACGAGTCTTTTCTTTTCCGTCTAAATTGGGGAATTGCATGCGTGTACTGAATCATGATTAGGCCCATGTGAATGGTCATGAGGTAATGAGGTGTCCTGGACATTTCTTATCGGTAACATGGGTGCATATAGGTTAAGGAAAGTAGAATTTTGAGGGAATCCGAGTCATATGCGGGCCGGACATTCTTCTCAATTATGATGCTTTGGTTTGATTTCTCAACCCCGGCGGTTTCAATAAGGTGTTCAGCTAATGAATAAAGTACAACAATGCGTTTTTGATACAGTTTATTACCTGTTTTTGCTTCTGCTCATAACAAAAAGGATGTTAATCTCAGAAGGGACACACCGGGCAAAGTGTCTTCGACGGTTCCACATTTAAACTGCAAAAGGGCTTTTCAAAAATAGATCTCTGCATTGGTATTCAACATTTTATGACGTCAAATGAAAAGAAGGAATGGGCTCGATCACTCACGCTTGCTTTAATGAAATGAAACAAAACACAGGTACATTGTTAATCTGTGATGCGGTTTGGCAGTAACTGGATCCATTTTAAACAGAAATCCTCTTTGCTTTAATGGACAAAGAGACTGAAGATTTCCGACAGACACATTTCCTCTTAGGCCCGCTCAGTTTCAGTTCAGCCTCCCGAGTGACCCCTGGACACTCGTGGCCGTGGAGCATTTATAGATTTGTCAAAAACACAGTCTCACTTCCACTTTGCACTTCTTTGTTATTCCTGCTTTGCATGGGCATTGGTCATCGAGGGCCATTCATGCACAGCCTGCAACACAACATTTCCACAGAACTCATGCTGACTATTTTAGGTCATGGATGAAGCTGCGGCAGAGACTGGGGACATTATAGTAAACAGAATACATTTGGACTCATTTGGTTGTTCAACAGGACGACGGGTGATATCATCTTCTCATGCAAAAGATAGACATGTACATCTACGCTTTGCATAAAAATAAAGGACCTTTTTTACACTTTGGTTGTGACAGGCGACACGCTTTCTTAAATGTGACATTTCAGAGGAATATCACACAAATGCTTGACCCAATTTGAAAGCGCAGACCCCGGGGCTGCTTTAGATGGTCATTTGGTTTAGTCTCGATTTGGAACTTTCACATCATGTAAATCCAGATTAGAATGACCATGAGCCTGTTTAGAGACACAGGCAAGACATGAAGTATTTACAAAATAATCTTTATCAAATCCTACCTTTTTAAATAATGTCTATAACCCATTGTGTTATAGAATTAACAGAAGTCCACCACACAAGAATATGAAATGTTTAATAAACACAAAACGAAGCACGCAATAAAGAAGAAAATACACTATTCAGGGATGCGCCAGTTTTACATTTTAGTTTTATTTAATTTTATTTACATTATGTTGCCCAATTATAGTGGGGAAAAGGACATAAAAGGCACACACGGATACAATTCAATCCTAAAGTCATATCAAGCTCAAAGGTCACACCTTCTCCTCGGTTTATCAGCGCAGAGCCACACATTCGTTGCAGCCAATCATCGCCCGCGATTCTGCCTTTAAGCCTCCAGCATCATGGCTCGTCCGCTTCCCAGCCGTGCCGTGACCCACATCCACCCCTTCACCGCCTCTTCTGGCTCCACACTGCTTCCAGTGTCCAGACTCCGGGGGAAGACATCCCTAACTCTAACCTACCTACCCCCATACTAATTTGAATTCAAATATTGATGCCTACGGCCGGGGTCTGATCAACAAAAATATACTATGTGAATAAATCGTTTTTAATCGCTGCTTTTGTCTGTTTGAATCTGTTCAGGTTGAAATGTCTCTGTGCAGAAATGTGATGTTAGAAATGTGTTTGGACACAACTAACAGTTTAAAGTTTCATTGTTGTGAAAAAAATAAAAAAAATAAAAAGAGAAAAAAGGTATATGGCCTTAACCCCATTAAAGATCCCCATTTTTTCCAGTAGTGGAATCAAATGATCAGTTTTGTTCTTCAGCACATTGTTCATGCAGACATTTGCAACAAAAACATGGGTGCGCGTGCTTCTATGTAGTTTTTTTTTTTTATATAGATAGTGAACTATAGCAGCCTGTGTACATCATCCCTCTGTCGAACTGGGAGCTAGAAAAGTATGTGCAAAGGTAGTAGTTTTGCTCCTCGTCACTCTCCAGTCCCGTCTGTTGCGGCGCCGTCGTGGGCTCGCGTTCTCCATATACGTTGACTCGGACCTGCCTGTCAAAGCCCCCCGAGCCTCTGGTCGGGGGGTGGTCGTCACTGCCGCCTGCCCCTTTTCCCCGCCCCGTTGGCGTTTGTATTTCCCGCCATTGTGGAAGCTGGAAATCGGAGCTTCGTCGGCGCAAGGACAACCCTGGTAGACCGTGGTGACTGAAACAGGGACTGAAAACGAGTGACTAAACGAACTGTGAAACGAGCTTCGGACAAACCTGGTCTTAACTAAAGAATGTCAAACTTTTCTATACAGGGCTTCGTCTCTGTGATCCATTTACTCAACAACGAACCCACGCGCTTTACTTATTTTCCGGTGCCGGCCATCTCCAGCTGGCGTTGATTGGCATATTTTATTTTGTGTTACACTAAGTCAACCCTCGCATTGCCACAGTAGGAATGAGCGTGGACCTCAAATGATTGAAATCGTATCATGTGCGGCGTTTGCCAATTGTTCGTAAACCAAAACGATCAGATACGGAGCCTTTAACCTCTTGGTCTGGTGCCACATCCCGCACGGACACGCCCCCCGACATTAACATCGACCAAAGTAAAAGATCCAGTGCTTCATTTGCGTCTCAGAGTTCGTCCACCTGCTCTAAGGACCGCTGCCTCCTCTTGTCCTCGTCTGGAGCTCGCGTCATCCTACACGGTCTCCTCCACGGACTGGGAGGTCGGCCCGTTCATGTCCTCCGCCAGGGCCCTCCTGTAGACCTTCGCCAAGCTGATCCCGTCCCTGCCCCGCGCCTGCACCCCCATGCAGTAGTACAGGATGGGGTTCACGCAGCTGTTGAAGTAGGCCACTCCGCTGGCGACGGGGTGCCAGATTTTCACCACCATGTTCTTGCTGTTCACCATTTTGACCAGCAGGAGGCAGTGGTACGGGGCCCAGCACAGGAAGAAGGCGGCGACCAGCGTGATCAGTATCCTCAGTGAGCGGGCCTTTCCTGAGAGGCGCGTGCGTTTGATTCCCACACCGGCCAAGACGTAGCACACGAGGATGATCACGAAAGGCAGCAAGAAGCCACATAGAAAACGGATGGAGTACAGGGCGAGTTTGGCGCTGTTGTCGCCCTCTTTCGACTCCTTGATGTCGTACGAGCACTTGCTGTGGTTGTTTTTGCCCGGGTAGACTTTCCGATAGTGGAAATAAGGGACACTGAAAGCGAAAGCGAGCGTCCACACGCCTACGGCCACCGCTCGGGCCACAAACAGAGTGCGTCGTCTTCTGGTGAAAATGGGCCTCCACACGCACAGCGCCCGGTCCAGGCTGATGACGGCGAGCAGGAACACGGAGCAGAACATGTTGTTGTATTTGAAGAAGCCGGTGAACTTGCAGACGAAGACTCCGAAAGGCCAGTGGTCGAAGAAGAGTTTCTTGACGAGAGACGGGATCCGCGTGAAGCAGAAGATCAGGTCGGCCACCGCCAGGTTCACCAGCCACACGTTGGTGACTTTAGGCTGAGGGGGGAAAAATGACAGATGTTAAATTAAAGTTTCCTTGAGCACTGGCGGTATTTCGGGGGCCTCTTCAAACAGGGAGTTCTTCGGAATACATTTTTAGTAATGAGTTTGAACATCATATAACTGGAGCCTATCCAAGAAAATCAGCCCTTCATTATAGAACCTCTGGCCCTCAAGATGAGGAATACCATAAGACAAATCCGAGATCAAATGCTTGTTAAAGTATTCTAGAAATGTGAAAAAATACTGTCAATTCCTTTAAAATGTCTTAACAAAACCAAAAAAACCACTGACATTTGCTGAAAATGAGGCTTTCATTCAGCCTAAAATCAGAGGGTCCGGCCCATGGTCTTTTGGTGACGAAAAAAAGCTTCCCTCCACCTGTTTGTTCACTCTCTGGCCCTGTAAACAGCTTACACACAGCTCTCTGACATATAGAGCCTCTCCTACTGGTTAGATCAATCAATCCATGTTTGTTTCTATAGCACTTTACAGCTATACTATGGAAGACCAAAGTGCTTTCCATGAAAGCATGAGAACATATCAACATTAAATGACTTCAAGTGAAAAACCACAGGCAAAGACAGACAATATAGAACAGCAAGAGGCATTATGGAAGGCCTGTCTAAATAAGTAAGTATGTCCCCATTGTAGGGGACTACAGCCATTGCCAAGGTGTGTCTAAAACCACCCCTGGTTTTGAGCTTTGGTAAACCAAAAGAGTTTGATATAATTTTCAAACCTTTGACAGACGGACAGAAGGCGTGGCTGATCTGTGCCACTGATCTCAGTCACACTCACAGAAACACATTCATGAGTGATGCTGTGTCATCCTTAAATTGGTAATTGGTATAATTAGTACATAATTCATTCGCACATAATTTAAATACTCATGAATTTACACAGTTAATGAAGGTAATTAACTTGTTAATGATATAAGTAATAAATCATGATGAATTCTGTGTGCAGAAGATAAACAGATAAAGACTTTGCCTTAATCTGCAAAATAACTCCTCAGTTCATCGTGAAGTCATTATGAATGTGCCCCTTGAAGGGACTATACGGAGTTTAACATTTTTAAAATGAAGTATTTCCCTCCCCCTACATGTTCCAGCCATGTCCTAATGTGTAGAGTGAGCCCAGACCTGCTCACCACAACTTCCTCTAAAATCCTGCTCTGTCACTCAAAAAGTCAATTCGGGTCCGACGTGCCGTCATGCACGAGCTTAATATAGAGATTGCAGTTACGCGTTAGACCTGAGGTGGCAGTAGTGAGTATAAAATGACCAACTTGCATCTAGTCCCTTTAAACCAAAGCATTGCACCTTTGATAACCTAAACAAATATAAGGCTACATTTTAAAAGAGCAATTACAAACAAATCCACTCAGTCCTAGCAGTTTTGTTTCATTTGTTCTGCCTTTCATGCCAAGGTGCTCAAAATGCCAAATAATGCACAATGTGACGGAGAGGTCAAATACACGTTAATGTCAACGTTTTTAACATAAAAAGTTGTATAGTGAAGTCATGATGAACTGAATTATGCTTTAATTCCCTTATGTTTCTGACGGGAGAATACGATTATAAATGAATAGAAAAATAAAAAACAGAGGAGAGCAAGTTTTACCTTGAGCTTGAATCCTGCCACCCAGATGACCATGGCGTTGCCCGGGATGCCCAGCACGATGGTGAGTGTGTACAGCACGATGCTGATGTTGTCCATGATGGCGTCGATGTCCACCATCGGATCATTATTGGGGGATTTGAGAACGAGCTGTGAGGCGTTCAAGGACATGTTGAATCTGTGAAAGATGTGCCAAAGCAATCAATGAAACCGAGTTACAAACCGATACTGAACAGTGCGTTAGAGGCAGATTCAATTAATAGCTATTAATATTAAATATGTACAAGGTTAAGGTGGCTTTATTTCTCATTATTTGTATTATTGTGGAAACCGTGATGCCACTTTTACCCAAACAATCTTAACAAATGTATACTTTTCACTTAGCCCCGTGGGAATTCCCTTTTCCTGAGAAACACCATGGGATTCAGACAAACACTGTTTACTTTTTATTTCAAAGCCCAGGTCATAAGGTCAGTGGCCACATTTTGAGCCTGGGAACAGAAAAACTGTATATTGGTCCAACAAACCAGTGAGAAAACATCTTAAAGCTTGTTGACAGAGCAATTAAATGTATGCGTTTTAGTCATAGATTATTTATTTACCAATTCAATGCGACACCCGCTCCCTATATAAAAACAGCAACACGGAAACAGGATTCACAAATACGATTTTCACCCCAACTCTCGAACTCTGGGTGAACTTCACATTTCCACAGGTTTAAGAGACGCTCTAAATGTAACCGTGTTCATCACAGTCAGGCGCTTCGAGTCAGCGCGGGCTTTAAAGGGACCTGGGAAGAAGATGTTGCTTTTCGAACTGAAGACAAGTCATTCAAAGTTTTGCAAATAGCCAAGTTTTAGTGCATCTAAAAGATACAGAGCTTAATATTGTACTGTGTAGGTCTGATATGACGAGGCTTCTAGTGGATCATTTGCAAATATATTTAAAGCATCTGCACAACAACAAACAAAGCAAATTCAGCGTAATTCACAGAAATACTCAGTTAAAAACATATCTTACCTGTGCGAGGGCTTTTCTGAGCAGCAGCTGACAGTCCAGACGGTCCAGTGAACTAATTTGCCTCAAAGAGGAAATGGACAGATGCGTCGTTTCTTCACAGCCTGCGGTCAGTGGTTTATACTGACACCGACACACTCCTCCCACAAAAAAACAGCGCAGTGGCTTCAGTGTTTATGTAACGCTCTATTTAGGCTTTGGAAACCACTTTCGAAAAACACATTGCGATATTCGGTCACTGCTTTTCCGTCATGAGTTTAAAACAAACGTCATAAGAAACTCAGAGGTAGAAAAAGGGACAAAAAAATGCACTTAATAAGGAAAATCATGACTAAGTTTTTCTTTAGGCTGTGTTTAATGCGTACATCTCAAGTCCGCAGGGATTTAGCGAAATACTTTGCAGACTTACATTTTACGAAAAGAATAAGAGCCGTTTAATGTCATTTGATGCTTCCAGCTCCAGATCATTAAGCCGCGAATTAAGGCAATTCTCATCTCGCTAAGTCGATTAGAAAAAGCTATTAGAGCCAAAGGAGATTCATGACTGCGGAGTTTCTTTTCTTTTCATTACTGGGAATAACGCTGGGCCTGTCACGATGGCAGACTTTACATTGTGACGTATCGAGGCAGGAAAATATCGCGATACACGATATTATCGATACGCTGAAGATACGAGACACGATTAACTCTAAACCATGTGCATTTTCTCCAGTTCTGCTTTACCCAAATCTAAAAGCTTCTCTCGACTGGAGAGCAACGGTGTAACGCCTTATTTGAAAGCTAAGACCTACAAAAAGGATTGTAACAAGTTTTTGTTCCGTTTTTGTCACCAAAAATGTATCGATTATCTGTCATTTACAGAACGATAAATCGGTATAGTAATTATAGTGAAAGCCTTAACCTCTTAACCCCCACCTGAACCGAGCACATTTTCTTGGGTTTGGCTTTACCCAAATCTAAAAGCTTCTTGAAAGAAAAAAAACACGTCTGAATAACAACACGAAACAAGATGAAAATGAGGATGAAAGCACAACAAAAACATTGAAAGCCACAAAAGAGCAAAACAGTACGACAACACGGCAACAATGCGAGGAAAAAGATCAGTTTAAATCAGCTTTGTTGGTCTTAGCTTTCAAATAAGTAAGTAAGTAAGTGCTTTATTGTCATTGTACAAGCGTACAACAAAATAGTGTTCAGGTGTTAGTCCTGAGCTGCCACTGTGTGTCAACCTGACCCGCATGACCTTGGGGGTCGGGGAAACTGTAGCACTTGGAAGAAACCTGGCTGGCTGCCCTCGGTCTCCTCTGATCCTCTGAAATGGTGCCGTGCTTCCTGGGTTTGTTCCTGTTTCACAGCGTGGTGTCCTGCACTGGTCAGCTCCACATCCTCCCTCCGCTCCCTCCGTTTCACAACACCGTAGTTTGAGGTGCGGGGAAGCTGGCCAATGTGGTCATGTAGGAGGCAGACTCGAAAGTTCCCATTGTAGCCGAAAGTTATATCACCGAGGTAAATGTGGCAAAATCAAACTTTACATATGTACAAACAACAACTGTCAAAAAATGCTTAACAGAATCAAACAAACAGAACTCAACTGAACTCAGGAAACAGACCACGTGTACCCAGCTACATGGTTCTCCCAGACTGATTGCAAGACAACTTTTAAAACTCCCCCAGATCAGTTCATCTCTCGAGGTAACTTTCAGGTAAAAATACAAAAAACTTGAAACTACTTGAAACCCCCCCCCCCCCATTACACATGGCAGAGCAAAGCCCCCAAACATGGCTGCCTGCAAGGACACACCCCTTTCCGGACCAGGTGGCAAGTATTACCTTGATTGCACTACCATGAACAAAAATGAAACATTTAACGTAAATACTGTGTGATGCTTTAACTGAACAAATAAACAAAACAAACCCGGGATAGTTGTGTTTAACTGTTTAGTTTGGATATTGCAAAAAGTATAACTATAAAACATTGAATACATAAACTTATAACTAACGTGTCAAAAGAAATGAATGGGACAAAGTAACCTAAAACCTACTCTGAGGAGGTGTCATGACAGACAACGCTGCGGAAATGCTGAACAAAGGCCGAAAAGCTCAAGAGAAAGAGGAAACCACGAACCACGAACTGCCAAACGTTTATGCAACGTTCGATTAAGCGTGATATAGAATTTCAATGCACCTGCCGCTCGCCCTGAGGAGAGACCAGGTCGACTCTGACTCCGAACAGGGAATATCCGTCTCAGTGTTTGATTATAAGTTGGTGAACACGCGAGCTTTTCCCTTTTTATCTGCAAGATCTGTCAAAATAAAAAAACAAAGTCTTTTCTTTTCCGTCCAAATTGGGGACTTGTATCTGTGTACTGAATCATGATTAGGCCCATGTGAATGGTCATGAGGTAATGAGATGTCCTGGACATTTCTTATCGGTAACATAGGTGCCGGGTCATATCCGGGCCGGACATGCCTTTGTAATTAATCAATCGCAATTAAAGGAACAGGCCGCTGAGATGTGTTCTTACCTGAGCTTAGACGAGTCGACCCGCACCTGTCTGGTCTTTGTGCCCGTGGAAGAGTCTGGTCGCTTCTGACTTCACCCCGTCTGGAGCCATAGGAATACATAGGGAGAGGCCCAATGCGGACAACATCTTTGGTCTTTGTGCGTGACTGAGTTTGTGGCTTTTACAGTGCCGCTCAAGTCAAGTGTGATTCATTTTGATTAACATTAACAATCGCAATAAACCTTATGTAATGAATGAATCGTAATTTATAAAAAAAAAAAAAAGTCCTGCCCCCAAAGTTTCATAAGACTTTTGAAGGTCTTAAAAGTGATGTGTCGAAAGCACAATGGTGACACTCATTGGTTGTGGTTTTGTTGGGACACAAACAACAGCAGAATACAGGAACCACAACAGGTTTATGGTCTGAACACGATCTCCACCAGGCCCTGGTCCAAATCAGTTTGGATCTGTAAAGTAAACACAGGTTTCTGGTGCAGGTGCATTCCCTGGCACGTTTCCTACCAGAAAACAAAAGGCACTCCCTTGATTTGCATCACCAGAACCTGCCAGTGCTGCGTTACTCTTTTGGCTCTTTCTCTTTTGGCTCTTTCCCTTTTGACTCACAGAGATCCTCACTGAACTTCTGGAGAGAGTTTGCTGCACTGAAAGTAAAGGGGCTGAATAATTTTTCACGCCCAATTTTTCAGTTGTTTATTTGTTAAAAATATTTGAAATATCCAATACATTTCATTTCACTTCATGATTGTGTCCCACTTGTTGGTTCTTCACAAAAAATTACAGTTTTAGATCTTTATGTTTGAAGCCTGAAATGTGGCAAAAGGTCGAAACGTTCAAGGGGGCCGAATACTTTCGCAAGGAGGCACTGTATGTGTGGCAGGGACAGGTTCCTATAAAGGAAGGAGTTGCACATGCCCACTTCCTCTTCCTGAGCAGGCCTGTGTACATGCTGGTGAGCTGAAGAAATGTTTAGGTTTAAGACTTTTCTATATCATTTTTGTAAACACTGATGTTGTACAATTGTTTTATATTCCTTAAGGGTCCTAACAGTCCAGTTTAAAGGTATGCTTTTATATTGTTACTATTCTGTTTGTTGTTTTACTAATTGCACTGTGCTTTTATAGGCTCAGTGCTGGTTGCCGTTTATTTTTGAGATAGTTTACTGTGCCGTTTTGTTCATTTAAACAATATCCCTCTAGTTGGTGTTAATCTACCGACAGCCGGGGGTGACGGGGGTTCACTTTAGGTGGTGATTTTATTTGTAGTTTTGGTGGTGGTGGCACATGTGTATATATGGGTGATTTCTGTTATGGAAATGGAGTTAATTTGTGTTTGACCTTGCGTTTGTTTTTCACTAATCGTATACCTCTCTCACCCCAGCTCGAAGCCACACCATCACAATTCCAATTCAACAACTACTTTTAGTATGTTTGTGTTCAATCGAAAATAAACTCTGCCTTAGGGCTGTTGGACCCACACAGACTGTCTGGCTTTGTTATTGAAGCTCGCCTGTGGTCTGAAACACCTTGCTAGTGTTACATTTGACATAGACTCGTGACAAAGTGACATAAGTCAAGCCATTGTTATAATGTTGATGATTATGGCTAACAGTCCATTTACAAAATATTATAATTTTAGTTTGGGTTTTTTACAAGCTGAGCAATAATCATTAAAATTATAACAAAGGCTGTACATCTCTCACTTTGCATGTGTAACCGAGTGCTGTGGCAGGAGATGGAAATTTAAGGTTACCACCTTAAAATGTAGTAGTTGCCTCAACGCCACTGGACTATTCAAATCCAGAAAATAACCTTTAATATAAAAGGACACAGGTTCGACTCATGGAGGAGAGGCATGATCAGTTAATAATTTATTCCATATTTCTTTGTTTTAGTTTCTTAAACTCATTTGTTTTGTAAACATAAATACGTTTTTTTAAAGGGCAAATGTCCATGTTATGAGCACAGAAAACAGTCCATTTTATGCAGTTCAAATCCAATTTGTATGTTGACAAGGTGTAAACAACAGACATCGCCCATGAGCAAGGTGTAAAAGCAAGGCGGCCACCTGCTGACGACTCCACCCTTCTACACAGGTAATGAGTCTGTCATAATTATATTAGTTTCACAGTTGAATAACAGAAGTGAATGCACTTTTTCATGATATTCTAATTATGAGGAGCACCTGTACTTTATAAACGACCGCATTTTATCCTATTGATCTTTAGCCCGTCCACACAATAGGCTCATTTATAGAAATATAATGAAGCTCCTGAGAAAGTCGCCCTGAAAATCCTTTAGACTCGAGTTCATCTGGTTTTTATTACAGAATCAGCGCAGCCTCAGTGTGTTGCAGCTCAGTGTGTTGCAGCTCTGACGACTAGTGGAAGAAAATGGATGGATGGAATGATCTAGTTTCATACAATAACATTTAGTCCACCAGTTTCTTTCAGTACCAGTGTTGCATAACTCCTGCGGCTTTTTCACTTTCGCCGACTCCGCAGCGCCGTGACGCCACATGTGCCCGCACCTTTTTCACTAAATGCACAACATCCGACTGAAGAACCGGGGCCCTATAACACGCTTAATAAATGAGCAACTTGAATAAACATATTGCTCAAAGTTCTTCATCTGTAAAAGGAACGGCCCGCGGTATTGAACACGTCTGTTCCCCTCTGCGGAGGCTCTTTGCCCGGGCTTGTCTTGATGGTTAGATGCGTGTGTAGATACGAAGTGTTTTTACAACGCAGTAATTTGTTTTGGCATTAAAGCAACCATTGTGACAGGTGTCATGTTTCACAGAGGGCGGCAAAGCAAAAACGATGTCAAACTAATTACCCAAAAATCTTACTAGACCTGTTGTGGGATTTTTTTTTTTTTTTAAACGCCCTTGGGTAGCAATGCAAAATTGTCTTCTAAAAAACAACCGAAAGCAAAATGTAAACAGTGAAGAGACACCGAAAGACGACACTCTCGTCCCAAAGGCTCCACGGGACAGTGTGAACAGACTCTCTGACTCGCGTTCCACCTCAGAGTATGTCGTAAACACAGCATTGTCTTTTCCTAAGCATTTACTGAGCGATAGATGTATAATCTAAATCAGTCTATTTCCTGCTTCACTTTTCCAAGTTGTACATTCGCATGAAACGTGCCTATAGTTGATTTGCTTGAACAATTTTGGATGTGCGGGAGGGATTGTGAGAGGCCAAAATGTAAAAAAAAATAAATAAATAAATCAAAAATGCCATAGTTTGAACAAGAAAAAACAGAATACCGTTAAAGCAGAAAGCAAAGATTAATTCCCGCTTCTATTCCTGGACAGACAATAAAGATCTATCAAAATGAAACCGTTTTTTTTTTTTTTTTTTTCTTTTTTCCACTCACAGCACCCATCTAAAAGGTTTGTGTGTGTCCTGATGATGGATGTGTGGCCTGTGTTTAGAAATCTGTTGCCTTCAGTGAATCGTTCAAAGTACCTGTGGTCTGCTGCCGCCCCCTGGTGGAGGTTCGACATACGTCATCCATGAACGTAAAATAAAGGGACTTTTCACATACAACTTTTTCTCAGCAATTCTCCCCCGAGTTCAACTTCACTATTATCTGAAGATGTTTGACCCCATAAAGTGTGTGATCTACGCTCAGATCTATGTGCTAATATGTAGTTTTATTTTCGACACTATATCCGTTGTGTGATTCTAATTGAAGACATTAAACTGTGAATGGACACATGGGATTATATGGGAAACAAAAACAAATTTTTTTTTAAATTCTTCAAAATGTCCGCCCTTCATTCTTGGCATTCGCCCGAATCTAAAAGGTCACAGGCCGGCGTAACGGCTCATTTGAAAGCTAAGACCAACAAAACTCATCTAAACGGATCATTTCCCTCGTGATGTTTCTGCGTTTCGTCACTTTTTTTAAAAATGTTGTTTCTATAACTTTTTAATTACGTTCATCACATTTGTTTGCAACTTTTTCATCACTTTGTGTCACTTTTCTGTTGTATTTTTTGTCCGTCTCTATTGTTGCATCTCCACCCTTGTTTGCGTCTCATTGTGTCGCTATTTAATCCGTGGTTATTTTTTAGAATCGAATTATGCTGCCTTCATGTGGTAATTGTTTTCAGTACCGCTCATATTTTCCACTGGGAAGCTGGGAAGATTTGGGACGAGTTCCCGAGACGCGATAACCTTTGACCTTTCAACACAACCGAGAGCAGCAATGATACGTTTTTATGTGCAACAGCTAATTGCTATTACCTAGCTTCTCCCAGGTACAACGCAGTAGTTCAGCGGTTTATAGACAGCTCTCCATGTGGATGTATTTGTTTATAGTGCGTCAGTGTGTGACAAGCACTTGAACGCCACGCCCTCGTAACGCCCAACTTCGCCACTGGACAGGGTCAGTTCTGCTCCATTGCAAGTGCGCAGGAAAATTGTTTTGTTTGGAAAAAAGGTAGATCAGTTCATATGATATTTTATACCATGGATTCAGTCAACACATAACAGAATTACCATTATCTCAAGGCACAAAATAAAAAATACGAAATAACGACACATATTTATAGACTGTGCAAATACAGACGTGGGCGTGTGACTGTGAGGCTCTGTATCAAAGACTGTGTGAGGTTATCTTATGAGTTTTCCACCTGCCCCGCTGACCTCTGCCTCCGGCTGCACACGCTCAGCCCAAACCTGCCCTCTTTGCTCGCCAACATGCAGTAGTACAAGACGGGGTTCACGCAGCTGTGGAAATAGGCCACCCCGCTCGCCACGGGGTGCCACGTTTTGACCGTCTTGCTCCGGCCGTCCAGCATTTTGACCAGCAGGAGGCCGTGGTACGGGGCCCAGCACAGGAAGAAGGCCGCGACCAGAATGACGAGCCTCTTCAGGGCGCGAGACTTCCCCGACTTGAACTTGCGTTTGATTCCCAGAGCGGTCAGAATGTTGCAGATCGCGATGACCAGCAAAGGCAACAAGAAGCCGCATAGAAAGCGAATCGAGTACAGGGCCAGTCTGGCGCCATTGTGTCCTCCTCTGGCCTCGAAGGAGCTGTCCAGGGAGCACACGCTGAGGTTGTTCTTGCCCATGTAAACCTGCCGGTAAATGAAATAAGGGGAACTGAAAACAATCGCGAGGGCCCACACGGCTACGGCCAACCGCCTGGCCACGGCCGACATCGAGACAGAACTCTTTTGCTTTTTGGCGTAGGCCCCCCTCCACATCCACATGCACCGGGCCTGGTCCAGGCTGATGAGGGCGAGCATGAACGCGGGGCAGAACATGTTGGTGTACTTGAAGAAGCCGTTGAACTTGCAGACGAAGACCCCGAAAGGCCAGTGGTCGAAGAAGAGCTTCTTGACGAGGGAAAAGATCCGCGTGAGGCAGAAGATCAGGTCGGCCACCGCCAGGTTCAGCAGCCACACGTGGGTGACGCTGGAGGCAAGGAGGGTGAAGTGTCTTGCCCAAGGACACAACGACAATGTGCACCTTCAGGAGGCGGGATTCGAACCCCCGACCTTCTGGGGGCAGGTGCGCTCTACCATCTGCGCACCTGCTATCCTTTTAAAATAACATTCACCGTCTAATTCCTCTCTGAAGAAAGGATGACTTGTGTGCCAGATCATGTTTTTCCGTGCTGAATTACCTTCCACTTGAATCCTGCCACCCAGATGACCATGGCGTTCCCGATGATCCCGAGCACGATGGTGAGAGTGTACAGGATGATGCTGATGCTGTCCTTCAAGGCGTCAATGTTCACCCCCTGATCCCTTTTGCTGGATCCGAAAACGAGCCATGAGGCGTTCAAGGACATGGCGTATCTGCAAGTATATGTTGATATGAAGATGGATGAGGCGGCGACGTTACTTTGGGCTACAAGCTCATGCGCAGTAGGCCTATGACGGGCACTGAATACATCCTAGTGTTGCGTTTAAGTTTATTTGATTTATTTAGCACTTTTGAATAGAAATTAAAGGGGAAAGAACATAAAAAGCACCAATTCTTATGCATGAATATACACCTAATGTGTAATAATAATAGCATGTGCACGTAAGAGGTAAATGCCAAGTAGGCTTATAAGAACACCACTCCCAAGTAAACAATGAAATAAGAACCGGAGTAACTTCAAGCCATGCCAAGTTTTGAAGTTACGTGACATGTTACTTCAAGACACTTTGTATTAGACATGGTGTTTTGACACATGTCTAATACAAAGTGTCAAATATACAACGCTCATACAATCATTTCCTTCATGAGTCTTTGCTCTTTACTCAGCCATTCATTTATGTTTTAGTTTGTTTTTATACGTGTATAATGTCTGTTCCACTTTAACTCCATGATATCTAGTTGTTGATCATGAGATGTTTTATCTAATGGCAGATGAAGGTGCCGTTTTGCAGAATAACGATGAACCTGGTGGTTATGCATAAAATAATGTTTTATATAAGAAGGCCGGTCATCATCGTGCGGTGATCTACATACAAAAGTACAAGTCATCAGTGGCAGTGTAGTTCAGCAAGAAACTGTGGGAATGTAAACACACAATTCTGTCACTAAAGTCCGAACTGGAACCTGTTGCAGACGTAAAAGAGTAAAAAAAATAAAAGCGAAACTTGAATGAATCATGTATGTTCTGGTGAACTTCCTCGTTTTTTATTTATTTTGTTTAGGTATTACTTGATCACTTCATCAAAAACAAAAGTCAAGTTTCCTGTTTTAAAGAAAGAGCAGCAAAACTAATGGCGTGCAACAGTGTCCCAATAAGTCACCAATAATTATCTCCATATATAAGAATATCGTAGTTTGAACTCAAATGGCTCGTTTTATTTCTGTAATTCCTTGATCGTTTTAGCCGCTGAAGAAGGGGGCGTGGCAGTTCGGCGGCAGCGCGTCTTGTGGAGAATTAAATGTCAGAGCCCAAACTTTGTTCTCGTTCTTTTTGCCTCAAGAGCAAGAACAAAGTTCTCGCGTCTTGTGGAGTATGAACAAGCCTTTAGGCTAGGCGAACTATGACCGTTGAGAGGGACCCTCCCAACGGGCTCATAAACCTCATCTTTTAATGCACCACACAGCATAGGAACATCATCTACAAAATCAGCTGTTAGGGCAGCTGTGTGGGGGTTTGTTGATCGGGAGCTACTGCCCTCTTCAACTGGCCCGCTCTACACCCGGCTTTTTAACGCACCACTCGATGTGGGGCTTACATCATACACTGCACATAATAAAAAATTAAAAAATAAAAATGTACACAGATTAATATTGTGTTGGGCATGGTAATGACAATTGCGGAGTATAATATATATTAATGTGCCCTTATGTCATAAAACAAGTGATTATGTGTGATATTTGGCATTGGTAACAATCTGAAAGAAATATATTAATGTTGGCCTTTTGTTACTTGCTTTGTAGGGATCTTACATGAAACACGACCGTTCTTGTAATAGTGTTTCGTTCTGTTAATTATATGAACAGTTCAAACAGTGGTTGTGAGTTTGGTTTATAAGCTGTTCTGTATGACTGAACATTTAAACTTATTTTCTTATTATTGCCGTGGAAACTGAAGATGCTTCAGGGGTCGAGAGTGATTACGATTTCATTACATAGAATTATCATTGTTATTGTTGTAATTAGTATTGTTTGGGGAAGGTGTCGCCTATAGTACACGACCAGACTGTGCACCTCATCCTTTTTTGCTATTGTTCCTTGTTGTTGTTTTGTTCCTTTTACACTGACTGAACTATTGTGAAATGAAATGTTTTATCATATTGAGTTGGGGGAAGGCGCTCATAAGCTTTTTGCTTCGGCTCACTCCTTTTGAGCAAAATGTAAGCTTAAGTAAATAAATAACTTATTTTTATCTTTTTTTATTCAATGTATTAAATGTTACCTAATTTGATTCTGTATTTTATTCTATTCTACCTAAAAGTATTTGGCAAAAAATGTGCAGCAAATTAGTGGCAATAAAGAGTCACTTTCCCATTACTTCTGTTCAAAGTAAGCCTGATTGCTCTCACCGGTATAGAAGCTGTAGATAGAGATGAGGAGTCCAGCTGATAGAAGAAGTGAGCACTTTTGACTTCAAGAGGAATTGAGCACTAACTTTTCTGCTGTCTCAGAGAATATTATGACCAGTGGTTTATACTCCTCCCACACACAAAAAAAACCCAAAAAATCCCACATTGGCTTCAGTAAACTACTTCTCTGAGTGATGTAGCTCTTGCCTTGTCTTATCGATCCCTCAGGCGACAGCAGTTTGTTGTCGTTGGTGGTTATAAATCCTCTCCCGTCATTCAGGGAGTACCACAAGGCTCATTCCTGGGACCTGGAATATTCCCCGAATTGTTACCCGCTCAAGCCCTATGACCCGCTGCCTTAACCGGATGGATGACAGCAACGCTAAACTGAGAGACTGACTTGTGAAATTACAATTGAGAAAGACTTCCTGTGAAATTACAATATACATGTAGGAAGACTCAGGGGCCCAGCAGCAGCAGTGGAGGAGGAAGAACTCAAATTGTTCAACCTGATTTTTCCCACACAAATGTTGACATTTTTTTAAATTTGGCCAAAACCCGTTTCTAGCACTCACAATCCCTCCGGCACGTCAGAAATTTTCAAGCAAATTGTTTATATGCACGTTTCACACCTGTGTACAGCTTTGAGCAGTGGAAAAGTGACCACCCCTAAAAAACAACAACACTCATTTAGAGCGGTATTTCTATCTTCTATCGCTCAATAAATAATTAGGTGAAGACAATGTATCTGTTTTTTGTTGTTTTTATAACTCTGAGGTGGTAAAAACAAATGTTCTTTTCAACTACAAAAAGTCAGGTACCACAGCTTTAAGTTAAAGTTCAGACACAACATTTACTGACGTAAAACTGAAAGCAATATAAAAGTATCCACCTCCAATTTTTCTCTTTTAAAAAGCAAGTAAAAGTAATTGACGAGGATTTTTATTTAAGAACAGTAGTATAACACTAGGCTACATCTGTCAAACTTATATTAACACTACCTTAATGTGACAAAAAACATGTTTGTTAGATTGAAAACATTGAAAGAATTCTGAGCACGTGGATATCTTGACCTTGATCATGAATCCTGCCTCTCAGATGGTAAGAGTGTGGATGATGCAGATGCTCTCTCTGGTGGCCTCCATTTTCACCTGATGATCACTTTTGGTGGATTTGACAAAGAGTCATGAGGCGTTCAAGGACATGGTTTATCAGTAAAGTTGAGCTGTGCTCTTGACAAACAGCCTTAATGGGCCGCTGGTGTTTAGAAGACAATACCCTGCACGTGGATTGGTAATGGGTATTCTTTCTAGTTGCAATAAAGAGATAATTTCACATTAATTGTGCATTTTTGGTTTCAAGAGGATTTCTCCAGCCGTGGAGTCTGGTCAGTCGTTTATGCAGTACTTAGTTCTCCATACTGGCTTAAGTCTTTTTGGCCCCCGTAGACGGCACTCTTTACTTGAGTAAGCAGTTGCTTATGGATGATGTGTGTAACTTGCAGATCTTTTTTCACTCCTGGAATAAACAAGCTGCTGGAGTTATGTTTCTCATTCTAGAACATTTCGATTAAATAAGTCACTGATTTTCATTGGTTCAGCCATTATAGTAGCAACCCTCTCTGCCCTGTGCTTGTACAGGTTGCACTCAGAGTTATTTACAGGCATAAATATAGACAAATCTATCACATTTTTCTGACTGTAACCTTGTATTTTCAAAACAGTTACTTGTAATGCTTAAATCGCAAATATGTTTACCTCATGTGGGCTGCTAAAAACATAATGCAGCCCCATATGATATTTTCAGAAGCACAAAGATGAGCTTTTTATTTTGTAAACCGTTCATGTGTGCACCTAATCATTATCAGTTGTTTAGGTTTGGGAACATAAACTGAAAATAAAATAAAAATGACGGACCACTGCTTGTGAAAATGCTCACCGCTTCTTCATTCCTCTTATGGCTGCACCCAGAGCAATGGCAAGGCAAGGCAAGTTTATTTGAAGAGCGCAATTCAAAGTGCTTCACAGTTGCATAAAATTACTAGAAAACAGATCAAATCAACCATTAAAACATCAACATAAAGTTAATCAATTACAGTAAAAGGCAAGAGTGCAGATAAAATACTTTCAGTTTTCATCTGCTCGGGTAAAAAGAGCTGTTTTCAGCCTGGATTTGAACATTGTCAGAGTTGAGGCCTGTCTCACATCCTCATGAAGACTGTTCCAGATTTTAGCTGCATGAAACTGAAACGCAGCCTCACTGTGTTTAGTCCCGACTCTGGGAACCACCAGGAGACCCCTCCCTGAAGTTCTCAGGGCCCGAGATGGTTCACACGGCTCTAACATGTCAGAGATGTACAAAGCATTTATCTGTATATTTATCTCTATAATCTATTCGTCTGGTCCTTTATTTTTGAGCTGCACTGCTATGACACAATCTCATTTTGAAATGTGAGTTCCTCTCCCCTTTGTTTTGTTTTTTAAACTTCCTTAATGCCGCATAAGGTTCAGTTTCTCGTCCGTGTCAACCTCTATGCCACATTAGGTTTTCATTTTAACTCCAATTGGGAAGTGTTTTTTTCTCTGCCTGTGATGGACCCCGGTCTGTGGCTCCTTCTGATCAGCGCTGTGATGCCAGGTACAGTATGTCCATTGCTCTGGATCATTTTGAGTGAGCCATTGACAAAAAGAAAAATCCTCCTAATGATTATTATAATTTTTTTTAAATAATACCTTGAACCTCTTTAACCCACAGGAATCAAAACTTAAAGAGAAGTGTTTTTACGGTACCAGTTTTTGGTTTAAAGACGGAATGGCTGGCCTAAGGACCACACTAATAATCTTGCTCTAAATTAGCAAATATTAGCAATTATAGCAAAAGTGCAATAAGAATGCATTCGTTTGAGCTGTTTTGTCACTTTTATGCAGATTTTCCCGCTCTTTCACTTTGGTGATTTATGCCATTTTGTTACCGTAGGTGTAAATTGTCAAGTCTGGAAAGTGACCATGCCCCAGAGGATCATGGGAGTTGAAGGCTCTTGTGTCTCGGTGCCCTGTAGTTTGACGATACCCGACGAATATGTACCGAACCTCAGTAACTGCTCAGGAGGAGCTGTGTGGAAACGAGGAGGCATGCTCAGCACCAAGACCAGGACTGTGAGTCAACATGGGTTTCCTTTAGTTGGAATTTGATTACATTTAAAGTGATGGTCAGAAAGTTTCAATGTTTCACAAAATTAATAGGATGCGTATAATTGGCCGCATGAGCCCGCAATTTGATGTAAAGCAAGTTATTATGTTTCTGCTTAAGTCTCTCCCTTTGCTGATCTCAGTAGCAAATCAGAATCCCCGATGCCATCACTTTGACCAATGAGACGGGCTTTCCTGTGAGCCGGCCTGTCAATCACGTGAACAGGAAATAAGGAGAGGCTTTTAGGTCCAATCAGGAGAAAAGAGGGCGCTCACTTCAAATGTTTGTTGTTTTGCAATCTTACAGACTATTACTTTAATGTCCCATATTATGCATGACTGAGTTTTTGAGCTTTACCTAGAGGTGGGACTCGACTAAAATTTCGAGTCAAGATAATTATCGATTTATATTTTTATCACACTGAACCGTATGGCATTAATTAAAGGTACACTGCGTAACATTTTGGACTACATTGTTGCAACACAAAACGTGCTTCTAATGAGCAGCTCAACACAGAAAATGCAGTGGGTAATCAAAGTAGTTGGATGAAAACCAAATTTAAATCTCAAATTCTGATGCCGTTAGTCACATCTCCATGGAGACGAGCTGGAGACGTCCCCACTCCCGGTAAAGTTACAGTCACGTCTTAGGACAGCTGAGCCGCTCACAGCAAAGGCCCTTTTTTGTTTTTACATTCATGAGGTGTTTTTTCAATGAGGAAAATATCGGTCATGAAATAAATGCTTGTATTTCAGTATAATTTATTGGGTGAAATTCTACGCAGTGTGGCTTTAATCGAAAAAAGTCCCTAATTTTAACCCTTTCATCCTTTCCACAGACGGGATTAAAATCGTGTATTGTTTCACTCTCATGTTTGAGCGATCTTGCATATTTAGACTTGATTTTTTTTTTTTTTTGTAGAGGCACCGAATTTCTTTGGCCGTCCTTCAGTATGTCGTGAACTCAGAAACGTTTGTGACATCGCGGCTTTTTTTGAAACAATGCCACACCTCGAGGTGGTTCAGCAAAACATCAGACCATGTGACTGTTTATTTATTTATTTTTTTTATTACTTTTTTTTTAATTCGATCAGGCAGCGTATAAAGCTTTTGCATCAATTTCATGAACCTTTTTTCGTTAGCATCTCTGCGACAGTGAGCCTGAAAAGTGACCCACACATTTAAGTATATGCCGTTTGTACTTGGACTTCCCGCTGGGTCAACCATTACAATTCCACTCTTGTTACAGGGCCATTTGGTCGGCGATCTGAGACACAAAAACTGCACCACGGTTTTCCAGAACTTCACGAAGGAAGAGAACGACATTTATTTCTTCAGACTGGACTGTAGAAACAGGTTAACGTACACTTTCACGGAGGAGGTTCGCATTGACGTCGAACCAGGTATCAGCGATGTTGGCTGTTTTTTTGTTTTATTTATCCGATATTAAACCAGGGATCTCTGTTTCGAGTTCCTGGCTCTGGAACTCTGACCTCCGCGTGTTTGTCTGGCAACATCTTCCTAATTTTTTCCTTTCATCATTTTGACTTCTATTTCCGCTGGTCAAATAGCACGGACGAGCTTCAGCTAGCACGTGGGTTAAGCCTCACTCCCTCGGGCCAGTCTTAAGTTCGCAGTCTATGCTCAAGACTTGTTTGACTTGCACTTGAAGCGCCATGACTCGGGACCATAGACATATTATAATTAGACCGTCATTACTCACGCCTCCCCGTTTACCACAATGACCACGCTCCAGGGGGAAATCATGGCGGATTTACAGGCTCCTCCTCCCCAGCTCTGACAAAGCATGTTCCTAATAAGGGCACAAGGGCGGGATCTTCACTGTAGACTCGGCCATTGCGTGACGTGTAGCTCGCGTAACAGTCCGACCCTCATTAAGTACGAGCTTTCTAAAAATGGTCCTACGATAACCAGCCCATTAAAGTTGTTTTTAACGTGTCTAAAGTGCAATGGATTCCAATGGGGGACTAGCGGCTATATGGCGGTACTACAGCGATGGCGGCCTCCAGTGAAACCAAACAAACTGTAGCGTCACCAACACAGGCACAGAGGTTCAGTTGCATTCCCTCATCTAAATTTTGGGGGATAAAGGATTTGGGAACTATTTTGGAGGATGCGGCAAATATTTGAGACGCTTTAATAGTGCAGATCAAGGACTGACTTATGCTGTAACTGTTTAAGATCTACACACGGATTTAATCTGCGAAAAACATTAAGCACAACCACAGAAACCACTATTATCCGTTTGATGGGAATTGGGAAATCAGTTTTGAGAAATGTACTGCAGTTGGTGTTGAAAGTCGGGGCAGATGGGAGGTGCAACAGGAAGTGCGTGTGGGTAAATTCCTTAGACTGTATAAATTCTGGTGTTTCGGCAGGTGTGGCTCCCCCCCAGCTGACGTCGGTGACCTCGGTGAGTCATGTGACCGAGGGGAGTCAGGTGACGCTGGAGTGCGTCGCCATGGTGGCCTGCCCCTATCTACCCCCCTCCCTCGAGTGGGCCGCCCCCCAGGGCAGGAGAGAGGATCAAATAATGCAGGTATTCCTTTAGAACAGGGGAGCCCAAAGTTTCTGTCTCCGAGAGCCAAAATGAAAAGGTGCCTTAACTGCACATAATAATAGTTACTTTATTTTATTTTTCGGTATACATTTGGATTTGATTATATCTATGCAAATAACATACTATATAAAACAAATGTTAACTATGGCAAAAGCCTAGTTTTAGTAGAACAAAATCAACAATTGTAGCAATATGTAAAATGTAAAAAACAACACATACATTGACATTACCTCATTCATTTGTTATTTGTTAACTCAAAGAAAATGCCGTATTAGATCATTTTGAAAGTGTCAGTTCAGCATCAACTCTTTTATAAGTCCATTTTTAACATGACCTATGTTGATCTCAACAAACGTTGCAATAAAAGTTGGAAAGCTGATGCTACAACGCTCTGTGATAAACACCAAGACGCCACAACAGTGTTTCCTTTTGCGAAAGGAGTGAAACAGCGCCCCCAATTTGCTGGTGGTCAAAAGGTGTACTGCATCCACATTTACCATTGCGAATGAATGGGAGAGAGTTAGTACTAACCATACAGCGCAAAAGTAGGTCATTCTTTGGCGGGCCAACAGAATTATTTCGGCGGGCCCCACTTTGGGCACCCCTGCTTTAGAAAGACAGATCACTTTCGTTTCTCTGCGGTCCAACACAATATTAGAGTGTGAGATTTCTTTTTTTGTGTGTGTGTGGCAACTTTTTGTGTGTGTTGTTTATGACCTTTTAAATAAGCCCGAGTTTAAACAATACATTAATCCTCGTTCCTCCAGTGCCATTGAAACAAAACAAACAAAAAATATTTCCTTGTTACTCCTGCTCAAACTCTTTAGACTCACAATCTAGTCAACATAGCCCAGAGATGTGTCCATAGAGTTTATATTATGGGTGCACGAAGTGGGTTGCCTCGCCATAGAAACACGATGAACAGATGATTTAATGACTGCTGAGTTCATGATCACAATCTATTGGATGAGCACGCCTGATTCGGATTGATTTGTTGATTTAGAACATTAACACTATCAATTTTGGGGTGGGGGTGTGGCTAAAAAAACAACTGTAAATAGCCCAGACGTCGGTTCATAAAACAAAATTGGCTAACCTTTTAAACCCATCCAACCATTTTCTTCCGCTTTATCCGGGGCCGGGTCGCCTTTTAAACCCCCCCCCCCCCCCCAAAAAAAATCAGCTGTTATGTGATTCCTGTTTTTATGAGGTTGACAACATTGTGGTTCCTTTCTAGCCAGTTCATTAAGGTCAGTGGTTGTTATTCTCAATGATCTACGGTGTTGATCAGGTTTAAATGTGGAGCGGATTGAATGGGTCGCACGTGGCCCCCGAGCCTTAGGTTGCCCGTCTGATGACATTGCTTTAATTCCCACCACTTTATTTGCTGAATCCTCTGCAGAGCTCGGACGGACAGATGACGTTGAAATCCACGCTGACGTTCACAGCCTCGGCTCGTCACCACAACCACACGGTCACCTGCTCCGTGTCCTACCCTCTGCCAGCAGGGGGCAGCACCGAGGCATTCGCCACCTCTCACCCGCTGGACGTTTTATGTGAGACCTTTTTAAACACAGCCTCACCACAAAGTCAGCCATTTCTCCTTTCATCATCACTATATTGTTATTGTAATGGTTTGTTCATTTAACTTTCGGGGCAATAGCATGTTGCAGCAGAGGGCACCCAAAACATTTATTAAATAAGATCTTCGACGTTTTATCGATTGTAAAACAGTGATCAGTTCTTTCGGCAGGAGATTGAGATAAAGTTGTGTTTTTTACTGTGTTTATCAGTAGCTTATTATTGTGTGTGATGTCCCACTTAAACGTATAAAGGAAGTGAATTGAATATTTATTTGTACAATGGAGGCATTGTACAGCTCCGGCATGGAGTCTATGAAAGCATTATTTTACTTGTAGGAAATGTTCACATTATTTACTGTGTCGTGTTTAGACGGCCCCCAGGCGCCTTTGGCAGAGCTGAGCGTTTCGGGCCCAGTGTCAGAGGGACGTGTGGTCATTTTCAACTGTTCCAGCGACGGCAACCCCCCGGTCACCGCCTACACCTGGTTCAGCAACACCAACGGAACTGTACGGACCTTGTAATTTCAGATTTCACTGTAACAGGGGCTAAATGCAGATAAATGCAGTCTTCTTGGAGTAAGCGCAGAGCCGTGGGAAGACATTTTAGTTAGGGTGTGCTGACAAAATTTACCCAAAAAAGGCTTTTTCTGTGCATATTTACTATTTATTCATATTGCCTGCAGTTCGCAAACTATCCACCAGGGGGTGCTGCAGCGCCCTCAGCACCCTGGGTTCCCACGGCCTTGAGTACGCGTGCAGGCTTTTTCATTATTCACTATAACAGGGGTTCCCAAACTTAAGGCCACGACCCCCAAAATGACCAGGGGACCCCCAAATACTAATAAATAAAATAGATCATATACATTTTAGTGATGTGTATTCACATTTCGCCTCAATTTATTTTGATTATCGCTCTATTATATATTAACTAACCAGTGGATTTAATGTAAATAAGTTAAATTTCCTGAAAATACAAATCTGAAATGCCTCATAGCATTTGTATTACGTCCTGCTTGAGGGATGTGTCTGATGTTTCCAGGTGGTGAAGCTGGGTGAAGGGCGGACGCTGCCCCTGCAGGTGAAGCGGGCACACAGCGGCCTGTACCAGTGCCAGGCTCGGAGCGCGAGGGGAGCTCAGTGGTCCGAGTCGCTCGTGCTGGACGTCCACAGTCACAATAAGAAAGGTTTGACAGAATACTGTAAATCTTTAAACACAGACTCGACTTAGGTTGATTTGGTTGGGGCTTTTTTTTCGTATAGTCAAATATAAGACTGTTTAAACACAGAAGCTAGAGGCGTATTCACACACAGCCATTCACCCACTTATTGTGGTCTTCTGCCCTCAGGCGTCGATACAATTGTTCTCGGGATCTCTGCCGTGTGTACGACTCTTTCTGTCCTGTGCGTCTTCACTGTGGCGCTGCTCTGCCACAAGTACAGGAGGTAATCACTAAAAGTATACTGCCACCTGGGGGTCACCTGTGGTAACGAGGGCTTTGCGAGAACAGAATTTATAAATAATCCAAAAATAATGAAGAAAAATGTGTAATATATCAGCTTTAATGAATTTGAACTTAAGGAAATACACAGTCTGATTAAAAATGTACTTAAATTGAATAAAATGTTGATAATACAGCGTTTAATTTTCTCTCCCACAGTCTTTCGGCGAAATTGAAGGTAAGTATCAACAGGCACACACGCTCACTCTTTCTCATCCATGTATCTCGTCGTTATTTTTCTCTGCGCTCACAGCATTTGGAGCAGAAAGAGGAGCACATCTACAGTAATCTGCAGAACGGCGCCACTACTCCCGACTACGACCGGCTGCAGGTATAGTGCGCTGTCAGAGGTGGCAGTGGATTATTTACCCATGTAGGAGTTACATACATTTAAAACTATTTTACTCGAGTAGGACTAAACGGTAGTGAAGCAAATAAGTCACTGAAATAAGTTAAGAGTAAAGCTACTTCAAAGTAATATTCCTCCAAGATACCTTTACTTCAAAACGCTACTTGAGTAAATGTATGTAACTGTGTAAAAAGCGTCTCTGTGTTGGTCATATAATATATGACCATGTTTGAATCAAAGACTGTTCATATCAAACTAGAAATGAATAACATTTGTGTTGTTGTTTTGTTGTTTTTAAGCCTCGTCAGACGACAGGGAGGACACCTAAGGAGGAGTTGGACTATGAAAATCCTGCTGATCAAAAAGACCTTGAGCCCCAGGACCTATGAATAAATAAATACATTTCAGAACGATTTAAAGTGATATGTTGAACCATCTCGGGCCCTGAGAACTTCAGGGAGGGGTCCCCTGGTGGTTCCCAGAGTCAATAATAAACACGGTGAGGCTTCGTTTCAGTTTCATGCAGCTAAAATCTGGAACAGTCTTCATGAGGATGTGAGACAGGCCTCAACTCTGACAATGTTCAAATCCAGGCTGAAAACAGCTCTTTTTACCCGAGCATATGAAAACTGAAAGTGTTTTATCTGCACTCTTGCCTTTTACTGTCATTGATAAACTTTATGTTGATTGATTTGATCTGTTTTCTTGTAATTTTCTGCAACTGTAAAGCGCTTTGAATTGCCTTGTGTATGAATAGTGCTCTACAAATAAACTTGCCTTGCCGTAGTCTGTAAGGTTATTTTGTAAAATGGCGTCTAATTGACTGCACCTGCCATTTTTGATGCGACGTAAAAAAACAAAACAAAATGTTGGTCCCTGGTGCCATAACTTTGACCAATGAGACGAGCTTTCCTGTGAACTGACCTGTCGGGTCCAATCAGGAGGAAATGTGGAGGGAGTTTGAATCTTTACTTTTTAAATTTTGTTCACGCTCTCCTCATTTTGCAAACTAGGAGTGGCTTTCTGGTCCAAGCTTGATTGCTAACTTCCAAATTTCACTCTCTCCTCATTTTGCAATCTTACAGGCTATAATTAGCGGTAGCTTTCCTTTTCCTTCGCTATCCCAATCCTCTCGTGTTTTGTTTTTTGACGAGGTTAGCTACCCTCAGATCTCATACACCAGCATCCAACTCGATTTGGTGCTGCTTTTTATTATGGGGGGACTTTGGCATTAATCCTTTCACGCGTCAATACTAACCATTCAAATGCACTTTTAACTTGAGCTACTGAAATTGTAATGACTAATTTATTCAAGTATTTTGTTTAAGTCATGTTTTATTCCATAGTTACTGAAAAGTATTATATTTTTGTAACTCCTACTTTTGTAATACCCGAGCACAACTTATTTTTGTTTTCTCTCGACACTGCCCACAACCTCCAAGTTGCATTTGAAACGTTGTGGTTTATAAAATCCATGCAACTTCATGAAAATGGGAAATATAATATAATATAAATATATAACACTAGTACCTCTGCGTGAATGGAATTTAGAGATAATATAGTCTAACGTTTGTATTTTAGTCATTGTTGCCAGTTTTACGTTTGTTTTATGGATCTGTGGCGTGAATTTTAAAAATGATTGACAGCTGAGATCAGTAGGCGGGACATCAACAACACTGTCCTGTTCTAATTGGCTGTTACGGGGGAGTGGGCGGGACCCTGTTTGAACAAATGGTCCCGCCTCAGACTCTTCGCTAAAGCCCTGGCATTTCGTCCGAGCACTGACACAAGACTTTTATAACATTAAAAAACATTTACAACTTTGTGTATCTATTTAATTGTTGACGATCAAAGCTGGGAATCAATTCGGGATCGAAAGTCAGGTTTGTTTATTTTAAATTATTCATACAGAAGTTGTAAAAACCACGAGATGCATTACATTCTGCACGTGTATATTGTTTTTGCATTGAAAACAAAACCCTAAATAACCTTATCCTTTACCCAACAGTGGAAAACGTTCTACTGGGTTTTCTTTGTTTATGTTTTGTTTACACATCCCGAGTGAAACGCCTGGGATTTAGAGCCACAGCGCAGATTACAAAGTTAGCACCTGAGCTAACTCCCCGGCCGCCGCTACTTCAGACTCCCAACAACTGTCCGAGTTCGGGAGCCTGACCAGCGGCTTGAACTCCTTCCATGCGGCGGTCCACGGCGTCGGCCTCGTCTGGGTGTCGCCATGGCTGAAGTTATGGAGAAAAGAAAGACGATGAACGCGGGCGCTGGTCCTCGGCGCAGGAGCAGACCCACCCAGCCGAAGAAGAGCAGCCAAACTCGGGTAAAGTGTGTGCGCGTGTCCCTGGTCTGTGGATGGAGTAAAAAAAAAAGTTGAACTAGACTTGAGAGATTCACTTTTATCGTACCCTTTGCCGCTTTAACCCCCATAACAACTTGGGGAAAAGCAACAGGCTACAACATATTCAAAACACAGAAAGTTAGGACAACATTTTATGCATAAACTGGGGGAATATGATGCCATTCTGTCTGTAATCTGACTTCAGTGGGATGGGGTGGGGTGGGGTGGGGTGACAAAGGCCAAGCTAAATGTCTGTGTATTACCCTAGTTTTCTAGAAAAGGCTCAGGTCGGTTTGAAACGGGTGATGTGAGGATAACAGTGGGTGTCTGTGTAACAGTATCATGAGTCTGCAGACCGCAGCACAGCTAGCATCCTCTAGTGAGACATGTCCTTCCTCTGAACTGCTAAGATTGAGATTTGATACTGATTATTATTATAACAGTTCTACTTTCTGTGAAGCAGACTTTGAAACCAGTCTTTGTATAACAACTCAAAACACATTCTGCGAAGACTTTCTGTGTCTCTCCTAAAATCCTGCTACAACACAAAGGTAGAATATATGGCATTATGTTTTGTAGGCATTTTGTCCTTTTAGGTTTCTCCGAATTTCTATAGTAAAATTGGTTGAGATTAAGTAGGGCACATGATGAAGAATAATAATCCAGTAAGATTATGGACAATATGGCAAAAACATGTATCACAAATTCCCTCATCTCAATGTTTTTATTTTATTTTGTTCATAATAGAAATTCATGAACTCAGACATATCTTTTAAGCTCAAACGATAACAAAGGCCGTCGTCTTTAGTTTTTAATTGAACACACACACGTCTTCCATTGTCTCGTCCAAACTCCGCCCAGTCCCTGCTGTGAACCAGGTGTGACTCGGTTCTAACCCAGGTCTGTGTGGTCCAGGTGCGGTTGGAGCAAGTCCTCGGGCTCACGGCGTCCTCTAGTTCTCTGGCCGCGTCCTCCGGGCTCGTGGCGTATCCGGCCGGGTGAGTCTTCAGTGTGCAAAGTTCTCCGTCCCCCGCCTTAACCCAGTGCATTTTCTCCAGTTCAGCTTTACCCAAATCCATAGTATCATAGCCACTACAAGCCAGTGTAACGCCTCATTTGAACACTAAGACCTACAGTACATATAAATGGAGCTTTTTCCTCATGTCGTCTTGATCTTGAGTCATCTCCTGTACTCATGTTATCGCCACTTTTTAGATTATGGTTTTTTTCCATAGATTTTTTTGTTGGGTTTTCATCACATTTTTGCCACATTTTGATCGTTTCTTTTTGCTGCTCTTTTGTTGCGTTTTCGTTTCACTTTTTCATGGCTTTTTTGTCACATTTTCATGGCAAGGCATGTTCATTTATACCACGCATTTTGTGCACAAGGCAACTCATTTCATCACGTTTTTTCAAGCTATTTTTACACTTTTTTTCAAGAAGCTTTTTAGATTTGGGTAAAGCTCCAAACTGGGAAAAATGTGCTTGGTTCAGGTTGGGGTTAAGTATAACAGATGAGTGCAGAGAAAACACAATTGGCTGTAATTTGAGGTTACGGTTGCATTTGTTTGGACCATCTTTGACACGCTTTGGTCTGAAAATAAACTTTGTAACACATACTTTACTACCTTTACTTATCCATAAACTGACAGGAAACTAAGGCTACAACTGATATAGTTTTTAGATTGCAATATTTGACTAGAAGTGTGGCAAAATATCGATTTTCCGATATATCGATACTTTTTATTCCGATTGATACTTTTGATGACGTCATGCATATTAATGAGGAACTACATGCATATTAATGAGGCAGCGGTGCTCCACTGTTTTTACTGTCAGTAGAGCTGAGTTTTTCAACCACTGTGCGTGAGATATTGTCTGGTGTGCCTCTGGAAATTATCCAACTTCACCTAGTGGGTCTAAAAAATATATTTTTAAAACAAATTATTAGGCATGTGGCTAGCGACACTACACGGTGTTCCTATTTAAGACACTTTGATGAGAACCACTTTATATTGTGAATATTGGCTACAGAGTTTTTTTTTTTTTTTTAAATGTTCAGCTGGTGGTGTGCCTCGGAATTTTTCCAATGAAAAAAGTGTGCCTTGGCCCAAAAAAGGCCATAGTCAATAGAGGCCAATAATGATGAAGAATTCAGTCGGACCAGCAGGGGGCAGCACTACAGTTTTAAGCACTTGGACCAAACACTGTCACACAAATAAATTACTTTTAATGATTTCATAATTATAAAGAAGATTAATTTGTGGTTGATTTATTCCTTTTGAAATGGGACTGTGGTTTCTTGTTTGTTTAAATGTATTATTTATGTATGTATTTATTTAAACTAAGTCACTGACAGATCTATAGACCCATTTTCAGTGAGTAAGTTAGGGATCTTTTATAAAAGTGGTATAAAGCACATGAAAAGAAATGTAAATGATGAATAATATGTAGCATGTTTATTTATTTTTTTATCGTGATGTATCGTAGGTTCTTTTTGTGCAATATATCGATTATCGCAGTATCGGTGTATCGTGAGATAATTGTTATCGGGAGCCATGCATCGCGTATCGAATCGTGAGGTACCCAGAGGTTCCCACCCCCTAGTTTCGACAGAGTAATATAATTCTAATGTCCTCAGGCTGACGGACTAGCACGATTGTTTCTGAAATTGGGTAATAATGAAATTCCTCTGACCTCTGTTGCAGGTGTGTGGTGGTACTACTCAATCTGAACACAAACAAACAGAGGCACATCCTGAACTCCTCCAGGTCTGTGCCGCACTGATGATGTCACACTGATGATGTCACACTGATGATGTCACACTGATGATGTCACACTGATGATGTCACAGCCTGGTTGCTCATGTCTGTCTGTCTCCACAGGAAGCCCTTCAGCGCCTTGTCCTTCTCCCACGATGGGAAGCTGCTGGTCACTGGAGAGGTCAGACCTAGCCCGTGGTTTAGTCCCGGTTTAGGACTTGCTCAGTTGGTGAAGTCCTGTTTCTGTCCCGCAGAGTGGACACCGGCCCTGCGTGCGGGTGTGGGACCTGGAGGGCTCGCAGAAGGCAGAGGTCCAGACTCATAAATACGGGGTGTCCTGCGTCGCCTTCAGTCACTCCGACCAATACATCGTCTCTGTGGGCTTTCAACACGACATGACCGTCTGCGTCTGGGACTGGAAGGTGCTGCTCTCACTCCTTTCTCTTCTAAACTAGAGCATCATCTTCTCTCATTTCTCAACACAAGTTTGGTCTCGATCACACTGCTTGTAATTAGGGCTGGGTACCACAAAAGCTTTTTTCGATACCAATACCTGAACGATACTTTTTTCGATACCTATACAAAAAAATGGTCCTATAGAACCATAAAACAGATTAATAATGTTAATGTATTCCTTTTACTCCCATTTAATTTATTTTACATTTGTATGATTTGTTTGATGTGAAACAACCAAAACACTTCCTTTTAACTACAAAAAAGCAGAAAAAACACTTTTTTCTCTCCAACTTTTCCCCATAAAATGTAAAAAAAAGTCTCCTAAATTTCGCAAAATGTTTTACTTTTTTTCCAGTGGAACCTAAACCTATTTTTTCCATCGCTCTGCTCGTAATGCGTCTTTCAAATGGAGTAAACTCTAAAATATCCTTTGTCATTCTGAGCCCACTTTATAACCTCTGTCTCTCACCTCTTGTTAATTTAGGCAAGGCAAGTTTATTTGTATGGCACATTTCATGTACATGTACAACTCAATGTGCTTTACAGCAACACCAGACACCCAAACACAGTAAAATGCAATAAAACATTAAATATATGTATATCTACATATTAAAATGTGTTATAATACAATGAATTGCCATAGGCAGCAATAAAAAGGTGTCCTTTCAGCCTGGACTTTAAGACTGTTCCAGATTTTAGCTGCATGAAACTGGAACGCAGCCTCACCGTGTTTAGTCCTGACTCTGGGAACCACCAGGAGACCCCTCCCTGAAGTTCTCAGGGCCCGAGATGGTTCATACGGCTCTAACATGTCAGAGATGGACTTTGGTGCTAAACCGTGAAAAGACTTGTACACAAGCAGAGCTGTTTTAAATTCTATTCTCTGAGTGACAGGAAGCCAGTGCAGAGACCGGAGCACTGGACTAATATGGTCTCAGTCCTCTCCTCTGAGACTTTGGCACAGGCTTGACACGACAAATGCACTAAACCACAGAGTTGGAAAATAATTTTAGCGGCTTATATGGCGGTTTATCAATCACGCTCATCTGAACCTGACCTCAGACTATAATGTTGTTATCGGTGTTTCATTCGAATGCCTTCCGCTCCTTCTGCAGAAAGGAGCGGTGATCGCGTCCAACAAAGTGTCCAGCCGCGTGGCCAGCGTCTCCTTCTCCAAGGACAGCAGCTACTTCGTCACCGCGGGAAACCGGCACCTGAAGTTCTGGTATCTCCAGGAGTCTGCGAACAACCGGGTCGGTACCACACACGACACATGGTTTCAAACGCCGCCCGACGCCCCCCTGATCGTTCCTCTCTGTAGGTGAACAGCACGGTGCCCCTGATTGGCCGCTCGGCGTTGCTAGGGGAACATAAGAACAGCGTGATCGTGGCGGTGGCGTGCGGCAGAGGCGCCATGGTGGACAAGACCTTCTGCCTCACCAGCTCCGCTCTGCTGTGCGTGTTTAACAGCAAGCGCACCATGGAGGCCTGGGTGCACCTCAAGGTAACGCCCCCAGCTTCTCGCCCCCTCCTAAGAAGAAGATTCATTGGTTCTGATTTAATGCACCACTCGGCATAGGAACATAATCTACAAAATCAGCTGTTGGGGCAGCTGTGTGGGGGTTTGTTGATGGGTGGCTTTTTAATGCACCACACTATGCAGGGCTTACATCATACTTTACATATAACTTAATTAAATAAATATATAATAATAATGATGATAATTAAACCCAAATTAAAATTATACTGAGAATGTTAATGATGTTTTGTTCCTTCGGTACCATAATGTAAAATGTACTTTTTTAATTTATTGCACTTGGAGGTGGGCGCTCATTAGCTTTTTGCTTCAGCCCACTCCTTTTGAGCACAATGTATACAGCTCAAATAAACAAATAAACTAAACTAAAGATGCAGCCGTGTTCGAATTAAACAAACATCTCAACTTGGCCAAAAAACAAAGCTTTTACGCTCAGAGGCTGACTGAGAATGTTTGATGCTACTGGCTATGTTTTAAGTATTTTATTTTATTTTATTTTTTTTATTGAAAAACTTGGGAACAGATACAAGTTGAGAACATAAGAATGCCAGGGGATGTACATAGAGCTCAAATTACAGTGATGAAAAAGGAAAAAAATATCAAAAATATTTAGAAATAAACAATTTTCATATGTGCTAATTGCTTTTTTGTTAAGGCTCTTCGAGATGGGTGACGAGTACAATTCAATTTGATTGAGGACTACAGGAAAAAATAGAGATGTAGATGAAAACTTACATTTGTGGATGTAGAATTTGCAAAATATGATAATTAAGTTGATTAACATTTTTTTTGCTTTCAGTTGTATGTTTTGAATGCAAACCAAAAATAATATGTTCGTACTTTAACAAGAATCCAGAGTCAATATTATGTATTATAAATTGTAAGCAATCAACTATGTTTTAAGTATTAAGACAGTGTCTCTTATGTCATGGCGATATATAACCTGTTTTTCCCATAGCGTGGCTTTAAACCTGTATTTACCTCATGGCCTCCGTCTTCAGGTGTCCAGTGCGTCCTCGTTGAGCGTGTGCGGCGATCAGGTTTTTTGCGGTTGTTCGAACGGCATCGTCAGAGTTTTCTCCTCAAGCCTCAGCTATATCTGCACCTTACAGCGCCCCCACAGGCTGGGAGTGGAGCTGCAAAGCAGGTACTTCCTCCCTCCGTCTCCCTCTCCCCAGACACCGCCCTCTGTCCTGACTCTTACCGATGGTGTGTCTCTTCAGCCAGTCGCCGGGCGGAGCGGGAGCGGTGTTCCCCGATACGGTGGCTTTAGGGTTAGATTCCGCGGCACACGCGCTCTCCTGCGTCTACAGCGACCACAGCCTCTACTGCTGGGACCTGACTGACCTGAAGGAGCCGAGAAGGACCTACTCGGCGCTCTACCACAGCGGCTGCATCTGGAGCCTGGAGGTGTGCTCTGTTCCTCCTCCGCCTCATCTCTGCCTCTGCGCTTGTCTAATCCTGGCTTCTGGTCTGCTCCAGGTTTACCCAGACCTGGAGGATTTCGAGTCCTGTCTTCCTCCTTGTTCGTTCCTTAGCTCTTCGTCCGACAACACCATCCGAGTGTGGAGCACTGAGAGCCCCCACAGCAACCGCTACAGCCAGGTACCGCCCAACCCGATTCAAACCCTACAGACCCGTTCAGATCGTGCCCTAAACCCGTCGATGCCTGTGTCTCTGGTCTCGTGCAGGACCTGCTGAGGATTGTGTACGTGGGGGAGGCCTTCGACTCGGACCGGACTGAAGTGGAGGCTGATGGGAAGTCTGGACTCCGGGTTTTGGCCGTGAGTCCAGATGGAGCTCACCTGGCCACAGGTGATCGCCACGGCAACCTCAGGTGAGGAGAATGCGTTTACGCCGGGTCTTGTGCTGGTTTACACACAATTTAGACGAGATGTGTGTATTGGTGGCGCTGGATCAGTCAATGAGCAATACCTATTTTGTCTGAGACTTTTACACTTTTACAGCAAAGATATTTTTGATTGTTATGCAAAATATAGTTTAAAGCAGCACAGCTAATCCTAGCATTAATCAAGGCAAGTAAAAAATTTATGTTTGCATTTTAGCAGAGATAGTTGAAGGAAAATCTGATAGCAGTGGTAAGTTTTACATTTAAATTTATAACCTGTAGCCAATGCTAATTAGCCTAGAAAAGTCTTTGATTGTTGTTAAATTTCAAGTAAAATCCAGGGCAGGGTTTCCGCAGGGCTTAAAAAGTCATCAAATTAATTATGCCAAAATCAAGGCCTTCAATGTAATTAAAAAGCATGAAATTGGATTCAAACTGGTATTAAATCTACATTTACTGGAAAATGATCAACAATTTTTACTGTATTCCAAAATGATGGTCTAAACATTCTGTTTTGGCTGAAATTGACCAAATTTTTTTGTCCAATTCTCTTTCCTCTGTTTGTTGAAATGTTTGCAAATCTTAAAGAATAAAAATTGTGCAGATTTATTTTTTCTGCGTTAAATTTGAATTCTTCCTGTATAAACCCTGCAGTGGATGCATCTTTCCACAGGCTGTAACATCATGTCATCCTTATTTGTCCATTAGATGACAAATAATCAACCAGCCACTTTTAAAGAAGTCTTATATCTGTTATCGGGAGATATTCAAGCTTGTATTGGTATCGGAAGCATCAACACTGGATCACCACTTGTCTCCAATTGTTTTACCTTTCTTAAACCCGGTTTAGTCCTAATTAAATCTTGAAGCGGTGCTCTGTGTTGAAGGTTTGAGGACCACTGCCTTAGTTCATTCGTGCTGACGGAGCAGACGCTGAACTTTATGCCAGTGTTTTGTTCTGTGTATTGGGTTTAGGAGTAATTTCATCTGTTCTTTCAGTGTTTTTGGTCTGCAGTTTGTGGATGAGCTTCACAAGATCGCCGCTCACGACTCTGAGATTCTATGTCTGAGCTTCTCCCCAGAGTCTTCAGGTAAACCAGGACTGAAGGACTTCAAATATGGGCACTGTTGTATTTTGATTAAGTTTGACATGAGTGCATAGAGCTCATTGTAGATGCACTGATGATGGTTGCGTATCGTGTTAGGAGTGCGTCTGCTGGCCTCCGCTTCCAGAGACCGACTCATCCACATCTTCAACAGAAACCAGGACTACAGCCTGATCCAGTCCCTGTATGACCACTCAGGCTCCATCACCGCAGTCCGCTTTACAGGTACTGAACTGGGACTCAACTAGAACTAGACACGGGACAATTAAAAGCATATCTGGCAGGACAAACCAACATAGTAGCCCTCGATAGTAATCTTTGTACGAAACTATGCCACTGTCCAAGACATATTTCATATTCTAGACTAGGACTGAACTGTCTAACCTAAGACTTCACAGGGTCTAAAGCAAGCTCCATGTCTTTGTTCCAGGGGAGAGTCCGGAGCTGAGGATGGTGAGCTGTGGAGCCGATAAGAGCATCTATGTCCAGACGGCGGAACAGGTCAGTGTGGTCACCCCAGCAGGGTTTGGTTTACCCCCAGACTCCACTGCCCGCCCCCACACTGCACCACAGGTCCACATCCTGTACTGCATTTCTCTGGATCACTCCCCGATAAAAAAAAAGGAAGCATATCCATTTTCTTTTCCACCGAAATGCGACCAGATCAACCCACAGCTCAGATTGCACTAAACGGGAATCAAGAATCTTTTTAATCAGACCAGTGTGTTTTCCATACAGTTTTTGACTTCTCACTTCCTGCTGTAAGTGCTGTTCCTGTTAACGACTTGCTCGATGGGAGGAGTCTTTCTAGGTCAGACGAGGGATGGGGCAAAAAGAGGGAAAAAGTCGAGCTTTACCATCTTAAATTTTATTTTTTTCTTTGAAGACAAAGGTTCTCGAGCTGTCATCTGTACTCTATACTTTAAGTGTTGGACGTTTTGCCTCTCATCCAAGAAGCTTCATCGGCGCCACTAATGATTTAGCTTTTTATTCATTGAATCATTTTGTTTCTTTAGAGGACGGGGCTGTTCTCGCGGACACATCATGTGGTAGAGAAGAGCTCTCTGTACGACCTGGACCTGGACTCCACCCGAACCCAGGCCGCCTTCGCCTGCCAGGACCGAAACATTCGGTAAACCAGGACTGAACCACAACTGGACCAAGTCTGGAGCAGGTCTAACCGGGTCTGTTGTTGCAGGGTGTACAGTGTGGAGAGCGGGAAGCTGACGAAGACTCTGAAAGGATCCTCCAGTGATGAAGGAGCGCTGCTCAAAGTCAGACTTACTGAAACCACTTAAATCTCGCCTGTGCCTTGAACTGTGCAGTGACAGACCTGACCTTGTTACAGGTGACCTTTGACCCCTCGGGTTCATACGTTGCCTCCAGCTGCTCAGACAAAACCATCTGTATCTTCGACTACGAGAGCGGGGAGTGTGTGGCCACGCTGCACGGACACTCGGGTCAGTCCTGGGACAGACGTCTGTCCTGTGTTTGAGCGGTAAACGCTAATGTGAGGTTTGTTCTAAACTTGTTTTCCAGAGATCGTGACGTCGATTCGCTTCAGCGCCGACTGCACACGCCTCATCACCGCGTCCGGAGACAGGTACCTTCAGTCACCTCGAGTCTCTCACTAAAACCAAAGAATCAGGTTCTAAATCTAGGAGTAATCATGGACTCAGACCTGAACTTAAACCTCAAAGCAATGACATCATCAGCTTTTTATCATCTGAAAAACATTAAGATCAGAGGAATAGTGTCAGAACCAGACTTGGAGACACTCATCCATGCGTTTGTCTCCAGCAGGTTAGACGACTGTAACGGCTGCTCACTGGCCTTTCTAAACGAGCTGTTAGAGCTGCAGAACATCCAGAACGCTGCTGCTCGAGTCCTGACAAGAACCAGGAAATACCACCATATTAGTCCAGTGCTCTGGTCTCTGCACTGGCTTCCTGTCACTCAGAGAATAGAATTTAAAACAGCTCTGCTTGTGTACAAGTCTTTTCATGGTTTAGCACCAAAGTCCATCTCTGACATGTTAGAGCCGTATGAACCATCTCGGGCCTTGAGAACTTCAGGGAGGGGTCTCCTGGTGGTGCCCAGAGTCAGGACTAAACACGGTGAGGCTGCGTTTCAGTTTCATGCAGCTAAAATCTGGAACAGTCTTCATGAGGATGTGAGACAGGCCTCAACTCTGACAATGTTCAAATCCAGGCTGAAAACAGCTCTTTTTACCTCTCATTGGTTCATATTTGTCTGCGCTCCTCTCTAATTGGTTCATCCAAGATGTCTTTTCTGATTGGTTCCTCAGTTGTATCTTTGTTTGGCGGCTGGACTCCAGTATGACATCACTGATGCAGAAAAGGCGGGGCTTGGACAGTAAAAAGGAAAAGAGCAAGAAGCAAAACATCAGGTGTGTGCCTTCAAGCGACTCTGGAATCTGTTTTACTTTTGGAGGAACTGAGAAGAAAAAAAAAGCCTAATAAAATTCACTACTGATCGTGCAGACCTTTTGTAGTTGTTATCTTGTATAAAAGTGGCATTGGAGCTAAATGCTAACTCAAACAGGATTAATTGTTTGTGACAAAAATCAGCAGCAACTTTACCTTTTTCTGTTTCAGGAGGGAGACGTTTATCACTGGGCCCTCCAACCAGATATCTCTGCTAATGGAGGAGGCGGAGTCAGAAGTTCTGACCCCAGGAAGAGGCGAGATAGAAGACGGTACATGAAGGGAATAAATGCTCCGAAAGCTTAAGAACTTCTAAAGTGGGAATGATTTCAGATGCAAGACGCATATGTGCAAAAAAAAATCTGATTTGGGTCGCTTCAGCCAGGAATCTAAATGTCTCCTCAAGTTTTTGGTGTTGTGTTTCAGAGCTGCCTCTTCTGCAGACCAACGGGAAGCTTCCTCTATGGTTAAGGAAACTGGTGAGGACTCAACAGAACGAATGTCAAATAAAAGTATAATTCTAAATGTTCTAGTTCAATCTGGGGTTAGCCATGGGCTTGGATTATATCGTTTGTTTTGCAACCTGAGTTCATCTTCTTTTATGGTTCTTCTACAGCAAGGAGGAGGAGGGGGTCCCACTGCTCTCGACCAATCGGAAGCCGAGCCTCCACAGGTGAGGAGGCGGTGGGCGGAGCAAATGACCCCCATGAACATCTTCTCCCCTAATTCGACCCAGAACCAGGACTTGGAGCAGGATTTGGACCTGGATTTGGAGCAGGAGTTCTGTCCTCAGAGTCTGGAGAGTCTCCTGGTGGGTGAGGAGGAGGAGGTAAGACATGCAGCCACAGGAGACGGCGCTCAATCTCATCCGGGCCCGGTCTGAGTCCGCTGAAGTGACCCTCGCTCTTAATCTTTATCTCCCCCCTCACATGTTCAGGTTGAGGAGCCTACAGCCGCAGTGTCGTGTAGTTTTGGCATGTTTCCAGACCACAGCTCCTCAGGCAGGTGAGTCCCGCGTGACCCGTTATTCACGAAACCTTCAAGTCTCGGGACGGACTCTGCCTCCTATGCTGTGTCCTGATCGGTGGATGTGTTTCAGGGACTTTGCCATTCAGGGTCAGGAGGTCAAAGGTGAAGAGGATCAGGATTTGGTCAGTTCAGACGGGTCGACGGAGAGCAACGAGCAGAACCACGACGCGGGTACTACTTTTTATTCCTCCAAGATGTGAACATTTATGAAATTTCTCTGAGAAACTCCTTCTACTCGTTCAACTTTTCTTGCAGACTGCGAGTCCCTGAGCGAGTCCAGGTCTGAATCCAGGTCCAGTCTCGTCCTGGAGAACCAACAGGACCCTCTGGAGGAGAACCAGCCGGAGCAGAGTCCTCTACAGAAGCACTTTGACTCTTTGGCTCAAAACATCATCAACAATGACGACAACTTCCTGAGTCCGAGTGAAGGTGACTGAGGGCGGCCCAGAACCTTTTGGAATATATACTTTTTGAATGTTAAATACTTGCACAATGTCTGCAGAAGTGTGATTCTTACAAGCTTAACATAATTACACATTAATTTGCTGAATCTCTGACCTCTACGTGGCCTTTCTTCTTCAGAGCGGTTTGACACTGACCTCAAGAGCCTCCAGCCTCCGGAGCCGAGCCACTTCTTGCAGCCACGGCTCAGTCTGTCCACGCGCTTTCTGTCCCGCTTCCAGGATCGAATACGGTAAGACTAGACTAGACAAAACCAGGACTGGACCAGGACCTGAGCAGATCTTCATCAGGCCTGTGTCATGTTGTTTTTTTCAGGTCCAAGGCTCCAACCTCATGTCCTAAGATCTTGGAGGAGAGCTCCATCGACAACATCCAGGTACTAGGACTGCACCAGGTCCAGGCCCTGTCCTGTTATGTTGCTAAACTAATCCAGGACTCTCTCCGTCTTGGTTGCACTGAACACTTGGGTTTAAATGTGACTGTTGTGTTTTAGGCTCAGCCTCAAACCAAAAGCTCGGTCTCCAAAGAGTCCAGCCATAAAAATGAAACTTCTGTTCCAGTTAAGTTCAAGACTGGCCTCGAACTCGGATCCACAGAGTTCGGCCTTAAACGGATGTCGACAGAATCTATTGTGAAGTCTGGATCCCGGCAACTGAGCGGTGAGACTATTTCTGTTTTTAATTGGAACCCTTTCAGCTTTTAGCCATGTTATTTTTTACAATAAAATACAAAGTGTCTAGTTAAAAAAAAAAGTCTAATATACCATACATCTGTCTCTTTCACCCTCTAAACACGGTGAGGCTGCGTTTCAGTTCAGAGTCTTCATGAGGATGTGAGACAGGCCTCGATTCTGACGATGTTCAAATCCAGGGTGAAAACAGTTCTTGCCTTGCCTATGAGATTTCCTGTTTTGGTCCAATCAGATGCTCTCCAAAGCAGCCCCATGACGCAGGGGATTGCTGGAAATGGAATCGGGCTCCACGAGAAGGAGAACGTCAAGCCAGACCAGAGACCGGACCGCGGCTCGAAGGGCTTGGTCGGTGAAGGTCCAGAGGAGGTCCCTGGAGTCTTGAGGTAAGACGCAGTGAATGGAACCCAATGTGTGTCTGAGATCATCGGGTACTGGACAAGCTTCATCTTATCGTTGCTTAAAACTAAAATGCACCAACAGAGTCTGAATGGTTTTGGTTTATTACCAAAAATGACTGAATTGACTTTTATAGTTTTTTGTCAGGCTTACTGTATATGATCAATGCTTAAATCGAGTAACTGGCGGTGCCCTCCAGGTAAGGGGGTACTTTGAGTAAAAATGAAAGACTCGAGACCTACGCGAGATAATAAAGGTTGGGAACCACTGGGTTAAACTTCTGTTCTTGAACTGAATGCAAATCTTCTCAGCGTTTCAGCCCCACCTGTGGCCACGCCCGCAGAGTCTACTGAGGCCCCCCCACCAACGGCTGTGATCCCGCCCCCTGAAGTTTCCCTGCCCCCTGACTGCGCCCCACCTCCCACAGGTACAGCTGATTTCACTCAAGCTGAAGCCATCTTTCCCTTGATCTTTTGATTAGATTATTTCTGTTTTTTTCAGCAGAGACTCAACAGGTAGTGGATGATGACATCACACCCTGCCCCGCCCCTGAGTGTGACAGGCCTGGCCCCGCTGCAGGTGAACAGGAAATCCTGCAGGTGGCATTGCGGTTCCAGCGCGCGGCGGAGGAAGCGGTTCAGCTCTACAGACAGGTACTTCCCCCTCCCCAGACACCTCCCCGTCCTCTTTAACAGCGTTTGATCTCTGCCTTGTCTTAACCGACGTGAACTCTGTCCATCAGGTGCAGAGCGTCCCGGCGCTCGCTGCAGTTTTGCGGGACGCTTTGAATGACGTCCACTCCACCATCGGCTCCGTATGTGGAGACGGCGCCACCAACAGGCCACTGGGGATCTGCAGCTCCTGTGGTCAGAGTGCCACCAACAAGGAGTCTGATGACAGCAACAAAGACGGCGCCCCCTCTGGTTTAACCGGACACTGCACTGACACACAGGGGCTCTGTGGACGCCTGGAGCTCTGCAGTCACACAGAGGCTCTGCTGGAGCGCTACTCGGATCTGCTGGTGCAGATGACGCGAAACAAACTAGACTGATTTTTACTGCAGGAGTACGACACTGTACTGCATACTGTTAGACTGGAGTATCCGAGTAACAGCAGTACCGTTACAGAGCTGCACAAGAAAGCGTCTTGTGAGAGGACTGTCTGCCTTTAATCACTGTTTTTATTGTATTTTTTTGTTTTATAAGAAATAAAGTATTTTCTAATTTTTTTTCCTGTGAATTTCCCATCATTGATGCATGGCTTTATTATCGGATGTTTTAAAAGGCTGAACTCCTGATCAGAGTTTTACTTTCTGTCTGATACCCAAGTATTGTGATCTCACAAACGCACTGTTTGATTTATATTAGGGCTGGGACTCTTTGAATAATTACGATTTAAGTAATTACATAAGGTTTAATTTAATTAAAAATATTCATCGAAATTAATCACACTTAAGCTGAACAGGGACTTTTTCTGGTTGCTTAGGGACGAACAGCACTTAAAGCCAAAACATTTTTTTCTGTTAAACTTGTTTATTCACACAGTTAAGCTGCTATCGTCGAAGTGTTTGAAATTATCATATCTCCACTTCAAATAAATTAAAATGCAGGAAAATACAAAGAATCTAAAATACACTTCTAAAACATAAATACAACTCCTACAGAAATGCTAAATGCGTGTAACATCTTTGTAATTAAATAATTAATTGCAAAGGCCATAATTAACTCATTACATTTTTAACCCACCACTAATTTATATTTTTCTTTTATGTCTTTGGAAAATGCATAACGGAGTTATGATTCTGAAATGCTGCAGAGGGCGCCTTGTTTTGCTTTCACTTTCCCTCTGATCCACTGATGCATGTAGCGTGAATCACCACAGAATGTTACAGATTAATTTAAGCTATGGGTTTAGTCTGTTTTCAGACGCGCAACTGTCTAATCTTCATAATGCGCGTGGAGCAGCGGGGGTGGTGTTTATGTTTATTGTCTTGAGCCAGGAAGTGTTTACAGTGCTGTGATTGGCTGATGTCCGCGGGATCAAGCATCAACTACGTGCACGCGCCTCGCCTCTGTTCTGTCCGGACGGTCCGGAACCTGCGCCAGGGCTGAATCGGGACTGTTCCGAGTCCCGGACCTCACTAACCCGCGCACAGGACCGTGTCATGGCGTGCGCGTGGAGAAGACACATCGTGCACGAGCTCAAGCGACGGGACCGGAACCAGAGCATGCGTTTCACGCAGCTCTTTACGCACTGTGAGTCTGAATCCACCCAAGTTCAGATTGAGACTTTGCTGAGTTTGTATTGTGTTCTATGTAGACAGGCCTATTCTTGCACTGTACTATAAAGATACTTCTACTTCTACTACTACTGTATGTCAGAACTGTATAGCAGTAGTGTTGCTATGAAACCAACTACCTGTTGAGTATTTAGAAAGTATGTGAGAAAACAGGTTTGTCCGATGCAGTTAAGAAGTGGGAGTGCACTGCCCTAAAAGTACAACTACTGGGAAAATGTCCCACAGACATGTTCCAAAATACACGAGGCTATATGCACTAAGTCATGTTGAAGTGATTGTAGCCTACAGCGGTCACTAAAGGCTGAACATGAGCATTAATCACTGAGAGTTGTAGTTTAGGTCTTTGAGTCAGAAAGTCCCTTCAAAGTCCGGTCTCTCCTCAGACTCTAGACTCCTGGAGCAAACCAATGGGATCAGAGCTTCTCTCAGGTAACTCACCTGTGCCTCTCCAGTCCTCCTCACTCCCTCCCTCTACCTGTAATATTAATATGTGTACGTGTTCTCAGCTGTTCTCAGAGCTCCGTCCATCTCCTTCAGAACGAGCTGCACTCACTGGACCCAGGACAGGTGAGCTCCCTGTGGAATATCTTTCTGGATTGGTGCCGCTGAACAACAATGCTCTCGAAGACGCCTCGGCTCTTAAAGGTTTGGTGACCCCTGGTTTAGGAATAATTGTGAGCTTCATTTCCCATGATGCAGTTGGCCTGCGAGGTGGTGGAGCTGCAACACAAACTGGAGCTGAAGGACGGGGTCCTCAAAGAGCAGATAAACAGGTCAGAAGAACCCTCCTCCCCGAGAGAGGTACTCCGGTACTTCAGCTCTTTACAGTAACAACCCAAAGACACTGAAGGGTCAGATGTAGTACAACAACTTTAAGTGCGTACTCAAAACCACATTTATTTAAACGTTTTTGCAAAGAATATTAATGTTTGTTTGTTTCATTGGGCACAGGAAGTGGCCAATTGATTTTAGCGCGAAAAAAACCCTTAGTTTTTAAAGTGTATCTTTTGACGTTGATGGTAAACATGTAAAATATATTAATATGCTGCTGTTGCATTTGCTTCTTAAATGAATGAAATAAACTTTTCGTTATAAAATTGCCGCGTCAGTTCACATGGTTTAAAACTATGATGAACCGTTCAGTGATAATCAGAAAACCATAAACGAGGTTTTGATGACCTACATTACGACCCACTTGCACTAAATGCCTGTTCCTGTGGCATTGTTGATTTCCATCCCTCTGTCCTCCTGTGGACGCTGCAAAAGCCAAAGCGTCCTCATCATGTGCTCGTTTCTGTCGTGTGCAGACTGTGTGAGGCGGCGCTGCGGCTCCAGGCGGCGCTGGAATCGCGCTCGGAGCTGCACGGTCGGGCGGAGATGATGCACGAAACAAACGCCGCTCTGAAATGCCAGTACGACTCGCTACTGCGGCGGCAGGAGAAGGCGGAGCTCGCCCTCAGACAGGAAGTGGAGCACGAGTCCCGCCTCCTGGATCAGCTCATCCAGTCGAAACGCGAGGAGGCTCAGCGCATGAACTGCCACAACAGCCGTCGCTCACGGTACGAGCACAGGAGCCAGAACTGCCCCGGCTACTGCTGCTACTATTACTGCTCTCAGTGGTTCATGTCTCTCTTGTGCAGGGCTCGAGAGGTGAAGCTGCAGAAGCTCCACTCAGAGGGGTCAGAGGTTAGCGCCGACAGGTCAGTCAAAGGGCTCACGGATAAACGCGTGAATGGTTAGGACTAGGGTTGGGCCATATCGTATCACATATCGTTATCGTGATATTTATTTTTTCATATCATGATATAGATTTTAGGCCATATCGCCCAGCCCTAGTTAAGACGGTGATTCATACGGGGCGGCACGGTAGCACAGCGGTTAGCGCCCTCGCTTCACAGCTAGAAGGTCCGGGTTCGATTCCCATCTGGACGGGGCCTTTCTGTGTGGAGTTTGCATGTTCTCCCCGTGTCTGCGTAGGTTTCCTCCGGGTACTCCGGTTTCCCCTACCACTAAAAACATGTACAATAGGCCAGGGGACTGCAGGTGGAAATTAGCACAAGTGCTATAACCTGGTACAATGCAGCTCTCCTTTCTGAGGCTGATGTATATTGTACACTGTCCCTGTTCAAATAAATAAAATAAATAAACGTCTCTAAGTGAACCAGTGGATACATCGACGACCCTTTTCCAACCCGACAAGCTCTTGTGTTTTAAGAAAAATTAAAATGCTAGGACAGGCTAACCCCTCCCAGTGGTCTTTATTAATCTGCCTGTGGTCAGAAGTCTTTAGAGTTGCTGATGAAGCTTCTTGGTCAAGAGGCTTAACGTGGCATGTCCTGTACGACTGAACGACTAATTTCCCTCGTTTGTCTAGACTCTCATAGTAATATTAATGATGGAGAAAGATTCTACCACCCTGTTGCATCCTATTTTGGACCCCTTATCTAACACTAGGGGACCCCTTGTGAGGTTCTTGGGAACTGCACGTTCGACCTCGAGGTTGTGAATCACTGGTTTAAGAGACACAATATTCTAAGCCACTTCGCTTGTGGATCAGAAAAGTTTGTCTATTGTTTTTTTGAGGGTTTATTGTTTCCAGGCTGCTCTTCTTTGTATTTAATATATTTTTGTGTTATTTTATTTTTTGTCAGGACAATGCATGTTTATAATCATTCCACACGGGCTCATTTCCATCCGTTGTCCCGCACTCGCACTCACAAACACACTCTCTTTCATCCTGGACTATTGTATATGTTTTTTTAGGGTAGGGGAGATTATGTGCAGACACAGAAGAACATGTGTTTGCTCAGTTTGGCTCAGTTTGGACCTGTTGAGTCTTCATCTCTAACTGTAATCGTGTTTCACGTGCAGTGTGAGTGCCCCGGTGTCCAGAGGCCCCTCCCCGACCGCCCCGCCTGCCCCGCCCGCGGCCCAAAGAACCAGGTACTCTCCAGAAATCAATCCGTGACTAATGTCCGGGCTGTTTCTCTGTTTTGGTGGTACATCGTTTTTTTTCTCGTATGCGGTTTGGTTTCAGATCGGCCTCGGCCTCGTCCCCCCGGATCCTCAGCTCCATCCGGGACCTCTTCACGTGAGTCCCGACTTTGAATGCGTACATGCTCCCGGTCTTTCGAGGTAGAAATGCACAACCACTGCTCATTTGCAACGTGTGACGTCACAGGAAGAGGCGCGTCCAGTCCCTGAGTTTGGAGGTGGATCTGTTTCGACCGACGGCCTTCTGCGTTTCGTCCGGGCCCCCCACTCGGGCCCTGCACGTGTGGGTATGAATCCTGTCAATACACACGTACAGCTCTGTGCGGCTCGTGAACTAAAGACGGTCCTTTCCTGACGCATCTCGAACATGTTTCACAACTTTCAAGGCCACTGTCGTAATAATACCTTCCAAAACTAGCCTGCGAGCTCACGATCGATAAAAACGCTTTGTAATCACATGGACTGGCCTCACAAATCACAGCTTATTCAATATAACAAAACACATTTCCTTTCAGTACTAAAGCTCAAGTACAGGGCCTGGTAATTGACCATTGAGGTGATCGACCTTTTTAGCCTTTCAATGGGTTCAGTGGCTATGAAAAGGGGACACCTGGGACAGAGGTTTGGCAAAACTGGGACACATCCATGTTTTGTTTTTTTTGGAAATCCACAGGGACATGGGGACTGCTGGATAACCAACATTCTGGCATGAGGGAGACTTACTTCAGAATATTTTGGGACGTATTACTCACCTTGCCTTTGCACAGTATGAATGCACAGATAAACTAATAAACAGCAGACTGCAAATGTCACCTGCGCAGACACTAGGGTCCTCATTTATAAAGCTCACGTACGAACTGTTCTGCGCCCACGGTGGTATTTATAAAAATCTGAACTGAATGTGAAACATTACGCACCGCCACACTAGGTCCGTATCTGGGGTCCAACAAGATGGTTTGTACCCAGGGCCCAGAATTTGGCGCTACGCCCCTGTTCACGCCCAATGCGAAACCACTGCCTCATCCTAAAACCTAAAACCCCTCGTACCCCAGGACTCTATACTCAGAAACGATATCTGAGTGATTAAAAGCTTATTCTGTGGTTTCAGGAAATTTGAGCTCCGTGAATGGCACTGGCAAATATCACAATCAGCGTCTAAAAGTCTCCCTCTCTGCTCCCGGGGTCTGAGGAGGGGTTTTATAAATGAGACCCCCGGACAAAAGTGGACTTTCCTTTTGGACATTTTTCATAAGAAGTAAATATTACATAACAGATACAAGAAAATCCTCCTCCACAAACCGGGACTGAACCCACCCCAGGCTGGCACCGACTCTTTCGTGTCGTACAAAGGTCTACTGTGGGGGGGGGGGACTGAGGCCTCTCTGTTCTCAACAGCAGTGTTCAGTGACTCCCAGAATGCACTGCTGCAGAGTTTGTTTGTCAGTGCGGTGAATGTGGTGTTCCTCTTTCTGTCTCCATTTATGTTGTATTTTTTAAGGAAACCAATTTTTTAAGGAAACCAAAGGAAACCCGTCAATGTTTTCACAGCCTTCAGATACTTAAGCATGAACAACAGTCATTCAAGTCAAAGTAGAAGACACTGACCCAGTCTTTTATGTTATTTATTTATTTTTAAAGCAGTTAATTTTAAATATTTTTATGTTGCATTATTGTTGCTCTTCTGTTGCTTCTTTGTCGCTTTTTTTTTTTCTACACTTTTTTTTTGCTATTTTGACGCTTATTTTAACGAAGCTTTTAGATTTGGGTAATGCCGAACTGGAGAAAATGTGCTCAGTTCAGGTGGGGGAGAAGAGGTTAAATCCATTCTGGTCATTGGGGGTGTGTTATGTGTTGATGGCAACAGTTTAGACCAAAATGTTGTGCAGTGTGCCTTTAATATCAGCACGGCGGCAGGTCTGACTCTGTGCTGCCCCCTGTAGGAGCCTCAGGACGAAGGCGTGCACTGCGTGAGCTTCAGCCGCTGCGCAGACGTCCTGGCCACGGCTGGAACCGACCGCCGCCTCAAGCTGTGGGACGTTCGCAACGGTAAGTACCGCAGCGGAGGGGGCGGGAGCGGTACTAGTACTTTTTGGACCGTATAACCCGGGGCTTGTGTCGCAGGATCTCTCTCCGTGGGGGCCGCTCTGTTCGGATTCACCGAGAGCGTCACCTGCATCGACTTCGACCAAACTGTGAGGGAAATGTGAATTGGTTGTCGTGAAAATACTTTTTAGTTTTTGTCTCGAAAACGTCATGTCAATTGAATCGACTTTGTTTTGTTTTTTAGGGGTTTCGGGTCCTGGCCTCCACATCCGACAAGTCTGCGTTACTATGGCAACTGGACAACTCCGTACCCAAGGTAACGTGGCCGAGTGGTCGGTCAGGAGGTGCCTCACACAGAGCGGTGCGAGGCATGTGGTCCCATAACCCTCAAGTTTACTCCACCAAACTAAAACATGCACACTAGACTCCTGCCCTAATCTTGGTTCACTCTGTTTTTTTTGTCCCTGTAGTTGACCCTCTCGGGGCACCGTAGGAAGGTGAGTGCGGCGCGGTTTTGCTCGGCGCCCCCTCTGGTGGTGACGGGGAGCGCGGATGGCTCCATCCGACTGTGGGACCTGCACCGAGAGGCCTGTGAGTACTACTGCAATTGTACTACTGCTGCCATGACTGCAAATACTAGTACGCATATGCAAGTATTCACGTTTAACGGTCACTTAATTCATTTTAGTCTGTGTTTTGACCAGAGCAATTGACGTATTGATAGGTTGATAACAAAACTAAAGGAAATACTGGATTTTGACATTTGATATTCTTTTTGACGTTATGTAGTTCAGTGTCTGGACAGTTCATCCTGAGCCTTTCCCAGAGTACATTTCTGTTTTTACTGAGTCTGTTAAAATAATTTGTCTGTCATAATTTTAGCTTTATAAGTTCATTCTATGCTTAATTCAAGGATGTCCTATGGGACGAAACAGTATTTTGTATTATATAGGCCCCAAAGAGATTCCATTTCACAGGGTTCAATGATGTTTCAGGACGGTATTTAAGTTATAGTTGTCGTTTCTGGTGTAGACACGGTTTACGCCCGGTTTGAACATATTTGAGCTCAATTTATGTTTAATTTAGACCTGGTTTATTTGGAAGGTCAAATATTTTTCGGCACTGAACTTATCTTATGGATTGGAATTCATCTGTCGTCCCAATGCCCAACCAGTTGAGAATCACTGATGCTACTTAAAGCATACATTTGGAATTGACGGTGGGCCCTGAAGCTGGTCTGTGCTATCCTCTGATTGGCTGGTGTTCTGCAGGTACTCACGTAGAGGAGGTGGGCTCTCACTGCTCGGACCTGGTCTGTTCAGGAAGTTCTGTCTTCAGTTCACACTTCGACGGGAGACTGCGGCTCTGGGACCTCAGGTGCTCCTCCTCAGCCTCTTTCTCTCAGCACTTTGTATTATTATGCTATTGGAATATTAGAAGGTTGTGGATTAGATTCCTTCTCGTTTACATATTTATTTCACAGGTCTGTCCTCTCTGTGGGGCGTCCTTTGAATCGTACATGCAGGGTTTCCGCAAGGAATTACCATTCTTAAAATGACTTTGATATACATTTGATTCCAACTGGCAGCAAATCAACATTTCTTGGAGAATAATTACATACAATTTTTAAAAATACAATCCAAAAACGCCATAGAGACATTTTAGCCTTAAAAAGCTTAAAAACGGACGTGCTGCATAAAACCTGATACGGTGCGTTATGACCATGAGGTTGTGGGTTCGATTCCCTCTCTGCTGTTGCAGGTCAGTGACCTGTGTGATGGAGCTGCGTTGCCCGGACCGGGTCACCTGTCTGGACCTGAGCGCGGACTCTCTCATGTTGCTGAGTTGTTGCCGTGACGATGCTCTGCACCTGTTTGACCTGAGGGGGCGGGGCTTCAGTCACACCTGTCTGAGCGCCGAGGGCTTCGTCTGCGGCAGCGACAGCAACAAGGCTGTTATAAGGTACAGAGTCTTTACTCCTGGACTAAACCAAGTCTAACCCTGATCTTTGTGTCCAGTCCAGACAGAGGACTCGCCGCCGGAGGGTCCTCAGACGGAACGGTTTATGTTTGGGATGTTTCCTCGGGACGAGTCCAGACCAGACTCACAGATCAGCACAAGTACGTGAATATGACAATATTCCCCATGAACGAAGCTTTTAAATACATTTGTGAAGCAGAGCCATTTTGATCACAATACTGTGTTGGTTAAAAACGGTTTATCAGTTCAGTCGATAAAATTGGTACTTGGTACATTGACTCAAACTGTAATGAAATTTAAAAAAACCTTGATCTAATCACTGCGAAACAATGCAGGCGAATACAAATACAAAAATAAAAATAGATACCAATTTCAACCCATCTATAAAGATTTATAAAAAAAATTTGTAATACTAAATAATGCTTTTTTTTTTTTTGGAACATGTAGTGGGAGGACTCCTCACTCTCAATAGAGGCATTTGTCTGATTTGGTCATAACTCCTCCCTCTTTGTCCCGTAGCTCCTCCCTCAGCGGCGTATCGTGGAGCACGAGTGGCCGGTACTTGGCGAGTGTCGACAAAAGTAGACGAGCCGTCCTCTGGAGCGACACCTGAACCGGCCAATCACAGCCCTCGACCTATTTGAACTGTCCAATCAGACGCTGCTCTCTTGTGGCTAATGAGTTCGACATTCTCACCTACCGGAGTCATAATCCCATTACAGATGTTTTCAGTAAAAACAAAGAGTTTAAAAGAACAAATGGCAGCTAATCAACTATGTGGCAACTCAGATGTAAAACACAAAACTATAAATTTAACATAATGGTATAAACTGAACATTTGTGATGGCATCCTGCAGCATTTTCAAGTATTTGGTATTTTCTCATAAAATACCTGCACTATGGTCATTCGTTTGCACAAAGCGGATTTGATCTTTAAACTCTTAGTATTTACATTTTTCAACGTTTATGGGCACCGGTATGGAGCAGGATGGTTGAGCTCTTTTCTTGTACTGTATTTACGTTTTATACTTAATAATTTTAATAATATAAACTGAAGACTCAAAGAAAAATGATTAAAAACTGACTTTATGACAACGGCGTAATATAAGAAGAGTAAAGACTCTTGCTAGAGCGTTATTTCTACTTTATTCCAAACACTCGTGCACACAAATGTACTAAAGTCCACTGAGGGCCCGGGACCTGGTCTTGTCTTCGGGGCTGGGCTCCTCCTCCATGACGTCGGCTATGGCTCTGCTGTAGACACTGGGCAGACGTTGCCTGAAGCCCCCCCTCAGTCTCACCCCCAGGCAGTAGTACAGCAGTGGGTTCACGCAGCTGTTGAAGTACGCGATGGCGCCGGTGATGCGTAGCCAGGCCTCCAATTCCTCGCTACTCTTGTCGGCCATTTTGAAAAGCTGCAGGATGTGGTACGGAGCCCAGCACAGGAAGAAGGCGCTGACCAGGATCACCAAAATCCTCAAGGAGCGCGACTTTTTCGACAAGTTTGTGCGTTTGATTCCAAGACCGGCCAAAAAGTAACACACGAGGATGACCACGAAAGGCAGCGCAAAGCCACACACAAAGCGAAGCCAGTACAGGTATGATATGGCGCTCCTGCCCTTCCCCATATCGATGGAACACTTGGTCCTGTTCTTGTCGAGGTCAACTTGCCGGTTCACGTAGTAAGGAACGCTGAGGGCGATGGCGAGCGTCCACACGGCCACAGCCACCGCTCGGGCCACAAATGGCGTGCGTCTGGTTTTGATTAAGAGAGGCCTCCACACGCACAGCGCCCGGTCCAGGCTGATGACGGCGAGCAGGAACACGGAGCAGAACATGTTGGCGTATTTGAAGAAGCCGTTGAACCTGCAGATGAAGGAGCCAAAGGGCCAGTCGTTGGAGCGCAGCTTGTAGACGATGGAGAAGATCCGAGTCACGCAGAAGATCAGGTCCGCCACGGCCAGGTTCACCAGGAACACATTCGTGACTTTGGTCTGAAAGGAGAAAAACACTGGTTTGTGACTTGGTTCATTTTTAGACACTACGGTGGCCCAACATTAAGTCAATGTTTCACTACCAGAGCTACGGGGACTCCTGGAGGCGCTTGAACACTTAGCAGGGGATACCTGGAATTATTTCAGTCAAATTTCAAAATTAATTTCAAAGGAAAGTTAATTTAATTATGTTTTCCAGTAAAATGTTTGAGTTTGAGAGTATTTTAGCTCCATTTTAAACACAACACACTATTAAATACTGAATAATCTTAGTTTAGTTTGTCACTTTGTAATAATATATGCGCGAGACAAAAAAAAGGTTGGGAACCACTGTTTTAAGTGGGGCCCCCTTTAGCCTGAGGCCCCGAGGAACTGCCCGGTTTGCATCCCCCGGTGTAACAGCCCTGTCAAAACCCTTTTTGTACATCCAATATAAGGAGGTAGGGTCTTCTCTCATTGCATGGCCTTGTTGGACTCCTTTTTTAAACTTTAACAGAGTAGCAGAAATTATCAGGTAAAGTTGCATAAGAAAATTTAAATGTATATTTAGATACTAAAGCTGCAATAATGTATGGCCAAATTATTGTTACCACAATGTTAGGTGACACAAAATCCATATCAAGAGAAGACAAAGTACAGCGCCCTGCGAAAGTACTAATACACCTTGAACTTTAGCACATTTTGTCATGTTTACAACCCTAAACGTAAAGATTTAATTTAGATTTTTTTACTTCTAGTTCACACACAAGTAACAGACAACTGTAAAGTGAAAGCAAAATGATACATGATTGTTATTTTGCAAAAAAAATAGAAACGTGAAAAGTGGGGGATGCACAAGTATTCATACAGCATGACTTAATACTTTGTGGAACCCCCTTTTTCTGCAATAACAGCAGCAAGTCTTCTGGGGTTTGACTCTACAAGGTTTGCACATGTAGAGACTGACATTTTAGCCCATTCCTCTTTACAAAACAACTCAAGCTCTGTCGCATTAGAAGCAGAGCGTTTGTGAACAGCAGTTTTCAGGTCTTTCCACAGATGTTCAATAGGATTTAGGTCAGGACTTTGACTGGGCCATTCTAACACATTAATATGTTTGTTTTTAAACCATTCCATTGTAGATGTAGCTTTGTGTTTCGGGTCATTGTCCTGCTGGAAGGTGAATCTCCACCCCAGCCTCAATTCTCTTGCTGACTCCAGCAGGTTTTCCTCCAAAATGTCTCTGTATTTGGCTCCATCCATCTTCCCAACTATTCTCATCTTCCCAGTCCCCGCTGAGGAAAAGCAGCCCCATAGCATGATGCTCCCCCCACCATATTTGACCCTGGGGATGGTGCACTCAGGACGATGAGCAGTGTTAGGTTTGCTCCATACATAACGTTTTGCATTTGGGCCAAAAGGTTAAATTTTGGTTGCAAAATCACTTCTGGTCTTCCATCTGATAATCTGAGACCATTTGTATTTTTACAAACATGGCCTTAAACAAGTGGTGGTACAGCGGTTAGCACTCGTGCTTCACAGCTAGAAGGTCCTGGGTTTGATTCTCACCTGGACGGGGGCTCTCAGTGTGTTCTCCCTGTGTCTGTGTAGGTTTCCTCCGGGTACTCTGGTTTCTCCTACCACTAAAAACATGTACAATAAGCCAGATTGAATGTAGTGAGTGAGTGGTTGATGGTGATCGAAGGGGCCGATGGCATTGACTGGTTGCCTTGCTTCTGTCAGTCTATCCCAGGGCAGCTGTGGCTACAATAGTACCAAGTATGGAGTGAATGAATAATGACGACAGTGTAGTGCTTTGAGAACCCTGGTATAGGCTTCTAAAGTGAATGCCATTATTTTCAGCCATTATTATTAAACAGAAATGCATGGTAGCTTAAAAAAAAAAATGTGAGGGCGGTTTAGTTAAATTTACTAATTCAGTTCCATTTCAGTGTTTTGGTCCTGATTTAACTTTTTAAGGCTTATTTTGATCAAATTTGATGAAAAGAAAGTATCTGATGATTTTGGTAATATATTGGAATGTACTGTGTTCAAACAGTTTAGTAAAATATTGCAATAATATTGTCACTATACAGTATATATCGTAGTGCCTAGTGCCTATGACGGACCTTGATTTTGAGCGCACAGACGTAGATGACCACGGAGTTGCCGCTGATGCCCACGGTCACGGTGATGATGTACAGGACCACACTGACCCACAGCGAGACCGCGTCCATGTCCACTCCCCCCTGGGCGCTGTCGGGCGAGACGAGAGCCATGGTGGGACTGCAAAAAAGAGATTTATGGTTTTTCCTCCCCTTCACAGTAAACATGCTGATAAGGATTTAGTCACAGACCCCTGGCCTTTTATACTTAATGGGTATTGGGGTCAGCTGGAAACACTCACGATTTTACTTTATCTCACAAAGGCTGAGCGAGACCTTTTCTAATAGAAGCCCCTCGGGTAGAAAATAAACGGATAAATGAGTGCATGAATAAAAAAAAAATGTAGTGAATAGTAAACAGTAATGAAGTTGTGGCAAAGAATGCAGCTTACCTTTAAAAGAACAGAGGTTTTCGAGTTGCTGGTTGTGTGATGCTCCAGTGATATCTGTGAGAAATGTTTCAGAGCTTCTGACACAGGATGTTTATCTTTGTGCTTCATCGGAATAAAGTGTTTTTTTCTTTATTGCACTTGAGACAAACAGAAAAAGGCACATTGTGACTTTTTTGATCCCTGCAGTTAATGGTCAGAATCACCTAGCCGGAGGATTAACCTATTGTGCATGTTTTAGGAGAAAGTAAATGTTAATAGTAAATGGTCTCAACTTATAGGGGAGACCGGGTATGGTTGTAACATGGGGAGAGTTGTAACACCACCAAATCCACCATTTAGGGGTAAGATAGGAGTCAAATGATCATATCAGTGTTTACCCACTTCCTCCCTGATCCCACATGGTGATTGTCAAGGCTGGAAAGTATTTTTTTTTACCAAGACTATATTTTGTTTAGTGCTTATACTATTGCACATTAGATTAAATTGTAGTTTCTCAGGCAAAAAGTGATGCACATTCCCACTGCTAATTTCAAACCACTGTGCTTATAGAGCTCGCTGAACAATGGCTGACAGGGGTGGGGATGGTTGTAACACAATCATCCCCTATATACAACTATTAACACTTATTTGATTTGAATACTTTTACAGAATGCCAAGACAGTGGAAAAGAAAGACTGACAGAGTTGTGCCTGCAAATGTTTTAAAAAAGCATCTGATGAGGTCAGAAAGAAAGGCAAGTCTGATCAGTCGCGATAGCACATGGGATCTGCCGTGTAACACCGAGCAGATGCTGCAAAACACTGCAGAAGCTGAGAGGTCATCCCAGTGCAGGCCACACTGAAGCATCAACAGTTTTCTCTGAGGTGCAGGAGGAAGTGTTGGCTGACTATTTGACTCAGGCAGTAGATCTGTATTATTACGTGGACTCCACGTGAAGTAAGCATGTAATAATAATAATACATTTTATTTTTAATGAGCAAAAAGTGTTAGAACCATTCCCGGTCTCCCTTATAGCGTTTTTCCACCTACTTCAGGCACTCAAAGCTCTTTAGCGCAAGGAACCACTCACCTGTTCACACCAATGTATGCAGACACTGCAGGCAAGGTGGGTGAAGTGTCTTGCCCAAGGACACAACAACAGTGGTAACCCGCAGGATCCAGGATTTGAGCCACCGACCTTTAGATCATGAGACGACTGGCTTTGCCGTCTGCCCCACTGGCGCAGAGTACAGGGACACAGGGCGAACACACAGCAGAGTCCACACAGAAAGGCCCCATACCCGACCCGAGGATCGAACCCAGGACCGCCGTGCTGAGCGGCACGAGCAAAATGCAAAATTTATGATCCAACACGCATTTTCTGTTTTTGTTTCAGATTTACACACATTTTTACTCACTAGGTGCCCATTTAGTCAATTTTCCCCAAAATATTTCACTATCAAAATTCTTTACACATCTTTAGGGGTAAATGCACAAATCTTATACATTTATGGATTTATTGTATTTGGGTATTAAGATGGCATTAAAAACATTAGATTTGACACCTGTAGAAACCCCGGTCTATGTTTGATGTGAAAATGACCCTTTGCTTCTGCACAGACTCCTGCAGTTGCACATTGTCAACAGTAGAGGGCGGGCTTGGGCATGATTTGACTTGAACTTGTCCTGACTTGGAGCAGAAGGAAGTTATTACTTACTGAGGCATACATCAAAACGGCACGAAAAACTTAGTTAGAACTTCACTTAACTTAGTCTTGGAGTCCAGTAAGTTAGTACTGGACAAAATGTGTAAAATAAATATAATTTGAAAAAAAAAAGCTCAGGAAAAGCTCCGTAAATGATCTTTCCTAGAGTAGAGTCCCAGACAGCAATTAGGTCCGGGCTAGCTCCTTTTTCTAGTCGCCAAATCCTCCTAGGAATCAGATCTGTATTGCGGATTTGAATCAGTTCTCCTCAGACTCGTTAGATCTTGCTCTCACAATAAGAATCATAGCTCCGGAGCAGCACCGTAAACCGGAGGCGCCCAAATTCAAATTATCTGACCGTTATTAGGCCCGAGCGGCCTGCCGTCGCAAGGGCCTATTGTAATCGCAACGCAGTGCGCGGAGTGCACTGTACCTAGGAGCGCTGTCCCCATGTCACCCGTAAACTCACCGTGTAAAACAGTGACAGAAAATAAGTATTTGAACAACTGTCTATCAGCTAGAATTCTGACCCTCAAAGACCTGTTAGTCTGCCTTTAAAATGTCCACCTCCACTCCATTTATTATCCTAAATTTAGATGCACCTGTTTGAGGTCGTCAGCTGCATAAAGACACCTGTCCACCCCATACAATCAGTTAGAATCCAACTACTAACATGGCCAAGACCAAAGAGCTGTCCAAAGACACTAGAGACAAAATTGTACACCTCCACAAGGTTGGAAAGGGCTACGGGGAAATTGCCAAGCAGCTTGGTGAAAAAAGGTCCACTGTTGGAGCAATCATTAGAAAATGGAAGAAGCTAAACATGACTGTCAATCTCCCTCGGACTGGGGCTCCATGCAAGATCTCACCTCGTGGGGTCTCAATGATCCTAAGAAAGGTGAGAAATCAGCCCAGAACTACACGGGAGGAGCTGGTCAATGACCTGGGAGGAGCTGGTCAATGACCTGAAAAGAGCTGGGACCATTTTTTTTTAGATGTCTCTCACAGTGGACATGCACCTACGATGACAATTTCAGACCCCTCCATGATTTCTAAGTGGGAGAACTTCTAAGTGGGAGAACACCCTGCAAAATAGCAGGGTGTTCAAATACTTATTTTCCTCACTGTACTTATAATTGCATGAAAATGAATGGGGGTATATGGCCAACTGTTATACGGAAGTGGAAGCACTCGTCATCCACCTCCGAGCCCCACGGCTGCGTGGGGGACGTCGAGAGCTTTCCAAAAATGTATAATATAATGTCGTCGCGAAAGCGACTATATTGTTTTTGCAAGAAATATTTAGGCCAGAGCGGCCTGCCGTCGCAAGGGCCTATTGTAATCGCAACGCAGTGCAAGCAGCGCACTGTACCTAGGTGCGCGGAGTGCACGAAAACAGCGCGAAGCGCTGTCCCCACGTCAACCGTAAACTCACCGTGTAAAACAGTGACCAGAGGTGTGGGCCCTTATACTTATAATTGCAGTGTTTATTTCTTATTTGTTGGAGAGAGTGTTAAAAACATATTACCCACAGCACCAAACACTCTTGCACACAAATGTACTAAAGTCCACTGAGGGCCCGGGACCTGGTCTTGTCTTCGGGGCTGGGCTCCTCCTCCATGACGTCGGCTATGGCTCTGCTGTAGACACTGGGCAGACGTTGCCTGAAGCCCCCCCTCAGTCTCACCCCCAGGCAGTAGTACAGCAGTGGGTTCACGCAGCTGTTGAAGTACGCGATGGCGCTGGTGATGCGCTGCCAGGGCTTCAATTCCTCGCTACTCTTGTCGGCCATTTTGAAAAGCTGCAGGATGTGGTACGGAGCCCAGCACAGGAAGAAGGCGGTGACCAGGATCACCAAAATCCTCAAGGAGCGCGACTTTTTCAACAAGTTTGTGCGTTTGATTCTTAAACCGGCCAAAAAGTAACACACGAGGATGACCACGAAAGGCAACGCAAAGCCACACACAAAGCGAAGCCAGTACAGGTATGATTTGGCGCTCTCTGTGTTCTCCATATCGATGGAACACTTGGTCCTGTTCTTGTCGGGGTAAACGTGCCGGTTCACGTAGTAAGGAACGCTGAGGGCGATGGCGAGCGTCCACGCGGCTACAGCCACCGCTCGGGCCACAAATGGCGTGCGTTTGGTTTTGGTTAAGAGAGGCCTCCACACGCACAGCGCCCGGTCCAGGCTGATGACGGCAAGCAGGAACACAGAGCAGAACATGTTGGCGTATTTGAAGAAGCCGTTGAACCTGCAGATGAAGGAGCCAAAGGGCCAGTCGTTGGAGCGCAGCTTGTAGACGATGGAGAAGATCCGAGTCACGCAGAAGATCAGGTCCGCCACGGCCAGGTTCACCAGGAACACATTCGTGACTTTGGTCTGAAAGGAGAAAAACATTGGTTTGTGAAAGTTCAGTTTTAGACACTACGGTGGCCCACTGAGGGAACCTTAGACAAAAATATGTAGTATGTGCAGAGATCCCACATCAAACTCTATGGGCCCGATCTTCCGCCTGGTGCAAGGGGTTGCTGGAGCGTTGCTCCAAACGGTTATCTTGCCTGTGCACAGCTGAGACTGCGCCACTGGCGAGAGGGCGTTTATAACAAAAAGAGGCGTGGTTTATTACAAGCAGCATAGAGAGCGCTGCTCTCCTATGGCTGCCTCACATTCTTTTCCTCATTTAAATCGTGCTGCCTCGTGTTCTTCCTTTAGGCGCACCTGAATATAAGCCGCACCAACAAAATTGATAAACTCTGCATTTGACCCATCCTTCGATGCCGCTGGGGCAACCTGTAAGGAGCTGCACAGCTGTTCCAAGCACAATGGGCCCGGGACTAAAAATATATTCATATTCAATGCAATAGTCGAGGTGAAGAGCAAAACAATAAGCCCTTGGCTTGAACTAAAACAGTATAAGCTACGAATCGAGGACAATAGCTGCATGTTGTTTCTGCCGAATTCAAGCCAACACCTCATAGCACTTTAATCTTGTCATTTACAACTTGATGAAACATTTGTAAAATTACTAAACAATCTTAAAATGTGAGTTCCGTTAATGAGGTTCCTCTCACGACTGCAACACAAACAAACTTCTCAAAACCAACCAAATTATCATACTGTAGAGTTAGGCAATAAAATGGTAAAACTCACCGCAGAGTTAGTGTGTAATGAAAATAGAAGTCCCAGAACATTGCAAATCCTTTCAATGGAAACTAGAATCCATTTCCAAACTGCGCACACTGACGACGAGCCGGGCAGGAGAGTGAGTCACCTGCCAACTCCCAACATGCACTTCTTTGCAAACATTTGTCTAAAATGTATTTAAAAAAAGAGAACCGAGGTTCTGTGGGTCCTGGAGGGTGTTTCCTTTTATATTGTCAAATATGATGTGAGGGGCATGAGTGTTACGTCCGAGGCCCATTGCTCATTGTACGAGATTATCTGGGGACCATAACTCAAGAAAGCCTGCCACCAGAAGGGTATAAAAGGCGTCACATCCCTCTGGTAGAACAATTGTGTAATTACATCTATATAATCATAGGGATCCCAATATCTCTTGGCGCTTATTGTGGGCCGGTGTATTATATTACGACCGGCCCAAAGGTACGTCGGCCCACCGGGCAAACTCCCAGTGCGCCCGATGGCCAGTCTAGCCCTGCTGCACATCAGCCTCATGAGTTGCCCGGTGTTTGAAGCTGCTCTGAGCTGGGTCTGTGGTGACCGCTCGAGGCTGGCTATTTCAGCGGTGAGAGAATTTAACCTATTTATTTTGCACTCAAAGCCACATTAGCTATAGCGCGGGAGGGCATCCTGCTGCCCCCACCCCAGTGTGCAGTAAACACCGCAGACAGAGGTGGAGGAAGACCGTATATTCAGTATGACCATAAAAAAACTATAATTTAGGCGCATCGTTGTGTAAACCGCAAGGTTCAAAGTGTGGGGAAAAAGTAGCGGGTTATAGTCCAGAAATTACGGTACAGGCTTTTACAAACTCTATCAGGTAAAACAAACATTTTTTATTAATCCATCGTGAGTTAAACACTGTCCATGTCCAGCGTCCAAAGAGAAAGAGATGTACAGCCGGTCCTGCTCTGGTATGGGTCTGCGCTCGGCTGTAATTGTGTCCAGGCGCCCCCTCTCCCTTGCCTTCTTGGAGGAAAAGCATTGTTCTACATAACAACGCCATTGCCAAGGGTGTTTGTCCAGCTTAACCACATGCACTCTTACTAAGCACAAAAGCTATGCGTTTAGAAACACAAGACTAAATGTAGAATTAAAGACAAACTATTCAAATATAAGCGTCAACAAGCCATTATTTTAATAGTAAATATTGTATATAATTTCTAGGTCCATTGTTTGAGGCAGCCTCTGGGCCCCCTTCCGCTTGAGGCTCTAAACCTTTGCCTGAATTGCCTCCCCAGTCGTGACGGCCCTGACAAAAAAACATTTTGAACATTCTATTTTACAGGTCTTCACTCAACACACTTTTATTTACGTAAAAGAATGTATGTAAAACAAAAATATTCTTCCCAAATGATTGATCGCACGTACAGGACGCTAAACAGTGGCTGCAAACACAGGAGGCTCGGCGTGAACGCGTAACAAAACAAATGCACATTAGAAAACCCTCGTGCAATTATGCTAGCACTGCTGAAACCTGTATAGACTATATAGAACTGGCTTTTGACTGGTATTATAAACATGGCCTTAAACAGAAATGCAAGGTAACTTAAAAAGAAATGTGAAAAATGTGCTTTCAGTTCAAATTTAGCCACGTTTTCGTCCTGATTTTAATATTTTTTTAAGGCTTTTTTTTTTTGACACAATTTGATGAAAAGAAAATATCATGAGCATTTTTTGCAAGCTATATGACGGACCTTGATTTTGAGCGCACAGACGTAGATGACCACGGAGTTGCCGCTGATGCCCACGGTCACGGTGAGGATGTACATGACCACACTGACCCACAGCGAGACCGCGTCCATGTCCACTCCCCCCCGGGCGCTGTCGGGCGAGACCAGAGCCATGCTGCAAAGAGAGAGATTTAAGGTTTTTGAATCGGTCACAGTAAACATGCTGATGAGGGTTTAGCTTTTTTGTGTAATCGAGAAGAATCGTCTCTTTGGATCCAAAAGGTCACAGACTTTATATTAAATGGGTATTGGGGTCAGCTGAAATACTCGTGGATAACATGCAACAGCGAGACATTTTCTTCTAAGCCCCTCGGGTATAAAATAACCTAAATAAACGAATAGGTGAATGCATTAATTCTTAAAATAAAAAAATAAAAAAGTGTGAATAGTAAACAAAAAAATAATTAAATTGAGGCAAAGAATGCAGCTTACCTTTTAAATGAACGGAGGGTTTTCGAGTGGCTGGTTGTGTGACGCTCCAGTGTTATCTGTGAGAAGGATTTAAGAGCTTCTGACACAGGATGTTTATCTTCATGCTTCATCGGAATAAAGCGTTTTTTCTTTATTAAACTTGAGACTGACGGGGAAAGTACACAGAGAGATACTGTTGGTCTGCATTATGACTTTGTAACGTTAAATTATAAAGAAGTTCATTAAAATTACAATGACCTGCAAGTGATTCTCTCATGGACAGATGCACATTTTAAAATCGGCTTAATGCAGAAGAAACATATTAATCCCTGTGAGCAACATGTTTGTAAAGTAGATGATTTGTAAAGTGAGATGATTAGCCTATTGTGCATGTTTTAGGAGAAAGTACAGTGGGAAGAAAAAGTTAGTACACTGTTTGGAATTTCTCACATTTCTGCCTAAATTGGTCATAAAAAATCAGAAGAATGAGTAAACAGTGACCGCTTAAACTAATGGCGCCCAAACATTTCAACTGTGGATGAATCCGTCCACATTACGTTCCTCCAGTGCTGTGGAGCATCCAAGAGCTCTTTCGCAAACCAAAGTTCAACCGTTTTGGGGGAACTCACAACGTCAAGTGTGGAGGAAATATGCAGCAGCAGAACATCAAACCTCAAACCCCTCTCCCCACTGTGAAGTCTGGAGCAGGAGCATCACGGTGTGGGGCCGTTTTATTGACTCAGGGCCTGGACATCAATGGGGGTAAACAAACAAAAAATTCAAAGATATTCCGCAGAAAGACCTGAGACATTCACAACAGCGTGAAATAAGTAAGTGAACCCTTGGATTAAATATCTGGCTGATCCTTCTTTTGCAGCAATAACGTCTGTAGTTGCAGCTCACAGCGATCAGGATGAATCTCGGATCATTCCTCTTCACAAACCTGCTGCAGTTCAGCGGGATTCAGGCGGTGTACTTACTTATTCCACGCTGTCCTGTGAATGTGCACATGTTATGGCCAACACAAATATGATAAAATGTAAATGCTTGGGTGGTGTTAGTTCAGGCAGACACTGTTTAATCATTTCTGTCATTTTGATGAGGACCAGACCACATTCAGTGACCAATTTAGGCAGAAATGTGAGAATTTCCAAACGGTGTGCTTTCCTTATCTCCCCACTGCTAATGGTAAATGGTCTCAACTTGTATAGCAAGCTGGGTGAAGTGTCTTGCCAAAGGACACAACGACAGTGGCAACCCGCAGGAGCCAGGATTCGAACCCCCCCTGACCTTTGGATCTTGAGACGACCCACTTTGCCATTTGCCCCACACGCTGAGATTTCCTGTACATTTTGTTTCAGATTCACGCACATTTTTACTCACTAGGAGCCCATTGAGTCAATATTTTTTGTTCCAAATGTTCACCATTTATCTAAATTCTTTACAAATCTTCAGGGGGAAATGCACACATCTCATACATTCGCGGATTTATTGTATTTGTGGTTTAAAATGGCATTAAAACGCATTAGATTTGACTGGCAGAAGAAGAAGATGGTCTATGTCTGATGTGAAGATGACCCTTCGCTTCTGCGCAGACTCCTGCAGTTGCACATTGTCGCCAGCAGAGGGCGGGCTTCAGCATGATTTGAGTTTTTTTTTTCTCTTTTTTTCCTTTCTTTCTTTTTTCTTTTCTTTTCTTTTTGCAGCGGACTTGAACTCGTCCTGACTCGCAGCAGAAGGAAGTTGTTAGTTACTGAGGCATAAATCAGCACAATGACAAAAAACACTCACTCCACCGCGGGCCATAAAAATAAGTGGCACTTTTCAGACATTTGAATCACCTGCAGCTGACTCATGGCTTTCCCTCAGACAAAACAAATAGTATTAATAATGCATCACAAAACAGTGCTGACACATGCGCGCTCACCAATCTTTCCCTCCTGACATCGAGCGAGTTTGATTCCAGGCTTCCATTTTGATTCAGATTTAGATTTTTTTTTAACTTGTTTTGGGCTATTTCACTTTTAAGGCGAGACTCTGAGGGCGAAAACAAATATCAGGAATACAGAGATATCTCACACGAATTTAAGAAGAAAATATTGTGTTGTTTTTTGGTGTGTGTGTCAAAAATCCCAAACTACATTTCGGTGTACTTTGTTGAAATATTTGATTATTTATCATAGGGGTATTTTTGATTATTATTTTCATTTAGTCTTGGAAAAAATTACTTTCCTCTACAAACACTTTGCTTCCTATTGGCAGGTTGTTGTTGCAATGGAATTAATTATTACAGTATTATATTGATTGAAATGGGGAAAATTATTAACAATTCCCAAAGACCGCGAGACTTCATCCGTATTCCCGGGGGAGTCTGAGAGTTCAGTTTTCCCTCAAAGACATTCAAAAGGAAACGTTAAATCAACTCCCTGTTATCCACATTCCCCACGCGTGCCTTTGAGCGTAGACAGCAGAGGCGCGCCGCCCCCCCTCGCCATCAGACAGACGTGTGACCTCTGACCTCTGGGGGTAAATAATGAGTTTTCGACGTCTCTGCCCCGTCAGACGACTCACCGTCTCGTCGGGCTCGAACAGGAAGTGATGAGTAATCGCAAATGTAAGATTACATGTAGAGTATAGGAATGCATGATGGCGGAGGGGTCACGTTATAGCTGGGACTAAACCAATATATTAACATTATATACTGGGCCCCGGACTAAACCAATATATTAACATTATATACTGGGCCCCGGACTAAACCAATATATTAACATTATATACTGGGCCCTGGATTAAACCAATACATTAACATTATATACTGGGCCCTGGACTAAACCAATATATTAACATTATATACTGGGCCCCGGACTAAACCAATATATTAACATTATATACTGGGCCCCGGACTAAACCAATATAATAACATTATATACTGGGCCCTGGACTAAACCAATATATTAGAATTATATACTGGGCCCTGGACTAAACCAATATATTAACATTATATACTGGGCCCTGGACTAAACCAATATATTAACATTATATACTGGGCCCTGGACTAAACCAATATATTAGAATTATATACTGGGCCCTGGACTAAACCAATATATTAACATTATATACTGGGCCCTGGACTAAACCAATATATTAACATTATATACTGGGCCCTGGACTAAACCAATATATTACTGGGCCCTGGACTAAACCAATATATTAACATTATATACTGGGCCCTGGACTAAACCAATATATTAGCATTATATACTGGCCCCTGGACTAAACCAATATATTAACATTATATACTGGGCCCTGGACTAAACCAATATATTAACATTATATACTGGGCCCTGGACTAAACCAATATATTAGAATTATATGGGCCCTGGACTAAACCAATACATTAACATTATATACTGGGCCCTGGACTAAACCAATATATTAACATTATATACTGGGCCCTGGACTAAACCAATATATTAACATTATATACTGGGCCCTGGACTAAACCAATATATTAACATTATATACTGGGCCCTGGACTAAACCAATATATTAACATTATATACTGGGCCCTGGACTAAACCAATATATTAACATTATATACTGGGCCCCGGACTAAACCAATATATTAACATTATATACTGGGCCCTGGACTAAACCAATATATTAACATTATATACTGGGCCCCGGACTAAACCAATATATTAACATTATATACTGGGCCCCGGACTAAACCAATATATTAACATTATATACTGGGCCCCGGACTAAACCAATATATTAACATTATATACTGGGCCCTGGACTAAACCAATATATTAACATTATATACTGGGCCCTGGACTAAACCAATATATTAACATTATATACTGGGCCCTGGACTAAACCAATATATTAACATTATATACTGGGCCCTGGACTAAACCAATATATTAACATTATATACTGGGCCCCGGACTAAACCAATATATTAACATTATATACTGGGCCCTGGACTAAACCAATATATTAACATTATATACTGGGCCCTGGACTAAACCAATATATTAACATTATATACTTGGCCCTGGACTAAACCAATATATTAACATTATATACTGGGCCCTGGACTAAACCAATATATTAACATCATATACTGGGCCCCGGACTAAACCAATATATTAACATTATATACTGGGCCCCGGACATTTAAACATTTAGCCTCATTTAAACTCATAGCCCTTTTTTTCTGACTCGGCACATTTGAACTACACTGGAAACATAATAATCATCTTGAGGAAGCAATGACACACATTTACTTAGAACAAGAGATTAAATCTGAGGTTTGGTCAGGTCTTAGATAAAACCTCTTTATCCCCAGTGGAACAAGCACATGTTTTATGATTGTGGTGATTACGATTATTTTTGGATCATTTCAATTCAAGAAAGAAATGGTGTGAAAAGTAAACATAAATTTGTCCGATTTCAAGTGGGATGTATGCTCGTTCCACGCGTATATTAGCATTTTTATCTGACTTTAGATCAGTTTAAACCGACTCAACCTTAATTTACGCAATTTTGAGCCGTTTATCTAAAATCCGATGGAGGTTCTCAGCAAACCCGTCACGCTGTCTATAGTATAGTGTGTATAGTAGTAAATATTTCAGGGTGCAGCTCTCGGGGCATTCCACTGGTTTGAGTCACGCTCTTTGAATTAATGATGGCTATGGTGGGAGCGTTGGGGGGGGGGTTCAGACGCAGGGGGTCAATACCCGGATAACTGCGGCTAAAACGGTGACAAATTCCTGTGTTGAATTCACATCCGTTCTGGAGATTAGCTGTGGTGAAGCTTCTATAACATCACAGAGCTCTACACCGCTCACACGGTCAATGCCTTTCCCCCAGCATCTTTTCTGCATGTTCACTATAAACATGTACAATAGAGTCCCTTTGAGGGCCAGGATGAATGAGAGTGTGTTTTTGAATGCCAACAATCCGGCGCGGCGTTCATTGACCAAATAATAGATTAGTTTAAAACTAAAATAAATAATAGATATATAAATGCTTTATTGTCAGATACGAGGATCTGAATTTTGTTTTACAGTTCACACATGTGAAGCGCCAAGTGGAGAAAAGATCTATAATGGGACCATTACCGTTCCTTTATCAGGTCTGCGACTCCCATACCTGCAAGTGTCCTGGCCTTGATCGCGCTGCAGCCGCCATCTTTGAGTTCCCCCTCTGGAGCCGATGGGACATCGCTGATATTTCCTCCTTTTGTCTTTTTTGTCTCATTTCAAGAATGTTTGCCTTATTTTAAGTGCAAAAGTAAATTTCTGTTATTTTAAGCAAATCAATGCTTCTTCCTTTGACAATATTATTTGAGTTTCAAACCTACTGAAAATTCTGCATTCTTTCATTCAAGCACATTTCAAGCCATTTATCTAAGATAAGACGGCAGGTTGATCAGATGAAATGACCAGGGGTGGAGCTTGCCGTCAGGCAGGCAGCTGCTTGGGCCCCCCCCAACTGTCAAGGGCACCCTTGCGTTTTCACTAAAAACATGTACAATAGAGTCCCTTTGATGGCAGGATGACTGAGAGTGGGTTTGTGAACAGCCCTGTTCCTGTCAGTTTCACAGCCTTAGCTGTGGTGACGGTAGAAGCTTCTAACATTACAGAGCTCGCATTTCAGAATTAACACTGCTCACAAGTTCAACGCCTTTCTTGACTGCACATTCCCCCACTAAAACATGTACAATAGAGTCCCTTTGGTGGCCAGGATGACTGAGAGTGGGTTTGTGAATGTCAACAATCCGGTGTGGCGTTTCTAGACCAAATAAACACATGAAGTGCCCAGTGGAGGTGATCATGTGACCTTTACTGTTCATTTATCAGGTCCTTTTCAGAGATATGGAAACACACGGGACACTTTCACCAAAGCAAAGCTTTATTAACAAACACACCGTCAATAACAATCTTGTCAGAATGATAATGGAGTCCTCGGTGAGCGCTCGGTCCTTTCGGCTCATCAGTGACATGTTTTTAGTGTTTCTTGGACGGACTTCAGAGCCGCGCTGGTCTCTGGAGATAATTGAACGTCCAGAAGTGTCTGTGATGGCGCCGCGGCCGCCGTCTTTGAGCTCTCGCTCCGGTGCACGTCTATGGGACGAGACCCCTGTCCAAATTCCTGCCTAATGCGGCTTCAAAAACGCTCTCCGCCGCGACGCGCCTTTTGATGTCCAAACACGGAGCTTCCTGTAACGTCTTACATCACGCCGAGCGCACACGTGCCGGCGGGGGTCAGGGGTCAGCAGCAACATTAACTTAAACATTAAGTAGTTTTATGACACAGACCTTTGGAAAAGTTGAGTAATATTCACTTCAGTGCATATATTTGAGTAATGTAGCTATGTTAACAAAAAAAGAATGACTTATGGTAATTGTATTTCATTCATGTTGTATCAAAAGCCCAATAACTCATGTGATGATGGGAATGAAAATTGGAAAAAAAATCTTTTTCTCACAAACTGCAGGATATTCAGACATTTCATTTCACTATTACTGAAATAAAGACAGAGACATTTAAAGTGACAGGTTTTAATGCTTTTGAAAATATGACATCTGTTGTAAGTAATATTTTTTTTTTTTCAGTGAAGCAGCGATTTTAATGAATGAATTTGCTTTTATTGTAATTGTCAAGCCACTGACAGGAAGTGACATAGATGGGGGTAAAGTTCCAGAGCGGTTTGATTCATTTCCCACTGACATAACATGGTCGGCACGGCGACAGTTTAAAGTCGTTTGCCTCTATCTATGTCACGTCCTGTCAGTGGCTTGACAATTAAAAAAAAAAAACTGAATTCATTAAAATCGTTGCTTCACTGAAGGAAGTGAAACTATAAATGTCACAAAAAAAGGTAAAACTTTCTTTTTTTTCTTTTTTTGTGTGCAAAATCTTATATATATAATTGTTTTAACTACGTTTCAGGAAAAATGGCGTCTAATGTGTCATATGCACTTTAAGTTTTGACCGGTTTGCTTTCACCGCCTGGTCTGAAGCAGGTCTGCTGGATCTAGTTCAACATTTTGACCCCTTAGTTATCGCCTGTTTATTTTATTTTTTTACCGTTTATACTTTTTGCCCCCTTAAAGCTTCTGGTAGTGGTATATAAGATAACTCTTATATTGCACGTTTCCTGTCTAGCGTGGGCGTTTCTGAGAGCCGAGTGTAACGAGTCTTATCTTATTCCACCAGATTGATCTGACAGTTTCGCTTTGAACTTCTAAAAAAAAAACAAATGTGAATTTCAGTCGATTTTTGTGTGTCGAGTTTACTCAAAAACTCAAGTACAGGGACCCACTCTGTTCACTATACCAGAGGTTTGTAGATTCAGATTTTTTTAGGGTTTTATGAGCAAAAAACATTCCCATTTTGTTCTATGAGAGGGCACAACTTTACACCTAAATAAATATAACTATCACAACGCAGACAGAAAGGGGGCTAAATGTGGAAAGAAAACTCGGGGCAAATGTTTTCTTGTATCTGTGGTTCATGTTTGAAGTTTAAAGTTCAAATATATTTTTTTGTCCTATCGGATTACGCCCCCGCTGAAGTGTCGGCCGCTCCACCCACTTCGGTGACTTCATCAGCTTATTATGCCTCGAAAAAAGGGAAATGAATGTGTCAGTCATTTGCATAGTCCCGCCCCCCCTCCCGGTTCTATTATTGACCGCATTCCACACATTCCTGTTCTCAGCGGAGGTCAGGGCACGCGAGGGGAAGAGCCAACCCAGATAAAACAAGTGAGCGTGTATCCGGCGTGGGTGGCTGTGGAAATGATGAAACAGTGGGTGGGACTTTTTGCACTGGAGGCCAACGGACCCCCACGAGCGAGGCGGTACCTAATAAAAACACGCACTGTCCCTATCCCATATAGGGTTATCTGGCCGGGACAAAGGCAGAGCCGAGAGGAGTCATCCCCTGGAGGGTTGTGACGCGCTGGACCCCCCCCCCCCCCCCCCTCCCAGTTCAGTTCAGCGGGTCAGCGGCTTCAGGGGCACCACCTGCTGCAACACAAGTGCTGAAGGAAAACTCGCATTAAAACCAACACACATGTGAGTGCTCGGACGCAAAGTCAGTTTAGGCAAGTTTATTTGTAGAGCACAGTTCACACACAAGGCAATTCAAAGTGCTTCACAGTTGCATAAAATGACAAGAAAACAGATCAAATCGATCATTAAAACATCAACATAAAATTAATCAATTACAGTAAGAGGCAAGAGTGCAGATAAAATACTTTCAGTTTTCATCTGCTCGGGTAAAAAGAGCTGTTTTCAGCCTGGATTTGAACATTGTCAGAGTTGAGGCCTGTCTCACATCCTCATGAAGACTGGTCCAGATTTTAGCTGCATGAAACTGAAACGCAGCCTCACCGTGTTTAGTCCTGACTCTGGGAACCACCAGGGGACCCCTCCCTGAAGTTCTCAGGGCCCGAGATGGTTCATACGGCTCTAACATGTCAGAGATGGACTTTGGTGCTAAACCATGAAGAGACTTGTACACGAGCAGAGCTGTTTTAAATTCTATTCTCTGAGTGACAGGAAGCCAGTGCAGAGACCGGAGCACTGGACTAATATGGTGGTATTTCCTGGTTCTTGTCAGGACTCGAGCAGCAGTGTTCTGGATGTTCTGCAGCTCTAACAGCTCGTTTAGAAAGGCCAGTGAGCAGCCGTTACAGTCGTCTAACCTGCTGGAGACAAACGCATGGATGAGTGTCTCTAAGTCTGGTTCTGAAACTATTCCTCTGATCTTAATGTTTTTCAGATGATAAAAAGCTGATGATGTTATTGCTTTGATGTGGCTGTTTAAGTTCAGGTCTGATCCATGATTACTCCGAGATTTCTAACCTGATTTTTTAGTTTTAGAGAGTTTACTTAAACATTTTACTCAGATGTACTTTACTTGAGTAGTGTTTTCGTTGAAACTTACTTTCATCCCATTCATACATTTGATGACAAGTAATATAACCACCCCACCTCTAAAAAAAACTAAAGTAAATGTGTCCTTGTGTTTAGTTCATTTCAAAAGCCTAATAATAATGCTCATTCAAACACAGTAGTGCAGTCAAAGACGGGGAATAAGTTCTGTCTCGCTGCCGAACAGGTGAGAAATTCGGGCACAAGTTTGGTACGTTAGATGCTGCCACTCACTGTGAATACTTAAAGGCACACTGCGTAACATTTTGGACTGTACTGTAACTGATGCCAACAACACAAAACACGCTCCTAATGACCAACTCAGAAGATGCTGTTTTTTCAGTGGGTTGTCAAAGAATGGATTTGGATGAGAACCTAACCTGCACTGCCAGAGAAAGGTCAAAGGTCACGCACTCTAATGCTCGGTTGTAGCGCCTTTAGCTGTGGTGTCGTTTCAGAAAACGTCTGGGATGTCAAAGGATCCTGTGTTGTATTCATTTTTCCCACCAAGCCGCGCGACGCCCCCTCCAGCACTAAGATTCTCACTGGGGTTCAGATCTGGACGATCCATCCTTCTGCCTCAGGAGAAACACCGCTGTGAGAAGCACTGAGCGCCTCTTCTTCTACTCACTGCAAACTTTGTCTTATTATGATACAATATTTATTTTATCTGGGTTGACAACAGGGACTGGACGGTCTGTGATCCTGGCCCGGCTGCTGATGGGACTCCTTCGGCCCTGGGTCTCTATAGCCTGTCCGTCCATGGGAGTGGATCTCTCCTTCATGGTCTCCTCAAGGTTTCTCGTTTCTCTCCCGGGGTTTTTGAGTTTTTCCTCGCCGTGCTGGAGAGTCTAAGGACAGGGGACGCCCGAGCTGCTCGTCGTCGCCACTGCTGACGCTTATTTGGACTTTATGTTTGCCTGGATATTTGATTCGCCTGAACTTTACATTGTCTTATTTACTGCTCTGTTTTATTGCCTTAATGTTTGTTGCAGCTGTGAGGAAACTCCTGTGATATTGGGGTATTCCATTTCTAAAATTTAAACTACGATAACCAGCCCGGTGCCCCATATTGTTTTTAACCCAGCGTAATCACAGGAGGAATATCTAGCTCTAGCCACTTCTAAACCATTAGGCACCGGGCATTAAAGTTGTTTTCAACGTGTCTAAAGTCCAATGCATTCCAATGGGGGAATAGCGGCCATTGGACAAGACTCTTCACTCATTCTTGTGGTTAACAGTGGTCACAGGGGGCACAGATTGACAGCCTCACTTCTGTCGGTCTACCCCAGGGCAGCTGTGATTTACAATAGTAGCTTAGTACAGAGTGAACTAGCTTATAAGTAATAATCCCGAGAGAAACTGGCCAACTGAAGCTTGTAGTAAGTGTAAGCCGCTGTTCACAGGAGTGAGGCAGAGATGCATTTCTCAAAGTTACATCATTCCTTCCACAGCTGCGCAGGAGCAGATACTGTATCGACGATTCCACAGCTGCGCCTGTTTCCCCGTGTACTTTCTGTGCCAACGTTTTCAGCAGAAAAAGGAAACTGGCCGGTTCCTGAGAAGTCAAACGCGTGTTGTTTTTTTTCTCCTGAAATGCAGTGACTGTGACCCTGACGCCACGGCCTCTGTTTAATCCATCAGTGAGTAACGGGACGCTCTGATACCCGTGCCGCTTTTACGCTGACGGCGCTACCCTGGCCGTGACTCAGGGATGAACGGGCCGGGCCGGGGCATCGGCAGTGGGCTGATTACCCCCGGGAGTAGAAACTGCCTCCTCTGCAGCACTACACGCCGAGGTCAGGTCAAAGGGATGTGTAAGAAGTACTCGTCTTTAGGCTGTGCTAAATACAAGGCAGGTCAAAGCCAAGCGCGTGACAGTAAATGTAACCACGCGATTAGCATTAGACACACTTTCCAGTAAAACAGCAGCCGTATATTTTGTGCTGCCTTTCATTTGAGAAACACGTCGAGTTTCACCCGAGTAAATCTGTAAACTATATGTGAACATGAGTAATTCAGACTTGTGCTGTATCCTATTTGAAGTTATTTTATGATTCATCTGCTATTAAATAAATCAGACTTTCACTCAAGCTGTGTGTACTTGTAGTTGGTATTCAGTATTTGCATCACTATTTGAACTTCTACGTTAGTCAAATATACGTGTGTAAACATTTTGGCCACTGCACACTTCAGATCGTTTCTGCATTTGCACTACACAAATATACGGTAGGTATTTAAAAGAATGCCTAAAATAACGGGCCGAATTCCCCGTGCAAATGAATGGGCAGAAAAGCCAAGAATCCAAAAATGTAAAAGTGCAGAAGGTGGAATTTTCCTGAAAACTGACAAGTTGCGGAAGCTGAACATGGAGAAATTGCAGAAAATATTAGTCCAGTGCTCCGGTCCCTGCACTGGCTTCCTGTCAGTCAGAGAATAGAATTTAAAACAGCTCTGCTTGTGTACAAGTCGTTTCATGGTTTAGCACCAAAGTCCATCTCTGACATGTTAGAGCCGTATGAACCATCTCGGGCCCTGAGAGCTTCAGGGAGGGGTCTCCTGGTGGTTCCCAGAGTCAGGACTAAACACGCTGAGGCTAAAGCTAAAATCTGGAACAGTCTTCATGAGGATGTGAGACAGGCCTCAACTCTGACAATGTTCAAATCCAGGCTGAAAACAGCTCTTTTTACCCGAGCAGATGAAAACTGAAAGTATTTTATCTGCACTCTCGCCTTTTACTGTAATTAATTAATTTTTATGTTGATGTTTTAATGATTGATTTGATCTGTTTCCTTGTAATTTTATGCAACTGTGAAGCACTTTGAATTGCCTCGTGTATGAATTGTGCTCTACAAATAAACAAATAAAGCAGCCGAGACAACTAGGCTTTCAAAAATAAATCAACCTAGAGACGGAGGGGGAAGCGTCTGGGGAAGAAGGAAGTCCGGGTGTCCCTTCCCGAGCGTGCACCGATGAAGCCGTAACCTGCTTGTAAAGGAGCGCGGTGGCTGAAATTCCCCCCGAAACGAGTGGAAACCTCAAAAAGCCCACCTCTTAAAGCGCTGCGGTGCGATATTATTGCGCCCGTTTACCAGCACTGGACGTGGATCCCCCGAAGGCGTCCCAACTGTTGGTAAACACGGCCCCCCCCCCCCCCCCCCCGCGCCCCCGCCAGAGGATTAAAACACATCCCGGTTTACTCTGGCCGTAAACCCAGACACCTTTAACATACATTCGCTGTATTTTCCAAACTCAGAAGCGCTCCTCCCGCGCGCACAGGAAAAGTATTCACCTACATCGCCGCTGCATGTGCGGCGTGGAAATGGGGGGGGGGGGGGGGGATTCCTCAAACTAAAGCTGATCTAAAGCAGTTACACTTTATAATGTCCAGATATGCCTGTCTCTGTTTGTCTATGGCGCCTTTGGAGTTCATTACTTTGATTCCGCTCCATGTTTCTCTCGTCAAAACATGCACAATGAATGTTGATCAAGGGCCCAGAGACTTGTTGGTGCACTGGGGGAAACGACCTTCTTAAAGGCACAGTGTCACGTTTGGGATTAGACAAAACGGGCTCCTGGTGACGAGCTCACACAGAAAAGGCTCTTTGTGCAGCGGGTTATCAAAGAAGGGATTAAACTACCTGTCTATATACAGTGTTTTACATGATACATAAGAAAAAAATATCTGCATGTATTCTATTCCATTTATTGGGGGAAATGTTACGCAGTGTAGCTTTAAATTAGACTTAAAATTGCTTGAATTAAGATCATTTATGTTGATTTTTAGGACGTTTGGTCTGAGAGAAGATAAAAGGGCTACGGACAATGGTAACCGTTAATACCTTTTAAAATAAGAAGATAAAACGAATAAACTTTGTATACGCTCATCTATTGTTTCATTACTCTTTTATTTTGTTTGTATGTTTGTTTACTACACTCACAGTGGGCTCTACAACGCTTCAGGATCAACTGCTTTGTAGGGTTTCTGGTGAGCGGGTCCGTCAGCATGAAAACCTACCAGAAACCCCCAAAACAATTGATCCTGGACTGCCATAGAAGAAGAAGAAGATCTTTATTTATATAGCGCCTTTCACAGACATGGTCACAAGGCGCTTTTACATGGAGGCCACTGTGATGGAAAGTAAAGGCGCCATGCGGACCACTGGGTCACTAATATGCACCGATAAAACCATTTTTCCCACATGAAAAGTTCCATAATGCACCTTTAAGTTCAGATGTCCTGACAGAACATTAGTGTCACGTTCTCTGGTTCGCTTGTTCTCGCAGCGGCAGGTGAGAAGCGGGGAAGGCGCAGAGAAACTCAGGTTCTGGGGGGCACTTGTCCATTGCCAGGTCGTGGGGGCAGCGGTTGGAGCTGCACCAGCCCCTATGGCGCCCCCTGCAGGTGGTGGGTCCACAGAAGGACGGCCTCATGGTTCTAACCGGGCCTGTTGGTCTCTCATAAGGGGCTTCTGAACCGCTCTTTGTCTGACCCGTCACCTAGGACCTGTTTGCCCTGGGAGACCCTACCAGGGGCACGAAGCCCCCGACAACAGAGCTCCAGGATCATTCGGGCTCAAACCCCTCCCCTTAAGGTGGCGGTTCCAGGAGGGGAACTGTTAAACATCTAAATTCAATTATTTTAATTCTACAAATATCGTGTTTTTTTGTTTGTTTTAATCCGTAAACAAACTACAAGCTTCCGAATGCCGTCCCTCCTCGTGCTGTGATGAGTTCCCAAATCCATGTGAAGATCTCGGCCATGGTCCCCTGGCTGCTGTGAAGTTCAAGACGATTCGAGTGCACACAGCAGCCGGGGTAAGTCAGGGCATGGGAATAAATCAGAAGATGAATGGATGAGTGGAACGGAACCCAACGTCTTTCGATTGCTTCACACTGTCATGAAATGGGAAGTGAAACGTACAGTACGTTGGCGAAACTTTTCTCAAATATTTGTTTCGAGGAATGAACTCACTGTACTTCCGCAGAACGGGCTGTGACCGTACCGGTGTCAAAATGTAATGTAGGCGAGGTCATTTGAGTGCCGGGACGGGGAGCGTTAGGAAGAGGGAGATGACTGGCACGTTGGCACGGCGATGAGCGCGTTCGCAACAAGATCCGTTTCCTCCAGGTGCGCACGGAAAACATGTACAACAGGGTTCACTCTGGGGCCAGGACTCCATTGAAAAAGAAGTTCTAATATAAAAGAAATATATGATGCAATTTTTATCCATTTATCCTTTCTATTTGTTTCTCATATGTAGCAGCTAAATGGTGATTACCTTTATCGTTCAGTCAGTGAATAAGTTTAGACTCTATTATACAACATTCACAAACCGACACTTAAAGGGATATTTCAGGATTTTTGACATTGGGCCTCATTTCCTAGTTATCCAGAATGTTGTTGATGTCTGGAGATATTTTTTTCTTAAATTCATGCAGTTCCTATATTTGAAGAGCTTAGTGGTGCTAGGCTAATGCTAGGCTAATGCATTTCTATGGTATCAGTTAGCCTGCGTTAAAAACAGTCTGACCCGCCCCACAGTGCACCTGAGGTAAATCCCTTATAACGCCAGACTAACCTTATACATGTGTCGATAGAGTAATTTTTGAAATATAACTGACCTTGTATCGCATGAATTACCGCATTTTGAGGGACTATTTTCTCGCAGATCACTCCTCCGCTGTGTTAGCTTACAGCCACGAAGCTGATGCTGCTCAAATATAAGTTTGTTTTTAATGCAGGCTAACTGATACCATAGAAATGCTTTAGCCTCGTCCTAGCCTAGCGCCACTAAGCTCTTCAAATATAAGAACTGCATGCATTTAAGAAAATAATATCTCATCAACAACACTCTGGATAACTAGGAAATGAGGCCCTATGTCAAAAATCCTGAAATATCCCTTTAACCCTTTCTGACTTGTCCCTGACTTGTCCCAGACTCATGGTGCTCATTGTCTCTATACTTTCTGTTAAGATACTTTTACATGTATTACCGACTGCTTAGTGTGCAATGATAATGAGACTAAAACGATGTCTTAAATGTCCAGATATTTCTATAAATAAAAATCAATTAAAAGAGGCAAAGCTTCCAATGAAAGTTTGAAAGAGCCTCATTTCATCTAAATCCACAGATCTGTGAGATTAACCTCTGAACCCCCACCTGCACACGCTCATTTATCCAGTTATTATCCACACGCTTCCTGGAAAAAAACATGTTTTATTTTTTATTAAAAAGAAACAAAAACACAACAAAAAAACTACAAAAAAGTGACGACAATGCGGCAACAACGCATGGAGACGCGAGGAAATATCTTTCAAATAACTTTCAAATGAGGGGTTACACTGAACTGATGGCTGCAAGAAGCTTTTAGATTTGGGTAAAGCTGAACTGGAGAAAATGTGCTCCTTTAAAGTGGAGGTTTAGAGGTTTTATTTGATTTGAATAAATATTAGAAATGCAAAGTTTACTGAGTTAATCTTGGATTTAGTCTAAAACCTGTCTCTCTGCAAAATGACATTTTAATTCAACAGTTAGTCATTAATCAATCAATCAATGGTTTTGTATAGCCCAATATCACAACAGGAGTTGCCTCATAGGGCTGTAACAAACATTAAGGCAATAAAACAGAACAGTAAATAAGACAATGTAAAGTTCCGGTGAATCAAATATCCAGGCAAACATAATGTCCAAATAAGCGTCAGCAGTGGGTGGCGACGAGCAGTGGGTGGCGACGAGCAGCTCGGGTGTCCCCTGTCCTTAGACTCTCCAGCCCGGCAAGGAAAAACTCAAAAACCCAGTGGGAGAAACGAGAAACCTTGAGGAGAACCACAGAAGGAGAGATCCACTCCCATGGACGGACAGGCTATAGAGACCCAGGGCCGAAGGAGTCCCTCAGTAGACGGGCCAAGATCACAGACCGTCCAGTCCTTGTTGTCAGTAGGCAGGGTTCCTCCGTTCAGCCGGGTCCCTCCGTTCAGCCGGGTCCCTCCGTTCAGCCGGGTCCCTCCGTTCGATCTAGGTCCCTCCGTTCGATCTAGGTCCCTCCGTTCGATCTAATTAATACAATTCCCACTCATCAAACTGAAACACAAACTCTCTCATGTTCACCTGCCGCACATTTCACACAGTTTTTACACTTTTTACAACAACTCCAGTAAACTTCACGGTTACAAACAGACCGCTCCAATAAAAGTCCCGATGGGATTTTAATGAGCAGGATTGAAAGTAGCACAATATGGAAAACGTCCCCTGGATTACCGACTGCTGACCCCGACTTCCTCCGCAGCTCCGGTAAGTCGCTCACATTGATCGAATACTGCCGCGCGGCCAAACACTTGTTACTGTCGGTGTCGGTGGGAAACGTTACTTAACTCTCGCGACCACGAGCGCCACAAGAAACGGGCTGATTAATCCGACTTCAAACGAGTGGAAAGTGCGTGGAGTTGTGTCCGCGCTAATGACGGGGCTTTGAAGGCAGGAAGTGAGGCATGCGTCGCCAAGATCTGCGCGCGGCAGAAAGTTCAGCCACGATTTCGAGAGAGAGGGAGAGAGAAAAAAAAGGAAAGTCAGGAAATTATTGTGTTGAGAAATACAGTCGCTTCCAAACTCCAGAAATTCCAGCCGACGTAGTAAACACGCGGCGTGAGCTCAGAGTGATGACGCGGGTTCTGGAGGCTCACGGCGTTGGCCGCGCTCCAGGAGGGAAAGTGCCGGCTGGATAATGGATCGTGCTTCAGAATAAACAGATGAGCGAGGCAGGATGTCAGCACCACTTTCACTATTACAGTATTTTAGCAGATTTGATCCTGCTGTGTATATGATCTATGCTGACTAAATAACACACTAAATAAAGATTATTGTTATGTAGCTGTTTTCCAGATGCTCAAAGTCACTTATTATTATTCATTATCCGTTCACTGCCATTCTGTGCCACCACTCACTTTATTTTATTTTATATATTTTTTTTTTTTATTGAACAGTAATAATAGCGTTACAAACACTTATACCAGGGGTTACACAAAAAATATATATACAAAAAATCACACAAAAAACACACGCACATACACGCGCTACATTCACCTAAATAACTAGCTAGCTAAACAAATATATATTACGTGAATACATAAACAAAAATATGTATAAATATTCAAACATAAATAAATAGAAAATATAACAATAAATGAATAAATAGACAAATGCAATTTACTATTAGATAAATAAATATATGAATAAAATAAATGTGACATAATTGACAAGTGCCCCTTCCCCTTTATTTTTTTAATTATTTATTTAACAGTATAATATATTTATTTGTGTACAGTGGCCTCTATGATGCTCCAGGATCAATTGTTTTTAGAGTTTCTGGTAGGTTTTCACTGCTGGTGAACCCTCGCACCAGAAACCTGATTGACCCTGGAGCTGTGGAGGTCCCTGTGCCGATACAGCCATTAGTTCACAAAAAGGTACAACTACGCACAGATATACATTTTATAATTTTTGCATAAAAAGTCCCATAAAACAAACACTGGTGAAAAACCGAAAAGACAATTATTTTTCTTTCGACTACAGGAAACTGCGAGTTTATACAACGTGGTAAACAAAGGATAAAAAATAAAGTCTTCATTACATCAGAGAAAAGGTTCAAACACTTTCGGTTCAGCCGGAGGTTCAGAGCTGGGCTGATGTCGTTGTGATGTCGACGGAAACGCCATCACTTTCTGAACTGCAGTTCTAAGTACTTTTAACTTCTACTCCAGTAATATTATAATGAAGTATCTGTACTCTAGTTACGAAGTAGCAAAATAAATGTACTTTGTGTTACATGTGTTTTATTTTTTCATTGTTTTTGTATTTGATTCCTGTGTTAGATTTCCATTTGTCTATTTTGCTCTGGAGTGGAAAGTACTCGGGGCCAGTACTGTTATTAAATGTGCCGTATAAATAAACTTGACTTTCACCTTGACCTTGTGTATATTTCTATGGCATTTTCATGTTTTGTCTCTTACAATTTCTATCCCGACTGAAACATGAGTCAGACTCAGTTCTTCAGTACTCACAGAACTCAAGCAGTCATGTTTTACTCTTACTCGAGTAGAGATTACTTCACCTTGAGTCCCTTGTACGGTTGCCAGTAGAAAACCTGCTCCCGGTGACGAGCTGGACTCAGAAAAGTCTGTTTAAACAAAGACTGGACACGTCAGTAAAGTTATTGCTCTTTAAAGTAACGTAACTCCGGCTCCGGGCGCATGTACTGAAGGAGAAGTTTCATTTGGACACGTTCCCCTCAGCTGGAGTCCTGCGGGTCACGTGCCGAGAGCGAGAGGAAGAGCTCTGTTTACACAACTCCATCATCTTCCTGCATTTATTATTCATGCAGTCATCTACTTCCATCACTTCAGAGGCAACACCTTACCCGGATTTTCCCTCGGACGCGGGACCTGCAGCGGAGGGGCCCCGCGGACAGAGGGCCCTCACATCCACCGCCTATACGGTTTGTGTCAACGTGCGCTGGCAGTGCGTCTCAAACGGCCGCGCGCGTCCCGTCGGTGGTAACGGTTCCAGAGCCTTCGGGGTTAAAGGCCGGAGACGCCAAATTTGACTCCAGGAAATGCAAACCTTTTTCCTCATGGCCCGTCAATTATTAAAGGAATTCTCTTCATTATAACACATTGGCATTCGGAGCATTTCCCCCCCCCCGACATTTATGGGACAATAAATAGTCAAAGTTTACGCCCCCGTTCCTTTTTAACACTATGTTTATGCTAATCTTCATTACTAATGTTGTAATGTACAGCAGTGGTTCCCAACCAGAGGGACGTGAGCACTTGGAATGACCTCAGATTAAAAAATGAAAGTAGAATTTCAATATTACAGGCGCTCGTCATATAATTAGAATATCATGAAAAAGTGCATTCACTCCCGTTATTCAACTTAAACTGTGAAACTAATGTATGATACAGACTCATTACATGCAAAGTGAGATGTGTATAGACTTTATTTATTATAATTTTGATTATTATGGCTCAGCTTGTATAAACCACAAATAAAAAATCTCATAAAATTAGAATATTTTATTTTTAAAATGGACTGTGAGCCATAATCATCAAAATTATAACAAACAAAGGCTTTACATTTGTCACGTTGCATGTGATGAGTCTGGATCATGTGTTAGTTTCACATTTTATTACAGAAATAAATGAACTTTTTCATGATATTCTAATTATATAACGAGTTAGGTTAGTATTAATGATGTTTCTTAGTATTTTAGCTACATTTGGAACATAACACTATATATACTGAAAGGTCAATGTTTATACCGACACTTGTTTCCCTCGTCGTGGGCGGAGCCTGGGTCTTATTTACTTATTTAGTTATTTAGTTATTTAGTTATTTAGTTTGGGTAATAGTGTCTTTTATGACCTAAAGAGCTCAGAAGAAGCTTCTGTGACTAGAAGCGAAACATCCTCAACTTTACCTAAACCCAGTCCAGTTGATGATTTAACCTTTTCTACGATGGATATTCGCTGGATGAATGAGAGCCCTCACTGACTATATATATATTTTTTTAAACGTAATTCCATATGAGTTCATTCATGAACGCCTTCAGTGAGACTCTACAATCTAAATGGTCTTGTGATCGGAAGGTCGGGGGTTGGAATCCCAGCTCCTGCACACTGTTGTGGTGTCCTTGGGCAAGACACTTCACCCTCCAGTGTCTGTGTGGATGGGTGACTGGTTTCCACTGTAAAGCGCCTTGGGCTCGATAAAAGTAGAAAAGTGCTTTATCAGGTAAAAGAAAAAAACAATACATCAACAAAGTGTTTTTGTAATAACAGTGTCAAACAATCACAATTTTACTCTTAGGACCGAGTGGTATTTCATAAATGATCAGGTCCGTTATACAAACAGATTCCAATGTTTGAAGCAAAAAAGACAATCTACATTTGTTAAAGAATCCTTGAAATGAAGATACCAGGTTATTGATCTCACAGTGGAGAAATGGAAGGAACATTTTAAATCGTCCCGGTCCAAACTCTTCCCTAACTTTCCTAACACGCCTCTATCATCCCTATTCTTCAGGAGGACGCGTTCGATGCTGATAAAACCCTGTATGGGACAAAACAAACTCTATTCCACCACAAGAAAACTAGAGCCTTTAATTGAAATCAAACAAACTTCCACAGCGCCTGGATCATTTATATTTTGTAAAACGCCCCGCTGCTATCTGGACTCACACCCATTAACACATTTACAGATCCCCGCGGACGAGCGGACAAAGAAAGCAGAAGTTTTTTTGTTTTTTTTGTTGTCTTTTTGTCCAGATGAAAGGTGGCCGGTCGGAGCGCAGTGCACGGGGAGGGGAGGGGGGGAGAGGGAGAGGGAGGGGAGGGGGGGACTGTCCGGGCTGTGGGCGTCGAAAGCCTGTTGAATGGCGACGATGGCTGATGACTCAGGTGATGTGTCATACCCCGCTATAAAAAGGGGAACTTTTACATTTGTCCACACCATAACAAACACAGCACAAGTTACTGTACACACACACTGGAGCGAGCGAGCGAGAGAGAGAGAGAGAGGGCAAGAGGGAACGAGCCGGAGCCCCAGCAGCACGGGACGCACAAAAATGAAAAGTAAGTTTGCTTCAAAAATGGGAGACTTCTCAACAGGTCTGGATTTGTGACGGGGGGGAGAGAGAGAGAGAGGGGGAGGGAGAGAGAGGGGAGGAGGAGGAGGAGGAGGAGGGAGGGGAAGGGGGGGGTGAGCGGCTACACGTGGGTCTGAGGACGCCTCGGGAGCGGGGTCCGCAATTAAGCGTGATTCAGTGTGTTAATGAGTTCACAGTTGAATGTTTCATGTTGAGTCGATTATGTTCCCTTTAAAAGCTCTCACGTGGTTATTATTATGTTTCTTGTTATTATCTGTTTGAGTGATGCCTTTGAGGAGCGGCGGCCACATTTAGGCGGCCGGACGCGCTCGCCGTTATCACGGGGTTTGGCGTCGGGAAAGTTGTGTGTCATTGATCAGCAGTTTAGGAGGAGGACGCGCAAGCACGGGAGAGCGTCATCAGCACATTCCACACATTTGTCGGGGCCTTGAGTAGATTTACATTCACCAGTAAGACGAGCCCGTAAGAACACGCCGCTGGAAATGTGCCCATTGATTTTATTATTATTATTATTATTTTTTTTTTATTTTTATTTTTACATTGACAGATATGGATCGGCGTTCACGGCACTTGGCGTCTATAAAGTTTATCGTTTTTGATTGGAGAAAGTCTGTGACGGCATCTCGGTTGTCTTGAGCAAGTGCCTTTTTTTGTATTTGATTATTTTATTTTTTTTTTCGGTATGTGGTTCAGTGAAAGGACCACGACACACACACACACACACACACACACACACGATCGCTGAGTCACACTATTAGCTCTGCTGTTTGCAACACTGACCCTCGTAATGTGATTTTCCGAAGCGTGCGGTCCGTTTATCTTAAAGAAACTTAAAGGTGTCGTGTGTGACTGTGATGTGATTACTTAACGCGAGCTTGACAACTTTAAGTCCTCCGAGTCTCGGGCCCCGCAGAGTTCCTGTGGACGCGCCGGGCCGGGGCCTAATGCGGTGCGTGCGGCATTACGCAAATGCACTCGGGTTGAATTAATTCGAGGTCCCTCGTTGGGGGACCCTTCGGCGTCACAGCGCCTCTGCAGGTGGTCCCCGGCGATGATGAGACATTATTTCGGACCCGGGGCGGGTGTGTGTGGAGGGGGGGGGGGTTACCTTCAGCTCGGGGGGGACGGCCCTCTCCGCGCTCCGATTGGATGAGCCCCCCTGTGACATCACGGCCCGAGAGGGAAAGGGCACAAGGCGGCAGTTGTGGTGCGAGATTGGATCCAGATGCATGTTTTTCTGGAGGCCGTCCAGCAAACATTCACCGGGGGGAAAGTTTGGAAACAGTCATTTTTTTTTCTTTTTTTTTCCCTTTTTTTTTTTTACGTAAGAGAGTAAACAGATTTCACTTATCTGAAGCGGAGGATTCAGGGGTGGCTCTAGACGGCGTGTGTCACGGGTGCACGTACAGCCGGGCGAGCAGATGGTGCTGTTTATTTAGTGGGTGCTCTGTCCCCCCCCCCCCCCCCCTTTTAAGCTCCTTCTTCAATGTCTCTTAATTACTGCGTTGTACCGAAAGCTTTTTTTTTCTTTTTTTTTTTACAACTTGTCACGTATGAACATGCAGCGATCGGGGTGAGGGAACTGTTTTGAACGATTTGGCAAAGATTTGAGAAGATATTAGGATTGGTAATGGCCTGAATGTTCCTGTAACTACTGGTTTGCAAACGAAGCACATGATTTTAAAACTAGTCCAGGAAGCCTCTCCAGCCCTGCTCCCGCGGCCCGTTGACTCTCCAGTGAGTGACGGCCCAGCACAGTATCGGCTAATGCTTTCTTTCTTTTCCTGTTTTGTATCAGTTTCGTCCTCATTTGCACAGCGAACGCCCTGATCAGAGTTTGCGGCGGCTCTTTATGGGTAACGATCTAGTACTTCACTGCTTCTTGGATTCAAAAGGCCGCAGATCCCAGGACCAATGTTTCTCATCTGATGGTTCAGGACCATAGACTGTAAAAAAAGAATAGACCGCGCCTCCTCACTCCTCCCCATTTACCAAAATGACCACGTTCGTGGGGGAAATCATGGCGGATTTACAGACTCCTCCTCTCCAGCTCCTCCTCTCATGTTCCTAAAAAGGACATAAGGGCGGGATCTTGACTGTAGACCCGGCCCTCGCGGGGCGTGTAATGGGCGTGTATTTCTGTTGTAATCGCGCCCATGGCCAGGCAGCGACGTAAACGGCCTGTCAATCAAAGTCAGGCCCTCATTAATTATGCAAGATTTCTAAAATGTATACTACGATAACCAGCCCGGTGCCCCAGATTGTTTTTAACCCAGCGTAATCACAGGAGGAATATCGAGCTCTAGCCACTTCTAAACCATTAGGCACCAGGGACATTAAAGTTGTTTTCAACGTGTCTAAAGTCCAATGCATTCCAATGGGGGAATAGCGGCCATATGGAGGAACTACAGCAAAGGTGGAGCAATGGCGGCCTCCAGTGTCGTAGTCACAAAGCAGAGCAGTCAGCGGCCATTGTTCAGGACACAAAAAATGTGTCGCGTAACCCTTTTCCCAGGTTCATTTCTTTTTAATGAACAATAGAAAAAGTGTAAAAGTGCAACTTAAATCCATCATAATCCGCTGTTTTGATAAACCACTTTAGAGACGGATCCGGTGTTTACATTGACAATGCGAAGTGGGGGAAGACGTTTTTATAACCTGCTCAAACCGGTGTCATAAATATCCGTATTGGGTCCCAGCGCCACATACTGTTTCCACAGGTCCTCATGCTTTCAATAGTCTGTTGGACATCACTGCTCCTAGGTCACAAACATGTCGACCCGACGCAGACAGTGACATCACCGCTCTTACTGTAACATGGCCCCGCTGCCCGTCCCGCTCTCCTCGCTCCTCGCGGCCCGTAGACGTTTAGGATGGGAAACGTGAGCCGCGCGTGAGTCAGCGCAACAAAAGATCGATGGGTCCCCGAACGCGTCTCCATCTAATCCCGTCTGATGTAATCCCGCGGCCGCCTTTTGTGTGCGATGAGGTCACCGCGCACATGTTGTTTTGTGTTTGTTTAGGCGCTGAGTAACGTTACTACCGCCGCTGCCAAACCCGGCGTGTGTTTGTATACAACCTCATGCATCAGAGCAGATCTCCAGCTCGTGTTATTACATTTATTCTACTATTTATCTTTTATTCTAATAGATTTTCATTTTTTTGTTTTACATTATTGCCTCTAAAAAGGAATTATCATTATTATTTCTTAGATTTAGACTTTATGGATCGTCACAGTAGCTCAAATAGTTATCTTAGAATGAAAAATAAAGAATATAATTAATAGTAGCAGAATATGTTGCCATGCATATACAACATCTGGGAATACAATAGAATATTAAAAAGGATGATATAAAGTAAACATTTACTAAAGATGGGACATAATAGGCAACATTAGTTTCCTTCACAGGGTGGCTAGATGAAACCTCAGAGAGAGGGTGAGGAGCTTAGGCACCGGGGAGGAGCTCAGAGTAGAGTCGCTGCTCCTTCGTGTCGAGAGGAGCAGCTGTGGTGGCTCGGATATCTGTTCCGGATGCCTCCTGGTCGCCTCCCTCGGGAGGTGTTCCAGGCATGTCCTGAGGAGGCTCCTGGGAAGACTCAGGACACGCTGGAGGGACTATGTCTCTGAGCTGGCCTGGTGTCGCCTCAGGGTCCCCCCCCCAGAACAGCTGGAGGAGGTGTTTGTGGATCGGGAAGTCTGGGCGTCTCTGCTCAGACTGCTGCTTTCGCGACCCGGGCCCGGATAAAGCGGGAAAGTGGACGGGTGGGCGGTAACTTAAAGGAACAGGCCACAGTTTTTCCATGCTTAGATATGTTCTCACCTGAGCTTAGACAAGTTGATACACACCTGTCTGGTCTTTGTGCCCGTGGAAGAGCGTGGTGGCTTCCAACTTCACCCCCGTTTGGAGCTATAGGAATATACTGGGAGAGGCTAAATGCTAACAACGTCTTTGGTCTTTTCACGTGACTGAGCACACGCACAAAGACCAGACAGGTGCGCATCAACTCGTCTAAGCTCAGGTAAGAACATATCTCAGTATGGAAAAAACGGTGGCCTGTTCCAACCAAACTTTTAATCTTATGCCGCGGTCATGTGGCCCTGTGGAACTGAAAACGTCCCCCCCCCCCGGTTGGAAAAAGCACATGAACGCTCGCTCTAAAGGGGGAAATACCTGTGGAACTCGAGTCAAACCCAGCTTCTCGACTTTAGCGCCTGACGAGGAAATCAACGGAATGTGAGCTTCTTAGTTAAACACTGATACTTCCGTGTGAGCCTCATTGTCCTCGGAGTTACGTCACTGTGAGGGAAAAGCCTGACATTAGTGCTGTGTACGTGATATTTTATAAAAACCATCAAACTGTTTAGCCTTTGAGACGCTAACCTCATATTTAAACAGTTAGCTCAGTTAAAGGCTAAACAGTGATAATAGACCGTTTGTTTTATTTGGCGTACTCAAAATCCCCACTTTCCCACATAAAAAGCGCGTGAGCCCATACCGACGGGGAACAGTGGCGTCACATCTCGGGAAAACGAGCTTCCCAGGCCACATGAACGCAGCATTTAACACGACGTTGCTAATTTTAGCCCAAAGCACATGTGCTCATCATGTATGGTTGAGATTTCCTTCCTGCTGTAAAAGGAACATTTCATCAAATCCAATTCCCCATCTATTGCTCCTTGGCATCTTTCATTCAGTAGCCAATGGGACGATCATCTGGTATTTCCTCAAGCCCTTACAAATGATTACTTCCCAACATGACTTTCTTCCGTAGAGGACTTTTGACCTACTTCCAAGGGTAGTTCCCGGCAGTTCCCTTTCATGCCCTTATCTCGTGTGTGTGTCTGTGTGTTGTGACCTTTTCTGAACCAGGATAGGCCTCATTTCAAAGGAGAGTCCTGGGACCAAAACCGATCCCTGTGGAACCCAGGCTTCACGCACAGAGGGCCCTTCCTAAAGGCAGCAGAAACAAGGGAGAATATGACTTTGATATACATGTAAATTGAGCGGGACAACTCCCGGCACATGCAGTCTCCAAATGCGAGTCCCAACGTTACAGCTTTAGTTACTTTGATGCACCTGCTTAAACTGCATACAAACTCCCACATATTCGTCAGTAGTTGCGTCGCGTTCTGATTCACGGGTTACGTCAAGGATTATGGGACTTGTTTAAATATTTCCCACACAGCCCAAGGTTAAGCCAAGCAAACAATGCCGCCACATTATTTGGAAAGGAGATCTACTTTTGACCTATTTGGAAAACGTTTACAGTCCAGTTGTGGGTAAATGATTGGCCAATATATCATTCGGAGGACATTCTTTGCCGTGCTGAGGCTTAATATGAAAGGCTGGGTCTATGTACAGCTAGGGGCTTTAGGCGGGACTGGCATAGAGACAGTGTTCAGTGAAACATTTGTGTAGTTTACATAATTTGGAGTGATCAGTTGCAGGATCAGGACGCAGACAGTCCTGTGTAAACACAATAAAATGATCAGAGCTAAGATTGGATCAGATTATATAATATAATATAAAACAGTAGACATTAGTCTCCAACAGGAAGAGAGAAAGAAACAAATAGATTACTCATAATGATAAGAGTGCTTTTAGTTCCAGTCTGTGAGGTTAGGCCTACATTATGAATGGATTTGTGACATTATTTTTTCTTGATGACAATCAGAGCTTGACAAATGTTACTTGCTGCTTAACCTCTTAACCCCTTCATGGACCGAGCAAATCTCAAAGCTTCTTGAACAAAACATCAAAATAGTGAAGAATACGGGGATGAAAATACAACAAAAAAAAGACCAAAAATGTATGAAAAACACAGTGACAGATCAGTTTTGTAGGTCTTAGCTTTCAAATAAAGCGTTACTCTGGCCTATAAGCTGACAGCTGCCGTCCAGAAGCTTTTAGATTTGTGTAAAGCTGAACTGGAGAAATCGTGCTCAGCTAAGGCAAGTGAATATAGACATATTTTTTTATGAATCCAACATTTACACGGGGCTTACGTTTAAGGAAAAATGGTATAACATTAGGTATGAACTAAACTGGCCACGGACATTTTTCAACATCTCATTTCTTGCCTGATTTATTGGGTATTGGACCCTAAAAACAAGGCAGACTTGTATTATTCTTGCCAGATTTTTACATTAGGAAACAGGTTTACATTAGGAAACAGGATGTCAAAAGTCCCATACGATAAAAATCTTGGCACCTAATGTCTAATGATGTGAAAACATGAGCCCATGATTCCAAAGCAGGTTCAATACTTTTGTCAGCACAAATATGAGTTTTTTTGCCCTCTTTTTTTAACAGAGAAAATGCCTCTTTTCCACATACATATATTAAGTGTATTAAATGAAATAAAACTGGCTTTTCCTCATCTGAAAGTTTCAAATAGATATATTTACTGTATTCACCTGCAGTTTCTCGGTTGAAGCGTATAAGGATAGAGAGGAACATGTAGACATAGCTCCCTTTAACACCAACAGAACAACACATCGAGCTCTAATACATACATACACCTAAACTGTTAACTGTGGCTGCCGCATCTTTATTCTCAGCTGCTCACTTTGTTGAGCGTCAGTCGAGAGAAACCACCGATTGACGCTCCTGCCCTTTAGTGCAACTTGTGGAGGTGTCGCTGAGGTCGAGTCTGGGCAGTGCGCTCCTCAGTCCTCAATAAGTGATTGGATATGGATCAAAGACCAAATTACATACAATTACCGCACTTTCCAACGAGCCAAAACATGAACAAGATCATCGCGAAGTCTTTTCCAAGAGTCGTTTCACGGGACAACACTGACCACGGGCGACGAGGAACGGCATAATTTAGGATTTCACCTAAAGCCGCCGGTGTTTGCGTTCACAGCGGGTTTATAGGCGACCCGTACGGGGCTAAACATAGGCCCGCGCGCGCACGTATGTATAAATAGGGCCCGGAGTTTGTTGGTCTTGGCGCGTCGCAGGCGAGGTTGCAGAGTCCAGGGCTGTTCCAGAGACTGTGGAAGAAGTGACGGTTAAAGGAGGGACCGCGTTGCGTTGAAAACCCGTCAGTCAGCCACGCGGTTTATTAACACCTCGACCGGGTTCAAATTAGAGGGAGGAGAGGCATGAGCTGTTCATTTCAAGCAGATGGGTGGGCAGCGAAAAAAAAATCCCCAAATCCACTGCAACTTCATTGAGTTTAATCACCGGGGCAGAAGTAAAAGCCAGAGGTGGTCGTGTAGTACATACTTTTACTCTACTTTGAAAGATACTTTGAAAGACTCTACTTTCTACTTTACTCAGAGCCGTGGGAAGAAATTTTAGTTAAGGGGTGCTGAGGGACAAAATTTCCCCCCAAAATGCTTTTCCTGTGCATATTGACTATTTATTAATATTGCCTGCAGTTCGCAAACTATCCACCAGGGGGTGCTGTAGCGCCCTCAGCACCCTGGGTTCCCACGGTCTTGACTTTACTACATCTCTAAAGGCCCTGAGGTAAAAAAAAAAAAAAAAAAAAAAAAAGATGGCTGCATGCCCATTATAATGCACACTAATTTACAATGCTTTGTTCTTTTTCCTATGAACACTTAAAGGCGCACTGCGTAACATTTTGGATTATACATGAGCCAGCAAAACAAGCTCCCAACGTGCAGCTCGACACATAACATGCTACTGTTTCAGTGGTTAACCAAAGAATTTGGATTTGGTTGAGGACCTATAGCTGATTTGAGTCTCACATTTAGCTGCCTTTCGTACACTTTACTGGGGGCGGGACGTCTCCATGGAGACGAGATGGAGACGTCCCGCCCCCAGTAAAGTGTACAGTCGGGTCTGAGGAGGTGCAGCTTCTAAACACACGTTCGCTTGGTCTTTTTTTTTTTTTTTTGGTATTTCCAAAATAAAAATATCCGGAAAAAAAAGATAAATAGGTGTATTTTACTCTTTTTATTTCGTGAGAAATTTCTAAGACAAATACTTGACCTTGTATTGGAGTATTATCTGATGTACACAGAAGATAATGCTGGAAAAATAGCAGCAATCCTAAACTGAGATAATCTATAAAAAAAAAAAAAAATGCAATTAAAGAAGTCCTATCATGCAAAATACACTTTTTCTTAATGCTTTTAACCATGTCATTTCGCCTCACATGCGGCCCACTTGTTTTCACTGTTGAAGCGCTATTGCCGTATTTCTTGGATTTTATTGCATCATAGAAAGACAGCAAAACTGTCCTCTACGTTTTAACAGCCCATAATCTATAAACGGATGCATTCTGAGCCGTTGTGTGCTCAAAGTGTGTCCATCACAGACAGTTTTGCGAGCGTGCAGTTAGCTGAAAGTGAAAGCTTGTTCCCACTGTTCTACAACGAGTTTTTCGCATGCAGAGGGCACCCCGCCAGCACATAGATTACATAGATTACATTATATACAATTTTAAAGGTGCCCAAAAGAGTGATTTAATCCCTTAAAGCAGAACTAAGTAACGTGTTTACCTTAATAAATCCTCTCCGTCGTCCCTCTGGGGGTAATACAAGCGTTAATGGGATGATTGGAGGGTCTTTCATCGCCCCCTGGTGTCTCTGGCCAGAAAGCCATGCTTGCAACTTGACTGCCACCGGGTCGGAGCCACCAATACACACTAATAGAACCACGAAGAAGAAGCTAACAGGCTAACGGGCAAAGCTAACTGCGGGCTAGCGCCACTTTAAACAGTATTTACAGCCAAGTTTGAGTGAAAAAAATTATTTCCATTGCATAACTGGCTTCGCCTTTTCTGTCAGCGTAGTATTTACTCTCCAACACATTTAATAAGTTAGAAAATCGTAACATGCTACGACACCTGCAGTTGCGCGTATGGCCTCTAGGGGCAAGAGTTACTTAGTACTGCTTTAAGTGTGCAGGATATTTCCACATTACTGCACTTGCTTTCTGCTCCCACTCGTGTTTCTCTTCACCTCTGTAACTCGTGGTCGGGTCCGAGGCCTTTGCAGACGCAGTTACACAACGTTACAAACCGCCCCGCGCGCTCCTCCTTTAGCGCCCCGTTAATGTATATGTTAGAGCCCGCGCTGCCGCCGGGGGCCTCCTCCGTGATTTATGGCCGTCTTGTACCCGCGGTGGAAAACAAACAGTCTCCAGTTTTTTTGGCGCGGGTCGGAGGAAGTTTGTCGAGCGAATGACGCGAACGCCGCACAGTGCGCCCCTTCTCATGTCTTCGAGGGTCAACGCAAGTTCTCGCCACATTAAAACGGAGAGAGAGAGAGAGAGAGAGAGAGAGAGAGAGAGAGAGAGAGAGAGAGAGAGAGAGGTTAGACTTTAAAAAAAAAAAAAAAAAAAAAAAAAAAGGATCTTGGAAAGTCCTGCGCTCTTCACTCAGCAGAAAATAAAAAAAATGCGCCCAAAGTTTCCGATCTGCCCGTCTGAACGGTGGGACGGCAGAGGGGGCCGCGAGGTCCGCCGGCCGTTTCACTGACGCACTTGAGCGGCTGTGGCGGCGCTGCCAGAGCCGGGACGGTGCCCAAACACTCGGGGGATGTTTTTTCTATATCCGACACCGTCTTCCTGCTCGCGCCCCTCTAGTCTGTTTCCAGAAGTCATTAACGTGAATGATTTGTTTGTCTGACCTTTTAAAACCGGGACAAATCCGCTAAGGCTCGCGATTACCCGTGGATGTCTCTCACGCAGACCCTGCCAGACGTTTGAAGCTCAGCGCCGGCAATTTATTTAGCTGTTTTTGATTCCACGATTTATCGCAAACAACTATTTCAAAACACACTCTATATTTCGTACTGGAAATAATAATATTCACTATTAGCTTTATTTTTATAGCAATATTTTCTAATCGTTTCTTTTTTTTTTTTTGGAGCCCAAACATATATTGTTTGTCTGTTATTTACTGAACGATAAGTCGATATAGTAATTATCGTGACAGCAATAGCGAGAAGGTTCTCCCCGTGTCTGTGTAGGTTTCCTCCGGGGGCTCTGGTTTCCCCCACCACAAAGAACCAGTACGGTATAGGCCACGATAAATGATGTGTGAGTGAATGAACGGGGTGGTCAGAGGGTCCGTGGGCGCACATGTCTGCAGCCATGCCTCGGTCTGTCCCAAAGGGCAGCCGTGGCTATATACTGAGCGTACCACTCCGAACACGTATTCCGATCAGACCTAAATCTGCAAATGTATGATCGCAGCTGGGTCTGTGTGTGCGGCGTCAGCTCATTAGACGGAGGTGTGGGACCTCGCGCCCAGATGTGAGCGAGTCTCGCACCTGCTCAGACCACGGCTGTCTGGGTCGGACACCACAGACTACACACTGGGTCATTGACGCTGCCTTAGTCTGACCGGACAAACACAATATTTACACTATCTCCATATGGGACGGACCATAGAGAAAATATACGGAGGAAACCCCACAAACACATTGGTCCAAATCTGACACTGGGACGCAAATAGAATAAGGATTAAATGTCATTGTTTTGATCAGTTTCTATGCGTTTTTGGAAGAGCACCTTTTTTGGCAATCCCTATTATTCAAAAAGAGAAAAATAGTAATTGTGAGTAAAAATAGAAGCACATTACATCCTCTTAATGTGAAAAATTATTCAAAGATTTGATCATACGGGGGTTTTACTCAAGAGCACTATTTATAAATCACTCGTTTCTGGATGAAGTCATGCTTTGTTTAACTCGGAACCATCTCAAACTTTCCCCTGATTCGCGACGGGACAGGCGTCCAGCGGAGCAGACGTTTCCTCATAGCCGACCTCTCGCCCTCCCACGTGGCTGACGGCAGCGGCCTCGGACGAATGGGGGCTCGGCGCGCGGTGGCGGGCCCCGTGATGTCACACCATTCAGCCTGACGTGACGCATGGCTGCGGCTCCCGAGGCACGCCGGGAAAACCCCCCCGCGGGCGCATTCCTGCCGTTCCTCTGGCCTGATCTGACGCTTTCCCCGCGCGCGTCTCGGTTATGGTTTTTTTTTTTAAGTAAATGATTGGAAAGATTAGCCCACACGAACTCTTCTGGGTGGGTGTGTCTCGCAGTCGACAATGGAGAGCTTTATCCGGCGAAGATGCGCAGGACAAGACAAAACAAGGCACCGGGGGAGTGATTGGCAGATTAGACAAAGATAGGCTCAGATAGGGCTGTGGGAACGGGATAGGGGAGTTTATATCGGTGATTTGGCAATGCGTTTGGAGGCATAGGCCGTTATTCATTATTGATTCACATTCTGTCTGGAGGAAAACATGTGAGAAGTCATTTTACTCACCTGTCTGTCTGTCTGTCAAAGCAGAAACGATGGGTTAAAATCATCCGCAGATACCCCGCTGTAGATGGGCTCCTGTTGGGTCGGAGAATTTGAATTTCGATATTTTTTCTCTCTTTAGTTATCAACCCTTATAAGATAATTTCTCCATCGTGAGATCGATAAAGAGCATTCATGAGCATTTTCTCCTTTGCCCAAAATTGACACTCGTTTGATCGTTTTTGACAGTCAGCCTTAAAGCCGCACTAAGTAACTTGTTTACCTTAATAAATCCTTCCCGTCGTCCCTCTGGGGGTGATACAAGTGTTAATGGGATGATTGGAGGGTCTTTCATCTCACCCTGGTGCCTCTGGCCAGAAAACCATGCTTGCAACTTGACTGCCATCGGGTCGGAGCCACCAATACACACTAATGGGATCACGAAGAAGAAGCTAACAGGCTAACGGGCAAAGCTAACTGGGGCTAGCGCCACTTTAAACAGTATTTACAGCCGAGTTTGAGTGAAAAAAATCGTAACTTGCTATGACACCTGCAGTTGCGCTTATGGCCTCTAGGGGCAAGAGTTACTTAGTTCTGCTTTAAGAGTCTCGGATCAAAGGCCACACTACTTAATGTTTTAAACAGATGATTGGCAAACACTGGGGGTTACGGCGACTCTACGGCACTCAGACCAGAGAGTCGCTGTGTTGCACGGCCCGGTTGGCTCACGCACACACGATACTTCATATTACAAAGCAGTCGCACCGGTTCTGTCGATCCCTCCACACATGTCCAAGGGACGGGCCAGGGAAGAGGCACCTGCCGGCCCTTTGTCGGTCGGGTGGAAATTTCCGTGAATTACCCGGCGGCGTTTGCTCATAAAGGCCCCGGATCAGATTCCCTTCACACGCCTTTGGGCTTTTTTTTTTTCGGCGCTTCCTCCGGGGAATGCGCTGAAATCACTGCAAACCATTCGCAGGCCCACAAAGGAAACCCATTGTGTCCGAAAACCGTTGCAACGACTCATTGTTGGTAAAAATAAATAAATAAACCTACGCAAAAGTCCGAGATACGGCCAGGCTTTCATTTCACGTGTAAAGGAAATGGAGGCCGTGACGAGGAAATGATTTAACAACACGGATGAAATGGGTTTGACAGTGAGCTGCAGTTCTGCTGATGGGAAGGCTTGCACTGGCCTGAATTCACGCGGGCCTCGCGCCCTTTAGCAAGACACTTCAACCGAGAACAACAGACTTCCAAATCCTGTCCAGTCATAAAGCCCTGTCTTCTGCAGGAGTTTATCGGGACGGATCAGCCACTTTTGTCAAGGAGTCCCATTGTCTCGGCTGAAGCCCGAATAGAGTGCGGACGCTTTTATGTTCCTGCAGCGCGTCGGTTACTCCGCTGACCTTGTGATTTATCGGCGAAAAGGGCTGAACACTTCCTTCCCCTCCGCGAGTGAAAACAAAACAAAACGACGCTCTCTGACCCGTTTCCTCGACGCGAGTCATAAAGGGCGCAATAATCTTAGCCTGCACGAACCTCTGTGCACGGAGCCGAGGCTTTCCTGCTGAATACACAACGCGTGGTGAACAATGACGCGATCAGAGGCCCTACAGGTCAGATGTTGTGGATTTATAGTTTGACTAGCGACGGGACGGACACTTTTTTGTCGACGGAGGATCATTTCGTTGGTGATCACTTGTTTGGAGATAGAGAGCGGGGCCGTTTTGACTCGTGCAGACGTTGTCTCTGTGAGGGGGGGGATTGTCTGTTTCCACCACATTTCTAATACCAAAAAAACCACACGCTGCTGAAGGACTGGAGCAGTGAACATGACCTCACGTTGACCTCAATGCGCGGGCCTCACTTACCGACTCCACCTCCTTCCGGCACAGTGTACGGAGAGATCGTGTCGTTTTGGAGTCTGCACATCTGTTTTGAAAACTTTGGTCAAATATTTCAAGAATCATGCAAAAACCTTACGGAGGTGAACAGTTAACAAGGCCGTGGGAACCCGGGGTGCTGAGGGCGCTGCGGCACCCGCTGGTGGATAGTTTGTGACCTGCAGTCAATATTTATAAATAGGAAATACACAGAAAAAGCGTTTTTGGGGTAAATATTTAAATATTTAAATCACATAGCACCAGTCTATAGCACACTACAATGATGACGTAACCTTCTGTTGGTCTGTATATGCAGTAAATTAAATTAACTGCCTTGAATAAAATTGCTCTCTCAAAATGGCTGTCTTGAAATAGGCCTCTGTCTCTTTAAGAAGCTTTCTGACACGCCCCCTTCAGCACACTACTGTGGCATTTAAACAACAACACTGTGCGGGGAGGGGGCTCTGCTGAGCTGAGGAGCAGTGGTTGGGGGCTTGGCTGGTGACGAAAGGTCCAGAGGCGTCTCCAGGAGGTGGGGGCGTTCCTAGGAGGACTGAGGCATAGCTACACCTAAAATGGCCGCCGTCTAAGTTTTTACTGATTACTCAAAAATATGTGAATGAGCCGAGGCAACACTCCAGGCATGTGTTTAATGAGGGAATGACATAATAACATGATATAAAGCTTGAAAAAGTCGATTTTACATAATACCCCCTCTTTAACTAAACTAAAATGTCTTCCCACGGCTCTGACAGTTATATGCTTTGTGTAGTAAATGTCTAACGCAAAGTCGCCTATTTTGGATCATTCGCTTAACCTGATTTTGCTGCGTAACAGATAGAACAAGGAAGTGTCTGCTGCAATTCAAAGTCCACAAACCATGACTTGACTCACACTGCATTCATCATGGCGCTGTTGGTTTATTAGCGGGCCGTTTGCCCAAATGAGAGCTTGCATTTCCAATCACATACGGGCGATTCACGCCGATTTCAAAGGGAACCCCACTGTTGTACGACGTTGCTCCCCCGTGTATTCTAACTCTCTTGTCCCGGTGTGTCCGCAGTTCTCCCAGACTCGATATCCTGCCTGGTGCTGCTGATCTTAGCGGAGTTCATCGCCCTGTCACTCTCTCGCCCCGCCCACAGCCCCGCCCACAGCCCCGCCCTCTGCGCTCTGTTCGGCTCCATGGCGCCACAGGTGGAGCGGCTCCTGCACCTCTCCAGAAAACTGCACGACCTGGTGAGGCAACGCGGCAGATATGCCATTTCACGACAAACTGACGGCTTAAATAGAGGTTCTGAGATGCACATTCATTTCAATGAGCGGTAAAAGTTGCCTCAACTTAAAAAAGACTGTGCGGCTTTTCTGAGCCGACTCAACTTGTAGGGTTTGTGTGCCAAAGGCAATATGTCAAACCTTATGAAACCTCTGATTAAAAACCTTATAAGTTGAGTCAAACGTTTCTGTACAACTCTCTTCGTATTCTCTTACCGAGTTCAGTCAACTTTTTATTTTTTACAGTAAAGCTCCGGGTCTTAACCTAGAACCTTTACAGATAATAATGGTCCATTGACGCTAACAATGTGATTTTCTGCACAGACAGACGAGGAGCTAAGTCTCATCGCCGCTGCAGATCACAGACTCGACAGTCTTCCGAAAATACCGCACACGGCCGCAGCGTTCAGCTCCATGAAGGTAACGTCCCGTAACATAATAATAAAGCGTTTTTAAAAATGGTGTATTATTGTAATGTTGACCCCGCTGTGCTCCGCTCCACAGATGAACGAGTCCATCTCGCAGCTGTATGACTTCACCGAGGTGTTCCGATCACACATGGACTGGTTAAGAACGGCCAGGGAAAACGTCAGTCTTCCCACTCAGGCAGCAGAGGGCGCCAGTCGACACCTGCTGCAGCTCGCGCACCTGCTCAACTCCACTCTGCACCAGGTAGGAGCTGCGCACCGAGGAGGGGTTTATCGTTTACCCCGTCGCTTCTTTTCTTCTCCTCATGTGTGTGTGTGTGTTCGTCTCCAGCTGCAGGAGGAGGTGCCCCAGCCCTCGCCCCCCTCCCTCCCCGTGGCCTCCTCTGCCTTCGACGCGCTGAGGTTTTCCGTGGAGGTCTCAGAGAATCTCCGAGCCTTCAGTCTGTGGACGAAGCGGTCGATTCGTTTCCTGCAGAAGCATTCGCGCTGCCCCCGGCGCTGAGGGGCCCTCGTGCGGCCCCTGAAGAGGCGACGGGGTCTGGACACACGTGGACTGTTACTGTGAGGGGACACTGGGACATGTCTCATAGGAACATCATCTGAATGTACTGACTGTCGGGTCCCAACAGCCTTCGTACTGACGAACATGCACTGTTTTGGGCCAGTTCACTCCCTCTGTTTACACGGACATTGTTTTTGTACTGTTCATTAGGATGTTATTTATGACTCATCAGTGTTTAGTTTGAGGTGCAGGCATCTCACGTTTTGTATATCAGTAAATATTATGCTATATTTAATAATAATAATAATAATATTAATAATATTAGCATTGTCTTAATGCTTACGGTTATTTATGTTTTTTTATCTATGTTTTTATATGTTTCACATGAAAATAAATACATTTTACAATAAACTAATATTGTCTACATTACATTACTACATGAGTTGAATATCAGAATCTAAATAGTTTGGCGCAGCTGAGAGTCTCATTGCCATTGTCATTGGAAAAGGTTCAACAGTTTTATTTTGAGGAGAATGGAACTACACAATTATTATGAAGTATAATCAAAATAGGATTAAATAAATGTGAAAATAAAGCACAATATTTCCAAGATGCAACCCCCGCTTCCAAAAAAAAAATAATAAGGTAAAAAACAGAATATGAATAGTTCATTTGCAAAAGCCGTTTTGAATTTTAGGATATTTATTTTTAGGATATTTTGGGATATTGTGACTTTATATTTTCATGCCACTGAAACAGACCTGGTAATCAAACACATTAAAGTAAAGAGAAATGTGCAAGCATATGTTGAGTTTTCCCATTTATCGTTCACCCACCCATCCATCCATCTTCTTCCACTTGTCCGTTGCCGGGTCGTGGTGGCTCCTCCTGCAGGTGGTGGGTCCACAGAAGGACCACCTCATGGTTCTACCCGGGCCTGTTGGTCTCTCATAAGGGGCTTCTGAACCGCTCTTTGTCTGACCCGTCACCTATAGGACCTGTTTGCCATGGGAGACCCTACCAGGGGCACGAAGCCCCCGACAACAGAGCTCCAGGATCATTCGGGCGCTTAAACCCCTCCACCACGTTAAGGTGGCGGTTCCAGGATGGGCCATTTATCGTTCATATGCACTTTATGTGTCTTTTTTATTTATTTATTTTTTCAAAAAGGTGTGCTGATTCAAGTATTAATCATAAGGCTGACTGTTAAAAAACAATTATGAACTGTCATTTTTGGCAAAGGCCTGTGTGTGTCGACAGTTTGGCTTTGGTATATAATGGCTCGTGAGTAATTAGAGGCGTGGTCCTGCTCCCGAACCTATAAATATTGTCTATGTCACATGTTTTTCAAAGATCTTATACATTATACAATAAGAAAAACGTATACTTTATGTGCTAAATGATACCTGACCGAAAGGGGTTTAGGCTGAAGTCAAGACTTATTCTGCCAAAACCCCTTTTACAACTGAGACACTGTGTCCAAAGAGACACATTATACAGTTTCTCTTATTCCAACGATGGTAAGCACAAAACTTCAACTTCAACAATCAAAATTATATTATGCATCCTTGAACAAATTATTTTCTAGTAATCTTCATTCAAGTGTTCTATACTTCTCCATAATGTTTAACTTAATAGTTTTGGAGCCCTTAAGTTGAATAGATAAACCGTTCCATAGATAAACACCTCCTCTTAGTATTACTCTTCGCCGTGGGTTTTTGTAGCAGATCAGTTCCTCTGAGGTTGTATCTAGATCAGTAGTTCCCAAAGTGGGGTCCGGGGCGCCCCGGGGGGCCTCAGAGGCACTTCAGGGGGGCCCCCAAAGCTTGTCTACAAAACAAATGCATTCAGGAACATTGATTTTGGAAGGAAAAATACATTTATTTGCTTACTTTATTCCAGTATTTAGCCACAGTCATTGCTAGATATTGCTTTCTTTGTCATTTTAGCAGTAAACTAATAACAAATTCCTTTGAATAGTCAGTTATTATAATTGGGGGGCCCCTGAGAGATTTTCGTATCAATAAGGGGGCCTCGATGTCCCGGACTTTGGGAATGGCTGATCTGGATTCTCTAGTTTGAAACATCTCTTGTGAGGAAGCATGAGATTGTGAGCCTTGTACAAACTTGATTTTTGACTTTTCAAAGTACTACATATTCTCGAGCAATTCCTAACGACTCTGACCAGGAAATAGACCATCTTTCCAAATATCTACATTGGTCGACCAGATTAATACATGTTATAAATAATGATACAAGGTCATTTAGTATCACGTGTTAGAGTATAACTAACAAATAAGGCCTAGAGTCAGATTGACTAAACTTAACTTTTAACTTTCTGCCATCATCTTGTTATTTGTTTGCACCTGGAAACCTGAAAATATAAATATATATACACCGCCCAAGACCACAGCTTGAGAAGCGCTGGTCTAAATCGCAGCTCAAGCCTCGCCTCCTGAAACAAAACCATGTCAAAGAGGCTGCTGCTGAGAAGTGCTCAGTAAAAATGCTGAAACGGTTGAATTTATGGCTGCGGTCGTCAGTCCACCCACAAGGGAATGTACAGAGCAGCGGCAGATGTAGAGACAGTGAGCTCGCGACGGAGGGAGGGAGATTCACAGCTGGATAAAGATAGAGGAGATGACGGGACAGCAGGGAGAAGCAGGGGGCTGTTTTTGGGGCGAGCCGGGCCGCACTGTGACACCGAGGGAATTGAGACGGAGTAAAAATAGCCACAGACGAAGAGAACGAGCGAGAGAGAGAGAAATGGTTTGAGGAAATAAATCACGCTGCATCCCCGAGGTTAAAGTGTGTTGACTTTAGATCCAGTCCCACATCAGGATCAGACCTCAGCCCGGATACATGACAGACTTTTTAAATATAAATCTTAAATTGTCATAACCCAGGGATTTTCAACCTGCCTTCAATTTAAGACCAGCTGCGACCCAAATGAAAAGATTAATGGCAACTTATGATGAAAACATGTCGCCTCAGCAGCATCGAAGGACTGGTCGAATGCAGAAGGAAAAAAGAAATCACCAATGAGGACAATAAAGCAAACCTTAAAGGTGCATTATGCAACTTTTTGTTGCATAATGCAAAAGTTCATATTCATGTGTATTTGACCTTGTAGTGACCCAGCGGCAGGATGTACAGTCCCTTTGCGAAAGTATTCGGCCCCCTTGAACTTTTCGACCTTTTGCCACATTTCAGGCTTCAAACATAGAGATATAAAACAGTAATTTTTTTGTGAAGAACCAACAACAAGTGGGACACAATCATGAAGTGAAACGAATTGTATTGGATATTTCAAACATTTTTAACAAATAAAAAACTGAAAAATTGAGCGTGCAAAATTATTCAGCCCCTTTACTTTCAGTGCAGCAAACTCTCTCCAGAAGTTCAGTGAGGATCCCAGCGGGTGTATATTGTAGCATATATTATATGCTACAATGTACCTCTATTGTAGTGTTGTATAAGGTGAGATGGGACTTTATCAATCTCACAATGGAGAAATTAAATTGTTACATCAGCTCTCAAGAAATGCAAGGCAAGTTTATTTGTAGAGCACACTTCTTACACAAGGCAATTCAAAGTGCTTCACAGTCGCATAAAATTACAAGAAAACAGATCAAATCAATCATTAAAACATCAATCCATCAATGGATTTGAACATTGTCAGAGTTGAGGCCTGTCTCACATCCTCATGAAGACTGTTCCAGATTTTAGCTTTAGCCTCAGCGTGTTTAGTCCTGACTCTGGGAACCACCAGGGGACCCCTCCCTGAAGTTCTCAGGGCCCGAGATGGTTCATACGGCTCTAACATGTCAGAGATGGACTTTGGTGCTAAACCATGAAAACACTTGTACACAAGCAGAGCTGTTTTAAATTCTATTCTCTAAGTGACAGGAAGCCAGTGCAGGGACCGGAGCACTGGACTAATATGGTCATATTTCCTGGTTCTTGTCAGGACTCGAGCAGCAGCGTTCTGGATGTTCTGCAGCTCTAACAGCTCGTTTAGAAAGGCCAGTGAGCAGCCGTTACAGTCGTCTAACCTGCTGGAGACAAACGCATGGATGAGTGTCTCCAAGTCTGGTTTTGACACTATTCCTCTGATCTTAATGTTTTTCAGATGGTAAAAAGCTGATGATGTTATCAAATCAAATCAAATCAAACTTTATTTATAGAGCGCTTTTCATACAAAATGTAACACAAAGTGCTTTACAGTGCTTAAAAATCATTAAAAATAATAAAAATCGTCCCCACCAGTAAATATACATAAATAACTACAACCCCACCACCCACCACCCGCGCACACAGACACACAGACACATATACACAGACATGCCCAGCAGTTAAAAGTCTTAAATAAAAATGGACATAGAGTTGAGTATAAGGCTGGGTACAGATCGACCGAAAGAGGAAACATCATCCAAGGAGCCGTCTGCACCAGGAGCAGCCCATCGCCCACAGCCACAGAGCGCCAACCCAGGGGGCCCGGAGTAGGTGTAGGAGAGACGTCCTACCTCCATCCAGGCACCCCCAGGAGAGCGCCCGCACGGCCACAGCCAACCAGCACTCCCGGGGCAGAGGGCTCCCTCAGAGGAACCACTAGGAGAACATAAAAAATAAATGAATAAAAATAAATAAATAAATATTTAATAAGAGATACATTAAAAACAGCTAAAACTGTGCGTGAAATAGCACAGGATAAAAGAGGGAAAATAAAGAAGTAATAGAACTAAAACCGGTAAATAAGGTTAATATAAGTAAATATTAATTAAAAGCTAAACTAAAAAGGTGGGTCTTGAGCCTGCTCTTAAAAACATGAACGTTCTCTGCGGTCCTGAGCTCCTCTGGCAGGTCGTTCCAGAGGCGAGGGCCATAGTATTGGAAAGACGCCTCGCCGTGAGTCTTTCTGTTGACTTTAGGAATAACTAGGAGACCCCTGCCAGAGGAGCGAAGGGACCGCGAAGGCTCATATGGTAAAATCAATTCTGAAAGATAAGAAGGACCAAGACCATTAAGACATTTAAAAACCATTAAAAGAACTTTAAAATCGATCCTGAAACACACGGGGAGCCAATGCAGCGACTCTAAAACCGGTGTAATGTGGTCCCGCCTCCTGGTCTTCGTCAGGACACGAGCTGCTGTTATTGCTTTGATGTGGCTGTTTAAGTTCAGGTCTGAGTCCATGATTACTCCTAGATTTCTAACCTGATTTTTTGGTTTTAGAGAGAGACTCGAGGCGACTGATAACACTTTGTCTTTGTGTCTGTGGGACAAAAACAATGATCTCAGTTTAGTTGGAGAAAGTTGTTTTGCATCCACAAACTGATCTGTTGGATGCAGTGACGGGAGGTGCAAATACAGAGGAAAATGTGCAATCAAGTTACTGTAAATAGAGGTAAATTATTTACTTTGGTAACTCTTTATAATAATGTGAGCTCGATAAGTGTTAATACGGTTTTAATAAACATGAATAATACGCTTATGAAGATATTAATAGGTTGATCATTATATTCCCCTCCTGGAGCCGCCACCTTAACGTGGGGGAGGGGTTTGAGCGCCTGAATGAACCTGGAGCTCTGTTGTCGGGGTCTCCCATGGCAAACAGGTCCTAGGTGACGGGTTTAGAACCACGAGGCCGTCCTTCTGTGGACCCACCACCTGCAGGGGGCGCCATAGGGGCTGGTGCAGCTCCAACAGCTGCCCCCACGACCCGGCAACGGACACGTGGAAGAAAATGGATGGATGGATAATGTTACTATATGTTCTTTATCCCCCTATGAAATGAATATTTATTGTATATTTTTTCATTATTGTTTTACTAGTTTATCTTATATTTTGCACAATAGCACAAAAAAGCCAATATAGTTTGTGGATGTGTTCACTGACAATGGGAATAAATCAGATTCTGATTAAAACATACATATTTGATTTGTTTCATTTGGCCAAAGTCCCTCGTGCTCCAGGACCACCAATTGAGAACCACTTTTTAATCTAATAAAACAATACTATATGTGTCAGTGTGAATGTTAGTACTATAAATGTTAGTACTATAAAAACAGCCTCTGCTCGCGGCCAGCAGGGGATCAGACAGATGCATGTGTTGACACAGGCACAGGCAGGGAGAGGGCTGAGGTGGGACTGTCCCGCGCTCACAGGCGGGACCATGGAGAGCGGGAGCGAGGGAGAGAGGGAGAGGTGAGGATAGATCACTCTGGATAAAGCTCCGCAGCTGCGGGCATGAAAACCTTCAAAGACACGCAACGCAGCCTTTGAAGAAGCAAGAAGCAAAAAGCGCCCAGGTCTGAGTCAGCGCTGTCCCGGGACGACTGGACCGGGGAAGGGAAACAAAACACACACAAAACACTGCACCTGCTCAATGACAAGAACAACCTGAATTTACGCCCAGGACCCGGATGAATCACGGCGGGATGACAGTAAGCCACAGCCGCTGCCTTCACTTTCAAAGAGAACGGCCCTTCGCGCGTGACCTGAAGACAGAGTTCTGCTGCCGCGCGCCGTGACTAATCTCAAACCAAGCGCTCGCGAACTCACAGGGGGAACATAACGCGGCAATTGCGCCACGAAAAGCGGCGCTGTATTTGATGGATGCCTTTTGAAGTCGGTGACGCGGATCGCGGTTTGTGAGAATGTTGCAAGAAGTTCTCTGCGGATTCTTTTTGATGGCTCATTTTTTTTTGGAACGATTTCCAGATTTGATCAGACGCATTCTCCTTTTACATCTGCAACGTCGTGTTAGTGCATGAAACATTTGACTTATTTGATCGTTATTTGTGCATGCTTGCCAATGAGACTCGGTCTGGACTAGATTATTTTTTGGGTTTACAACTTTCCTTCCCTCACTTCAAAATGGTAACGAGAAGGGATGGGAAATCTCACGAGCGACCACTAAGTACTTCCTTTTTAAATTAATGTCATGCCACCAGCTCCACCCACTCACTCAGCACCTGCAGTTCCCTCATGGCCTCATCCGGGGAAACTGCTCGACGGGCGGCAGTTTCCTCTGAAATCCATTAGGCACGTGCCACTCAATCCGCCATTTAAATTTATGGCGGCGTTAAAAGTGTATGGGGAGAATTCTGAGCACTGACAGACACATTATCTCCGCGCTCGCAGCAGGAGCCCAGATCCCCCATGTTGGATGTGCAAGTATTTCCATTTGCACCCAGCCAGTGTTGGATAGGACTTTGAACAAAAATGTCAAATAATTCCTTCTAATCTGTAGGAAATGTGATCTGGTTTTCTATCGTGCTTTTAGTCAATCCAAAGGTTTGCAAACAATTGTCTCTTGTCTTCATTTGTCGTTAATACGGACAAAATCTATCTCGGTCGATGAAATAAACACCCTTCCCATCCAGTTGGGGCCGGTCCACTTGGGTCTTACAGTATGTAAAGCTCGTTCATGGGACGTCCCGCTGGGAGAGGGCTGCAGCCACCTCGTCTTACAGCACTCAAACCTTAAACCAACTCCAAGCGCGACAGATATGTGGCTCACTGAATACCAGGTTAATCCCTCTGCGCCGAGCTCTGACAGACACGCCGCTGATGCACTTACAGAGTACTATCTATCTATCTATCTACAGTATCCATCTATCTATCTATCTATCTATCTATCTATCTATCTACAGTATCTATCTATCTATCTATCTATCTATCTATCTATATATCTATCTATCTATCCATCTATCTATCCATCTATTTACAGTATCTATCTATCTATCTATCTATCTATCTATCTATCTATCCATCTATCTACAGTATCTATCTATCTATCTATCTACAGTATCTATCTATCTATCTATCTACAGTATCCATCTATCTATCTATCTATCTATCTATCTACAGTATCTATCTATCTATCTATCTATCTATATATCTATCTATCTATCCATCTATCTATCTACAGTATCTATCTATCTATCTATCTACAGTATCTATCTATCTATCTATCTACAGTATCCATCTATCTATCTATCTATCTATCTATCTACAGTATCTATCTATCTATCCATCTATCTACAGTATCTATCTATCTATCTATCTACAGTATCTATCTACAGTATCCATCTATCTATCTATCTATCTATCTATTTACAGTATCTATCTATCTATCTATCTATCTATCTATCCATCTATCTACAGTATCTATCTATCTATCTATCTACAGTATCTATCTATCTATCTACAGTATCTATCTATCTATCTATCTATCTATCTATCTATCTATATATCTATCTATCTATCCATCTATCTATCCATCTATTTACAGTATCTATCTATCTATCTATCTATCTATCTATCTATCCATCTATCTACAGTATCTATCTATCTATCTATCTACAGTATCTATCTATCTATCTATCTACAGTATCCATCTATCTATCTATCTATCTATCTATCTACAGTATCTATCTATCTATCTATCTATCTATATATCTATCTATCTATCCATCTATCTATCTACAGTATCTATCTATCTATCTATCTACAGTATCTATCTATCTATCTATCTACAGTATCTATCTATCTATCTATCTACAGTATCCATCTATCTATCTATCTATCTATCTATCTACAGTATCTATCTATCTATCCATCTATCTACAGTATCTATCTATCTATCTATCTACAGTATCTATCTACAGTATCCATCTATCTATCTATCTATCTATCTATTTACAGTATCTATCTATCTATCTATCTATCTATCTATCCATCTATCTACAGTATCTATCTATCTATCTATCTACAGTATCTATCTATCTATCTACAGTATCTATCTATCTATCTACAGTATCTAGCTATCCTCTATCTATCTATCTATCTATCTACAGTATCTATCTATCTATCTATCTACAGTATCTATCTATCTACAGTATCTATCTATCTATCTATCTATCTATCTATCTATCTATCTATCTATCTATCTATCTATCTATCTACAGTATCTATCTATCTATCTATTTACAGTACCTATCTATCTATCTATCTATCTACAGTATCTCTATCTATCTATCTATCTATCTATCTACAGTATCTATCTATCTATCTATTTACAGTACCTATCTATCTATCTATCTACAGTATCTCTATCTATCTATCTATCTACAGTATCTATCTATCTATCTATCTATCTATCTATCTACAGTATCTATCTATCTATCTATCTACAGTATCTATCTATCCTCTATCTATCTATCTATCTATCTACAGCATCTATCTATCCATCTATCTATCTATCTACAGTATCGATCTATCTATCTATCTACAGTATCTATCTATCTATCTATCTACAGTATCTATCTATCTATCTATCTACAGTATCTATCTATCTCTATCTACAGTATCCATCTATCTATCTATCTACAGTATCTATCTATCTATCTATCATCCATTTACAGTATCTGTCTATCATCTATTTACAGTATCTGTCTATCTATCATCTATCTATCTACAGTATCTATCTATCTATCTATCTATCTATCATCCATTTACAGTATCTATCTATCTACAGTGAATTATTTTTCTCAATGAGCTTCACAAGGTTAACCCCGAAATGACCAGAGATGCCAGTAGTAAGTTACTTTTCAGGCCAGTAATCAAATTAAAGTTACTCTTGCATCTCGTGGAGTGACGTAACCCCTGCGAGAAGTCACATATTTGTGAATTGCTACATCTCGTTGCTCTGCTATTTATACGCTATTACTGAGCTGTAAAGAATAGTGCGACCTTAATAGACAGAATTTTAATCATCGGAACCATACGCCTTCACATGGTTCAAGAATTCTGTGGCGCGTAATGACCAGATATCGGCACATCGTTGACATGAGTCTGGCTGCAGCCGGCGGAGTGTGAATGCCTCACCAATTAGAGAGAGGCAGAAATACTGAGGGAAGGTCAGAGATCACGCGACACCGAGACCTCCTGCGCTGATCAGACAATAAGGGCTCCACGAAACGACTTAACGCAAACATATTCACACATTATCCTTTTAAATGAGCTTTCCTGCATATGAAACGTCCCTCTGCTCATGGCGGGTTGAGTGTCGTTGTGGCAGCTGTAACCGGGAGGAATGTTGTTTATCTAACTCTCCATGTTGGCCATGTTCAAAGCCCTATAAACAGATTCCATAGTATTGCATAGTTCGTGACCATGGACGATCGAAAACAGACTACAGAACTCATACACACTCATATACATACTAGGGTTGGGCCATATTGTATCGCATATCGTTATCGCGATATAATGTTTTGATATCGTTGTAATTTTTTATATCGTTGTGGACACAATATAATTTATGTTACGCTCCATCAGAGCAGCATAAACGGTGACTGTAGAACACGGGGACACGTGCTGAAAAAGTAAAAATGAAATGAAGGATGTGAACTGCTTGAGTAGATCATATTCTGAAGACAATTATGCCGTAAAAAAAAAAAATAAATAATAAAATATCACTGAATGAATCTTCCCAATAGGCGTAAGGCTGGGATTTTGAAGTAATTCGTCCATTGTCAATTATATCGTCAAATATATCGTTATCGTGATATTTATTTTTTCATATCATGATATAGATTTTAGGCCATATCGCCCAGCCCTATTACATACACATACCTTCTACTGTAATATTTGTGAATGGACAGTTTCGACACGACATAGTAGATTATCAATTGATCAGTGGACTTTCTTGGTATTACATGTGTAAACCTAAAGCGACACAGCGTGATCCTCCAGGTAATATCTCGCTATATTATTTCACAAGAGTCGCTCTAAACTGTGGCTCAAAACACACATGCTGGAGCGCTTCATGGGCCGACCCCGAGGCCGCTCTGGTTTCAGATGTATTTACTTCAGTTGAGTCGCACTCACAGGCTCTCGCTCCAAAAGCTGCGCCATCGGCTACGTGACAGCGATCAACTCTTCGCTCTGAACTTGCTCCCATGACAACGGGCATCAAGCATCAGAGCTCGGTCTGATGTTACGCCCCGTGGTCATTTCTCGCTCCTGTGGTTAAATAACAGTGAGTCTGATACACGAGACCTGAAAATCGGCACATGGAGAGGAAAGAGAGACATACCTTGATGATGTAACGTTGACCCATTTTACCTCGCTATAGCGATCCAAACATCCCGTCATTGCTTTAAAATAGATCCTTCCTTCGCTCAAACAACAGGAATGAAAGCAAAACTAGTTCAGTCACTGGCCAGTCACTACATCTATTTCAGCCGGTTGTTTGTTTTGGCTAAAATTGCTACGGTTTGATTCACACTGACCCGAAAAGGAGGTGGGCCTAACCATAAGCCAGTGTGAAAAAAAACTTAGCATGTACTTGGAGTTCCTTATGCTCACATAGACACCAGTGATGCTACTTTTGCATTATTGTACCTAACCCTGAGGTAAACAGAGCCCCTACACACGGCGTGTTATGTAACTGACATTCCCGCCCCGTGTTGTCCTCTGTAATGGACTCTAATGACTGCTCTTGTTGGTCCACGATGACACCAGATCCCGGCGTGATCCCGAGTGATCCGCAGCAGCTGTGTGGAAACTCGGCGGAGGCTACGCTACAGGACCTCCCGCCACAAGAACAGCTTTCCCCCCGCTGCCATTCTCATGAACACTACACAACCTTATGTTTGCACTACGTGGTTATTCAAGGCACGTTTATTTGTAGAGCACAATTCATACACAAGACAATTCAACGCGTTACATACAATTATAGGGAGGCAGATATATAAAAAATCAATAAGACATCAATATAAAAATTCAATTTGGGAAGAGACCTCGCGGAAGACCCAGGACACGCTGGTGGGACTATGTCTCCGAGTTGGCCTGGTGTCGCCTTGTTGTCCCCCCAGAACAGCTGGAGGAGGTGTGCGTGGATCGGGAAGTCTGGGCATCTCTGCTGAGACTGCTGCCCCCGCGACCCGGGCCCGGATAAAGCGGAAGAAAATGGATGGATGGACAAAGATTCATTAATTACATTAGAAGAAAAGAGTTCAGATAAAGTACTTTCAGTGTCACAGTGTCACAAGCAGCTAAAAAGAATTCAGCCTGAACATTGTCAGAGTTGAGGCCTGTCTCACATCGTCATGAGACGGTTCCAGATTTTAGCTACGCAGCCTCACCGTGTTTATTATTGACTATGGGAACCACCAGGAGACCCCTCCCTGAGGTTCTCAGAGCTGAGATGGTTCATCATACTTGTTAGAGATGTCCTCTGTGTGCTAGACCATGAAGAGACTTGTAAATAAGCCGAGCTGTTTTAAATCTCTGAGCGACAGGAAGCCAGTGCAGAGACCGGAGCACTGGACTAATATAGTCGGTAATATGGTTCTAGTCAGGACTCGAGCAGCAGCGCTCTGCAGCTGTCAGTGAGCAGCCGTTACAGTAGTCCAACCTGCTGGAGACAAACACAAGGACTAGTCTCTAAGTCTGGTTACAGCTCTGATCTTGGCAATGTTTTTAAATGGTAAAAAGCTGCTGATGTTATTGACAAAGTTCACCTTTACATCTGCTGCTTATTGTATATTTGCAAATCCTCAAAAACTCATGCTGTTGTTTTGTCAGGACATGTGTTGTAGTTTATCTCATGTGCTTGCCTCTTAGCCATTTATCATTATCTTTGCAAGTTTGTTTCATGTTGCACCATTCCCTAGTTTGTGAAACCTCTCTCTCTCTCTCTGTCCATGGAGTCTGGGTGGCTTTGAGACACTATTATCAGACCTGTTTACGTCCCGGGTCCAGCGTGCACTCCTGTCCCGCGGGCCGCCCTGGGACACTGTCCAAATACCAGCGAGTCTTTAGCATTGATTTAGCACTCCAGAAATGTAATACCTCGCATTTTATCATCCGCCATTAAAACGCGCTGCCAACCTGAGAGGCCATTTGTCCAAACTGTGTAGCTAGTAATATAATATGAGGCACGGCGGGAATCACATACCACAGAGTCGCCAGTTCAATGTCTGATTTGACGCAGTAGAATTTCCGTGGGCAAAACAATTCACAAACAGTGTCTACATTCTTCAAAGGGGGAGCATTTACGTCCAGAAATCATCACTGGAGCCATTCTAGCATGACTTTAGCTAAAAACAACAGCTTATAAAATCTTTTAAATGTTGATGCCCATTAAAGGAATGTAGAGGGAGCTCCAACGTCACAACAAGACCAAAAACCAAGCGTGAATTCTTATTTGTTTATGCTGTTTCACAGGCGGCGACCAAGCTCCTGGACGAGATGTGCCTGTTGACGGCGCAGTCTCTGAGCCCCATGGAAACGGCAGAGCACTTCCAGGTGCTGAAGATGTTGGGCGAGGGCTCCTACGGGAGGGTCATGCTGGTCGTGCACAAGAAGAGAGGTACATTTCAAACATGCAGTGTCACACATGAGTGAAAGTTAAACTCACTCGCGCTGTGCAGGAGATGTCTACTGCGTTTGCCCAGAGAGACTTTCTTTATAAAATATTTGACCTTCCAAGTAGCAGGCCTACATCGAGATCAAATCAGGATTGAACCGAGTCTGAAATAGAACTAAATCGGTCTAATCCACGTGCAAACCAGAAAAACACAATCTAAACCAATTTCAACCAGTTCCTACCCTGGATATTTGAAACTGGCCTGTTCAAATCTGTGTACATTGGTAAAAGCCATTGAAACACTAAAGCCATCATCTGCAGGTACGCCGATGGCTCTGAAGTTCTTCCCTCGTGAGTCCACCTCGCTGGTCTCGTTCCTGCAGGAGTATAACCTGTCCCTGTCCTTCTGCACTCACCCGTCCCTCACCCGCGCTCTGGGCATCGCCTACAGCACGCCCTCGCACTACGTCTTCGCCCAGCAGCCCAGTCTGTTCGGCGACCTCTACGACGTCATCATCCCAGAGGTGAGCATAGCAGCACTGTACAAGTCCATCTTAAAAAAAAAAAAACATCATTTGAGAGCCTGAAATCAGTAACTGTTGCCCTCACGCCTTGCACGTCCGTCCCTGTGCAGGTGGGGATGGAGGAGGACAGCTGCCAGCGCGTGGTGTCCCAGTTGTGTGGAGCCCTGTCCCATCTGCACTCCCTGGGGTTCGTCCACAGAGACCTGAAGCCTGAGAACGTGTTCCTGTGCGACGCCGCCTGTCGCTGGGTCAAACTGGGAGACTTCGGCATGGTGAGTGCATGATAAAAGAAGGGTTTTCTATACCTCCTCGTGGGTTTAAACTCAAGACTATGAGAAACCACTGACCCATGCGCTCCCATTCATGCACCTGCAGAGGCATGTGCGCAATAGTCATCTGAAAAAGTATATCATTGTCCATTGTCAAACACACTCTCATTCATCCTGGCGTATTGGACATGATTTTAGTGGGGCATCCAGAGGAAACCTACGGAGACATGGGGAGAACATGCCACACAGAAAAGCCCCGTCCAGGTGGGAATTGAACCCGGAACCTTCTAGCTGTGAAGCACAAGCGTTAACTTCTGTGCCACTGGGCCGCTCCGATGTATATAAAACCGTATCATCTGCATAGTGCAGATTTGACCGCTTTATCAAAATCATTGGTGTGAATAATAAAAAGAAGTGGGCCAAGAATCAAACCCTGTGGTAAACCAGAAGATACTGTTAAAAGACTGGATTTTTTATTTTATTTTGGACCTTTACACATTGTGTTCTCTAGAGTTCGGGAAAAAACACTGTTACCACGGAGATCCGCCATGTTTGTGGCTGTTAGCATACATTATCCACAGACTAACATTAGCTAAAAAAAAGTATAAAAAGTGGAGAAAAAAAAGCCGCGGCACAACTCAGTTAGCTGTGGAGTCACTACTGGTAAAACATCTAACACACTGTGTTAGATGTTTTAATGTGAGCCATAACTCCAGTATTTTACCTTTTGAAATCTCCATCGGTTTATTATTGCTGCAAATCCCATGATGCTTAGCGATATGACGTCACAGTCCTGAACTCTATTCGTCAGATCATTTTCAAACCATCCAACAGTGTGGTTTGACAATCCGATATTCTGTTTAATTGACTCTCCCCTCTCCTCCAGGTGAAGTCCCGAGGCACCAAAGTCCCGGAGGTGTGGTACAGCTCCCCATACTGCCCCCCAGAGGCAGAGGTGGCACGGGGTAATGTGGACAGCTGGAACGCGGAGGGCAAAAGAGAGGGGCGGGACAGTCAGGACCGTCCAAAGCGAGTGTGGGTCGCCGTGGAGCCCTGCAGTGACAGCTGGGCCCTGGGCATCCTCACCTACGCCATGCTCACGGGCTCCCACCCCTGGGCAGAGACGGCCAGCGACGACCAGTCCTACCTGAAGTACAAGGAGTGGTTCGACTCTGTGAAAGGCCCAGAAGACGAGCTGGACGTGTGGGCAGAGCCATGTCACGACGAGGGGCCGGGGCAGAAGCACCACGGGGCTCCGGTGGCCCCCCAGTTCAGCTGCTTCACCCCTCTGGCCTGCTCCTACTTCCAGGCTCTGCTGGACCCCAGGCCGGAGCAGCGCGGCCGCCCCGAGGACATGCTGGCCTTCCTGGGGGCGGAGTGGGTGAGGGAGGCGGAGAGGGAGAGGCTGGATCAGGAGAGGAAGAGCAGAGGAGCCATCAGGAACATCAAGGACTTGGACGGGAGGAGGGAGCGCTGAGACACGGACGGAGACCTGGACGTTTTACTCAACAAATATAAGCTCAAAGTATGAATGTACTTTATTGTTCACAGAAATATGTTATCTGCATCCTTCAGTGCCCAGGAGCAGTGCACAATCGATCTCCAGGGCTGGAGATAAGCCTGGTCAGAACTACCTGTATGTGCGTGTGTGTGTGAGAGTGTTTATGGCTAAGGTTAAAGCTGTGGTAATCAGATTGTTTTCATAGAATAAACTTCTTTTGGCACCATAGATCTAGATTGTAAACACAGCATTTGTGAAAGAAGAACAGACCGTGCGCGCTGTTGTGTATCTAAATATAGCATATTTACCTCCAGCGCAAATGAGGAAGTCAGAGGCGAAATTAGCGCCTTGTTTTGGTTTAAATTCTGTTTCGCCATGAACTCCAGCTGAGACGGGCTTCTAATGAACTCAAGTGAGCAATCAGGATGTGCAGAGGGCCTGTGAGAGCTAGAAACACATTTAGGGAAGAGTTGAGAGACTTTACTCAACTACCTCCAACTTTCATGGAGTAATTCAGATATGTAGGTATAAGTATAACAGGAGGAAACCAACCTAAAGACAGGAAGAACTCCACGTAAGGCCTCATTGATAAACTCAGGACCTTCTCGTGGTGGGACAGATGACATCTATATGTACAGTAACTTCTGCAGACTCTTTAGAGGGCTGAATACAACTATGACAGAGATATGATATGGAGAGTAAATGCGGATATGGAGAAGTGATACGTGTCCTTAATGGCATATAAAACAAAAGAAACTCCTGCCGGATCCGTGTCACATGTCCGAGCGGTGCTGTTGGCGTGTTTGTTTTAGGTGTCAAAGTGTGACACCAGTTACCAAGGCTTTAGAGGCAGTTTGTGCCTGTAAATATCAAATGTATTTAATGCACATAGTATTTTTTTATAGTTATATATGTAGTATATAGTTTATAGCCGTGGTTTTCAGCTGGGATGCTGTCAGGACCCCTATAACCCTATTGCTGGGTTTCAGGCGACGTCACAGCGTTCTAAGGGCCTATAATATTATATAGAGGTAAAATTATTTAGTTTTTTGAGGAAATGTTTGGTCTTGTACAGAGAGATCATGGACCCAGTGACTGATATTAATGATCATTTTTGTCATTGATACATTTTCTTTTTAGATGCGACTTGTGAAAGTGTAATGTAGTTAATAGGAAAAACTGGCTCCTGCTCGGCACTGCGTCCTGGGACATCATCACATTCTAGATCCTGAAAACAACCAATATGGCAAATACGAATTGCATTTCTAAAATATCAAGTGAAACATAAACCTCTAAAGCTGAAATGATGATGAAAACAGCCACTGGTTTATAGGATCATCAGTGTTTCTTTGTCAACTCCTTTCACAGAATAATATTGCTCTGGTTGTTTGAAATGACTTCTGCTACTTGCAAAAAAAAAAAAAAAGTTTCTATAGTTATAAAGTACATTGTAAATAAAAGCTTTAATCACTCTGCCTCCGATTGCTGTTTGTCTGTGGATGCACAAACAATAGCCTCCACTTTAGCGGCCTCCTGGGTAGAAATACATGCAGGAAACAATATTTGCAGCCCCCGGTTTGTCGATGGGCGTTTAAACCGCTGCACCATCTGATCAATATTATGAAATTCCCTACATTCATTTTCTTCCGCTTAGCCAAGGCCAAGTCTCCCCGTCTTTTCTCATCCCAGAAACGACCTCCAGCTCCTTTGGGTGAACTCAAAGACATCTTCTAGCGTGTCCGAGGATTTCTCCGGAGCAGATTCCTTCCGACTTGAAGGAACGGTGGCTCTACTCTGAGCTCCTTCCAGGCGACTAAGCTCCTCACCCTGGCTATAAGATGTTCCCCAGCCACTCTCCTTTTGGTCATAACCTACAGTTCATGGGCTTAATGTGGAATTATTTATGAAATATTTGTGCATAAATGATAAATAAATATGGCTAAAGGAGTTTTACACATCTTTGCCAATACCTCCATCCATCTATTTTCTTCCACTTGTCCGTTGCCGGGTCGTGCAACAGAGCTCCAGGACCATTCAGGCTCAAACCCCTCCACCACGTTAAGGTGGCGGCTCCAGGAGGGGTGTCAATACCTCAATAGAGATAAATCCCAATTTTCAACTTTGACTCATCAAGCAAATGTAGAAATGAACTATTGCAAAAACAGAAAAGTGCTGCTACGTTATTGAAAAATGTTTCAAAAGCCCGTTTTTGCATTTGAACTCTTCAAATACAAACCTTTGGGAAAGAGATGGAGAAGCGGGCGCTCCTCAGCTACAGGTTGAAGTTCAGTCAGGTAATTGTTTCAGCCCGGGTTAGCGCTGGACCAGCCGCAGACATATATCTGACCTGAGTGGAAAGGAGCACGTCAGCAGCATTTTGCAGAGACACAGGGTGACGTTGAACTGAAGCTGAACCGTGGCCCCGTCTAATAAAAGCCGCTACGCTCGTAAATAACGGCGAGAGGTCAAGACGAGCTCCTACTGACAGACGTGACATATATGATCCGGCCACTTCACGCCCAATGGGCTTGTTGCACGACGTGGCTATGTTAGTTCCTCTAACCTGAAGTCATGAGTGCCAGCACTTCCTGCCTGTATTCATTTCCTAAGGAGATTAGCTCAGACCTGCTGAAATAATCATATTTTCTAAAGATCACCTGGGGGACAGTGTGTTCCTGGTAGATGATCACTTACTGTGTGTTCAAAACCTGACGTAACTAGATCAGAGGAGACACCTGTGTTTATAAAGGATGGATAGTTTGTCTTGAAGCTAAAGGCTAACGTGCTGACCTATACAAATTTAAAGTATAGACAAGACGATTGTTTTTATGCAAATTAGTTCATATTCTCAACTTTTATAATGCCTGAAATGAATGTTAGCCTTTAGCTTCGAAGCAAAGTCATGCAGTAAATGATCATCTGCAAGGGACTCACTGTCCACCACAGAATCTTAAGGAAATATGATGATTCGAACAGGTCTAAGCTAATCTTACCGGAAATGAATACGGACAGGAAGTACTGGCACCCACAACTTCAGCTCAGAGGAACTAGCGCAGCCACATCCCGAGCCAATGGGTGTGATTCTGAAACTCAGGTGGGCCTTGATAAAATATCCCATAAGGAGATAATGTTCTAGCTGAATAATGGGGCTTTTCTGTTTGGACTTTACATGTTCTCCTTATTGTTGCTTATTCCCGGGAAGACCCGTCTGATTTGTAGATCGCTTAGACATTTTTTTATGCGAACTTTCTGTATTGTATTTCAGGCCTGGTCTTAATCAGTCCAACCTGAAACCAGAGCCCACGGACACGTTTCCAATCGAATGACGTGAAGTGAAGCGTTGCGTTTCTGTGGAGGCCTCGAACAAAACGCGCCTTTGCCCTTTGGCTTTTGCCCCGCTCTGTTTACCCCCACAGTCCGTAAATCACGGCAACATGCGCTCCGCTTCAGCACTTCCACACTCGCGCCGTGCTTTGCAGTGCAAAATATTCCTAAAGTCAACAGAAAGACTTTCCAGTATTACGGCCCTCGCCTCTGGAACGACCTGAGGAGGAGCTCAGGACCGCGGAGAACGTTCATGTTTTTAAGGCTCAAGACCCACCTTTTTAGCTTAGCTTTTAACTCACATCTATTTATCTAGTCCTAATTATATTATATATATATGATGCGGGGCGTATTGTTTTAAATGTTGTAATCTGTCTGTAAAGCACTTTGTGATACCTTTCGTTATGAAAAGCGCTTCATAAATAAATGACTTCTGTAATATACTCTTCACAACCGAACCAGCTCTTTCAGCGATTAGCGCCTATTAGCACTACAGTTATTTATTAACCGAAAATCAAGATTTAATTTAGAACGGTTTAATAAGGGGATCCCATTTGTAGGAGATATAATGGATACCAATGGTGTTTTATGAACAGGTTTAATGTTAATTGTACACATTTCTCCGTAAGCTCCACCTCCCTCCTCTTGCTCCACATCGCGGCGCAGTTCAGTTGTTTCAATAAAAAGTGTGTGCGATCGTAGGACCAGGAGAAGCTTTTTGGGAGCTGTGGTCATTGGAAAAGACTCAAAGATGTGCGAGTGGGTTGAAACACAACTCCAGGTCTGTTTTTAATTTTTGTTACGAGACAATGACACTGTAACATGGTTAAAAAGCTCTAAAAGTCGTAAAAGAAAGTCATAATACCCCCTTTAAGGATTTCACGAAGCGTTGTTTTCAAACTGTTTATTGTTGTAAGGGGTTTATGGTGCTTGTTTTCCTCACAGTTTTTTATTGTGTGCATATAATCTGTATCATTAAAATTAAACCCAACTCTCTGCGATGTCAAAGCCTCAGATGAAATGTTTAGAAACCGGAGACCTCCATGAATTACCGACTCGTTAAAGGCGACAGTTTGACGGCGTCCCGCACCGATGACGGGTAAAGCCCTGACCTTTTCACCCGATCCGCTGCATTGGCACCGGGTCTGCAGAATGTCCGAGGCGCATACCAGCGTCCCGCGCCGGGATAGTGAGGAGAGCCTGGACCCGGACGAGAGGGCAGCCCATAAATGTGCCATTCCTCAGCGTTTGACGGCTCGGAGCGCAGGAGGAAATATAATCATTAACGTTTGGAAAAATACACCGGGTCAACAGAGATGCAAGGCTTCTTCTGCAAACACGGCGCTGCCAAACAAGACGGAGCTGTGAATACTTTGAAGATGAGCTCACACGGCGTCCAATGTTTCAAGATGTTACAGTGAGCAATGTCACAGTTATTGATATGCTATATAAATATAATTACTATTTTCATTCGAGGGAAAACAGACTTTGATGGTGTCATAATCTGAGATGAAGGGCAACTCTATGGGAGAGATCATTCACAAATGTTTAACCTGCTCATTGTGTGGGGAGCAGGTCCACAAGAAAAATCTGAATCTTTTGGCTGAAAGTCCTTTCAAGAGGACAAAATCCAGCAGGTTGAGTTTGAATATTGTTGCCACTTTAGACACTTTCATGCAGAGCCGTGGGAACGTGTTTTGGTTAGGGGGTGCTGAGGGCCAAGATTGCCCATTATTTCCCACCTTCAGCACCCTGGGTTCCCACAGCCTTGCTTTCATGAAAGTAATTTGACCTTTGTTAATTTTTGCGGACAGAAAAGAGCCTAAATATATATATTAGACCAGGGGTAGGCAATAGCGGGCCGAATTTAGTCACAGTTAAAAGATGGAGGGCTGAACCTCCAAATGTTGGCCCAAACTGTTTTCTATGTTCAAGTGAACTTGTTCCTCACATAGATCAAACACGGGGGTCTTGTGATCCTCCAAAGGGCATGTTTAATAGAAATTGACAATATTTTCTGTATTTTAATGGTGTTTAAATCTCTGGTACTTTGAGGGGCCAAAGGAGCTATGCTGAAGGGCCGGTCTTGGCCCACGGGCCTGACGTTGCCTACCTCTGTATTAGACTAAATTATTTACAATGCTGTGATGTCACATGAATGCATCATCTTTTTCCATCCCATTATGTTAATTTACAATCCAGGATTGTTTTAAAGTTGAGGACATCTCATATGGCTTCATCAGCAACTTTTCGCTGTATATACATGTAAGCTAGAAGGGACGTGTTAATGATACACCCCATCTTTATTCTCCCGGATGTCCAGTACCATCAGCTAAAACCAATGTTTCACATCAGTGGTTCTCAAATGGTTTGGCTTCAGCACCCAACATTACCCTCGTATGACCAGCCGCGACCCAAATTAAAATGTCATTTGTCATATATCGTATAAAATATTGTATTTTTCACACAAGTTGTGTTGAACAAGCAGTAGATCTGCCTTTAAGACTGAAATTAGGATCAAAACAACTCAATAACATTAAACAGACTCCATTAGTGACTCCATGCAGTTTTAGAAAATATTGAATAAAAGTTCCCGATAGGCACGCGACCCACTGAAAATTGTTCCGTGACCCACTTTTGGGTCGTGACTCACCAGTTGACCAAGTGGGACGCTCTGCCAGGATAATTTTTAAATACTGACACTATTTCTCACATTTTAGGGTACTTTTATAGGTAGTTGATCATTTGATGACCCCAAATCATCTTGGGGGGCCAGAGGTTCTGTGCTGGAGGGCCGGATTTGGCCCCCGGGCCTGACGTTGCCTACCCCTGCTCCAGAGTGTAAAGGTCACTAAAAATCTGCCAGTCTGTAGTTTTTACTGTTGACAAGTTTCATAATCGGCATATTAATAGTTATTTTTTTGCTTCTAGGAACCTCCGATGTAAGTTATTGGCGTGTTGGACGTTACGAGGAAATGTAAAACCCAGACATACGAACATTAATAAAGATTTCTGCCAGGAGCTCGGGTTTTGACAGGACAAGCAGCCCGGCGGGCCGAGACATGCCGTGTCTGGACGCCGCTGACACTCGGTCCTAATCAGAGACATGATGAAAGACGGAGATCATTTGAAAACGCGCACAGGCCGCGTGTATCACGAGCCCCGCGTTTCCAAGCAGCGGCCGTGTTTGGCAGTAACACGCCGCGGGACGAGCCCATCTCAGTGACACGTGTCGGTGCCGTGTCCAGCGCGGGTCGGGTTACAAGGCCGACCAGCCTCGAGCACGGGGACGGGGTCAATACAGAGCACTCACCCCAGCAGCATGGATCACTCTGGTTAATCTATTTAACTATTATTCAACTTTTTAACCCATTTAAAGTAGTAGTTCTCAACGGGGACGCCGTCAGGACCCTCGCAACCTAAATACGAATTTAATTTGAAATATATGAAGTGAAATACTGTATTTTCCCCACAAAAATAAACATTAGTAAATCTATAAAGCCGAAATTATAACCAAAACAACAGTCATTTTCACAGATTCTGTTGTTTCTATACATTTACAGAAGATACATATGGAAATAAATGTCATATAGTGGAAAACTACTTCTACTAATGTAGAATTTGATGGGACATTAAGGGAGGGTAAAGCTTTTATCTCTAACTAGTTTAGTAAATCCAGGTTTTAAAAGGGCTTGCATCACTTCATTTGCCGTCTGTCCCCAATGGCGTTTCTATCTGCTGGGCCACCCCTGATATGTGCTGGGCCACCCATGATATGTGCTGGGCCACCCCTGATGTATCCTGGGCCAGCCCACTCAGGGAGGCTGAGGAAGAATATTTGTGGCAGTGTTTTTTCTCACGAGCACACCCCTCCCCCACCTGAACAATCATCAGGAGAAGTCTTTTGTCATGCAGTGCTGATCACCGATTAAGACTATAGCTTCCATACAGAATACGGACTAAAAATGAATATTAATGCTACAATGCACTGTACTGTAAGCAAAATATACTGACTAGCATTTTGTAGGTAACAAAATCCAACCCATTTGATCCTGGTGCTACCTCTGAAAAAAAATAAAAGAGTCTGGACACACCTCTGCTGTCCCCAAAATGCTTTTTCTGTCTTCCCCGACATCACTGAGAATGGGATGCACCATCGGTAAACCACCTCATACAATAAAGCTTTAAAGTTTCGATTGAAGGATTGATCAAATGCAAGATAAAGTCTAAGCTGCACAAACGAATGACCCAAGTTCTGCCAAAAATAAGACGCTGCTGACAAAGTGTCTTGGACGAGACGTCAAATTTCCAACCCCTTAAGGACAGAGCACGGACGACGACTCTAGAAGCTCTGCCCACACAAATAAACCTAAACCAGTCAAAACCAGGTCGACATTTTGAATCGAGCGCATTTAAAACCCACGGTCGATATTTTTGCAGTGTGCATGTTTTAGAAGGTACAGAATCAGTCACACACTCCGAGTCCAAACATTTCATTCCGATGAAGTCCCTGCTATACACCCTACCCCGCGCTCCGCTATACGATTGCACATCCCTCTAGGTTTTCCCGCCATTAATCATCCCGTCCGCGCCGGCTGAAGCGCGGGGGCTTCAGGGTGACTCGGGGTGAGCGGCAACCGGAGGAAGACGGATAGAGCTGTGCGTGAGTCGGTTCAGTTCAGTGATCTCTGCGGTCGGTCTATAAACGCCCCGGACTGAGAGCTCGAGGCCTTAGACTGAGGCACGTGCCCCGGACTGAGAGCTCGAGGCCTTAGACTGAGGCACGTGCCCCGGACTGAGAGCTCGAGGCCTTAGACTGAGGCACGTGCCCCGGACTGAGAGCTCGAGGCCTTAGACTGTGGCACCTGCCCCGGACTGAGAGCTCGAGGCCTTAGACTGTGGCACGTGCCCCGGACTGAGAGCTCGAGGCCTTAGACTGTGGCACGTGCCCCGGACTGAGAGCTCGAGGCCTTAGACTGAGGCACGTGCCCCGGACTGAGAGCTCGAGGCCTTAGACTGAGGCACGTGCCCCGGACTGAGAGCTCGAGGCCTTAGACTGTGGCACGTGCCCCGGACTGAGAGCTCGAGGCCTTAGACTGAGGCACGTGACCCGGACTGAGAGCTCGAGGCCTTAGACTGTGGCATGTGTCCCGGACTGAGAGCTCGAGGCCTTAGACTGAGGCACGTGACCCGGACTGAGAGCTCGAGGCCTTAGACTGAGGCATGAGCGCTGCTGACGGGACCCGGGCTTCTTCTGCTGGGACTCAGGCTCATCTGCAGTTGGGTTAGTTCATATTCAGGCCTGCAGTTTGTGAGCTCTCCTGTGTTTCCAAAAGGTTTGAGAAGCACTGGCCTACATTTTGGAAAAGCTAAAGCAACACGGACTGTATTGCTTTATGATCAGGCTGGTGCAGATGTGTGCAGATGTGACAGCGCCTCTGTCAGTCTATCCCAGGGGAAACTGAAGCCACATACGTAGCTCACGCACCACCATGTGTGGAGTGAGTGTAGATCAAATCTCTGACACTAGCGCTTTGGGAGACTTGTGTAATGGGAAAAGCACTAAACAAATGAACTAGAAGTGGTATGAGCCCCAAAGAGGACCCTATTATGGGGTGCAAGGGAAAATGTACAGGTGCTCGTCATATAATTAGAACATCATGAAAAAGTTCATTTACTTCTGTAATTCAACTTAATATATGATATAGACTCATTACATGCACAGTGACATATTCCAAGCCTTTATTTGTTATGATTTTGATGATTATGGCTAATTTTATGAGATTTTTAATTTGGGGTTTTTACAAGCCGAGCCATAATCATCAAAATGATTACAAATAAAGGCTTGACATGTGTCACTTGGCATGTAATGAGTCTGTATCATACATTAGTTTCACAGTTTAAGTTGAATAACAGGAGTGAAAGCACTTTTTCATGATATTCTAATTATATGACGATCACCTGTAGTGCATGAAACCCGTCTTCAGGATGACTTTCTGCTATAAAAAAAAAAAAAAAGGCCGGTTTGAGAATCAAATCACAACCAATCACTGCTTAGGTACAATATTTGTCCATTTTCTTTTGGGACATTTTCTTTTCCCCCACCATGGAGTCGTATTGGTCCCTGCCCTCCATCTGAGATTACGACATCATCACATTCTAAAACATCACCACAAAACAATAAATAGGTCGTGTTCACTAGAAATCTCCAAACCAAACTCAAAATGTCTGAACTACAACCTGGAACCGCACGAACACAACAAACCACGCCACGCTCCATCGTTCCTTTAAAATGATTTATTGCCTCTTGTTCATTGAATTGGTCATAAATCATAACTTTACAGCCAACGTGGAATGAGTGAGACTTCGAGACAAATCATAGCGTTTAAATACAAACTCTTCTCGTTTACATCGACACGGGAACACGTGAGAAAAAGGCAAAATGAGGTCACAGAGCCGTGTGGTCACAATACAGACAACATGTAGCATAATGCTCAGGTAAACGAGAGAAACTGCTGCTTAAGACATTCATTGACGTGAAATCGGAACAATCTTTCAGAGATGAAAGGAAGAAGGGCTGCACAATCTGATGCCAAATTATCAATTATCAATATTAGGTAATAAGTAGGAAGCCCACATGTATTGCAGAAGCATCTTAATGTGCAAAAGCAGAGTTTAGGCGATGATTTTCTTCATTTTAGGCTCGTTTTGACACAATTTGCAGAGAAAAAAAAAAATCGCTTACACAGTTTGTTTGAATTTAATTGGATGTACAGTGTTTTTTTGCAAGCGAGAGAGCTATTGAATATTACACTTGTTTTTGTTCTTATTTAATGCAGCCCTAACAAGAAACTACAGCAAAGCAGACTTCCTTCTCGATGCAAAAGTCGGCCTATGCAACAAAATGGAGAAGAAGAAAAAAAAAAGCAGTAGTTTTTAAACTTCAAATATCGGTTTATGTAGAAATCAGGCGTTTGTTCATTTTCAAAAACTTCCAACACCTTCAGGCGAACGGACACGTTTCACAGTCATTTCTTTAGAGCTTGTGATGCGAGCAGATACAGGCGTGCACATCAGATACAATCATTGTTCATTTCCAGTCGTTTATAACGGAGACGATATTTGGCCTGAACCGTCCTGTAAACACAAACGTCCAGCGTTACCGGCCCCGTCTGGCCCGTGGCTTTACTCTGAACCCAAATGACAGCGTCGGGACGAGAGAGAGTCATTGGAGTCTACGCCGTTCTGATCATTATACTATATAAACGGTGTTGCATATGGGACGAGCACGCCATCATTATGTTATTCTGATACATTCTGCAATATTTCAAAACGCGATTACTCAATGACGTTTAGTGAGAGGAAAAACTGATCGCGATACTCCCAAATTATTATAGTATCGCAAAATGACTCGGGTCTTCCATTTGATTCCATGAGATTTATTTTGACCTAAAGGAAAAAAGCATAGCAACTTATAAATGGATATAAGTTCAGTTCTCAGTATTATTTTAAGTCTTATTTTGACACAATCTGACGAAAGCGGTATCATATTGTTTAAATATTATGAAATATTACAATTAATCCTAAATGAGAAGTTAAAGCAACTCATCTCATTTCGAGCCTCATCGTTCACTGTTCTCATACGCAGCAGAAAGCACCGACTTTGACTTTCCAAAATGTGCTCCTCCACAGTGCCACCAGAGGGTGCTGTTGCCGAGCAGAGACACACGCGTAAAATCAACTACACGGATCGCAGCGCCCTCTACTGGAGACACGACACACTGTTTAGCCCTTATCTTTAAAAGGATGGCTGCACGTCTAAATGGCGTTGATGCGATTTGCTCTGAACGACATGATTGACCGGTTATGGAGTAGCTTCGCGAGGTAAGTGTACTCAGCCGTGTGGGGGTTACTGCAGCGGGGGCGCACGGGGGGCTACGGGAGGCGGCGGATGGAGGGACTGCTCAAAACTGGATCCAGTTTGTGGGCTGCTGTTGCTGTGCAGGCGGCGGGACGGAGCTGCGGAAACACACACACGGGACACTCGATAACAATGGGTGAAATTATGTTTTTTTTTTTTTTGCGTGAATATTCCTTACTTTGAAGTAGAGGTGAAATCTCCCCATAGATCAGAACCCGGGTGAGTCTGGACCACTGTGTTCGAGTTACTGCTGTCCAACTCCAGGAGGCATCCTAATGAACGGACAGAGACAAAGGTATGGCAGGTAAAATGTTTTAGTGAATAAGTTCAAAAGCGTGACTGATCTGCGTCGCCAAATACGAGGAAAACACTTTTGCCAGACCCCATCGGTAAATAAAATAAAATAAAATAAAATAATAATAATGGCTTACACTTGTATTGCGCTGTGCGAGCCTGTATTACCAAGTTTCTCAAAGCGCTAACGCTGTATTGATTATACTTTCATGCCGTACAAAGTGGGGGTCGCCAGATGATTTTGAGGCAATATTTTTTCCATTTCCGACATTGATTTTGATGCATTTTTGAAGGGAATCTGCGTATCTTTGTGAAATTAGGCCATATATCAAAATACAGCATCTAAACATTACATCAGATTTTAAATGTTTTGCAACTTAAATCATTATAATTCCTTTTTACAGACGGGGGTCCCAGAGTATTTGTGATTTCAAAGTTTTGGGAACCCCGGCCATACTGGGCGGTGGTGAGCTACACAGTACTGCCCATCAGTGACGAGCTGGGACCTCATTTTAAAGAAGCTATTTTTGTCAGGAAAGAAAACCCCGCCATGAATCGAAATGGCGGTCTCAGATTTAATCTTCCGTCACTTTACTCCAATCTCCTTCGGGAGAAACCAAAAAGGCATGGCCAGCCCAAGGAGACGGCACCTCAGCAAACAAAAGAACAATAGGCAGATAATTAGCAGTGATCAGCCATGAATAGGACAGATACTGGGCAGTGATCATCTATGAATAGGACAGGACTGACCGATACTGAGGTGAGCAGATCGTTAGAGACGCTCTACTTCAAAGGTGTTTACCCACAGGTGAGAGTAGCTGTGATTAGAGGGGAGGAGCCGGGCCAACCCTAACTCCTCCCCGTGGGTCTATATATTCAGCTGCGTGCAGATTGTGACCTTTGTCGCTGATGAAGCCTTTTGGATGAGAGGCGAAACGTTCGAAGACTTCAACTACTGAGTACAAAAGATGAATCAAGCACCTTCATTGAAGATGGACAACTCCTGTACGACTGAGAACTTACACAGATATACTCACACATGTTCATCTCCACAGTCAGCAGACCGAGTTATACAAATTAAATTGATCTACTTTTTTCTGTCCATTCACTCGTGTGTATAAAACCCCAGTCTCCACAAGATAATTGGATTGTACCAACTTGACTTACACTATATCAATCAATAATGACTTGTGTAACTGTATTCATGTCTCAAACAGCAGCCCAGTCAAAGCGTATAGGCCTAGAATAGCACAACTGCCATTAAAGCTTTTTTCTTTATTTCTGCCCTAAAAGTACTGCTGCCCACCGGTCTCTCCTCGCACGCCACTGTTGCCAATATCAGAGTCCAGGTAATACGGCAGATCTTTTCTATCCGAGTCGAGTAGCACTGACCTGTGTCCAGAGCCCCCGTCTGCGGAACCGTGTTGTGATTGGACGAGCCAGGGGAAGGGGGCGGTGCTATCTTTCCTCCAGGCGGCGGTGGGAGGAGTCCAAACCCCCCTGAGCCCTGAAGGCGAGGTTTATCCCTCTTCTTCCCCTGCTACAAGAACAAAATCCCCAACATTATTATTGCATATTAAAAAAATATAGAATAGGAAAATTACTATTGTAGATAAGATTGATCTGTTGGTGGTGGCGGTTTCTAAATCAGGAGAATGACTAAAACGGAACTTTTTGTTTTAGGCTGCGTTGGCAAAAAAAAGTTAGTGTTTTTGCAAAATACTGCGGCTTCTTTTGATATGGTTATTGCTTCACCCAATAGTCCAATAAAAATATGGCAACGTATACAGCCCTAGACCTTCTAAGAAAAGAGGAGGGAAGGACGCAAGGAAGGAAGGAAAGAAAGAAAGAAAGAAAGATAGAAAAAAGGAAAGAAAAAAGGAAAGAAAGAAAAAAGGAAAGAAAGAAAAAAAGGAAAGAAAGAAAGAAAAAAGAAAGAAAGAAAAAGGAAAAAAGAAAGAAAGGAGGAAAAAAGGAAAGAAAGAAAGGAAAGAAGGCCATCCCGCCTTTGCTTTGCCCGATCCCGTCAGACCTTGGAAGCTAAGCAGGAAGGGCCTGGTCGGTACTTGGATGGGAGACTGTTTAGTAACACCAGGAAGCCTGGGGTGAATGGAGTGAGTGAGTGGTTGGAGGGGCCGATGGCGCAGACTGGTTGCTTTGCTTCCATCAGTCTACCCCAGGGCAGCTGTGGCTACAATATTAGCTTACTACCACCAAGTATGGAGTGAATGAATAATGCAATGTAAAGCGTCTTTGAGTGTCCAGAAAAGCGCTATATAAAACCGATGCATTATTATTATTATTATTATTATTATTATTATTTAGAAATAAAGAACCTCTGAATGTCTTATGAGCGTCTTGATTTAAAATGAGCAAAGCCTCCCTTACCCCTATGTTGAGCGTAATGGTCTGGCCTTCTTTAAACCCTAAGTCGAGCTTCGGTCCGGAATCTCCGAGCTGCGCACTTTTGCTGAGCTCATCCTCCTGCTTCACCCATCTGTGGAGACATCAGCAGAGACACAGGTAAACAAAACGTGCCTCAGCAGATTTCAGGAACAACTCGAACAGCTCAAATCCAGTGCAGGGGATGACGCAAGAAAACGCTGGACTTGGAGCAAAAAACAAGGCAACGTGACTCTGATATGAAATAATTGACTGTTGTATGTGATACATTTGCAGCAGGTTTTCTTTGGATTAAAATGAATTCCACAATGCACATTTTAAAAGTGTCCAAAACTCCCCATAGCCACACACACACACACACACACACACACACACACACACAACTATGTGTCATCAGCAGAACTGTGAAAGATGACTCCATGTCACCAAGAGGGAGCATATACAGGTTAAAAAGCACCGGGCCTAAAATCAAACCCTGAGGCACACCACGTGTCATTTTATGGACCTTAGAGGAGCAGGTATCCACACAAGCTGCTAAACAAGGATGAATCTCATTTTTAAATCATTAATGTGTCATCTTCGGCTCGATTATGGCTCCAGGTTTTCTGGGCTTCCTGGCATAATCATAAACCAATATCGATTTTGAAATGCAATAAACTGGAGTGATAAACACTGCAGCGTGTTTACGTTTACTGCCCCCAACATGGCTGATCTCCATGGTAATGTTGAATAATTAAAATGTCGGATGAACTCGCTGAACCAACACAAAATCACATTCCAGGACAGGGTGAGCAGGTTTTATAGAAATAAGACCGAATGGAGACAGAATTTAGGCAGAAGACGTTTGCAATGTGTGACCGATTTAAAATATATGTTAACCTTTCAGTTCTCGTTGTAAATCCTGGCGACCGAAAACCTTGTGCCACAACAAGCAATACCTTCATGTCATAGCACAATCCATTTGTGTTATATCTTTATTTATACAGGGAAGGCCCAATGAGAGTACGAGACTCTCTTTTTCATGAGCGCCCTGTTTCAGAACACTGAATAACAATACAATATTTACAGTAGACATTTTTTACAAGTATCAATTAAAACAAGCACAATTTTCTTTATACATATCGAATACTAACCGTTTTAGATGTGAAAGAGGCACTAAAGAGTTCAATTGTAAAAGCGTTTGTAGTTCGTTCCATTTGTGGGCAGCGTAATAAGAAAAGCCTCTTTTTCCCGTGTCACTCTTTACGAGTCCATTTTTCAAAACCAAACAGTCATGTGACCTGGTGTTGTGGCTACTCGAGCTGTAGTTGAGTTCACATGCGAGATCATCAGGAAGCCTCCCAACAAGTCCCTTATAAATAAATAAAATGCAGTGTTGCTCTCTTCGACTTGTCAGGGAAGACCAGCCGACTTTGTCCTACAGTAAACAGTGATGACTTCTGTATTTGCCTCCAGTTATAAATCGAATAGCAGAATGATAAACTGCGTCGAGAGGTTTAAGAAAGTGTAGATACATACTTGAAATGGTCCTGTAGAGCTACGTTGAAGTCGAAGGAGTCCCCTCTGTCACCAAACCCAACACCTATAAAAGCACTACGGCCTAGGAAAAAATTAAATAAAATAAAAAATACAGTCCTGCACAATTCAATACAAGTAATTAGGAGCTACATATACAGTGGGTCGTTTCAGTCTTACCATTGTCGTCTTGTATCCTAATGACGAAGTATCTGCTGGAGTCACTGACCGTCTCCACCGTTATTCCCGGATACTCGTTCACGGGGGCCTGGGCAAAAAGCTCCCCTGCAAATACAGAACGAAGTGCCGACAGAATGAATAAGCGCCATATTATATATACAGAGCCGTGGGAAGACATTTTTGTTAGGGGGTGCTGAGGAAAACAAAAAGTACCCCAAAAACGCTTTTTCTGTGCACATTTCCTATGCATGTATATTGCCTGCAGTTCGCAAACTATCCACCAGGGGGTGCTGCAGCGCCCTCAGCACCCTGGGTTCCCACGGCCTTGTATATATACTAAAAGCAAAGGATGTAATATTTCGTTGTTGCGACTTTAGCTTTGATTACAGCCCGTACTGTTTCACTAAGCTTCTGCAATGTTTATACTTGCTCATTTTTGCTTCTGTCCGTTTAAAATGTGCATTATCTCTTTAATAAATGGAATAGACATGGCCACAAAGTCAAGTCACTTCTTAATGCAATAAAATCCAGTTATGAACTTCTTCCCATTTGTCATGAACCGTCTCCGATATGAACATAGAGAACAACGTAATTAAATCGAACCCTTCATATCCCTCCATCCGTACCTGACACTTTGTCCTCCAGTTTGATGAACGCAACTTTGCCTTTGGCCGTGATTCTCATCCGTCCGGACCAGTCGGGGACATCCAGCTTCCAGTCGGCTGCTCTGTAAAAAACAAAAACAAAAAAAAAAACATAAATGCATCACAATGAAAACAAACCCCGGACGACCCCCCGCTCTGCCAACTGCGCCACCGACGCCGCCCCCGTCATTCATCAACATGACACTGATCACATTTTGTAAATCAGCGATGAAAGAGCATCCATGAACCGTTTCACATGAGGTTTAAATTAGATGACGCTTTGTTTAGTTCAATATCAAGTCGAGCATCTCTGTGTTTTCCAAGAATTTAATGGCCACATGAAATTGCAGGCCCGAACGTGGACGTTACTTTGTGCATTAATTATGAATGAATACACTGGGGAAACATTGATCCATTGTTGTGAACATGGTAATAAAAAACACAGCCCAACTTCCAAAACCCCGAAAATCGTACATTTTTTAAGGTTTATTTAAAAAAAAGAAAGAAAAAAAAAAGCTATATCTGCATGCGCATAGTAAAGTCCACCCTGCAGGACAAGTTGGCACCGTTTTGGCAAAGCAAACGTCAGCTCATAACGACAAACTCCTGATCACGAAGTTCATCAGACCCGACTTGAGGGGTGTATCTTTACTACATTTATAAACGCCATGTCGTGACTGACTTCCACCACCCGGCGTGTTGTGCCCCCCCGTCTCTGTCTGTCGATGATGTTTGACAGGCGCATAGCGCGAAAGGAAAGTGACAGCAAACCCCGCGATAAGCTTTGGCAACAGTACCCAACATTCAACGGGGGGGGGGGGACAGTAGCTCTAGTCCCGCTCGTGTTTACCTATATGCGCGGTTGGAAGCCCTCGGGGGGATGCGGTAGACGTTTACTTCGGGTTTTACGCACAGGATCGACTCGTACTCCCCTTCGGCCGCCATCTTGGATCAGCTGCTGTCGGAGTGGGATGTGGTTGTGAGTCATTAGAATCAGCGCCGCACACAGGGGGCTTGTGTGTTTCGCGTTCTCGCGCTCCTGCAGACCGGAGCTGCTGCAGATTCACGACCGCAGCCACAGCGTTTGATACGGGGCCATCTGCTGTCTGTGAGGTCATGTAGTACCAGGGTTGATTTCGTCGACTAAAATATTTAGTCTTAATTTTAGTCAAAGTGATTTTTCTGACGACTAAAATTGGACTAAAACTAAATTTAAAGTTTTTCATGCGACTAAAACTATGACTAAAATGTCCAGATATTTTAGTCGACTAAAATGAGACTAAATAAAAATGGAAAGGAGAGACTAAAATCATCCAAACTTCTATTGACCGTCTGAAAGAGCCTCATATCATGTAAATTCACTGCCAAAGGAACAGCTCTGAGCTTTGTTCATGAGGGAGCAGCTCCATGAAGCAGGACCTCCATTAAATATGATTATAATGAATATTATTAATACAAAGTCGATTAAATGTGTCCTTAATTTTAGTCGACTAAATTAACTTGCAATTTTAGTCGACTAAAACTCGACTAAAATGTAATTACATTTTCGTCAAAAGACTAAAACTAAATTAAAATATGTTGTTACCAAGTTATATGTCCTATGTTCTATGTTCTATGTTTTATGTTTCTTGTTTCACGATTGCGCCAAAGAAAATTCCTACTGTGTGAAGTTTTTCACTGACAATGGTAATAAAACGTCTTCTGATTCAAAATATACAATATTGTAACAACTGCAAAGTTGTTTATTGCATTTACCCAAGTAGTATTCATTCAGCAGCATGTCCTGACCTTTTCATTGGGGTGGCCCAGTTATCATTCATTTAAGGGTGGTACTTAAAGCCACACCGCTTAACATTTCACCCAATAAGCAGAATGAAACAGAAGCGTTTATTTTATTGCAGTATGAAATATATATATCCATCCATCCATCCATTTTCTCCCACTTGTCCGTTGCCGGGTCGTGGGGGCAGCTGCCGGAGCTGCCCAAGTCACATTGCACCAGTCCCCCCTGTCCCATAGGGGGCCCATTCACACTCTCATTCATACACCAGTGTACGCAGACACTGGAGGCAAGGAGGGTGAAGTGTCTTGCCCAAGGACACAACGACAATGTGCACCTTCAGGAGGCGGGATTCGAACCCCCGACCTTCCGATCATGAGCCGACCCGCTCTACCATCTGCGCCACTGTCGCCCCCCTGAAATATATATATGAATATTATTAATACAAAGTCGATTAAATTTGTCCTAAATTTTAGTCGACTAAATTGACTTGCAATTTTAGTCGACTAAAACTCGACTAAAATTGAATTACATTTTCGTCAAAAGACTAAAACTAAATTAAAATATCTTGTCAAAATTAACACATGTAGTAACTGAACCCAAGAGCCAAATACATGCTAATTTATTACATTCTACTAGACTGGGCTCCTGAAACCTAAACAACAACAAAAGCGAACATTTACCTTCTCACGGCTCAATTGAAAGGCTTTAAGATACTTAAAAGCAAACTGTGTAACATGTTGAACTATTCGGTTCCCAGGGAAACAAAACGTGCTCCTAATGACCAGCTCGACGCAGAAAAAGCTATTTTTGTAAAGCGGCCAAAGATTGAATTTGTACGTGGATCTAACCTGTGTCAATCTCGTCATTACATCTCCATGGAGACGAGCTGGAGATGTGACGGTGAAGTGAGTCAGGTGAGGTGAGCACATTTCATACTGCAATAAAATAAACGCTTCTGTTTCATTTTGCTTATTGGGTGAAATGTTAAGCGGTGTGGCTTTAAGTGCCACCCTTAAATGAATGATAACTGGGCCACCCCAATGAAAAGGGTCAGGACATGCTGCTGGATGAATACTACTTGGGTAAATGCAATAAACAACTTTGTAGTTGTTATAATATTGTATATTTTGAATCAGAAGAAGTTTTATTACCATTGTCAGTGAAAAACTTCACACAGTAGGAATTTTCTTTGGTGCAATCGTGAAACAAGAAACATAAAACATAGAACATAGGACATATAACTTGGTAACAGTGTTAATTTTGACAACATATTTTAATTTAGTTTTAGTCTTTTGACGAAAATGTAATTCAATTTTAGTCGAGTTTTAGTCGACTAAAATTGCAAGTTAATTTAGTCGACTAAATTTAGGACACATTTAATCGACTTTGTATTTATAGTATTCATTATAATCATATTTAATGGAGGTCCTGCTTCATGGAGCTGCTCCCTCATGAACAAAGCTCAGAGCTGTTCCTTTGGCAGTGAATTTACATGATATGAGGCTCTTTCAGACGGTCAATAGAAGTTTGGATGATTTTAGTCTCTCCTTTCCATTTTTATTTAGTCTGATTTTAGTCAACCAAAATATCTGGACATTTTTGTCACAGTTTTAGTCGCATGAAAAACTTTTCATTTAGTTTTAGTCCAATTTTAGTCGTCAGAAATATCACTTTGACTAAAATTAAGACTAAATATTTTAGTCGACGAAATTAACACTGCTTGGTAAAGATAAATAATGAACTTAAAATAGATTATAAACAACAACAACAACAACAGGAGACAGGAGAACAACTTTACTGGCATTTATTACATTTTAGACTTTCAAGGGCCGAATTTTCGAAACACTAACCTTGATATTTTTTCTTTATCTGTGCTAATTATGATTTAAAAAAAAAATATATTTCATACTTGGTTTAGCGCAGGGGTCGGCAGGTTTGCTTGACGGAGGGCCTATTTTCATTGTCGTCAAAACACCAGGAGCTGAACCTCCCATTTGCAGCCCAAAGCACCACGTACAAATGCCAGTGCTGGACATCATGCTCCAAATGGGGTGTCATGTCAAGAGATTGTAAAGGGATTTACAGTTTGCAAAATCATCTTACGACAGGCCCTACGTTGGAGGGCCGGATTTGGCCCTCGTGCCTGACGTTGCCGACCTCTGTCAAACGAAGGTCGTAGGTCTGCAGCTCCTCCGGTCCGCAGCCTCACCATTCACCCTCGCATTTACGACCCCACAATCGAGGAACGGCAAGTGTATCCAAAGCACCGGATAATCCTAATACCCGACTACGCTCTTTTCCCTCACAGTGCTATTAGATCGGGGCAGTTGTTTGTAATAATTCAAATGTTTTGAGGAAAAAACCTGCTCGTGGGTGTTTGTTAGGGAGGCCGTGAGGGGGGCGGGGCCTGGCAGGTGCTGAAAACTGCGGAAGCGGAAACGCAACAATCGCCTCCTCGAAGACTCTTGAGGATCTACTCAGGGTTCGTACCGTTGTATTTGCTCGACGTGCACGTTTGCCCCACGCATGTGCAGGGGGTATTTTAAGAATGTGCATTGGGTGTTGAAAGGGACCGCGTTTGCGTAGTTATTCGAACTGCTTTGGTAAGAAACGTAACGTAATTCTTGTCTGACTTGAACGGTCGCTGGCGTCTTCAGTCGCTGTCCGAGGTCCTGAAATCTCCAAACGTGGCCCTTTTTTAGCTTTTATCTTAACTGTGCTTTGAGCCTTCACCACTAATATCTCTTTGAGAACAGGTTAAGGTCACGTTATTTCTTATAATCCAGTGTATTGTCCGCCAGGGATTGCAATCTGCTGCCAGCTAGCTATAGCTCCCTCGGTTAGCCTCCGAGCTAATTAAGCTGAGAGAAATAGTGGTGCACAATTAGGGTAAACGAACCATCTGTTTATTCAGATGAGAAGAACACAGTGGGATGCTCGGTCCGTGCATGTATCACTCATCAATTACGCTGACCAGAACAATATATTTCATGAACAGTAGATTAAGCATGGCATTAAGAGCTAGCCTTATAATATCCCTGGGCGCTCGCATTGATATTGATGACAGGGAGCCAACCCCGTGTTCAGCTGATTTTTTATGTTGACTCGTTTCTTCCTCTTCTTTAGGATCTGGTTTCTTCATCCTAATGCAGCCCGGGGGGAGCAAAACATTGTATTCAAGCTACATTGAGTCTGTTCGAGCAGAGCTTTAGCTTGTAAGAGGTACATGTTTTTATCTCAGTAAAAGTACGAGTCATAAACAGGCATTAAATCATCACTTTTGTCTTGCCAGATCTTGGTAGCGTGAGCCCCCTCCTCCCTCCTGACACCATGACTTCCTCAATGCTTCGACGACAACTGAAGAACCTGGTCCAGAACTACTCTGAGGCCGAGGTCAAGGTATGTCACAGAAAAATGTGCAATAAAAATGATGTATATTTGACCATGTGTGTATAAAGTAGGCGATTTAATTTGGTAAAGGGAACAAAGTCGTGAGTCTAATATGCGAAAATGTTAGATACAATATCAATGTTTATTTAGTCGGGCAGTCTGATGGTATTTGTGTTAACTTTATGACGGCACCGTTTTTTTTTTCTTCTGGAGATTATTCTTATCAGAGTAGGGGAAGGGGAGATAAAACTTTGCAATCACTCGTTCACTCCATGCTGGGTGGTGGCAGCTGCCCTGGAGTAGACTGACCGAAGCTGCCCACTATTCACAAACATACTGCTTACCCAAGATACCTGGGTCTCTCTCAGGTCACTCATCCTGATACTACCCAGACCCAACCCCTCTCAGATCAGATCACTCAACAATCACGCTGTTCTTAATCCTGAGATAATTGTACGATAGATGAATAAAACACAGTAAAAGGATGTCCAGTAGCATTTTTCTTATCAGCACTAGGAATACTATCATTTAGAATTACCACAAAGCAACATGGTAACCTTTTCACGCCGTATTGGTCAACTATTTACTTTCCCTGCAGGTGAGAGAGGCAACGTCCAACGACCCATGGGGCCCGTCCAGCACCCAGATGGCCGACATCTCAGACCTCACGTACAACGCAGTCGCCTGCAACGAGATCATGACGATGCTGTGGAAACGATTGAAAGATGACAGAAACTGGAGGCACATTCACAAGGTGCCGCAGACATTTATGCCTGCGGCTTTTTTAATTGGAGTCGAACAGTCATGGGAACAAACGCCGTAGAAAAGGCCTGATCAGATTCGTGACATTTTTCTGAAAATCAAGATTTACTTAATTATCTATTATCTAAAACTACTAAGCTGATGTAAAAATCAAATGTGTTTTAGGACATGTCTAGAATACAACGTTAGGAGGACCCAAGGAACATTTTGTTTTTCTTCCAACCTCTTTTTAACCTCTGTGAATATTTAGTGTTTGACAAGAAAGTACTTGTGTGGCTGAGGTCCAAACAGTAATATGACTCAGTTCGCTTGCTTGACTTGGCCGTCCTTGAAGTTAGAAACCACCTTGAATGCTGAACAATAACCTCAGCAAAGCAAGCGGTGCCATAATTTATTCATTTCTTACTGAAGACACTGCACCCCTTGGAGTATCCCCTTACCTGTGTCTGTGTAGCTCAATAGCGCTCATGCATCTACTGAATGTTTGTGCTCAAAGTTGTTTGCAGAAGTATTTCTAAGGTTTATTAAGATGACTCACTTTTACATTTTGCTTTCTAGTCCCTGACCCTGCTCGAGTGCCTGCTGAAGACCGGCGATGAGCGTGTGCTTCTGAAAATGAAAGACAACGTCTACATAGTCAAAGCGCTCACAGAATATCGCTTTGTGGAAAAGGACGGCAAAGATAATGTAAAACACTCTCCCCATTACGAAACATGATTCAAGTTAAAGGCCCTTTACCTGATTTCTTCCCTAGTTCTGAATTAAAATGTGTTTTGTCCTTCAGTGTATTGTAAAAGCAGACAGTTGTGAAGACTAGGGATGTTGGGAATGGGTTAAGTTAAATATGTTCGGACCACACATTTATACACTCCCTCAGCTAAAGGGCCTTTGACTATTTACAATGTTGTTGTCTTGTCACACATTCTTCTGCTACCTCGAACTATTCTATATTCCAGGGGGTGAACGTAAGAGAAAAAGCCAAAGTTGTTCTAGTTCTTATGGAGGACGATGACAAGCTAAAGGAGGAGCGAGAGTTTGCCTTCAAGACGCGAGAGAAGACCTCCAAAAGTGCAGCAGGTCTGTTGACCGACGTCCTTTCTCACTCTGAGTTTAGCAGAACAGATTGTTTCATGTCCTCTTTGTTCTCTCAAACCAGCTTCATCCACAGACGCAATCAAGGACCCCAACTATAAGCCGGTCTTTGTCGCCGGAACCTCCGGACTCCCATCGTTAGCCAACATTCCCTCAGTGGCTGATTTGGCCGCGTCGTTCGAAAAGAAGAAGGAGGAAAGGCTCAAACAGGAGGCTGAGAAGAAGGAGCAAGTGAGACGGGTACGTGTTATAGTATCAGTCTGTTCAGTGTCAAGACTGAAATGTTTTCATGTTTTGATAAACCCCTGGGGGTTTACTGATCCAATCACCACGTATAGACACATTTTAGTTTATTCCTTTTGTCCGACTTTTCACTTTTGGCATTTACACTGCCTGATAAAATAAAATAAAAATGGCGCCACCTAGATTTAACTGTTATGATCTGGGGTTGTGCAGTTGGTCAGGTCTAGCTTCAGCACGTTTTTCTTTAACCGTTAACCGAGGCCCTTAGCGGTTAATACTCGGTTAACCATTAGTGTGCAAACGAGAAAGGGGTATTTCATCGTGAACACATTTATTAATTGGCTGCAACACATTTGAAACTAAATTAATTTATAGAAATAAAACGCAGTGGTAATGATGGAGCAGTAAAGTAGGTCACTGACTTTTGCTTTCACAAGGCCCTAGAGCACGAGCTTATTCCAAGCTGACAAAGCCAGGATTCATCGGGCTCATGTTGTGAAAGAGTAGTTCAGGGAGCATGAAATGGATTGGCCACCAGAGTCCAGCTCTCCCATTGAAAATCCTTGGGATGTGCTGGAGAAGGCTTTGCAACGCTGGATCTTTTGACATTAGTGAAGCTTATTGAAACGATGCCACAGCGAGTGTGTGCTGTAATCAAAGCGCTGTAACGAAATGTAAAAGCATGTGACCTTTTGTTTTGCGTTTTTTGTTGTTGTCAGTGTTTAAAGCAAAGTGCATCCTAGCTTTGAATGACTTCGCTAACCATTGTTCTTTATGAAACAGGCATACAAAATGTGACTCTTTTAAAAGATACACCATAACCAAGAAACTAAAATGAATTATGAAGTTTTACCCAGTTGTCTTAAGATGCTAAGAATGTAAAACCAAATGATGTGGTGATTGATTTAACTGGATGCTACTGGAGCCTGAAGTTCCCTCTCTGGGGATCGATAAAGTATCCGTCTCTCTACTGCAGGGCAAGATGACTGAGGATGAGTTGCTGTGGGAAGACGCTGGCAAAGGCGGCGAAGTGCAAGGCGAGGCTTGGGGTGGCCAGAAATCAGAGGAGGAAACGGACGCGTGGGGCGCTCCCATCAAACCCAACGAGGCAGAGGGCCCGTGGGGAACCCCTGACCGCCCCGAAACCACAGACACGGCTGCAGAGGGCGCCGACGGCTGGGGAGCGCAGAGAAACGGAGAGGACCCGTTCGAAGAAGCGGCGGATCCCTTTTGCGCCGCGGAAGAGGTCGAATTCACGGAAGACGACGGCGCGGACCCGTTTCAAGCCCCAAAAGCGAAATCTCCAGAGGCTTTCACTCCGACGGAAGACGCATTCGGCGCCAAAAAAGATGACCCGTTCAGCGCTCCTAAGGATGACCCGTTCAGCGCGCCCAAAGGTGACCCCTTCACGTCCGATAAAGAGGATCCCTTCAACGCGCCCAAAGACGATCCATTTAAAGCACAGGCCGAGGATCCCTTCGGCGCCCCCCAAGACGACCCGTTCACCTCTGCAAAATCCGAGGACCCGTTCGGCGCGCCAAAGGACGATCCCTTCAACGCGCCCAAAGACGATGCGTTTAAAGCGCAGGCCGAGGATCCCTTCGGCGCGCCCCAAGGCGACCCGTTCACGTCGGCGAAGAGCGACCCGTTTGACGCCCCGCGAGAGGACCCGTTCGGAATGCCCAAGAATGACCCGTTCGTTTCGACAAAAGATGAACCAAAGTCACCGCCCCCGAAGGACGACCCGTTTTCGGCGCCGTCCAAACCGAGGGAGGATCCGTTCGGCGCCCCCACAAGTCCGCCCGGAGGAGGCGCGTTTGGAGCGCCGACCTCGCCACCCAAAGACGACCCCTTCGCCGCAGGTGTGTGATATTCAATCAGATTATACCCTTACCTGTCCTTGAGATATTTTTTTTTTTTTTTTTTACATAATCTAATCTCTAATCTACCCATCAGCCACTTCAGATGCTGCCCCATTCGCTGCCCCCACATCCCCTCCAAAAGAGGACCCCTTCTCTGCACCGTCCAAACCGTCCGACGACCCGTTCGCCGCCCCGACCTCGCCCAAAGACTCTGCCGTGGACCCGTTCAGTGCCCCCTCCGCGAGCTCGCCCCAGGACAGTGCGGCAGCCTGGGGGGCGCCCGCCAGCCCTCCCTCGGCCACGGCTGCAGACGCCTGGGGAGCGGCCTCACCCACTCAGGAGACCAAAGCTGCCGGAGATCCCTGGGGAGACGGAGCCACCGCCTTGTCTTCTGTGAGCGATTCGGATCCTTTCGGGGACACGACCAAACCGGACGATGACCCTTGGGGGGCGCCAGGTACGATACAGCCTTCATGTCGTTTATGAAGCTGCCGGACACAATTCATTGTGTTTGGTGCTGCTTTGAATAGGTAAACAGGCATTTTTTGTCGACTAAAATGAGACTAAAACTAAATTGAAAGTTGTTTATGAGACAAAAACTATGACAAAAATGGTATCCAGGTATAATGGGACTAAATAAAATTGAAAAGTCCCATGACTGTTTGAAAGGAACAGCTCTGTGCTTTGTCTGTGGGAGAAGCTCCATAAAGCAGTGGACCTTGATTAAATATGATGATATATTAAGTATTATAGAGGTAAAGCTGAGTAAATTTAGTTGTAGATTTACTCGACTAAATTCACATGCTATTTCAGTTGATTTTATTTAGACTGAGATCGAAGAATTGACTAAATCTGTACTAAAACTAATGGACATTTTCTTCAAAAGACTTGGACTCAAACTAAATTAAAACGTGTTGTCAAAATGAACTCTAAAGGCAACTACAGTGCATTGACGCGATCATCTCTGTGCAGCAGCATAACAAAAACTAATTGGACAAAAATGTGCATAAAAACTGTAATTGTAAGATTAAAAAAAGATTATATTGTGCATTTGTTGTGTACAATGATGTCAAGTACATTTCGTAGTATGCACGTTTTATGTTAAATGACACAGGAATATTACCTTTTACTTTTTTCTTTTGTAATGCGATTCTGACATTAATTAATAATTTTTCCCATACAAAATGAAGGCTTATTTTAAATATAAAAACATCTTAATTTTGCCTGGGGAAATGGTGAGCTATATTATTCTAATTAGGAGTAAAACACGTTTTGGTCTTATCTGTTATTTCAACAGGAGATTCAGATAAAGTTGTGTTTATCTGTGGAACCCTCAACAGTTTAGACCTGGAAGTAGCTTATTATTGTGTGTGATGTCACACTTAACAAACGTATTCTGAGATCACGTTCAACTTAAAATTCAGTGTGGTTGAGATGAGCCCGTAATTGAATGTATAAGAAATTATTCATGACGGTCCCGTATTAGTTTATACGGGAGGAAACGCTTTACTTTGAATTCAAGGCTGTTTAATGGTAGCAGAATCTTTGGGATCTGAGCTGTTTGTCAACTTTTTAGCAAATCAGCGAGAAAACGAGTAATTTCTAGTGTCAAAAATAACCCCCAGTTTGAAGCGTTCACATTAAAGCGCTGGTCAAAAGGGCCTATTCGGTCACGATCGTACTTTTTGAACCTGCCGTCCTCTGTCCTCCTCCAGCGGCGGCTCCGGTGACCGCAGACGACGCCTGGGGTTCTCCGGCCCCCGGCTCGGCCTCCTCTCCCAGTGACCCGTTTGGATCCAACGCTGATCCCTGGGGAGCGCCGAGCAGCACCACCAGCCAAGGCACTGGTAATGAACACGGCACTGTCGGCATTTACTCATCCATTTGTTTTACGTATCCGTTCTCTTCTACCCTGTTTGTATTTCACTTTCTTTCTTATACAACCAGAATGAATTATCCTTTTCGTTTTGAGAGTTTAAAATCAAATAGTTGCTTAGTGGTTTGACTGCAATATAAGGCGTTAAGATCTGCATCTCCATGGGTAAATTTGGGTAAATGATTTATTCTTGGTCTAGTCTCATTATCTTGCAAAATCAGCACAGTCTTACAATTCTTACTGTTCTCCATCTATTTCCATTCAAACTTTACCGATTAATTCCCTGTAACTAGCTCCATTTCACCACCGCCTTCCACCCAATCTGAGGCTTTTAATTCTAACAAAACTAACCTCTCTGCTCTCTCTCCCTCCCCCTCTCTCCTCTGCCCGAAAAAGAAAACGCCTTCTAGAGTAGTTGTGGACCTGTATATTTTTGCAGGACGGCGCTCTGGTAAGGAGGAGGCTCTGTACAAAAAGACTACTTCGTTCTTGGGCTCGGCCGGGGCTTCGCTGGTCGACCTGGACGATTTGTTCTCGTCTGACACAAAACACGGAGGCGCCGCTTTCGTTGCCAACGCGGTCGCCGGCCGATTTCAAGCCGCCGGTAAGGACAGGTAGACTCGGCCACGACGCCATGGGATTTCACTGGGTATTTAATCTGTGGATGCATGACTCAGCTGCGCGCCGCTGATCTACTCACAAACCGTGACTTCTTCTCAATGTGTCAAAAGCGTTTCGCTGACTCCTTCCGTTCTGTGAGAAAGCTTATTCACGGTGTGTGTGCGTGTGGAAGAGGTGACTGTGTGCTTTGTGAAACCCAGTCTCCAGGAAACGTTGTGGATTTTCTGCAACCGCTTCGTACTTGAGTTTAAAATAAATCACATTTAAATCGATAAGAAAGCATCGAGCTCTAGCGATGTTAACCAGAAAGGAATTACTTTTTATAGTTGACCAGTTTTCCTATTACTTTTCTAATGCTGCAGAGAAAGGAAAAATGTGCAGGTTATTCCAATGAATGATCGCTTTACCTTTAAAGCCACACTGTGGAACATTGCTAGAAAAAAAAAAGGCCAGCAATGTCAAACATGCTCCGACTGATCAGCCAGAGATCGACAAAGAGGGTTATGAAAATAAAGCATTTGGAAAAGGAACAAATGCATTTAAACCTCACGTTTGGCTACCTAAAAATTACGATGTTTTTACATTTCTTGTATTATTAACTCTTTAGTTGTCCTCTACTGCCCCCTGCTGTCTGTCACTCCGCTCCTGCACTGGAGTTGAGCCTCTATAGACTGTTTGCTTTGCTATGCTAATGTTGCTAACGTCCACCGTGGATCAAACCCTGACTAACTTTATTTAGTAGATTGTGAATCTATCCACACAGTTGGTCATTTTTATACACACTACTGCCACCTCAGGTCTGATGTGTAACTGCAGTCTCTCTATGTTAAGCTTAGACCCGAATTAACACCTTTTGACAGTGCAGGATTTTAGAGGCAGTTGTGGTGAACAGGCCTGGGCTCATTCTACACATTAGCACATGGCTGGAACGTGTAGGGGGAGGAAAATACATAATATTAACTCCGTATAGTCACTTTTAATACCCTTAATTGGGGCCATATTTTGTCAGCGTTTTGCCGCTTTTTCAGCCAAAACGGCAACTGAATATGTTTTAGAGACAATCATTTTGATATTTGATGAACTTATGACGTTGCTCAACAATTTTTACTGTACAAGTTTCCCAAAAAATGTGACTTAATGCCAGTTTGAATCTAATGTAATGCTTTTTAATGACGTATAAGGCCTTGATTTTTGGCAAGATTGATTTAATGCCTCGCGGAAACCCCGTTTTAAAACCCTGATACCCTAAAAAAAAAAAAGGTATTTCCCAGGTTAGACCTTTAAGGGCAAATGGAACACATCATCAGTATAGACACAACTTTTATTCACTAGTGACATTAACGGTTGTATTTTAATCTACTAATTGGTTGAGATGTTCTGCAGTATGGCTTTAAATATATTGGTTAAGCAATATCCACGAAAGCCCTAAAGAAAATGTATGATTTGTGCAACATTTTCTCCTTAAAAAATCTGTCATTTATATTATTCTGTCGGTAAATCCATGGAGCCTATTGGAATAATTTTCAGAAGGTTCACTGTGCTTCTTGAGATTGGGTTGGTTCATCTCTTCCTCCTCTCCCTGTGATCTCGCTGTAGATGTTTTGTATGTGAGCAATAGTGACCCATAGAGCCTAGTGTACAATATAATTGGCACATATTAATTGTATGCCTTCCCTCGCCTCTGTTTTTGCTTTGAACTGTTTGTCCCACCATCTTCACCCCCCTCCATACCCTTTCATCACTTGCTAATTTCCCAGGCCCTTTGAATGCACCATTGCCAGGGCCCTACCCCCAGTCATCAGCGTCACCTGTCGGCCATTTTGGCTCCAATCCGTCTTCTTCCTACTCATCTTTTGGAGCGGCACCGTCCTTATTCCAGTCGCACATGCTGAACACGCCTCACTTTGGTCCGTCTATGGGACAGAGTGGTCCGTTTCAAACCCAGGTCTTACCAGGAGGTCCAGGAGTATTCGGCGTACAAACGACCCAACCGGGACCCCTTTTGGGGGGCTTGGCGGGTTTAGCCGGGCTTCAGCAAAAGGGGCCACGCCCGCCGATGGGAAGTGGAGCGTCCAACCCGTTATTTCCATGTAGTAGTGCGGCAAACGACAATTACAATCCATTCTTGTAAGCGTTTTGATGTAAAGGTGCTGCCAAAAGAGTTATGTCGTTACAGCACAGTCATAATATTAGTACTAGGATGGAAATAAAATAAAAGTAGTGATAATTTGGGGTTGTGAGTTTACCAAGAGAATCATCATCTTTCCTTTTCATTTCAAGTCTTCACACTTGGTTAAAATAGATGTATAACAAGATTTAAACCATGTTCTAACATTCCCTCGTCAAAAACATACACCAATGCTAACCAGGAAGTTATGCTAGCCTCAAGCTAACGTATGCTAACATTAGCGAAGTGCCATTTTCGCTTCTACTGAACAATTTGTTGTGGGGAAACACCCATATGGAGCCGATTTTGGCTTGACTTTATTGATGTGTGATAAATGTGTTAATTGTCCGCCAGAAAAAATTGTGATTCCCGTGAGAGGTTTTCTTCCCCCTCAACTCGGCCTTGGTATGACACGTTGCCGTCTGTATCTATAGATTTTTTTATTAGTGTGCCGTTGACAGAAAGTGAAGGCTTGTTTTCACTGGTTTATAGAAACGTCTCCTTCCCATTACTGCCTGCAGAGGGCGCTTCAGGCCAAGTCCAGTCTCCCACTTTTTACATAGAAATGATTTCAAGTTTAAAACCATAAAGTAGCAATGCTGAAGAACCCAAAATACTGTTTTAAAACAATCAACCATGCAGGATATGTTCATTTCAAGAAGGGGTTTGGATGAATCATATTACCATGAAATAAAGTACAGTGTCAGGTGAACCCTTTAGATACCAAGTTATTTCCATCCTATTACCGTATAAATACTGTGCCATAGAACAAAATTGTACCAGATTTGTAACATGGCTCTTCATACATGTGTGTTTTTTTTGCTTGTAATTTGCAAACTGTAAAACACACAAAAGATCAAACAATTCTCTGCAGATTCATGTGTCAGGTGTATTGGGCTATTTTAACTTATAATGCAACAACATATATGAGTACAAAGGACTGCTAACCCTGCAACTAGTTATCCAAGCCACACCGATGTCCAAAACGACTGAAATGTGACATATTTGAGATAAAAAAATACAACTCATGAAGAGCCTACAATCCTGAGGAACATTTGATCGACTAGAACAAGACGTCCCTCTCGTTCCAGCAGCACGTCCTCGTCACATAATGTGCATTATCCAAGTTGAAGCGTTCTTACATTTGTCCTGCCACAGCATAAACCAGTGAGCGATTGAAAACGAGTCGCCAGCCCTTTGGCCGGTCCCGTCTTCTGTTTAATGCACAAGTCAAAACAAAGAGTGTTTTTGTGAGAACCATATACAGCACTGTTATGAACAAGATGTGCCCAGAAAATAATTTAGAAATTTGTCTCCATAGAACTTCCCTTATTGGCTATGTCACGGCCATCGTTTCTGAGTTTTCATTGCTACATACCATTCTTATTGTTGCAAAATCAGGTCCAAGACAAAGGTTCTGAAGCAGTCGTCTGAACTGTTTTTGTTGTTGTGAAGAATGTTTCACTTCTATCAATTTAAGCAACTAAATCTTTTTATCAGCGGGCTGGATAAGGCTCAATCTCACCAGCCTGGAGACTCGATTTTGCTGCTGGTCACACAGATGTCTCCGAGACGTCCCCTGGAGATGAGGCGAGTCTCCAGGGGACTTTGGGAAAAAGTCTCTGCATGCGGAGACTCGGCTGAAATCGAACTTGTTCATTTTCACCAAGACTACCTGGAGACTCGCCTTTACTGACAGGGGGCATCTCTGAGACATCTCTGTGACCTGCAGCAACTCTAGTCTCCATCTATTCTCTGGGCTGGTGATGGGCCCTTTGTATGCGAGCAGTCACGGTAGTCTCCGCAACTCTCTCCGGTGAGATATAGGCCACCGTTATTACATACTGAGATATGTTCTTCGCTTTGACGAGTTCATCTGTACCAGTCTGGTCTCCACGTGCGCCTTCAGTCACGTAAACACAGCGGCGTTGGCATTTAGCCTCTCTCTTCTCCTCTATAGCTCCAAACGAGGTGAAGATAGAAACTACCAAACTCTTCCACGTTTTCTCTATTTAAATATGGTTACATGAAGTGTTACACTATAAAGTATAATTACACAAAATTAAACGATGGGGATTTTCTAAGCGGATAAAAAGAACTATATTGTAAGGCGTAATAATACCAGAAGTAATTCGGCATCCGCGTAGTGATATCTTAACTTTGCTGTGCGGATGCCGAATTACTCCTGGTATTATTACGCCTTACAATATAGTTCCCCGTTTTATGCGCTTAGAAAATCCACATTGTGTAATTATACTTTATAGTGTAACACTTCACGTAACCATATTTAAAAAGGGAAAACGTGGAAGAGTTTGGTAGCTTCTATCTTCACCTCGTTTGGAGCTATAGAGAAGAGGCTAAATGCTAACGGCTAAATGCTAACGCCGTCTGTGCTGTGTTTACGTGGCTGAAGACGCACGTGGAGACCAGACAGGTACAGATGAACTCGTCAAAGCTCAGGTAAGAACATATCTCAGTATGTAAACACGGTGGCCTATTCCTTTTAAAGATCTGGTAGAGCGGCGTTTTTCCTTCTTGGTACTACCTATCTTCATACAAAAAAAAAGCTACTCTCAACCCTTCACTACTCTATTATGATACTCATTTTAGAAGCCATTAAACAAGTGGAATAAATCACCTCATCTATCAAAACGAACCATGTGTGTAGCTTTTAATGCTGTGTATTCCATTACTTTCTGGTCACACCTTGTATTATTTTTGTTTCCTGGACCTGTACGGCATTCTGGCAAACTGCGAAGCGCGTGCATGTGTCTGTACATACTGTAAGTGTGTGTGTGCGTGCGGTTATGAGTGGACTGTGGATATCTCGTGCTAATGTAAATAGTGGAAGTAATCTCAAAATCTATTATAGTGTATATCAAGAGTGTTACCATGAACCAGTAACTATTTATGAGGTGAATTATCGTGCGGTTATTTATTGACGCTGCAAAACTCTCCGGGAAGCGACGACGCCAGGGTGCCACGTTTTAAACCGTGGTCACGTGACGCGCGGAGGGAGGTCATGTGACCGGGCGGTGTGTCTTTGGTTTCCCGTTCGGTTCGATGTCTGTGTTGTTGTATCATTGACAGAGACAGGTGTGTGTGTGTGTGTGTGTGTGTGTGTGTGTGTGTGTCGCTGTACGACGTGTAGCTGCAGAACTGGATCAATAAAAATGGAAATTCAACATGACGTCGCTGCCTTTTTTTTTTTCTCCAGCGTTTTAATTTTCTTTTTCACGCGGTATTATACTACTGCGAAGACTTCTTGTGCAGGAGATGAAGTGTCAAAATTTCTGATAGTGAATTAATTAATTAATTTGGTGGCTGAACAATTTATCGCAATTGAACTGATAACGGTTGTAGTTTGCAATGACTCCACTTAAAATTATATTTTTTTTAGTTTTTTTTTAGCATGTATTAATTGTTCAGTGTTCTTTGAAATCAAAAACAAAAAAAAGTCTAGATAAAAAGTTCTAAACTAGGTCAAAACGGTTCTCAAATGCATGTGATTCTTGTATTAGTTTAGCTTTGTGGGCTGTGCGTGTAATTCAGGGTTTATACCGGCAGAAGCAATTCAGATTTAATGCTTCTTAATTACATTTTAATGCCCAAATACTATATACCAGTGGTTCCCAAAGTGGGGTCCGGGGCCCCCTGGAGGGCCTAAGGGGCACTGCAGGGGGGGGCCCCAAAGTTTGCCAACAAAACAAGTACATTGGGAAAAAATATTTTTTTAAAGGAAAAGTACATTTATTTGCTACATTATACTATTTTAAACCAGTATTTATCATACAGTCATTGCTAAATTATATTTTTATGAAATCTTAGCTGTAAAATAATGTCAAATTCCTCAGAATCGAGTAAATTTATCATTGCTGGGGGGCCCCGAGAGATTTTCGGATCAATAAGGGGGCCTTTGGGAATAGCTGCTATATACTATACAAATACAGAAAAAACATCTGTGCATATTTAATTAAGATTTTCAAACATTTCATCAAACCTTCAATGACGGTACTTGATTCATCTTCTGTACTCCGTAGTTGAAGTCTTCGAACGTTTCGCCTCTCATCCAAAAGGCTTCGTCCCGCTCAGCTGAAGAGACGGCACCTCAGCCAACATTTTCAATGACCTTGTAGTTATAAAGCCTTTCTATCAAAGTTACTTGTGGTTGTGGGTTTGGCACCCTGAAAGTTACGAAAATGTGTTTGTACTTTGACCAAAACTAGCCATATAAATTTAGAATAGAATGCAACAATGGCAGAAATGTACCTTTGGTATATACAATACACATAATACATTTAAAGATATTTTAAAACCTGTTCACCAGATCCATAGAAGAGGGATGGACCAGACTGAGCAACACCGTCTTCGATCCACCAACGATCATTTAACAAAAGTAAATAAATCAAGCCTTTAAGTCTCAAGTGCAGAGGTTTGGTCCCAGCACCGACCATGGAAACAAAAGATCTCCGGTGTGGCCACCAGAGGGCGACTGTTGTACACAGCTAAACCCGGCTGTTCCTCAGGTTTCCCCATCTAGTCTTTGGGTTATGAAAGGCCAGAGGAGGTTAATTTGTTGAAACTGGTCTGATTGAGCTTTGAGCCGGACAGTCTATTCTCGGACACGGGGCTTAGTGTTAAAAAGTGTGTTAACAGCGGCGACCGAGCCGGGACGGACAGATGGAGAGTTGGACAGACAGCGCGAGGACACACTGGTTAGTCAGCGAGAGTCCTCGGGTTGCCTTTTTTATGCAAGCCCCAAAGGATTAACGAACACGCAGCAAAACTTTGACAAAGTGTTTTCTTTAGGAGGCTTAGTTTAGACTAAATCTACTCAACCACTCAGTTAAAGTTAGCAAGATGGGTCATAGGCCTGTTCTGATCAATTTCCAAAGACCTATTTACAATCTGGACATTGGACCGGATATGGCTTGGTTTTAAATAATGTTTTTCCCCCTTGTTACTGATTTTATATATATATATATATATATATATATATATAAATGTATTATCTCTGAACATGTCATTCCTCATTTGAAAACTAAGAACCTCAAGACTCCAGAGTTCTTTCAGTAGGACTTCTATGTTAATTTCCCAACTGGTTTTAGTCATACTGGATCTGGCAACCCTACAGTGCGGGCTCATTCTGTACAGAGCTTTAGTCGATTGCAATGCACTTATCTGCAGAGTAATACAGGTATACAGGGTACTGCAGTACTTGAGTAACTTTCTGACGTAACTGTACCTGTACTTGTCAAACACTGTACGTTTCTTCTTGAGTAGTAAGATATTTGTGTTGTCTCCCCTGTGAGTAAATCTACAAGAAATCTACAAAAACATGTCGACTTTGTGGTTTTTGTACCTGATGGTAAAGGGTCTCGGGGCGAAGTGTGTCGCTCAAGGGCACAATGACAATGTGCACCTTTTTAAAAATACATTTTCTTCACACAATAAAATAATAATAATAATAATAATGGAAATATGAATCGCCTAAATAGTACATAAGGGGCTCATTCATTCAAAACAGTGAGTGCAAGCTGGAAAATAGAAGGTCGTTTGTGGAACTAAGGCTCCTCATTGGATCTGTACATTTTGCAGGTTTGATCCAGTTATTTCCAAGTTGGTGGGCTATTCTCACTCCTCTCACACTTCTTCCGGAAAGCCATGAAAACCGGCGGCATCTCTCGTGTCATGTGACCTCTTGTTCTCGCTGTGTCCTGATCGGGGGGGGGGGGGGGCTGCGCGGATTATAAACAGATCTGGTGGGCGTCTCTGTGCAAAGACTCAAACCCGCAGCGGGGGAGGCGATGACGGCCACCGGAGGAGCGAGAGGGAGGGGACGGGGGACACGGCCCGGGTGCGCGTGAGGAAGGAGGACTTCTCCCGGGAAACAGCAGGTCAGTCCGACATCTGTTTATTCATCACAGTGTTTTGGATTCGTGGCATTAAAAACATATTGTCCGCGCAGTAAAAACGCCATTCCAACCGTATATAAACCCTGGGAATATAACGGAAGCGTCACCCCTAATGGGAAAGATGCCCCTCAGACCTGACTCGCACTTGGCTGGGAGCGGGACGTCTCCTGCCCGTCTCCATGGCGATGCGGTTTGATTACAGGCAGCCAAACATGTAGGTCCTCCTCCAAATGGCGTCTTCGTTGGAAATGTTTTGTGTTTTGTACTCGTCTTTGAATAAATTGGGCCTATTAAATGGAACTTTCTTGCAAACTCGCGACGTCGCTCGACTATTTTTTACAGCAAAGGTTTGTCAAAAATATGTTCCAAGACACTTTATTTTTTTTTTTCATTTTTTGTGTGTGTGTGCAAATCTTAAGAAATGCATTTGTGGCATTAAAAGTAAAAGTGTTTGGTCATTAAAACTACAAAAGCATTAGATTTGCTACTTCCTACTTTTTTCGATGCATATACTAACACATTTTTGTCATCTAGAATAGGGCTGCACAATATGTGGCAACAAATATCGTATCGCGATATCAGGCGATATCAGGTGATGCAATGTGGAAGTTTTAAATCTTTTGGTCTCGATGTGTTTTAAGTCTTCTTTTGACACAATTTCCTGAAAAACGAGTTACTCCGGATTTGTGTCTAATTCGAATAATTGAACAAATATATATAGAAAAAGAAAAAAATAAAAGTTGATAACATTTGGTTTGGGCTATTGTTACTTTTTTGGCATCGGTGAGGCCATCTAATTTGTAAAGTTTTTTTTTTTTAGAATGGGGTAGGAGCTTATAAGATTTTTTCTTCATCCTACTCCTGTTCTTCTTTTCATGAAATGTATTATTGTTGTGTTTCTTGGATTATTGTACACATGTTATATTGCATTACCATGGAAAAAGAATAAATAAAATGAAATGTTTTAGTAAGATATCACAATAATATCGTTACAGCTGTACCGTATTGTGCAAGTTTACTTCAATATTGCGCAGCCCTGATCGAAGAACCAGAAAACGATTTCAATTTCTTTTGTGTCATTTTATATTTGAGCTTTATTTTGAACCGAGCCTCTTCCTTTAAGGCTGGACCGACAGCATCAAAGCTCGGATCTAAAGCAGGGCCGTATCGTATCGTATATCATTATTGCTTACAAAGTAAAATGAAATGAAGGATGTAAACTGCTTGAGTAGATCATGTTTGTGAGGAAATTAATATGGTGGTAAAAAAAAAATCTGAATTAGTCTCCCCAATAGGCGTAAGGCTGGGATTTTAAAGTAATGTGTCCGTTGTCAGTTATATCGTCAAATATATCGTTATTGTGATATTTCTTTTTTATATCATGATATAGTTACTAGCATTGTTAGTATTGTCCCTTTAATTGGATGAAAACTGGGCTATTAAATTCGTCTTATTACCACATTATTTCTGTGCTGTAAAGTACTCCTCAGACACACATTCTGGTTTCCTCAAATGCTGCGGTGCTACACAAATGTCTTGTTCTGAGTTAATACCTGTCTGTGTGATGATTAAAGCTATAGCATTAGCCGCGCTCTTGATTTGATGGACTTAAACCTGACCATGTGACGCGCTCACAGCTTAACACCCAGGTATAGCTGAGTGGTTCCATGTAATATTCATTTTCACGTGATAAAAGCGATTTCCCTCGTGGTTCAATCCGTCTAAACATGTAAAAAAGGTACAATGTGAAGAAGATTAATCTCCTCTTCGGCCATTCTGAATTGTTGTTGTTTTCTGCAATATCCAAGAACCAAGAGGCCACAACTCATTCATAAGAAGAAGAAGAAGAAGATAATATTTCTAATTTTGTTCTATTTGGTCTTGTTTCTTCTTCAGGACAAACTTATTTTTAAATTTAAATTTTCATGTTTAGTTATTGCACTGATTGTAATTTCAAGGGCCATTTTCTCAAGATATAGACTCATCACATGCAAAGTGACACATGTCAAGCATTTATTTGTTATGATTTGGATGATTATGGCTCACAGTCCATTTTCAAAATATTCTAATTTGATGAGATTTTTTATTTGGGGTTTTTACAAGCCGAGCCATAATAATCAGAATTATAACAAATAAAGACTATACATAACTCACTTTGCGTGTAATGAGTCTGTCATATATTAGTTTCACAGTTTAAGTTGAATTACAGAAGTGAATGCATGTTCTAATTTTCCAAGTTTCACCTGTACAGACTTCAAATCTTCCACTGACTGAACAATAATTTGAAGGTCTGTTCAGATGGTTTTTTAATATCTAATTCCTAGCCTGATTTATAGAGTTTTGAATTTTAAAAAAGCAAGGCAAAATTTAAATTTTGACACCTTTTTCCACGAATAAGCAGTTTATTTTAAGAGATACATGACCCTGACGGTGGCGCAGATGGTAGAGCGGGTCGTCTCATGATTGGAAGGTCAGGGGTTTGAATCCCGGCTCCTGCAGGTGCAGACTCCCGGGGCAAGACACTTCACCCAATTCCTATGTGTGAGTGGTTGGTGGTGGTGGCAGATGTGAGCAGCCTCGCTTCTGTCAGTCTGCCCCAGGGGAAACTGTGGCTACAAATGTAGTTTATCAGCATGGAGTGAATGAACCCCCTCCCTTTCAAGTGTGAAGTGCAAGGTTCCCTGTCCTTCCCAAAATCCTTTCTGAAAAAGTCTTTGTAACTAATATGTCAACAAAATAAACCCATAAATTTAGATCCAATATTCAGATTTCGTCGCCGAAAATATGGGACATTTTAGGCATTTTTATATGAAAACATAAAATGACAGAAAACTTGCAATTCATTTTTTTTCTCATATTTATGTCAGTAATGTACAGTATGTATAAAAAAATTCTAGTTTTTTTACCCTGATGTTGTAAACCATGTTTTTACTTTCACTTGTCGATCCTTCTTTTGAGATTTTGTGAACTTGTTTTGTGTGCTCTATTTCCAAGACAAAGATCCTAATCCAGATGTTGTCTTACGGTCTTCCCCTCTAGGTGCTTCTAAAGACGAGACCAGATAATCTCCTCCACCTAACCCCTGCAGATTAACACAGATTATAAAACCACGGACAATCGCTGGTTTAGCCCAAAACCTTCTCCTGCTGCAGACGTGGGGAGGGAAGCGAGTCCGAGACCTGCATGTGGAGTTGGACATCGTTTTTTCCCACCCTTTCTTCTTGTTTTTGTGTCTTTAAAGGCACATTTCTCGTGACATTTACTGACTTCTGTTGCTTCGCGCCTCCCCCTTGACCTTTGGCCCGATTCCGTCGGGCGTAATCAAGTTTGCTGCGGCTCCTGTGGAGAAAAGCATCTCTCATGATCACAGCCCTTTTCCCCTTGACATCGGAGACTCCAGCTTAACTCATCAACACAATAAAAACACGGGATTCCCTCGCCGGAAAACTGGGTCATGTGACTGTTTAATTGAAGATATACTTCTCTCTGCAGCGTGTGAGGCGTTCCATGTATTGCAGTAAACTAGGAATAATCCAGGATTTACAGATGTCTAAACAAAGAGTGCATGAAGACTATTCCAGGACTAAACCAACTGAACAAGGTCTAAGAAAAAAAACTGGAAAAAACAAGGTCTAAATTTGGACTTATCCACATCTAAATAAAGACTATTCCAGGACTAAACCAACTGAACAAGGTCTAAGAACAAAAACTGGAATAAACAAGGTCTAAATTTGGACTTATCCACATCTAAATAAAGACTGTTCCAGGACTAACCCATTCACAACAGCTCAGAAACTTGGATTTACCAGAAGACTCAGAAGAAAGAAGAAGAAGAAGCCCAAGTCCTCCCATTTACAGAGCTTCAGATCTTTGAGGACTGTTTGTTTCAAGTGACTGGTTTCTGTGTTGATAATCCCCACACCAAATACTTCTTACCAGAGTTACAGTCTTGGTTTGTTTGAAAAGGGGCAATAAAGAAACCACAGACTGATACACATCGTCTATTTGGTTGTTTTCCCATTTGGCAACTTAAATCTACACGGCCGTCTTATATAGTCTTTTTCTTGAAGCATTTTTTTGGGTCACTTATCAGATCCAATGCATTTCTAAACCAGGACAAGTCCAGACCAAAACTAGCTGCAAACCAGGTGTAAACTTGGATCAGACTTGGCGTAACCCGGGCCTGTCCCAGGTCTGCCTCACCCAGAGGACACCGCCTCCAGCGTCGGGAACCATGCTGGAGAACATGTCGAGGAGGAACCGCTCCCTCCTGTCCCTGTCCCTGACCTCGATGGCGCTCACGCTGTCGGTGTCGGCGTTCTGCACGTCGTACTGGTGCGAGGGCACGCACAAAGTGGTCAAACCCGTGTGTCTGTCTCCGGTCAAGATGAAGAACTGCGGCCAGAACAACAGCCAGCCGTATACCACAGGTGGGTAATGGTTTAATCAGAGGTTTGTTCTGTGGAGGGGCGATTGTCTTCTTTGTCAGAAGGCCATGGGCAGAACCTTCCAGTAAACACGGCTTTCTTCAGATCCCGGTGCTGTCGCTAAATGTTGCTGCCACAGAGCCACGATCAAAGTCTTAAACACGCTCTGAAGGAAAGGAGTCGGCTCGGGAAACCTAAGTCCCTGTTGTAATGGTCAGTGCGTTTTGCATACAGGGCATCATCAGAACTCATGGACAAGTTCACTGGTTTCTCGCGGAAAAACAAACCTCTGCAGTAGCTGATTGATTAGCCTGTATGTCGGGTCTGGAAGTTAATGATATTGGATATTGGGCAGATATTCAAAGCGGGGAGAAGGGTCTGGATGCGGCACAGTGGAGGGGCACGTGATCAGAGGAGCTCCAGGAAATGACATCACCTATGCAGGACGACGCTAATTTAAACTGATCTAAACTAACCCTAATCCTAACCTGAAGGATTGTGGCGTGTACGAAAGGAGTTTTATTGAAATTAACATTAACAACATGGCGCTGACGTCATTTCCTGTGGAGAATTGGAGCTCCACTGATCACGTGCCCCTCCACTTGCTGCATCTGGCTGTTCTTCAAGTGCCATGGGCCCCGGCCCGATACAAATTATTACATTAAAGGTCCTACACCAGATTTATTTTAAAATTACAAACAAGAGGAAGCCACTAAATTCAAATCTTTGTTGTTATCCAAACTCATTCTTAACTTTTCACAAAACACAATCGTAGTATCCCATTTCTTCACAGGAATGAGTTTATACTTTATAGTTTATACGTTTCACAACTTGCAGGGTCACTTATCAGGGTCACTTATCAGGGTCACTTTATATAAGGGTCACTTATAAGGGTCATTTATAAGGGTCATTTATAAGGGTCATGCATATAAGTGACATGCAGGAGGTCATAGTATAAACCCAACTAATTACTGTCACGTTTCCTAACACATAAATCATATTAGAATATTCAGATTAATCATCCATTCAATCTGCACTTTGAATTGCCTTGTGTATGAATTGTGCTCTGCCGTGCCTATATCTGCTCGTTCTAGTTGTTCTGACGTTTAAAAAAGTGTGAGACATTTTAAAGGCCGGATCTGCAAACATCTGTATCCGGCGGCTGGTGTTTTGTTTTGGCAGCGGCGGCGCCTTCTGTCCGATATCGACTCATTTTCACCCTGCGCCGCGTTAGCGAAGCCTTTTACACTCGTGTGACGTCTCGTAATCCCAGATTCTGCCGATAATCCCCGAGTTGGTATCTGCAGCTGCTGGATCGGCCCCGGTCTTATCTGCGCTGTGTTAAGCCTATTTGTTTCACGGCACAGAGGACAACAGATTACCTCCAGAACAACGTCTAAGGCGGGATTGTGAGCCGTAGAAGACTAGTTACTGGGATTTGGGAGATTCTACACGTTGACATGGCCTGCATTAAAGAATATGACTCACACCATATGTCGGCGACAAATAGTTTCCCACTGTTGGGATGCACAATACCCCCTCCTGGAACCGCCACCTTAACGTGGTGGAGGGGTTTGAGCGCCTGAATGATCCTGGAGCCCTGTTGTCGGGGGCTTCGTGCCCCTGGTAGGGTCTCCCATTGCAAACAGGTCCTAGGTGACGGGTCAGACAAAGAGCGGTTCAGAAGCCCCTTATGAGAGACCAACAGGCCCGGGTAGAACCATGAGGCCATCCTTCTGTGGACCCACCACCTGCAGGAGGAGCCATAGGGACTGGTGCAGCTCCAACGGCTGCCCCCACGACCCGGCAACGGACAAGTGGAAGAAAATGGATGAATGAATGGGATGCACAATATGTCACCAGATTATTGTTATTCCGATGTTAATCTTGTGATATTTCCATATCACAAGAAACCATCGCATTTCAATGTCTGCATCATCGTTATTGATGACGTTGGGTCTGCTTCCTCATCTCATACGCATCTGGCCTTTGTATTTGATGTGCTACAACATAAAAATTTGCAAAAGTTCCGTTTTGGTCCTTGACACAATTTGATGACAAAATAAAACGCTTGCTTAGGATTTTTATCTATATTTAGTGGAACGTACTGGGTTGAAATGGTTTAAGAAAATGTCAACATTGTTCTCATATTGTCCAGCTCTGCTCTGTTTGGGGGCCTCATTGGACCATTTGTATTTACGATCTATTCAACACTCCGCCCTACAGCTCCCGAGGGAGGCAACCAGAAGGCTTTCGAAACAGATGCCCGAGCCACCTCAGCTGCACCACTCGACCTGAAGGAGCAGCAGCTCTACTCTGAGCTCCTCCCGGGTAACTGAGCTCCTCACTCTATCCCGAAGGGTGCGCCCAGCCACCCTGCAAAGGAAACTCATTTCAGCCGCCTGTATCCGCAATCTTGTCCTTTCGGTCATTACCCAGATCTCATGACCATAGGTGAGGGTAGGAAGGAACGTAGATCGGTCGGTAAATCGAGAGCTTTGCCGCCGACTCAGCTCCCACTTCACCATAACAGTCTGATCGCATCGCTGCCGACACCGCACCGAATGTCTATTGATCTAACGCTCCATACGTCCCTCACTCGTAAACACGACCCCGAGATACTTCAACTCCTCCACTTGAGGCAAGGACTCCCCACCGACCTGGAGAGGGCGCCACCTTTTACCGGTGGAGGATTATTATTATATGTCATCATATATTTTCTGTCCTCTAGAGGCCCCGACCCCAGACCCAAAGGTTCTGGCCTCGAATGTGACTCTGTCCCCGCAGCAGAGGGAGGAGCTGGCCAGACTGAGGAAGAGGCAGCTGGCCAACGCGGTGCAGTACATCTGGGAGACGGGAGAGGACAAGTACATGCTGCGCTACTTCCACACGGGCTTCTGGCTCTCCTGCGAGAAACACAACGAAGGTGAGTGCACTCACTGTAGACCACCACTAAGCGGGCACTCGGGTCAAAAGGATTAGAATGAACTGTGATTGTTAGTTTTATTCATAGTATTTCCCCCAAAGCCCAGATCCTCAAACTCCACACACTGTAAAGAGTCTGTCGTGGATCTGGTCCTGCTGGAGCAGGGTCTTGGGACCAGAGCAGACAAAGAGACTTGAGGGGCAGTTGTTCACTGGTAGAAATAAACCGATAATCCCATGGCTCAGAACTTAGTTCTGGAAAGTCAAGGCACCAGACAGTGACAGAGCAGTGCAATGGTGACTCCAACCAAAGTGTGGGTTAAAGTGAAGAACTGCAAAGAAGATTGTGTCCCACCAGTTTGAGACACTGCTGTACATTATATGCCAGATGCATTCAATAAATGTGTCATTGTCATCTCCAGGGAGCGACACTGAGGAGAAATGCCGGAGCTTCATAGAGTTAACCCCAGGAGAGTCACAAGGTCAGTCATTGCATTGGTCCCACTGTGGTCTCTCACTGGTTTGTTGTGTGGTCCCACTGTGGTCTCTCAGTGGTTTGTTGTGTGGTCCCACTGTGGTCTCTCAGTGGTTTGTTGTGTGGTCCCACTGTGGTCTCTCACTGGTTTGTTGTGTGGTCCCACTGTGGTCTCTCAGTGGTTTGTTGTGTGGTCCCACTGTGGTACTCTCTCACTGGTTTGTTGTGTGGTCCCACTGTGGTCTCTCAGTGGTTTGTTGTGTGGTCCCACTGTGGTACTCTCTCATCTCTTGCGTGTACTCCAGGGGTGCTGTGGTTCTCGGTCTACAGTGAGTTCATGTACATCGGACTGCTGGCCATGGGCTTCCTGCTCATGTGCATCGAGAGCATCTGTCTTTGTGCTAAGAGGGAGATGCCCGCACTGAAGATCAACGCCTTCGCCGCCATGTGCACCGTGCTCTCAGGTACGGCTCACTGGGATGAGGTTTATGTGTAAAGTTTAAGAAAACATCTCAATAGAAGCTAATCCACAACTGTAGTGGTCACACCTGTAGGTTTTAGTGACTTTTTCTTTGACAACAATCGGCTTTGTAAATATGTAAAAATAGTTCCTTTGAATTATCCCATTAAAGCAACGGAAACAGAAGGTCTGGAGTCTAAAGTTCTAGCTCAGTATTGTCTGGAGCAGGAGACTTCATTATAGTGTGAAGTATGTTGTCTTTGTGTTGCAGGTATGATGGGGATGATCGCCCACATGATGTACACCACAGTGTTTCAGATGACCGTTACCATTGGGCCTAAAGACTGGAGGCCGCAGTCCTGGGACTACAGCTGGTCTTTTGCGTAGGTCGTTTCTTCATGAATTAAAATCCGTTTGTTGTGTGAACCTTCTGTGGCACTGACGCCCGTACGTGTTTCTCAGCATGGCCTGGCTGTCCTTCAGCTGCTGCATGGCGGCCGCTGTGGCCACGCTCAACTCGTACACGAAGACCCTCATAGAGATGAAGCACCGGGCCAGAGTGCGCCTGGAGGAGGCCCGCACCGCCGCCCGCGCCCCGTCCTACGAGGAGGTGGTCCGTGGAGGAGGGGGCCTCTACTCCGTCAGTCAGCTCATTCAGCTGGGCCAGCAGGGGATGCAGGTGGAACCCATATGGCCCAAAGGAGTCGGGCCGGCCGTGGGACCCTTGGCCTGTGGAGTTGAGGGGGCCCTGATGGTGGGAGGGGGAGGGATCGGAGTGGGCATGAGCGGGCTGGGGATGATGGGGGCACCAGTGGGACAGATGGGTTCAATGGGACAGATGGGACAGTTGGGACACATAGGATCGATGGGACAAATGGGACAGTTGGGACACATGGGATCGATGGGACAAATGGGACAGTTGGGCCCAATGGGACAGTTGGGACAGATGGAACAGATGGGATCGGTGGGACCCTCGGACAGTATGGGCTCCAGGACAGTGGTGTGCCCAGGGGCCCGGCTGGTGGACCCCCATGGTGTGGTGGTGCTGGAGGGGTGCTGCTCAGAGGGCTGTGAGGACTGTGAACGAGAGATGGACGACATGGACTACACTCTGCAGGAGGAACGCGAGGGCTCCATCTGCTGAGAGCGGAGGGGGACATGAAGGACATGGCGGCACTGGGACGGTGACATACCCTCAAGCACCCCATCATTAAAGAACTGTTGCTGTTGGAGTGGTCTCTTGTTTTTTTTCCAGTGGAGAAACAAAACTCTGAACCACAAACTTGCCCCATAAATGACTGACTACTGTACAAACTACGAATCCATGGCAATAAATGGAAGTCGGTGTTGTGAAAATAAAAGAATTGAACGCGACTGGTAATCTTGCAAGTCAGATTAAGGCAGATGATGCTGAAGTGCTGGACAGAGATTACAGAATAATCTGGAGTCGGGGGGGAATGAGGAGACCGAGTGATTGACATCTCTGTCCTGGAGCAGATCAGGGTCACCGCGGCTTCACTGTGGCAGTAATTAAACGTGGAAATGAAGAACATGAATTATCCCACAGATCACGTGATTCTAATTCACGCTGAGGTGTGTGAGGTGTGTGTCGTCAACCACGCGACGGGATTTTAATAATGATCTTTATTTCATCAGAGAGAACATGAACAACTTACTGTACTTGAGTCTGTTAATCGTGAGAATCATGAAAAGCAACAATCTATAAAGTGGGCCGACAGTTGCTCAGGTGGTATTGGGACGGTTCTGCTGGTGTGGGTCAGGGCGCTCTCTCACGACTGCAGCTCGGCTTTTAACACCGGTTTTAGCTTCGCTCCATTGGCGCCCAGTCAGGTTGATGGTTGTAGAGTTGATTCCAAAATTCTTCTCTTTACTTTTAGATGAACTGAATGGCCTCGCCCACTGCTACCTGTCCGACCTGATTCAGCCTTACGCTCCCTCTCGCGCTCTCAGGTCAACTGGTTGTTCCAAAAACGGGATCGGGCCGTGGAACCAGCTGCCATTAGAGACTAGACAGGCCCAGTCTCTACCTGCTTTTAAATCTCTCCTAAAAACGCACCTTTCTTCACCGGCGTTTAACACAGATTGATCTGCGTTTCATTGCGTTGCCCGTTGTTGTTTGTACTTGTTCCTTATACTTTTACTTGACATTTTTCATGTGTTTATGTTTTCTCTTTGGCCAACTGTACAGTTTTTAAAGTGCTTTATAAATAAAGTTGGTATGATACGGATTCCATTCCAGCTCCGACCACAGCATACGGTCGCTGTGTCCTCCGGCAAGACACTTCTGTGATCTAATGGGTGTGTGAATGTGGGTCATACCATGATCCACAGCGGGGAGAATGATAATGGCCCGTTACAGAACTTTGAGAAGCTTTTAGATTGTTGCCGTATTAGGGTTAGGAACGGCAAATGTGATGTAAATTGTGTTCAGCAAATTCGGCATCGTAGCCTCGCAAGAAAAGGGTTTAACTCCAGTACCAAAATACATGACCCCACATTTCTATTTTTGAATGCCATCTGGCGTCTTCGAGAAACAACAGTAGTGCTGAGTTTGAGATTATGAAGAAGTCCTAATCTCTTAGTGCCACCGTTGTTTTGGCCTGAAAGCGTCTCGATTCTTCTGAGAAATGTTTTACCAAGACAGAGGTGCACATCTGGGTAAAGTTCAAACCCAAAAGCAGCTGCATAACCTGTAGTGTCAGGCTGGATGGAAAACAAACTGGGTTTTTTAAGCGCAACTGAATCACCAACCTGTAATCTCTCTTTAGATGTTACTTATGAAAACACCGTATCATTGATTCCAGTGCCTCGACTTTGAGTGAGACAGAATCCCAGGAAAAATATCTTTGCCACTATTTACAAAGATGAGGCCTTTTGCAAGAAAGTTCCAAATACACTTTTAAGATGAGAGTTTGGATTACGCCCCTAAACACAATTTTGCAAATACCGTATGCAATACCATATATATCGTTAAAACGTGCATTCACTTCTGTTATTCAACTTAAACTGTGAAACCAATCATTATAGACTCATAACATGCAAAGTGACATATGTCAAGCCTTTATTTGTCATCATTTTGATTATGGCTCACAGCTTGTAAAAAACCCAAATTAAAAATTAGAATATTTTGAAAATGGACTGTAAGCCATAATCATCAAAATTATAACAAACAAAGGCTTGACATATGTCACTGTGCATGTCATGAGTCTATATCGTATTATATTATATTATTATTAGTTTCACATTTTAAACTGAATTACAGAAATACATGAACTTTATTCTAATTTTCTGAGTTTCACCTGTGGTCCTCAAAAAGCTATAAATAAGTACACGGAAATGACACAAATTAACTTGCTTAATCAATTCAATCTAAAGTTTGAGTAGGTTTGGTGTATAGTCTAAGATAGGATAAAACACAAGTTAATGTGTTTGATTTCAAGTGTGATTTATGCTTGTTCTGCTGGCATCAACATCTTTATCACTGCAAAAATAAGTTACATTTTCTTGAAATAAGTAAATTTGCCTTTGAGTTGAGAGTAATTTCAAGAAATCTGTCCATGGGGCAAGATATAAAATGTGCACTTAAGATGAAATATATCACTGCACTCAAAACTAGATGAAACATCTTTTTCTTGAAATGAAACTGTTGTAGGAGTTTTATTTGAATTGAAGTGTAAGTGTCTTGCCCCATGGACAGATTTCTTGAAATTAGAATCAAGGACAATCTTACTTATTTCAGGAAAAAGTTATTTCGAGCTGACTTTTTGCAGTGATCTTTTCTTAGATTAGTTCAAACCGGCTTAAATTCAACATAAAGTGCCTTAAATCAAACAAAGTCATTTATCTTATATATTTTTTTCAGTGTAAAAGTGGTTCTCAAACGGTGGGCTACGTACCAACTTTTAGATCCTTTTTAGAGTTAATTATCCATTTCATTTTATTGGATTTTTTCCCCTGATTCATATTTCCCGATACATTTTTGTTAAAGGTTTCCAAGTCTTCATCTGCACTGGGTGGTCTTCTATCCGTCGGGAAATGTCTTCAACAGCAAAAGAGTTTTGTTTGGATGAACATGTGGACGATGGAAAGACGACACATCGCGTTATGGACGGGCAGCCGCCATTTAAAACATCCTTTGTTCAAAATGTACTTTATAATCTTGCCTCGGATAAAGCCATTGTCGACTGAGAGCTTTGTCGGACCATGTGGATTACGCTCGGGATGGAAATAAGTATTTGAAGATTTATAGCAGGAGTAATTGAGCGGGAACAGATCAAGGCTCAACCTGCAGCCGCCGACAGCTGCTGAAGTGGGTTATGCAGATGTTCACACAGGTCTGTTTGCGTCGGCTGGTGCGACTACCGCGGCTTTTTTTTCTTTTTTGGGTAAGAACCTCTTCCAGAGAGAGAAATGGGTTTCCCTCTCAGTTGACTCAGATGGGCTGTTGTTTGCCAGAGAATCCCACCTCACCAGGTCATTTCACTCTGATGGTGATATTCATAAACACACTTTTGGTCACTTCTAAGCGGAAAACTTAACCCCGGTGGGGAACGTTTTAAACCCATATGGTCTTAAACCGGTCAGCAATAAATTCCACAGTTTTGCATTAAAATACGAAAAGGCAGACAGACCAAATGAAATCCTGTAGTCCTGATTTATGGAGGCTCTGGTGACTGCTGCTGCTGTGTCCTAATTTGAGAAAGTTGCCAAAGATTTCAATGCTGCTTAACTGACTCACTTCAGGCTGATGTACTGCAGAAGTCGGACCCTCAAATTTCCATACTTGAAAGTGAGTTTCTTTGTACCCCCTTGTTACACCTTGTGTGTTGGGGATAAAGCTGGCCCCTGTGGAGAGCATGACTGAGGGCCATCATGCACGAGGCCTTTACAGAGAGGATTATTACGCAGTCAACGGGGGAAACCCACGCCGCCCCTCATCACCTAATTTATCCATCCATCCATCCATTTTCTTCCACTTGTCCGTTGCCGGGTCGTGGGGGCTGCTGTTGGAGCTGCCCAAATCACATTGCACCAGCCCCTATAGCGCCTCCTGCAGGTGGTGGGTCCACAGAAGGACGGCCTCATGGTTCTAACCGGGCCTGTTGGTCTCTCATAAGGGGCTTCTGAACCGCTCTTTGTCTGACCCGTCACCAAGGACCTGTTTGCCCTGGGAGACCCTACCAGGGGCACGAAGCCCCCGACAACAGAGCTCCAGGATCATTCGGGCGCTCAAACCCCTCCACCACGTTAAGGCGGCGGTTCCAAGAAGGGTCACCTCATTTAATTGGACATTATGTTCATGTTTGCCTGGATACTTCACTCGCCTGGACTTTACATTGTCTTATTTACTGTTTTGTTTTATTGCCTTCATGTTTAGAGCAGCCCTGTGAGGCAACTCCTGTTGTGATATTGGGCTATACACAACCATTGATTGATTGAGGAGCACGTTCAGGAGTAGACTTCTGTCCCAGCGCTGCTCCACAGACAGACTGTAGAAGTCTTTTGTCCCTCGTGCCATTAGACTGCAGAGTTCTCTCTCTCTTAGCCAAGAGATTTGAATTGATGTGTTGTCTGTTTTTAATTTGTACTGTTTTTTTTTACTGTATTTTTAGTAATTTATTTATTGTGCTGTGTGAGAGCAGCCGACAATATTCCAATTTCCTCTATCTATCTAATCTTGTGGGCCTTTGTTACACATACACCTACATGTTGCACACCTTTATTCCACCTTGCACTTGTTTTATTACCTGTACTTACCTACGCATGGACCTTGTGGGCTGTAATCCAAAGCATCTCTAAATATCAAACATCCAATCCAGTCTCATCATGGACCACGTGACCAGAAACATTTTGCTACCGCCCTACTTTAAAAGTAATGGACGCTCACAGCGATTGAAAAGCCAAGACAATGACACTCAAAACGTTTTATTGAAGATGGATGAAGAAATACGCGGAGCTACACACGACAACTAATCAAATGTGCAGATACGGCCTGAGCAAGATGGCTGCCAAACGGTCTAGGATTAATTCCAAAGATCTAGAAGGAACCGAACCTGAAAACAAGAGCGTCTCATCGTTTCAAAGGTCGTCATTGTGTTGCGTTTAGCTGCTGAAATCATTTAAAACATGACTTCCGATGCTACTGCTTAGTTTAGCATTGAACTGAAAACGAACCGATTCCAAACCACGCATTTTTATCATCCCAATTTTTCAAAGGGGTGAGTTTTTTCTTCCCGTCACGGTGAGTAAACAACAACAACTAGCTGCTAAGGCCTTTAGAAATCGATGCACAGCACTCAACGGTCTTTATTCACAGACGTCTGCCTGAAGAAGGAGAAACAAGAGTAAGAAATGGGGGGATTTTCTTTCAAAAATAATGTTCTGGAAAATGTGTAAACACGTGATCTCTGACGCTCCGCTGTTGACTGTTTAAGACATTTTGTTTTCATTTGCATTTTCAAAACGGACACCTGCTCATTTTGCAGGCTGGTACTGGATCAAGCGCAGGGCGTTTTCGTCGTCCAAAACCTGCTGGACGAACTCCCCCTCGGTCACTCGATCTGGGCAAAAAAAAAACACAACGGTAAGCGCACACTCTTAAAGGCTGCGTGATTGAAATACGTGTCTACGATGAACGGCACTCACCACTCTCGCCTTTGTCAAAGACGTTCCACAGTTTGTCCGCCCTCTTCTCCGGAGTGTTCTCGTCCTCAGGCAAACTGTCGATGTCGTCTTGAGGGATCATCTTGAAAATGGCCTGAAATAAAAAGATTCAGATATTTGTTTTTGTATATCACATTGGAATGAATGAGGAAAGATCGTCTGAAAACTTTGAATTTACACATGAAAAAACGTTTTCTTTGTTTTATTTAATTATCGAACGTGAAAAGGAAGCCATGGAAGTGACCTGTTGCTTCAGATAATTCACAGAGAAGACGGTTAACGTTTTAAAACTGAGCTGCTAAACCCACTGTGATCATGACTTGTCTGTGACGTTTGCCTGTGTAACTTTTACGCTAGATGCTTCATAACGTCATTACAACAGCTTCAGCTTTTAGTCTGTTGCTTTTATATGATAATTAAATCAAAATCATACAGCCTACGATGTAGTTTTATAGCTTATGAGAGCAAATGGTATGGTTCGTCCAGCAGCTAACCTACTAGCTGCTAATGCTAACGTTAATGTGCGTTTTAAACCTGAGAGAATCATTCATTAGGCCTAAAGCTGAACAGGTTTGATGAGTTTGAATAATTACAGATTAAAGATGTTACACAAAGTGAATAATACACCGCCACTAGGGGGAGCTGTTTCCTCAGTAATGAGCTCTGACATGGCCATAACAGATGCTAGTGATCGATAAACTCGCTCATATAAGTGGCCACAAAAAATTAAAAATCTTCCAATCGTCTTCTGACAGTGACTTGATGTGTCTGTAATTAAGAACGGACATTGTCCTGTAGTTCTGATCACTGGTTTGGAATATAGAAATAGTCCCTCTTTCACATACACACTAATGCACTTTTTAACTCTCGATTCCCCCAAAAGGGGGCGTTGCCCAATAAAAGTTCCCGGATGTTGCTCCCATCAATGTCAGTAAACCCAACTTATTAGTGGTGGTCACATGACTAGACGGACCTCGAGTGGCCCCAGGGCCTTAGGTTGCCCAACCTCCGACACAGAGCAATTGTAACTCTAATTCCTATTCGGGTTTGCACTGGCATCATTTTCATTCTAAATAGAATCCTAAACTTTCTGGAAGGTCAACTATGTTTGGCTTTGATAACCATCAGTGAGAAATATATAAACGATCTCCTTTTGTCACTCGCTTTGTTCCTGGCATCGTACATGAAACGAGACCGTTGTTGTATTAAGTGCGGTCCGTGTTAAAACAGTGTAACAGGTTCTCATTCGCTAACGATCCATCAAATCAAAATATGATGTGCTAAATGTATCACGGATAATGTGTTAAAGTTAAGTCACAAACGGGTGTGTGTTTGTGTGCATGCTGTGTTCCTTTGTACTATTGTGATATGTTATTTTTTAGTGTAATGATGTCGCTCATAAGCCTTTGCTTCGGCCCACGATGACATCACCTGCATACCCTCTAAACAAAAACAAAACACAACATTTTGAAAAGTCCCAATATGTGTCGTATGATGGAATCAGAATTCATCTTTTGACCTCAGACTCGGCTGAATATGGCTCAGGAAATCGTCTCGTCTTTGTTGCAGGTGAACTAATCTCAACCAATGTACAGAACCAGTCAGAGCCGTGGGAAGACATTTTAGTTAGGGGGTGCTGAGGAAAAAAAATTACCCCAAAAAAAATGCTTTTTCTGTGCATATTTCCTATTTATTAATATTGCCTGCAGTTCGCAAACTACCCACCAGGGGGTGCTGCAGCGCCCTCAGCACCCTGGGTTCCCACGGCCTTGGAACCAGTGCACAGAACATGATGTGACAGGCTAGCACCGCCATCGGTTTGGGGGGGGAAACACTTTAGGTGCTCAGTATGTGAGTTACTATCTTTGTTCAGTGAGAATCCGAAAAAAATTAATAAAGGTAAAGTAGCCAACAACTAAAATTTAGATTTGACACTTGATCGAGTCTCCACAAACGCACTGGGCCCCGTCAGCCTTTGCTTTTCAAACCACGCCCCTCATCGCTGCCTCCCCACTCACCGCGCAGATCTCCTTGACCTCGTTCTTGGTGATGTACCCGTTCTTGTCCACGTCGAACAGGGAGAAGGCCCACTCCAGTTTGCGGGTGGTCTTCCCGGTGGAGGTCATGTGCAGCGCGATGATGTACTCCTTGAAGTCCAGCGTGCCGTCGTCGTTGGTGTCGAAGGAGCGGAACACGTGCTGCGCGTACGTGTTGGCGTCGCTGTCCGGGAAGAACTTGGTGTAGATGGCCTGGAACTCCGGTTTGGTGATGCGCCCCGTCGGACACTGCTTCTTGAAGTTTTCGTACCACTGCACGAGCTCCGTCTCCGTGAACTTGGTGTTCATCTTCAGGTCCTCCAGGATTTCCTTGGACACGGCGCCGCTCTTGGAGTTGCCCATGGCCGCGCGAGGCTTTGGAGATTCGGAGTGAGCTTCGCCGACTGACTCTTCTTTCAACCCGACGAAAGCGCTCCACAAACTGCACCGCTGCGAAAGAGCAAAGACACCGTTGACCTTTGACACAACAACGTGGAAAACACTTTGACCTCAGTTTGAATGAACTGCTGTGTACGGTGACAGTAGCTCGGCGCCTCTCACTCGTAATAGGAATTTGAAAGCAGTTTCGATGTGAAATGTAACTTAAAGCAGTACTAAGTAACTCGTGCCCCTAGAGGCCATAAGCGCCACTGCAGGTGTCGTAGCATGTTGCGTTTTTTTACTCATTAATTGTCCGTGAGAGTAAATACGACGCTGACAGAAAAGGCGAAGGGACAGAGGGATATTGTTCATCCAATTACACAATGGAGATTTTTTTTTTTTCACTCAAACCTGGCTGTAAATACTGTTTAAGTGGCGCTAGCCCGCAGTTAGCTTTGCCTGTTAGCCTGTTAGCTTCTTCTTCGTGATTCCATTAGTGTGTATTGGTGACTCCAGAGGTGGCCAGAGACACCAGGGGGAGATGAAGGACCCCCGATCATCCCATTAACACTTGTATTACCCCCAGAGGGACAGATTAAGATAAATACGAAGTGCTTTACAGATTACAGATTATTTAAAACAATACGCCCCGCATCATATATATACATATAGGATAAATAGATGTCAGTTAAAAGCTAAGCTAATAAGGAAGGTCTTTAGCCTGCTCTTAAAAACATGAACGTTCTCTGTGGTCCTGAGCTCCTCCTCAGGTCGTTCCAGAGGCGAGGGCCATGATATTGGAAAGACGCCTCATGAGTCTTTCTGTTGACTTTAGGAATAACTAGGAGACCCCTGCCAGAAGAGCGAAGGGGCCGTGAAGGTTCATAAGGTAAAAGCAGTTTTAAAAGATAAGAAGGACCAAGACCATTAAGACATTTAAAAACCATTAAAAGAACTTTAAAATCAAATGTCAAAAAATAAGACAAAATTACATTTTCCACAGAAAAAACAAGATATCCAAAATTCCCTCTGAAAAAGTATTTGTAACTAATATGTGAGCAAAATAAAACTACACATGTAAATCTGGCTCAATCCGTTATAAAAATGACTGAAAACGTATCTATTTTTTCCTCATATTTCGGCCAGTAATCTGCAGCAAAGGTTTATAATTGACATCTTTACATTTGAGAAGTTTCCCTTTTCACCTGCAGTGTCTCACTTTAAATAAGTTAGAATCCAAAATGTTACGCAGCGTGCCTTTAAATAAACTACACATCATTCAAAAGCTTCATAGGAAATCCAAGTTCAACCGCTCCTCACTAAACTACAGCTTCATGCCCCACAAAGGTCTCTTTTCTTTGTCTCCTTCATGACATGCTAAAGGCAGACTCCATTACGCAGCCGGATTTTTGATTTTGGGTTGAGTGTGATCGTTACCTGTTGGAGGCTCTGGGTCCAGACGTCGCTCTGAGCAGCCTTCGAGACGTCTGAATCCACCTGAACTCATAAGTGCATTAAACCAGATCAAAGCGCCGCGAGGGAGGAGCCACGGGACGCCACCTCGCTCCCAAAAAAAACTCCCCGCGGTTATTTCAGGTAAAGACGATGGCGCCAAAGACGGGGCTTTAGAAAGTAGAAAGTTCAGGTCACATGTGTTGACCTGATTATGGCGGGAGGAGCGAGACATTTCAAGCACAACACATATGGATAGAATTAGCAAGAAAAATATACGTATTCAAGAAGTACAATGATTTTCTTTTGCTAATATCAGTAAATTATGCAACTTTTAGCGGTCATCCATTTTCGATCAAGAATGCCAGTACCTGAACAATAGAATGTGTGGAAGCTCTGCACACGTACAATATCGGGTTCATCTTCAAAGTCAAGAAATGTGGGAAAATTGAGAATAATTTGGGGGAGATAGTGGCCAAAATAAGGGGGACATTTTTTTTAAAAAGGGGCAAAAATAGTGGGGGGAAATGGGGGATAAAGAGAAAATATTAGTAATGAGCAAACATTTGGTAAAAAAAAAAAAGAAAAAGAAAAGAAAAGGTAAAAAAATAAATATTGGGGCAAAATAAGAAAAAAATAAATAAAAAATAGGTATTTTTGGCTTTTTATTTTTTAATTGCTGAGGAAAAAACAATCTGGCGATAATGGGAATAAAAAAACAAAAATACATTTATTTGAGCAGAAACAACCAAGTCTCTTGACCCCCACCTGAACCCAACACACTCTCTTTTCCAAGGCGAGGCAACTTAATTTATACCGCACATTTCGTACACGAGGCAACTCAATGGGCCCTGTGTTTGGCTTTACCCAAAGTCAAAATGGCGACAAAAAACGTGCCGTAAAAGCAAAAAAGCAACAAGAACTAAAGAGTGATGAAAAACAAAACAAAAAAAATGACAAAAATGCGGCGACAAAAAGGTCACGATCAGTTTAGTCGGTCTTAGCTTTCAGATGAGGTGCTACGCTGGTCTATAGACTGTGAGCTCCGGCCGAGAAGAAGCTTTTAGATTCAAACTGGAGAAAAATATGCTCGGTTCAGGTGGGGGTTAAGAGGTTAATCCCTGGATCAACAGCATTAAAACTTTAATCTATACCATTTTTTTCCGGCCCCTGCTTTCGGTACTTTTAATTTTTTTTTTACATACCAACAGTACTTTTTTTTTACCGGTAATCTAGATCCAGACTAAATATAGTTTCCGTTAAGTGACGCACAGTATTCCCGACACCTGTGGCTCCCGCAGCTCGGATCAGAGGATTGACTCCACACACTCATTAATGGGATTACGGCCGTTTGAGCCGCCTATAAATAACTTGATAAATAAGTTTAATGTGGCCAAGGATTTCCCTCAAAGTCACACCGTCGAAACCATATTTGCGACGGTAAAGAGCTGAGGGTTTTTACGTTCGCCTTTGTTTGTTAAGATGAAGAAAAAATAAAAATCACGCTTCGGTCGATTTTCGAACACGTCAGATCCTGTTCAAGGCCAGAAATAAACCACGTGAAAGGGAAACGCGATCAGACCTAAAGGGGCTTGTACTGTTTTCAAATCAAAAAGTACTCTTTAGCCCCACCTGAACCGAGCACATTTTCTCCAGTTTGGCTTTACCCAAATCTAAAAGCTTCTTGACAAAAGCTTTAAAATTGCAACAAAAACAGACGAAAACCAGGACGAAAATGCAACAAAAAAATGCGACGATAAAGTGACTAAACAGCGCTGAAAAAGCCACAATGGTGCTACAAAAATGTGGGAAAATGTGCTTGGATCAGACGGGGGTTAAGAGGTTAAAATTGTAAATATTGTATATTAGTTATAGAGTGTTAGAAACTGTTTGTATTACATATTACAGTTTCTAAAATGTAACTGAGCTGCACCACTTTCAGTTATCCATCCATCCATCCATGTCCTTCTGCTTTATCCGGGGCCGGGTCGCGGGGGCAGCAGCCTCAGCCCCTCTCTTCACCCGAGTGTCCGAGACACGCGGCCGGAGATCAGATGACACAACTACAAAGTCGACCATCGACCTCCTGCCTAGGGTGTCCTGGTGCCACGTGCACTTATGGACATCCTTGTGCTCGAACATGGTGTTCGTTATGGACAAACCGTAACTAGCACAGAAGTCCAATAACAGAACACCACTTGGGTTCAGATCAGGGAGGCCGTTCTTCCCCATCACCCCCACCCAGGTCTCACTGTCGTTACCCACGTGGGCGTTGAAGTCCCCCAGTAGAACAATGGAGTCCCCAGCCGGAGCACCATCTAGTACCCCCCCCCCCCAGGGACTCCAAGAAGGCCGGGTACTCTGCACCGATGTTGGGCCCGTAGGCCGAGACAACGGTGAGAGACCTGTCCCCGACCCGAAGGCGTAGGGACGCGACCCTCTCGTTCACCGGGGTGAACTCCAACACGTGACGGCTGAGCTGGGGGGCTATGAGCAAACCCACCCCAGCCCGCCGCCTCTCCCCGCGGGCAACTCCAGAAAAATGGAGCGTCCAGCCCCTCTCCAGGAGTTGGGATCCGGAACCCAGGCTGTGCGTGGAGGTGAGCCCGACTATATCTAGCCGGTACCTCTCAACCTCCTGCACGAGCTCAGGCTCCTTCCCCCCCAGCGAGGTGACGTTCCATGTCCCGAACGCCAGAAGCTGCGCACGCGGACCAGGTCGTCGAGGCACCTGCCTTCGACTGCCACCCAGTCCTCTCTGCACCCGACCCCTACGGATCCCTCTGCGGCTAGTGGGTCCACAGGAGGGCGGGCCCACGTCGTCCTTTCGGGCTGTGCCCGGCCGGGCCCCGTGGGCAGAGGTCCGACCACCAGACGCTCGCATTCGAGCCCCAACCCCAGGCCTGGCTCCAGGGTGGGGCCCCGGTTGCGCCATACCGGGCGACGTCACGGTCCTTGATCTAATACTGTCCATAGAGGTCTTTGAACTGCTCTTCGTCTGACCCGTCACCTAAGACCTGTTTGCCATGGGAGACCCTACCAGGGTCACGAAGCCCCGACAACAGAGCTCCAGGATCATTCGGGCCTCGGATCATTCGGGCGCTCACACAACCCCACCACGTTACGGTACCAGTTCACGGGGTCAGTTACTTTTGGCAAAATATAAACTGTGTTTGGGTGTAGAGTCACCTGACGTGCCCCTCAGACGGAGATGTCCTCCACCGCCTGGACTCACCTCTCACTGCAGCTTTGGCCTCGACCATCTGCCGCCGCGGCCCGGGCCAAGTTTAAAGTCACAACATGAGCCACTATACAGTCGCTGTTACGTAACCTGGTCTTATATATAAGCATTTGTTTGTGGAGAGCGGTTGCAAGCATACAGTGCAAAAAGAAGTCTAAAAATAAGTAGGATTTTCTTGAAATAACTGGTAAGCTGAGCTGGTAAGTCAAATAAACCTTTTTGCAACTGAATGAGAAAAAATATCTTGGGAAGTAAATCTTGTTCCTTTAGCAGATTCTTATTTATTGTTATGAATTAGGACAATGCTCTTAACCAACATACCAGCAGAACAAGAGACATTGAGAGACATTTCACTAATGACATGCAGTTACAATAAACCGGTCTCATTGAGGTTAAAGGTGCATTATTCAACTTTTTATGTGTAAGTTTATATTTGTGCGTATTTGAGCTTGTAGTGACCCAGTGTCTGTATGAGTGGTCAGCATGGCGCCTCTACAATGCTCCTGGATCCATCGTTTTGTAGGTTTCCTGTTGAGAGGGGCCATCCGCAGAGAAAACCTTCCCAACATTTGATCCAGGAGCGTCCGAGAGCCCACTGTGACGGAAAGTAAAGGCACCACATTGACCACTCATGCAGCCACTGGGTCACAAAAGCACAAACACGCACAAATATCCCACATGAAAAGTTGCATAATGCACCTTTAAGAAAAGGAAAAAGAGCGGTTCAGATTGATTTTAAAGGTCGAGTTGGTGCTACATTTTTTTACCTGGTAATTCAGGGATACACAAATTAAAGGCCCTACACCTGATTATTTTTTACTATTACTTTAGTAGTTTCAGTGTATTACAAACTAAGATAATTGTGGGAAAATATACTATGCATCTAATTCCAAAGCATTTGTATCAGTTTAAGAGTGAAAATGAAGAGTGAGTTCAGACCATAACTGACAATAACATTTAGTCACTCCTTATTTTATTGTTTGTAACAGAAAAATCAGGTATTGGGTCTTTAATGTTCTTTAATCCATCAGTTTTACTGTGTGCAGGGTTTATACAGGCCAGTCCAATTCCATGCTTTTTAATGCCCAGAACTATATTTTAATGCCACAGACGCAGAAACAGATTTGCACATATTTCATTTCTTAAGATTTGCAAACATTTCACCAAACCGAGGGAAGAGAATTGGACAAAACTGTTGAGCAAAACAAATGTGACTCTTTCTGAATGACAGCGCCTCTATGGGATTACCTGTTGTGGTTGTTGTGCAGGCACCTCTGCCGTCCCACCTCTGACCCACAGCCGTGTTTAGGGGTTTATTAGGGGTTTAGGCCGGTTCTCGGAAGGGGAATCCTTTTAAAGCAGGATTAAGCGGCTGAAGTCCGAGCGATGTAGGGGAAACTGTGGAGGTGCCGTGGATTTGGATGGACGGGATTTGGCGGCGGGTCAAGACAGACGTCCAAAACAGCCGGGACGTCATCAAGACCAGGGCTCATCCTTCAGGAGGTCCAGGCCTGAAGACTCTAATCTGCAGCAGTCACGCTCCGCTCTGTCCAGGTATAAGAAATATGATACAGTCGATATTTGTTTCACATCTTCTAGCTGTAAAGGAGTCTATTAGACGGACATGTGAAGAAAATGACCTGAAATAAGGACGAAATGTATTGAAACAAGTCACAAACAAGTGAAATGATCCATGTCAAATGCAAAACAGCTCAGATTTGGATTATTATGCTCAAATTGAGACATTTAAACTAATCCATTTAATTACTTTTTGCAGTGTAAAAAACAATACACTGCAACAAAAGGTTAGACAAGTTAAAATTACTGAGTCAAGTGAAACAATCTGCCAGTAGAATAAATATAAGAGGTCTTAAAATTAAAAAAAAGGAAAGCTAAACAGATTATTTCAAGTAAATTGGGATTTTCTTTGTGTTACTATGTTTGTTTTCCTAAGTAAAAAAAAAAAACTTGTTTCACAGGCAGACCTTCGTGCCCACTCAAATAAAGAACATATATTTCAATAAAAAATGTACCTATTTTTAAATAACATTTTGCAGTATATTATGACGAAAGCGTGTTCTGGAAACAAGTAATTTTATCCTTGATTTGAAGAAATCTGTCCATGGGGAAGGATATTTACGCTTACATTAGGATGAAAGAAATCGCTGCACTCAAAACTAGACTTCTTGAAATAAGACTCTAAAATCAAGGACAAATGTACTTATTTCAAGAAAATGTGACTTATTTCATGGTAAAATACCTTTTCATAAGCATAACTCAGTATAAACACAGCGGATTACCAGAAAATGCAGCAATTTCTTGTAGAAATATTGGAAACAGTTCTACAATTTAGATGATATAAATCCTGTCCCGACCAAACTGCAAAGTAAAATGCAACACAATAAACTGTATAGTACTCAGTTACCAGCACTGTTTTTTCATACAGTACTTTCTACTCAAGCAATATTATAATGAAGCTTCTGTTCTCTTACTTGAGTAAAAAATAACATATATTTAGTGTAAGTGGCAAAAGCTTAATGCCGACATATTAATGAAACCCATTTATTTTTCTTTATTCGTTATCTTTTCTGTTCTGTGGATTCACTTTATTCTAAATCTCTTATAAAAATTTTTTTTTATACTGGTGTGAATGATGGTGCTGATGATGGTTGTGGTACGGATGGTGGTGGTAGTAGTTAGCTTTGTTTTTGCTTTCCCCCTCTCTCTTGTATTCAAGTATTTATTATTTATTTTAACTGTTTAATATACAGTTTTTTGTTTTGCTTTCTGCCCCATGTTACACCTCATGTGTGTTGTATTGTTATGTCTTTCCTTAATGTCTTATCTCTATACCTTTTTGTAAATATGCACTTCTTGCAATAAAAAAATAAATAAAATAAAGCCGACATATTAAATGAATACTTTGTGTACCTTATTTTTTCTTTTTATATATTTCTATGGCATTTTTGGGGGGGAAATATTTGAAACTTCACATTATTTTTTTGTTTTGTTTCTCTACTATCGAAACGTAGCAAAACATAAATCAGCATATTCGCTCCCGATCCCGTATGAAGCGAAACGTCTCTGCTTCTTTCATAAAAGACCTTTTTGGAGACGCTCGTCCGGTCGTCAGTGAACCAGAATGAATTAATAAATAATGTTCGTGCCGGTGTTCACTTGCGTCATGTGGAAACTGTGGTAAAAACAGACGGGTAATCGGTTATATAGCAGCGTGCCTGAATGCCAGACCTCTTTGATGCACATGCTTAAGGTATTGTAAGGTCCCAAACTATAGCCTTTGAACTGGACGCTCTGCTTTAGGAGTCACTGATCCTATTAGTCTGCTGAGCCACTGTCTGCTGTGTCTGAAGGCTGAACAAGGGACATGTGTTCAGGAAGAGCCAATAGGGCGTTACAACCTCACCCCGCCTGTTGTTGTGACGGCCTGGGCTGCATCGGTGAGGCCCCTGGGGAAGGAGAGGCAGATCATGCAGTGGAGGAGTTCAAAAACTATAGCAAATACTCATGGCCATAAATGTCTGGACCTAATTTAGTGGAGCACAATTACAACGATACAAGAACTAATCAAATTGAGTAATCGATTAATCGTTTTCTGGTTTACACAGACTCAGACATGGAAAGTTACGGCATCACATTCAATCAAACTTTATTTATAAAGCATTTTTCATACCGAAAGGAATCACATGGTGCTTTACAGATTACAACATTTAAAACAATACGCCCGGCGCCCCCTCCCATCCCTCCGAGAATACAAACATTACACACACACACTCAAACTTTTACCCCACCGTCTACGCACACACCCCCTCACTCACCCCCTCCCTCACTAACGCTCTCTCAGATGGACAAGTGTGGAAACCCCATCTGAGGAGCCGTCTGCCCCGGGAGCAGCAGTGCAGCACAGCTACGGGGCACTGACCCAGGAGGTCCCAGAGGAGGGGCGGCAGAGACACCACACCTCCACCTGAGCACCCACAGGCAAGCACCCGCAGGACAGCACCCGCAGGACAGCACCCGCAGGACAGCACCCACACAGCCACAGCCCATCACTGCTCCCGAGCCAGAGGGCCCCTTCAGAAGAAACACTGGGAAGGCCTAAAAATATAAGAAACCATCTAAAAACACTCATAAGAGTTTAAAATCCAGAAATAAAAGCAAGTAATGAAGCTAGAAATACACATATATATATATATGTGTGTGTGTATAACCATATAATCTATAATTAGGACTAAATAAATAGATGTCATTTGAAAGCTAAGCTAAAAGGCGGGTCTTGAGCCTGCTCTTAAACATCTGAACGTTCTCTGCGGTCCTGAGCTCCTCCTCAGGTCGTTCCGGAGGCGAGGGCCATAATATTGGAAAGTCTTTCTGTTGACTTTAGGAATAATTAGGAGACCCCTGCCGGAGCGAAGGGTCATACGTAAATTTGGGTAAATTTCATAAATATGACGCGTCTGTGTCTCGGGACAATTATCCAATCAGAAAGCAGAATGAGCTCCACTCTTATTGTTGCCAGATCCTAAGATTGAAACCACATTTGGGGATAAAAATAAAAGGACTCTCTCACTTCCTCCTGAAAGGCGTCAGTGCAGACTGCAGACGTTACAGCTCAGTCGCGGAACTCTGAAGGTTCTTAGCTTTCAAATGAGGACTGGCCTGTTCACAGACGCTTGTGCTTGTGTTAATGCAGTCTCTATTGGAGTCATTCAAACTTTTTCAAAATCAGTGCACGGATACTTCTTGTTGCCGCTGATGTAAATAGATTAAAATATTTGAAATATAGAAGGACAAGACGTGGTGATAGTATATTGATACTAGATTTCAAACTGAAACAGGGTTTACAAGTAACAGCAAATCCAATGTAATACTTTTTAATGCCATTTTAATGCCCAAATACAACTTATTTAGTCAAAACAGTCAAATTAGTCGAGCAATCTTATTATTATCCAAGTGATTTAGATTTAATGCCTGCTGGAATCCAATGTTATGCTTTTTAATGACATTTTGCCCCGCGGGAACCCTGTGAAATGCATAAAGTAAGACAAATCTAAAAATAACACATCGTACAGAAACACATGACAATGTTAAAACGAGAAAGTGCTCAGTCCATCTGTGGTTCAGGAAACACTGGTGTTTTTTTACAATCGTTAGCAGTCGCCTTCCTTAAAGCAATAAGAGGACAGGTGACACAAATGAATCCAGGTTTAGTTTGGGCACGTGCCATATTTAGTTAAAGAGCAAAACGTAATTCACTAGATTAGTATAAATGTTTCAATTTGAGCATAATAATCCAGATTTGAGTTGTTTTGACTAGGCAAGATGTCTCTGGCCATTTGACCTGGATTATTTCACTAGTTTTGAGATGTTCCAGACTCGTTTCAATACATTTTGTCTTTATTTCAAGTCATTTTCTTACTCATCTCATTGGCAATTTTACTTTCTTATTTAAAAGCGAGATTTAACTTGAAATGTCCTCAAACTAGCAAAATAAACTCGGTCGGATCAGGAAAAAAAGTCTAACTGAGTGAAAACCGCTCAAAACGAGACACACATTTGAGCCCATGCTTGATATTTACCCTTTGCCGTGAGCCAAGACAAAACCCGGGTCACTGTGTGTTTTGTTCTCTTATATTTAATCTGAAGCTGTCGCGAAGCCCGAGAACCCGTTTAATACTGCCTGCGTCTGACTGAAAGCTGCGGGTGCTCGTATAGACCCTTTAACCGCTGACATCATCGGTGACATCATCAGTGACATCATCTGGAGGCAGGAAGTGCTCAAGAGAAATAAGATTAAACTAAAACTAGCGGTTTAAAGTGTAAAACATGTGGTCCTGCTGTGGCTTAAGGGGCCAGAACAAGAGGAACGACATTTGTTTATCGTTACTATGACAACAGCTACAATGGAAATAGATAGGAATCGAGCTTCCCGCCTCCAGCTGAGCCCGGGATGGTCTATACTGTGGTCTTGAAGTGCTGCTGGTTCCGGCGTGGGCCCCTCGGCGTCGCTCAGCGGTGGCTCCTGTAGGTGCGGATCTTGCGGCTGAGGTTTCGGGCCAAGCGGTCGACCGCGCCGCCGATGTCCTCCAGCTCCTTCTTCGACGTCAGGCCCTCGATGTTCCCGGTGTACCACAGCACCCAGCCGCCCAGGGACATCACCACGAACAGCACGCCTGCAGACACAAGCCAACGAGATCACAGGTCCGTCATCCCCACTGCTGTCCGACTGTGCAACACTACTGTAAAGTAAATCATGTGCAATAACTACGTGCAATAACCTCTGCATCAGGGTCACTTTATCAAACACCTGCACTAGGACAGTGTAATGCCTCATTTGAAAGCTAAGACCAACAAAACTGATCTAAATTTAACTTTTTCCTTGCGCCGTGTTGTCGTCACTTTTTTCACGTTTTGCTTGTTATAGATAAGCTGTAAAAAAAGCTAAAGTTTTAGCTGAAAATATTGATTTTTAGGACTTGCTCAACTCTATTGAGGTTTTTAGCTCTCGAAGGTCACATGGCGTCAACACAAGGTTCAGGCATTTTTATTACTTTCAATCAAATCCAAACAAGCTCAACTATATATGGTCTAAAGAGACTGCATGGCCTACTTTAAGAATCTGTGAACAGACGTTTTCTACCTAATGTCTGACTTTGTTGGTCTACCAGGAGATTTTATAGACTTCATGCTTCCTTCAGCAGACGAGCTTTATGAAGATGCTGACTTCACTTTCCAGCAGGACTTGGCACCTGCCCACACTGCCTAAAGTACCAAAACCTGGTTCAATGGCCATCAGATTACGGTGCTTGATTGGCCAGCAAACTCACCTGACCTGAACCCCATAGAAAAAAATCTATGGGGCATTGCCTAAAGAAAGAGACATGAGACCGAACAATATAGAGGAGCTGAAGGAGCTATTGTAGCATCCAGGTCTTCCATAACACCTCAGCAGTGCCACAGAACATCCATGCCACGCAACCGCATTAAGGCAGTCATTCAAGCAAAAGGCCCAAACCAAGTAATAAGCACATATGCATGATTATAGTTTTCAGAGCACACACATTTCATTTTTATTTTTTCTTCATGTGATGTTCTAATTTTCTGAAATGTTGATTTTGGGGTTTTTACAAGCTGTAGGCCAACATTTTCAAAATTAAAACCAATAAAGGCTTGACATATGTCACTTTGCATGTCCAGAGTCTGTATCATATATTATTAGTTTAACATTTTAAGTTGACTTACAGAAAAAAATGAACTTTTTCACAATTATCTAATTTTCCGAGTTTCACCCGTAGTTATAGTCAGTCAGTCCGATTAACAAGTTGGTTTAAATTGCTAAAGAAAGTTCAAGAGAGTTACTTTTTTTAGGCCACACGGCAGAAGATTAAACACATGCATTTAGTATTGCAAATGAGTACATTGTGAAATAAATATTTGGTCATGTAATTGATCCAAAATATTAAAACTGTATATTGAACAATAAATCACATTGAGCGATCTCTAAACATTCTTTAACTGAATCTTTATATGACCCATCATCAAATGCTGGGTTGGAGGAAAGCAGATCTAAACTTTTTTTTTATTTTTTACATAGTACGAGGAAGCACCCTAAACACCTAAAAACACTAAAACATGTACAATAGGCCAGTATGAATAAGAGTGTGTTTGAGAGTGCGCATGGGGGACGACGGATGGAAATTAACCCATGGCTACAATCCGGTGTGGCTTGTTCATTAACGTGCACCGTCCCGACCAAATAAACCAATAAAAACAAACCAATAATAATACCTGTGTACACTAAGAGATCGCCGAAGTCCTGTCCTTTGATTTCCAGAGGAGCAAAGACGCCCACCAACAGGACAGTTACTCCCACCAAGTCCATGATCACAGCGAAGACCAGGGCCAGCTTGCAGTGGGACAGACCTCCGCACATTTTAGACCTGGAGGAGGGACAGGAGCAAAGGGTTCAGTCTTTTAAGTAAAAATAGAAAAGATTTGCATCCTTGTTGAAAGTAAGGCAAGTTTTATAAAAAAAAGTGTTATAAAACATTATGCATTTGCAGTCTTTATGACCCATTTATAAGAACAATACGGTTTCCATCTTTAGTGAATATAAGCCTGTTTTAATCTGTTTTAATTCAATTACAAACATTTAGTAATAAAGTAATTACATGAATGAAAAGAGTCTGCAGCAGTAATAAACCTGAACTGGACACATTCTGCCTTTACTGGGCGTGAACCAAGTCTCAGCCAGAAAAAAACAACCTCATTTTAAATGCCGTAAAGGCCGTATACCTAATACTCATCCCAGGTAGTGGAATTCAAACCCCCCCCCCCCTCCTTTAAGTGAACTGTGAAAGTAGACACGTGTGAAAAGACACTGCACGTTGAACTAAACCCCCACGTGCTTATAAAATCATTCCTGTGAAGAACTGGGATGTTAGAAATGCATTAGGACTGTCGGGGATTAGTTCAGACCCAACTAGATATTAAACGTTTACAATGAAAGCAAACAACGATACATATATACAGTTGTGCTCAATAGTTTACAAAGCCTGGCAGAATTGTTTGAAATTTTTTGACAAGAATATAAAAAATAACATTAAATATAAAGAAAACATTCTCAATGTGTTTCTCTATCAGCCGGAGGTCCCCTGACAGCACCTTTGAGGTTCAATTAGAACATGAACCCATTCAGGAGGTTCATGAAACAAAATACTTGGGCATTATCTTAGACATTTGTTTTCACATCTGTCCTACTGCATTACAGCACGGTCACAAACGTCGGCGTCCACTCTGAAACCAGTCCCTTCTCTGTATAAACAGGCAATTAAGATACTTGACAAGAAACCTCTGAGGCGGCACCATTGTGATATCATACAAAAGCACAAGCCTTTTACTTTTGAAAACTTTGTCAATTTTAGTATAATAAAATTGACTTTTAAATGTCTGAACAACTGTGTGTCACCACTGTTCTCTGGCCTCATGGTGAGGCGTCAGGTTCTCTCAGACCTTCCACCAGAGCCTCAGTCAGCGGGGATTGTGTGGTCCCAAAGTTTAGAAAATCTTTTGGACAGTCGAGCTTCTCCTTCAGAGGGGCTACACTGTGGAACTCTCCCCCCACTGCACTGAAACTGCAGAATAATATCAACATCTTCACCAGAGGCTCAAACAGTGGCTTAAATCTGGCCAAACTTGTTCCCATGTGTAAAATTTGCCTTATCTTGTTTAATAATGCGTTTTATTGTAACCTTGTTTTATAATGCGTTTTATCTCTGTAACCTAAAAGCCCCCTATGGACAGGTGTGGAAAATTAGCACATGTGCTATAACACTTTAAACAATGCATCCGGTTCGTCCAATGTTAATTGCTATGTCCATATTAAATAAATAAAATACAAATACAAACATAACACTTTTTTTCCCCTCACTCATAGTTAGTGGTTGTGTGAAGCCATTTGTGGTGAAGAAAATAAAAAAAAGAGCTGTTTTTAAATCATAATGTAAAAAGAAAGTACCAGAATGACCCTGATCCAAAGGTCACATACCCACAGTTTGTGTATTGCCCCGTTTAACATCAATGAGCTCGGAGTCTTCTGTGGTCGTTGTGGAGAATGTGCTGTGTATAATCGAATGGTAAAGCGGCCCATTCCTCTTGATCATAAAGGGTTTACTTTTACTATTGTGATATGAACATTTTGATTGTAATGATTGCGGGCTCATAAGCTTTTGCTTCTGCCCACTCCTTTTGAGCAGAATGTTGCTCAAATACACAAATAAACAAAACGAAATGAAAGTTCATTTCAGGTTACTTTCTTTTTTTCACCACAAATGGCTTCACACAACCTATAACTATGAGTGTATTCATATTCTTTGAAAAATAGTCACACACAAACACAAAATCAAAACTCCTGCCAGGGTATGTAAACCTTTGGGCACAACTGTCTATTGAAAAGGTATAAAGCCTTTAATAAAGCATAAAAGGAATGATATCTAATTAAAAAGAATGAAGTAAAAAAACAGATTGATGTTTGAGCCCCACTGTAGTACTGATAGTTCCTGAGCTACTTCTGTCTGAGGCGGCTCTTGGATCAGTGGCTACTACCACCAGATCCCTAGTACATTGCAGCTTTATAACTGAACCTGCACATGGCACTCGTGAAACCATGGGCTTTACAGACACAGGCATACCTCAGTGTGCCCCGTGCACTCCAAACACACATTCCCATTCTAGTTAGCGCGTCCCAGCCCCCCCCAGGCTCTCCCGACAGCCACCAGTCTCCTAAAACCTCCCCGCATTCCTCAAGTATCATTTCTCCCACTCACTCGTCGACGTCGCGTAACCGTTCGCGTGAAACCCTCTGAGAACGTTCCAAGTCGCCTGTTGTTCTGACGCGTGATCCTTCCAGCGGTGCCTTTACAGTTCACCTTCTTCACTCCTGTGCCTTCCACCTGCGCCCCGCCCGGTTATGACGCACTTCCGGTTTGAACCCAGCTTCAAGCATCTCGAGGCGACGCTTGCAGAATCCGCCAGAGAACAGTGCACCGCAGCCGCGCGCAGACACGGGGCGCAGCCATTGCCGCATAACCGCGCACGGCGTCTGCCCACGCGCGCGCCCCCGCCGTTGTGCGCATGTGTGAGCGAACACCTGTGCGCCACTTTATAATCAAGTAATTGCCGCTGATAGCGTTTGAACTGAGCGCTGCGCGTGCCTCGGGCTGTATTACAGAAGAATAAAGTGAGCGTATCGGCACTGGAGACGTTAGAGCGCACTGACGCGTTATTATTGCGCACACATGGATCCGCAAAGCAGCAGGGAGGACCCAAACCCGCCAGGTAATGTTGCAAAAAGTCAAATAGCGTGCCATACAAACGTGTACTACCGGACGTGGTCGCGGTGTCCACGCTTTCGCCATCCCTAAAGCGACGTAGTAACGTTTAGTCTGGTCGTTGTAAGTATCCATGAATGCAGGGCCGTTTCAAGATATTTTGGGGCCCTAGGCAAAACAGCGAAGTGAGGCCCCAAATCCTTCCACAGGAAATTGTTTTAAATTCAGATGGGATTCCTTGTATTCTGGTGCGTTTTAAGAGTCATGAATTACTCTACACAAAATGGCCACTACAGTGTAGTAAAGGACAGAGTATCTTCAATGAGGCATCGTTATTGTTGTCAACAAGGCAAAAACAAGGTAAAAAAGTATAATTATTCATATTATTATCATTCTTTAGAACTGTCTTCTCTTATTTGCAGAGCAGTGTTTTTTTCTTGAACTATACAATTTATGTTGAATTAAAAGAAAGGTATTAAAATGGTTCACAACACAAACTATTTTAAGAACATTGTACAACAAGGATTTTTTTTGTCAAGGAATAACCATCCAAAATTAAGAGATTTAGCAACGCTTGCGGACTTTAGCTCGCACAGAAGCAGTGACCAACTCTTCCATGTTCTATAACCTCCTAATGTTTTGCTCTATTGATATAAGGGCCGGTCCTGTCAGTCTTTCTGGGCTCATGGATGATCTGAGGTAAGACTTTATCAGTTTCAAAGCTGAAAAGCTTCTCTCTGCAGAAGCTACAGTGACAGGAGGAAAGAACTTCACGTCCCATAATGCCACAGACATTGGGGGGCCCCTTCAGCTGGGGGCCCTAGGCAGCTGCCTACCTTGCCTACCCCATTGCATGAATGTGTATGTTATTAAGCGTCATGAAATCAAGGCTATTTCCGATACGTGGTTCATGAATTCGGCTGATTTTCTTCAGACCTACAGGCTTTATTATACTGTCTTTTATAAGCCCGTGTTACATACCGCACACCAGCTTAAAAAAAAAGACTTGGTGTGATTTTAAATAAATGTCACAACCCCAGACAATTTGAGTTACAGAGACTCCTACTTACATTCCCTACATCTAATTTGTAAATGGCTCCGTGAGGATGATGCACATATGAAAAAGATTTAATGTCTTTCACGCAAAGGTGATTACGAATGCACAAACCCCATTAAACGGTGGCCGGTCACCAGGTCTGTGTCTGTCCACTAACCACACGCCTGCTGTTGTGTGTCCCTGTTCCAGAGCACTACAGGGATCACTTGGACCACACCGGTGAGCCCCCAGCCCGAGGAGGAGGAGGTGGCGCGGGAGAGGGAAGACTGTACCTGGACTCCTACGAAGTGCCCTTCCCCTTGGAGGACGGCGTGGAGCGGCCCACGGCCTACCGCGTCAACCACGGCCAGAGAATCCTGGACGGTACGAGGCATAATACAGCTCTTACAACTACTTCAGTGACTATTACTGCGACTGCCGACTGAAGCACTACATTTATAATCGTGCTTGTGCTTCAAACTGTGAGAAGAGTTGCGTTTGTGCATTCCTTTATGCCGGTAGGGTTTGTGTCTGTTGTTACTACCCAGAGAACCACAGTCTGGCTGTTATTAAGGCTGTGCAATTACAGCTTCACCCAGCAGGCTTTCAGGAAGTCCAGCTCTCTCGCTTTCCTTCCCTCCTTCTGCTTCCACCTTCATTCACAAACTGGGGTCCCCTCCAGCCCCCGAAATCCACTGACCTACAGCATAACCCCAGAATCTCACACACTTATGAACATTTTGAGATGATATTTAAATTTGCACCAAGGGTTTGAGAGCAATACCATTTCAATGTCTCTGTTTGTTGGCTACGAATGCTTTGAGAATACTGGAGGAACAGTGAGGCTTGGTTTGAGCATTCTCAGGACAGTTGGTATCCATTTGCCAACATGTTACTTCACTTTTATTTTATCTTATTTATTTAATAGCCTTATAGTTTAAAGTTTTTTAGCTTATTTTTATCTTAAAGCAGCACTAAGTAACGTGTTTACCTTAATAAACCCTTTCCGTAGTCCCTCTGGGGGTGATACAAGTGTTAATGGGATGATTGGAGGGTCTTTCATCACCCCCTGGTGTCTCTGGCCAGAAAACAATGCTTGCAACTTGACTGCCACCGGGTCGGAGTCACCAATACACACTAATAGAATCACGAAGAAGAAGCTAACAGGCTAACGGGCAAAGCTAACTGCAGGCTAGCGCCACTTAAACAGTATTTACAGCCAAGTTTGTACAACATCCCGCTCTCCCTTCGCCTTTTCTGTCAGCGTAGTATTTACTCTCCGAGACATTTAATAAGTTGGTAAATCGTAACATGCTACGACACCTGCAGTTGCGCTTATGGCCTCTAGGGGCAAGAGTTACTTAGTACTGCTTTAATTCTGTGTTATATGTTTTATGTCGCACGTTTGCGCCGAGAAAAATTCCTAGTTTGTGAGCCTGTTCTCAAACCATGGCAATAAAACCTATTCTGATTCTGAAAATGTATTTAGTTTCCTCTTGCATGGAAATATGAAACCAGCCAATAAAACAATACATAACGGAAATGATCCAAGTGTGATTGACCCGCACACGTGTCCTCTCCTCGTCAGACGGGCTGGTCCAGGAGCCGCTGCACTCCCCGTACAGCCCGTTCATCCTGGTGTCGAACCTGCGCGCTCACCTGTACGTGGCGCTGGAGAAGAACGGCTGGCTGCAGAAGCGCATCGAGGAGCTGGAGGAGGAGAGGAACTTCCTGCGCTGCCAACTGGATCGCTTCATCGTCAGCATGAGGACGCAGGACGGTACGCCACAATCGCACCAACATCTAATTGCAAGTCTTAAAAATGTAGAATTGAGATATGTTTTTTAAAATTCTATTCAGATGAAGCATTACAAGAATCATTAAGCGTTTCAGGACATGTTTGAGGAGGACTCGGGTCACTGCACAGTTAGACCCCACGAGGACAGCTTTATGTTGTTCTAACTGAATTACTGCAGCCTGTGTGGCGTTCACATGAATAGGATATTACATTTACCTCTGCCAAACGGGTACAACTTGCAGTGGATATCGGGTATTTTACAATTAGACTCTGAGACGATATCGCGCAGATTAAAGACCAATATCTACGGAACTGAAGGTGATGGCAACTTCCCTGAGAAACATGAGAGATAGAGACTCGTTGCTTTTTTTGGTTTAGAGTCTACCGATTTTGTCTTTCAAACGAGCCTCCTCCGAAGTACTAACGCAGGGTCTTAAAAAGTATTAAAAGTTGATATAGGAAAAATTGCCAAATTAATACACTTAATAAGTATTACAAAGTCTTAAAGTGATTTTCTAAGACAGTGGTTACCAACCTTTTTTCCTTGAAGCCCCCCCCTGCGTGTGCTGTAGTCAGGCCGCGCCCCCCCCCCCCCCAGTCCAAAACTGCGGCCCTCAGAAGTATTTATTCTAAACAAATATACTGACATTGGAGGGTTTAATGCACCTGTAGTCCTTACTCAGTCCTTACCATTTATTTTGCTCAAATAATATCATTTATGACCTGACCCTCTGCCCAGGCAAAGCTCTGGGTCTACTCCCTAGTCTCAGCAATAAAAAAAAATGTTTATCCTTAACATTGACGGCGAAATTATATAAATGTAAAGTGCTCGTCCGAATCTGAACAAGTCTCTCAAAATAGAGAAAGTGTAAATTTGCCGGTTCCTGGCTAGAAGTTTAAGCCTTTGTTGAAGCCGCTCAAAGATGTCGTGAGGCCTTTGGGATTCCTGCAGATACCCTGCCATACTAAACATGAATGTCCTGTTTAAGTCATCCCTATGCCTCTAATAAAGCGCCCCCTGCTGTCACAGTTCAACACTGACACATTTTACAGTTCAGAAGCTTCATACACAGGATTATAGAGAAGACATTTAAAAAAAAAAACGGCTCCAGAAAAATAATTTAACATAGAGCGTCCAGGAATAGCTTCAATTCTTTGAGTGTAATTACCATCATGGCCCAGGCACAACTGCAGCAAAATGTGTTGAATTAATGCAAGAACTGATGCTAGAAACTTGAATATGTTTTTGTCCGTGGTGGTTTTGTGTTCTGAGTATTGTCGCGTCCGTCGTCAGACTGGTGTGCAGACCCTCAGCGCAGCATGAAGGTGCCGCCTGACAGCTCTCCATCTCCTCCGTCTCCGATGACCACTCGATCGGGAATGGCCCTGAAGCGGCTGCAGGGAGGGCCCCGGATACGCCGCGCGACCACAGTACCCGGTAATACACGCAGCTCAGTATGACCACGTATTTATACACAGTTAGTGTTGTTTATAGACGGTGAGAACATCCTATTACATTCTCCTTTTATGTAAATCTTCTGTTACATTTACTCACTGATTTAAATGCATTTCTGTAAAATAATATATTTACTAATTTGATGGTTGTAGTGAAGCAGGAATACCACATGGAGGAGGAGAAGTTCTACACCGAGGATGAGTTTGTGGAGGAGGAGGAGGAGGAGGAGGAGGAGGATGAAGAGTCGTCGGTGGAGAAGGGTTCGAAGAAGAGCCGCAGCAGGACGAGCGCAGAGCCGCGCATGAAGATGAGACGCATCTTCAGGATCACGCACGGCCGCGAGAGGCAGAGAGGTCTTACAAAAACACAATAGTCCTGCATGTTCCTTAGGGTTTGACGATGCCCCAATTAATTTGATCATCACATCAGGTTCAGGTTATGACTTACTGTATATTCTGTCCTCTGTAGTGAAGGACCCAGATGGCGTATTGATCCGGTATAAGAAGATCTTGACCACGTACCAGAGAGTGAGGAGCATGTCCCGGGCCTTTCAGATCCACGGGGTCGACAGGAACACCATGGCCTCCACCTCCCCCATCGCCGAACTGCTGCTGGTTTCTCCCGAGAAGGTTAATCTCATAAGGCGGGATGTTTAATGCTGGAAAGAAGAAGACCCCGGCCTGTTGTACATGTTTTTAGTGGTAGAGGAAACCTACACAGACACGGGGAGAACATGCAAGCTCCACACAGACCGGTCCCGTCCTGGTGGGAATCGAATCCGGGACCTTCTAGCTGTGAAGCACGAGCGCTAACCGCTGCACTGCCCGAAGTGTCAGGATATTTGGTACAGCTAAAAGTATTAATACTGAAAAAAATACACCTAATAAACATGTTAGTGGTGGTGGGCAGTAATTTTGGTTATAGGACTAAACCTTTACCTGGTTTTAGGGCCGAATGTTTTGATTCTGGACAAAAGATTTAGGATTGGGTGATTGTGCCGAGCGGTATGACCGGTGTAAATATGAAGTGTGAGTAGGTAAAAATAAAAGTGAGACAAGGCAAGTTTATTCGTAGAGCACAATTCATACACAAGGCAATTCAAAGTGCTTCACAGTTGCATAAAATTACAAGAAAAACAGATCAAATCAATCATTAAAACATCAACATAAAAGTTAATCAATGACAGTAAAAGGCAAGAGTGCAGATAAAATACTTTCAGTTTTCATCTGCTCGGGTAAAAAGAGCTGTTTTCAGCCTGGATTTGAACATTGTCAGAGTTGAGGCCTGTCTCACATCCTCATGAAGACTGTTCCAGACTTTACCTTTAACCTCACCGTGTTTATTATTGACTCTGGGAACCACCAGGGGACCCCTCCCTGAAGTTCTCAGGGCCCGAGATGGTTCATACGGCTCTAACATGTCAGAGATGGACTTTGGTGCTAAACCATGAAAAGACTTGTACACAAGCAGAGCTGTTTTAAATTCTATTCTCTGAGCGACAGGAAGCCAGTGCAGAGACCTGAGCACTGGACTAATATGGTGGTATTTCCTGGTTCTTGTCAGGACTGGAGCAGCAGCGTTCTGGATGTTCTGCAGCTCTAACAGCTCGTTTAGAAAGGCCAGTGAGCAGCCGTTACAGTCGTCTAACCTGCTGGAGACAAACGCATGGATGAGTGTCTCTAAGTCTGGTTTTGACACTATTCCTCTGATCTTAATGTTTTTCAGATGGTAAAAAGCTGATGATGTTATTGCTTTAATGTGGCTGTTTAAGTTCAGGTCTGATCCATGATTTCTAACCTGATTTTTTGGTTTTAGAGAGAGAGACTCAAGGTGACTGATAACACTTTGTCTTTGTGTCTGTGGGACAAAAACAAAGACCTGAGTTTTGTCTGACAGCAGCATTCAGTGCATAGGTCGAGATACACCACGCACATCTCAAGGCCAAATCAAACCCTCGGCTCCTCCTTTGGGCGTTAGAAGTAATTGCATGTAGTAGATTTTCTATCTATGCAAAAACGTGTCATGCGAGAAACATTTGATTTAGCTTGTAGAGTTCGATGAGGGGGATTTGTTCCGCATTAACCAACACTATACAGGGGTGTGTGGGAGCATGGTATGTATTTTGTTGCCTAACTTTATAGTTTAGCGAGTTGTACCCATTGCTGTGCGTGTGCCTCCTGTAGGTGGCAGAAGTGGGGGAGTTTGAAGCCTCAAAGGAGAAGCTGCTGGATTACGCTCGCCGCTGCTACAAATCAATGGACGAAGAGACTCACACCGTAGTCCAGAGCCTAAAGAAGACGCACAAACTGCTGCCCATCTCCTACAGGTTCAGAAACTGACCATGGCCACAGGAGGCGGGTCGGGGTCAGCTGCTGAGACGGAACCCAAAATAGTGTTATGAGTATTTGTTGATTCATGGACTTTTTGTGCCAAACGCTTTAAGTTGAAACTCTGTAGAATTATTTCTTTGTTACTTAACCCTTTTCAATTAGAAAAGATATAGTTATGTTATTTAAATACTATTTATATTTATTCATTTTGGTGCAGATGTTCTTTCTGTAGGTTAATTTTGAGAAGTTTATTGTTGCTTGTATGCAGAATAAAATGTTGCAATGGAGAAAATAAACATGATTTGTACATAATATATTTGGAAAAGTAACCTCGGGTATGATTTGTGTTGAGATTTTCTCTGAAACTTGGGCTATACATATATTTTACATGGCAACAGCGCCCTCCAGAGGAAGTACGGATGAACAACTGGACTGTATGATTTTTGATAACCAAGATAATTAGCGTTTTAATTTTATTTGATTATTGAATTGAGTGATTATAGTTGTGCTCTTGTGTTGAGTTTAATATTGCAATATTTTCCACCAAACCCAACATTTTATTTTTAAATAATTGGTAAATGGGCTGCATAGATATGACAATGAATTGCAATTATTGGGTGTGTTTTTGTTAAATATTAATGGCATACAGCACCCCTTACCCTCCACTTTAACCAAGTGCATTTTCTCCAGTTCGACTTTACCCAAATCTAAAAGCTTCTTACAGACTATAGGCCAGTGTACCGCCTCAGACCTAAAATAATAAAAAAAAATATATATAAAATAATACAAATATTAAAGAAAGCTAAGACCTACAAAACTGAACGTAACGTAATGTCGTGTTGTCGCCACATTTTTGAAACGTGTTTTCGTAGTTTTGTTTTTGTCTTTTTTGGTTGCTTTTTCATCGTTTTCTTTTAACGCTTGAAATGTTTTTGTTGCTTTTCCGGCCCGTTTTAGTAGCTCTTTTGTTGTTTTTGTTGCCTTTCCATCCTTGTTTTTGTCGCTATTTTTACGTTTTTTTTTTTTTCTGAAGAAGCTTTTAGATTTGGGTAATATCAAACGGGCCAAAATGTGCTCGGTTCAGCTGGGGGTCAAGAGGTTAATAATAGGAAAAGAAAAGTTGGAAACATTAAAAACACTCCATTTCCCAGATGGCACTGCGGCTCGCTCTTTAACCCTCGCCAATCAAAACGAAGAGTTTAGCGGGAAGTTGTAAAAGTAGTAGGTTTTGATTGACAGCTGCGTCGGCCCAATAGAAACGCGGGAGAGGCCTCCGCTGACCAACCAGGGCCGGGGTGGGCGGGGCTTGTGTCCAGCGGGGCAGCGGAGGAGGAGGAGGTGTTCCTGGCGGCCATCTTGGATGTGCGGAGTGATTGTTTAGCGAGAAGAATTGACATTTGATTCCATAATAGCTTTTAAATCCACCCCCTGAAGATTTGCTGCGGGCGCACGAGTACAGAAACACACGGGGAAAAATCAGGTGAAGTGATCGGTGACAGAACAGGTCTGGATGTATTAGCATGCTAGCTCTGCCTCTGCCTCTCTTTTTTTCCCAAACGGTCTTGTTCCACATCAAACAGCGCAGCCGGTGGGAGCTGCGGCGCCCTCGCAACTTCCCTGCTCGTTTCCGGCCCCCCGACGGCATCCCGAACCCCGATGGAGAGCATTATGCCTTACTGGAGTTTGTTTGGAGGCGCGTGTGCAGCGGGATGGTGCCCAGGGGCTGCCGCCACTAAAGATGCTACCACATTGTTTATAAACATCCCGGGCTGTCCAGTCGGTGACACTGTGTCCTGTGTGAGGCTCTCCTCGCGCGAATATCTTGTTTTTTAGAAATGGGGAAAGGGAAATTTAAATGTGCTTGGCTGTGTGCAGGACCATAGCTTCACGCCTTGTGCCGCCTCATCTTGCTTAATTAATTTTTGACATTGTCTAGATATTTCAGAAACATAATGAGTAACGGAATGATTAAGTGCAAGAGGCCTTTGTTGTCCTGCATTAGACAGAATAGTTACCTGTTCAATATGAATGCCTAAATATGCAGTGATAAACATGATACAACTGCATTTATTTCTGACCCAGTTATAATAGGCGGTTCTAGTGTTTGGGGAAACACTAGTGTAAACATTAAACAACAGTTCAAAGCTATATTAAAGTGGCCCTGTGATATTCGCTGATGGAGGACTGGTTTTTCGGTCCCACCTGCTCCTGTATCCGTGTGTGTGATACGAGCTTCATATTTCAGTGTTGACTCTTGTGCAGAGCTGCAGGCGGCTCCACCGGGACGCCTGATAAAGTTGTGCTGTTGTTTCCGTGGGACGCTCCGTTAGACTGTATGGATCTAATGTGAACGTGCCGGTTACTGTGGTCTGTCCGGTCAAGCTGGATGCTGATCTCAGACAGCGTGTTGCCAGCACCGACTGTATTGCATTTACAGAAATAGTTGAATTATCTCATATGAAAGAAAAGTGATTCTCAATTCAGTGTGGAGGGAATGAGCGACGAGGCTTAAAACGTGAGGCAAAATAAAAACCTCTTGTAGTGGAAACGATACTTGGTTTTCGATACCGATAACCTGAGCGATACCTGTACTAAATTATTTGTCATCTAGAACCATCACACAGAACAATAATGTCATTTTTTTCCATAAGACTATCACTTATTTGCGCTGAAACGACCAAGTCACTTCCTTTAAATCTGTCCCTGGACCAACAGTGTCAAAACTTGGTCTCGAAATATATATATTTTTTCTTATTTCAGCCCCTGCTTTTGATACTTTTATTTTTCGATACCTGTAGTGCCTTATCCTTTTTTCCGATGCCATACTGGTATCGTTTAACGCAGTGGTTCTCAGCTGGTGGGTTGGGACCCAAAAGTGTGTTGCGAGCCTTTACCGGAAAACATATATTTTAAAAATGTCTAATACAGAATATAATATAATATCACTACCTGAGTATTAAAGGTATCATGCTATTTGAGCCATTCCAAAGTAAAGTATATTTATATGATATATTGTACCACTACGGAGCACTCATTATTGTGATAAATATAAGTATTTTCTGGAGGTATTTTTCCAACCCGGAAGACAAAACACTTGGATTCAGTTAACTCCGCCCCCTCTCTCCGCTCATACAACTTTAGCAGTAGTAGAAATATAAATACCACAGTAAAAAGTGATGTTACTTCACGATGCAGTTATAAAGAGTTGACATGTGCAACACAGCTTCATAAACGGCTAACACGCGTTATGATTGACTCACCGCTCTGTTGGTTATAAAAGTTAATCCACTTTGGTTCTGGCCGAGGTTCACCAAACATCCGTCAGTGAGAGTCACAGTCAAACACTATTTAGGCTGAATCCTGGAAAGAATTTCCAACTTCTGGCGAGTGGCCTCTTCTTTAGGTTGAATAAAGTCCTGTCCTCGCAGCCAAAAGCTCTTTTCTCTGTGACATTATCGTTGGGTAAGAAAAAAAGAGCAGGTGTCCAGACTCCAGAGTAGGTTAGAAAAAGCTCCTTCTTCACAACGTTCGGTGTTCAGAAGCTCGGGGTGCGTTTCTTTACTCCACAGAAGCAGCGCGGACGCATCAGGCACTTACTTTTTTTAATTTATTTACAAATTAAAATCAGGCCGTAATGCATTTCATTACAGACGTCGAGCTCTTCCGTTCCGCTCTGACGACACAACGGAAAAAGTAAATTTTTTTCCAGGTGAGGGCGGAGCAGCTTAATGATAGTTTTTATATTTATAAAGAAGTTTAATTTGGGGTTGATTTATTACTTTTTAAATAGGACTGTGGTTTCTTGTTTATTTAAATGTAAATAAGTCGCTGACAGATCTATAGACCCATTTTCAGTGAGTAAGTCACGGATCATTTGTAAAAGTGGTTCAAAGCACGTAAATGATGAATAATATGTAGTATATCAAAATAAAGGTTAAAAGTAGTTTGTTTTTTTTAAATTGTGATGTATCTTATTTTTGTGCAATATATCGATTATCGCAGTATCAGCGTATCGTGAGATTATCGTCAGCCATGTATCGCGTATCGTATCGAATCGTGAGGTACCCAGAGGTTCTCACCCCTACCCAGCACTCAGCTGTTCGCTACTATTTACAGGTCACTGCTGTGTTACGCCGACCTTTATTGTGTGACCAAACAAAGTAAATACGAGTTGTCAATATTCTGGAAAAGAAAGTACTTTCCCCAGAGAGTCAGTCACAACTTAATCTCTCACGCTTTATCCCTTCCACCCCGTGTGAATGTGAACATATTCATACATCAAATAGTGTTTTGTGTTTGCAATCAGAGCCGCCCTCTCATATGCCGCTCTCTTCTGTCTGTTGCAGTGAAAGACGGCATGAAGACATCATCCTAGTCGTGAGTCATGGCCGATAAAAGGAAACTTCAAGGTGAGGACCGTCTGATATCTTGATCTTGAGGAGCGCAGAGCTTATTCGCGGGGGCGGTGAAAGGGGACGTGGAGTTGGTTTGTGTTTACATACTGTCGCCGCAGCAGTAGTGGTCGTCAGTATCATTGCGTCTGCCAAAACAGTGCCGTGGCCCCCGTGGCGTCTTGCTGTTGTTGCTTTGCTATGAAGGCTGTCATCCCGCGGGTTTGAGCTTGCACAATGCGCTACATCAGACTGTGATCTCTGCCCACTCGTACTTTTGTCTCCCTGTTTCTCGTGTCACGAGTGGATACTGGAAATCGTCCAAAGTCGTAGTTTATTTTCAGCCTCTGTGCAAGCAAACCGTGGTCCGATTGTTTCACCTCTGAGGAAAAACCAAAGATTATTTTGGCAGGACATTTTGTGTCATAAAAGCCTCGTTCAATGTACTTTAGGTGTAGTTTTATTGTAACTAAGGCTGGGTATTGCCAACAACTTCATGTAGGGCTGAGCGATATGACGATATTAGACCGTCTTACGATCTCCAGAGCCCCTTATGAGAGACCAACAGGCCCGGTTAGAACCATGAGGCCGTCCTTCTGTGGACCCACCACCTGCAGGGGGCGCCATAGGGGCTGGTGCAGCTCCAACAGCTGCCCCCACGACCCGGCAACGGACAAGTGGAAGAAGATGGATGGATGGATAATCTTCCCAATAGGCGTAAGGCTGGGATTTTGAAGTAATTTGTCCATTGTTAATTATATCGTCAAACATGTCGTTATCGTGATATTTATTATTTCATATCATGATATAGATTTTAGGCCATATCGCCCTGCCCTAATGCATTATTATGCATTATGGAAGTTTTTATGTGGAAATAAAAGTTGATATTTGTGCGTAGTTGACCGTGTACTGACCCAAAGGCTGTATGAGTGGTCCGCATGGCGCCTTTACTTTCCATCACGGTGGCCTCTCGGACGCTCCAGGATCAGTTGTTTCGTAGTTTTCCCCGCTCTCACCTGAAAACCTACACAACCCTGATCCTGGAGCGTTGTAGAGAGAGGAGATTTTGGTTTGGAGAGACGCCGGGACAGACGGGAACGCGATCTGGAAACGTTTTGAAACCCGCCGTGTCCGGACGACCCGCCGCTGACTCCGGGGAATTTCCGCCGCGCTCGTGTTCGCCGGCGCCTCCTGCGCCTCCTGCTCGTTCCCCTGTAAAATATTCAGCCCACGTTAGCGACCAGTCGAGTTGACGCTGACAGATACGAGCGGGGAGATGATGATGGTGCAACTAACCCCGCGCGCCATCCGCAAACGGGACGCCTAACCCGCCCCGGGACCGCAGCAGGGGCCTTCGAGTCAAGCATTTCTCCGTCTCCCCTTTTTGACGCTCCCTTCAGTTGGCGTTCGTCACCGCGGGCGCAGAGCGGAAAAAAGAAAAGGAGAGCGGCTTCGCACGGGCGCCGGCCTAGTTTTACGGTAGGGCTGAGTGAGAATTTTTAATTTCAGCATTCAGTTCACAAAGCTCATCATTTAAGGCACCTGATTTTATTTCTTAATAAAAGTTTAGTTTAGTTTGGCTATAAGTCACCCTTTAATGTATTGTAAGGCATTTAATGGAAAAATACTTACAAAACATACATTTTCAAGTTTCAGGCAAGTTTCCTGTAGCATCTCTGTGAAATTTACCCTGAACAACTAACCCTGCAAGTCGTGACATGTTGCCGATATGTTAGAAAAGTTAGGAATGAGTTTACGGTATCGCATAACTGGCGATTAGGGATGGGACGAAATATCGTTTAGCGAAATATCGTGATACAAAACGTGACGAAACGCATCGAGTAAAAAAAAAATTAATCGCGATTTTTTAAATTAATTATATATATATATATATTTTTTCATGTAAAGCGTCTTTGAGTGTCCAAAAAGCGCTATACAAGTTCGATGTAGTATTATTATTATTATTATTATTAAATGAAAAAAATATATATATCCGGGGAATGGTGCAGTGCGTCGTCACTCAAGTCACAGGAATGATATGTTATTATACAGTAATATTTTTTTCCTTTTTGATATCGTATCGTGACGTATCGTATCGTGACTGTGACATATCGAGGTGCATCGTATCGTGAGTTTAAGTGAATCGTCCCATCCCTACTGGCGATGTTGGGATAAAGATATTATTGCGATATTTCAACACGATATGTTCCGTTCTAATTAAACACAAATGAACTAGTTATTTGGCAAATTGTGTCAGAAGAAGACTTAATGAATCCACAACAGGACTAACGTTGAACTACATTCGGAAATGTTTGACTAAAACTTTGACTAGAACTTTTACACTTTTATAAATTCAGTGCATTTTTTGGCTGAGTTTGCAAAAAATGTGTCGATCAGTCGGATGAAAACTTTACTGATGTCACGATATATGTTGTGGCTTCTTATAATACGCATATTGTGTCACCTGATATCGCGATATTTTTAGCGATATATTGTAGGGCTCGACGATATGGACCAAAAGTCATATCCCGACATATTTTAGGTTAGATATATATTCCGATATTTTTTCTGGATATATATCCCCAAAAAATAACGCCCTCATATTCAAAGTGAGAGCTGTGAAATGAAATGTTAAGTCAAAGCCAAATCTGAATGTTAACACTGTATAAAAAAAGCTCCATAAGGCGCACAATAAAAAGTATTACAGCACAGATTTGAACTATATCGATATATGATATGGTCTAATTCCATATATTTTAATCGCCCAACCCTAATATATTGTGGAGCTCTGGTTCAGACCGCAAGGCTTCCTCTTTCATTAGGGATGTAACGATTCATCTAAAATCGATTTAATATGCGTAAAATGTGAATCAATGTAAAAAATAAAATAATCGATTTTAAAGCCACCCTCAGCTACTCCATGCGCGACCGAAATAGACCGGAACATACTAGCTCGTTGTTTCTAACGACGTTAACCTTTTCTCAAGACAAGCTCCACACCTTCCCCACACCTTCCCCTCCTCAGACCCAACACACCCACACCATGTAAACACAAACACGTGCAGACATCGAAGCAACAGACGCAGCCAAAGTTAGCAGCTACGAGATTAGCGTTAGCGGCTAACACAGAGTTTAGCATTTTGACAGAAGTTTACCAAAGATTGTAAACTGACAAACATCTGACCAACCTGCTCTGATTCTGCTGAAATCCTCATCAAATGTCCGTTTGTCAAATAATCCAACACCTACAGGAGCTGCCATGTCTTTGTCCTCCTCATGTTTACAAAGGCTGCACTGGAGGCAGTGAGGCTTCAAGGGTGGACAAAACTGCACTGTAAAATTAGTTCTAAATGGTAGTATTATGTTCAAACTGCAAAAAGGGTTTGGTAAAATAAATATAATCTCAAAATGTTTGCTTTGCTACACATCTTATTTATGCTGAAAACGTGTAAATTAACAAGCACTCATGTGATTGATTATAGTTCATTTTCATGTTTTTATTTTTTTTGTAATGTAAAGTTCTCTTACTGAGACAGTTGCAGTTTGTTACAAGGACAACAATGCACATGTTAAAACAAAAGAAACATTGGTATGAAGGAGTCATTCTCTTCTTAAAAAAAGATTTGAAAAAATCGAAATCGGAAAAATCAGAATTGGAATCGGGGCTTGAGTGAATCGTTACATCCCTATCTTTCATTGTTTGTAATTTACTTCCAAAGTGGATTCAATAAATGTTATTTTTGCTCCAGTCTCAAGGACGTCCTTGGGTTCCTCTATCACCAAAGTAAAGCACAATATTCCCTCTCGGGCCTTTCATCCACAGACGAAGAGCAAAAGAAGTTTCAGTGGGACTTTCTCGGTTTACGTTGCTAATGTGTACGTGATCGTAAACACTTAGTTTCGGTATCGGCGACCGCTCTGACGAAGGGTTCAGCGGAGTCTCGCGGCCTGACTTCCCCGACAAACGACACGTCGGTCAACTCGGAGACAAAACGCAAAACCCTTCTCCGAAAGCTCCTCCTTCCAGATCAAGCGTTATGTTTTATTACAGAGAGGAGCGAGACTTTCATCTAAAAATACCCCCGAGCAGCAGTATCTCCACATCGCGGCTGGTTAAGGTCACGCTCAGACTACAGGCACAGCTGTCGCCCCATTCACCGCTCTGGATTTTATCATCACGTCCAACTCTGTCTCCCTGTTTGGGTTCTTTTGTGTTTTGAAATTGTGCTGCCGAAGACGTGACCTTTACCGAAAACACCCAAGTAACTTTGAAAGTTCATTACGAAGCCCATAGTTTCCAGTTCAACACCGTTACACTACATCCAAAAAAACGTAATCGGTTTGTTTTTCCATCAAATTGCGAGAGACTTAAAATGATACTACTCCAGAGTAGTTTTATATCGTGAAATATATCGTTATCGTGATATTTCTTTTTTTTATATCGTGATATAGATTTTAGGCCATATCGCCCTGCCCTACTCTCTATTATTATCAAGTGTCTATCTATGCAGTTTGGTTTTACGCTGGATTTTGCAAATCTCAGTCAGATGGACCCGATATTGCGATGTGTTACACAGTTATATTGTGATAGTAGGGCTGGGCGATATGGCCTAAAATCTATATCATGATATGAAAAAATAAATATCACGATAACAATATATTTGACGATATAACTGACAATGGACGAATTACTTCAAAATCCCAGCCTTACGCCTATTGGTAAGATTCATTCAGTGATATTTTATTCTTTTTTTTTTTTTTTCGGCATAATTGTCTTCCAAATATGATCTACTCAAGCAGTTTACATCCTTCATTTCATTTTACTTTTTCAGCTCGTGTCCCCGTGTTCTACAGTCACCGTTTATGCTGCTCTGATGGAGCGTAACATAAATTATATTGTGTCCACAACGATATAAAAAATTACAACGATATCAAAACATTATATCACGATAACGATATGGCCCAACCCTATGTGATAGTGATAATTTGGTGATATATTGCAGCACCACATTTGAGATAATCAGAAAGACTTACATGATAAGTTTAATTCGTTCTACATCAGTCTCACCGGCGCTCGGCTGATTGTTCTTGATGGGTTATTGGGTAGTTTTGGGGGATAAAAGGAAGTTCGTGCGTCCCCAAACCTTATTATTTTTGAAGAATTTTAAATACTCCGTGCACATCATTGCAAGAAGCACGGCGGCGCAGTGGTTAGTGCTCGTGCCATATCGGTTATCGGCCGATCTAATTTTGATAAACACCGATATCTCCGGAACCGATATCTCCGGAAGCTCAACATCACAATGAAAATCGGTCTGAAAAAAGCCAGAGAAACACCGACTAAACCTCAAGTCGCTGCAGCTCATTTCGAAGCTCAGAACCTGGAGAATTCAACCGCTTAGTTAGTTTTAACCTCCGCAATTGTTTTTTAAATTTTTTTATCGCCGTGCAAAATGCTGCGGTTAGCATCAGTGTGCTAAAGCTAGCGGCAGAATGCTAATGCTAACATCCGCTAAGCAAGACCGGGACAGAAACGATGATCGGATCACGTAAAGAAATAAACTAAAACCTCTGCTGCAGTGGCCAAGTGTTTGTGTTTTATTTAATAACAATATCATCGGGTCACTTTATGTAAGTTGTTAATATTAGTGCAACCTAACGCCTGTCGTTTCCCCGAGGAAATAGTGTAGAATAGTCCAGTGATCTCGTTTAGGGACGCTGTATGAGGTGCATAAGGCTGATTTGTTCAGGACATTCTGTTCGGTTCTTCAGAGGGAGTTTGAAAAACACAAATCATCCATCCATCCATTTTCTTCCGCTTCATCCGGGGCCGGGTCGCAAGGTTCTGGAGATATATCGGCCTCTTTATCGAGCGATATCGTCTGAGAGCTGATATTGCAAATTCCCAAATATGGCCCGGCCCTCAAATGAACTTCTGAGCGGAGGAAAAAAAAAACCTCCTCCTTTGTTTTGAACCACGTCAGTCCTGGTTTGTCCTTTTTTTTTTTTTATTGCCCGTGTTTGGATTTGGCGGCAGCTAAGTGGCACTAAAAAGTTTGGACGCCACTGCCCACTTTTATTTACCGCCACTTTCATCGCTCAAAACGACATACCTTTGGATTTTTTTTCTTCATGTTGTTTTCGCGCCCCCCGCCCCGCCCCCCCCCCAAAGCACTAATGGAGCTGAGTGCTTAAAAAACGTGGTGCTTTTTTGTCAGAATTGTGTATGTAAAAGAGCGCGGCGCATCTGTGGTTTTGTAAATAATGCACTTTTACCGAATCAATCTTTCATGGAAAACAGTTTTAAGTGCCGAGATGTGGGAAAGCCTGATTTTTATTTATTTATTTATTTATTTTTGGAAAAGCAGCTCACCTGAATAAGTTCACAAAGGCCGGTTAATTCCGAAGTTTACATTCATCTGTTTTTCTGTTGTTGTTGTTTTTTTTTAGGGGAAATAGATCGATGTCTGAAAAAAGTAGCGGAGGGCGTGGAACAGTTCGAAGACATTTGGCAAAAGGTAAGGGAGACGAGCACATCGGAGTGCGACGGTCGCCGCTTGAATTTGATTTTTTAAGTGTTTGCATCCGCAGCTTCACAACGCGGCGAACGCCAACCAGAAGGAGAAGTATGAAGCCGACCTCAAGAAGGAGATTAAGAAGCTACAGGTGAGACGCTCGGAGAGAGGCCATTGGGAAGAGGCGGGGGCGACGCGATATGGAAGGACATTTCCCATTCATTTGTTTTAAAGACGTTCAAACACAAAGAAAACTGGAAAGAAACGTTTGATAATTGTAATCACAAACACAAAGAGAAAATTCAATCAATCAAAGTTGGCGCTCGTGCTTCGCAGCTAGAAGGTCCGGGTTCGATTCCCCCCTGGACGGGGCCTTTCTGTGTGGAGTTTGCATGTTCTCCCCGTGTCTGCGTAGGTTTCCTCCGGGTACTCCGGTTTCCCCTACCACTAAAAACATGTACAATAGGCCCAGGGACTGCAGGTGGAAATTAGCACAAGTGCTATAACCTGGTACAATGCATCTCTCCTTTCTGAGGCTAATGTAGATTGTACACTGTCCAAATGAATAAATAAAAACATAATCCTGAGATCTGTTCTTACCTGAGCTTAGACGAGTTGATGCGTACCCGTCTGGTCTTCACGCGTGTGCTCAGTCACGCTGATGTTGTTAGCATTTAGCCTCTCCCAGTAAAGGTGTAGCTCCAAACTTAGGTGAAGTAAGAAGCGACTGAGCTGCTCCACGTTTTCTCTATTTAAATAGTTACGTGAGCCTTTACACGATCCAAGTCTAGTCACACAAAATTAAACATGTCGACTTTCTAAGCGGGTAAAAAGGGGGAACTATATTGTGAGGCGTAATAACACTGGAGTACTTCGACGTCCGCGCAGTAATATCGTCAAAGTGCATCAATCTCGTGCATCGATCTCGGGAGCTTGTTTCCGGTCGGACCGATTTCAGGGACGGACAAAGCTAGACCAACGCGAAAAAAGTTTTCAAGAATATCAAAATATTCGTTAAGAAAATTCAGGCCTGCTGAGAGGGAGCAAAATGCCAAAACCGCCGAAAATAGAGGCGAAGCAACAGGCAGATTCAGCGGTGGAAGAGGAATACGTAAGCCTCAGTCGAGTCACGGAGCTCATGGAGCAGCAGAGGGTCATGTTCAGGGAATTAATTCAACAACAACAGGAGAACTTCAAAGGATTTATTAAACTCATCATGGAATCAACAAACACCCGCATGGATTTACAGACTAAGGACATTCAAGAACTAAAAACAAGCCTGCAGTTCACGCAAGGTGAGGTGGACACGTTGAAAGAACAAAATCTGAAACTCACGGAGCGCACAAACACTTTACAGACGGATTTTTACAAAGTATGTGACAATTTGCACATTATCACGGACAAACTGGAGTATCTGGAGGGGCAGAGCCGCAGAAACAACCTGGTATTTGAGGGAGTGTTGGAGTCGCCTGGGGAGACCTGGGCCGACGCCGAGGAAAAAGTGAAAGAAATACTGAAGGAGAAGCTACAGCTACAGCACGCGGTGGAGGTGGAGAGGGCTCACCGCGTAGGGAAACCCGGCGGAGGGAGAGACTGGCCGAGACCCATCATCGCCAGACTACTGCGGTGGAAGGATCGCGAGGAAATCTTGCAGCGCGCCAGACGACTTAAAGGAACAAAAATCTTCATTAACGAGGACTACACCGAATCAATAAAAAGAAAACGTAAAGAACTGATGCCGGAGCTGAGAGCTGCACGAGAAAGGGGGGAGATCGCCTTCCTGAGATATGACAAACTCATTATACGTCCACGCAGCAGTACACCACATCCAGTATAAACACCGAGAAAAACGTATGGATTTTTGGTATGTAAAAACACATAATTTCACATGTCTAGTAATACATACAGTTCTATAGGAAGCACCGACTTGGACTTTTCAATAAGGAGAATTGCTGAAGCAAACTCCCAGGATTTTACATTCTCTCAATACGACCTACAGAACACTGAGATCGACATCGACCCGGAAAATAACTTTTTTACTAGAGCTACCAATGACTGTCAATACTACACAGAGGATCTGTACAATAGTAAACTTAAGAACGTTAAGGCATTCACTGTAATCCACTTCAATAGTCGAAGCCTTTATGCAAACTTTGACCACATCAAAAGCTTCTTAAAACAGTTTTCCACACCATTCAGTGTCATTCTAATCACAGAAACATGGATTAATAATGACAGAGAATTTGAGTTTTCTATTAATGGTTATGAATTTATAAGTATGAACAGAAGGAACAAGCATGGAGGGGGCGTAGCTATGTTTATAGACTCCAACTATAGTTATAAAGTAATGCAAAATAAGACCATGGTGGTGGATGATACACTTGAATGCCTTACTGTTGAAATTACAAGGCAAAAAAAGAAAAATATTATTGTGAGTTCTATTTACAGAACACCTGGCTCTGATATAGATGTTTTTTCTAAGTGGATGGAGGAGCACTTTTCAGGATTAAATCATAAAGTCATGTTTGTGGGGGGAGACCTCAACATCGATCTTTTAAACCCATATAAACATAAAAAGACGGACGAATTTATAAATACTTTATTCAGTATAGGTCTGTTTCCTCTAATAACCAAACCTAGTAGAATAACAACCCATAGTGCTACCTTGATTGATAACATTTTCTCAAATGAAATAGAAAGTGACACAGTCAGCGGGTTAATTATAAATGATATTAGTGATCACCTTCCAGTTTTCGTTATGTATAAAAATGGATATGTAAAAGATGAAGAGGAAAACAAGTATTGGTTTAGAAGGGTAAAAACAGAGAAAACTATTGATGCATTTAAAAAGGAGCTTTTAGCTCAAGACTGGAGTATTGTGTACAGAGAGAATGACACGAATATGGCATATGATGAGTTTACGCGAGTATTTCAAAAGGTATACGACAAAAACTGCCCAATGAAGAAATACTGTAAAAACAGAAAGTGTAAAGAAACACCATGGATGTCTAAAGGTTTACTAAATGCTTGCAAGAAAAAAAATAATCTTTACAAAAACTTTATAAATAACCAAACAAAAGAAGCTGAGGATAAATATAAGAAATATAAAAATAAATTGACAGGTATCATTAGAAAATGTAAACAGGATTATTATAATAAGTTGTTGGATAGTAATAAGAATAATATTAAAGGTTTATGGAACATCTTAAATAGTATAATTAGAAATAAACCAAGAACGATTAATTATCCAAAATATTTCAAAGATGAGGATAACACGTTAAATAATATGAATGAAGTCGTCGAAACATTTAATACATTCTTTGTAGATGTTGGACCGAACCTTGCTGCAAAAATTACAAACGTTGAGAATTATAATTGTGATCTGATAGAAGCAAATCCTATGTCCCTGTTCCTCAAACCTGTGGAGGAAAAGGAGATACTGGACATTGTTAAAGGGTGTAAAAATAAAACTTCGACCGATTACCATGACATGGACATGAAAACTTTAAAAACTGTTATTGAAAGTATCTCTAAGCCGTTAACTTACATTTGTAACTTATCGTTGCAAACTGGAACTTTTCCTGATAGTATGAAAGTAGCAAAAGTGATTCCTCTGTTCAAGGCAGGAGATAAACATCTCTTTACAAACTACAGGCCTGTTTCCCTTTTACCGCAATTCTCTAAAATCTTAGAAAAAGTTTTTAACTCTAGACTTGACGGCTTTATCGAAAAGTGTAATTTACTCTCGGACAATCAGTTTGGTTTCAGGAACAATCACTCAACCTCACACGCGCTCTTTGATATAACTGAAGAAATAACTAATGCTGTAGATGACAAGAAATATGCAATCGGATTATTTATTGACCTGAGTAAAGCGTTTGATACAATAAACTATGATATATTAATTAATAAACTAGAACATTATGGAATTAGGGGGGTAGCTCTACAGTGGGTTACCAGTTACTTAGAAAATAGAAAACAATGTGTGAAAATCGGTGATTATCAGTCGAGTTGTCGACAAATTGTCTGTGGTTTACCTCAAGGTTCTATTCTGGGCCCAAAATTGTTTAATATGTATATTAATGATATTTGTAACACATCTGAAGTACTTAAATTTATCTTGTTTGCTGACGATACAAATATTTTTGCATCAGGAGACGACTTACAGCAGCTGTGTCGGATTGTTAACTTGGAACTCAAAAGTGTCAACAAGTGGTTCAAACAAAATAAATTATCTCTAAACCTGAGTAAAAGCAAAATGATGATATTTGGCAACTGTAATTCCAATGCTCAGGAAGCAATTCAGATAGAGGGTGTTGTTATCGAGCGAGTCCATGAAATCAAATTCCTTGGTGTGATTATTGATGACAGAATTACTTGGAAATCTCACATTAAATATATATCTACGAAAATTTCTAGAAGCATTTCAGTAATTGCAAAAGCAAAGCACATTTTAAACATCAAAGCTCTACATACCTTATACTGTTCTCTGATTTTGCCCTACTTATATTATTGTACTGTGGTTTGGGGTAGTACTTATAAAAACACAGTTAAACCAATAATATTGTTGCAAAAAAGAGCTATCCGAGTAATTCATAAAGCTGGGTTTTTGGACCACACAAACTCATTATTTTTAAAATCAAAGATCATGAAGTTTTGTGACATTGTTGAGTTCCAAACTGTACAGTTGTTATTCAAAGCAAGGTATAAATTGTTACCAAACCAAATACAAAGAAGGTTCCAAGAACGTACTGGTCGTTATGAATTACGTGATGAATTAAACTTTAGGATTCAGAAACATAGCACAACTTTGAAAAGTTTTAGTCCAACAGTTAATGGTGTACAATTGTGGAATAAACTGGAGATGGAATTGAAACGATGTCCAAACATCAACCTGTTCAAATATAAATACAAACAAAAGACTTTTGAAATATACAGACAAGAAGAAATGCGTTGCCACTAAGGGGAGCAGTAGGATCAATTATGTGCATTGTTTCCTCTATATTCAAGGAAGAGTGTTGCTGCTTGGAACGGTTGTCATTCTATTGCTCAAGTTCACAAACGGAGAATTAGGGTTGGCAGGTTATGGATCTGTTGAGAGGAATCCTCCCAACGGGCTCTAAACCTTGTCTTTTAATGCACCACTCAGCATAGGAACATAATCTACAAATCAGCTGTTAGGGCAGCTGTGTGGGGGTTTGTTGAAGGGGAGTTACTGCCCTCTTCAACTGGCTCAGTCTCTGGCTTTTTAATGCACCACACTGTGCAGGGCTTTCATCATACTTCACATATAAATCAATTAAATAAATTATATAATAATGATGATGATAATTAAACCCAAATTAAAATTATACTGAGAATGGTAATGACAACTGGAAAGTATCAAGATCTCAGATTATAATATCTATTAATGTACCTTTATACCATAAAAAGTAACTCTGTAATCACGGGTAAAAATCTGCAAGCAATATATTAAGTAACAAATTTTTTTTGACTTGCTTTGTATTAGACATCGTATATGAAACTAGATTGTTGTTGTAGCTGTGCGTTGTTCCAATTAATTATATAAACAGTTAATATATTTTTTGTTGGTTGATGTAAGTTGGTCTGTACGAATGTAGCTGCTTGAAATGTTTTGAAATGTTCTTTTTTTATTTATTGCACTTGGGGGTGGGGGCTCATAAGCTTTTTGCTTCAGCCCACTCCTTTTGAGCACAATGTGTATTGCTCAAATAAACAAATAAACTAAAACTAAACTAAACTAAAAGTACTAGAGCTATGCCTTTAGTGGGAGAGGCTAAACGCTAACAACGTTTGCGTGACTGAGCGCACGCGTAAAGACCAGACAGTTGTGCATCAACTCGTCTAAGCTCAGGTAAGAACAGATCCCAGTGTGGAAAAACGGTGGCCTGTTCCTTTTAATATATCTATTAGATCATGATTTTGCCGTGAGCAGTAGTTTAAGTTGTGTAAGTCTACTGAAAGCAGCCCTTTGAGCAGCACTAATGCTTCTTTTGTTGTGAATAATGTGTAATAATGTGTAAATGATGTGTGTACCTGTATGCATCTGCGGCTCAAATAACCTCGCTGAGTACTGCAACCAGTCAGCGGGGGTTTAATTGACAAAATAACGGGGTAAGACTTTTATAAATTCCCCAACAGTCTGCTCGTAAACTTATTATCCAGCCAAATCGTCTTAAAAAATCTATGTTTTCCCCGTTAAAAACAATCATCAGTGATCGTATGTTCCATGATCGCGATGTGTGCCGCTTCTATTCTCCCCGAGTCTGCGTAGGTTTCCTCCCGGGTACTCCGGTTTCCCCTACCAGTAAAAACATGCACAATAGGTGGGTCCCCGGGAGCGGCACTGCCGACGCCCACTGCTCCTCACCGGTCGCCCCAGCGGCATCGAAGGATGGGTTCACCTTAGCCTTAAAGGAACAGGTTTTTCCAGACTGAGATCTGTTCTGACCTGAGCTTAGACGAGTTGATGCGTAACTGTGCGTGCGCTCAGTCACACAAAAAGACCAAAGATGTTGTTAGCATTTGGCCTCTCCCAGTATATTCCTATGGCCTCAAACGGGGGTGAAGTTAGAAGCGACCGAGCTCTTCCTCAAACACGCACAAAGACCAGACAGGTGCGGATCAACTCGTCCAAGCTCAGGTAAGAACATAATATTTAAATACAGTGGCCTGTTCCTTTAACCCCCAGAAAAATAAAGGCGCAGCACATGCTTGAGTTGATTTTAAGTAGAGTAATAATTTTATTTTAGTCAGAGTAAGGCAGGGGATCTCAAACCTTTCAAGGCCGCGACCTCCAAAATCACTCAACCAACAACTGGGCCCCAATGTATTTAGCATTTATAATTATTCAAAGGGGAGGACATATAAAATCTGATTTTAATGATGTTAGTTGAATATTGTATTTTGATATTTGGCCTAATTTCACAAAAATATGCCGCTTTCAAACAATACATCAACTTCATTGTCAGAAATGTAAAAAAAATATCGTTTCAAAATCATCTCGCGACCCCCAAGTCCAAGGCTTCATCCAACGCTATAACAGTAATAACTCATTAATAACAGACGGTTCTTCCCACAACGGTCTTTTAAACCCAATAATGTGCCAGATTTTGATTGACATCGCGTTTGTGTTTACGCTTGAGCCTCTCGCATTTCACCTCCGTCAGCCTCGACCAGAAAGTTCACAATCATCACCGTGTATAAAAAAAAAAAAAAACAAGCCGGCGCTCGTTCGATCGTCTCATGTATCTGGTGTCTGTGCTTTTTTTTTTCCTCCTCCTTCCCCTCGTCGCCCGCCTCTCCGCCCCGGGACCCGCAGCGTCTCCGGGACCAGATCAAGACGTGGGTGGCATCCAACGAGATCAAAGACAAAAGGCAGCTCGTGGAGAACCGCAAACTTATAGAGACGGTGAGTAGGAGAGCGAGAGGAGGCAGGAATGAATATTTAACACAATAACTATAACGACTCCCCCGCTGTAGGAGAACGGTTTGTAGGAATTCAGTTTAACTTCGTAGTCGAGCGGATTTGTGAGGAAAGAATGTAGTTTTGATTTGAGGGAAGGTGTCAGAAAGTTGCGGGGGAGATGGGGATCTTTAAAACTGACCTCTGGGTTCTCCTCATTCGGAAAAGCCCGACAACCGGCCAAAAAAATATATAATGTGTTTGTTTATTTTCTAACCTTATATGGCTTTAAAATGTTCCATGTCTGAGAGATAAACACACCAGACTCATGACGCTGCAAATGTCAAAGTATGGCCTTCATTTTTTCTCTCGGATCTTTGCATCACCTTTACCCAAATCTAAAAGGTCACAGCCTATAGGCCTCATTAGAAAGTTGAGACCCACGAAACTAATCTAAATGGATCTTTTCTTGTCACTTTTTTTTTTTTTTTTTTTATCATTTTTTGTTTTGTTTTCGCATTTTCATCACTTTTTCGTTGCTATTTTGACCCAGAAGCTTTTAGATTTGGGTAAAGCCAAACGGGAGAAAACGTGGCTCGGTTCAGGCGGGGGTTAAGAGGTTAACGCATTAGAAAATGTATCATACAGGAAACCTTTTCATCGCATTTTTGCCACTTTTTTGTTGCCCTTTAGTTGATTTTTTTTGTCACTATTTTGATGCTTTTTTTTTTTTTCAAGAAGCTTTTAGATTTGGGTAAAGCCAAACCGGAGAAAACGTGGCTCAGGTCAGATGATGCTTAAGAGGTTAATGTATCGGCTGGTCTTTATTTTCAACACTAGGCACTTTGTGTGATTCTCATCGAAGGCATTAAACTGTGAATGAACACGTGGGATTATGTGGGAAACGGCAAAAGGGTGAAATAACTCAAAATATGTTTTATATTTTAAATCCTTCCAAGTTGCCACCATTTATTTTTGTCATTTTCTCCATGAGCTTCATCAGGGTCGTCCGTGAAATGGTGAGAATCTACAATGTACACAGTCTTGAAATGAAAGAAAAAACCAACGCATCTCTGTCGATCTTCTTGGACAACGGCGGCCATGTTGAATCGACTTTTCTGAAACACAAATCCGACATTTTGCTTAATATTCACCGCAGAGAAGAAAATATCTGTCACATGTACGTGCGTTTACACTACTCCAGCTCAAGCAGAAAATGGCGTCCGTCCCGATGTATTCCTCTGCCCTTGCCCCTCGGCGTGAGCCCCTCTAAGCTTAGGCCGGGCCCGGGCCTGGATCTGGGTGGATTTGCGGCACCTGTCCCGAGCCGCGCAGGGTTTGATGAGCCCCATTGAGAGGCTCTGAATGCCAGCCACCTGCCCCACAATGAGCCCCCTCTGACGCCTTCAGTCAGCCACTCCAGAGCGGCACGTTTCCTGCGGTTGTGGGACGACCTACCCTGAAATTATAGGAGGTTTCGAAGGAAGTGGACTGGGATGGTTAGCGGCAGCTTGTGGATTCATAGAAAGAATCCGAGAGTGGCAGTTTTTTTGAACTAGTGCTCAATGATTTTGAACATTTTTCTGACTAATAACTTTACTTGGATGTTAGTGCTGCACGATATATGGGCAGAGTACTATCGCAATATTAGGCGACTCCATATCCATGTTACCGTGAGACTAGGCCACTTTTCAAGGAACGTTTTCAGCTCCTTTCCTACTTTCTAGTCAGACCAGGAACTCTTTGGGGCTAATTTCAACCCACAATATGTATTTCACAACATCCACGCAGTTAATCCTCGGACAAAGCTGTTAAATGTAGCGGTTTCTTCTTCTACGGCGTCAGCGCCTCGGTCTGCACTTCCTGATTACAGTTGTTCAAACCAATTGGCGCTGGTTGCACTGATTTATGACCTCAATGTAACTAGTTTTCCATTAGAAAGCATTGTACTTTACACACGTTTTACGCAAACCTGGTTTCAAATGTTTGGGAACTTTCTACAGCTTGATATTCCTCCTGTGATAAAGCTGGGTTAGTTACAATTAAAGAAACCAGGCTAGTTTTCGTAAGGTAGATTTTAGAAATCTCATATATTAATGAGGGCCGGACTTTGATTGACAGGCCGTTAGCATCAGCGCTAACGGCGCGGGCGCGGCTACGATCGAGCTACGAGTCTACAGTGAAGGTCCCGCCCTTATGCCCTTTTTGGGAACATGCTCCATCAGAGCAGGATTGGAGGAGTCTGTAAATGATTTCCCTTTCGAACGTGGTCATTATGGTGAATAAGGAGGAGTGAGGACACGGAGTCTATTATTTATTATGTCTATGGTTCAAACCCAAAACTGTCAGTTTTAAAGCTCATAATCCAACATCCCTTCTGTGCTCGAGGTGTGCTTGAGCTGCTGGAAGTTATTTTTTTAAGAAGGTTATTCCTATAGCCGCCAGCAGGAGGAGCCCCAGTCAAGATTTTCATCAGCTCTTTCGCCTGTTTTTCATTCTTACAGAGACATATTTTCAAATTACAAAACGTAAAATATCAAAGCAGAGGCCACAAAGAGATTAAGCCTATTTTTAAGCTCCCTATGCATGACATGTCCACTTTAAATCTTAAATGGGTGGAGCTCCTCCTCGTTTTATTTGCATCACGAAATGAAGCGAAATAACTAAGCCCCGAGGTTTACACATCTAAGCAAACATTTTTAAATACCGGACCACATAATACCAAAATCCCATCTCACAGCACGTTTGTCGAGTGCATAATGGGACCCCGAGGCGAAGGGCATTATTATATTATGTAAACAATCGCAGTGTGACCGTCCGGATAACAATGCTGATGTAATCTGGATGAATCGGCGCGTTGGTCTGAGCAGCTCCGAGGCCCGGCTTGGCTCCCGAATAGATCCTCTTCCCAAGTGTGAAAAACTGTAAGTGACACACAATATGGCCCCTGTTCAGAGCTGGCGCGGAAAGGTGTCGCGGCGAATTGTTTATGCCATCTGTGAACTCCCTCTGTCCGTCCCGAGGTACAGTCAGCTACTACGGACCGGGCGCCGTCGCCATGCGTCAGGACAAGCGGGCTTCGAGAGCGACCGATGCTGTGGAAATTTACGGCGCAAGCTTTGATTTATAATGATGTAGGGTGGGCCATATCGTATCGCATATCGTTATCGCGATATAATTTTGATATCGTTGTAATTTTTTATATCGTCGTGGGCACGATATAATTCATGTTGCTCCATCAGAGCAGCATAAACACTGACGGTAGAACACGGGGACAGGTGCTTAAAAAGTCAAATGAAATGAAGGATGTAAACTGCTTGAGTAGATCATATTTGCGAGGAAATTAGTATGCCCACCTGGAACCGTCACCTTAACGTGGTGGAGGGGTTTGAGCACCTGACTGATCCTGGGGGCTCTGTTGTCGGGGGCTTCGTGCCCCTGGTAGGGTCTCCCAGGGCAAACAGGTCCTAGGTGACGGGTCAGACAAAGAGCGGTTCAGAAGCCCCTTATGAGAGACCAACAGGCCCGGGTAGAACCATGAGGCCGTCCTTCTGTGGACCCACCACCTGCAGGGGGCGCCATAGGGGCTGGTGCAGCTCCAACAGCTGCCCCCACGACCCGGCAACGGACAAGTGGAAGAAAATGGATGGATAATCTTCCCAATAGGCGTAAGGCTGGGATTTTGAAGTAATTCGTCCATTGTCAATTATATCGTCAAATATATCGTTATCGTGATATTTATTTGTTCATATCATGATATAGATTTTAGGCCATATCGCCCTGCCCTATAATGATGATGAATTAGGGGTGGGCGATATGGCAAAAATAGGATATCACGATTTTTTAATTATAAACTTACAATTTCGATTTTATCACGATTTTTTATAGTGACAAAATTACTTAAATCACACACTGAAGAAAAATACTACACTAATTTATTCAACTTTGTGATAATCAACACAGCAATAATAGACTTGGACCTAAAGCAAACTCACTTTATAAATGAAAGACACAATACAACTCCAGATAATAAAATTAAGTAGAAGAAAGTTAAAGTTTGGCAAATGCTTGTTAGTGTCTGTTGCTGTTTGGCGTCTCTCTCATGACGTCGAGCTGCTGTAAATATAACGCTCTGTCGCTGCCCTTTCACAATAAGAGTCTTATTAAAGCGATAACATGCAGTGACCTTTATTGTGTAAAACTCAAACAGGAAGCGGTTTGTCACTGTTAGGCGACTTTACAATAATTAACTCAGACTGACGGTGTTTTTGGGGGAACTTTTATATTTTCAAAGACCTGGATAAACAGCGCATTTGTGAACACGGTCCAGGATTTAAATTAAACAAATGAGAAGATGCGGCGCCTACAGAACTGTAAGGCCACACTCGCTTCTTCACACGTGGCGCCAGGTAAATAAATAAACACGCGCTCACATTAGCTTCTGACGTTGCGTAGCAGAAAGTTAAAGGCATGGGTTTGTTTCACCGACTGTGAAAAGAGTCAACTTTGCTGAAGTGCATAAAACCGTGATAAAACGATCCCACAAAAATAACAGATCGTCAGCTCTGGAGATCGTAAGACGGTGTAGTATCGCCCAGCCCTATGATGAACGATTATATTGGTTTAAATAAGGAGCAAACTCGGAGTCGGTATTCAAGGATAGGTCAAGATGGAGAGAACTTACTTTCCTACAGGGACAATAAAGTCGACCTCAAGCCTTGTTTTGCTTACATTGTTTTTTTTATGTCAGACTTTTTCCCCGGGAGCCAGTGTGTTTAATCGTGACCCAGACTGGTGTTCTGCTCAGATGGTCCAAGCGTCTAATAATACTCTTGCCTCGGTGCGTGTTTGATGTCCGCAGCAAATGGAGCGGTTCAAGGTCGTGGAGAGGGAAACCAAGACCAAAGCGTACTCTAAAGAAGGCCTCGGTCTGGCCCAGAAAGTGGACCCCGCTCAGAGGGAGAAGGAGGAGGTCGGCATGTGGCTTACGGTGAGTGAGAGCTTCGTCTCTGGTTAATTACATTTTCAGTTTGGACAATCACTGAACATGATCTCGACTTAGACCATTCATTCCTATTCTCCAGCACTGTTTTGACTTCGAAGAGTAAAACCTTTTATAATGAGGTTTGGAGACATTGAGATGCACTTCACAGTAGGGATGGGATTCAACTTTGGGTCCAACAGTCCACAGCATATTTATCCAGTAGTGCAGTGGAGCATCCATTTTGAAATATAGAGCAGGGAAAATCATGGTGTTTGGCTGTTTTGTTGCCTCAGGGCCTGGACAACGTGCTGTCGTCAATAGAAAAAATAATTTACACGTTTTATGAAGATATTTTGCAGAAAAACCTGAGACATCCACAACATGCATGGAATAAATAAGTGAACCCCTGTATTAAATATCTGCTGATCCTTCTTTTGCAGCAATAACTGCTTTCCTGTAGTTGCAGATTAGACGCTCACAACGATCAGGATGAATCGTGGATCATTCCTCTTTACAAAACTGCTGTAGTGAGATTCAGGCGGTGTACTTACTTATTCCACGCTGTCCTGTGAATGTTTACATGTTATTGCCAATAAAAACATGACACAATGTCATTGTTTGGGTGGTATTGGTTCAGGCAGACGCTGTTTAATCAATCCTGTGATTTTGATGAAGATCAGACCACATTTAGTGACCAATTTAGGCAGAAATGTGAGAAATTCCAAAAGCTTCAGATACTTTTTCAGGCCACTGTATATAATTATAAGATTCAAACAGGACTGTGGTTTCTTGTTTATTTAAATGAAGTGATGCCACTGACAGATCAGGAGACCCATTTTCAAGTCGGGGATCATTTATTCACTTATTTATTTAAGAAAAAGAGCACATGAAAACAAATGTGAATGATGAATAAAAAATCGCGATGTATCATAGGTTATTTTTGTGCAGTATATTGATTGTCACAGGGTTATTGTCAACGTGAGCCATATATCGCCTATCGTATCGAATCGCCCCATGCCTACTTGACTGCAGAGTAATAAAATGGTAATGGGTATATGGACATAACATGGTAACTAATGATGCCGAAGCCTGGTTTATGTATTATAACCAAGAAATACTTACTCATTCACATACAATGAAACTCGTGTCTCATCCGTAACTTGAGGTGAGATAAGTTCAATTGAAGCACATTATTTTAATACACAAACATCACCTTCTAAGCACACTCATCAAGATGACCTCTTTAACTCCTTGTGGTTAAACACTTGTTAAAAAAAACAGGTTAAAATTAATTAATTGTTCAGCTGCACATTTTTGCAGCAGAACGATTAATTAAAAAAAGAATCTGCAAAGTAATTTCCGTGGCAGCCAAGCCTGGATCTAGAGGGGTGCAAAAGGATGTGTTGTAACTTGAGTTTAATATGTTTGGACCTTTTTGATTGGCATCGTTCATTGTTAATGACGCCTCAGGCCTCTCTGCCAGGGCCGTGTTTGAAAAGCTTCTTTCAGAGAGAAGATATCGCTCTCTCAAACGCTCTGCTGTTCCTAAGAGTTTCTTTTCACGAGCTGCGATTACTCTAAACAACACCTTCATTTTCATTCATTAACTGAGCCAGATTTTTTTTAACGACGAGGAGCTGCACCTCTTTGAAACTCCGTCCTCACTCTGCCCTGATGAGGTCCTTGTCTCTACAGAACACGATAGACACGCTGAACATGCAGGTGGACCAGTTCGAGAGTGAAGTGGAGTCTTTGTCGGTGCAAACCAGGAAAAAGAAAGGGGACAAAGAGGTGAGTACCACCCACAATGCATCTGTCCAGCCTCCCTCCTTTCTGAAGACCCATGACGCTCTCTACCTGAGATCAGAATGAATGTTTGTTTTGCAATATTACTATACTGTTCAGGCTGCAACTGCGTAGCGTTTCAAATGCTCTATTATTGATATATCATTAAAAATGGCCGTATGTAGATGCATTGTTAAATTATAAGACGTGCTCAGTGCCACTGCCTGCATTTGTTCCCCCCATGAGCAGAACATTGCTCGACCTGGGCCATTATAGAATTAATATTGGCTCCAGTGAAACGCATTACATGACCCTCCAATGTCCATGACACATGTTCACGACACATGTTCACCGATCCCGCAATGATATTTCCAGAATGTGTTGAGGACCAAACCGTTCAGGCAAAACCTTTTATTAAGGTCTGATTTAACCTATTTTTGTGGAAAATCTGTGGAATACTTGATGAGGATTTGTTGATATCTAATCCCTTGCTTGATGTATTGAGCTTTTAACCTAAAAGTCCAAGGTCAATTATTTGTATTATTTAATAGATAAACTTTATTTATAGAGCGCTTTTCATACAGAATTATAGTGGAAAGTGCTTCACAGATTAAAAACTCAGCAGCAGATGCAAAATAAAACTATTAAACTTGCCTCTTTCCATGAATGAATGTTTTATTTTTTATTTTTTTTCAGCTCTCTGCTCAGAGGAAGAAAGTCCTGTTTTTTGCTCAATCCAAATACAGTATAAATAATGTTATTGGATGTTTAACAATCTTTGTTGCACAGTGACTTTTCAGTTAGAGAAAGGGTTTGCCTTTTTTGCTATTTTGTTTATGTTGATGCACTTTAATTAAATACAATAAATATATAGTTTTAAAATGTATTTACAGGTCGCAGTATTTTGAAATAAAAAAAAAAACTCGATTTGGGAGGAAAAAACACCCCGGCTCTATTTTCACTGTGTAAAAACGGTGGCCTATTCCTTTTAATATCGGATATCGGCAGATACTCAAACCCCCAATATCGGAATCGGAAAGCGCAAAATCTGGATCGGTGCATTTCTAGTGTCGTCACCTTCGGTCTAAAACATAAACAAAAACACGAATTTATGCTTTTACAGAGAGTGAAGGGACTTATGTGGGGAATTAAATATTGACATCCCGAGTGCGTTAATCCATTAGCAGCTCTTACGCCGCCGTACCTGAACTGTTTAAACTTTAATAAAGAGGGTTTTGAGCTCCGGGAAACGGCGATGAATAATTTGCTCTTAATTATTGATGTCCAGTGTGTTACGTGTCGCAAAGCCCCCAAAGTGTTCGATACGTCGCCATTATATAATACAGTGATGCATAAGTGATGGCGTTGTTAAGTAAATGGCGGGATAGTTCTTTATTATTGTGTTGCTCTGCGCCAGAACAGTTATTTCTGACCACGTATTATATATTATTAGTGGTATTATATCATATCCAGCAATGTCCATTTTATGCAGCTCCCATTTTGTTTGCCCCTTTTTTCATCAGGGGTCATTACATTACATTTAAGTCTTTATGTCGAATGCCCTTCCTGTCGCAATCAGCCACTTTACAGTGCCTGGAAGGGGCCGTGTGTGAATCATATGGTCACTGGCCATATGATTCACAAGCTAATACGTCATTAGCCTTGACCTTTGCAAGCATTTTTATTCAGTTCTGTGCAATTTCCGATAGGTTGGTGGTCATTTTGTCCTCAGGCGTGGCGCTTCACCCACTGCCCGTATGAATGTAGCGTATGTGTGCGTGGGTGGGATGGTGCAGACTGGCAGGCTCGCTCCTGTCAATTTAGTAGCTTTACCACCACCGAGAATTACCGCATTGTAGCGCTTCGACAAACTTGCGACCTCACCCCTGATCATGTTGCTCAGACGGAGAAACAAATCACGCTCCGACGTCCACCATCACCACCCGAGCACGAGCGTCTCTCCTCTGTGACAGTAGTTGTAGCTCTCAGAACCACCCCTGGTTGCTGCAAAAGAGCCTCGGTCCGGAGAGTGTTTTCAGTCAGGTCGTACCCGCCATGGACTGCGGAAGAGGAAACGGAACTCCACAGCCACATATGAAGCCCGCAGTTGCTATTCCCAAGAAGTATGTGCGAAGTCTACCTCCTGCCGGTTCTGCTCCATCACGAGAAGAGGTGCAGGCCACAGACCACGAGACGCAATGACAGACCGCCATCCATTAGCAAGAACTGTCCCAGACACGGCATCAGCACAACAGGTTACTCACCGAGGCTAGCTATGGCTCGACTAGATCCATCAGTGCGAGGTGCCGTGCCCAGATTACCACACACAACACTCCCTTTAATTAACCGTAACTTCTCACTGAAACGAGACCACGAGAGGATCCGGCGCACGCAGCAAAGTTCCGTCGTCGAACAACAACGACATTATGTTGCTTTTGCAGAAGCAAGACCGGATTGAGGAGCTGAAGAAGTTCATAGAGAGGCACCGGTTCCACATCCGGATGCTGGAGACCATTCTGAGGATGCTGGACAACGACTCAGTGCAGGTTGATGCCATTAGGAAGATCAAGGTAGGTCCAATTACTGTGGCTCCCTCAACAAACGACAATCACTTTTTTAATGTGGTTCTTGTAGTTGTTCAGATAGGGGAAGGCAGGGAGTACAGACATAACCGCTGTAAAGAGAAGCAACTTTGATTACCCTATGGCCAGTATTTATTTATTTTATTCCTTTTAAACGTCAAAGCAACCCTGATGGTCTTAAGGTGAAGAGTTTAGAACACATACAAAAACATAACGGAGGGGGCACCGTTCGCTTACCGCTCACTCACCGCTCATCTTTAACCTCTTCTTGAAGGATGATGTGGAATACTACATCGACTCCTCGCAAGATCCAGACTTCGAGGAGAACGAGTTTCTTTACGACGATCTGGACCTGGAAGACATTCGTGAGTACAGAGGTTCACATGGATGTAAAGCTGTTTACCAGATATTAGATACAACTCCTGCTAAATGTGACCATTTCATCAGAAATTTCATCCAATATTTGGGTTACATCACCTGCCCAGTCCACAGATTCAAATTGTCCGTTGCGTGTCTCTGACAGCTGCTGCGTTGATGGCCACGTCTCCTACAGGACAATCGCACTTAGAAGATGAGCTCTTCCAGCACTCGAGCAGCACACCCACCTCCACCACCTCCTCATCCCCCATCCCGCCGTCCCCCGCAACATGCACTACAGTAAGTACTCTCTTCTATGAACATGCACTACAGTAAGTACTCCTATGAACATGCACTACAGTAAGTACTCTCTCCTATGAACATGCACTACAGTAAGTACTCTACTCTCTCCTGTGAACATGCACTACAGTAAGTACTCTCTCCTGTGAACATGCACTACAGTAAGTACTCTCTCCTATGAACATGCACTACAGTAAGTACTCTCTCCTATGAACATGCACTACAGTAAGTACTCTCTCCTATGAACATGCACTACAGTAAGTACTCTCTCCTGTGAACATGCACTACATTAAGTACTCTCTCCTATGAACATGCTCTACAGTAAGTACTCTCTCCTATGAACATGCTCTACAGTAAGTACTCTCTCCTATGAACATGCTCTACAGTAAGTACTCTCTCCTATGAACATGCCCTACAGTAAGTACTCTCTCCTATCGACATGCATTTAAAAAAAATGTTCAAGTAGATTTGGAGAAAATGTGCTCGGTGAGGAGGGGGTGTTCTCCCATAGGAAAGTATGAATGAATCCTTTGACCCTTCCTTAATTCTGCTGCATGAAAATATTGAATGTTTTACTTTTTCATTCAATCAACAAGCGTGAAAGAGCTTTTTTGACCGTGTTTTCCTATGTCTGGCATCACACGTGCATCACCTGAATAATTTCCAGATTGGGGTTTCGATTCATCCCGAGAGTAAACAACTAAACTTAATAATAATCATGTGCGAGTCCCGTTGCTCGGCAGTAGATAAAAAAAAAATCCATAAAGGGTGCTGAAAAGCGCATTTATTTTCTCTTTGAAAAGTTGCTCAAAGCCAGCGCTGCTGCCTTTATATCATGTTCCTAAAGATGATGACAGTGTAATATTAGTAATTTCGTGAAGCTGAGCCCTTTGTAAAGTGAGGTCAGACCAGTGTTTAACTCCACACGGGGGATAATTGCTGCATTGTCGAGGCCCATTGCCTGCGTGTCACCTGTACTTTATTGCACCCACACGTATATAGGGAAGGACTTACAGTAGGTTTTAAGATGACAGCGAGCAAGTTTAAAGTTTTTTCATTTGTTATACTTGTGCAGTGATGGTTTTTTTTTATGATGAAATATTTTCGCTGTTCTTTAGGAAAACTCAGAGGACGACAAAAAGAGAGGGCGCTCGACGGACAGTGAAATATGTCAAGTAAGTGTTAAATTCTCTTGGCTTTCCTTTTTGTGGAGCTCGACCTAATTACGGTATCGACTCAAGAGAGGAAAAAACCCTTCAATTATTTAATGATCAGAGTTTAAAAATGGCCGTTGAACCTTTTTTGCCAGTGATTATTCCATTGCAAGATTTTTGTTTTCATCCACTTCTGAATACTTAAAAATCAGTTCATTATTAAAACAATTTCTGCCATCGGTTACTTTTCCTAGTTCAAAGTTTGCTCGATTGTCAATGACCGGGTTTCTTTCTCTTAAATGGGACAAAACGGGGAAACTTGTGAGCCAAAGATTGTTAATATCGTCTAATATCACAGACCATAGTTTTTGTGTGGTCTGTGATATGCAGGAGAAACAGTTGAGTGGGTTCTGTGTCTGAGGAAACATTAAAGTTTGTAAGAAATTTTTATTCGATCCCAGTTTGAATCCCGTTTAATGACTTTTAAAGCTTCCCCCGTAAAAACCCTGGATAAACAGTGTACAATAGTTTATGGAGAGGCTTCCTTGTAAAGTTGATATAGAACAATAGCGATAGACATTCAAAAGTCGCTACCTGGATTTACGTCGTGGCTCGTATTGTGAAAGCGGGAGCTGGAGACGTAATATTCACACATCGGCCGCCACAGGGTCCATCTTGTATGGGATGTGCTGGAGGAGGCTTCGCGCGGTGTTCACTCTCTCCCATCATCAGTACAAGATCTTGGTAAAAAAAAATGAACACCGGATCTTTGGACATTGCAGAAGCTCATTGAAACAACGCCACACCGTTTTTGGGAGACTTTAGGGGATTATTTGGTCAGGTGGCGTAGAACAGGATGCAGTTCCAGTTTCTTCTCTGGCGTAGACATACATTTTGTAACTGTTAGAGGTAGAGCGATATTTGGGGATGTTACGATATCGGCTATCGGCCGATCTGGAGCAGATAAAAGATATGCCCGATATCTCCGGGACCAAAAGTGATAGAGACTGCTAGGCCTGCCGCGATAATTACTATATCGAGTTATCGCTCGATAAGTAAAATGAAGGACGATAACCCGTCTCCCTGTGCGTAAAGACAGCATTGAGCACATCAGCCGTGTCCCGCATGTATCCAGATCATTTATAGATCAGCGCTGCTTTTGGAGAGAGGCGGGGTGTAAACAAAGTGCCGCTACTACAGAGCTGCTGATTCCAACACTTCCTGTGAACTTTATCACAGAGCAAGAGGGACTCGTGTGAAAACACTTAATTCCAGCAAAAAGAACTCATCACGGAGAGAATAACAACATTAATGCAACTGCAGGTTTGTCCAACGTGAGAACGAAACAAAACCACCGCCCGGTCAGTGCATCAAAGCTAATCAGCGCTACTGTTAGCGAGAGGAACAGGAGCGCTTTAGCCACTGTCCAAATACAAGCGTGATAGTCCTGAGAACATTACTCAGTGCTTAGGACTATGTTACTGTTCAAAAGCCAGAGAAATGCTGCTGCGGTTTGACAGACAAGTTTCCCAAAAAAGCTGCTTCACTCTGACGGCAGTGTGTACAGGAGGTTATATTTTAAAAGAAAAAGAAAAAGGACACAACATATGGCTACTCTACTTTTGCAGTGATACAGTATTATCTGAATCCATACATTTAATATAGAAGAAGTCACAGAAGTGAGTTTTTGTCAGGAAATATTTAACCAGAATAATGCAGATGAAATATCAATATTGTTATTGGGATATTTTTAAAGATGATATTGTATATTGACTATTTGTTGTATATGTTGTGACAGGCCTAGTTCAAACACAGAACCTGGTGAGAGTGTAAGTTATGTTAAAAGGTTGAGACGCACAGATGGAAACAGTGTCCTAGAATATGTCGACCCTTCTAGTTTGCACTTTGTTTGGTATAAGGTGTTAATATTGAATGTCAGAAGTTCAATACATTTCAATTAAAATATTTGCTTACAGTTTTCTTTTTATTGCCTACAGTATTTGCATTATACTCAATATTATCGTTTATCGCAATATTTTCTGAGACGATATATCGTCGTCAAAAAAACGTATCATGGCAGGCCTAGAGACTGCCCCCCCTTTTGCAATGGAAAGAGTGAAGTCAGGTCCTCCCACAACTTCCTTGGCCTCAATAAGACACAAGTTTATCGGTCAAAAATATCGGCCGTGCATCGATATCGGCCTCAGACAAACCCACATCGGTCGCCGTCTGGTAACTATGGCGCCTAACACGACTCCCTCTCTTGTCCGCAGTCTCCTGTGAAAAACGGAAACCCGTCGCTGCTCTCCTCCTCGTCCTCGTCCTCTTCCTCCTCCTCCTCCTGCTCCTCCTCCTCCGCCTCGGCCCTCACGTCGTCCTCCTTTGTCTCCATGGCGAGCATGGCGGGGGGCGGGTCCAACAGCATCAGCAGCAGCATCATCAGCAATATGGGCAACATCGGCAACATGGGCGGCGGCCTCAGCCTCCTCCCGGCCGCCATCCACCTGTCCAACAACACGTCGGCGGGCAGCTACAGCAACGCCACACAGCAGCCCCCCCCGCATCCCTCCACGCAGCCACCGCAACCCCCGCAGGCCAAAAACCCCAGCGCCGCCCCGTCCGCCGCGCTGCCCTCTGTCCCGAGCGCCAACAGCCACCCCGCGGGGCCGTCCCCTCCCAACACGAGCATGCCGGGGCCGCTCCCGCCCGCGTCGCAGCCCCCCATCGGGTCCACGTCCAACAGTCTGGGGCTGAGCCTGGGGATGTCGCTCGGGAAGGCCCCGGGCTCCATGGCGACCAGCCCCATGTCCGGCGGGCTCGGGTTATCGGGGATGCCGGCGTCCCTCAGCGCGCTGTCGAGCCTCTTATCGAGCGCCACCCCGACGCCGTACGCCCAGGCGGCGGCGATGGGAACGACGTCGGGGCTGCCCGGCTCGTTGGGCGGGGTGAGCACGTCCCTGTGCTCGGTCACGGTAGGGGGTCCCACGTCCAGCTCGGTGGTGGGCGGCAGTATCGGGGCGGGGATTTTAGGGTTAGGGTCCTCAGGTTCCTCCGGGGGGCTGCTCGGGTCCTCTCTGGGGTCTTCCCTGGTCTCTCAAAGCCCGGCGTCGAGCCTGGCGCCGGGCAGCGGCATGGGCGTCATCGGCAGCAACGGAGCCAACTCAGGGTCCGGCGGCGGCGGGGCGCTGTCCGTGAGGTCGCCCGGCCAGCAGAAGCAGAACGGCAGCACGAGTGAGTACCGGTCCAGAAACCTACTTTTTCCATTTACTGTAACTTCTAGGATTAGCCAACAAGCAAATACACGTTCTTTTATACTGTATTATTTTACCTAGGAATAACAATTGTCTCTGTCTGGGGTCCTTTTTGTTATTATTCAAAATGAAAAGCATCGTAACATCAGGGTTTTGCAAAACTGGAACTTTGAAGGTTGATGCCAATAACTCGTGTTTCGCACTGTCACGATAATTACTACGGCAGATGCACAATATCATCATTTTTTATCACAATACAGATTATTTACATTTTGCATTGTGATTTGTGGCGCTATTGTTGTTAATGATTGAATTGAAGACACGTGGCTGTGTGAGTGGTCCGCATGGCGCCTTTACTTTCCATCACGGTGGTCTCTAGGACGGTCCAGGATCAATTGTTGTGGAAGGTTTTCATGGCTGACTCAGAAAACCTACAGAACAATTGATCTTGGAGCTTTGTAGAGACCACCGTGATGGAAAGTAAAGGCGCCATGCGGACCACTCACACAGCCACTGGGTCACGATGTCAACTTTTTTTTCACATAAAAAGTTGCATAGCGTACATTTATAAAAAGGGCTTCTTAAGATTTTCAGCGGCCCTCAATAATATCTTTTATCGCAGTATTTCCTAGCCTCAATATATCCAACTTTGAATGTTGTTGATTAGGGATTCATCAGCAAACTTTAACTGTAATTACTATATTTTAATTTACAAAACTATATTTTAATTTAAATGTAGCACATGTGGAAAACAGCTGTTCAAAAGAGTCTCCTTAGTCATGTTGTAAACACGTTTCATTCTCAGTTCATCAAAACATCTGACAAGTAATTAAGCCACAGCATAACTTTTGAGAACATAAAACCCAGCCTTGGGGCCTAATAATATATAGTAAAATAATGATGGTCATTATAAAGAAGTAAAGTTGACATTGTTTTGTATTATTCAATGGAGGCCTATTTATTTTAATGCAAAACACTCTTAAAGAATTTTTCATTTTTAGAAACAGTGAATGTTTACAAGTATTAAAAAGCTTTTTAAGGACAAAAAGTAAAAATATCAGTTCTTTCATTCGGTCGATAATCGTGAATAATCGTAAAATCACAATATTTTCTTTCACAATAATCGTGACACCCCTAGGTTATACGAGTCGTCTCCCTCTGACTTCATGACTAAAGATTTCATTATTATTTACCACAGAATCCGCCCGAATAAGACGTTTCAGTCACGGAAAAGCCCGTTCCGTTTGGTCCGGTCAAACCGAGCCTCCGACCTCAAAGAAAAGGAACGTCGTGTTTAGCGGCTCTTCACTGTAAACCTACACAGCGCTCGGAATAACCACGCTGATAATCAGTCTCGTTTTACCTCCGCATTCGCACTCCCCGCGCTCTGCAAGTGCCTTTGTTATCGACGCAGGAATCTCATCACGGCAGCAGCTCCTCGCGGGAAGCAAATAATTCATTGGCGACTGCATTATCAAGAGAGAAACAGCTTTAACAACGGACTGAGGCTGTGGATCCACTAATGGTTCATTACAGGGAGCTGGGCGTTAAACGAGAGGTTTAATGTTGGAGATACATGGAGGTTCAAATGACTTACTACACAAAAGTGAACCAGGAAGATGCTGTAGATGCGTAATACATTAAGATTAGGGTTGCAAAAGTTATTTTTAAAGTTTAATTGAGCAATTTTACATTCATTTTGTCAAAATTCATATACGATTGTGGATGCTCAAAATGGAGTAGCAATAAAGCCGATATGTGCCTACCCCATATTCAATTCAATATACATTTCCATCCATCCATCTTCTTCCACTTGTCCGTTGCCGGGTCGTGGGGGCAGCCGTTGTAGCTGCACCAGCCCCTATAGCGCCCCCTGCAGGTGGTGGGTCCACAGAAGGACGGCCTCATGGTTCTAACCGGGCCTGTTGGTCTCTCATAAGGGGCTTCTGAACCGCTCTTTGTCTGACCCGTCACCTAGAACCTGTTTGCCATGGGAGACCCTACCAGGGGCACGAAGCCCCCGACAACAGAGCTCCAGGATCATTCAGGCTCAAACTCCTCCACCACGTTAAGGTGGCGGTTCCAGGAGGGGAATATACATTTACGTAACATAATATATTATAAGGTCTAGATTACATTGACTTTAGATACGAACAAGTCCTTCCTGAGCTGAACAGATACAGATTTTTACTGATACAATCATCAGTTTTAAACTTGGACTTTCCCAAGAAGAGCATTTAAATGCATAACACTGCAGCTTGGTACATTTCTTACAGATGTTTATAGTATGAACCAAAAGAAAAAGAAACAATTGATGGGACGAAGTATACCAAAAAAAGCTTGATCTTATTTTTGAAGATTAACACTGTTATTTCATGTAGGTTCCAATACCAATCTAGTGTTTCTCATGATTAAATTCAAAACGATTGACATTATTATCATTATTATCAGGGACAGGCATATTATATTTTGTGGATTATAATACTCCTGTTATTTCCTTGTTGTCATTACCATCTCCATTACAGGTTTTTTTTTTTTTTTTTTTTTTCCTGTAGTGTAGTGCGTTAAAACGCTGGAGCGGAGAATGGGCCACTTGAGAGAGTTGGCTATTGGAAATTTTCCAAGGAAATTGTCGGGAATATATAGGAATTAATGGGAACAAACAGGGAATGAACACAACTGAAGGTTGCTTCTTCACAGACCGATATTTGGTTTGATAGTTATACACTGAAATATCTGTCACAGCAGAGATGAAAAGTCGAAAGAGACGAAATCATCATCTCCGTCTGACACCAGGGTTTGAAGGGTTTTCGTTTAGGGCCGATACAAAGAAGAGTTTTTGGAAACGGAAACATCAGAAAGAGAATTGGGCTGAATGCAGGTTTAGGAAAGTTACGTTTTGACATGATTCAAAGGTCCTCGCACTTCCTGTTTGGGTCGGGGGGTGTGACATCACTCAAATACACGTTTTATGATTCAAAAACATAGTTAAAGGGTAGCTACGGGGACACTTTTTAATTGTTGAAATTCCGGAGATTGCCAGGCTAAAGGTTCCCATTGAAAGTTTCTGAGATATTTCAGGAAATGTATCTGTTTGCAACCCTGATTAGGATCACTGATTATAAGAATCTAAAATGCCGGGACCGTTAAAGTAATGAAAAGTAGCGTTTCTTTGTCTTGCAGGTTACAGCGCCATCGTGGCAGACGGGACAACAGACTTAACCCTCAGCAGTGCCAGCCAATCACAGAACAGCCAATCCTCATCGCTCGCCTCCACAACCAACCAGCTGTGAGTCCAGTTCTGATCCAACGTGTCATAATTCTGACAAAGTCCTGCTAACCTTCCGCTTCCCCCTCCTCAGCAAAGACAGCGGTCCCAGCTTGTTGTCCTCCATGAGTTTCTCGTCCAGTTCGCCGTCGCCCGCCTCCTTCAGTGAAGCCAAATCAGGAAGTGGGTCTCTGCTGAACGGCCCGCTGTCGTACTCTCAGCCCGGGGACGGCATCAAGGTCAGAGGGCGATTTGATCTTCTGGCACGTTACTATGCAGCAGTTTACCCTGCCACTACCCAATTGTCACCACCATCCTCAGTATAATATCAATTTTAATCTATCCATTTCAGTTTAGTTGTACTGTCCACACCCAGCCATGTTGTGTATCTGTAATATGCTGCACATATTCACTCCACCGTGTATGAATCTGATTTAAATGGCACCGGTTTACGAGGAGCAAACTCGGCACTAAGGCCCTGGAAGTATCTCCTCCAGATCGGGGATTCCACAGTCAAATAAATCATTTCGAGGGGGCCAGTGTTATACATTGTGGGTGTGATGCCCCCCCTGTAGCAGACGTGGACCTCGCCTGTATGTGCATGTTGGTAAAGTGTTTCTGTTCCCTCTGCAGGAGCCTCTGAGCAGCCTGAAGTCCATGGCCGAGCGGGCGGCCCACAGCTCAGGGTTAGATGGAGACGTCACCTCCCTGCACCTCAGCACAGGTACAACCCCCCCCCCCCCCCCCCCCCCTCTCAGTGTAACTCTCGAGTTGACGGGAAATGCTGCGGGAAGGGGAAAAGTTGTTCAAAGACTCGTCAGCCACCGCTCCTGCAGTCCTGGATAAAAACTGCTGATAATGATTTAACTTCCCCGCCCGTTGGGTTCGGTGCAGTTTCAGTCCTTTCTTTATTTGGGATCTGTTTTCGTCCCGCTATAAGACCTCCAGTCGCCACACTCGGCATCAATTGCGATTTGTTTGAATAGCTTGGCTCCGTTTGGTGTGAAAGTCTGAGAAACGCCGTCTTAAGAAACCGTTCCTAATTGTGAATGTTCCCTCCCTCGTCAGACATGTTCCCCAGCTCCACGGCGCCGTCGGGCCCCCCCTCGGCCCCTCAGCCCTCTCTGTCGGAGGTGAACATCCCGCCGTCGCTCGGAGTCTGTCCCCTGGGGCCCGTCCCGCTCTCCAAAGACCAGGGTTACCAGCAGGCCATGGAGGAGGCGGCCTGGACGCACATGCCCCACCCGTCTGACTCCGAGAGAATCAGGTTTTAGCTATTTTACCATTTTACCCCTATTTTCAAAATGTTTATCGCAGTTCAGGTGCACTGGGAAGCTTCATTCACCATCCATCCATCCATCCATTTTCTCCCACTTGTCCGTTGCCGGGTCGTGGGGGCAGCTGTTGGAGCTGCCCAAGTCACATAGCACCATGCCCCTATGGCTCCTCCTGCAGGTGGTGGGTCCACGGGAGGACGGCCTCATGGTTCCAAACGGTTCCAAACGGGCCTGTTGGTCTCTCATAGGGGGCCCATTCACACTCTCATTCATACACCAGTGTACGCAGACACTGGAGGCAAGGAGGGTGAAGTGTCTTGCCCAAGGACACAACGACAATGTGCACCTTCAGGAGGCGGGATTCGAACCCCCGACCTTCCGATCATGAGCCGACCCGCTCTACCATCTGCGCCACCGTCGCCCCACCACCCGCTTCATTCACCGACACACAAAAAAATGCATTTGTCCCACGTCCCAATAGATTTCTCCAAAACCATTGATTTGTCCCAGTTTTTACTCGTAATCTGTCCCAGTTGTCCCAGGTTCTGGACAATGTAGTCCCCGAAATAGCAAACTTCACTTGCAAATGAATGTCTTTGGCCCGTGGGAGTTTCAATTACCGAGTGTAAACCAATTCAAAATCTCAATTCAGGATGCGGATCGGTGCATGTCATAAGTCGTCGACAGTTTAACCTTTCATCGTGGGTAAAGACGGTTTAGATTTGGAACCCCCTGCGGCCTATTCCCGAATATTGTCCCAGTTTTTCAGTTGGAAAATCTGGTCACCCTAGTTTAAAGCAAACCCAAACACGTAACGAGCACATGGCCGACGCGTGATTTTATTTCTGTTGTGTTTTGCATTTTGTTTTGCATTGTGAGCCCAGGTGCACATTTTATTACCAAGCAGCTTTGAAAAAATGGAAAGCATTGCCAATTTTAGATTATAAACACTACCTAATCATGAATACTTGGGCCAGGGGTGCCTCAAATGCGGCCCAGGGGCCAAATGCAGCCCTCGGACCATTTTTTGGTGTCGAACATTTTATTGCAAGACAGAGCGGCATTAGGGTTGCCAGCTTAAAGAAGAACTAAGTAACTTGTTTACCTTTTTAAATCCTTTACGTAGTCCCTCTGGGGGTAATACAAGTGTCAGTGGGATGATTTAAGGGGCTTTCATCTCCCCCTGGTGTCTTTTGGCCAGAAAACCACAATAGCAACTTTTCCTGTACCGGGTCGGGGGCGCAATACACACTAATGGAATCACGACGAAGAAGCTAACAGGCTAACGGGCAAAGCTAACTGCGGGCTAGCCCCACTTAACTCTTACCCCGTGGCCATGTCGTCTGTGCCATCTGAGACATTGTTTTACATTATTGTGTGTCAATTTTGATCCGTAAATGATAGAAACTTACTTTTTTTTGCACCAAAACCGTAAGATTCTGACGATCGCGAGTCGACGGTCCGCCATCTTGAAATGCACAACAACAGTATACTGTCAATGGTGCTCACGTGTGATGTCCTCTGTCTAAAGCTTGGTGATTGAGAAGAAACATATGCCCTAAATGTGATATTGTAGCTCTCGGTGTATTCTTTTTTGGAACAATTGTTTTTCTTCTAAATCATAGAAATAGGACTTTTTGAAGATTTTGTGAACAAAAAGACACTTATAAAATAGTTATAACTTTGGGCTCTTTTGTTTTGACCAATTGGACCACATACAACACTTTTATAATGTTTATACCCAATGTTCAGTCACTTTTTTGGGTTTATTTGATGAACAAAATGTCTAAAATGATTTTCGCCTGAATTATTCCCTTATATAATGGTTAAAATAATTTCAATTAGATGCATCTGAACCTAACAAGTCCTACAGATCTCAAAAGCCCAGGATGTCCTGAAAAAAACAAGGTATAACAAGTGATGTATAATATTGAAATAATGGACAAAATCTGCAATTAAGTGGGAAAAGGCGAGAATCCCAAAATATAGCCCTCAGATGCCTAAACAATATTTACAGCCACATTTGAGTGAAAAAAAATTATCTCCATTGTGTAATTGGATGAACAATATCCCTCTCTCCCTTTGTCTTTTCTGTCAGCGTAGTATTTACTCGCAGCAACACGCTACGACCCCTGCAGTGGCGCTAATGGCCTCTAGGGGCATGAGTCACTTAGTACTGCTTAGTTACCTAGTTCAACTTTCTAAAGGCAGTTGCACCCAAAACTGGACATTTGTACACATTCAGAATAGTTTCAGAATAAATCACTGCACACGATATATACACAAACGTGGCCTATTTAAAACAATTAAGTCGTAATCAAGCCTGCGTCGGCTCCTACCTGCGCACGAAACAGAAGGGCTTCAATTAGAGCCGCGGGCGCCGCCGGTGTTTTTCTCGGCGCGGCCCACACAGCCGTCATTGACATTTAAAGCCCGACACTTAAATCCTCTCGTTGCGGCGTTTCCGTCGTTGCAGAGGAGAGCCCCCCACCCACAGGGCCAGGAGTGTCCGAGCGTCACCGACTTGCAGCGTTTTAGCCCCGACTTAAAGTGTGCGTGGGATCCGGGGGAATCCATTAGAAACGTGTGTCGCTGCCTCATAAGTGTTGCAGTGCAAAAAAGGATGACCATACACGGGAGGACTGAAGGCGGATTAGCTGTGTGGGATGAATTAGGCAGCAGTGGATGGTTTTTTTTTTTCCCTTTAAAGTTGGTTTGGTAGAAGCAGAAATAAATGGATCCTGTGTGGCTTAAAGTTGGTTTTGTGTTAGTTGCTCAAAACAATTCACAAAACACAATTTGTAGTGTTGAACGATGAAGGTGAGTTCTGTTTAGCTGTCTGGAGCACCACCTCATGACATCAGCAGGTGGGGGGAAGCGTTTGGAGTAGGTATGGACAACATTTCATATCTCGATATTCATGCCGATATCTCGATATGATACGATATGACTATGGGTTTGGTGAAAACCAGGCAGTTTCAAAATAAAAACATAATAAAGACTGCAGTTCTATTGATGAAAGTCTTTATAGTTTATATCTTTTTCGATTTTAATGTTTTGAATGTTCATATCTCTATCAATACTAGGGCAGGGCGATATGGCCTAAAATCTATATCATGATATGAAAAAATAAATATCACGATAACGGTATATTTGACGATATAATTGACAATGGACGAATTACTTCAAAATCCCAGCCTTACGCCTATTGGGAAAATTAATTCAGTGATATTTTATTCTTTTCTTTTTTTTTCGGCATAATTGTCTTCCAAATATGATCTACTCAAGCAGTTTACATCCTTCATTTCATTTTACTTTTTCAGCACGTGACCCCGTGTCCTACAGTCACCGTTTATGCTGCTCTGATGGAGCGTAACATAAATTATATTGTGTCCACAACGATATCAAAATTTACAACGATATCAAAACATCTCGCGATAACGATATACGATACGATATGGCCCAACCCAAATCAATACGATAACGATATATCTTTCAGCCCTAGTTTGGAGTTTGTTTGAGAGGGAGGCAGCCTGGGATTATAGAATTAATAAGCAATAGTGTTTGGAATGAAATATTGTAAATTGAATGTTAAAATGGAAATACGCTATCGGGGTAGTAGCAAACATTTTCCATTGACGAACATTTACTAAAAACAATATAAAGTGGAGCAAAGCGCCGTGGAACAACTCCGTTAGCTGCTGCGGCACCTCCGATGACAAAAGCGACAATAAATCCAATATTTTACATTTTAAATTGTATGGCTGGGACATAATGTTATGCAATATATCGCAATACCTCTTTGTTGTGATACATGTATCGAATCAGAAAAGATGTATCGCAAGACTTTTGATACTCAACTCGGTTATGGAAGAAACGTATACAAATGTTTTTGAGGATAGCTTAATATCAGTTTAAACCAGGGGTGCCCAAAGTGCGGCCCGGGGGCCAAATGTGGCCCCGCAGACCAAATTTCGGGGGCCCTCAGGTTTCTTGTTTAGTCGGCCCACGTCACCAGAGATGTTCTTTGTCTACAATATTCTAGCCACAACAACTAACATTTTACTGGGAGAGAGAGCTGGTGTTAAAGAGTCATTTTATACTCACTACTGCCACCTCAGGTCTTATGCGTAACTGCAGTTTCTGTATTAAGCTTCTGCATGACGACACTTTGGACCCGAATTAAACTCCGTATAGTCCCTTTAAGGTTTTAAGCATAAAAAAGGTGTGGGGCAATGTTTAAACCTGGGTATATTTAGCTAAATATACCCAGTTCACTGTACTGACTTTTTTTTTTTTATTCGTTTATTTGGTCGGGACAGGGCATGGATTGTAGCCAGTCGTCGTCCCCCACTCGCACTCTCAAACACTCTCATTCATCCCGGCCTATTGTACATGGTTTAGTGGTAGGGGAAACCCGAGTACCCGGAGGAAACCTACGCAGACACGGGGAGAACATGCAAACTCCACACAGAAAGTCCACGTTCAGGTGGGAATCTGATATTTGCGCTTTTCAAAATGTTGTAATAAAAAAAAAAAAAAAAAACAGAATACTACAAGCAATTTATACATTTTGGAAAATCAACTGTAGCTTTCTTCATTCGGGGTAAAATATTGCAGTATATTATAATGAAATGGGATATTGTATTGCAAAGTATCGTCCCGGCCCTATTAAATTTGCTTTGTAATTATGGGCCAAAACTCCGTGAACATGGGGCGTTTGGAGTTCTACGGCAGAAATGCATTGTCTTGGTGCGGATTAGCATGTCATCAGAACGCTGGCGGCCTCATTTGTGACTAACCGCCAAAAAGCGCCCGATGGAAACGCGGCGCTGATGATGCGGGTTTGTCCTAAAAGGCTCGGTTTGTGGGAAAAGTGCATCTGGGAACGGTGAACTTTCCAACTTTGTGTGGATGCATTTGGGATATCGATCTATTCGGGTCAATAGCTTCACAGAATCTGGTGCAGTGTCCCCAAAACAGTTTCCCCAAGCGCGGCCGCCGAAAACTATTGCAATCAGCCTCTTTTCTACTCGCTTGTGTTGTTGTCGTACTTACGGGAAAAGGCGAAGATTTTAGTGAAGCGGGATCATAATTTCAGATGGAGTGGTTTAATAAAGGCAAGGCAAGTTTATTTGTAGAGCACAATTCATACACAAGGCAATTCAAAGTGCTTTCACAGTTGCATAACATTACAAGAAAACAGATCAAATCAATCAATAAAGTTAATCAATGACAGTAAAAGGCAAGAGTGCAGATAAAATACTTTCAGTTTTCATCTGCTCGGGTAAAAAGAGCTGTTTTCAGCCTGGATTTGAACATTGTCAGAGTTGAGGCCTGTCTCACATCCTCATGAAGACTGTTCCAGATTTTAGCTGCATGAAACTGAAACGCAGCCTCACCGTGTTTAGTCCTGACTCTGGGAACCACCAGGGGACCCCTCCCTGAAGTTCTCAGGGCCCGAGATGGTTCATACGGCTCTAACATGTCAGAGATGGACTTTGGTGCTAAACCATGAAAAGACTTGTACACAAGCAGAGCTGTTTTCAATTCTATTCTCTGAGTGACAGGAAGCCAGTGCAGGGACCGGAGCACTGGACTAATATGGTCGTATTTCCTGGTTCTTGTGAGGACTCGAGCAGCAGCATTCTGGATGTTCTGCAGCTCTAACAGCTCGTTTAGAAAGGCCAGTGAGCAGCCGTTACAGTCGTCTAACCTGCTGGAGACAAACGCATGGATGAGTGTCTCTAAGTCTGGTTTTGACTCTACATTACAATAAACCTGTGGTTAACCTGAATAATGCCGCCACGTTTTCAGGACAGTAGTGGGATTTTTGTTGTTTTTTTCAAACTTTTGTTCTTTTGTGAACAAGAGAAAACTTTTTGTTTCATGTCGATCAGCACAAAGATATTAACCATTAACTCGTTCAAAGCCAATTCTAGCACAGTATTGTGACCACACAAACAAGATATTCAAAAGTACTTGACCTGTGTACCGTTAACTTTGTTTTTCGATACCGGTACTTTAAGGATACTTAAAGGCTCATTCATACTTCACAAGACGCAACAACTTCTTATTCTCACGTTTCCATGGCTACGAGGCAAAAGTGACTTCCTTTTGTTCTGCAGCCCAGGACGCAAGAACAAGAAGTTCTTGCGTCTTGTGAAGTATGAATGAGCCTTTAGTTTGCGATACCTGCATGATTGTCTTTTTCAATACCTACAGTGCCTTGCGAAAATATTCGGCCCCCTTGAACCTTTCGACCTTTTGCCACATTTCCGGCTTCAAACATAAAGATATAAAACTGTAATTGTTTGTGAAGAACCAACAACAGGTGGGACACAATCATGAAGTGAAACGAAATGTATTGGCTATTTCAAACATTTTTAACAAATAAACAACTGAAAAATTGGGCGTGCAAAATTATTCAGCCCCTTTACTTTCAGTGCAGCAAACTCACTCCAGAAGTTCAGTGAGGATCTCTGAATGATCCAATGTTGACCTAAATGACTAATGATGATAAATAGAATCCCCCTGTGTGTAAACAAGTCTCCGTATAAATGCACCTGCTCTGTGATCGTCTCAGAGGTCCGTTTAAAGCGCAGAGAGCATCATGAAGAATGGAGAATCTGTGGAAAGAACTGACAACTGCTGTTCACAAACGCTGTCCATCCAACTTCACTGAGCTCCAGCTGTTTTGCAAATATTCAGTCTCTCAATGTGCAAAACTGATAGAGACAAACCCCAAGCGACTTACAGCAGTAATCGCAGCAAAAGGTGGAGCTACAAAGTATTAGCTTAAGGGGCCAATTTTTCAGTTTTTTATTTGTTAAAAATGTTTGAAATATCCAATAAATTTCGTTTCACTTCATGATTGTGTCCCACTTGTTGTTGGTTCTTCACAAAAAATGACAGTTTTATATCTTTGTTTGAAGCCTGAAATGTGGCAAAAGGCCGAAAAGTTCAAGGGGGCCGAATACTTTCGCAAGGCACTGTATACTAAAGCATTTGTCATGTAGAACCATAACAATTCATTTATTCCACAAAAGGCAATTTCTTTTAAACTGATTTGACCTGAAACAGCCAAGTCACTTCCTTTAATCTCTTAACCCCCCCACCTGATCCGATTTTCTCCAGTTTGGCTTTACCCAAATCTAAAAGCTCGGTTTTGATACCATACTGGTTTAACGGTACCCAGCCCTACTGAAAGTGTCATGTGACCGAAGCTTCCGGGTCGACTCATCAGCTCTAAGGTCAAGAGGACGCGTGGACATAACCTATTGCAAAGACCACGTAAAGTCAAACGTTGGCCCAGGGAGGCTCTGATGGAAATCCTTACATTTGGTTTTATCTAAGGGTTGAACGCCGTCCAATCATGACAGTTGGGAGAGTTGGCGAGTTGAGTTGGCGAGTCGGGACAAGGGTTTGAGGAGAAATGACTCGCTGTGAACACTCTGAAAACGATAAAACACATTGTTCTACGAATCTAAAAGTACCGCGGTATTAACGGTTTCCTTGTGTGTGTGTTACAGGCAGTACCTGATGAGGAACCCCTGTCCCACGCTGCCTTTCCACCACCAGGTGCCGCCTCCTCACTCCGACTCTGTGGAGTTCTACCAGAGACTGTCCACGGAGACGCTCTTCTTCATCTTCTACTACCTGGAGGTCAGTGCTTAAGCCGATACCTCCCACTTATCCCAGCTGACCACGGGAGTTAACGAAATGGTCTCCTGTATCTTAGACCTTTTTATGTTTGTCATTTACTTCAAGAACCTCTTACTTTCGTCCCTCTGTACTCCGTCCTTGTAATGACTGTGCGTTTGTCTTTTCCACAGGGCACTAAGGCCCAGTATCTGGCAGCCAAAGCCCTGAAGAAGCAGTCGTGGAGGTTTCACACCAAATACATGATGTGGTTTCAGAGACACGAGGAGCCCAAGACCATCACAGACGAGTTTGAACAGGTTAATGGAAAAAACTCTTGATCCTAAATATTTTATAGACCCCATTTAGCTTTTGGAGATTGGGTTTAGCTGAAGGTTTAGCTTCTCTCGGCTTTCATCGCATTCGACGAGTCAAATTCAATCAAGGTTTGTACGAGGATGTTTTTTTACGCTTCCTTTTCTTACATGCTTTAATTAATCATTTTAATTGTTTATGGAGCAAGCAAGCAGTAATAAGCAGTAATGAATTATTGATTGCTGCCGTACTTTTGAGGAGTTTTCAGTCTGCCTCCACTCCTTCGGTCTCCAGAAATTCTTACCTTTATCAGACTCGTTCCGGTAATTTTAGTGTTTAAGAGTTTATACTGTATTAGGACCCAAAAAAATCATGGCCTCCACCGCCCTAGCCTGGCCTTAGCCGTCCGTAAACTCCGGTCAATTATAATTTCCCTACATGTTCGTCTGGGTCTGATCTCAGTGGCTGCGTTACATCGGTTGAATTTCAACCGACCATTCAGCGAGCGCGGGAGGCGGGGCTTGTAGCTGACGTCGAGCATTTGCGCCACATTTGCTGGTTGTAGTTCGGCAATGGCGGCGGATACGGAAGTAATGGAAGCTCTTCAATCCGTTCTGGCTCGGCTCCCAAATATCCAGAAATTAAAATCTAAGCCTCGGAATGCGCAAGGAATGCTCCCGAGAGTCATGATAGAGTCATGATGGAGTCATGATGGAGTCATGATGGAGTCATGATAGAGTCATGATAGAGTCATGATAGAGTCATGATGGAGTCATGATGGAGTCATGATGGAGTCATGATGGAGCTATGATGGAGCTATGATGGAGCTATGATGTAGCCATGATGTAGCCATGATGTAGCCATGATGGAGCTATGATTGAGCTATGATGGAGCCATGATGGAGCCATGGTAGAGTCATGGTAGAGTCATGGTGGGGTCATGGTGGGGTCATGGTGGGGTCATGGTGGGGTCATGGTGGGGTCATGGTGGAGTCATGGTGGAGTCATGGTGGAGCCATGATGGAGCTACGGTAGAGCTACGCTACGGTAGAGCTATGATAGCTGCTTTACTCACTCAGGCGCATTACATACGTCATGACCAAACGCTAGCGAAGATCGTTTCAAAGGAGTTCACGCCTCCCACCTGATAACGGAGCTCCATTGTGAAGATCCAGACCCTTGTACAAAACTAAATGAGTACGAGTGTCTGGTAAAACCAGGCTACCACCTCCCAAGTCCGGTCACATTCTGGGCACAAACCCAGATCAAAGAAGCTTTTACGCTTTAGGCAAGTCCATTCTTGCCCCACAATCTGGACCAGAACCAAATGACTCCCTGTACCTCCGTTCAGCATTTACACGGTTTCTTCGTTTAATGGAAATAACGCTGATGTTTTTGTTTTTTTCATGATTTTACACGGTTTTAGATTGTGACTCACGGGACGCCAGCCCAGATGTTCCTCACCTCTTACTTCTTTCCTCCCCAGGGAACATACATTTACTTCGACTATGAGAAATGGGGCCAGAGAAAGAAGGAAGGTTTCACGTTCGAATACCGGTATCTGGAGGACAGGGACTTACAGTGACACCCCCTTCCCCCCCTCACCCTCATCATCATCCACAGCGGGACGGTCCCAGGGACAAATGGAACTCCCGGACACCAATGAGGACACACACACACGCACACACACTCGAAGGGAGGTCTGACCCGATTCCACCTCACATTCCTGGATTAGACCTCCGCTCGCCATCGGGGCAGGCCTGGACGGGATCAGGGGCCCAACATGGACACGTTTATACGGCCCTCCCCAAAACTGTCCCGCTGCTATCGAACCACCTCTCAACTGGATACGCTTTGGCTTTGACTTCCTCCTCGAGCTTTTTTTTTTTCTCCCTCCGTTTTTCGTTTGTGTCGGGAATTGTGTTTTTTTTTTGTTTTTTTTACGCTTTTATTTTGTTAACCCCACGAGAACCAAAGAAGACCGGTTTAGTCCCATTTTTGAAGAAATAAAAGGCAGCTAGACTAGAAACTTCTAACGACCTTCGACCCTTAAGCTTTGCCGAGGCGGTGAGCGGCGGTGAGCGGCGGTGAGCGGCGGTGAGCGGCGGTTCTGCGGCGGCGGGGCAAGAAACGAGGCCTTTTCTGTTAGGATCATGTTTTTATTTATTTTTAATCAGAAGGTCGGTCATGGTTTATGTGACTTTGTAAAACAGGTAAAAAAAAGAGAGGATGGGTAAATTAAAGTAACATTAATTACATAAATATGTAGATTTTAATAGGTTTAAGCCCTCATCTAATTCCAATGTTCGATTAGCCACGGCGAAAAGCGGGGCGGGTCACGAGGAGCGTGTTTTATTTTGGCAACGGGAGGATTGAAAATGTTACGCAGTGTGCCTTTAAGTTAAGTAAATTAAGCTTTTTTATGAAGTAATCCAGCTTGAATTGGAAATATGGTGCAATACTTGGATTTTCTTTAACCGCTTAACCTCCTCCTGGACCGGGCACATTTTCTCCAGGTCGGCTTTACCCAAATCTAAAAGTGTAATGCCTCATTTCAAAGCGAAGACTTGATTTTTTTTGTCACAGCGCTTTTTCCTTGCACTTTTGTCCCTTTTTTGTTTTTGTTTCTTCTTTTTTTTTCGTTGCTATTTTGATGCTTTTTGTTTAGATTTGGATGAAGCCAGACCGGAGAAAATGTGCTCGGTTCAAGATCGTAAACCGAGCACATTGTCTCCAGTTCGGCTTTACCCAAAATCTGAGAAAGGTTCTTGGAAAAAAAAGTGTCAAAATGGCGGCAAAAATTACGTAAACCATGTTGAAAACGCGGCAAAAAAAAAAAAGGCAACAGAAAAACAAACAAAAAAGTGACGACAACGCCAGGAACAATCTTGGCCCAGTCGGTCTTAGCTTTCAAATGAGGCTACTTTTTATTTTTTTATCAAATCAAAAGGTTTCTGCTGTTTCTTTGTATTCCTCCTTTAAAAGAGAGATTATGACTTGTAACGTTAAACACATTGGTATCGGTAATGGATCGATATCGTAAAAAACTGGCCCTAGTCATACTTATATGTTATATGTTATACTTGTCGTTCATCCCTCACCGTAAAGCACTGAAGACGAGTAAACGTTTAGAACTCGTGAAAAACGCACTTAAAGCCGTCGTTTATAATCAGAATCACTCTAATCCCATCACACTACATTAAAGTCAAAAACGCCACGGATTATTTTTCTTGCCCCTCTGCTGCCTCGCACCCGGGTCCGTGGACGCTCTGTTTAAAAATATCTCCGATCGCCCCTAGCTGGAGGAGGAGGAGGGAGCAGGGGGGGTACTTTTCAGGAAAGTTACACGAAGGAAATGCCATGAGGTAATGTTTCCGCTACGGCACAGCTGATGATGTCGGCCTCCTGCGCTCAAAAAGAAGCCCGTGAAACAAAGAAAAACATTTTTAAAAAAAACATTCTCTATTGATCTTTTATTCCTCAGGGTTTCGGGATTTTTGACATAGGGCCTCATTTCCTAGTTATCCAGAGTCTTGTTGATGTCTGGAGATATTTTTTTCTTTAAATTCATGCAGTTCCTATATTTGAAGAGTCTAGTGGCGCTAGGCTAATGCTAGGCTAAAGCATTTCTATGGTATCAGTTAGCCTGCATTAAAAACAGTCTGACCCGCTCCACAGTGCACCTGAGGTAAATCACTTATAACGCCAGACTAACGATATAAATGTCTGTGTCGATATAATAATTATAACCATTTTGCATTTAAAATAACTATTCTATTTGAGCAGCATCAGCTTCGTGGCTGTAAGCTAACGCAGCGGCGGAGTGATCTGCGAGAAAATAGTCCCTCAACATGCGGTAATTCATGTTATATTTCAAAAATGATTCTAATTAACACAGACATTTATGGGTAGTCTGGCGTTATAAGTGATTTGCCTCAGGTGCACTGTGGAGCGGGGTTGCGGATACCATAGAAATGCATTAGCCTAGCATTAGCCTAGCGCCACTAAGCCCTTCAAATATAAGAACTGCATGAATTTAAGAAAAAAATATTTCCAGACATCAACAACTCTCTGGGCCTCATTTCCTGGTTATCCAATGTCAAAAATCCAGAAATATCCCTTTAACCTGCGTCGCACGGTTTCTCCTGTAGAGGGCGCCGGTATTAGCGGACACTGTCAAAAACAAAAAGGCCAGTTCACTTGACGTGCACGAGAGATTCATTTCAGTTTCAGTTTACGCCGTAGTTTACTCCGGCTGGTTTATGATTTGCTGCGGGGAGTTCGTAAAGTATGAAGTATATTTATACTTTGGTGTTTTAAATCCTCTCCGCAGCAACTCGCCTCCCTTGAAAAGCTTGAAGGCTCCAGATTATGTTTTGCCGTCGGTCGTTTTGATAAAAGTCGGAGCACATTCATTTTGTATCGTTACTTGAGGTTTTAAGGCGAGGCACGGCAGGTGAAAACATAGATTTTTGTCAATGTGGAGTATATAAAAGACCAAACTTTTTTCATTTTTTTTTTTCAGAGGGATTTTTTTTTTTAGATCTAATTCCTAGTTTGATTTCATGAGCTTTGAACACACACAAAAATTGGATTTATTTTTACAGATTTTTCCCCCCACTTATATTCAAAAACTAAATCAAGATCTAAAATCGCCACCGAAAAAAATCATAATACGATAAATGCAAACCTGGGTCTATCCATTATTTAGATTTCGATTTTTGGGCCTAAAATGACAGAAAACCTGCAATACATTTTTTTTTTGTCCGTAATCCACAGCCGAAGTTTCAAATTGATATCGCTAAATGTAATTCACCTGCAGTGTCTCGCCGTTCACGACTTTGAGGGAGCGGCGCTGTCACGTTGACGTAACCATGACGATTTATGCTAATCCACAGGGGACAACACGGACTCATGATTAGTCGGCTTTTGCAAAACAAGTGCGGGGCCTTTAACACAACGTTCCTGTAATGAAACTTTCCAAAGTGTTTTTTTTACCGTGAATCATTTATACCTAAATGTGGTTTTTCGACAAAGTGGCGCCTCGAGTGAACCGGCTCTCTCCGCCCCCCCCTGAACCTGAACTCTGACCTCAGAACGTCACCAGCAGCAGACCTCCTCCTGCTCCACGTTTGTACCCCGGGGCGCCGCTCTCTCTAAAAAGCGCCTCCCACTGGTCTGCGGCCAATTCAACCACCTATTCATAGTTTTCAGTGGGTGAGCAAATCATCGTTTGAACCGGAGGGAGCGAATTCATTATGGCGGCAAATTTTTTTTTTTTTTGCTGGTTTTATTTTCTAGATACAACTGAGAGTTTAAGGCTGATGAATATTGTTGCTTTTTATATTTGGATTCTACATTTTGGCGATTATTGTATCACCAGCGAACACTTTATTTAACCTTAATAAATGATGGGTTAACCTCGTAACCCCCACCGGGAACCGAGCACGTTTACTCCAGTTTGGCTTTACCCAAATCTAAAAAGCTTCTTGGACAAAGCGGCAAAATAGCAACGAAAACGAGAACGAAAATACAACAATAAACGAGCGACAAAAACCCAGTGGTGAAATTATTATTATTATTTTTTTTTTTTTACTGACAAAAAAAACATGATTCAAAAAACGACACAAATAAGATGAAGAGACAAAAACACTTTAAAAAAAATTGTCAAGTCAGTTTTGTAGGTCTTAGCTTTCAAATGAGGCGGCACACTGGTCTACAGGCTGTAAAGCTCCATTCGGGAAGTTTTTAGATTTGGGTCAAGGAGAAAATGTGATGGGTTAAGGCGGGGGGGGGAGAGGTTAATTTATCATGAACACTTCATTAGTTAAGTGTTAATAACTACTGAACTACTACAGGTAATGCGTAACTCAAACAGTTCGTCACTTATTCATTGTTCAGTAGTTATTAAGTGTTAGTTACACTTAACTAATGAAGTGTTCATGATGAATTAAGCGTTAACGCATCAGTTATTAAGGCTAAATAAGGTGTAATCGTCCAACAACAGAAATCTTGGCAAAAATCATAATAATTAATTGTGTTACTTTATTTAAAATGGCCGAAATCACGTGTCCATTATGTCGCCCGAAAACTATGAATAAGAGGCTTCTTTTTTTTTTTTTCGTTCAGCGCACTGCAATCATAGTAAGGAATAATGATACATTATTCAGTTTACATAATCTTTAAAAGCCTATTTGTTTTGTTCTCGTGTTCCAGTTCCCGATTATGTAAACGCGCGCTCTTTTGGCCGCGTGTCAAAGTTTAAATGTTAATCTTCGTTTTAGAAGAAAGACCTGAAAATACACCCAAAAGCTTTTTTTTTTTTTCTTTTTTTTTCTTTTTTTTTGATTCATTTGCATTTCCACAGCCCTAATAACTGGCGCGTTGTGTTTTCCCTTCAGACCAGTTTGGAGGCGCTTTAGCTAAACTCGTCCCCTCGTCCCGCGGCCGCCGCCCCCCCCCCCCCCCCCCCCCTCGTGTCCAGGTAGAAGTTTCCTTTTTTTCTCAGGAAGATCTTTCGCCGGAGGAAACGACCGTTCTACAGTCGACCCCCCCGAGCCGCGGCTCAAAATGTGACGAAGCGCTCCCGTCGTCGTGTGGTTCCCGCTGCGTTTTGTAATCGTTTAGGTGCTCAAATGTTTAATAAATGGAGTATTTGCTAAAGCGTTGGTGTTTTTACGAAATCCACTACAAAAAAAAGGCGTTTTATTACACGATGAGGCGAAAGATTTGCCGCATTTTGACCGTAACGCGGCTACACAGATTATCTCTGAGTCCTTTGTGTTGGATCAATTGTAGTAGATTTTCCTTTTTTATTTTTATTTTCTTCTTCTCTCCCCCCCTAAGACACGAGAAAAGCATTTTAAACAGTTTTTTTTTTCCTTTTTTTTTTTTTTTTTTTTTTTAAAGATGGCGTGAAGTTTTCTAGCCACACGGACTTGATTTGTGATCTGCGACGGGACAGTCCTGCTTTTAAAACCCCTCGTTTTACTTCGGGAGCGTCGAGAGGAAAAACCAGCTCAATGTGAATCTCTCTTCTCTCTCCTCTAAAGTGTTGTACAGACGGGACAGACCTCTGCCGTTTTTCGTTTGTCACCCGGACAGTATGAAATAATGACACTTTCGGAAAAAATCCTAATAACGAATAACCATGAATAAAGGATTGTAAGATATTAATAAAAGAATTACTTTTCAGAAAAAACTTGACGTGGTTTGTCGTTTATTAACAAAGTCGGGGTAAGTATTTCTGCTGCTGCCTCCCAGGTAACATTTTGTGTTTTTTTGTTTGTTTGTTTTTTATTGAACCGTATCCATGGTTACGTACACAACCCATTCCGAAAAGCTAGCAGGAATCCTAAATCAATGTTCAGGTCTCACAACATATAAACTTTCACCTGGAAACAAAAAGATATACCTAATCTTCACAAATAATTAGTAGCAATAGATTTATTTTGAATTTATTTATTTCAATATCTCCAAGTTTTTCTTTCAGAAGGATTTTTTTGTACGTGTAATTCCTAGCCTGATTTATTGAGTTTTGAATTTCAAAAAACAAGGTGAACTTTACATTTTTACAGATTTTTTCACTAAAACAACTGCTTACTTTAAAACTTAAAGCGGCACCGAGTATCTCGTGCCCCTAGAGGCCATCAGCGCCACTGCAGGTGTCGTAGCATGTTGCGTTTCTTGACTCATTAATTGTCCGTGAGAGTAAATACTACGCTGACAGAAAAGTTAAAGGGACAGAGGGATATTGTTCATCCAATTACACAATTTTTTTCACTCAAACTTGGCTGTAAATACTGTTTAAGTGGCGCTAGCCCGCAGTTAGCTTTGCCCGTTAGCCTGTTAGCTTCTTCGTCGTGATTCCATTAGTGCGTATTGGTGACTCCGGACCCAGTGGCAGGCAAAGTTGCAAGCATGATTTTCTGGTCAGAGACACCAGGGGGGAGATGAATGAAAATATATGGAATTTTGGGCATTTATTTAGGCATACAATTTTCAAATGAAAACATAAAATCAACACTATTATGGCTGTGTCCGAATGTCCACCCTGGTCCCTAACCCCTCATTCACTACATAGGCCCGCACTATATAGTTGACTATATAGTCCACTGATTCTGTGGCGATTCGGACAGAAGCCTCTACTTTCTCCGAGCTGCTTCATTTCTTTTCTTTTTTTTTCTGAATTTATTTATTGTTACAAACGTTTATTTTATGAAACAGAACGACAGTTTTGGCACTTTTACAGGCGTTTTATTTGACATTTAAATTAAAATTAAAACTATCATAAAAATAAAAAAATCCCTCCAGCGTTAGCTCAAAGACGTGCAGAAAGTAGGTCAGAGCCCGGTGTCCGAAGCGCCAGCAGAATGAGTGGCTACGTCTGCTAAAAGTCGCTAAAATCCGGGAATAATGTATTTCTGCGATAAAGATCAACCAAACTAATGAGACAGGGGACTATTTATGGATAAATACGAGTCAGATATATTTAACATGGATTTAACATGAACGGCTTGGATTATTTGAGAGGAAGCTATCGGTCATTTAACAGCTCGAGCTAAAGGTTAGCAGCTAACGTTAGCATTTTTCACCGTAACCGTTTATATCCAAGTTATTTCTTAATGATAAATACGCAGCACACGATTGAAACAGCTGATTTCATTCCATCGTGTTGTTTAGTTCAAAGACCTGCTGCTGTGAGGCATTCTTCTCCGACTCTCGCAATGCATTGTGGGCTATATTGACCCGTTTAGTGATCACCGATGCTCACTACTTTTCAGAATGCATTGTGGGAAATTTTGAGCGCACTACTTTTTTTCTCTCTGGACATTCGGACACCGCCTTTGTTTTCTCATGTTCATGCCAGTAATCTACAGCAAAAGTTTCTCATCGATTTCACAAAGATTTCCCCTGCAGTGTCTCGCCGAACAACCTCCCGGAAAAAAAACAAACGTTTTACTAACATTATATTACGGTATTAACGCATGTGTCCCGTCTCCGAAACCCTTTTCCCAGGCCCGTCGGGTTTGTCTTGTTTGTGAACTCCCTGTAATGTTATTATATAAACACGAGTCGTGCTGATGCCTCTGAGTTCATAAAAGCTTTATTCCACGTCCCGTTCAGGAATAATGCAGGCCCAGGTAAAAGGCGGGACGTCCTGCTGCTGCCGTTCTCTAAAGAGCCGGATGCCGTTAAACCGACCTTGTTTTTTGCCTCGTGTTTCCCCTGGGCCCGAGTACGGCCCGTCTCGAAGGCATTACTTAGTAGTTGGAAAGTGAATGACTAGCACTCCTGTAAAAAACTACTAAATGAAGCTTCTTTTTTTGTTACTTTATTGTGTCATTTTTTTATTTATTTTTTTATTTATTTGGTTAGTTTAGTTTTAGTTTAGTTTATAAATTTCAAAACATTTCAAGCAGCTACATTCGTACAGACCAACTTACAAACTTAAAAAAAAAAAAAAATAATAATAAAAATACAAACTAAAAAAATAATAAAAATATTTGAACAGGGACAGTGTACAATCTACATTAGCCTCAGAAAGGAGAGATGCATTGTACCAGGTTATAGCACTTGTGCTAATTTCCACCTGCAGTCCCGGGGCCTATTGTACATGTTTTTAGTGGTAGGGGAAACCGGAGTACCCGGAGGAAACCTACGCAGACACGGGGAGAACATGCAAACTCCACACAGAAAGGCCCCGTCCAGGTGGGAATCGAACCCGGACCTTCTAGCTGTGAAGCATGAGCGCTAACCGCTGTGCTAACGCGCCGCCAAGTCATATGTTTCATTACACGATTAGCATCTCGGAATTGACACAATATTTCTTTCTTTTTTCCACACCCAGTGAAAAAATAAGTAAATTTAAAAAATATATACATATACACATACACACATATACATATAAAATAAAAAACTAGACAGTTAATGTCTGTGTAGGCTCTCAGTCGTACAGGAGTTGTCCATCTTCAATGAAGGTACTTGATTCATCTTCTCTACTCAGTAGTTGAAGTCTTCGAACGTTTCGCCTCTCATCCAAAAGGCTTCATCAGCGACAAAAGTCCCACTCAGGACGCAGCTGAAGATATAGACCAACGGGGAGGAGTTAGGGTTGGCCCGGCTCCTCCCCTCTAATCACAGCTACTCTCACCTGTGGGTAAACACCTTTGAAGTAGAGCGTCTCTAACGATCTGCTCCCCTCAGTATCGGTCAGTCCGTCACTGTTGATGATAAATTAAGAGGTAAATCAAATTAAAAAAACAAAAAAAACATTTAAAAAAAGAAATGATTTTGTATATCCATATCCATACATACATACATATACACATATCATGCATGCATACAATTTAGATGGCCTCACTGACGCCAAAAGATCATGTAATCCACTTTCGATTTTCACAAGAAAAACAACATTTTGTTTTGTTTTTTATTATCATTATTAATTCCTCGAAAACAACAATGACGCAATGGTGACAACAGTGTCAATGGAAACAACGACGAGGCCATGAACCTACACAACACACGCCCACGTACACATACAGGCGGGCACACACACAAAAGCACACACAAAAAGGAGAGGATGTATTTGTGATGAGCCCTTATGTTGTGTGTTGCATTAAAAAGTTTCGAGTGGGCAGCTGTCGAAAGATGCGTGACCTCCCACAGCTGCCCAGCACCTGCTTACCCTGCACTGGAAACTTTATATTTTTATTTTTTCAAACTAAATGAAGCTTCAGCGCAAATTTAGCCTGGAAGACGTACAACTGCAGCCTTCATTCATCGCCCAGGATCCCTTTCTGAAGTTCCCTGGTCAGTCACTCGGCCGTGTCCCAGCTGTGCTGCGACCCTCCTCCGCCTGGCCTCTCCTCGGCTCGGCTCTGCTCATCGTCGACCGGCCGCCCCGGGTCTCAATCCACCATCAGTGTCCAGGCTCCGGGGGAGATTCGTCCAAATCATCATTTCAATAAAACTTTATTTTTTAAGGTTGAAATATTTTACTGTATAAATGTTTTAAATAGGTTTGACTACAAAGTTCCAAAATAGAAAAAGGAACTACTGGAATCGTAAAAAGAAAAAACTACTGGTATTGCGTAGAAAAAAATCATGAGACAAATAAATATATACATTTTAAAAATTGACATTGTGCATTATTTTTTAATGAATCTTGTGGTGTAAGTATCCAATAAGTGCATTTGAAAGCTAAGGCCTACAAAACTGACTGTCACGTTTTTTGTTACGGTTTTGTCACATTTTTGTCGTGTTATCGTCTCTTTTCTGGTGTTCGTAGTTTTTTATTGTCGTGGTTTTTTTTTCCAGTTTTTTTTACTTTTTAGTTTTTTGTCCGATTTTTATTGCGATATTGTCGCTTTTCCGGCACGTTTTTGTCGCTCTTTTGTTGCTTTTTCATCCATTTTTAAGCGCGTTTTGTGTCGCTCGTTTATTGTGTTTTTGTCGCTCTTTTGAAGCTTTTGTCCAGAGGCTTTTAGATTTGGGTAAAGCCAAACTGGAGAAAATGTGCTCGGTTCAGGTGGGGGTTAAGTAGTTAAACAAAATGCAAAGAGATTCAATTGACATCCAGACATTTCACACACAAGAATGTTAGTTCTGATCTGGGTTTTAGGCAAACCCCCCCACCCCCCCGGCCCTGCCCTTGTGTACAGCTGTTTACCCCTGGCCTGCCCCGTCCCGGCATATGGAGCGCGGTGTGGGGCCATATGCGCATGTTGTGCTGTTTGGACTCGGATCCCGGATGAATGTAGGGCACCTCCGAACAGACTCACCCCAGGACAGGGCTGCAGATGTGGGGTAAGTAACGGGGCCGACGGGGGGGGGGGGTCATCTTTCTGGGGCTGAGCGAAGTGTGTCAGAGGGGACGTCCTGGGTCCGTTTCACTGCGCTGAGTAACGGGATCATTTACTTCAATGTAGCCGCCGGTTTAAGGCCAGAGAGATGTTGGAGATTTTAAAGATCCAAAGAAAATGACTTCAAGTACAAGAATGAAAAATGGAGATTGAACCAAAAGTGCATAAAAAAAACACATTTTTAGAATACGGGCTTTAAAGTTCCTGTAGATCCCCCTGAAGGAAATGACCATATTTGGATTACACAGCGTTGTGCAGGAGGGTGACGGTTCAACAGAACTCATGTTTTTGTGAATGGAGACGAGGGAGTGTTGCAAATAAACTTTTAGTGATAGAAAGAATTGCCCTTCACGAGATCAATAACTTTTTCTGATTCTGATTCATACTTTGACATCGAAATGAAGATGTTCAGATCCGACTAAAATCACCTTGTTTCGCCTTACATCCCAAAATCTTGAATAAATCTTTTTTTCTTCTTCTTCAATTTCTTGAAATAATCTTGTCACTCTCAGCTCGGAGCTTCAGACCCGCACTCTTTTCAAATCATTTACGTTTACACCGGCAAGTGAGATGATTTACCAATGGAATAAGTATTTGTTTGTACATGAAATAAGAAAAAAACATCATCTTGCACCTCAGATCAGATTAAATATCTCATTCATCTTGAAAATGAATCTCAATCCACTTCACTGGCTGATATATTTATGATTTAACGAGTCTGAATTACTCAATACAAATATTCTTAAATCCCTGTCATTTTAACTGTGTGTGTTTGCAGAAAGTTTGTAAATCTCAGTCCATGATTTTGATAATATTGCATCGCCTAATACTGCGATAACGATAGGCCTGTAACGATAATTGACCTTTCGCAAAAGCCCCGCCCACTTAGTTACTGTTGCTACGGCCCTCCCACTTTCTGATGCCGCTGCTGGAGTGACTCGTGTTAGTGGCCTTTTTTTATTTTTTATTTATTTATTTTTGTCCCCTGTACCCCTTGAGGCATTCATCTAAACTCCGGGTATCCTCTAACTTGAGGATCCTGCCCAAATGTTAACAAAGTGAGCAACTTAAAGCTGCATTATGCAACTTTTTATGTGGATATTTGTGCGTCTTTGACCTTGTAGCGACGCAGAGACCACTCACACGGACTCTGCGTCACTACAAGGTCAAAGACGCACAAATATCTACTTTTTTGTTTTGCATAAAAAGTTGCATAATGCAGCTTTAACATGGATTATTCCGTATTGAGTAGAGTGCTATGTTCAGATTATAGCTAACATGCACTCGAAGTCAAACCTTTTACTGAAAAACATCATTAAAACGAATTTTCCTTTTTTTTAATCTGAGGCAAGTGCCAAGCGTTTTCTGATGAAGTAAGTCGTATTTCATGTTTGTTGTGGGATATTTTGATACGAAGAACTTTCCGGATTAGTTTCTCTCGCGTTACTACATAAGGTCTTTATTGATATTGTTTATCGCGACACCTTCCCCCCTCCATATACCGAAGACCAGATGTTCTCACGGTGCCGGGCCTCCACATCGATCGTATGAATGAAACCACAAGCGAAACGTCGACGACTTTATTTCTTTTGAAGAACATTCCTCTCGGTCTGCTCTCGGACGCCATCTTGGCTCTGACCTACATTCCGGGGTTTTGACGCTCATCCGTTCATACGTGTTACTATAGCGACGGGCCACGGAGGCGGGAGATGCCCCGGGAAGATTCGCGGCTTTTTTCAGGATTCTGTTTTCCGCTCGTTTAGACGACGGGGGGGACGGAGGTGTAAAAAGAGGTCGCTTGGAGGATAATGTGATTTTTTTATTTTTTTTATTTTTCTCGTGGTTGTGGCTTTTTTTTGGCCTAATACCGAGGACAGCGTGTGAACAGCCCGCAGGCGATGCTCGACTATGAGTCAAACGAGCAGCAGCCAGTCGGAGGAGAGCAACAAGCTGTACCGTCAACAGCAGAGTCTGTGAAGAACATGGAGGTCTGCTCGGTACCATTCACGAGGAGAGGTCCAGCATGGGTTTAGAGGACTGGAATTGAGGAAACGTGTCTTGTTTTGAGCCGCTTTCACTCATTCAGACTTTTTTTTTCCTGATCCGACCGAGTTTACTTTGCTAGTTTGAGGACATTTCAGACCGGTTCCAAGTTCAATCTCGCTTTTAAATAAGAAAGTAAAATTGCCAATGAGATGAGTTCAGAACAGTGCTTCTCAACTGGTGCGGCGTCGGGCCCCACAATCCTCCTGGGATGACGAGTTGTGACCGAAATACGACTCAGACTTGTATAATATAATGTAAATGATTGCCCTTTCCTCAAAAAATGTTGTTGAATAATCATGAAATAAAACAACCAGAGAGCAGTCATTTTAACAGACTCAATAGTGACTCTATACTTTTCCAATCTCAGTTCCCCTGGTTTCAGATTGCCGTTGTGCCGCTGTGCAAGACACTTCGCCCACTTCTCCTGCCCTGGCCCGTACTTGTCGTCTACTGCGGGTTATACTGTACATGTTTTGTCTGGTTTTGTTAAATCAGCCCGTTCAGTTTTAGTTCACCTCGTGCCACACGGACTTGTCGGAGAAAGGGACATTGTTTGGCCGTCGCCGTGGTGACCTAACGATCGCGGGGTCAAAGGTTAAGGTGATTGACCTGGCCCACACCGGCCGTTCGTCTGCACCGGAGGGACCGGTTCGGGACGCACGATTTGAGAAACACCTCCGAGGTCCGCCAGAGGACCCGCTCGATCCCTCGGTCTCCAGCAGTCTGGTCGCCCGATGGCGCCGGGCGGCTGGAGGTGGCCTGCTCCGGATCCTGACCCAGTTCCTGCGCAAACATCTGAGACCAGATCGGCCCCAATTCAAAGACGCCCTCCTTCGCCCTAAGTCCCTAAGGCGTGGACTAGACCACCGTAACTCTGGAGCGATGGCCGACACTCACTTATGCCTATTTCCCGAACAATAAAGAAATAAAGAAATGTAAATAAAATAGGCCAGAGTGGCGCTCACAGATTCTGCTGAGCTCAGGGCTGAAACCCCTGGACTCAACATAAAATATTAACATTCTGGGAGAGCGGGTGAGGCCGCGGGACTGAAGCAGAGGAACGTTCAGGACGCGGCGACTGATCGTATTCAACGCGGTGTAATGGCCGGAGCCTGTAATGATAAGCGGGGCGAACGGCGGCGGGGGGCCCCAGAAATCCAATAAAAGCCCGTCTCGAACTGCGCGGAGATCGTGTTAACAAAGCCTTAATAGTCCGACACCGGGGAGCGAATGCGCTGGCGATGCTTTAACCGGGGAGGAAATGTATGTGCGTAAGTTGTGTTTTTGGAGTAAAAGGATCGTCCATTGTGTTGTTTGCTTTGTGACATATGGGCAATTTACTTACTTTACTTATTGGACTTTGTGTCTTTGCAGGTTATTTCCCTTTATTGGGTGAAATGTCACGTGGTGTGGCTTCGGCAGTTCGAGACGTAATAGCCTTTACTCTACATTTTAACCTGTGTAATAAAACCATCTGTAACACGGTTAATTTGTTTACGGAATTTCATCCAAATGTATCTGATTATTAAAATCATAATCAGCTTTAACGCCCCCTTTTATTTGGACTGTGTTTGACCTGGCAGAGAGTGGTTTCCATGGCTACGCACGCACTTTGCTCCTCCCCTCTGCCTGCCGTGTGATTTGACGACGGTACGTAACTGGTTCGGCTCTGTGATTTTATGATCATTTTGGTCATTTTGCTCACATTTATATCAGTTTAATTTGTTTCATCTGTAACATAACATTGTTAAATCTATGTTTGAAGTGATTATTTGAATTTTGGGGAATTTATATTGACATTTGAGCAAGTTTAGAAGTTGTCAATCTTTGTCAGTTAGCTTGTCAGTTAGCTTGTCAGTTAGCTTGTCAGGGGAGTAACTGCCACAGCTCCATAGATACAATGTACAGTTCATACTTTGTAATAATGCTCTTGTATCTGGTGCGTTTAGGGGCAGAAGACACTGTCTGGAACGACCTGAGGAGGAGCTCAGGACCCGCCTTTTAGCTTTTAGCTTTTGACTGATATTTATTCTTGCTATGCCCTGTTTATTTATCTCTGCACCTTATAATTAAGGTAATTGATATTTAATTGTTATTAATATTTATTTAGTATTTATGTATTCTACCTCTCGGTCTTATTTTAGTGATCCTATTATTCGATTTTACTTTTTATGTATTTTAACAATTTTTATGCTCTCCCAGTTTCCTCTGGAGGAGCCCTCTGCCTCGGGAGCGGGGACTGGCTGTGGCTGATGGGGGGCTGTCCTGTGGGGGTCTGGATGGAGGTGTGGTGTTACCGCACCTTCTCCGGGCGCCTTGTGGCTGCAGCCGAGGGGCCGCTCCCGATGCAGACGGCTCCTTGGACGGTGTTTCCTGGTTTATCTGTACCCAGCCTTATCTCAGCCTTATCTCAGCCTTACCTCAGCCTTATCTCAGCCTTACCTCAGCCTTACCTCAGCCTTACCTCAGCCTTATCTCAGCCTTACCTCAGCCTTATCTCAGCCTTACCTCAGCCTTATCTCAGCCTTACCTCAGCCTTATCTCAGCCTTATCTCAGCCTTATCTCAGCCTTATCCCAGCCTTATCTCAGCCTTATCTCAGCCTTACCTCAGCCTTACCTCAGCCTTATCTCAGCCTTATCTCAGCCTTATCTCAGCCTTATCTCAGCCTTACCTCAGCCTTATCTCAGCCTTATCTCAGCCTTATCCCAGCCTTATCTCAGCCTTACCTCAGCCTTACCTCAGCCTTATCTCAGCCTTATCCCAGCCTTATCTCAGCCTTACCTCAGCCTTACCTCAGCCTTATCTCAGCCTTACCTCAGCCTTATCTCAGCCTTATCTCAGCCTTACCTCAGCCTTACCTCAGCCTTATCCCAGCCTCATGTCCATTGCGTCCATTGTTTTACCTTGAGTGTGTGTGTTGTGCTTGTGTGGTGTGTCTCTGGGGAGGTGGGTGTGAGAGAAGGTTTTAAAATCTGTAAAGCCCTTTGTGTTACATGAAATGTATGAAAAGTGCTATATAAATAAATATTGATTGAATGAACAGATGCCCTATCCACCTCAGCTGCTCCTTTCGACGTGAAGGAGCAGCGACTCTACTCTGAGCTCCTCCCGGGTAACTGAGCTCCTCACCCGATCTCGGAGGGTGCGCCCAGCCACCCTGCGAAGGAAACTCATTTCGGCCACTTGTATTCGCGATCTTGTCCTTTCAGTCATTACCTTAATCTCATGACCAATAATAATTTGAGACCGATGCCATCTTTATTCTTAATCTAACCTCCGCCTGAACCATGCGCAGTTCGGCACAACCCACATCTTTTTGTTTTTAATTCCACTTTTTGTTTGCATTCTCCTCCTCTTTTAATTCTCATTTCCATCACAATTCTGGCGTTTTATTTTCTAGGAGCTTTTCGAAGAAGCCAAATTGGAGAAAACGTGCTAAGAGGTGAAGTGCATAAAACTCACCACATGAATCGAACATGAAATGAGTCGCTATAATCCAGGACAAATGTGCTTATTTCCAGTGTTTGTATTTGTTTATTTGATATGGACATAGCAATAACATTGGACAATCCCTTACATTAGGATGATCATGGCGCCTTCAGCCTCTATTACACGTGTCTCAGTCCATTAAGGCAGGAGCTGGACGGTCCCATTTTAACCCGTAATGGAGGAAAAATCTCACCGCCTTTTGAACTGCTGTTACATAATGCAGAGTCGTACACGGGCTCATCCCCGGACACTGACCGAGATCCTCGCTCCAGATCTGGAGACGGGTCCCCCCGGGCGCCGCTCCTGACAGGCTTCCTCCGAGGCGCTGGTGGAGGCGCCGGTCGAGCGCACATTTTCCCACGGGGACAATAAAAAGTGTAGAAAACAGAAAACAATCTGAGACGGGACTTGGCTGCTCGGTGATGTTTAATGAATGATGAAAACCAAAATAACAAAATCCAGAGATGACAAAAAAAACTAAAACAAACCGGGGCGGACGTAGACAATGACAAAGGACAAGAGAAACACAGGGGTATAAATACATGAGGAAACTGAACAGGTGAAACACATCAGGGCGGGGCAGGCAATTAACACAAGGGAAGCAAAAAAAATCACACAGACCAAAAAGACATTTCAAAATAAAACACCAAGGAAAGATGAACACAAAGCAAACCTGCACTTTCCCCCATTGGGGTTTGAGAACTTCATCATGTGACTTTAATGGAAGGCACACTTACGAAGGTTTAGGCATCCAAGATCAAATGTACATGATCTCCAAAAGGCATGAGATAAGGTAATCCTTTATTGATCTCACGCTGGAGAAATTCATGTTAGAGCTTAGTAGTTTCGGATAGATAGACACAAGACAGGAGCCAAAGTTCAACATTTATTTCCTTCTATAGTTTAGGCTGGGCGGATGGTCCACGGAGTCTTCCCCACACAGGCACTAGGAGCCCAGGAGATAAAGGTATACGTTTCCTAACCCATGATGGAGGTGAGCTTGGCTAACACCCTCCTGTCCCTCACCTCCTCCACAGAGTCCAGGGGGCAGCCCAGGACGGAGCTGGCCCTCCTGACCAGCGGCCCGGGGCCCAGCACACGGCAGCGCAGTGGAGAGCAGAGGCCTGCTCACTCCGAAGGACCTCAGTCTCCTCAGAAGGTGGAGGCGACTTTGGCCCCTCTTGTCCAGGGCGTTGGTGTTGTGGGACCAGTCCGGTTTATTGTTGAGGTGAACACCCAGGTCCACCAGCTCGATGTCCTCCCCCTGGATGTTCAGCGGTGTGTGTGGTAGTGGCTTCCTCCTGAAGTCGATCCCTGGTGTTCGAGCACAGGTGGTTGCGCTCACACCGACTGGGTCTCCAGCATGAACATTCCCATAAGATAAAACATAGCTCTGATTATATTTACATCTTGTACGTCGTCAAAATAACATAAAAGGTAAAAACGCTTTTCTTGGCATCTTTTCCTTGAGTCTTTGAATTCTAGTCTGTATTTTTTGCCCTTTATTCCTTACAAAATTCTTCCTGAACTAAGAGAATTTTGGCCTGTCTTGCACACTGCTCTTTGGAGGCCATTTGCTTTTCAACTTCACTAGTTTTTCACAGATGGTGCTCCATTTTCCTCCAGAATTTGTTGGAATTTAACTGAATCAATTCTTTGTTCTACCCACGAAGAGTTCCCTGTGCCACTGGCCGCGATACAACCCCAAAGGATCAATCCATCCTCATACCCAGTGCACACCTGTCTCACCACCGTGCTCCAAGACGAGGCAAAATACGGTTCCGTTTTTTTTAATATGTTCTAATAATACGGGAAATTTAGAGGATAATACAGGATAGAGCGGGACCATCAGCATATTCGGTAGATGGACCAGTGTTTAACTCACAGTGGAGCGAGCGCTTAATAAGGAAGCAGCGGCTGAGGTGCTGGTGTGGTGACCAGACCTCAAATGAAGTTCTCATACAGGAGAAAAATAGGTTGAGGACAAGGTGAGTGCGTCAGCGGGAAAAGGACTTTTAATGAATCGGAGTACCTCGGATAGTTGTTTTCTCTCAGAGTGACGCCCTGAGAAAAAGCACTGACGCACTGTTGTTTGTACGAAAGGTTCCAACTGTGTCCTGAGTAACACTGTTGTTGTCGTTAATGTTTTAAATGAATAATAATAGTTCTATAATTGTTTTCACAAATATGGCATTGCTCCCCTCGCTCTGTAACGGATCATTTTATGAAACGGCGTCAGAGGCCTGGATGCATCAGCTGTTGACCATTCACCAAATGCATCCGGTATAAACCGCGGGAGTAAAAAACAACAGCGATTGCTCGTGTGCTCAACAGTTGGACGGGTGTTCTTCTCCAAATACTCATTTCAGCCAAAAAGTTCTATTTTAACCTCTGCTTTTTGTCTCCACGATACACGAGGCTCGTCTAAATGTTATGCTTCAGCTTTCCCATGCCACTGCAGAACCTTTTGACCGGGCTAAATCAATTTCTATAATAATATACTCAACAAAAATATAAACGCAACACCTTTGTTTCTGCTCCATTTTTCATGAGATGGACTTAAAGATCTAAAATTCATTCCAGATACACAATATTACCATTTCTCTCAAACATTGTTCACAAATCAGTCCAAATGTGTGATAGTGAGCACTTCTGCTTTGCTGAGATAATCCATCCCACCTCACAGGTGTGCTACATCAAGATGCTGATCCGACATCATGACTAGCGCACAGGTGTACCTTATACTGCCCACAATAAAAGGCCACCCTGAAATGTGCAGTTTTTTGCTTTATTGGGGGTCTGGGGACTCAGAACCAGTCAGTGTCTGGTGTGACCACCATTTGCCTCATGCAGTGCAACACATCTTCTTCACATAGAGTTTATCAGATTGTCAATTGTGGCCTGTGGAATGTTGGTCCACTCCTCGTCAATGGCTGTGCGAAGTTGCTGGATATTAGTGGGAACTGGTCCACGCTGTCGTATTCGCCCGTCAAGCACATCCCAAACATGCTCAATGGGTGACATGTCCGGTGAGTATGTTGGCCATGCAAGAACTGGGACATTTTCAGCTTCCAAGAATTGTGTACAGATCCTTGCAACATAGGGCTGTGCATTATCTTGCTGAAACATGAGGTGATGTTCACCTAACCCTAACCGAGATTCATCCGTGAAGAGAACACCTCTCCAATGTGCCAGACACCATCGAATGTGAGCATTTGCCCACTCAAGTCTGTTACGGCGACGAGCTGGAGTCAGGACCCCGATGCAAATGGTGGTCACACCAGATACTGACTGGTTCTGAGTCCCCAGACCCCCAATAAAGCAAAAAACTGCACATTTCAGGGTGGCCTTTTATTGTGGGCAGTATAAGGTACACCTGTGCACTAATCATGATGTCAGATCAGCATCTTGATGTAGCACATCTGTGAGGTGGGATGGATTATCTCAGCAAAGCAGAAGTGCTCACTATCACACATTTGGACTGATTTGTGAACAATGTTTGAGAGAAATGGTGATATTGTGCATCTGGAATGAATTTTAGATCTTTAAGTCCATCTCATGAAAAATGGAGCAGAAACAAAGGTGTTTTTTTGTATTTGTGTTGAGTGTATTTGACCTGACATTAGCAGAACGCTGGATTTTAAGTGTTCGACTCAATTCATATTTAGATAAAGCCGTGAAGACTCGGGACAAAAGTCTCTGAAACTCACGCACAGCTCAACGTAAATAAATCGAGGGGGTCGACGGCCTCTCGCTCTTCCTCATCTCCTCATCGCTCGGTAACACAGAAGCTGCGCGGCGATTTGCATAATACATTTACTCACGCGTTGCCGGCGGTGAAACGAAAGCCCTTTCACCGTGATGGCGACCGCACGGGCCAAGACGAAGAAGAAGAAGAGGAGGAAGAGGAAGAGTGCGAAAGGGGGGGAAACGAGCCGCCGCCAATGTCCCGGGAAGAAGAAAATAAAATATATAATTAACAGTTTGGATGTGTGCGAGCAGCGGTTGTCACGGTAACGGATGACAGCGCGCTATCACTTCCCCTCTCATTCATTAAGCGGCCATTGAAAAGCGGAGGAAGCCCCCCCCCTCCCTCCTCCACCCAAATTCACATCATTATTCACAAAACGCCAAGTGAGGAAGTCAATTACTATCAAGGCTCATTCTTACGGGACATGTCCCGGCGCACTGACGAGGCGGAATCGGGCGCCGGCGTGAGTCACGGTTCGGAGCTTGATTTTTCAAAGGGTCACTCGGGGCGACGGGGAAACGTGTGGTTTTGAGTTTGGACGGTTTGTTTTCAGGGCACGGCCGAGGCTAGAACGAAACTGGCCACATTTGTTCAATGTTCCGCGGGGATTAACTGCAATTTATGGGAATGAATGAAAGTTAATGGGAATAAACGGTGGAACATTAGAGCTGGGTAGTTACATTTACTCGAGTACATGTTTTGAAGTAACTGTACTTGGTTACACTTGACCTTATACATTGCACCCAACTAAATGTAGTGCAATTTAATCTGTAAACTAACAATCTGTAATTACTTGTGCCTATGCAGTACATTAGGAGTGTGGCAATATATCGATTTTCCGATATATCGCGATATTTTGCGGAACGATACGATTTGTATTCCAATATCGACACTTTTGATGACGTCACGCATATTGATGAGAAACATCATGCATATTAATGAGGCAGCAGTGCTCCACTGTTTTCACAGTCAGTAGAGGCCAACAATGATCAAGAATTCAGTCAGACCAGCAGGGGGTCGCAGTACAGTTTAAGCACTTGGACCAAACACTGACACACAAATAAATTACTTTTAAGAATAGTTTTTATATTTATAAAGAAGATTAATTTGGGGTTGATTTATTATTATTATTATTTATTATTTTAAATACGACTGTGGTTTCTTGTTTATTTAAATGTGAATGAAGTCGCTGACAGATCTATAGACCTGTTTTCAGTGCGCAAGTCACGGATCATTTATAAAAGTGGTACAAAGCGCATGAAAAGAAATGTACATGATGAATAATAGTAGTATGTTAAAATAAAGGTTAAAAGTAGCATGTTATTTTTGTGCAATATATCAATGATCGCTGTATCGGCGTGTACAGCGATAATCGATCTACAGTACATACACTATGGACCTATGGAATAATGTGTATTAGTACTTTGTTAGGGGTCAGAGGTTATGTCTTATTACAGTATGTGCATGTATTCCATCGTGTGTGAGTTATTACACACTGTAATAACGGTACAAAGTATCAAGGGTAGTGTAAAATAAAGTGTTGCCCAGTACATTTGTTTTACTTCTACTTGAGTAATATTAAAATGAAGTATCTGTACTCTTACTTGAGTAACAAAAAATTGTAACTTGTGTTCACAACTGTTTCCATAGTGACGATAAACAATTGAGCTAAAACTGATTCCAAAGTGAACTATCTCCTGCCCCAGTGAACAGTTTCAGATGGCGGGACCGGGGTATAAGCGGGACAGTGAACTCCGAGGTGTCCATGATCAGAAATAACCGGACCTCGTCGGGCATTATCCCTCACGTGTTCGACGGTTAATAACTATTAATCGTAATATGAGAGAAAAAAAGAGCGCGAAGTCTTGTTCAAGTCAAGGGTTCAAGCTTCCATTTAACGCAGGTCTGACTCTTGTGGATTTTTCTGTTGATGAGCAGCAAACTTGAAAAAAAGAAGTGACAAATAGCCCCGGTCTCCCCTACACTTTGCCCACGCTCTCTGTCTGTGAGCGGTGAGGGGTCAGAGGGGCCGATTACTCAGTTCCTGGCCGTCTCTCCCGGGGCAGCTGGATCTACAGCAGTGCATAATCACACCATGAATGAAATGTGGCTCTTTGAGAATCTTGCCAACCTCATAAAGCGCAACACACAAGTAAATGACCATCAGAAGACCTGACCAAAAAAAATAAAAACAAGTCCCCACCTGGATGTGAAACGGTCCTGATCTGGGGCTGCAAAAGCAGGAAACTAAACAAAAAGGTAAAGCAGTAATAACACAATAATAAAGCGACAAAAAGGACGACTAAAGAGCGGCGAAAAAGAAACAAAAATGTGATGAAAACACGACAAAAAGGCGTCAAAAAAGCACAGAAAAAAAGTCACAAAGAGCCACAAAAAGACGACAAGAATACAACACCTAAAAACTACAAAAAACACGACAAGGGTGACGAAAAAACAAACAAGAAAAAAGCCACAAAGGAACGACAAAAATATGACACGAAAACACGGCAAAAAATTTTTTTAACGCTTTAAAAAAAAAAATACGAAAAAGTCGCAATGAATTTCGTAGGTCTTAGCTTTCAAATGAGGCGTTACACCGGCCTATGGGCTGTAAGCTCCAGTTGAGAAGCTTTTAGATTTGGGCAACGCCAAACTAGAGAAAAAGCGCTCGGTTCAGGCGGCGGGTAAGAAGTCCATATTTTGGTTTGTAGTTAAAGTTGTTTTGACCGTGTCTAGGGTCCAATGCTTTTCAATGGGAGACTAGTGGCTATATGGAGGTACTACAGCAATGGCCGCCTCCAGTGTTATGGTCGTAAAGCATCTAAAAGCTTTGCGACTGGAGAGCTTGGCCAGTGTTGCCACAGATTACTTGAAAAAAGTAATATATTACTTTAGTTACTTTACTGATTACTTGATTTTTAAAAGTAACTAAGTTAGATTACGAGTTACTTTATTAGTTACATCCAGCTGCAGCCAACGACATCGCCACCGTCGTGTTAGATTACTAGTTACTGAAAAAAGTAATCTGATCACAGTAATCTCCGCTACTAAGTAGTTAGTTACTGGCATCACTGTGTAAGGCCTCATTTGAGAAAAGCTGCAAAACTGATTTTTTAAGCTTTTTTGTCACGTTTCAGTCTCTTTTTTTATTGTGTTTTGTTGTTGTTTTTGTAGTTTATTTTTATTTGTATTTTTATTTCAGTTTTTCACTTCTGTGTGTTTTTTCTCACGCGTTCTCGTCACCTTTTTTGTCGCTCTTTTGTGGCTTTTATGTTTTTTCTTTTTCAGCACTTGTGGCCGTCCCGCCTTTGCTCTGCCCGGTCCCGTCGGACCTGGGAAGCTAAGCAGGACGGGCCTGGTCGATACTTGGATGGGAGACCAGTTTGGTAACACCTGGAAGCCTGGGGTGAATATAGTGTGCGAGTGAGTGGTTGGTGGCGGTGCGAGGGGCCGATGGCGCAGATTGGCAGCCTCACTTCCGTCAGTCCACCCCAGGGCAGCTGTGGCTACAACAGCAGCTTACCACCACCCAGTATGGAGTGAAGGAATAATGCCATGTAAAGCGTCTTTGAGTGTCCAGGAAAGCGCTTTATAAAACTAAAGCATTATTATTATTATGACTGTTTAGTTTTTGTCGCTCTTTTGCCGCTTTATTGTCTCTGTTTTGTTGTCTTTTAAATTTTTTTTTTCAAGAAGCTTTTAGCGCTGGCTAATGCCGAACTGGAGAAACATGTGCTTGGTTCGGGTGGGGGTGAAGAGATGAACTCCCAGCACTGGTGAGTAATGCCTCCGGAGCCGTACGTTGACGGTACGGGTCAAACTGCGGCGCATGAATCTCTCACACTAACTGTGAACCGCCCCGTGGTTTTTATACACATCGGGGACCGGATCTCCGGTGACCGCCGCCGCCGCGCGCCTCTCCCTCTCTCCCTCTCTCCATTGGCGGATCCTTCCCGGCCGGTGTGCACACAGTCGGAGGGAAAAACGCGGACGGCGCGCAGGTCGGCGTGCCATATTGCCCAATCAATGCGAGAGCCGCGGAGCGAAGCGGACCGCGAAGAGAGCACGTTCATTTAGAGCGACAGAGGGAGCGCGAGCATCACCACATCAGCAGCAGCAGCGGCCGTAGCGCGCGCGCCACAAGGAAACGCATCACTCAACGCCCCGACGAGGGAGACGCTGTGAAAACCGCGACGAGAGATCTTTCCCTTTTTCTTTTGTTTTTTGTTTGTAATTAATTAGTTTCGCTTTTTCTTCTTCTTCTTCTTCTTTTTTTTTTTTTTTTTAACCCTCCAATGTGTGTGATGACAAGCGAGGAAGAGGAGCGACCGTCCTCCTCCTTCAATGCGTCAGGACCGTCCGCGGCGCAACATACGTGGGGATTACAATGAAAAATGTAGGTGACACGCGCCCCTTTGTGCCCAAGGAGTAACGACAGTCACCGAGCCGGGGCGACGGCGCGGAGGAGCGGAGGTAAATGCTTGGGTTGTCCACGGTTTTTTCTTTTTTTTTTTTTTTTCGCGTGCGCGCGTGTGCCGTGTTGTAAGCGCAGAGCAACTTCCGAAGCGCGCGTTCAGCGGGAACTGGCTCCACCAATTAGTGTCGTAGTTAAACTCGCGCGTCTGATCCGAACGGAGATGTTCCTTTGAGTGGCGGTTTTTTTTTTTCCCTCGAGATCCTTTTTATTTTTATTTTTTGTGGCCACGCATTGGCGCGCGGGGCCACTTTTGGTGTCATTTCCTCCATCATCCAGATCAATCGCCCTTGTCTGTCGTTTTTTTTTAATTTATTTTTTATTTATTTTTGGCAACAACACATGAACATAAAGAGACACTGTTTATACCGAGTGGGAACGCGCTGCCGCATACGACCCGTGCGTGGAGCCTCTGCGTAAAAAGACAAAAAAAAAAAAAAAAACGTGTACATTTTGCCGCCTGATCTTCCGCCTGTTGTGCTGCTGCAGTGCCAGTCAAGCGAGCGCGGGTGAGAAGAAGGAAAAAAATATATATATATATATATATATATACGATTCCCCGCGTGTACGAGCGCAAGCCTATACGTGCACAGGCAGGAACAATGCGAACGCAACGACCCCCCCCCCCCCCCCCCCCCCCCCCCCCCTCAACGTGAAGCCCCTAAATGCTGCATCGCTCGAACGGGGAGTCACTTTAAAAGCAGGAGATAATGGTTCTGTTTTGTTTAGTGCGTTTTTTTTTTTTTTTGCAGGAAAAGGGAGGCTGCAGAATCTCACACGCCGTGCACGCGCGCACTCGGTGTAGCACATGTTTGCTCCAGCGCGAGTGTAATTGCCTTGTGCATGCTAATGATGGGGTAGGGGAAGGGGGGGGGGGAGAGAAACGCCGCAAAACCGCCTGTGCCTCTCTCGGTCCGCAGGTGCAGGCCTTACCTAACACCGGGCCCCGGAACATGTAGGTGTCTGTGTAGGTGCCGTTAGTAACTTGGAGCCCACTGGTAGCGCTGATGGGCTTTGATTTGGTTTTTTTTTTGGAGAAAGGCTCGAGATTCAGGTTAATGCTCCCCCCCCCCCCCCCGTGCATGTGGTCCGGAGTATCCGCTGCTCAATTAGTTTTAATTGGGAGCAGAAATCTCTAATAGTGTCTCTCTCAGACTCGGGCTGAATGTTGTTTTTTTTCTTTCCTTTATGTTCCCTTTCTCTTCATCCATAAACGTGCTCTCGCTCTTCATCGGCAGATCTCACCTCAGCAACCTTACACCCATATACCCACCACCCATCTTCTGCATCTGTGGTACCTATGCTTACGGCTCTTTTCGGGCAGGATCCGTTCACGTCAAAGAGCCGTTGAAAATGACTGGCTCTTTTTGATATAAGACTGTAACGACTCCAGCCAGAATCATCTAGAATCACCATGGGACTGACGTTCTACGCTTTCAGTTGCACCACTAGTGTATCCTGAGTACCCCCCCCCCCCCTGGTCCTATGTCCCACCTCATGTGTGTGCTGTATTGTCATGTCTTTCTTTTTCCTTTTTTTTTTAATGTCCTTAGCTCCCCCTGCACCTTTGCAAAGTATGCAAAAAAAAAAAAAAAAATAGTTTCTCTGCGAGGTCAGTTCCCGAGAGGTCCCCGACTGCACCCCCTCGCTACGTCTTAATTTACAAAAAACATGTACACCAGCGCCGCGCAGCCGTCTTCAGTGGGACATGCAACGGACGTCATGACTATTTGACCTCTGTGCCTCTGGTCCAGGAGGCCGCGGGACGCCTCTCTTCCGGGACGAGGTGTTGTTTATTTCCAGCGGGTGGACTTTGACGGCGGCCGGGGAGTCTTTATGCAGATTTTATGACTGTATTTCCTCCGTCGTGTGGATGAGCTGGATATGGTCACGTTGAACAGCTAAACACTTTCCCTGTTAATGTGACTTGTGTTATGATGTCGGTGCTTTACGGCCAGAACGTCTCAGGTTCAATTCCCCCGACACGATGGGGCCAGTGTAGAGTTTGGTTTCCCCGGGACTGGGTCGGTTTTATCATCCCGAAACCAGAGGCTAAAGCTCCGGTGCGCTGACCCGGAGATGGTCCCCTGGGTGCTGTGGTTTGCCCCCAGTGGCATCGGCGGGTGGATCAAATTCAGGGCACGGATTTCCTTCGGGGACAGTCGAGTTTATCGTGATGGATGCTGGTCATGAAGAAGAACGTTGTTAATCAGTGAGTGACTCTGGACATGTTGCGTCCGTCTGAATAGGTGTAGGATCTTGAGCCGTCCTGGATCTCAGGTGTGGCCCGTGTGGCTCCCGGAGGAGAATGAACTCTGTTTAGCCCACGTAATGCTAGGACATTATTCAACCTGCTTCTGCCGACACCCCGGAGACTGCTCTGGGCTCTGGGCTCTGGGTAAAGAGTTCCCCACAGGACTCGCTGAGTAAAGGCACATTACATATGGGCCTGTGTGGAGTTTGCTCGTTCTCCGGTTTCCCCCACCACTAAAAACATGTGCAATAGGTTCCCCTCTTAGAAATGAGATTACTAATCTCAGTGGGACTTTCCTGGATAATCTCTTAACCCCCACCTGAACTGTGCACATTCTCTCCAGTTTTACTTTACTTTTGAAACACGGAGAAGAAACGACAAAAAAGCGAAAAAAACATTTATGTTTTTACGATCCGTTCTGTAAACTCCAGTCAAGAAGCTTTCAGATTTGGTAAAGCCAAACTGGAGATAATGCTCTCGGTTCAGGCGGGTGTTAAGAGGTTTTAAATAAAGGATAAAGAAAAAAAATATGCCCAGTATAACAATAGTGGTGTTAAATATTAGCTTCTATTGCGATGCCTTTTAATATTAAAATTATAATAAACTCCTCGACAAACATCAGTGGAAGATTGTTGCGTGTTAAAGTAACGCTGGAGGAAAAGCGTTTGTTTTTGTTCAAGCTGAGATTCGTCTAGTTCATGAATCAGCTACGTGTATTTATATTTATTATGAAAAAATAATAAATATATCCTCCAGCCCCACAATATCCTTTGCAAACAACACAATATCGCGTCTCCATATGGTCGTGTTATGTTCAAAATGTGCTGTGTTTCAGAGCTTTATAAACATGCTCTGAATATCTGATTAGCATTTCAGTTTTCTGAGATTTCGACGTGTTCTGAAAGGATGTTTTTTCGGTTCATCTGTCCACATTTCAGTTCTCCTCATCTGGGGGGGGGGGGGGGGGGCTCATATACAAACTGCCATGTGTTGGAGGATGGTTAGCGGCTCCGCGATCTAGCATGGCCGTTATGAGTCAACGGTGATTAATCTGAAACATGATACATATTGCGATACAGTAAGTCATATTTTCAGCCCAAAATGAGTAAACATAGGTCGTCCCATATGGGTTTTTCCAAGGCCAATGCCGTTATACGCCGCCGATATTTCTGTCCGATTTCTAAAAAGGTCTCTGATGTCTAAAATCCTGTGTCTGAGGCGTTTGAACCGTAAAATATGTCAGTGCAGTTCAGTTTATTTAGTTTCAGTCAAATAAAATAATATCATGTGTTTTACAAATTACATAGAAACAATCCATATGAGACCAAAACAGGCAGAAGCAAAAATTAACTTTTTAAACTCAACATACCTTACCTTACATGGAACAAATACATTATATATCTCTCATGAGGATGTATATTGTATTCTGTGTACAGTCTTGAACTGTGACAGGGGCTGATTTATTCATGTGTAGTCAGTACTTCAGACGGAGCTTGAAAGACAATGATCAGCAGATGAAAAAAAAAAGCTAAGTCTTATGGTTTTGAAATTCTAAGCAAAAGTCTGCATAAACCATAGACATAATAAATAGTAGACTCCTCCGACTCACTCCTCCCTGTTTACGTTAATGCCACTCGTTCGAGCGGGAGTCCATGATGGATTTACAGACTCCTCCTCCCTGCACCGATTAAGCACGTTCCTAAAAAGGTCATAAGGGCAGGATCTTCACTGTAGTCGTAACCGCCTTTAGCTCTGATGCTAACGGCCTGTCAATCAAAGTCAGGCCCTCATTATCCATCCATCCATTTTCTTCCACTTGTCCGTTGCCGGGTCGTGGGGGCAGCTGTTGGAGCTGCACCAGCCCCTATGGCTCCTCTTGCAGGTGGTGGGTCCACAGAAGGACGGCCTCATGGTTCTAACCGGGCCTGTTGGTCTCTCATAAGGGGCTTCACCCATTCACACTCTCATTCATACACCAGTGTACGCAGACACTGGAGGCAAGGAGGGTGAAGTGTCTTGCCCAAGGACACAACGACAATGTGCACCTTCAGGAGGCGGGATTCGAACCCCTGACCTTCCGATCATGAGACGACCCGCTCTACCATCTGCGCCACCGTCGCCCGCCAGGCCCTCATTAATGTACAAGAATTCTAAAATGTACTTTACAGAAACCCGTCTGGTTTCTTTAGTTGTACCGTTATCATTGGAGGAATATCTAAAGTTTAACATCAGTGGAAACCAGGCTTTACAGTTGTTTAAAACGTGTGTGAAGAGCAAAACTAGCTCTAGATGAACTGGTGCTGCAGCGACGGCGGCCGATGGAAATATAAAAAACACAATCAGAGCCTCTGAGGTGTATCTGATTTTCAGCCTGGGTGTGGGAGGCTCGGACTGGGCTGTGTCCAATGCAGAAAAGGAGAAGTCGCTATAACGTTTGGTTCAGGAGATATTGGCCAAACGTTTTGAACCAAACGCCATTTGACATTTATTGAAGCGTTAAGATTGTGCACTAACACAACAACATGTGCCGTGTAGCTGCTCCTTAAAAAAGAATAAAAATGCCTTCAAACACATAGCAGCGCATAAACACGGGCCTCCTGCAAATGGCTTCATTTCAACCAAAAGCTCTAAACTAAGCTCCTCGTTTTATAAAATACTTCAAGAAACACACCTTGGAGGAATAGCCAGTATTTGCACATTATACCTGGAAGTGCAAAAAGTATTGAAAGTACTCGTACGGTACGGTTTCCCAGCAAGCAAGAAATGAGTTTGACGACGAGCGTGAGGAGAAGCTTCTGAAGCGAAACATCTGCTTACGAACTTGTAAATGTGTCTATGCAGCTCAAGGTTTAGTAGCACCTTTTATCCGCCTGTAATCCTACACGGTTGTGCCTCAGTGGTGCATTTGACCCCCGAACTGAACGGCCTACGGGTCAAGTGGAGGCCGTACATCTCCTATGGAGGTCTAGCCCCCGCCCCTTCCACGCCGAGCGTATTCGCCAGTGCTCCGGCGAAGTCCCGATCCCGGTTTGGTCCGTGTCCGGGTCGATTCGTTGCGGTGGTGAATGAGCCGGAGACAGCAGGCTGGCGGAGGGGTCACCGCGGGGGCCCGTGGATACAGTAGCATCACCATGGCGACGCCGGCACCCTCTGCACACGGCACACGAGAGCCGCACATGTGCAAGCGGCGCTGTAATACATGTGTGTGGAGGTCTTAACCACTGGGCTTGGAGGCATTGCACGTGATTCAACCACACAGAGACTGGAGGTTGTGTTGTTTGCGTCACATTGTCTGAATAAAAAAAGATGTGTGTGATGTGATAAGTGCGACTATTCATATGTAGCCGGACCTGTGTGGCTTATAAGAACATATTGGCATCATTACAAGAGGACGTGATGAGCCACACTGGACTAGTCATTGCATTATGACTAGCCCAGTGTGGCTCATTAGGTCTTCTATTCAATTACAATTCCTCACTGCAAACGGCATGACAAAATGGATTTGTCTCGGCCAATTCTCTACTGTTGTCGGAGCCCGCGGTTCCACTGATGGCACTTTTGCGTAGTCAGGGTCAGCTGCGGTTTTAGTTCATTTAAATCCAAAAGATAATTTCATCGATGCTTTCTTTAGTAATGCCTTTAAGCGACGTGTTCTTCTTCTGGCTTCGACGTGGTTTATGGAATGGAAGCGTCGTCGTATTGCACTTTTCCCATGACACAAGACATGGGGGGAGGCCTCGTGGAAGGCCCAGGACACGCTGGTGGGACTATGTCTCCGAGCTGGCCTGGTGTCGCCTCGGGGTCCCCCCCAGAACAGCTGGAGGAGGGGTGCGTGGATCGGGAAGTCTGGGCATCTCTGCTGAGACTGCTGCCCCCGCGACCCGGCCCCGGATAAAGAGGAAGAAAATGGATGGATGGATGGACAAGACACCCAAAGCAGTGTGGGGCAGTACTTCCCAAAGTGAGGTCCACAGAGGCAACACACAGGGGGGGTAAAGCGAGGTTTCCATATCAGAAAAAGGGGGCCGCGATGTCCTGGACTTTGGGGATGTCGGGTGTTCTTCTGGTGTTCTTCTAGTTCTGTCTAGTTCTAGTACCGCACACGTCTGCGCCAACGGTCCCTCTGACCACCACCATCCCACCATGTGCAAACACATCATTCACCCTTGCCTATTGTACATGTTTTTAGCGGTAGGGGAAACACGCAAACTCCACGCGGAAAAGGCCCCGTCCAGTTTAGACCCAGTTTAGTCCAGTTTCTGTAAATCCGAGCCCCTTTGCAGAGCTGGTGTAGGCGAGTGTGAGCTGAATCGAGGTCTCGTGCTACTTGCCGTGGGAAGAACTTTTAATTAGGGGGTGCTGAGGGATAAAGTTTACCCCAAAACCCCTTTTTCTGTGCCTATTTCCTATTTAATAATATTGCCTGCAGGTCAAATATTCCATGAGGTGCGGCATTTGATGTGAAAAGTCTGACCTTAAAATAGATCGCGGGACCATAGTAGTGCTTTACTCTGGGCGAGCACTAACGATCTTGGACGGGATACTTTATTAGCCGGAAATGGTCAATTAAAAACGTCCTGATTATTATTGACGGCCTGCCTGATGATCGATGCTCGAATCAACACAATTCCATGAACAAATATAGTATTTTATATCACGGGTAAAATGCTAAAACGTGTCGCGTTGTGTTTGAGTCATGATTCGGGCACCACTGCTTTTACATGGACGTTTTTCGAGCTCGGTTTGGTCATTGCTTTTCTGCATTACCGCTGTTCCCGCGGTCCAGTGTGAAACAATGCATTTCATAACGGTCCGTGACTCGGTGGCACAGGGTGAGTCACTCCCGTATGACGATGTGAACGCGTCACGTCACGAAGTCTTTAAAACGCCGCAGATCTGGGTCAGACCCCTGCTCCGGCGCACGAGGGGTTAACCCGGAGGTGGGTGGGTGGGAGGTGACGGGAGGTTACGGGGAGAGAAAAAGCATCACTGAACATCGGTATAGGTATCGCAATATAGACACTTCGGTCCTGCTTCCATTTTGTTTTGGACAGAAATGCTTCTAAATAGAGCTGCACGACGGATATTGCTATTTAAAAATGTTTTTCATATAGCCAAGAATTTATTTTTCACGCACTTGAGCTTTGACCTACATATGCAGTATCCTTTTAAAGCTGCTGTTGAACATCACGGTGCTCAGTTATTACATCTCAGCTTCATGAGATGAGATGAGCCTTTGTTGATCTCGCGCTGGAGAAGTTCACCTGTTACATTTTGCGCCGAGCAGGAGCACACTTTGTGATCTCGCAGCTCCTGGACGTAGTGCATTTAAGTGGGAAGTACGTGGGGTGGAGAAACACTTTTCCCCCTGCATCCAGACTCCGCGGCCGGGATGGGGCGAGGGACCCCACAGGCTACATCTCTTTCTCTCAAGACACGGACATTGTTTAGCTCACGATGGGGTTAATACAGTTTTGAGGTTTTTCTTGAAATGTAGAAGATCAAACTGTCAACGTCAGCAAAGTTTACAGTCCTAGAGCAGGTGGTTCATGAAGTGGCACTGATACAGAGATTATTGCACGTAGTTTTGCATTGAAGTTATTGCATATGTTGTGTGGAACAGTCTGACGGCATTGGGGATGAAGGACCTGCTCCTTCTTGCACTGAGGGTGTCTCAGTCTTCCACTGAAAGAGCTGCTCAGCGCCTCTACAGTCCCGCGCAGTGGGTGGGAGGTGTTGTCCATGATGGAGAGGTGAGCTGGGCTAATACCCTCCTGTCGCTCACCTCCTCCACAGAGTTCACATCTACAAGAGGCATTGTATGGAGTTAGAGACACACGTGGAGTTACTTTATAGGGCACTGCAGCTCAAACCTCAATTTGGATGCGATTAAAGATGAATCGCGCAGCCCTACTTTTAAACACAAAACAGTTTGAGATTCACAGGTTCGCAGGACGGTGCGGTCCTAACACATCCGTTCCAGTTTGATTTGGCTCGTGAGGGAGTTGTAAATTCCCCTCCTGGAACCGCCACCTTAACGTGGTGGAGGGGTTTGAGCACCTGAATGATCCTGGAGCTCTGTTGTCGGGGGCTTGGTGCCCCTGGTAGGGTCTCCCAGGGCAAACAGGTCCTATAGGTGACGGGTCAGACAAAGAGCGGTTCAGAAGCCCCTTATGAGAGACCAACAGGCCCGGTTAGAACCATGAGGCCGTCCTTCTGTGGACCCACCACCTGCAGGAAGAGTCATGGGGGCAACGCACAAGTGGAAGAAAATGGATGGAGTTGTGAAGGATTGTACAGACTAACCTTCAATATCATGTTTGGATTATTTCATCAACTGAAAGATTTACGTTCAGACCTTTAAACGGTGGCGTGTTCGACTGTTCGTTTAAAGAACTGTGTTGGACCAGTGTTGGCTTCGGAAAGGCACCACTACCAACACCTTCCCAGTTGTTATTACCGCCGCAGCACCGCTACGGCGCCAATGTTATTCCTTCTTTCGCCGCCAGCCATAAATCACCATCAGCCGTACCCCCCCCCACAGGATATTGTATTGCAAGTGCGTCCGCTTCTCGTCCAAATGCATCCTCTATAGCGTTTCCACAAGGTCCCCAGACTCTGGATGTCACCGATGTTTAATTCACGCCGCCCCGCGTACATCTCCCCCTCTCTCCCGTCGCCGTGTGACGGCGAGGAGCAGGTCGTTCGCTGTAACGGCAGATCTGTGTTGACTTGTTTGGCGGGGGGAGTTTGCCGCCGACGCCGCAGCAGCTCTGAAGTGTGGCTGTGCAAACGGAAGCTGCTTAAATCACTGTTAGTCACTCGGAGTCGGAGCCGGGGCTGGTGGTTGTAAGAAGAGGGGGGGGGGGGGGGGAACTGCAATATTTACACTATGTACAGTTACTCTGACGCTGGTTTGTTCTCAGGAGTCTATGATTTTATTTATTTAGTAAACCATCTGTCACAGTCCAGTGTATTCCTGGTTTTACCCGGAGTTCCTTCAGCTTTACTCTCAAAGTTGAACCCCTAACATTATTTCTAGACCATGGCTTGTTTATTTAGACTACCTAGGACTGGGCACTTTATTGTTATTAGCCGTTAGCTCAGGATAGCGGATCTGTAGTGAGTATTGTTTAAACATGTCTGGGGAGTGAGCGATGTAGTTTTCCTCGGCCTCTCATCTAGGCTTAAGTGAATCACTATTGCAATCTTTCACGAGTTTATGATAAGAGTTGTTTTTTTTGTCTTTGAAGAGACAGCTCATTCCTGGTTAGTCCTGCTCTCGTCTTAAGGGCCTGTCTCACCGGCCTGGAGACTAGTTGGAGACTCGAGTTGCCGCGGGTCACGGACATGTCTCTGAAAGCGTCCCCTGGCGATAAGGCGAGCATCCAGGTGGCATCAGACTCGATTTCAACAGACTCCACGAGAGGAGATGTTGTCGCAGTTACTATTTGTTGTCCTCGACTTGTGAGACGTTTCCGTGACGTCCCCGCAATGTCCCGTCGGATATCAAGGAGATCCCAGACGTCACGGAGACTGCCAGTCACGGAGGTCTTCACAGCATCTCCACAACTCTGGTGTTTTAGAGGCTTTTTCTTCTTGTTCTGAGCATGTCGAAATCATTCACCAAACATGTAGGTAAATATAGTAAAGCATAAAGAATGTAATGATGTTGAATCCTCATCTTGGCCACACTCCACTCCATGTTTTACTTTGAAGAATGAGAAACTCTGCCATATCTGTTGTATAAAAGCAGCTCTGGGGTTTAAAGAAACGTTGAAGAGCCCTGAGACGGTAGAGTAATTGGTAATCCTGGTTTTAGATCCTGGTTTTAGATCTGTAGATGGGTCCACTGCTCCTGACGGCTTTAGGAATGGGTCAAATTTCTCCACAGATATAAATACAAATGTTAAGTCAAGTCCAGCTCTCCGTAAGCCTGATGTCCATGCCCTGGATATGAATGAATGATCAGAACGTCCCTCACTGAGTCACAGCTGTCTCTGTATTCGAATATTTTATCACTTGGATGTGGCGGGCGGTGACTGGTTAATGTATGTTTCACAGAATATTCCGGTGACAGAACGAGAGCCGCGCTTGCCTTCACAGTTACGGGACGAGCACATGGTGTGACAAACTGCTGTCAATAACATTTCCATATCGCACCAAAGTCACAACAAGCGAACCCGGATTAGTCATGTGACCGCCCGACGCCCATTCATGAAAGGCTGATCGGAGTTTTTAAAACTGTCAATGGGTTTTCCGTCCTGGTGGAATTTAAATAATGGTCAGAGATGTTTGGATTTGGGATTGATCCTTTTTTTTTTTACGAATTTACTGAATGCTTTACAGTTTGCAAATGGACGTTTTGCCCCAATGAAAAGCACATCTTGTACCACTGGCTCTAGTATTAGCTTTTTCAAAAATGCAACAGGAAGTTGGGTATCCATGACTCAGGCTCAGTATGAACAAAAACGCGACCAATATTTCTTCTATAGATTGGGTTCACGACACCTGACATTAGAAATCTACATTTTATTTGGAGAAGAGGCAAAAGGAAGGAAGAATTTGTCTTCTAAAGGCTTTGTGCCTACAGTTTTTTTTCCCCCACTGGACAAAATGTGTTTCATTCTGTAGTAGAGTAAAGAAATAGTAAGAAAGTAAGTGCTTTATTTGTCATTGTATACGCAAGCGTACAACGGAATAGTGTTCAGGTGTTAGTCCTGAGCCACTGTGGGTCAGCCTGACCATTATGTTTTCGGAGGTCGAGGAAACCGTAGCACCCGGAGGAAACCTGGCTGGCTTCCTTCACCGCCTCCTGGGTTCGTCCCACGTTTCAGAGCGTGGCGTCCCGCACTGGTCAGCTCCAAACAGGCTCGGCGCCTTTAACTTACCAAAAGCAGGGTCTGACCCAGTTCCAGCTGGACTTACACTGCGGTTGTCAGGGCGGTTTTGAATGTGCCAAAGTAGTCATGGACTCACACTGTGGGACTGAATCTCATACGAGGAGAGCCGTGGCCCACAATAGACACACTGTGAGTGCAGGGCGACACGGCTGACTGGGTCACAGTGTACGAGTGACGTGACCCGACCAGTGTGGCTGTGCCGTGGATACAGGTTTGGTCTGTTCTACCACCCTCGAACTAGGGCTGGGTACCATGACATTTTTTTTCCGATACCAGTACTTTTAACGATACTTGGTTTTTGATACTTATACCTGAACGATTTCCCATACCCACACTAAAGGATTTGTCGTCCAGAACAGAATAATAATGTGTGGAAGATCTGTACATTTACAATATCGGAAAGAAAAACATTTGGGGAAAAAATTGGGAAAATTAGGAAAATATTAGTAATTAAAATGTGCAAAAATTAGGATAAAAATTGGGTAAATGAGAAAATATTGGGGCAAAAAATAAAAATAAAAATTGTAGTAAATTGTAAAAAATGGGACAAACATTGGGTACAAATATTTTTTTTATTGGAAAAAAATTGGGATAAAATCATAAAAACTTGGATCTAAACATATACGATTTTTTTTCCACCTGCTTTCGATACTTTAATTTTTTCGTTACTGGTAAAGGCTCCCTAAACTCTAACGATGCCCAGCCCTCGTGAGGCCGACTCCGTCCTGACCCGCAGCCCCATCGCGGAGAAGCACGATGCTCACTGGGCGCTTCTCGTCACTTCCGTGCCCAGTTATTTTACGTAATCCTCGAATAAAATGATACCGCTACGTGCCTGCCCTGACGAATCGAGCGGTTGTGGGAGGCATTACGTGTTGTGATGAGAGCTAATGGACCCCACTGCACCCTGGGAAAAGTAGGCTGCATTAATGGATTTTTGTGTGTTTTTTTTTGTTTTAAAAGCAGTTTCGCTCCACGACCGAGGGCGCCGCGCTGGCCTTTTACGCCAGAGTTCAGCCGCTTCGCCCCCCCCACCCCCCGGTCCATGTTAGCGACAGAGGGCATATACCCCTGGCACACTTCCCAGCATGCATCAGGAGGGAGCGGGGCGAGGCCAGGACAGTGTGGGTAGAAACTAGAGTGGTAGGGAAACACAAGGGGAGCAGCGTGTGTGGACTCGCGCCAAAACCAGCAGCCGCAATATTATCTGGACAGATGTGGAAGCAGTTTTTTTTTTAAGTATTTGTTATCTATCTATCTATCTATCTATCTATCTATCTAGGCAAGGCAAGTTTATTTGTAGAGCACAATTCATACACAAGGCAATTCAAAGTGCTTCACCGTTGCATAAAATTACAGATAAAAAACAGATAAAAAATCAATCATTAAAACATCAACATAAAACATTATCAATGACAGTAAAAGGCAAGAGTGCAGATAAAACACTTTCAGTTTTCATCTGCTCGGGTAAAAAGAGCTGTTTTCAGCCTGGATTTGAACATTGTCAGAGTTGAGGCCTGTCTCACATCCTCATGAAGACTGTTCCAGATTTTAGCTGCATGAAACTGAAACGCAGCCTCACCGTGTTTAGTCCTGACTCTGGGAACCACCAGGAGACCCCTCCCTGAAGTTCTCAGGGCCCGAGATGGTTCATACGGCTCTAACATGTCAGAGATGGACTTTGGTGCTAAACCATGAAAAGACTTGTACACAAGCAGAGCTGTTTTAAATCCTATTCTCTGAGTGACAGGAAGCCAGTGCAGAGACCGGAGCACTGGACTAATATCTATCTATCTATCCATCTATCTTTCTGAACCTGTTAGAGAGATATAAACTACACAGCATCTCTAAAGAGCTGATGAATGCTGGTACTTTGACGTCACAGCGGCTAATATCGCTGTAATGTCTCCGTCTGTTCATTATCGCCTCATGAGGGCGTCCGACTGTGGGTAAAACCTTTCTGTGATGTTTAGATCAGAGTGTGATGAATCTCGCTGCTCCATGGTCCAAACCGTTTGACTTTTTTTTTCCCGGCTGAAGTCCGCACGCAATGTCTAGAAGCCGCAATGTATCTCAGAACTCCCACCCTCGTCCTCACAGTTTTAGCACTCATTTCAAAACACGTCCCACAGAAACGTCGAGCACAGTTTACCTGCGTTCGTTTGGACGTGAGCTCGGAGCGGCGGGAGTGCGGAGGTCGAGAGACTGACGGAGCCTGAATCACCGGGATAAACATTACTCATGATCAGCTTTTGTAACAGCGTTATAAATAGACGAAAGTGGTGATTTTCCATAAAGCTCAGTCCAACACACACACACACACACACACACAAACACACACACACACACACACACACAGCCCAACAAACGTCTTGCACTCCAGCACAAGGCGTCTCGGGTTTTCATTCATGAAATCTGCAAACGTATCGGTCAAGAGGGAAGACGTTTTAGAATAGAGAGCAAGAAAAGGTCTACACAGATTTGTTACCGGACCCTGTTTAGGGCCGGGCACCGGAGTTTTTTTTTCCGATACCAATGCGTGAACGATACTTTTTCCAGATACCTGTACTAAAATATTTGTCAAGTAGAAGCTTCATCTCCAATGTCAAGAAATGTGTGACGAATGTGGAATACTTTGTGGGGGGGGGGAAAGGGAAATTGTGGCAAAAATAAACAAGGGAAACATTTTAATACATTGGGGGAAAATGGGAAAAATATTAGTAATGAAAAAATAGCAAAAATGAGGGGGAACATCGGATTTATTTTGGAAAAATTTAAAAAATAAATACAAATTGGGCAAAAATTGTGAAACATTTTTTTGGGGGTGAAAGAAATAATTTATTTGAGCTAAAACAACTTCCTTTGACTCCCTTTAATACTGTCCCTGGACCAACAGCATCAAAACGTAAAGATTTAAAGATTTCAGTACCTGCTTTCGATACTTTAAGCTGCCAGCAGGAGCTCTACAGCCTCTTCGACTGCAGAAGCGCTTTGTGTAATGGAATCACGAAGAAGAAGCTAACAGGCTAACGGGCAAAGCTAACTGCGGGCTAGCGCCACTTAAACAGTATTTACAGCCAAGTTTGAGTGAAAAGAAATGATCTCCATCGTGTAATTGGATGAACAATATCCCTCTGTCCCTTTGTCTTTTCTGTCAGTGTAGTATTTACTCTCACGGACGATTAATGAGTAAAAAAATGCAACATGCTACGACACCTGCAGTGGCGCTTGTGGCCTCTAGGGGCATGAGTTACTTAGTTCTGCTTTAAGTCCATGAACCATCACCGGGCCCCTTTGTGAATTGTTCCGCGCTCTTTATTGACTTCTTGTGCCGTCCATTCTCTCAAAGCGGCTCCAATCGAGCAATGAGATCCAAACCCGCGCAGTCCTCGGGGATAAAGTTAATTGCGAACGTAAAATATCAATAACGTCGTGCCCAATTGCGAGAGTTCCCGAGCCACAATTCAGCCCGGGAACCTTCAGCAATCTGTGGAGTTGTGTTTCAAACCTCTAGTGCATCCTCGAGCAGTGAGTGAAACTACTGGATATTTTTGTTTGAACTGTTTTAGGTCAATATTGCTTTTTTATTAACCAGAAAGTGGAAGGTGGAAATTTTTACCAAATCCCTTAAAAAACAGAAAGTGATTTTTGACTTCTGTAATTCAGGCTTTTTAAATGACTTTTAAGCATAAACTTTTAAGCATAAAGCATAAATGCCACGTTGTCATTTATGCTTTTGTAGCATAACATTTAAATAATGTGGCGTATGTCTATGGGTACAGTTAAATGATACCGGATGCTGGTACCGACAAATATTCATATCTTTAGAGGCAATGGGGGCCAGAGAGAAGAGTGGGTTGCCTTTCGACCAGAGTGTCGGCGGTTCGAATCCCGCAGGTGTCGTTGTGTCCTTGGGCAAAACACTTATTTTTTATTTTTATTTATTTATTTATTTGATCGGGACAACACACATTAATGAACAATCATATACAAGTTGTACACAAATTGTAAATGTGCCAGATTATAGCAAAACTGCTAATTTACATCTTCACCCACATTGCCCCCAGTGTCTGCGTGCACTGGTGTGTGAATGGGTGAGTGGTTCCTTTGAGTGCCTAAAGCAGGTAGAAAGGCACTATATATATATTTAGAGACCACGTTTTGATGCTGTTGATCCAGAGACAGCATTAAAGGGACTAGATGGAAGTTGGTCATTTTTATACTCACTACTGCCACCTCAGGTCTTACGTGTAACTGCAGTCTCTATATTAAGCTTCTGCATGACGGCACTTCGGACCCGAATTAACACCTTTTTGAGTGACAGGTCTGGGCTCATTCTACACATTAGGACATGGCTGGAACATGAAGGGAGAGGAAAATACTTATACCGTATAGTCCCTTTAAAGGAAGTTCCTTGGTTCCTTGTTTCAGCTTAAATGATGATACATTTAAAATATATAGTCTTTTATGGATTTAATTAATAGTATCAAAAAAAGTAGAATTCAAGTATCAGTATCGAAAATCAAGTATCGTTAAAGTACCGGTATCGAAAAATAGTGTAACGGTTCCCAGCCCTATATAGGTCTAGACAATACCCCTAGTACTTCAGATGCTATGAAGCGTAGTTGCACATTGTGCCAACAGAGGGCCATTTGTAGAGCACAATTCATACACGAGGCAATTCAAAGTGCTTCACAGTTGCATAAAATTACAAGAAAACAGATCAAATCAATCAATAAAACATCAACATAAAAAAAATTACAGTAAAAGGCAAGAGTGCAGATGAAATACTTTCAGTTTTCATCTGCTCGGGTAAAAAGAGCTGTTTTCAGCCTGGATTTGAACATTGTCAGAGTTGAGGCCTGTCTCACATCCTCATGAAGACTGTTCCAGATTTTAGCTTTAGCCTCAGCGTGTTTAGTCCTGACTCTGGGAACCACCAGGAGACCCCTCCCTGAAGTTCTCAGGGCCCGAGATGGTTCATACGGCTCTAACATGTCAGAGATGGACTTTGGTGCTAAACCATGAAAAGACTTGTACACAAGCAGAGCTGTTTTAAATTCTATTCTCTGAGCGACAGGAAGCCAGTGCGGGGACCGGAGCACTGGACTAATATGGTCATATTTCCTGGTTCTTGTCAGGACTCGAGCAGCAGCGTTCTGGATGTTCTGCAGCTCTAACAGCTCGTGTGGAAAGGCCAGTGAGCAGCTGATCGTTGTGACAGTTACTGATGGTGCTGCTTTCAGAAAATCAATCATATCAATGTGTATATATATATAAAAAAACATATGTACTCTCCCTCTGAAGTCCGGATTGTAATGGGATCCGTTTGCCGCATGGTTGAGTCCCGTCTTTTGTCTGCGTAGGTCTGTGTGTAGTTATTAGTGCGTGTCCACTCAAATGTGCTCAGTGAAGGGCACGTAACGCGAACATGGATACATGACATTTGTGACGTGGCCGCCGTGTCCCTCTGAGGAGAACGTAAACAAACAGGCTCGTGACCGCGGCTTATTCTGGCCCAATTAGCTCCGGCGACGTGCAGCGAGCTCAGTGAGGTGGATCTTTGAATAGTGCGTTCCTTCGGTAGTGAATCCAGATGAGACGCCGGCCTTGAGCGACTGCTGAATGGAGTCAGGCATTTGCCGTAGACTGAAAGTATGAGATCTGTTGTTGACATGTTGGTGTTAGAGGCAGGTTTCTACAGGATCAGTCTGTTTGATCACAATTGTGACATCGTGGAGCTGGACTTCCTACATGGTTTGCACAGTAATAACATGTCAATAGGAAGGAAATAGTAACTGGATAACTCTATGCTATGCTATGCTAACCGTGTTTATAAAACCAGCTGGATCTCCCTGACTTTGTTGAGTTGTTACTGGGTGTGACACTCGACAGTGCACAGGTGATCGAAATCTCAAAAACAGCCTGAGCCATGTTCTGAAGGCAGTGGAGGTTTAGCCCGGACCGTCAGTTTGTATCACATGGTGACACTCGCCACAGGACCGTCCCCCCTGAGCCGACTGTTGGGAACGAATCATGTCGGAAAACAGGGAAACTTAATCATGTGATATGAATTGACAAATTACGAGGCGTTACACTGGACGCCCGAACAAGCTGACTGGACTCAAAGGTTATGGCGTAATCTGTTTCAACAATCAATTTTAAGGTAATGAACTGAATACTTTAAAGTTCAACTTGGCTTAAAAACTGTTTGGAGTTTTTAAGCCAAGTTGAACTTCAACGTTTTCAGTTCATCTTAGCTTAAAAACAGTTATTTTGCTTTGTTAAGTTTTTTTTTCAAGCTGCAAATACGTCACTCCATCCGAGGCGTTGTGATGTCATGAAGCTTTTCCAAAAAATAAGAATCTAAATGGAAAATAAAACTTCACTAAACTTGAATGAGGATTTATGTTATGGCATCTTAAATTATATCCTCAAACACTATACGGGTTTACACTGTACACTAGCGTAAACAAACTAAAAGCTAACTATCCACTTCCTATTCTAAATTGATAAAACAATAAGTCCAATCATTCAAATACACTATATTTTCTTAACACAGAGGCAAAGGTGTGGGTCAAAAAAATGAATAATAATAATACATTAGGCTTATATAGCGCTTTCCCATATGCTCAAACCACTTTACATTTCCGTGCATTATTCATTCACTCCACGTGGTGGTAAGCTACAGCTGCCCTGGGGTAGACTGACAGAAGCGAGGCTGCCAGTCTGCGCCATCGGCCCCTCCGACCAGCCGGGTCCGTCCCGGCTCAGCCTCTGAGGTCTGACGGGACCTGCAGAGCAAAGGTCATAAAGGCAGTGAATGAAAATAAAATAGATAAATAGATGAGACGAAAATGAATGCCTTCAGACTTTAATTCCAATATTAATCTGATTTATTTTGTAACTGAAAGTCAGGAGTACCCACAGACTTTGTGACAGATCAAACGATGAGAAGATCTCCACACGGGGTTAGTCATCCTGAAATGTTGGCGCACAGAGGCACAGAAACAGACGAGCCTCTCTCCGTTTGCTGATCTCTATTTCAATAGTTTGTTCAGCCACAGGGACGGTTTGTGTGCCAGGTCAAAATGTGCCGGGTCAAACTCGGAGGGATTTCTCGTCTCCACTGGGACGTTTTATAATCCGTCAACCTACAGGGGGAGTCACAGGAGGCGAGGGGTGCAGAGATGAGCAGGAGAAGAGACTCCACATCGTAAACAGCACAAGGCAGAATCCTCCACTGTCTTAAACCTAAACCCTGCTTAACCCTTGTCAACGAAGTTTTATATAATAAACAAATCCCAAAGTCACCGGATCTGCATTAAACAGACTTACATAAACCTCATATTTTAATACTGAATATACTTAATGAGAATACACTTAAAACCCTGTCCTCTTCAAACCCTGCTGTCAGACACGGAGACGATGACTTTCTTATTTCCCTCTTTCTGTTTTATTATAGTTAGTTTTATTTGGGTCAAAAGTATTTCAATCATGTATCTTTCAAATCAGACTCTTACGCTGGTGGTTACACAAATATATGACTTTTTTCAGTAACTAAGGAACATAACATATTGCTCACACACAATACGGTCATTACAATTTAAAGCAGAACTAAGCAACTCTTGCCCCTAGAGGCCATAAGCGCAACTGCAGGTGTCGTAGCAAGTTACGATTTCTTAACGTATTAAATGTCTCGGAGAGTAAATACTACGCTGACAGAAAAGACAAAGCCAGTTATACAATGGAAATAATTTTTTTTCACTCAAACTTGGCTGTAAATACTGTTTAAAGTGGCGCTAGCCCACAGTTAGCTTTGCCCGTTAGCCTGTTAGCTTCTTCTTCGTGATTCTATTAGTGTGTATTGGTGGCTCCGACCCGGTGGCAGTCGAGTTGCAAGCATGGTTTTCTGGGGCAGAGACACCAGGGGGCGATGAAAGACCCTCCCATTAACACTTGTATTACCCCCAGAGGGACTACGGGAAGGATTTATTAAGGTAAACACGTTTCTTAGTGCTGCTTTAAGTAACTCGAGTTACAAGAGCATTTCAATGGGTTGTGTTGATGTATGAGCAAAATTGCCAAATAAAATGCAGCCAAATCAAGTCGGACACTGGTGTTTTAGATCATTACGTGTAGTTCATGTCGTCAAAACAAAACACGAGAGGACGGGGGACAGCGTAGAAAAAGGACAACATTTTACTGCACTTTTGCTCAGTGTCATTATTACTACTTTATTTTGCCTACAGTAACTCAAAGTAACTCAAAGTAGTGTAACTCAGCTACAGTTTTGCTGTAACTACTAATATAGAATATATTACAATGTTAAAGTAACTTGCCCAACACTGGCTGGGTGTAAATTATAGGGACGCACATTCTACTCAGTAGGTTGCGTTCACGTGAGGTCACAACCTTCAAAAGAGCCTGTAGTCGGAGCGGCTGAAAATTAGATGGCGGTAACTATGGTAACTATCAAAATGCAGATTTCGACTCTTAGTCTGGCTAATTTCTCTGGAATTCCTGGGCCAATTTACACGAAACAAAAACTGTCAAAAGGTTCAGAGTCATCTCTTCCGGCTCATAAGAACTATGATCTGATAATTTCCTCATAAAGGCGTCCAAAAGTGGAGACAATATTCAAAAACGTGTGCATGATGTTGGTCCGTGGAAAGGGCAATGTGGCAGGTTAGTGAGTCCAATCACTGGATCATCAAATACTGATCGGGGAAAACATTTAGACATTTTCTTTTTGGAAACGTCTTCTCTCCCGTAGAGTTGTATCGGCACCTGCCCCCCAGCTGAAATAGAATTCTATAACATGAACAGAACCTATTTCATGAATCGATTAATCGGTCACTTTATCAAACGATTATCGGTTATCTGACATTTTGTACAAACAGGATTGATCATAAAACATTTGATGCTTATTTGAAGTTCGATTATACGGCATTTTCTCCAAACATACAGCAGAACGATTAGTTGTTAACATAAATTTGTACCGATTAAGCCCATGATAATAATAAATAATGGTAAATGGTCTCAACTTATATAGCTTCCCAGGTCTGACGGGATGAAGATTAATAGATTCCCTGATTAATCCTGGACGTCCCTAAAGAAGTTCTTCCATAAATTCCCATGGAAGATTTCTAAGGTAATTTTGCAACCCTCCAGATGTATCGTATAGTAACAGATTCCAGAATGTTCCTGTCGTGGGTGAGCGGTGACAGTCGACCTCGCGCACCATCTCCCCACAGTCTCACCCTTTCACAGGTTTCTAGTATTTATTTTTCGCCCGAACAGCTGTTGTTTTCGTTTCCTCGCCGCCGCCGTCGGAGCGCGCGGCGCCCGCTGCCTGAAAAGCCGCGGCGTTCGCTCATGTGTTGGGTCTTAATGATGACATCTGTGGAGCGGCGCGCGGGGCCCCGGAGGGGGTTAAAGCGGGGCTGATGTGCAGTGGCTGTGTCAGGCCTGGCCCCCCCCCCCCCCCACTCGCCCTCGCCCCCCCCCCCTCGCCCTCGCTCTCCGGCGCTGATGAGCTCAGATCCAGGTTACTGTGGCTCAGAAAGAAATACTGCTGAACCAGAACATCCTGTCCTCGGCCCGTCCAGTCCGCTCACATCGGATCACGCTCAGTCCCCGGGAAGAAGCAGCGTCCGGCCTGGGTTTCTCTCCCTTCTCCTTCTCCTCCTCCTCCTCCTCCTCCTCCTCCTCCTCCTCCTCCTCATCGTCGCGGCGTCTCAGGTTTAGAGCGGTGCAGATGCTGTTTATTGGAGACAGATTGCGCTCCGACGGGGGAAAACGTTTCATTCCTTTGGGATCGTCCCTCCCGGGGTCGCCGCTGGTTAATCATCTGCCTTCTTTAGCGTGTGCGCGTGCGGGTTCGTTCAGGACTGTCCCGAATGTAACCAATGGTAAAGACTATGACCCTGCTCCTCTCATTATTGTCCAGTTGCAGTTTCTTATATTCTCAATGTGTCTGCGCACTGAAAGGCGCTTGAAGAACCATCACTTTAACCTCTTAACCCCCGCCTTAACCGAGCACATGTTCTCCAGTGCGGCTTTACCCGAATCTGAAGGCTTCTTGACAAAAAAAAAAAGCGTCAAAGTGGTGACAAAAACGAGGCGTAAATGAGGATGAAAACGCGGCAAAAAAAAAAAAAAAAGCAGCAGAAGAGGCAACAAAAATACAATCAAAAAGTGACGACAACGCAAGGAAAAATCTTACATCCGCTTTGTAGGTCTTAGCTTTCAAATGAGGCGTATAGTCTGTACACTCCAGTCGAGAAGCTTTTGGGGGGTTAAACAAGAACCAACTAAGGGGGTCATTTTGCAAGAGGCGGAACGAATTGCCTATAGTTATTTGTGGACTTGTTCATTCAGCATGTGAATTATGACCCGAGTCTGATATGTAAATGAGAGAACGCTGCACGAGCTAATAAAGCCTCTGCTGATGATCCACTTTAGCACATGCATGAGAACATCAAGACATGGGGAATACACAGCACACCAGGGCAAGAAAAAGGGCATAAGGGGCGGGATCTTCACAGTAGACTCGGCCCTTGCGTGACGTGTAGCTCGTGCGGCTCCAATGCCGACAGTCCGGCCCTCATTAGTACGAGATTTAAAAAAAAAATATTTCGAAAACCAGCCTGGTTTCTTTAATTGTGTCTAACCCGGCGTTATCTCAGGAGGAACATGTCGCCGTAGAAAGTGTTTAAAAAATAGAAACCAGCCGTTAAATTTGTTTTTAACGTGTCTACAGTCCAAGGCTTTTCAATGGGAGACTAGCGGCCATATGGGGGGACTACAGCAATGGCCGCCTCCAGTGTTGCGGTCGTAAAGCAGAGCAGCCGGCGGCCATTAGGACTGGAAGGACGACCGGCCGTTGACTGAAGGGCGGGGCTGAGGAGACGTGGTTAAGGGTTAGGGGGGGGGGGGGGGGGGTATGTGTGTGCAGTTGTTTACAATCAAATAATATGTATTTTCTAAAGCATAAGAAATGTGTAATAGGTCTAAAACTGACTCTTGAGTATCAATCGAAACATCGCAATCGCATTAATCAGAAATCCTCCTCCTCATGTTTTACGAGCTGAAAGGAAATCTAAAAGAAGTGAACAAAACTGAATGCATAGGAATGTCGGTTGGATGTTACAGTTGCTGCAGAAGCGCACGTCTATAGGGGAAGTCTTTTAGCTAACACTAAAGGAAACCCCAGAGGTCCCGAAGCCCTCGCGGCGTTCCCTCTCCAGGATGTGGATGTGTGGAGACGTGCTCGGGTGTCTTTGTAGTGACAGAGGTTAGAGCTGCTGTCTCTCTCTCTGCCTTTACTGTACCATCTCCCTCTCTCTGCCTTTACTGTACCATCTCTCTCTCTCTGCCTTTACTGTACCATCTCCCTCTCTCTGCCTTTACTGTACCATCTCTCTCTCTGCTTTCACTGTACCATCTCTCCCTCTCTCTGCCTTTACTGTACCATCTCTCTCTCTGCCTTTACTGTACCATCTCTCTCTCTCTGCCTTCACTGTACCATCTCTCTCTCTCTGCCTTTACTGTACCATCTCTCTCTCTCTGCCTTTACTGTACCATCTCTCTCTCTCTGCCTTCACTGTACCATCTCCCTCTCTCTGCCTTTACTGTACCACCTCCCTCTCTGCCTTTACTGTACCATCTCCCTCTCTCTGCCTTCACTGTACCATCTCTCTCTCTCTGCCTTTACTGTACCATCTCTCTCTCTCTGCCTTTACTGTACCATCTCTCTCTCTCTGCCTTCACTGTACCATCTCCCTCTCTCTGCCTTTACTGTACCACCTCCCTCTCTGCCTTTACTGTACCATCTCCCTCTCTCTGCCTTCACTGTACCATCTCCCTCTCTCTGCCTTCACTGTACCATCTCTCTCTCTCTGCCTTTACTGTACCTTCTCCCTCTCTCTTTGCCTTCACTGTACCATCTCTCCCTCTCTTTGCCTTCACTGTACCATCTCCCTCTCTCTGCCTTCACTGTACCATCTCCCTCTCTCTGCCTTCACTGTACCATCTCCCTCTCTCTGCCTTCACTGTACCATCTCCCTCTCTCTGCCTTCACTGTACCATCTCTCTCTCTCTGCCTTTACTGTACCTTCTCCCTCTCTTTGCCTTCACTGTACCATCTCCCTCTCTCTGCCTTCACTGTACCATCTCCCTCTCTCTGCCTTCACTGTACCATCTCTCTCTCTCTGCCTTTACTGTACCATCTCTCTCTCTGCCTTCACTGTACCATCTCCCTCTCTCTGCCTTCACTGTACCATCTCCCTCTCTCTGCCTTCACTGTACCATCTCTCTCTCTCTGCCTTTACTGTACCTTCTCCCTCTCTTTGCCTTCACTGTACCATCTCCCTCTCTCTGCCTTCACTGTACCATCTCCCTCTCTCTGCCTTCACTGTACCATCTCTCTCTCTCTGCCTTTACTGTACCTTCTCCCTCTCTCTTTGCCTTCACTGTACCATCTCTCCCTCTCTTTGCCTTCACTGTACCATCTCCCTCTCTCTGCCTTCACTGTACCATCTCCCTCTCTCTGTCTTTACTGTACCATCTCTCTCTCTGCCTTTACTGTACCATCTCTCCCTCTCTGTCTTTACTGTACCATCTCTCCCTCTCTGCCTTCACTGTACCATCTCCCTCTCTCTGCCTTCACTGTACCATCTCTCTCTCTCTGCCTTTACTGTACCTTCTCCCTCTCTCTTTGCCTTCACTGTACCATCTCTCCCTCTCTTTGCCTTCACTGTACCATCTCCCTCTCTCTGCCTTCACTGTACCATCTCCCTCTCTCTGTCTTTACTGTACCATCTCTCTCTCTGCCTTTACTGTACCATCTCTCCCTCTCTGCCTTTACTGTACCATCTCCCTCTCTCTGCCTTTACTGTACCATCTCCCTCTCTCTGTCTTTACTGTACCATCTCTCTCTCTGCCTTTACTGTACCATCTCTCCCTCTCTGCCTTTACTGTACCATCTCCCTCTCTCTGCCTTTACTGTACCATCTCTCTCTCTGCCTTTACTGTACCATCTCCCTCTCTGTCTTTACTGTACCATCTCCCTCTCTGTTTTTACTGTACCATCTCCCTCTCTCTGCCTTTACTGTACCATCTCTCTCTCTGCCTTTACTGTACCATCTCCCTCTCTCTGCCTTCACTGTACCATCTCTCTCTCTCTCTGCCTTTACTGTACCATCTCCCTCTCTCTGCCTTCACTGTACCATCTCCCTCTCTCTGTCTTTACTGTACCATCTCCCTCTCTGTTTTTACTGTACCATCTCCCTCTCTCTGCCTTTACTGTACCATCTCCCTCTCTCTGCCTTTAGTGTACCATCTCTCCCTCTCTTTGCCTTCACTGTTCCATCTCTCTCTCTCTGCCTTTACTGTACCATCTCTCTCTCTCTGCCTTTACTGTACCATCTCCCTCTCTCTGCCTTCACTGTACCATCTCTCTCTCTCTGCCTTTACTGTACCTTCTCCCTCTCTCTTTGCCTTCACTGTACCATCTCTCCCTCTCTTTGCCTTCACTGTACCATCTCCCTCTCTCTGCCTTCACTGTACCATCTCCCTCTCTCTGTCTTTACTGTACCATCTCTCTCTCTGCCTTTACTGTACCATCTCTCCCTCTCTGTCTTTACTGTACCATCTCTCCCTCTCTGCCTTCACTGTACCATCTCCCTCTCTCTGCCTTCACTGTACCATCTCTCTCTCTCTGCCTTTACTGTACCTTCTCCCTCTCTCTTTGCCTTCACTGTACCATCTCTCCCTCTCTTTGCCTTCACTGTACCATCTCCCTCTCTCTGCCTTCACTGTACCATCTCCCTCTCTCTGTCTTTACTGTACCATCTCTCTCTCTGCCTTTACTGTACCATCTCTCCCTCTCTGCCTTTACTGTACCATCTCCCTCTCTCTGCCTTTACTGTACCATCTCCCTCTCTCTGTCTTTACTGTACCATCTCTCTCTCTGCCTTTACTGTACCATCTCTCCCTCTCTGCCTTTACTGTACCATCTCCCTCTCTCTGCCTTTACTGTACCATCTCTCTCTCTGCCTTTACTGTACCATCTCCCTCTCTGTCTTTACTGTACCATCTCCCTCTCTGTTTTTACTGTACCATCTCCCTCTCTCTGCCTTTACTGTACCATCTCTCCCTCTCTGCCTTTACTGTACCATCTCCCTCTCTCTGCCTTTACTGTACCATCTCTCTCTCTGCCTTTACTGTACCATCTCCCTCTCTCTGCCTTCACTGTACCATCTCTCTCTCTCTCTGCCTTTACTGTACCATCTCCCTCTCTCTGCCTTCACTGTACCATCTCCCTCTCTCTGTCTTTACTGTACCATCTCCCTCTCTGTTTTTACTGTACCATCTCCCTCTCTCTGCCTTTACTGTACCATCTCCCTCTCTCTGCCTTTACTGTACCATCTCCCTCTCTCTGCCTTTAGTGTACCATCTCTCCCTCTCTTTGCCTTCACTGTTCCATCTCTCTCTCTCTGCCTTTACTGTACCATCTCTCTCTCTCTGCCTTTACTGTACCATCTCCCAGTCTCCCTCTCTCGGGTTTTTCCTGTTGTTGAAAAGATGCAGAGGAATACCATAATCATAAAACATTTCCAAAGGATGTAGGAAGGATATACTAACGGCTAATACCATTGAATCTGGCTCCTGGCTCTTTAGATTAGACGGTGCTGATAGGTTTGGTTAGTTTTCAGGTGCAAAAGTTTGGCATATGACATTGGCAAGTTATGGATAAAAATGGGAAATTATTTGAAGGCAGACCTGATCATGCCACTTTATTTAGAGATCATTTTAAGGTTCACCAACCCTATGCTCAGGTGGCCTTTGGGGCCTCCATGAGGCTTTTACGAAAACACATAACTGTTTAATTTGTTGTATCTTTTTTGTTAATAATACAGTCATTTGTGTTGTGTCTTCTTCTTCTTCTTCTTCTTCTTCTTCTTCTTCTTCTTCTTCTTCTTCTTCTTCTTCTTCTTCTTCTTCTTTGTTTTGAGGTGACACTCCTCATAGTGTCCACTACTTGTGTACTTAATCCTTGTATATAAGTCACCTCTAGTTACTATTCCTTCATGGCACATTTTCCTACTTGTTTTGCACCCTCCTGAGAGTTCTTGAGAGCAATAAAGTCCTGTCTTATCTTAACTTAATCCCACCAATTTTTACTGTAGACGTCCTGAGAGAAGTTGAATGTACTTGTCAATTAGAAGTGGGTGATATGGCAAAAAAACAACTCATATCCCGATTTTCGTTGGCCTACATCACAATTTTGACTTGATCCTGATTCGTGTGCACTTAGGATCAGTCTCTAAAACCATGTGCTTCTTCTTACACTTTTGCTTAAATCCACATATCACTCACTCAGAGCTCGTCTAAACCGAGCAGCAGAAGCGTTGAGAAGTGTCTGTTACTGAGCACAAGGCTGCATTGAAAATAATAAACCCGTAATCATTAGATTATATATATTTAGTCCAGATGTTTTATGAGGTGGTTCTCGGTGTGAAAACTTTGAGAGCCACGGATTCACTTCTATCTCTCTCCCTCTCCCTCGCTCGCCCCTCGTGTCACGGCTCCATATGGCGCCTCTCATGTCGGCGCGAGAGCGTAACACTCACCGCTCCCTCTCCCCCCTGCCCGTATACCTCCCCTTACGCCTGCCAAGAACATTATATATGTAGGCCATTACACCCAGTTGTTTTCCCACTGCAGAATGTGATTATGAATATTTGTATTACCGGGACAGCGCTGAGAAGAGTATAATATTTTTTAATCACGCCGGATTTACGTTATGTATACTAGATGGAAGTCATTTTTATACTCGCTGCTGCCACCTCAGGTCTTACGTGTAACTGCAGTTTCTATATTAAGCTCATGCATGATGTGCAGGGTTTTAGCAGCAGTTGTGGTGAACAGGTCTGGGCTCGTTCTACACATTATTAGAAGAAGAAGAAGAAGAAGAAGAAGAAGTTGTTGTTGTTTTATTTATATAGCGCCTAGGACACTGCTAAATTCCGTCTAGTCCCTTTAACCTCTTACCTGAACCGAGTGCATTTTCTCCAGTTCAACTTTACCCAAATCTAAAAGCTTTTGGACCGGAGCCAGAGTAACACCTCATTTGAAAGCTAAAACTGATTTTTCCACTTTTTTGTTGTGTTTTTTTGTAGAGTTTTTAGTGTTTAGTAGATTTTTTGTGTTCGGTTGCCTTTTATTGCTCTTTTGTGGCGTTTTTTGTTATCTTTTTTTTAAACGTTTTTGTTGCGTTTTCCTCTTGTTTTTGTCGCTATTTTGACGCTTTCTTTTTTTTTTCCTCAAGAAGCTTTGTGATTTGGGTCAAGCCGAACTGCAGAAAATGCACCCGGTTCCGTGTGAGAGGTTAAAGGGACCAGACGGAATTTAGAAATGTTATAAAATGATGTATTTTCCACGTTCACGCTCTGTAGGGAGAGACCGAGCAGCCATCTTGGATTCTCTCTCTCAAATTGCCCTGCGTGCCCAGACAATTGGATGGGTGCTCGAAGCCCCCCCAGCACCCACGGGATCTTCACCTATGTTCAAAATAATATAAAAGAGCAAATAACAATGACTGTGGGGGCGTGACTTAAAGTGGTGACTTTGGAAACCACTGCATAGAGAATGAATGTGTGAGTGAATTGTTGTCTGTCTCTGCTTTACTGCAACATTACTGCCCGACTAAAGCCCATAGTCGCTCAAACCTACGAACACAACCCGCCTTTTCTCAGCTCTGGAACCCGCCGTTTACTCACGTTTCCTCTTCTCTGTTCTTTTTCCTCCGCAGAGTGAACCCGGGCTCCTCCTCGGCGAGTTGACGGCGGACGCTCTCGTCTGGTCTAGCCGGTTACTTCCTGGGTTTCTGTGATTGGACGACGAAACTGTGGCTTCTCTCACTCTTTCCCGTTTTCTATAAGACCTGAATCCTCCCGCAAAACCCCCTTTTTTCTTCTCTCTCTCTCTGACCAAAACCAGGTGCCAAACCGACTGTGTCAAAAAAACAAAGAAGAAGCAAAAAAAAAAAAATCTTTTCTACAACCGTCACCGCGCACTTTAGCTCCAGCGACTGCACGCAAACTCGCCGTCACTTCCTATTTTAACTCGAAAACAGCGTGAAAAACCTTATTTGAAAATAAAAAATAGATAAAAACGTGGGAGTCCTTATCCATTGTCTTCTTGCTAGTGCTAAGCTGCTGAAACAAAAACAAAAAAGTGGGAAAAGACGACCAGTGCATTATTGGTTCAAAGTGCTTTATCGACATCTGCAACCGAGTGACTAGCTAATGCTAACCGCTAATGCTAACCGCTAAAAAGGGCGATTGGCGACTCCTCCTCGGGATCTCCGCGCTGTGAAACCCTCCTTACGCTCGTGTCCCCTCTCCGTGTTTCTCTTCCAGTTTCAGTGTTTTGTTTCTTCCACGGGCCCGGTCGTCACGCCGCGGCGAGCTAGCAGTAACGCCCCTTTATCGGACACCGCGGACCTCGTTTAAGTCTAATCTTCCTCTGCGAACCTGTCAAGAAATCGTGACCTAAAGCCATACCTGACACCAGCCATACTTTTTCGACATCGCGCGGGGGGAGAGAAAAAAAAAAGTGATATTTTTTTATCTTTAAAGCTACACGTTCAGGGAGTCGATGTAGAGAGCGAAACTTAACATTTCTAGCCGTTGCAGGTTAGCCTCGGTTTTTCCCCCGTGCTACTGTTTTTTTTGTTTTTTTTTCCTTTTCTTTGCGCTCTACCCGAATGAGTCCGGACATTTTCATGCGTTCCTCGTGGGCGGAACCGCGCTGCCCTGCCAGGAGAGGGCCCAAGCCTGCGTTCGTCTTGTTCTGCTGGGCCAAGCTAAACTCGGAGCAGAGACACTCGCGCGAGGGCATCGAGCGCACATAGGCGAGAGCGAACCCGGAGCCTTCGTTTTTTATTTATTTTTTTAAGTGAAGGAGGGGGGGGGGGGGGGGGGAACCTTCAACCGCTCCGATCGAAAACCAAAACCGCTCGCGCACAGACCTTTACCGTTCGATTCCCCCGGGGACATTTCGAAGCTCGTGCCAAAATTTGTAGAAGTCGTTCGGCTTGTTTACTCCGACAGGGCGGCCATTTTGAACCCGCCGGTACTGTTTACAGACTCGTTTAGCTTAAAGAGTGAAGACAAAGGCTAAAAGAATAGTACATCAAGACGTTCTCTCGGAAAGTTTACATCGAAGTGTTTACAAAGTGAGGCCCCGGTTTTTTTTCACGCATGAATTGTCGATTCTCGCGCCGTTGGACAACTCTGAAAACCTCTTCATAGCGAAAAAAATAAAAAAATAAAAAGGGAGAGGCGTTTACACTTTAACTCACTTCATCTGTTTACACTTTAGACTCAACAATCACTGCCCGGGCGGACGATCGTCCTGAACTCGCCGAAACAGAAATATTCATGTAGACGGTAGAAGCTGCCGAACACAGTCCCCTTTATTCACTGCTTTTATGTAAAAAAAAAAAAAAAAAAAAAAAAAAAAAAAACAGGCAGTTCCTTTGGGGCCTGGAAAAGAAAAAAAAAACGACCTCACCGTTTACTGAAGCTGCTTAAAGGCGGCGTCGCTTTACAGACGAACTAAAGAATCTTTTGTACTTGAACTTTTCATACGACGAGAAAAAGGAGAGAGAGGTTTTTCAACAGAGACTCTTGTTTGTTAAAAAAAGAAGAAGAAGAAGAAGAAGGAGCAGAAGATGGAAGCCACATTAGGGATGCTCTGCTTGTCCCTCCTCATCTCGTCCTGCCTGGCGGTCTCCACGGTAACCCTCCCCACGGAGCGGCACACTGCGGAGAATCAGAAGAGCGTGAGTAACGTGTCGGGCACATTTTTCTTTTTTTTTCCTTCTTTTTCCGCGAGGTATTTCATCGGGGGTTTGACAGGTGGCCCGGGCGGCGCGGCGGTCATCCGGCAGCCGTGGGTCGGTGGTTCCGCCCGCTTCGCCGATGCCTGAACGCGACAGATCCGGGTTTCTGCAGGAGCCGTGCCAAAATAACGCCCTTGAAAGCAGTGTTAATTTTGACAACATATTTTAATTTAGTTTTAGTCTTAGTCTTTTGACGAAAATGTAATTCAATTTTAGTCGAGATTTAGTCGACTAAAATTGCAAGTTAATTTAGTCGATGAATGATAACAATACATTTTATTTGTTTAGTGCTTTTCTCGACACGCAAAGACGCTAAATAAATGAAGCTGACTCATGACCTTTTATACAAATCTCAGCTCAAACTAAAATAAATGCTTTACCCCAGTATCCTTTAACACAGTGTTTTCCAACCAGGGGTACACGAGCATTTAGCAGGGGGTTCTTGGAATCATTTCAGATTGAGCATGGCTAATTAGTCGTATCATGTTTTTACTCATTAACTGACTCTAAATCGCAACAACGCCGCCCAAGAAGTGACTTCCTGTTTCGATCCAGCCCGCCAAAATAAAAGCACAGAGCTCATCTCATTGATTAGTTCAGCAGGTACTTGCAACATTACAAGAATATCATTAAATAAACACATTTTAAGTGTTTTGTCTGTTAATAGCAGTTTTAATTTTGACAACATATTTTAATGTAGTTTTAGTCTTGTAATGTAATTCAATTTTAGTCGAGATTTAGTCAAAAAAATATCTTCAATTTTAGTCGAGTTTTAGTCGACTAAAATTGCAAGTCAATTTATTCAACTAAATTTAAGACACATTTAATCGACTTTTCATTTATAATATTCATTATAATCATATTTAATGGAGGTCCTGCTTCATGGAGCTGCTCCTCATGAACAAAGCTCAGAGCTGTTCCTTTGGCAGTGAAGTTACATGATATGAGGCTCTTTCAGACGGTCAATAGAAGTTTGGATGATTTTAGTCTCTCCTTTCCATTTATATTTAGTCTTATTTTAGTCGACTAAAATATCTGGACATGTTAGTCATAGTTTTAGTCGCGTGAAAAACTTTAAATTTAGTTTTAGTCCAATTTCAGACTAAAATTAAGACAAAATATTTTAGTCGACGAAATTAACACTGCTTGAAAGTCAGGGGAAAAAGCATTGAATCAGATTCTGTGGGGTCTTAATGGCACCGCTCAACTGTTATTATTGGATAAGTCCGTTCAATTGCTTTTGAATATCACAATTCCCCCTCATTCCTCTGTTTGAGGGAATGTTTCACAGGCGTTTTCATCCAGAGCCAGTCTAGTAATCGAGATTGAGTAAAATGTGATTGAGTAACTTCAAATCAATAAATCTGTCCGTGGTTTTTACACTAAAATTAAGAAAATGTCATTTGTACTTTTTGGATTGCACTGTTTGGAGGTTGTGTCAAACAAGTATCAATGGGCTCTATGCAAATGACACGTGACTTCCAAGTGGATCCTGAGTCGGTGCTTCCTTATCCCGTCTCCGTGATTTCCCTGTGAGGTCTCGTCTAAAACAATGTATAGTTCCAGGGAACATCCCTGCCAGTGAGATACGGATCCGAAGTGACTCGCTACGCGTTAAAAACATTACGTTGGATGTAAATTCTTGACTGCAGGAAACGTCTGTGTTTTTCGAGGCAGGACTTTTTATCTCAGCGCTAACGGCTAGCGTCAAAAAACACCGCCACACAAATGAAACGTCTAAAAAGTATTTATACTAAAGACGGGCAGATTATATTTTGAGCAGGCTCGTTAAAAATCGTGTAGCTATTTTCATTTTTAACTCGTGTTAGCCGTTAGCTTCAAGACAAAAACACTTACTGTGATGAGCACGGATGTTTCCTCTAGTGAATGTTTTGCTCCTGACGTGATGTTTTTAACCTGATGCTGTGACTCCACCAGTAACTCACCGTCTGCCATGTGATCTTCAGATATTTATGTTTTTAGACAAGACCTCATAGGGAAATAACGGACACAGGAGACGCAAACGACTTAGAATCCACTGGGAAGTCATGTGACGCTTGCGTGCATGGAGCCCATTACCTAAACGACATAAAAAAAAAAAATGGCCCCTTTTTGAGCCTGAGTTGTCATTTGCCCATCACTGATCTGAGCCATAGTTTTTTTATATGAAACGCTTATGATGATGATGTTTGTCCAGAAGAGTCCTTGGAGCGGCTAAAATACTGCACTGAACCATCAGGTCCCAGGACTTTGGCCAAGCTTAAATGGGACAAGGCACAGCCCACGGGAGAGGGAGAGAGAGGGAGGGAGAGAGGGAGGGAGAGAGAGAGAGAGAGAGAGAGAGAGAGAGGGAGGGAAAGAGAGAGAGAGGGAGAGGGAGAGAGAGGGAGAGGGAGAGAGAGAGAGGGAGGGAGAGAGAGGGAGATGGAGATGGAGAGAGAGCGAGAGGGATGGAGGGAGAACGAGGGAGCGGGAGAGCGTGAAAGACGGAGAGGGAGAGAGAGAGAGAGGGAGAGAGAGAGAGAGAGAGAGAGAGAGAGAGGGGGGGAGGGAGGGAGGGAGGGAGGGAGAGAGAGAGAGAGAGAGAGAGAGAGAGAGAGAGAGAGAGAGAGAAAGAGAGAGAGAGAGAGAGAGAGAGAGAGAGAGAGAGAGAGAGAGAGGGGGAAAAAACATCAATATTTTCCTAATTTAAAATGTTCCTAATTTTAAGTCATTTCTGAGTCATATATTCCACATTTGTTTATTATTCCAAAACGCAGCATCGCACCCTCGGGCGTCCAAGACATACGGTGTTTATTGAATAGATAAAGTTTCGAGTCTTCTTTTTTTTAACCAAAGGGCAAAAAATGAAAACTAAACGTTACCTATTAAATACACATATCTTGGACATGGGCGTCCTGAGTGAGCGATGCTGAGTTCACATCTGCACCTCTGATATAACGTAAATATGCCGGACTCATTTACAGATGTTTATATATTTATACCTATACCGGCTTTTTTAATGAAAATGAAATACGTCAAGTTTAAATAGTCTTCGTCCAAACTCGTGCCTTTTCTAACGGAGTGATCGGTTTTGTCCCCTCGTTATTCCCAGGCCTCGAGCAGTAAATCGAGCTCCACGCTGTTCCTGCTCACCGGTCGGAAGCCGGTCCCGGTCCCGCCGCCGGCCGGGCCCAAGGTCGCCCCCAAAACGGCGGAGGTGGAGGAGGGAGACGAGGCGCCGGTCGTGGCCGAGCTGCCGCCGAAGGCCCTCCCACAAACCATGTTGCCGAGGAACATGACGGCGGCCGACGCCCTGAAGCCGCCACTCGGCGCCGCACAGGTGGCCCCGCCCCCCCGGCAGCTGGTGGACGTGGACGTGTGCAGGTATTTGAAGATACTGCAATACACGATATTACTGAAGAACGTTTTAATGTTAAAGCTTCTTCTTAAAATATCCAACACGAAATACAACGAAATACAGCCTTAGGGGAAAAAAAATAGAGTATTACATGAGAAAAAGTAAATAAAACTGTATTACTGCTTTGAAAAAGGAAATACTACTATTTGCAAAACTAACGCGTTAAAGTAATCCAAGTACTTTAACTAACCGACCGACAAATATACAGTGCCTTGCGAAAGTATTCGGCCCCCTTGAACTTTTCAACCTTTTGCAACATTTCAGGCTTCAAACATAAAGATATAAAACTGTGATTTTTTGTGAAGAACCAACAACAAGTGGGACACAATCAGGAAGTGAAACGAAATTTATTGGATATTTCAAACATTATTATTCAGCCCCTTTACTTTCAGTGCAGCAAACTCTCTCCAGAAGTTCAGTGAGGATCTCTGAATGATCCAATGTTGACCTAAATGACTAATGATGATAAATAGAATCCACCTGTGTGTGAACAAGTCTCCGTATAAATGCACCTGCTCTGTGATCGTCTCAGAGGTCCGTTTAAAGCGCAGAGAGCATCATGAAGAACAAGGAACACACCAGGCAGGTCCGAGATACTGTTGTGGAGAAGTTTAAAGCCGGATTTGGATACAAAAAGATTTCCCAAGCTTTAAACATCCCAAGGAGCACTGTGCAAGCGATAATATTGAAATGGAAGGAGTATCAGACCACTGCAAATCTACAAAGACCCGGCCGTCCCTCTAAACTTTCAGCTCATACAAGGAGAAAACTGATCAGAGATGCTGCCAAGAGGCCCATGATCACTCTGGATGAACTGCAGAAATGTACAGCTGAGGCTATCTGGGCTGCGGGCTGAAGAAGCCTTTTGGATGAGAGGCGAAACGTTCGAGACTTCACCTGCTGAGTACAGAAGACGACTCGAGTACGGTTCACACACCAAGTTTAGACATAATTTAGTCCAGCTTGGATCTATTTTAGACCCCGTTCACCTGATTCCGGGGGTTCGCGTGGGCGTCGCCATGAATCGTGCCCGCCCCTTTTCCCCTGTCAGTTAACACGGGGGGGAGGAGTTCGGCCGCCTTGCCTCCAGTGTCTGCGCACATTGGTTATATGCATGAGAGTGTGAATTAGGAGTGTGACGATATATCGATTTTCCGATATATCGCGATATTTTGCGAGACGATACCGATTTTTTTATTCCGATATCGATACTTTTGATGACGTCATGCATTTTAATGAGGCAGGAGTCAATAGAGGCCAACAATGATCAAGAATTCAGTCAGGACAGCAGGGGGCAGCACTACAGTTTTAACTTGGACCAAACACTGTCACACAAATACATTACTTTTAATTATCGTTTTTATGATTATAAAGAAGATACATTTGGGGTTGATTCATTACTTTTTAAATAGGACTGTGGTTTCTTGTTTATTTAAATGTAAATAAGTCGCTGACTGATCTATAGACCCATTTTCAGTGCGTAAATCACGGATCATTTATAAAAGTGGTACAAAGCACATGAAAATAAATGTAAATGGTGAATAATATGTAGTATGTTAAAATAAAGGTTAAAAGTAGCATTTTTTTTTATCGTGATGTATCGTAGCTTATTTTTGTGCAATATATCGATTATCGCAGTATCGGCGTATCGTGAGATAATCGTTATCGTCGGCCATGTATCGCGTATCGAATCGTTAGGTACCCAGAGGTTCCCACCCCTGGTGTGAATGGGGGGCTCCTTGCTGTAAAGCGCTTTGGGCCTGATGAAGGTGGAAAAGCGCTTTACACGTTGAGTTTACACATGTGAGATAAAGTCTAGAAATCCTGACATTACCAGGAGACTGTCCTGCTGAATTTGGCTCTAGATCCCACCAAGCCTTTCTGTGTGGAGTTTGCATGTTCTCCCCGTGTCTGCGTAGGTTTCCTCCGGTTTCCCCTACCACTAAAAACATGTACAATAGGCCCAGGGACTGCAGGTGGAAATTAGCACAAGTGCTATAACCTGGTACAATGCATCTCTCCTTTCTGAGGCTAATGTAGATTGTACACTGTCCCTGTTCAAATAAATAAATACATTAAAAAAAAAATTAAACCGTCTGTTAAACATAGATATTGAATAACATTGCACGATCATCAGTGCAAAGGAATGAGAAACTAAGTCATCAAATAGAACAAAATGTCTGTTCATCTAAACAAACATGTTGCACTTGTTTGAAACGGCACAAGCCATTTGTTCCTCTCGTGCTCTTACATAACTGCACTTCTGCACCTCTCCACCGCCGCCGCCGCTCGCCTTTCCAACAGATCTGCATGTGCGGGAAAAAACAGACCGGACGAACTGGGGGCTATTCTGCGGACCGAGCACAAAGAGCCGGGGTCGAGACATGGATAGGAGATCAAAACCCCCCCGCATCAGGCGCCCGGGTCTGAGCTGAAGCTGCGGCGGCGCTGGGTTGCTGCGCGGGTGATGAGTGCGCGGCATACTGAGAGGCAGACTGTGCTTCGGTGAGAGGCGTCTGGCTGTTGCTTAGGAACGCTCCTCTCTCGGTCTCGGGATGCTTGTGTCGGTGTCAGCACTTGGACTAGAAGAGCCCCTCGTTCACATGGAAACGATCCTCTGATCCGCTGCCGCCGCGCGTCTCTCGCGCCGTATCGTGAGGCCGCCGGCGCTTTTGCCTTCGCGTTCACACACGTTTTTGTTTGAGCCGCGGCGACGGTCGGTGAACCGTCGCTGATCCGCACGAGGCGGCGGAGCGGTTAGTGTTGTGCTCGCGCCCGCGGGCGTTTGTGCGTGCTCCAGTTTACCCCCAACCAAATAAAACATTCACAGTCACAGAGCAATCCTGACCGAACCAGGGGGGGGATTTATTAAAGCCAAAAAAATAAAATACATGTTACACTTAAAGCTGAACTAAGTAACTCATGCCCCCTAGAGGCCAGAAGCGCCACTGCAGGTGTCGTAGCATGTTGTGTTATTTTTAATTAATTGTCTTGAGGGTAAATGCTACGCTGACAGGAAGGACAAATGAAGAGAAGGATATTGTAGCCAATGGCCGACATGTTCACATGGTTCTGAGGACCAATCACAGAACGAGGAGGGACGGAAGACGATGACGCGCTGTTCGACATGCGGAAGCTTGTTTGTTTAGGGATAAAACATTTGAAAAAAAAAGTTTATTTACGGATCCAACATGACGGCAACTTTTGATCGTGTTTGAAATAGTTTAGCTCGAAAGTTTACAGCGGGTACGTCACACGTCATCTGATACGATGATACGATTGGCTATGGCTACGTGCATAGACATGAGAGACATTCAGCACAATAAACGGCTACAGACAATCGTAAACCAATTGGTCCCCAGACTGAATATCACGTGTGATTTTAATCTGGGGTTATTTTACATTGTGCCACAACTCAATTACACAATGGAGATCATTTTTTTCACTCAAACTTGGCTGTAAATACTGTTTAAGTGGTGCTAGCCCGCAGTTAGCTTTGTCCGTTAGCCTGTTAGCTTCTTCTTCCTGATTCCATTAGTGTGTATTGCGCCTCCGACCCGGAGGCAGGGAAGTTGCAAGTGTGGTTTTCTGGCCAGAGACACCAGAGGGAGAAAGACCCCCCAATTATCCCATTAACCCTTGTATCACCCCCAGAGGGACTACGGAAAGGATTTATTAAGTGAAACAAGTTACTTAGTTCTGCTTTAAATTATCATTTGATGTGGTCTGTATTACAGTGTTAGGGCCCTGAATATAATATGTAAATAAGACAATGTTGCGTCAATAAGAAATGCATAAGATAAATAGTGAAATAGAGGTATCTTATGTACAATGGATTTAAAAGAAACTTTAAAAAGGGGACAAAATCATCAATAAATAAAATAAAATAGAACTCAAATCTCGTGACGCATCTTGTTTGCACTTAATCCTTCTCCATTGCGTGTCGTCCGCAGAGGCTACTATGACGTGATGGGGCACTTCGACAGCACCTTTAACTGCTCCAGGGGCAGTTACATTTACTGCTGCGGGACGTGCCATTACCGCTTCTGCTGTGAGCACCAGCGGGACCGCCTGGACCAGGAAGCCTGCAATAACTACAACACCCCCGGGTGGGTGGAGAAGCAGGGCCCGCCCACGCCGCCCACGGGACAGAACATGGACCCCGACTTCGAGACGCTGCAGCAGCAGAGCAGCAGGTACGGCGGAGAACGTTCCCATGTTCTCCTAAACCCCGTCATGGAAACATGGCTTCGTTATGTATGTTGTTGTTTGTCCCAAAGGTTTTTTTTTTTCGTTTTTGTTTCTAGACAATAATAACAAGTCATTTTAAGGCACGACACGGCAGATGAAAGTATTGACTTTTTACGCAGTGGTCGAAGTGGAGATTTTTAGCTAGTTTTCTAGTATAAACATTAAAAAGCTTAACCTGTGCGATGCTTATTTTATGAGGCTTTGTTGCTAGCAAGGCGGCGATATCCCGGAAGTAGAAACTACATCGCTTCGCAAAACCGCCTTTCCTTCACGCATTCATTCACAATTATCGACATATTTGATATCCACGTGTGCTGAAGCGATGACGCTACAATCCAAATATGGCCATTTCCTCTCTGCGAGTCGCCCGGTACGGGAGAGCGCTCATGTCCCGCACACACGTTACAAAACTGTAGGGCTAGTTTTCTCAAAATGAGGTTTTTGCACTTAAAGACCATCCATCCATTTTCTTCCACTTGTCCGTTGCCGGGTCGTGGGGGCTGTTGGAGCTGCACCAGCCCCTATGGCGCCCCCTGCAGGTGGTGGGTCCACAGAAGGACGGCCTCATGGTTCTAACCGGGCCTGTTGGTCTCTCATAGGGGCTTCTGAACCGCTCTCTGTCTGACCCGTCACCTATAGGACCTGTTTGCCCTGGGAGACCCAACCAGGGGCACGAAGCCCCCGACAACAGAGCTCCAGGACCATTCAGGCTCAAACCCTCCACCACGTTAAGGTGGCGGCTCCAGGAGGGGTTCACTCAAAGACGCTTTACATTATTAATTCACTCCACACTTGGTGGTGGTAAGCTACTATTGTAGCCACAGGTGCCCTGGGGTAGACTGACAGAAGCGAGGCAACCAGACTGCGCCATCGGTCCCTCCGACCACCACCAACCACTCACTCACTACATTCGCCCCAGGCTTCCTGGTGCTTCCAGATTTATTCAAAAACTAAACAAGAAAATCCCTCATCTTACTTGTTACTATTATGTCAACAAAATAAAACCATAAATACAAATCTGGGTCTCTCCTTTATTTAGGGTTTGTTGCTGAAAATAGAGACCATTTTGGCCATTTTTATATGAAAACATAAAATGACAGAAAACGTACAATACATATTTTTTATCTGTAATGTTGTAATCTGTCCTTGTTCCCATACTCACCTGCAGCGTCTCTTTCTTATCTTCCAGCACAGCGTACGTGATCGGGGGAGTGATCTCGTTCACTCTGGTGGTGGCGGTGGGCGTGAGAATCGCCTTCAGTAAAGTGGCCCGACGGCCGCGGCACCGGGACAACAACGTGCCCAGGTCAGACACACGAACAAACGCTAGAGAATAAACGCTGAAAGAACATGAGTGATTCACGGTCCCGTCCCCTTCGCCCCAGATCTCTGGTGGACATCCTGCGTCACCAGTCCAGTCCGGGGCAGCAGGGAGAGAGGAACAACACCGCCATCCTGGGCAGCACCGCGCCGGACGGTCGCACCTCCAAAAACATGTACGCCCCTGTGCTACAGAGCAAGGACAACCGCAGTAAGTGTCCCGTCGGATCAAATACAGCAACCTTCCTTTTTAAAGTGATGAGTTGCAATTTAGGGGCTTCACACAATGTCGGCTTTAACCATGTTATAATGGCTTCACCTGTTACGGGCCTGGAGGGTGTTTTGTTCACCTCGAGCATGTTCCAGTTCCTGCATAGAGTCCGGTTCCATATATTTAGATTTCCACTGTTGTGGGATTTTCATGGAGAGTATGAAAATGATGTATTTTTGGAAACCTTATGGTAGAAGCAGTGAGAACAACAGCGTTTTCCATTTGGCCATTTAGTGAAACTGTGCAATTATAAAATGTTTCCATTAGAGTCAATGGGGAGTTCTGGTCATCGCCACGGCAACTCCATGAAAAATATGACAAGGGTTTCACGGGTTTTTGATTGAAACGACCACATGGAATTTTCTGCCAAATTTTTTTAGTTTTTTACTCCCCATATAAATGTTATTATCGCTACAGTATTATCACACTTTCTTTTATTTCTTTTTTTTTTTACATATCAGAGCAAATGAAAACATTGTTATGCTGATCGCTTATTTAATAAAGTTTTCCAAAACCTATGAAACTTTCCGCTTCTACACTCGACGCTCCAGCCCACTCTCCGATACACGTCACAAAAGTCCACACGTTTTAGCGGCGCTTCCCTTGTCTCCGGAGCACTGCAGGAACGACGGCTCCCTCTGCTGGCGCTTTGTGTAGCTACATTTAATAACATCTTCCTTCCTGGGGGCATCATTTTGGGTAATATTACAAAAACGCCACATTCAGGACGGCAGATCTTGTTCAGGCTAATTTAATGAGAAATATTAGATAAAATAAGACTCATTCCCTTAAAATCTGAAGACTGAGCGTAGCTTTTGATGCACGATTTAGATAAATACAACATAATGCTACGGTTAGCTTTGCTGCTATCCGCTCCGTTCCGTGTCGGGCCGGTCCGGACTTGAACCGAGTCTCTCTCTGAGGAACGCGCTGGTAATTGTCGCCTTGTGCAGTTTCGCTCTCGGGCTCTCACTCACAACAAACACCATCCCACGGCGGGCGCCAGGTCTGCTCCTCTCCGCTGCGAGGGGCGCGTTGCCAGATAAGACGGCGGAAAATCTCAGCGGGGGATACGCTTTCAAATTAGGCAACGCGCCCCCCGGATCTTATTATCGTCCGTGTCTCCAGACAATGGCCGCCGCCGCCTGGAGACACTGGAGACACTGGAGGAGGAGGAGGATGTAATGCCTTTTATGATTACACCTTTGACCTTTGACCTGGTGTGACTGATTTAGGACGTTGAGGTTTCTGCTCTGCTGGAATAGATACAAACGGCTTGTTTGGAATCGCCCGTTATGGTCATGTTCGAAGCTTTCTCACATATTACTTTAACCTCTTAACCCCCACCTGAACCGAGGACATTTTCTCCAGTTCGGCATTACCCAAATCTAAAAGCTTCTTTAAAAAAAAAAGAAAAGATGCAAGAACGACAACAAGCACTGAAAATGTGGAAGAAATGTGACAAAAATGCATAAAAAAAATAAATTAAAAAAAATAAAGTGACCACAATGCAGCAACAACTCAAGGAGAATTATCCGTTTATATGAGTTTTGTAGATTTGGGTAAAGCTAAGTTATACTTTATTAATTCGTCCCTGCATTCGGGCCATCCTCAATGCCGCTGGGGCGACCTGTAGGAGCAGGGAGCTGCCAGCGTGGGCCGGTGCTCGGGGACCCATCTCCAGATGTGGAACCGGGCTAATGGTCAGAAACACCTGGCCGGAGGATTCACCTATTATATATGTTTTAAGAGGTAGGGGAACCCAGAGTACCCGGAGGAAACCTACGCAGACAGGGGGAGAACATGCAAACTCCACACAGAAAGGCCTCGTCCCTGATCGGGCGCTAACCGCTGCGCCGCCGCGCCGCCCAGGAACTGGAGTGAATGCACGTGGGTAAAGCGGGGGTAAAGAGGGAAACAAATGCTATATTATGAATATGTTATAAAGAAAGATGCATACACTCGGAGAGGAGCAAACAACACATAAATACTTAAAAAGCGGCCAATGCTAACCAGGAAACTAACGGTAGCTTCATGCTACATATGCTAACGTTAGCTACAACTGAACAATTCAAATTCTACTTCTACTGAACAATTTAATGGGAAAAATCAACCACATGGCAGAGTGGAGCTGGAGGCCCCCTTTTTTTTAGCACCTCTTTTGCGTCAACATAGAATGAAAAGAACCATTTGCGCCCCGTGAACTTCATATAGAAAGCAAAACAAATCTTTTATAACCAAATGTTTTATTTATTATCACTCAAAGAACGTGTGTAACCAGTAACTAAGGGGTGTTAGTAAAGTAAAACTCCTTAGTTACTTTACAACTCTATGATTGATTGGTCAACGTTACAAAAAGCCTGTTATGGCTAGACCTGTCACGATAACATTATTTGAAGTTCTATACATTTTGAGGCAGGAAGAATATTGCGATAAACGGTAACATTACGAACCACTGAAACCGACTTCAAAAATGGGAATTGTTCTAAAACAGGGGTGTCCAAACTCTTTTCTTTTTTCACTTTTTTCACCGCATTTTGAAGTTTATGCTGCAGTGAGGGCCACACACCGGCAGTCAGTGCAGTGAAACATTGAACTGGGCACTTTCATGAGTGGTTTTAACCTTTATTGAGACTTGGAAACTGAATGCATCTTTGGTTCACTGGAAAATGTTTCGTTTTTGAGGCTACAATCGTGCAGAATGGTTAGATTTGCAGTAAAAAGTACTGTCTCTGTTCATGACTCTGACTTCAAATCAAACTAATGTCCTTAAACCTTTGTAATTACAATATAACCTGATTTTTGCAGCGCTCTTCTTCTCTCTTCTGTATCCGCTCGCTCTGTCTTCTCACTCTTCTCTTTTTTCATAGTCTCTCCAGGACGGTTATTTATGAATTGAAATTTCCTTACAAAAGTCTTTACAAAAGGTTTAGATCTTTCCGTCTAAAGGCATAAAGACGTTCTTACAACATTGTCAAATCTCTCATTTCCTCGATAACAACTGAAGTTTAGTCCTGGGAGGCTGCTCTGTCTCTGTCCCCTGTCTCTCTCCTGTCGCTTTTCTCTCGAAACGTCATGAAGCTTTTATGAATCTGTGCTCTGTCCATGGAGTGGTGCGCTTCAGTTCTGTCGGCTCTGCTCTTTCCGCAGCTGGGACTTTGCCTCACCCTTTTAACCAGCAGGGGGCGCCGTCCAGCCCCAAACACACAGCCACCATCGGTAAGCCTCGCGCCGAGGCACGGTTCAGTCAGGCCCATGCCCCGAGGCCGCAGCACGAACATCTGGATTCACCCGTGATACTGACCATTCAGGGGGGGGGGGGAACCAAACCATTATGTCTTTGCAAAGAACCAGTCACTTTAATCTTAGAAGTCCTGAACGTAATTTTCAAACGGGGGGCGAATTAAAACTGCAGTCGAATCTCATTCCTTACTTTCCTATCGGAGGACGTGGATGAGTTTATGGAACTTTTAGGAAACAAAGTGGGGGTGACGGGGCCCAACAATTCACACTGGGATTGACAAGCCGCGACCCAAATACTTGTATAATCTGCCTGGATTTGAACATTGAGGTCAGAGTTGAGGCCTGTCCTTAGACCGTAAAAAATAATAAAAAAAACTCCTCCTCACTCCGCCCCGTTTGCCATAATAACTACGTTCGACGGGGAAATCATGGCGGATTTACAGATTCCTCCTCCCCTGCTGTGACGGGGCATGTTCCTAAAAAGGGCGTGAGGGCGGGATCTTCACGGTAGACTCGGCCCTCGCGAGGCGCGTAGTGCAGTCGTAGCCGCTCCTGCACCATTAGCTCTAATGCTAACGGCCTGTCAACCAAAGCCTGGTTTCTTTAATTGTAACTAACCCAGCGTTATCAAAGGGAGGAATATCTAGCTGTAGGAACATTAGAAACCAGGCTTTGAAGTTGTTTTTAATGTGTCTAAAGTGCAATGCTTTCTAATGGTTGACTGGCAGGTATATGTAGGTACTACAGCAATGGCGGACCAATGGCGGCCCCTAGTGTCGCGGTCTCGAAGCAGAGCAGCCAGCGGCCATTGAACCTGTCTCACGTCCCCATGAAGACTGAAGCTTTAGCCTCAGTCCTGACTCTGGGAACCACCAGGAGACCACCTCCCTGAAGTTCTCAGGGCCCGAGATGGTTCATACGGCTCTAACATGAGTTGTTTTAAGTTCTATTCTCTGAGCGACAGGAAGCCAGTGCAGAGACCGGAGCACTGGACTAATATGGTCGTATTTCCTGGTTCTTGTCTGGAAAAAACGGTTCCGCGACCCAATCAACGCAAAATGGTTCAGATTAGGAAACAAAGTGTTTTCTCCGAATGTCCCTGACCGAGATATCAGGCACACAGAAGACTACACTATCAGCCAAAATGTTGCTGATATTAATTTGCTGAACATCTCCTGAACGAGCATTGATGAGAACTGGAGCTAAATTAAATACAATGATTGAAACTTATATCGACAGATCTTTAACCCTAGGCTATTTGGGAGAGAAAAAAGACAAGCTCTCTCAATAAACAGGATATTTGTTACAATGATACTGTATTGAGGCGCCTCATTCAGGGATCGACCCGGTAACTCGGGGACTGGCTCTTTGCGAGTGGTTTGCGCCGAAACGAACTCCTCGCTGCGGCGTCAGTATCACAGGAGGATGAGATGTTCCTCAGCCCCTTTGTCTGTCCCTCACAGCTCTGTCCACTCTCTTTCTCTCTCTGCTTGAACCCAGCACATGTTCTACTGTGGTCGTCTGTGTTGACGGGAGCCTGTCCGCCTGTCTGCTTCAGAGCTTCAGAGCACCTTCTTCTTCTCTCTGTCGTGTAGCAGTCGTGTGCGAGTGTGTGCTTACCGCTGCCCCCACGCGGTACTGCAGCTGTCGGCTTGAAGCCCCGTGTCCTCGTGCAATGCTCGCTTATCTCAGTCCTTTAAATGAACGCCGTTAAAGCCAAACGGACGCCGGCCCAAAGGAAGGCCACCGCAGCCGGGATAAGGAGCTCTGACTGGGCTGACACACCGAGCAGATTATGTTAAAGTAATGTTTAGATAATGTGGCAGCTCCTGCTGGTCCTCAGAACCGAGTGTCCCCCCGTGTTCGGCTCAGAGGGACAGGAAGAGGAGGAAGGGAAGAGGAAAAGCGATAAAACTTCACATCGGGCTCGTGCTCAGCGTGAGCTCAGCGCGAGCGTCGCTCTCCGCTGCGCGTGAGGCTCTGGACATTACTGAACATTTTACTGTCGGTTCCTAGTGGTCACATGACTCACCAGGGAATGTAGCAAATACAGACGTTTAGGTCATAACACAGCACGTATGAGTACTTCTGTGCAAGTAAAAGTATGTAACTGAGCAGCAGTGTGATAAAGAAAATACTTAATTCTGCCAGATTACACTGTTCTCCAATACTACTACTGCACTACCACATCTGTACATAGAGCCTCTTACTCTGCTGGTATCAGAGGTAGCCAAAATATTTACTTCAGAGTCACTTTTTCATTTTATTTCAGTAGAAGCAAAAAGTAGTTTAGTCAAGTAAGAGTAAAAAGTACTGAGAGAACATTTTACTTGAGTAGTTTGAGTACAGAGTAGTGACAGTAGTGACATAAATAATGAGAAACATGAAATAATGTGACAATTGTAATATTTTTAAAGAAAATACCATAAAATCCTACAAAAATAAATTATTCTGTCTATTTTCCGTGTCAAAAGGAAGATTTTTCACAGTCTTTTACTCGAGTAAGAGAACAGATACTTCACTTTAATGTTATTCAAGTCAATTGCTGAGTTTTACCCACCCACATGTGTGCTAAAAATGAAGAGTTTAAAATAGTCCACTCTTTTGGCCAGTCCAAAGCCTGATAAAAAGCTCATCACACGAAATGTAGCTTTGTCGCCCAATATTAAAACGGCCGTTGGCGCACAAGGTTTTTATTTAAAGAAAATCAAGTCGAAGATTATACGGTCACAAAATAAAACACCCGGCGGTAAACTAAACGAGCAGATGGAGAAACGTCGTACAGTTCATTAAAGCCGGTCACGGCCACCGGAGGAAGACGAGCAAAGGCAGAAGGAAGAAGATGAGGGCAACATGAGGGCAGATGATACAGCCCGTGCAGAAAGTCCTATTTTAAACCAGATACTCTTTTTTTTTAAAATTATAATATAAGGCTTTTAGAGAAACTCGAATAATAACCAATCAATGGAACCCACTACAGATTTGGTGATGGACTATTTAGTTTATTATTTCTATCTTGTAAACAATAAGCAGAGGACATTGCACTGATATCTGTGTTCTTGTCTGGGTGACTTTGCCCCTGTCGTATTCCTGCAGCATGGTTCAGTACGGGCTCTGCTTGAGGCCTCCACATGGCTCCCGCGGGCGCTCCCCCCCCCCCCCCAACGGGGCGCTCGTCCATGTGAGGCCGAGCGCGCTGTGTGTCTGAGAGTATCTCTGTATATTTATATATATATATATGTACATGTAGTAAACGTACACGTATGATGTAACTGATGATGCGTTTACATGTTGCAAAGCACGCCCCCCCCCCCCCCCCCTGCCCCCCCCCACCTCGCTGCTACCGCCGCTGTGTCTTACATAAACACGGCCTCCTCTCTGTGCTTTGGCTAAGTGTCACTCGATTCAGGTGCATCTCACGATATGGGAATATGGTGGACGAGGACGGCGTGTTTCTGTGGTTCAATGTAAAAAAGTGAAAGTCATATTTCAACAACAAAAATGAGCTAAATCTACTTTTTTGGTCATTTGTTCTTCTACTGCTCGAGCGCTCCGAGCGGGAGCTTCTTTATCGCGCCTTTAACCCATCACCGGACTCGTTCCGCGCTCAGAGTGTGTCGATCGCGGTGCCGTCGATTTGCTGGCGTGCCGGTGACTAAATGAAAGCTTTCAGTCACTGCTCTTGAGCCTACGCCCACACAAGCACACTTTCTCCAGTTATTATCCAGGTAAACAGGCATTACCCAAATCTAAAACCTTTCTAAAAAAAAAAACATTTGTCAAATAATCCAACACCTACAGGAGCTGCCATGTCTTTGTCCTCCTCATGTTCACAAAGGCTGCACCGGAGGCAGTGAGGCTTCAAGGGGGAACAAAACTGCACTGTAAAATTTGTCTCTAAATGGTAGTATTATGTTCAAACTGCAAACATAAAAAAATAAAGGTTTGGTAAAATAAATATAATCTCAAAATGTTTGCTTTGCCACATAGTTTACTTTAAATAAACATGTAAATTTACAAGCACTCGTGATTGATTATAGTTCATTTTCATGTTTTTTTTGTAAAGTTCTCTCACTGAGACAGTTGCAGTTTGTTACAAGGACAACAATGCACATGTTAAAACAAAAGAAACATTGGTATGAAGGAGTCATATTCTTTTCTTAAAAAAATCGGAAAAAATCGAAATCGGGAACTTCAAATCAGAATTGGAATCGGGGCTCGAGTGAATCGTGACATCCCCAGAGCGAAGGCTTTAGATTCGAGCGTTTCACTTTGGCCTCGCATCAACAATGGCCACGACAACTGCGTTAAAACGAGCTTCACTTTTCCACATTGAGCGACTCACACGTCCCCGTCCCCCCGGTATTCGGATTGCTGCGATCCACCTGTGTGTCGGCCTGAAGCTGTCTCTGTATTTCTCTGTTTTTGAATGTGGCTGAGGTGTTTCCGTAAAGAACAACCTGAGTATTTATCATCGATTTATATTTTTAGACCCGAGTCACCCCCGCGGCGCTGAGAGGTCCTCGCTGCGCCCTCCCCGGTCTCTAACTGCTCTCGTTTCCCCCCCCTCCCCCCACCCGTTGCAGAGCGCGGCCCGCGGATGAACAACACCCAGCAGCTGCCCCCCGTCCCGGGCATGCTCTCGGGCAGCATGAAGGGCCCGTCTCTCGGCCCGGGCGGCATGATGGGATCGGGAGGCGCGCGGCACAACGGCGGCGGCCACCCCTCCTTCTCCCACTCCTTCCACAATCTGGCCCAGCTGCCCCCGTCGTACGAGACCGCCATGAAGCCCGAGATCAGCCGCTACAGCTCCCTCAAGAGGCTGGGTGAGTCCTGGAGCGGGGGGGTCAAGGGATCCAGAGGGAACCAATCATAGAAATGCGATGTGTGACTTTAGTACAAGGTTACTTGAAGAAAAGCTTAAAGTGCATATGACAGGTTTTAATGCTTTTGAGAATTACCTTTTTTTTTTTTAGATGAATATCATTGGTATTAAAGGGACTATACGGAGTTTAAAAATGTTCAAACTTAATATTTTCCTCCCGCTACATGTTCCAGCCATAATGTGTAGAATGAGCCCAGACCTGTTCACCACAACTGCCTCTAAAATCCTGCACTGTCAGTCAAAACGGTGTTAATTCGGATCGGAAGTGCATGAGCTTAATATAGAACCTGCAGTTACACGTAAGACCTGAGGTGGGAGTAGTGAGTATGAAAATGACCAACTTGCATCTAGTCCCTTAGCATTTGATTTCAGTAAAGCTGCAATTTAATGAAGACATTTGGTTGGGCAGAAAAGTTACTCTTACTCGGACAGGAAGTGACATAGATAGAGGTAAAGTTCCATAGCAGTTTGACTCATTCCCCATTGACTTAACATGGTTGGCACAGCAGCAGTTTAAAATAGTTTGCCTCTATCTATGTCACTTCCTGTCAATGTCCAATCAGGAAGTGAAACTATAAACATCACAAAAATGGTAAAACTAAAGAAATCTGGGTACAGTCTTTAGCAAAATCTTATATATATATATATATATATATATATATATATACTACTTTCTTTGTTCTGGATTGAACTCGATAGGAGAGGCATAGTTTTGGAAAAGAAATCTCCAAATGTTTCCCCCATTGGACAAGCTTAAGATTTTGCTCACATTTCAACTGAGTTTGAATCGACATCTTTTCTGATGTTTAGTATTTCACTATACTGCTATTCCCTCATCGACCTGGAGTGGTATTGTTGCTTAGCAGTTTTCCTGCAGTTTTCCTGCAGTTTTCAGTAATCCTGTTCACTTTGGTCGTTTCTTCTTCTACGGCTGAGGCGCTGATCTGCATTTCCTGGTTATGATTGCGCCGAGGGAACACAACACTGCCCTAATCCAACACCGGGCCAGTTCTGTGCAGTTCTTTTCTTCACAATAAGTTTATTTAAAGCAGTACTAAGTAACTCTTGCCCCCAGAGGCCATAAGCGCAACTGCAGGTGTCGTAGCAAGTTACGATTTTCCAACTTATTAAATGTCTCGGAGAGTAAATACTACGCCGACAGAAAAGCCGAAGCCAGTTATTACAACGGAAATATTTTTTTTTTACTCAAACTTGGCTGTAAATACTGTTTAAAGTGGCGCTAGCCCGCAGTTAGCTTTGCCCGTTAGCCCGTTAGCTTCTTCTTCGTGATTCTATTAGTGTGTATTGGTGGCTCCGACCCGGTGGCAGTCGAGTTGCAAGCATGGTTTTCTGGCAAGAGACACCAGGGGGCGATGAAAGACCCTCCAATCATCCCATGAACACTTGTATTAATGCTCCTTACACATTACATGATAGTCGTGTGAAATAACAGGCTCTTTAGCTGTTTTCCATCCCTCGCAGAGTAAGTCACCTTGCCTGTTTTATTTGCCGTCACACATACCTCTTAATCGCACCAACTATAAATACAATTCCATCGCTCGCTCCGAGGTTGTTTCCCCGGTGCAGTTTTGATCGAGCTTCCCCCCGTTTTTAAAACACACGGCGCGTTAACTCCCCTCTCAGCGGCAGCAGCAGCAGCGGTGCGTGCCATTAATAAAACAAGGAGCGGAGCGACGTGACGGGAATGACAACGACAATGCGACTGTCCGTCCAGCAGCGCAGAGGGCAGCCGGGGATACGGGGGGGGGGGGGGGGGAAATAGATATCTGGCCCGATAAGACGCACAATCGGGAGCAGAGGGAGGCAGTGGCGTGCAATGAGTCGGTTGTCGTGGGGGGGGGGGGGGGCGCTGGTCCCGGTTTGTCTGCAGGGAATGAGCTCAGTAAAGGGGGGACTAATGAGGGAGAGCTAAGCGCCGATGTACCGAATTATTTCAATCTAGTCAGAAAACAGACAGCGATGCAGAGGAGGAGGGCGTAGGTCAGTGCGGTAGGTCCTGACGCCCGCCGTGAAAACGCAAGAACAAAGAGGCAACGTATGGATGACATAGCGAAAGATATAAACGAGGTTATGTGGAGGAGACGGATAGACGGACGCCGATGATTCACCGTGACGACGACGGAATTATGCTTAAAAAAAAAAAAAAACACATCCCGCTTTGAGGTCATTGCATTTAACACGTTTAACATACGACTGCAAGGAAGAGAGGACTGAGCCGCACGGAGGAGTTCACGCTGACACGAGGAAGCTGCCACGGGCTCGCTGGTTGCATGCATTGTTTCTATAGCAACAAGCTCGCCACAGTGGAGCTGAGCGCGCGTTAGGAATATCCGAGTCATGTCGAATCTATCAGGTCGATTCCTAAACAGAAGAAGAAGAAGAAGAAGAAGAAGAAGAATATCCGTGTCATGTCGAATCTATCAGGTCGATTCCTAAAGAGAAGAAGAAGAAGAGGAAGAAGAAGAAGAATATCCGAGTCATGTCGAATCTATCAGGTCGATTCCTAAAGAGAAGAAGAAGAAGAGGAAGAAGAAGAAGAATATCCGTGTCATGTCGAATCTATCAGGTCGATTCCTAAACAGAAGAAGAAGAAGAGGAAGAAGAAGAAGAATATCCGTGTCATGTCGAATCTATCAGGTCGATTCCTAAAGAGAAGAAGAAGAAGAAGAAGAAGAAGAAGAATATCCGAGTCATGTCGAATCTATCAGGTCGATTCCTAAACAGAAGAAGAAGAAGAAGAAGAAGAATATCCGAGTCATGTCGAATCTATCAGGTCGATTCCTAAAGAGAAGAAGAAGAAGAAGAAGAAGAAGAAGAAGAAGAAGAATATCCGTGTCATGTCGAATCTATCAGGTCGATTCCTAAAGAGAAGAAGAAGAAGAAGAAGAAGAAGAAGAAGAAGAAGAAGAAGAAGAAGAAGAAGAAGAAGAAGAAGAATATCCGAGTCATGTCGAATCTATCAGGTCGATTCCTAAAGAGAAGAAGAAGAAGAAGAAGAAGAAGAAGAATATCCGAGTCATGTCGAATCTATCAGGTCGATTCCTAAACAGAAGAAGAAGAAGAAGAAGAAGAATATCCGAGTCATGTCGAATCTATCAGGTCGATTCCTAAAGAGAAGAAGAAGAAGAAGAAGAAGAAGAATATCCGTGTCATGTCGAATCTATCAGGTCGATTCCTAAAGAGAAGAAGAAGAAGAAGAAGAAGAAGAAGAAGAAGAAGAAGAAGAAGAAGAAGAAGAAGAATATCCGTGTCATGTCGAATCTATCAGGTCGATTCCTAAAGAGAAGAAGAAGAAGAAGAAGAAGAAGAAGAAGAAGAAGAAGAAGAAGAAGAAGAAGAAGAAGAAGAATATCCGAGTCATGTCGAATCTATCAGGTCGATTCCTAAAGAGTGGGTACTTCGAACAATATTTGCAATTTACCTTCTCTTTCCTTTTTGAATGTCCGTTTGAGAGAAGGCTTCTTGCTTTGGCAGTGAATTTAAATGACATGAGACTCGCAGACTTTTCTTCCCGTTTATCTTTCGTTTTTTTGTCAGTCACCGAAATGATCTGGTCATTGTAGTCATTATTTTAGTCAGCAATAATGTTACTTTGACCAAAATGGTGACGAAACATTTTAGACAACAACTTAAACACTGATACTAAAGACCTCAGATTAAAGAAGGTGAAAAGAGTATTTTAGCTATATTTTGAACATAACACTCTAAATACTGAATAATCCATGTTAAATTGCTCACTTTGTTAAACGTTTGGCAGGATCCTCGAGCTAGGGGGTACTCTGAGCATAAATTAATGGCTCAAGGTGTACGTGGGACAAAAAAGGTTGGGGACCACTAGTGTAGACATTTAGAAAATAACCCTGTTTATTCAGTTTTCTCTCAAATGTTGAAGCTCATGGGTGTTAAAATGCGGGATATTATGCAAAACCAACTCTTTGGAGCTTTATACCATGTTGCCATGTTGTTCTCTCATCAAAAACATACCTGGAGCTTTGTTTCGACCCACTTACGCACCTTTGAGTGATTTTTTGAATCATTGCCAATCCCAACAATGTCCTCCTGAGGTCCTAAGCATTGCTCACCTCTCCATCTCTTGGTTAGCTTAATCCTTGAATCGCAAAGTAAAGACACTTGTGAAATCAAGTTGAAATACGGGATATTTAGCCATGACCTGTGGTGTCCCCCAGGGGTCAATCTCGGGACCCCTCTTATTCAACCAGTTCTATGAATTGTGCTCTACAAATGAACTTGCCTTGCCTGTTTTAGATCGATATGGCATTCTCTTACCAACTTGTAAGACAGTGACAGAGATGTGCTGCAGGTTTTCACTAAATACCTGCAAAAAGCGCAGTACACTCTCTTTGAAATGCGAATGAACACAGATGCGTATTATCCCAGCATCGTTCGGCATCAGCGAGCGTGGCCTGTGTGGCTTAGGTGGCGGAGTGAGTGGGAAGGGCTGGTAAAGGTCAGGTCTAAATGGGTCTGATGGAGGGCCCTATGGAAATGCTTTGAAGATTAAAGGCCTCTCAACAGAGAAACAGAGAGCAGCAGCAGCAGCGGAGCATTCCACTTTTAATGAACCTTATTATGATCTTCTGTGTGTTTACAGCCCCCCTCAGGCAGCTCTCCACCACTGACTCTGACTCATGCACTTTTTATATGCAAAATGTGCTTTGAATACGGACAGCAGTGGAGGAAAAATCATCTAATGTTTTACTATTCTCCAGCGTTCTCTCATGAGCTTAATGGAGCTTCTAGATGAATCGCAGCCATATCAAATCAAACCATTATTATGTAGAAAACCAGCTCACCCTGTGGTTTGGACCAGTGCTTCTTTTCTAATATGTCCAGTAATGAAGAACATCACGAGGAGATGAATATGCCACGGTCAAACCTCTGCTGATCATTCTTTCTGTGTGTGTCCTGAACAGAGAAAGAGTTCGATGAGTACTACTCGTCCAAACGGCGTTCGAACAACGCCCCTCCCTCGTTCCACTCGTCGCAGCACCACCTGCCCTGGGGAGGGGAGTACACGCTGGGGTCCCGCGGCACGCTGCCCCTGCACGGCTCCAGACCTCGACTGCACATCCCCACCTCCACTCCCAACCCGTACCCCCTGCCCTCCCAGAACCCGTACTCCAGCTCCAGCTTCGACAGACCGCCTCGCCGCGTCCGCTCCCAGGACCAGCTGCTGGCCCTGGGGGAGGGGAACACGCTGTCCCGCCTCTCCAAGAACCAGCAGCACCAGTACTACAAAGCCATGATGAGCACGAGCCGCAGCTCCAACTCTCAGACTCTGCGCAGGTGAGACTTTTACTCTGTAGAAACGTGACAGTCTTTAGGAATCAGATATGACAGAGATATCTCCTCTGCAGGTCCCATGAGAGGCTGCTGGTGTCTCCTGATCGCCTGGAGGACCGCCTCATGTCCATGGGTCTGATGGGGGAGCGCTCCGGGATGGTCCCGACTATGGGCCGCCTGTCCCATCACCAGAAGGCCCAGTCCCAGCAGAACATCTGCGTGACGCCCTCCATGGACCGCCACCACATGATCAAGATGAACTCCCACCCCTCATCGGGTCACGAGCACGAGCGCGGCTCCAGCGCCCCCTCCCACTGGGACCCCTACGGCCACAGCGGGTCGGGCTCCATGGGACACCCCAACGCCCGGCGCATGGCCTTCGCCAGCAAGAGGCAGAACACCATTGAGCAGCTGCACTTCATCCCGGGGGGCGGCGGGGGGCAGGGGCTGCGGACTGGCAGTAAGAACGAGGTCACTGTGTGAGCCCGCGGCATCATGGGAAATGTAGGCGGCTACCACGAGGGTCTGAGCCTAACAGTGTGGCACTGTCCCGCCCGCAAGGAGCTGCTAACAGACCCCTCCCAAAACAAAAATGGTGATACACCTTTAGTCCTTATGACGAGTAAAGCTTTGTCACTTTGTGTATTGGAAACAGAACATGAGCCATTCTTTGTAAAGGGAAGACAGAAATGTCCATTTTGAAAAAGCAAAAAAAAAGGCTTAACGCTGCTGGGTCTCCGCTGTGACTTTATTATTGGAACCCGCTCGGTTGGATTGGTCTTTGATCCGTGCACTGTCCTCTGTCCTCAGCGCTCCGTCCGAGTCGGGCTGAGGACAGACGGCGCTGTGTCTTTGTATCCATTAAAAGTATTTCAGACGATCGCTTTTTCTATATGACATGAATCTCTAATATTACCCCCGAGCCCTCCTAGAACTGTGTATCCGTGTTTCTATTTAGCCAGCTAGTTATCGGTCCACTCGGACTGTCACAAAGATAAAACCCATGCTCTGCAAAAACATCTTTAAATGCCTTCGAGGCTCGGTTCCAGACCCGAACGAACTGCTGCCGCCGCGGTGTGCCCTCGCCTTTGTACAGTGGCTGTGTATCTTTATAACATTGTGCTGTGACCCTCTGCGTACGTTCTCTCTGAATTAGAACCACCTCACTGATCCACCGGTTCACGAGTTTAGGGTGGGGGGGGGGGGTGGGGGGGGCGAGACCGTGGACTCTTCACTCCAAGGGCTAAATAACTGTGTCTCCGTGCCGCTCCATTCATCTGTACTGTGCGTCGCTGTCGGAGGCATGCTTCTGTGAACTTGATTTTTCTTCTCTTTGTTATAAAAGTGAGGCAAGAAAAAACAACCGAGGACTCGCAAACCAGTGTTTTTTTTTTTTGTATCCTCAAAGACTTACGGGACTATTGTGGCGCTTTTGGGAACTCACGAACACCGATTATTTATTTATTTATTTATTTATCGATCCGATTGATTATTCATCGTGTCATTCCGTGATGTCACACGGAGCGGATTCTGGGCTGTGTGAGTTGGACCTTTCGGCTGTTCCGGGGCTGGAACTCTTCTCTCCCGGCGTTTAAAAAGGAAACGGGGCTTTTGTTTTGAGGAAGAGCGTAAAGATGTCACTTGTACCTCATCTCCAGCAGGGGGCAGGCGGGAGCCGGAGTTTTACCCACACGTGTAAAATCAGTAGGTGATTTGAGACTCCTTGTGCTGATTTTGAGCAGGTTTGGACTCAATTTGAAATGAGATCGCCAATGGGACAAGCATTAACATCATCCACTTACAATGAGAGAAATAGGATTAATACACATTTGGAATGAGACAAAAAAAAAAGTCAACATCTACACAAAATCAGCTGAAATTTAAAATCCTGGCAAATGTGATTGTGATTTCGGATTGAAAATAGGAAATGTGAAATCCCAGGAGTCTCCTAATAGTTTACTGTGATTGAAGTTTTCTCCAGAGTGGGCCGAGCGCCTGCTTCTTCCTGGCGAAAACGTTCTTGAAGGTCTTTTTGGTTTATGTGACGCTTGTGCTCATCTATGAACGCTTTTCCATCTTGTAAAGAACCCCCCCTCCCCCCCACCACACACAAAAAAAAACACACACCATGTTTTTCTTTCACTCAAACATTATTATTTTATTTTAATCCGTGGATTTTAACGTATAATCCTGAGATTTTTTTAGTATATTCAAACTTTTTAGTGGAATAACTGAAATAATGAATAATATAAAGAGCCGACGCCGTTATCGCCGATAGAAGATGAGCCGCATGTTGATGATGTCACAGGCCAGTGTTGATGATGTCATAGTACTGACTGAAGATGTCATGGCGCGTCCGTGTGAGTGAGTGCGTCTGTAAATGTCCAGTGTATCCAGTTGTCTTTTTTTTTTTTTTTTTTTTTTTGCCAATAGAGACAGTTTTCATGGGCACCACTTATGGAGGGCAGTAACCATGGCGACGCACTGCCGTGACTCGCAGTGTCCGCAACGTCTCTGCAACTCGGACTGACTGCGCCCATACAGAGGGCCCTACAGCCTAACTCGAAACCAGAGTCACCGCTGGTCATGGAGATGTCTCCGAGACGTCCCCTGGAGATAAGGAGAGTCTAGAGACTCTGTACGACTCTTAGTCTTGGTTTGTTTTCACCAAACCTAAGAGTCGTGTGGAGTCTCTTTGACATCCCTGTAACTGGTGTCCGACGGGTCTCGGAGAGTTTGCAGAGCTGTCACAGAAACGTCTCACAGGTTGAGGACCACAAATGGCATTCGCAACACAACTGCTCGAGACCGCGTAGACTATTCGCAGACTACATCCAGATTTCCTCGAGTCTCCATGCAGTCGACGGCTACCTGGAGACTCGCCTCATCTCCAGGGGGCGTCTCGGAGACACCTCCGTGACCGGCGGGACCTCGAGTCTCCAGCTAGTCTCCAGGCCGGTGAGACAGGCCCGTTAACAGTACCCAGGCCTAGTTACAGCGCATTGTTTTAGCTTTTGATGGAACGATTATTATTTATTTATTTTCCATGTTCTATCCTAATGAGAACACGAGAGAGCGAAGTCCAAACCCGAGTGCTTCAGACAGTGCAGACCCGCCCGCCTCTCGAGCAAGCGTGACCATGTTTTGACCTCCCAAGAATGTCCCATAAAAACTATCGACACCATCCTTTCGTTGTCGTCTTTGGACACATTTAACCCCCGTCCTTACACGTTCATATCAACTTCATCAAATTCAAGTCCCGTGAAGTCATTGAGAAACGAATTGAAGCTTTTTTTTTCCTGTCGAGCTACAATTCACCAAAGCAGCTTCACGTCCAGAGAAGCGTCTTATATCGTGCCATAGTTAAAGGGCGCCGGACCCTCGTCATTGTGAACTAACCCGATCGATACGTCAGCGTTCAAACTTAAAGCAAATTGTAAATATGTGATCCTCCTTTTCATATTAATCGAAGCCATCGATGTAAAAAAAAAAAAAAAAAAAAAGCTACAAATTGCATAGCCTTTACAATGTAGCGCGAGGGGGAAACGTCCTTTCACAACTAATTTTGAAATGTACAGATAACCGAACGTCAAAGTCCCATATTCAAACTTTGAGAATCAAAAAGCTGAATTATTATAAATGTACAGATTCCAGCAGATGGCGCCCTAAGCAACCGCCTTGGTCGCCTGTGCCGAGTCCCTGCCATGCCAAAACATTTGTATTCCTCATCGGTCTCGCGGAAAAGCCTCGGTCGATGTGACGCCATTTATTTGATGTCCCCCCCGTTTTTGTTGTTGTTTTTTTTTCGACTGGTCCGTTCCCGTCGCGTGAATGACGGCGTTCGCCTCCGCCGCCGCCACCGGGGCGTGGACACCCGTGTGTGTGTGAAAAAGCTACTCTGCATACCTCAACTTGTATGATACATTTAAGACGCCCCTCCCTCTGTGTCCGAGAACATCCGAACGTAAAGGTCTCACTGATGTGCAGCCCTTTTGTTATTGGTGATCGATTCTCGCGTTTGTAGAAAAACCATAATGTTGATGATTCTAATAAAAAATCCCACTAAACCACGTGCGGGTCTAGCGTGTGTTCTTCTGTGTTCAAAGACGGCGTTCCCGTGGCGATCGGGACCCCAGATGATTTTAAAATGAGATTCAAAATTAAAAAGCTAATGTTTGTAATATATCAACAGCATTTCAATAAACCCATTTGAGGCCTACACATTTCTTCTTCTGAGACACTGAAGAGGCACCAAGAGCCCCCACACCTGCAGCCCAGTGGAGGCGTCACACGAGGGGCTACGGGAAACCAAAAAAAGGGACACACGAGGAGGTATCCGGCCGAGACTCACAGCTGAGCAACACATGCCTGAGGAAGGAGGAGGTGGTGGAGCTGACCAGTGCAGGACACCACGCTCTGAAACAGGGACAAACTCAGGGGGCGGCACGGCGCTTGTGCTTCACGGCTAGAAGGTCCCGGGTTCGATTCCCACCTGGACGGGGCCTTTCTGTGGAGTTTGCATGTTCTCCCCGTGTCTGCGTAGGTTTCCTCCAGGTACTCCGGTTTCCCCTACCACCAAAAACATGTACAATAGGCCGGGATGAATGATGTGAGTGGTTGGTGGTGGTCGGAGGGGCCGATGGCGCAGATTGGCTGCCTCGCTTCCGTCAGTCTACCCCAGGGCAGCTGTGGCTACAATAGTAGCTTACCACCATCAAGTGGCGTGAACGAATAATGTAAAGCGTCTTTGAGTGTCCAGAAAAGCGCTATATAAAACTGATGCATTATTATTATTATTATTATTATTAAGATCAGAGGAGACTGAAGGCAGTTATCCAGGTTTCCTCCGGGTGCTCCGGTTTCCTCTACCTCTACAAACATTCTGGTCAGGTTGACCCACAGTGGCGGCGCAGCTCAGTTGCAGCGGCTCAGGACTAACACCTTTCGTTGTACAATGACAAATATAGCACTTACTTACATATGATTTGTGAAATCTATTCAAATATTAAAACTAAACAGTTGAAATACATATTACAGTGGGGAGATAAGGTAAGCACCGTTTGGAATTTCTCACATTTCTGCCTAAATTGGTCAATAAATGTGTCTGATCTTCATCAAAATCACAAGGATCCGTAAACAGTGTCTGCTTAAACTAATACCACCCAAACATTTACATTTGATCACATTTTATTGGCCATAACATGTGCACATTCACAGGACAGTGTGGAATAAGTAAGTACACCCCTTGAATCTCACTGAACTGCAGCGGTTTTGTAAAGAGGAACGATCCAAGATTCATCCTGATCGATGTGAGCGTCTGATCTGCAGAAAAGCAAAAGAAGAATCAGCCAGATATTTAATACAGGGGTTCACTTACTTATTCCATGCATGTTGTGAATGTCTACGGTCTTTCTGCAAAATATCGTTGACGCCGATGCAAAAAATAAAATAAAATATTACAAACAAAATCACTAAACATTCAGACAACCATTTAAACAAAGTCGGGGGAATAAATCTATACGTTTGCGAATTAATCCAGATAAATAAACTGTTCGACAATAATAATAGATGAGATGAAGAGAATCCTCAGCCGCCGCTTCTGCCGCTGTAACACAAAACGCTGACAGTCCAGTCTTTACGTCCTCCCCCGCCCTTCGTCCCCAGGAGCCCAATTCGGAGCCCTCTGTCGTGGGACCCTCCCCCGGCCCCTGGGCCCTCCCCCTTGTTCTCGAAACACGAATGATTAAATTCATTAAACCCATTAACAGGTGGGAAATAAACGTCCCGGGGTCAGAGAGTCACTGGGCCAAAGATGAGTCCCGCTCCCTCCTCCGCGAATGAGACGGGGGGGACACATTAAAGACCAATGATCACGGGTCTGTGGGAGATATCGGACTTCAGGGACATTTGTTATTAGCGAAATGAGACGTTATTTTATGTCAGCTTGTGTTGGCAGCTCGTGCGAGGAAAAGATGATTACATATGTTTTAGTAACGCACTCATCATTTTGACCAATTTAATTTATGTTAGACCCAGTTCAGTACTTACTTGCGCCTGATCTGGGTCCATTGGTTCTTGGAAGACCGTATGAAGAAGTGTGAAAAGTTCAAGAGCCATCGCAATAACCTCGCTGATCCAGAGCAAGCTTTAGAATTAAATGGATGGAAAACGTATGGCAATGTTTCCGTCTGCATGTCGTTTTACTTTGCGCCACTAGATGGGGCTGTGGGTCATTGACGTGCCCTGCCCATCAGCGTCTTTACGGAGAGTACTGTGCAGCATTGTTGTTGTACTGTTGGAAATTGTTCCTTTTTTTTTTTTTTTTGCTTTCACACATTACCAAATCAGCAATATAAATTCTATTTTCTTTTCCCAACAAAGAACAAGAAAAACACAACGGACTCCATATATATAAATATAAATATAAATGCTACACTTGTACTGATTGCCATGTTTTGTTCCTGGGTGTTGCTTTTACCCGACAAATAATAAATAAACACAGTCAGTGGATTTAATAATGAATCTCTCGATAGGCATTAACAAGCAGAGACCGTTGGATTCCAGGTAATAAAAGTGAGGGCACTAAAAACTTTACTTTAGGCTGAGATCATGTTAAACTATTCCTGTTGTGTTTGTCTGTTTGTCTGTTTGTTTGTAATTAATAAAAGGGTTAGTTATATAGTTACGTAGGCAGAGGTGGGGAGAGTGGCCCAGTGGTTTCCAAAGTGGGGGTCGCAAGATGATTTTTGAGATGTATTTTTCCCACTGAAAACAGCAATTGTGAAATGAACCTCTTAACCCAGCACATTTTCTCCAGTTCGGCGTTACCCAAATCTAAAAGCTTCTCCAAAAAAGCATCAATACAGCAACAAAAACAAGGATGAAAGCAAATAGGTGACACAATGTGACAAAAAAGCAACAAAAGAGCGACAAAAAGGTGCCCAAAAAGCAACAGAGTCACAAAAAAGCCACAAAAACACACACACACAAAAACTACGGAAACACGAAAAAAATACACGACAAAAAAAGCATCAAAAATGTGACAAAAAAGCGGCGACATGGCAACAAAAAGGTCACAATCAGTTTGGTAGGCCTTAGCTTTCAAATGAGGCGTTACGCTGTCGAGAAGCTTTTAGATTTTGGCTTCCTGTTGAGTTTAGAATCAAATTTAAAATCCTGCTCCTCACATTTAAAGCCATAAAGGGTTTGGCTCCGCTTTATCTCCAAGATGTTATCGTTCCATATCGGCCAACCAGAGCACTCCGCTCTCAAAACTCAGGGCTACTAGTGATTCCTCGGGTCTCCAAGATCACTGTAGGAGGAAGAGCCTTTAGCTACCAAGCTCCGGTTTTATGGAATAAACTCCCAGCTCACGTTAAAGAAGCAGACACAGTCCCTACATTTAAGACTAGGCTCAAAACGTACCTCTTCGAATTAGCTTATGATCAGGTCAGTTAGGTAAAGCTCTAACCCACAGCCTGAAGTAAAGCTGCTTTAGGAGAAACTCTGCTGTGGGAAGTACGGTACACTGAGCGCTATCCTCTTCTTCTTCTTACTGCAACCTTTGTCTTACTATGATACAATATTTATTTCATCTGTAGTCTGTTCATTACTATTCACATGGTGTCTCCTGTCCCACTCCCCCTTGGGAGTGCCTGTCTAGATCGAACGGAGGGACCCGGCTGAACGGAGGGACCCGGCTGAACGGAGGAACCCTGCCTACTGACAACAAGGACTGGACGGTCTGTGATCTTGGCCCGTCTACTGAGGGACTCCTTCGGCCCTGGGTCTCTATAGCCTGTCCGTCCATGGGAGTGGATCTCTCCTTCTGTGGTTCTCCTCAAGGTTTCTCGTTTCTCCCACTGGGTTTTTGAGTTTTTCCTTGCCGGGCTGGAGAGTCTAAGGACAGGGGACACCCGAGCTGCTCGTCGCCACCCACTGCTGACGCTTATTTGGACATTATGTTTGCCTGGATATTTGATTCACCGGAACTTTACATTGTCTTATTTACTGTTCTGTTTTATTGCCTTAATGTTTGTTACAGCCCTATGAGGCAACTCCTGTTGTGATATTGGGCTATACAAAACCATTGATTGATTGATTGATTGATTGATTTGGGTAAAGCTGAACAGGAGAAAATGTGCTTGGTCAAAGCGGGGGTCAAGAGGTTAAGCCAAATATCCAAAAGTACTAACATTATGAAACCTTACATCGTCATAAATGTTAATTGCATTTTGCAGGAGGGAGTCCCGGGTTGTTTTGGGGGTCGCTGCCTGAGAATGTTTGGGAACCCCTGGAGAGGCCAACATAATTACTCAAGTAAGAGTAACATTACTTTATAATAATTTCACTCAGGTACAAGTAAAAAGTACTGACTGAAATCATTCCTACAAGCACTTTTTTGGACCATAATTTGGGTATTTTTCACTCTTTTTAGCTGAGACGCCGTCTGTATCCATAGAGTTCGGGAAGTGGAGTTACCATGGAGATCCGCCATCTTTGCAGCTGTTATCCTACATCTCCATTGACTAACATTAGCTAAAAACTGTATAAAAAGTGGAGAACAGCTCCGTTAGCTGCTGAGTTACCGCTGGTAAAAACATCCAAGTGTTTTAATGTGAACAGTAACTCCAGTATTTTAACTTTTAAAATCTCCATTCATTTACAATTGCTGCCAATCCCACAATGCTTAGCGACATGAAATCGCATTCCCGAAGAAGAAGAAACATTCCAGAGCAGTTTGACTCATTTCCCATTGTTTACCTTCATCTATGTCACTTCCTGTCAGTGTCCAATAAGGAAGTGAAGCTATAAACATAAACAAACATGGCCAAACTAAAGAAAGATGAGTACAATCTTTATCTTAAATATAATCGTGTTAACTATGTTTTAAAACTGAGATCATGGACTCAGACCTGAACTTAAACATTAAAGCAATAACATCATCAGCTTTTTACCATCTGAAAAACATTAAGATCAGAGGAATAGTGTCAAAACCAGACTTGGAGACACTCATCCATGCGTTTGTCTCCAGCAGGTTAGACGACTGTAACGGCTGCTCACTGGCCTTTCTAAACGAGCTGTTAGAGCTGCAGAACATCCAGAACGCTGCTGCTCGAGTCCTGACCAGAACCAGGAAGTACCACCATATTAGTCCAGTGCTCCGGTCCCTGCATTGGCTTCCTGTCACTCAGAGAATAGAATTTAAAACAGCTCTGCTTGTGTACAAGTCGTTTCATGGTTTAGCACCAAAGTCCATCTCTGACATGTTAGAGCCGTATGAACCATCTCGGGCCCTGAGAGCTTCAGGGAGGGGTCTCCTGGTGGTTCCCAGAGTCAGGACTAAACACGCTGAGGCTAAAGCTAAAATCTGGAACAGTCTTCATGAGGATGTGAGACAGGCCTCAACTCTGACAATGTTCAAATCCAGGCTGAAAACAGCTCTTTTTACCCGAGCAGATGAAAACTGAAAGTATTTTATCTGCACTCTTGCCTTTTACTGTCATTGATTCACTTTATGTTGATGTTTTAATGATTGATTTGATCTGTTTTCTTGTAATTTTATGCAACTGTGAAGCACTTTGAATTGCCTTGTGTATGAATTGTGCTCTACACATAAGCCACTGCCACACACACATCTCCTTTTAAACACACTGACGGACTTCTCAACCAGAAATACAAAAGGGAGCCTGTGCCTTTAAGCTGACTGTAATTTCTTCATCACAAACCATTCAGCAGCTTCCCCTTTAAGACATAATTGCTTTTATGCCACTTCTTTCATTGAATCCGCCGCACACAAAGAGTTAATGCGATGCAGAATGGGCCTAATGACACCTATAATGGGGTCATTATCATTTCACACGCCGCCGTTTAACGGCACACAGTGTCAAAAAGCGCACCGTGCCCGTCTCCTCCTAACGGGGCCCCCGAAACGCTCGTGCACATGCGCGCTCGCGTCACACGCACCATGCCGCCAGGAAGGGATCCGAAATTTGGAGATGTTCTGAGAGCAGGACTGGCCCACTAACAGCGAGCGAAACACTGTGCCCCCCCCCCCCACCCACCCCCAGCCTCTACCCGGAACCAGTCCAGTCGGAGGATTGACCCGTCCGGGAAACAACCATTTTGCAAGTACCGAAGCGCAGCGCAGTAGCCTCTACAGCGGCCGAGGGGGGGACACCGACACCCTGCGTACACGGGGCGGAGAGCACCGAGAGGCAGCCAGCCGCGGAGAGAAGGAGAAAACCCAGGCGACGGCGCGCGCAACAAAAGGCGCAGAGATTTGGAGGCTTTTCGTCGTTTCTGCCCCTTTTACGCGCAGTTTGGCACCGGGGCGCGCGCTCGGAGCCGCACAGACAATGGACGCACGCGAGCAGCAGCAGCGGAGACGAAGAAGAGGGGCCGTCTGGTTGTAGCGCCGCGCAGTGAGAAGCCGATGGAGAGCCGGGCCTGCCTCCCCTGTGTTTTTCCTCCTCCATGGACGAAGAGGCGACGGGCCCCGCTGACAGGCTGCACGGACCCCGCAGACATGGCACCGTCCCCCCGCGACGCCTCCCGCCGTTCACCGGGGAGCGTTTAGGCGACGCGAGCTCCCGACACGCCGACGCTGCGAGGTGAGAACGTAAACAAAAGCCCTTCCTGTGTGCGAGTGGCAGGCTTTTAGCTAACAGGGGGCTAAGCTGCTAACGATGCTAAGCTACACGCGCAAACAAGAGTGTGTCGTTTCTGCGCGGGGGTTCGGACGCGTAACGCACGGCTCTTTTTTTCCCCACACATACGCACGCGCTGCACATGCAAAACAATAATATAATTTAAACCACGCATTTGCATTGTTTTAACTCGGTGCTCGCGCGGCGCGTTGACTGTTCAGACGTGACACTGACTTGTCTGTTCCATCTTGTGCAGATAAGAGTGGGACATTTTCATCAGTGGACCTGGACATCGACTCTCCGGTCCGGACAGACCCGAGCACGCGCTGCAGGTGAGACGCAGCACACGCCTCCGAAACTGTCAAACTCTGGACCACGCGCCTGTGCCACTTCAGACGGGAGGGAACGTCACCGCGACGCCGCCAAACATGAGACAATCACACGTTTTTTTTTAAAGTTAATTCTGGGTTCTCGATGCTTAAACTCAGACGTTCGGATCTAAATTGGCCTTGGTGTCAGTGGAGGGGAAAGTGCATGCTGGTGTCCAAAGCAAGGCCCCGGTGCCAAATGCGGCCCCTCAGACCAATGTTTGGTGGCCCTCGGGCTCGTTGCTGAATCGGCACACGTTTCCAGAGGCGGTCCTTTTTATTATTTCACGTTTAACCTCTCGCCTTAACCGAGCACAGTTTCTCCAGTTCAGCTTTACCCAAATGTCAAAGCTTCTCGAGTGGCGCTTACAGCCGATACGCCGGTGTGACGCCTCATTTGAAAGCTAAGACCTACAAAACTGATCTAAGAGCGTTTTCGTTCCCTTTTTGACGTATTTTTTTAATGCTTTTTCATCACTTTTTTGTTGCATTTTCTGCCTTTTTGATGCTTTTATTTGCTGCCTTTTCATCCTCATTTTTGTCGGTTTTTTTTCCAAGAAGCCTTTAGATTTGGGTAAAGTCGAACTAGAGAAAATATGCTCGGCTCAGGTGGGAGTTACGGGTTTAATAATAACACTTTGTTGTGAGACAGAGCTGGCATTAAGGTTTTGAAGGATAACATCAGCTGCATAATTATCATTGTATTTCAGTGAAGCAGCGATTTTAATGAAGGGCAGAAAAGTTATTTTTATTTGACTTTTTAAGCTGCTGACAGGATGTTTGCCTTCATCTATGTCACTTCCTGTCCGTGTCCAATAAGGAAGTGAAGCTATAGACGTCACAAACATGGCCAAACTAAAGAAAGCTGGGCACAATCTTAAATATAATTGTGTCAACTATGTTTTAGCAAAAATCTAAACCTCTGCTAAAAGGTCCTTCCCCCTGTGTACGCTTCAATATTCTTTGTGCTGCTTTATGGCACAACATTTTTTTTTTTAAACATATTAAACAGGTCCCAGGGCACCAGGAGTGTTTTATTTCCTCTAATGCACAATAACTGTTGTTGGGCTTTAACGCCGCGAGGACCCGTGTTTGTTTTTGCGTGTCTGACGGTCCATGTCCAACTGTTGGAGCTGAGTTCAGTCTGTTTGCTCATTTAATTCTGTTATTATAATAATAATAATAATAATATTAATAATAATATTATTATTATTATTATTATTATCTATTTATTGAACAGGGACAGTGTACAATCTACATTAGCCTCAGAAAGGAGAGATGCATTGTACCAGGTTATAGCACTTGTGCTAATTTCCACCTGCAGTCCCTGGGCCTATTGTACATGTTTTTAGTGGTAGGGGAAACCGGAGTACCCGGAGGAAACCCACGCAGACACGGGGTGAACATGCAAACTCCACACAGAAAGGCCCCGTCCAGGTGGGAATCGAACCCGGGACCTTCTGGCTGTGAAGCACGAGCGCTAACCGCTGTGCTAACGTGTTCATTCTGTGGCACGGAGAATGAGACACTGAAAGGACAAGCAAAAGAAAGGCTTTGAACTGTTGAACTACATATATTAAAATATTCATTATCGTTGTTGTTTATTGCTTGTGCTCCAGATGAATGAGGCACATTTTCAGTAGGTCAAGTTCACTGCTGTGGAAAAAGCAGAGGACCATTTTCAGGACGTGTTCTACAACTGCTGCTCCGGCCGTTGCTCCACACTGGAGTGAATTGGGAAAAACACTGACCTCGTTTTTTATGGAATAAATCGGCGGACTTTAATTTTGATGTCATCTTTACATGGTATAAATCTCATCATGAGATACTCGTGAGCTCTAAATATACTCCGGACGTCCTGTCTGGAGGGCACGATGAAACCAAACAAATGAGATTATTATTAAAGCAGACAGAGTTGTCACATTACATATTTCTCCAAAGACTGTTAATCTAGTTTTGCATTGTCTACATCTACATAGGCCTACATACTGTCTTTAGTGTTTATGACTGCTGTTTTAATTCGTTAACTTACATTGTTGTCTCTCCAGGCTCCTGTGACTGGACTCCATGAATGGGCAGGACAAAGGAATGAAGAGGCCTACTCGGCTCGGGACTGCCACATCTGATGGGACATTAATAAGCTACACATGGAACTCTCAAACGCGACACTACAGACGGACTATTTATGAACTGTTTGAAAACCTCACAACTGCTCTCGAGGCCTTTCTTATCGACCCCGCTCTGATCGTCCCATGAACAACACATGCTTGGGCTCTTAGGACAGGGCTGAGAGTGGGTGCGTCGGGTCGCTGTGTCGCGGGACACTGCAGCGTCACAGGGAGATGTTTCAGTTCAGTAAGTACCCCATGGACATTTTGGAGATGCTCAGCGGACACCAGGCCCATCAGTTCAAGGGCCTGGGGCTGGATCGACAACTGAGCCACCAGCAGCAGGTCCAGCTGCCGCACCAGGGGCAGCTTCAGGGGCAACTCCCCCCCTCCTCGGAGCCCTCCGGGAGCCTGCTGTCCGGCCTGGGCCTGGGCTCTCTCCAGCCGCCCCGCACCAATGCCTTCACCGACTCCTCATCGCTCTTCGCCAAAATGGGTGCACATCCTCCTCCCCCTCCCATCCCCCACCATAGCCAGTCATCTTCCTCCAGTCACAGCTCCAGGAAGTCCAACAAACTGGGTGGTACCAGCGGGACTGGTGCCACCTCTCCAAGCTACCCCCAGTTTCTGCGGCCCTTCCACCCTGCAGAGGCGCTGGCTCAGGAGCAGCTGCACTCTGGCATGGGACGCTTTGACTTTGGGGGTGGCACCAGTGTTACTTCTGCTCCCCCTCCGCCGCCCCTTCATCCAGGGCTCTCTGTGCCACAGCCCTCGTCTGGACCTCCCACATCCTCTCCTTCACCCTCCACTTCTGTCTCAGTGTCCAGTAACCCCTCAGGCAGCTCGGCGGTGCCCCTCGTGGGCCAGTCGGACCCCCGTAGCCTTCATCAGCAGTTCAGCTGCATGCTGGCTGCTAACCAGTACTTCCTGTCAGGTGTCCCAACCAACAGCAGCCTGGAGCAGTTCCTGGTGCAGCAGGGCTCCCACACTCCCCTGGGGCTGGGTCTAGGTCAAGGCTCGGAGTCCAACTCGGGGCTGGCGCCGCCTCCTCTGCACTCGTCCCACAGCCACAGCTCTCCTCAGCCGCAGCAGCAACAACAGCATCTTGCCCCCCATGCCTTAACGCACAGCCACACGCACCACCCACACCCCCTGCACCCCGCCCCCCAGCCCGCTCCACTGGGGGGGTTTGACTTCCAAGGCATTCCTGTCCTGTCCTCCAACCAGATCGCCTCTCTCATGCAGCAAGAGGCCGGCATCCCCCTCCCTCTGCCCCTGCACCTATCCCTCTCCAAAGAAGATGCATCAAAGTCTGGAGACTCCCAGTCCACAGGGTCCTCTGGTGGGGGGAGCAGGAGAAAGAAAGCGATGGCGGGATATCTGCCTCAGAGGAAGGCCGACAGCCTCGGCCACAGCAGTAACAGCATGAACTGTCACGAGGGCGGCGCCAGCGGGCACAGTCAGGGCTCGTCCGGCCTGGTGGGAGGAGAGGGTGTTGATATCATGGAGCCCCAGCACACAGCTCTCCTGTCGCCATCTTCATCTGCCACTGTCTCCTCCTCTTCCTCCATCCCCTCTTCCTCTGCCTCTTCGTCCGCACATGTAGCCAATGGTAGCCACCAGTTGTCCAAATCCAGAGAAAGCCAAAACAACAGCTCCTCAGGGCAGCCTGAGCCCGAGCCGCTGTACCACTGTGGTGAATGTGGTAAAACCTTTACCCACCTCTCCAGCCTCAGGAGGCACCTCCGCAGCCACGGCCTCACGCCCGAAAGTCAGAGCAGGAAGTCGGACTGCACCTCTCCCAGTCCAGAGAGGATCTTCTGCTGTGGAGAGTGTGGGAAGAGGTTCAAGAAGCGGGGCCACCTCATCCAGCACAGTGTCACACATTCAGAAAACAGGCCGTTCGTCTGCACCGTTTGCCAAAAGTCATTTAACCGCAGAGAGTCCCTGACGCGGCACGAGAAGATCCACGACGAGAAGCCTTTCCGCTGCCCTGCCTGTGGACGCTGCTTCAGGGAGAGCACCTCTCTGCTGAACCATGCTGCCTCTGGAGCCTGTGGCAAACCACCGCGCAGCTCCAAAACCAAGATGAGCGGCGAACACAGCAGCTCGTCCAACCTGCCCCACCCGAGTGGCATTAAAATGGAGGGCAGTGACACGATCGCGATGTCCAATGAGCCTATGAGAATGGCCAATGACAAATATGGCATAGATTACTCTAGGGGGCGCTATCAAACCCAGCCCTACAGCAGTGGTGTGGAGGATTACAGAAGATCTCAGTCCTCTCTGTATCCCGAGAGTAGCTTAGGGGCGGACATGTCCAATCCGACGCTTCGAAAAGCCCCTTTAGCTCCCACACTCCACCCTCACCCCCCCCAGCAGCACCATCACCACCCGCCCCCTCAGGCTCCCCCTCAGCCTCCTCCTCCCATCCCCTCTCAGGCCCCCCCTCAGCCACACCTGCCTCTGTCCTCTCTGCTGGACGACTCGGAGGATGAGGTGACCAGCAGCGCCATGTCGGCCATAGCTGCTGCTGCCGCCGCCTCCTGTGACATGAGCGGAGAGGGTAGAGAAGGGGAGCGGAGGGACATCATCGGGGGGCTGCTCGGGGGCCTGGGCTTTGGGAACTTGGGGCCATCGTCCACACCAACACTAAATGGTGCCACTATGCCTTTAACTCACCCCTGCCAGCCGCAGGTCAAGCACAGGAGGCCCAGGAAGCCCAGAGAGAAAAGGGAGCCGGGGGCTTCGGTGCGGCGAAGGCGAAGCCCCCTGCCACCGAGCGACAACAGTGACCGGCCGTACGGCTGCCAGATCTGTGGTAAATGTTTCAGGCGAGCGGAGACTCTGCGCAGGCACCACCGCATCCACACGGGTGAAAAACCACACACCTGTGAGGTCTGCGGCAAGAACTTCCGAGAGCCTTTCCACCTCACCAAACACCTCACCGTGCACTCTGGAGTCAAGAACTACAAATGCAACCTGTGCGGAAAGCTGTTCGCCTACGCCCAGAGCCTGGTCCGGCACGGCAAGCTGCACCGGAGAGGAGAGATCGACTCCCAGGGCCGCCGCATTAAAGGCGCCGCCGCTCTGTGTAAAGTGAACTCTGAGAACTCGGACTACTACTCTTCCTGCTCACAAGAAGAGAAGTCCCCCACGTCCGGCACCCCCACCCAGCGCATCTACACCTGCACCGTGTGCTGGAAGTCCTTCAGACACTACTTCCACCTGACGGCACACACCCAGACGGTGCACGGCGGGGGCGTGGGGCTGGAGAAGAACTACCGCTGTGAGGTCTGTGGCAAGGCCTTCGCCTACTCCAACAGCCTGGTGCGGCACAAGCTGTCCCAACACGGCATGGACCGCAATGGGCAGAAGGTCAATCACCAGGCCCCGCCGCAGCATTCCGGATACTCCCCCCTTTACTATGATTCAGGCTCAGGCCACCCCTATGCCGGGACATCCCACATGCAGCCAGACCCCTCTGCTCAGCAGCAGCAGCAGCAGCAACAGCCCCAGCAGCAGCAGCAACAGCCCCAGCAGCCCCAACTGCCCCAGCTGCCCCAGCCACCCCAAACACAAGCTCTGCAGCACCCGTTTCACTTCCACTCGAAGGACGTGCAAGACCAACATGGACAGACGACAAAGTGCAGAAAGAAAAAGCGGCGCGTGGTGATTCACAGCATCATGCGGGACGGGAAGCTTGTGGGCGTCCCACTGAGTAAAGAAACCAAGAGGAAGCTGATGATGCTGCGGAGGAAGAGGGGCAGGCTTCAGGCACAGATCAACAGGAAGAAGCTCTTGGCCCAGCTGCGGGCGAGGGGCGGCGTCCTCAAAGTGAAGTCGTGGCGAGGAGGGGCGGTGAGAGTGACCGGACTGAGCTCGCTGGATGTGCCTCTCAAACGCTTCCCCTGCCCCATGTGTCCCAGCAGCACCTTCTGCAGACAGGGTCAGCTGCTGGTGCACTACGCCGTCAGACACCCGCCCCGGGCCCACAGCCGCCCGGCCCGACTCTGCTGCCCGTCGTGCGGGCACCACGCGCGCTCCCTGCTCCGGGCGCTGAAGCACCGCAGCACCCACCGGCGGCGAGCCTCGTCCCAGTGCCTCAAGTGTCCGCACCGGTTCTGGAGCCCCCAGCTGCTGGAACGACACAGGTTCTTCTGCAGGGGGACCGCCGCAGTGAGCTCATCCTCTCCCTGGGGGGCGCTCATGGACCTCAAAACATCTCCCCCACATCATCAGGAGACTGAGCACCTGTCTGTGCCGCAGCTGATCCCTCCGGACAGGGCCGCCATGCTGTCCGACTACTCTCACTAAAAGACTCTAGTTTTGGTAATTTATCAACACGGGATCAAGAGCTAACACGGCAGGCGGGTCAGACCTTTACACGTGTGGGGGGTTGGTAGTAAGCCTGGACTTTCAAAGCCCCGTAATCAGACCCCCCTGCACCTGTCCCCTGTGAGGAGGCCAGGGACTCTAAGTAGCAGCTATCACAAACACTTTATTTCTTTTATACTTATCTGTCAGCAGTATTTATTCATAAACGCCTACTGTAGACCTGAGATTTATTTTTATTTGTTACATTGACGCCTAGTTTCCTTTCCCCCCCCCCCCATTGTCTACTTGTTCATGAATGGAAGATCTTCCAAGTTAAACGTTTGCCCTTAAGACAAAGGTATTTTTTTATGTTTTATTATTTTTTTAGGAAAACAGTCCTGACTTTAATCTGGAAACACTGTGTAGAGACTCCGTGCTTCACACTAGTATTTGTATCGCACAAGGAAACGACTCAAACTGTTAAAAGTATTCAGGACCTCAAAAGGACGCAGCGTATTCCCGTGTACTGTACACTTCATATGATATTTCATGGCGTATTGGTTTGTTTTCTACTCGGACATGATCTCGTATCGTTGGTATTGTTGAGGGAGGGGGAGCCGGGGGCTGTTTTTTGTATATGTGATCTTTTTTCTGTACTCGTCACGCGCTGCAGTTTAAGCCCAAGTTTTTTTTGTAATGACGTGTTTACTCCTAGTTTTATTACTTAGGTCCTGTCCACGTGTCTTTTCTTTTTTTCCTGTAAAAACTAAAAAAACATGTATTATTCCTAAATTACTATTCATTTTCTCTACATAAAGTGAGTTGTCAAACGCTAAAAATCGAATAAAAAAAAAAAGCTCAAGTGTTTACACAAAGTCTGCGACAGTGTAAAGGTTTTTTTTCATCGGGAAATGGTTTTGACTAGACCAGTGGAATTGCGATGTTATGCAGGATCTGGAAACCTTTTTTTTTATATATTGCTACTTTAATGATGCACTAAAATATTTGTCATCTGGAACCAGAAGATGGAACAATAATGTTAATTTACTTGTGCTTCACAAACTAGTAGGTCCCAGGTTTCAATTCCCACCCGGATGGGGCCTTTCTGTGTGGAGTTTTCATGGGTAGGTTTCCTCCGGGTACTCTGGTTTCCACTACCACTAAAAACATGTACAATATGGATATACGGATAGAAATGAACCTAAGGCTGGTGTGTATCCATGTATGTGGATTAACATGCACTGTCCCGACCAAATGCATACAAATATGTATTTGTAGTTTGGAGGTAGCCTACATAATGCAATAAGACATGAGACGTTTATTACATTATGTACCTCCAAAGTACACATTATTCCATTGCGTATACTACATAGGTACACGTTATTACAGATTGTTACAAAGCAACATTGTACTACAGTTAGTTTTATACAATATATCAAGGTAGTGTAAAATAAAGTGCAGCCAGTATTTATTTCTGCTTTAGATGATTTTTATTTTTTCGATACCAGTAGTAACTAGACTTTTTTGTATATACAACGCTATGATACCCAGCCCTAATGTTGTATCACAGTGGTTCGTTTTCTATATAAAAAAAACAACAAAAAAACTCCTAAATATCGATGGAAAGTCGTGTTTTTCCTTTTATTTCCCGTTTTTCCCCATGTTTACAGGGACCTCATAACTCACGCCTTATACGTGTGCCGTACTCCTAAACGTCCACTAGATGGAGCCAAATCGATGCAAGTCCGACGCCTCTGATGAAAAAAGAGAAAACCTGTTCATTCCTCAGCCCTCCCCCCTCCTCCTCTCTTTCTCTCACCAGGCAAAGAGTTGTGGCACATCTCAGTTTATGGACGTGTGAGAGGAAAAACAGTGAAATGTTGCTGTAATTCACTGCACTGACTGTAGGTCTGACATTTCCACTCCACGGGCTGGGGATGTGTTCTGGATCGGCACGTTCTAAAGAAATCCACTGCAGAAACTGTTACTTTGGTAATTTGCAAAGATACGCCTGTAAAGTATAAACACTCTGCTGGTGTCGGGATATGAAGTAGGCGAGCATCACCATGGCAACCATTCACGAGTAGTTAACCGAGTGCATTTTCTCCAGTTCAGCTTTACCCAAATCCATGAGGTCTATAGGCCAGTGTAAAGCCTCATTTGAAAGCTAAGACCTACAAAACTCAAAAATTCATCTTTTTCCTCGCGTTGTCTCGCTTTTTGTTGGGGGTTCATCACATATTTACCACATTTTCATCACTTTTTGTTGCTCATTTGTTGCGTTTTTTTTGTCATGGCAAGGAAACTTTATTTATATACCACGCATAGCATTTTTGTCACACGGTTTTGTTGCTTATTTTTAGTTTATTTTATTTATTTTTTTGCGTTTTTGTCACAAATTTTTGTCACTTGTCACGTTTTTGTGGTTTTTTTTACGCTTTTGTCGCATTCTTGTATTTTGTATTTTGACACTTTCTTCCAGAAGCTTTTATATTTGGGTAAAGCCAAACTGGAGAACATGTGGTCGGTTCAGGTGGGTGTTAAGAGGTTATTAGGAGCATCATTGTATTTATTTGTATTTATTTATTTATTTATAGTAGTGTTCTGCTCATAGGGAGTGGGCCACAGCCACAGGCTTATGAGCCCCCCCCCCCCCCCCCCCCCCCTTAAACATAATGTGGCTTTGCACAGACCGCGGTTAATTGCCCACAGTCATTAAACCGCCCGGGCTTATGGCCGCGGTCCTCGCGGTGGCTCGTAGTAATCCCCGCGCGCGCCGCCGCTGCGGGATCCTCTGTCATTGCGAGACTTTCTCCTGCTCCACAGCGGGTTGTTTACTGATGACACGAGGTGAAACGCTAATCCACGCGCTCTACCCAGCCCGTGCCCTGGCTGTCACGCGGATATGGCATCGGGGGCGGAGGGGGGGGAAACCTGTGGGCGGGAACTATGACCTATTTTTAGCCAATGGGAGCGAGGCAGAGGCAGCGACTGACCCAGATTCAGCCAATGGGAGCGCAGCGGCGTCGCCGGTAGGCAACCACGAGCCCCGTGCACGAGCCATGTGCTCCTGGGCTGGAGGGACGGCGGAAGAGTACGAGGCGGCGCAGCTGGGGATCGCGGTGATTCACGACAGGACACATTTCACTCGTGATGGCAAAGTCCAGTGTACGTTCCAAGAGCCCTTTACGCGCAGTGCGTAAAGGCGCGCGCGTCGTCTGGTTCTCCGTTTATAAAGCAGACGTGTTCTGGTGCAGCAATGCCAATGTCCTTCCAGGGCTTCTAGTGGACAGTCTTTGATCTGGGGGAGTCGATTGTTATTGCACTGACAGCGTGAGAGCAGAAGGAGGAGGAGGGCCCCTCAGCCAGGAGCCCGAAGTGCGCTCGTGCCATTGGCTGAGGAGAGAAGGAGGCGATGCATAATAACGAGATACTTCAGGGGCTCGGGAATAAAACGAGATCAGGATCTGTTAGTCTCACAGGTGCCAACATCTTCGTGACTATTCTCCACGCTATGATACTGGCTCTGCGTTTAGCCCATAAGCCCACATACAGACTAAATGCATAATATTAGACATGTATTTTTATTATAGAAATTATGAATAATAATAATGCACTTTTCTGGACACTCAAAGACGCTTCACATTGCATTATTTATTCACTCCATACTTGGTGGTGGTAAGCTACTATTCTAGCCACAGCTGCCCTGGGTTAGACTGACGGAAGCGGGGCAACCAGTCTGTCCCATCGGCCCCTCCGACCCCCCAAAAACTCACCCCAGGCCCTACTTGCTTGGCTTCCGAGGTCTGACGGGATCGGGAAGGCGACCTGTGTAAAGGCTCATAACAGCAGCTGATAAGATCGCACGCTTCATGGCATTATATCTTAAAGAAGGCTCCCAAGTGTGTATATAGATTAAAACTAGGGCCGGGACTCGATTAAAAAAATTAATCTAATTAATTAATCGAAATTAATCGCATATAAATATTTGACCTGAGAACAGTACGTTTTTTCATAAGGATTTTTAGTTTACCATTGAATAATGACTGAATACATGAGTTTAAGCAACAAAATACTGTTTATTTTTGTTCAACCGAGTCCAACAGACCAGTGCAATATTGCCATTAATCGTGCGTCTGCAGGAAAAAAAGGAAACTGAAGTGTGGAAAGCAAAGTGTGATTAATTTCGATTAATATTTTTAATCGCACTAAACCTCATGTAATTAATTAATCGCAATTAATCGAAAAAAGTCCCGGCCCTAATTAAAATATAACAAAATATACTGTAAAAAATAGCAGGGAAACAGTGGAGTTTACATATTGTGGTGGGAGGTGATGGCAAATACAGCCCTCTGATATCAGTTATAGCAAAACATATTTCGGAAACATTAAGTCTGTCCTCAGAAAACATGAACTGGTGTCATAACAAGATTAAATTAAGATCTAAAGGCTAAAATGGCGCATGGGCTAAATTTGATTTGATTATCCATCAGCCACACTCCCCTCAGAGTCGCGTTTCCCCCTCGCCCTTGAACGCCTCTCGCCGGTTTCTCAGCGCGGGCGCCCGAGCTTGTGCACGGGGGGGGGGCGTGTCCCGCGTATGCAAATGAGCCACGCCTCCAGAGCGCCTTTCCCCGTGAGCGCTGACGTCACGCCCGTGGCCCGTGTTGGTTCCAGCTGACTGACGGCGGAGCGCGAGGAGCGGGGCAGAAAATAGAGAGAGGAGCGAGTGTTTGGGAGAAACGAGGAGAGACAGAGGGAGGGAGGGAAATACCAGGCAGGAGCCCCATCTCCGAGGCTCTCACTCCGCTGGATTTATCTTTGTTTTTTGTGGAATCGCCGTTCTTCTTTCTCATTTTGCGTTTTGCCATTATTCCCCCCCCCCGCCCCCCCCCCCCCCCGCCGCCATTCTCGTCTCGTCGCCTGGAACAGCTGCCGATCCTCTCGCTTTAACATCTTCTCCTGTTTTTGTGCGGATGACTGCAGGTAAAGTCGCGTCGCCAGCGGTCCGCGCGTCTCGTCCTCCCCCCCCCCCCCCCCCCCCCCCCCCGACCTCGCGAGGAGTTTGCACCGTGCGCCCGAGTGACCAGGCGACCCTCCCGTTGCAAACTTAACCCAGGCGCGCGACGCTCTCTCCGTACGCGTCAGACTTATGGATGATTCCCGACTCCCCGTGCCAACATGGTGCCATTTTGGAGATAAACCCTCGCGCGCGTGTGTGTTCCATTGGCTTCCCTCGTTTGCCATGTCGACCTGAGCCTGAGATCTTGCGCGCGCTCGTCTCCCCCTCCGCGGCGCTGTCAATCACCGCTATTGGATTATTGTGATCTTGAACTTCCAGGGGCTGCAGGTTGTGCGCTCTCTCATAACCCGTCCCCCCCCCCCCCCCCGTCCCTTCCTTCCTCCCTTCCTTCCTCCCCTCCCGCGTGGTCGTGGAAGACGTTATGTCAAGGTCTCTCACGCAGCTCCTACCGCCGGATCTCCCCGCAGGGGCCACCAGCCCGCAGTTCGGGGCCGCCAGCCCAGCCACAAGTGGCCCCCAAGGAAGCCACCTGACCTCTATGACCAACCTGAAGTCCCTGCTGCAGCTGCCGATCAAAGCCGACCCCAGAGCACCCAAGGACTGCTGCGAGATGAAAGGTGGGTGTTTCAGTGTGTCCTGTGTGTCAAACTCGAGGTCTGTGAGGGGGGGGGACGACGAAGCCAACATGTCTGCCAGGAGTTGACTCGCCTGTCCCTCACTTATTATTCTTTGCTTATCGGAGTCCACTACCTCCCACATGACCCCGCTCCGACCAATGGCCTCCTGTACTGTACTCCCCGGGCATCGAGCAGTGATTGGCCCGTCACGGAGGCCATGGCGGGTCGAGTGTGAGGACGGTGTTGCTGCAGTGCCACGAGTGACCGCTGGGTTCCCCCCCCCCTTCGTTAGACTAACATGGACAACTTCCTCTCATGGTCGCCTGCCCCACAGTGTCTATGTACGAGTGTATGAACCACTATATAGGATTCAATAGCTGTCGTTTATATCCTTCTGTTGTGCCTTTGCCATTTTAAGGCTTGTGTTGTCATGAGTCAGTGACGGCCGATCGATACTTGGTCCACAACATTTTTGTCCCGAGTAAGTTAGGATTGAGAGGGTTGCTGCAGTTATAGCCTTTGCAAATGGTAAATCTTGTCTAAATGATCTACTGTACAAACCTCACTGACCCGTAGACCAGGGGTGTCTGAAGTGCACAGTATCCAGCAGGGAAGTCGGATGGTCAGTAGAGTCAAATATTCAACCAAGCAAGGTTTGTTGCGTCATCGAATCGCACTCGAGGTTTTGACTTTCTGCAAAGACCTCAGCTCCAGAGGCCGAGGTCTTTTTGCCCCTTTTGAGTGATGGATGTTCACCGATCAGAACGGTTGAGCCTCTGATCTCGGGTTCAGCCGCGACGGGCGTAAAAGCGTGTCTGAACTTTAAGCGATTAACCGGCGATTCCATGCCGGACTTTTAGTCAACCTCCTTCGAGAAGAGGGAACTGTCCGAACAAAACCCGGTATTTTTGAAAGCAGATGATTGTGTATCGCTGTGGGGCATTTTGAAAGTCTAAATGTAACTTCCTTCACTCATAATTTTAGCAGTTTATGCACTTAAAGCAGCACTAAGTAACGTGTTTACCCTTTCCGTCGTCCCTCTGGGGGTGATACAAGTGTTAATGGGATGATTGGAGGGTCTTTCATCGCCCCCTGGTGTCTCTGGCCAGAAAACCATGCTTGCAACTTGACTGCCACCCGCGTCGGAGCCACCAATTTACACTAATAGAACCACGAAGAAGAAGCTAACAAGCTAACGAGCAAAGCTAACTGAGGGCTAGCGCCACTTTAAACAGTATTTACAGCCAAGTTTGAGAGAAAATAAAAATTTCCATTGTGTAACTGGAGGTACAACATCCCGCTCTCCCTTCACCTTTACTGTCAGCGTAGTATTTACTCTCCAACACATTTAATAAGTTAGAAAATCGTAACTTGCTACGACACCTGCAGTTGCGCTTATGGCCTCTAGGGGCAAGAGTTACTCAGTACTGCTTTAAATGTATCAGATATGAAAATCTTAAATTGCAATATTTGTCCCAATTAGGTTTTTTTATTGTCAAAATCGTGCAGCCCTAGTTTCAACCGTTCTCCAGACCTTTATTTAGGCTCGGAACCCCTAACCCAGTTCTGCCTCACGATAAAATCTTAGTTTTAATCTCGTGGAATGATTAAACTTGCAGAACAAAGTCCCTCCCCCGGTGATGTGGGCCGAATCAATAAGAAGCAAACGAAATGAGTTCGACGGCTGCATTCGGCCCCCTTCGGGCGCCCCCGCCTCAGACCTCCGCAGACGTGCCCATGTGACTGTCGTACTCATAATCTCAGGGCCGTAGCCGCTGCTGCCCCGGGGCACATCGCCACTCAGTCACTGACACGCTGCATCCACACAGGCAGTGGGGTGAAAATCCCCGCAGATTAACCGTGGCCACTACGGCGGGGGAGCACTTTAAGCACGTCCACACTAGGGTTGGGCCGTATCGTATCGCATATCGTTATTGCCATATAATTTTTATATTGTTGTAGAGCAGCATAAACACTGACTGTAGAACACGGGGACAGGTGCTTAAAAAGTCAAATGAAATGAAGGATGTAAACTGCTTGAGTAGATTATTGAGTAGATATTTGTGAGGAAATTAGTTTGCCCTCCTGGAACCTTCACCTTAGCGTGGTGGAGGGGTTTGAGCACCTGAATGATCCTGGAGCTCTGTTGTCGGGGGCTTGGTGCCCCTGGTAGGGTCTCCAATGGCAAACAGGTCCTAGGTGACGGGTCAGACAAAGAGCGGTTCAGAAGCCCCCTATGAGAGACCAACAGGCCCGGTTAGAACCATGAGGCCGTCCTTCTGTGGATCCATCACCTGCAGGGGGCGCTATAGGGGCTGGTGCAATGTGATTTGGGCAACTCCAACAGCTGCCCCCACGACCCGGCAACGGAAAAGTGGAAGAAGATGGATGGATGGATAATCTTCCCAATAGGCGTAAGGCTGGGATTTTGAAGTAATTTGTCCATTGTCAATTATATCGTCAAATATATCGTTATCGTGATATTTATTTTTTCATATCATGATATAGGTTTTAGGCCATATCGCCCGGCCCTAGTCCACACTGATGATCCAAATGCAAGCAATTTCCTAGTGTTCAGCGTATGGAAATGCACAATGTAGGTGATACAATTTCCACGACATACAGTATCGCCGACCTCCCGCCGAGGCCCATCGATCGGTCAAAGCGCTTCTCTGAATGAAATCGAGAGCCGCAAACACCGAGTAAATCCAAATGCACATAAAGGGGGGGTCGGTGGCTACGTGTCTGAACAGATGTGTCCTCAGCCCGCGGGGCCTCGGACGCCAAGTGACTGTTACTTGAAAAAATGTGTCAAAAAGTTCCGTTTTCTTCTCATCCACTTCCATTTCAGTCTCGCTTTGGTCATGATTGAGTGTTTTGGGTGAAGTTCCGTTGGGATTTTCGATGAAGACGGCATTTGCATATACGGCGATGAAATGCCCCGCTACGATACCAAAGTAATATCGTCATTGCGGAGTTCCATCCGTTCCATATGGTCTCGCGAACCCGCCTCATCGTCTGAAACCCGTCCATAGAGTCGATGGCTACACATTTTGATCCGACACTTGAGTCTGTGAGCTGCTGCTTCTTTGTCGGTGGAAATCTCTCCCTCTCTCTTCCCCCCGAGCGTTTATTCCCCGCTCTACTGTACGAGCACGTGACCGAGTGGGCCGGCGTGGAGCGCTCATCCGAAATGCGCCGGCACGTTCCCTCCGTCTCCCCGGCTGAGCATCTCCGCACCGATTTTTTTTTGTGCACGAAAATGTCGCGCAATCCGGAGAGGGACGGGATTGTCGACGTTCTGCTTAAATAAAGATCAGATTGAATTGTATGTCCCCCCCAGCCCCCCCCCCCCCCCCCCCCCCCCCCCGTCAACAGCTGCCTCTTCCCTCGCTCCTCTCTCAGCATTCATAGCTGGATTTGTGGAAAGAGCGAGGTTTATACTGGAGGTTTTGAATCCGAATCCATCTCCTGTGTTCTTCGATATTGTGCACAAGGCCGGTCATGGAGTTGGAGGTCGCCCGGACGAGTTTGATGTTTTCCATGAAATCTCGCATTTCCTCGGAAAACAAGAATGAACTGTGAAGTCTGAGGAGAAATCTGTCTTTTTCTGGCCTTTTTTTCAGAGCAGCGGTTGCCAGGTTTTATGTTGTCGTCTTGTGGACCCTTCAGTTGTTGTCCGTGTAAGGCAAGGCACGTTTATTTGTAGAGCACAATTCATACACAAGGCAATTCAAAGTGCTTCACAGTTGCATAAAATGACAAGAAAACAGATCAAATCATTAAAACATCAACATAAACATTTATCAATGCCAGTAAAAGGCGAGAGTGCAGATAAAATACTTTCAGTTTCCATCTGCTCGGGTAAAAAGAGCTGTTTTCAGCCTGGATTTGAACATGGTCAGAGTTGAGGCCTGTCTCACATCCTCATGAAGACTGTTCCAGATTTTAGCTGCATGAAACTGAAACGCAGCCTCACCGTGTTTAGTCCTGACTCTGGGAACCACCAGGAGACCCCTCCCTGAAGTTCTCAGGGCCCGAGATGGTTCATACGGCTCTAACATGTCAGAGATGGACTTTGGTGCTAAAGCATGAAAAGACTTGTACACAAGCAGAGCTGTTTTAAATTCTATTCTCTGAGTGACAGGAAGCCAGTGCAGGGACCGGAGCACTGGACTAATATGGTGGTATTTCCTGGTTCTTGTCAGGACTCGAGCAGCAGCGTTCTGGATGTTCTGCAGCTCTAACAGCTCGTTTAGAAAGGCCAGTGAGCAGCCGTTACAGTCGTCTAACCTGCTGGAGACAAACGCATGGATGAGTGTCTCTAAATCTGATGATGTCATTGCTTTAACGTGGTTGTTTAAGTTCAGGTCTGAGTCCCCTACCTCAAGGGTGATGCACTTGGTTTAGAAAGCGATCACTTTAAAAGCACGATTTGCAAGTAAAAAGACAAACAAGACCTAAAAAAAAAACTGTATTTCTCCTTCTCTTTTAATCTGACATTGTTCTAAGTACCCCCTGCGAAGTTCTCGAGCACCCCTGGTTGGGAAACACTGTTTTAGAGAATAATCCAACTCACACGTGCCGATGCTCCACACGCTTAAAGAAAGGCCAGGTTTATACAGCGGTTGGCTGTGATACAGTGGGATGAAAATGTATGTGAACGCTTTCCCACATTTCTGCCTAACTTGGTCATAAAATGTGGTCTGATCTTCATCAAAATCAGAAGAATGAATAAACAGTGTCGGCTTAAACTAATACCACCCAAACAATTACATGTTATCATATTTGTAAAGGCCATAACATGTAAACATTCACAGGACAGGGAGGGAAAAGTAAATGAACCCTGGAATCTGGCTGAACTGCAGCAGGTTTGTAAAGAGGAATGATCCGAGATTCTTCCTGATGGTCGTGAGCGTCTGATCCTCAGGAAAGCAGTTATTGCTGAAAAAGAAGAATCAGCAGCTATTTAATACAAGGGTTCACTTACTTATTCCATGCATGTTGTGAATGTCTCTCCTCTCCTCACTGTGAAGTGTAGAGCAGGGGAAATCGTGGTGTGGGGCTGTGTTGTTGCCTCAGGGCCTGAACAACGTGCATCAATCGAAAAAATAATTTACAAGTTTACCATAATATTTTGCAGAAAAACTTGAGACATTCACAACATGCATGGAATAAGTAAGTGAACCCTTGTATTAAGTATCTGCTGATAATTCTTTTTCATCAATCACTGCTTTCCTGTAGTTGCAGATCAGACGCTCACGACGATCAGGATGAATCTCGGACCGTTCCTCTTTACAAACCTGCTGCAGTTCAGCCAGATTCCAGGGTTCACTTACTTTTCCCTCCCTGTCCTGTGAATGTTTACATGTTATAGGCCTTTAAAAATATGATAACATGTAATTGTTTGGGTGGTATTAGTTTAACACTGACACTGTTTATTCATTCAAGACCAGACCACATTTCATGACCAATTTAGGCAGAAATGTGAGAAATTCCAAAGTGTTCACATACATTTTCATCCCACTGTAACATAACTGCACGAGGGTTTTCTAATCCTCCATCAGCCTTGACCGGGATGATCTAACACAATGTGCCTTCAGAACACTGGAGTGAGGCGCTTAAGATAGGACTCCATTGATCTCACAACAGGTATTTCATTAAAAATCTCCAGTTTCCAGCTAGAACAAATGTCTTAACTGAGTTTTTTAGATACCGGTACTTTAACAATTATCGGTTTACGACACCGATACCTGGACGACTTTGGTTTTTCGATACCCAGAAAACAGTACAGTAATGTTTTGGAAGGTATGCGAATTTACAATATCGGGTTCGTCTGCAATGTCAAGAAATGTGTGAAAAACGGGGAATCATCTGTTGGGGGAAAATGGGGTAAAAAAAAAAATTGTTAAGAGAAAAAAATAAGGGGAAAAAAGAGGGAAAATTGGGAAAAATGGGGAGAAAATATTAGTAAAAAAAAAAGGCAAAAATTAGGGGGAAAAAAAATCTATTCTTTCAACCAAAACATCCAAGTGGCCTCCATTAATGCTGTCCCTGGACCAACAGCATAAAAACTGCTTTCAATCGTTTTATTTTTTCAATAGTACCTAAATTGGTATCGTTTAACCAGCCCTATCTTGACTGCATTTCTGAGTCATTTCACGTCATCTTCATTGAGGAAAAACTTTTCTTTCAAAACGGCAGTGTATGTGAACGGGCGGCGGCGGTCGGATTGCTCGATGGCGCAGAGCGGACGCCTCACGTAGCCCAGGGCAGCAGTGGCTACAATAGCTTGTACTAAATGTGTTGTAAAGCCATCATTATTATTATTATTATGGTCGACGTTTTCGCGACCACAATCAAATCAAAATCATTTTTCAGCAGTTCTTCAGCAACATCGTGCCGCTCTTGTCCCCGTAAAGATGGACATGTCCGATACAGTGCGCATCGTTTAACATTGACCCGCACCTTTCATCATTCTGAGTGAACTATCAGGCACGATGAAACCCAAACTCTGCTGTGGCCCCTGGTGGCCGGGCCGTGCCACTGCGGCCTCCCGTCCGCACATTTGAGTAGGCAGACGATCGGCGCCTCTGCCGTCGGGCCCCGGGGTCCGCGGCCTCTCTCCTAACGATGCGTGATCCGCTCCGGGCCCCTGGGCTCGATGGCGCCTTCGCGGACAGTCCGGGCCTACGTGCCTTCGCCGCGGCTTGCTTTTGTTTGACGCCTTCGCAGCCTCCCACGCCGTGGCACATCGCGGCGCCGCTCTCCTCTCGCCTGGCGCGCATTTTTTCAAGGGGCAGGATTTCACACTGTACTCTTGCTCTCTTTCTGTCAGACTCGCTCCCGCCGCCGGCTCTAATGAAAACCCTCTTCATAATCACCGCACTTCACCGGCGTCACGTGTTTGCATAGGAAACCATTTACAGGGCAGGGATAGTGTTTCAGTTACCGATATACAGTGAGGAAAATAAGTATTTGAACACCCTGCTATTTTGCAAGTTCTCCCACTTAGAGATCATGGAGGGGTCTGAAATTGTCCTCGTAGGAGCATGTCCACTGTGAGAGACATAATCTAAAAAAAAAAAAATCCAGAAATCACAATGTATGATTTTTTAACTCTTTATTTGTATGAGACAGCTGCAAATAAGTATTTGAACACCTGAGAAAAATCAATGTTAATATTTGGTACAGTAGCTTTTGTTTGCAATTACAGAGGTCAAACGTTTCCTGTAGTTTTTCACCAGGTTTGCACACACTGCAGGAGGGATTTTGGCCCACTCCTCCACACAGATCTTCTCTAGATCAGTCAGGTTTCTGGGCTGGAGTTTGAGCTCCCTCCAAAGATTCTCTATTGGGTTTAGGTCTGGAGACTGGCTAGGCCACGCCAGCACCTTGATATGCTTCTTACAGAGCCACTCCTTGGTTCTCCTGGCTGTGAGCTTCGGGTCATTGTCATGTTGGAAGACCCAGCCTCGACCCATCTTCAATGCTCTAACTGAGGGAAGGAGGTTGTTCCCCCAAAATCTCGCAATACATGGCCCGGTCATCCTCTCCTTAATACAGTGCAGTCGCCCTGTCCCATGTGCAGAAAAACACCCCCTAAGCATGATGCTACCACCCCCATGCTTCACAGTAGGGATGGTGTTCTTGGGATGGTACTCATCATTCTTCTTGCTCCAAACACGTTTAGTGGAATTATGACCAAAACGTTCCATTTTGGTCTCATCTGACCACATGACTTTCTCCCATGACTCCTCTGGATCATCCAAATGGTCATTGGCAAATTTATACATTTGGTGTTTTTTCTAATCTGCACAGTGGCTCATAATCTATGAACACATTAGTTACACTTTGCAACTCTGAAAGCCTTGAATATACTTAACCATGTGGGGAAAAGGACCACGGCGTGCAGATGTTTACATGCAAAGGTCAGGTTGCAAACATAATGCACACAAATATTTGCACAAACAAAACCAGGGGGGAGGACAGTGACAATCTTAGCAGGAAAACCGCGGTGCGAGTGCAAACTGCAGAGAGAACCACAGATACTGGAGAAATGCCGGTCTCGATGCTTACAAAAAAGGTCTTAGATTGAAATCCTCATCTAAGCCTTTAGGCCCATGAGTGAGAGATGTTAAGTCCCATCAGGCTGTAGAGCAGGTGGCGACACATTCCAGTGCACAGGTGTTGGAGACCGGCCAATAACCCAATAAACGAAATAAAACACAGGCATGTATGTTGTTACAGGTATTTATATGGCTGAAAAATACCTGTGTGGCTCACCTCTCCTTAGCCCTTACCGTTTACTGGGAACGGGACGTCTCCGGCTCGTCTCCATGGAGACGCCCAACAAAAGGCAGCCAAATATGAGATGTAAATATGCTAGGTCCTCATCCAGATCCATTGTGTCCTTACCCGCTGCGTTTTCTGTGGCGAGCTGCTCACGAGAAGCCTGTGTTGTAGAATCCAAAATGTTACGCAGTGCTCCTTTAAGTGAAAGTGACCAAGTAGGGCAGCAGTCTCAGCAGAGACGCCCAGACTTCCCGATCCACGCACACCTCCTCCAGCTGTTCTGGGGGACCCCGAGGCGACACCAGGCCAGCTCGGAGACATAGTCCCACCAGCGTGTCCTGGGCCTTCCAACGAGGCCTCCTCCCAATAGGACATGCCTGGAGCGCCTGGAGGTATCCGGAACAGATGTTAAGTTCTCTTTAAGCTCTGGAGAAGAGACCAGGTTAGACTCGACCTCACGGCGGTCGCAGGTTTAATTCACACAAAACATCTCAGTCAGACGGAAGACCTCAGTGACACGGACACTTCAAGGCAGCCATTTTGTTTGTTGTGTTTTATTGTGTCTCCTGCTCGTCCACATGTGGTTTTCCATTGTGCGATCGCCGTGGGAGCGCGGGCCAGTCCCGTCGTTTATGGGACGATCTGAGTGCGGGAATGCCCACTGCAGACCTGTGCTGCCGATGTGGGCCAGAGGAAGATGAAAGATCCTTGAATGGCCTGGACAAAGTGGGAGTGTTGACCATGTGGAGGCCATTGAAGAAACGGAAAAAAAACTCCCATCCACAAAAGCTTATAGATTCGGACGGCATTGGCGCTGTCAGCTTGAAAGGCAACATGGACGTGTATTTGAGGAGTTTATTTTTTTTCCAACCCCCCCGATTAACCCGTCAGACCCCCCCGGGGGACCGATCGTGAGGGCGAAGGCAAACGTTTCATTTCATTTCATTGAGAGGCCCATTAGCTCCTGACTCATCGCAGGAGCTGTGTGGCTCTCCTTCATTTTCATTACACGTGTTTACAATATTACATGACAAAAAACAAACAAAACAACAACACACGCGCACGCACATACACACACAACCAATCGTGGGAGCCCAATGTGAAACCAAAATAAAAACATTGTAATTGCCGTTCCAACAATACAAAGTGACCCAGGCAATTACGCCCAACGATGGCACATAAAACCAAAGAGAACTGTCAGGAGATGTAGAGTCGACCTAAAACAGCAACAACAGCTATTTTTTATCATTATTATCACCATTTCCATCTGACCATTACCTAAACAAAAGTAAAACATTTACCGTAGTCAAAAACATTGGGTGTTTTGTATGAAGCTCGACTCTATGGTCATCGCTCTCACACCAACGGGCTGGAACCAACGATCACCATCAGCTGAGAATAGTTTCCTTCATCATTTGTCAAACAGTCCTGAGCTAAGCCCACGGGTCCCATTACCCACGGCACCAGCCTGGAACCCGCCTATCACAGAGTTGGCGTATTAATCAGAATTCATTCTTGTTTAAACAAAAACACCTTTAACTTCTTTTTTTGTTGTTGCTATTTTCTGACAACAGAAATCCTGGTAAAACATTCCAGGCGACCACGGCTCCGTAACAAACCGTCCGCTGCACCTCGTTACACTGGTCCGACATGTTCCATAACTGTGATCAAGGCCGTGGGAACCCAGGGTGCTGAGGGCGCTACAGCACCCACTGGTGGATAATTTGCGAACTGCAGGCAATATTAATAAATAGGAAAAATGCACAGAAAAAGCGTTTTGGGGGAAAATGTTGTCCCTCAGCACCCCCTAACTAAAATGTCTTCCCACGGCTCTGACTATCTGAGAAAATGATTTTTGTCATAATAATGTTCCTAATAAATGTGATTAGGAAACACTTCCATCTACCTTTGAGCGTTAACCATTTGGCTTGATCTTGTTCCATTCTCATATTTCCTGAGGTCAGATGTTTTCACCTCCATGCATTTCGTTTTTTTCGACATTAACTAGTGATGTGTCCGCTCTGATCCATTGAGTTCCTGAAGCCAGTTCCTCGTGTAGAACGTTAACGCTGAGGTGCAGACACGCGCGCGCGCTCTGCACCCTTCCCCGCGGTGTATGTGAGCTGCGCGTGCGTGTTGAGCGTGATTGGTTATAAATTCAGTTATTGCGCGTGTCTGTCCCCAGTTATCATCTTGGAATATAAAGCCCCAGCGGAGACCTGCGCGGGGATAGAGCGCTGGGGCCGGAGCGTGCACCGGAACGCAGCGCGGCACGTGCCAACACTGGCGCGTGCAGCGTAACGGCACTTCAAAGGCTTCCCTCACCGCGCAGCGCTTTAGACACGCGGTTTATCCATTTATCAAACATGACATACAGCGCGCGGGTCAGTGTTCTGAGGGAGGGCAAACGTGGCTCTTTTTAGCAGGGTGATGGCGAGTCGGCGATGCGCGGCTCGCCTTCCCAGAGTGCTCTTTTCCCCGCTGTTTCTCTCATAACTCAACGTTTAGAGCAGCCTCCCGGTCTGTCCCGGGCCAGAGAGGCGCCTGTGTCCCTGCAGAAGGTTTTCCTCACCGCATCACAGAAATATGATGAAACTGCTTTCCAAAGCGTCTCTGTGCGCGTCGGCTTTAATGGCGTATCCAAAGCGCAGCGCGTGGACTGGGGGAGGTTTGGACGAGTATGGAATTCACCTGCGCGCGAGGTTGACCGCGGAGTTCAGCTGCGAGTCCGGTTGGTCAGTGCGGGGCAAAAGCGGCCGGTGAAGGTGCGCGCTGCGTGGGGACCGAGTCCGGATCATCCCGGCGTCCACTGGTGCTGATGCGTAAAAGGCTGCGCTCGTGTCCACGTGCGTCTAACGCGCTGCTGTCCTCCTCTATTCGGGACGTGTCGGACGGGGTCCTGCAGGTTCCCGTCCCGTGCAGGTCTATGCGTGTCGATGGACCTGACATCTATTCAGTTGTTTGCTTGCATTGTAATGACGCACAGCATTGCAAAGGCTATTTTGAGAACATTGATATGTCCCCCCCCCCCCCCCCCCCCCGGAGACCCCCCCGAATATTGACGGGTATTTCGCATGACATCACTGACTATTGACTTTTACAGCCCGTCTGAAGAATACAATCACCTCCTAGTCTCTTCTGTAGATTCGTTTAAATCATTCAGAAGATTTACTGCGCTGTCTGCAGTCTTGTTCTATTCTCTTTGGTAGCGCCACAGCGCCTCACACAGGCCTGGCAGATGTATTGCGGCGTTTTCCCAGACCTGAGTCGATCCATGTGGACGCGCACGTTCCCTGAGCTCCGTGTTTGCGGAGACAGTTTCTGAAAGTATAAGCGTTTCGTGTTTATGTGGTTTTGGCCTAAAAGTCGTTTATTTTTATTTTTTTTCAATTTTGACTTTTTTTAACCTCTTAACCCCCACCTGAACCGAGCACATGTTCTCCTGTTTGGCTTCACCCAAATCTAAAAGCTCCTTGAACAAAGTGTCAAAATATACTGATGAAAATTAGAATAAAAATGCAACAAATAAGGGACAAAAAAAAAGCAAGAAAATGGCGACAAGAACACAGTTAAAAAGGGGGGGGAAAAGATGAAAACCAGACCAAAAAAAGATGAAAACATGGCAAAGAACGTTTAAAAAATTTGCCATAAACGCGGTCAACAAGGAAACGAAAAAGTCACAATCAGTTTTGTAGGTCTTAGCTTTCAAATGAGGCGTTACTCTGGCCTAGAGGCCGTGAGCTCCAGTCGAGAAGCTTTTAGACGTGGGGAAAATGCGTTCGGTGAAGGTGGGGGTTAAGAGGTTAATGTTGACTTCTTTACTTCCTTCTCGGTCAGGGGAACACACAGGAATACAGACTTTAAAGCTCAAGGATTCATGCGTTTTCTTCATTTTTGGTGCCATAGATCCACATTGTCAGAGGCTGAAATTAGCCGAGACATTTCCCTCTCGCGTTTGTGTATCGGTGAAGTCGCGGCTTTAAAGACCGACACCGGCGTCATGTTCCACTGCCCTGGCGTAGAGCGCGCATAAACTCAAGGTGCTCATAAATCCATCTCCTCGATATATACGACCGCGGCGGTTCTGCCTGGCGTCCATTAAGAGTCAACGCGTTAAGAGGCTTTTCAATTAGCCTTCGGGAATCGCAATCAGAGCGGAGTGCGGCGGGAAAGGCTCGCTCGACCACTGCGGTTCAGACTCACGGCTCTCCGCGGGATCGAAGCACCTCAAACCGGAGACGAACGGCCAAGAAAAGCATTGCTGTCTCGCAGAGCGCTGTGGGCAGGCGTAAGCTAAAGGCGGCGGGATAGTAGCAGTGGGAGGACTGTCACATTGCCACGAGAGTTGATTGGCTTTAGGACAATAGACCACGTTGGGCTTTTATCAATGGCGGCGGATGTCAGTAAACGTACTACCGACGGGCCGAAGGGAGAGACGTGACGAGATGAAGGACTCACAATGTCTTGAATTAAAGGGTTTTATGCCAATGGAACGAGCGGAAATCCCATAGAAATCAGACACATTCACGTTTACATTGAAACTCGGGCCGGGACTTTTTTCGATTAATTGCGATTAATTAACTACATGAGGTTTAGTGCGATTAAAAATATTAATAGAAATTAATCACACTTTGCTTTCCACACTTCAGTTTCCTTTTTTTCCTGCAGACGCACAATTAATGGCAATATCGCACTGGTCTGTTGGACTCGGTTGAACAAAAATAAACAATATTTTGTTGCTTAAAGGAATAGGACACCGTTTTTACATACTGAGATATGTTCTTACCTGAGCTTTGACGAGTTCATTCGTACCTGTCTGGTCTCCACGTGAGCCTTCAGTCACGTAAACACAGCACAGACGGCGTTAGCATTTAGCCGTTAGCATTTAGCCTCTCTCTTCTCCTCTATAGCTCCAAACGAGGTGAAGATAGAAGCTGCCAAACTCTTCCACGTTTTCCGTATTTAAATATGGTTACGTGAAGTGTTACACTATAAAGTATAATTACACAAAATTAAACAATGTGGATTTTCTAAGCAGATAAAAAGGGGAACTATATTGTAAGGCGTAATAATACTAGGAGTAATTCGGCATCCGCACCGTAAAGTGACGATATCGCTGCGCGGATGCCGAATTACTCCTGATATTATTACACTTTACAAAGTATGTAAAAACGGTGGCCTATTCCTTTAAGCTCATGTATTCAGTCATTATTCAATGGTATACTAAAAATCCTTATGAAAAAACTTACTTCTCACTGTCCTCAGGTCAAATATTGATATGCGATTAATTTCGATTAATTAATTACAAAACCTCTAATTAGTTTTTTTAACCGAGTCCCGGCCCTAATTTAAACATATTACTTGAAATTAAACACACACACAAATCTGAACGGAGAAAAGATGAGCTTGTTCCATTGACAATAAGAGGTTTTATCTCCAGTGAATATAGGGAAACGTTCTAGAGATATCAGTTTGAGACTTTTGCTGTAAATTCCTGATAAAAATATGAGAAGAAAAATGTATTGCAAGATGTTTGTAATTTTATGTTTTCATTTTATGTCTAAAAATGCCCAACATTTCCCATTTTCTGTGACATCATCTGAATAATGGTTTAAATGATGGTTTTATTTCCTTGACATGTCAGTCACTAAGTCTTTTTCAGAGGGGATTTAGGATATCTGGTTTAGTTTTGAAAAAGGCTGTTTTTTTTGTGTGTGGAAAAATCAGTCAAATGAAAATGTCGCCTTGTTTTATGAAATTCAAAACGCAACAAATCAGGACAAGATAATGAGAAATCCCTCTGAAAAAAAAAAAACCCTTTAAAATATTGTTAAGACTTGAAAGTTTGGAGTCCGTGGGAGCTACTCATGTGGAGATGTTGTTGATGTGATGGAACTGTGTTTTCCTTTCCTCCCGTGTGAGTCCTTTCCTACAACATTGCATCTTTATCATTTCATCTACGAACATCCACGCACAAAACAAGAAACAGCGCGGCAGTTTTTGATGCTGCTCCGTCTCTGTCCCTGGCGTTTGGCGCTGACTTTGGGCTTCAAGCGTTTCAGCAGAAAAATATAGGTCACGTCGTACTGCTGCTGCACAACACATCGCCGAGTTATCAAATCAACTTCCATTCCATCAACTTCAATCCTGGTTTTGTCACGATATCATTGCGTGATATTAGGATCTAGTACTTTTCTAACAGAGCTTCATTTTTAAGCTTCAGTCGTGATTGTTTCCTGCCTCAATGTACCGAACTTTAGGTTTTGCTATCAGGACATTTAGCGCAATATTCGGGACAGTTATTAAGGGCCGATACCTTTATTATTAAGGGCCGATACCTTTATTATTAAGGGCCGATACCTTTAGATCCCAGGTTTGATGCTGTTGGTCCAGGGACAGCACTATTGGTTGTTTCAGCTCAAATAAATGATTTGTTCCCAAATTTTGTCCAGATTTTTGCCACATTTTCCCCCATTTTTCATAATATTTAGTGCAATTTTTGTCCCATTTTTCCATTTTTTTTTTCTTATTTCCCCCAATTTTTGCAAACATTTCCCCTATTTTTTCCACATTTTTTAACACAATTTTTCTTTATTTTTGCCATAATTTCTCCCAATTTTCTCCCATTTTTCCACAGATTATTCCCCATGAACCCGATATTGCACATTTGCATATCATTCCAGCATTATTGTTCTGTTTTCTAGTTCTAGACGGTACAAATACGTTAGTATAGGTTTCGGGAAAAAGTATCGTTCAGGCTTCGGTATCGAAAAATCGTTAAAGTACCGATATCGAAAAAAAAGAATCCAACGGCACCCAGTCCCACCGTTTGACTCAGCGCCGTCGTGATGTTGTGGAAACTATGTAGAAAGGATAAATCCATTCCTGAGACGTGAACATTGAGTTATGTTCACGTCTGTCTCGTGCCCGGCAGCCTGTTTTCCTCCTGAAGGCTGCCATCTGCGAGAGCCTCTGCTGAGGGAGTACGTGGAAAAAGCGATATCTGTTTTAAAGGAGACGGCTCTTCAATCTGATTTCTGCGGCTTATGTAGGAACTCACTATAAACGTGCGATCTTGATAAACGTAAAAGTGTGGACCCCGTTAGGCTCCGCAGGCCTCATCATGGGGATTTTTTTTTGTCTCGTAGTTGCAAAACCTAATGGCTGTTGTCTGTGTAAGCTCTCAGTCGTACAGGAGTTGTCCATCTTCAATGAAGGTACTTGATTCATCTTCTGTACTCTTCTGTTCTAATGGCTGGTGCTTGAATTTGGCAAAGGGACGGTTTCCAACCAATAACTCGGTAGCGATTAGCTCCACAGCCCTCGTTAGCTCGCCGAACACTTTCCAAACGTCTACGTTCGCTCGATGACTTTTAGGTGCGGTTTCTTTTTGTTCGGATTAGCTGAACACAGTTGGCAAACCAACATTTTCTTTGAACTGTCGTCTTTCCTACCGACTCTCCTAGACACGTCGACTCGCTTATTACGCCAATGCCTTTGAAGCTGAAGTAGCTCGCTGACATTTCTGTTGCCTGAAAGTGCCTCGTCGGGGTTTTAAAGGCTGGAAATCCCTGCTGTGGGTTAACACAACTATACTCATCGGACTCAAATACTGTTGGCGCAGATGTGTGCAGATGTGTGCAGATGTGTGCAGTCTGGAATGTATGGAATTAATGTAAAACTGTCTCATGCAACGCGCTTTGTGTCTTCTTCTTCTTCACCACATGGTTGCCCGGTCAGCTCGGAGTACAGTTTCTGCTTCTTCACGTCGAAAGGAGCAGCTGAGGTGGCTAGGGCATCTGTTCTGGATACCTCCTGGTCGCCTCCCTCGGGAGGTGTTCCAGCCATGTCCTATTGGGAGGCCTCGTGGAAGGCCCAGGACACGCTGGTGGGACTATGTCTCCGAGCTGGCCTGGTGTGGCCTCGGGGTCCCCCCAGAACAGCTGGAGGAGGTGTGCGTGGATCGGGAAGTCTGGGCATCTCTGCTGAGACTGCTGCCCCCGCGACCCGGCCCCGGATAAAGCGGAAGAAAATGGATGGATGGAATTTCCCAAGAATACACCTGCATCAGTATTTTCATTCATGTGGCCATCTAGCAAAAGTTTCTTACTTATTCGTGTTTCCTACGTTTAAAATCTGAATTGTTGCTAGTGACCCCTTGTGTCTTTACGTTGTTGCAAAAACACTAGAGTCTCCGCTCTTCTGGCCGATACAAAATTACTAAATTCATTGTTTGGGTTGCTCTGATTGGGTTAATACCTTTGTCAATCACGGCCAACGGGAATTTAAATAAATCCCCCCTGATCCCAGATACATGTCTTTGTATTCTGTATTTGGTAAGACTGAATGCTGGGGTCGCCACATTGTTGACCCAGTCATGACGAAGCATAATTATCCGCTGCGAAAGACTTTCCCTTCGTATCGGCTCTATAAACCTGATCAGAGGTCGTTTATATGGTCGGGCCGGTGCGCGCTAATGAACACCCTTAAGACACTCTTGTGCAAACTCTCTACGCTAGGTTGTAGCAGCAGATTCATACACTCTCGTTCATACACAAGTGCAGTAGACCCTCATGGGGGAACAGGGGGTTGAAGTGTCTCGCGAAAGGACACATCAGCGCAATGGATTGGTTGGAGTTGGGGAGTAACCTTTAGTTCTCAAATGCTCAACCAATGGGCCCTTGACATTTGGGTGCTGCTGTCTCTCTTGAATCGCTTGGTTGAATTGGAAATCGGATCAAATGAAAGGACTTCAGAGTCTGCAACGTGAAGGGAAACGTCTGGATTTAACCAGCTGTTCTGATCTGGAGTGGCTGCAGTTGGTCAGGTGTCGGTTCAGCAACACTATGACCAGGTTATTCCATCAGTGGATTTCTTCTTCCTTGATGGCACGGGCGTATTCCAAGATGACAATGCCAGGAGAATCATCTTGCTCGCAATGTGAACGAGTGGTTCAAGGAGCGTGAGATGGATTGGTCTCCCATCACAAGATCTGTGATGGGAGATTCTGCAAAGTCAAAAGATCACGTTCACTTTTCACAATCTTATTTAAATAATGCCACAGCGGATTGTTAGAGGATAACGTTAAATGACTATTTATCATACTGGGTCAAGCTGTACAGTCGTACTATCTCTGTCATGGCCTTGACTGTGGGGCTCAGGCGCCACTGAATGTTTTGCTTGCGTATCAGTATGACGCTCTTAGACGGTATTTATCCCTCTTCTGTGGAAGCATGGGCAGACTTGAATGGTAGGACTAGCGCAATGTCTCGAGTTCATGTCTCCGGGTCCCGTAACGATGGTAAATAAACTTCTCCTGTATAAGACATCCAGACTGCTGCCTGTTCTTCATAAATCCTCTCGAGCACCATTGTTATTTCTCTAACACGGATGAGTGTGTGTGGATGAATGGGTGTAGTTCGAGAAAAGGAAATATCTGTTATCTGTTTATTTACTTTTATGAGTCCACATCCTGAACGGGGCACTTAAATATTGTTGTTTATTTGGACAATGACAAGTATCTAATTGAATAATGGAAGAAACTGACTTCCTTATTAATCTATGGCTTATCGCCTCTTTAAATATGTGTTAAATAACGGAGAAAAAACCCCTGTTCTCTCTCTGCTCAGACAAAGACAAGCCGGTGGATTCGGACGAAGACTCCCAGGGCGCGGGTGGTGCCGGGGGCCCCGCAGGCCCCGGAGGCCCTGCAGGCCCCGCAGGCCCCGCAGGCCCCGCAGGCCCAGGAGGCCCTGGAGGCCCCGGAGGAGTGGGCGGCGGCCCGGGCACAGTGCGCTCCAGCTCTCAGTCGGCCTTCCTGGGGCCGCTGCTGTGGGAGCGGACCCTGCCCTGCGACGGCGGGCTGTTCCAGCTGCAGTACATGGACCTGGAGGAGTTCCTGACGGAGAACGGGATGGGCATGCACGGCAACGGGCCCAGCTCGGCCAGCGCTCAGATCCCGTCGCAGGTCAGGCCCGAAACCCGAGACACGCACTCGGTTTATGTTCTCACGGATGTAGAGAAGGGTCACTCAGGTCGCCATCTGTCAAAGTCATCTAGAAATAGTTCCATTTTACTTTTTTCATTTTTACTCTTTGTGTGTTTGCAACTTTTTGTTTATGACTAATAACTAATTTTTTTTACAAAAACATCAGATAGAACCTTATAATCCGTGTTTATATATTATTATCTCCATGAGCTAAATCAAACATACATAAAAAACCCGTAACACTGTTCTGAGACTTCCAAAGGTCTGAATTCCAGAAGAATAATGTCCTCCTCTCTGGTGTGGTTCCAGAGCTCCCAGTCTGCGGTGCCCAGCCAGAGCTCCCAGTGCCCCCCCTCCTCCCCGCCGCCCTGCTCCTCCTCCTCATCCATGTCCTCCTCATCGTCATCCTCCTCCCTGCTCGGACTGGAGACTGTTCAGCCGCAGCAGCAGGGCATGATGGGAGGCCCCGAGTGTCTACACGGTGAGTCCTCGGTTTCTTTCAGCTCTTCTTCGCTGCAGTGTTTGAACTACTCGTGTGTCACAAAGCTTCATTGATTGTTACTGATATCTTTCCCCCTTTTCACTTGTAGCGTCTTAAAACCTCATCTGAACCATTACACGCGGCGGCCGCTCGTCACTCGGGCCCCACAGTACAGTCGCCCTCACACACTGTCGCCGAGTTATGCCGTTATGTAATGAGCCTTAGTCTGAACACAATAGTCCCTTTTAGCGACTTCTGTGCTGTTCCCCGATCGTGGCTCATTCATTAAACACGCTTGATCCAGCTCCATACAGTAAACTATTGATGGATTCGAGGAAAGACTTTGGATTCCGGTTTCTTTTGTGGAGCCCCACCTGCTGGCTGCGAGGGGAATTACCCATGGGGGGGAAAACAATAAGCCAGCATTTTGATGTGTTTATTAAGGCGAGACAGGGCAGGTGAAAACATCGATTTTATTCAGTGGTCGATGTTGAGATCTAGTTTTGTGCCTTAACAACTTGGTCTCCATGTCAGAGTATAAAAAAGACCAAACTTGCCCCGTACGAAGTAGCGTCACTTCGCAAAGCCGACTTTCCCACGGGTATTCGTTCACAAATATTTATATATTGTACATCCACGTGTCCTGAAGGCTGCTGAAATGGCGCTATAATCCAAATATGGTCATTTTAACCTAACCTCGCGGGCGAAATATGGCAGAAATGCGTCGCACATGCAATGACCTCACCACTTTAGGACTTAAAGCAGTACTAAATAACGTGTTTACCTTAATACATCCTCTCCGTAGTCCCTCTGGGGGTAATACAAGTGTTAATAGGATGATTGGAGGGTCTTTCATCTCCCCCTGGTGTCTCTGGCCAGAAAGCCATGCTTGCAACTCGACTGCCACCGGGTCGGAGCAACCAATACACACTAATAGTACCACGAAGAAGAAGCTAACAGGCTAACGGGCAAAGCTAGCTGCGGGCTAGCGCCACTTTAAACAGTATTTACAGCCAAGTTTGAGTGAAAAAAATTATTTCTATTGTGTAACTGGATGTACAACACCCCTCTCTCCCTTCGGCTTTTCTGTCAGCGTAATATTTACTCTCCAAGACATTTAATAAGTTAGAAAATCGTAACTTGCTACGACACCTGCAGTTGCGCTTATGGCCTCTAGGGGCAAGAGTTACTTAGTACTGCTTTAACTAGATTTTGACCTTTTTTTATGAGGGATTTTTTAATATCTAATTCCTATCCTGATATTGAGCTTTGAACACACAAAAAACCAACGAAGCAAATTTTTTTTTACAAATGTTTTCACTTGTAAATAGCTCATTCAAGATCCAGAATCTTTGTAACAAATATATAAACAAAATAAAACCATACATTTAAACCTGGGTCTATCCATTATTTAGATTTCATAGCTGAAAATATGCATTTTGACAATTCTCATGCATAAAGTGCCTTATGAAAACATCCAATTACAGAAAACTTGCCGCAGAAGGGGTACCTTGGAATCGTTTTCAGATATACAGTATATAAAAAGACGAAACTGAGTAGTATTTCAATATTACTTTCAAAGCAAAGTCGATTTTAATGACATTCTTCAGTGAAAGGGGTTGAATTCCAGAGCTTCATTTTCACTTTATAAAGATGAAAACATTCCAGACTCCTCTTGAGTTGGAGAACAACAAAAAGTGCGTGGTATTCGTGGTGGTTCATTTATACAACCTCGTGCGCTGGCATTCAGTACCTAAAGCTCTGACTGAATTTATGTAACGCCGTCTTATTTTAAACCTTGACAGCCTGACAGTGCGGAGTGTAGGGGGCCATGTCTAATTATAACGCCGCTTGATAAATGTTGGACCCGTCTCTCTCCGCGCTCCATCCTTCACATATTCATAATTCATCGCTTCCTCTCCGGTGCTGTTACCCGGCCTGTTTTTCTATATTCCGACCAAATTCCAATGGTTTGTGGGCTGAAATAAAGCTTCAAACTCCTGAAATGATGTCCCGTCTCGTTACTTTCTCGGTATTTGGTCGATTTACAATTTACTTGCTTCGAATAGATGGATGTAAACGTTTCGCCTCGTCTTGATTAAAGCAGAACTAAGTAACTCGTGCCCCTAGAGGCCAAAAGCGCCACTGCAGGTGTTGTAGCATTTTGCGGTTTTTTTACTCATTAATTGTCCGTGAGAGTAAATACTACGCTGACAGAAAAGACAAAGGGAGAGAGGGATATTGTTCATCCAGTTACACAATGGAGATCATTTTTTTCACTCAAACTTGGCTGTAAATACTGTTTAAGTGGCGCTAGCCCGCAGTTAGCTTTGCCCGTTAGCCTGTTAGCTTCTTCTTCGTGATTCCATTAGTGTGTTTTCTGGCCAGAGACACCGGGGGGGGATGAAAGACCCCCCCCAATCATCCCCATTGACACTTGTATTACCCCCAGAGGGACTATACGGAAAGGATTTATTAAGGTAAACAAGTTACTTAGTGCTGCTTTAAATCTTGTGAGCAACTGTTAGCGCTTAACCCCCACTCTAACCAAGCGCATTTCCTCCAGTCCCGCATGACCCAAAAACTAAAAGCCTCTTGACTGGAGAGTGTAACGCCTCATTTGAAAGCTAAGGCCAAACTGATCCAAACTCTTTTGTCGCCGCGTTTTTGTCAAATTTTTTGACACATTTTTTGACACATTTTTGTTGCCTTTCTATTTCTTTTTTTTTTGCTTTTTCATGGTTTTTGTCCCTTTTTTTTTGTCGTTTTCTCATTTTTGTAATTTTTTTTTTAGTCCCTTTTTTTTTGGTCTGCAGCGTCTAGGCCAGTGCGGTGCCCCATTTGAAAGCCGAGGCCTTGTCGTGTCTGGAAACGCGTGCGAGCTCGCCGCCGTGACGTGAACGCAGACTGCATGTGTCACCGTGACCCCTCGACCCTGAGCAGGGGTCGGAGTTCGCGCACACTGGAAGGCCATTGAACCCGTCGCTAGTTATTCGACATGAAAACGGTCTCGGGTCTAGCTAACGGGACCGGGGGAGAGTCTCGTTGAACGCTACAGGTGCCATGGCGACGGTTGCTATAGCAATATCGCGGCGTTGTGCGATATGTATTTTGGATTGTCTGATCTTGAAGTCAAACTGCCTTTTTGGCCGCAGCACTTCCGTAAACACTGAACGTTTGAAACACGTTTACACGGCGTCTTTCAGTCAGTTTTCCAAATTGAATTATCTTAGACGTGTCAGCGTTTTAGGGAAAATACAGCAGTGATTCCCAACCCTGCGTACCCCTTGAGTCGTTCACTTACACTCAGAGTACCCCACACCTCGAGGACCCTGCCAATATTATTACAAGGTGACCGACTAAGATTATTCAGTATCTAATAGTGTGTTGTGTTCAAAATTAAGCTAAAATACAAACAAAAAAACACCTTTCATTGAAACACATAATTAAAACGAACTTTCCTTTGAAACTTTAAATATATATATTTTTTATAATTATTTGTTTATTTGATATGGGCATAACAACAGCATTGGACAAACCAGATGCCTTGTTTTTAGTGTTACAGCAAAACTGCTAATTAGCATCACTTGTCTATAGGAAGCTAGGAGACACATTTCACACAACACAACATAATACAGCACACACACAACACAACACAGTACACAGTGCAATATTTAATTTCTGATTTGACTTCAGCCACGGTTTCAGACCTCTGTGAAAACTGTCCATGTCAGTCTGCAGTTTTAAATCATTATAATGGTATAATAAAATAAGGAGTAAATAATGATAATATAATAGTTAAACATATGAAATAGATTTACATCATTAATAAATCATATAATTATGGTTGTTAATAACATGTGTCCATTAATAGCATTTAATTCATAACGGCAAGTAACAAATGATCAAGTTAAAAGATTGGTGACTAGTATTATAGTATTTGTAATTATTGAAGAAAAGGTTAGTTTTCTTTCCTTGCCTCGGGGTTAGTAGAACATTGCGATGTTAATATTGCTGATTGGAATAGGACAAAATAACTGTCATATCTTCTTGATTATACTTAGTAAATGAATGTATCCAATTCTTCAGTACACACGTGCAAACGAGCTCAAGCTTCTGCCCACTCCTTTTGGGCGTCATATCCACGCAATTTATTTAATTATTTACTTATTCACCTGCGACTGCACCTCTGTGGCTTTGATTACTGTGCCGAACTTTGTGCCACATATAATGTAAACAGGAAAATAAAAAATGTTTCCAATAAATGAATAATAATAACAACAGCTTACACTTTACAAGTTTCTCAAAGTGCTGCATAGTATTCATTAGAGTGAATGGTCCTCTTTTCAACAGTCGTATTTTTTTCTTGCAAAAGAGATGTCAATATTTATCAATTATATCAATCGATAAAATAATGTAAAAACATTCAACAAGGATCACTGTATACATATAGGAAGAGGTCCTTTTCTGAAAAATCCGACACTCTTTGTCCACTTTTCTCTTTTTTGACAAAGACATTTCCCTGAAGAGGGTGCCAGAGTCAACAGAAAAAGCAGGTAAAGCGATAGAACTGACTCAAACACAGCGCCCCTAGCGGACAATATAAGAACTGCAAATTTTAAAGAAAATTACGTTTATTCTTCTTTAATAATGCATATTTATCCCGTGGGCCGGACTGAACCCACTGGCGGGCCGGTTCTGGCCCGCGGGCCGTACGTTTGACATCCCTGGTTTAAAGCCTTGAACGAGACTCACGCGATGTAAGCGATGTGTTGAAGATAGAGAGTAGTACTGTAGACAACAACCTATAGTCTGACACTTCACGCCGCTTCACGCCCTGTGAATATCTTTGCATAACATTTGCATGCGGAGTTACCGAGCAGCGAAGCAAACCGAGTGGAGCGAGGGGAAAATGCCGAGCGCTTGTCCACAGCCATAATAATAATAATAACAATCCGTCTAATTGAAACTACTGTGGGACAGATATTTCATCCTTTGTGTCGGCGAATACGCGAGAATTGAATGTGCATGCCTTTAGACGCGCTTCACCTTTGAACGCATCCTCCTTTGTGGACATTTATTTGCATGCCCCCCCCCCCTCCTCTTTTCAGCATCTCCTCTGTGAGTGTGTGTGTGAGTGTGTGTGTGCGTGCGCGCTTACCCTTTGCGAAACACGTGACTGCGTTTGGAAGCGTGATGCATCCAGCCAGAAGTCCCCGAGGTGGCTGCGCCGAGTGTTACTCAGAGAGGAAGATGGAGGGGGCAGAGAGGCAGAGGGAGGGGAGGGAAAATAGGCTGGAAATAATGGAAGCTTCCTAACGCACACGTTTAGCCAGATTTTAGATGGCGGCGGAATTAGCTCGTCTCCTGGGAGCGGCGACTGAAGTGATTAGTTGTGAAATGACACGGATTGTGGAAAATGGTTTGCGGAAAAGCAGGCGCGAATACAGGACCGACTTTTCACCTCGACCACGTTCTTAAAGTAACGCTTCCCACAGAGAGGAATTATAACGGGTGACGCCATTTCATTAATTCCATTTTTCAGAGTAGAAATATCACTTATGGTCGACGCAGAGCCGTCGCAATGGGGTAGGCAAGGTAGGCAGCTGCCTACGGCCCCCAGCTGAAGGGGGGCCCCCGATGTCTGTGGCATTATGGGACGTAAAGTTCTTTCCTTCTGACAGAGAAGCTTTTCAGCTTTGAAACTGATAAAGTCTCACCTTAGATCATCCATGAGCCGAGAAAGACTGACAGGACTGGCCCTTATATCAATAGAGCAAAACATTAGGAGGTTATAGAACATGGAAGACTTGGTCACTGCTTTTGTGCGACAACAGAGCCCCCAGAATAATTCGGGTGCTCAAACCCTTCCACCACGTTAAGGTGGCGGTTCCAGGTGGGGAAGAATGATAATATGAATAATTATACTTTACCTTGTTTTTGCCTTGTTGACAAAAATAACGATGCCTCATTGAAGACACTGTGTCCTTTACTGTAGTGGCCGCTTTGTGTAGCACTACAGAGTAATTCATGACTCTTAAAACGCACCAGAATACAAGGAATCCCATCTGAATTTAAAACAATTTCCCGAGGGAGGACTTGGGGCCTCACTTTGCTGTTTTGCCCAGGGCCCCCAAATATCTTGAAACAGCCCTGTAGTCTACGTTCAACGCGCTCCAAAACGCCTCCAAACTGGGAGGCAGGATGACCACAGTTCTTCACATACTTATTCATTGTTATGCAGTTATTAAAGGGGGGGTATTATGTAAAATCGACTTTTTCAAGCTTTATATCACGTTATTATGTCATTCCCTCATTAAACACGTGCCTGGAGTGTTGCCTCGGCTCATTCACATATTTTTGAGTAATCAGTAAAGACTTAGACGGCGGCCATTTTAGGTGTAGCTATGCCTCAGTCCTCCTAGGAACGCCCCCACCTCCTGGAGACGCCTCTGGACCTTTCGTCACCAGCCGAGCCCCCAACCACTGCTCCTCAGCTCAGCAGAGCCCCCTCCCCGCACAGTGTTGTTGTTTCAATGCCACAGTAGTGTGCTGAAGGGGGCGTGTCGGAAAGCTTCTTAAAGAGACAGAGGCCTATTTCAAGACGTTCAGTGCAGCCATTTTGAGAGAGCAATTTTATTCAAGGCAGTTATTTTAATTTACTGCATATACAGACCAACAGAAGGTTACGTCATCATTGTAGTGCTATAGACTGGTGCTATGTGATTGGAAAAAAAGCATAATACCCCCTCTTTAAGTGTTACTCACACTTAAAGGGACACTGCGTAACATTTTGGACCATGTAGTTGCCACCAATAAGAAACATGCAGCCAATGACCAGCTCGACGCAGAATATGCTCTTACTGCAGTGGGTGATCAAGGAATGGATTCGGATGAGACCCGGACCTGTTTAAATCTCAAATGCTGCTGCCTTCAGTCGACATCTCCACGGCAGCAAGCCGGAGACGTACCCACTCGCGGTGAGCTGAGCCGCTCGCAGCAAAGGCTCACGTCTGTTTTGTACATTTAAGAGGTATTTCTCAATGATGAAAATACCCGTCATAAAATAAACGCTTGTATTTCCATTTTTTTTAGTGGGTAACATTCTACGCGGTGTGGCTTTAACTGATGAATTGTTCACGGTGACTCATTTATTAAGGGTAAATGAGGTGTAGTTATTGTGAAGTGTTACCAAAATACAATAGGGCTCAGAACGGAGTGGTTGTCCTGCCTCCTGCCTCGCCAGGTTGGAGGCGTTTTGGAGCGTGTACATGTGAAACGATTACTCTGTTGCTCCTTGTTTGTGTGGATCGCTGGTATCAGTGTTTGGCAGCTCAAATGAGTAGTATGACATCTATATAAAGCTAAAGTTTGTTTGCGACGCCGAGTGGGAGCTTATGCGCTGATTAGTGTGGTTATAAATATGCCTCCTTATGAAGCAGTGTGTTTTAATAGAGTTAAATTTCACACGTGCCGCAATCATTCTGAAACACGTTATAATCACAGCCGTGTTGAGTAACGTGGCTTTTGTTTTTTGAGTGTTTTGAGAGAAAAAGAAAGGCACCGCACGGCCCGGGAATCGAACCCAGGACGTTCCTGTGTGACGAGAGCACCTACCATGCCGCCATATTAAAGGGATAATTCAGGATTTTTGCCATAGGGCCTCATTTCCCAGTTATCCAGAGTGTTGTTGATGTCTGGAGATTTTTTTTTTCTTAAATTCATGCATGGCGCTAGGCTAGGGCAAGGCTAAAGCGTTTCTATGGTATCAGTTAGCCTGCATTAAAAACAGTCTGACCCGCTCCACAGAGCACCTGAGGTACATCACTTATAACACCAGACTAACGATATAAACGTCTGTGTCGATGGAGTAATTTTTGAAATATAACTGACCTCGTATCACATGAATTACCGCATTTTGAGGGACTATTTTCTCGCAGATCACTCCGCCGCTGCGTTAGCTTACAGCCACGAAGCTGATGCTGCTCAAATATAAGTTATTTTAAATGCAAAATGGTTAAAATTATTTATATTGTTAGTCTGGAGTTATAAATGATTTACCTGTGGACTGTGGAGTGGGCCAGACTGTTTTTAATGCAGGCTAACTGATACCATAGAAATGCGTTAGCCTAGCATTAGCCTAGCGCCACTAGACTCTTCAAATAAAAGAACTGCATGAATTTAAGAAAAGAATATCTCCAGACATCAACAACACTCTGGATAACTAGGAAATGAGGCCCTATGTCAAAAATCCTGAAATATCCCTTTAAGGGCCTAAACAGTGTCCACTGGTCACAGGGATGTCTCCGAGGTTTGATTTAAGTGGAGACCACATGGAGACTTGAAAATGTCTCCATGTGATCTATACGCAATATCAAGCAGTTCTGACGTGACTACTTTTTGTTGTCCTCAACCTGTGAGACGTTTCTGCGACGTCCCTGCAATGTCTCCTAGACCTGATACCAAAAGAGACTCCATATGACCCCTTGAGATCTCCTCGGTATCCGACTGGTCTCGGAGACATTGCAGGGACGTCGCAGAAACGTCTCACAGGTTGAGGACCACAAATACGACAACAAACGCGTTGCCACGGCTGCCCGAGACCGCCTAGACCTCTTCGGAGACCTCTCGTTTTCACTGAGACTTACCCGGAGACTCGCCGTATCTCCAGGGAACGTCTCGGAGACATCCCTGTGACCAGCGGCAACTCTCGTGTCCGCCTAGTCCTAAGGCTGGCGAAACAGGCCCTTTGTGTGCGCGCAATCAAAGCCTGAGTTGCGGAGATGTTGCGGACACTGCTGTGGCTGACGGTCTCCGCAGTCTCTCCGGTGAGACCGAGGCCCTCTAGTGTTTCAGCCTCGTGAACAGAGACGTGGGAAGACATTTTAGTTAGCTGAGGCTTGTCTGTGCATATTTCCTATTTGTTGATATTGCCTGCAGTTCGCAAACTATCCTCCAGGGGGTTCTGCAGCGCCCTCAGCACCCTGGGTTCCCTGTTTGTATGTAATGTCTGAGCAAATGTCCACGGTTAAATAACTGATGAATCTCTTAAGTCTCCTCACACGGACGTTTTGTGGTTCAAATCTGTTTAAATACCAGAGTCTAGACTGAGAAGGTTCCCCTAAAGCCTCCGGGATTTGCACGTTTGCACAACGGGACGGGCGTTGCAATACGAGGCGCATACGTCTGAATAGAAAGCTCTGTGAGGGACGTGGCTCCAGGAGGTACTCGTTAATAATAATCACATCTGCTCCAGCACAAGAGTAAAACACCGCCGCACTAAGAGAAAAGATTAAGTTCTGCCGCTGTGTCTTTGGGCCAGAAGACGAACCTGTCTGTGCTGAATAACTCGGTGGCGGATTTGTGGGAGTCACACATTGAACGAAATGAAAAAAAAAATCTATTAATAGAACAGTGTTGGAAGAAGTGCTCGATTTGTTGGTGGTACAGGAACAACATAGGTGTAAAGAACGCTGCTGCTCGAGTCCTGACAAGAACCAGGAAGTACCACCATATTAGTCCAGTGCTCTGGTCTCTGCACTGGCTTCCTGTCGCTCAGAGAATAGAATTTAAAACAGCTCTGCTTGTGTATAAGTCTTTTCATGGTTTAGCACCAAAGTCCATCTCTGACATGTTAGAGCCGTATGAACCATCTCGGGCCCTGAGAACTTCAGGGAGGGGTCTCCTGGTGGTTCCCAGAGTCAGGACTAAACACGCTGAGGCTAAAGCTAAAATCTGGAACAGTCTTCATGAGGATGTGAGACAGGCCTCAACTCTGACAATGTTCAAATCCAGGCTGAAAACAGCTCTTTTTACCCGAGCAGATGAAAACTGAAAGTATTTTATCTGCACTCTTGCCTTTTACTGTCATTAATTTTTATGTTGGATGTTTTAATGAATGTTTGATTTGATCTGTAATTTTATGCAACTGTGAAGCACTTGAATTGCCTTGTGTATGAATTGTGCCTCACAAAAAAACTTGCCTTGCCTAAAGTAAAAGTGTGGATATATGCATTTGGATTCAAACTGGCATTAGATAACATTTTTTTTGCGGAAATAATGACATTACTCAACTTCCTTTACTGAAATTGTTAATATTTTTAGCTTTTGAATATCCAAATTTTCCCTAATTTCTCTGTTTGATGCTAAAGTGCATTAGACATATTTTTTGATAAAACATAGTAAAAAATTACCATTTAGTTTGACCTTTTTTGTGATGTTTATAGTTTCACTTCCTTATTGGACACTGACAGGAAGTGACATAGTAGATAGAGCGAAACAATTTCAAACTGTTTCCGTGCCGACCACCACTGCTTTGAACCTTACCTCTATCTATGTCACTTCCTGTTAGTAGCTTACAAATGAAAATGAGGATAACCTTTCTTCCCAGCATTTCTTCATTAATTTGCTGCTTCACTGAAATAAAATAATAATTATCACTTATAACAGATGTGGTCCATCTAAACAGGTCATATTTTCAAAAGCATTAAAACCTGTCATATGCACTTTAACATTTGCAAATTAATTATGCTCACACATTTGTGTGTGTTCATGGCCTTGAAAACACTATGCAAAAAGTCCTCAAGAAATAAGTAAACGTTTCTTAAAACAAGTCAATTGCTCTTGATTAAAGTAACTCATTTCAGGAATTCTGTCCATTTATTACACTTAAATCACGAAAAAAGATCACATGACGCTCCACGTTAGATCCATTTACTTGACGCTTGTTGTTTGTGTTTTTATCTTAATTCAAGTGTCAGAACTTGCCTCGTTTCTCAAATCAAGGACAAATGCACTTCTTTTGGAAAAAATTCACAGGGTTTCTGCGGGGCATTAAAAATCATTCAAAGTCATCAAATGAAATGTGCCAAAATCAAGGCTTTGGATGTCATTACAGAGCATTAACTTGGATTCAAACTGGCATTAAATCTAAAATGTGTTGGTGAATTATGACACGGCTCAAAAGGTTTTACTGTATAAGTTCATTGAAAATACCAACATGGTGGTCTAAAACATGTTAATTTACCACATTATTTTGCTATAAGGCAAGTTTATTTGTAGAGCCCAATTCATACACAAGGCAATTCAAAGTGCTTCACAGTTGTATAAAATTACAAGAAAACAGATCAAATCAATCAAAACATCAACATAAAAATTAATAAATGACAGTAAAAGTCAAGAGTGCAGATAAAATACTTTCAGTTTTCATCTGCTCGGGTAAAAAGAGCCGTTTTCAGCCTGGATTTGAACATTGTCAGAGTTGAGGCCTGTCTCTCATCCTCATGAAGACTGTTCCAGAGTTTAGCTTTAGCCTCAGCGTGTTTAGTCCTGACTCTGGGAACCACCAGGGGACCCCTCCCTGAAGTTCTCAGGGCCCGAGATGGTTCATACGGCTCTAACATGTCAGAGATGGACTCATATAGGGTTGTCCGTGTTGTCCAATTCTCTTTCCTCTGATGATGTGTTTGTAAATCTTAAGGAATGAAATATGTGCAGATTTTCGCCTCCATTCGTGGCCTTAAACTGGAGTATTCGGGCTTTGAAAAGCATCACTGTGTAAACCCCGCTCGAGGGCTTTTTGCAGTGTGCAGTCCTGTCCCTTTAAAAGCAGAAGTGTTGCTTTGACATTGAGCTAATCCCAGTGAGGAAAGGGTTAAGGCCTTCTCTGACTCTGCACTCTGTCCCCTCTCTCCCGCCCCCGCCCCCCCCCCCCCCCCCGTCCTCCCCCCTCCCCTCCCATAACTCTCTCTCTCACTCACAGATCAGGGCTCGCGACAGTGTTTTTGTCTGCGCCTCACGCGTTCGCACATGTGCAGCCCCGCGTCACGTGCCGCTGCTGCACCGGAGAGACGCGGCGAATCAGAGAGCGGCGCGGGCGCGAGCGAGGGAGGGGGGCAGAGGGAGGGAGGGAGGGGGGTAAACAGACTGAAGACACCGAGAGAGAGGGAGAGAGTGCGCGGATGGAAACCAATATTTAATCTCGGGCTCTTTGGACGGAAATGTGTGCAGCTCAAAACACACGCGCTGAATCTAAAGTGTTTAACGTTGCTCTACAGCGCGTTTACGAGGCGGCCGCTTTATCCACCGTGCATTTAATATTTGACACGCTGAAGTTGAGAACACAAGAGATTAAGTAAAAAAAATAACAGCAGCAACAAAATCCTTTGAAATGGTTAGCTGTGGGTCAAACTCGTTCACATTTCTAACGTCCCGATCCTTTACCGGGATCCGTTGGGTTTTCTAAATCCACTAGGTCAGTGGTTCCCAAAGTGGGGTCCGGGGGCCTCAGAGGCACTGCAGGGGGCCCTCAAAGGTTGTCGACAAAACAAGTACATTAAAATAAACGTATTTTGAAAGGAACAATACATTTATTTGCTAAAATGTACGGTTTTAAAACAGTATTTAGCCCACAATCATTAGCTTCACATTAGCAGTTTTGCTATAACACGAAAAACAATGTATCTGGTTTGTCCAATGCAGTTGTTATGTCCATATCAAATAAACGAATAATAATAATAATCATAGCTAGATGTTGCTTTTCATGTAATTTTAGCTGTAAAATAATAACTTCCTTTGAATGGAGCAAATGATTAGTATTTGGGGGGGCCTCCAGAAATGTTTTGACTGATTAGGGGGCCGCGATGTCCCGGACTTTGGGAATGGCTGCACTAGGTCAATAAAAGCTGTAAGTTCACGTCCCTTGTCCTCCAACAATGGCCGTCCACGTCGTCCGCCTGACCCTTTCCCCCGACGCAGGAAATGTCCCCGTCGCGAGTGGACGTGAGCCAGTGCTTTGTCTTTTGTTGATTTATTATTGATTTCCGAGGCGGTTTGTGTGGCAAATGTCGAGACTTCTGCAGCAGTGGAGATAGATCGAGTTTGTGGCAAATAAACGGGTAAACAGTAGCATCTAGCACTGTCTGTCTGTCTGTCTATATATAATAGCAGTCCAACATGACTAACCTGATTATTCACAGTTCTTGGTATAAATCATAGAACTACATGGACAACAATTTACCAGTAGGTGCAGTAGATTCTTAGAAACACAGACAGACACAGACAGACACAGCATTCATGGTCTGCTCTTACCTCTGTGTAGGTGAATATTCAATTGAAAGGGGTGTGTTAAAAATAATAGCAGCGGGGAGTTGAATTGGTGAGGTCAATCATTCTGTGGAAAAACAGGTTTGAATCAGGTGGCCCTTATTTTAGGAAGTCGGCACCTGTTATACATTTCACTTTGAAATCCTGCAGAAAAATGAGTCGTTCAGGACATTGTTCCGAAGGACCGTGTTCTTTAAAGGTTCTCTTTCGGCCAGGTTGAAAGCTTCGAAAAGGTTGATTGGAGGGGTTAAAACTGCTAAAATGATCTCCAACCCGTTAAAATGGAAGAGAGTGGTTTGAGAAAAGCCTCTGAGGTGCCATGACGCGGCGCACTGTGTACTGGTGTGCGCTGGTCTTTAGTCATTCCCGCTGCAGCCTGCAGAGGGAGCTCCAGGCAAACTCCTGACCAGCCCACGACCCCTGAGCCACAGTTCAAACAAACACACGAGGATAAGGATGTGTAAAGCCTCGGTTTCCATGCGGCTACAGTGACGCACGTCCTTTTGTGGTTTATCAGACACTCGTGCAGCGTGGCCTCTCGTAATTAAAAGCTGGACTCGGTCATTCCTTCAGTGACATCAGCGTGCGGGGATTTAACGCCATGTGACCTTTGCAGTGCCCTGTGCGGAGTGATTAAATGCATACGGTGGAGGCGTTTGTGGAGAGTGTTTGTGAAACCTGAGCAGCGGGACAGCTGTAGCGCCCTGGGAGTGTGTGTGTGTGTGTGTGTGTGTGTGTGTGTGTGTGTGTGTGTGTGTGTGTGTGTGGGGGGGGGGTTAAACCATGTTCCTCTTTGGGCTGAAGATCGCTCACTGCTTCACATCCAGACCGGACAGCGTTGTACTGTAAGGTTTAGAGACTGAGCCTTTAAATGAGTGTGCACTGATCAATAGCATGGCGACCCACCCTCACCCTAAGACGACAAGCATAGACTAATTTACAGCACACAATATAAGTACTGACACATTACACCAGTGGCGGCTAGGTGGGGCTATCGCACGCTTGTTATTATTACATTAACTCATTTACTGCACCTAGCCTCTTTAAAACTCCATAAACTCGGTCTTTTGCCCGTTTTTTGCTAGCTAGCCGCGTGCAAGTACATGTGGCCAATGAGGAGCCTCTGCGTGACTGTCACTGTCATGTTTGTGTGTTTGTATAGATACAGACGGCGTCTCTGGAATCGCCCATATGGTCATGTTTGAAAACAGTTCAGCGGGGAAACAATTTGGAGAAAAATCTAAACTTTCTCTAACTATTCAAAAACTACTTTAACAAATGCTGAATTATGAATATAGTTTTCGACTAAGTAAAGATACGAAGACATGGAGAGGCGCAAAGTGGTTCAACAGCCCATAAATACATAAATAACTGAGAATGCTAACTTGATGCTTCATGTTAGCATCGTGCTAATGCTAACACTAGCTAGCGCTAGCTACGACTGCCGTTTTTCGCTTCTACTGGACAATTTGCTGTGAGTAAACATCCATATGGACCCGATTTAGACTTGACTTCCTTTGTATGTGTTAAATACGTTTATATTTCACCAGAAAACGGCTAAAAAGAAATTGTGTTTCCCAAAAGATTCTGTTTTCCCCTTTGGCAAGGCCACGCCCCTTTCTATGACGCGAAGCCGTCTGTACCAATTAGTGGAAGCGCAGGACTAATAAAAACGAGTCCGTTTTCTGTTCTTTGTGGGAAAGATGCATAAAAATACGATGATTATACACATTAATGACATTAGGCAACTAGGTGATATAAGATAAACTATTTTCAACAAAACGACAGAATTGACTTTATACACTGAGTACTTTGCTCACCAATGGAGCCAGATCTCTACAATAACACAGAAAGGTTGTTATAGGAAGAATACTTGTTCTACTGAAAGGGGGTGAGTCATTTTATTGTGGACAAATAAATGAGTAAAATTGCTGACTGTCTGGACACAAACGGAGCCTGGGGGGGGTCAGGGGTCAGGGTCTGGTTGCGGTGACATAACACGTTGTTGACATTATCAACGTCCTCCTTGACCGTGGCTCTTCCACTCACTGGAAAAATGACCGTCTTAAATGAGATGAACGACTTAAAAGCGCTTGAATAAAGGCCCTTTGTGCTGAACTGGTTTGAACAAATCTAAGATCAGATAAAAACGCTGATGCCGATGGAACGAGCAGAAATCCCACTGGAAATCACACATTCACATAATACATACATTTTAGCCCCGTTTTGGTCTCGTTTTGACACATTTAAGACGGAAAAGCTGATTTCTTGTCACCATGGCTCTGCAGCGTCATGTGAAAAAGCATCTCTCCTCCGTCCCTGTGCACATGTGTGAGTGTAAAGTGCCAGTAAATGTAGCTGTAAATAATGTACAAGAGGCGGACATGACCTGCTATAGCGGTGCCTCATAAATTATCATTCCACCCTGGCCAGAGCGCCTCACACGACACAAAACAACACACACACAATGGGCCAAACCAAGAGGAATGTGCAGAAATAATCAGTAGGATACAGTACTAGCATTGAAACGTTTCTGAAAAGATGTGTTTTATGGAAATTCAAATGGCAAAAATGTCAATCAATTTCACTTGAACCATATAATGATTTACATATATATATATACATGACTGGAAACACGTTTTTATGCTTCACAGCAAGAAGGTGGAGTTTGCATGTTCTCCACGTGTCTGTGTAGGTTTCCTCCATGTACTTCGGTTTCCCCTGCCGTTAAAAACATGTACAATAGGTGAACCCTCCAGCCAGGTGTTTCTAACCATCAGCCTGGCTCTACATGAGGAGATGGGTCCCCAAGCGCCGGGCCGGCCTACGCTGCTGCTCACTGCTCCTACAGGTTTCTGAGGATGTGTCAAATGCAGAGAATGAATGACTTAAGATATTCTCCCCTGTTTTATGTGTGAAAATACTTACAGATTATCTTAGTCAAATCAAGGGCAAATTTACATATTTTTTGTCAATTTGAGCTATTTTGTGCTGATAAAAGGAATGAAGTGGAGCCATTCTTTTACTTATAGGGTCATCTGCAATGTAAGATTTGAGTCTATAGCCTTATTAAGTAGTAAAGTGCATTTCCCATGACTTCAGAATGTAAAAAGTCACATGTCAGTTTGTTGTGAAATACTTCATGCTACTACTTAGTACTTGGTCTGCAGATTTCCTTCCGCGCAGCCGCCTCTCATGGGGAACAATGGTACAGTACACAGTCCAGGGCCAGGCGTGTCCCGTCTCGGCGTGTTTACATTTCGGGAGGGGAGAGCCTTTTATGTAACTCTGGTCCTATATCGCATTCCTGCCGCGGATGGGGTTTCCATGTGATGTTTGTGAAGAGCGCACACAAACAGCTGCTGGCAGAGCCTCCCCAGAAATAAACACCGGAGCGGAAATGAAACCCCAGACGATTACGGCGACACTGGCTAACGCCGAGATTAGCGCCGAGATTGTAATTCCGCTGCGTTGTTCACTTGATACGCGAGACTGGAGCGCTACTGAAACGCTACTGAAACGCGACTGAAGCGCTACTGAAGCGCTACTGAAATGCTACTGAAATGCTACTGAAACACTACTGAAGCACTACTGAAGCGCTACTGAAATGCTACTGAAATGCTACTGAAATGCTACTGAAACACTACTGAAGCACTACTGAAGCGCTACTGAAATGCTACTGAAATGCTACTGAAATGCTACTGAAATGCTACTGAAGCGCTACTGAAGCGCTACTGAAACGCTACTGAAATGCTACTGAAATGCTACTGAAACACTACTGAAGCACTACTGAAGCGCTACTGAAATGCTACTGAAATGCTACTGAAATGCTACTGAAATGCTACTGAAGCGCTACTGAAGCGCTACTGAAATGCTACTGAAATGCTACTGAAACACTACTGAAGCACTACTGAAGCACTACTGAAGCGCTACTGAAATGCTACTGAAATGCTACTGAAATGCTACTGAAACACTACTGAAGCACTACTGAAGCGCTACTGAAATGCTACTGAAATGCTACTGAAATGCTACTGAAACACTACTGAAGCACTACTGAAGCGCTACTGAAATGCTACTGAAATGCTACTGAAATGCTACTGAAATGCTACTGAAGCGCTACTGAAGCGCTACTGAAATGCTACTGAAATGCTACTGAAACACTACTGAAGCACTACTGAAGCGCTACTGAAATGCTACTGAAATGCTACTGAAATGCTACTGAAATGCTACTGAAGCGCTACTGAAGCGCTACTGAAACGCTACTGAAATGCTACTGAAGCGCTACTGAAGCGCTACTGAAATGCTACTGAAGCGCTACTGAAGCGCTACTGAAATGCTACTGAAATGCTACTGAAACGCTACTGAAATGCTACTGAAATGCTACTGAAGCGCTACTGAAATGCTACTGAAGCGCTACTGAAATGCTACTGAAACGCTACTGAAACGCTACTGAAATGCTACTGAAATGCTACTGAAGCGCTACTGAAGCGCTACTGAAATGCTACTGAAGCGCTACTGAAGCGCTACTGAAACGCTACTGAAACGCTACTGAAGCGCTACTGAAGCGCTACTGAAATGCTACTGAAACGCTACTGAAATGCTACTGAAGCGCTACTGAAATGCTACTGAAGCGCTACTGAAGCGCTACTGAAATGCTACTGAAATGCTACTGAAACGCTACTGAAGCGCTACTGAAATGCTACTGAAATGCTACTGAAACGCTACTGAAACGCTACTGAAGCGCTACTGAAGCGCTACTGAAATGCTACTGAAGCGCTACTGAAGCGCTACTGAAATGCTACTGAAACGCTACTGAAATGCTACTGAAATGCTACTGAAGCGCTACTGAAATGCTACTGAAGCGCTACTGAAATGCTACTGAAACGCTACTGAAACGCTACTGAAATGCTACTGAAGCGCTACTGAAATGCTACTGAAGCGCTACTGAAGCGCTACTGAAATGTTACTGAAATGCTACTGAAACGCTACTGAAATGCTACTGAAAGGCTACTGAAGCGCTACTGAAATGCTACTGAAGCGCTACTGAAGCGCTACTGAAATGCTACTGAAGCGCTACTGAAGCGCTACTGAAATGTTACTGAAGCGCTACTGAAATGTTACTGAAATGCTACTGAAACGCTACTGAAATGCTACTGAAATGCTACTGAAGCGCTACTGAAATGCTACTGAAGCGCTACTGAAACGCTACTGAAGCCCAATTTTTTTCTCCTAATTTTTCCACTTATTTCATTTTTTTTTCACTTGTTTCCCTCATTTTCCAAATGTTCCCCTTTTTTTAAATTTTCCTCAAATTCTTCCAAAATGTTCCCTATTTTTTCCCGGATGTTCCACTTCCCCCTAATGTTTCCACTTATTTCTCAAATTTTTCCAAATGTTTCCACCTTGTAATTCAGAATATTCACTCCCTAGAGCAGTATTTATCTTCATTCCCGCAATCTCGAAAATCACCGTTTTGCTCCTTTAACCTGTTTCGCACGATTTCCCCAAAACGCTGATTTCAAATGGTTTCACGGCGGCGGAAGTTTCCCCCGAATTCCGTGTAAGTGATTTTTTTTAAATTATGATCGGATCCGGCTTTCGAAATTCTCCAGACGAGTGAATTTCCGTCTCCAGCGAGTGCCGCGGGGAGTCTCTTCTCTGTGGAACAAACTGATTAGAGCCGTAATTAAAAAGAAACTGCTCCCTCCAGTTTTTTTTTTTTGGGCAAGTACAACCTCATGAGACAGCGCCGCTCACACAGGCGAGGGAAAACATCTGTAAAAACGTCAAATTTCGTCTTGATTTTTGGATATCTCGTTTAGCTTTTGAATACGCTATATTTAAAAGTGAAAACATTGACATTTCGCCTCATTAAATCCGACAGGGATAGCATACTTAAAAAGACTAGTGCATGTGACTTTAATGCTTTTGAAAATATGACCTATTTAGATGGATAACGTCTGTTGTAAGTAATAATTATTATTTTATTTCAGTGAAGATACAAGGATCAAAATAGCGACAAAAACGAGGATGAAAACAGAACAATAAAAAAATGTGCTGGAAAAGCAACAAAAAAGTGACAAAAACTTGAGAAAAACCCGACGAAGAACCGACAAAGAAGAGACAAAAATGTGAGAAAATTGCGGCGACCGACGTGACAAAAAAGCTGCAATCACTTTGCAGGTCTTAGCTTTCAAATGAGCCGTTACTCATTTAGAATATTATAGTATTAATTATAATATAGAATAATTTTAACCATTTTGCATTTATAATAACTTATATTTGAGCAGCATCAGCTTCGTGGCTGTAAGCTAACGCAGCGGCGGAGTGATCTGCGAAAAAATAGTCCCTTAAAAATGCGATAATTCATGTGATACAAGGTCAGTTATATTTCAAAAATTATTATATCGACACATGTATAAGGTTAGTCTGGCGTTATAAGGGATTTACCTCAGGTGCACTGTGGAGCGGGTCAGACTGTTTTTTAATGCAGGCTAACTGATACCATAGAAATGCGTTAGCCTAGCATTAGCCTAGCGCCACTAAGCTCTTCAAATATAAGAACTGCATGAATTTAAGAAAAAAATATCTCCAGACATCAACAATACTCTGGATAACCAGGAAATGAGGCCCGATGTCAAAAATCCTGAATTATCCCTTTAATGAAATGTTATATTTATTTTAATGTCGACAGGAAGTGACATTGATCGAGATAAAGTTGCAGATTTCCCCTTTGACGTTACATGGTCGGCACGGCAACGGTTTTAAAATGGTTTGCCTCTGTCTATGTCACTTCCTGCCGGTGTCCAATATAAGGAAGTGAAACTATAAGCAAATGCATGTTTACAGTTTAGAGAAAACTGGGTAGCATGTGCTCTTTAAGGGAGAAAACTAGCTAAAAATCTCAATATTAACCACAGGGAGAAAAATCTATGCTTTGTTTATTTGTGGACGTTATCTCTGTCCTTTGTAGGGATATCCGTCTTTTGTTTTCCCGGGCCCGTCTCCAGATTTTGAGGCAGAATATCGGGCAACAGGACCTTCCCCCCGTTCGTGCTTTTCCCTGAACTCGTTGTCATCCTCGACCTGCCGCTGACCTTTTCTGAAACTATCATTGCAATACGAGCCCCAGTTTGGAGGCAATCGCGGCGGTGTTTACGGTGAACCCTGTGCTCTGTTTACAGCGGCAGTAGCGGGGTAAAAGGAATTCAATCTTGTCTTCTTTTTTTTTCTTTTTTTTTCAGTGTGCCTATAGAGAGCAGCGCAGTATACTGAGTGGCGCGGCCGACTTAATTATCCCGACTGCAAATGCGATTCCCTCCAGTGCGTCGTCGAACCTCGGCTCATTGCCCGCGCGGGAATGAAATGAAAGGTTTTTTTGCGTGAAGAGAGAATGTAAATAAGAGCCGAGGATAAATGCCGATCGCTGAAAACAAGCCGCCGACATCACAAGTGTCCGCGGTAAAGGTATATCCTGTATATACCGCATCTCAAACAGAAATCTCCTCAACCGGAGACGTTCCTATGAGCTGCAAAACTCAACTTTGTTCATAAAGGCAGTGTTTTTAGCTAATGTTAAGTTGATAAATAATTCAAGTTGAAATAGCAACGTGATCCAAACTCTCGTCTTCAGTTTAGGCCAATTTGTTTAACTTGTACCTAGGTATTTATTTAGAGTTTTGATTTTAAATAGAGTTATCTGAACACTGTAACAGGGTTGCCAGGTCTGTGTTATTCCAGTAGAATTGGACAACTTTTTTTTTTACGTTTCTAATGGATAAACAATGTGCACAGGTTTTGGCAGGGCTGTTAAACATGTAAAATGTACTATTTATTGAACTATTTTACTGTTTTTTGTGGCCATCCCGCCTTTGTTCTGCCCGATCCCGTCAGACCTGGGAAGCTAAGCAGGGAAGGGCCTGGTCGGTACTTGGATGGGAGACCGTTTGGTAACACCAGGAAGCCTGGGGCGAATGTAGTGAGTGAGTGAGTGGTTGGTGGTGGTCGGAGGGACCGATGGCGCAGACTGGTTGCCTCGCCTCTGTCAGTCTACCCCAGGGCAGCTGTGGCTACAATAGTAGCTTACCACCACCAAGTGTGGAGTGAATGAATAGTGCAATGTAAAGCGCCTTTGAGTGTCCAGGAAAGCGCTATATAAAACCAATGCATTATTATTATTATTTATCGTGACTCTAATATTAATGTACAGTATCGGATTTTCTTCATTTTCAACACTATTTACATTGTCACTGAAGACATTAAACTATGAAGGATGAACACATGGGACTATGAAGGAAACAAAACTCAAAATGTGTTTTATACTTTAAACTCTTCTAACCTTTATTTCCGGCATTTTCCCTTGAGCTTCATAAGGGCGAGAGGATTGATCTGATTGAACTGAAAACCATTTCTGGTGACTAGATCGCAAAAGGCGGCTATTTTGAAGAATCTATGTCACCTTTTTTTGTGTAAAACATTTTTCCCTACGCGTTCGTTCATAAATGAAAGCTTTCAGTGAGAATCTAGGATGTAAATGGTCTTGAAATAAAAGAAAAAACCAATGCATGAAAAAGCGTTTCCAAACTTTTTATTGTATTTTGAATGATAAAGCCTCAAATCCAAAGCGACCGCAGCGGCTTTTTCTGTAACAGAGAGACGAGGGAGCAAACCTTCATTCCCTCTGTAAACTAGTCAAATACTTTGATCATTCAAATGTCTGGGTGTTTTTTTCCCTAGTTTTGGGAGGACTGGCCGCTGGGACCTGGCAACCCTGCGGTGCGCCATTACCGTCCCACACACAGTTGTTTAACGCGTTGTCAGTGATTATTCAATACTAACTCTTTCATCCCTGATCTCGCTCGCCCTCCATTTTCGAGAAACGGAACTAGAAAAACAAAGACGCAGAGCGGACCTGAAAGGCGGCCGTAATTAGTGGCGCGATGGTGAAAGAAAAAAGCCAAACACTTTGTCATCGGATACCTAACGCTGATCTGACTCACGGCTCCGAGTTGAACGCTCGGCGAACTCCCACGACGTAAACGGATGAAAACACAAAAAGACTCTGATGCGAAGTGATGGAGGAGCGCCGACCCCATCGCCTCCAATCGCCCCCAGTGTGGTTTCCGGTAAATACCCCGTCGGGCCGAGGCTTGAGGGGAATAGACATGAAGAAATGGGAATTGTACGAGTTCAAAATGGCCTCATGGATCCTGAACACACTGCAGATATTACTTTCCATCACGGCGACCTCGAGGGTGCTCCACGATCAATTGTTTCAGGGTTTCTCGTAGGTTATCCTTTATCTTTATTATTTTAACACACCGGTCCTTTGAGCTGAAACTGGACCCGACAGGCGTTAAAAACTTCAGGTCTCTAAAGATACTTCTTTTTTCCGTTACCTGTCTTTGAGGCTTTTGATACCAGTAGCGCCTGAGCTTTCTCCAGGTGTCGTCTGACGGTCCCGCCCTATTCGTGATAGACCTTTATTATTGTAAACCACAACGCGATCCGTGACCTTATAACATCTTTGCCACTGAGGGCCACATGAAGTGTATCCGCGGATCCGGTCGGGTCGGGTAGCTCGAATATAAAGCAAACTTTGGGTCAGGTTAGAAAGTAGTGCACTTTTCTTTCTTTTTTTCTCCGTTGGCTTACATTATAAAGTGCATTCTTATCGATAAATGCCTCTCCAAGTAGGCTGTGTTTTGTTGAATGTCCAGTTTTATGGGGTAAACGTTTCATTAGCATGTTTTGTTTCCTCATAGTAACAAGTACAGAAGATGAATCAAGTACCTTCACTGAAAATGGACAACTCCTGTACGACTGAGAGCTTACACAGATAACAAGTTGAACGTTTTTTTTCGGGTTTTCGGTTTGATTTTCATCGCGTCACCAGTGCAGCAGTGTGGCGCGGCACAGATCGGGGATCAATGCTGTGAAAACCTCAAACGTAGTGCGTCCTTAATTCAGGCTGGGAACTTTAAAACCAGCTCATTCCCAAGTTTTTGAGGAATTATGAAATTTGAAGTAAAAAAAAAAAAAAAAAGTACCATTCCTGGCAATGTGGGCCAATTCAACAAGAGGGGGCCACCAACAATTGGTCTGAGGGCCGCATTTGGCCCGCGGGCCGCACTTTGGGCACCCCTGTTGTAACCTTTTTTGTGTTAAATACACTTAAAACCCCATTGAGGATCTTTTGGGATGTGCTGGAGAAGGCTTTGGCACAGTGGCCACGCTTTCCCAAATAGTCCACACAAGATCTTTGGACATTGCAGAAGCTTATGGAAACAACGCCACGGTGAACGCCAAAGCTACAGGCAGCTCAAATGTTAGCGCGCCAGGCAGTGTGTGTTTCTTGTACTTTGTTTCGGTCTCTGCCGGTAGCGTGTAGCGTGTAGCGTGTAGCGTGTAGCGTGTAGGTTTGCTCTCCGTTTGACCGCTCGGACCTCTTCATTGCTCATATCCCGGGCTCGTCCTGAAATACCTGCGTGCTCTTTTGTGAGTTGCTGCTGCTGCTGCGGAGGAGGAGGAGGATCAGGTGAGGGGATGGTTTTACACCAAACAGACCATTAGTGAAGAAGTGGAGGAAGCGAGGTGGTCACGTGGTCGCGCTGCCGCGGGCCCAAACCACCTCTGCACCCGGGCGTTCGTCACTGTTTGGGAATATGATAAATAAAAACACACACACACACAACGTTGAGGGAATAAAAATACATCTGAGGTCTCACGAAATGTGTAGGCTCCGGCTTTCAGTGTGTGCTGCTGCTCGAGGTGAATATGGGAGACATTTCTCAAAGATCACTCTGGTATTGCTGGGTTTCAGGTCACATCACAGCGTTCAGGCCAATACTATTATATGGAGGAAAAATTATGTTGTTTTTGAGGACATTTTTGGTCTTGTACAGAGAGATCTTGGACCCAGTGACTGATATTAATGATCCTTTTTGTAATTCATACATTTTCTTTGGAGCTACGACTTGTGAAAGTGTAATGTTGTTAATAGGAAAAACTGGCTCCCCCCCCCCCCCCCCCCCCCGCTGGGTCCGGTGACATCATCACATTCTGGAACCTCCAATCGACTCACGGCTGTGATTTCTCCAGTGTTTATGCAATTAACTTTTGATTAGAAAGTACATTTTTAATGTCACAATCAGTAAAGCTGCAATTATATGAATTAACACCGGGAGTTGGCTAACTTTGCAGATTGTGCCAACAGCTGTGGGAGGAGAGAGAGTTATACATTTATACAGGTGATATAAAGGTGTTGGATTCATACCAGTAGCATCAAACAGAGGAACCAGGGGGATTTTAACATTCAAAAGCAAATGGGATAAAATGGACAACTTTTGAGCATGTAGTAAAGCTAAGTAACTCGTGCCCCTAGAGGTCATAAGCACAACTGCAGGCGTCGTAGCGTTTTTTACAATTTTTTTTAATTAATTGTCCCTTCGCGTAGTATTTACTCTCACGGACAGAGGGTTATTGTTCAAATATCTATAGCTGCAAATACTGTTTAAGTGGCGCTAGCCCGCAGTTAGCTTTGCCCGTTAGCCTGTTAGCTTCTTCTTCGTGATTCCATCAGTGTGTATTGGTGACTCCGACCCGGAAGGCAGGCAAAGTTGCAATTGTGGTCTTCTGGCCAGAGACACCAGGGGGCGATGAAAGACCCCCTGATCATCCCTTTAACACTTGCATTACCCCCAGAGGGACGACGGGAAGGATTTATTAAGGTAAACAAGTTACTTAGTGCTGCTTTAAAATGTAAGTAAGTGCTTTATTTGTCTTTATACAATTGTAAAACGAAATCAGATGTTGGAGTCAGTCTTGCCTAGTACCTTCAGTCTCCTCTGAAACGCTGCAGCGCCTCCCGGGTTTGTCCCCCCGTTTCAGAGAGTGGTGTCCTGCACTGGTCAGATCCACCCCCCCATCTCATCATCACCTCTGTCCTCCTGGTATCATTTTGACTGAGCAGAGCAGAGGAACGTGATGTGACCTGAACGAGTATGAACGGGCCGTTGTGTGGACCTTTCCGCTCGGAACCGGCTCAGAGGCAGGAAATGAGAGCGGGAGGGACAGATCGAGCGGGGGATGAAGAGGTTTTTTTTTTGGTGCGAGTTCAAAATCTGGGCCCAGACGGTCGCTGCTGGGGGAGGATTTACCCGGGATCAGGCCTCGCGCCCACGCTGCCAGCTCGTCCCACAATCTACAGAGGCAGATAAAGGTCACTTAAACGATTGTGCGGGATTTGGAGTTAGATTTAGGAAAAGGCCATGGTCTGGATTCAATCATGGAAAACGTTATTATTCATTTTTTTAAAAGGGGAATACAGGAGTAGAACCTTCAGGGCTCGTTTTCTCAACATGATACACAAATAAATCGATCATCTCAGCAAATCAGGCTGGGAATTATAGACTTAAAGCTGCAACAACAAAAAAAAGGCAAACATTTAATTTGTATAGATTTTTTTTCACTTGAAGGTAACTGACTTTTCATTGTTGTGGAGTAAATGTGTTTTCACCGCCTCAGAGTATATGATAAACACGGCCAAAAGACGGACCTCGTTCACCGCTCAAAACGTGCACATAATCGATTAGCTTGAACAGTTCAGACGTGCGGGAGGGATCGCGAGAGCTTGAAACGAGTTGGGGCCAAAACTACAACATTCACATTTTCAACCGGACAAATCTGGCACCCCAGCTTTAAAGGGACTATACGGAGTTTAAAAAAGTTCACGTTCCAGCCTAAGGCGTCGAATGAGCCCGGACCTGTTCGCCACGACTGCCTCTAAAATCCTGTCACTCAAAAAGGTGTCATGCACGAGCTTAACGTAGAGACTGCAGTTACGCGTAAGACCTGAGGTGGCAGCAGCGAGCATAACAATGACCAACTTGCATCCGGTCCCTTTAAAAAAATATACAAAAACACGAAACAGGATTAAAAAACTTCACAAAAAAATAAAACCATACATTTAAACCTCGCTCTAGCCTTTATTTAGATGTCGCCGCTAATGTTTATTCTATGTTGTTTTTTAAATGAAAACATAAAATGACAAAACACTTAAACGCAATACAGTTTTTCCGCATATTCAAATCAGTAATCGACAGCAAAAGTTTCAAATTGATTTATTGAAATTATTTTTTTCCCCTTATGCTCTTCATATGCAGGTTTAATGCACAGGCACAATATAGTTGCATGTGTTTGTTGCCATATCTACAAATATATGAAGTAAAACCGGATTTTTTGTGTGGAAGAAAGTACAATGGAACGCCGCTGATCGACATTTGAGACCCTGGTTTGAGCATTCGGGTCTGTTCGAACGTCGATAATCTTTCTAATAAGCGTTCATCTATCCCAAATTGCATCCATTAATGTGTCCTCTCGAATCCCCCCCGCTCCCCCCCCTCCATTCGGCTGCACAGTTTACCAGTTTGCAGCTCCGTGGTTATTTTTAATCCGTGGCACATCGCCCGGAGCCCCAGCAGCTCCGATCTCACTCTCTCCAACCCACCGTCGCTCTGAAAACGGGAAGCTTTTCCTTTAAAAAAAAAAAAAAACATGCATTTTGTTGTCTTTTCTTTTTTTCCCAGTGCAGATGGGAGCTGCAAGCTGCGTCTCGCGCGCGCTCTCTCTCTCTCACTCTCCGCAATCACTGTCCGCGTGATCAACTCCTGAAACCTGGAATAACCTGATTCATATCTCTATGAATCTCCCTTGTGTCACAAAGGGGCCGTTGTCACGTGAAACCGGCGCGTCTTTCGCAAATAGACGCGATTTGTTGTGGCCGGTTGTCTGACTCTCTGTTTTTATTTTTTATTTTTTTTAATCTGATGCAACAAAAGGGTTAAAAGGTTTGACGCGTCACACTCCAGATCCAGAGCCTGACGTGAACTCGATGCCCTCCGTGGCTTTGGGCTGGCTCCGCGCTGACACCTGGTGGTCAGTGTGCGCACGAGCATCACAGTCTGCCATTTCCGATCCAGTCTTTATTTGTATAGCACTTTTACAAGAAACAATTACTTCAAAACAATTTAGTCCTAATTGTGTTTTTCTTTTCTTGCTTTGGCAGAATTTATATTTTTGTTTAAATGTAATGGGGAGAACTGGTTTACTAATATAGTGTAACAGTTATCACTTCATTCTTCATTAGGGCGATTAACTTGTGTTCATCTTGAAGCCATGACTCCAAAGTATCTGGTTACTTGTGATAATTCCTCGTCTTCAATATATGCAAAAAGTACAGTCCACAGAGGTGTTTCGATCTCCTCCTCCTGAGCGCGAGCTGTGAACCTCCGGTGGAGACGTCAGGACTGGGTTTTGGAATAAACCCGGTGACTTCGTGCAGCTGGGTCCGTCGGTTTTGCTTTAGGGACGTACCTCATTATCTGTCCCAGCTGTGGAGCGGGACGAGTTATGACCTTAGTCACTGTAACAAAGGTGAACTCAATATTTGCTTTACTAGAAATCCACTGCATGACGCTGGGGGGGGGGGGGGGGGGGGGGGCATCGATGATTTTGTGAAATCTAAATACACTCGAAAGTACTGAAATTATGTCAATTTTATAAAATAGGCCCTCGGAGCCCCCCTTTAAGGTCGATATGAAGAACACAATGAGTTTTAGTGGTTTAGTTTTGGATAAGGATGCCCCGATCAGATCCTGGTATCGGACATGAGAGCCGATACTGTAAAAAATACGATATCAGGAATATCCGATACTGAGCCAGGTGTTTTGGCTCTCACCGTCCTAAAACTACAACTCTCAGCAGATAAATCTGAGGGAATACGGGGCGTGCTGTGTTTTCAAGGGCAGAACCTGGGAATTCAGACGCTGCGTCCGTTTTAACCTCGGCAAACGAGGAATAAAATAAAAATAAATAAAATAAAAACTGCTCTAACGCTATTTGCAGTGGTGGAAGAAGTATACTCAATATTCTTACTTAAGTAAAAGTGCAGATACAGGACCAACAATGCACTTAAGTAAAAGTATAATAAAGTATGGATTGTAAAATGTACTTTATAAGTAAAAAGTAAAAGTATTTAAGAGTCTAATATTCAGGATTTTTTAAATCATATGAATCAAACAAGGTCTAAAGGAGTAAACCACTAAACCAAGTGTAAACTGGGACTAAACCAGTTCATCGTAAAGAGGTCACGTTAAAATAAAATACTTTTACTTTTAACCCAATTTAAATATGTAGTGGAGTAGAGAGTACAGATACAGGCTCTAAAATGTAGTGACGTAAAAGTAAAAAGTATTCATCATAAAATGTCCATCCATCCATTTTCTTCCACTTGTCCATTGCCGGGTTGTGGGGGCAGCTGTTGGAGCACCAGCCCCTATGGCGCCCCCTGCAGGTGGTGGGTCCACAGAAGGACGGCCTCATGGTTCTAACCGGGCCTGTTGGTCTCTCATGAGGGGCTTCTGAACCGCTCTTTGTCTGACCCGTCACCTATAGGACCTGTTTGCCCTGGGAGATCCTACCAGGGGCACGAAGCCCCCGACAACAGAGCTCCAGGATCATTCGGGCTCAAACCCCTCCACCACGTTAAGGTGGCGGCTCCAGGAGGGATCATAAAATGTACTTAAGTAAAGTAAAAGTACCTATAATTTGTACTTTTTACTTTGTTACTTTCCACCACTGGCTATCCGTGACGATCAGATCCCTTTGAACCTGAAGTCTGTCATGTGGCATTTCGTGTAGAAAGTCCAGTGCTCCTTGTTTCATGTTTTTACATGAATTTAACTGATTGTGCAACATCTCGTTTGCAAGAAAAGATCAAACTTTCTTGATCTTGCAGTGGAGTAAAGAGGATCGTTCACGTTTTCACTCAGAGAAAGACCCTTTTAAGGAAGCCTCTTGCGGGACAGCCTGTCATCATGTGTGAGACTGTATTCTCCTCACGCCAGAGCCTTAATGCTTTTACAGCTGACCATGGCGCCCGCAATGATGACATTCTCCCCAATAGTAGATTTCATTTTGATTCAGACATGTCCCCGGACGTCCACACAGAGCGTTATCTTCGTTGTGAAGGTGGACTGTGAAATGAAGTCCCTGTGAAAAAAACAGGAACCTGCTCTAATCCGCTCAAATGAAACCTGCTCGTGCGACGGATGTGGGGAAATGCCGGACACTGGCGACTCCTTGTGGTCAAACGTGAAAATGCATTTATATGAAAGTGAAGAATCATTTTAGTGGTTTTGGTAAAAAAAAAATTCACTTGCCTGAAGAGCTGGAGGGAAATTATTGATTGAGAAGAAAGGAAGGACTTGTACTGCATATTTACTTTCCAACATATGTATTTCACCTGGAAACAAGTGTAGAATCTTCACAATAAAGTGGTCTCTAGGAAGCTCCAGGGTCAATTATTTTGTTTGTTTTCCGGGGAGAAGGTCCGTCGGCAGTGAAAACCTTCCAAACAATTGACCCTGGAGCGTCCTAGAGACCACTGTAAAGGGAAAAGCAAAGTCGTCATGCTGACCACTCATACAGCCGCAGGGTCACTACAAGGTCAGATATGCACGAATACCAACTCTTTCCCCTTTTTGCCTGTAGTGTCTCGCCTTCATCACCAGAAATCGCAGTCAGATATTCTCCATGCGTTGAATCCGTCTCACGCTTGTTTTCCTTGTTTGTTTGGTCTTCCAGGGGGCCAGTCGGTGCCACAGGACCAGTCTCCCTCCACCACCTGCCCCCCCGGGCCGGCGGGCCCCCCTGGCACCCCCGCGGGCACCAACGGAAGCTCGGACATCATGGTGAACTTTGACCCGGACCCGGCGGACCTCGCCCTGTCCAGTGTCCCCGGGCAGGACGCCTTTGACCCACGGAGGCACCGCTTCTCTGACGAGGAGCTCAAACCGCAGCCCATGATCAAAAAGGCCCGGAAGATGCTGGTCCCCAATGAGCAGAAGGTACTACAAGTCCCATCATGCACTGCTTCAGTCTGGCGCTTAGTCTTTAACTCAAAGGTTGTGTATCAGTTTAAAAGGGTTGAAAACGGATAAAGTGACTCTGACACTTGTAGTAGTTTGTGTAGTTCACCCTCGTGGTCATGATGTGGGAAGTCATGGACAAACCTTTATGTAGTTTATAAGTTTGGTTTGCAGTCGAACTTTACGACTCCAGCTCCAGGCTAACATTCCGGGCTAGTAACTCAGGACATAATTTAGGCTTCATAAAAAGAGTTCATTGCCCAGCCTTCAACAACTCATTCGTCATCTGAGCATTTTAATTAATCCTCTATAGCTGTTACATAATAATACATGTAATTTAACAATGAACAAAAATAGGGATATAATTGTTTAATTACTCTCTCGTGGACATTTATTGTAGAACATTATACCCACGTTTCACTCCAGCTTAACATTTCAGGATACATAGGGCCTCGTTTCCTAGTTATCCAGAGTGTTGTCGATTTCTGGAGATATATATATATGTTTAATTCATGCAATCCTTATGTTTGAAGAGTGGTTTAGTGGTGCTATGCTAGTGCTAGGCTAGTGCATGTCTATGGTAACTAGTAGCCTGCATTAAAAACAGTCTGACCCAAGCACAGTGCACCTGAGGCAAATCACGTATAACACCAGACTACCGATGTACATGTCTGTGTTGACTGAGTCATTTTAAAAATATAACCATTTTGCATTTAAAATAACTTATATTTGAGCAGCATCAGCTTCCTGGTTGTAAGCTACGCATCGGCGGAGTGATCTGCTAGGTTACCGGATCTATAGTCGTTTGTTTACCTGCGGCCGGCGTTACTACACGTGGAATTCACAAAGGAGCTTTCTACAAATCAAATATGGCAACGTTTGGAGGCTACTAGTTACCATAGACATGCGCTAGCCTAGCACTAGCCTAGCGCCACTAAACTCTTCAAATATAAGGACTGCATGAATTTTTCTTTTTTTTTTTAAATCTCCAGAAGTCAACAACACTCTGGATAACTAGGAAATGAGGCCCTTAAAAAATCCTGAAATATCTCTTTAAGCACAAGCTAGTGGTCTACATACACTGCCTGACCAAACCAAAAGTAGCCCAAAAAAAAAAAGTTCTCACGCTCTAATATTTTGTCGTAGCGCCTTTAGCTTTGATTTAGCACTAATTTGCTGTTCCATTGTTTCAATCAGCTTCTGCAATGTACAACGATCCAGTGTTGCATTCATGTTTCCCCATGAGATCTTGTATTGATGATGGGAGAGTGTGACCACCGCGCAAAGCCTTCTCCTGGACATCCCAAAGATTCTCAACGGGGTTAAGCTCTGGACTCTGTGGCGGCCCGATCCATGTCTGAAAATGATATGAGAAGACATATAACAAGAGATTGGGTGGAATAACCTGATCTCATCCTTTCGGGCACAAATAAATAGTGACCGTAATAAACCCCTCGTCTTCGGTAGTAGCTCTTTTCCGCCGTCTGTTCGTTGTTCAGATAAATGCCTCCGCGCGAGAGCAGCTGCAGCTCCCGAGGCCACAGCAACGCGAGGACACCTTTTATAAATCATCCGAACTCCTCTTTAGAGCAATCATCCGGCGGAGCGCAACATCCCGCCAATGCGCGAGCGGGACCCGGGATTTATGGGTTTGATGAGAGCGGCGTCGGCGGGGAGAAACTCATTTGCTTAATACTCAATGATCATTTCGTTGTGCAATGTCAAAGAGGGAATTACTCACGTTTGGACGGTAATTGTTCGATAAGGCGCCCGATGGGGAAACCTGTCAGCGCATCCATCGTTCATCTCATTATGTCGGCGTAAAACCGGCTTGTTTTTCGCGTTCTCACTCGCTAAACGCCGAGCAGCCGGGCCGGGAAAAGACCGGGGCATGAAGTCGTTTGTGTTCCTCGGTCACGGAGGCGTATCGAATGTTGATCTCATTTCAAAAACGCCAAACCCTTTTAAGCTGATCCGCCGTGTTGTCTATTTGGGCTGTAAATGTGTGCTATTTTGAGGTGAGCTTTGGCAACTTGCAAGGGTTAGCGAGATGTCATGGCCACCTGGCTAGTGCGCTACCTCACATGCGACACGTTCACATCTTCAATCACTGAGGTCTTCCATCTTGATTGATTTTGATTTTTGTTTGGAATTGCCATAAACATTGAGCTTCTTCTCGGACAGTCAGACGGTCCTTCCACTGCCGATTGATGGACAGTTACTGGAAATGTGTAACAAACTTTATGTTAGATGTGGACACTTCAGGGCCTATCTCACCGGAGTTGCGGAACTTGTATTGATTGCGCACAGACAAAGGGCCTGGAGACTAGTTGGAGTTGCTGCTGGTCATGGAGATGTCCCGGAAACGTCTCCAGCGATAAGGCGAGTCTCAAGGTAGTCTCGGTGAAAGCGAACCGGAGACATTGCCGGGGGGCGCCACAGAAACGTCTCACAGGTTGAGGACGACACATAGAGTCTACGTGAAGACTTGAAAAAGTGCAGACGCCGCTGAAATCGAGCATGTTTCCACCGAGACCACCTGGAGACTCGCCTTATCACCTGGGGACATCTCGGAGACATCATGACCAGCAGCAACTCCCGTCTAAAACTAGTCTGACTATAGGCCGGTGAGAAAGGCCCTTTGTATGTGTGCCATCAATCCGAGTCGCGGCGGTGAGACAGGCCCTTAAGACTAGACCGAACCTACTCAAACTTTAGATTTAATCTCTTAATTCAAGTAAATGTGTGTCATATCTTCCTTAAAGGGACTATACGGGGTTTACAAATGTTAAAATAAGTATTTTCCTCCCCCTACATGTTCCAGCCATGTCCTAATGTGTAGAATGAGCCCAGACCTGTTCACTCAAAACGATGTTAAAGGGGAGGGTATTATGTAAAATCGACTTTTTCAATCTTTATATCCTGTTATTTTGTCATTCCCTCATTAAACACATGCCTGGAGTGTTGCCTCGGCTCATTCACGTATTTTTGAGTAATCAGTAAAAACTTAGACGGCGGCCATTTTAGGTGTAGCTATGCCTCAGTCCTCCTAGGAACGCCCCCCACCTCCTGGAGACGCCTCTGGACCTTTCGTCACCAGCCGAGCCCCCAACCACTGCTCCTCAGCTCAGCAGAGCCCCCTCCCCGCACAGTGTTGTTGTTTCAATGCCACAGTAGTGTGCTGAAGGGGGCGTGTCGGAAAGCTTCTTAAAGAGACAGAGGCCTATTTCAAGACGTCAGCCATTTTGAGAGAGCAATTTCATTCAAGGCAGTTATTTTAATTTACTGCATATACAGATCAACAGAAGGTTACGTCATCATTGTAGTGCTATTGACTGGTGCTATGTGATTGAAAAAAAGCATAATACCCCCTCTTTAATGTCACGCACGAGCTTACTATAGAAACTGCAGTTATGCGAAAGACCTGGGGTGGCACTAGTGAGTTTAAAAATGACCAACTAATCCCTTTAAGATGAGGTTTATTTTTCCAGCGTAATTGTGAATAAATCAATAAGAGAAACACCGTTAAAGCATATCCGAGGTCACGCTTATGCAATATTTACAATAATCTTTCCACTCTGCTTCACCCTCTCTCATCATGTTTGTTTCTTTCTCTCTCTCCGTCCCCCCCCCCCCCCCCCTCCCCTCCAACAACATACCCCGCCGCGCAGGACGACAAATACTGGAGTCGGCGCGTCAAGAACAACGAGGCGGCCAAGCGGTCCCGGGACGCGCGGCGGCTCAAGGAGAACCAGATCTCGGTGCGCGCCGCCTTTTTGGAGCGGGAGAACGCGGCGCTGCGCCAGGAGGTGGCCGACATGCGCAAGGAGCTCGGCCGCTGTCGGAACATCCTCAACAAATACGAAACCCGCCACGGAGACTTGTGAGGAGGGGGGGGGCGGCGGCGAAGGAGAGGCGAGCGACGGCCGGCGGAGCGAAATCTCTGAAGTTTTTTCGGATAGAAAAGTTTTAAGGGTACAAGCAGAACCCACTCACAGCAGCACTTTAGTCGGAGGTTGCGAAAAGGGGGAGGCGGAGGAGGGAGGCGCGGCGAGGCGTAGACTGGTAGTAAGCGCCGCGCCACACCAGATCTAAACGCGATGAGGTTTTGTGTTTTTTTTTATTTTATTTTTTTTGTAGGGGGCGTGTTTTCATGTGAACAAGCCAATCACCAGCAACAAAGCTTAAGCGAATCCGAATACATGGGATTAATGGAGAAAAAAAAAAAATGTGCGTCATATAGCGGTATGCTAACGTGCGATCGTGTTCACCGTCGCTTAAAACGTGTCAGATGCTAAAAATGCTATATGCTCTTGGTGCGATTACGTCGGAGGCTGAAGCTACAGTGATCTACTCTTTTAATATATTGTTTATTATAAAGCAAGAAATGTGTTCGCTCACCACTCGACTCAAGTGTAAATATTCAACAGTTACACGAGAAGTTCAAAAAGATAAAAACGATATACGTAATGTTCATAGTGGCATTCTTCGGCCTAGATCCAGGGTTCCCAAAGGACAGTCGTGAGATGTTTCAACTTCTAAAGACATTATAACGTTGTATTTAAAGGGATATTTCAGGATTTTTGACATAGGGCCTCATTTCCTAGTTATCCAGAGATATTTGTTTCTTAAATTAATGCAGTTCCGATATTTGAAGAGTCTAGTGGCGCTAGGCTAATGCAAGGCTAAAGCATTTCTACGGTATCAGTTAGCCTGCATTAAAAACAGTCTGACCCACTCGACAGTGCACCTGAGGTAAATCACTTATAACACCAGACTAACGATATAAATGTCTGTGTCGATGGAGTAATTTTAACCATTTTGCATTTAAAATAACATATATTTGAGCAGCATCAGCTTCGTGGCTGTAAGCTAACGCAGCGGAGGAGTGATCTGCGAGAAAATAGTCCCTCAGAATGCGGTAATCCATGTGATACAAGGTCAGTTATATCTATCGACACAGACATTTATATGAGTAGTCTGGGGTTATAAGTGATTTGCCTCGGGTGCACTGTGGAGCGGGTCAGACTGTTTTTATTGCAGGCTAACTGATACCGTAGAAATGCTTTAGCCTAGCATTAGCTTAGCGCCACTAGACTCTTCAAATATAAGAACTGCATGAATTTAAGAAGAAAAAAAAATATCTCTAGACATCAGCAACACTCTGGAAAACTAGGAAATGAGGCCCTATGTCAAGAATCCTGAAATATCCCTTCGTCACAAGACTATTGGAAATTGTGATGCCTATTGATAGCTTTTCATTTATCGGCCACAAAAGGAAATGTCAGGTTACGTGGAGTCAAGGGAACTGCTTTTCTTTAGCTCACACACTTGTAAATGAGTGTAAACATCGGCGTCATTCTCCCATGTATGAGAGGTCTGTCGGTTGCTGTGCACTCATTGGCTTGGTCATTTAGCCTCAGCTGAACCTTTCACACGTACTGTACTCCTATATGAACCCACCGGCAGCTGGTCGTCTTACAGCGCCCCCTATGGTCAAAGCGCCTATGTCCGGTGTGGTGCCGCGTTTGTGCGAGTAGTGCGCCGTTCAAACCTCCCGACTTTGTACCTTCTATTTTTTTTTTTTCACCCCCCCCCCCCCCTCTCCTGAACACACTCACAGCAGTGCACCTGAGACATGGCGAGAAAGAAATCACTTTTTGAAAGCTTTTCCGGACACACACACGCACACGCGCAGAGATGCTCAAACGTGTAATTATTTTCTATGAATAGGACACGGCGCTCAATAGAAACGTGTATATTTTTGTCGAATCGGGAGGAAGGTCCAAAAGTCCAGTAGGAAGCAGGAACAAGCGAGTCGCAGGGATTCCGTCCACGGAGATTTTGACATAGGATATTACTGTATATTTTTCTATTAGCGGAGATAGCGACAGATGAAGAATTTGGAGATAAACTTTTGTATGATATTTTCTATACGGGGGGGGCCGAGAGCTGGACAGTCACGGGGCCACACGTGTAAAAAAAAAAAAAAAGAAAAAAAAAAAAAGAGTCGTCATCCGCTCCCCGGCTTTTTTTAACTCTGCAACAAATAGACGTCTAAATCGCGAGGCCGGCCGGACGGAGGCGATGACAGAATGTATCCAGGTTCGAATCAGGTATTTCACAGACAGAGAAATCTTAGTAATGATTGTTTTGTTTTTTTTTGTTTTTTTTTAAGATGGGCCTGACACGGGCAAAGGTGGAATATTACGAATTATTGTATAGTTTTTTCGACGACGTTTTCCGTTCGCTTTTCTTTGTGGACATTGGTTTATTCTTCTCTTCTGGAACTGTGTTGATTTTCTGCGGGAGCGGACATTTCGGGGGGGACGAGCGGGGAGGAAACGGAGACGGAGGCCATTTTGAAGTCGCGACGTGTGTCGGGGGAAAGAGCTTGACAAACGCCTTTTTCAGGTCCCTACTGCTTCTATTCTGTGGGATCTTTTTTTTTATATTCCAAACAGTATCTTGGTCAAATGCGTTCCATCTGCACAAACGCGTGACTTTGTGCGAAGTTCAGGGCTATCGCGGTTTACAAACTGATACCAGAACACATGTGCCGCACTAATCATGACGTAGAACCACAGAAGAATGATAATGTGCAAAACAAATCCCATGAAAGACAAGGGGCCCGATCTTTTGTTTACTAGGAGCAGGGCAGGCTAACTTTTGGCGTTTGCTAGGAACGCGCTAATCCAGACCTAGCGCATTAAGTGGGCAGGACAGACTCCCCAATGGCCAATGGCGATGTTATGTGGAACAACTTCAATGACGGTTCTTGAGTCGTCTCCTGTGCTCTGTCGTTGAAGTGTCGAACGTTTCGCCTCTCATCCAAAAGGCTTCGTCAGCTCAGCCCGCAGCTCAGGTATAGACCACAAGGGAGGAAGAACAACCAGGAGAGGGGAGGTGGGGCCGGCTGTACATCTCTTTCTCCCTCGGGACAAGGGACACGGACAGTGTTTAACTCGAGTACTTGAGACCGAGAGAGCTTATAAAAGCCTATAACACTAAAGGAACAACACGAGGCCCCGCGATGTAAATGAGGAAAAGAATGTCGACCTATTTTTTTGGGGATAAGCGACGCCCTCTCGCCAGTGGTGCAGTCAAAGAGCGTAACAGCCAGATGACATGTGTCTAACGTCGCGTTTGAAGCAGTGGCCGCTGACTGCTCTGCTTTGTGACTACGACACTGGAGGCCGCCATTGCTCCACCTTTGCTGTAGTACCTCCATATGGCCGCTATTCCCCCATTGGAATGCATTGGACTTTAGACACGTTACAAACAACTTTAATGCCGGTGCCTAATGGTTTAGAAGTGGCTAGAGCTAGATATTCCTCCTGTGATTACGCTGGGTTAAAAACAATATGGGGCACCGGGCTTTTTATCGTAGTATAAATTTTAGAAATCTTGCATAATTAATGAGGGCCTGACTTTGATTGACAGGCCGTTTACGTCGCTGCCTGGCCATGGGCGCGATTACAACAGAAATACACGCCCATTACACGCCCCGCGAGGGCCAAGCAGGGTCTACAGTCAAGATCCCGTCAGAGCTGGAGAGGAGGAGCCTGTAAATCCGCCATGATTTCCCCCTCGAACGTGGTCATTGTGGTAAACGGGGAGGAGTGAGGAGGAGCTGTCTATTCTTTTTTACAGTCTATGGTTTGAAGCAGCGCTGTCCCTGCGCCAGGCGGAAGATCTGGCCCTAGATCTTTGACTTGCAGTTTTGTATCATTCATTTGAGCTGGGAAAGGCTAACCTCTCAAGACACACTCGACTTCCACGTTCCAGTCGGTAGAAAAGTCCATCCTCTTCGCAAAACGGGTTCTACTCCACGTTAAAGTATCCGTCCGCACTGTTTTCCACGTGTCTTTCAACTTAAAAACAGCATTGCCTGTTACCAGACTCAAAACAATAAGCAGCTACATACATAAATACCGGTGCAAAAGGGTTCACGGTGCACACTGGTTTCGGGGAATGGCGTTTCCGTCGCTCTTCCGCCCATTCCCATTTCCGTCGTCTCCGTTCCCTCCTCCCGCTGGTCCCGAAGGTGCAAAGATGAAACTGTTTTTTCGGGTTGATTTGCTCAGACGTTCAGCATGCACTCACGCACACCGACACCACCCCGACCTTTTTGCCGTGGTCGTCCCGTCCTTTATAGACGTTTTGATGGTGCTCATATTACCCAGTACATTCACACGGACACACACACAGACTAAAACTGCCTATTTCCCTTCCTTCGTCTCTTAATGCTATGTTTTAGTTTTGACATTTGTTGAAAATTGTATGGATAAAAATGGTAAATATATATATACATTTACACACATGTCTATACCTCTCCTTTAAACACCCAATGAGACGCCAGGAAGGAGCGCACCCTATCGCTACTGTACCATACAACTGCATTACGAAATATTAATCTATTCTCGTACTATTGATATATATATGTGTATATGCTTGAATGATGTGATTATACTTGTAATATACATAATTGAATATATAATGGGAAAACTCATTGGAATCATTTGTCAGTTTTTCTCAGGTGTTTTTGTCTGAAAAACACTTTTCTTTTGATAAAAGCAAAAAAACTAATGTATTATTTGATGATGAAATATGTGCTTTAAAAGAGTTTATTGTTTGAAAAGGGGGAGCCTATAAACGCTGTTACTTCCCCCCCCCCCCCCCCATTTGCAGAAACCTTTTGTAGGTTTCTTCTGTTTTTCTTTTCTTCTGTTTTTTTTAGGGCCAGGGTTCTCGTCGGACCAACTAACCATTTGCTAAACCCCGCCTCCTCAACCTTACATGGATTTTATCATTTTATTTGAGATATTTTGTGTTTATGAGTTGAGAATGATTTTGCACTTTACTTTACAGCACACCGATAGAGTTAAAAGATTAGCTTAAAGATACTTGGAATACCCTGTTAGCTGCCGTTTCACTACCGTAGGCCGTAAAATGTTGGCAATCTACATCTTGCCCAGGGACTACAGTTGAAAATTAGCTTTGGAGCTAACACTGGCACATTTACAGTGATGTTAATTAATGTGCATTGTCCCTGTTTGAATAAACTAATAAAAAAAAAAAAAATAAAAAAAAAATGAAAATAGTGATGGACTGAGGGGGCTCCATTGCATTAAGCCCGGGCTAATTGAAGCGTGTTCATGCTAGCAATTTAGCGGGGGGTTTTGGAGCCAGCTCTATTATTTAGAACAGGGGGAACATAAAAATAGTTAAAGGAGCAAAACAGTACAATGTTGTACATGTTAAAGTGATGAATGAAGGATACAGATTGATTTGAACAGAAACTCCTGATTGGACCCGAGAGCCACTTCAAGTTTGCACAATGAGCCCCCTCCTTCCTGATTGGACCTGACAGGCCGGTTCACAGAAAAGCTCGTCTCATTGGTCAAAGTTGTAGCCCGGGGATTCTGATTAGTTGCTGAAATCCACAAAAGGAGGGACTTTAGAAAGAACCTACATGCATTTTAATATGACTTACTTTGTGTCAGGACCAGGCGGTCGATTATACACAATCTATTAAAGTTTGTGATACATTTAAACTTACAGACTATCACTTTAAGACAAACATGTGGAGGTCACAATAACAAGCCTGTGTTCAATAAGGACTTGAAGGGAGGCAGAAGCATTCCGGAGCCTTCTCCCACTTCCTCACAGTTTCCCAAAGAATGAGGCCAGAATTAGTCCATCTGTCTATGGTCACTATACTGATAAATAATATATATTTATTAAACACACGGCAGTATCTGAACGCGCTTATGTAGTATTATGTAGGTAGAAATCTCAGTGGATTTGACATTACGATACTCTAGTCTAGAGCATTTTACAAATCGCTTTACAAGTTTGTCAGGAAGTAGTTTGTAAGTGTATTAACATGGTGATTATGGTAATAACATTGCAATTACTCTTTGAAACAGGTAATATGATCAGCCCTGTGTCGTTGTAAAATCTCCAACTTTTCCAGATTTTTTGGAGGTAAAAACAGGACGAAAAAATGCAATACTTTGTCATTACTGTGCTGTAAAGTAAACTGTGAAAATGTGAGGTTTGTGACGAAGATGCAACTTTAAATAAGTATAAAGTCGATCGACTGATAGCTTGAAACTGCATTTACAACACTGCGCTAACTATAACTTAGGTCTTATAAACGATCGTGATGTTTAGCCAAAGTTGTCCGATAGACTGTTCCTTACGGGAAAATTAGAAGCCATAACTGAATAACCAATATACATTTTATAACACAAAAAAAAAAAACAGTTATAGAAATGATTTATACAAGAATAAAGAAACACAGCAGTTACTAAATAGCTAGAAGGCCAAATATTTTTATGACTAACGACACACAAATATATATTTTCAACAGAATCTAACAGAGAGTTTTATTAATATTCAAAGCTACCTTGTTACAGTAGTGTTAACACCGGTGTATACGTAAATCTGACTAACTCTAAAGCTGTATAATGGGAGGTGTTGGTTCGTAGTTCAGGCGGACACTGCGTACCCAAAGATGGCAGCCCACGAAAGCGAGACTCTTTTTTTTTTTTTTCCCCCGCCCCCCCACCCCCCCTGCGTTTGTGGTCGGACAATCACGTTTTGGTGGAGGGGTTTGGTTCAATGGTTTTGAATTTTGAGAAATGTCTTTGTGTAGAAATGGCAACTACGTTCTTCTTCCTTCCTCTGCTGATGTTTTCCCGCTGAACGGACAGTGCTAACCTTTTTGATCGTTGTTCTTTTACTTTTTTCCTTCCCGATCGGATTGTTCTGCGCCGATTCCCGACAGTGACTTTTACTCGATTCCCTGCAGCCTGTTTGTGGAGACTTTTTAACCGGGCCACAGGTGCATCTTCGGAAATGTAGTACCGATCCGTTTTCCCCCTCTCTCTCTTTGTGTTCACTCAAACTGGAATGAAGTAACTTTGGAATTTCTGTTCCTTTTTGACACCAGATTTTGAGGATATCTCTTTACTGACTTTTCCACAGTGATATTTTTCTATGTTCCTGTGTTGGACATGTCGTTTCTTTTCCCGGACGGGTGCTCCGGTTTTCGGCGCGCCGGTTTCACTTTTATCGGTGGCAGATTTGTTTTTTTTGCTGCTGTACAATAAAAAAATAAATAAAAAAAACAAAACACACACGGCATTGCGGGTAACACAAAAACAACAATACAACAAAAGGACCTTCTCAATAACGTCCTCAGCCTCTGGTATGTTCTCCTCTTCGTGGATGCTACGCTAACTTCTCGTTGTGACTGTTAATAAAGAACTACAAGTCCCATGAAGCAGCACGAGCCCTGATTCCTCACCAGTATTGTGTGCTGTCCACAGGGATGATGGCTTTTTTTCCTCGAACACCAATAAAAACCTATCTTTACTCACTGACTGTGTTCTCCCGCCTGCTTTCTTATATTTGGTGCTTAACACAGGTGGGTAGAGTGGCCATAATCTGTACTCAAGTAGAAGTATTGTCCCAAATAATGACTCAAGTAGGGGGTGAAAAAGGTACTTGGAGATGGTGCTGCCTGTGTAGGAGTAACCGATGAAGCGCCAGTCTGATTCACTGCAAAAGGTAAATAACTAAGAGCAAACAGAAAAGCAACAAAAAAGTGACAAAAATGTGATGAAAAAATTGCTAAAATGTCATGAAATAATGACAAAATGTGAGGAAAACAATTAAAAAATGTGAGGAAAAAATGACAAAAAAGTGATGAAAAAATGACAACAAAAAAATGATGAAAAAATTGCAAACATTTAATAAAAAAATAAGACAAAAATGTGATTAAAAAAAAGATGAAAAAATTGATGACAAAAATTACACAAAAAAAAAAGGATGAAAAAATTGCTAAAATGTCATGAAATAATGACAAAATGTGAGGAAAACAATAAAAAAATGTGAGGAAAAAATGACAAAAAAGTGATAAATAAATGACCAAAAAAACTGATGAAAAAATTGCAAACATTTAATTAAAAAATATACAAAAATAAGACAAAAATGTGATAAAAAAAAAACGGATGAAAAAATTGATGACAAAAAATGACAAAAAAAATCGATTAAAAATGACTTAAAAAACTGATGAAAAAATTGCTAAAATGTCATGAAATAATGACAAAATGTGAGGAAAACAATTAAAAAATGTGAGGAAAAAATTACAAAAAATAAATGATTGCAAATTGCAAACATTTAATTACAAAAATATTAAAAAATAAGACAAAAATGTGATTAAAAAAACGGATGAAAAAATTGATGATAAAAAATGACTAAAAAAACGGATGAAAAAATTGCTAGCATGTAATGAAAAAATGACAAAAAAAAAAGGTGATGAAAAGCAAAAATAAATAAATTGTGATGACAACATGGCAACAAAGCGGGGGAAAAGATCCTTCTAGGTGAGTCTTGTAGGTCAAATGAGGTGTTACTCTGGCCTATGGGCTGTAAGCTCCAGTGGAGAAGCTTTTAGATAAACTTAATAGGAGAAAAATGGCCTCGGTTAAGACGGGGGTTAAGAGGTTAAATCAATTATTTCACTTGTTCTGATAAATGTCTGACTTATTTCAACACTTTATTTCCGGGTTATTTATTTGCCAATGGGGTAAGAAAATGTGCCTTTTCCTATTGGCAGTTTTACTTTCTTATTTCAAGCGAGAGTACTTTAAAACCATCTGAAATGTCCTCAAACACGCAAAGTATTCTTGGTCAGATCAGGAGAAAAAGTCTAAATGAGTGAAAACTGATAAATAATCAATTTAAGTCATTTAAACCCACGCTTTTTGTAGTGTATATGTTTCCGTCGTGACAAATTATGAGAAACGAAACATTAAATGAAGTGAAAATACTGATACTGCAAAAATAAATAATACACAAAGCCCAACCTTCATCTATTTTTTGGTCAATATGAACCATCGAACTGGACCTAACATGGGAGTGAGTATATTGTGTGTGGGCCACAGGAACTTCCCTTGAAACCCGCATATAATTAAGCCTCCGGTGTGTTATTATTTTTAGATCGGCTTTGGCTGGACCGCGGTGAAGAAGTGACAACAGAGTAACGCTGCTGCTGCCCGATGAATAATTCAGTATTGTGTTGAAAATGCTTGAGCAGACCGTTGGGAGGCAGTCTGACACTTCTCTGCCGTCCCTCATGCCGCCTGTTTCGCCTTTCAGCGTTTTCCAATGCACGTGTTTCCACGGCAACACCCCGAATACTGGAAAGTTATAATCATCTAAAGTGACTGATTTCACTACGTTGTCACCGCTGAGGGGCTGCATATTGTACGCTTTAATATCATTATGTAGTAACGTAATGTGCTTTCAAATCGTTGGGGACCAATACTCGACAGTCTATAGCAGGGGTGGGCAACATCAGGCCCGGGGGCCAAATCCGGCCCTCTAGCACAGAACCCCTGGCCCCCAAGATGCACATTGAGAAACATTATTACACAAATCAGAGAGTACTTTAAAAATAAAAAGGTTTGTTAAATGGGAGAAATACTGTCAATACACCAATTAGGTCATATATCGTGTCCAGCACTGGCATTTAAGGAAGTGCACTGGAAAAAGAATAATAATTTTAACGAATAAATGACATAAATCTACTTGAATTAGGAGATTTAATCTAAAATTTTAGGAGATTAGCTCTGAATTTAGAGCAAATAAAACCTCTTATTGCCAATGGAACAAGCCATTATTTTCTGAATTCAGTTTATTTTGTTTCATTTCAAGTGAAAAATGAATCCTTTTTAAAAGTATAAGTTCATTTGTCTGATTTCAAGTGGGTTTTTTGCTTGTTGCAATGGTTTTAGCATTTGTACCTCATCTTAGATTAGTTCTGTCGAGATATGCTCTCATTTCGTTATGATTTGCTACACTATAAGGTGTTTTGATATCGTTTTTGTTTACAAGTTAATTGTCAATGGCAACACTGATCATGTGACCAATGATCGCTGATGTGCAACACGCGTGTAAATGAATATGGCGTGTGCCCGGTGTGGGTGATCACAAAAGGGAAGTATCTCTGCTGGGTCTTATGCCACGCTGAAGAAGTGACTCCGCTAACAAGTTCAAACAGACTCAAATTCATCACAAAGAACTTTTATCCAAACGATTTTAAGTCGTTCATCTCATTTAAGGTGGTCATTTTTTCAGTGTTTTACTTTTGGCTCAAATGTGCAGCTTCGGCCCGCGGTCTTTTTATAATTAGGAAAATCGTCCCCCCGCTAATAAAACTGGCCCGTCCCTGGTCCACGGGGTTGTTTTGAAGGTCCAGTTGCTTCCTGCGACCGTGAGGGCAGAGCCATCTCCAGCAGCACAAGCAACCGACGTGGGAATGTTTCTCTCTTCCAGAATAAACTGGTTACACTCCTCAACACCGGACGGTCCCGGGTCTCATTTTGGCCCAGGAGTTTATTGAATTAGACCGGCCTGTTTTCGTTTGGAGTTATAGCTGTAGTAGTTAAAGTTGTAGTGCGCCTTTCACACGGGCCGCTGCACACACAGTCTGAGCCTGAGACGACTCCACAATCAGCACCGAGGTATGTAGGTAACATTATTATTCCTCCACTTGTTCCCTCTTTACTGGCTGGTCCTTCTGTGGACCCATCACCTGCAGGGGGCGCCATAGGGGCTGGTGCAGCTCCAACAGCCGCCCCCACGACCCGGCAACGGACAAGTGGAAGAAGATGGATGGATGGAGGTCAATTATGCATATCCAAATCTCAAAGCGTATTGAAAGGAGAACTTACAGCCTATATGCCAGTGTGATACGTCATTTGAAAGCCAAGACCTTCTCTTCTAAAACTACATCACATTTGACGTCCCTAACCCCAATCATAACCCTAACTCCCTGATCAGCGGGACAGCATGTAACAGGTTAACTGAAGAAAATAGTTGAGCTTCTACTGTTCCCCGTCGTTTCGTTGCGTGAGGAGAACGGATCGAGGAAAACGGCAGACGTGAATGAAAATCGATGGAGAGAGCGAGAGCGAGAGTGTGAGGAGCGATTCGGGAGTTGTTTTTTTTTTGCGAATTTGAAGCGGGCAGTTCAGAGACGCGCTGCCGACTGTGTGAATGGAACAGAGAGATTCGCCAGTGCGGCGGCGGCGGCGGCGTCCCACCGGGAAACAACTCTCTGTCGAACAAAAACACGACGGGTGTAGGGCTGTTTTTTTTTTTTTCAAGAAGCAACAGGCGCCAAAATATATAACAAGAGCCGCCATCTTCCGAAAAGCTCGTACTTTACCGTCCCGATGGAAAACGGTCTCTCTTCTTCTTTGACGTCGATGCAAATATTGTGTCTTTGACAAATCGATACAATGAAACGGGTTTTACTCCGAGGCGTAACGTAATGTTATTTTCCCCGTCGCTTTGATCGATGTTTCATTCAAAGCGTTTGCCGATGTGCGTTTACGTAACGGGTGTTTCTGAAAGATCGTCCGACTCAAAGGAAGCTAATGAGCCGCTGAGAGAGGCGTTTGGAGATGTTCGCTCTGGCTCTAATTGTGTGTATGTTTGTTTGCGAAGGCTCCGTGTGGGGTGTTTTGCAAAGTGCACAATCGAAATCAATCAACTTTATTGTTACGGCTTTATTGTTTTTCAACCTTAACATTTGTCAAACGGCAGGAATATAAATGCCCCCGTCTCTCCATCCGGCTCTGTGGATGACTCCAGGGTGTTGCTACCAGGCGCCATTTCGGCCGCTCAGTCTGGGGTCTACAGGTCACACAGTCCATGAGAATAGGAGTGTGACAATATATCGATTTTTTCCGATATATCGCGATATTTTGCGAGGCGATACGATACCGATACTTTTTATTCCGATATCGATACTTTTGATGACGTCATGCATACTAATGAGCTCCACTGTTTTCACAGTCAATAGAGGCCAATAATGATCAAGACTTCAGTCAGACCAGCACTACAGTTTTAAGCACTTGGACCAAACATTGTCACACAAATAAATTACTTTTAATGATAGTTTTTATATTTATAAAGAAGATTATTTTGGGGTTGATTTATTACTTTTGAAATAGGACTGTGGTTTCTTGTTTATTTAATTGTAAATGAAGTCACTGACAGATCTATAGTGTGGGATCATTTATAAAAGTGGTACAAAGCACGTGAAAATAAATGTAAATGATGAATAATATGTAGTATGTTCAAATAAAGGTTAAAAGTAATGTTTTTTTTTTTATCGTGATGTATCGTAGATTATTTTTGTTCAATATATCGATTATCGCAGTATCGGCCTATTCTTGAGATAATCGTTATCGTCAGCCGTGTATCGCGTACCGTATCGAATCGTGAGGGACCCAGAGGTTCCCAACCGTACACGAGACCCCGGTATGTTTTGGGAAACAGATTTTTCCACTCTTTTAAGCTGTTTTCTGGCGGAATATAAACGTATTCATCACACAAATAGCCAAGTCTAAATCGGGTACATGTGGATGTTTTTTCACAGCAGATTGTTCAGTAGAAGCAGAAGAAAAAACGGCAGCCATAGCTAGCGTTAGCATGTTGCGTCATACGCCGTTATTTATGCATGTATGATCTACTTTGCTCCTCTCCATGTCTTTGTATTGGGTAGAAACTATATTGATAATTCAGCATTTGTGAAGTATTTATGGACAATTTAGATTTTGCTTCTTTGTTTTCCCCCTCAACCGGGATCTCAATCTTTAGAGCTCTTTAGCATTAGAGAAAGTGACTTGGTTGTTTAAGCACAAATAAATATTTTTTTTTTTTTTTTTTTTTTTTTTATATTTATTTAACAATTCAAGGCACAAGACATCAAAGCGACAGAAACAGAAAAAAACAATATGAAAATTAAATAATTAAAACATAACTAATACAAATCCATTCACACACACACACACACACACACACTGAGCAGCTACAGGTCTTCTCCAAAAACATTCAGATTGTCAAACGCATTAAGAAGAGATAGTGCAGATTTACATTTCATACATCTTAAAGATATCAGATAGTTTGCAAATAAAAAAAAAAAGGTCTTTTACGGAATGGTTATGGTTATCTTGGTTGGTATTAAAAAAAACAAAAAAGGTTAGGCTAATCCAAATCCATTCTTTTTCTAGACGGTGGAGCATGTTTAATTTTGAATGGTCCCATAAGGCGTTTTTTTTTTCTTTAACATAAAAAACGAGTGCACAATTTCTATAGAGTATAGAAAAGAAACAGATTATGTATGTGCGTCATGAATAAGACCCAATAGACCTCACACGTGTTTAATAACCTGTGAATCTATGCGGTGTCCTACACGGTTAATCTCTGGACATTGTTTGCGTCCTAATCTGCTGCCGCCCGTGGAGAGCAGAGATCTGTGTTCGGCTCATAATGACATATTCACTGATGCGCCGCCTGATTCTCCCGCAGCCTCGCCGGCCACCGAACCTGCTCTGTGATCACCTTTGCATATGGTTTTACTGTAATTAATGTGGCGAGGCCTCAGAGAACACGCTGGCCTTTAACTGCTATGGCTAATTATGTCAGGAGAGAGAGGGGAGAGAGAGGGGAGGGAGGGGGGAGGGAGAGGGAGAGAGGGAGAAAGAGAGAGAGCGAGGGGAGAGAGGGAGGGAGGGAGAGAGGAGGAGGGAGAAAGAGAGAGAGAGGGGGGGAGAGAGAAGGAGAGCGAGAGAGAGGGGAGGGAGAAAGAGAGAGAGAGGGAGAGAGAGGGGAGGGAGGGGGGAGGGAGGAGAGAAAGAGAGGGGGAGAGAGAGAGAGACAAAGAGAGGGAGGGAGAAAGAGAGAGAGGGAGAGGGGAGGGAGAGGGGGGGAGAGAGGGAGAAAGAGAGAGAGCGAGGGGAGGGAGGGAGGGAGGGAGGGAGAGAGGGGGAGGGAGAAAGAGAGAGAGAGAGGGGGGGAGAGAGAAGGAGAGCGAGAGAGAGGGGAGGGAGAGAGAGAGAAAGAGGGTGGGGGGAGAGAGAGAGAGAGGGGGGGGGAGAGAGAAGGAGAGAGAGAGGGGGAAGAGAGAGAAGGAGAGCGAGAGAGAGGGGAGGGAGAAAGAGAGAAAGAGAGGGGGGGAGAGAGAGAGAGGGGAGGGAGAAAGAGAGAGGGAGAGAGAGAGAGAGAGAGAGAGAGGGAGGGAGTTAGAGAGAAGGAGAGAGAGAGGGAGTTAGAGAGAAGGAGAGAGAGAGAGAGGGGAGGGAGAAAGAGAGAAAGAGAGGGGGGGAGAGAGAGAGGGGGGGAGGGAGAAAGAGAGAGAGAGGGAGAGAGAGGGAGTTAGAGAGAAGGAAAGAGAGAGGGAGGTCGGAGGGAGAGACAGAGTGGGGAGAGAGCGAGAATAGAGGAAGAGAGAGGGAGTTAGAGAGAAGGAGAGAGAGGGAAGAGGCAGAGAAAGAAGAGAAGGAGAGAGAGAGGGAGAGAGTGGAGAGGATGGAGAGAGGGGGGAGAAGGAGAATTAGAGAGAAAAAGAAGGGGCAGAGTGAGAGAAAGTGGAAGAGAGATTTTAAAGTAAAAAACAAAGCCCAGTAAAATGCCAGGGCTTTAATCATAATTTTCTGCGAAACATAACGGCGTGAACAGGTTTTCTCAAAACTGCGTAAATCATTTAAAATACTCCAGGCAACAAAGTTCTAACATGGTTCAAGGAGACATTATGTAAAATCCTCCTCCACTGTTGAGCTTCAGTCTTTACTCCCCGGGTTCTATTAAAATATCCACACTCAATTTAATAGACCTGAAACTTTGGGAGCTTCACTCTTAAGAACAGTGCCATCTTCTGTCTGTCTGCCAGAATTGCAGGCAAAGTGAGACAAGGCCTTGTTGTTTGAGAATCAGGGGGCTCCAGCAAAATGCCCCCCCCCCCCCCCCCCCTTTTATCATTCTTAGAAGTTGTGTATTTGTGCTCTGAGGCCTTTTCCTTTTACTCTTCTCTTTCTCGGAAAAGGGGCCCCCGTAAATACTGCTACGTCAGGTCAGACTGTTCTATCACGCACAGGTCCGTCCCGAAGACCCCTCCTCACGCCCCCCCTCGCCCCTGGTTATCGCGACCTTTGACCTCCACACTCCTACGTCCCAATCCCAGTTAACTCCCTCTGCTCCGGTTTCTCCCTGTTTAAGAGAACACGGACTCACCCACGCCCCCCCTTCCCCTTGTATAGCTCAAGACTACATACTGTAAATCTATGGGGGGGGGGGGGGGGGTAAAGCATTTTGTGTGAAACATTAGAAATAATTAGGAGCAAGTAGGGGAGACTGGAACTATTTCAACACACTTTTTCTTTCTAGAGTTCACGGGAGAGTCACGCAGGCCCGAGGCGAGATTGAACCTCCAGCGGAAGGGTCGCCTATGCCCAGGGCCTGAGAGTCAGACCTGCATTAAATGATCGTTTGAACCTTTAACTTGAAGTAGACCTTCCTTTTTTTCCATCATACTGCAATAAATATAGTTATGAACCGTCAAACACAAGAACATTGACGGTCACGAGGCTTAGGGTCAGTTACGTTTGTTTTTAATGGAGTTTTTTATGTCAACATGAAATTGGATATAAGAAAGTGATAACAAAAACATATTAGAAACAAAAGAAACCATGCATCGTCCCTCTGTCGGCCCCTTTGAGCATTTGGATAAAGCGCTATATTATTTTGATATATTATTTTGATATATTATTTTGACGTCGACTTGAAACCCGAGCGTTCACTCCGCCTTTAAGCCCCTCAGGCACGTGGGCCGGGCCCCGCGCCGCCACGCCGTGAGCCGAGCCGGGTGCCAATCTGAGACCACAGTCAGACACAGGCAAATGAGGCAGGGAGGAAGCCGAGGGGATTTGGGCGCGGGACAGGGAACGGATTCGAGCAGCGCCGGGGGAAAGTGTGGAGAGAGAGATTTGTTCTTTGCTCATGTCAAGTTCAGTTACTTTATCTCATTTTTAAATGTTAAATGTTCGGTAATGATACAGTCCTCCTCCTCTTTAATGCCTTTATGTTTCTGGTTTGGTGCTAGAGGGAGCAGCTGGTCGTGCAGTTCGGTGCCCGAGCTTCAATAACCTGCCAAAAACGATCACTCCTTTGGGGGAATCTAAATTTAGCTCTCTCTCTCTCAAAGGCAGCACATTTAGACCAAGCAGCGTTTTGAACCTTAAAACGACTTCACCACCATGATTAAGACTGGGCACCGTTAGTTTGGTACCGGACAAAAGGTTTAGGCACTATTGGTATAAAAAAAATAATAATAATAAAAAGCAGGTACGGAAAATATCTCATACCTTTAGATCCAAGCGTTGATGCTGTTGGTCCAGGGACAGAATTGAAGGAAATTGTTTCAGCTCAAATAAATATATATATATATGTTTTACCCTATTTTTGCCCAATGTTTTTTTTCCAACATTTTTGCCTAATGTTTGCCCCAAGTATTATTATACTAATATTTTCCACATTTCTTCCCCATTTCCCCCCCAATTTATTCAAATTGTTCCTATTCCTAACCCTTTTTTTTTTTTTACAGAATTTCCCTCGTTTTTCCAATTCATTCCCTTAATTTTTGCTAATTTCTGATTACTAATATTTTCCATATAAAAAAAATTGAAAAATAAAAGGGAAAAATGTTGGGAAAATGGGGGGCATTTTCTCAAATGTTTCCCTTTTATTGTTTGTTTATTTTTCTCCTAAATTTCTCCCAATTTCCCCCGAATATTGTAAATTTGCATGTCTTCCAAACATGATTGTTTATCTGTTTTTATCTGTTTCCTGGTTACACATATTCAAGTATAGGCATCGTAACAAGTATCGTTCAGGTATCGGTATCGTAAAACAAGTATCGTTCAGGTATCGGTATCGTAAAACAAGTATCGTTCAGGTATCAGTATCGTAAAACAAGTATCGTTCAGGTATCAGTATCATAAAACAAGTATCGTTCATTTATCAGTATCGTAACACAAGTATCGTTCAGGTATCGGTATCGTAAAACAAGTATCGTTCAGGTATCGGTATCGTAAAACAAGTATCGTTCATTTATCAGTATCGTAACACAAGTATCGTTCAGGTATCGGTATCGTAAAACAAGTATCGTTCAGGTATCAGTATCGTAAAACAAGTATCGTTCATTTATCAGTATCGTAACACAAGTATCGTTCAGGTATCAGTATCGTAAAACAAGTATCGTTCAGGTATCAGTATCGTAAAACAAGTATCGTTCAGGTATCGGTATCGTAAAACAAGTATCGTTCAGGTATAGGTATCGTAAAACAAGTATCGTTCAGGTATCGGTATCGTAAAACAAGTATCGTTCAGGTATAGGTATCGTAAAACAAGTATCGTTCAGGTATAGGTATCGTAAAACAAGTATCATTCAGGTATCGGTATCGTAAAACAAGTATCGTTCAAGTATCGGTATCGTAACACAAGTATCGTTCAGGTATCGGTATCGTAAAACAAGTATCGTTCAGGTATCAGTATCGTAACACAAGTATCGTTCAGGTATCGGTATCGTAAAACAAGTATCGTTCAGGTATCGGTATCGTAAAACAAGTATCGTTCATTTATCAGTATCGTAACACAAGTATCGTTCAGGTATCGGTATCGTAAAACAAGTATCGTTCAGGTATCAGTATCGTAAAACAAGTATCGTTCATTTATCAGTATCGTAACACAAGTATCGTTCAGGTATCAGTATCGTAAAACAAGTATCGTTCAGGTATCGGTATCGTAAAACAAGTATCGTTCAGGTATAGGTATCGTAAAACAAGTATCGTTCAGGTATCGGTATCGTAAAACAAGTATCGTTCAGGTATAGGTATCGTAAAACAAGTATCGTTCAGGTATAGGTATCGTAAAACAAGTATCATTCAGGTATCGGTATCGTAAAACAAGTATCGTTCAAGTATCGGTATCGTAACACAAGTATCGTTCAGGTATCGGTATCGTAAAACAAGTATCGTTCAGGTATCAGTATCGTAACACAAGTATCGTTCAGGTATCGGTATCGTAAAACAAGTATCGTTCAGGTATCGGTATCGTAAAACAAGTATCGTTCATTTATCAGTATCGTAACACAAGTATCGTTCAGGTATCGGTATCGTAAAACAAGTATCGTTCAGGTATCAGTATCGTAAAACAAGTATCGTTCATTTATCAGTATCGTAACACAAGTATCGTTCAGGTATCAGTATCGTAAAACAAGTATCGTTCAGGTATCGGTATCGTAAAACAAGTATCGTTCAGGTATAGGTATCGTAAAACAAGTATCGTTCAGGTATCGGTATCGTAAAACAAGTATTGTTCAGGTATAGGTATCGTAAAACAAGTATCGTTCAGGTATAGGTATCGTAAAACAAGTATCGTTCAGGTATCGGTATCGTAAAACAAGTATCGTTCAAGTATCGGTATCGTAACACAAGTATCGTTCAGGTATCGGTATCGTAAAACAAGTATCGTTCAGGTATCGGTATCGTAAAACAAGTATCGTTCAGGTATCGGTATCGTAAAACAAGTATCGTTCATTTATCAGTATCGTAACACAAGTATCGTTCAGGTATCGGTATCGTAAAACAAGTATCGTTCAGGTATCAGTATCGTAACACAAGTATCGTTCAGGTATCAGTATCGTAAAACAAGTATCGTTCAGGTATCGGTATCGTAAAACAAGTATCGTTCAGGTATAGGTATCGTAAAACAAGTATCGTTCAGGTATCGGTATCGTAAAACAAGTATCGTTCAGGTATAGGTATCGTAAAACAAGTATCGTTCAGGTATAGGTATCGTAAAACAAGTATCGTTCAGGTATCGGTATCGTAAAACAAGTATCGTTCAAGTATCGGTATCGTAACACAAGTATCGTTCAGGTATCGGTATCGTAAAACAAGTATCGTTCAGGTATCAGTATCGTAAAACAAGTATCGTTCAGGTATCGGTATCGTAAAACAAGTATCGTTAAAGAACCCGCATTGTAAAAAGAAAAGCTCTCACGAGGATATTCCATACTTCTGTTGTTGCGTGCAGCTGCCTCGTTCACCTGGGACCATCCCGCGCTCTCGGAGGGGCATCTGGACTCATCGGCCCGGGTAAATCGTGTTTGCCCCGTGCGCAGCGCCCCGATCGTTGCGGTTATCAGATTCGGCGGCGAGAGCGCGGCGGTCCGGTAATTGGCTACAGCACATTTCTACAGCTCGTTACCGGGTATCGTCTATTTCTCGTCTCTCTGTCGGGAAATGGCGGCCTGGCCCGGGCGCAGAAAACCCTTTTTAATGGGCTTTTGGACCAGAAGGTGACGGACAAATGTGGCTCTAACAGGGTCCATGTGTTGCTAAAGGCTCCAACTCTGCGGCCGCGTGGAAACTCGACTTTGGAAGTCGTTAGGGCTGTTTTTTGTTGGAGAGTGTGGAGTAAATTAGGGGAAAGGTTGAGGAGCTGTGGCGTCCCCGAGGGTGAATGGTTAACGGTGAGACTCGACAAGGGGAGCAGAGAAGTGTCGAGGCCAGGAGTAGCTACTCAAACCTTTACCAGCAAGTACTAAAGCCAAAATGTAGCCCCGTTCCTCTTCTTCTTCCTCTTCTTCTTCCTGCATCTTGTAGTGGATGAAATGTTACGCTTGCAGTTCGGAGCTGATTATGTTACGGTAGGTTTTAAAATGCAGAGGATCCACTTACAGGATTTACAGCTGGACTCGGAGCTGAGGCTTAGATGCTGCTAATGTGGACTCAACATACATTCCTTCAGTGTAAGTGATTAAATAGAAGCTTTGGGTTTATTTTCATTATAGATATACAGTGAGTCTATACATTCATTTGAGGGAAATCTCTGAACCTCAACACTAAACTTATTTGACCTTTTTTCTGCTTTGGGCTTTGTGATGTGATGGTTCAGGACAGGGGTCTCAGGCGTTACCACATGTTACGATTAATGGCGATATGTACCATAATATAAGGAGATTCGCCACTTACGTCCCAATCCTTGCTCTAAATATAAAAAAGTCACACGTTCCATATATTCCCTGTCCGTACATTTATATTTACAGTCTTCCCAGCTGTAGCCCGTCTGAACCCTCACGCCGGCGCCTCCTGCGTTGACCTTCCAAAACATGGCCGCCATCTCGAGCGCTTCCTCCTCCTCCTCCTCTCTCCGACTTGGCACTCGACCTTTGTCTTTTCATCAGCTCTTCTTCAGTTTCACGTCAGCGTCCTGTCATGGCTGCCCCCCCCCCACACACACACACACACTCTCAGTCCCCACTGGTTTTGTGTCTTTGGCTCCTCGCGCAGACCGGGATGTTTGAATGGTGAGGAGAGCGGGGGCCAGATGGGCGGAGGAGGATGTAGGAGGCACGGGCAGGAGTTCAAACATGATTCCGAGGGTTACATTGGGACGACAGGCCGTTTGAAAACACAACAAAAGAAAATATACGCTAGGACATCTGCGTGATGTCAGGGCTGGAGATGGTACGGGTCAGAAGGTCAAGGGTTTGAATCCTGGCTTCTGTGTCCCTGGGCAAGACACTTCACCCACCTTGCCTCCCGTGTCTGCGTACATTGGTGTATGGATGACGCTGTTACGACCCGGCTCAGCTAGGATTGAGAGAGGTGAGAAAAGGTTAATGTAATAACAAGGAATGTAAAAGGTAAACTTAACAAACATCATATTCAAACAACAAGGAGATATTTACAAAGGTTAACAAAAAATTACCTGAACTAAGATAAGATAAGCCTTTATCGATCTCACAATGGAGAAATTAACTTGTTAAATCGGCTGTCAAGAAACACTGTGTGCAAAAAAAGACAGGAAATGTGCAATCAATTAAATAGCGAATAAAGGTATCTTATAATTAATACAAATAATAAAATAAAGTTAGAGCAGACTGTAAAAAAATATTTCAGTCGCTAAATACAGAGATTATTGCACAGTTATTGCACATGTTACTTTACAGTCTTGTGGTACAGTCTGACAGCAGTGGGGATGAAGGACCTGCTCCTTCTTGCAATGAGGGTGTCTCAGTCTTCCACTGAAAGAGCTGCTCAGCTCCTCTACGGTCCCGTGCAGTGGGTGGGAGGTGTTGTCCATGATGGAGGTGTCATGGAGTGGAGAGCAGAGGCCACCACAGAGTCAGGGGCCGGCTCACTCCGAAGGACCTCAGTCTCCTCAGAAGGTGGAGGCGACTTTGGCCCTTCTTGTACAGGGCGTTGGTGTTGTGGGACCAGTCCGGTTTATTGTTGAGGTGAACACCGAGGACAAGCAAAGACAACCAAAGAGTGCTCAAAACCAAGATAGTAAAGTTAAACGATAACCAAACTAACTGGTGTCTCAGAAAACACAAGTGTCACATGGGCCTTCAAACAAACAAGTTCAAAATCACAAACTGGAGACTCAAATGAAACTAATGGAAGGTGAGTTTAGCTTTTAACCGGTGTCCCAACGACTGGCCAGGTGTTCTGACGCTGCACCAATCAGATCAGAGCGGGAAACCAGTCCTCCAATCCCAGGCGAGGGCTCACACAGCCAGGTTTCCATGCGAGCACAGAGGTCAGCCACACCCACAAACTAAAATATGTATATGATTTCATTTAAAGTGATATTTTTGCGGATTAAAATGAGACTAAAACTAAATTCAAAGTTGAAACTAAAATGTCCAGATGTTTCTAGCTGACTAAAATAAGAATAACTGAAAATGAAAAGAGGAGACGAGAATCAAGGGAGCTGGGCTCGAACTGTCCACCTTTACGTTAGACTTCGGCGCCCGTCATGAGCATCACTTTTCAATCCCATTTCCCTCGCTCCGTGCCGGCTCCGCTCGCTCCGACCCTGCCCACTCAGCTTCAGTGGCCATTAGTGATTTATTTGGATGAAATGATTGCACTGTGAGCCTTTCGGATTGATGCGTCTCGTTTCTCTGACTCACAGTCCACGGCAGCGGCGTCCCTGAGCCTCTCTGCGTACGTCTGCACTCGCTCTGATGCAGGGGTTCTCAAAGTGTGGCGTGTGGCCGTCTCTTTTTTGATGACAAAACAACTTATTCCTGTCTAAATTATTTTAATAGAAATTTGACAATATATTTCAAAGATTTTTCACAAGTGTTTGAATGTGACAGTTAGCTTCATTTTGATAACAATAACACGACTCCAGTGTGTTTTTGATGAAAACAAACAACATCATTGTAACAGATAGAGTTTTTTAATGAAAAATGTTATGCGAAAAAATAAAAAATAAAAATATATTTATGCATATTTGATCTTGTGGTGAACCAGCAGCTGATTGAGTGGTCAGCATGGCACCTTTAAGGGCCTGCCTCACAGGCCTGGAGACTAGTTGGAGACTTGAGTGAAAACAAACATGTTCGACATGTCTCAGACGCCTGTGATGATTAGTTAAGGGAAAAGCTACTGACAAAGGGCGCATTATTAAGCAGACTACCATTTTCAAGCAATAAGGGAAAGAAAAAGGATCAGCCGTTTCTGCTCCTGAGCAGGTGATGGTGGCACCATCAGCTTCAAATACCTTTGTTTGTAGCTTTGTAGCAGCTGCTCTCTTAATCTGATGTGTTTGTCTGGCAGAAACTGTCATTAACCGGTGTGTGTCTCTGAATCATCCACAAAGCTCTTAACAGTACGATTATTACGCTTCATCTTTCATGAAATATCGAAGGTTTTTATACCTAGTCCAAGGCATTCAACTATTTCACGCTTTTCATCAGCAGAGAGATCCCTTTTCTTTCCCTTATTGCTTGAAAATGGTGGTCTGCTTAATAATGTGGAACGTCCTTTATCAGTAGTTTAACTGCCACCCTAGGGTTAGGGTTAGGGTTAAGGATTAGGGTTAGGGTTAACAATTATTTACATCCAAGTCTCAAAGCGTATTGACTGGAGAGCTTACAGTCTATATGCCAGTGTGATACCTAATTTGAAAGCCGAGACCTTCTAGTTTCTAAAAATATGCGTGAGCTCTGTGTGAGTGAAACACAACTTACGTTACATTTGCGTTTCTTAACCCTTATTATATCCTGATCAGGGGGCTGGGGTCAGGGGTTAACTGGGCTTACCTGACAACTAATCATCCCAGGCGTCTGAGATTGACGCAACACCGTCCATGAGTTTCATTGAAAAAAAATAATATTTGTGTTAACCTTCATGACACTGAAACACAATTTGCATAAAACTTGTTAACGCCGTGAACAAAACGACGTATCCCGGAGCGTAGAGACCACCGCGATCGAAGGTAAAAGGCACCGTGCTGACCGCTCATACAGCCGCTGGGCCCGCTCGAAAAATTGCCAGCCCTATGAGAGGACACTCGAAGTCGAGTCCAGAATAGGGATTTGCATTAGTCCTGGTTCTGCTCGAATAACAAACGCTCACAAGACGCGTAGTTGTTCTCATTTAGACAGCAGGCACATCTCCATCCCCTCTGAGGGATCTATAATTCTGTTGCGAAATATTCGACACCGACATTAGGGAGCGCTTTAACATGTAAACAGCCGCCCCTGCCTCATCTGCAATGCTAACAAGAGGAATGCGTTAGCGGCGTGTCATTCGGGGCCTATTAGATTCACCCAGAGAGAGAGATATGGGGGTGTGAGCATCGTCTGCTGCCTCGGTCCAGTGTGAATGTACGGGGCGGAATGGGATTACTGCGCTCACCTGAGATGACTGTATTCTCATTGTCCCGAACAAAACCTTCTCACGTGCTCCTATCTGTAGTCTGGATCGTGTTCCTGTCGAGGACGCAGAGCGGGGGCATTTCTCTCATTTTATCGATTTTCTTCACTGTATGGAAGGTCCCTATACACACGACCCATTCTTCGTAACCTTAAAACACCTTTAATCATTAACTCATTGACTGACAGCCATTTTCAAATCAGAGAGCTCCCCACTGCCAGAGGTTTTTGGCTGTTTTTTCAAGACCCACAGAAAATTGGGTTCGAGGTCTATGTCAACACCAAACCCACCAAAAGAAAGATTAGACTCTCTTCTTTCATCTAAAAAAATGTTTGTTTGTACTTCTTTCCATCCTGTTGTAATCGTCTGTAGAAAATAAGTGAAATCACCCAAAATGGAGGTTTCTGACCAAAAAGCAGAGAAAACAAGTTTTTTTGTAATCAAGCAGAACAGTGACTTTGACGCTAATATGTTTTTCTTTGGCGACGCCTCAAACATCTGAACATCTAAAACAGAAGCACAAAAGCAAAAAAAAGCAAAAAAAAAGTGCTTCTCTCTCGTGTGCGCTGTGATAAAGGCCAGGGTCGCTATGTCCCAATGCGAGCTTGGGGTTAGCATTTTTAGCATGCTAGTCGGGGCTTTTTGCTTTCATTTTTTTGCGCTTGCCCTATATCAGAATTAATAGTAACGTGACTCTCAGTGTATTCATTTCATTTCATGCATTTGTTCTACAGAGCTGTCATATATAAATAAAAGCACCTGCTCAATGCTAAGGCCTCACAGAGCAAAGCATGAACATGAGGAGGTGACAAATACACCCAGCATGAACACAGGTATACAGACATTGAACGGCTTCCTCATGGTTGCTTTATTATATGTTTTATTATTTTTTAACATGTCTGGCATTGGTAACAATTTGTAAGAAATATATTAATGATCGTCATGTGTTACTTGCCCTGTACTAGACATTGTACAAGAAATGAAACAGCTGTTGTTGTGTTTTGTATGCTTTGATTGTTAAAGAGGGGGTATTATGCTTTTTTCAATCACATAGCACCAGTCTATAGCACACTACAATGATGACGTAACCTTCTGTCGGTCTGTATATGCAGTAAATTAAAATAACTGCCTTGAATAAAATTGCTCTCTCAAAATGGCTGTACTGAACGTCTTGAAATAGGCCTCTGTCTCTTTAAGAAGCTTTCCGACACGCCCCCTTCAGCACACTACTGTGGCATTTAAACAACAACACTGTGCGGAGAGGGGGCTCTGCTGAGCTGAGGAGCAGTGGCTGGTGGCTCGGCTGGTGACGAAAGGTCCAGAGGCGTCTCCAGGAGGTGGGGGCGTTCCTAGGAGGACTGAGGCGTAGCTACACCTAAAATGGCTGAGTTTTTACTGATTCCTCAAAAATATGTGAATGAGCCAAGGCAACACTCCAGGCATGTGTTTAATGAGGGAATGACATAATAACATGATGTAAAGCTTGATAAAGTCGATTTTACATAATACCCCCCCTTTAAATGAAAATGTTATTGTTTTTATTTTGGGGGTGGAGCTTATAAGCCTTTTGCTTCGGCCCACTCCTTTTGAGCAGACTAACTGCTCAAATAAACAAATAAACTAAACTAAACATCAGTGTCTAGGAAGAATGCTTTGGACCAGGCAGTGCTGAATGTGATTATAAAAGCGTGCCTACCCCTCAGAATTATGGAGAGTGAGGCGAGATTTCGAGATTTTTTTTTTTTTACGAAAACTAGCCTGGTTTCATTAATTGTAACTAACCCAGCGTTATCACAGGAGGAATATCTAGCTGTAGAAAGTTTAAGAACATTAGAAACCAGGCTTTAAAGGTGTTTTTAACGTGTCTGAAGCACAATGCATTCCAATGGGGAACTATGTAAAGGAAGCCAATTGGTGCGGAGGTTTTCTACAAGATATTCTCTCTCTGAGTGACCTAACAAAGCTGCATGTGGTTCTTTTTGGACTCTTCCCTATCCCATTATCATCTGAAAATTGTAAACATTTCACGATTAACCCGCCATAACCTTGACATCCCTATTTCCACAGTTCTGGCTCATTTACATTGACGTTTACCTGAGGTTTATCCCATCCCACGGCTGTTCCCACTCGCTTGCCCATGCGCAGTGTGGCATAGCATGTATTTCACAAAAGAGGATTCTTTTTTTTAAAAAGACTATGTTGATATGGGATCAAACTGCGTGGCTCACAATCTGAAAATTAAGTTTGGAGTGTCTTCCCAACTATTCTAGACCTGTGTGCTCAGTGTAATTACATGGCGGTATTTATACATTAGGTAAAGGTTTTATAAAATAATGAACTATTCTGTTACTACCCACGCTTTATAAATCTGTTACAAACGAATAGCGTGTAATATAACATCCAATCTGTGCTTAGTTTGATCGATCTTACTCTCTCTTCATCCCCTCCTGCTCTGTCGAAACGTCACGACCCGCCCCTCCTCGGACTGACCGGGCTTTGATCTGAGGGGAGGACAGGGGCTTCATTAGTCCGGACGATCGCTGAGACCTTCAGAGGTGCACAAGAGCAGAAGAAGATGGCGCAGAGAGGGCGAGGTATTTGATGTTTGCTCTGAAGTCCGTCCTGACGTAAAACAGAGAAACCCAAACGAAAGAACCGCTGCAGGGACATCTCTGAGGGCCTTTGAAGGCTGCCAGCATGCATTTATTAATTAGGAAAACTGAATTCTCCGACTCTCCCTCTGCTTCCGTCTGAGCCGTGGTTTTTTTTTTGGTCGTCGCTTCTTTGTAACTCATCGCTCAAATGTAGTCTCTCTCTGAGGCAAACTTCATAACCTCTCTCATCTATGAATTAGCTCTTTGCCAGTGTGTTCTGTTGAGGTGTGCTCTGTTTCTCTGTCCACGTCTCTCACCATGTCTTTCTCCGATCGGTTAAAGCCCCTGTCATTAGTTTGTGACATTGGGATTCCAAAAAATTAATAAAAATCTACTCATTAATTGCCCGTGAGAGTAAATACTACGCTGACAGAAAAGACAAAGGGACAGAGGGATATTGGCTGCAAATACTGATTAAGTGGCGCTAGCCCGCAGTTAGCTTTGCCCGTTAGCCTGTTAGCTTCTTCTTCGTGATTCCATTAGTGTGTGTTGGTGACTCTGACCCGTAGGCATGGAAGTTGCAACTGTGGTTTTCTGGCCAGAGACACCAAGGGGAGATAAAAGACCCCCCAATCATCCCATTAACACTTGTATTACCCCCAGAGGGACTACGGAAAGGATTTATTAAGGTAAACAAGTTACTTAGCTCTTCTTTAAGCTTCCAAGTCCAAATAACGATGTTGGACACAGTTAAAACTTCTCTTAAATGCATTGGCCCTTAACTTCAGGAGTGTCTAAATGTTTGTGACAAAGTCTATAGCGATGGACTGAGGGCTGTGCTCTCAATGCTTGCAATTTGAATGGGGTTTTAAAGTGAGCTCCATTTCATAGAATAGGACAAAAATAAAATACTAATACACTCAACCACTCACTCACTATTCATTCATTCTGGCCCAGACACAGGGAGAACATGCAAACTCCACACAGAGACCCACTTTCTGGGACCTTCTAGCTGTGAAGCACAGGCACTAACCGCGGCGCCACCGTGCTGCCCAGAATGACAAGCCTGAGTTGAATAGTAATTTAAAGAGAGCCTAAACGGAAACGCCAGAGCCTTCCCCCACCCACAAACAAAAGTCAGAAATTGTCGCGACAGGGGTGGTCCAAGCCAGAACTGACAGACTCACCGATCCATCCATCCATTTTCTTCCACTTGTCCGTTGCCGGGTTGTGGGGCAGCTGTTGGAGTTGCACCAGCCCCTATGGTGCCCCCTGCAGGTGGTGGGTCCACAGAAGGACGGCCTCATGGTTCTAACCGGGCCTGTTGGTCTCTCATAAGGGGCTTCTGAACCGCTCTTTGTCTGACCCGTCACCTATAGGACCTGTTTGTCATGGGAGACCCTACCAGGGGCACGAAGCCCCCGACAACAGAACTCCAGGATCATTCGGGCGCTCAAACCCTCCCCCACGTTAAGGTGGCGGTTCAGTCACCAATGTCACGCGATTTACACCCATTTACTCCGTTTATCAGACCAAAAAAAAAAGTGGATTTGGTGTTTAGTTGCTCTTTGAAGAGTTGCCTAAATGTTTCAATGTAAAGGTCTATTATAGAGCAAAGGACTTCCGGCCCGTGCGTCCCACATCCTTATGGTTTCCGGGAGAATGAAGCTATAATAATTAGTCCAGTGCTATCGACGGTCTATGATCTAGAATAGCAAAAGCGTATAGTCTGGCTGTCCAGGCTTCACACATAAGATTACTGCGATTAGAGTGATTAGAGTTAATGAATGTTTTAGAGAAGCCCACTGGTACGAGTAGTGCCCCCTCTGTAGATCCTGTATAGTGTAATTATTTTCTATCAAAGGGGAATAAATGACTATGATTGATTAATTATGCCAAATTATTTCATTATATAATCCGTGCTTATTTTCCCCCCACCACATGCCTCCCCCAGTTTTCTCGCCATCATTTTATTTTTTTCATTTATTCACCTAAACCTGCTGCTCTGAGGCTACTCACCTTCTCAGCGTTCACGTTCGCTTCATGACGTCATCTCTGGGTGTGTTTTTTTGTTTTTTTCACGCCACCCTCCTCGCGGCTCCTTCCCATGATGCATCTGCGCCGGTGAGGGCCCATTGTGCCCGGCAGCTGCGGCCTGTGAGCGCTCGAGGTGAGGCGAGTGGGGATGGAGAGGTGCTCGCGTCGAGGAGGATTCGCCTCGGAATAAACCGAATGTCAGCGTGACAGAGAGACGCAGTTTCATCGTTATTTAGACAAAGCAATTCAGACTCACCGCATTTCTAACATCCCGAATCTTCACGGGCAGGAGTTTCACAGCAACAACTAGCAAAATTCAACCTTGATTTAAACAAGGCTTTATAATTAGATTAAATCAGATCTGCTTTAACAACATTCTGAGGGACAAAACTTATTTTCACTCAATTAACAAAACTACTGTGGTATAAGTCATTCATCGCACCTTTACTTTTATGTGAGTACATTTTTCAAACAATGACTCTATTTTCAAAGTGCCAGAATGAGTAAAAACATAATGAGTCCGTTTCTGTTCCGCTTAAGACAGTGGGTTATACTAAGCTCAGTGCTGCCACCTGCTGCTCACTGTTCTCCACTGCACGAGGCTTTCTGTTTGCTTTTGATTGACTGTATATGACAATTATTCAATAAATCTTATTTGTATAGCGCCTGTCATTTGACACAAGTCACACCCAAAGTGATTCACACATGAAAGGGAGGGGGTTCATTCACTCCATGCTGATGGTGGTGAGCTACATATGTAGCCACAGTTTCCCCTGGGGCAGACTGACAGAAGCGAGGCTGCACACGTCTGCGCCAACGGTCCCTCCGACCACCACCAACCACTCACACATAGGCATTGGGTGAAGTGTCTTGCCCAAGGACACAACGACAGTCTGCACCTGCAGTAGCCGGGGGTTTGAACCCCTGACCTTACGATCATGAGACAACCTGCTAAGGACAGGGGACGCCCGCACTGCTCGAACTTTACACTGTCTTATTTACCGCTCTGTTTTATTGCCTTAATGTTTGTTGCAGCCCTATGAGGCAACTCCTGTGATATTGGGCTATTCAAAACCATTGATTGATTGATTTTAAAATATAACTGAAGGTAGGTAGAAGCAACAGCGCCCCCTGGTTTTCACATCACCAGCCGCCACTGAAGTGCAATAAGTCTGAAGTGTTGAATGCTGATTAAATATGATTTAAAAATAGTTTTGTTCTTGTGGGTTTGAGCAAAGCAATTCAAAATAATGAGGAGGACTTTACAGTGTTGTCTGATATGGGAAATGTGTGAGAGCATAATTGTTCTGATTTAACATTTTGGTATTTGGTAAATGGGGGTTGATTGCAGCTTTCACCCGCTGTGACTTTTATTCATTTATAGAAACATCATTATAGAAACATTTATCTCATTCATCCAGGGAGTCTCCATCATAGAGAAGCTAAATTATCGACTGGACTGGGGTTTGGCAACGTTTGAGGATGTTTCGCTTCTCGTCACAGAAGCTTCTTCGATAGAGCTAAAAACAAACAAAAAGTACCATATATTCAACCTCATGATCCCGACCTGAACCGAGCACATTTTCTCGAGTTTGGCTTTACCCAAATCTAAAAGCTTCTTGGGGAAAAAAAAACCACGTCAAAATGGCAACAAAAATGAGTACTGACCCTAGCAACTAATCCTTAACCTTTCATGGGGTCAGCTGTTCTTCTTCTTCTATAAGGTTATTGGCGGACTGCGGGCCAAACAAAAGCGCATGCCGCCACCTACTGTATTGCGTATGCAACAACATAGTCTCAAATGAAAGACATTTAAAAAAGAAAAGGGTTTGGGCGGGCATGCGGCGCGGTGGATTACGGGATGGCACATGGCTCCAAATCGCCGGTAAGGGACCCCCAGAGGTCCCTATGCTAAAGTGGCTATGATAGTTAGCATACAAGCGCCTTTCCCTAACTCCTTCCTCACTGACAGCCCAATTCGGACGTTTCTTATCATGGCGGACGCTGACGCACATCCGGTTTGGCGTCGGACCTCTTACCAATCCGCTCGTTTCGGATGGGGCCTGTGCTTTGAAAGGAGGCGTTACTCTGGCCTATGTTACCTGGGCAAAGCTGAACTGGAGAGAAAGTGTACTCGGTTAAAAAGCTAAAGCTAATTTCCATCCTCTGTCCCGAAACCGGACCAGGCCGAGCAACAGAGAACACGTTAACGTTCGAGGACTTCAACACAGAGTACAGAAGATGAATCAAGTACCTTCGTTGAAGATGGACAACTCCTGTACGACTGAGAGCTTACACAGACATCCTTTAGTTAAGTGATTCTCAACGCATATGCATAATCTCGCACCGTTTTTTTATCCAGTAAAAGTGTCTCGAGAAGGCAAAACAGCCACATGTTGTTCACCCTGAGTCAAACAGTGACACAAATCCCCCGAGGCCATAATTCCAAAACATTTAGTCGAACGAGCCAATACCTGGTTCTGATAATAGTCCGTGCGAGTGCGGGCTCTGCACCTCTGTCCATCACACGGGATATTTTTGGACTGGGGACAGTAACATCAGCACCTCTCATCAAACCTCTGTCGGAGTGAATTTACACCAACTCTCCCCAAATCCACAGGTAAGGCTTCTCCAGAGAGGCAACCTGAAGCAAGAGGGACAGGGTTACTTCATAATGTGCATTGAATATTAATAACGATGTTTGGATGTCTCTCCCTTTATGTCATTATCAGCTCATTGAGCTTTTTGTGCTTTATTATCGCATGTAAATCAAACGGAGAATCAAAACTCTCAAAATAACCGGACTGGACGAGCGGCTTGTAGCCCGTGATGTTTGTGAGGCAAGTCTCTGTTTCAAGGCTCAGTATCTGCTCGTCCACTGAGGAAACTCGCCGTACTAGAGCGCAAGTGGAGATGGCTGACTGAGGAGAGGCTCCAGTGTTAGGCAAAGATCTGAGCTTAAAGCAGCTGCTGCACATTGTGGTCAGAGCATTCCTGGATGACTGAGAGCCTGCTGCACAGTTCAAACCTGCTCTCCGGAGGAAAACGTCTGGGGATGGAGCTCTGCATGGGAGAAGTCTCATTAATAATTCACTAGGACTGGGTTTTGGGGACCTGTCCTTGAACAGCCACAATAAAGCAATAATAAGTTATAGAATGGTTCGGTATAGGGGTGAGAGGGGTGAGACAAGGTTGTATCCTTTCCCCCCATTTATTCAATATATACAGTGAAAATATAATGAGAAATGCTAATCTAGAAAGCCTAAATGGAATAAAAATTGGAGGCAGGAATCTTAATAATCGGAGATATGCAGAAGACACAACCCTATTGGCAAACAATAACGACAATCTACAGGCTTGAGGCTCAATGTAAAGAAAACAAAGATAATGACAACAGATGACATCGAGGACTTTAAACTGGAAGATGAGAGTCTTGACATTGTTAAGTTAAGATGTCTTTCCCCTGGAGCCTCACTATTCACATAAACAGTGAATAAAGTGTTAATACAAGTCTGAACAAACGAGTCCTGTGTAGTTTGTCCCATATTATATTTATTTGCAATATCTGGCGATGTTTTTGTGCAGCTCTGTCATAAAAGCCCCAGTCCTCCATCTGAGATCACGAAATCCAGTCCCAGAAAGTCCAAATCACTCGCCCGTCTCACCTTCAGACTGAACTTTTCATCGCCGTAATGGCACTTAAAACAGACGCTCTGCTGTTTTTGGCCCAAAGTGACGGCGACGGGCTGCGTGAGCGATCCGTCACCCGCCAGCCGCCTCACAGACCCGTCAGACCTCGCCGCGAAGCCAAAGGGAAACATGTCAAAAAATCGCTTGAAAACGTTGTTAATTATAGCTGATTGTTCAAAGGGCTGTGATGAATTATTTCTCATTGTTTACCGCACTATATTTATCCATGTGGCGCTCGGTTTCTGAAGGGAGCGCGACTGCGGTGGTTGTGCGGGTACGGGGGTCTGCTCAGACGGGTTCATTTCACACAGTTTGAAAGGGAAATATCCAATAGACTAAGCCTGTAGTTTATATGTTTATAAGAGAAAATAATGACATCAATCATTCAAAAATAATTAACCTCCAGAGAGATGCACATTTTCTCACTGGAAAAACTGAATATTTGAATTTGTGTCGGATAAAGATATCAGTAATCAGTAGTCAGCAGTCTGAGTACTTCTTCAATTAAAGGAACAGGCCTCCGTGTTTCCACACTGAGATTATGTTCTTACCCGAGCTTAGACAAGTTGACGCGTACCTGTCTGGTCTTTGTGCGTGCGCTCAGCCACACAAAAAGACCAAAGACGTTGTTAGCATTTGGCCTCTCCCAGCCCAGCGCGTTCCTATAGCTCCAAACTGGGGTGAACTTAGAAGCGATCAAGCTCTTGCACGTATTCCCTACTTGAATACAGTTACGTGAAAAGCTACACAATCCGAGTACCATATCACGCAGCAAAGTCGAAGTGCTCCTATGGTGTTATTACGCCTCACAATATAGTTCCCCTTTTTATCGGCTTAGGAAAACGGCATGTTTAATTTAGTGTAACTAGACGTGGATCGTGTAACTTTTCATGTAACTCTATTTCAATCGGGAAAACGTGGAAGTGCTCGATCGCTTCGGACGTCACCCCAGTTTGGAGCTACAGGAATACGCTGGGAGAGGCTAAATGCTAACAGCCCATGTAGATGCTGGTTAATGCATGAGCGAAGCAAAGTGAGTTCAAATATCAATCCGGTGCAATAATCCTCAAAGTTTTGTTTTTTTTTATCTCGTGGCGCTGTGTACATTTCCCATGGCACATAATCCCACCGACGGCTTTTCGTTTCGACGTTCTCCACACAAAGCCAGTATCGGTCGCTGCCCCCCCCCCCCCTCCCCCCCACACAGGTGCGAGCGGCATCGCACGCCGGGTCGATAATCTCAAATCCGATAACGTTTCAGGGAGAGGGGGGGAGACCTTGAGATTCCCGCGGGGGATTTCATCTTTTTGGCTGATGGAGTATTCGCCGGCTGATTGATACGGAGATGAGCGGGTCAACGTGGGGCTAATGGGCGCGATATCTTTGTTTACGCGGGAAGCGGAGGGAGAGAGAGAGAGAGATCGCTATTATTTCAATTTGTGCAGGGGTTTGTCGTTTCGAGGCCGCCGGAGTGATATTCCGTTTAAAGTAAATGATCCTTTGCCATGTTGACTGTGCGGCTGACTTCACTTTTAGCCCCCTCTTTTGGCAAACTTAAACACTTTTGAACCTCTGTTTGACTGTTTATTCTGATTCACCTCAACAACCAGATTATTTTCACACCAAACCCATCCGCGGTGTTTCACGGCTGACTCACAATGTCATGGTTTGAAGTGACTCAGGCTCAAAACTCTGCAGTCACTCTTAAAGTCACATTTAGCTCTTCTACATTAGTATTATTCTATTATGTTCTATTATGTAGAAACTCGGTCGTGTTTGGCTCCAAACCCCAAACGCCTCTTTATGCCGGGACATGCTTTATATGACGGACTGTGACACACACATGTAATTCGTAAAGTTTGTATAAAATATTCTAACATGAAAATAGTAAATTACATCCATCCATCCATTTTCTTCCACCTGTCCTATGGCGCCCCCTGCAGGTGATGGATCCACAGAAGGACGGCTTCATGGTTCTAACCGGGCCTGTTGGTCTCTCATAAGGGGCTTCTGAACCGCTCTCTGTCTGACCCGTCACCTAGGACCTGTTTGCCCTGGGAGACCCTACCAGGGGCACGAAGCCCCCGACAACAGAGCTCAGGATCATTCGGTGGCGTTAAGGTGGCGGCTCCGGGAGGGGGTGAATTCCATCCATCCATTTTCTTCCGCTTTACTCGGGTCACGGAAAAATAAAAACAAAACAAACCTGAACCTGAAATTATTATATAATGCAACTTACATTATCTGGGCTCCCCCAAAGACAAGCGGTCCAGGATGTTTACTTTCCTTGGGCAGCGGTTACCGCTCGTGCTTCACAGCTAGAAGGTCCCGGGTTCGATTCCCACCTAAGCTGAACCTTAGTTAGCTGATGAAGCCTTTTGGATGAGAGGCGAAACGTTCGGCACTTCAACTACAGAGTACAGAAGACGACTCAAGAACCTTCACGGAAGATAGACAACTCCTGTATGACTGAGAGCCTACACAGACATTTCTGTTATATGATTCTCGATAGGTCAATATACATAAAAATAAAGAAAAGTGAAGTGAGTGAGGAGCTCAATTTGACTTTTTTCCCCCCTTTATTTTGTGTGCAAATGAAAATGTTAATCAAAATGCAGAGAGGGGCTCCGTGGAGGGAAGATTATTGAATAAATTAACTAGATTGTAGAGAGAAATCTTATTGAGATTCAAATTTCTCAGTCACTGCTCCAGCAAAACACTCAGAGATTTTGTTTTCCTTTCTGTAAAAGTTAAAAACAACCAATAAAGGGGGGCTGTGGGGGGGGTAGATGAGTTTGAACCATAGAGCAATAAACTTGAAAGAGTGGCTCCAGCGAAGCGTTTTGTAGACAAAGAAAGTACATTTGTTTCTGTGTTTACCGCCTCGGTACGAGCCGCGCTTTACCGCTGCTTTTGTTTGGCTTTAGTCGATACTTCAGCTTCACTTCTAACCGGCTCCTCCAAAAGCAACAAAAGCAGCTGATTTACGAGAAAACGCCGTCAAATTAAGACCAGACTCGCAGCGGGGGCTGAAAATGCCGGCTCATTCTGGTCCTTTGACATAATGGTGTGTTTTGTTTCATTTGAAGTGCGGCGTGAGTTACATTTACACAGGTAACTTTCTGGAGTAAATATTTACATGTGCCATAGCGGGGCGGCCCACGACCAGATAAGCCTGAGGTCCAAAGTGCAAGCGTCTACCACCTCAAAATGGAGGCTGCTCAGTGACACGAAGCAGAGGATAATGTACTTATTTGTGTTCGCTTCAGTGTACGGCTGTTTGTGAAAAAAGAACCTCACGAGTCTTCCACATTAGATTTATGTTTTGTTCTGACTTGGCTGTGGCTGGAACGCAGCGATCTCGATAGTCTGAAGGGGAACGTCTACGCTGGGCAAGGCATCGGAAATCAATCCATGAGCAAAGGGAAAGATAAACGAATGACCCGCCCCATGATTTACGTACGAAAAATAAATAAATAAATAAATGCGTTTATTTACTGAACGGACATGTTTTTTCCCCCCCACAGCAGATAAACGCCTCGAGAGCTTTACATTACCTTTATCTCAGAGCGTTATATTCCCCTCACACGGAATGATCTTATCGGTTTTCAATGGACTTTTGTGTTTGTTTATCGCTCCTGTTTATGATGTTTTAATACTGGGAGTCAGATAAATGTCAGGCAAAGTGTTTTCATCTATCTAATTATTGGTAGCTTTTTTTAAGAGGTATAAGAGGTTATTAAATAAAGGTTAAATAAAATAAGTAGGGCCGGGACTTTTTTCGATTAATTGCGATTAATTAATTACATGAGGTTTAGTGCGATTACAAATATTAATCGAAATTAATCACACTTTGCTTCTCCACGCTTCAGTTTCCTTCTTTTCCTGCAGACGCACGATTAATGGCAATATTGCCCTGGTCTGTTGTACTTGGTTGAACAAAAATAAACAATATTTTTGTTGCTTAAGCTCATGTATCCAGTCATTATTCAGTGGTATATTAAAAATCCTTATGAAAAAACGTACTTCTCACTGTCCTCAGGTCAAATATTTAGATGCGATTAATTTCGATTAATTAATTACAATAACAAAAAATTAATTTTTTTAATCGAGTCCCGGCCCTAAAAATAAGTCGATAAAAATGAATGGATTTGTTAAGGACTTAAATCTAAACCTCTTATTTGGCTGCCTTTACATCTCCATGGAGACGGGTTGAAGACGCTCCAATCTCAGTAAAGTCAAATCTGTAATGGAAAGGAATGAAAGGTGTCTGTTCTGTATCTGTTCATTTCGCGTCTAAATCTACCGTCGATATGCTGCAGTTTTTTTGTTTTTCTTTTATATTGATGGTATTAAGCTTATATCCATGTTTATGAGTTAAAAACAAAAGACATTATATTACATTTAATCCACGGTGAAGCTTTGACACTTTTGAGATTCAGACGTCTCTACACTGCTTGGTCATTCCGGCCTGGGTCGTCTGGGTCTGGGTCTGGGCCTGGGTCTGGGCCTGGGTCTGGGTCTGGGCCTGGGCCTGGGTCTGGGTCTGGGCCTGGGTCTGGGCCTGGGTCTGGGCCTGGGCCTGGGTCTGGGCCGGACTCTCTCCTCATTATAAGGACACAGTGACACAGAGGGGCCTGGGTCTGGGTCTGGGTCTGGGCCTGGGTCTGGGTCTGGGTCTGGGCCTGGGTCTAGCCCTGGGTCTGGGTCGGACTCTCTCCTCATTATAAGGACACAGTGACACAGAGGGGCCTGGGTCTGGGTCTGGGCCTGGGTCTGGCCCTGGGTCTCGGTCGGACTCTCTCCTCATTATAAGGACACAGTGACACAGAGGGGCCTGGGTCTGGGTCTGGGTCTGGGCCTGGGTCTGGCCCTGGGTCTGGGTCTGGGTCTGGGTCTGGGCCTGGGTCTGGGTCTGGGCCTGGGTCTGGGTCTGGGTCTGGGCCTGGGTCTAGCCCTGGGTCTGGGTCGGACTCTCTCCTCATTATAAGGACACAGTGACACAGAGGGGCCTGGGTCTGGGTCGTCTGGGCCTGGGCCTGGGTCTGGCCCTGGGTCTGGGCCTGGGTCTGGGTCTGGGTCTGGGTCTGGGCCTGGGTCTGGCCCTGGGTCTGGGTCGGACTCTCTCCTCATTATAAGGACACAGTGACACTCCGTCCCCTTCCATCGTGCGGGGGTTCTGCTGCGACGCTGATGCTGACGAGTTAACACTTGGGGACAGGAGACGGGCGTTGGAAGTCGAGGGAGGAGACCCGTCCCACGACCTGCCATCCCGTCAGAGCACACACACACACACACTGCATGGGACTCACTCAAATTGGACCGAAATATCACTATCCTCCTGTCCTCGGAAAGCACATCCTCGATGACAAATACCCCCCCCCACCGCCGTCGACTATTTTATGTTGATTATATTCGGATGCGCCCTTAAAACTACCCCACGTGGACCCCGATAATAATCTCTCGGCGGAACTGGCCGCGTTCCTCTTAACGAAGGGAAAGTTGCAGGCGGAGATGTAAATTGTGAAAAATCAATCTTCCAGAAGAGGGGAGCGGCAAAGAGCAAATTGGGATCATCGCGCGACCTTTGTAATTTATTTCTCCAGTGTCACAGACGACCAGTTCCCCGAGAGTTTAATGAAGAGCCGTCCACAGAATTAGCGTGAAGACTGTAGCGCGCCCATGTGGGGAAGGATCCACCATGATGGCCACGCGTTTGAAGGTACGGACCGCTGCATGGCTGATTTAAATGGATCACTGTATTTGAACGCATTATACAGGCGGCAGATTATACTTGCATTATCCGTATGTTCTCTTCAAGTCTACATGTTATCTTGAAGCTCCTATGCTACGCTGTAATCTTCAGTTTATCTGAGTTAGTTAGTCAGTCTGCTCAAAAGGAGTGGGCCGGAGCAACAGGCTTATAAGCGACCACCCCCAAAATAAAAACATTTTCACTTAAGAATCAAAGCGAGGAACGTAGTGCAAGGTAACAACAAATAATAAAGAAACAACAGCGAAAGAATGTACTACAACACTCGACACAATATCTATATCCAGTCAATTTACAAAACATCGCACCAAGTCGGCTATTTTAACACAAGGCACTATTTTAACTCATCCAGTAATAAAGAGAAACGAGTAGATACAAAACTGTTTCATTTCTTGTACAATGTCTAGTACAGAGCAAGTAACAAATGATCATTAATATATTTCTTACAAGTACATTACTAAAATCACTAGTGTAACATTACCGGAAATCACTATTTTAATGTTATAAAGGCAGCAGTGTATATTATACTCCGCGATCCTGCTACTTCCCAGTTGTCATTACCATCCTCAGTATAATATCAATTTGTGTTTAATTATTATGATGTATGTATTTATTTATTTATTTGAGTTATGTTGAAAATAATGTTTAGACCCTCATCTCCCCTAAATGGCTTTAATTTGATTATTTAACAGGGATACGTCATTAAAAAATCAACTTCAAGTATCTTCCTTCATTTACACACGTTCGAGTAATCCTGTTCAGATGCTTCCATCTTTGCTGAAGGGCTCCGGTTCTATAGACAACGATTTAATATTCTGCAGTGAGATAAAAATGTATTCACTTATGAACTCAGTCCATCTTCATTGTGGCCTGCAGAGGATGCTCCAACTTCACTACGAGATGTAGACCAACACGGTCCTCACTGTCTTTTCCACACACAGAAGTTAGACTTTGTCCATACTTCAGCATGAGGCGTCCAGTACGGTGGTATCTCCATCATGTTCATAGATTTACAGATGAGCCGAGCGAACATGCTTGAAGATATGACTCACTGCATGGCCGCTTTATTTGGATGTGTTTAGCATGAATTACATAGACATTTAATGGAAGTTGCCATCTTTTTCCAAGTCAACCTTTTGGAACGTCCCATATTCAGGTTCTGGTTCTCTCAAGGTTCTCTCTGTCTCTCTGCCACATATGCAGGATGTCGTTGCCGCCCGTGGACATTTTGCTCCTGAAAGTTTGCTCTCAGTCCAGGAATTTTCCATCAATATAAAGATTTTTGTTTCACCTGCTGCTCCAGAGGCGTCTACAGCTGTGAAGTCATAACATAAGCTTTCGAAAGCAGGGCGCCCCGACGTTAGGGACAGAACTGGGGCGCGGGCTGTCCGGTACCGGGCTGCCGACCCACCCGGGCCCATTCACGTTCTGCCCAAACCATCACCAGGACATAACATGACCCCGCTCACTTCTTTCCGTTGCTCTGGAGTGTGATCGACAGAATCGGCACAGCCTGGAGCTGAATGCTGTATTTAGCCCGCTGTGGATTGAACCTTCCAGGGAGAATATAGCAATGGTCCCGCTGCCATCAAAGAAATCCTCTCCACGCGTGAGAAACGTGAGCCATGGTCTGATTTGGCATGTTTTCTTATGCACATCTTATTTTCAGGAGAGTTCTGGAACCTATTGAACATGTTGGATGGAAATAGCCAGAAATTATGCATTTTCAGCCCAGTTTCACCAATAATACACCGCCATGGAGGTCACTGTTATGATCTGGGGTGGCTGCAGATCAGAACAGCTTCATCCACAAACGTGCTCAGCGTGAGATCAGCTGACGACCTAAACGTCCTCAACGACCAGGTTATTCCATGGATGGATTTCTTCTTCCCCTATGGCGCGGGGCATGCTCCAAAATGACAATGCCAGGATTCACCGGGCTCATAGTATTGTGAAAGAGCGGTTCCGAGAGCTCGATGGATCGGCCGCCACGGGGTCCAGATTTGAACCCTATTGAAAATCATTGGCATGTGCTGGAGAAGGCTTTACACAGTGGTCACACACCTCCCACCATCAATACAAGATCTTGATGAAAAATGAATGCAACTCGGGATCTTTTGACATTGCAGAAGCTTATTGAGACAACGCCACAGCGAATGTGTGCTGTGATCAAAGCTAAACGGCGCCTGCGACCCTTTTCTTTGCTTTGTTCGGGCAACTTTTTACCATCTGAAAAACATTAAGATCAGAGGAATAGTGTCAAAACCAGACTTGGAGACACTCATCCATGCGTTTGTCTCCAGCAGGTTAGACGACTGTAACGGCTGCTCACTGGCCTTTCTAAACCAGCTGTTAGAGCTGCAGAACATCCAGAACGCTGCTGCTCGAGTCCTGACAAGAACCAGGAAATACCACCATATTAGTCCAGTGCTCCGGTCCCTGCACTGGCTTCCTGTCACTCAGAGAATAGAATTTAAAACAGCTCTGCTTGTGTACAAGTCTTTTCATGGTTTAGCACCAAAGTCCATCTCTGACATGTTAGAGCCGTATGAACCATCTCGGGCCCTGAGAACTTCAGGGAGGGGTCCCCTGGTGGTTCCCAGAGTCAGGACTAAACACGCTGAGGCTGCGTTTCAGTTTCATGCAGCTAAAATCTGGAACAGTCTTCATGAGGATGTGAGACAGGCCTCAACTCTGACAATGTTCAAATCCAGGCTGAAAACAGCTCTTTTTACCCGAGCAGATGAAAACTGAAAGTATTTTATCTGCACTCTTGCCTTTTACTGCAACTGATACATTTTTATGTTGATGTTTTAATGATTTCACTTTGAATTGCCTTGTGAATTGAGCTCTACAAATAAACTTGCCTTGCTCAATGTCACATTATTGACTTTATTATAATCTTCATCAAATATTAACCATGTTTCTTGGTAATTATAGTCGTACGATTAACCATTATATCAAAGAAATGTTCGTGCGATACTGTCCACATCCTATTACCATGTCAATGCCGTAAAGAATAAGCGCTACCAATAATTAGACAGATAAAAACACTTTGCCTGCCCTTTATATAACTCCCAGTATGAACGAGCGATAGAACACAAACACAAAAGTCCATTGAAAACCCCGGCCGATAAGATCATTCCGTGTGAGTGGAATATAACGCTCTGAGATGAAGGTAATGTAAAGCTCTCGAGGCGTTTATCTGCTGTGGGGGGAAAACTCAGTCCTCCCCACGGCCGTCCCGCCTCGCTCACACCCGGAGGACGCCGTGATGAATTGCCCCTGAAACAAAGTGGACAGTGGCGTCGGCTCATTATCAGGCGGACACTGACGGGAGCTACAGCCTCGCGCCAAACGGTGAAACGCGGAGATAAGAGCGAGGGGATGGGTTTGGAAACGTACTCGCGGCGAGCCTCTCCCGGCAGATAGTGTTTAACGTGTCAACGGGAGCTGAGAGAACGCTTGTGTTAGGGTGACAGTGACCTCATGTTCTATCCACTGTTGGGTAAAGATAATTAAAGGAGGTAATTATGTCCACACATTCACTACAAAGCTCATTTAGGCCATACTGTTACAATAATACTGAAACATTGAGAAACGGGTACAGGCCTTGGCTTCTGATTTGTCCTGTTTAACCTGCGCCTCTGCTACACGCCGTGCTGCGCTCCCTCCGGCCTGTTGCCGCTCACTGCCCTCGTCTGAAGGAATTTTCTAAATAATGTTATCTTATGTGTTGCATGTGTTACTAAATGCATCTGTGTATTGATTGAAATGCATGACTGATGTGCTGAGCTGTTGAACCTAAGATGGGCTAAAGTCATTTCCTGAGCACCTTGTGGGCAAAACATGACCTGTATGTTTAGATAAACTCCAGTTTGTGGTTAAGCAGTAACAGGGATACGTAATAAAGATGCAACGTTTTGTTTATGAGGAGCAATGAAATCTTGCCTTGGAAATGAGGGTGAAGGGGATCCCATGATCTCTGACTCCCCCCTCTCCTGGGAACAGGAAAGGAGGAGTTTAAGCCTTACTGATATCAACCTGCCATGGGACTACGGATGAAAATTAGCCTATAATGGCTAACTCCGGTACATTTACATGTTGAAAAAACACATGTTGATTAATGTGCACTGTCCCAATTCAAATAAATACATTCAAATTCAAATTACTCTCTTTGATGTGGTGTTGGTGAGTGTGAGTTTCAATAAAAAGCCAGGGAAGAGAAAGAGATGTTGGAAGAGGGTTAAGACAGTGGTTTGGCTAAGACGACTCACTCTTTTCCTTGCAAGTAAAATGAAACTCTTGTGTGAACTTGTGTTTTAATCTGTTTATTATTTCTGAGCCAGAAATAACAGGGCGTCTCCAGAGCAGTTTTGGTGAAACAGGGAAAATTCCCTAACAGCGTCGTCACACAGGTCATAGCGATAAAAATAAATAAAAAACTTTAAGCCATTCCAGGGAGGTCTGAAGTCCCATTAGAATCCTGTTTACCAAGTGTCTTTTGGAATCGCCCCTGGCCACAAGGGGGTGGTATAACAGCAATGTCAGCTCCCTGCAGACCATAGAGAAAGGCGCGTTCCTCGCCCATTGGTCCCGACCCACCAGTTGAGAACCAAGGTTATGGTGTCTACAGCTTGGAGGGCCCCAGACAGGTGGTCAATGCGAACAAACATTCAACTGGTGCATTTAAGAGAAGTTCAAATCGTTCCCCACATCTTTATTTAGGCTTGGAGCCTTAATGTCAGCACAAATAGATATTAATATATATATATTTTTTTTGGTTTTATTCATGTGGAATTATTAAACTTGCAAAACTTGCACTTCAAGAAGAAGCCTGAGGGCACCCCTGGACTATATACTGCACTTAGAGGTCAAATCAAGTCATACAGATACAATTATGGGTCAGATTTTAAATTGAGTAAAGTAAAAAGTATGTGTGAAAGCCCTTTATTTAATTACCTATCCAAACCTCCACGCCCCTTGACACATCACCCGCCCCGGGCCAAAAACCAAGGCACCATTTATCCAGCAACAGGCCAATCCGCTCTTGTTTTCTTGTTTACCATAAACGCTCAGACAAACGGCGTGGATGAAACATGAGGCAGCTAATTGAAACGGCAGATGTCCTCCTTGTGGGACCAAACAGTTTATTATCCGCACTTGTCGAACGCCGTGATTCAGGGCTACTGCATCTTTAACCAGGAGAGACAGAAGGGTAGCGTCTGCACCGGGCTCTCTGTGGATTTATATAGGTAGTACTTTCACAGCTCAACCTGGGTTTCCTTAATCTGCACTGACGCAGGTTTGCAGACATACCACAAGCTCAGAACCTCCAGAATCCAGTCACTTGAGCTCTAAAAGGGACACATCCCGCATGTGGGGCTAAGACATAGACTTTGAAACATTACGTCGGGTGCCTCGGCATTTATATTTTACGCCTCATAATGTGAAATGATGTCGCTGTAGGAATTAAATAGTAACAGTGAAATGGCGCTACAGCTGGTGGGGACTTTGCCTTGGGCTCCTCCTGCTGGCAGCTGTAGGAATAACTTCTTAAAGAACTAACTTTTTGTTTGGATTTACAGCGTGGTTATTACAGCAGTTTTCCAGCTTCAGCACAGCGTGATAAACACACTGAGCAGAACGGCTCGAAACCGATATTATTTTGGATTATGGGCTTTAATAATCCCCTCTTGGAACCGCCGCCTTAACGTGGTGGAGGGGTTTGAGCACCTGAATGATCCTGGAGCTCTGTTGTCGGGGGCTTCGTGCCCCTGGTAGGGTCTCCCAGGGCAAACAGGTCCCGGGTGACGGGTCAGACAAAGAGCGGTTCAGAAGCCCCTAATGAGAGACCAACAGGCCCGGTTAGAACCATGAGGCCGTCCTTCTGTGGACCCACCACCTGCAGGGGGAGCCATAGGGGCTGGTGCAATGTGATTTGGGCAACTCCAACAGCTGCCCCCACGACCCGGCAACGGAAAAGTGGAAGAAAATGGATGGATGTATGGATGGCTTTAATAATGACTAAAAATGTCTGCAGATCACACCAGACCGGCGCCATGTTCTGTTCTCGGAGTTTGAGTTGCTGCCCTCTGGACGCAGGCTCTGGATTCCAGCCTGTGATACCCAGAGGAGGAAGACCACCTTTTTGCCCAGAGCAATCAGCTCTTGAACTCTGTACAGAAATGATGATGACTGTGCAGTCAGTCTACATCTAAACTGCTGGACTTACTAGTGCTCTTTACATAATGTTGTACTGTTTGCGCTTGTTGAATGAATGAGCGTGTTTTCTGACCTTCTTAACAACGACTCAGTTGTATTGAGGAAGTACAGAACAAAGCGCTGACTCCGTAGAAGAAGAAAAAGCTAACTTAAATACGGTTAAAATGGTTACTGTGGTGCTTAGACATGATGTCACTGATGCAATGAAGGTCTGATAGATTTGTTGAAGTTCCAGTGTAACTGAAACAACACTATGAACGAGGAGCGTGTGCAAAATTTGAATCGCTTATAGTTCAATCCCACAGCATTCTCTCTCTCATCAGATTTGGGGCCCTAAATCTGTACTACTGGCAATTCCACACTGTAAATGAGGTGCAACATGCCCACAAATAACTTCCATGCTATTTCCCAGCGTGCTCTCAATATTTAGCACTCGTCTTGTTAAATGACCTCCTTTGAGAACAGTTCTGGTGTCGATTCATAGACTTTCGATCAAAAACCTAATCAAAGGCAGAAGTCTACAGCAGCGTTGTTTCTGTTACAGGTTTCCTCAAAGTACGACCAACTACTACTAACATCGGACTCAATCGCACTTGTATTCTACTCTTAAAGAAAGGAAGTGAAGCCGCTGACTGCACGCAGGAACCTAAAACTACACGAGCGCCTCTGTGTGTGTCAGCGTTTATCATAGACCGTCATGGCCATGCAGTAAATACCAACACGTCCACCAAATAAAAGTCAATGACACTCAATGTTCCTGTGAAGTTTATAGACCCGCGAGTTATGTCCACATTAAAAGTGCCATTTCTCCATATTCTTAATGTTTTAATCAAAGCAGCTTTTATGCCCACGTCTGATGATGTACGTCCTTCCAGGAAATAGTCAGATCCGGATCGTAAATATAAAGAACAGCGAGATAATGAAGACTGGAGTTCTCAGTCGAAGGCTTCTCAGAAGATTCACGCCGACCGCCGGCTCATGAAAGGGGTTTTGGCACAATCGTTTACTCCATTTGATGAAAAACCAATGTGTTTAATCTAAACCAAGACTTTAAGATGTGTAACCGATTTATTACGGTGTGTCTAAATATAGCAAATGTTTTAGCAATCACAGAAGAAAGAGTCCAAATGTGTTCTGTTGTCCAAAGCAGGCATTTCATTCATTCATGGGAGGCATTGTGAAAACTAGAAACATTTTATTCAACCTCCTCCTCCTTTCATGGTTTGACACAGAAACATCTGATGCCTCAGTTTTATCCGTCTAGGAACAAACCTGGACATAACCAAGATTTGAAATGTCGGAATTGGTTTCAAAACTAACTTAGCCAAATCCATAGGGTATAAAACCAGAACTGAACTGAGATCCCCACCAAAACAAGTCAGGTTTAAATGAGGCTATACAAAAACTTTTCAATAGGAGTTTAAATTGGTACTGAACAGCCTGATCAAGGCTTAATCCACGTCACAGCGAGGACTACATACGTACAGAATCTACTCAAAATCAGGTTCAGATCAAGGCTAAAGGATGACTAAATCAGGAAGTCTTTTGCATCTTTAAAAAATACGGATCAACTCTATTTTTCAGCTCGGTCAGGGTCCGCCGGATCAAGCGCCACAGCTCAGATCACACCACACGGGGAACGAAAACAAAAACAACATCGGGGTTTTGAACGTAAATACCTCCTGTGTTTCAGTTGTTATCAGAAAATAACTCACTCTTTATAATAACTACACCTTATAGCTTATAATAAATAATAATAACGGGCCTCCCCGAAGTCAGGGAGAGGGAAATCAGGCTGAATATCGAGATAAATCATCTTTATCAGAGAACAAAAACGAGTGTTATCCGACCAAACTGAACAACAGCCTCGACCAGTGACAATTACATCAAAAAAAAAAAAGACTTTAATTAAACCCCAAAACTCAAACTGAGCCGCCGTACATTCTAATTCCTCTCACACTAACGGGGCGGGCGGCTGTTCCCCTGTACGTCCAGGCTTCGGCGTTCTCCTCAGATGATCACGTTTGTGGACGACTCTGCCCCGGGACCTCCGGCGAGCCCGCTCCCTCATGCAAGTCAAATGAGCCGCCGATCCTTCGGGAGGAGCAGCTGCTGTGGTCCATTTAGGAATGAAACAAGAAATTATGCATTGTCGAGAAATTCAAAGGGATTTCTCTTCCCTTCAACAAGGCTCGGGCGGTCTTCTGAACCGCAGAAACTACAGAGTGTCACTGCAGGACGCTCGGCTGTTGGAACGTCTGTCTGTGAAGTCGCACTGGTGGAAAATTGTTGTTCGGCAAATCGTGTTTTACTAATATCTTCAGGTCTGTGAGATTCATACACAGGGAGAAAAACATTGCATATATATATCGCCTCTGTTGGCCCTTTCAGATTGGATTGCACCTTGTTCATTGCAAGGGTCTTGAGCATATTGTTTCACTTCTACTTCGTCTGCTTGCTCAATAATAAAAACAGAATTTTGGATAACATGACTTTATGTAAGACTTGCCTTAGTAAACGCCAACATGCTTTGACAAACCTGCAGCGTGGAACTGCTGAGCACCGACGCAAGGTTTGGGCTTTAAACATGTGGAGGACAGTTTTGTGTTTCTCTTATAACTTAATGTAACCAGGAAGTACAGCTCGGAGCCCTCGGACAGTAAAAGAAGAAACGACTGAAGTGAAGGCAAGTTTATTTGTGGAGCACAATTTATACACAAGGCAATTCAAAATATCTCAGTTATCGAATTATAAGAAAGCAGAAAATAAATGGATAGATGTTGGGTCATACTGAGATGTTGGGTTATACTGAGATGTTGGGTTATAATGAGATGTTGAGTTATACTGAGATGTTGGGTTATACTTAGATGTTGGGTTATACTGTTGGGTTATACTGAGATGTTGGGTTATACTGTTGGGTTATACTGAGATGTTGGGTTATACTGTTGGGTCATACTGAGATGTTGGGTTATACTGAGATGTTGGGTTATACTGAGATGTTGGGTTATAATGAGATGTTGAGTTATACTGAGATGTTGGGTTATACTTAGATGTTGGGTTATACTGTTGGGTTATACTGAGATGTTGGGTTATACTGAGATGTTGGGTTATACTGTTGGGTCATACTGAGATGTTGGGTCATACTGAGATGTTGGGTTATACTGAGATGTTGGGTCATACTGAGATGCTGGGTTATACTGAGATGGATCATGAAGAGCGATAGAAATGTGCGCCAATACGAACGATGATACAACGCACTTAGGAATCCCTGTGTCCCACACTATGAGTCTTCATAGTGTGGGACACAGGGATTCCCAAATCCTTAATTTAAACATTTCTGCTTAAGACACCAAAATGGCTTGCAGCGGCCCTGGATTCACCGTCTAGCCAAATATATATATATATATATATATATATATATATATATATATATATATATATATATATATATATATATATATATATATATATAGTATTGGTTTATCTTTTCTCAAAATATACGACGATTAGGACAAAGTTTTAAGTTCCCCTTTCAGTTTCGAGTGTGATTACCCATCCACTGGTCCATCCCATGTCTGTCTCTGTGGGGCGATATTGTAGGGGGGTCTAGAGCCACAGGTGTTACAAGGTTGTTAAGTCCCATAATGAATGACTTCCAGCTATTTGTTAATCACCGTCTGAACAATGGTGGTCCATGCGACCCGCGGGGGCATCTGATGAGCACAGTGCGACATCGGCCAAAAGCAGACACCAAAGTCGAACGCTGACCACGGGCAAAACATCGGTCACACGAGGACACGCTGAAGAAACATCTGCAATTCAACCGCTGAGAATCAAGAGGCGGAGCTGGGCATCACACAGTTTACATGCAAGACGGAGAATCAAGAACGCAGAGTGCATTAAAAAGTGCTTTATTTTAAGTCCTGGACAGGACAAAATATATACAAAATAGGCCCATTTGGATGTCAAGTCCTTTCAAGAAAGTCATGTGATTATTTTTCACAATAGCCCTTGAAGTTTATTGGACTGAATCACATTGAAGGAAATCAGTTTTCCAGGACAAATGTGTTTTAAACTTGGCTATAACTTGTTTATAACGCTCACACTTGTATATGTTCAAAATTATGCCAAGCCAAGTCATCCCAGTGGTCTTTATTTAGTCTGCGTGTGAGCTGGAACTTAGTGTTACTGACGAAGCCTTTTGGATGAGAGGTGAAACATCCTACATTTCAGCCAAGTACAGAAGATGACTCAAGAACCTTCATCTAAATGGACAACTCCTCTATGTTTTTAGCTTATTTTATTGTTTATTTCACTCTAGTAGAACTTTAATGTACTTACAAGAAATACAAATAAACAGTACAGTATTTATTATGCCAAAACTGTAGAAATTCAAACCCTTTTTTTTATTTTGCCGCAGCCACGTTGTAACGGACGGTACAGTGTTGAGACAATTACGAGGAGATAAATCTGAATCCAACTCCGTGGGCAATATGGCCGCCGCGGCGTTTGAGCCTGACAGAACGAGCGGTGGAGCAGAGGTGATTTAGAGTGAGCTGAAGTGAAGTGTGGGGCAGAATTATGAGACAGGCAGGAGTGAATCAGCAGGAGATGGGACATGACACGTTACACAAGTGATGTATGAAAACACTTCTCCTCGTTTAACCCCATGTGAAGAAGGCTTTCATATTTATGCTCTTAAAGGCACACTGTGACATCATTTTTCAGACTATACTGTTGCCAGTAATGCATGCTCCAAATGAACAGCTCGACACAGAAAATTCATTTTTTGCAGTGGGTAATCAAAGAATGGATTTGTATGAGGACCTAACCTCTTTATATGTCATAATTAGTTGCCTTCAGTCGACATCTCCATGACGAGCTGGGACGTCCCGCTCCCAGTAAGGTTTACAGTCAGGTCTGAGGAGAGCTGAGCCGCTCACAGCAAATTTTTTGGTCATTATTCAATACTAAAGACATCTGTGATTTAATAAATGGAGTGGCTCTAAACCAGCGTGTACAGCTTGTCCTTACATCATCAATGGCTTTAATTGTCATTAAGTGAATTAGGCCTTAAATATCATTAATAATAATAATAATGCATCCGTTTTATACAGCGCTTTTCTGGACACTCAAAGACGCTTTACATCGCACTATTCATTCACTTCATACTTGGTGGCAGTAAGCTACTTTTGTAGCCACAGCTGCCCTGGGGTAGACTGACGGAGGCGAGGCTGTTAAGCTTAGCTTAGCTTAATGTCTAATGACATTAGATCTAACAGGACTTCAAGGCATTATGCCTTTACTCTTAGTGAAACAAATGTGGTTTGTCCTCCTATTGTAAACTCAGACATTTGTGGGGGAAACACTGTCCATCTAATTACAAAGCATTTGAATCAATTTCATGAACTTTTTGTAGCATTTCTAGCATTTTTGTAACAATCTCCCTGCAAATAAAAAATATATATATAAAGCATTTCTTGGAAGAAACAGCAGTAGCCTGTCTTCAGTCTAATGTCAATGTTATTTGATTAAAATATATATATACATTTTGTGGAAATGTTAATTTTATTTTTTCTCTCAGTTCAACACAATGTTTTGCTAAAAAGCTCAAAAGTGCAAAGGTTTTGTCCAGTTTTCGTTTGGATTTCCCAAATGTCCCTAAATTCTCTGTTTGAATTCGATTGAATGTTTGTAATGCTATGAAATAGACAATGGATAAATCTTTTGTGTCATTGGCATTAAAACACATTCATTTGACCTGTATGACCTACTAAAGCAACATTAGCATGAGCTTTCAATTGAGAGATTACATGTTCATATCTAAACATTGAACTTCAGCAGAACTTCTTTTAAAGTCACTAACTTGATTCCATAACCGCGTGGGTCAAATGCAACGTGCGACAAACCGAAAACGGGAAATCAGAATGACGGTCACGAGGATCAAGTGTCTCACGGCCATTTCCAAAAGGTAATTAAATGTCACCGCGCCATCTATATATTCCATACGTCTCGATCAATGACGCAACGTGGGGGAAACCTGCGTATATTGAGTGAAAGAGCTGCTCCTCATGATGCTAAAGTTTTGATCGTGGATCAGAACGGCTCAATAACGTGATCAATGGGCGTGACCTTCGTGGAAATACACTCTGGACCACACGAAGCCGGTGACATTTTGCTTCCGCTGTTTTAGATCTATAGGCAGTGTCGGGAAGATCACATTAAAACAGTTATTAGTCGTAGTAATCTGCAAGAATTTAGATTTCATCTAAATGAGGTCGATGGGTTGCCAACGGCTGAAAACATCTGCATTGTTCATAATTTGCTCGTTTTTGTTTGACGGCTAATAAGAAAAATAAACTGATCAAAATACAGAGTTCTCAACATATCCCAGAGTAGCCGCTTAATAACTGTTTCCGGAGGTAGGACGCCCTCTGTCTCTTTTTAGTTGTATACATCGTAAAATGTAAAAACTACGAAGCCTCAAAGCCTTTCTAAAACCTTCTACCGCATCTACTGGATAATATTTAAGCTTTGACGGGAAATTTCAAAGGCCGTCCGTCATTTTGAAGGATTGAAAATCAAGCCATGATTAAACTAGCTAGCTGGCTAACTTTCTGGGCGCTAACGACAACACGGGGAAGAAAACCACGACGCAAATACAGCTAAAGGCTAATAATGTCCTTCTCATCTGGAGCCGCTCTTTAACTCTTGTAAATCTCAAGACGAGCTCATCTATTTCTCTCCCCATTGTCCCGTTCACCCGCTGTTTCTTACACATTAATGTTTAAAATCGAGAAAAAGCAAATAATAAGCTCCACTTTACGTTTGCATCAGTGTAATGTGAGCCCTGATGTCGATGAGCCGAGGACGCTCTGAATAAGTTCGTCCTCCATGATTGTTCAGATGTTTAGTTTAACTCTTTAAAAAATGCTTATGATGCGAGATTAATTCAGGAAGGATGCCCGTCAAAATGAAAGAGAGAAATTATCCCTAGCGAAACCACTGCCCCCCTCCTGGAACCGTCACCTTAACGTGGTGGAGGGGTTTGAGCACCTGAATGATCCTGGGAGCTCTGTTGTCGGGGGCTTCGTGCCCCTGGTAGGGTCTCCCAGGGCAAACAGGTCCTATAGGTGACGGGTCAGACAAAGAGCGGTTCAGAAGCCCCTTATGAGAGACCAACAGGCCCGGTTAGAACCATGAGGCCGTCCTTCTGTGGACCCACCACCTGCAGGAGGAGCCATAGGGGCTGGTGCAGCTCCAACAGCTGCCCCCACGACCCGACAACGGACAAGTGGAAGAAGATGGATGGATGGAAACCACTGCCCTGCACCTCCTCTGATTTGTCCATTGTGCTGTCAATCAACAATCAACAGACAGCCAATCAACGTCACTGTTGCTCCGGTCACTTCCTGAAACTTTCAAAGCTGCTCCTTGGAAAAACAGACGGTATTTGTGTTTGCCAAATACTGTATATGCAACAACAACAAAAAGCATAATACCCCCTCTCTAACATCAAGATTTTGAAATAAGAATGAAACAATGTAAAGGACATGGAGGGAAGTTCAAGCTGAATTTGACCGGGTAAATAGATCAACATGCAGGCTCGTGTGAAACAGTCTCATTATTTTAAGCGTGTGATTTGCCGTCTCAGCGATGTCTTTGTCGACAAGTCTCTCTCCAGGATGTTCTTCTGAGGAGAGCAGACCTTTGAAACATGTCCCGGTAACTCGATAGTAGCTCTCCCTCTTTGTCTGATTAAAAGAAAGGCTAAGAATAGCCGCCTCTCTTCCAGCGCAGCATCTTCGGTTCGAGTGCAAGTCTATCATCTGTTGGTCTTTCTCGCCGTGCGGTTATTGGGCCATAAAAATATATTGAAAACTGAAGAACCTTGCACAACGCAGAGTGCATTTCCGCTGCGGATTGAAACGCCGCGATAAACAATATTGAATCATTCAGATTGGAAATGCGATGAGGTCGTTCATATGTTGGAATCATTGAGGGAGTATTACAGTGTCATGGGTGCAGGCTCTAAATGTAATGAGGCGAGAGACTGGAGGTTTTTAAATGTTTTGCTTTGCAGCGATATCAAACCATGATCGTCAGCGCCGTATGAGAGAGCCTGACATCTCGATCGGTATATTCAGGCTAATGAAATACTTCTATAGGGCTGCTAAGTTAGATTCAAACTTAACAATTTTTGCTGTGTAAGTTCATCAAAAATACCAAAAATAATATGCTGGGACGTTGAGTTGCAGTTTGGCCGGTAATGGACCACATGTATTGCTCATAAGTTGCCCATTTCGTCCGAATCTCTTCCTTCTGTTTGAGGAAATGTTTGCCAATCTTGAGAAATGAAATACGCGCTGTAGTTTTCCGCACTAGTGGCATTAAAATATAGTATTCGGGCATTACAATTTCGGACATTGAAAAGCATCACATTGGTCTAGCCTGTATAAACCCGGTTATTTGTCACACAGTCAGCAATGCAATGGAACGTGCTGAGATGAGAAGAACCTTCTTCTATATTGAAATACAATTAGCAGTGATGCTAACTAGGTTTGTGCTCCTGCCTCATAGCAAGAAGGTCCCGGGTTCGATGCCCGCCTGGAGGGGGCTCTCTGTGTGGAGTTTGCATGTTCTCCTCGTGTCTGCGTAGGTTTCCTCCGTGTAGTACTTCGGTTTCCACAGAAACAGGTTGCCCCAGCGGCATTGAGGAAGGGTCAAGTGGATAGAAGGAATTTCCCCTATGGAGATTATAAACCTTAACCTTAAAGCAGTACTAAGTAACTTGCTTACCCTACTAAATCCTTTTCCGTAGTCCCTCTGGGGTATGTGTTAATGGGATGATTGGGGGGTCTTTCATCTCCCCCTGGTGTCTCTGGCCAGAAAACCACACTTGCAACTTCCCTGCCTCCGGATCGGAAGCGCAATGGAATCACGAAAGAAAAAGCTAACAGGCTAACGGGCAAAGCTAACTGTGGGCTAGCGCCACCTGAACAGTATTTACATTTGTGTAATTGGATGTACAATATCCCTCTGTCCCGATCGGGGGCAGGATCATGGTGTTTTACGAAAAATCTTTAACGAAAAAACATGTTTTGCAATGGGGAATAAACCAGTAAACATGAGTAAAACCAATAGTTGATTTGTTTACCTCATATCTTTGGACAGAAATAGGTAATGTTGATGAAATATTCATAGAAATACTCCATACGCTGCCCTTAAGTCGATAAAGTATCCACATTTGGCCTGTTTCTATAACCGGCGCCCTTTGCCCCGAACAGTGGACAACATTAAAGCATAATGCCAGCCTGTGTGTGGCCCATGTCCTTGTGCCCTCGAAAGCTGCCCCAGTCTGACCCGGCGTCCTGTTTCCGGATCCGCACGCCGCTGTCTGAATGCTAACGAGCGGGATTAGCCCCGGCCGCCGCATAAAGGCGCTACTTTGACCTCCAGGGGTCGGAGTTCAGCGCATGTATTCTCTCCTGATGATGTCGTACGTGAGGTCCAAACATTAACCTTTGTCTCAGAGCTCTCGACTTGTATTTGTGGACATGCTTCATCTAACAGGGGCATCCAGAGGGTTTGACCTGCTACATGTAAGTCAAATAGGCTTAGACAGACTAAAAAAACAATAATGTAGTATTTTGAGCACGGCTAACGGGTCCAAATGAAGGAGTCTGGTACTTTATTATACACATAGAAACCTTTGGGACCACAAAGAACTGACATCATCCTGGGAGGGTTTTTCAGAGTGGAAGAGGGAGATGCAGGATCACTGTAGCGCAACAGATCAGCGCTCTGGTTTTGATGTGGGAAAAATGTAACGTGGTTAAAAGCTCCGAAAAAGTCCATTAACACAAGCCCTATGAGGTTTTACGAAACGAATGCGCTTATAGAACTACGATGAAGACTTCCTGGGTGAATGAGAGCCTTCGCAAACAGCTGGAAAAACACAAAGGGACTTGTACAATCCGAGCTCCTGCCCTGATGAAGTCGTATGAGGGGGATCACTGTGTTGTCACGTCCGAGGCTCTGGTGGGCAACGCAAATGTATTAAGTCGGTAATAAAAGCTCCGTAAAAGATCTGTGATTTAAATAAACAGCGATCCTCCCTATTAGTGTAGGTGTGTAGGTCGTCAAAGTTCAGAGACTGAATCTTGGAGGTTCTTAGCTTATAAATGGGGAATGGCACACATAGTATGAGTGTTACTTTTGTCCTCATCTCCTGCTTAAGGCATCCATCCATTTTCTTCCTTTTTATCCGGGGCCGGGTCGCGGGGGCAGCAGTCTCAGCAGAGATGCCCAGACTGCCCGGTCCACGCACACCTCCTCCAGCTGTTCTGGGGGGACCCGGAGGCGACACCAGGCCAGCTCGGAGACATAGTCCCACCAGCGTGTCTTCCACGAGGCCTCCTCCCAATAGGACATGCCTGGAGCAACTCCCGAGGGAGGCGACCAGGAGGTATCCGGAACAGATGCCCTAGCCACCTCAGCTGCTCCTTTCGACGTGGAGGAGCAGCGACTCGAGTCCGAGCTCCTCCCGGGTAACTGAGCTCCTCACCTGATCTCGGAGGGTGCGCCCAGCCACCCTGCGAAGGAAACTCATTTCGGCCGCTTGTATTCGCGATCTTGTCCTTTCGGTCATTACCCAAATCTCATGACCATAGGTGAGGGTGGGAACGTAGATCGATCGGTAAATCGAGAGCTTTGCCTCAGACTCAGCTCCCTCTTCACCACAACGGTCCGATACAGCGACCGCATCACTGCTGACGCCGCACCGATCCGTCTATCGATCTCACGCTCCATCCGTCCCTCACTCGTGAACACGACCCCGAGATACTTGAACTCCTCCACTTGAGGCAAGGACTCCCCACTGACCTGCTTAAGGCATTGCAAGTTCATGTGAGATTATTATGCCGGGTTTAAGCAAACTGTGCAAACTGTGCTAGAGTAATTGAACAAGATGCACGTACACACACACTGGAGTTTATTGCCTCAGTCCAGTGCAGTAAATGGACCTGCAGCAGTTTAAAAAGGCATTCATCACATACATCAAGGCACGCAATCTCATCTTCCCTCCATAACAATGTGTTTAAACAACTTTCACGGGCCATAAAGATGAAGAGGCCATTCTGCACGCACTGCGTCGGCTGTTGCAGAAGCATTTACCAAACCCTTAAATGAAAGACCGAGTGTTAACGTCTGTCTAAATCAAGAGGACCTCAGCTCTGCAGCCGCATCGATGCCGATTGTGTTGGACACATAAAGGACTTTAATTACCTGCAAGTTCGATATGTTCATTTCATAACGGCTGTTAACTTTATCCTTGGTTTGCGACACCAGCCATGAGAGAAGAGCAACTATTGACACATGAAACTGTTTATGTTTGGATCAGCGTTGACTCATTGTAGTCGCTTGGAATTCCCAGTAGGGTCACGTTAAAACGGACATGATACAACATCGGGGGTGCTGTTTGACTTCAGTCATGCAGGTTCAGGCATTAGGTTTATGTTCTGGGGCTAAGAGGGAAAAAAACAGGGGTACTGCGCATCACCGGATCTCATAATATATTCCCGCTCTTGGACAGGTTTGGCTGCTGAGACCTGGCAACCCTGACACGGCCGAAGGTGCGTTTTACTCAAGTTTGAAACACAAGTAGCCCCCCGACATTTTTGTTTGCGTAAAAGTAGCTCGCCAGGTGAAAAGGGTTTGGAGACCCCAGCGCCTCAGGTCAGGTACTCCAGATGCCCCGCCAAATGGAGACGTTTTACTTCACCTGTGACCATTGTTTTGTCAAAGCGGTGTTACGTGAGCACATAGTATATAGTCCCTCTGCGAACAGTGCAGATAATACTCTGACATGTGCCACAGAGGACCCTGCCCATCACGATCCTATATCCTCAGGATGTGTCTAAATGATAAATAATGTTCCCCTTCCATTGGCATAAAGGGCATAATGTCTGCTCTGTCCCCCGCGCTTTACTCTCCAGGAAAACGATTCCATTCACGGAGCCTCCAGTTGGCCCGGCCGGCACCGGAGATGTCAGATCTGCGATGTGTTATCCGCCGCGGATAAGCTGAAAGCACTTTTCTCCACCGGGCGCGTGCAGGAGAGCAACTTCTGGCTCCTGATTAATCGCTTCACTCCCACCGCCATCCGAGCGAAGAGGTCTGCGAATTAAAGATGGCCGCCGCGCCCATGTGCGTGTGAGCAAATAAGAGACGAAGTGGGAGAAACAGGCTTCTGAGACAAGCGGATGAAAGCGAGATTATTATCGCAGGACATGTTAAATTCTTCGCTTTCAGCACATAATTAGTTTGTTAAAATATGTATAATGATGATGAAGGATTAGGACAGTGGGCGACTAAGTGAGAGAACTTTGTAACCGTGGGTGCAGCTTTCCTGGCCTCGAGTGAAGGAGTTCAAGTATCGCCGGGTGAGTGGTGCTTTAAGTGGGCCGGCACGCTCATTTGCACTTCTGTTTTTATCCTTTGCATTTTCAGAGCGCCCTTCACAACTTCCTATTTCGTCCCACCGTGAGCAGAGACTACATTACCCATAAACCCTTGGGTTTTATGAGTGAAAAGTGCCATGCGTCGCTGTAGCCGCTGTAAACAACTCAACGTGATGGAGGAGAGGGTGCGCCGCGGTCCATTGAGGTTCCGCTGTCATTGAGGTGGTCATTGAGGTGCAGCGGTCATTGAGGTGGTCATTGAGGTGCAGCGGTCATTGAGGTGGTCATTGAGGTGGTCATTGAGGTGGTCATTGAGGTGGTCATTGAGGTGGTCATTGAGGTGGTCATTGAGGTTCCGCGGTCATTGAGGTGGTCATTGAGGTGGTCATTGAGGTTCCGCGGTCATTGAGGTTCCGCGGTCATTGAGGTTCCGCGGTCATTGAGGTTCTCAAACTGCTATGGAACTTTACCTCTATCTATGTCACTTCCTGTCATTAGCTTAAAAGTTCAAATTAAGTTAACTTTTCTGCCCGACATCTCTTCATTAGTAAAATTATAATGATTACAACAGAAGTTATCCGTCTGCATAAGTCATATTTTCAAAAGCATTAACACCTTCATGCACTTTAAGGTTTCTTTTCCAGTGTATCACCCTGAAACTACAACAAGTTTCCCCAAAATACTCCTCACCGTTGAAACTCTACCAATTATCTTTTGTTCCCGATCCGATCGTTCTTTTAATAACTCGGACAGAACTCGTTGGCGGTGAGTTCATGTTTTCTCTCTCATCATAAAAGGTCACATATTCAGGGACCAGAGGAAGTTTAACCGCTGAGCGAGTCCGATGCCGGCGTGCGATTCCAGCGCGTTCAGAGTTTCGAGTTCCGGGACGAGCGTGACGGACGGGCAGCCGCTGAAGGGCGACGGGTCCTGGGACGGCGAGACGGCGTTACCGCGGCAACGGGGCGTCCGTCAGTCAGACTCTCGAGTTCAACTGAGTCGGGCTTATCGTTCCCACGGGGATAATTAAGGACGCGAGAGGCAGGGGGGGGGGGGAGGAGATGGGACGGGGACAGACATTATGGAGAGGCGGGAAGGCGACTGCAGTGTCCTGTTTGCTTTTGTCTGAAAAAGAAACGACAAGATTATTTTGCTTTTGTGACAATGTAGGAAAGAATGGGAGCATGACGTAAACCATTTCCTAAACAATGTACTTTATTAAAAACGCTATTTTGTTTACTCTTAATTTGGATTAAAAAGACATCTAGATATAACTATAGGCTTTATTTGGACAAACTCATCGACCGCCCGTTTCAGCAAATAGCACTTGATTATTCTGGGATTCACAGGAACATTTATTTTTCAAGCAGCTAAACCTTCAACGCCTGCTTCGACAATCTTTTATTGAAAAGTGAATTTGGTCATTCACCTTTTTTCCCTTAAAGGCACTAGGCGGAGTATCAAAATGTTAAAATGTTGTACATTTCCAGCCACGTCCTAATGTGTAGAATGAGCCCAGACCCGTTCACCACAACTGCCTCTAAAATCCTGCACTGTCACTCAAGTTGTTAATTCGGGTCCAACGTGCCGTCATGCACGAGCTTAATATAGAGACTGCAGTTACGCATTAGACCTGAGGTGGCAGTAGTGAGTATAAAATGACCAACTTCCATCCAGACCCTTTAAATATATGCTATTTTCAAATGCTTAATTACTGATATTAGGCATAGAGGAGCAAGGGAATTCAACAGCCCAAATTTGTACAGGAAATGCAAACCACATGCGACGGTGGCACAGTTGGTGGAGCGGGTCGTCCCATGATCGGAAGGTCGGGGGTTTGAATCCCAGCTCCTGAAGGTGCCCACTGTCGTTTGTTTGTTTGTTGCTTTATTTGTCATTTTACACGAACTGTACAACGGAATGTGTCCTCTGCATTCAACCCATCCCTCGACGCCACTGGACGACCCGCAGGGAGCCGTGGAAACCGGAGTACCCGGAGGAAACCGACGCAGACGCGGGGAGAACGCGCAAACGCCACACAGAAAGGCCCCGTCCCAGGTGGGAATCGAACTCCGGTTTCCCCTACGACTAAAAACATGTGCAACAGGTGAATCCTCCAGACAGGTGATGCTGACCGTCAGGTGCTGCCGTCGCCCACCGCTCCTTATGGGTCGTCCCAGCGGCGTCGAAGGATGGGTCAAATGCAGAGGACAAATTCCGTTGTAGAGTTGACAAATAAATAACCGTAAACTTTATTTGTATGTGCCAGAAAACTTTCCAAAACAGTGAAAAACAGACTGATTTCCATTCCAAGACTTTCTGCATCATGACTTTTTCATTGTGTTGTTCTGTTACCATTACCTCATTCCGGCCCAGGAGTTTTATGAAACGGACGCCCTTCTCTTTTGACCAGGGAACGTCCCGACTCGCCCGATCACTCGGCGGGTGCGTTCAAATGGGGTCAATGGTCTAATGAATGCTCTATATAAACCATGCCCATCAGAACCTGAACAGACCGTAGACCCCGGACTGACTTGTTTATATGGAGGAAAAACAGTTTGTACAGTCTGTCCACGCTAGCAGCCGTGCCCAGGGAACACCACGTCCAGGCAACATGAACAGAAAGACACGCAGACGGGGAGATGGAGACGGACGGACGTGTCATACTGTCCAGAAACCGTCCGCAGAGGCGTAGCCATGACAACGCAGTTTAGTTCTGCCCAATCCGGCGTCAGACTCTTATTGTTCACAGAGAGAAGAGTGTAAATCCAATTGGTATTGAGTGCTGTTAAGAAACCAATAGAGGTGAGTCAGAGGCAGAGCCGATTCAGACAGAAAGCATCTGTCGAAGTCTGTGCGGCGAGGGAGAGCAGAACGCCCTGGGCAGCTCCTCGACGGGAGGTTAGGAGCGAGGCGTTTCATGCAACCTCTGAAAATAGCCGTTAGCTCCTTGAAAGACCTTTCATTCGATCTGGTCCACGCGTGAATGTGCGTCCATTTATATGTGGGCCTTTGACCGACCGAGGCTTAGAGCAGCTTCGGGACACTTCCAAACGATACGAGTTGCGATCTGGTCCTGTTGTGGCTTATCGGACTGCTGTAGAACAAGTTCTGCCGATCGATGCATTGATCAAAAGACTGACGATACCCAAAAATGATTAATCGTGTCATTTTTGGCAAAGGCCCACAACCAGTTTGGGTTCAGACTCACCAGCCACTACTTGGCTACGACCCCAAAGGTGGGTTACGGACCCCTTTCAGTGGGTCGCGAGCCTTTTCCAGGGAACTTTTTTTTCCTATATTTTCCATCTCATGGGGCAGGTGGTAGAGCGGGTCATCTCGTGATCGGAAGGTCGGGGGTTCGATCCCAGCTCCCGCCAATGCACACTGTCCTCGGGCGAGACGCTTCACCCACCTCGCCTCCAGTGTCTGTGTAGATTGGTGTATGAACGAGGGAATGAATGGGTTCCTTACTGTAAAGCGCTTTGGGCTTGATAAAGGTATTAAAGACTTGTTCAATAAAAAACCGTTGGTGGAAAATACAATATTTCGTACGATATATGACAAATTACATCCTTATTTGGGTCATGGCTTGTCATCCTATTGGGCTCGGGGGCCCCACAATAATAATATTCAAAGGCGTTTGTTATTTTACATCTAAATTGACATAAAAACATCGAGCAAAAAAACTGTAGGCTAAATACAGGGTTAGAGGAGTACATTTTTAAATACATTTAGACTTTTTTTTTTTCAATGTACTTGTTTTGTAGACACGCTTTGGGACATTTGTAGTTCCTCTGAGGTCCCCCAGGGGTTCATGATCAGCTGTTAAACAAACAAAAACATTTGGTCTGTGTTAGCAGTGAGTGTTAGTTTCACGACACTATCGGGTCGAATGTTTGCGAAGGTGTTTGGAGTTTTAGGGTTCCCGGGCCGGAGTTGGAATAGAAGATGTTGAACTGGATGAGATAATAATGTAACATATATAATGATAACTTTTCCGAAACAGAATTCTGGCAGTTGTGTCACAAAGCACACGATTTGGTCAAATAAGGAGCTCTATATCTGCTTCATTGTAAAGTATATGTCCATTAAAAAGGCCCTATACTTTACTTTTTTTGCCCCATAAAAGTATGTGGGTTAAAGTAGTAATTTATGGAAAAACTAAGCCTAATGCATGAAGTCTGCATTGCATTGTGTTCTACCCAAATAGTCAGTGACTAAAAGGGTTTACCTTTTTCTTTGTATTTTGACACCAAAGAATGGCCGTGATGGCAACAATGCCTATTTCATCACTTTTTGACAAAGAAGGTTATAAATTAGATATAGTGCCTTTAAGACGAGGGACAGATCTTGTTACAAAGGGCTGCCCAGGTCTGACTCGCAGAGACCCAAGCCCCTGACTCGGTCGTACTGGGACAGCCTTAGAAGTGTGTCCCAGAGCGTCCCCTAAAGGGAAAGGGACACAGGAGATATATTTTCCCCATTATTATTCATGCTTTGCTCTGGGCACTTGGCATTCCACAGCGACTCCTGTTTAGAGATAACACTGCTGAGACGCCGCACACAAACACACAAACACACTCAGCAGGGGCCGAGTTAAGGATGAATATTCATTTAATCAATACAGCCATCAGAGCAATCTGCGGCCTAATCAGAAGTGACACCAGAGATAAGAATAGCCAGACGAGAGTGCCGTAGTGCCTGACACGTCCACCGGGGGCAGCAGCCGTGGGGCTTTAATCACAGTGGTACACAGAAATAATAAGACGCCGGGAAGATGAAAGCAGAGGCCGCCTTTGTTATGGTCCATCACTGGCTGAGTCTAACAAGCACTCCCCCGCGCCCTCTCCCCCTAATGGACCGAAAATGGGTGTTTGAGAGCTCTGATGGGCCGCGGGAGTAATGAACGGGAACCAGCTCACCTCCACGCCGCTTTAAAACTATTACTGGAATTAATGTTCGCAGATGATACAACATGAGCTTTGATGTGCGGCCGACAGGCGCGGCTGAGAGGGCAATTAGCGCTAATCCATGCGGCATGTTTGGACGGCCGGAGGAGGGGACCGCGGGGACGGGTGACCGCGTCAGGCGAGGAGGACGGCGTTCATGAAAAGGTTTTTTACAACAAAATAATTAAAACAAATGGACACTTAAATGTCGGCGAAAGAGCCATTCTTCAAGCAGTGCCACCGTGAAACCTTTGTCTACAGGCCACCGAGGGGACCAGTCTCAAGATCTGAAGGCCAGGGTCTGAGTCAGGGGCAGTTCAAATGGAAGATTAGCCCGCTGTGCCATTTATGTTTTAGTAATCCAGCTATTTGGTCCATGTTTTGTCACAACGCCAGCCCGCACTCTGGGAAACACATACTGTATGTCGCTTTGTGTTGTACTGCAAAAATGCCAAGGTTTAAAGCTGTGGAAATTAAATTATTTTCTTGCAGTAGAGTAGAACTTTGGCACCATTGATCCACATTGTAAAAACACGACATTCCCAACAAAGAACCAGCCCACGTGCGCTGTTGGGTGGATTTTTCTCTAGTGCGAATCAGGAAGTTAGAGGTTAAAGCTTAGAGTGTTAGCTTAGATACAAACGGCATATTTGGATTCACCCGTGGCCTATATGGTTATGTTTGGCCAGAGGAAGTAAACAAAGAGGGGTAAAAACTAAACTATCTCCCATTACTCCGTCACTACTGTAACAAACACTGAATTATGAATACATTTTTCTCCTACATAAAGATACAAGAGACATGGAGAGGAGCCGTGTAAGTTCAACAGCCCATAAATACTTAACCTCTTGACCCCCACGTGAACCGAGCACATTGTCTCCAGTTTGGCTTTACCCAAATCTAAAAGCAGTGAGACGATAATAAACGACAAAAACACACGACTAAAGAGTGATGAAAATGAGATGAAAAAGTGATGAAATCGCAGCCAAAAAAACAACAAAAGAGCGCTTAAAAAAGACGAGAACACAACAAAAACACTTCCGAAGAATGTGCAGGAAAAGCATCAAAAACGCAAGAAAAAAGTGTCCAAAACGCGACTAAAAAACCTGCAACAAAAACGCTTCTAAAAGTTTGTCGGTCTTAGCTTTCAAATGAGGCGTTACTCTGGCCTATAGGCTGTCAAATCCAGTCGACAGGCTTTTAGATCAGATCTGGAAAAAATGTCCTCGGTTAAAGCGGGGGGGTAAGAGGTTAAAAAACGGACAATGCTAACCAGGAAGCTAACGTTAGAATTATGCTACATATGCTAACATTAGCTAAAGGTGCCTTTCTTTACGCTTCTGAACAATTTGCAGTGAAAAAAAACGGAAAAATCCTCCACATGGAGCTGATTTTGACTTGACTTCATTTGTATGTGATATTTATGCTTATAGTCCGCCAGAAAACGGCTAAAAATAGAGAAAAATTGTGGTTGAGGAAAAATCTCAGTGTGGCTCAACTCTGTCTTGCTATGAATGATTAATTCAAGTGAACACCGGGGATGAGCAACAGGGTTCGTAAGATTTAGGCGGTTTGATTCAGGTAGTTGAAAACCGCGACACCCAAGGAAAGACGCCGGCTGAACTTATAAACTTCATACAGAAAGGGCCCACAGTGTCTGGGAATCGAATCCAGCACCTTCTTGCTATGAGGCGAGCGCTCCGGCCACTCAACCACCAGTTTATTCTAGACACTGGTCCCAAGTCTAGACCGAGTGGAACTATTGTGTCACGGCCATCTGATTTAAACCTACTCCAAATCAATCTGTGCACAAATTGGAGCCAAGTCTGCCAAGGCAATTATTGAAACATCGCTGGGGTTGTCATCTTGGAATACGTCACCGGGGAAGGGAAGGTCAGAATCCCAGATTTATTTGCGTGCTTACTTTTGGCATGGCAGCGAGCGTATTATGTACAAAGTGAACACGGTCCCCACGGCTGACTCGTACCTCACAGAGCTCCTGCTGACAAACGGGGCTGAGAAAGCCATTAGGTGCCGTTGTGCTTTGTTACACACTCGATATAATTGGACCGTAATTATTTCAAGTTCACTCTGGGTAAGTGATTCTTTGCAGTAACTTTTGTATTGTACAAATCTCTCCACTTTTTAATTGACTCGCCGGAACTTTCAAAACGGACTAATTCTCCAGCGAGATACTCCACGCCAAAGTCCTGGGTGATATTCTTTTTTTTATTTGTGGTCGAAGTAACTCTCACCCTTTCTAGGAATAGTGAAACTCCTCTAAGGGCTGCACTGGAGTCATTATTCATTTGCTCCGAACGTAGTGGCGCAAATCTACTATTGTAACCTCGTCTACCCGGGGGTTGCACAACAAAAAGATGCTCCTATAGTCACATAGTCTTCCAAATTCAAAAAGTTGCACAGCCAAATTATTATGTCAAAAAAGCTCTGAAAAAGCGTAACAAATATGACCAAAAAAGTGATGAAAACACAGCAACAATGTGAGGATAGTCGAGAAGTTTGGGAATTTGGGTAAAACCAAACTGGAGAAAATGTGCTTGGTTAAAATCGCCATTGTTCTGTCCCGGGACGAAATTGAGAGCCATTAGATCCCATGTGAAGACAAGAGCAAAAAGAATCGAAACGTCCTTAACTCTGTCATCCAAATCACTTTAAGATGGATAATTATCGCCTTCACAAACACATCTCCGGGATAACATGTCCCAGATATTAAAGAGGGGGTATTGTGTTTTTTTCAATCCCATAGCACCAGTCTATAGCACTACAATGATGACGTAACCTTCTGTTGGTCTGTATATGCAGTCAATTAAAATAACTGCCTTGAATAAAATTTCTCTCTCAAAATGGCCGTACTGAACGTCTTGAAATAGGCCTCTGTCTCTTTAAGAAGCTTTCCGACACGCCCCCTTCAGCACACTACTGTGGCATTGAAACAACAACACTGTGCGGGGAGGGGGCTCTGCTGAGCTGAGGAGCAGTGGTTGGGGGCTTGGCTGGTGACGAAAGGTCCAGAGGCGTCTCCAGGAGGTGGGGGCGTTCCTAGGAGGACTGAGGCATAGCTACACCTAAAATGGCCGCCGTCTAAGTTTTTCCTGATTACTCAAAAATATGTGAATGAGCCGAGGCAACACTCCAGGCATGTGTTTAATGAGGGAATGACATAATAACATGATATAAAGTTTGAAAAAGTCGATTTTACATAATACCCCCTCTTTAAGCTATATAAACAATCATTCCCATGGAAAGCTTAGGTGACGGCATTGGATTCTATTTGAAAGCTTGAACTCCTAAAGAATGAACGAGCAGTTTGGAGCAGGGAGTGACCGAGATGGGATTACACCAGAAAGTAGCGCTGACGGACTGTTGTATGCGACCTGGCAGCTTCTTGTGGAGATCAACACTTTCCCTTCAAGGCCAAGCCACGGAGCTAAACCAGATGAGGACTGAGCTCTGGGCTCATATTTTGCATAACACTGACTTTTTAAACGATAAACAACCCCACACACATACCCCCTCCCTGACCACGCCCACGTCTTTCTGCGTCTGCCTTAACCATAGACATATTATTAATAGACCGTCATTCCTCACTCCTCCCCGTTCACCACAATGACCACGCTCGAGGGGAAATCATGGCGGATTCACAGACTCCTCCTCCCCAGCTCTGACGAAGCATGTTCCTAAAAAGGGCATAAGGGCGGGATCTTCACCGTAGACTCGGCCCTTGCGTGACGTGTAGTTAGCTCCAATTGTAACAGTCCGGCCCTCATTAGTATACAAGATTTCTACAACTTTTCTTAGGCAAACCAGCCTGGTTTCTTTAAGTGTGACTAACCCAGCGTTATCACAGGAGGAACATCTAGCTGTAGAAAGTTTAAAAATTCCAGCACCTGACCTGGTGTATTTCCTATGTCTTGATGTTTTTATATAAATGCTTTGCCTGAATTAAAGTGATTGTAATTTTGCATATCTTCTTTTGTAAGGCGAAGAACTGCCTTGTGTACGGTATAAACATCCCTTGCCCTGCCTTACTTAGAGAAGAAAATGCCCTTGAATGGATCTTGTGCTAATATTAAGAGATGGGCCTCTTAAAGATTCTGTTTCTTATGGCTGTGATCACAATTGAATGGAGCAACATGGCAAAACCCATTTAGGGGATCAACTGTCTGAGTGTCCGAACCATCACGGGCGATTTGATGATGAGAATGCAAATAGACGCAAAAAAAAAAAAAAATCTAACACCGCAATTGACAAAATGTTCTCCACAAAGAATGCATCCGCTGTGTTCGGGTCCGTCACTGTCAGGGGTAATTTCCTTGGACGAAAACGCCATTTCAAGATTGGTCCATTTCAGAAGATTGCAGCCACAGCGAACCTGAAAGACGGCACCGACTGGATTATGTTAATTCGCTGTAATTTTGGGGAGGAGGGTGTTCTCACTCTGAAATGCGAGCAACAATTTAAAGTTCAGAATGAGAACTGAGCAGAACTGTGTGAGGAAATCTCTCGACAGCCGCCGCAGTGATGGCCAGAGAGTGTAGAGATTCAGAGACACAGACTCAATATACTGAAATAAAATGAAAGAGGTACCGTGTTTTGAAGACTCCTATGGACAGTACAATAACAAGGACCGTGACGTCGCCCGGTATGGCGCAGCCGGGGCCCCACCCTGGAGCCACAGCCCGAACGGACGACGTGGGCCCGCCTTCCTGTGGACCCACCACCCGCAGAGGGATCCGTAGGGGTCGGGTGCAGAGAGGACTGGGTGGCAGTCGAAGGCAGGTGCCTCGACGACCTGGTCCGCGTGCGCAGCTTCTGGCGTTCGGGACATGGAACGTCACTTCGCTGGGGGGGAAGGAGCCTGAGCTTGTGCGGGAGGTAGAGAGATACCGGCTAGATATAGTCGGGCTCACCTCCACGCACAGCCTGGGTTCCGGATCCCAACTCCTGGAGAGGGGCTGGACGCTCCATTTTTCTGGAGTTGCCCGCGGGGAGAGGCGGCGGGCTGGGGTGGGTTTGCTCATAGCCCCCCAGCTCAGCCGTCACGTGTTGGAGTTCACCCCGGTGAACGAGAGGGTCGCGTCCCTACGCCTTCGGGTCGGGGACAGGTCTCTCACCGTTGTCTCGGCCTACGGGCCCAACATCGGTGCAGAGTACCCGGCCTTCTTGGAGTCCCTGGGGGGGGTACTAGATAGTGCTCCGGCTGGGGACTCCATTGTTCTACTGGGGGACTTCAACGCCCACGTGGGTAACGACAGTGAGACCTGGGTGGGGGTGATGGGGAAGAACGGCCTCCCCGATCGAAACCCGAGTGGTGTTCTGTTATTGGACTTCTGTGCTAGTTACGGTTTGTCCATAACGAACACCATGTTCGAGCACAAGGATGTCCATAAGTGCACGTGGCACCAGGACACCCTAGGCAGGAGGTCGATGATCGACTTTGTAGTTGTGTCATCTGATCTCCGGCCGCGTGTCTCGGACACTCGGGTGAAGAGAGGGGCTGAGCTGTCAACCGATCACCACCTGGTGGTGAGTTGGATCCGCTGGCAGGGGAAGAAGCCGGTCAGACCTGGCAGGCCCAAACGTGTTGTGAGGGTCTGTTGGGAACGTCTGGTGGATCCCTCTGTCAGTAGGGTCTTTAACTCCCACCTCCGGAAGAGCTTCACCCAGATTCCGAGGGAGGTGGGGGACATGGAGTCCGAGTGGACCATGTTCTCCTCCTCCATTGTCGATGCGGCTGCTCGTAGTTGTGGCCGTAAGGTCTCTGGTGCCTGTCGCGGCGGCAACCCCCGAACCCGGTGGTGGCGCCCGGAAGTAAGGGATGCCGTCAAGCTGAAGAAGGAGTCCTATCTGGCCTTGTTGGCTTGTGGGACTCCGGAGGCAGCTGAGAGGTACCGGCAGGCCAAGCGTGCTGCAGCTCGTGTGGTCAAAGAGGCAAAAACTCGGGTCTGGGAGGAGTTTGGAGAAGCCATGGAGGAGGACTATCGGTCGGCCTCGAAGAGATTCTGGCACACCATCCGGCGCCTCAGGAGGGGGAAGCAGTGCTTCACCAACACTGTTTACAGTGCGGGTGGGGGGCTGCTGACCTCGACTGGGGAGGTGGTCGGGCGGTGGAAGGAGTACTTCGAGGATCTCCTCAATCCCACCGTCACGTCTCCCGATGAGGAGGCAGAGGCTGGGGACCCGGAGGGGGGCTCGTCCATCACCCGGGCTGAAGTCACCGAGGTGGTTAGAAAGCTCCTCGGTGGCAAGGCCCCGGGGGTGGATGAGATTCGTCCCGGGTACCTTAAGTCTCTGGATGTTGTAGGGCTGTCTTGGCTGACACGTCTCTGCAACATCGCGTGGCGGTTGGGGACAGTGCCTCTGGATTGGCAGACCGGGGTGGTGGTCCCCCTCTTCAAGAAGGGGGATCGGAGAGTGTGCTCCAATTACAGAGGGATCACACTTCTCAGCCTCCCTGGTAAGGTCTATTCCAGGGTGCTGGAGAGGAGGATCCGGCCAATAGTCGAACCTCGGATTCAGGAGGAACAATGCGGTTTTCGTCCTGGTCGTGGAACACTGGACCAGCTCTATACCCTTCATCGGGTGCTCGAGGGTTTGTGGGAGTTCGCCCAACCAGTCCACATGTGCTTTGTGGACCTGGAGAAAGCGTTCGACCGTGTCCCTCGTGGTGCCCTGTGGGGGGTGCTCCGGGAGTATGGGGTACGGGGCCCTCTACTAAGGGCTGTCCGTTCCCTGTATGACCGTAGCAGGAGCTTGGTTCGCATTGCCGGCAGTAAGTCAGACCTGTTCCCGGTGCGTGTTGGGCTCCGCCAGGGCTGCCCTTTGTCACCGGTTCTGTTCATTACTTTTATGGACAGAATTTCTAGGCGCAGCCAGGGGCCGGAGGGTGTCCGGTTTGGGAACCTCAGAATCTCATCTCTGCTGTTTGCAGATGATGTTGTTCTGTTGGCTTCCTCAAATCAGGACCTCCAGCGCGCACTGGGGCGGTTTGCAGCCGAGTGTGAAGCGGCCGGGATGAGGATCAGCACCTCCAAATCTGAGGCCATGGTTCTCCACCGGAAAAAGGTGGCTTCCCCGCTTCAGGTCGGTGGGGTGTCCTTGCCTCAAGTGGAGGAGTTCAAGTATCTCGGGGTCGTGTTCACGAGTGAGGGACGGATGGAGCGTGAGATCGGTAGACGGATCGGTGCGGCGTCAGCAGTGATGCGGTCGCTGTATCGGACCGTTGTGGTGAAGAGGGAGCTGAGCCAAGCGGCAAAACTCTCGATTTACCGATCGATCTACGTTCCCACCCTCACCTATGGTCATGAGATTTGGGTAATGACCGAAAGGACAAGATCGCGAATACAAGCGGCCGAAATGAGTTTCCTTCGCAGGGTGGCTGGGCGCACCCTCCGAGATCGGGTGAGGAGCTCAGTTACCCGGGAGGAGCTCGGACTCGAGCCGCTACTCCTCCACGTCGAAAGGAGCCAGCTGAGGTGGCTAGGGCATCTGTATCGGATGCCTCCTGGTCGCCTCCCTCGGGAGGTGTTCCAGGCATGTCCTATTGGGAGGAGGCCTCGTGGAAGGCCCAGGACACGCTGGTGGGACTATGTCTCCGTGCTGGCCTGGTGTCGCCTCGGGGTCCCCCCAGAACAGCTGGAAGAGGTGTGCGTGGATCGGGAAGTCTGGGCATCTCTGCTGAGACTGCTGCCCCCGCGACCCGGCCCCGGATAAAGCGGAAGAAAATGGATGGATGGATGGAGGTACCGTGTTTTTGATGGGACATTATAACAGGTTAAATAGTGAATTTAATATATGATGGAAGCTGATTGTTGTTATAGATTTGATTTGTCTTGAAACTCCTTTAGACTGTTGAATCTCAGTCAATAATAATATGGGTTTGATTCTCACTTCTTATGTATTTGCATAGAAACTACATTTGAAGCGTAAAGTCTGCACCTTTTGAAATCTTATGTTGCTTCGAGCACCTTCTTCTAAAAGTAAGATGGACTGCATTATGATTTAAAAAAACAAGATGCGAGCCACCACCTTTAGCTAACAGCAGTCAGAGCAGGTCTGTCACCATTATAGATGCAATAGTTCTTCCAACCCTGTCACACCGTCTTCCTGTTTGGACGCCGACACCAAAGAAAGTGAGACCGTACAACAGAGCGTAAAAGATCCACTAGGATATACCGGTTCGGAGCCACAACTGCACGGTCCTGTCACTGTCTGGTGCCTTTCCAGAACTCAGCTCTGAGCCACCGGATTAAAGCTCTACTTTTATCATCCGCCCATCAGTCTCTTTGTTTGCTCAGGTCCAAATACCCTGCCCCCAGGACTGAGCGTTCGACCAGATCCGCCATGAATGAACTCTTACCGATACCACACTCCAGAAGAAAATGCGGAGGACACTTTCAAAAAAGAATAAAGCTGAAAATCCCATTTGGTGCGCTATCGCTGTAGAAGAAGAAACGGCAAAGGCAAACTCAAAACTGGACGAATGAGGCAAAATACTTATACTCCAGGCGTTTAATAACCGTACTCCGTGATCTAAATACTAGCTACGGTTCCGTCTCGCATGTGAAATATTTGACATCGAAATCATATTATCCAGACTTCTCCCCCCCACATGTTGAAAAGCAGCCCATTGGGAGCAGCTGTGTCCTCAGTCATCTCCCTGTATTCAGGCCTAATTGGGATCATTATTCCACAGATTCCTGCATTCACACGGAGCTCCTCCATTTCAGCTCATGACGTCGCATCAGCTCCGGACTGGCAGACGGAGCTGAAGAACACCAGAAGAACCAGATGATAAAGCTATTGAAGGCTACGTTTTGCCGTCACTTTATGTTTTCGTCCATTATTTGAATAGATGTGTTTGGATACGGCACTTTCATTCGGATTCAAGCGCGAAAGGAAAATTGTATTTGTCATGAACATGGTCGAAGATATTTCCAAATACCGGGACTCAAACGAGGTCCTCAAATCATCGCCGCTACATTTGGATTTATATCTTTTAAGGACGGTGGCTCTCAAGCTCAAACTGGGCTTTCGTCATATTTTTAGTCCTGAGTTTTATCATTTGCTTTTGACACAATTGGATGAAAAAACAAAAGAGATGGCAAAAGTACTTGATTTCAATACTTAAAATGACTCTGTAAAAAAGTAAAACACATCTAAACTTGATTAAAACATTACAAGTTTAATGTGGCCTTTGTATTAAATCATCCTCAATTAATCATTTAATCATTGTTTGATTTAACTGATTTAAACCATGTGTGATAACTGCAGCTCCTGTATAATACTGCTGTATATTCCTGCCTTTAGGATGGAATATTTAGTTTATTTGAGCAGTTTACGTCTGTGTTTTACGTTATCACATCATTGCACATTATTACATTATTTACATTAACATTATTTTCAGAACAAACTAAATAATAATAAAGATTGAAACAAAAAACAAAACAAAAACTACCTCAAAAGGAGTAGGCCGAAGCAAGAAAGCTTATAATATCCTTTTCAAAGCTGTATTTATAAAAACAAAAGGGCTAAAACATATCTGTGCTATAACCCCAAGTGATTAAATAGGGGGTTGGGGAGCTGGCAAGACTCAATATCAGCCAGTGGCCTATATATATTTGATTCATGTTTTTTTTCTTGTTTTTTTTCATATTTACAGGAGATGCTACTGGCAAATTAAGTCTATATTTCTGCAGTTTGAAGCTCGTAACAGTTTGGACCAAAGTGTGATCTCACACTAGCAGCAGTAGCAGCCTCTCTGAGCACACCCAAAACTGGATAAGATCTTATTTGAGCGACCGACATCAGTGTGTACGAGTAAATAACATCCAATCTGCGTTTAGAGCCGCCCCAATGGGAGTGCCGCAAGGGTCCATTTTGGGACCCTTGCTTTTTAGCATCTATATAAATGACCTCCCTACGGTGGGCTCTGACGTTGACGTGATCATGTACGCTGATGATACGGTTATCTTCACTTTTGGGAAAAACGAGCTGGAGGTTCAGGTAAATTACAACAACCTGAAGAAATTCAAGTAAATGGACATAAAATAAAACATGTACACGAAACAAAATATTTAGGTCTAATACTTGATTCAAACCTTGGTTTTAAAACAAATTGAAATTTAACTTGATGAACTTTAAACATATTAGAAACTCATTAACTACAGAGGCCTCAAATACTTACCTCAACACCATGATCGTTCTACATCTTCTGTATTGCACGTCTAGTTGGTCTCAGGCGTGTAAAACATCGTTAAAATAACTTGAATCATTATATAAAAGGGCCATAAAACTTCATGATAAAAAGCCTCGTAAGTTCCATCACTGTAAAGTACAAAGTAAATATAACATTCCGAGTTTCGAAAACCTCATTAAATATAATCAAATTTCTATTCTGTTTAAAATAATCCATAACATCGCTGCTCCCCCTTTGAGAACATTTTTCACACTCAATTCGGAGAGAATCTCTAGAACCACGCGGTCGACAGTCAGAGGAGAATTCAGCTCCAAGACGCAGAACTGCATCTGGTCAACAGTCATTCTCTTATAAAGCAGCGAGCCTTTGGAACACTCTGACCAAACAGTGGTTATTATCAAAGCAAACCTGTACGCACTGAATGACTGTGATATGAACGCTGTAAACTGTGAGTGAGTGTATTATAGAAAGTGCTTTTATGATGTCAGCTTCTATGTATTATTCTGTATATATTTTATGAACTTTTGCAAGTGTAACATCAACCTGTCCAGGGACTGCAGGTGGAAATTAGCATTTTTGCTATAACCTGGCACATGACATCTCTTCTTTTTTAGACTAATGTTGTTTGTGCATTGTCCCTGATCAAATAAATAAAAAATAAAAAAATGATACAAAACTAAAAGGCACTATAGGGGTGATCACCGTGTCGTCATGTCGGAGGCTCTGGTGGGCAACGCAAATGTATTACATAGATAATAATAAAAACAATGTTCACAAACAGCGCATCGTGTCTGTAAACGATCTGTGTTTTCAATAAACGGCTCTTCAAGCCGGTTTGCCCGCCATTTATTTGAGTGGTTTCCTCTTTCATTGTTCATAATAAGAACATTACAGCGGATCGCGGTCAAACGTTTGTTCTCCTCTCTCACCTCCGTGCTCTTTATGGCTCAGTGCACTCGGGCTGCTTTAAAAAATAAATAGATAAAAAAAACAGCGCATGGTTGTTGAAAAAAAAACGGGGAAAAAAACGCTTCTTCAAAATGTCAGGAGTAGAAAGTAAAAAGTCTGCATAAAAATAAATACTCAAGTAAAGAAAAATCTACCTAAGCACAGAAACGGAGAGCTTCGTTAGCCTTATTTAAAGTCAACATACGTAGCATTTTCACGGTGGTTGACTGTGTGTATAGTAAAGTGAATTCCTTATTCTTTTCCATAGCTTTGGCTGTATTTTTTGATATACTATATTGTGTGCAGCTCTACTTACAAAATCACGACACCAAGAGAACATGATCATCGGGGGAGAGAGCCGGGGCTGCGGTTTTTCAAGTCTCCAGGCGGGGAGCGGAGGCAGAACTGTAAAGAGCGAACAGGCACAGGACGTCTGCTGCTTCAGGGATCCCGCATAGTCTTCAGATTCACTTTGTTCCGTGTCACTTTAAAAGGCTCTCCGACGGGTCACGCGTGCCACGGGCGAACACCAGAGTCCCACCGGGTTTCTCACCGACACAGAACTGACGGGGCAGGTCCCCAGAGGAAGATTATGAATGAGATACAGTGAGGTGGACGGTCTGGTGTTTGAGATGAAGAGCAAAGACACACAGGCCGTTTCATTTGTTTTTCTGTTTCACTCTGTGACGTCCGTGTTGTCACTGGTTTCCTGTTTGCAAATCAGTATTATTGGCCACTCCTGTTGTGATATTGGGCTGAACAAACAACTATTCGGATTTAGCTCAGTGAACATGAGACATCATTGAGAGTCTAGATTCTATGGGATGTACTGAAGAAGGCATTGGAAAGAAAGAAGGAAAGATAGAAGGGAGGGAAGGAAAGAGGGAGATAGGGAAGGAAAAATGGAAGGAGGGAGGAAAAAGGAAGGATGGAAGGAAGGAGGGAGGGAATGAAGGAGGGAAGCTAGGAGCGAAGGAGGGTTAGGAAAGAAGAATGGAACAAAGGAAGGAGGAAGCAAGGAGCAAGGGAGGGTTAGGAAAGAAGAAGGGAGGGAAATGGAGTAGGGAAGGAGGAAAGGAAGGATGGAAGGAAGGAAGGAAGGAAGGAGGGAGGGGAGGAGTGAGGGAGGGAAGGAAGGAGGGAGGGAGGGAAGGAAGGAGGGATAGAAGGAAGGAAGGAGGGAGGGAAGGAGTGAGGGAGGGACGGAAGGAAGGTAGGAGGGAGGGAGGGAAGGAAGGAGGGAGGGAAGGAGTGAGGGAGGGAAGGAAGGAGGGAGGGAAGGAAGGAAGGAGGGAGGGAGGGAAGGAGGGAAGGAAGGAAGGAGGGAGGGAGGGAAGGAAGTAGGGAGGGATGGAAGGAAGGAAGGAAGGATGGAAGAAGCAAGGGAGCGAAAGATGGAGGAAAGGAAGGAAGGAAGGAAAGGTGTAGTGCCTTTCACAGGGGTGGTTGCTTTACATGGGACAATCTTCATTCACTCAGTATTTTATATGTACTGTGTATATGGCCACAGCCTGCCTTAGGGCAGACCGACCCAACAGCCCATTCATCCAGTCACGTATCATTAATCCTGGCCTGTTATACATGTTTACAGTGCGGGGGGAGGGGGGTGACTGGAACCGGAGCACCCGGAGGAAACCTACATAGACACCTTCTTATGTGATTTTTTTGTTATTATTTTATTTCTATTCATTGTTGAAGATCAGGAGAGATAGATAGTGACAGTATTTTCAGCATTTCTAGTATTTTGTTAAAAAGTTGTAGGCTTCTGTGTGCATTTATAAACATCCACATCCTCTGGGGGTCAAAGGTCGCAGTAAAAAGCTTCACCACAATTAAATCAAAGTCTGTTTTCCCCGTCCCTGCGACGATCCGGCTCACGTACGCGTTTGGGACAAAACGCCTCTGGAGCTATTTCGCATTACCCCATCAGGCTGTGTCCCATCTCCGCTCCAACTGATACAAATGGCGCTCAGAGAGACCGGCGAGCTTTAATTATGCAAACGCCGAGTGGATCGATTCCGAGGCGGCATCGCGGACATATTTCACCGGCTCATGTTTTATTCATCCACGTGCCGCGCCAAAAAAAACAATATTTACAAGAGTTCAAACTGACCGTAATCCGGAATATTCATCTCGATGTGTCGGCGGGTTTTAAACGCGTCATCGCTTCAGGGTTCAAAGGTCGAATCGAGATATCTGAGTTTCGAAAGATCAATGGGCCTCACTCACGAACGCTCACGACACGTTCTTACACATTTGTTCTTCACAAAACTCGCTCCTCTGTGAGAACTAATAATGAGAACGGTCTGGAGGACTCGAAAACAAGCAGTTCTGTTCACGATCTGCCCCTGATGGGACCCAACATTCTGAGTCATATATACCCATCCATCCATGTTCTCCCACTTGTCCGTTGCCGGGTCGTGGGGGCAGCTGTTGGAATCAGAATCAGAATCAGAATAGATTTTATTCGCCATTGATTGAGGACAAGTTCACAAGCTAGGAATTTTTCTTGATGCGGACGTGCAACATAAAACATATAACACAGAATTTAGATCAAATTAAGCTATAAAACTTTAAACTATAAGGCTTTAGGGGGCATGCATAAGGAATATTAATAAATAAGATACAAAGTAAAAAGTAAAATATGGTAAGACGACAACAATAGACTTCGAACAACAGTGGGATTATATTTACAGATGAGTAAAAAGTAAAGTGATGAGTGACAACAGCCGTAGCCTCCTGCCTGAGGGGAGAGGGGTGAATAGTTGCCCAAATCACATTGCACCAGCCCCTTTGGCTCCTCCTGCAGGTGGTGGGTCCACAGAAGGACGGCCTCATGGCTCTAACCGGGCCTGTTGGTCTCTCATAAGGGGCTTCTATTGTACATGTTTTTAGTGGTAGGGGAAACCGGAGTACCCGGAGGAAACCTACACAGACACGGGGAGAACATGCAAACTCCACACAGAAAGGCCACAGAAATCGAACCCGGACCTTCTAGCTGAAGCACGAGCGCTAACCGCTGTGCTACCGTACCGCCTCATATATATATTTGTTCATATTAAATCATGTATTCACGAAATCCATAATGTAAATATAATTCTAATACATTCCAGATGCCTTTATACAGAAATAAGTCGGTAATATCACTTGTGTCCTACTTTTATTAACAGCAAGTGAAGCACCAATGCATTACTGCTAAATCTTCTGAATGTCGGCGTTCACAAATAATTAATCTGTTCAAAGGGCTGACCCGCGGGAAGTGAAGGAAAACCCTTTGTACAGGTTATATCTATTTAAACATTTTGTAACGAGCGCTAATCCGCGTGCCCGAAGGTTTAGGAGGGTCCGTGTGGCGCCCATGGCTGAGATTTTGTTCTTTTGGGCTTTTGTTGGTTATTCGTTTTGGATTTGTGTTTTGTCATCCGTATCCTCCTCCAGGGGTCTGTCGGTGGACTCTTTTCTCGTGACAGAGATCTTTACTTTGGAGCCGCAGAAACGCTTCATATTTGACAGGAAGCAAAAAGGATGTTGGCCAACACTTAAGGCAAGTTTATAGAGCACAATTCATACACGAGGCAATTGCTTGAAATAAAGCAGATTAAATAAATCCATGAAACATCAACATAAACATTTATTACAGTGAAAAGCCAGAGTGCAGATACAATACTTTCATATGCACGGGTATAAATGACCTTTTGCAGCCTGGATTGGAACATTGTCAGAGTTGAGGCCTGTCCCACGTGACTTTACGACTGCTGCTAATGATAAAGATCCTGCTCAAATCATGAAACTGAAGAGCAATATGCGCGCCCGAAATACAGTAAAGAAATATTCATTAAGTCGTGTTCCGTCTGATAGCGGAGCATATAGCTTCTCAGCGTCGTCTTCGTCTGCTCCGCTGTGTTGACTTCTGTAGTCACTGTTGCCCTGGGGCTACCACGGGCCTGTCATTTATTTGGTTTGTGAATATGCTGTATTTACTTCACAAAGAATAGGAGCCATTTTCACACTCCACTCACTGATTGTGTTTTGTGAGATAATAAAATATGTCAATATTTGTGCAATCTTAACATATAAACTCTCACCTTTCACTTTTATAATAACATGTTTAAGTATTGCAGTGATTCAAAGAGGGGAGGGGGGGTCTTATGGTAGCTCACTTGCAGGATCAGGAAGTGAAACTACACTAAATATTATATTTCAGCAGTTTTAACTCTTTTAGCACGGCCTTAGTTTTAGCTAAGGTGGTGACAAAGGTGTGTTTGAGATTATTATGGAATGCCTGTAAAAAGCATACCCTCTCTTTAACCTCTTAACCTCCACCTGAACCGAGCACACTTACGCCAGTTTGGCTTTACCAAAATCTAAAAGCGTCAAAACAGCGACAAAAACAAGAAGAAAACAACAAAAAGCGCCTAAAAAAACACTAAATAGTGAGAAAAAAGGGATGAACAAGTGAAAAAGACCAAAAAGTGACAAAAAAGCCACACAAAACAACATAAAAGTGGCAAAAATTACATGAAAATGAATGTGCAAAAAAGTGACGGCAACAACGCCAGGAAAAAGATCAGTTTTGTGGGTCTTAGCTTTTAAATCTGAGGCCATGGTTCTCCACCGGAAAAAGGTGGCTTCCCCGCTTCAGGTCGGTGGGGTGTCCTTGCCTCAAGTGGAGGAGTTCAAGTATCTCGGGGTCATGTTCACGAGTGAGGGACGGATGGAGCGTGAGATCGGTAGACGGATCGGTGCGGCGTCAGCAGTGATGCGGTCGCTGTATCGGACCGTTGTGGTGAAGAGGGAGCTGAGTCAGGGGGCGAAGCTCTCGATTTACCGATCCATCTACGTTCCCACCCTCACCTATGGTCATGAGATTTGGGTAATGACCGAAAGGACAAGATCGCGAATACAAGCGGCCGAAATGAGTTTCCTTCGCAGGGTGGCTGGGCGCACCCTCCGAGATCGGAGCTCGGAGTAGACTCGCTGCTCCTTCACGTTGAAAGGAGCCAGCTGAGGTGACTAGGGCATATGTTTCAGAGCCTCCTCGTCGCCTCCCTCGGGAGGTGCTCCAGGCATGTCCCACTGGGAGGAGGCCTCGTGGAAGGCCCAGGACACGCTGGTGGGACTATGTCTCCGAGCTGGCCTGGTGTCGCCTCGGGGTCCCCCCAGAACAGCTGGAGGAGGTGTGTGTGGATCGGGAAGTCTGGGCATCTCTGCTGAGACTGCTGCCCCCGCGACCCGGCCCCGGATAAAGCGGAAGAAAATGGATGGATGGGTCTTAGCTTTCAAATGAGGCGTTACACTGGCCTGTCGCCAAAGTGGAGAAAATGCATTTGGTTCCGGCGGGTGGTAAGAAGTTAAAAAGCTTGATCTAACGCAGAAACGGATCAACACTACTCACATTAAGTCAAACTCACGACTAAAAGCAAAAAAGCGTCTCTTCCATATACGAGCCCGGCGTTTTGGGGTCTGTAAACAAACATTTTCCAAACCCGGTGCCCAGATTGTAAAGAAAACGCCACATCACGGGGTCTTTGAAACTTTTTACAAAAACTATGACATCACAGAGCTATTACTTTTGGGAATTCTACGATATCTGTTTTTTCAGTAATTGACCGATATTCGACCGATTTGCTGGTTGTGACCCAAAGCTATTCCTAATTTCTAAAACAACAACATCTCTTGATGTGTTTTAACGCAAGTGTCCCAACTGTCAGCGAGCAGATTAACCCGCCGATGTTTATACAGCGTTCACAAAGGCTCAACCGGAATAATTACACTCTACGACACGAACAAAACCATAACGAACTCTTGCTGTTTCCCGTGGAGCCTTGTTTGCGTGAGTCTTTCGTCTTGAGCTGTTTTCGATTCCAGCCCCAAATGTGTGTTAATTAATTCATGTTTTTTGGTTGTTGTTCTGGAAGGATATGCAAATGAGGCCCACATGTAGGAGGCTCGTGGGTGGCTCGCTCCATCGCTGCAGTGTTTAAGATTCAATGCCCTTTTGCCAGTTTAGGTGAAGTCTATTTTGGACGTCATTACTGGGGAGTTTTGCTGTAAAACAATAATAATCACGGCAGCATGACCGCAGAGTGGCGAAGGGTGAGGGGAAATGGTCATTGGGGTTTACAACGGCAAAGACACACAGCAGTTTGAACAATATCGGAGGATAGCAAGGTGATCCTGAGCCAGATCTCCTGATTTAGAAGGGGAACACCAATGGGGAAAAGGAAGATTTGAACATTTAGAGTTCACTTTCCCATCCATCCATCCATCTTCTTCCACTTGTCCGTTGCCGGGTCGTGGGGGCAGCTGTTGGAGCTGCACCAGCCCCTATGGCTCCTCCTGCAGGTGGTGGGTCCACAGAAGGACGGCCTCATGGTTCTACCCGGGCCTGTTGGTCTCTCATAAGGGGCTTCTGAACCGCTCTTTGTCTGACCCGTCACCCAGGACCTGTTTGCCCTGGGAGACCCTACCAGGGGCACGAAGCCCCCGACAACAGAGCTCCAGGATCATTCGAGTGCTCAAACCCCTCCACCACGTTAAGGTGGCGGCTCCAGGAGGGGAGTTCACTTTCCCAAATTCTTAAATCAAAGTCCTGAACCGTCCCGTGTCCAGGCACTTACGCAGACGTCCCATACTTTAGGGCAGTGGTTCGCAGTCTGTTAAAATGACTGTTGTTGGGTTGTTTTTAGCATATCAGCTTTTCTGGCTTATTCAACACTTTTTAACACAAAGATAATATTGTCGTGGACTGAAATCCTGCTCCTCACGTTGAAAGCCATAAAGGGTATGACTCCGATCTATCTCCAAGACACAATAGTTCCATATCTTCCAGCCAGAGCACTTCGCTCTCAAAGCGCAGGGCTACTAGTGATCCCTCGAGTTTCCAAAATCACTGTAAGCTCCAAGCTCACAGTCTCTACATTTAAGACTATAGGGTCAAAAAGTACCTCCTCAAATCAGCTTATGGACCGGTCAGAGGTATAAGCTCTATAACCCACAGCCTGAAGTGGAGCTGCCTTAGGAGAAACACTGCTGTGGGAAGTACGGTACACTGAGCGCTATCCTCTAGTTCTCCTCGCTGCAGACTTTGTTATACAGCATTTCTTTTATCTGAAGTCTGGTCATCACTATTGACATGGTGCCCCCCTCTTCTGTTTCAGATGGTGTTGCGGTCTTCAGCCCTGTCCACGGAGGAACCTCTGCCTACAGGGACTGGACAAGAGGAACTGAAGCTCCACCAAGGACTGGACGTTCACGTTTAAACCTTTCATGTACACGCTCAATGCATTGTTTGGTTTCGGCTGAGGTTGTATAAAAAGATGATGCAATGTCGTGATGCGATATTTTTAGCGATATATTGTGCAGCCCTGGCATATAGACTAATCGTATCTTCTACATATTGATCTTCTATTGTTTTATACACGACTGTTGACTGATTTTTGTACCATGCATAAAATCAATTAAAAAATGCAAATTACAAACAAAAAGGACCCGTCTGCTGAGGGACTCCCATCGGCCTTGCAGCCTGCCCGTCCATGGGAGTGGATCTCTCCTTCTGTGGTTCTCCCCAAGGTTTTTCTTTTCTCCCACTGGGTATTTGAGTTTTTCCTCACCGTGTCGGAAAGTCTAAGCACAGGGGACACCCACGATTATTTGGACTTGGAGGGGTTTGAGCACCTGAATGATCTGGGAGCTCTGTTGTCGGGGGCTTTGTGCCCCTGGTAGGGTCTCCCATGCCAAACAGGTCCAATAGGTGACGGGTCAGATAAAGAGCGGTTCAGAAGCCCCTTATGAGAGACCAACAGGCCCGGTTAGAACCATGAGGCCGTCCTTCTGTGGACCCACCACCTGCAGGAGGAGCCATAGTTGCTGGTGCAGCTCCAACAGCTGCCCCCACGACCCGGCAACGGACAAGTGGAAGAAAATGGATGGATGGATGAATGGATTTTCTTGGATACTTCATTTGCCTAAACTTCACATTGTCTTGTTTATTGTTTCATTGCTTTAATGTTTGTTCAGTCCCGTGAGGCCACTCCTGTTGTGATATTGGGCTATACAAAACGATTGATTTGGGTAGTGACTATGGGTCTCAGTGCCAGACCAGCTGAACTCCTGCTTTAGGGGTTTTCTGGTCATTAGCTCCAGTCACAGTAGCAAATCCTTATTGGTGAATGATCCAGATTTAATGACTGTATGAGTGTCATTGTAAAATGTCTCGAATTGTATATGGAAAAGCAGTAGTGTTTAACGGATTAAATGTGCTGTGAGGAAATTAATTAAATTCAGTAGTAGCAGGAATACTGTTCTTTCTCCCCATTGAAAAAAGACACTGCCAGAGAACTGCCGGGGCACACTTGAAAAGTTTAAAACTCAAGGTAAAAAAAACAACACTCATTTTAATTTGACCAGAGGTTGAACTTGAATTAATATTCGCAATACATGTTGGTGCTGATCTTGGAACATCATGAAGCAAATCAGTAAAACAGCCAAAAGGAGGGAAAATGAATTCCTAGTTAGTTATGGATTCATTACTGTGCCTTCTGTACCAGTGGGTCAAGACCACGATTTCCCAAAGTGGTGGTTGGGACTAGAGGTCGACCGATATTTGGGTATTTTACAATATCGGCTATTGGCAAATTTCATGCCAGTAAACAGACGACATCTCCGCAACCCACAGCTTGTATAGGCCTTAGAGGAGAAAATTGGTCACGTTTACCTATTTTATATATTTTAGGTTGCGGACTTTTGCTAATTATTTTTGCACCAATAAGAGATAAAGGGCCCGATCTTGTGCCCGGCGCTGATTTTTGTCTTTCAAATGAGCTTTCTCTGAAGTATATATCTACTAAACATAGTACTACTACTACACTGTTGTTAGTCCAGTGGTTTTGTTGGTCGCGAACAGAGAAGTTTGGGAACACTTGGTCTCGATAAATAGGTGGGTGTATGAGAGCGCAGAGAGAACTAAAACACGATTAATCTATAGCCATTAAACAATATAAATTAAGTCTAAACCCAGTCAAGACAAAATTAAACCAGGACGAAGCCATTTCCTGGTGATGTTTCTTAACATTTTGCTGCCTGTGTAAACCAGGGGTGGGAATCTTAGGCCTCTGTCCGATACGATTCGCATCTCGATACACCTTCCACGATCACGATATCATTTAAGATACATCTGGAAACACCAGAGCTGCGATTCCAATCATCACCATGACCACGATGCAGCTCGATGTTTCGCCATCCACGCTATGCTTGATGCAATGATTCAACAGAACCAGCTCAAATAAATTAAGATTAGACAAATATTCATATTATTGAGGCCATGAATTAATAATTGACAACTTTAAAGTTAACTACTTTTTTTTATTTTATTTAGACTACATATTTATGTTTTGTGTCCTATATTCTATGGGTTTATCCACCTTAAGATTGTTTTTCAACATTTTTGGGGTGACAAATATTATTAATCTATGATCAGTCTTAAAAAGGCGATTGTGTGAATTATTTACACATTAATAAGGCACACAGGAAAGCTCACATGGTTATGCTAATGAATGGGCGGGGCTTCCTCTGCCTCAGCGCAGTCCCACGTGTCCTTCCACCTGGCCCAAATGCAGGGCAGTAAAGTGTATTTCTGGACTCTTCACGCTCGTAAGTGGACACAATGACTCGCTGCATCGATCTGTGGCTTCTCTGCCGATGCACTCGCAGCTCTCCTGTGCAAATCCGTGTATCGATACAAATGGGTTATTCGTCCCATCCCTGGTGTAAACTGACGACCATGGACCAGGTCAGTCAGTTTACAGGCAGCAGGTCTAGGTCTAAAGAGATGGACCTCAAGACTTATGTGTTTCCCGTCAGCGCATTGATCCATGAGCGCTCATGTTGTGAGGCCATTCTGTGGGGAATACACTGTATAAGCCCTAAATCCTGTGTTGGCCTTAAAGATCCTCAGCAGCTCACAGCTCAAGTCTGCAAGACCAGGACTAAGCCAGGTCGAAACCAGACTTAAGCTAGGACTTAAGCTAGGACTGTGGGCAGTTCGTTGGCCTGGAGGAGCCTCTTCAGCTCACAGCTCGAGAGTCTAAAGGAGTAACCGACCTCAGGTAAACCACTAAGAACCATGTCTCATTACAGCGGTGATCTGGACTAAACCAGGACTTTAGGCTCTAAATCATGTTGTCCTGGAAAAGCCTCTTTAGCTCACAGCTCACGTCTGCAAACCGAGCAGCGGTGCATTACAGCCGCTCGGCGCAGTCCCACCAAAGTCAATACCCATCATTAAATTCAGGTACGGGCCGCCTGGAGACGGCCAAGTCTCTTATTTATGGATCACATGTACAGGAGCTTAAATGATACAGGTCCGTGTTTTTACCAGGGGAAATCGAGAACCTCCATACTAAATACAGCAGTCTATTCTTAATTGTATGGACTGTTATTCATGTTCAGAGTGAGAGACTAGTGGTTCTCAACTGGTGGGTCGGGACCCAAAAGAGGGCAGCGGAACAATTTTCAGGGAATATTTCTTGAAATATTTTTGTCTGAAACAAATCACATTTTTATTATAGCCGCGGCTTTTCATCCCGGGGGAAATTGTGTTCAGGGACTGCAGAAGGAAACTAGCCGAAGCTATAATCTGGTGTAAAGCATCTTTAAATAATGTTGTTTGCACATTATCCCAGTTAAATAAACTAATACACTAAACTAAAGCCATAGCAACTGAAAACCACTGTTATAGACAGCAGTGGTTCTCAACTGGTGGGTCGGGTCGCTGAACCAGTGGATCACAAGCCTTTCCAAGAAAACACTTATTTTAATATTTATGAACAGAAAAGGTATAGAATCACTACTCGGTTGTTTTTATCATAGTTTCAGCTTTTAACTTATTAAATGCTTATTCAACAATATTTGAGGATAAGTCAATATTTTACATTATATTATGCAAGCCTAAGTCATATTTGAGTCGTAGCTTAGATAGATAGATAGATAGATAGATAGATAGATAGATAGATAGATAGATAGAGAGATAGATAGCTTTATTAGTCATTCTTATGCAACATTTCACTCGTACCCAACAATTTAGTGCAATGTAAAATGAATTTAACTAAAGTGAATTAGTCCATAGACGACAGGATTCCATTCATCAGTCTAACAGCTGTGATGCTGCGGTATCTTTTCCCCGACGGCATCGTGGATGGAAGGGATGCGAGCAGTCTTTCAGGATCGAGCACAGCGCTCAGTGAAGATGCCCTGCAGTGCTGGTAAAGGGGCACCTATGATCTTCCCTGCAGTTCTCACGATTCGATCGAGACTCTGCTTCTCTTCAGCCGTAGAGCTACTGAACCAGGACAGCATCCCGTACGTCGGCGGGCTCTCCACTGTCCCTCTGTAGAACTGGGTCAACGCCGGGATGGGGAGGTCCACCTTCTCCAGCTTATGGGGGAAGCGAAGACGTTGCTGTGCCTTCTTAATGATACCTGTGGTGTTCTCTCTGATGGTCAGTTTGTCTGACAGATGTATCCCCAGGAACTCGGCGCTCTCGACCCTCTCCACCTCACAGCTGTTAATTGTGAGCTCGTCAGGCGATTGTGGGTCCCGACGCCGTACTAAATGAGTAATGGTCTCAATTTATACAGCGCTTTTCTACCTTCATCAGGCCCAAAGCGCTTTACTGCAAGGAACCAGTCACCCATTCACACCCTCATTCCAAGTGTCAAGGACTCAATGACAGAGTGCATGTTCAGGAGACCACCCGCTCTACCACCATCTAGTTGAGAACCATTGGACCAGCTCCACCAAGCTTACAATCCTATGAAGATTGTATTATTGCATTATTATCCAAGATTCTGAAAGGTTTACCATTTCTGCAGAAAAACACTGATCCCAAGTGCGTTTATTATAGGTCTTACAGACGTGTTGTCCGGTCACGTTTCTCACCCAACAGTCCACAGTGAGAACCAGTGTTTTAGCGACGGAATAAACTCTAGCTTTTGGCGAGAACTCCTTTGATCGTTTTGTTTTCCTTCAGTAATTATTGATGCGCCGCCTCTCTGAACACGAGAGGTGCCGTTCCGCTGGTTTTGGCTCTTCCCACTCACTGCCCGTCCTCTGCGGAGACTGCACGGAGTTAAGATCACCATTATGTGTCACGGGATTCTTGCATTAATGATCAAGCATGACTCCTGACGCTGGATGTTCATTCTGAGGGATAGATCTCCCGCTGAGTTTAACAGGATTATATAAATAGTGAGGAGGAGGTGTCTGTGTTAATTTGGACCAAGCTCCTGTTTGCTCTTATTCAATGGCAAGGGACGAATGTGTTTGATCCAAATGAGAACGGTGCTCATTTAGATTTTGTTTCAGTCCAAATGACATTTAAGTTTAGGCCAGTTCAGCGCGAAGAGTTTCAGTGGAGATCATGCAGAACGTTTGGCACAAATGAATTAGTTTTCAAAGAGCACGTGAAAGCTGACAAAGTATGATGTTTTTGTAGATTATATATTATCTTTTTATTTTTTTTCGTTGTTTTTTTTTATTTTTTTATTGCTGCAATAAGTATATCATGTATACAAGTAGTATGCCAGGGGGTATAACATAATAGCATAATGCTGATAATTTTCAGAGCCTTTTTGTTATCAGAACTTTCCAGTTTCTTCATATAAGAGAGAGTATCACTATAAAAATGTGTTAAGTTGGGTTTCTGCTTGGAATATTTATATTTATTTTATTTATATATATTTATATTTATATTTATATTTATTTGTGGATATAACATTTGGACAAAAGGATAAGTAAGTTAATAACAAAACAAATGTCTTCATTATTTTGTTTTCTGAAGAAACAAAAAATAACATTTTCCCATTTTACGGTAAAGTCCTTGTATAGATGTCCAATTATAAAACTGCAGAAGTCTTTCCAGAATTTCTTGGAGTAAGAACATCTCTGGATGATCTCCACAAAAAGAAGCCTTGTGAACTTTGTCATAAAAAAATTTACTGGATAATATTTATGGATGATTTAGTACGAAACCTCTTTCACCGTGTTTGTTATCAGAGATTTGTTGGGAAGTGTCCATACCTTTCCCCATGAAATATTTCCTACAAATTGGGTCCAATATGATACAACATGAGGAGTAGATACAAGCTCTTTCTGAAATAAAGCACGAATATTCTTATTACAATTTTTGTGATGTGTAAAAATTATTTTTTTTCTTTTTTAGATTATATTGCCATAGTTGAATTAGAGTCCATTACGTCATCACAGCCGGACATTTTCAAACGGCCGGTCTTTTATTTTTCACCGTGCCGAAGACGCTACGTCCCATCAGATGGCAAAGTGGGCGGTGACAATCTGGCGTTGAACGTTGCACGGTCGCCAATACTCCTCAATCATCCGAGAAAATAAATGACCACAGTCCACCAAACTGCATTGCACCGGGGACGTTTGGTAGATGGAGAAGTAGTGAAGAACACGGTGGATGAGTTCTGCTCTGCTCCGATCATGGGATCATTTTGTGAGTGTCACACCTCAGAGCAAAACCACAGAACTTCCCGATTCCCCTTTTTTCGTCATTTGAAAAGAGATGGATCACACTCGCTCTTTCTAAACAGCAAAAAAACATATCGATTTTTAAAGGCAGAAGAAACAACCTTGAGTGAATCTTGCACAGTCTAAGCTCCATCAAAAAGTACTTGGTCTGCATTCGCCCACTGGTCAAAGTGTTGCTTGAATCATTAATGGTCAGTGTGTGGTCTATTGGAATCGCGACGGCCAATGGGTGGCCTTTTAATTTCCTTCTCTGCTGGAAACTGGGCGGGCTCTCCAGAACAAGGTCCAACCTGTGGCCTGACCAAAAAGGGTCACACGCTCTGATATTTTGTTTGATTGAAAGCTTTGATTACGGCACACAATTGTCAAAAGATCCAGTGTTGCGTTCGTTTTTCACCAAGATCTTGTATCGATGATGGGAGAGTGTGACCACTGCCTGCTCCAGCACGTCCCAAAGATTCTCAATGCAGCGACATGATGATTTCCATGAGAAAAGAGCGCTTGAGAAAATACCACAGGCCTAAAAGCATACATACACATACACATACACATACACATGTCATATTTAACCAGCTGCTGACCTGTTATGGTGATCAGTGTCGTATTCTGGGAGAATGGCAACTTAAAGTTGAGCTAAATGTTGAGCAAAACAAAGCTAGTTTAGTAAGTGCAAATGCTTAGGATTGCGATTTTCTTTTTGTCTCTCAGGAGAAATAAATAGTGCTTAAATAAAAGACTAAACACAGGTATGCGTGCCACCAGGTCAAGTTTTAGTGTTGGCCGATATGTACAAGTATATGATGTATGATGTTTCAGGCCTGTGAGATAATGCAGCTCCTGTTTAGAGACATTTAAAAAGCGTCGGCCACTTTTCAAGCTCCACTGCTTTGCCTCATGATTTGTTAACCTTAACCTTAAAGAAGAACCAAGGAACTTGTTTACCTTAATAATTCCTTTCCGTAGTCCCTCTGGGGGTGATACAAGTGTTAATGGGATGATTGGGGGGTCTTTCGTCTCTGGCCAGAAAACCACAATTGCAACTTTCCCTGCACCGGCTCGAAGGCGCAATACACACTAATGGAATCACGAAGAAGACGCTAACAGGCTAACGGGCAAAGCTAACTGCGGGCTAGCGCCACTTAAACAGTATTTACAGTCAAGTTTGAGTGAAAAATCTCCATTGTGTAATTGAAAGTACTTTCGGTAAATGGCTTTTCTACCTTTATCAGCCCCGAAGTGGAAGGAACTGGTCACCTATTCACACACAGACCCTGGAGGCAAGAAGGGTCAAGTGTCTTGCCCAAGGACACAATGATAGTGGGCATTTGCTGGAGCTGGGATTTGAACCCTCGACCTTCAAGATGAGCCGCTCTACCACCTGCGCCACCATCGCCCTCCTTTTCTGACAACTAATGAGTAAAAAAACGCAACATGCTACGACCCCTGCAGTGGCGCTTATGGCCTCTGGGGGCATGAGTTAGTTCTGCTTTAAAATGTAGTACAGAGGGAAACAGACTCGAAATCAACATAAAAAAAAACCTGGCATAAACCATACACTTTTCCCCAACTTTTTTGTCACATTTTTGTTGCGTTTTGTCTCTTTTGTCGTTTTCAAGAAGCTTTTAGATTAGGGTGTCCAGATTTACTGACTAAAAAACTGGGACACTATTTGGGATTTAGTTGTATGGTCAACCAGGGAACCATTCATTGACTGTTTTTCCCACGCTAAATGGTGAATCTGCTTGTTACTATCTTACACCAGGCACCAGTCAGCATTAACATGATAGGCTTGATATCTTTTATTGGTTTCTACTTAGTAATGGACATTTGCATGGCCCAAATAGATGAATTTTCAAGCGAAGTTTGTTACTTTGTGGATCATATTGGCCAAAAACTGGGACACTTGGGACAGATCCTGTGTGAAACTGGGACAAATTAATGGTTTTGGAGGAATGTGTGGGGACATGGGACAGAGGACTCAAAACTGGGACTGTCCCGGGTAAACTGGGACGGTCTGGTCACCCTATTTTAGATTCGAGTGAAACTGGAGAAAATCTGCCCGGCTCAGGTGGAGGTTAAGAGGTTAAGTAGTTTTCCCCTCCCCCCTCAAAACAAACTGGCCCGGTGGTCTGGTCCGCTCCTGTCGATATGGGGCTCTAGAGTTGTTGACCCTTGAACCTGACCAACTGCAGCAACCCCAGACCAGAACAGGCGACCCTTCCCTTTGGTCGGCCATTAAACAAAAACCATCAATACATCGTGAGAAGAATCCTGCGAACCACTGCGGTCTAAAAGTGCGCCGCAGCCCGGGCCGATCCATACAGCACATAGCGAGTTTCAAAACTGCAGATTGCCCTCATTTGTCTAATCCCCCCTCATTCCACACAAACAACCGTTAAAACGTCCCCGTTTTGTGGCCGGGGTCCAGGGCGATTTGTTTTCTCGTTAGCTGAATAGACTGTCGCGAGCGCCGAAGAAGATAAACGCACTCCACGGGGATTAGCCTATGGAACACACGCTTTATTCATTAGGAGCTTAAAACACACTCTCTCCACGTCTAGTGCGGGACCGAGCGGAGGAGGGCTATTGTTGGGGACATATCTGCCTTTGTGGGTGTTCGATGTGCTACAGTCTGCATGGTTTCCCTGAAGGGTCCGTGGGCCGAGAGCTGCGAGGGTTCGCCGTGTAACTGAATTTAAATCCTACCGACTCTGCAACGGGCCCGTGTGCACAACATAGTGATACGGTTGTGGGCTGCTGCCTTCAGGGACTTCCCGGGTCCAGGTCGTCACACTGGGTCCTAAGTCGGAATTTTAAAGGCGAGACAGGATTGATTTTTCACGCAGTGGTCGATGTGGAGATAGTTTTCTCCCTTAACCGCTTAGTTTTCAAAAAAGAAGACAACACTTACCCCGTACGATTGCGCTTTTTTCGCTAGCGAGGCGGATATTTCCCGGGAAGCGGCTACTCCGTCGCTTCACGCGTTCATTCACAAATATTGTACATGTTTTACAGCCACGTGTCCTGCAGCTGGACTGATGTGTGGGAAGATAATGACTAGCTTTAAAACAGATATTAATCGACTTAAATGGTAGAAGAACATGTCTGAGTCTTTTAAAAGGCCGGTGCTTATTTTGATTGCTAAGATCAGAGGAATAGTGTCAAAACCAGACTTAGAGACACTCATCCATACTGGCCTTTCTAAACGAGCTGTTAGAGCTGCAGAACATCCAGAACGCTGCTGCTCGAGTCCTGACAAGAACCAGGAAATACCACCATATTAGTGCTCTGGTCTCTGCACTGGCTTCCTGTCACTCAGAGAATAGAATTTAAAACAGCTCTGCTTGTGTACAAGTCTTTTCATGGTTTAGCACCAAAGTCCTTCTCTGACATGTTAGAGCCGTATGAACCATCTCGGGCCCTGAGAACTTCAGGGAGGGGTCTCCTGGTGGTTCCCAGAGTCAGGACTAAACACGCTGAGGCTGCCTTTCAGTTTCATGCAGCTAAAATCTGGAACAGTCTTCATGAGGATGTGAGACGGGCCTCAACTCTGACAATGTTCAAATCCAGGCTGAAAACAGCTCTTTTTACCCGAGCAGATGAAAACTGAAAGTATTTTATCTGCACTCTTGCCTTTTACTGTCATTGATTAACTTTTATGTTGATGTTTTATTGATTTTACCTGTGAAAGCACTTTGAATTGCCTTGTGTATGAATTGTGCTCTACAAATAAACTTGCCTTGCCTTTGAGCTGGATTTCTGCCTCTTCCATTTGTTTTAATGATTAAAGGGACAGGCCATCGTTTTTTTCACACTGAGATATGTTCTTACCTGAGCTTAGACGAGTTGATGCGTACCTGTCTGGTCTTTGTGCGTGCGCTCAGTCATGCAAAACGACCAAAGATGTTGTTAGCATTTGGCCTCTCCCAGTATATTCCAATGGCTCCAAACGGGGTGAAGTTATAAGCGACCAAACTCTTCCATGGGCACAAAGACCAGGCAGGTCAACTCGTCTAAGCTCAGGTAAGAACATATCTCAGTATGGAAAAAGGGCGGACCGTTCCTTTAAGGTGGTAACATCGATTGTGAACACGGTGGTCAATGTTGAGATTTTTATCAACTTTTCCTCTTAACATCTTAGTTTAATGTCAAAATAAAAAAATAATAATAATAATTTTTCCCTATTCACCCCTCCTCTAATCGCCGCCTTAACGTGGTGGAGGGGTTTGATCTCGAATGATCCTGGAGCTCTGTTGTCGGGGGCTTCGTGCCCCTGGTAGGGTCTCCCATGGCAAACAGGTCCTAGGTGACGGGTCAGACAAAGAGCGGTTCAGAAGCCCCTCATGAGAGACCACCAGGCCCGGTTAGAACCATGAGGCCGTCCTTCTGTGGACCCACCACCTGCAGGGGGCGCCATAGGGGCTGGTGCAACGACCCGGCAACGGACAAGTGGAAGGAAATGGCTGGATGGATCACCTGCAGAGTCTCCCCTTAAAGCAATAGTGAAGCAGCACTCAGGCTACTTTAATTACGGGGGAATTCCGGGTAAATTCCACGTGACAAACTCCGTGGACCTCATTGACACCCCGCGCCCTCGCCGTCCACTGCAGTTGGAATACATTAGCCCCACACGCCGCCCTCTCTGCCAGTCCCAGAGCCGCCACATCTCTCCAAATCCATCATCATCTGAGCAGGCATTACAGCTCTCATTATTCACAATCACATTAGAGGCGTCAGGGCAGAGACACACAGAGACACAGGCTAATCCCGGCGTCGGGGCCCGGGAGTGTGGGATATCAAACACCAACTGGGATCATAAATAATGCCGCATTAAAGGCCTCGAGAGCATTAAATCAGATTCAAACTGGCTTTAAATCTTTTTTCTTTGTTTAAACACGATGACGTAACTCAACTGTTTTAAGTTCACGAGTTGGTTAAAGATACAACAACTATGTACACAGACATATTTACACAATAAACATTCATCACACCGGGTAAGAACATGAGCTAGAATATGTTTTTTTACACAAACAGAATGACTGGTGCATGAGGAGCAGGCGTCACCAGGTGTTGGTTTATGGACAGTGTTAATGAACTCACCACAGCCACGGGCCACATCAGTCGTCCCACAGTCACTCCCTCAAACTCACTCTCACTCATCCGACTCATGGACGACGACAAGACCCAATAACTCTGTGTCAGACTCATGAACGGAATAACCTCTTCCAGCCACTGCTCTAGTGCACTATGTGGTAAGTCCCCACTAACTACACCTGCACATCTGTGAACACCGGGGTAGGCAAGTTTGCTCGGTGAAGGGCCGATTTTCTTCATCGTCAAAAGACCAAAGGCCGGACCTTCCAATTGTAGGTCGAAATGAAGCATCACTTTCTACAAATGGCAGTGTTGTACATCATATACGGCCTCAATGGGTGTTCTGCTAAGACATTTTAAAGGAATTGACAGGATTCTTCACATTTCTAGAGTACTTTAACAGGCATTTGATCTGTGATTTGTGCAATTATGTTCCTCAAAGTCATCTCAAGGGCCAGAGGTTCTATGATGGAGGGCCGGTTTTGGCCCCCGGGCCTGACGTTGCCTACCACTGGTGTACACAATCCCGCTGTTGTTCTATGTTAAATCGTTGTCGTCTTTATCGTATTTTACTTTCATTTTTTTTATTCTTTATGCATGCCTTTATAGCTTTAAAGTTTGTATAGCTTATTTGTATCTAAATTACCGAGTACCGACAAAAATTCCTAGTTTCTGAACCTCAAAAAATGGCAATAAATACAATTCCGATTCTGATCCTGGCCTGTTGTACATATTTTAAGTGGTAGTAGAAGCCGGAGAGCCTATGCAGACACACGGAGAACATGCAAACTCCACAGAAAGGCCCCGTCCGGGCCATCATCCAGTTTTTACCGTTAAACACTAGAGTTTGGTAAATGAGTTTCCCAGACTAGGTTTTAAGATCACCTTTACAGCAAAGTTTTAAAGTTTAGACATTTTAGCATATACGTATACTAATTAGATTTTATTTATGCACAATTTTGTAATTTTAGTAAAGTAATTTTACTTTCAGATATAAAAAAATAATAATATTACAATGCCAGACACATTATAATACATCTCTCGTAGCACCGTCGCCGCGGAGACCGGCAGAAACAATTGTACACAGTCGTTTCATTGCACCCAATCTGCTTTTGAAACTTCCTCGCATTCGTTGTTTGATTGAATCTTCAGTGTCGTCGTCGTCGTCCCCCCCCCCCCCCCCACGTGTGGATGAGAAACAAATGTGGACGATAAAACGGTTTAAAAACATTCTTTTCGATTTACCGCCGCCCGTCCAAACCCAGGAGTAGTTTTTTCCAGGAGCAGAGAAAACACGAAATATCAAATATTGGAGATCTGTAACATTCAATCCCGCCGCCTGCAACAATCTCACTGTGCACCGGAGAACATCCCCATCAGTGGAAGAAATGAAGCAGAAACAAGTTACAAACCCCCAAATACAGACTGCAGAGAGGATAGAGCTGAACTGTTTTCTTAAAATCGACACGAGGATCAGCGCCGTCAGTTCAGACGTTACCAAAAATAGTGTCCCACTTTACCGAGTCCTCCATCGCCCGCTAAATTTAGTAACATACATGCGGAAAGTTTGTCATTTTTCTCCAGAGAATGGTTAAGTTTCAAGATTAATCACTGAGTGTAAAACCCGCTAATCCTGTAGTTCAGACCGAGTCATATTCCAGTCTGCTACAGGTGCATTCTGGGTAATCGGAAGAGTCGGGACGTTAGCGCCTTTTGTAGAGAAACACATCGCCAATAATGACTCGGGTTAACTGGGCTCCAACTGTAGCTGCTGTTTTATTATAGGCATTAATTATGACTTATTGTAATATTTTGACAGCTGAAGGCGTCTCATTATGAAAAAAAAAGTCATAAAACAAAAAAAACAGGAATCTACAAAGTAAATGTAGATATTATTTTGAAAAGCTAAGAGGGGCAGACTTGAACAGCCTGGATTTTTTATTATTAAGTAACTAGTGATCAGTACTGTACTGAAACACATAGAAGAAAAGGAAGAAAAAATAAAGGAAAAAACAAAACAAAAAACTAATAAAAACAAGAAAAAAGAAAGAACAAAAATAGAACAAAAGAAAGAAATAAATAAATAAAAATAAATACAATAAATATTAAAAACAAATAAAAAAATTGAAGAAAAGGAAGAAAAATAAATTAAAAAAGAGAGAAAAAAGTAAAAAAGAAAGAAAGAAAATAAAAGAAAGAAAAAATAAATAAAAATAAATACAATAAATATTAAAAACAAATAAAAAAAATTGAAGAAAAGGAAGCAAAAAGAAAAATAAATTAAAAAAAGAGAGAAAAAAGAAGAAAAAAAAGAAAGAAAGAAAATAAAAGAAAGAAAGAAAGAAAAAAATTTATAAATAAAAGAAAATAACTCAACATATGTTTATTCTTGGCATTTTCTCAGTGAGCTTCATACGGTCGGCCCTGAAATGTTTTTCAACCCTCTGTGAAGTCGAACCCATGTCTGGTGACGAGATCGTGAGGCCCAGGGAGAAAAAGCAAAAGCCTCTAGTTCATCTTTTTTTGTTCAAAACATAATTCCAGATGTGTTCATTCATAGTTTAACGCCTTCACTGAGACTCTACAAGAAAAACCAATACATAAAAAAGTGTCTCCAAACGTTTAATGGGTACTGCACATACATTTAAAAATTAAATATTTATTTCTCTTGTATCAGGCCGTGGCTGTGAGTGTGGCGGCCCCAAGTGAAGAGAGAAAAAAGTCTTAACTCGGTTTCGATCCCGCGTCCTCGGATCCAGCGAGGCGAGCAACTCTCCAGGTTAGCTAAACCTCAGACGGGCTCAAGTCATAAACCCACGGAAGTTAAATGACGTCCCAATATCAGTCCACTATTATGCAACAAAACCTTTTCCCAACGCCCTCATCCAAACCTGGTCGTTTTCTCATCAGAATATTTTGTAAATCTGTACTCGAGTACTTCTTCTTCTCCAGAGCGGTGCAACCAGAGCATGCTTGATTTCTTCTCCTCATACAGAAATCTCTTGGTATGGAAGAGTTTTGTCCTTTTTGACCCTGGCAGCCCCCGATATCGCTCTGCTCCTTGTAGCTATGTCTTTTTTTTTTTTTTTACCACACACTCTCTCTCCGTCTGTCTGTCTGTGGCCGTGAAAAGCAGCGGCATTTTGTTTACAGCTCGGGTCGATGGAGTCTTTGTCCAATTTAGCACGGCACCAATTTGGCCAGAGGTAAACAAGATGGCTCCCCGTCTGTCTGTCTGTCTGTCTGTCTGTGAGCCTCTAATAACTCATGTACAGACTTTTTAAACCCAGAGTGCTGCGAGAGGAGAAGCTGATTGTCTTTCTGCCCAAACCGGAGGTGAAGTGAAGTGATTGAAGGTCAAACTAATAATCATTTTAGCCTAAAGGGAAATAGGAAGTGTGTTTTTGTTGTTGTTGTTATTGAGTTTCGCAGATGCCTCAGGTGGTGTCAGGGTCCTTTATGCTCATGCTGGACAGCAATTAAAAATGAACACTGGATCTTTTGAGATGGCAGAAATGATCAGAGGGGATGGGGAGAAACAATACAATTATACATTTCCCTCATATTTATGTCAGTAATCTACTGCTCAAGTTTCCCCATACGTTATTTCTTATTGCCTAAATCTCCCTCTTTTATTTTGGACGCACTTACAATAATAAGCCTACTCGTTTTGGGCATTGTTGTGTTTTTTTTTCTCAATAACGGTTCTGCTGGTGCTTGAAAACCACTCAAACTGCTCAGATAACGAAATAAAATAAAGACTTACCGGCGCTGGTTTAGGCGAGGCGAGTTTATTTGTAGAGCACAATTCATACACAAGGCAATTCAAAGTGCTTCACAGTTGCATAAAATTACAAGAAAACAGAGAAAATCAATAATTAAAACATCAGCATAAAGTTAATCAGTTACAGTAAAAGGCAAGAGTGCAGATAAAATACTTTCAGTTTTCATCTGCTCGGGTAAAAAGAGCTGTTTCCAGCCTGGATTTGAACATTGTCAGAGTTGAGGCCTGTCTCACATCCTCATGAAGACTGTTCCAGATTTTAGCTGCATGAAACTGAAACGCAGCCTCACCGTGTTTAGTCCTGACTCTGGGAACCACCAGGAGACCCCTCCCTGAAGTTCTCAGGGCCCGAGATGGTTCATACGGCTCTAACATGTCAGAGATGGACTTTGGTGCTAAACCATGAAACGACTTGTACACAAGCAGAGCTGTTTTAAATTCTATTCTCTGAGTGACAGGAAGCCAGTGCAGAGACCGGAGCACTGGACTAATATGGTGGTATTTCCTGGTTCTTGTCAGGACTCGAGCAGCAGCGTTCTGGATGTTCTGCAGCTCTAACAGCTCGTTTAGAAAGGCCAGTGAGCAGCCGTTACAGTCGTCTAACCTGCTGGAGACAAACGCATGGATGAGGCGGGGGTTTAGAGGTTAGAAAGGCAGGTTCTGTGGTCGGATTTGGTTCTCCCAACAGTCAGACAAGTGGCTGAGGGAAGAACGCTCTTAGAACTCAAGGCCGTCATGAGTCTCTGCCCTGAGGGGGATCGACAGCAGAGCCATTAGTGATAGACTGACGTGTGAGGCTGAGCTTTTCAGAAAGACCTTCAGTCCAGCCGCTTTCAGACTGTTCACAATGATGATGATGTAATATGTGTGAATGAAAGATAAATGAATGTGCAATTTCCTGTAATAAAAAAAAAAAAAATAATAATAATAATGCATTAGTCGTCTATAGCCCTTTTCCAGACACTCAAGGTCGCTTTACAGATTTGTGGATTATTCAGACCAGACCAGTGATTTCCTAACCAGGACCTGGGGGTACTCGGGGACTTAACAGGGGGCACTTAGACTAGATTCAGATGAACCTGAAGGCTATTTGAACGCCATTTTGAAAGGAAAGCCTATTTAAATAACATTTCCCAATAAAAGGTATGAATTTGGGTTTGGGTTTGAATCCCAGATGCCGCACGCTCATGTCGTCGTGTCCTTGGGCAAGACACTTCACCCGCCTTGCCTCCAGTGTCTGCGTACATTGGTGTATGAATGAGAGTGTGAATGGGGAGGCCGGTTCCTTTGCTGTAAAGCGCTTTGGGCCCGATGAAGGTGGAAAAGGTTGAGACCATTTACCAGCTTTACCATTTTATCAACAACCTCGCTGTATGGGGTTCACTGAGACAGAAATGTAAAGTCCAAGAGGTGCAGGACAAAAATGTTGGGAACCAATGTGGTAGACTGCCAATCTGTGTAATGTTTTTAACCCCTTAATGCCTGAATATATTTCCAATTATAGAACAAAATATATCATCAGTGTAAGGAAGGATGTCGGGAGTGCCGCACTGGGTCCAGGAAATGTTCTTTTAAATGTTCCGAGGCACTCTGATAAAGCTAAAGAGAAAAGTCCTTTATTAGGAGCGACACGCCGACGCGTTTCGACCACACACTGGTCTTCTTCAGAGCATAGATAATAGAAACACAGGTGTTATAAATCCCGAATTGGAGCATCACATGATCAGTCACGTGTGCTGACCACAAACAAGAAAACAAAAAAATAATAATACACGTTGCACACAGGAGCTGTGGACAAAAGTGACAGAGAACTCCCACATGGCATATTATGGAAAAGTCACAATATATCAATAAATGTCACAGTAGAAGTAGGCGTGACACACTAGAAACAGGACCATTGCCAAAAGGTAAAGAGAAAATGTGTTAAAACAGTTCAGTTCAAAAGACTGGGGCCCAGTCCTACAAAAACACAGAAACATCAAGCTCATCATTTAACCCTGGATAAATAGTGGCCTTGAGGGTCTCAATCCAATAGGGTTTTAAGTTTATCTCCCCCGGTGGGAACTTTCCAATGTGGCTCCTGTAATCACTGTAGCCACATCAACAAAGCCACTTCTTTCAAGGACTCCACGGGAAAAACTTTCCCAACTGCAACACTCTCCGTCATTTACAAACTGGATTGCACTTGTGGTTGCTTTTGTGTTGGACTAACCAAACGAAGACTCAAAGACCGGTTTTCCGAGCACAAAAATGCAATAAGAACAAAAAACCCAAACTACCCTATGGCAAAACACCTGGCCATACCAGCGTCACACAACTAAAGGTGATGGTCATAGAGGCTGTTTCCCTGGGCAGGACAGGGGGAGACGAACTTAAAACCTTTGCCCAAAGGGAAACCTATAGGCTATATGCACGCAAGTGTCACGTGACCTCCGAGTGGATTCTAAGTAGTCGTTTGCGTATCCTGTCTCCGTTATTTCCCTATGAGGTCTTGTCTAAAAAAATAAATAGCTGAAGATCACATGGCAGACGGTGAGTTACTGGTGGAGTCACAGCATCAGGTTAAAAACATTCACTAGAGGAAACGTCCGTGCTCATCACAGTAAGTGTTTTTGTCTTGAAGCTAACGGCTAACGGCTAACAAGAATTAAAAATGAAAATAGCTACACGATTTTAAACGAGCCTGCTCAAAATATAATCTGCCCGTCTTTAGTATAAATACTTTTTAGACGTTTCATTTGTGTGGTGGTGTTTTTGATGCTAGCCGTTAGCGCTGAGATAAAAAGTCCCGCCTCAAAAAACACAGACGTTTCCTGCAGTCAAGACTTTACATCCAACGTAATGTTTTTAACGCGTAGCGAGTCACTTTGGATCAGGATCTCTGTCAGGGATGTTTCCTTCAACTATACATTGTTTTAGACGAGACCTCACAGGGAAATCACGGAGACAGGACACGGAAGCACCGACTTAGGATCCACTTGAAAGTCACGTGTCATTTGCATAGAACCCATTGGATTGAGACCCTCAAGGCCACTATTTATCCAGGGTTAAATGATGAGCTTGATGTTTCTGTGTTTTTGTAGGACTGGGCCCCAGTCTTTTGAACTGAATTGTTTTAACACATTTTCTCTTTACCTTTTGTCAATGGTCCTGTTTCTAGTGTGTCACGCCTACTTCTACTGTGACATGTATTGATATATTGTGACTTTGTCCATAATATGCCATGTGGGAGTTCTCTGTCACTTTTGTCCACAGCTCCTGTGTGCAACGTGTATTCTTTTTCTTGTTTGTGGTCAGCACACGTGACTGATCATGTGATGCTCCAATTAGGTATTTATAACACCTGTGTTTCTATTATCTATGCTCTGAAGAAGACCAGTGTGTGGTCGAAACGCGTCGGCGTGTCCCTCTTAATAAAGGACTTTTATCTTTATATTATCAGTGTTTTTGCTTTCAAGCTGATGCTAAATCAAGTGGAGAGTGTTCATTTATCTGTAGCACATAGTACAGATATAGTTTTATTTTTAACTCGACTTACATTTGAAGATTTCATCAAAGTTGCAGCCTCGATTTGCAGAAATGCTATTTCCTGCTAAGTAGCTACCATGACCCGGATGTGGTCCCTTCTGTGACCGGTCCTACGAGAAACTAGTGCTCGCCAAAGGTTCCTAGGCACGGCGTGGATTATTTTAGCCACAGTCTGGCGTTAGCGCTCTGTAAATAAAGTCGGATTGGATTCACTTCCGAGATCTGGCGGGATCAGGAAGTGATCATAAAGCTCAATAAAGTATCTGTTGAAACGCCGTCGCCGGGTGCACGTAATCAAAGGTGAAGGGCTAAAATCAGAGCGTGCGCCCTTGTTTTTGGCGAATAATCAACATCAGCGAGTCTACTTTGATTACAGCTCATTGAATATTTGTCTTTAACCTTTTATTTGAGCCTTTTATTTTTTACTAACTTCATCAGATGTTTTTTTTTGCTGAGGGCCCGTCGTGAGCGGTTCGACCCGGCTCGCTCCTCCTCACATGTGGAGCTTCGCGTCGAACTCCCAACGCCGCAGCAACACCAGCGCTTCCCGGAGATCGCGGACGCCATTTCCATGTAAATCTTTCCCTTCACTCGCACAGAACGTCTTATTGTTTGTTTGTTTTTGTTTTTTTTTGGGGGGGGGGGGGGGGGGGGGGGCTGTGTCGCACAATGGGGAGTCAGCTCTACAAGCAGAAGAACAAGCGGGCGCAGATAAAGTTAATTGGCTGAATATTTTCTCTCTTTTTTTCCCGCGTGAATCTTATCAGCGGTGGGCGAGCTGTGGGACGGGGGGGAGGGGGGGGGGGGGTAGGGGCAGAAATGGCGAAGGAACCCTGTGGTAATTATCATACTCCCCCGGGGCGACAGCAGTACACCAAGTGCTTTTGGGAGGAATTGTTTTGGACAGAGGGGCGTGAACGGAGAGGACGATGCGTTCAAAGTCAGCTGGTGAAATTAGAAATCTGCAGGAACTAGACTTTAGTGATTCCAACGAAGGAAACAAGTCTATACTTAAAGTTAGAATATTTAGTTTGAGAAGCAAAAATCAACCTTTAACCCTCAAAGGCAATGCCTGATTTGCATTCTGACATAATCATGCACGTTTGAGTATAATCTTTGTACAAATACTTAAAGTACTACATTTTAGCAAATACTGTAATTCCTGGACTATAAGCCGCTACTTTTTTTCCCACGCTTTGGAGATTGTAGACGCATTAGTTGCCGTGATAGATTTTCTTTATAAAAGCAGTTTAAAACTACTAAATAGGGATTTTCACAATAAAAGCAGTATAATTCAACTTAATAGGGATTTTCACAATAAAAGCACTATAATAGAACTAAATAGGCATTTTCACAATAAAAGCAGTTTAAAACTACTAAATGGGGATTTTCACAATAAAAGCAGTATAATTCAACTTAATAGGGATTTTCACAATAAAAGCACTATAATAGAACTAAATAGGCATTTTCACAATAAAAGCAGTTTAATACAACTAAATGAGGATTTTCACAATAAAAGCACTATAATAGAACTAAATAGGGATTTTCACAATAAAAGCAGTTTAATACAACTAAATGAGGATTTTCACAATAAAAGCACTATAATAGAACTAAATAGGGATTTTCACAATAAAAGCAGTTTAATACAACTAAATGAGGATTTTCACAATAAAGGCACTATAATACAACTAAATGAGGATTTTCACAATAAAAACAGTTTAATACAACTAAATGAGGATTTTCACAATAAAAGCACTATAATAGAACTAAATAGGGATTTTCACAATAAACACACTATAATAGAACTAAATAGGGATTTTCACAATAAGGGCAGTATAATACAACTAAATAGGGATTTTCACAATAAAAGCAGTTTACTACAACTAAATGAGGATTTTCACAATAAAAGCACTATAATACAACTAAATAGGGATTTTCACAATAAAAGCAGTTTAATACAACTAAATGAGGATTTTCACAGTAAAAGCACTATAATACAACTAAATAGGGATTTTCACAATAAAAGCAGTTTAATTCAACTAAATGAGGATTTTCACAGTAAAAGCACTATAATACAACTAAATGAGGATTTTCACAATAAAAGCACTATAATACAACTAAATAGGGATTTTCAACAGTTTCAAGGACATTTTCAAGGATATAATGAGTTTCAAGGACCTCAGGTGTTTATACTGAAAGTTAGAATATTTATTTTAAGAAGCGACGGGTGTAAAATCAACCTTTAACCCTCACAGACAATGCCTGGATTTGCATTCTGAGATAATCCTGCACGCTTTGAGTCTATCACAGCAACTAATGCGTCTACAATCTCCAAAGCGTGGGGAAAAAAAGTAATAGTACTACTTTAACCAAGTATTTATACAGTCATTGCTAACGGTTGCTTGCTTTTTATTAAAATGTAGCTGTAAAATCATCACAAATTGAATAGAGTACATTATTATTATTGGGGGAATTTCAGATCGACAAGGGGGGGGCCGCGATGTCCCAGATTTTTCTTCTCCAGAGCTTTTACTCAACATATTTAGTTTCTTTATCAAGCACAGGTTTTCAGATCCTTTCAGCCCTTGAATTTCCTAAAGAAGCATCACCAGACTTAATGCCTGTCTCCGCAGTAATGACTCCGGCCCAGAATCTGCGGAATGAAAGAGCATTTGTTTCAGCAGGCCAAGTCTAAGAAAAAAACATCAATTCGAAGACGTTTACTGACCCGTCACGGCGCCATTAATGTAAACACTGGGTGGAGATGTTTTCCTGCATCAGAAAATAACAGAGCGCGGATAAACGGCAGATGTGACTAAAACATTATGAATATTCCGAAGTAAAACAAACACGAGCATCAATCAAAGTGTCTGAGGGCAGCTCTCAGCTCAATACCGCATTAAGGACAAACCATTAGTTTCTATCCGCAATAATGCAGTTTGTTATGACACTGTTCGGAGGAGCAGGAACAATGGCGGCTCAGGTGGTTTAGCGTTTGTAGCGTAACCTTAATTGATTCGATTAGCTTGTGGCGCTATATAAATAAAGGTTCTTCTTCTTCTTGTTTCGATGAGCTTTTGCAATGTCCAAAGATCCTGCATCGCATCGATTTTCCACCAAGATCTTGTATCGATGATGGGAGAGCATGACCACAGCGCAAAGCCTTCTCTAGCACGTCCCAATGATCCTCAGTGGGGTTCAAATCTGGATTCTGTGGCGGCCGATCCTGAACCGCTCTTTCACAATGAGATCCCCGTGAGTCCTGGCATCGTCGTCTTGGAATATGCCTCAGCTGTTGGGTTGAGTGTCTTGCCCCAGGGCAGAGCGGCGGTCTGTGTGGGAGCTGGGATTCGAGGACTTGTCGTGTCCTTGGGCAAGACTCTTCACCTGTCTTGGCGACACGGTGGCGCAGCGGTTAGAGCTCGTGCCTCACAGCTAGAAAGTCCTGGGTTTGGATCTAACCGTGGCCTTTCTGTGTGGAGTTTGCATGTTCTCCTTGTGTCTGTGGAGGTTTCCCCTACCACTAAAAACATGTACAATAGGTGAATCTCCCAGCCAGGTGATACTGACCATCAGCCGGGCTCCACATCCGGAGATGGTTCCCCTTATGCCCCAGAGGACACTTTTATTTAGATGGTGTTTTGCACTACATCAAAAGTTTTTTTCAAGTTTTCATTCGGACTGAGCTTCCTTCTTATGGACGGGCGACAAAAAATTCTAAACAACGAAGTCCAGACGACTATTTTTTACTACAATAAAGATGAGCTCAGAAGAAGCATTTTCACATCTGCATTGAACCCATGTCCCCCGTCAGGAGCAGCAGGGACTTCAGCTATTGGGAACTTATTGTGCATGTTTTGGGTCGATGGCAAACCTTTATGACTATATATAACATTTTGCCCTTTGAAATAGATGTTGTATTGACAAACACTGGAATTAAAACAATCAATCCTGCTGTGTCCGTACTTACATTTAAAAAAAAAAAGCCATATTTCTTTTGGTAAAGTAATGTGAAGGTGAGAACAGTCGATGAAAACACAATGTATTTACTAAAATGTATGGTTTTATTTTGTTGACATGTGAGCTACAAATATTTATCCAAAGGGCATTTGGATATTGTTTTTGAATAAGAATTAGTGGATTTCTTTTTCTTTTTTTTTTTGTGGTTCAAAATTCAATAAATCAGGCTAGAAATTAGACACTGAAAAATACTCTCTGAAGTAACGAATACATATTCTAAAGTACAAGACTGCAAAATGTGGTCGTCTGCAGGTTATATGGAGGCTTAATTAAAGGTTTAATTTGACATCTATGGAGACATATTGAATTAGTACCATAATTAAAAGCCTTAAGGTTATGATTATCTATATTTTTGCTGTGAACGAGTTTGTGTTGAAGGAACAAACTGGCCAAAAAACTAAAAGACTAAACAAAAACAAAAAAAAGTTTTACCTGCATCGTCTCCCTCTTAGACACCGAGCATGCCTCAGCTGCCTGGGAGTACAACATAAATCTGTCCAATTAATTTGAGCATATTCAGAGAAAAGATCAAAATGTGGAAGGTTTCCAAAAGCGTAATGTCGGAGTCGCCCCCAAAACCCGAGCGGAATGAACGTGAAACGTAACGCACTCTTCTGTCATCGCCGCGGCTCGTGGAACTTTTTACGCATTCAACACGTGTCGCCAGGAAGTGATGGCGCTGGATGCAAGTGGCGCGAGAGTCGGCGCGAGGAAGGGAAGGGGAGGGGAGGGGATGTTGCCATGGCGACGGGGGGAGCGTACAAACTGCATGTTAAACTGGGATCCGCGAGCGAAGTGAGTGAGTGAGCATCCCCTCCTGATTCCAGACGGGAGAGAGAGCGCGCGCGCGCGGAGAGCCAGTCAGTCCAAAGCAAAGGCAACAACTCAGCAACATGTAGCCCCGGACTCGTACGTGCCCCGACAGCGCGCTCCCTCTGCACAGACCGCCACTCGGTTATCACAGTGTGCCATTCGCGTGTTTTCTTTCTTTCTTTCTTCCTTCTTCTTTTTTTTTCCGGAGGGGGTGGACTTGGTTATGTTTCGGCCCATCACCATCGTCCCACGAGCAGCGCAGAAGGAGGAGAGCAGCCCGGCTTGTTACGCAGCAGGACAGGGATGGAAACGTGCACCGTGACGCATGGAGAGAAGCAGCGCAAGTACCCGGGTCGTGCCAACAGTGAGTACGGATTAACTCTGATATGCGTGCGTTCCCCCCCCCCCCCCCCCCCCCCCCCATCCCCGCCGCGCCGCTCATACGTGTTGCTCAAGGTTAAAACCAACGCCGCGTCTCACTCCGGTCCCCGGCTTGTCTCTTGCCCTTCACGGACTCGCCTCCTCGCCTGATGCTGCATTCCCCCCCCCCCCCCCCCCCCACCCACACACACACACACACACACACATGCACCTATTGTAACAGACTTTGACCCCGCTGTCATTGATGTGAAGCGCGTGTGCGGCGGGGGGTATTTTGGCACGGACGCTGCGTAAACGTGTCCAAGTTCAAAACGCGGGCGGTGATCTGAGTTGTGTCCCATTTTCTCGCGGTTCGTTCCCAAAATCCACCGCTGCGTATTTTTTACCTCCTCCTTCCAGCGCGGGCTGTTGCGCCAAAGACAAGTCGCTCACTCGCGTCCCTTCCCCTTTCCTCCCCGCCTCACCCTTTGCCTTATGGGCTTGTGTGCGCGTGTGTGTGTGTTATTTTTTGAGTTTTTTGTTTTGTTTGTTGGTGCCCTGCAGGGACTTGCATATCAATTGCGGGATGTCTCGCCGTGGCACGCGGGTGATGAGTGTGTGTCGCTCGCCAGGACGGGGCAGATTCCTCCGGTGTCAGGAGCTTGACATGATGAGGGGGTTGCGCGTGATTCAACAGTTTGCAGTCCCGTGCTTCCAGTGCGCGGGCATGTCATGTGGGGGGCACCGTGTCTCCTTGTTGTGTGTGTGTGTGTGTGTGTGTGTGTGGTCAGGGTGACATTAGGAGGGAATAGCCACGGTGCACGGCCTGTCGTGCGCTAAAGATGCTTACAGTGAGTGTTGCGCGCGGGGATACGGGTGGTTTCCTCCCAGCGACGGGCGCTCGTGGCGGTTCATGTCCAACCTGGAGCTGTGGATGTCGTAGAAAGGCATCCACGGCACCTCGATTTGCAAGTCTGCAAATGGGAACCGGTGCAGTGTAATGTAGGCAATGCTGATGCCCCCCCCCCTGAAGGCAATGTATCCATAAAGCAAACACCGGTGTCTCGGATAATGCCATTTCACTGTATGAACGCAGCGCCTTGGAATACATGCCCAAAACGCATGGGGATGATGAAGTTTGATTGTGGCTGGTGTCACACAGTCACGGGGAAATAGGTGAGGCGAATCAAATCAGGGGCCTGTCTGAAAAAGCAAAGCGAGAATATGAAATCTCGTCACATACAGTATAAGGTCACGTGGTGGTACTCGGGCTTCTTACAGTGGCGTGTGCCGGTCAGACTTTAGACTTGGAGATAATGTCATACATGCTTTTTATTTTATTTATTTATTTGAACAAGGACAGTGTACAATATACATTAGCCTTAGAAAGGAGAGATGCATTGTACCAGGCATTATAGCACTTGTGCTAATTTCCACCTGCAGTCCCTGGGCCTATTGTACATGTTTTTAGTGGTAGGGGAAACCGGAGTACCCGGAGGAAACCTACACAGACACGGGGAGAACATGCAAACTCCACAGAAAGGCCCCGTCCAGGTGGGAATCGAACCCGGGACCTTCTAGCTGTGAAGCACGAGCGCTAACCGCTGTGCTACCGCGCCGCTTCAGTAAAGCATTGAGGTTATGAGTTGTTGTTTTTTGGTTTATACTTGATTACACCAGTGATTTGTACCACAGGTTATTTTCCAAAGAAATAAAATAAAATAAAATGTTGATCTAAATGTACAGCTGTTCTGTGCAGAAGGACTATTATTAACAATTAGCTCTTAAAAAACTGACCATGGTGTTGTCAAAGGTTTAGTTTGTATATATGTGTTAGCCAGTGTGTTTGCCTATGTGTCATTGTATCTTGATCTTGACGGTTTAATACTTTATTCAATGGTATTTGACGTGAGCCGTGCGTGTGTGAACAGTCCCGTGTCTCGGAGTTGCTATGCATGAAGATAATATATCTGTGGTGTATCTGCTGCGTTCCAGGCAACTGGGGACTGGGATTCTCCCCCCCCCCCCCCCCCCCCGGTGTCTGTGTGCATTGGTGCATGAATGAGCGAGTGAATGGGTGAGGGGTTCCTTGCTGTAAAGCGCTATACAAGTAGAGACCATTCACCATTTTACCATAAACACATGCTACAACGGTTAGCTAATACGATGCTAACGTTACATTGTATGTTTCTCACCACGTGTAATCATGAAGCTGCTGCATAACGTGATATTGTAGGCTGTGAGCGAAGTTTCATCATTGGCCGGACTCTGAACTCGGAGCTCTGTGATCATCTCCGAGTTCACATGTTGTACTTAAGAGATTATGTTCCGAGGCACTTTTTCCTAGTGGGAGGATGCAAAACTGTACCGTTTATCAGTTAAATGAAAATAGGCGAAGTGAAGCAGAACCCGAATGCTGATGAGGAAGGTAGACCTCCGAGGCAGGGATTATACGAATAACCCACACGTGAAAGGTAAATCCTGTCACCTGTAGGAGACATCCATACGGAGACATCTATAGAGTGGATGGATGGCACCCTAAGGCGACAGGGCGCTAGACCCATGACTTGCACACCTTGCATTGAGAGCGCGACTTCAATGTACATTTTCCTTACATCCAATTGATTTATGTATTTTTTTTTCCCGCCCAGAATTTGTCAAACTAGCCCCGTACTTGCATTACATTTTTTTTATATGTTGGGGAATTTAATTGCTTCCTCAGCACCCGCCAAGATAACTTTTGTGTGTGTCCACAGAAGGGTTGTGCCATTGTGCTGTTGCAGTCGCCAAAACGATTCACAAGCAATTTAAGCCACAATGAAAGAGAATCCGAGCAAATAATTATTTCAGAATTTGCTTTTGCGTAACATGTGCCACACTGTGCAGGGCTACATCATACTTCACACATAACTCAAATAAGTCAATAAATAATAATAATAATTAAACTCAAATTAAAATTATATTGAGGATGGTAATGACAGCTGGGAAGTAGTAAGATCTCGGAGTATAATAAGTATTAATGCTTTTTAATGGGTTACACCAGTGGTTCCCAAAGTGGGGTCCGGGGCCCCCTGGGGGGCCTTGGAGACACTATAGGGGGGCCCCACAAAGCTTGTCTAGAAAACAAGTACATTGAAAAAATATATATTTTAAAAGGAAAAATACATTTATTCGCTATTCGTATTACTTGAAACCAGTTTTAAACCCCACTCATTGCTAGATGTTGCTTTTTATGTAATTTTAGCTGTAAAACAATAAGACAATTCCAATAAATAGGATCAATTATTTTCAATTGGGGGGGCCCCGAGAGAATTTCGGATCGACAAGGGGGCCGCGATGTTCCGAACTTTGGGAATGGCTGCCTTAGGGCTTGAATAATACATTGTACATGGGGAATAATAATAATATACAAAAAAATAAAAAGAGGAAATTGTACACAAATTGATATTATATTGAGGATGGTGAGGACAATGGGGAAGTAGCAGGATCGCGGAGTATAATACAAACTGCTGCATAGTAACGTGCCTTTATAATAAATAGTGACTTCTGGTAATGTTACACTAGTGATTCTAGTGATGTACTAATGTTTGGCATTGGCGGCAATTTGTAAGAAATATATTAATGATCATGTGTTACTTGCTCTGTACTAGACATTGTGCAAGAAATGAAACAGCTGTTGTTAAAAAATAAAAACAACTAGAAACTTGCAATGGCTGAAGCCATTGCGATTGACTGCGGAACAGATCTAATGTGGAATTTAGCTGAAAAATCCTTGAAATCCTTGAAAAGGCTTTGAAACTGTTAAAATACTTGATCGATATTTGAAACTCCTGAAGTCCTTGAAACTGTTGAAACCTTGAAACTGTTGAAGTCCTTGAAACTGTTGAAATCCTTGAAACTGTTGAAGTCCTTGAAACTGTTAAATCCTTGAAACTGTTGAAGTCCTTGAAACTGTTGCATTATACTGGTTTACATGTAAAAATCCCTATTAAGTTGCATTATACTGGTTTACATGTAAAAATCCCTATTAAGTTGCATTATACTGGTTTACATGTAAAAAACCCTATTAAGTTGCATTATACTGGTTTACATGTAAAAAACCCTATTAAGTTGCATTATACTGGTTTACATGTAAAAAACCCTATTAAGTTGCATTATACTGGTTTACATGTAAAGAACCCTATTAAGTTGCATTATACTGGTTTACATGGAAAAAACCCTATTAAGTTGCATTATACTGGTTTACATGGAAAAAACCCTATTAAGTTGCATTATACTGGTTTACATGTAAAAAAAACTATTAAGTTGCATTATACTGGTTTACATGTAAAAATCCCTATTAAGTTGCATTATACTGGTTTACATGTAAAAAACCCTATTAAGTTGCATTATACTGGTTTACATGTAAAAAAACCTATTAAGTTGCATTATACTGGTTTACATGTAAAAAACCCTATTAAGTTGCATTATACTGGTTTACATGTAAAAAACCCTATTAAGTTGCATTATACTGGTTTACATGTAAAAAACCCTATTAAGTTGCATTATACTGGTTTACATGTAAAAACCCCTATTAAGTTGCATTATACTGGTTTACATGTAAAAATCCCTATTAAGTTGCATTATACTGGTTTACATGTAAAAAACCCTATTAAGTTGCATTATACTGGTTTACATGTAAAAAACCCTATTAAGTTGCATTATACTGGTTTACATGTAAAAAACCCTATTAAGTTGCATTATACTGGTTTACATGTAAAAAACCCTATTAAGTTGCATTATACTGGTTTACATGTAAAAAACCCTATTAAGTTGCATTATACTGGTTTACATGTAAAAACCCCTATTAAGTTGCATTATACTGGTTTACATGTAAAAAACCCTATTAAGTTGCATTATACTGGTTTACATGTAAAAAACCCTATTAAGTTGCATTATACTGGTTTACATGTAAAAAACCCTATTAAGTTGCATTATACTGGTTTACATGTAAAAAACCCTATTAAGTTGCATTATACTGGTTTACATGTAAAAAACCCCATTAAGTTGCATTATACTGGTTTACATGTAAAAAAAACTATTAAGTTGCATTATACTGGTTTACATGTAAAAATCCCTATTAAGTTGCATTATACTGGTTTACATGTAAAAAACCCTATTAAGTTGCATTATACTGGTTTACATGTAAAAACCCTATTAAGTTGCATTATACTGGTTTACATGTAAAAAAACCTATTAAGTTGCATTATACTGGTTTACATGTAAAAAACCCTATTAAGTTGCATTATACTGGTTTACATGTAAAAAACCCTATTAAGTTGCATTATACTGGTTTACATGTAAAAAACCCTATTAAGTTGCATTATACTGGTTTACATGTAAAAACCCCTATTAAGTTGCATTATACTGGTTTACATGTAAAAATCCCTATTAAGTTGCATTATACTGGTTTACATGTAAAAAACCCTATTAAGTTGCATTATACTGGTTTACATGTAAAAAACCCTATTAAGTTGCATTATACTGGTTTACATGTAAAAAACCCTATTAAGTTGCATTATACTGGTTTACATGTAAAAAACCCTATTAAGTTGCATTATACTGGTTTACATGTAAAAAACCCTATTAAGTTGCATTATACTGGTTTACATGTAAAAACCCCTATTAAGTTGCATTATACTGGTTTACATGTAAAAAACCCTATTAAGTTGCATTATACTGGTTTACATGTAAAAAACCCTATTAAGTTGCATTATACTGGTTTACATGTAAAAAACCCTATTAAGTTGCATTATACTGGTTTACATGTAAAAAACCCTATTAAGTTGCATTATACTGGTTTACATGTAAAAAACCCTATTAAGTTGCATTATACTGGTTTACATGTAAAAAACCCTATTAAGTTGCATTATACTGGTTTACATGTAAAAACCCCTATTAAGTTGCATTATACTGGTTTACATGTAAAAAACCCTATTAAGTTGCATTATACTGGTTTACATGTAAAAAACCCTATTAAGTTGCATTATACTGGTTTACATGTAAAAAACCCTATTAAGTTGCATTATACTGGTTTACATGTAAAAAACCCCATTAAGTTGCATTATACTGGTTTACATGTAAAAAACCCCATTAAGTTGCATTATACTGGTTTACATGTAAAAAACCCTATTAAGTTGCATTATACTGGTTTACATGTAAAAAACCCTATTAAGTTGCATTATACTGGTTTACATGTAAAAAACCCCATTAAGTTGCATTATACTGGTTTACATGTAAAAAACCCTATTAAGTTGCATGATTACACTGAAGTCCTTGAAACTGTTGAAACATTGAAACTGTTGAATCATTGAAACTGTTGAAACCTTGAAACTGTTGAATCCTTGAAACTGTTGAAATGTATGAAAGACCTGAAGTCCTATTAAATTGCATGGGCCTAATAAAATGCATGGCAGAATTCTCAATGCAAATGAATGGCAGAATTCCCAAGCCCGTAGAAAAAAACTGGAAAACTGCAGAACTCTATTTTTTTCTGAAAACTGACAAGTTGTGGAAGCTGAACATGCACAAACTGCAGAAATTGTTGAAAATGTTGAAAAAAATGCTGAAAACTATGAATTTGTTGAAGCCCCATTATAAGTCAATGGGAAAAATCGACCGATTTTTGTCCGATTGCGGAAAAAACGGAAATCGCTGAAGTCCCAAAAGTAATAGCAGAATTCTCTTGAACATGCTGAACATTTTGATGTATAACATGTTGAAATCGCTGAAACTGTGAAAGCTGTGAAAGCTGCCGAAAATCAGGAAAAAAATACTATAATAAAAGACTAGAAACCGTTGCAATGGCTGCGCCATTGCGATTGACTGCGGAATAGATCTAATGCAGAAGTTACCTGAAAAATCCTTGAAATCCTTGAAACTGTAAAAATACTTGAAACATCTTATAAACTCCTGAAGTATTTGAAGCTCCTGATATCCTTGAAACTGTTGAAACCTTGAAACTCTTAACATTGTAGAAACTCTTAACATTGTAGAAACTCTTAACATTGTGGAAACTCTTAACATTGTGGAAACTCTTAACATTGTGGAAACTCTGAACATTGTGGAAACTCTGAACATTGTGGAAACTCTGAACATTGTGGAAACTCTGAACATTGTGGAAACTCTTAACATTGTGGAAACTCTTAACATTGTAGAAACTGTAGAAATGTCTGAAAGACCTGAAGTCCTATTAAATTGCATTATACTGGTTTACATGGAAAAATCCCTATTAAGTTGCATTATACTGGTTTACATGTAAAAACCCCTATTAAGTTGCATTATACTGGTTTACATGTAAAAAAACCTATTAAGTTGCATTATACTGGTTTACATGTAAAAACCCCTATTAAGTTGCATTATACTGGTTTACATGTAAAAAAAACCCTATTAAGTTGCATTATACTGGTTTACATGTAAAAAACCCTATTAAGTTGCATTATACTGGTGTACATGTAAAAACCCCTATTAAGTTGCATTATACTGGTTTACATGTAAAAACCCCTATTAGGTTCCATTATACTGGTTTATACTGGTTTACATGTAAAAAACCCTATTAGGTTCCATTATACTGGTTTATACTGGTTTACATGTAAAAAACCCTATTAGGTTCCATTATACTGGTTTATACTGGTTTACATGTAAAAAACCCTATTAGGTTCCATTATACTGGTTTATACTGGTTTACATGTAAAAAACCCTATTAGGTTGCATTGTACTGGTTTATACTGGTTTACATGTAAAAAACCCTATTAGGTTCCATTATACTGGTTTATACTGGTTTACATGTAAAAAACCCTATTAGGTTCCATTATACTGGTTTATACTGGTTTACATGTAAAAAACCCTATTAGGTTCCATTGTACTGGTTTATACTGGTTTACATATAAAAAACCCTATTAGGTTCCATTATACTGGTTTATACTGGTTTACATGTAAAAAACCCTATTAGGTTGCATTATACTGGTTTATACTGGTTTACATGTAAAAAACCCTATTAGGTTCCATTATACTGGTTTATACTGGTTTACATGTAAAAACCCTATTAGGTTCCATTATACTGGTTTATACTGGTTTACATGTAAAAAACCCTATTAGGTTCCATTATACTGGTTTATACTGGTTTACATGTAAAAAACCCTATTAGGTTCCATTATACTGGTTTATACTGGTTTACATGTAAAAAACCCTATTAGGTTCCATTATACTGGTTTATACTGGTTTACATGTAAAAAACCCTATTAGGTTCCATTATACTGGTTTATACTGGTTTACATGTAAAAAAAACCTATTAGGTTCCATTATACTGGTTTATACTGGTTTACATGTAAAAAACCCTATTAGGTTGCATTATACTGGTTTATACTGGTTTACATGTAAAAAACCCTATTAGGTTCCATTATACTGGTTTATACTGGTTTACATGTAAAAAACCCTATTAGGTTCCATTATACTGGTTTATACTGGTTTACATGTAAAAAACCCTATTAGGTTCCATTATACTGGTTTATACTGGTTTACATGTAAAAAACCCTATTAGGTTCCATTATACTGGTTTATACTGGTTTACATGTAAAAAACCCTATTAGGTTGCATTATACTGGTTTATACTGGTTTACATGTAAAAAACCCTATTAGGTTCCATTATACTGGTTTATACTGGTTTACATGTAAAAAACCCTATTAGGTTCCATTATACTGGTTTATACTGGTTTACATGTAAAAATTGTGGTATAATTGCAAAAAATCCCTATGTTGTTGCAGAAACTGTAAAAGCTGTAGAAATTGTAGAAACTCTGAACATTGTGGAAACTCTGAACATTGTGGAAACTCTTAACATTGCGGAAACTCTGAACATTGCGGAAACTCTGAACATTGCGGAAACTCTGAACATTGTGGAAACTCTGAACATTGTGGAAACTCTTAACATTGTGGAAACTCTGAACATTGTGGAAACTCTTAACATTGTGGAAACTCTTAACATTGTGGAAACTCTGAACATTGTGGAAACTCTGAACATTGTGGAAACTCTTAACATTGTGGAAACTCTTAACATTGTGGAAACTCTGAACATTGTGGAAACTCTGAACATTGTGGAAACTCTTAACATTGTGGAAACTCTGAACATTGTGGAAACTCTGAACATTGTGGAAACTCTTAACATTGTAGAAACTCTGAACATTGTGAAAACTCTGAACATTGTGGAAACTCTGAACATTGTGGAAACTCTGAACATTGTGGAAACTCTGAACCTTGTGGAAACTCTGAACATTGTGGAAACTCTGAACATTGTGGAAACTCTGAACATTGTGGAAACTCTGAACATTGTGGAAACTCTGAACATTGTGGAAACTCTGAACATTGTGGAAACTCTTAACATTGTGGAAACTGCAGAAAATGTGGAAAAAATGCTGAAAACGTTGAATTTGTTGAAGCCCCTGTATAAGTCAATGGGAAAAATCGACCGATTTTTGTCCGATTGCGGAAAAACCGGAAATCGCTGAAGTCCCAAAAGTAATAGCAGAATTCTCTTAAACATGCTGAACGTTTTGATGTATAACTTGTGGAAATCGCTGAAACTTTGAAAGCGTTGAAAGCTGTTGAAAATCAGGAAAAAAATACTATAATAATAACTAGAAACTTGCAATGGCTGAAGCCATTGCGATTGACTGCGGAACAGATCTAATGTGGAATTTAGCTGAAAAATCCTTGAAATCCTTGAAAAGGCTTTGAAACTGTTAAAATACTTGATCGATATTTGAAACTCCTGAAGTCCTTGAAACTGTTGAAACCTTGAAACTGTTGAAGTCCTTGAAACTGTTGAAATCCTTGAAACTGTTGAAGTCATTGAAACTGTTAAATCCTTGAAACTGTTGAAGTCCTTGAAACTGTTGAAATCCTTGAAACTGTTGAAGTCCTTGAAACTGTTGCATTATACTGGTTTACATGTAAAAACCCCTATTAAGTTGCATTATACTGGTTTACATGTAAAAACCCCTATTAAGTTGCATTATACTGGTTTACATGTAAAAAACCCTATTAAGTTGCATTATACTGGTTTACATGTAAAAACCCCTATTAAGTTGCATTATACTGGTTTACATGTAAAAACCCCTATTAAGTTGCATTATACTGGTTTACATGTAAAAAACCCTATTAAGTTGCATTATACTGGTTTACATGTAAAAAACCCTATTAAGTTGCATTATACTGGTTTACATGTAAAAAACCCTATTAAGTTGCATTATACTGGTTTACATGTAAAAAACCCCATTAAGTTGCATTATACTGGTTTACATGTAAAAAACCCTATTAAGTTGCATTATACTGGTTTACATGTAAAAAACCCTATTAAGTTGCATTATACTGGTTTACATGTAAAAACCCCTATTAAGTTGCATTATACTGGTTTACATGTAAAAAACCCCATTAAGTTGCATTATACTGGTTTACATGTAAAAAACCCCATTAAGTTGCATTATACTGGTTTACATGTAAAAAACCCTATTAAGTTGCATTATACTGGTTTACATGTAAAAACCCCTATTAGGTTCCATTATACTGGTTTACATGTAAAAAACCCTATTAGGTTGCATTATACTGGTTTATACTGGTTTACATGTAAAAAAAACCCTATTAGGTTCCATTATACTGGTTTATACTGGTTTACATGTAAAAACCCCTATTAGGTTCCATTATACTGGTTTATACTGGTTTACATGTAAAAAACCCTATTAGGTTCCATTATACTGGTTTATACTGGTTTACATGTAAAAAACCCTATTAGGTTCCATTATACTGGTTTATACTGGTTTACATGTAAAAAACCCTATTAGGTTGCATTATACTGGTTTATACTGGTTTACATGTAAAAAACCCTATTAGGTTCCATTATACTGGTTTATACTGGTTTACATGTAAAAACCCTATTAGGTTCCATTATACTGGTTTATACTGGTTTACATGTAAAAAACCCTATTAGGTTCCATTATACTGGTTTATACTGGTTTACATGTAAAAAACCCTATTAGGTTCCATTATACTGGTTTATACTGGTTTACATGTAAAAAACCCTATTAGGTTCCATTATACTGGTTTATACTGGTTTACATGTAAAAAACCCTATTAGGTTGCATTATACTGGTTTATACTGGTTTACATGTAAAAAACCCTATTAGGTTCCATTATACTGGTTTATACTGGTTTACATGTAAAAAACCCTATTAGGTTCCATTATACTGGTTTATACTGGTTTACATGTAAAAAACCCTATTAGGTTCCATTATACTGGTTTATACTGGTTTACATGTAAAAAACCCTATTAGGTTCCATTATACTGGTTTATACTGGTTTACATGTAAAAAACCCTATTAGGTTCCATTATACTGGTTTATACTGGTTTACATGTAAAAAACCCTATTAGGTTGCATTATACTGGTTTATACTGGTTTACATGTAAAAAACCCTATTAGGTTCCATTATACTGGTTTATACTGGTTTACATGTAAAAAACCCTATTAGGTTCCATTATACTGGTTTATACTGGTTTACATGTAAAAATTGTGGTATAATTGCAAAAAATCCCTATGTTGTTGCAGAAACTGTAAAAGCTGTAGAAATTGTAGAAACTCTGAACATTGTGGAAACTCTGAACATTGTGGAAACTCTTAACATTGCGGAAACTCTGAACATTGTGGAAACTCTTAACATTGTAGAAACTCTGAACATTGTGAAAACTCTGAACATTGTGGAAACTCTGAACATTGTGGAAACTCTGAACATTGTGGAAACTCTTAACATTGTGGAAACTCTAAACATTGTGGAAACTCTTAACATTGTGGAAACTCTGAACATTGTGGAAACTCTTAACATTGTGGAAACTCTGAACATTGTGGAAACTCTTAACATTGTGGAAACTCTTAACATTGTGGAAACTCTGAACATTGTGGAAACTCTTAACATTGTGTAAACTCTGAACATTGTGTAAACTCTGAACATTGTGGAAACTCTGAACATTGTAGAAACTGTAGAAATGTCTGAAAGACCTGAAGTCCTATTAAATTGCATGGGCCTATTAAAATGCATGGCAGAATTCTCAATACAAATGAATGGCAGAATTCCCAAGCCCGTAGAAAAAAACTGGAAAACTGCAGAACTCTAATTTTTTCTGAAAACGGACAAGTTGTGGAAGCTGAACATGTACAAACTGCAGAAATTGCAGAAAATGTGGAAAAAAATGCTGAAAACGTTGAATTTGCGGAAGCCCCATTATAAGTCAATGGGAAAAATCGACCGATTTTTGTCCGATTGCGGAAAAAACGGAAATCGCTGAAGTCCCAAAAGTAATAGCAGAATTCTCTTAAACATGCGGAACGTTTTGATGTATAACTTGTGGAAATCGCTGAAACTGTGAAAGCGTTGAAAGCTGTTGAAAATCAGGAAAAAGACGGAAGTTTAATAAGTATAATAATAAAGAACATGAAAACCAATTATTGACTGCGGAAAGTTCCGCAGTCAATCAATAATAAAGAGCTTGAAAAACAATTATTGACTGCGGAAAGTTCCGCAGTCAATCAATAATAATAATAAAGAGCTTGAAAAACAATTATTGACTGCGGAAAGTTCCGCAGTCAATCAATAATAAAGAGCTTGAAAAACAATTATTGACTGCGGAAAGTTCCGCAGTCAATCAACTAGAAACCGTTGCAATGGCTGCGCCATTGCGATTGACTGCGGAATAGATCTAATGCAGAAGTTACCTGAAAAATCCTTGAAATCCTTGAAACTGTAAAAATACTTGAAACATCTTATAAACTCCTGAAGTATTTGAAGCTCCTGATATCCTTGAAACTGTTGAAACCTTGAAACTCTTAACATTGTAGAAACTCTTAACATTGTAGAAACTCTTAACATTGTGGAAACTCTTAACATTGTGGAAACTCTTAACATTGTGGAAACTCTTAACATTGTGGAAACTCTTAACATTGTGGAAACTCTTAACATTGTGGTAACTCTGAACATTGTGGAAACTCTGAACATTGTGGAAACTCTTAACATTGTAGAAACTGTAGAAATGTCTGAAAGACCTGAAGTCCTATTAAATTGCATTATACTGGTTTACATGTAAAAATCCCTATTAAGTTGCATTATACTTGTTTACATGTAAAAACCCCTATTAAGTTGCATTATACTGGTTTACATGTAAAAACCCCTATTAAGTTGCATTATACTGGTTTACATGTAAAAAACCCTATTAAGTTGCATTATACTGGTTTACATGTAAAAAACCCTATTAAGTTGCATTATACTGGTTTACATGTAAAAAACCCTATTAAGTTGCATTATACTGGTTTACATGTAAAAAACCCTATTAAGTTGCATTATACTGGTTTACATGTAAAAAACCCTATTAAGTTGCATTATACTGGTGTACATGTAAAAAACCCCTATTAAGTTGCATTATACTGGTTTACATGTAAAAAACCCTATTAAGTTGCATTATACTGGTGTACATGTAAAAAACCCTATTAAGTTGCATTATACTGGTTTACATGTAAAAAACCCTATTAAGTTGCATTATACTGGTGTACATGTAAAAAACCCTATTAAGTTGCATTATACTGGTTTACATGTAAAAAACCCTATTAAGTTGCATTATACTGGTGTACATGTAAAAAACCCTATTAAGTTGCATTATACTGGTTTACATGTAAAAAACCCTATTAAGTTGCATGATTGTGGTATAATTGCAAAAAATCCCTATGTTGTTGCAGAAATTGTAGAAACTCTGAACATTGTGGAAACTCTGAACATTGTGGAAACTCTGAACATTGTGGAAACTCTTAACATTGTAGAAACTCTGAACATTGTGGAAACTCTGAACATTGTGGAAACTCTGAACATTGTGGAAACTCTGAACATTGTGGAAACTCTGAACATTGTGGAAACTCTTAACATTGTAGAAACTCTGAACATTGTGGAAACTCTGAACATTGTGGAAACTCTTAACATTGTGGAAACTCTGAACATTGTGGAAACTCTTAACATTGTGGAAACTCTTAACATTGTGGAAACTCTGAACATTGTGGAAACTCTTAACATTGTGGAAACTCTGAACATTGTGGAAACTCTGAACATTGTGGAAACTCTGAACATTGTGGAAACTCTGAACATTGTGGAAACTCTGATTATTGTGGAAACTCTGAACATTGTGGAAACTCTTAACATTGTACAAACTGCAGAAAATGTGGGAAAAATGCTGAAAACGTTGAATTTGTTGAAGCCCCTGTATAAGTCAATGGGAAAAATCGACCGATTTTTGTCCGATTGCGGAAAAACCAGAAATCGCAGAATTCCCAAAAGTAATAGCAGGATTCTCCCAAACATGCGGAACGTTTTGATGTATAACTTGTGGAAATCGCTGAAACTGTGAAAGCTGTGAAAGCTGCAGAAAATCAGGAAAAAGACGGAAGTTGAATAATAATAATAAAAGATAAAGAACATGAAAACCAATTATTGACTGCGGAAAGTTCCGCAGTCAATCAATAAAGAACATGAAAACCAATTATTGACTGCGGAAAGTTCCGCAGTCAATCAATAATAATTTCACGTTATTGTCTATATTTTGGGGGCGGGCGCTTAACCTGATGAACTAAAGTAAAACTACACATGTGTCCAGGTTGTGCTTGGGCTGTGGATAGTGTTGGTGATTCTTTCCCGCATATCTAATGAGCTTGTCAACAATACCTGGCAGATGACTTTGACTGGCATTAACATTATTATATATTATATAAACAATCCTACATTTTCATCAAATTGCGTCTCAAGCTGAACCATTTTGACAGAATTTTCCCTCCGTTGGTGTAAACGGCTTCTGTGTTTGCTCCTCCTTGGCGCCGTGCTCTGGCGTTATAGATCTGATGACACAGCAGAGCAGACCAATAGAAAAAGCCCGTGTCCCCTCGCCTCGCTCTTATCATTGTGTCGGCCTCATTCACACTTTGTCTGTTTCCTGTGCACACTTCCCGACACGTTTGGATGGCCTGCCCTCGCCGAGCCACTCCTTATTAGATTTGGTTCATTTCGCGGTGTGGATTTAAAGCCACGCTGTGTAGAATTTTACCCAATAACTACAATTGAAATAAAAGCATTTATTTGATGACGGGTATTTTCATCATTGGAAAACACCTCACAAACTTGAGCCTTCGCGGTGAGCGGCTCAGCTCTCCTAAGACGAGACTGTAACTTCACCGGGAGTGGGTGCGTCTCCAGCTCGTCGCCATGGAGATGTGACTAATTAGAGATTTGAATAGGTCACAGGTTCTCATCCAGATCCATCCTTTGATCACCCACTGCAGTAATAGCGTTCTCTGTGTCGTGCTGGTCATTAGGAGCATGTTTTGTATTAATACAACAGTAAAGTCCAAAATGTTACACAGTGTGCCTTTAAGTAAAAACGATGTTGGTGTAATCGGTGGCTAGAATATTATTATTTGTCCGTTTATTTGGCTCGGCGTTCACATGCTCTCAGACATTTTCCACATTTCACGGGGAATAACTGCACGTGACAGTGAACTCTGAGAGCCGCTCATACTGCGCCTTTTAGTTCATTCTTTATTGGTTTTGGGGAAAATTCGCCTTGTTGCCTCTATTTCTTAAAGGACCTGCAGGTGAAAAGATGGATTTCTCACACAGCGGTCAGCTCGTTTTAATGTCAGTGTGGTATAAAGACCAAACTCATCCTTTGCAATGCTTATTTTATGAGGTTTTTATGAGGCCTAATTCACAAATATCGACATGTTTGGTATCCACGTGTAGCACGAAAGGCGACTGAGCTGTAATCCAAAAAAAATCTGTCTGGGAAACAGCTGTGGCCATAGTCGTGGCTAAAGATGGGAGAAATATACAGGCGAGTGCAAGGCCGTGGGAACCCAGGGTGCTGAGGGCGCTGCAGCACCCCCTGGTGGATAAGTTGTAAACTGCACGCAATATTAATAAATAGGAAATATGCACATACAAAGCGTTTTTGGGGTAAATTTTGTCCCTCAGCACCCCCTAAAATATCTTCCCACGTCTCTGGGCGAATGGTACAGGGCGTAAAGTCTTCATTTCACTTTGGCAACAACATCTCCACTTTAGTAGCTCCTACACTCTCCAAACTTGTCTTGTATTCAATTATACGTATTAAAAGTTTTCTTTTTGTAACTCACGTAAACCACAAGTTCAAAAGTTCAAAGCTCATCTCCGTCCATCCTTTTAATTTCGCTGCCGAACATTTTTATGCGTAAAATGGCTCATTTAAAAACAAACAAAATGAAAACAGAAAATGACAGAAAATGTTTTTGTCATATTTATATCAGTTAGTTATGTCAGCAAAACCTTCAAATTGAAATGTCTAAATGTATCTTTTACCCAGTGTCTTATACCTCTATCGTGTCAGTTTTGCATTAATGTGTTATTCAAACCTTTTTTAATGATGTCTCAAAACCTCCATTGCCAAATCTGAATATCAATTGGGCGGGACATTTACTAAGTGGCCCCAAATATGATCAATCAGAGACAATGAAATGAATTTGGAAATCTAAACGAGTCCATTTAAAACGTCCCGGCCCAGTCCTTTCCGCCATTTTCCCGCCGCACAAAGCTGTTATTCAGGTGCTCAGATTGGGCAGAGGTTGGTTCAGGTGGATGCGGTGGATAAAGATGGCGGCTCGGTGCCTGAGACCCACAGAGCAACGGGATTATTCCAGAGTTACCGACACCTCTGGTCCGGGGGTCGGGGGCCGCGAGTCCATTTCAAACGGACTGGCTTTTTGTACGGCGGCACTTTTCTGCGCGGGGGAGCTATGGAGGCGGTGGCGCGGTGCCCGGGTCAGGGATTTGGCTAAACAACAGTAGCGGAACGAAACGTGTGCTTTTTTACACGTGTTGATTTGCATGTGTTTTTTATATTGGTTGCAATTAGCGAATCGTAAAGACTGCTGTTATCCAGGAAGTACTTTATCCAGTAGCACTTATATGATCAAACTACTGTGGTACTTTGGCTTTTTCAGGTGGTACTCAGGCGACGCTCCAGTTTGAGACTTTATTCATCTGAAGGCGAGGCACTGCAGGTGGACGGGGGAAATAGTTATTGTGATATCAATTTGAAACGTCTGCTGTAGATTAGATTGTAAGAAAAAAATGATCAATAATTGCCTATATTTTCAGAGACAAAATCTAAATAATGGATAGACCCAGGTTTAAATGTATTGTAGTATTTTTTTTTGCATATTAGTAACTACGATCTTTGTCAGAGGGGATGTTGGATTATCTTGTTTAGTAAGTAAAAAAAGTTTTAAAAAAAACACATCAAATATTTTTTTTTTTCAAAGCCAGAATGGGAATTAGATATTAAAAAAATCTCTCTGACAAAACCTTCAAAATATTGTTAAGTCAAAGACTGGAAAGTTTGGAGTCTGGAGGAGCTACTAAAGTGAGGTCGATGCATGAGTGGAGCAAAAACGACCCTGAAAGCCTGGTCTTTCGTACACAGGAAATGACCTTATTTGGATTATGGCGTCATCTTTGGCACTCTCTTCGCAGGACACATGTCAATGTCAATTTTATTTAAAAAGCACCTTTAAAAACAACCTCAGTGGACCAAAGTGCTGTACAAGGACAGTAGCAATATGTACAATAAACACAATCAAACTTAAGCACAGGTAATATAAAAGGAACACACTGTATTACATAGAACCGAAGGCCAAAGCAAAAAGTTTAGTTTTTAATTTGGTTTTAAACTCCTCTATAGACTGAGCTGAGCGTACATGTAGGGGAGGGCTGTTCCAAAGTGTAGGGGGCGCCACCGAGAAGGCCCGGTCACCTCTGGACATTTAGGAAAGGAGCTGGTCTGCAGACCTCAGAGCTCTGGAAGGACAGTAGAGCTGATGGATGTAAAAATGTCAATATTTCTCTTTGTGAAGTGATGTTGTAGCTACTTCTGGGATATCTCCGCCTCGCTAGCTTTAGATCATTGGATTATTTTGGTCGGGACAGTGCATGTTATTGAACAAACCAAGGATCTAACCCGTTTGAAGCTCATACTTGGCTGCTTTAATCCCACATCTCCATGGAAACGATCTGAAGACGTCCCGCTCCCGGTGAATATAGAGTCAGGTGTGAGGAGAGTTAGTTTGGTCAATTCTGAGGAACTTTTCAATGACACGGGTGAAATAGAACACAAATCAACGCTCGTGTCACTTGGGGAAATGTTACGAGGTGTGGCTTTAAGATAATCCCAGGAATCTGTTTAGACTTAATTAAGTGAACCCACGTCTCTTTGGGTCAGATTGGTCCTGATTTAATTCTTCTAGACCCGGTGGAACTTGAATCACTGGCACAGTATAGGACGGAAAACACGGAACCTATCTGTGTCAAAGTTTAAAGTATTTTCATGGTAATCGTGCATTGAACAGTAATCCTGTTAAACATGTGATTAATATATTACTATCTTTGACATGTATTGTATTAGTGTCGTAGTTTATATTTCAGTTTTCTCTCTGTTATTCCTCTGGATGCACGAACTGAATATTGATGGTAAACCAAATCTAAACTGGTCTCCTCGCCGAATCTCCGTCCAAAGTTTCGGGGGGAAAAATCCGCAATTATTGATTAAACTCCAGATGTGACTGAGATTTTAACAGCTGTTCCACCGTTGGGAGCGGGCACTGGTGTGGTTTCCGTTTGGACGGCAGCTGCACGTGTGATTGACAATTTTGGGACTAATTACATGTTTCCACAGGATGAGAAGATTCAGATTAGTATTTATCTATTTTCACTTGTTTTTGACCAGCTGTTTCCGTCAGCATACATATTAAATCTTGTAGTAATTAATCGCTGGAAACACGTAAATATAATGATACGTGCCTGATGTTTAAGCCTTCATCTTATTTAAATGAGCTGGCTTTCGATACCCGTACTTTAACGATACTTGTTTTGTGATACCGACACCTGAGCGATACTTTTTCCCCGATACCTATACTGAAATATTTGTCTCCAGTGTCAAGAAATGTGTGAAAAATGGGGAATAAATTGGAGAAAAAATTAGTGAAATATGGAAAATATGGAAACTAGAAAAGAAATAGGGAAAACATAAATTTAAAACAATTGCCAAATATGGAGAAACAAATTGGGGGTAAATCATTTACTTGAGCTTCTTTTAAAGGAACAGGCCACCGTTTTTCCATACTGAGATATGTTCTTACCTGATCTCAGACGAGTTGATGCGTATGTAATTGCAGAAATTACTAATCAAGGCAGATCAAACAGTTTGTCTTTGGTGATTTATTATGAGCAGTAGAAAAAGATAATGTGTGAAAAACAAATGAATAAATGATTATGTAAACGTATGAGTGAGACGGACAGAGAAGTCTGAGAAGTCAAGCAGAGTCTAGTCAAGTCTGAAGGTTCTAACCCCTTCACTCCCAGTTATACTTCCTCCGTCGACCCTCCGCCCAGAACAGCAGGCTTAGAGAAGACACTGGTCCAGGCTGATAAGAAACCCATAAACACTGTGAGAACTGAGATCACCAGACCAGACAGGTCATCTTTGTTTACATTTCCCCATGGGGGAGTCTGGAACAAAGGTTCAGATGATTACAACAACACTTCAGTGCACAATGGTGGTTTTCACGTACCTGTCTGGTCTTTGTGCCCGTGGAAGAGCGTGGTCGCTTCTAACTTCACCCCGTTTGGAGCCATAGGAATACATTGGGAGAGGCCAACATGCTGACAACATATTTGGTCGTTTTGCGTGACTGAGCGCACACACAAAGACCAGACAGGTACGCATCAACTCGTCTAAGCTCAAGTAAGAACTTATCTCAGTCTGGAAAAACAGTGGCCTGTTCCTTTAATGCACCTGGACCAACAGCATCAAAACTTTGATCTAAAAAAAAATCTGGTAAATCTGGTACCTGCTTTCGATACTTTTTTCCGATACCGGTATTGCCTAAACTTTTTTTCCCAAACCAAACTAGCATCAACAGCACCCGGGAACACTGCAGTGCTGCGGCTATCGACTCTTTCCGGCTTTTACCGTCTCAACTTCTCGAGTTGGCTTCTACCATCTTAGTGCCGCACTTCACGGATGTTATTAAAGCCACACTCCGTCGCTCGGGAATACGGGAAAACGGAGAAATCGTGATTGCCAAATGATTATTTTTGCAGCACTTCAAACTCCTCGCTTCTTGAGATTTTGACAATTTGCGGGTGATTTCAAGTGGCCGCCTAATCAAATCACTTTTAAATGGGCGCTAGTGCTGCCTCGACGTCGCCGCCAAAAACGGAGACACTCAAATTCTCAAAAGGAGCAATAAAATATAGAGGGGCTCTCTCTCTGAAACGTCTCCCGAGATGACGGCTAACTTAGCGACTGGTGTGGCACAATATTCTGCCCCAATGGACGTGGCTTCAAACCAGAACTCCGGTAGTAGTTCAATCTCTCCAAGTATTGAGTCTTTGGGCGAAAGGGGCTCTTGACTTTTGATTCGATTTTTTTCATATTCATAACAGTTTTGTGAAGCTTTTACTAATATGGCTCGAGAACTCGAGAATAAATCAGGTTTGGGATTATAGACATATAAACAAATCTGTGAAAGAAAAAGATTCCATTGATTAAGAGAGAACAACACCTTTCACAGACATGGCCCCTAAGCGCTCGCTTCACATGGGACAGTTTTCAATCACACCGTGCAAGGTGGTGGTAAGCTACCTTAGTTGCCACAGCTGCCCTGGGGCGAGGCTGCCGAGCTGCACCATCAGCCCCTCACTCTCACATACACCGCGAACAGTGTCTCTACAGATCACTTGAATACTTGATTTTAAAAGTATAGAACCAACAGCTTAACGTGGTGGAGGGGTTTGAGCGCCCGAATGATCCTGGAGCTCTGTTGTCCCTATGGCGCCCCCTGCAGGTGCTGTGTCCACAGAAGGACGGCCTCATGCTTCTAACCGGGCCTGTTGGTCTCTCATGAGGGGCTTCTGAACCGCTCTTTGTCTGACCCGTCACCTAGGACCTGTTTGCCCTGGGAGACCCTACCAGGGGCACGAAGGCCCCGACAACAGAGCTCCAGGATCATTCGGGCGCTCAAACACCTCCACCACGTTAAGGTGGCGGTTCCAGGAGGGGATCGTGAGTCGTCTTCATGCTGAAAACGTGACTTGACGCATATAGTGCATCCAGATCCATAGATCACTTGAACAGTTTTTTCCCCACCGCCATCAGACTCATCAGAACCCATAACTTAGGCACAGACTCATGGATGTATCTGCTCTGTTATATACCTACACATCTGTAAATACAATCCCGCTGTTGTTCTATATCAATAATTGTCGTCTTACCATATTTTACCTTTTATTTTTTATCTTATGTATTTAATATTCTTATGCATGTCCACCACAGCCTTATAGGTTAAAGTTTTAGGTTTAAAGCTTATTTTTTATGTAGATTCTGTGTTATATGTTTTATGTGGCACGTCAGCACCGAGAAAAAAATCCTAGTTTGTGAACCTGTTCTCAAACCCTGGCAATAAAAACAATTCCAATTCGGATTCTGACATTACATCAATCCACGAGACGCAAGAAAAAAATAAGTATATATTTCTCCTAAGGAAAATGGCAGAACAGTAACTCACAGAGATAAGTCACGTTAATCTGAATACTGGTGTGGGGAAAGTAATGCGTTGGATTACCGGTTACTAAAAAAGTAGTGAGATTTGAGTAACTGCATCACATGTTTGATTGATCGCTCGGCTCTCTGTGACTGAGGCTTCATGGTGTGAAAGATAGTGCTCTGCCACATCTCTGTCAGTCAGCCCCAAGGCACTTTCAGCCACTGAGTATGACTGAGGGAGCGGCTGAATGTTTGGACAAATGTGAACCTGCAAACCATCCATTTTTTATCGCCATTGATTGACTCGCAAAAACCTTTTTCCTTTATGCATTGTTCCATTCGATTGTCAACCCGAGTGTGGGAATACGGCTGGACCGAGGTGGACTCTGAGGGGGGGGGGCCGGGGGGGGGGGGGGGGGGGGGCACAGCCTGGTCTTGGTTGAAAGGTGCGGCGAGTGTCTGGGGCAGCTCCCGGAGGACGAGCCGATGGCAGGCGGCGACACCTGTCTGACCCCCCCCCCCGCATCCTCCCCCCTCCTCCTCCTCACACACACCAACTTTCACATGTCACCGTCTCCCATGATGCATCAGCGCTGAGGCCGAGTGGCACCGACAAGGCGGCTGTCTGTCGCCTCGTCTCCGATCTCCTCTTCCCCCTCGCGGCGCCGCGGACGGCTCACGATGGGGCGGAGTTTGAAGGGACGTGGAGGCGGAGCTAAACCGGGGTTAAACCAAATAACGGAACAGAACTGAAGCGGGTCCCGGCGAGAGTAAAGATGCAAGTCGTTTCATTCAAACAGAAGCCATTTTGCACCGATTCGGCAATGTCAAAAGATCCAGTGTTGCCTTTACTCGTTCACCCATGATCTTGTCTTGATGATGGGAGAGCGTGGCCACTGCGCAGAGCCTCCTCCAGCACATCCCAGAGATCCTCAACGGGGTTAGGATCTGGACTCTGTGGCGGCCGATCCATCTCATTGCTCCCTGAGCCGCTCTTTCACAACGTGAGCCCCGTGGATCCTGGCCTTGTCATCCTGGAATATGCCCGCGCCATCAGGGAAGAAGAAATCCATGTCATTCAGGATGTTCAGGTCGTCGTGTCGCTGAACCCAGACCTGAACAACTGCAGCAACCCCAGATCGAAACAGTTTTTTTAGGGGGGGGAGGGGAGGGGGGGTCAGGCAGTGTACATTCTCTGCATATAATAAAACCTAATGCAGTTCACAGTGCATCCCCAAAACAACCATCTACTCTGACCGCTCCTCTTCATCATATCTAAAGGAATATTTACATGTGTTCAACCTCAACGTGCCACAGAACTCAAAACCACAAACGGAAAGACTTTTCGTTTATAACTTTTATATGAAACATCCTCCCTCTGTGTCCACAAAAACAATTTCTGAATATCGTGAAAATAGATAAATACTCATCCCAATCAAACATCGTCCGTACAGTTCATGTCTCCGACGTCACCGAAGCGCGTGTTTGTGAACGGGTGAAAGAACGTCGAGAGTCTGAACTACAAAACGGCGCCCTGTATTGAAGTCCGGGCCGATGGCTTCGTTTCAAAATGGCGTCCGTCTTTGCATCTGCCGCTCGTAGGCGCCACATGAAAGACACTACACAGGCACACTCGAGGATTACCAGTGAAACCCAATCTTCAGACGGCTCAGGCTCGCAATTAAATGAGCGAAGGGGACACAGACAGAAGGGAGGGAGCGGCGGCAGGAGCAGGCTCACAAATATTTGACTCCAGCAGATCAGTCCTGGTTACGAGGAGAACAGATACACTTTCATTCAAGTGTTTGGTTTCCACCTATTGAGGGCTTTACAGTGTAATGTTGACACCATGACTATTTCTGAAAACAGTTTTCTTCGCCAAAGCGTCATCTCTTTGTATTGGACGTATTAAGGACCAGCATTATGCAAACAACAGCGCTCGTCTATAAACTGGGGGGTCGCTGGTTCAAATCCCACTTACTGCTCTCATTGGTCACTCCAGTCGGGCTGCGATTTTATTATACAGCATATTTTTCATGCGATTGAGCATTGAGCTGACTATATAGAACAAGCTCTCTCTAAATGTGGAGAAGACAAAGGAGATTGTTGTGGACTTTCGAAGCATGCTCCTCTAACAATCAACGGTGCTGCAGTGGAGAGGGTGACCAGCACTAAGTTCCTGGGTGTGCACATCACAGAGAACCTTTTCTGGACCATGCACACTACATCACTGGTCAAGAAAAGGAATCAGCGTCTCTACTTTCTCCACAAGTTAAGAAGAGCTAGAGTCCCAGCCTCTGTTATGTGCAACTTCTACAGAGGGACTATAGACAGCATCCTGACCAGCTCCATCACTGTGTGGTTCTTCTAGGGACGGACTATTGAGAGCATCCTGACCATCACTGTGTGGCTCTTCTACAGAGGGACTATAGAGAGCATCCTGACCAGCTCCATCACTGTGTGGTTCTTCTACAGAGGGACTATAGAGAGCATCCTGACCAGCTCCATCACTGTGTGGTTCTCCTACAGAGGGACTATAAAGAGCATCCTGACCAGCACCATCACTGTGTGGCTCTCCTACAGAGGGACTATAGAGAGCATCCTGACCATCACTGTGTGGTTCTTCTACAGAGGGACTATAGAGAGCATCCTGACCAGCTCCATCACTGTGTGGCACGGCGCCAGCACTGCCTCCTGCCGAAGGAGCCTCCAGCGCATCGTGAGAGCAGCGGAGAAGATCTGTGGAGCTCCTCTCCCCTCCATTAAGGACATGTACTCCACCCGTCTCACCCGCAAAGCAGTCGACAGTTTCATACACAAAGCCATCGGGAAGCTGAACTCCCTGCCCTCCCTCCCACCCCTCTTCCCCCACCCCCCGCTCCACAATCAAGAATGAGACAAATATAATGTTCACAGGGTTTGACAAATAAAACAATCTTGAGTCTTGAATGAGAAGCATTTTATGGAGTGGTCAGAAACAAAACATCTTTAGTTTTAATCTTCGTGGCGCTCTCACATTCTTTCTCCCCTTTTCAGCTACATAAAAGCGTTCTCTGTATGAAAATCCGCTTCACATTTAAATCGAAAAAATCATTTGTAAAGCTGTTATAGAAGCGGCTTAATACGAGAGATGCGCTTTTGAAGACATGATATTTCACATGATATTTGGTTGGACATGTATAAGTTGTAGTGATATTAGCAGTAATAGTAGAAGCTAACGGCAGCATTAGCATAACTAGCTTTATTTAACTTGTGGTTGGTTAAATTGCAGTCCGACCAACTACAGTTTAAAGACAGCGCACTGGTCATGCTTCTGATTTAAGGATGACGCATGAAATGGAGTCCCCGCTGTTCCGTATTGACCCGCCTGCACGTTTAATGATGAACAAGTCGAATCCCGCGCGCAGCATTTCGGCGCGAGGCGGGTGATTCTTGTGGGGCCGGGATAAAAAGCTGATGTTATGAGCGGTATTGATTTTGCAGTTGCTCAGTGAGGCAGAGAGACCCGGGCGCTCGAGTCGTGGCCTAAAGACCCACTGGACCCCGGGCACTCAATTTCAGACCGCACGCCGCACTGACAGCTGGGGGTAAAAAAAAAAATCTACCAGGAGAATGTCCGAATATAGAGTGGGTTCAACAGGGAAGGTGTTGAGAATATTTGGTGGTTATCTTTGTTTCTTGTCTTTACAATGACCTTTTTTCCCCCGACTTGAGTTGTTTGGTTCTTAGTGATGGGACTCACGGCTCTTTCCTGGCAGCCGAGTCTTTGGGATTGGTTGATCTCAAAGAGCCGTTCGGACATTCATGTTGAGGGGATCCAGCTGAAATGGCTCGGGCATCCGGGGAAGTTCTCTGGGCATGTCCACGAGGAGGAGATCACGCTGGACAGACTGTCTCTGGGTTGTGCTGGGAAGGCCTGATGGCCGCGCGATGAACCTTTATCGACCCAAAATGGAGGTTTTAGCTACTGTGATAACCTAACCTCGAGGGTCTGAGGGTCTCTGCGCTCGCTGGAAACAAAACCCCACCTGAGGGCATGGGTCGTGTCACGGAAATATAATTTCATCGCAGGGCTCGGCTCGTCGTCGCACGAGTTGCGTCTAAATTGTAACATCTTCACAGCAGGTTATTGACGTAAATATCAGGCGGGTTCTCATAAAACAAGCATCGTTTTGCAGCTCGTGATTCGGAGAATGCGTTTATGCGCTGTAGCCGAATCGGGAACGAGAAAGAGTGTGAGAGCGCCACGTTTATAAGAGAAGATTCAGACTAAGGAGGTTTTCTTCTGCCTCTTTGCCTCTTGCAGATGTGTATATTGATGCCCCATGATGTTTAACAGCATAGTAGTGAAGTATACGGTATATGCAGGTCAATGCTCAGTTGCATGAAAAAAACAAAAAATGCTTTATATAAAATATTAAAATCACAAATCGAATTGCAATGTCAGAAAAATGGGAATTTGTTTTTTTTTTTGTCAAAATTGTGCAGCCCGACACCCAGGGATACCACCGGATCAGCTGGAAGAAGCAGGGCCGGATTTAAGTAAAATGGGCCCCAGGGAAAACGTTTTTATTTTTATACTGTATGTCTGTCTGTTGGATTTCTCTCTCTACAATGAAAAGATAAATGAATGATTTGTTTCTCCTTTGAACATGCAGAAGTAACTTCTTAAACATAGTACTAGTTTAAAAAATGACAAATTTGTGCAAAAACATTTTAACATAATGACCTCAATTTGAGCTCCATGGCCCTCGCGGAAGAACCTTTGCTACCGCCCGACTGGTGTGTCCCCTCATTTTAAAGGGGGGGCCTGGGGGTCCTCCCACAGATATTTTCATTTTATTTTAATGGTGCAATTTGGTGCATTCTCATGCATTTTAACAGACCAATAGGTACATATTTTTTTCCCAATGTGTCAACTCAATGAACATGGCTCAGACCTTGTTGGGCCCCTGGGCTTAGCCCGTGTAAGACCCTGCATAAATCCGGCCTTGGGAAGAAGTGTCTGGAAGTCCCCGCTTAACTGCTGCATCATGACACAGCCTTGTGAATGGAGGAAAATGGATGAATGGGCTTCCACTTATCATTCGAATACGCAAAAAAAAATAACACAACAGAATTCCTTCATGTGATTTACTATACAAACGTGTCTGACCGACCACAGCAGTCGCCCAGGTCTTATCTTTGAAAGAAGACGTTTTTGAACCCAGCCCTGTAATCAAGCACATTTCCATAGCCGAGTGCCGGGTGTTGTTTTGGGTCATGTGGCTGATTGGAGGAGAGCTGCTTCCGGCGGCGGCTCTTGGCGTTTGTGTTGTTTGTAAATATGATAGCGGAGTGTTGGTGCAGAGTTAACGCTGTGAAATAATCAGCGGGAGGACGGCGCCAGCGTGATTTCAGGGCTGCCAGATCCACTTCATTAGAATATCGAGAAATCAACGATTCACAAATCATAGTCACAGTGCGTTCCAATGTGTTTGAGCGAATCACGAAACATTCTGAGAAACCTGTAGTTTCGCATCGAGCCGGACGGCCGGCGAGCGTGGCGGCAGGAGAGGAACCTGACGCTTTGAACCATCCGTCAGCCCCAGGGAAGCTGTTGTTGAATCCGAACCGTTGTTGTGTTTTTCTCAATGACTTTGGTGGAATTATTTCACATGTGCTTTTTTGTAAATACCGTAATTTCCGGACTTTAAGCCGCTACCCTTTTTCCCCACGCTTCGAACCTTGCGGCTTATACAACGGTGCGACGGCTGCAAGTCCAAGGCATTCAACAATTTTCTCGCTTTTCATCAGCAGAGAGATCCTTTTTCTTGCCCTTATTGCTTGAAACTGGCGGTCTGGTATGGTAATGGGTTTTCAGTAGTTTTTCCCTTAACTGGACTTAACCTGATAACTAATCATCCCAGGCGTCTGAGATTGATGTCTGTGATTCAAAGAGCCCTGAGAGACAATACCATCCATGAGTTCCATAAAATGTGTTTATTTTTGTTTGTACCTTTATGACACTGACATACAATTGGCATGATAATTGTTAACACAGTGTATTTCCAGCACTGATGGCGCTTCAAATGCTCTTTGAACAGCTGCGGCGAATACAGTGTGACGAATACAGTGCGGCCTGTAAAAAAAAAATCTTCATTCATATATCTTATATTCAGGTGCGCTCAATAGTCCAGAATTTACGGTATTTATTTCAGAGGAGGAGTTGGGCGATGCTGTAATAGACTTTTGATCATTGTCTTTTTTATATCACCAGCTCATGTGATCATTGTCTCTTGGTTCATCCCGTTCTGGACAGTGTGCAGGTTGTTTTGGGCGTCTGCATGGGACGCACCTCATAGCTGTACTGTATAACCCTCTTTCCTTCTCTGTCTTCTGTTCCTTATTTAGTTCGTTTTTATCGCCCGCTGCATCATTTGGTCTGAATGGATTCCTGGGTAGAGACGATGAATGGGCCCCCCCTTCCTCTGTCCCGCTCTGCTCTCCCTCCCTCCCTCAGTCTGTGTAACTGTGGAGTTAGCCTGACGTCATTGCTGGAAAATATTAGAAATATCTGACATTCATGTTGTCTTATTGTGTTTCGTACTTTGTTTGTGTTGATTCCATGTGCCGTCATACTCGGACATCTCCACATGTGATGTCCTGGTTGTCTTTAAATTGAAAGAAAAAATAAATAAATAAACCTGATCATTATAATCCTGGGGCTGTCAGAGTTTGAGAGGCCTTAGGCAGAGCATGATAAAAAGTGATCTATAGATATAAGTAAAATGTTCTTGAAATAATTGAATCTGTCCTTAATTGGTGTAATTAATTATAAGAAATCTGTCCATGGAGCAGTGAGCCAGGTTTTAGTCAATTTGTTTCTGGGCAAACACCAATACTCTCATATTAGATACATAATAATAAGCGAAGCCATTTATAACAATGTGACAATGATAGTTCTGTAAAACTTTCAACAAGTCTGCAGGGCCCACATTAATTAGGTGGCCTTTGCTCCGTCAGACCCTGGAAGCTAAGCAGGGAGGGGCCTGGTCGGTACTTGGATGGGAGACCGTTTGGGAACACCGGGAAGTCTGGGTGAATGGAGTGAGTGAGTGGTGGTTGGTGGTGTTCGGAGGGGCCGATGGCGCAGACTGGTTACCTCGCTTCCGTCAGTCTAACCCAGGGCAGCTGTGGCTACAATAGTAGCTTACCGCCACCAATTATGGAGTGAATGAATATTATAACTTGGTTGGAAATCGAAATGAGGCCATAAAGCAGCTCATTTTTATATGAAAACATAAACTGACAAACAACTTGCAATACCATTTTTCAATTATATCTATGCCAGTAACTACAGCAAAAGTTTCAAACGGATATCTCTAAATTTAAAAATAATCCCTATTCACCTGCAGTGTCTCGCCTTAACAACCAAAGTGGCCGTGTCTGTGGCCAGAGCTGCACCGAAGCACCGTGTTATGTACAGAGCACTAGACAGAGACTGGAGGCAGCAGACAGTGCAGCCAGAACAAACAGCCCAGAGGAGGGAACGGCTGGAGAGGAGCCCGTCGCCTTAAGAGTGTGATGAGATTCAAAGTTAATCAATGCACGTCGCCCTCACACGCGCCCGTGCAATGTCAGGAGCGTGCACGTGACAGTCAGGGGCGTGCACGTGACGCGGTGCCGGAAAATAACGCTTCCAATGTCATTTATTTACCATTAATGACTCCAACCGGGACCTGGTCGTAATCTGAAATTAACGAGCGCTCGTTTTCTCACATTGGGTTGACTTCTGGAAAATGCAACACACGCCCGTCTTTCTCTTTCTGCTCTGGCGCTTCAATGGCGTTCAATGTGTTGTAATGTATTTCGCGATATAGGCCTATGTGCCGAGGATGGAGATTATTTTGCTTATTTGATTGCATTTCAGACTAGTTCTGAGCAGAGCCGTGGGAAGACATTTTAGTTAGGGGGTGCTGAGGGACAAAATTTACCCCAAAAACGCTTTTTCTGTGCATATTTCCTATTTATTAATATTGCATGCAGTTTGCAAATTATCCACCAGGGGGTGCGGCAGCGCCCTCAGCACCCTGGGTTCCCACGGCCTTGGTTCTGAGGTAATCTCGCTTGGAATATGAAAGTAAAACTGCCAATGGGACAAGCGCAATTTCCCTAACCCCGATGGCAAACGCATTCATCTGAAATAAAGACAAAATGTATTGAAACGTGAGTCAGAAACATCTCAGAAAGAGTGAAATCATCTTGGTTAAATGCCCGACAAAGTCTCGACTTGTCATAACAAATCAGATTTAACTCACGATGCTCAATTTGAGACAAATAAACTAATCTACGTATTTATTTCAAAATGGCCAGGAGCACCCTCTGCAGGCAGTAACGGGCATGACACGTTACAAAACAATGAACTCAAGCTTCCACTCTCAGCCTCAATGAATTTACCCAAGAGTTTTGTTGCTGGATTATGTTCTGCTCTGACGCGGCAAAAATCCAGATCAGCGCGCTTCTCCTGTAGAAGAAGAAGCAACCAAAGTGAATCGGATTGCTCAAAACTGCGTCAACCAAGTGAAATACTTACTTTTTTAAAAAATTTTATGATCTTTTTTTGATCTTGCGTAAAATGTCTCCTTCAAAGCTTCAAATCCTGAATTACTCTGTTACTAAAACGAAAAAGTCGGAGGTGGCTGAAGAAAATGTGTTGCCTAAATGCGTTTCTACAGGCGGATGCAAGTCAAATTAAATGCTTTTTAATGCTCCTCAGAAACCCTGTTCATCCCTATTTATTTTACTTGTGCTAATTAGAAGCTCGTCTTAGTCAGAGTTTATAGCGAGACAGAGTTGGGCCGTGAGTAAAGCGGACCGCCAATGCTAACGCTATGCTAATTTAGCCTCTGACTTCCTGGTTCGAGGAAAATGTGATATATTTAGACACACTGCTGTGTTTACAATGGATCCATGGTGGCAAAAGAAATGTACTCCACCGTATCGTGGTAAAGAGCTGGTTTCATGGTTCCAATCCTAAATAAAGGTGTGGGGCACGGTTAAAAACTCTGTGGCCCACCACACCGTATATCAATATGCAGCCCTCAAAGAATAAAGTTTGGACACCTCTGCTCTACTGCAACAAAATATCTGAATACCACAACTTCTGCTGACTGTGCATATTTGAGGGGTCTCTTGGTGGGAAAAGTTTGAGAACCACTGAGTTAGGCTGCATATATGTATAAGTTATAAATCTATGCATATTATACCAGGGCGTTTTTGTTTCTTGCTGCATGGACATTTACTTAAATCTCGCGGGGCGCTAATGTGCTACCGTGTTCCTCCTCTGAGAAGTCCTGCCCCGTTTGCACAAGGCTAAGTGGGGCTGGTGCAACACTGGTCGAGCGCCACCGGTCTAAGAAATCTCGTTTATCCCCGTCTCGAATCGATGGCCGCCCGGATCGAAACAAATGAGCGGCCGAACGCGGCGGGCCGCGGAGACGACTGGAATATTTCACCATCAACGGGCTCGTCCGGGAAACCACCGCTGCTGATGGCGCTGTCTGAACAGGCGGTGCCCCGGGACCTGTATTAAGGTGGAATTATGTCGAAACAGTCGCTCTCCAGGGGACACTTTTGAAAGAGAGTAGGAGAGTAGAAGCAGGACTGGACAGAGCAGCATAAACGGTGACTGTAGAACACGGGGACACGAGCTGAAAAAGTAAAATGAAATGAAGGATGTGAACTGCTTGAGTAGATCATATTTGCGAGACAATTATGCCGTAAAAAAATAAAATAAAGAAAATATCACTGAATGAATCTTCCCAATAGGCGTAAAGCTGGGATTTTGAAGTAATTCGTCCATTGTCAATAATATCGTCAAATATATCGTTATCGTGAAATTTATTTTTTCATATCATGATATAGATTTTAGGCCATATCGCCCAGCCCTAGGTTCATTATAAACCAAGGGGCGGACGACTGGTGGTCACTGGATGGATTGTAATTGGCACTATTGTAATAAGATGACACATTACCTGATCGTTCCCTTTCAATTTATATTTGAGCAGAAATAGGCCTAGTGATGTGTAGATTAAGGTCTTAAAAGTTAGCAGGGAAGACAAGGGGACCATAATACAGGAATTTAAAGGTATTTATATCAAATCCAGACCAACCTTTTAGTTTCACTTCATTTAACTTATATAATAATTAGTGATGAAACTTGATACAAATTTTAATCATGTTAATTAAAGTACTTAAAGGCACACTGCGTAACATTTTGGAATATACTGTTGCCATCAGTACAAAACATGCTCCTAATGACTAGCTCAACACAGAAAAAGTTATTAATGCATTGGGTAATCAAATAATCGAACCTAAACTATTTAAATCTCAAATTCTGCGGACTTTAGTCAACATCTCCATGGAGACGAGCTGGAGACGTACCCACTCCCGATAAAGTTAGACTCATGTCTTAGAAAAGCTGAGCCGCTCACAGTAAAAGCACATGTTTCTTTGTACATTTATGAGGTAGTTTTCAATGTACCTGTCATAAAATAAATGCGTGCATTTCAGTTTATTTATTGGGTAAAATTCTACACGGTGTGGCTTTAATTAATCACAATTAGTCGCATTTAAGCATCTGTTTAATTTATTTTGCCCCAAGAAAATGAGTTGATGTGGGATTAACTGTGTGAATAAACACGTTTGACAGTAAAATCGTTTTTGGCTTTACACGGTTTTGCAGGAAAAAGGAAACTGAAAACGTGTCTGTGCCGCTAAAGTTAAGCGTGATCATTTTATGAAATTAAATTAATCGGAATTAATCAGAAAAAAGTCCCGACCCTAATAAAAATGCAAATAATCAGAGTTGAGTTACTTTGAGCCACGCCATATTAGACCCGGGCTACCCGGATTCCAATCTAACCCAATACTTCTTTAGCTGCAATTGCGAAAGCTGCCGACGCCTGCACAATGTGAACAGAAAATGCAGTTAACCCATAAAGCGTGGGTTATTTCTTTCCAAAGAACCTCTATTGAATTTTCTCTTGATCCATCATTGAGCTACAGAGGTTCTGGAATTGAATCGCGCACACTGCCAGCTGTCAGTCAAGCTCAGACATCTGTGCCTGTCCTCCCCACCCGTTGCTCTGGGTCACATCTTTTTGAAACCCATCCTGTGATACGCCTCAGAGGACACGCCGCACACAGAGTTCCCTGTCCGGTGTACGACAACAAACCACCGGGGGCGTGAAACTCCCTCCGCTCTTACCCCCCCCGTCAAGGTCAAGTGTCATGGAGTCCTGCAGGAGGGATCGGACCGGACGCCGTATTTGTAATGCCGTCCCGCGGGGGGAGGATGCAGCTTGTGTGGAAGGCTGGATCTCAAAGAAGAAAAAAAAAAACTTGCGAGATTCAAGCAGACTAACCAGGAGCTCCAAGGACCGGGCTGTCGCAGTAAATCCACAAACCCGGGATTAATGCGCACACCTTGGGGGGGATGAGGGGAGGCAGGGAGGGGGGGTGGATTTGGCTCGCAGCACCTGGAAGTGTCAGGATGAGGAGAGAGAGATAAAGGGACAGGAGTGAGATGGACCTAAAGAAGAGGGAAAGGCTCGGAGCACCTGGAAGTAACGGAATGTAGAGGTAGCTGGAGTCAGAAAGACAGACATGCACGTTCAGACGTCTCATTTGAGAAGAGCTACTTGATCGCAAGGGTCAGGGCATAGCTAAGGGGGAAAGAAGCTTGTCACGGGAATCACAATTTCTCCACATTTTGTGTTATGCGTCACACACACATTTAGTCCAGTCAAAGTCGGGTCCATATGGATGTTCTGACACAGCGAACGTCCAGTAGAAATGAAAAACTGGCAGTTGAAGCTAGCGTTAGCATGGGGGGTCGGCCCATTAGTCCGACATCTCATTAGTCCGGAAATGTCTCATTGAGTCGGGGTTGAAAAATAAAATGAGGTGCAGGCAAGAGTCCACGGACCTTAAGGTTAAGGCCAATGGTTGTGTATCCACAACACAACTAATCCACAACACAACTGGGTTAGAGAAGTCGGACTAATGGCAACTCTGCTCAATGGGGACATTTTCGGAGTAATGAGACATCAGACTAATGGGTTGTCGGACCAATGACATCGCACCGTTAGCATGCAGCATGAAGGTAACGTCAGAATTTGGGTGAGCAAATCCTATATTTTTGTATTTATGGGCTATTGAACCAATTTTTGAAGTATGCTGGAAATAATGGGTGAAACAGTTATTTCCCCTCTTTGTTGGATTTGACGCAAAATGGCATACGGAAGTTAGTGTTGTACGAAGCTTTCGGCAGATGGCAACAAAACGGAAATACATTTAGAGAAGCTGAAGTATCAACATCTACGCAGGTACATTCTGGTACATTTAAGAAAGTATTTTACCGGTGGTTAATTCAGTTCCTGTCTAGACAACGTGGTCTGTGAATGGACTGATATAAAACTTTTTCAGATTTTAGTGGCTGTTAGCAAACTTCCGGAGTTTGCTTTTGAACAGATACAAAAGGCAGGAGTGGACGGCTGGGCGGGCAAGTCCAGTAAAAGCGATGATTTGTGGCAGAGAATGAGGTTCTCATAAAACCCCGTATGCTCCACCGCTTGTTTGTGTGTCACTTTCCTGTGTGCGGTTATGGTCCGCGCTAGATCGGGGATGTTTGGTTGAAATATCAGCGTTTGAATCGCCGTGACTGTGAATAACTTTTAGAATCTCTCCGCACAAGCTCCTCGCTCGCTCACGTGCAAAATACCGTAGTACTGCGGGCTTTTTTTGACATCAGAATCAGAATAGGTTTTATTGCCATTGTTTCAGAACAGGGTTCACAAACTAGGAATTTTTCTCAAAACATATAACACAGAATTAAGATATAAAATAAGCTAAAGAACTTTAAACTATAAGGCTATAGGGGCATGCATACAAAATATTAAATAAATACGATAAAATAAAAGTGACTTGTGGTAAGACGACAACAATTTGACAATGAACAACAGCGGGATTGTATTTACAGATGTGTAGGCGTATAAAGTGATGTGTGTCCAAGTTACGGTCTACAAAAGCCACAGATAAGCCGCGTGCACTGTTTGTAAAGGCTTTCAGAGAGAAGAGGCTGAAGTCGAAGACAGTGACGCAGCGAGTGGGAGAGTGGAAGGCAGTGACAGATGAAGATGGAGGGTGCACCTGTAGTATTAAACAATGAGATTATTCCTCTGTTGACAGTGCACGTTCCTTCAAGGTTCTCGGGATCTGATAACAGGAGCTGTGTGGGTTTGCAGACGTGGCACACGAAGGCTTCGACTGAACAAATGAGTCAAATAGGGATATGGCAAAACGGCAATTTCAGATGTCTCGTTACAATTGTAGCGGACCTCCTACCTTATCAATGACACACGGGTCTTAAATCTGAACTTCCGCCCATTTTCAAGCCCAGAAAGTCTGACGTTGCTACACATCCCCATTCTCCAGTGCGTGAGTTATACACAGCTTCATCAGATGGCAAAGTGAATCAAAGTGGACGACGGAGTAAATACTGTATATTGCGCCAATTTACTCTCTTCTTTGTGTATGCAATGAATCTCTCAAACTTCTGCACCCTGAGTCTATAGATTTTCTCTCTGTGCTTTGATTCTCCAACAGTCTGGCACAAACATGTAATTCTCCGGCTGAGGTCCTGATCCTTGCGATCCTTAAAGGAATAGGCCACCATTTTTACATACTGAGATATGTTCTTACCTTAGCTTTGAGGAGTTCATCTGTACCTGTCTGGTCTCCACGTGTGCCTTCGGTAACGTAAACACAGCACTATAAAGTATAATTACACAAAATTAAACAATGTAAATTTTCTAAGCGGATAAAAAGGGGAACTATATTGTAAGGCGTAATAATACCAGGAGTAATTCGGCATCCACACAGTAAAGTGAATATATCACTGCAACACTTCACGTAACCATATTTAAAAAGGGAAAACGTGGAAAAGTTTGGTAGCTTCTGTCTTCACTTCGTTTGGAGCTATAGAGGCTAAATGCTAACGCCGTCTGTGCTGCGTTTACGTTACGGAAGGCACACGTGGAGACCAGACAGGTACAAATGAACTCGTCTAAACTAAGGTAAGAACATATCTCAGTATGTAAAAACGGTGTCCTATTCCTTTAAGAAAGGTATGGGCCAAACGCTGACGACACATTTCCTCATAACAGTAAGTAATAAATGTAGAATTGTTTATTCTATCTTTAAATGGATACAAACCAAAATCTTCAACTGCCCAAAAAATATAACAAAAACCCTTGAAATTTTACATCAAACACGTACCACAAGCGAGACACCCCAGTAAGCTGTTGCCGCGCCTCGTAGCCTGCAGGATTTGTGCCTCGTAGCCTGCAGGATTTCTGATAGTCCCTGTGTGCTGGCCTGCTTTTAGCCTGCACTCTCCTGTCTGTCTCTAAAGGCCATTAACCCCCTGTCAGCCGCAGAGCCGCACCTGTCTGAAGCACAAATGAATGGAGAGGGAGAGGGTTTAGTGAAAGGAGCATGTCTCTGTGGACTTATATTGTGGGGGAGAGGAGAGCTTTCTCAAAATCGGGTGTTCTCATTTCATGTATGACATTTAAACGGCACCTCATTGTGTTTTCTTTTATCTCATTTATTTTATTTGATGACTTAGTGTTATCTCAATTGCCCTTTTTCCTTTTTGTTGTATTTGCTGTTTGTTAAGTCCTACCTTCAAGACAAGGACAGGTCGAGATTAGTAGCTGTGTCTCGGACCGGATGGCATTGACCTGTAAGGTGCCCCAGGGGTCGATTCTGGGCCCCCTCTTGTTCAATACGTACATGCTTCCATTAGGTTAATTGATAGCCAGTAACAATTACGTAGATGGTACTCATATCTATGTTTTACTGACAGCGGGTGAACATGGGCCTGTAGATACACTGTGTCATTGTATCAAACAGGTTAGTGTGTGGATGCCAAACAACTTCCTCCAGTTAAATGGAGGAAGTTGGCCCAAAAAGGACTGTTTGCCAGGGAATCCTGCCACACTTCCTTGTATTATTGTGATCCGGTACTGGAGGACTTGGCCTAAGTGGGCGCACCTGCACGAAAACAAAAATAAAATGCCGAACAGGGGCAACAGAGACACTTAGCCCTGTGGCAAGATACTGTCAAGTGTAAGCATTTACCTTTTACATTTAAGTGAATGATCAACCCCATATCTGTCCTTGAAATGAACAGCCAAGAATCCCAAGGTCCATGAAAGGGACTTAGATGCTCATAGATACGAAGTTTACCTCCATACAAAAAACAAGAAAAAGTCCTTTCATTTAACCAGTGAAGTCCTGGCCATAATCACGTAAAGTGTAGACTTCATAGAAGAACTTCATGAGGTATATTCTTGAACCTACAGGAGCTATAGGGCTGCAAGACTTTGATCTTCTATAGAACACTGCACATTATAAGAAATTAGGCAATAAACATACACGTTTTAAATCAAATTATGTTCAAACAAGAGTTTAAAAAAATCTAAATTAGGACCAAAACAAGGCTAAAATGGAACTAAATGAGAAAGATGTGACTAAAACCTTTACACTTTCCCTCTGCTTAAGGATGTCTTAAAATGATTCATCTCAGTCAGATCAGGGACTTATGATGAAGAGTAATAGCTTCTTCAAAAGTCATCTGATTACCGAGAACTAGTTACTTTAGTTTTAACAAAGGATGAAGCCAGGCTGTTAAGGTCTTGTTTCCGACAGAATGGACCACGATATTATTTCCTTTAGACAAAAAAATTATTTCTGTATTTCCCTCAGACTTTGTAGTTTTCGGTTGTTTTTCTAAATTTCAGGCATTTTATGAGTAAAATGATGTTTTCAGTTGTCAAGATATGACAAAAAGTAATCAACAGTTACTTGATAAAGTAATTATAACCTAATTACCAGTTATGCAATTGTAATCCCGTTACACTACAATCATTTGCTGATATATATATACATACATACATACATACATAATACGTATATATATATATATATATATATATATATATATATATATATATATATATTCTACCCGGACTATTAACATTTGAATGAAAGATTGTATCTGAAGAATTGGTCTACCCAGGCTTCCTGGTCTTCCCAAACAGGCTCTCATCCAAATCCCAACCAGGCCCTGCTAAGCTTCCGAGGTCTGACCGGATTGGGCAGAGCAAAGGCGGTTTGGCCTAAAAGTGGCCATTAAAATGGCCATTTTGATCCCTTTAATCTCTCAGCCCTAATTTAACTCTGTCAAATCGTCGCCAAATGACACAAATTGAAAACTTTTGGATTGATTACTCCCTTTTCTGAAACTGAAATTATTCTATGGATAAAAAGCTTTCCCGAGTTAAACCATTGCGCATGTCGTCTCCCTAATGGCCCCTCTACTGATTCCCCCAAACCCATTTTCAAGTCAAAGCAGCAATTTCGCCGCGGGCAAAGCTGAACACCGGTGTCACTCCTGTCAGCGCTTCCGACGGCGGCGTCAATTTTTTCAAACTTTCACGTCGCAATCAAATCAAAATATGTGCTTTTTTCAGCCTTTTGAAAACAATACGACAATGTGCCGCTGATTCACTGCGTCTAAATTATAGGACTATCTAATTGTCTGGCTTTTACTCACAAAATTACTGTTTTGATCAGAGAAAGATTGAAGACTCGGTGCCATTAGGAAGACGATTACCCCAGGTTTGAGATTCCCTGTCTGTGTTGAATGCAGATTGCGGCTAATAGAGACATTCATCGTATCCACTGAGAGAGCGTTGGATCCCATAGGTTTATATTTAGTCGGCACTGTCACGTTATTGAAAGAGAGTATGATAAATGCAGTCATTTTCTGGGTATGGATGCTATTCCGGGAGTTTGCATCCAGACGAGGAGGGATATTTTGGTGCACGAACAGACTCGCTGTCATCGTGTCACCTCTGCATTTCAAAGACCGCGATACGCACTGTATTAGAATAAGGGCAGTGAGTCTCAAAATATCACAAATGCTGATGTGATGTGATGCTGAATCAACAGGGCAATGAAACCTTAAATGACTCTAATCAAAGGAGACAAATTATCCACTCGCACCTATAATTTGTTTGTATGGCTGTGCACGCGTGGTTCTAGATCCAGTATTTTCAACTGTATTTTGGAGCTTTTATGACGCGGTCCTGCAAACCTAACCTTTATGCTGTAGGAATCCATGACCTGTCTAGCACTTTTCATCTAACCCGGCAAGACCCAGGATATTACAAAGTGCAAATGCCATTATGTCAGCATCAATCTGGAGTTCCTCACTTCAGAAATGCTCCGTCAATGTTCAGTTGCGCAAACACGAGCGAGAAACCGGGCGCTGGGATATACATATGTTTCCAATGACATCACGCATAGTTCCGGCCGCCATTTTGAATACCAAAGTTATTATTATTAGAATTATGAAGTACTACAACATGTAACAATATCTCTACTCAGGATGAAAATGAAAGACAACTGATTGACAGTGGCATTTGTTGTCCTCGTAATCATTGCGCAAGAAGATAACAGTTAAAACACAGCCCCAGAGACGCACGTTTATGTGACATAATCTACAAATGTGGCTCAGACGTAGCAGCTCTGTCTGTCGAGCTACAGCAGGATTTACTAAAGATCTGCTTCACTCCTCAGACTAAATTAGCACATCAAGGATGAAACCGAAAACCTTTCTCTGTGATTTTTACAGTCTATCATGTCAACAGCCTGAGTCAGTGTTTAAGCTGCTCAAGACATTAGCATGCTACCGGTTAGCAGCTGTCAATCAACTGTCAATGGCTTCAACACGATAAACACATGTGTGGCTCACATCTATGAACACTGAGGAAATACTACAGTAGCAGCTCAGCTCTGACCTCGGTCACATGTTGTATCCAAGGCTAGATGTTTGGAGTGTGGTTCAGGGCTTTCTCTTGGAGCGGTCAGAGCTGAGCTGTTGAAGCTAAATGCTAACCAGTAGCATGCTAACGTCTGGAGCGGCGTAAACACTGACTCACTGGTTTCTTCACATAAACGTGCGTCTCTGGGGCCGTGTTTTTACTATCATCTTCTTGGGCAATGATTACGAGTACATAAAAATGCCACTGTCATCATTTATATCCTGAGTAGAGATATTGTTACATGATGTAGTACTGCATAATTCTACTTTGGTATTCAAAATGGCCACCATAACAGCAAAAGTCACATGACTGAAAGGTATGTATAAACATCAGCGTAAATGTGCCAAAACTGTAGAGATATTTGCGGGACAGGGGAATCAGCCAAAAAGGCATCGTAACAAAGAACAGAAAAACCTGGGAGTGGAACAGAGAAATGTAGAAGAGTGTAGAAGAAAAGGCCAAGGAATGTCTGTTCGTTGGTTAGCAGGAAGCGTTAAGTCACTGTGACTGTCAGCATCACTCAGTCACCTGGTCACTAATTTAAATCAAGTATTGGGTCATGCTGTATGGCCATACCGTCCTTTGTTTGTAATAAATACATAATTAGGCTAATGCTAACGTAGGTAGAGCTAACAGCAGGTTACACACTCAATGAGGAAGCTCTGCGCCTGCTAACAACATCATTATTGCAAACCGTGTAACCTTTAGAGTAGCGTCAGAACAACAGCTGTAATCAGGAGCACTAAAGTAGGTCCTTTTGTTAACGCATATTAAATAGCCATGTGCTTTGGGTGCGACTCAGGCCTTCAAACTAATACATGCTTGGAAATACTTAATGTGTATTTCGGAAAATTGAGAAATTGCTCCCGTTTTAAATTGATCAAGAAGAGGATAGACCTTTGGTGGCGCATTTAGGTCTGATAGAATAGTGAAAATCTATTTAAAGAGGGAGTATCAGGCTTTTTGCAGGTATTTGGTAATGATCTCAAATACATCTTTATTGCTACCTTACACTTTGTTGGATAGGCAATGCAATATTGATCAGAACGGCTGAAATATCCAGCAGTTTCACTTCCTGATTGGCACATGATCTTTCCATAAGTCTTCCCACCCCTCTCTCTTATCTTGCTCCCCTTCACTGCGCAGCTGTTTCATTAAAGAAACAGAAAAAAGCTATGGATCGGGTTTTTAAATAAGGATTATGCTTAGCAAGAGTAAAGAGTATCGATGAAAGCGGTTGTTGTTGTTGTTGTTGGCAAATGTAGATCCATCTTCTACTGGCGATAGAACCAACCATTCAAACAAATGGGCTCGACTGGCGAGAGACGGATTCTCATGTGTTTGCGAATTCCGCTGGCAGGCAAGATTATCTTCCAGCTGCCCCACTCTCTGTTACAGAAGGGAGTCAGCGTCGCCTCCAAATCCAAAATCAAATTGTTCAGATGGAGCCCAATATCACAACAGAGGCTTCCAAATATCACTGCTTTACCAATGATAAGGTCATTGAAAGCGCGTGTGCTGCTCCAGGTCCGCCTGCCGATTTTCCAGAGCCATGATTTTTTTTTATCCTTCTCATCATTGTGTGTCCATTAAAGTTTGTGGTGTTGAAACGTTCTGGATTTCCTCGGTCAGGGAAGTCCGGCGTGTCCGAAAACCAAGAGGAGCAGCTTGGAAATTAGCAATGACACAGAAATCAGTGCCCCCCAAAAATCTCCATGAAGTAGATATTTTTTTAATTTTATTTTTTTAAAGCCTCCATCACAACCTGCGATTTCCATGCAACGCTGTTGTATCACAGGGGGGGACTTCTTCTTCAGCTCTTCAGCTTTCATGTCCTAAAACCAATTCCCCTGGCGTGCATATTTTAAAAACAACACGCGCTCGCAGTCCATTACTTATAATATCCGCAAGTCCGTGTTGTCATAACGTGTGCGTGAGCGGTGCATGAAAGTGGCGGTGCCGGAGCCCGCTGGGGGCGTGTCTCCCGATACTGCAGCAAAAATGCGCCAGAAGAACATAAATCAGGCCGAGACAGGCTCCAGCCAATTGATTTCACAGCATTTGGCGCATTCATATTTCCATATTCCTCCACACCACACGTACAGTAAATAATAGATACGTATGATCGCTTGGTTTCTTTTAAGCGTGTGCTTTGTCGAATTAAGTACGTTTTAAAGAGGGGGTATTATGCTTTTTTCAATCACATAGCACCAGTCTATAGCACTACAATGATGACGTAACCTTCTGTTGGTCTGTATATGCAGTAAATTAAAATAACTGCCTTGAATAAAATTGCTCTCTCAAAATGGCTGTACTGAACGTCTTGAAATAGGCCTCTGTCTCTTTAAGAAGCTTTCCGACACGCCCCCTTCAGCACACTACTGTGGCATTGAAACAACAACACTGTGCGGGGAGGGGGCTCTGCTGAGCTGAGGAGCAGTGGTTGGGGGCTTGGCTGGTGACGAAAGGTCCAGAGGCGTCTCCAGGAGGTGGGGGCGTTCCTAGGAGGACTGAGGCATAGCTACACCTAAAATGGCCGCCGTCTAAGTTTTTACTGATTACTCCAAAATATGTGAATGAGCCGAGGCAACACTCCAGGCATGTGTTTAATGAGGGAATGACATAATAACATGATATAAAGCTTGAAAAAGTCGATTTTACATAATACCCCCCCTTTAAGCACTGGTGATTGGCGCGTACCGATTTTGACATTGAGACACGGCCTCGGTGAATAATGGCCGTGGCATTTACAGCAGAAAGATCCGGCCCGCGACACTGAGCTTAATAAACAGTGCTGGCGTAGCAGCGTTGAAGTACGCGGTAGGAGCGGGGGACGTGTTGACACAGTTAATGGAGTCTGGCGGAAAAGGGAATCGCAGTCATGGAGATATTTACGGAAAGTCGATGTAGCGGGAGCTTTGCGGGCGTCACACGCTCGCTCGTTCTGGATTAAACTCGGCGCTTTCTTTAGCTGTTAACACTCTGTCATGAGTTTATTTCATATGCACGACTTTGAACATAATGTGCCTTATTATGATGGTTTGCCAAAGCTTCATGGGCTCCACACGAGCCTCAAAACACGCTCTGGTCTCGAAAGAAGAAAGAAGGTTCTGTTAAGTCTATATGCGAAAAAAAAAAAAAATGGAAATGTATGGATGGAACCGGAGCAAATTTGGAAGTGGACTGTTGAGCTGCATGGGATATGTAATCATGTTTCCACGTGGATGTACAGCACCCATCAAAACCTATGTATTGCTTTTTCTTTCATTTCAAGACTATTAACATTGTAGATTCTCACTGAAGACATCCATTTATGAACGAACACATCTGGAATTGTGTTTGTTTTCCCCCCACGATTCTCCAGTCTCCAGAAATGGTTTTCACTCAACCATTTTTAGGGACGATCATATGAAGCTCACTGAGAAAATAATCCCATGTGTTAATTCATAGTTTAATGTCTTCAATGAGAATCGCACAATGGAAATAGGGTTGAAAATAAAGTCGATACATCGAAATTCGGTACTGTAGCTCAGTGTTTTCCAAACATTGGTGCGGGGATTGATTTTGAGAGCAATTTAGCTTCATTTTGTTCACAACACACAATTTAAACACTGAATAATCTGAGTTTAGTCGGTCACTTTGTTATAATATTGGCAAGATCCTCGAGGTAGGGGGTACTCGGAGTCTAAAAAAGGTTGGGAACCACTGCTGTACCTGACTGTTCCGATCTGGGGTTGGTCAGGTCTAGGTCGAGCAACACAATGTGCCCAACGAACGGGATCAGCTGACGCCCTGAACATCCTGAATGACCAGCTGAGATGGCACCTCAGCCAACAAAAGAACAATAGGCAGGTAATTAGCAGTGATCAGCCATGAATAAGACAGATACTGGGTAGTGATTATCTATGAATAGGACATGACTGACCGATACTGAGGTGAGCAGATCGTTAGAGATACTCTACTTCAAAGGTGTTTACTCACGGGTGAGAGTAGCTGTGATTAGAGAGGAGGAGACTGGCCTACCCTAACTCCTCCCCATTGGTCTATATATTCAACTGCGTGCAAATTGTGACCTTTGCCATCGGGAAGCTGAACTATAGATATATATATATATATATATATACATATATTCCTCCTGGAACCGCCCCCTTAACAACCCCGTGAACTGCTACCTTAACGTGGTGGGGTTGTTTGAGTGCCTGAATGATCCTGGAGCTCTGGGGTTCAGACAGCGTAATTTGCGGGAGCACATTTGCAGTGCAAGCATCCACTGAATGACTCCTGAGAGAGTATTACATAAAAAAATGAAAAGAAAGTAAAAAGAAGAGGTCAGCCAGTGCATCCAGAACTGTTAGCTAAATTATTTTAATGCAAACTACAGCCCGGCTACTGCGCCCCGATTTAACTCATCCCCAATTCATCGTTTACCATTTAAAACACGTTATTTATTAGTGTCTGTGGCCCAGAGTTCTGTTCCAGTGCTGCACTTGAAATGAATGAATGGACTGCTCATAGAAAACTGAGTGAAAACGAGTGAATGTGTGTCTGTTCAGTTGTTGCAGTTTGCTGGCACCGGTCAGAGTTGACCTTTCCTGTCAGATTCAAGCACCCGGAATAGACTCCAGTCGTCTATGACCACAAACAGGAGAAAACGGCAACGAATGAATGAATAAATGTGTAATTCTTCTAATGCTCTGGACGTCAGACTTGATCAGACGTTGATGCACTAAATCTTATCCAGAGGGCTGTTCCATAAAGCTGGCTTACTCTGAGTCTGGCTCAGTTACTATGGAAATATAGTCAGAGAACATAGCCTGTGCCAGTGGTTCCCAAAGTGGGGTCCGGGGGCCCCTGGGGGGCCTTGGAGACACTATGGGGGGGGGGGGGGGGGGAGAACTTATTTTGTGCCAGAACTTAGCCTGGTCCGGACCAGGCTAAGTTCTGGCACAAAATAAATTACTTTATGCCAGTGGTTCCCAAAGTGGGGTCCGGGGCCCCCTGGGGGGCCTTGGAGACACTATGGGGGGGGGGGGGGGCAAAAAGCTTGTCTAGAAAACAAGTACATTGAGAAATATATATTTTAAAAGGGAAAATACATTTATTCGCTAAAATGTACTTGAAACCAGTTTTAAACTCCACTCATTGCTAGATTTTGCTTTTTATGTAACTTTAGCTGTAAAACAATAAGACAATTCCAATGAATAGGATAGATTATTTTCTATTGGGCCCCCCCTGAGAGAATTTCGGATCGACAAGGGAGCTGCGATGTTCCGGACCTTGGGAATGGCTGCTTTATGAAATAAATTATAAATATACACCAACATTGTCTTTGTCTCTCCTCTGTGAAATACAAAATTGTGTGACATATTAATGACATAATGTGTCATCGAAAAGGAACCTTAGCCCACAGGACCAGTGCTGCATTTGTAAATGAGTAGTTTCAGGAACACTTTTGGTCTGATGTGATGGATTCAGGGAACAGGCCAAAACCATTGCCGGAACACTCTCATTAAACACCATTATATCAGATCAAATCTTTGCCGGATCCTTTACCCTGAAAAACTGAAAATTGGGGGAATGCGTTTCCCCCAAACATGGGATCAAATTAAGCACTGCACATGACCCGCCCTCATGTCCTGTGTCTTTTTTTTCCCTCATGTGTTTAAATTCTTGGGGGGAAAAGAAAAGTGTTTAAATTAATAAGCGCCAATTTATGTTCTTCGCAGTGGGTGCCCAGTCCCAAAAAAATAAATAAGTCAAGGCTGAGATTGATCTCGCAACCTCGTGGATGGGAGTCCTTGGCCATGATTTCTCAGTGAACTCTGTGATCGATCGTGTGGTCTGCTTATGTACCAGCAAGTGCTCATTAGTTGAACCTGTCTTTGAATTAGTGAGATTAGCCAAGCTCGGTGTCCCTTTGGGGAAACCCAGTGATCGCCGCTTGAATTGTTGTGCCTCACGTAAGCCGGGATTTGGAGCCTAAGCCGAGCTTTACTGAGCGAGTTTTATGAAGTAGCCCTCTTATGGAGCACACCTCTGCTGTGCACGGAGACTTGTTCACACACAGGTGGATTCTATTCATCATCATTAGTCATTTAGGTCAACATCGGATCATTCAGAGATCCTCACTGAACTTCTGGAGAGAGTTTGCTGCACTGAAAGTAAAGGGGCTGAATCATTTTGCACGCCCAATTTCTCAGTTGTTTAAAAAATGAAATATCCAATAAATTTCGTCTCACTTCATGATTGTGTCCCACTTGTTGTTGGTTCTTCACAAACAATTACAGTTTTATATCTTTATAAACATAAACATAACATACATAAACACATACATATAAACATATTCCGGTCTCTTAGCTATTCCTCCTGTTTTTTTTGTTTTTTTTTACCTTTAGTTTTTCTATTTTATCCTCTTTAATTATAATTTTTATTTTATTGTTATTATTGGTATAGTGACCATATGGACCATGATTCCTAGTCGCACTCTAACCTTGAGGAGAGTGCAGACCGGGATAGCTCCGTAGACTCCGAAGCAACCCTCTCACCCCACTGGGGAGTAGGTCTGCCTCGGTGGCTCATTGTTAAGCCACAACCTTGTTTGGATTCTGGACACTATTTGTAATGGAGTAAAATTATTTAAAAGTAACGTTACTCTCACTTGAGTAAATAGTTGTATTTTGTTGCTGTAAATCGCATCAGGAACAAACCATGATCAAAAGATACACTGAAAAAACTATGATTGGATCGTGGCCTCTTTTTTCCCTCCTTGATGTCTTTGTTGAACTTGCTCATTCACCCGGTCGGCCCGAGTCGTCACTAATTGAATTGTGTCTGACCCGTTCGCGCTCCGCTCCTCCCCCTTTCTGGCCCAAAGCGCACTCTCTCTACCTGCTCCCCCCCCTCTTCCCTCCTCACCCCGTCCCACCCCAGCTCGGCAGCAGCGGTGAGGAGGCTAATAGGATGATAAGCGCCATTTGCTTGAGCAGATCTCTTTAGTTCTACCTAAATCCCTTTTAATTTGCCCATTTTGCCCGCTCGAGCGCCGCGCTTTGTTCCCGTCCTCCCCCACCCGGGACGCTATTGCGCAATCAATCAAACTTGCGCGGCATTGATCGCCGCGCCGGGGGCCACGGGGAGGTTACTCTAGGTGAAATAAGTCGTGTAAAATTACACTTTCCGAGCTCATTATAGAATCTGGCATGTGTTCGGGCGCCTGTCAGCCCCCGTGCGAACCTGAAAGCGGATAGTCTTGCTTGTTTTCGCTCTAATAGACGTATTAAGGCCGCCCGCTCCTCCGCCGGCGTTGGATCTTTTGTTTACACTGAAATGATTTAATGAACACGCCGACTTCTTTTAAAGGGAACGGGCTAAAAATAATATTAGCTTTTTTTTTTTTGCGCGCGGCTGTCTGAAGTGGCAGTGATGCTGTTGATCTGTACGAGGCGGGCGCGCCACAAAGCGAAATCAAAGGCGGGAGAGGGCGAGGGGTTGGGGGGGGGAGGGGATTTGAGGTCCACTGTTGGGTTTAACTGGCGTTATTCGGGCCATTTAGCGTTCCATGTTTTAAGCAGGGCAACGCTTGGACTTGTTGCTTAATGAGGACATGTTGAGCCAATCAAAAAATGTATTTGTCCCCACAAGGAGAACAGAAGTTGCTTTATAAAACACGTAACCGCCATTATCAGTAAAATAATGGCCTTTCCTGCATACCAAGGGCCTATCTCACCGGCCTGGAGACTAGTTGGAGACAGGAGTAGCCACTAGTCATTCGATATGTCCCCTGGCAATAAGGCGAGTCTCCAGGTAGCCTCCGCACGGTCTTCCAGAGGGCTATGTGGTCTCAAGAAGCTGCGAAACATTATTTGTGTCTCCAACAAAGGACATCTCAAACAGTCGCATGGAGTCTCTTGGAGATCTTGTTGGTATCCCTCAGGTCTCAGAGACATTGCCGGGACGTCACAGAAAGGTCTCACAGGTGAACCACTTAACTGCCACCCAAGGGTTAGGGTTAACAATTATTTACATCCAAGTCTCAAAGCGTATTGACTGGAGAGCTTACAGTCTATATGCCAGTGTGATACCTAATTTGAAAGCCAAGACCTTCTAGTTTCTAAAAATATGTGTGAGATCTGTGTGAGTGAAACACCACTTACGTTACATTTGCCGTTCTTAACCCTAATTATATCCTGATTGGGGTTAACTTACCCTAACCCTAGCCCCCTGATCAGGGAAGACGGCCTGTTCATGTTCACAGACTACATGGAGACTCGCCTTGTCTCTAGGGGACGTCTCAGGGACATCTCTGTGACCAGCAGCGCCTCGAGTCTCCAACTAGTCTCCAACAAGTCTCCAGGCCGGTGAGACAGGCCCTTAAGACCACACACAGCAGACGACTATTGTCACGCTCATTCTGGCAGATTTATAGTTCGCCTGCAGATACATGAAAGGTGACGTAAGGGAACACATCTCTCCAGCTCCAAGATGTGGCTTCTAATCAATCGATGAAGTCAATGAAACCCTGTGATTACTGTAAGTCGCCACTGCCGATGCTAATCATGTAAGGCCGCTCTTAGCCCATCCATACACACGGTTGCTCCAGTGTGGCGTGGTCGTCCAAGGATACATCCCTTTGCGAGCATCCGGAATGACGGCCTCCAGTCCCCGAATGTGACGCCGTAATTGTTCAAGGCTAAGAGCGGCGTCACTTGTCTAGCATCCACAATGGCGACGTTTCATTTGACAGATTGCTTTTCTGAACTGTTCCTTATGGTCTGGTTTCGGTGGCTCTTTTGTCTGTTTTGTTTATATTTAGTGCTGGCAGCTCCGGGATTGACTGAATGCTCCTTTTGTTGTTTGAGGTTCCCGTATTGTTCATGTAATCAATTCTTTTTGTTCTGTGACCAAGTTACTCTCCTCCATCCCCGGTGGTGAGGTTTAGCTCCTATCTGGGCTCCATTTGTGGAATTGAAAAGGGAAGGGGCACTTTGCTGTGAGGCCGCACCAGTTTGTCTCCTGTGTTGTTTCAGTCTAGTCCTCGGCATTTTTTACCTTGTCTATCGATCACTATTCACCAGAAACATCCAGATGCAACACTCCACTGCGTTTATTTAGTCATCGGCGTCTTAAAGCAGTACTAAGTCATTCTTGCCCCTAGAGGCCATAAGCGCCACTGCAAGTGTCGTAGCAAGTTACAATTTTCTAACTTTTTAAATGTCTTGGAGAGTAAATACTACGTTGACAGAAAAGGCGAAGGGAGAGAGGGATGTTGTACATCCAGTTACACAATGGAAATAATTGTTTCTCTCAAACTTGGCTGTAAATACAGTTTAAAGTGGCGCTAGCCCGCAGTTGGCTTTGCCCGTTAGCCTGTTAGCTTCTTCTTCGTGATTCTATTAGTGTGTATTGGTTGCTCCGACCCGGTGGCAGTCAAGTTGCAAGCATGGAGACACCAGGGGGCGATGAAAGACCCTCCAATCATCCCATTAACACTTGTATCACCCCCAGAGGGACGACGGAAAGGATTTATTCAGGTAAACACGTTACTTAGTACTGCTTTAAGACCGTTTATCAGTTACTCTCATATAACCCGTCATGTTTTCCGAGAGCATCTGTAAGATTGTTTTTCTCAGAATTTCCGTCCGCTACTTCTTCCATCACCGAGAGAACAAGTGACTAACCCGTAAACAACTAGAAGACAGGAGACAGATGCTTTTACTGACGGCTTCGATTTGTCCTGCAGTATTTATTGATCAGATCGGAGGTAGTTCTATGGTAGAAAGGGTAGAAATCGTTAGCGTAGAGTAGTTACAGTAGTGCGGCTTTACAAATTTCGCCCAGTGGCAATAAAAGCAGTCGATCCGCGTCCTCATATTGCGGCCCAGTAAGAAGGAGCGCCCCGCTGCACTCCTGCCTGGGAGGATTTCACCTGAAAGCGCTGCAGCTGTAGGACGCGGGGTTAACAACGGTGGATCTAATTAGCGACTGTCCGTTTACCATAATGAATACGTTTAATCACTTTAGTGGCTTTCTCCACACGGTTTCCCCTGACTGCGTTTCGAGCGACTGTCTGATCCAGCAATTAAGACGGCGACGCCTCCGGCACTCATTGTGAAGTTTCGAACGCGCCGGGGTCACCGTTTCACAGCAACTTTGTGCCGGCGTCAGCGCGCGTTCTCGTTGCGGGTGAGAGGCCGGCTGACTTTAAAGATTCGCTCGGCTTCGACGCGGGATTCAGAGACACATCTTTATCGTCCCAAAAGCCTCGATTCTGAAATACATGATAAAGAGTCTTCAGGATGAGGCCGAGATAACGAAGTGCAGTAATAAAGCGCTGCACTCTGAGCGCAGACGAGGCTTGGTTCCTTTAATAACGCGGTGATTAATTTGATGATGGAAACAGCTGCTTTATTTTAAAGTTATGAGCTTTAATCACGACCCGAACTGCGGCTCCAGAATGACAACACGGCCTTCTCAAAAGACGGGTGATTTACTGAACGCTGTGGAAACTACAGGGCAAGGAACTATAGTGATGGGATCCACGGCTCTTCGGGATCCGTTCTTTTAAAAGTTCGAAAGACTGGCTCTTTTTTAACATAACATTATAATAACGCCAGCCGGGTAACTCACAAGATCTAAGGTGATCAATAAAAGGCCTTTTTTTTAATAGAAATCATCAGAAACGGCAATGGGACGGATAAGTCCGCTTTGAAAAACGTGTTTGTGCATCAAATCTTGCGCCACAACTAATAAAAATAGTTTCTCCAGTTCGACTTTACCCAAATCTAAAAGCTGCTTGACTGGAGAGGAACAGTGGAAAGCTTCGACCTCCAAAACTGATCGGAACTTTTTGTCACGTCGCCACCATTTTGTCACATTTTTGTTGTTTTTTGTTGCTCTTTAATTTTTTTTTCCGTGGCTTTTTGATGCGTTTTTGTCAAATTTTTTAATGCTTTTTTTGTTGGTTTTTTTCATTGCTTTTGTCATTTCTTTGTCACTTTTTCCTTCCGTTGATGTTGCTTTTCCGGCACATTTTTGTTCCGTTTCCATCCTCGTTTTCGTGGCTATTTTGATGCTTTTCTTTGAAGCTTTTAGATTTGGATAAAGCTCGGTTAAAGCGGGGGTTAAGAGGTTGATATTTCCTTGGTAACAATATGGAAACAGGACTGCACAGTATTAGAGAAGAATGGCCATATTTGAAAACTCTCTTGAACATTGCAATAATGTTGGAATATGAACACCGTGCTCCATCGAATGTGCAACAAAACAAGACTTGAAACTTTTCACACGGCACTAAAAGACTCCTTAAAGGGGACAACTTATAGCTGGGGGCATAGTCTATTGCACATGTTTCAGGTTTGTGAGGAAAACCCACCCAGGCATCGTGAGGACCAAACAGAACCGTGCCATGTAATACAATCACAACTGTTTTTGTGATCAGGTTCTGCATAATTCCTTTCAGATACAGTGGACGGAGCCTAAGCAAAGTTCTAAATCTTCAGCTGCTTCAACAGTTGTCAGTGTTTTGTCTGGCCTGGGACAACTGAAAGGAGGTTTTTGACAGTCTGGCGGTGTGTTGTTCATTTACAGTAAACAGCGTCATTATCCTGCCAACGGATTATCAAGTTCCACAACGTCGACAAGTACCGTTTGGCTTCGCACTTAGTCTTTAGCTGATCCACTGTAAACACAAGCCACCCACTCCGGTGCAACGCGTCTGAAGGCTTTCAAAATGGATATTCTTTATCTCTGTAATCACTGCTTGCATTTGTATCACCTCATTACAGCCTATTTGTAAAATGATAGTTTTCCTCAGTTTAGGTAGAGGCTCGGTAATTTGCACTGATATGTATTATTTACCGACACAGTTCAGGAAAAAAATGTCAACCATTAGCGGCAGAATAATTACCTTTTGCCCCTGTTGGTTTCTGCGTTTGACTTGTGCCTTAAATAGTCGCCAGGTGCAACGCTCCGGTCGCCCACTGCTCCCGAAATGTAACCCCTGCCTCCGGGATGGGCCAAATCTGTTTTTCTCTGCTTTTAAGCTGGTGTGTTTTGGTGGTTTCATTATTAATCTGCCCAGGAGCGAGTGCCTACAGAGGAATGCCCTATCGCCGTAAAAGACTGGCAGGAGGTCAAGCTATTCACAGCATAACAGTGCATATTATACTGTGGCGCAGTTGATAAGAGCGGGTCGTCTCATGATCGGAAGGTCGGGGGTTTGAATCCCAGCCCCTGAAGGTGCACACTGTTGTTGAGTGTGAATGGGCCTGATGAAGGTAGAAAAGCGCTATATAAGATGAGACCATTTACCATAAATAAGGCAGAGCCCGGGCAACAAAAAAACCTTTGGCACCCATCAATGAACAAAACGAAAACTGGTACCAAACGTAAGAAAACAAATCTTTAGATACCAAGTTTTGATGTGTGATTGCTCTTGAGACTGCACTAAAGATATACACTGCCTGACCATTAACAAAGCTGTTCTGATCTGGCCTTTGAAAAAGGTTCATACTGTCTTCTTAGATTAAACTATTACTGATTGTTCTTTTAGTAAGACAGAAGGTTTGTTTACCTGCTTTACTAGTTTCGATCACTTCCTCTGATCTTCCTCAGAAGCGTCACCTGGTGGTGGAGGTGTCGTAGGCAGCTTACATGGGTTTTCCAGTCAGTAGGGAGAGCTTACGCCCCCTACTGACTGACGCCTTCTCCAAGACGGCATCCCAGGTGTGGGATAAGGTGTACGCTCCGTCGTCCCGGTTCATAGATGCCGGTGCACGTTCCCTGGTCTCGATGGCTTCTCTGATCCAGCGGTGATACTTGTTGCTTTCGGCACGGATGACCCTGGCCCGATTCACGATGTGGTTTTCGCTCTCACAGTGATCCCACATGGCTGATTTGAGATCTTCTTGCAGTTCTGATCTGGGTTCGCTGCAGTCGGTCAGGTTTAGCCACACGATGTGGCCGAAGAATGAGATCAGCTGACGACGTGAACATCCTGAATGACCAGGTTACTCCATCAAACACCTCGATGACAATGCAAGGGTCCACTGGGCTCACATTGGGGAGGATGGGGTTCAGGGAGCATGAGGATTGGCCGCCACAGAGTCCAGATCTTAACCCTATTGAGTATCTTTGGGGAGGTCAGGCAGCGTCGAAGATGGAAATAATGTTTAAGAAGAAAAAGGAGAAGAAGTGGAAGAACTAGATTGTTGTTCAATGTTCTAGATAGTGATTAATATTGCACAGAAAACAGCATCTTGCAGTTACGGGAAACGTAAATGAAAAACGTTTAAAATGCTGGTAAGATTTATTTCTATTTAAAACTCTCTAAACAACATTTTACTGCAGCGATAATGGCCGTGGATATTGTTGTTTTGGATGTTTTTTTTTTTTATGGCATTCGCTTTGTTTCAATCCGAGTTTGCCTTTGGTCCCGGCGGTGGTGATTATTCCTGAACCCGCGTCTTCTTATCTGCCCTTACATTATGCACCTGTATTGTGTTTTTGTGCGTTCGCCGGATAATAAATCTTGTAGGATTTTGAGGCCGACGCATTAATAAAAAGGGACGGGCGCACGGGGGCCCCGGAGCGGCGACCGCCGTGTGAATTATTTACCTCACACAGATAATCACGGCGCGGCGGCCAATCAGCTCGCCGCGCACGGACCGGCCAAAAACAGAGGAGCGAGGACGCAAGGTCAGTCTGTCTGAGATGAGAGGAGGCGCCGGGCACCGGGGGGGTTGGACAGAAAATAAAGCTAGACGAAGAAACAAACCTAAAGTAAAAAATATGGGGCTTGGCCAAACAAATAAGAAAATGTATTGCATATTCAGTTCAATTCAACTTTGTCTGGACACTGCCTGACCAGAATAAATGTCGCCACAAGAAATTTCAATAAGCTTCTACTCCCTCTTTTCCACTAAAATCTTGATGATGGGGGAGCGTGGCCACTGTGCAAAGCCTTCTCCATCACATCCCGAAGATTCTCAATGGGGTTAACATATGGACTTTGCGGTGGGCAATCCATCACTGCTCTTTAACAATGTGAGCCCCGATGAATCCTGGTTTTGTCATCTAGGAATATATCTGCGTCATCATCCATCCATCTTCTTCCACTTGTCCGTTGCCGGGTCGTGGGGGCAGCTGTTGGAGCTGCACCAGCCCCTAAGGCTCCTCCTGCAGGTGGTGGGTCCACAGAAGGACGGCCTCATGGTTCTAACCGGGCCTGTTGGTCTCTCATAAGGAGCTTCTGAACCGCTCTTTGTCTGACCCGTCACCTAGGACCTGTTTGCCCTGGGAGACCCTACCAGGGGCACGAAGCCCCCGACAACAGAGCCCCAGGATCATTCAGGCTCAAACCCCTCCACCACGTTAAGGTGGTGGTTCCAGGAGGGGAACCCTGCGTCATCAGGGAAGAGGAAATGCATAGATGGAATAACCTGGTCGTTCAGGATGTTAAGGTTGTCTGCTGATCTCATTCTTTGGGCTCATAGTGTTGCTGAACCCAGACCTGACCAAGTGAAGCACCGACCTCAGATCAGAACAGATCTTTTTGTTAGAGGTTTTTGTTTGGCCTGGAGCCTATTAAAAGGCTACCCTTTGAGGCGTGCCCGCTCTGCTCTGTCTGGCGCCGCCCAGCCTCGCCCCGCACCCCTGGGCTCTGCACCAAAGGTATTTTTGGGGGTTTCGCCTATAGTTTGGATGTGTGCACCGGCTTCTACGGCCCTGTGTAGGGGCCGTAGAAGCCATCTTTTTGTTCCGTTTGGCCGGCTCACCAGGTCCACCTTCCAGTTGTTACTTTGGGTTTTGGGGACGCGGGAGTTTTTTTTTGGAGGTTTTTAAAATGACTTATTTAAAACTATAAAATAAATATGAATATATTTTTGAACCCTTTGTCTCCTGTGTCCTCTATATGCGTTTGTCCTGGTTAAACAAAGGTCAAATAATAGTAAGTCAAAAATACACTAACTACTGGAGATAAATAGCGCTTGACAATTGTAAAAATGGCTTGGATTAGTTTTACGATTTGACATGGACTATATTCATTCTCCAATCATATATATGTACCACAACTGCTCTATACAGCGGAATAACAGAAGCACTGCACCCATCACTCACTCACTCAAGTTCATAATATCAAGGAATGTGAAGTGTCTGTGAAGTGCCCATTAGACGCAACCGTATGCAAACCTGAAGATGGTCAATTCAGTCCAAGCGCCAGTGATTGGCTAGGAGGGAATACTATATAATACTGTAAAGCAAATGTGAGGACTGAGAAAGCACTATAAACAAGACAACTGCATCATTAGCTGTGATACATGGCTACAATGAACACTGCCAAACCCCACCAGAATGATCTCATGCACAGTATAATGTCCAAAACACGCTCCACAGTTTGAGACTCAACCTTTCTAAACACTATTCCTGAAACGCACCGGGACGACACACACGCACCCCTTTGTGCTGAGGAGCCACAGAGAATCAGATTTGGCATTTACTGCAGAAAATGTTTTTTTCTTTTTTTCTTTTTTGTCTCAATCTCCGGAGCCCAGACCGAGTGTGAAGAGTCTCTCGATCCTCGCTCGAAATCCCCTGCATGTCTGAGCCCGGGACGTATTGTCCGCGAAGCCGCTCTCTTGTGAGTACAAGCAAAACAAGTCGCCTCCGAGATGTTAATTGCTGGCGTCGACTGATTATAGGGGCTGGAAGAGTCTCAATCCGCGCCAGGTCCATCTGATTTTAAGGGCGTGCTGTGCGGAAGCTGAACCCTCCCGTGTGATCGAATCCCTGTCTGGAGGAGCGCCCCGTTCTCGGCTGATGCCTGACTCCGCGGCACACAGCGGCGCCCGGGCTCGTGTACCTCGTTGTCCCGTCCGCTCAGTGTTCTGACAGTAAGTGACACCCGTGGCAAATCATCTCTCTTTTCAGCCGCTTTAGGCGCCGACCCTCCCCCGCCTCTATCCCGTCTCCAGAATGTTGTGGATTCTGAGCAGGTCTCGGTGTGTGACGGTCTCCTTGCTGGGTTCTCGACACTTCATGAGGCGAGGCCATTTATTTATTTTTTTTATCCCATGTGATCAAAGCTTATAGCGTGCGAGTTTACAACGTCCTTTTCATCTTTGCCTCCCTGTCGTTTCGGAGACTTTCTCAATTAAATGAATGTCAAACGGATTATGTTTCCCTCTTACCCATTTAAGATGACAGCGAGATATGACTTTAACAGCAAGTAGGTTTCCTTCAGGTTTCCCCTACCACTAAAAACATGCACAATAGGTGAATCCTCCAAACAGGTGATTCTCTTTATCTACCTTTGATGCTCACTTTTAGAGACAAAGATCAGACATATTTTAGTTCTAGTGCATCTGTTGTGCGGTTCCTGTCATGGATCAGAGGGGCCTTGGTATAGACCTGGTCTGGAGCTCATCTGGTGCAGATTTTCCGAAGACGCTTCCTCGAGTCGCGTTCCCGTTTGAAACAGACCGAACAGCGAGGAGAAGTGGTTTAGGCCGACTTGTCTGTGTAAGTTCTCAGTCGTACAGGAGTTGTCCATCTTCAATGACGATGACTCAAGTGCCTAAATTTTGGCTGACTTGTTACTGCACAACAACGCAACGAGCAACACGCACCAAACTATTTCAGTTCCACGTTTAGTTAGAGGAGTTAAAGCTTGAATTTGAACAATTTTAGATTTCGATATTTGTTAAAGAAAAATAAAGCGGCAATGGGACCTAATCAAATTCCATTGGCAAGTTAGAAAATGCTCAAATACTGTATATAATTTGAATATCCATCCATTCATTTTCTTCAATTTTCTGTTGCCGGGTTGTGGGGGCAGCCATTGGAGCTGCCCAAATCACATTATGGCTCCTTCTGCAGGTGGTGGGTTCACAGAAGGACGGCCTCATGGTTCTAACCAGGCCTGTTGGTCTCTCATAAGGGGTTTCTGAACCGCTCTTTGTCTGACCCGTCACCTAGGACCTGTTTGCCCTGGGAGACCCTACCAGGGGCACGAAGCCCCCGACAACAGAGCTCCAGAATCATTCAGGCTCAAACTCCTCCACCACGTTAAGGTGGTGGTTCCAGGAGGGGGTAATTTGAATATAACAAACCTGCATCTGATTACCTAGATAACTCGAATTCATTTTCAGTTAAAAGTATTATCAGTTGTGATCCTTGTAACATTAGTGGGCGGGGCTGTCACGGTTCCCTGGGACGACGGAGAGTCTGTCTGAAAGCCACAGCTCTAAGTGCTCCCCCGAAAGACCTTCTGTCGCCGCCTTCACAGAGGACTGAGTGGAAGTGGGTAGCAAAAGGAAGGAGGAAGTGTTTTCGGAAAGGGCCAGGGTGTTTGTCACCTGCAGGACAGAATCTGCTCTTTTGAATGGCTACGGCTTTATCCTGATCGAACTCAAGAAACAGCCAAACGTCACAACACGTGACACGAGCGAAAGACAATGCACTAAAAAAATGATTTCTTGTAGCCTCTTCTCACAATTTGTTGATTAAAGTTGTAATCACGTATGCACTTCATCGTAATTAGGTCTCGGAACATAAGTTTTATGTAGACCTCGTTTCGCCCTGGATTACTCGTCGTGCTGCTCTTGTGGGTTGTTCCTGTCAGCATCTACAAATATGACCCGAGGATAGAACAGCGGTAAAGTATGTCGCCACTTTTTCCACCGTTTCCATATAGTGGGTGCCATTTGGACTTACTCAGCTGCAAAGTGTGTCAATGATATGCTCGCATCTCCAGTGCTCAGTACGTTCCACAGTAGCATCCAAGTTGACGGCAGCAGGCAGCGCATCCAAAACGCTTGACCTACTTTTAAACTTACACTGTCACCGAGTCGCAAATACGGCAAGTTTATTATTTATTTTTTTCTTCTGGTTCTAACTCCCAGTTTGTCCCCCAAAATATCGAAGAGGCGACAAAAGGCCCGTTTCATTCACACCTCGGTGACAGACCGTGTCCCAGTGAGTCCGGCCGCCTCACGTCACCTGCCTCGCAGACACTATCCTGCGGAGGAGGTGAGAATGTGCAACTGCTGTTCACAAAAACGGGAAATGTGTCATGGAAGATTCCAGAAGAAAGTGTATGATACGGTTTTATTTCTCATAATAGAACTTAAAGGGATATTTCAGGATTTTTGAGAGAGGGCCTCATTTCCTAGTTATCCAAAGCGTTGTTGTTTTCTGGAGATTTATATTTATATTTTTAATTCATGCAGTCCTTATACTTTAAAGGTTTAGTGGTGCCAGGCTAGTGCTGGGCTAGTGCATGTCTATGGTAACTAGTAGCCTGCATTAAAAACCTCTTCAAAATCATGGGGTCGTCCTCCAAACGTTGCCACATCTGATTTGTAGAAAGCTGCTTTGTGAATTCCACGTGTAGTACAAACTACACACAGGTAAACAAACGACTGTAGATCCGGTAACCGAGCAGATCACTCCGCCGCTGCGAAGCTTACAACCAGGAAGCTGATGCTTCATGCAAAATGGTTATATTTAAAACACTATTCAGTCAACACAGACATTTATATCGGTAGTCTGGTGTTATAAGTGATTTTCCTCAGGTGCACTGTGGAGCGGGTCAGACTGTTTTTAATGCGGGCTACCAGCCTAGCACTAGCCTAGCAACAGTAAACTCTTCAAATATAAGAACTGCATGAATTACATTAAATACATATGTCCAGAAATCAACAACACTCTGGATAACTAGGACCGGTTTGCCATGGGATACCCTGAAATATCTATTTAAAATGATCTCGTATGTTCAAAAGCTAACAACAATGGTATCGTCTGCTCCTATTGCCAGTAAATGAATCATGAAGAATGTCAGTATTACTTTTAAAGAAAAGTTAACACTCGACTAAATACTGAAAAATCTATGTTTAGGTGCGAACTTTATTGAAGTTTTGGCAGGATCCTCTAGTTAGGGGGTATACTCGGAGTATAGATTAATGCCTGGAGGGGTACATGGAACAACAAAGGTTGGGAACCACTGGCTTAGAATAACATAAGCACTTAAATGCACTTTTGTAACATTGTGTTTCAAAATCTTACCTGGAGTAGTGTTCTCATTCATGCATGTGTGGGTAATCATTCAGTCAAGAGCAGAGGGCGCCTGGGAAACATGTTTACTAGATTTTGTGCCAGTATCTTGGACAGAAGTTCCTAGAATATTTAAATGTTTTCTGTGGATGGAGGAGAATCAAGGAACGAGTCTCCTCTCGGTCAAACAGGTCGCATTCTGGCACCGGATCCTTCGTCTGTCCTCTCACAGTCAGTCATGAATTGAACAGAGATCACGCCGTCTGTCGTCAACATGTCCGCTCCTGTGAGTTTCCCAGAGCGGTGTGCAGGTGTTGAATGGACCTGAGTGAGTTTTTTTTTATTTGATTTTTTTTACGGTTAGATGGTAAGACTAGAATGGCAGACAGTGCTCTCACACTTTAATGTAGTCAATATCAATATAAGAACCAAGAAAGAAGCAGGATGCAGATGAAGCTTGGGTAAATGTATGAGTGTCTCAGCAGTGTTGGGGAGAACACTTTGGGAGGAGTCTAGCTTGGCTAAGTCCCTCCCCTCTATTAACGGCTACTCTCACCTGTAGGTAAACATCTTTGTAGTTATGAGTCTTGAGTTTCAGTCTGAACGGCCCAACTCTCAACTGATCACTGCGAATTATTATTATTTTTTGTGCATCTAATTCTCATCCTGATTTATTGAGCTGTGAACACAAGGCAACATTTGAATTTTTACAGGGGCCTTTCTGTGTGGAGTTTACATGTTCTCCCCATGTCTGCATAGGTTTCCGCCGGGTACTCTGGTTTCCCCTACCACTTAAAAACATGTACAACAGGTGATTGTACCAGGTGATTCTGACCATCAAATTTCCCTACGGGTACAATAAAGTATACAAACAAACAGACAAACAAACTTATGAAGGCAGCCTGCCAGGTGTTAGGGTTTCCCCCGCCTCAGGTTGGCCCACAATAGTGGTGCTCAGTCGCAGCGGCTCAGGACTAACACCGGAACACAGTTTTGTTGTACAATGACAAATAAAGCACTTACTTATTAAAACACTGAACAGGATATCAAAAAAAAACCCTCTACGTTACTAATATGTCAACAAAATAAACCATACATTTGAATCTGTCTCTACCCATTTGTTAGATGTTGTCACTAGGCATGAAATGTCTCAAGAAAGCATGAAATGGCAGAAAATTTGCAATACTTTTTTTCTTCTTCTCATATTCGTACTCCAACTGGCTCAAGGGCCCCCGAAAGCATTTGCCCGTCGTCCCTGTGGCTGCGCCCCTGTTAATGGGCCAAGCTGCACTTTCGCAATTGACATTTTAACCACACCGAGGCGTCCCTTACGTTTCCCCTTGAAAACTTGGCCTTTGATTTTTCCCATGTGCTCATTTTCATAGTAGCATCCCCTTCACTCGAGAGGCCCCCCCTTGACAGCCAAACAACTTTTCCGCGCGAGTAAATTGACTCGATATTTGAAGGTAACCACGGCCATGTAGCCGTCTTCATGATGAGGTAATTTAACCAAAGTCTCCCAATGGACGTTCATCTCAGCGCGCCGCTCATTTCTGAACTTTTCACGTAAATGGAAGATGCCTTATCCAGGGCCAGTGGGAATACTGATGTGGGGGGGGAAGCTATATAAACAGGTTGAAGCACTAAATGTCAAGGGAGAGACTTGGAGGCACAAACGGGTCGATGGGAGAGTCCCCGCAGAAATACAATCTATATTTTCTGTTTTATAACGGACACATTTTTCATGGCTCCCCCTGGGACCGCGCTCACCGTAAGCTCAACGGACCCGCGGTTTACGGCCTCTGACTTTAAGCCAAGAATGCTAACTTTTATTTATCCTGTGACCTTTTGGAGAACGCAGATGAAGGGGGCCGAGCTGACCCAACGAGCCAATTTCGCCTTACTAAAATAGATCGCTGGACAGATCTTTTTGCGGGACTCATCATTCAGCTATTACTGCAACCGCTGTGATATCATTGGAACAAATGTCCAATTACAATTTAAAACAAGATGAAATATGAACTGCTAAACTAATACAAGAGTCACATGCACGATGTTTTATAGGTTTGTTATAAGGGTTTGTTCATATTACTACCACGAGGAGGCGAGCTAGAGATCAGGACTGTGATGTCATATTGCGAAGCAGCATGGTATTGTATGGCAATAATAAACTAATGGAGATTTTAAAAGGTGAAATACACATGAAAACATTTGGACACCAGAGTGAGTTAAGTAAGTAAGTAATTGCTGTGTCATTGTACAAGCGTACAACGAAATAGTGTCCAAGTGTAAGTCCTGAGCTGCCAATGTGGGTCAACCTGACCAGCATGTTTGTGGAGGTGGAGGAAACCTGGCTAGCTGCCTTCAGTCTCCTCTGATCCTCTGAACCTGTGCAGCGTCTCCTGGGTTTGTCCCTGTTTCAGAGCGTAGTGTCCTGCACTGGTCCGCTCCTCCTCCTTCCTCTTCCTCCTGCGCAGCTCCCTCCGCACCACAACATCCGTCCATTTTCTTCCACTTGTCCGTTGCCGGGTCGTGGGGGCAGCTGTTGGAGCTGCACCAGCCCCTATGGCGCCCCCTGCAGATGATGGGTCCACAGAAGGACGGCCTCATGGTTCTAACCGGGCCTGTTGGTCTCTCATAAGGAGCTGCTGAACCGCTCTTTGTCTGACCCGTCACCTAGGACCTGTTTGCCATGGGAGACCCTACCAGGTGCTCAAACCCCTCCACCACGTTAAGGCGGCGGTTCCAGGAGGGGCGCTCCACAACAGTCTGTTTTATTCTCCAGTGAATGTCCATTAGCCAGAACGATAGAAGGCATGTGTGGCTTAGCTGTGAGTCTCGCCCGGATACCTCCTCGTTTGTCCCTTCCTTGTTTCCTGTAGCTCCTCTTGTGACGCGTCCACTGGGCTGCAGGTGTGGGCGGCTCTTGGTGCCTCTTCAGTGTCTCAGAAGAAGACATGTGTAGGCCTCAAATGGGTTTATCCGACAAGCTGCTGTTAACTTTTAAAAAGCTGCTCCTCCAGGACCATTATGGACTCTCTGCAGTAGAAAAAAATAATACACCGCACCCCACAAAAACACGGCAAAGGCATTCATTTATGATAGAGCCGGGACTTTTAATCAATTCAATTAATTCCGATTAATTAGTTGCATAAGGTTTAGGGCGATGAATATGAATCGAAATTAATCACACTTTACAGACACTTTTGCAGTTGCTTTTTTCCTGCTTAGGGACAAACGCGGCGTAAAAAAAAACAATTGTACTGTCAAACTTGTTTATTCACACAGTTAAGCCACGTTGATTTATTTATAAAGATCATTCTCCAAAATAAATCAAACAGTTTTTTGTCTGTGAAATGTTGGGAACGATCACACTGGCCTCACGTCGCCACCAAAACAAGTTCAAATGCAGGAAAACACAATGAAGCGTCTAAAATATGCCTCTAAAAAATAAATAAATACAACTCTGAATAAATGTGATTAATTTCGATTGATTCATTACAAATGCCACAATTAACTTGATTAAAAAAATGCAATCGAGTCCCAGCGCAGATTCATAAATGAACTCGTAAGGAATTGTGTGTTAAACAAAGAAGGTGGAATAGATTCTTCAAACTACCCGCCTTTTGCTTTGATTACGGGTTTTTCTGAATGAGCTTCACTTCACTGCCTTATGAAGCTCTTTGGGGAAATGCACAGAAGAAGAATTTAAAATATATATATATAAAAAAAAGAGTTATTTCACCCTTTTTTGTTTCTTATATAATCCCATGTGTTCTTTCATATTTAACACCTACTGTTATGTGTAAAATGTGATCGTAAATCCAACTTGTGACAGATGATGTTAACCTTTATTTACAATGAGGAAAATATGTATTTGAACACCCTGCTATTTTGCAAGTTCTCCCACTTAGAAATCATGGAGGGTCTGAAATTGTCATCGTAGGTGCATGTCCACTGTGAGAGACGTAATCTAAAAAAAAAAAATCCAGAAATCACAATGTATGATTTTTTAACTAAATAAGTATTTGAACACCTGAGAAAATCAATGTTAATATTTGGTACAGTAGCCTTTGTTTGCAATTACAGAGGTCAAACGTTTCCTGTAGTTTTTCACCAGGTTTGCACACAGTTCAAATACTTATTTGCAGCTGTATCATGCAAATAAATAGTTTAAAAAAAAACACATACATTGTGATTTCTGGATTATTTTTTTTTAGATTATGTCTCTCACAGTGGACATGCACCTACGATGACAATTTCAGACCCCTCCATGATCTCTAAGTGGGAGAACTTGCAAAATAGCAGGGTGTTCAAATACTTATTTTCCTCACTGTACACATGGACTACAGTGAATATAATAGTTTGTGTTTTTTTATGTGGACCCCAGGTGGTACAGGAACTAATGGAGATCCGTAATGAAACGATAAAGAGACAAATGACTCCAGCCTTGTTGTGTTGTGAGGTGAACCATAATGACTTTATCTTAGAATGAACGCTGGTTTTCTGATCTACACCCACACAAGACCTTCCCAAACCGACTCGAGCGTCGGAAATGCAAACTATTTTAACTCGGATCCTGCACTGGAGGAACGAGTGCGCGCCGAGCAGTCTCTAATCTTTTGTTGTAACGCCGTTTCACATTCGGATAGCGGCACGAACTTACTGGAGGCAATTATCTTTCAACACTCAGTCCGCTCATCAGGAGGTCACAACAGACGTGTCAGGTTCCCCCGCGTTGTAAGTTTTCATTTAATCGAACAAAACACTGGGAAATGTTTCTTGGAGCGCGGTGGTTTGCTGTATATCAGAGTAAAAAAAAATGAGGCCGTCCTGTTGGAAACTTGGCCTGGCAGCGAGGAGCTCCGATCGCAGAGATATTTCCCCATGGGAGTTTGGTGGTTTGGTCAAAGGACTGACTTCATATAGATTATTTTGAGCCAGTCAGAGAGATCATATTGTCTTAAAGGAATAGGCCGCCGTTTTTACATACTGAGATATGTTCTTACCTTAGCTTTGAGGAGTTCATTCGTACCTGTCTGGTCCGTAACGTAAACACAGCACAGACGGCGTTAGCATTTAGCCGTTAGCATTTAGCCTCTCTTTTCTCCTCTACAGCTCCAAACGAGGTGAAGATAGAAGCTGCCAAACTCTTCCACGTTTTCCCTATTTAAATACGGTTACGTGAAGTGTTACATTATAAAGTATAATTACACAAAATTTAACAATGTGGGTTTTCTAAGCGGATAAAAAGGGGAACTATATTGTAGGGAGTAATTCGGCATCCGCACAGTAAAGTAAAGATATCACTGCGCGGATGCCGAATTACTTCTGGTATTATTACACCTTACAATATAGTCCCCCCCGTTTTTTTTTACAAATGAACTCGTCAAAGCTAAGATAAGAACATATCTCAGTATGTAAAAACGGTGGCCTATTCCTTTAAACCTAATAAGTAACTAAGTGCTTTATTTGTCAATGTACAATCGTACAACAAAATTGCATAAGATGTTGGATTAGTCCTGAGCCGCAACGACTGAGCCGCGCCGCCGTTGTGGGCCAACATGACCAGCATGTTTTTTAAAGTTATAGGGAAAACTGTTTCAGAGCGTGGCGTCCCGCACTGGTCAGCTCCTCCTCCTCCTGTGCAGTTCCCTCTTCTCCACGACAGTCTTTCACCATCCTCTGGGAAGAGCGTAGGAGACGAATATAATCCGTCCTTTTTTTCCAGTGAACGCACATTAGCCAGAATAAAAGGGACAGAAGGCTTGTGTGGCTTAGTCCTGCCCGGATACCTCCTCGTCTGTCCCCTTTTTGTTTCCTGTAGCGCCTCTTGTGACGCCTCCACTGTGCTGCAGGTGTGGGAGGGGGGCTCTCGGGGCTTCTTCAGTGTTTCAAAAGAAGAAATCTGTAAGTCTCAAATGTCTTAGCAAACAAACAGCTAGCTCATAAGTGGTTTAAGGATGAGAGGCTGCAACATTATGCCGTTTCGTGTGTTTGCCCAGTTACATTTGTGCAAAATTGCATTAAAACAAATGTGTCTCTTTAAAAAAAAAAAGCCTAATTGGTCACAAGCGTCACATTCCGTCAGCTATTGTGACTGAAAGCTCAAAATTGCTGGATCAGGCTCCAAAAGCAAAATATTCTTGAGTCTTTATTATTCAGAATTGTGCAGTTTTTTCTCCCTCTGTTCCCTCTGTGGCGGCAGCAAAAGCAACGTCGGCGGCTGACGGGTTCATTTTCTGACACTCCCATTACACACCTGCTTTAATCGTACCCCTTTCTCTGATGTGTGAAGAGAAAACGACCGGTTAGCCTCGTCGCGTGACAGCTCTCGCAGGGGAAACAGTGATTGGGCCCGACGCCGGTTCAGTCCCAATTAGGGCTGGCCGATATTGACCAAATCGAATAGCTCAATATTGTCGGAGGCTTACATGATAATGAAGATGGAAGCGATATTTTTGCAAACCATCAGAAATATGTGGACAAATTGGGAAATACTGTTAAGGGACAAATCACAAAGAATAGGGCGTGTTTGATGCTCATTTTTTAAAGCACTTCATCCTATTTAGGGCCATACTGGGAATTAAAGGGACAAAACAAGAATTAGGATTGGTGGGGTGCTAGCGGTGTGCGGCCTGGGGTGCTGGCCGGGGATGTGTCGCAGGCGCGGGGAACGGTGTGTGGACAATGCCCCCATTGACATGACTAACTGGCCATGAATGAGAAGAACACCACACTGAATTAAAAACACCACACTCTGAATTAAGACCAAAATATTCATTAATTAATGAAACCCAATTTATTTTTCTTTATTCGCTATCTTTTCTGTTCTGTGGATTCACTTTATTCTAAATCTCTGCTGGTGGTGGTAGTGGTTGTAGTGGTGGTTATAGAGGCGGCGGTACTAATGGTACGAGTAGTAGTTAGCTTTGTTGTTGCTTTCCCCCTCTCTCTTGTATTTATTATTTATTTTAACTGTTTAATATACAGTTTTTTGTTTTGCTTTTTGCCCTGTGTCACACCTCATGTGTGTTGTATTGTTATGTCTTTCTATGTCTTTTCTTAATGTCTTATCTCTATACCTTTTTGTAAATATGCACTTCTTGCAATAAATAAAAAAAAAATAAAAATAAATAAATATGTGAATTAATATCTTAATTTACATGCTTTGTCGCTCTAAAAGATAAATGTCTTGATCACACTACACATGGGCAGAGAAAACACTTTGCACATTTCCCCCCATTTTGTCCTTATTTTTCCTTTTTTCCCCCCAAATTGTTCAAATTTCCCCCATGTTTTTACTATTTTCTCCCTATTTTTTCTCCTCATTGTTATCAGTTTTTTCCCACATTTTTCCTCTTTATTCTTGATTATCGGAGTAATTTTGCCATTTTCACTCTTAACTTGTGGACGATGCATTGCCCACCTCTGGTCCCGGTCTAGTGCCGGTTTAGTCCTGGTTCCGTTTGAACCCGCTGAGTGGAGGTCAGCGTGGACGGGACAGCAGCTGTTTGCCGCAGACACACTCATTTACTTTAACTCTCCCCCGTGTGCCTCTTTCCAAACATTAGGAGGGATTGTTCACATTCAAACCTTTAACAACAAAACAATGGAAAGATCAGTTTTTGTTTTGTTTTTGGTAACTTCTAAAAGAGCTCCCCTCAAAGTTGAAATGATCACGGCCAATTTAAAAGTGAAGAAAGTCCAGACAGCGCACCCTTTAACTCGGAGCGACAGGGCATGGAAATGTATTTGGAAAGACATTACTCGACTAATCAGCGCAACTTTCCACACAACACAACCTTGATTTGCCGTATCGGTCTCGTCTGGGTTCACAGCGGAGGGGCTTTTCAAAGTCACATGAACGCAGATACCGCGGTGAATGATAGTGTAGTGAGGGAATGATATCCAAATTTAGCGGCGGGACGGTGGATGATTGGTTTAGATCTCTCGCTTCACGGCAAGGAGGTCCCGCGTTTGATGACCAGGGCGGGTGAGATCTTTGTGGAGTTTGTATGTTCCCCCCATGGCTTTTCTCTGGGTGCTGTGCTTCATACGGACCATAGCACGGATACAAGAAAGTTTCAGTGTAAAGTTTCAGAAAAGTATCTCAATTAAAATAGCATGCTTGCACAGCAATACTTGGTTCTTTCGATTTCCCGACTGAAATTGAACAGGATATGTACTTTCTGAACCGAGCACGGGTTGAGCTGGCAAAACCTCCCGCCGTTCTACTGACCAGTGTCAATTTTGACAAGATATTTTAATTTAGTTTTAGTCGTAGTCTTTTGACGAAAATTTAATTTGATTTTAGTCGAGATTTAATCAAAATTAAATAGCGCTTTTCCATCTACATCAGGCACTCAAAAAGCTTTACAGCAAGGAACCACTCACCATGTGTACACCGATGTACGCAGACACTGGAGGCCAGGTGGTTGAAATGTCTTGCTCAAGGACACAACAACAGCATGCACCTTCAGGAGGCGGGATTCGAACCCCCGACCTTCTGATCATAAGACGACCCGCTCTGTATGCGCCACTAAGTAATTCTCTTCCGTTTAGCCTAGTTTTAGTCGACTAAAATTGCATGTACATTTATTACATTACCTGGACTAAACCTTGGATTAATTTACTCAACTTGACGTTCATGATGAGAAAACAACAGATGTCTTTTGGTGGTTTAGGAAACGCATATAACAGAGAATAAACAAGATCTTTGCAAAGAGGAGGTGAATGACACAAGTCCGTGCATCACAGAATCGTGTGGTCCAGGCCCCACCCTGTCCAGGGGGTCTGTGGGTTTAAGGGTCCATCCATCCATTTTCTTCCACTTTTCCGTTCCGGGTCGTGGTGGAGCTGTTGGAGCTGCACCAGCCCCTATGGTGCCCCCTGCAGGTGGTGGGTCCACAGAAGGACGGCCTCATGGTTCTAACCGGGCCTGTTGGTCTCTCATAAGGGGCTTCTGAACCGCTCTTTGTCTGACCCGTCACCTAGGACCTGTTTGCCCTGGGAGACCCTACCAGGGGCACGAAGCCCCCGACAACAGAGCTCCCAGGATCATTCGGGTGCTCAAACCCCTCCACCACGTTAAGGTGGCGGTTCCAGGAGGGGCATTTAAGGGTCATTGAAGGAAAAAACACTGTTGTATGTAAACAAGAATTCGTGTGACCAGTAAAAATGCTTCAAATCTTGTAAAGGTTAGGGCACTACCTTCAGCAGACAGATAGTGTGTACAAAGGAGGAACAGTTTGTTCTACTTGGTTGACCATGAACAAATAGATACTAGTGCTATCACGGGTCATTTTCCAGTCACATCTGCTTCATGTTTGTTGACCTGTTCCTTTGGCAGTGGATTTGAATGACATGAGGCTCATTGGAAGTTTGGATGATTTTTTGTCTAGTCGTTTCATTTTTATTTCATCATATTTTAGTCAACGGAAATATCTGGACATTTTATCATAGTCTTGGTCTCATAAACCACTTTTAATTTAGTTTTGGTCTAATTTTAGTCCGCGAAAATATCACTTAGACTAAAATGATGATGAAATTGACACTGTTACTGAGCAAACCTATTGCTCAAGATCTCGAGGGGAGTCCCTTTTCTCACTGCACTGACGGTTTGTCCCAGAGGTAAGGACGGGTCAAAATCCGAAGACAATTTCCCAACAGAGACAAAAAAAAGTGTATGTATCCATGCGGTTTGTTGGTATAGGGCTTACTCTTATTGCTAAATTGCAAAAAAAGCACTTGTGGTTGCCATATTTCAAACAATTAAGAATTGCCATTATGGTCTTCGTTACATTGCATTTACGGGAGTTTTCCTTTTGCCATTATTCATTCCAATTTGCCACTTGTCTTTTATGGTCTTGTTGGCTTATTGTCTGTCCCTTGTAAGCAAGTTACCAGGGGCTCGCGGGGCTACCATAATCCGACAGGGCGAGGGTTAGAGCACACAGTGACATTAAGACTGGCATTCAATTCTTCGGGCTGTCTGCCTTAACAAAACCTCCACAACATGCATGACTTCGGACAGTGGGGGAAACCTGCGTGGCCTGAAAGGAACCCAACGTAACATGGGTGTAACAAAGAGAGAAGGGAGTTAAACGCTGCTATGAGTGTCTTGATGTCTCAAGCCCTGATCAAATGTCTGATGAAACTCGGAGAGCTAGATTTTTTAGATATTGCTTTAAAAATACATTCAGTCTTAACTTGGTCTTTGGGTTTTACGTGGAGCGGAAAGAAAAATGAAGCCGACGTTGATCTTTGGTCTTTTGTTCTGTGATAGTCACTAGTGGAGATAAATACTGCAGTTCCATATAGCAAGTACTCGGCTTTTCACTTGTCTACTCTAACCAGTACACACGAGGGTTTCCACTGAAAAAAGGACCGCTGTTGTTGTGGGCAGAGCTCCCATGGATGCACACACTAGAATACAAATTACTGAAGGAACAACAGAACGATGAGAACATCCATCCATTTTCTTCCGCTTTATCCGGGGCCGGGTCGCGGAGGCAGCAGTCTCAGCAGAGATGCCCAGACTTCCTGATCCACGCAGACCTCCTCCAGCTGTTCTGGGGGGACCCCGAGGCGACACCAGGCCAGCTCAGAGACATAGTTCCCTCAGGGTGTCCTGGGTCTTCCACGAGCCCTCCTCCGAATAAGACATGCCTGATGCCCGAGCCACTTCAGGTGGCTTCTTTTGAAGGAGCAGCGGCTCTACTCTGAGGTCCTCCCGGCTAACTGAGCTCCTCGCGCCCGGCCACCCTGTGAGGGAAACCCATTTCGGCTGCTAGTATCCGTGATCTCATGACCATAGGTGACAGTAGGAACGTAGATCGACCGATCAAGAGCTTTATTTAGAGGTGTCAAAGCAAATACTACAGGAAAGAAGAAGCTAAAAGACAACTATAAAGGTCAACAACAAGCTAATGTTATGAGAACAGTAGCTAAAGTCGTGCCAACAGCTGCAAAATCACCCTTTTCAACAGCAGTATGATTTGAAATATTCAATCCGTAAGACCTGCCTGTTTTATTGAGGTCTGTCCACTCTGCTCTGGTCAGTCAGAGACCAGCAGTCTGTTCACGTCACGTTAGTATCAGTTCGGAGGTCGGTGCCAAAAATTGTGCCTGGTCAGCCTGGATTAGTTCTGGCCTGGGCAGTGGGGACGCTCGCCTAACAGGGGAGACCAGACACCATGGGCTGCAGGACCGTCCAGTGGAAACATGACTATAGTGGCCACAAAAACGGCAGGATGATGGAGGAGGGAAGACAAAGTGGATGTAGTATATGAATTCACATGAAGCACTGCAGCGGTTCACCATCACCCCAGAGCAAAAGTCCCAGTTTCAGTCCGTCTTTGTGGCGTATTCCTGTTCTCCCTGAGTCTGTATAGTTTTATCCGGGTGCTCCAGTTTCCAAGTCCACTAAAAAATAGGGCTGTTTTTCTTTCACAAATGTCTCGTTTACAATGTAGATCTATGGTGCCAAATTAAGTGTGCGCTACTACAAGAAAACAATTCGATTACCACAGCTTTAAGTGCAAATAACAGCACAGTAATATCAATCTGGAATAAGGCACCCGGTTGAAATCGTTTGGGAAGATGGTGGACCTTTATTGAGACGTGTGCTGCAGATTGAAGCAAGCGCATCTCATTTTAACGTAGCTAAACAACAAAACAATAAAGAAATCAGATATTTACTGTATATAGAAGGGAAAGGCTTGAGAGATTGAGAAACAAAGTGGGCAGACAAGTGACTGGAGACAAAGGAACAAGAAGAAAAAATACACAGTAAATAGACTGCAACCTAAATATCTTTACATTATCTCCACATTTCTGTTCATACTCTTTACGCCTACATTTGTGGCAGCTTGTGGGCTGTAAGTATAAATGAGTACGTGTCCATTAGTGTTAATTTCTATGTTTCAGTTCCAAATGTAATCCTTGTGCAGGTTTCTGAGCAGTTCCAGTTCCTCGCTAATGACAGAATCCATTGCGCGCATTAGGATTTGTGCTTGTTTTGCTCAAGGGCCACATTAAGCTTCATTGTCTCCTTCTGTTGTTAATTCCGCACATTTCCAACCGCCTAATGTTCCCCATACAATGAGCAGTGAATACACCACGCTGCACCGAAGGATTATGTCTCAAGCAAAAGTGACTTTAGGCTTTTCTTAGTTACCAGGTCGATCTATTTCTAAACCGTTAAAAAAGAAAAGAAGAAGAAGTTACCCTTAATTGAAGCTGAATGATCCAAACTTGTCCACAGTGGTCACCCCCACCCTCGTCCGTGCTGTTTTTATAAGACTGGAGAGTTGTGACTCTGATTGCGCCATCAAACTCCCAAACCTGATCACACTTTCTAAATAGTTTGGTAACACACAAAGCAATGGCACAGTCTTCTTCAGAAATAGCTAACGATTATTTTGGTAATAGATTAACTGCTTGGCTGGGCAAGGTGTATGAACATTTTATATTTTCAAGCTTTTTGCCCACATGAAGCTAAAATTATGAATGTTTGTAGGAGGCTTTTAGTGCGTTAAAAGAGTTACTACAGCTGAACTTGGTTTGCATCAAGCGGCACAAGAACATGTCTCTGTTCCTCGTTTGAAAGCCAAGAACCTCCAGAGTTAATGACTGGGGACTGCACTTGCACTGCAAATATGAAACTGAATCATATTCTCTTAAATCTATAACAAAGGTCCCTCTGTGCCCAGCTGAGAACTGGCCCTTTGCCTCTGGCAGTGGAGGTGGGCAGGGTCAAAGGTCGTCCTGAGGAGGAGAGGATTTGAACTTTGTGTGATTTAAAAGGGGTGGAAGATGAGTTTCATTTTGTTTTGTATTGTCCACTTTACTGGGGAATTTGAAGCTACTAACATAGCTTACCACCACTGAGTATGGAGTGAATGTAAAATGCTCTCATGTAAAGTGCTTTGTGGCCATGTCTGTGAAAGGCGCTATATAAATAAAGATCTTCTTCTTCTTCTTACTCTGATTTGGGTGACATTGTGTTCCGACAGGAGCAACACGAGAACCCAGATGTGTTCTGGTTTCTGCATGATCATATTTTGAGGCAGCTTTTTGGAAAGCACGTTTTTGCTTTAGGGCATTATGTCTCCAAAGCTTGTGACCGAAGACAAATTAACTTGTATCCTCCTGTGTGATGTGGATGTTGTTCTGTTATGATTGACTGTACAGTTTCTGTGAATGTATTCTGGCAGTCATCTGAATTCTGTTTGGAAATGTGTCGTATAAGCCCATGAGGGCTGGCACTTATGTGCAAGACACAATAATAAATAAAAATCAATCAATCAATCATGCACTGACTGGGACTTTAATGGGGACAAGTGCTGGGACTGGGGAAGTGAGAGAGAGAAAGTCCTCTTATGTTTATTTCCAAACTTGTTTAAACAATTCATCAAAAAAAGTATTAGGCCACAACAAAGTGCAATTAAGATTTTATTCACAAGGTGTGGCGTGGAACTGCAGCTCTAACAGCTCGTGTAGAAAGGCCAGTGAGCAGCCGTTACAGTCTAACCTGCTGGAGACAAACGCATGGATGAGTGTCTCCAAGTCTGGTTTTGACAAAGCAAGAGCGGTTGTTGTGCAAAGTGTGATAGGTTGAGGCGTGGGGTCTTGATCCCGAACCTAGTCCAGAAATATTGACTCCATCTATTTCAATAACAGTTGCCTTTTCCTTTTAGTGTTTTGTAATTTAGTTTCTTTAAACTGTACATGCAAATGCTTTGTGCATAAATGCTTATCTACAACACCCATTATCACAAAGGGTGGGGGTGGGGCGGATTTATAAAAAACTGTGCTGCCTTTGTAAATCATATGTAAAGTATTGAAAGATGCGCAACTCAATAAAAGCTTGATCACAAAAAAGATTAGGTGCGGGTAAATCGATTCGTTGTTTCAGACCTGTATCTAGTTTTAGTTGAATATTCTTTTTGCTGCTTACTTCCTTCCTCCGGGTAATCTCACTGACGATGCTGGCAGGAAAATAATCTATAGGAATCCCTAATGTGATTCCCAGAGTCTTGGATTCATTCAGCGATCCGTGCCTACGACCACCACATCCCCTCACACGCCACATTAATACATTGGAAATATGTCTGTGTGTGTCTTGCAAGGGCACGGCTACAGCGGCTAAAGAGGCTAAAGCTGGATCCGAAATACCAAATCTGGGTGTGAATACGAATGTGTCATGAAGAATGCGAACAAAGCCGAGCGAATGTCGCATTTTGTGCAAGTCATGCGTCTGAATGGGGCCGTGGAGCTTCTGTTTAACTAATACGAAGTTTGCTGCATCATGCTGAAGGACACCGTGCCACTGTGGGTTGATAACCATGGAAACGCAGGCGGGTCCTCTCTCTCGAAGCCACGTCACAGCAGAGAGGTGTCATCCGGTCGTCCCACTCGCCTGAAGTATGTGTTACATTAAGCCCCAGGTTAATTACCCCGGGGTGAATGATGGACGGCCGCGAGTCTTACATCTGTTTGAGTGTCTTACAAAGATAATGGGCCGTGAAGCAATGAGGGAGCGGCGCTGTTGGGCAGAGGCGACTTTGGCTTCTCTTGGATTGTTTTAGACCTCGTTTGGACTTTAGGTTTGGTTCTTTCTCCTCATGTTTTTCATCCATGTTCCGGCATGGGTCAGTGTCACACATCTTCTCGCACTTACATGTAGAGTAAATATTGTATATGCTGGTGTGAATGTGTTCTAATGTGGCGTCCGAGTCGGATGTTCTCATTTTGGGTGCCTGTTCGTTGAATCCCATGCGCCGATTTCAAATGGTCTGCATACACTGGTGTATGAATGAGAGTGTGAATGGGTGAAGCCCCCTATGAGAGACCAACAGGCCCGTTTGGAACCGTGAGGCCGTCCTTCTTCTTCCCTTGTGATTGCTCCTGATGACCTTATCCCAGGGATAAACCAGTATTTGGGAGATCTCAGTCAGTCCGCTGCACAGAGTCTCAGGAACCTTGGTGTGATTTTTGACAAAAACATGTCATTTGATCACCACTCTAAACAGCTTAGCAGAAATTGTTTCTTTCAGTTGAGGAACATCTCTAAACTAAGGAAAATTGTGTCACGTAATGATTTGGAGCTCATTATTCATGCTTTTGTGTCGTCACGTCTAGACTATTGCAACAGTTTATTTTCGTGTCTAAACAAAAAAGAGCTGTCTCGTCTCCAAATGGTTCAAAATTCTGCAGCGAGGATTCTAACTTGCACTAATAGAAGGGCTCATATCACCCCAATTCTTAAAGCCCTCCACTGGCTGCCGGTGTCTTACCGGTTTCAATTTAAAATCTTGGTGCTGACTTTTAGATCCTTATATGGTCAGACGCCTTCTTACATCAGAGATCTGATTCAGCCCTATGTCCCCTCTCGTTCTCTGAGGTCTGCAGATCAAAATCTCTTGATGGTTCCTCGCACTCGCTATCGAACCAGAGGAGACCGATCCTTCCAGGCTGTCGCACCTAGACTCTGGAACGATCTCCCGCTCTCTCTGCGATCACTTGACTCTGTTGATATATTTAAATCCCAACTCAAAACGTTCTTGTTCAGTCGAGCGTTTTGAAAGTACGGTTTTATGGGCTGATATGACTGTCTCCACTGTTGTTTGATATGTGTAATTTTATCCTGTGTTTTTAGTCATTGCTTGTTTTGATGTGAAGCACTTTGTGACCTTCTGTCTGAGAAAGGTGCTATATAAATAAACTTTGCTTGCTTGCTTGCTTCTGTGGACCCACCACCTGCAGGAGGAGCCATACGAGCCTGGTGCTATGTGATTTGGGCAACTCCAACAGCTGCCCCCACGACCCAGCAACGGAAAAGTGGGAGAAAATGGATGGATGGATGATTTCAAATGGGCTTTTTTTAGTCAGGACTGGAATGTGGGGGAAAACGTAAATGAAACGCGTCTTGAGCTTTGACGTTTCACGGTGCATTATCTTTTATCGCGTGCAATTCAAATTGGCATGGACCAAAGCAATCCGTTTTACAACTGTGAGCTGTAGATGGAGGTATTATGCGTCATCGACCTTTTTACAGCATGTTTAACAAGTCTCACTCATAGTCTTGAACTGGGCGTTTACACTGCGCTGATTTTAGAGATGATTGTGAACGAGCTTAATCCTCTCCTGTGGCTCCTCCTCCTTCCCTAACGAGGAAGACCTCTGATGAAGAGTGGGAGTCAGGGACAGAGCGCATGTTTGACCAGGAGGAATAACAATGAAAGAATTTCTGTAAGCTGTTTTCGATCATTCTAACCAACAAAGTGTTTAATAGTGATCAAGATGTGTTTGAGATTGTGTCCAAATACCTGCCAAAAGCCAATGACCCCCTCAGTGGGTTACATGACAACTGTACGGATTAAATCATGCCTGGTTCAAGTCTTCAGCCAGAAACAAGAACTAATCCACATAAAAGGTACAAACCGGGACCAAACCGACTCTATCAGCAGAGTGAACATTAGCAGCTCATTGAATTTCAAACAAATCGAAATCTGCCGCGCTCATTGGGAAAGGCCCGGTTTGATTCAGTAACCGTGCAGTTTTTTTGATAAACACCCCAAGCGGCCCGAGCACCAGGTAATGAGCAAAACGACACAGACACAAAGGTTTTGAAAGCTTATCAGTGAACTGTTGTCAGAGAGCGAGACGACGGGAAACACGAGCGCTAACGGAGGATTCAGAGGGAGGTTTGACGAGTCCAAGGTTAAACTGTCTAAACCCTAACAGGGATCCAGCGGGGGGGGGGGGGGGGGGGGGGGGGGCAACAGACACTTCTCACAAACCAAAGGAAGGATTAGAGGGACCGTGATGACCTCTTAACTCATTTATTTCCCCTTTGATCGTTTCCAGAAGGAGTTGAGTCTAATTAGAGCTGCTACGATTTCACATTTCATGTTTTAAACTAATGGCCGTGTATGGAGATTCCACACTTAATGCTTTTTAATGACGTTTTAATACTATATTTGTAATGCCACAAATCCCCCAAAATCTCGGCATATTTTAGTTTTGTACGATTGGTGAAGATTCAATCACACGGAGGAGTCGGGGGAAATGTTGATCTTCCAAACTAAATTAAGCACAACGGGAAACTTCTGAGCAAACGATGGTGTAAAATGTCAGTCAAAACTGCAGCTGAATTTGTATTTGTCCGTAATTGTTATGTTTTTGACGAATGTTTGCAGTACAAAATGGTTGAGAGGGTATGAGGAAAAAGGATATTTTTTCATAAATGTAGATTTAATGCCAGTTCGAGTCCAATTGAATGACTTTTAAGGCCACATTTCACCACATTACGACGAGTTTAAGGGCAGAATCTGCTGGCTGCATGTTTATGGTTTCAAAAAACATGGTGGACACTAAAGCCGGACTGGAGCGCTTCTGCATTGGAAGAAGAAACAACCAAAGTATGGGGCGGATTTGCTAGAAGCAAAATACTGCTCCTGGTTTCCACGAGGGGGGTGACGAAGACTCGGGCTGGGTACCGTTAAACCATACCAGTACGGTATTGTAAAAAAGTTGAGGTTCTACTGGTATCGAAAAACTCCAGCCCTGGCGTCCAGTCCCAAACCGAATTCAGTATGAAATACTGCTTATGGTTTTTAAATGTCTTCATGGGCTGGCTCCCTGCTATGTGATTGAACAATTGTCTGTTCGTGTTCCTGTAAGAACCACAGGGCCGTCTTCTCGGTTGCTCCTCGACGTTCCCAGGTCCAAGTTGAAGAGTAGAGGAGACCAAGCCCCGGCTTTGGAACAGTCTGCCGCTGTAGGTCAGAGCTTTAGAGAACTTTAAATCTCTCCTTAAGACGTACCTTTTCTCACTGGCTTTTTAACATGAGTTGAGCTGAACACTTATACTTGTTTTTTTTATATTGTTTTTGCCTATTGTTGTTTTTTTCTTGTCAATTTGTAAAGCACTTTGGGCTTTTCACACTGTAAATGTGCTATAGAAATAAAGTTGACATTGACATTGAAATAATAAGTAGTAAGTAATAAGTAAGTAAGTATCAAAAGCAGGTAGCAAACAAATATTATATCTTTAGAGTAGGCCTGGGTGATATTGACAAAAATACATATAAAAGTATTTTTTGCAAACCATCAGAAATATGGAAGAATGTGCTTCAAACATCTACACGTACATCACTCAAAAAGATAATGGTCCTGAACAGACTACAAAAGGGCAGAAGAAACAATTTCCCCATTTTTCTCCAAAGTTTTTCCATTTTTTTCCAATTAAAGAATCCAATGTCTTTTTTTACTTTTTCCCCATGTTTTCCTATTTCCTATCATATTTTTCCAAGTTTCGATGCCGTTGGTCCACGGACATCATTAAAGGAAGTGAGTGGAATACATGAACATTGTTTTTTTTGTTTCTAGGTGACAAATATTTTAGCATATTTATTGTAAAGAAGGATCGTTCAGGTATCCGTATAAAAAAAAGTTAAAGTTAAATCGGAAAAAGGATTTAACAGTACCCAGCCTTAACGAAGACTTATTGATTCCATTGTTCTTTCCAAGGAACACAATTGCACTTTATACAGTGGACTTGTTTTATTAACCTTGGATCTGAAATACAGTGCCTTTGTGCCACAATTACAAAGACGAGGCTGCAGCTGGAGCTTTCACACCCCTGCTGTTCAATTACAGCCGGCACAAATAACCATCCATTCGTGTAAATGTGACCATTATGAACCAGGATATTTCCTCCTATAGAGACTGTATGGAGGTCTATTAACCCGCACCCCTTTGGTTGCCATAAAAGCCACGGAGGACACTCGCGCGTAACATATACTTCCTTTTGTGGGTCTCTTCTAAATCGCATTTTCACAATAGCCCAGGAGCAGTCGGCAGCACTTCCACTGATAATAAGGATCGAAGAATATATTTATTAAAAGCAGAATAGGTACTTATGCAACGGTGGAAATACGTACACAAGTGTGAAAATATAAAAAATAGGATTTGGAACAGATGCAGTTAGTTCGTGTGTTGGTTTTGGCTCCGTTTAGTCCTGATTTGAAGCTGGTTTCGAACAGATTTATTCCTCGTATTCCACGTAGGTAGACATAACTATTGACCATGTGACCATTTATTTATTTATTATCTATGGTAACACGTTATAAAAATACACCTTAATTATCTTGAATAAATGAGTGTTAAATATTGTTGGTGTTTTCATGTATGGTGTAGCTTCAAGGTTCAAGGTACTTTATTTGTCATTCCAACAGGACAGATCGATATGTGTGATGTGATGCGAATATAAAAATAAATAAAAATCCATGATTATAAATAGTACCGATGGCGAAAGATAACGCACTGACATAATAAGAGCGACAGGTAACATAACGCATACCTGTCAAGTTTTGGATTTGAAAATACGGGACATTTTCCGGCGCCCGCTGCGAGCCGTCCCGCCAGCCCAGCCAAAAGCTCTAAGACGGGTGAAAATACGGCAGTGCCAAAACGGGACACTTGACAGCTGCGCAACCTCGCGTCAAACTGCCACTCACACGTCTGAGTGAGAGAGTTCAGCTCGGAGGCGCAGAGGAGCGTTATTTTGTAGATTTTGTGATAATACGGGAACTGTATGGGATAAAACTAATACGCACGGCGACCCAGGCGGCCCAGGCGGCAACATACTCCTGCCATCTACAACATCGCCGAAAGTGATAGAGACTTACGGTCGTTTGTGTTGGAAACGAGAGATTTCAAGCTTTCAAATGAGCCTCCTTTGGGCCTTCCTCCGAAGTGGAGGTTCCTCCTCCAAAAGAACTGCCCTGATTTTTATTTTTTTAATAGATCATCATAATATAATATAACAATGATAATCATAATACAATAAAAACAAGCCTTAACCATATCCAAAAAGTGTCGAAGAGTTTTGTAAAAAAAAGACAAACAACTTTAGCGTGCTATTTGGATCAAGAAATATGCAGAAATATAAATGAAAAAAGAAAAAAAAGAAAAAAGGAAAAAAAGGGGGGTGGCGGGCCAAAGTTCAATCTTGCCTAGGGCGCCATGTTGTCTAGGGCCGGCCCTGCTAATACGGGAAGATGGCTGGAAAGAGGGGCAAAATACGGTTGTTTCCCGGCCAGAACGGGACACTTTACAGCTAAGCATGAAAGGCATACGGAGGCATTTAGTTCACTAAAATGTACCGTTTTCAATCAAAAATAAATTCAATTAAAGGATAAATATGTCAAGAATATTGTCTTGAAATCTCGCGACCCAGACGTCAGTATCCAGCGACTCTCCGAGGGTCCCCGACCCCCATTTTAGGAACCCCTGCACTACCAGTCAGCCATTCAGCTAATTCCATTCTCATTGTTAGTTTAGTCTGGCCTTTTACTTGAATCCACTGATTTTACAAACGGACACATTTGATCATGTGACTTGTGTTTGCCGGAGAGACAAAGGCCATTGTGCACTTTGCTCCCTGGCTGCTCGCCGGCATTATCGTAGTCGCTTCAGAGTTGGAGCGCCGTGGTCCACAAAGCCCCGGTGTGTAATTGTTAAGGGTTTATTTACCCGTCTCCGGGGCCCGAGGTTTAGCCGCGTCTCATTTAAAAACCTCGAGGTGTACCGCGGAGAGGCGGCAACAAAAGGCAACGCTAACACGAGGCGCCGGTGTGTGTTCCAGCGGTGAAGTGCACAAACACAACAAGAGCCATTTAAATAAGTAGCTTAACGTGTTTTAAACCTGATGGGTGGTTTAGAAAAGTACGTTTTCCTCATGCAGGTGGTGTTAGAGGTTATTCAAGTGGGATTGTAGAAATGATAAGAGTAGCAGAACTTATCGAGCACTAGCAAACATTGTGCATAGACTAACTTAAAACCTCTTAAAGCAGTACTAAGAAACTCTTGCCCATTAGCGCGACTGCAGGTGTCGTAGCAAGTTACGATTTTCTAACTTATTAAATGTCTTGGAGAGTAAATACTACGCTGACAGAAAAGGCGAAGGGAGAGAGGGGTGTTGTACATCCAGTTATACAACGGAAATTCTTTTTTTTCTCTCAAACTTGGCTGTAAATACTGTTTAAAGTGGCGCTAGCCCGCAGTTAGCTTTGCCCGTTAGCCTGTTAGCTTCTTCTTCGTGATTCTATTAGTGTGTATTGGTTGCTCCGACCAGGTGGCAGTCAAGTTGCAAGCATGGTTTTCTGGCCAGAGACACCAGGGGGAGATGAAAGACCCTCCAATCATCCCATTAACACTTGTATTACCCCCAGAGGGACTACGGAAAGGGTTGATTCAGGTAAACACGTTACTTTAACCCCCACCTTAACCGAGTGCCTTTTCTCCAGTCCATTACCCAAATCTAAAAGCTTCTTGAAAACTGATCTAAACCTTTTTGCCCCAATGTAGCCGCGTTTATGACACGTTTTTGTCGCATAATAATGTTATATGAAAGGAAAGAGGTTTTGTTTTAAACGAGTTGCTCTCGTGCACTCGGACCGTCTCAAGTTGCCACGAATGGAGCTGGTCGAAGGGAAACTTGCGAATCCGTTAATTAAAAACACAGACTTTTGGGTTTAATAACTCCATGACACGATGATTTAATCTGCGTCGGGCAAAGGGAGACGAAGTTCTTGGACAATAAAAAATTAACAACAGCACCAAAAACAGTTCACTCCAGTTCCACACAGCGGGACGTCGTCGTAGTTATTTTGACAGGGGATCCAAAGATGAAGTTTCCTGACGAGATAAAAGCTCCGCGGCTGCTGTGATGAAGGTTTTTTTTGCTCACGTTTCAAGACGCGTTCGTTGCGGATTTGCGCTGAAGCTAATGTTTGGCGGCAACTCCGGTCCGTGACAACAAACCAACTCTGGAACGGGAACTGACGAAGAGAACTCATATTTCCCCACACACAAACTTACTGCTACCGTGCGGATGCGAGCGGCGGCGGCGGCAGACAGATGGTGTCATTTAACCTCTTTGTAAAGCATGTGTTGGCGTTTAGTGGGCCGCGGAGGTGAACTCTCCGATGAATAATAGTTTTTACACAAACTCGAGGGAACTGTCTCTGGGGGGAGGCATCTGTCAAAGCAGCCATGAGTGACATCGCTGTGAAAAATGGGGACGGAACAGTGTGTGCGGGAAAGAGTCTTTTTAAATGAAGCCGATATGACGTCTCAAATATGATGAGGATACAGCGCTGGCCCATTTAATCATCACCATTTAAAAGTCCCATGTCCTGCTTTGCTCAGACGTTTGGAACTACTTTTGGACGCCCTTATCCAGAGCCATGGGAAGACATTTTCGTTAGGGGGCGCTGAGGGACAAAATTTACCCCAAAAAATGCCTTTTCTGTGCATATTTACTATTTATAAATATTGCCGGCAATTCGCAAACTATCCACCAGGGGGGTGCTGCAGCGCCCTCAGCACCCTGGGTTCCCACGGCCTTGCCCTTATCCTGGACATATTGGAAGTGTAACTTAGAATAGTGTACGTGTCATGCACACACTAAACAAAACACCCCTCCAGGTTTGGTTTTGATCTGACATGAGAACATGGTTAAAACCGACGATTTTTTTCTGAATAGACAATGCACTTCATATTTAGTTTAGTTCCAGGTTGTTAGACAAAAGGAAACACAATAATGCCCAGAAAGGAGCAGGCCGAATCAACACATAGTTTTGGATATAGATACATAACCATAAACATGGGAAATCAGTTTGCATAGTTTTCTGATTAAACATCCATCCAATAGTAATAGGTTATCGCTGCCATCTGATACTGCCCCATACAGTACCATCATTGTCATACTTATATATGCCTGCACATGGACAGTACGTGCATATATAAATATAGTTTTCTTCTTGTGTGTCTTTAATAATCTGTGAGTACATTTCAATGTGTCCTGATCTACGCGTTAAAAGAGGCACGGTTTGGTAAGCTGTTGCCAGAGGGGGGCGCCCTACGAGCTACGACCATATTAGTCCAGTGCTCCGGTCCCTGCACTGGCTTCCTGTCACTCAGAGAATAGTTTGGTTAGTTTAGCACCAAAGTCCTTCTCTGACATGTTAGAGCCGTATGAACCATCTCGGGCCCTGAGAACTTCAGGGAGGGGTCTCCTGGTGGTTCCCAGAGTCAGGACTAAACACGCTGAGGCTGCGTTTCAGCTTCATGCAGCTAAAATCTGGAACAGTCTTCATGAGGATGTGAGACAGGCCTCAACTCTGACAATGTTCAAATCCAGGCTGAAAACAGCTCTTTTTACCCGAGCAGATGAAAACTGAAAGTATTTTATCTGCACTCTTGCCTTTTACTGTCATTGATAGATTTTTATGTTGATGTTTTAATGATTGATTTTATTGTAATTTTATGCAACTGTGAAAGCACTTTGAATTGCCTTGTGTATGAATTGTGCTCTACAAACAAACTTGCCTTGCCTCCAGCCCACCTCCTGCTCAACCTATTCTTCATTGTACATTTCGAGGAGAGCCTTTGGGTGTCCTGGTACCAGGGTGGTGGTCCCACTCGAGCGCCGGTTACCTCTCGCTCGCCCTGTTGTATTGTGTTGTATGTATTTAATATTATATTTATTAGAGTAGGAGTGTGGAAGGTAACAAGGACGGTCACATGGAAAAGCAGATAAGAGGCGATAACAACTACAGCAGTGACACTTTCAATTCTCATTGAATTCGTGAACAAGTAGGTTTTTGTACATACATTTAAAGTGCTTAATAGTTGCACATTCTCTTAGCATCCAGTTTATTCCAGAATTTTGCACCACAGACTGTTATACACATACTCTTTTTTTTGTTGACTCTACTTTTGGGTATTTCAATTTACATTTCCCCCTTAAGGAGACTAATGCATAATTTCCTTCGGGATCAATAAAGTATTTATCTATCTATCTAAATAATATGCACCATCTCCATCTTTGAAGCTTATTTGAACATTTTCTGGGAGCACTGTTTGTCTTTCTTTAAATATTTAACTTTAAAGTTTTACACCTCGGAGGTTCTAGTCCCCATGTGACGACGGTATATTTATGTCCGCGTTTAAGATATAGTAACATCATGCATCAAATCCTTTCTCCGACCCAATCGCCGCTCGTTTATTTATGCATTTAAAAAGTATAAACGGAGAAAACCCACGACACAGATGTGAATCGGAAGCTCGGCCTCGCTGTCATGGCAACGTCTGACACGCCAACATGGAGGGACTGGGGGGAGGTTCGGATGCGTTTGGAGAAAAGTTTAGACGGAGGAGGCGGCATCCGAGCGAACGGATTTAAAGACAAAGCAAACTGCTGTTATGTAGGAACGAGTTTGGAGAACAAGGATTTATTAGCTAATTTAACATTTATTCGCTCCATCAAACGCAGGGCTTTGAATTATTTTTTCACTCAGAATGCAAGTGGGTTTATAAATTGGAGTCAATACAGCCTATGTTTGATTTGACTTGATTTATTTGAGCAGAGATTATATTTACATTTGTACCCCAAATTCAATATACTTTCATGCATTTCAAAATTGTTTGTGAACGAATACAACACAGTGGAGATCTGTACACTATTGAAGCGCATGTGTCCAGCTGCCGGCAAACTTTCACACTACATTATAATACCCGAGTTGCCCGGGCACAGACACAGTGCGTGTGCCTGTTTAAATAAAAGTAATTAACAAATAACAAATTCATGTGAATCTTCTTTTTTTTTCTTCTCATATATACGGGCACTACTCTGTGGGTGTACCCATCAATGATTTACAGTTATGTTGCTGCAGATTTCAACAGTACAATAGTTGACTAGCAGCATTGATATATCAATACAAAATAAAAAAAAGTTAATTTCTGCGTGTATTTACTTATTTTATAGTTCTCTTATTTTTATCATTGCTTATATATAAAAAAGACGTTTAAGTATTACATTAGTCAGTGTTTTATATATACATACACCACTAGCGCACATATTTATTATACATATTATTATCACCATAATAACAATGACAATAATAGCATTCTAAAAGGAATAATTCTCAAAAATATCATTTTCAAATTTATCATGTTTCTCATTGCTATCATACCCGCTTCCACTGTAGTTCCACTTGGTGATGATTGTTCTTCCAGTGGTTTTCGATTGTGCGTTAAAAAGCCCGGGTGTTATGTGGCAAGCTGTTTGTTCAATGTTTTCAACAGCAAGAAGGTCCTGGGTTCGATTCCCGGACCGTGTGGGCCCGTCTGTGTGGACTTTACTGAGTGGGTCTCCTCCGGGTGCTCCGGTTTCCCCCCATCAACCGAAAGTGTTAGCTTAACCCTCCGGCAGCTGATTCTGAACATTGACCTGGCTCCGCATCTGGAGATGGGTCAAATGCAGAGGTTGTTGTATAAAGAGCCTTAACCTAAGCTACTGTATAATGGGGTTGGCTGTGGTACACTGGTCCCGGCCTTTATTTCTATCTAATGGTTGGTACTTTAGAGAAAGGGGAATCTGTTAAGCGCCCAGGGTCCAGGTCTTGAGCTTGGTACAAGGTTCAAGTGGAGGCTTAAACACAGGAAGAACAAGCAAACTCTGCACGGATGGACCCACGTCCTCAGGGAAGATTCCTCTCAGAACAAAGGCAGCCATTTTGATTCCAACATACACTGCCCCTGAGCAAGACACCAATCGACAGACACAATTACCAGCCCAAACCTCTGAGAAACTCGTTCGCTGAGGTGACCCCTGACAAAAAGGCGGTGGGAAAAAGCAATACGAGGCCAGTAAAGGGGACGCGTCGGCCCTTTCGGATCCGTTGTTGTGATTGTATTAAGCAGCAGCTGGTTCGTGGAGCCTTTGGCGATCGGCTCCCACTTCACATGAGTCACAGCGTTAGTCAATACAGCCGTCAATCAGGGATGAACTAAAGAAATCGTGACTAAGAAAAGCTCACGTTAAAAGGATAAAAAAGGGATAAAGATGACCATGGCAACGGTTCTGCTATAGCATGGTGTAGTAGATGGTAAAATGGTGTCAAGATATGGTTATAGCAGTAAACGTGTCAAATGTTATTAGTCAGTATCTGTCTGGCAGTTTGAGATGACGGTTTCGTAATACTTTACCTTTTCAACCATTTGTCATTGAATAGATGAAAATTTCAACTTTTACAAAAATCCAAAATCAGGACAAAAGCGAAGCTAACATTGAACTCAACTGGAAGATGGTGCAGGATTTAACTTATACATGCAGCACCGGTCAAAATATGTTGTAAACAAAATAAAAAAGTTCATACATTATTCAAAACGGCCGCCTTTTGCTTTGATCGCTGCGAGAAAACCATGTGTTCAAAGAGAATCATGAGAGTAGTGTTGAATAAATGGCACTGCATCTCAATAGTCATTCAGTCCAACTTCCTTTGCACCTTTTCCTGGGTTTTGTTCTGGGAGTTCTGCATCGCGGCGTCGTCAACGTATAATATTTTTACAGCAGTGGTTTGCAGAAGATTCTAGGTCAATATGGAGAAGACCACAGAGTCCACAGAGTGACGTTACACCTTGTATTGAACCATCCCCCCACAGGGACAGTGTGTATCATCAGTCAGAAGCAATGCATGAACCCGCTGACCAAAGCTTTCCATTCCTCTGATACAAAGAGCGACTGTGGAGATGTTTGTTCAGGGCTTAGGCTGTGGCTCCGATCAATACGAGCCAAGGTTACTCCACTATATGCGGTGAGGACCGAGAGCGACGCCGGGGGCTAACCCAGGCTCGGTGCTCCGATCCTGGGGTAAAAAAACAACAACCACAAAACAGGTGGGTGGGCGAGAGAGGGTCTCATTATCGAGTGCAAACAGAGCTGATGGAACGAACGGGTGAGAAGATGGAGCTGCATGGACCTGTGAGATCCTGATGGTGGGAAGCTGTCGAACAAATAACAAAGTGGAGCGGAGGAACAGACGAGTCAGTGTGTCAAATTTGTAAAACACTGAAGTCATATCGATACGTGAGGCGGCGTGTTTAAACAAAGCTAGAAAGAGTTTTATAGATGATGAGAAGAATGTGTCATCGTCTAATACAGCACACATCCTATTCTATCCCCTATGGAGCACATACAGAGAGCATGATGCTTCATGTTAGCATCGTGCTAATGCTAACGCTAGCTACGACTGCCATTTTTTTTCCGCTTCCACTGAACAATCTGCTGTGAGAAAATCCATATGGGCCTGATTTACACTTGATGCAGATAACAGTGGGCTCTAGTGATGTGAAACACGACCCACCCGACCCGGAAACAAGGAGTCTCAATTTGCCGACCCGACCCGAACCCGCACACATTGAAAAGCCGCCGCATGAGCCGCTCGGTGGCTGCCCGTCACTCAAACAGGAGTTTACAGGAGAAATGGTGGTTGATATTTTGTTTTGTTACTTCGCCCCTGAGGACACTTTTGAAATGGCCTAAGGACTTTCATCACATGACACGAATACCCAACCTGACCAAATCGGGTTGATCTGCGCTGGTCACTAATGTTCAAAAAGGTGAAAGTGGTGGGAAAAACCGGGGGCAGTTGAGATTCAGAAACTCTTATAAACACAAAAGCTCAGATACAAAACAGTTTCTAATGATAAATCGAGTGCAACGGGAATATCTGGAAGCAAAATGGACACATTATTTCCTGCCGCTTCTGTATTAAACTCTGTAAGCCTGGATAATACTGTGGTATAACAAAGCGAAACACAGCCTCTCTCCGTTCCCAGCGTGGAGTCTATAGCCCGCTGTCCGTTAGCGCCGCCCCTAATAAACTCCCCCGCATTAGCGCCGCACTTAACCCCAGTCACCGCCCTCGCCGTATCGGCTCTGGCGGGAGCCTCAATGCCCCAATGTCTTTATGCGCAATGCGGTCCGGAATGCAGACAGCCATTTAAAGCCCGAGGTGAACGCAATGCGCCTCTGATCACTGTCCTGAAGGTATGGACGCCCCGAATGAGGTGGGCAAACATGTAATTGAGCAACGCACATGGACAAATTCATTCATCTGGGATCATTATTGCCTCATGCGTGGCTTAAGTCTCGATGTGTGTGGGAATGTGTTTGGGACGGTAATAGCCCCGTCACCTCAGTGCATTTACTACGTGGTCACATGTGTTTTAGCGAAGGTTTAAAGTTCTCAATGTTTTCTAACACTCTGAGGGGATGTTTGTGGTTAGTGTTGAACAATCCTTATGTCCTAAAACATATATAAGACATGAGCTCTAGTTGCACGGGATTAGAATTACCTGGGGACGTCGGTAAAAAACGGTTGATCATGTTGATGGGTTTTCATAAGCAATTCAGTTTTTGTTTTTTTGGCAGATAGATAACGACATTGAATCATGACAAACATGTCATTCCTCCCTGTGGCTCGTGCGAACCATCAGGTTTGTGGATGCTCCACCTTAGCGGCAAAACTCGTTTGTTACCGCACGTACCAATAGTAGCTTACCACCACCAAGTATGGGGTGAATGAATAGTGCAATGTAAAGCGTCCAGAAAAGCGCTATATAAAACCGATGCATCATTATTATTATTATTATATGTTTGGCTATGGCTACGTGCATAGACATGATAGACATTCTGCCCAATAAACAGCTACCGACAATCGTAAACCACACCTCTCCTACGAGAAAATAAATTGGTCCCCAGACTAAATATCACTTGTGATTTTAGTCTGGGGCCCCTTTCAGAGGCCAATATTGTCACATTAATATGAAGAATATCTGGTCTTTATACTTGAAATCGATGAAAAGGCTTTAAACCTGCACGGCACACAAAGGGCTTTTGTGGATTGTCACCTTGTTCTAATAATATACACGTTACAATATACTCAGTGATGTGCGGTGAGGTTTGTTGCTGCTGAGGCACATGTTATAGACCTCCATATAAAGTAAACAAAACTGCAGGAGAATCCAACGTGCACTCTCTGGTATTTGTGTAAATGTTACTTACGGGACATCGGGGGCCTCTCTGCTGAGACTGCAGCCTCCACGACGATGGATGGATGGTTACTTACTTTTGAAATAACAATAGCATTTTCTAATAAAAAGTGAATTTTCAACATAAAATACATTCTCACCATATTTCAAATGAAAATGAAAAGACAACAAAGCGTGCATGGCTGGGATTCACGGTACGTTAATGACGATGCTGCTGTGCCACGGGGACAGTGCCGACATTTTTACTATAGACTAGCCATTCCCAAAGTCCGGAACATCGCGGCCCCCTTGTCATCAGAAATTCTCTCGGGGCCCCCCAGTAGAAAATAATTGATCCTATTCATTGGAATATTCTTATTGTTTTACAGCTAAAATTACATAAAAAAGCAACATCTAGCAACGAGTGGAGTTTAATACTGGCTTCAAGTAATACATTTTAGCAAATACATGTATTTTTCAATGTACTTGTTTTCTAGACAAGCTTTTGGGGGCCCCCTTATAGTGTCTTCAAGACCCCCCAGGGGGCCCTGGACCCCACTTTGGGAACCACTGCTACAGACTATACGTCTATTAGCATTTCATGCATACAATGCAGGCCTAGCCAATAAAGTTTTCACTTTTAAACATCCCTTTGCATCTAAAACGTCTCCCCTGATCCGTGCAGAGTAATAAAACAGAATGGTTTCACCTTTAGTCCTCAGACGCCCCAGTCGGATCTTCAGGGCCAGGGCTGTGGAGGAAATCCACATCATCACCAGAAAAGGGACTTGTTTTTATTGTATTTTAATGTCGTTTTCGTGATGCCTCACTTGCCTCCCCTGATTGCACGTCACTGAATATACTTAAGGGTAAACTAGTATGGAAATAGGTGTAGGTTTTTAGACTTTGCTATTCCCGATGCGCTTTCACAACATGTATCAATCCCACACTCCCTCTGGAATCCAAAAAAATGGGGCATCACCATCTTTCTTCTCCCGTCGCGCACACACAGCCGTGGACCGAAGGAGAAGTTGTCTGGATGCTAACTGCTAACACCCGCGCTAATTCAGGTTGTTACCGTGGGGGCCAAAGCCTCCGCAGCAGACAGAATGAAGCCCGAATATGCAGCCAAATATCGTACAGCTGTGCTCCCACCGGTAAACAGGGCTAATCTCTAAACTGTCGCCATCCATCACCCGCTCGTTTGCGCTCAATAATCGACTCCGAGGAGGGGAGTAAAAGTAACACGGCAACGTCAAGTCCTATTAGGTCTGCCGCTCACTCCTGCAGGTCTACCGCTGCACGCCGAGAGGAAATTAATCTTCCGGAGTTTGCGGTTTTCGAAAAAATTGAAGGATTGATTTAGTTATTTTTTGACGCAGAGAGATTCAAAGTGTGCAAAAATACTTTTCCGAAACATGCAGTCTCTTTGAACATGTTTTAGAGTCGTTGTGCTGTGGGTGATTCTATACAGCCAGGCAGATGTTTGCAACTTTAAGCCGAATGCAGGCTGCTGTTGTGTCCCTTGGCAAGACACTGATGTTGGTCATGACATTATGTTCGTATTCAAATATGTCCTCCGTGTATTGTATACAGGGAAAAGGGCAATAGGCAGATACATTAAACTTAGAGATATCAATTTGAAACTTTAGCTGTAGATTTGATATATATATGATATAAATATGAGGAAATAATGTATTTCAAGTTTTCTGTCATTTTATGTTTAAAAAAAAATACAATTAGACATTTGATGCATGCAAATATCCACCATTGCTTACATTGGTAACGCTTTATATTAAGGTGTGCTCGTTAAGTATTAATAAGCATTAATTAATACGCCATGAATAATATGCTTGTATATGAATAAGCTGCTTATTATACTATTATCTATTATCAGTTCCTCACCGCGAGACTTCATTTGGTCAGTCTGCTTTTACGTATAAAAGTGCAAAGTTGTGGAACTCATTTAAAATGTTCACCTATCGAGTTAAGTCATGGCTGCAATCGAAACTAGAATGTATCCATTTGTAAAGAGCCCTGAGTTTGTGTGTGTAAATGATTCACAAAGTGTATATACGGAAATTCTTAAGATGAAATTTGTTTAGTGTGGAAAGGCCCAACCAGGGACTAGAGTTGAACATTAGCACTAGCTATGAACTCTTTTTGCATCAGTTACTCTTGTTTGTACTATGTTGAATTGCAATGTCCCTGTCAAATAAATAAATAAATAAAATACTAACATACTAATAATTCTAACCTCGACCCTGACCTTAAGCAGAAAACTGGTTATTAATGCCTTATTAATAATTAACAAGCAAACCTTAATATAAAGCGATACCTTTCTTTATTTTGTCAATGATACAAAGAGATTTTTCAGAGGGGGTTTTGGTTCTCTTTTAGCTTTTGATGAGCTAGTTATTATTGTTTGGTTTTTTTGTGGTTAAAGCTCAATTATCAGGCAGGCATTAGAAATAAAATAAATAGCTCGGAAAAAAATCTCCACATGACTGAAAAGTTTGTGGTCTTTCGGATCCATCACCTCAGTCGCCTGTTGTGCCACAGGTGGACATCAAACATGTCGATATTTATAAATGAATTTTTGGTCATGTTTCACTCTGACTAATATGAACTAAGACGTGAAGGGGGAAAACTAGCAAACACTTCTCAACATTGCCCACTGCGTGAAACATCGACGTCGCGTCTCGCCTTAAAAATCCTTAAACAGCTATATTCATCTCTGGCCTGGTATAACCTTATTTAGACCCGCGCGGGGGAGACGGTTTAATCTGCTTTGCCATGGACTCCCCCCTCCATCTGCTCCAGCGTTGAAAGGGGTCCCGCCGCTGCGCTTGCCCGACTCCAGTGCACCGCGGCTGGTCACGCTCTGAAGAGATGCCAGGGTCCAACTGGTTCTTAAGGGTCTGGACGGGGCTCTAAGCTCCCCCTGAGGGTCTGGGATGGGCAGGCGCCAGGCTGGAAGGGGTTATGGTCTGGGCAGGGCAGCTGTGGACAGATCCAGATACATGGATTAGCCTGGCAACTCCAATACTACTTATATTTGTACAGAATACTTGCCTTAAAATGTATTCCATTACTAGGTGCAGTCAAAGTATTGTATTCTGAATATTTAGAATACCTTAACACTGATTTGCTTTAAAATATGTACAAGTGTGGTGTATATATTATGCAAAACATGTATTATTTTGCATTAATTTCCATTATACTGATGTACATATACAGTGAATGCTTATAATTGTTGTTTAAATATGAAGCTAAAATGTAATGATTACCGCTATGGCTTTCTTTGACCCTAGGAAAATAACTAAATACTCTCATCAGAATGCAATTACTCAAGATGAGCAACTGTATTCTGAGTAAACATATTCTAAATACATGTATTCCGTTACTCCCCGATGCTGTCCCTGAACCAGTGCCTCTCAGCAGCCTGTCAGAATATTAAACCATGATCTTGGTCAGGAGCATGACAGATGTTTGTGTCATGCACACTCAGGAGAACCCTGGTCACTTAAAAACACATGACTAGGCTTTCCCAGCAGTTCTCCGGGTCCCCGTTCAGAAAGAGCTTTGTGTGGATCCATCGGACAGTCCAGTCGACGAACTGCAGATCCGCCGGTCAATGAGCAGAAGCGTCTGTTTGAACACAGTCTGAGCCCTATGACTCCACTGCACCGAACACCCAGTGCAGGGTCCATAGGTTTGACTAACAGAGAGCGATTGTCATTATAGAAACATTGTATTTCAAACTGGGAGAATACAGAGAGAATAAAGCTGGAAAGTTTAACACGGTTGTTTCAATTACCAAATTTACGAGCTACCACCAACACCATGTACAGGTATCCTTCCATCCATTTTCTTCCACTTGTCCATTGCCGGGTCGTGGGGGCAGCTGTTGGAGCTGCCCAAATCACATTGCACCAGCCCCTATGGCTCCTCCTGCAGGTGGTGGGTCCACAGAAGGACGGCCTGTTGGTCTCTCATAAGGGGCTTCTGAACCGCTCTTTGTCTGACCCGTCACCTATAGGACCGGTTTGCCCTGGGAGACCCTACCAGGGGCACGAAGCCCCCGACAACAGAGCTCCAGGATCATTCGGGCTCTCAAACCCCTCCACCACGTTAAGGTGGCGGCTCCAGGAGGGGATGACTTTGAGGCATTGGTTTTATTTAGATAAAGACATATAAAAGACACTGGATTATTCATTCACTCCATACTTTGTGGTGGTAAGCTACTATTATAGCCACAGCTGCCCCGGGGTAGACTGACGGAAACGAAGCAACCAGTCTGCGCCATCGACCCCTCCGACTCCCACCACTCACTCACTACATTCACCTCAGGCTTCCTGGTGTTACTAAACGGTCTCCCATCCAAGTATCGACCAGGCCCGTCCTGCTTAGCTTCCGACGTCTGACGGGATCGGGCAGAGCAAAGGCGGGACGGCTTCAAACACGCGGCTGAATCGTAATCCATTCCTAAGAGCCCTTTCACACCAACACAATCATATCCAGTGGGGAGCAGGTTTTGGCCGTACCTTTGGCAGTAGGCGCGGGTCCGTGGCGCTCGGTGAAGCCAGTTTCGGGCGATTGCAATTGTCAAATCGGCGACTCCCTGACGACGCACACGCAGCCTGTGATTGGCCCAGCGTGTCCGGCTGGCAGCCAATCAGCAGAATACTGGAAGTCAAGCTTTTCCCAGAAATAAAAAGGGCGGTCAGGACGGTCTGAGGAAACAATTGACACGGCAGACTCCCACCACGTGGCGTTTGAACGGGGACCAAGACATTGTGTTTGCAACTCACTACCGATGGGATTTATGGCCCTCAACTGGGAGCTGAGTCTTTGGGATTCGTTCATTTTAAAAGAGCCGTACAAAAGACACACTTTTTAATTTAAATAATCTAAAACTAATAAAAAGAGGCTGACATATATGTTTTAGTGCACAAAGTTTTCCCTTGTGTGGCCTGCTCCATTGTCGGGTTGATTCTTGTGTTCGCTTGGGGGAGTTCTGGATCAAATTGACTGAAAAAAATAATAATAATAAAAATTCACCTTAAAGAGCCGTTCAAAAGAGCCGGTCGGTCATGAAGGTCACATCACTACAAGTTAGTGGCTAATTGGCTCTGCTTGGAGTCCGCGAAATCACACACAACCAGACTGTACCCGCATGCATCTCTCGACGTGGAGGATCAGTCGGGCTCGGTACGGGGTTCAGGCCGCTTTAGTGAAGACGCTGCTCTTAGCGGGTGAGATGGGGGCCGACAAGGGGAAACCTGCGCAGACAGAATAGTCGCCCTGACCTCCCAAACAGTGACAGTGCATCTGGTTGGTGTGACTCCAGCTTTAAAGCAGAACATTTTCATCATCTGACCAGCTGTATCCTGAAAGAGTGTACCCAAAGCCTACGAAACCTTCCATATTCTAGTCTGTGCGAACATTATTGCACACATATCTTTCCACTAGTTTCCTGGCCTCACTATCTCGACCATCGTCTCTGGAGTTGTTCTCGTTACAGAAATGTCTTGACCTTCTATAAACTGCCTTTTGGCCTCAGATGACGCCCGCACTCCGCCCGTATCCTCGCCATGATGTAGTATTTGAGTTGCGTGGTGCGGGGAAGGGGGGGGCATCGCAAGCGCCTTCCTGCCCCCGTTTTTGAGGAGCGGTCCTGGAGGCAGCTCTGACAGCGCGGGCTCTGGTGCTGACTGATGAAGCGGTGCGGATTGTAAAAGGCTTCCTTTTTTTTTTTCCTCAGCTGAGAGAGAGCGATCGTGCTGAGCTGCAGAGGGAGGACATGAGGACAGAGAGGACAGAGAGGACTGGGTTCAGACATGGAGGGGAACGGCTATAACGTGCGCTCTTTCCATACATTATTGGAAATGAATGAATTGCCATGAAACCGCCAAAGCCATTATATTAGCTCACGTACTTACACATATTCACAAGAAGCGAGTAAGGTCACATACTTCTTCCATCTTAAATCGCACTGGTACAGTTGCTCCACCTCTCTCCCCCTCACACACCTCGTAGACTTCAAAACAAACTCGGCAGGCCCCTTTGTCCAAAACCCATTATCTTTCATGCTTTTGTCAGATGTTTTCCTCCTCCATTAGGGGGTCTCCTGTTATCGTGCTTTTGTCGGATTTCCCTCAAAAGAATCTATTCTGTTCAGCTCCGTCAGCCTCTCTCTCCTCTCGCACTCGCCTTTGGTGAAATTGGGCGTTGCAAGTATATGGTTTTGGGCGGACATCGCTCTCTCCATTAGCCCCGACTCGTCTGAGGGGGGGTGTAAGACTCTAGACTTGGCACTAAAACATGTTCGGCTATTGTGGGGCAGCTCTTGAGAAAGGTAAACCAACTATGCACAATGTTATGGACACTTAAAGCAGGAACAAGAGACAAACGATCTAACCGTCTAAAGTGTCCGGACACATTTTTACTGGAATACTAGGGCTGCACGATTTTGACTGAAAACCTATATTTGATCAATTTAAAGCAGGACTAAGTAACTCATGCCCCTAGAGGCCATAAGCCATAAATATAGAAGACAAAACAAATTCAAGACTGAAAATGTTCTCACATAACTATAATTTCTCCCCGTTCTCTCACTACAGGTGAACAGATGGAGCAGCTGGACAACGGCGGCTTTGCTGGAAAAATATGAAAAAAAATTATGTATGTATTTGTTTCCCCACCTTGTAAAACATTATTTAAAGAAGATGGACCTGCAAAGATTACAGCAGAACTAAGTAACTCTTGCCCCTAGAGGCCATAAGCGCCACTGCAGGTGTCGTAGCATGTTGCGTTTTTTTAACTCTTTAATTGTCCGTGAGAGTAAATACTACGCTGACAGAAAAAACAAAGGGACAGAGGAATATTGTTCATCCAATTACACAATGGAGATTATTTTTTTCACTCGAACTTGGCTGTAAATACTGTTTAAAGTGGCGCTAGCCCGCAGTTAGCTTTACTTGTTAGCCTGGTAGCTTCTTCTTCGTGATTCCATTAGTGTGTATTGCACACCAGGTCAGAGCAGGGAAAGCTGCAAGTGTGGTTTTCTGGCCAGACCCCCAGAAGGACTACGAAAAGGATTTATTAAGGTAAACAAGTTACTATGTTCTGCTTTAAATGCATAAACAGCTATAAAGAGTGAAGGAAGTCATGTCACTTTTAGATTGTCAGACAACATATTCTTGCTCAAATTGCCCCACATTAGAACAATACACAATAATTTACTTTCAAAAACATTTGGTTTTATGTGGACAGCGCCCTCTTCTGGAAGAGTTTCCCCGATATTCAGAGAGTACCCCCGTGGGACAGCCACGTGACTAAAATAAGTCCGGGATGGAATCACAAAGAGTCTGTCTGAACGCTTAAGAATCTGCTTTAAACGCAGACCTTTTATCTGTTGCAGCTGAACCTGAGATCAGATCCATCTGATCAGTGCCATCTATCACTCATGCCAGAGACAGAAGAAAAAAAACCTCTGCCTCTTGAAGTTAGGTTATAGCAGCAGGCAAAACCTTGCAGCCCTATACTGTATACATTTACAATATACTTTCTCTTATTAATTTTTAGACCTATTATGAAACATTACACAAATACAAGCATTTTATTAATCTTTTGTGTTGTTGCGGTTGAAAATGATCTAAAAAAAACAAACATGCGTCTTTATCGTGGAGATGTTGCCAAAGACGAGGTTTAAATACATATAGCCGGTCCTCTTCCCAATGCTTTGCTTTGATAACCCACTGCACAGAATAGCTCTGTTGCTGATCAATACGAGCATGTTTGATACCGGTGTTTTTGAGTTTGACAACAGATTAGTTTCTCATGTGATGTAGCAAATTATAACCTGGACTGTTCCACGGTGCTTCAATACATAAGGCAATGCTTTACAGAAAGAAAGGAACCGAGAAAGGTGCGGTGTTGTGCAGCAGAGAGAGGGATAAGGACGAATGCCGGTCCACACAGTGCACTCAGGCAGCTGGAGACAGATTGTTGTTGGATTTGAAGTGAGGCTTGTATTGAGATCTGCCGCCTCTGGGGACACTGGAGGCACAGCCATGGCTCCCTCTCTCCCCCCTTCCCTGTACTGTCTCTCTCCGTCGCGTCTGCCCTGCGGGCCTCTCATGGTCAGACACCTCCTCCGGTCACACGGCACAGTGTCTCCAACGCCGGGAAAGCCTCTTGTTGTCGCCGAGAGCTCAGTCCCAGGTGTCCAGGGGCCGACCGGGGCAGAGAGCAGGAGCTCGGAGCTTCTGTTGTTCGAAACGCACTGCACACCTGTCCCCTCGGCGGAAGTGAAATATTTTGCATGAATTACTTTTTGTTAATTCTCTCTGTTCATCAAGTGTGCGACCACATTCTGAATCTAGAATACATGGGTGATTATTCTATAACCTCAAGGACAAGACATCCTCCCCATCCTCCTCCCCCCTTCATAATCAGCAAATAGATTTACAAAATCATTTCCCTTGTCTTCAATCTCATTATGACTTTCTTCTTTGACACTTTAAACTCCGCATGAGCTGGTACTGACTTTCAAATCATACCAACAATAGGACAAATGTTTATATCTCTCCATTTCTTCTTCCATTTCAGACTGCAAGCTCATAGGTCTAATGGCTGGTGTGTGTGATTGTTTTGGTTTTATAAGATTATTAGACCTCACCCTGCGCGGCGTGGGGATCGTAAACTCTTGAGCCGCACTCGCCTCCACTGTACGATGGTTCAAAGAGAGAATCGTATAGTTTATTGTAGCGGATATCAGGCTGCAGAAGGCGTGTGTTTAGCTGAGGCAAGTACATGTGCATGCTAGCAGGGTTTATTTTCGTGGAAAAAGTGCAGGGAAAGTCCTGTAAAATGCGGAGTCGGCTCCGCTCCTTGCGTGGCCTCTGTTGCTCATGACACTGACCGATAACCTAGATGCAGCGAGAGAATGGCTCACTCTGACACTGCCTGATGTCCTCACAGCTCGTCTTTGGTCGTACGACGATTCCATTTTAAATCTATGACCTGCAATTTTGAGCTACGACCTAAGACGAGTGATGTTTGTTTTGATTGTGCAGTGTACACCCGGCTTAAGTGCCAACCACTAAGCAAAACCTGTGCCCCTTTTCCAATCGCCTGTGTGGTACTTTTACCGTTATTCATTAATATACTTATTAGTATTGCTCTGTGGACTCATTTCGACCGCCTGTGTCTGAGGCCTTGTCTTTCCGGTCTTGATCCAGATCCAAATGCCCATAGGTGAGAGAAGAAACGCAGATTGGCCTGTGAATCGATCGTTTCCCTCAGCTTCTTCGGCGTCAATCTCACGCTCCATCCGTCTCTCGCTCGTGAACTAGGCCCCAAGACATTGAAACTCCACCACAATTTCATATAGTGCTTGAATGTGGCTCGAATCCGTCACAGTTCGCATCGGTTACGGAAACTTTCTACAGCTAGATATTCCTCCTGTAATAACGCTGGGTTAGGCGCAATTACAGGGACCAGGCTGGGTTTCGTGAGGAACATTTTAGAAATCCCGTACGCTAATGAGGGCCGGACTTGACTGATTGACAGGCCGTTAGCATGGGAGCTAATGGCGCAGGCGCGGTTACGACCGAACTACAGTGAAGATCCCGCCCTTTTTGGGAACATGCTACGTCAGAGCTGGGTAGGAGGAGTCTGTAAATCCGCCACAATTTCCCCCCTCGACCGCAGTTATTGTGGCAAATGGGGAGGACGCAGGCCGAGTTTGTTGATGGCGACCACAGCGCAGACAAACATGATTCTCCTGCAGCGACGCGGGGCTCGATCGTTCTGATTAGCGAACATATCTTTCACTCAAATGGCGGAGGCGCTTGGCAAGACGGTTAGGTTACCAGCAGATGCTAAAACCTCAATTTCGATTCGATAAAGGTGAACGGTGCAGCCCTTTTATTGAAACAAAGCCACAGCCAATTAAAGCTAAACACGGTCCAACGAAATATTACTGACCTTTTCTTTTTTGCGGCGGCTTGATTTTGTGTGTCTCCAACACAGAATGATAAGTTGTGCCGTTATTGTTTGGCTTCCACACTGTGCCACTCTTCCTTCATTGCCCTACATGGTCCATTTCATGGCCGTTAGCAATCACCCCAGGCCCAATGTGCTTTTCAAAGTGCAATCCGGCGCCGCAGTGTTCGGGGAGGTCAATGTATACCCACACGTCTCTTCGCTTCACCGTCTTCAGCGCCCGACGCGCCTCTGATTTGCAATTCATGCGTCTTTGGGACCGGACTCGCACAAACGCGTGGCTATTTTGAGAAAAAAACGAGAAGAGAGAGTATAAGAGGTTACGGTCGCCCCAATGTGGAATCAACAGGTGTCTAATCTACTCGGCCGCCGAGCCCACAAGCCCGGGCTGAATGCGTCGCTATATCAACAGACGCACATCACGGCGGCTGGGTTTTCAGAGGGAGCGAGCGGGGGCACAGCCGCTGCCAGGGCTGTGAAATATTGAGCGGCCATTTTTTCAGCCGCTTTGGCAATGGTATTTTTTTTACTCTGTTTTGGCACGAGCCTTCGGTAATCAATCCGGCTGTGAATAAACCTGCAGGTGTAGAAACAGTTTCTCTTGCGGTGGAGGGGTTTGCACCACGGGCTGTGAGTGATACATTTTAAGCTTTTTATTTAATCATTTTGTCGCAATAGTGGTTACTTGACTTGTTATCGGAAGGTTTTTTTTAATACAACTTCTATTCTTTGAAGGGAGAGACTTCAAAACCAGTTATTTGTTTTCAACTCCTCTTGTATCTTAACTTGCTACTTGCCGTCCCCCTGAGACGGGAGTTAGGGTTAGGTTTAGGGTCAAAGGTTAGGGTTACACAGATCTTACACACAGTTTTAAAACTAGATGGTCTTGGCTTGTTCTCCTTATTCCGCCTCTTTTTGCCTCGTCTCAGCAGGTCCTATTGGCACTTCCATTAGAGAACGAAGTCCGTTCATCATTTGTGTAAAATGTCCAATGCACCACACAGCATAGGAACATCATCTACAAAATCAGCTAGTTAGGGCAGCTGCGTGGGGGTTTGTTGAGGAGCTACTGCCCTCTACACCTGGCCTTTTAACGCACTACACTGCGTAGGGCTTACATAATAAATGCACATAATAAATATTCACGGAGTATAATATGTATATTAATCTGTCTTTTTAACATAAAACTAGTGACTTTTGAAATGTAATGATCGTTACTTGCTGCGTAGTTTTTACTTGAAACTAGACCGTTGTTGTAATTGTGCTTCTTTTCTGTTGACGTACGAACACTTCAGACAGTGTTTTGTAAATAATAGTTCTTTGTAAATAGTTTGTGAGTATATGTGGCGTTATTATAGTTGTTACGTAATCGGTATTGCTCCGTTTTGGGGTGTGGTCGAGGCTGCGGGTGTGTAGGGTTTATTTTGTTTTGCTGTTGTTTCCTTGTTGCTATTTTGTCCCTTTGTTGTTCCACTATGTTTTTGTGAAATTATGATTTTAAATTGTATTGATTTTGGGGGCGGGCGTTTATAAGCTCTTGCTTCGGCTCACTCCTTTTGAGCAGAGCGTTTGCTGCTCAAATAAATAAATAAACTAAAACTAAAATGTTAATTTGCACCGACAACACCAGTCAACACCTCACCGTTTCTCTGCCCCGCCGAAAAACGGCCTTGTATGTGTGTAGTAACTGATATAAAACGTAAAGGAGAGAAGGGGCGGGCACAATCCATGGCGGCGCCCACGCGAACTTCCGGAATAATAATAATAATAATAATGCCTTACACTTATATTGCGCTTTACAAGCCTGTATTACCAAGTTTCTCAAAGCGCTACACTGTCGTCATTATTCATTCACTCCATACTTGGTGGTGAGCTGCTGTTGCAGCCACAGCTGCCCTGGGGCAGCCAGTCTGCGCCATCGGCCCACCACCTGCCACTCACTCATACACCAGTGTACGCAGACACTGGAGGCAAGGAGGGTGAAGTGTCTTGCCCAAGGACACAACGACAATGTGCACCTTCAGGAGGCGGGATTCGAACCCCCGACCTTCCGATCACGAGACGACCCGCTCTACCATCTGCGCCACCGTCGCCCCGTCGAATAAGGTGAATAGGCTGCGAGCTCCAAGGATATGCATGATTGCTAACCCTAACGCTAACCCTAAACCTAATGCTGCGTTTACACATAAGCACGATGCGTTACGAATGCCACAAATGCACATTCGTGGCCAAGGATCACGAATTTGATGATTCGGGGTCGAGGTTTCACGCGCCGCCACTAACTGTTGCGACCTGTTACTACGCGTTACGATTAATGGCACGAATTATTACGCACGGTCACGAATATGCGTCCCGCGCTGCTACGTGGTGCTGCGCGCTGCTGCGTGGTGATGCGCGCTGGCACGGGCTGTTACGGGTCACTAGGAATATTCGCGTTCTGTCCGAAATCTGTCAAGAATTGGGCGAAAGTGGAGTGATCTTCTTCCACCGGGTTGGAGGCGGAGCAGAGGCTGTGCTCTCCCCTGAGTCATTGGGCTCGTCTGGCTCCAACTCCCGAACATCAGGTACGACCGCAGGAGGAAGACACACTTTCAGCACCCCGAGGAGCGGCAGTGGCTCGGGGTGCTGAAAGTGTTTCTTCAGGTGCTGTCCGTGGCTTGGAGCGCGGATTGGCCGACTTTGTGACACTTTTCCTTGGCATAGCGACTGCAGGTACCAACATTTACTTTGGGCGTAGCGTGGGTTTCTGTCAATTTTGAGCGTAAAAACAGTGATTCTGCTCCACGAATGCTCTACGAATGCTCTCACGCTGAATTACGAAGCGCCACTACTCCTCACGAAAGGACACGCTCCGTTGCGAACTCCACGAACAGAGGGTGATTCGTGACATTCGTGGAAGATTTTTTGACAGACAAAAACTTTCTCCACGAACGTCACGAATGTCACGAACTGATGCGTTCTGTTAAGAATCCCATTGAGATGCGTTAAGTCACGTCACGAACGTCACGAATGACGGAAAAATGCCATTCGTAACGCATCGGGCTTATGTGTAAACGCAGCATAAGCCGGCAGATAATGGGTTAACACAGTGGTTCCAAAAGTAGGGGTGGGGGGGTCGCATGAGGATTTACCGTTCTGACATTAAATTTGATTAATTTTTTTAGGTAAAACAGCATATTTTTGTTAAATTAAGACGGATATCAAAATGCAGTATCCAATCATTAAACCAGATTTTAAATGTTGTGCACCTTAAATTATTACAAATGTGAATTACATTTTACAGAAGGGAGTCCTGAGTGGTTTTGGGGGTCGCTCTTACACCAAACATCTGAAGTACACAGTATAATTTTCAGTCTCTTTTGACAGTATCCATTTTCTTTTTCAGCCTTGGATTGAACAATATTTGAATGGTTGTTTTCAGAGGGATTTTTTTTATATCTAATTCCTAACTCGATTTGAATTTTCTTTTCTTTACAGACCTCATAAACCACTTATTTTAAAACTAAACGAGCTCCAAAATTCCCCTCTGATCTGACAAAGTCTTCATAACTAATATGTCACAAAATAAAACCATAACGTTAAACCTGGCTCAGTCCATTATTCAGATTTGTCACAGAAAATATGAGAAGTGTTTATTTCTTTCCTCACGTGTGCGCCAGTAACCTACAGCAAAAGTTTCAAATCGATATCTCTCCATTTAAAAAGTTTCCCTGTGCACCTGCAGCCCCACGACTCCCTGCACTAACCGCTCCTGACACCGTGCTGAAAGAAGGCTCGACATCGGGGCCGCTTTCACATCTCCAGGTTCACGATGTTAAGTCCGGCCCTTCGGGAGCCGCCCCGGTCACCGCTGCCCCGTCTGAGAGCGTCTGTTTGGGCTTAAATCAGTCTGACAGGCCCCCCCCCTCCCGAGACCTGCTGCTAATGAACTCCTGCGAGCCCGCCGTACAGTAGCTCATGTTATCGCGCCTAATTACGCCGTTGTTTCGGGCAGAGACTTAACCCCGAGCAATTAGCAAAACGGAATCGTGAACAGACGCGGTTTGCTGCTTAAACGCATTTCGAAACCGGCACGTTGCAAGTAAAGGGGACTTAAAGCTTTTCACTGGGTCAACAGCTCACTTGTGTCGGATCAGCCGGCCACGTGGGCAAAGCGAGCGGAGACGAGGCCATCGAGAGGAGGGCAAAGCTGCCGAAATGAGATGAAATTCAGGTATGACTCAAACAGTTTAACGGTCCCCTTTCCCCTTCAAAGTCCCTCGCCCTTAATTCACCTCGCGCTCGTTGGCCCCGTCGCCTCCGCAGGTTAGCGCCGTTAGCCTAATGAGCTTTAAAAAGGCGGCGCTGAGGTGACCGGCCCGGGGTGATTAGGATGGAGAGTCGGCAGGACGCACAAGTGGCTCTGATTTAAACCTCCCTTCTTCACAACCTTCCATTTCCTTGAGCAAACATGCCTCCCTCCCAAACGAACCTGAGCCTAACTAGTGTTCCTGAGACTTTCCGAGTTCAGACATCATTAAAAAGCACATGTGTGGACTTAAATGTCTTGATATCTTGTCCTCCCACTGTAAGAGAGTGGGTGTGAAACTTTCTGTTGGCGCATAGATAACTTCATATACATTTTCAAAGCACATATACTCTGCATCCTTGACCTGATGAGATTACAGACGGGAATTACTTGTTTTTAAATAGTAATAATAATGGATCGGCTTTATATAGTGCTTTTCTGCTTTACATTGCATTATTCATTCACTCCATACTTGTAGCCACAGCTGCCCCTGGGGTAGACTGAGGGAAGCAAGGCAACCAGTCTGCGCCATCGGCCCCTCCGACCACCACCAACCACTCACTCACTCACATTCACTAGGCTTCCTGGTGTTACTAAACGGTCTCCCATCCAAGTACCGACCAGGCCCTGCCCTGCTTAGCTTCCCGGGTCTGACGGGATCGGGCTCAGCAAAGGCGCTATTGGCCACATACAACCTTCCTTCAACAAAAACAAGCCAGGTGTTGGGCAAGTTCATGTCAAATTGTAAGACATTGTATAATAGTTACATAAATCCGAATGTAGTATGTTTGTATTACATAACGATCATGGGGGGTTTTCAGGAGGGGTTCCTGGATTTCCATCCGGCGCCGCCCCCTCTGCAGCCCATCAACCTCGAGGGGGCCGAGGTAGAAGTAACTGGGGCTGCAGTTGGACAATATGCTGAGCTGAACATGGACACTGTTTACAAGAAGGGCAGAGGATGTACTTTCTTAGACGGCTGGCCTCAGTCAGGGTCTGTTCTCAGTTATTGTACATGTTTTATCAGTCCATTGTGTCCCGTATCCTTTTTATGCTGTTGTTTGTTGGGAGGGCAGTGCAAGGAAAAGGGACACACAGAGGCTGAACTGGCTTCATTAAGAAGGCATATGTGGTGGTTGGACCGGGCCTGGACTCAGTGGAGAAGGTGGTGGAGCAGAGCAGGGCGGTCCTGTCCAATCAGGACCACCCCCTTCACTCAGTCTTCTCCCGCCAGAGAAGCGGCGTGAGCTCCAGACTCCCCTCTCTGAGATGCTCCAAGGACAGACTGAAGAACGCTTTTGTCCCTCGTGCCATCAGGCTTCATTACAGAGCCACTTCAGGGAGGAGGAGGACAGAGGGGAAGGTCTAGAACATTGACTCGCAGTGCCTTAACTTCTCTTGGATGTATGCATTTGCTTTTTTTTATTTTTTTTTATGTGTTTTTAACTTCATAGATCCTGCTCTGTTTTGTTAATGTGAGCAAGAGACTTCTGCAGAATTTCCTTCGGGATCAATATAGTATCTATTATTAGAGTTTCAAATGATGTCCATTCCAATTAGACTGTATTATATTTGTATATTTCTACTGTCACCATGGCATATGCCCCGGCTACAACTGTGTGTCCTTCATCTGTAAGAACTTAACATCAGTTAGTCCGAGTGTTCGACTCCATTGTATTGCTGGAAACATAAAGTACTGCATTTCTGTAATACTCGCCCTGATTCACACTTTGTCGCACATTCGATTGAACCCTGAAGTCTGTAAAGCCCAATGACCATGAACCAGGAACCCATTCTCAACCTCAGCGCACAAATGTGTGGTTCACTGGATACAAATGTTGTTGTTTTTTGCCGTGTCCCTGAATCAAGACACAACGTTTGCTCAGAACTTTAATCTTCCACAGCCCTGAACGTTTAGTAGAGAGGCACATTTAAAACACACAAGAAGCAGGAGCAAAACGTGCAATTACATTTCAAGCTAAATAAGGCCATAGTTGGTCTTGACAGCTTCCTCCTCGTACTTTATACTGATACATCTTCCCATTAGTGGAAAAGAACCCCCCCGCTTTTTTTTTTGTATGAAACAGAAAACGAGCTCAGTGTTCAAACGTATCTGATGAAGCGTGTTGTCTCATTGCTCCGCGGCCTCGGCCTCCCCCTCAGCTTTTAAAGTCCGAAACAATTACGACGAATGCTAGTCGTCCTGTAGGAATTCTGCCTAAACATTACAAAGTGCAGCGAGTCTGGCGGAGGTTCCTCATTTGCACCTGCAGTATGGAGCCGTGCACTTAAATATTCAGCATCTCTTCAATAATGTACATTCTCTCTGCTGCAGTGAAAAACATCGATTCTCTCACCCCCAACTCCTCGGGACTTTGGTTTTGCTCAGACGGCACGATGGGAAGTCTGAAATCGGCTGCATTTGTAATCATATGTATAGTCTAAAACCTTACAGAACAAAGACCTCACTGAGATCTCTCCTCTTCTTGTTGCCGTCCAATTGTTTTAGTGGACGTTATGGAAATTAAAGCTGGGCTTAATAAGGTGAACCTGAAGAGAGTGTTCGCTCGAACCTTGACTGAAACTATACAAAACTAGAGCTGGCCCCGGATTAAATTTGGAATGAACCATTATTACTGAAGCAGCTGTCCAGGGATCTCCAACCAGGAGCTCAGGAGCAACTAGAAGCTCTCCAGACCTTTCCAAACGTTCCCCAGAGGCTCCATACATTGACATTCGCTTCATGCGTCACATTTTAGATACATTTCCATTTTCCTAGAACATGTTGAACACACGCTTAGGTACAAATAGTAAAGTATAAAGAGGAAACTCAAGTAATTTCCCCTCCTGGAGCCACCACCTTAACGTGGTGGAGGTGTTTGAGCGCCCGAATGATCCTGGGAGCTCTGTTGTCAGGGGCTTCGTGCCCCTGGTAGGGTCTCCCATGACAAACAGGTCCTGGGTGACCGGTCAGACAAAGAGCGGTTCAGAAGCCCCTTATGAGGGACCAACAGGCCCGGTTAGAACCATGAGGCCGTCCTTCTGTGGACACAGCACCTGCAGGAGGAGCCATAGGGGCTGGTGCAATGTGATTTGTGCAAAGTGGAAGAAAATGGATGGATGGAAGTAATTTCCTTTAGATGCATTAAAATATCTCGGCTACTCGCTCTGTTGGCTGGACTCCACTTTAGTCACATAACCCTTTTACAAAACGGTGCAGAAGGCTGAACTGCTCGTGGATGTGTGAAGCCATTTATGGTAGTTTACTCTTTTGAAATCATGATGAAAAAACATTGATGCCCCTTTAACATCAGTGACAGCTTGGAGTCTTCTGTGGTGGTTGTGGAGAAGGTTCTGTGTATAACCTAATGGTAAAGTGGCCCATTCCTCGTCGTCATGAACTTTTGATCAGGATGATTTTTGGTACTTTCTTTTTTCATTACGATTTTTAAAAAAAAGAGCAAACTCCGTGTTTTCACCATACACGGCTTCACACGGCCACCAACTATGAGTGAAAAAATATGTTGTGTCATTGTTCATATTCTTTGAAAAACGTGAACTTTTGAGCACAACTGTATCGATGGTTCTTTAAAACCTTCGGTATCTTCCCCATGATCAAACGCTGCTGCTTTATCTGTGCCAGAGTCTTCAAAACCATAGTAGCTCAATGACCATTTTGAAGCAGTGAATTAGATCAGATGCAACTGGTAACATTTTTCTTTCAATCAGGTCTTCGAGTGCTTAGTGCTGAATTGGGAATAGTGAGGAAAGAATTGGGGTGAAAAAAAGATTTCACCAGCACTAAAGCAGAACTGAATCTGAACGTAATTTTCTCTAAATTAGAAAAAGGTCCAACACATCATCTGAAGTGGATTGTTTGTGTTTTGACGAGTCCCTCTGTAACAGTCTCAGAGTCTGATGTGAGCGAAGTTGATTAAATGTACATTATTGATGTTGTGTCATCTATATTAGTAGACAGATACGCAATAATAATTTATAAGCAATAGTTTACGAAAACACAAAAGACAAAAAGGGGGGGAAATGTTCAACTAAATGACTGACAGTTCATCTGTGAGCTGGAATGTTCTGTTCATCAGTTCACGTGTGTCTTTAATAAGAACATCCACAAATAATCCATGCAGGAGGGAGAGGGAATACTGTTCAATGTACTACCACTCATTAGGTGCATAACTTGCCATCGGTAGCTCTGTAGTTGAAGTCGTAGTAGTAGATAGTCGTATTGTAGCAGCAGTAATACAAAAATATCTTAAGTCAACTATCTAAATTTGACTGAAATACTTATAGTTGATACTGATGATATTTTCTTGCGTCTACATTTTCAAAAAGGCCGTCGAGCTGGTGTTGGGTGAATATTTCATCTGAACATGACTCGGCTTCATCGCCTTTTCTGTGTCTGGCGAGTCTTTTATGCAGCTCGTGTGGATTCTTGTGTGTAGCTCGTGAATTATACACGGGCGCAGGATACTGTACTGCTCTTAGGGGATTACACTTAGAATGCAGGAGATATACGGCATTAAATTAAAAGTATATACAAAATAGGTCTAAATCTGTCTAAAGAGCCTAAGGGGATACCCTTATAAAACCCATTGCTCATTTAGACATCGAATGACATCATCCACATACCCTTGATCGTTTAATTCTGCCAAAACTCTCATAGTGTTATGCAAACCCCTATTCCCTTAGAACATCACATTTCAGAATGTCTTGTGGCCGTGTTCTCAACATTTTCTTCATTTGCCTTTAGAATTCCTATATATTTGAGGGATGCGTGTGGAATCTAGTGGGGAACGACATTCCTGCTTCTCATGGTTATGCTTCTTATGATTGACGTGAGGCCAAAACAGAAGGGCTGCTGCGGCTCCTCGGCGGCGCTTACCTCCACCGCGTACAGGGAATGAATAATGCAATGCAATTGGAGGATAATGGCTGATATAAATCCAATATATTGTTTCTTATTATAACCTGCCGTAGATACAGGTGGCAGGTTTGGAACGGCCCAAAGATGCAAAGAGGGGAGAAAACGGAACTTTCTCCCATTTCTCCACCATTATTTTAACAAATGCTCAATTGATGAATGAATACAGTGGGTTGAAAATATATCTTATATTTAAAAATGCCACTCTTCCATAAAGGCCAGATTTGTGCAGTGTACGACTGTAGTTCTGTGGACAGTTTCCCCCACCTGAACTGTAGCTCTCTGCAGTTCATCCAGGGTCATCATGGGCTTCTTGGTAACAGCTGTGGTCAGTGCTGTCCTTGTTCGGTCAGTAAGTTTAGGGGGACGGCCTGGTCTTGGTAGGTTTGCAGTGATGCCACAGTCTTTCCATTCCTGGATGGTGTATTTTGAGAAATGTTCAAAGCTTTGGAAATAGTTTTATAACCTAACCCAGCTTTATACTTCCCAATAACTTTATCCCGGACCTGTCTGGTGTGATCTTGGACTTCATGATGCCGTCTGCTCCCCAATAGTCTCTTAACAGACTTCTGAGACCAGATCAGCTGTATTTGAAGTGAGATTAGATTAGTCATTGGGTCAACATGTGATCATTCAGAAATCATCAGGCAACTTCTCAAGGCGATTGGTTGCACTAAAAGGAAAAGGGTATGGATACTTTTGCAAATAAACAACTTTTCAGTTGTTTATTTATATATTATATAAAATATTAAAAATTCAAAATCATGTAAAAAATGTATTTCACTTCATGATTGTGTCACTTAGTCTTTCACGTAAAATGTCAACTAAATATATTTATGTTTGTGGTCCATAGCGTGGCAAAATGTCAAAAAGTCAGAAGGGGCGGATAATTTTTCAACCCACTGTAAATGTTTCTACTAAACAAAGATACAGAGACAAAGCTAACCAGCTAACATTAGCTCCATGCTACATAAATGATCCTAACCTTAGCAATGAGTGCCGTTGTTTTGCTCCTACTAAACAATTTGCTATGAAAAACATCCATATGGACCCAGTTTTGACTTGACTTTATTTTTCCGCCAGAAAACGGCAAAAATTAAAAAATAAATGTGTGATTCCCACCAGAGGTCTTCCTCCCCCTCGGCTAGGGCGCGTTCCAATGTGTGACTATACTCTGGGTGCTTTTTGTTTTTCCTGGGCCAGTTGTGGCAAATCCATAAAGCTAATGAATGGGTAACCACATATTTCCATCGACTTTCCAAATTCACACGGTGAGACGATGCATGTTTTCTTCCTCCACCTGCATCTCCAACACGCTCCGTCTCGTGCTGCAGTGCGGGGGCTCGTTCCTCTGCTCGCTGGAATCATGAGCTGTCATCGAAACGACTGGATCTCACTGCTCCATGTCCCGCCCGTGTCTCTGCCTCAGCCCCAACACATAAATCCACAAACAGTGCATTAGCCCCGCGCCGCTGTGCTCTGCGGAAACACAGACATTTCCGGCCTGTGTGAGGGGTGGTGAATAAGGGGGGGGGGGGGGCATTAAAGCTCTATATTTACTCACATGAGGAATCGCTGCGGTGCTCTGCAGTACGAGTGTGAAGGGTTCTGTTGATAAGGGAAAACTGCAGACAAACAGGTCGTGTGGGCTGAGGAAAATAAAAAATACAAAGAATGCAGTGTGCTACTTTAAGGCCGTGGTCACATTTGGTTCGCTCAACGAGAATTCGGGTGCATTTCCCCGGAAATACGTTTGTGCAGCCGTGGCGAGCATAGACCGACTCGACCGCTCTCGAAGCGTTAGTAGATAAACTAAACGTCAATGAAGTTTAAGAGTGGAGGACAGTGGTTCTCTGCCGCTGGTGGGGCGTCGGGACCCACATTCACCCTGGGATGACGAGCCACGACCCAAAGATGTCTCAGAGTTAAACAGTATCGTCTTTACCTCAAAAAGAGTCGTTGAATAAGCATTAAATAAGTTAAATTATGATAAACACAACCGGATAACAGACTCAAGTAATGGTTCTTTACATTTCTGCACATCAATATAAAAAATACATGTTTTTTTGGGAAAGGCTCACGACCCACTGACAAAAACTTGCATTTATCCTACTGGACAGTGTTAGTCAAAGTTACACTACGGGTGTGTGGATGAAGATGTTTCACTATCATCGCTAACACAACACAGATGCCAGATAAATCTCCAGAGATTTATCTGGCATCTTCGATATCCCTGCGCTAACCTTTACTCTTAGTTAACTATTTGAAGTCTCTCTCTGCGTGTGGTTTACTTGTGTTCAACATGGTTTCCTCCAGGTGCTCCGATTACCCCGACCACTAAAACACATGCAGTGGCCAGATGGAATGAGGGCTACAGTTCGGTGAGGCCTGTGCCAATGTTTCTACTCGCAAAAATGCCAGGAAGCAAAGTCATTCTTAAAGCCTTTGTTAACTCAAAAGGACAGAGTGGAGACGGGAGAATCTGCAGGTTTGACAGAACAGCTTATATCACACAGAGACTGGTTTTATTGGCCTAATGGATGGCATTCTCGGATGCAATGTACAGTGTATATTGGCTACAGTGACGGCTTTACTAACGCTGTTGTCTGGCTTAGCTGTTTTCTTATCTAGGGAGACTATATTGAATGGGGTGAAACAGGATCACACGTAGCCTAAAGATGGTCATCATAAAGCAGGCAGTTGCTTTCCTACTAGGGCGAAGAAACAATTATACTATTATGTCCACACCTGCTCACATGCACGAGTCCGATGTGTGTCCATTAACATGCATGGTCCCGACCAAATCAATACACAAACTAACTATCCATCCATCCATTTTCTTCCACTTGTCCGTTGCCGGGTCATGGGGGCAGCTGTTGGAGCTGCACCAGCCCCTATGGCGCCCCCTGCAGGTGGTGGGTCCACAGAAGGACGACCTCATGGTTCTAACCGGGCCTGTTGGTCTCTCATAAGGGGCTTCTGAACCGCTCTTTGTCTGACCCGTCACCTAGGACCCGTTTGCCCTGGGAGACCCTACCAGGGGCACCAAGCCCCCGACAACAGAGCTCCAGGATCATTCGGGCGCTCAAACCCTTCCACCACGTTAAGGTGGCGATTAGAGGAGGGGACAAACGAACTAAAAATATGTAATAAATGAAATGTAAATGCAGCAGATTTGCTTGATCTACAACTACACTGTGAAAGATAATAACATTTACTAACAGTGTCGTTTCAAGTTTACTTCTGCTAAGTTTCTTGTGCAATTACTCCTACTGCTACAACAACTTCTACTAACCCTACTTGCTCATACGGCCTCAATAATAACCATTACATTTCACTTCATGATCTGCTAGCCTCTTCTTCTACTTCTCCTTAAAAAGGAACAGGCCAACGTTTTCCATACTGAGATATATTCTTACCTGAGCTTAGACGATTTGATTGAAGGCAACTTTATTTATACGGCACATTTGTGCGTGCCCTCATTCACGCAAAAAGACCAAAGATGTTATCAGCTTTCGCTTCTCCTCCTCTCCTCTATGGGGCCAAACGGGGGTGAAGTTAGAAGCGACCAAGCTCTTCCACGTTTCCCCTATTTAAATACGGTTACGTGAGACGTTACGCAATCCCAGTCTAGTCATACAAAATTGAAAATGTGTCGATTTTCTAAGTGGATAAAAAGAGGAACTATATTGTGAGGCGTAACAACACCTTAGGAGCACTTCGATGTCCGCGCAGTAATGTCTTCACTCCTAAAGAATTCTGTAGATATTAATGCGCGGACTTGGTCGCTTCCAACTTCACCCACGTTTGGCCCCATAGAGGAGCGGAGGAGAGGCTAAATGCTAACAACATCTTTGATCTTTTTGCGTGACCGAGCGCTCACGTAAAGACCAGATAGGTACGCAGCAACTCGTCTAAGCTCCGGTAAGAACATTATCTCAGTGTGGAAAAACGATGGCCTGTTCCTTTAATGCTCTTGAATATACCTCGACCAAAGGCTTGGGACGTGTGTACTTCCAAGAAAAAAAGCTAATTCGAAAAGTCCCTGCGCGGAGGTAAGAACTACGAAAGCACTGATGAAAAAGCTGACCGCACTTTGCGTCGCAGTAAAAGCAGCGGATGAGCGCGGTGGTCAGAGCGAGCGCCCATTAACCAGGAGCTCATTCAGACGTAACTGTCCTGGGCAGCTGAAAGGTTTCACACCCGAGGCCATGCGGGCCTCAGGAGGGGCCGCTCAGTCAGCAGTTACGGGGACGGCGATGCAAATGGTGCTTCCGAAGAGAGAGCCAGGTGGTTTACAAGGGCTGCTCATTTTATCGCTGAGTGGGGCAGCTTTAAACTCTTTTTTTGAAAACTCTCTTCCAAAGAACGGTCATTGTGGAAGTCTATAGTCCGCATAACACACCACTTCCCATAGTCAAAATGTAACATGAATATTATTTCTTATTTTCGAGGTTGTGGGCACTTGTTTGGAGGCCATTTTAGACTATACTACCATCAAGAAAACAGAGTTAAAAATCATCATTGTTCCAACTTGGCGCAAGTGTAGAACCGATAACAAGGAAGAGTGTGGACATTTAGTCAATAGTTTTTTTCTTGTGTTGCCGTCTCTTTCCGCGGTGCATCCAAACGCCTCAGGCAAACTCCTTCAGTAGGTCATGAGTGGACTGTAGTTGGTTGTGTGATGTCTATTTTACATGTATTATGTATTACAGCAGCAGGAACACTCGTAGAGACAAGGCATTTGTTCAAACACCACACCCGACCGTCCTCCTTCTTCTGTTTTTTTACTGTGGACACGTCACTACAAGTCTCACCAAGGTCAAATCGGGACTAAAAGGTCAAAAAGGTCCTGAAATTGTGACTAAAATGGGCGTTTATGCCACAAAACACACCAAATGAATGACTGAAAAGTTAAATTATCTGTGATCGAAGTCTAAAATTGCGTACGACACACGGTTCGAGGCGATTGAACAAGCTGAGAGTAGCTTTTTGATAAGACGCTGTCTCTGACACATTTCCCATAAGACTACACACTGTTTTCTTTATGAGCACTGCGGTCTTGGGTCAGAAGCGCACTTTGTCATCAAAATGTAAACTAAAGTAAGAAGACACTGCAGCAAAACAAACTGGACAAAAAGCCCTAAAATACGGGAAGATTTAACACAGTATTTTACCGTATTTGTCAAAGGTGCGAAGAATATCCCGAGATATGCAAGACGTATCTTCGAGGTATGCAAAACGTGGATATTCCCGGATTGGGACCACTTTTGCATCCAGCAATATACGAAATCCAGACATTTATCCCTGTAATATACGGAGACACCTCAAAACATTCATCGCGGATCTCCCGGCATATTTCCTGTATCTTCTAAAGATCGTCGGATACTTATCCCTCTTGTATCCGGAAAATAACGGAAGACGAATTTCCGACAGATCCATTTCGGATCCCCTGCATATTATCTGTATCTTTCAGAGAGCTCCGGACTTTTATCCCTCTACTAAAATATTATCCTTAAAATTATAATCTTTTAATGGGATCCTTAAAAGATCCCATTTGTGATCTCTTTACATATTAATGTTATTGCTTAAGATCTCGTTTGATATCGTTGGAATACACTTTTCAATCAGTGTGCTCTGTATGAAACTGCAGGCTCAAAAACATGAAAAAGACAAAGGAAGATGTCTCATTGATATAACTGATATGAGAGACTTTTCCCTCCGTGATTAAAACATAATTCTACAGCACAGTAAAATGTAAACTGAAACACTTACTGTAAAACTTAGGTTTGGCTCCTGCACTGCCGTTTGGTCGAGACGTTCAGCTCGGGCCGTTCGTTGACATCGCCGTTGCTTCCTAGATAAAACTCGTGCTACCCTTTATCGTCCACATAAATATCGCCACCGCTTTGCCTCGTCTTTTATTCGTTTGGCCCAGTCGCTTTCCAGTTGTGTCATGTCGTGGCAGATCTTGGAAATGGGATAACAAATGTTCCCTCTGGCGAACCGGTCTGGTTATCTAGAGTCCAGTTTGCACAAGCCCAAACAGCAGTGCTTTTTAAGCTTTTTCAGAGTTCAGTGTTGGTCCAGCATGATGGACCCGGAGAGACACAGAGGACGCCGGGCCAACTCAGCTTTTTCAATGAGTTTATTCATAGTCAGCAGGTTGGAAACCATAAAGGGAAAGGAAGAAAAGAAAGACATAAGACACTATCAGAGGACGTAATGTCTAATAAACATCTAATGGTCTCTAAAGCTCCACTCTTGGTCATCGTTTGTGCTTTAAAGTCACTGTTTTTTCCATAACAGTTTTAATCCACCATATTTTAAATCACAATTTACGAAGGGTTTTAACGTATGGTATTTATGTTCTCAACATACAACATGCTAGAGGTTCAAATATTTGCTTGTACATTTTTACTATTTATTTATTCTTATACTGAATCAAAATACACAATGAATTTAGAACATAATCATAATGTTTTAGCTTTTACGTGAATATCTACATGACCTGTGCTTAAACTTAGAAAAGGCCTACGTTCAGCCTATACGGCCATTTTTAGTGTTAGGCCCAATTATAGTTTGGCTGTGAAAGGAAGACTAGGTTAGAACTCATAAACAAAGAAGGCTCTGACAATTGTAGTGTCCCTAATGTGAATCTGAACCTACACATTCATTAATTATGTAGAAGCGCGTAAACTTAAATAAACTCACCAACGATGTCTCCGTGCTCTGCCCTCTGACTGCATTGACCGGGTGTGTCCAGTCGCACCTGTATCGGGTCCAGCCATTAGTGCTGTGGGAGCGTTTCTGCTCCATCTAGTGTGATTGAAAGGGAATGCATCTAATCCGCACTAGGCTGAGAGGGAAGGACAGGTGGGAAAGAAAGAGGGAATAAGAATTAGAGGTAGAGCTCCTCTTCTTTGGGAATTGGCACGACAGTCCTTAGTTCCTCCTCCTTCTTCTTCTTCTTCGTCTTCTTCTTCTTCTTCTTCTTCTTCTTCTTCTTCTTCTTCTTCTTCTTCTTCTTCTTCTTCTTCTTCTTCTTCCAACTTAATGACAGACTAGGGTGAATGCTGCCACCTACATGTTTTGTAGCAGAAAACTTTGGAGGATCGACTATCGAAGCGACTCAGGCCATTGACACCAGGGGTGGGAACCTCTGGGTACCTCATGATTTGATACATGGCTTTCGATAACGATTATCTCACGATACGCCGATACTGCGATAATTGATATATTGCATAAAAATAATCTACAATACAATAAAAAAAAAACATGCTACTTTTAACCTTTATTTTAACATACTACATATTATTCATCATTTACATTTCTTTTCATGTGCTTTGTACCACTTTTATAAATGATCCCACACTATAGATCTGTCAGTGTTCATTTACATTTAAATAAACAAGAAACCACAGTCCTATTTAAAAAAGTACTAAATCAACCCCAAATGAATCTTTATAATTATAAAGTAAGTAAGTGCTTTATTGTCATTGTACAAGTGTACAATGAAATAGTGTTCAGGTGTTAGTCCTGAGCTGCTGCCACTGTGTCAACCTGACCCGCATGACCCTGGAGGTCGGGGAAACTGTAGCACTCGGAAGAAACCTGACTGGCGGCCCTCTGCCTCCTCTGATCCTCTGAAACGGTGCCGCGCCTCCTAAAAATTATCATTCAAAGGGGGCACACTTTATTCGTGTGACAGTGTTTGGTCCAAGTGCTTAAAACTGTAGTGCTGCCCCCTGCTGTCCTGACTGAATTCTTCATCATTATTGGCCTCTATTGACTGCTGCCTCATTAAAATGCATGACTTCATCAAAAGTATCGATATCGGAATAAAAAGTATCGTATCGTATCATCCTGCAAAATATCGCGATATATCAGAAAATCGATATATTGTCACACTCCTAATAGACACCTATGCAACATGAGCGCTTGCTTGGCTCGCTCTGCCCCCCATGATGCTTTGCGGCGATCTATTTTTAGCGACTGTGAGAGACGTTATTGTTTTACACATTTGTTATGGAAGTCGCCAAACGCTTCCAGAGGTAAAACGGTCTTTAGTAAAGATTTCGAACAACAAAAGTCACGCGCAGAGGAGCCCTGACTGTGTGGGCGAGCTCGGAGCGGCGTAAGGATTAGTTCACACGTAACTTGTGCACTGAATGAATGGAGAATGAATGGAGAATACACACGACACTCAATAATTTATAGTTGTAGTTTATAGTTGTGGCAACAGGCTCAAAGTAATTGGGGATGTGAGTTTCTTGTGCCAGTCCAGCAAACGCATCCCGCGGCTGAGTCGGGTCTGAGTTTGTTTTAGTTTCTTTCTGTAATCAATAATTAAAACCAAAAAGAAAAAAAGAAAAAACCCTGCTGGAGCTTATGGTTCATTCATGTGCTGTCCTGGAAGCTGCAGTTCCTCACAGACTCGAACTGGCCCATACACCAGAAGTCTTCTCCAAAGCAGCAGGACCAGGACCCGGGGGGGAGGGGAGGCCAAGGCTGCTTAATGAACGTGAGCAAATGAGAGTTTTAATATCCAGTTTGTTTGGGCGCTGATTATGAGGATTTGCAGCCTGTGGGTTTAGACTTCAGAGGAAATGAGCAGCATTTGAAGGACCTGGTTGGGCTCTCAGCTTGTGCGTGTGCTGGAAAAAAAAAAATCAGATGCTTCATGAGGTTCAGGATCAGAATCGTTTTTATATGGTTTGAGAAGAGGTTCACAAACTATAGAAACGTTAAAACTAGTATAAAGAATATTAACATTAACCACTTAACCCCCACCTGAACAGAGCACATTTTCTCTAGTTTGGCTTTACCCAAATCTAAAAGTTCTTGAAAAACGAGCACCTCAATAGCGACAAAAACAAGACAAAAAAGTGTCAAAAATTTGTCAAAAAAGCCTTGAAAAAGTGACAAAAATGAGACGAAAAAGTGGCAAAAATGCAACCATAAAGGTGACGAAAATGTAGAGAAAAATGCACTGGAAAAAAAACACGTTTAAAAGTGATGAGAACAACGAGGTCTTAGCTTTCAAATAAGGGGTTACACTGGCCTATAGACTCCAGTTGAGAAGCTTTTGGATTTGGGTAAAGCTGAACTGCACTTTGAGCACTCGAATGATCCTGGGAGCTCTGTTGTCGGGGGCTTCGTGCCCCTGGTAGGGTCTCCCAGAGCAAACAGGTCCTATAGGTGACGGGTCAGACAGAGAGCGGTTCAGAAGCCCCTTATGAGAGACCAACAGGCCCGGTTAGAACCATGAGGCCGTCCTTCTGTGGACCCACCACCTGCAGGGGGCGCCATAGGGGCTGGTGCAGCTCCGACAGCTGCCCCCACGACCCGGAAACGGACAAGTGGAAGAAGATGGATGGACTGCAGAAAGGCTCGGTTAAGAGGTTAAAAAATAGCATTACATCCATGAGTCTGTTACTGAGCTATTGGGTCTTGTTGAATAGTCCGTGTCCCGGGTGAGAAGGGTCAGCTGTGATCCGACCCACGCGCCTCCAGGTCCTGGAGAGACGGGAGCTCACAGCCAATCATCTTCTCAGCAGCAGCACAATGCACTGCAGTTGATCCCGGTCTGCAGCGTCATGGTGCGATACATTCGAGAATCACTTATATTCATTTCAATGGTGAATGGTTTCCGAGAAAAGCAATTTATTCTCGTTTCGGGTCCTTCATTTTGGATCCTGTCCACAGGCTGGGAGTCATTAGGATACAGTATCTTTTGTCTTTCAGGGCCGGGACTTTTTGCAATTAATTCCGATTGATCAATTCCATAAGGCTTAATGCGATTAAAAATATGAATCGAAATGAATCACACATTACTTTATAGACACACAGACACTTTTTCAGTTTCCTTTTTTCCTGCAGACGTTTCTCAGAGACGAGCGCGGCGTAAAGCCAGAGACAATTTCACTGTCAAACTTGTTTATTCACACAGTTAAGCCACACACAAACGTCTTTAAAAAGATCATTCTCCAAAATAAATCAAACTGCTATTGTCGTTGAAGTGTTTGAGATGATCACGCAGGCCTCACATCTCCACGAAAACAAGTTTAAATGTAGGAAAATACAAGTAAAATATACCTCTAAAAAAATAAAGGATTTGCCAGAGTCTTTTGCACCTGTGACTGGATCAATGGATACAACCGATGGGAGTCAACGAATATCCATCATTACAGCACATATCTGAGGAACAAGGCAAGGAACATTACCGGTGCTAGCGACGTGATGTACGGCTCTTTTCAGGGAGCCGAGTCTTTGGGATCGGTTCCTTTCAAAGAGCCGTTCGGAGCCGGCCAGATAACTCATAATATCTAAGAAGCGAGACCACGAGAAGAAAAGATCCGACTCTTTTCACAATCAAGATCCGGTTCAAACCATTCGCGTCAAAGAGCCGTTCAAAAGAGCCGGTCGATCGTGAACGTCACATCACTATTCGGGACAACACTTTAAGAGTTCCAATTAAAAACAAACAAAAAGAGATCCTTAAACAGGTGTAAGAACTCCTTCCTTCGCCGTTCAGTGAATCTCCAAAGAGCAGATGGTGATGATGTTTTGTATTGAATGTCCTTGCCATTAGGCCATTGTAGTTTTCATGTGTCCAAGACAAATTTCCTCCGAGACAAATGAAATAGATCTTGAATCTTAATGGTTGACTGAGTGGTAGGGAGACTGTGGCCTTGCGTTTAAAGTCGATGTATTTTATTGCACTCAACTGCCTGTACAAACCTAGCTATCGACAATGAATTAAAGATGACCCGAACACACCTCGGACTCTCGGGTTACCTTCGCCTCGGTTGCAGAAACGAGAAGTGAACGTTGCGTCAGTTATTGAGTCATTCCCAGGCTGGAGTTCCTGTGTTTTCGAGGAGAGTACATGTTCTCCAGCGGCGCAGGGGGGGGGGGGGGGGGGGGGGGGGGGGGCGGGGCCTACACAGCCGATCCTTGCCAATGCAGCTCAGAAGGATCGAAATGTCTGCCGGATTTATAGAAAGTAGAGCATGGATAAAAAAACGATCGGAGATTTCCGGTTGTGAAGCCCGTCTGCCAAGTCGTTGTGTGACTGGTTTGTTTTGGCGACGCCCGACTTGTAAAGGATAAGAAACAGCACGCGGCCAAACAAACCATACTCCTCCAATATTTGTCATTGTGACATTAAAGGATCTGTTTCATGTAGGGGTGTCCATGTTTAACCGGTTAACCGTTAAAAATTGAGTAACCGAGTAAAAGCATTCTGCTCGGTTAACTGGTGTGTATAATTTGCCGTTCCATTGAAAATATTTGTAATACGGAACAGATACAAATACGGTAATGTGTACAAGACTGTATAACATCGAGTGCACGTGTATATTTGTCCCGTCTTTGCCCGCTGTTATCACTGCTAGGGGTGGGAACCTCTGGGTACTTCGCGATTCGATACGATACGCGATACATGGCTGACGATAACGATTGTCTCACGATACGCTACGATAAGATTATTTTAAAGTACTACATATTATTCATCATTTACATTTCTTTTCACGTGCTGTGTACCACTTTTATAAATGATTCCTGACTTACTCACTGAAAACGGGTCTATAGATCTGTCAGCGACTTATTTACATTTAAATAAACAAGAAAACACAGTCCTATTTAAAAAGTAATAAATCAACCCCAAATTAATCTTCTTTATAAATATAAAAACTATCATTAAAAGTAATATATCTGTGTGACAGTGTTTGGTCCAAGTGCTTAAAACTGTAGCGCTGCCCCCTGCTGTCCTGACTGAATTCTTGATCATTATTGGCCTCTATTGACTGTGAAAACAGTGGAGCTCATTAGTATGCACGACGTTGCTCATTAAACTGCATGACGTCATCAAAAGTATCAATATCGGAATAAAAAGTATCGGTATCGTATCGTCCCGCAAAACATCGCGATATATCGTAAAATCGATATATCGGTTTGAACCTAAAAGTTTACGCTTTTAAATATACCAATACTGCTAGCTTAAACATGGAGAGGCTTCTGTGCCTTTTGTGCTACACATGGATACCAAACATGTCGATATAATGAATGAACACGTGTGTGAAAGACGTGCTGGTGTAGTGATTTCCTGGAAAACTCCATAAAATCCGCTTCGCAAAGGGAGACTCGCGTTTGCTTTTACTCTGACGTTAAAACCGAGCTGTTAAGGGAAGAAAAGGAAAAAACTTTTGCTGAACATCTGAACGTTGACCACTGACCACACCGCCTTGAGAATCAAACACCACATGTGGCCCAGCTGCTCTGGGACCGAACAGAAGCCTGATCCTTCCGCGCGGTTTGCTAATAAAACGGGCGATCTGCAAGAATGCCCATCGGTGCCGCCGCTGCCGAGACGCTGCTGAGATACTGAGGAGCGAGAAAACATATTCCAGCGCGCGAGCTGAACACGGGTTTAATGTTTAAGAGCCCACCCCGCGGCACCGGGGCCCCACACACATGTAAGCTCTGAGTGAGGCGCTTTGGTGCAATCGCTGACTGAAGAGCGAGGCTCAGAACAGCCCTGAAATAACTCAAAGTGTAAATCAGCTCAATGCAAAACAAAAATCAATCCAATATCAAGACATTCCAATATTGATCCAAAACGGAGTGACACGTAAGTAAGTAAGAAAAAGTATCTAATTAATTTATTAGAAATGAACAGAAAAAAGTTAATTCAAGCAATTCAATGAATTTGTTCTAGCATTAGCATCAAAGTATACATTTATATTTCACTACTGAGAACGATTCAACAAACAAGTCAAACGCAAAGTGCTGTATGTAGTCGTCTCGCGGTGCTGCTCAACTAATACAGCGTCAGGACCCACTATCAAGCTGAGGACAAGCTATGACCCAAAAAATAAGTGAATGTGTCCTATATAATGCAAACTATTGTATTTTCCCCACAATGTATTGTTGACGAAGCTTTAGATGAGCCTGAAAAGCTACAAACCAAGATGAAAACGAGCTGATAACTGTCATTTTAACAGACTCAGACGGTGTTGCTATGCTTTCCATCCATCTTCTTCCACTTGTCCATTGCTGGGTCGTGGGGCAGCCGTTGGAGCGGCCCAAATCATATTGCACCAGCCCCTATGGCTCCTCCTGCAGGTGGTGGGTTCCCAGAAGGACGGCGTCACGGTTCTAACCGGGCCCCAACAACAGAGCTCCAGGATCATTCGGATTCAGGTGCTCAAACCCCTCCACCAAGTCACAGTGGCGGATCCAGAAGGGGGCTATGCTTTCCCAGAAATTAAATATTGAAATTGAAATGTTCTCAGGGAAAGGCACATTATTCTTTATTCTTTATTAGGATCCCCATCACCTCGCACAAAGTGGTTGCTAGTCTTCCTGGGGTCCTGACATAATAAATGTATAAAACTACAAAACACTTAAAATGGAATACATGAATGTTACACTTTTCACATAATCATACAACCATAGGACGCATGTTGGGCATGGTGACTATTGCTCACATGTACTGAGCTAGTTGACCTTTTGCTTTCAGCTTGAAATGTGGTTTACTTTTAGTGTCTCTAATATTAAAAGGCATTTGCCCCTCGGTACGGGACAGTTCTTTTCATTGAGTTACTGTTGTGTCTGGGAATCTGTGACAAAAAACTGGGTTCTCTCTCCAGCAGAACTCTGTGCATGAACATGAGGAGTTTGGCCTCAGAACCCTACTGCTCTGTTCTGAGCCATTTGAAGTTTCTGTAGATGCTTCTGTGTAGCATTTGACCACACTGTCGGGCAGTGATGTAGGTGAGACAATACTATGCTCTGGACAACAGTTGATCTAAAGCAATGATGATGTCCCTGTAACACCTCTGATTAGCACAAAGTTATGTGTGTCTTGCCCAAAGGCATAACGACTGAGTTCAATGCCGGTTGCGGGGATTGATTCATCAACGTTGTTAATAATTAAATGAGGAAAGCATTTGCGTGACTCAACTATTGACTCAAGCTAAAGCGTAAATCGGTAGCTCCCAGAGGATCAAATTAGCTCCTAATTATGTTAAAATTATTGAAATAGTGAACAAACAAACACATCCAAGCAGGGAAGTTAATTTACAAACACAGGGACAAAGTCAAATCCCACTGAAGCCCTTTTTTATTAATGAAAGAAGTTGAAAAGTCAGAAGCTATACAAGCGCATCTTTCGCTTCGCTTTTTCATGTCCCGGGACACACAGTCTAAAACCACAGGCAAAATCCAAGCAGGGAAGTTCATTTACAAAAAAACTGGGATAAAGTCAAAGCCCACTGAAGCCCTTTTTTATTAACGAAAGAATGAGAAAATCTTCAAAAAACCTTCCCCAACACAAAGCGAGATGCTACGTTAGCGCATCCTTCTCTGAGCCAAACCACACTACGCTCCATTTAAAGATCATTTCGACCCAAAGGAGCCCGTGCACCACAGACCCACTCACCGAGCTGCGAACGCGTGCCGTGTCCGTGAATCCACACTTCACACCGCCGCGGAAATAGCCTCCCTCTGTCCAAGTGTGACTCCGCTCGGATGTTCGAATCGCCCCACACGACCTTCCCCTTGTTACAGAGCGCCCGTATGTGTGTGTTTCTATGGGACAGCGTGGACAGGGGGCGGGCTTCGTCTCCGCTACTCAAGAAGGTGGACGTGAATGGCAGGCAATAACGTGTATTAATATGGACTGAAAACAAGATGTGAACAATTATTGGATTTCCCTCATAAGTATTTAAATATGGTCTGCGGTTTGATGATGCCGAAACTGCAAAAGTGTGTAAAAAAAAAAAAAAAAGTTTAGATAGATAACTGATGTAGTTTAAACTAAATTAAAAAATAAAAAAAATAAAAAGATAAGCTAAATACCCTTGTGTTGTCAATGTGAGCACAAAAAAATAAAAAAAAGATTTACAAAATCAATTATAGGTTTATAGGTTTTGTAAGTTTGACATAAAGCTAACCTAAATGAATAGTGTGGTAAACTTTGACTAAAAAATAAAATAAATAATAATAATCTATGTGCAGATATATTGTACCTGTGTTATGTATATTTGCATAAAACCAATGGGAATGTGTGTATGTGTGTGTGTGTGTGTGTATAAGTGTGATACTTACATATACATGATGTGCAAAACTGACACTGATAACCTAAATGAAGCAGTAGACCTGTAACAATAATTCTTATTTTATTTTATTTTTGTTTTATATATATTATTATTATTTTTTGTTTACTGTAAAATAAATAAATAATAATAACTGAAAATAAATAGTAAAAAAGAGCGCGGTCTTTATGGCCCGGGGTCTGACGCTCCAGTCCTGCAGTGAATCAGATCAGGTTCCGTGTTTATCGACTTCTGGCTGTTTGAGTTTTTATGTTTTTTACTGTTGTAAGGTTTTCCCTGTGAAAAGTGCAACAGAAAAGAAAGATTTAAAGGAAGTAAATGATATAAATCCATTCCATCTTTTGAGACTTTTATTATTGCAAGTCGAAGCCATACCCAGTCCCTTCCATTTTTAGAGGGCCATTTCTCCAAGAGTTGCGATTTTTCTGCTTAAACCAATATATCTTTACATCAAAACGTTCCTCTTTTTGTTTTGTTTGAACCCAAGGGAAAATAGGCAAAACGACCAAAGACGTTGTTAGCATTTGGCCTCTCTCAGTATGGCTCCAAATGGGGTGAAGTTAGCTCTTCCACGGGCACAAACAGCTGCGTATCAACACGTCTAAACTCAGGTGAGAACATAATCTCAGTGTGGAAAAACGGTGGCCTGTTCCTTTAAGGAGTAGTGGCGGGAAAGTTGCAGCTGATCCTGGAGGGACTGAAGCCGCTATGGAGCGAGTTTGGGGACACTGTGTAATCGCGAGGCTTAAAAAACATCATCTTCGGTGAGTCGGCATTGCAATTTCCACTTTTATAGTATGAAATAATGTCAATGTGTGCTAAATAAACCGTAATACGAGCTAGTGGGAATGACATGGCGACAGAACAGTAAAAAACAAGCTTAAACTTCAATCAATCAATCAATGGTTTTGTATCGCCCAATATCACAACAGGAGTCGCCTCATAGGGCTGCAACAAACATTAAGGCAATAAAACAGAGCAGTAAATAAGACAATGTAAAGTTCCGGCGAATCAAATATCCAGGCAAACATAAAGTCCAAATAAGCGTCAGCAGTGGCGACGAGCGGCTCGGGTGTCCCCTGTCCTTAGACTCTCCAGCACGGCGAGGAAAAACTCAAAAACCCGGTGGGAGAAACGAGAAACCTTGAGGAGAACCACAGAAGGAGAGATCCACTCCCATGGACGGACAGGCTATAGAGACCCAGGGCCGAAGGAGTCCCTCAGCAGACGGGCCAAGATCGCAGACCGTCCAGTCCTTGTTGTCAGTAGGCCGGGTTCCTCCGTTCAGCCGGGTTCCTCCGTTCGATCTAGACAGGCACTTCCGAGGGGGAGTGGGACAGAAGACACCATGTGAATAGTAATGAACAGACTACAGATAAAATAAATATTGTATCATTATAAGACAAAGTTTGCAGTAAGAAGAAGAAGAGGATAGAGCTCAGTGTACCGTACTTCCCACAGCAGTGTTTCTTCTAAGGCAGCTTTACTTCAGGCTGAGGGTTAGAGCTTTACTTCAGGCTGAGGGTTAGAGCTTTACTTCAGGCTGAGGGTTAGAGCTTTACTTCAGGCTGAGGGTTAGAGCTTTACTTCAGGCTGAGGGTTAGAGCTTTACTTCAGGCTGAGGGTTAGAGCTTTACTTCAGGCTGTGGGTTAGAGCTTTACTTCAGGCTGAGGGTTAGAGCTTTACTTCAGGCTGAGGGTTAGAGCTTTACTTCAGGCTGTGGGTTAGAGCTTTACTTCAGGCTGTGGGTTAGAGCTTTACTTCAGGTTGAGGGTCAGAGCTTTACTTCAGGCCGTGGGTTAGAGCTTTACTTCAGGCTGAGGGTTAGAGCTTTACTTCAGGCCGTGGGTTAGAGCTTTACTTCAGGCCGAGGGTTAGAGCTTTACTTCAGGCCGTGGGTTAGAGCTTTACTTCAGGCTGAGGGTTAGAGCTTTACTTCAGGCTGAGGGTTAGAGCTTTACTTCAGGCTGTGGGTCAGAGCTTTACTTCAGGCCGAGGGTTAGAGCTTTACTTCAGGCCGTGGGTTAGAGCTTTACTTCAGGCTGAGGGTTAGAGCTTTACTTCAGGCTGAGGGTTAGAGCTTTACTTCAGGCCGTGGGTTAGAGCTTTACTTCAGGCTGTGGGTTAGAGCTTTACTTCAGGCCGTGGGTTAGAGCTTTACTTCAGGCTGAGGGTTAGAGCTTTACTTCAGGCTGAGGGTTAGAGCTTTACTTCAGGCTGAGGGTTAGAGCTTTACTTCAGGCTGAGGGTTAGAGCTTTACTTCAGGCCGTGGGTTAGAGCTTTACTTCAGGCTGTGGGTTAGAGCTTTACTTCAGGCTGAGGGTTAGAGCTTTACTTCAGGCTGTGGGTTAGAGCTTTACTTCAGGCTGAGGGTCAGAGCTTTACTTCAGGCTGTGGGTTAGAGCTTTACTTCAGGCTGTGGGTTAGAGCTTTACTTCAGGCTGAGGGTTAGAGCTTTACTTCAGGCTGAGGGTTAGAGCTTTACTTCAGGCTGAGGGTTAGAGCTTTACTTCAGGCCGAGGGTTAGAGCTTTACTTCAGGCCGTGGGTTAGAGCTTTACTTCAGGCTGAGGGTTAGAGCTTTACTTCAGGCTGAGGGTTAGAGCTTTACTTCAGGCTGAGGGTTAGAGCTTTACTTCAGGCTGAGGGTTAGAGCTTTACTTCAGGCCGTGGGTTAGAGCTTTACTTCAGGCTGAGGGTTAGAGCTTTACTTCAGGCTGAGGGTTAGAGCTTTACTTCAGGCCGTGGGTTAGAGCTTTACTTCAGGCTGAGGGTTAGAGCTTTACTTCAGGCTGTGGGTTAGAGCTTTACTTCAGGCTGAGGGTCAGAGCTTTACTTCAGGCTGAGGGTTAGAGCTTTACTTCAGGCTGAGGGTTAGAGCTTTACTTCAGGCTGAGGGTTAGAGCTTTACTTCAGGCTGAGGGTTAGAGCTTTACTTCAGGCTGTGGGTTAGAGCTTTACTTCAGGCTGTGGGTTAGAGCTTTACTTCAGGCTGAGGGTTAGAGCTTTACTTCAGGCTGAGGGTTAGAGCTTTACTTCAGGCTGAGGGTCAGAGCTTTACTTCAGGCCGTGGGTTAGAGCTTTACTTCAGGCCGTGGGTTAGAGCTTTACTTCAGGCTGAGGGTTAGAGCTTTACTTCAGGCTGAGGGTTAGAGCTTTACTTCAGGCCGAGGGTTAGAGCTTTACTTCAGGCCGTGGGTTAGAGCTTTACTTCAGGCTGAGGGTTAGAGCTTTACTTCAGGCCGAGGGTTAGAGCTTTACTTCAGGCCGTGGGTTAGAGCTTTACTTCAGGCTGTGGGTTAGAGCTTTACTTCAGGCTGAGGGTTAGAGCTTTACTTCAGGCCGTGGGTTAGAGCTTTACTTCAGGCTGTGGGTTAGAGCTTTACTTCAGGCCGTGGGTTAGAGCTTTACTTCAGGCTGAGGGTTAGAGCTTTACTTCAGGCTGTGGGTTAGAGCTTTACTTCAGGCTGAGGGTCAGAGCTTTACTTCAGGCTGTGGGTTAGAGCTTTACTTCAGGCTGTGGGTTAGAGCTTTACTTCAGGCTGAGGGTTAGAGCTTTACTTCAGGCTGAGGGTTAGAGCTTTACTTCAGGCTGAGGGTTAGAGCTTTACTTCAGGCTGAGGGTTAGAGCTTTACTTCAGGCTGAGGGTTAGAGCTTTACTTCAGGCTGAGGGTTAGAGCTTTACTTCAGGCTGAGGGTTAGAGCTTTACTTCAGGCTGAGGGTTAGAGCTTTACTTCAGGCTGTGGGTTAGAGCTTTACTTCAGGCTGAGGGTCAGAGCTTTACTTCAGGCTGTGGGTTAGAGCTTTACTTCAGGCCGTGGGTTAGAGCTTTACTTCAGGCTGAGGGTTAGAGCTTTACTTCAGGCTGAGGGTTAGAGCTTTACTTCAGGCCGTGGGTTAGAGCTTTACTTCAGGCTGAGGGTTAGAGCTTTACTTCAGGCTGAGGGTTAGAGCTTTACTTCAGGCTGAGGGTTAGAGCTTTACTTCAGGCTGAGGGTTAGAGCTTTACTTCAGGCTGAGGGTTAGAGCTTTACTTCAGGCTGAGGGTCAGAGCTTTACTTCAGGTTGTGGGTTAGAGCTTTACTTCAGGCTGTGGGTTAGAGCTTTACTTCAGGCTGAGGGTTAGAGCTTTACTTCAGGCTGAGGGTTAGAGCTTTACTTCAGGCTGAGGGTTAGAGCTTAACTTCAGGCCGTGGGTTAGAGCTTTACTTCAGGCTGTGGGTTAGAGCTTTACTTCAGGCTGTGGGTTAGAGCTTTACTTCAGGCTGTGGGTTAGAGCTTTACTTCAGGTTGTGGGTTAGAGCTTTACTTCAGGCTGTGGGTTAGAGCTTTACTTCAGGCTGAGGGTTAGAGCTTTACTTCAGGCTGAGGGTTAGAGCTTTACTTCAGGTTGTGGGTTAGAGCTTTACTTCAGGCTGAGGGTTAGAGCTTTACTTCAGGCTGAGGGTTAGAGCTTTACTTCAGGCTGTGGGTCAGAGCTTTACTTCAGGCCGAGGGTTAGAGCTTTACTTCAGGCTGAGGGTTAGAGCTTTACTTCAGGCCGTGGGTTAGAGCTTTACTTCAGGCTGAGGGTTAGAGCTTTACTTCAGGCCGAGGGTTAGAGCTTTACTTCAGGCTGAGGGTTAGAGCTTTACTTCAGGCCGTGGGTTAGAGCTTTACTTCAGGCTGAGGGTTAGAGCTTTACTTCAGGCCGTGGGTTAGAGCTTTACTTCAGGCTGAGGGTTAGAGCTTTACTTCAGGCTGAGGGTTAGAGCTTTACTTCAGGCTGAGGGTTAGAGCTTTACTTCAGGCTGAGGGTTAGAGCTTTACTTCGGGCCGTGGGTTAGAGCTTTACTTCAGGCTGAGGGTTAGAGCTTTACCTGACTGACCTGATCATAAGCTCATTTGAAGAGGTTTGTTTTGAGCCTAGTCTTAAATCTAGGGACTGTTTCTGCTTCTTTAACGTGAGCTGGGAGTTTATTCCATAAAACCGGAGCTTGGAGCTAAAGGCTCTTCCTCCTACAGTGATGTTGGAGCTAAAGGCTCTTCCTCCTACAGTGATCTTGGAGACCCGAGGAATCACTAGTAGCCCTGGGTTTTGAGAGCGGAGTGCTCTGGTTGGCCGATATGAAACGATAACGTCTTGGAGATAGAGCGGAGCCAAACCCTGTATGGCTTTAAATGTGAGGAGCAGGATTTTAGATTTGATTCTAAACTCAACAGGAAGCCAATGGAGAAACTTTCTTCCAAGTCGCCAAATGTACGGTGCCACCACGAGAACATGTCGTGCTCGTCGTCTCTTTAAGTGCCCGTTAATTACCGGCTGTGAAAACGTGTAGGACAGTTCCGCGTTTAGCTCATTACCGGTCTGAAGCTAGCACACGTTCTCCCCTCATCACCTGCTCGCTCGGTAACGCAGTCGCCCGTTCCGCGCGGCATCTGCGGCGCTCGGGGAAACATATTGTACATTTTAACGTTTCGCATCTGATTCCAAACGCACCTGCTCCAACGCGCTCCCCCAGTCACGGCCCGCCTGTCGCCAATTTCCTCCGCAACAGAACGCGGGTTTGCCTGTAGCCGAACAAATGAGCAAATTCCGGAAAGGTTTGACCGTAAGAAAAAGAGCTTTTTTCTTATTTAGACAATTTAAACTCGCCTTCTCGAACCACGTATAATAAATAGCTTATTCAAAACTACATTACGGCCATTTTTATGCATGAAATTCCTTATTTTTCTATGACAACATAAAATGGCTCTAAGCTTGAACGCGTCTCGCCTTAAATGTTTGCAGATCAAAGGCTGCAATTGTCTCCCAAAAACAACACGATATCCCGTCCCATTAATAAACCTACATTCTCCACAACTGAGATAAGTGCACTTTGTTTTAGAGGCAATAAGGCTGCACGGGACAAATTACTGTTAGGGCCATATTATATCCAAGCCAAAATATGTTCAGTTTTAGTCGTGTTTTCCTCATTTATTTTCATCCTAGCCTTGTTATGCCACTGTTAAGTCTTGTTTTGACACAGTTTGTTATTTCAATATTCACTATAATTATCCACAGTCAGATTCAGTTTCCCTCATGTGGACACTTCTCATTTCCATATCCTTTCAATGACACTCCCGGACTTGCTGAACTGACTCGAGAAAATTAAGAAATTGCACCCAGAAAAAAAAATTAGACACTTTCCCCCGAGTCATTTAGCCCTTTTTTTCCGATCCGCCTCGCCGCCGTGATTGGAGCTGACAGGAGGTTGCGTTTGGCTGCCAGAGCTCGACACGTTACACACGTCCAACCTCGTCAATGTCTGCGAGCGGCGTTTGACAGCCACTGACGCTTAAATCAAATGCGTCTCAAATGTGTCCGTGCCGCGGTTTTGGAAATGGCTCCGGAGTATCAGCCGACGCCGGCGTCTCCGGGACTCGTTTCACACGCCGTCACGGACCTGCCGCGGTTCAAAGCCAAACCGCAGACTCGGAGGGTTTCACGCGTATTAACCTGACATTTTAATTTGTATTCACTCGTGTGTAACCTGTATGTTTTACGGTTGTACAACAGTCTTCAGGAATCATACAGACGCTTCAGGGCCCACTGGTAGACCTACAATATATACATTTAAATTGGGATTATTATCCTTTGTGCGGGTATTTGGGCATAATCTCACATTTGTATCACTATCTTAAATGTTGTTTGTTAGGAAATGCAATATTGAAACAAAAATATCCAGTCGTTTCACTTCCTGATTGTCATGCGGCCTCACCATGAGCTCCTCCCACCCCACTCCTCTTTGCTCCCCTTCGCTGCGCAGCGGTTTCGTTGACCAAGTGGCTGTACTGAAGATCCGGCGAGTTTTTACTTAGTGATGAGAGGATTAAGCTTAGCACTTCGCTGATTCCCGGGATACGTTGGCCCTCAGGAGGAGCCAGTGGCGTTTGAAGGTCATGATTTCTGCTGGGCCACCCCGGGCGCCGCCGCACTCAGGGAGGGCCGCCTGAGGAAGTACAGGGGCCCATCATGTAATTAGAATATCATGAAAAAGTGCATTCACTTCTGAAATTCAACTTAAACTGTGAAACTTATATGATAGTAGACTCATTACATGCAAAGTGAGATATGTATAGCCTTTATTTATTATCATTTTGATTATTATTGCTCAGTTTGTAAAAAACCCAAATAAAAAAATTAAAACATAGGCTTGACATATGTCACTTTGCATGTTTTGAGTGTATATCATATATTAGTTTCACATTTTAAGTTGAATTACAGAAATAAATGAACTTTTTCATGATAATCTAATTATATGACGAGCACCTGTATATTTGTGGCAGTGTTTCCTCATCAGCACACCCCTCTCCCACCCGACAATTGTTATGCAGCGCTAATCACTGTTAAGACTACCCTCTTTATAGAATACAAAATAAAAGTATCAATACTATAGTGCAAGTAGACACAATGAACGTTACTAAGCAAATATTAATACTGACACTTTGTAAGTAGACAATATAAAAAAAACAAGTGCCACCTCCAGGCCACTAGCCGCAGCGCTGCTAAGAACAGCCACTGGGGAAGACCCATGGATGACTCAAAGATGTGCGAGCGGGTTGAAACGCAGCTCCAGGTCTGTGTGTGATGAGAGAACAACACTGTAACATCCTTCACTGTCACCTGCCAGGACCAGCATGAACAGAAGCACCGAGCCAGAGGATTAAGCTATCGTGCATGTTTTGGATCAGGTTCAATCCAACTCTCAAGAATCCTCTCAACGTTTGCTAAAGTTTGGGGAAATACGACTGCAATATTGCACCGTGTGTTTTCATAATCGCCTGACAGCACTTTAATAAAGACAAGTGTTGGTTTCTCTGCGGGTGCCATCGGTGTCAAAACAACACATTTGTTTTGTTCCATCAGCCTCCTATACCGACACTCTTCTCCAAGCGACGAGGAAACACCGGCGCCGCAAACCAGTCCCGATAATGAAACGTGAACTTAACAGGAAGCCGCCAATGTTTCCTTCTCTGCCTCCGCGGCGTTGCCGGAGACGCCGTTGAGCCGCGGTGAATCCGCCCCGGGGCCATTTATCATCTCGCTCTCGTTCATTGGCGCGGGGAAAAGGACGGCACTGATGTGGGAAGCCGATCGATATGATTCGATATGAAATCCTCGGGGGGGAGAAGCCGCTTCCTCTGCGTAAAGTAAAACAACGCCGTCCCGATTTTAATGACAGAGGGAGATGAAGAGGAGAACATAGTGATCATCAGGGGTGGGAACCACGATTCGATACATGGCTCACGATAACGATTATTTCACGATACGCCGATACTGCGATAATCGATTTATTGCACAAAGATAATCTACGATACATCCCGATTAAAACAAATAAAATGCTACTTTTAACCTTTATTTATAACCTCGACATATTATTCATCATTTACATTTATTTTCATGTGGTTTGTACCACTTTTATAAATGATCCCTGACTTACACACGGGGTCTATAGATCTGTCAGTGACTTCTTTTACAATTAAATAAACAAGAAACCACAGTCCTATTTAAAAAGTAATAAATAAACCCCAAATGAATCATTAAAAGTAATTTATTTGTGTGACAGTGTTTGGTCCAAGTGCATAAAACGGTAGTGCTGTCCCCTGCTCAAAAACTCAAAAAAAAGTGTAAAAAATTCTACAAAAAAGGTGTCAAGAACACACAAAAAAGTGTCAAAAAAAGGTGTAAAAAATAAAATAAAATAAAATGTCAAAAAAATAAAATAAAAAAGGGTCAAAAACTCAAAAAATTGTAAAAAAAAACTCAAATACTCAACAAAGTAATGTCAAAAACTCAACAAAAAAGCTTCAAAAACTCAAAAAAAGTTTAGAAAATTCTACAAAAAAGGTGTCAAGAACACAAAAAAATGTGTCAAAAAAAAAGGGGTAAAAATAAAATAAAAACGTCAAAAAATAAAAATAGAAAAGGGTAAAAAACTCCAAAAAGTATTAAAAAAGGGTCAAAAACTCAACAAAAAAGCGTCAAAACCTCAAAAACTCTACAAAAAATTTCAAAAATGAGACGAGAAAGAAGGTGAAAAAAGTGACGACAACATGGCAACAACGCGAGGAAAAAGATCGGTTATGATTAGCTTGTAGCTCTTAGCTTTCAAATGAGGCGTGACACTGGCCTATACGGAAGCTTTAAGATTCGGGTGAAACTGGAGAAAATGTGCTCGGTTAAGGCGGGGGTTAAGAGGTTAAGGATTGTTTGTTGTTTCCATCACTTGTTATTGATTTCCATAAAGCCAGGGCTGATGCCGTCCCTATGTTCACCCCCCCCCCCCCCCCCCCCCCCCCCCCCCCCCCCCAACCCCCCCCCCCCCCCCCCCCCCCTTCAGCCGATTACAGCTTAGGCGGCAGTCGGACAAAGTGCTGACTCAGCGTTTGCTCCGGGCGTGTGGACGAGCGGACGGACAGTGTGACAGCGAGAGCCTTTAAGGTTTCATGCTATCGACAAAACAATAAGGTGTGCGGAGAGGAGATGTGGGGGGAGGGGGGGGGGGGCATCAGCCCTGGCTTTATGGAAATCAATAACGCTCTTGACCCCCATTAGCCGCGAGTGTGAGCTCCTGCAGGCGGGATTCAAGCTTCAGATTGAAATGAAAAATGATAAAGATCCAAAACTCAGATTCCTTGTGTCTGACAAAGCCTGAAGTCAGAAATCCTCAACCCTTTCATGAGAAACGAGATCGATCCAAACATGTTCAGTCGATTGCAGCTCCAAAATCTCAAAGCGATTGCAATAATGTGGGCAGTTTACTTTCGTGCCCCTGGTAGGGTCTCCCAGGGCAAACAGGTCCTAGGTGACGGGTCAGACAAAGAGCAGTTCAGAAGCCCCTTATGAGAGACCAACAGGCCCGGTTAGAACCATGAGGCCGTCCTTCTGTGGACCCACCACCTGCAGGGGGCGCCATAGGGGGCTGGTGCAATGTGATCTGGGCAACTCCAACAGCTGCCCCCACGACCCGGCAACGGACAAGTGGAGGAAAATGGATGGATGGAAATCGTTTGACCTCTTAACCCCCACCGGAACTCCTGGCTTTACCCAAAGCTTCATGAAAAAAAAAGGGTTTGAAATAGCAACAAAAATGAGATGAAAGCGAGGGTGAAAACGCGACAAAAAAGCAACAGAAAAATGGCCGAAAAGTAATGAAAAAGAGGCTAGAATGTGTGAAGAAAACGCAAGAAAAAAAGTGACAAAAAGAGACAAAGGCCCTGTCCATACGTCAAGTCAAGCTAAGGACTAAACGCAAAGATATTTGATCAATCCAGTGTATCGTTCATACGAGTCCGGCGTTTCGGGGGTCTGGAAACAAATATTTTCAAAACTATGTCCCAGAGTGGAAAGATCTCAAAACTCCGTAACTTTTACTAAAACGATGACATCACAGCACCAGAGTGGAGTCTGTTATCCATAATCTGCTGACCTTAGAATGAGTTTTGCTCATGGATCTATGATGGTTTTACTCCTGATCCTCTTTGCTCCACTGGTGTCCGCGAGCCACAGGTGAAAAGTAGAAAAACACGGCCGAGTCAGTCTGTGTTTTTGGACTCACAGTCAAAGTCACTCACAGGTTTTTCTGCTTTATCCCGTTACGTCTGAAGAATAAACTCGCCTCCTCGTCTCTTCTGTAAATCGTAAATCCTTGAATCCGTTTCATTTTCACTGTTTACATTCCACAGAAGTTTACTGCATGCTTACAAAGAAACCTTCTGAAAATATAAGCGCTTTGTCTTCGTGTGGATATAGCCAGAGATGTGGCACACAGAGAGAGGGTTTAGTCATTGCTTTAGTCTTCATTTACTACTTTGAATCTAATTTTAGTTAATAGAAATATTACTTTGACTGATTTTTCATATTTTAGTCAATGGAATTAACACAATCCTCCACAAACAACCAATCTCCAGGGGTTTTATTGTTTAGCGTAACGGAGCACCCAGGCCTACACTCCGGTATCCGCTGCACAGGCTGCATTTCTACTCGTGGCTGCACTTGTAACGCGGCGCCACAGGTCCCGTCGGCGCCAACGGCCTGAGAAAGCGCCGACGCAGTGAGCGGCGTGGGCTCATGTGTTGCTCTGTCCTCCTCTGAAGCCGACGCCTTCACTTCTGCTCCGCCTGCTTATCGATCCGTGTAATGCAAAAACCTCGGCTGTTATCTTTACTGCTGACCAGCGCTCCGACAGGGACATTACAACCGCTCATCTGAGGACTCTTTGTTCGGGCCAGAGATAACAGCGGCAGAGTCGGGCGGGGGTAATTAGTCGCTCGCCGAAACGAGAGACAGTTTGGTGCGATTTACCGTTTGACATGCCGGGGTCTAAACGAAGGATTCTGGTCAAAAAAGTCACGCAAAGTGCTTCACAAAGGGGTCATTGTTAATGTACTCCATACTAGGAGCGTGACAATAAATATATCGATTTTCCGATATATCGCGATATTTTGCGGGACGATACGATACCGATACTTTTTGTTCCGATATCGATACTTTTGATGACGGCATGCATAGTAATGAGGCAGCAGGGCTCCACTGTGTTCACAGACAATAGAGGCCAAGAATGACTGCAGAATTTAGTCAGACCAGCAGGGGGCAGCACTACAGTTTTAAGCACTTGGACCAAACACTGTCACACAAATAAATTACTTTTAATGATTAATTTGGGGTTTATTTATTACTTTTGTAAATAGGACTGTGGTTTCTTGTTTATTTAATTGTAAATGAAGTCGCTGACAGATCTATAGACCCCGTGTGTAAGTCAGGGATCATTTATAAAAGTGGTACAAAGCACACGAAAAGAAATGTAAATGATGAATAATATGTAGTATGTTAAAATATCGTGATGTATCGTAGATTATTTTTGTGCAATATATCGATTATCGCAGTATCGGTGTATCGTGAGATAATCGTTATCGTAAGCCATGTATCGCGTATCGTATCGAATCGTGAGCTACCCAGAGGTTCCCACCCCTACTCCACACTCGAGGGTGGTAAGCCACATATGTAGCCACAGCTGCCCTGGGTGTGGCCTGACAGAAGCGTGGGTGCACCTTCACCATTACAGACAGACGATGGAAATTTAGCCCGGAAAAATCCTGGTAAGACTCCGCATCAACTTGATTTCTACAGCATAACTTACGCAAGCAAACAGGAAGTGGAGTAAACCAATCAGTGAAGCGATGAAAAAGTGACAAAAAAGTGACAACACGGCAACAAAGATAAAGATCAGGTTTTTTTTGTAGGCCTTAGCTTTCAAATTAGGAGTTCTACTGGCTTATAGTCTGTAAGCTCCAGGTGAGAAGCTTTTAGATTTGGGTAAAGCTCGGTTAAGGCGGGGGTTAAAAGGTTAATGTTGTATTAGTGATACATTTAAGTGGTTTTGACATGTTTTACACCCAGGTCAGACATACACAGCCTGACCCAAAAGAATATATTCATATTTAAATATGGTTGGACTGGGATTTGGTGAGTATTCGGTGTATTTTGGAAGCCTGACAATCCAGTTTGCAAACAGAAGCTGATATTGAGCAGATAGTTCGATCAATATTTAGTCGACGTGGGTTCTCGCTCTCGCTCCCGTCTCTGCCTCTCATGTTTAGCGCAGTTTAATCCACTGAATGACCAGCTGCCTCTCCTGATCGCGTGGAGGAGGGTTCATTAGCATCAACAGCAATGATTCATGTAAACGAGCTAACAATACCGTCTCTACTGTTCCCAATCTGTGACTCACCCACTGGTCCCATACCAGGCTAAATATACACCTTTTTGTAACATTTGATATCATGGTTTCCCAGGGGTTTTGTGCGCGAGCTTCAAGTTACACAATGTGCAGCAATTCAAAATGTTTGTGGCGCACAGAACGCATGAATATCAGGACAGCTGGTCGGCCCGTCGGTGAGAGGCGAGACATCTGCAGATACGGGCTCGTACTGCAGGGATTATAACAGGGCTTTAATGAGGCGCAGTTTGGGGCCGGACACACAGGGGGCAGTATAATGAGAGGAGCGGCGTGTCACTGGGAGCTCATTTGGCTTCGGTCATTTCTGAAGGAACGCACTAGAGACAGTATGTTCTCGTGTACTATACAGTTAAATATGAAAGGAAATCTCTAAACTTCATCTCTAAATCAAGAGCTGATCTTGAAATGATTATCCACGCCTTTGTGTCTTCTCGTTTTGACGCCTGTACCGGTCTAAACAAAACTCTGCGGCGAGGTTACTGACCTTCAGAGCCTTGCATGGTCAGGCCCCCTCATTAGAGACTCTCTGGAGTCTCGGGATCAGAACCTCGTCGTGGTCCCTCGTAGCAATACCAGGACCACAGGAGATCGCGCCAAACGCTCTGAAACGATGTTCGACCTTCCTCACGCTCGCTCGATTCTGCTGATGTTTCTAAGAGCAAACGGAAAACCTATTTGTTTCAGAAGGCGTTTCAATTCCAGTGGATTAAGGGTTGTTTTGTGACCATCATGTTTTGTGCCTGTACTTTGTATTTCTATTGACGTTTTGTGAAGCATGTTGTGACTTCAGCTGCTAACCTAGAGATCTGCTGATTTCTCCATAGGAACTTTGCAAAAGAAAAATATAAAAGTGTCCAACATGAAAAGTGTCTTTACGTATCCAGCCAATTGTCACATTGCGCCCCTATAGTTCGTAGAGAGCATTTTCATCGCTAATCCCGGCCTATGAACTCCTCACAGTCTGAACATTATTGCGTGCCGGCCGTGGCTCGCTAAGACTGTATGTGTTTGACCCGTCGAGGAAAAAAAGTTTGGGCACTGTAGAGCCATCTTTAGTTAGATTTGGACAAAATGCTCTCTTTATATTTTCTGCTGGATTATTTTATTATCACTATATTTGCCGCGTCTAAAATGACGGCTTTCGTAATGGCTACATTCACGAGGTCTCGACCCAGTGTGACACGTAATTACAGCCGCGGATTTACCGGCTCGTCAATCAAACTGCTCTTTGTAGCCACTGCCCGAACTCTCTTATCTTCTCACGGAAAAGGCATGTCCGAAACGTTGGACGTGTGAAACCACAGGGTCGGGCAGAGTTTCCCCCAGTGTTCCTCCGCTCTGAAGACAAACCGCCGCCGCTCTGGACTTGGACAATATTAAGAGCGATGAAAGTCCCACGACAAGTTTCTGGTGTAGAGCCAGGAAAGCCATAAGAGTTTGGGGGACTTTGATTTAAACCCATTTGAAAAGATGCGCCCCGGCGTTATTTATACTGGGAGACACAGGCCGCTGTTGGCTGTGTTTTATTTGACAACTCATAAAAGTCAGTCAGGTAGTTTTAGAGGGCACTCGAAATAAATTCAGAAGAAGTCGCGTCGCCGTGAAGAAAGCATCGATGTTGCCGAGACAAAATGCCACATTTGTCTCTGCAGGGAACCCGTGTGAAACCCAAGACGGTCACATCTCCTGCTTCACAGCTAGAAGGTCCCGGGTTCGATTCCCACCTGGACAGGCCCTTTCCGTGTGGAGTTTGCATGTCCCCTACCACAAACAACATGGTGAATCCTCCACAAAATGGTGGAGTGGTCAGCAGGGCTCAATAAATAACTCATAAGGAGTAGGCCGAAGCAAGAAAGCGTATAAGTGCCTACCCCAATTTCAAAATACAATTATTGATTAGCGAGAACAGACTTTCAGAAGTAAATCACTTGATTGGTTCACTGGAAAGCTCGCCTCATTGGTCGATGTGACGGCCCGGGAATTCTGATTCGTTGTTCTATTCAGCATAAGGAGGGACTTGCAAAACATAATTGCTTAATGGTACTTACCTTACATCAAATTTCAGACACAGGTGGCCACTTATACAACATGTATAACATTTGTAAAACATTTAAACTTACAGACTATCACTTTAAAGGTGCCATAATCTTGGGAAATCGACTCTTTGGTCAAATCAATCAAATCAAGTCCATATCAAAAACATATCTGGAAGACTGTTTTTGCTTTGAGTAAGTCTGTTCACTTCGGTAATTTCTTCTTCATTGATTTATTTTTAATTTTTTTTATCACAAGAAGAACATTCAAGATTCAAGAACTTTGAACTCTCCACCACATTGTTAAGCTGTTTTCTGTTCATCACAATGCCATTTACTATCTGCAGAGGCCAACTCTAAATCCTGACCAGCCCAGTGTCTTTTCCTTACATATAATTTAAATATAATATATTACAATGGCATATACTGATTCCGAGGCACCCGAAATAATGTTTTAAGCCTAAATTATTCCTGACACGTCCACTTTAAAAGCTTGTCTTCAGAAAAATAACGCTAGTTCGTGAGCACCACTCGTTCCACTACGGTATTTCACATGTTCTGGACAGAAACATTATTACCAGTCATTGTCCTGGATGTTCTGAACAGGGAGAGCGGCTGATTAGAGCCAAACATCAAGCCCTTCTGCGCCTTCCTTTCTCTGGACAGGTGTTCGAGACGTGTTCGCGGATTAGGAAAAGATGAGAATACAACATGTGTAAGGATTTTAACAAACGCAACACCTGCTGTATTTTGCTTTTGTCGCCCCATTCATTATCTCCGTAAAACAAGCTGCTATCCTTTGGTCGCATTGCCTTTTCCCTTCTACTGTGACTCGTAATTGGCATTTTATTCCGGCTTTTCAAACAACTTAGCCTTGAAATGTTTGTTGTATAACGTACAATTAGCTACAGTATTAAAAGAGAAATTAAGCCTAGGCGTGAATTCAACCTGTGAGACTCATTTCAGCGTTTAAGCCTCCAGCGTTCATTGCTCGTCCGCTTCCCAGCTGTGTCGCGACCCACCTCCGCCCCTTTTATCCACATCCTTCACCGGTTTCCCACACCGCCACCAGAGTCCAGGCTCCGGGGGAAGACATGCCTAACGCTAACCTTCCCTAACTTTTATTCATATGTCGATGTCTACTGGCCGGGTAGGATCGGCAATAATAAATATGTCAATAAAGCTGCTTTCTATCCAGGTTAAATTATCAATAATAAAAACTTTGCAGGAAAGAGAGTTTCACAGCAGACTGGATCAGAACAGGGTTAGTGGAAGGAATCTGGGTTTAAATACACGGTGTAACGTTGTGGATCAGTTCCTGCGACGTACACCGGACAGTGGGCCGGCGTTTTGAGAGTTTAAGACGGAGACGCATCACTGGGACAAGCGCTAATGGAGTAAAACATTGCTCCAGGTCTGTTTCTGATGATATAACTTTACAACGCGGGCAAAAGCAAAGAATGATAATAACGAATAACGATAATAACGAATAACGAGCGGAGACTGAGTGGATGTGAAATATGGGGAAACAATTACAAATCCAATACTCATCCTATTTTCCTACTCCAAAAAAAGGCAATAAGAATCATCACTGAAGCAGATTTCTATGCACCATTTTTGTGGAGCTAAATCTATTGAAAATCCATGATCTTGTTGATCTAAATACTTTAGTAATAGTGCACAAAGCACATATTAATCTTCTCCCTCCAAACATCCAGCAGCTTTTTGAACACAGGGAAAGTCCGTATAACCTCCGAGGGACTGCCATATTCAAAAAAGCTAATTAAAAAAGTCCATGTATTTCTGTAAGAGGTGTTAATCTGTGGAGCGATTTGGAAGATCATTTAAAACAGTCGAAAACAGTCAAAGCTTTCAAAAAGTTGTATAAATCTACTATCATTCAAAAATATATAAGTTACGGATGAACAAAGTAAGAAACTAGTGAAAAGACTTTAATAGATCCAAAATGAATGAATTTAAATGATGACATGATTTAGTTAAAATAAATTAACGTAAAACAAAATGTATAATTACATATATATTGGAGTGTTGAAATTTATGTTAAAATCAATTCTAAATACATGCTTATTTCTCTTCTGTTTGACACTTGATATTGTTTGCTATTAATGTTTGTGTTTGTTTTCTCGTGGAAGTCTGTAAATTAGGCACAATAAGTTTTTACTTCAGCCTAAACCCTTTCGGTCGTGTTGTGCACGAATTATGGAGATGCTTGTTTTATGTTTAAAAGAATGAAAATGACCGAATAAACTACTACTACAGGTGATTAAAAAGAAAGCTCTGAGAACATTGTCGGGATAGTTCTACAGCAATTACAGCTGTACCGCACGAGATTTCAGCTAATAATAACAATGCAAGCTTTCATTACCGGTGTTTTAGCAGCTTATAAATGCCTTTATTGTAATGTGAGTGAGCGCCGTTCTCCTCAGACTTGATTCATAACCTCGTCGGGGGTAATTTAGCAAAAGTTTATCGTTGATTTTGGCCTTAACTTCTGCAAAAAAACTGCTTTGCTTTTGTCCCGTTCATCATAGTCAAATAACAATGGAGCGTTTTAGTGCGAGGAGCTGTTTTGAACCGTGTGGTGCAGGGTAAATCGTATCAGCGGGAAGGGGCTAATGTTATAAACGCAACTAATTACCATCTTAACAAGCTTTATATTTCGAATGAGCGAGTGTGTAGCGGAGTGAACGGGGAAGGTCATGAGCTTTCACATTCTTGATGCCACATCCTTGTTCGCCCGTGCCCCCCCCCCCCCCCCCCCCCCCCCTTGTCGCACTCCAGAGTAACCCAGTGCACTTCTGTCTCCTCTCTTTGGAGCCGGGAAGAGCTTACAGCGTCACGGTGATGGATGACTGTGGACAGCGGCTCTCCACTGCTCACACTTATGCGTTTTACTCTGGTGCAGACGCTGGTAGCCGCGGCGGTTCGAGTAAAATGTCGTTGTAGTGTCTGTGAGTAGAACTGAAGGATCGAATTTAGTTTTCATTAAAATGTGTGCTGTTGAAAAATATTCCTTTAGCTGTATCGTATGGATGTGTGGCTGCTGCCGTTGAGTCAGGTCTACAGTGAAGAAAATAAGTATTTGAACACCCTGCTATTTTGCAAGTTCTCCCACTTAGAAATCATGGAGGGGTCTGAAATTGTCCTCGTAGGTGCATGTCCACTGTGAGAGACATCATCTAAAAAACAAAAAAAATCCAGAAATCACAATGTATGATTTTGTAACTATTTATTTGTATGATACAGCTGCAAATAAGTATTTGAACACCTGAGAAAATCAATGTTAATATTTGGTACTGTAGCCTTTGTTTGCAATTACAGAGGTCAAACGTTTCCTGTAGTTCTTCACCAGGTTTGCACACACTGCAGGAGGGATTTTGGCCCACTCCTCCACACAGATCTTCTTTAGATCAGTCAGGTTTCTGGGCTGTCGCTGAGAAACACGGAGTTTGAGCTCCCTCCAAAGATTCTCTATTGGGTTTAGGTCTGGAGACTGGCTAGGCCACGCCAGAACCTTGATATGCTTCTTACAGAGCCACTCCTTGGTTCTCCTGGCTGTGAGCTTCGGGTCATTGTCATGTTGGAAGACCCAGCCTCGACCCATCTTCAATGCTCTAACTGAGGGAAGGAGGTTGTTCCCCAAAATCTCGCAATACATGGCCTCGGTCATCCTCTCCTTAATACAGTGCAGTCGCCCTGTCCCATGTGCAGAACAACACCCCCAAAGCATGATGCTACCACCCCCATGCTTCACAGTAGGGATGGTGTTCTCGGGATGGTACTCATCATTCTTCTTCCTCCAAACACGTTTAGTGGAATTATGACCAAAACGTTCCATTTTGGTCTCATCTGACCACATGACTTTCTCCCATGACTCCTCTGTTGGCTTATGATTAAAAACATGTCGGAACGCCTGCTTATTTTGTTCATCATTAAAGATCATTAAAAGATCTTCCTTAAAACGGGACTACCTGACTTTTTGTTGTTGTGGAGGAAATATTTTAGTCACTTGAGAGTATGTTGTAAACACAGCACAAAACAGACCTCGGCGATATGTCTTCACCTAAATATTTATTGAGCGATGGAAGTAGAATCTAAAATATTTCGGGGGTGGTCCCTCCTGCTTCACATTGCCAGTTGTACACGAGTGTGAAACATGCATATAATTTATTTTCTTGATCAATTTGGATATGTAGGAGGGGTTGTGAGAGCTAGAAATGAGTTTCACGCCCCAAACTAAACATTTGGGGCGTGAACAATCAGGTACCCCAGCTTTAAAGCAGCACTGAGTAACGTGTTTACCTCAATACATCCTTTCCGTAGTCCCTCTGGGGGTAATACAAGTGTTAACGGGAGGATTGGGGGGGGGGTCTTTCATCTCCCCCTGGTGTCTCTGGCCGGAAAACCACAATTCCAACTTTGCTGCCACGGGGTCAAGGCACCATGACACATTAATAGAATCCCGAAGAAGCAGCTAACGGGCTAACGGGCAAAGCTAACTGCTGGCTAGCGACACTTTAGCAGTATTTACAGCCACATTTGAGTGAAAATGATCTCCATTGTGTAACTGGATGAAGAATATCCCTTTGTCTTTTCTGTCAGCGTAGTATTTACTCTCACGGACAATTATTGAGTAAAAAACTCAAAATGCTACGACATCTGCAGTGGCGCTTATGGCCTCTAGGGGCATGATTTCTTTAGTTCTGCTTTAATAATGTTGTGCAATATGAAGCTAGAATATAATGATTGAGTACTGGGATGTATTTTAGGAAGGTAACTGTATTCTAAATAGTCTCAAATGAAACAGTAACTGTACCTTAATACTGTCCTAATACATATTATAAATGCATGTTTTCAGTTACGACACAAAACTGCAAGACGACAATGCCAGGACTCACAGGGCTCCAATGTTGTGAAAGTGAAAAAAATGATCCAAAGAAAAATCTGGATAACATCGGAATATTGCCCCGCTCATTTCGTAGCCAGTGTTTGATATTTGTGTACGTCATTTGCTTTAAATCCATCAACAAATCTTGATAAAAATGCACACTTTTCATAATGTGACAGCGGATTGTCACAATAGTCATATTTTGCATGTTCAAATTGATTTATTTGACCAATTAAACATTCAGATATAACTTCATAACCCCCACCTTAACCGAGCACATTTCTCTCCAGTTTGGCTTTACCTAAATCTGAAAGCAAAAGAGGCAGAAAGCGACAACAACACATGACAAAAGAGTAACGAAAAAGCCACAAAAACGTGACAAAAATTAGATGGAAAAAGTGATGAAAAAGCAACAAGAAACACTTCCAAAATGTGACAAAAACATGCTGGAAAAGCGACAACAACAAGGCGAAAGAGTGATGGAAAAGCAAAGAACAAAAGCAACAAGAAAACCATGAAAGTGCGACTAAAATGTGGCAACAATGTGATTAAAAAAGTGACCAAAAGATGCCACGAAAACCCTATGAAAATATGAAAAAAAATAAACAGTTATGATCAGTTTTTGCAGGTCTTAGCTTTCAAAAACATCAGCATATGATCTGCCATGTTCCTGACTCGTGATGCTCCACAGTGCATTTTGAGTTGCTGTCCCAATACGCTGTGTTTCTTATTGAAACACATACATCAGTTCTTTATATTGCAAGTGTAACGTTTCTTCTTCTTTCTTTTTCACGGCTGTCCCTGTGAAAACGCATTCCTCAGATGTGCCACACTCGTCGCTGTTATTTCTCTCTCTGGTTCAAAGGATTACAGCTCCATATGTTGTTTGGAGCAGAGACTTGGAGTGCCAGCCACAGCTTTGGAAAACATACCACGGCTCGGCGGCGCCTTTTATCCCCCGATCCCTTTGAAAACATAATGAAAACACATCGATGAAGAGATGGGAGTCTAACCTGCGATATTCTCCTGTAGATATCAGAGAAATACCTCAAACCGGCCGTTTAAACCTTCAAACTGAAATTTAGTTGGGTCAATAAAGGGTGCTTTGTATGGAGATGTTTTCAGGCTGATGTTTAATGCATCGCTCGGGACGGGCCCGTTCTGGGGAAATCTTAAGATATGGTTTTAACGGCGCGTGACCCGCAGATCCGGTCAAAATCACGAATGTTTAAGTACCAAAGTATTTGATGAAAAGTACTTTTCAAAGTAGAAAAGGAGGAATCTGTTTGAATAATGACTTAATGCGGGTTCAAAGATCACCACCTGTATAAGGCATCGGTTTTATATAGCGCTTTTTTAGACACTCAAAGACGTAAGCTGCCCTGGGGCAGACTGACGGAAAACGAGGCAACCAGTCTGCGCCATCGGCCCCTCCGACCGCCACTCACTCACTACATTCAGTCTCCCATCCAAGTACCGACCAGGCCCCTCCCTGCTTAGCTTCCAAGGTCTGACGGGATCAGGCAGAGTTAAGGCGGTCCTAGTCTGTGGTATTGAGCGAACATCTGCACAGCGCCACCTACTGTTCTGGAGTGTGCATGTCAGGGCTTTTACAGAGATGATATTTTTACGGATATTTGTTAATAATATGAAACACATCTTGATCATCATCTTACACGTTGTCGGTTAGAAAAATACGGTTTTGATTGAAAACAACGTATTTGACCTGGTAGTGACCCGGCGGCTGTATGCCTTTACTTTCCATCGCAGTGGTTTCTAGGACGCTCCAGGATCACTTGTTGGGGAGGTTCTCACCGCTGACGGAGCCTCTCATGAGAAAACCTAGAACATAATTCCTCCCGGAGCGTCCTAGAAACCACTGTGATGGAAAGTAAAGGCACCATGTTATTTATTGACCTTTATTTAACCGGGATAGTCCCACTGAGATTAAGAATCTCTTTTTCAGGGGTGTCCTGGCCCCTGGGGGGAGGAACCTTCTGTACATGTTTTTGTAGTAGGGGAAACCTACGCAGACACTGGGAGAACACACAGAAAGGCCTCGTCCAGGTGGGAATTAAACCCAGGACCTTCTAGCTGTGAGGCACGAGCTTTCTATGAGCTGCCATCGCGGTGCTAGGAAGAGAAGACTGAAAGATTACTCAAATGTGTGCAAGTGGCCTCAAAACACAACTCCAGGTTTGTATAAAAGTCGAACATGGCAAAAAAAATAATTAGCTCTGTCAAAGGGGACAAAATATACAGGTGCTTAAACTGTGAAACTAATTTGGATGATTATGGCTCAGCTTGTAAAAAAACCCAAATAAAAAATTCTCATAAAATTAGGACTGTGAGCCATAATCATCAACATTATAACAAAGGCTTGACATATCTCACGTTGCATGTAATGAATCTATATTATATATTAGTTTCACATTTTAAATTACAGAAATAAATGAACTTTTTCGTGATATTCTAATTATATGACGAGCGCCTGTATAGCAGTAATAGGTTTGCAACAAAAAATACAGATCCTCAAAAACTTCACTCACTACAGTCATGAATATTTACTCCTAGTGGTGGTTTCTCGTATCTACCCCAAAAAAGGCTAATATTCCTTGGCTAATGCATTACTGAGGCTTCGTCCTCTCTTCTCACCCCATAACTTTTTGCCAATCGACCCACATTTGAAACCGGTGACGCCCACCCGAACACGCGCGCCGTCCCTTTAAGAGCGGCAACACGCGCCCTCGTTTCCAATCATTAGGTTTGATTGATAGCGGCACGTCGGCCTTGGCTTTCCCTCTGACGTTGCCTTGTCTGCCCGAAAGAGCCCGTCCGTCCACCGCGCCCTTATGCGGTCCCTGACCCCCAGATTCCACATTCTCCGTGCTCGCTCCGTTCCACTCCGTTCCACTCCGTTCCACTCCGCCCCGACCGCCGCAGCAAATACGTTGCTATTTTGAACGTTCAGAAACATTCCACATCGTCCACTCCGCTCCGAGGGCCAACGTCGCCGCTCCGCCTCTCCGCCTCGGCACGATAAAAATACGGACCAACTCTATTTTCAGCTACGTCTGCGCCCCGTCAGCTCCGTCCGTATCAAGCTCAACAGTTCAGAACGCACCAGAAGACAGGAAAGAGAACGGAAACAACATCCGGATTTTCGAAAGAAAATGTAGAAATATAAATACAGAACGTTTCGAACATATAAAGTATTTTTATACGTATATTTACATTAAAGCTGTGCTATATATAATATATTTTAAATCGTACACTACTTGTAAATCACAAAATTACATTACAATATATTTTTAAAATACATCAATGACTCACTTTCTTTGATAAATAAATATCATAAATTTAACATCGATGGAAATCGATGTTAAACTGGAACAACAGAATAAACTCCAGAAACGAAGCTTTCAGACGCTTTTGCAATGAATGAAAAGTTTGTTTTGGTACCGGCTTTATCTGTACACACATTTTATGGCGTGATCTCGTACGTCTCGCGCATGCTCTCCTCAGCTCCGCAGTTGGGCGGAGTGGAGCCCAGACGGAGCAAGACGTGTGCAGTGGGCGTTTGATTTCGGAATCCTTCGGAGGCGGTCCGCGGCGGGCTGGAGCGGGGCGGTGACGCGAGATGTGGAATCCCGGCGTAAGAGCGGCGCGCATTTACGTCACGGCCACGGAGTCCCGTGATAAAGGCCGCGGGGGCCCGGCGCGCGGTGACGCCAGCGCTCGGATTCGGGACGTGTTCGGGTCACTGGATGGGGTCCGGGGATAATTTGTGCCGGTGAGATCGCGCCCCCGGATCACTTGTACATCAGCGTGGGGTGAAATCACCGACTGTAAAATCGATAGAAGACGGGGCACGTTTTTAATTCCTCCGACTCCATAAATCTGTCCGTGGCCTCCGGAGCAGAGTCACTGGTGAGGTCGGCTGATGAAGCGCTCCACGCTGAGTTGTTACGTTCCCCAAATCTACTCACGTGAAAATGTTTGACCTGGGTGGGAAAGTAGGAGACTGACCTCATGGCGGTATAGTTCATTCCCCTGACTCATAGTGATGAAAGCTAACGATAGGTTAACCTCTTAACCCCCTCCCGAACTGGGCACATTTTCTCCAGTTTGGCTTTAGATGTTATTATATTATGCTGCTGATTTATTATTTCAGCATTGAGATGAACGTTCAGTAGGTTTCCAAGTACATCAATCCTTAAATAAATATAAAATAAATGTTTGTTACCCTCAACCTTTACTCACTACACCCACTTGTCCTTCAACAACATCTTTTTTTTTGGCCTAATATTCATCGCCTGCACATTTATTCACATGTTTTCCCTTTTGTTCAAAAATATAATATTTTTCTAAACGTTCTGATGCTGTTGCGTCCAGGGACAGCATTAAAGGAAGTGACTTGGTTCTTTCAGCTCAAATAAATGAGAAAAATGGAAAATAAATAGTGTCTTAAAGCAGTAACGTGTTTATCTTAATAAATCCTTTCCGTCGTCCCTCTGGGGGTAATACAAGTGTTAATGGGACGATTGGGGGGGGGGGGTCTTTCATCTCCCCCTGGTGTCTCTGGCCAGAAAACCACAGTTACAACTTTCCTGCCTCCGGGTCGGAGCCACCAAAACACACTAATGGAATCACGAAGAAGAAGCTAACAGGCTAGCGGGCAAAGCTAACTGCAGGCTAGCGCCGCTAACGGGCAAAGCTAACTGCGGGCTAGCGCCACTTAAACAGTATTTACAGCCGAGTTTGAATGAAAAAAATGATCTCCATTGTGTAACTGGATGAACAATATCCCTCGGTCCCTTTGTCTTTTCTGTCAGCGTAGTATTTACTCTCACGGGCAATTAATGAGTAAAAAACAAAGGCAACATGCTACGACACCTGCAGTGGCGCTTATGGCCTCTAGGGGCATGAGCTAATTAGTTGATTATTGTTCTGCTTTCTGGTTCTAGATGACAAATATTATAGCGTAGGCATCGAAAAGAGTCTTGTTCAGGTGTCGATAAAGTACCCAGCCCTTTACTCAGAGGGATGTAACCGTCCCGACACTTAGCTGAACGTCTCCCCCAACTCTACGGCTCCTTTCCCCCTGAAATGTTCAAAGCCCGCGGGCCACAAAAGCACTTAATAAAGCTCCAATAATACGGCATTACTGGTAAAAAAGTGAGGTATAAATAGTGCAAGAGGGAGTTTGGTCTAAATTGCTTTACCACGTAATTACTCGACCTAACCCTTTAAATAAATGAATGCACTTTGATGTGAGGCATTGAGAGAATGTGGAGACTTAAAGTGCGAGTGATGGATCGAGGCTCCATTTAAACAAAGACACCATTTTCCGTCGACTCTTCCTAAAGTCCAAAGCCTCCTGTGAGACTATAGTGAAAGCTACCACATTGTCGGAGTAAAAAGAAGCACATTTCACAGTCTGTAGCCCGGGATCATCCGGTGCTCAGTATAAATCAGTATCTAAAGCGCGGTGCGTGCGTAGCTCAGAGCGGTGAGAGTTACAAAGCAGCCCGGCGCTCAGATACGACCGCGGCTCCGGGATCTGTCTGTCAAACTGAAAAGGGGGGCTGAGGCGGCGGCGGCGGCGGCGGCGAAAGTCGTCGGGAAATCAGAGAAATGTGTCTGAGAAACGTTGAAAAGGCCTAAACAGAGTTCGCCGGCGAGGTATTGTGCCGCCGAACGCTGGTTATTGTGCAAAGTGAAAAGAGCTGCGAGGCTTATTAGCGGGGGCGGCGGTGGGAACTCGCAAGTCGTCCCTGAGTAAATCAAACGCGTCAGAGAGATTTGAAACGTGCCCGTCATGTTTCAGTGGAATTGAGCGGTGGCTGAACGTGACAGTGGTGCAATGGGGAACCGTGGGGTCAAAGGCATTCGTTTCTACTGCAGAAGATACGTTCTTGTATCATGTCCATGAGGTTTGGCAGATTTACAGCCACTGTTGCAGGCAGCCTGATGTCAGTTGTAAGCATGCGTCCCTCTGAAATAAATAAAGTCAAGCAACTGTCAGTTCTGACCGATGTGAAGCCATCTGTCTGCTTCGTCTAACGCTATATATATATATCAGTATAAGGTAAAGAAGCATATAGGCAAGGTAAGAGCACAACTCATACACAAGGCAATTCAAAGTGCTTTCACAGTTGCATAAAGTTACAAGAAAACAGATCAAATCAATCATTAAAACATCAACATAAAAATAATCAATTACAGTAAAAGGCAAGAGTGCAGATAAAATACTTTCAGTTTTCATCTGCTCGGGTAAAAAGAGCTGTTTCCAGCCTGGATTTGAACATTGTCAGAGTTGAGGCCTGTCTCACATCCTCATGAAGACTGTTCCAGATTTTAGCTGCATGAAACTGAAACGCAGCCTCACCGTGTTTAGTCCTGACTCTGGGAACCACCAGGAGACCCCTCCCTGAAGTTCTCAGGGCCCGAGATGGTTCATACGGCTCTAACATGTCAGAGATGGACTTTGGTGCTAAACCATGAAAAGACTTGTACACAAGCAGAGCTGTTTTAAATTCTATTCTCTGAGTGACAGGAAGCCAGTGCAGGGACCGGAGCACTGGACTAATATGGTGGTATTTCCTGGTTCTTGTCAGGACTCGAGCAGCAGCGTTCTGGATGTTCTGCAGCTGTCCTCACTCAGCCAATCAGAAGAGCTCACCCTACGTCACAGATCCCGCCCTCTGCTGCGTTTGACCAATCAGCAGAGACCTGTTTTGTCTGAAGTCTGAAAAAAGTCTAAAGGCTAAATTCGTGGAACATTTCTTTACGTAACTTGAACACTAACCATGGCAAGTTGATGAAACTCACACGTTTTATTGGTGAATAATTGTGCTAAATGATGATATATCAGTTGGTTTGGGAAGACAGAGTGAAATGAACAAGGCAGGCACCATAAAGCTAATGTTGAATTAGTTTTGTCCGTATTTGGACATTCATACTTGCAGTATTTTCTTTCTTTCTTTTACAAAAAAACAATAAACCCTAGGACTATGTTTTTATGTTCCCAAAGGTTTTTAGGCAAACAATATCGGAGGTGACTGACCCCGCCCACTGCACGCAAAGAACAATCACATTAAAGCTCTGGCCTCTGAGGTGTTTCATTCAAACATTAATATCACAAAACACACCAGCCGAGACCTGAAAGTACTTTTGTATATTTCATATAAAAACCTTTGTATTTTGTTACCTCTTAAAGGACAATGAGCCAAATATGGTAACTTCCCTCACATTGATTTTCTGCGTGATAATGAAACATTTAGAAACATTTTACAATAGAAATAATCTTGTATTATGTCCCCCCAATAATACCTTTTCAATGAGTGTATAATATTAAAGATCTGATTTAGTGGAAAAGTGAACAAACACTTGAGCGGATATGGAGGTCATTTTGCAGTTTGCTTTTTTTAGACAGCTCACAAAAAGTATTTTTTCGTAATCCAGTGTAATGGGAGAGTGTGACCGCTGTGCAAAGCCTTCTCCAGCACATCCCAAAGATTCTCAATAAGACGAAGAAACGGCGAGCTGTTTGGAAAATGAATTGTATTCCATAGTACTACACTGAGTACTGTATACTGTTATGTATTCTTAGTTACAGATAAAACCCTCCCCATGCAGTTCACAAACATAGCAAATAAAGCAAAGAATAAGCTGCGGTGTCGTGTTTAGTTGCCCACTCTTGTTGTGGCCGCTCTGTAGTCTGGACGCTTCTGTTTTGGAAACATCGGCGCTGCAGTACAGGGCCATGGGCTGCCCAGGCCGTAATGGAGAACAAGGCTGTGTTTGGGCGTCCCCTTGATGAGCGGCAGGTCTACTCACCAAATGAAACACTATTTACTCTCCGGCTCCCCCTGCCTGCTGCGGGCGCTCCGGGCCCCAGTGATAAACAAGGCTACTTTGTTGGTTCCTGTTTGGAATTTTGTGGGCAGTGTTCGTGTCGGGTAAGAGCTCTGGGGAAGCGAGGACAGGGAGGACTGTGTGTGTAATCGGGGCATCGCAGTTTTTGGGAAGGAGATGTTGTCGTATTACTTTGTGAGCCAGTTTTCTTAGCATGAAGGATAATGCAGGAAACTCACGGCTTTGGGCCACTTCACCAGATTGTATCACCCAGGGCTCGTTGATGAGATAAGACATGATTTACAGTCACCGTAGTAAAATGTCAAGTGGATGAGTTCTCGATATTGTTGACACCGTAGTAAATCATTTCCCGTGCGCCGATGGTTTAGCCAGTGCTGGTTTTCAAGAACTGTCACCATTATGAATATCTGAATATTCTAAACGAGCTGTTAGAGCTGCAGGACATCCAGAACGCTGCTGCTCGAGTCCTGACAAGAACCAGGAAATACCACCATATTAGTCCAGTGCTCCGGTCTCTGCACTGGCTTCCTGTCACTCAGAGAATAGAATTTAAAACAGCTCTGCTTGTGTACAAGTCGTTTCATGGTTTAGCACCAAAGTCCATCTCTGACATGTTAGAGCCGTATGAACCATCTCGGGCCCTGAGAACTTCAGGGAGGGGTCTCCTGGTGGTTCCCAGAGTCAGGACTAAACACGCTGAGGCTAAAGCTAAAATCTGGAACAGTCTTCATGAGGATGTGAGACGGGCCTCAACTCTGACAATGTTCAAATCCAGGCTGAAAACAGCTCTTTTTACCCGAGCAGATGAAAACTGAAAGTATTTTATCTGCACTCTTGCCTTTTACTGTCATTGATTAATTTTTATGTTGATGTTTTAATGATTGATTTGATCTGTTTTCTTGTAACTTTATGCAACTGTGAAAGCACTTTGAATTGCCTTGTGTATGAATTGTGCTCTACAAATATATTGCCTTGCCTTGAATATCTGTTCTCATTATGGAATCAAATATGGCATTTTGTATCATGCGAAAAGATCTGCCGGGCCAAAAGGACGAGGACCTGTGTTTCCCAGTTTTTCATTTGTCTGGGAACACTGAGTGTTGGCAGTAAAACCAAATATCTGGGGCACTTCATCACAGGTCGGTTCCAAGATGAAGACGACGTTAATCGTCAGTGCTGTAAACAAAAGAACAGCAGTTTAGAACATTTGATCTTTTATTTAAACCAGGAAAGTCCCATTGAGATCCGGGCCAAGTTGCCTTGTGTACGAAATGCGCGGTATAAATAAAGTTGCCTTGCCTTGCCTTACATTGAGCTCAGAATTCTCTGCTACGAAAGGACAAATCGTCCCCTCTGTTGAAACATTTTCTAATTTTAATGCTCGTTTAATTTACTACGCCGTTACAATGCATCTGAGAATTGGTTCTGGCAGCGTCCCGCCCATCCTGTCCACTCTGTCGTTTCTCTCCCATAAATCTGCCCCGCTTCCCATCTGTAAAATGTCCCTCCGCCGGTTTAAAGCTGCCCGAGTCCCGCTAACGCTACAGACTCTCGTCATCTGCCGGCGCTGGCATCGGCGGGCACTTTCGTCATTCCCATCGCCCATCTGCTTCCTCCAGACGGGAGAGGGGCGGGACGGGACGCAAACAAGTGCTGAGCGAGAGCAGAGAGAGGAGAGTGAGAGGGGGGGGGGGATATCACTTGATCCAAACGAGCAGAATTAGCGAGCCATTTACTTCAAATACTGTTCACAGTCTGTTGCTTTTTCAATATCTATAACTGTATAACGTTATTTGTCACAGTCTTAAATATTCTCCTCGCCACAATAAAAAAAAAGGTCACACGCTGTAATATTTTAATATTGTAATATTCAGCTTTGATTCCAGCACCATTAGCTGTGGCGTTGCATTCATTTTTGTGGAACCCCAGTCTTTCCACAGTTAAAGGGAAAGACTGGGGCAAGGCAAGTTTATTTGTAGAGCACAATTCATACACAAGGCAATTCAAAGTGCTTCACAGTTGCATAAAATTACAAGAAAACAGATCAAATCAATCATTAAAACATCAACATAAAAATTAATCAATTACAGTAAAAGGCAAGAGTGCAGATAAAACACTTTCAGTTTTCATCTGCTCGGGTAAAAAGAGCTGTTTTCAGCCTGGATTTGAACATTGTCAGAGTTGAGGCCTGTCTCACATCCTCATGAAGACTGTTCCAGATTTTAGCTTTAGCCTCAGCGTGTTTATTATTGACTCTGGGAACCACCAGGGGACCCCTCCCTGAAGTTCTCAGGGCCCGAGATGGTTCATACGGCTCTAACATGTCAGAGATGGACTTTGGTGCTAAACCATGAAAAGACTTGTACACAAGCAGAGCTGTTTTAAATTCTATTCTCTGAGTGACAGGAAGCCAGTGCAGAGACCGGAGCACTGGACTAATATGGTGGTATTTCCTGGTTCTGGTCAGGACTCGAGCAGCAGCGTTCTGGATGTTCTGCAGCTCTAACAGCTCGTTTAGAAAGGCCAGTGAGCAGCCGTTACAGTCGTCTAACCTGCTGGAGACAAATGCATGGATGAGTGTCTCCAAGTCTGGTTTTGACACTATTCCTCTGATCTTAATGTTTTTCAGATGGTAAAAAGCTGATGATGTAATTGCTTTGATGTGTTTAAGTTCAGGTCTGAGTCCATGATTACTCCTAGATTTCTAACCTGATTTTTTGGTTTAAGAGAGAGACACTCAAGGTGACAGCGATGATGAATGATTGACGGAGTCTCCTCCCGGAGTCTGGACACTGGTGGGAGTAGAGGATGAAACCCGAGGTGGCCAGTTGGACGAGCAGAGCGGAGGAGAGGCCAGGCGGGCAAAAGGGGTGGAGGAGGGTCGCAGCACAGCTGGGAAACGGCCGAGCGATGGACGAGGAAGTTGAAAAAGGGGATCCTGGGACGTGAATGGCAGATCTGCCGCCGATGAGGCAATGAATGAGCGCTGCAGGTCTTCCAAGTTGACTTCGTTTGGCCATATATTTCAAATTAAAACTATTATAACTAAATAAAACACAACCCCGAACATAAACAGTGTATCTGATTTAGTGGAAACTTGCCTTAAACAGCAGAAGTAAGGTGCAAATAAGTGCAGTGGCCTTCAGAATGATCCAGATCTCTTTCTGATTTTCTGTAGTCATAGCCTGTACTTGTCATAGCCTGTTATGCAAACTTGACTTTTTTGCTTGTTTGTAAAAGTGGCCTCTATGAGCTAAAGGAAAGGACTTAATTGTATAGCGACATGGCCACAAAATGCTTTACCCGGGACAATTTACACTCACTCCATGCTCGGTGGTGGTAAACGGCTGTGTCTTGGTGGCCTCAGCTGCCCCGGGGCAGACTGACTAGTGACTAACGTACATGTTTTTAGTGCTAGTAGTCAAATATGCTAAATCGTATTCGGTTTAGTGCTGGTGCTTTTTGTATTTGGTCAGATACACATCCAGTGGCCACGAGAGCTGCTCTATGAATGAGCTGCTAATGGAGAAAACACATAAATCACATAAATGTCACAAAACAAGAGACAAAGGGAGAGACGGGGAGAAAGAGACCGTTGTTGACATTCAGAACAAAGACGTGAGAGGTGTCCCGGGACGCGACCTTGCTGTGAGGGCGGCTGGTGGCCAAAGGCTAACACAAGACTTTGCTATTGTGGGTCAGATTTAGATTGATGGACTCGCGGCCCGTCACGCGGTAGATGTGGAACAGTTACTCGGACGTACTGATCCTAAAATTACCTCGATTTTAAATGATTTTTACCTGAGAAACTGTATTTCCCTTTTATTTATCCTGGGGGGAGTTTAGTTTAGTTTAGTTTAGTTTATTTGTTTATTTGAGCAATACACATTGTGCTCAAAAGGAGTGGGCTGAAGCAAAAAGCTTATGAGCCCCCACCCCCAAGTGCAATAAATAAAAAAAGAACATTTCAAAACATTTCAAGCAGCTACATTCGTACAGACCAACTTACAACAAACAACAAAAATATATTAACTGTTTATATAATTAATTGGAACAACGCACAGCTACAACAACAATCTAGTTTCATATACGATGTCTAGAACAAAGCAAGTCAAAAAAATTTGTTACTTAATATATTGCTTGCATATTTTTACCCGTGATTACAGAGTTACTTTTATGGTATAAAGGTACATTAATAGATGTTATAATCTGAGATCTTGATACTTTCCAGTTGTCATTACCATTCTCAGTATAATTTTAATTTGGGTTTAATTATCATCGTCATTATTATATAATTTATTTAATTGATTTATATGTGAAGTATGATGAAAGCCCTGCACAGTGTGGTGCATTAAAAAGCCAGAGAGTGAGCCAGTTGAAGAGGGCAGTAACTCCCCTTCAACAAACCCCCACTCAGCTGCCCTAACAGCTGATTTTGTAGAATATGTTCCTATGCTGAGTGGTGCATTAAAAGACAAGGTTTAGAGCCCGTTGGGAGGATTTCCCTCCACAGATCCATAACCTGCCAACCCTAATTCTCCGTTTGTGAATTTGAGCAATAGAATGACAACCGTTCCAAGCAGCAACACTCTTCCTTGAATATAGAGGAAAAATACACATAATTGATCTTACTGCTCCCCTTAGTGGCAACGCATTTCTTCTTGTCTGTATATTTCAAAAGTCTTTTGTTTGTATTTATATTTGAACAGGTTGATGTTTGGACATCGTTTCAATTCCATCTCCAGTTTATTCCACAATTGTACACCATTAACTGTTGGGCTAAAACTTTTCAAAGTTGTGCTATGTTTCTGAATCCTAAAGTTTAATTCATCACGTAATTCTCCGCTTTGGATAATTACATCACTACATCTTGGGCTTGTTGATGCCTTGAAAATACATCGTCCTTATATTTCTATATTAAACGGATTGTGTACAAAAAACCCTTTTATTGCTTTGGTCCAACAAATACAAGACACAATAGACAAACAGCATCAAAATCCTTAGAATTTGTGACCGAGAGGTTGAAGTTATTATTATTCCTTAACCCCATATATATGTTTTAAATAAAGCTTTCACAATTAGATACAAAAGCCCTTTCAAAATAAAACATGTCGATACAGAGGAGACCTACAAACCTGCAAACGTAACTATTTTTCAAAGTTAATTTAAGCCACCTTGTAAGTATAGACTACATCTCATGGTTTAGCTCACGATGGAGTTAATAGATATATATATTTTTTTTATTGATTTATGAAGCCTAGGCGGTAATTCAGCCTGGTAGACGAACACAGCATCATCAAACTTCAGCCAATGATCGCTCCCGAAAGGTCCACACCTCCACATCAGCGTCAGAGCCGCACCTCCGTAGCAGCCAATCACCGCCGTCGGTCTCGCTTTTAAGCGTCAGGAATCAGTACCTGTTTGCTTCCCAGCTGCGCTGCGACACTTCCGTGTCCCCGCGTGTTGCCTGGGGCTCCCGGTGCTCACCTGCTCTCTCTGTGGCGATGATTCTCCGGGCGCCATCATTGGCGAGGCCGGGCCGCTCGGCTCTTCCTCGTGGCTCGCTACGGTGCCCCAAGCGCGTGGTCGCGGGTTTCCTGGCGTTCGTTTTCTCCTCGATAGCGTGTCCCTGAACGCTGCTTCGCCGGACCGACGCACACTGCTACGACGCGTCTGGTTATCGCGTGGTTCCCTCTTGTGGTTCTCCCGGACCTGCTTTCTCCTCGATGGCGTTTCCCGACGCTCGCTCCCCTGGACCCCAGTGCTGCCCCTGATGCTGCCGGGGCGGGCAACCTAGGTGAGCGTATGCACCCGCACCCGCACTCGCACGTACGCGCGCTCATGAGCTTGTCTCATGATCTTGGGCAGTAATTCATGCGCTGTTCGCAACGCGGACCGGTAGTCTATTTCTGCTCGCTTTTTGTACTCTTATTCAGCGCACTTGTTCAGCATTTTACTGCACCGTCGTCGTCCGCAAACTCCACCGCAGGGGCTCTTGTTTCGTTACTTTGCCGTATTTTGTCAATCACCTCGCTCTCGTTACTGTCGTGGCGCTCAGAGCGGTTTTCTGCACACAACTACGCAAGTGCGTAGGACCCCCACAGCGCAGGGCCCTGCACTCAGTCGAACTACGGCGTTTCGCTGATTGCACAATGCTTGTTACGGGGCCAGGCTCTCTTGACGCTCGCGCTCATTCTCCGCCTACTTGCTGCATCTTAGTGTTTTTACACGTGGCCGTCTGCTGACACGGATGAGGGGGAGAGACCTACAGTTCTCCGTCCCCTCCAGGCACGAGTGCACTCCCCTGTCTCCGTCTGTCTGTCTCCGTTGCTCGCCTCCCCCCTGCGTGGGCCACGGCTTCATCATGCGTCCTGGGCGCTGCCCAGGTTCCTCTGCTCGGACTTGTGGCTGCATCGCCACACATTTACACTGTCATGTCTAGCGGAGTATCGGGACAGTGGCGTATAGACCAGAGTGGGCGTTCACGCGTTTTTTTCCAAGAGGAGCTGACTCCACATGGTTCTCGTGAGCGCAGTTACTATGGTTCTCAATGTGCACGGTCCGAGGCCCTGTCCATACGAAGTCAGGCGAGGACCAAACGCAAAGATGTTATCAATCAGTGAATCGTCCATACGAGTCTGGCGTTTTGGGGGCCTGTAAACGAACTTTCCAAACTTGGTCCCGGAGCGAAAGATCTCAATACGCGTTACATGGCTGTTTCAACGTCTCCGTAACTTTCACTTGAACGATAACATCATAGTACCAGAGAGGTGTCGTTATTCTTAATCTACTGACCTTGAAATGAGTTTCATTTACGGATCATGATTACTTACTTCACCGTAATCACAAGTCACAGGTGACAGTAGGGAAACGCGGCTGCGTCAGCCCGTGTTTTTGGACCGACAGTCAGTCGGTCACTGACAGGGTTGTCTGCTTTAGTCGTTACGTTTGCAGAGAAACTCGCTTCTCCTGTAAATCTAAATCTCAAATCCGTTTCGTTTTCCCTGGTCACATTCCACGAAGTTACTGCGCATGCGCCCTCTACATTCTGTTCTAATACCTGTGTTGGCGTTGCAGCGCACACACAGGCTGGCAGATGAATCACGCAGTTTTCACGGACTGAATCCAGTCACGCGGACGTACGCACTTACAAAGCAGCTTCTGAAGTATAAGCGTTTTGTCTCCGTATGGATAAAGAAACGACTTGGACATGTGGCTGTCTTCTGCTCGCCGGTCTTTCGGGGCCGAAACGGCTCGTGTTTTGGGGGAGTACTATCTCTAGGCTCCACCAAGCGCTAATTTCAACTATCGATTTTACCCAGCACAGACTAATCTCGAGTGTGGAAGCTATTCCTCTTCCATCATGACAACGCTCTGCATCATTTTATCGGGTCCCAAAGCGGGCGCTTATCACCCAGCATTCGCTCCAAACATTTCTTCAGCAGCTACGCTAATTTATAGCAGCTATGCACAAATAACTGGTGGTGGTTCGTTCGTCATAACATGTTCTATGTCATCAAGGTTCCGCAACTACAGCACGTCTCAAACGCCATTACAGCACTCCTTCTCTACGCTCTACGCTACGGCACGGCGCGCTACGCCACTACCTCACGGCGCTCGACGCAATTACGGCTCAGCCTCTCCACGGCACAGCGCTCCACACCGCACAGCTCTCTACGGCTCGGCAGCCTACGGCACAGCCTCTCTACGCCGCACGGCTCTCTACGGCACAGCCTCTCTACGCCACTACGGCACAGCTCTCTACGCCGCACGGCTCTCTACGGCTCAGTGTTACGGCTCGGCCTCTATACGCCACACGGCAAGCTCCACGCCACACGGCACGGCCTCTCGGCTTGGCCTCCGTGCACCACGGAACGGTCGCTGTACACCACTACGGCATCCCCTCTACGGCACAGCGCCTACGCCACTACGGCAAGACCTCTCTACGCCACACGGCGCTGCCTCTCGACGATAGAGAGGGCTCTCTTTGCTACTACGGCTTGGCCTTCCACGGCTCGGCTTTCTCATGCCACTACGGCACCGCCTCTCTACGCCGCACGGCCTTCTACAGCTCGGCCGCACCGCGGCTCGGCCTCTCTACGCCACTATGGCACAGCCTCTCTACGGCGCAGCTCTCTACGCCGCACGGCCTCTCTACGGCTCGGCAGCCTCACGGCACGGCCTCTCTACGCCACTACGGCACAGCCTCTCTACGGCGCAGCTCTCTACGCCGCACGGCCTCTCTACGGCTCGGCAGCCTCACGGCACGGCCTCTCTACGCCACTACGGCACAGCCTCTCTTCGCCGCACGGCACGGCGCTCTCCGGCTCGGCCTCTACGGCTCGGCGTCTCTACGTTACTACGGCAGCTCTCTACGCCACTACGGCACGGCTCGGCCTCTACGGCACGGTCGCTGTACGCCTACGGCACAACCTCTCCACGCCATACGGCGCTGCCTCTCGACGAATAGAGAGGCTCTCTTTGCTACTACAGCACCGCTCCCCACGGCTCGGCCTCCCTACGCCACTACGGCACCGCCCCTCTACGGCACGGCCTCTCATACGCCTCTACGGCACGGCCTCTCTACGCCACTACGGCACCACGTCTCTCTACGCCTCACAGGCGCTCATCTCTCCGAGTAGCTTTAGCTTCGCTGGCTTTAAAACATTCATCGTACGTCATTCATGCTCTACGTTCCCCTTTACATTTGGCTCGACCCCGGCTTCCTCTTTTGGGGGAAGACATCCTAACTACAAGCTGTTTAACTACACGTCTTGTACATCAATGTCTAACGCCGGGGTCTGATCGCCAAAACTAATACTTGTCAATTATCTCCCTAATCACTGCTAGTCTGTGTGAGTCTATTCAGGTTGAAATGAAGCCTAGGCGGTAATTCAGCCTGGTAGACGAACACAGCATCATCAAACTTCAGCCAATGATCGCTCCCGAAAGGTCCACACCTCCACATCAGCGTCAGAGCCGCACCTCCGTAGCAGCCAATCACCGCCGTCGGTCTCGCTTTTAAGCGTCAGGAATCAGTACCTGTTTGCTTCCCAGCTGCGCTGCGACCCGCCTCCACCCCATCTCCGCTCTTTCATCTCGGCGCTAACTGAGCATTTCCGATGATCTCTACACCACCACCAGTGTCCAGGCTCCGGGGGAAGACATCCTAACTACAAGCTGTTTAACTACACGTCTTGTACATCGATGTCTAACGCCGGGGTCTGATCGCCAAAACTAATACTTGTCAATTATCTCCCTAATCACTGCTAGTCTGTGTGAGTCTATTCAGGTTGAAATATTTTCAAATTAAACAGACAAACAAACGGGGCTCAGATGCCGCTATTGCCAGTCGTCATTTTTAGCACAGCGGTAGAAGGAAAGGTTGTTAATACAGGAAATTTAGCTTTTTCAAAATGAGTTAAAAATGGGTTCCAAGAACGAAGAAACTTGTCCATTTGACTGGACGGAGTTTTTCCATGTGTGTTATGGATGGCATATCCGTGTGACACTTCCATTCCTTCAGTATCAGTCTCTTGGCAACCATCAATCCCAGCTCCAACAGCAGATCTGGCCCATCGAGTTGTACATCTTCACCAGCTGTAAAAAAGTATTTGCACAGTTTTTAGTTTGAGAATCCAGACTGCTGGCGAGTATATTCATATGACGACAGCTTCTTTCTGTATTCAACGTGCTCTTGTGAGTATTTCCCCCCAAAGCTTCGGGACAGTATGGTAAACATGGAGGTATTAATCTAGAGAGTAGAGAGGGTCGTCTTGTGATCGGAGGGTCGGTGGTTTCGAATCCCGCAGGTGCACATTGTCGTTGTGTCCTCGGGCAAGACACCTCACCCACCTTGCCCCCAGTGTCTGCGTGCACTGGTGTGTGAATGGGTGACTGGTTTCCCTGTAAAAGCGCTTTGAGAGCCTAAAGCAGGTAGAAAGGCACTATATAAATGTGACTATTTATTAATCCATCCATCCATCTTCTTCCACTTGTCTGTTGCCGGGTCGTGGGGGCAGCTGTTGGAGCTGCCCAAATCACATTGCACCAGCCCCTACAGCGCCCCCTGCAGGTGGGGGGTCCACAGAAGGATGGCCTCTTGGTTCTAACCGGGCCTGTTGGTCTCTCATAAGGGGCTTCTGAGCCATAATGACTTGTATAATTTAATAAATGCCCGCGGGACGTGTGCGTGGCTCGATTAGTCATTGTTTGTAGCTGAGCCACTGGCTCTAGTTTTGTTTAAACCTTCTGTGGAAGGACACGTACAGTGTGATCTCACGGACCCCCTCCCCGCCGCTCCGTGTCAGATCTGAGCTCAGGCTAATTGGCCTCCAACTGCGGCGCTGAACCTATTTAAGCTACAGCCCTTTACTTTCTACCGCGGCTACTTCAATATTCACGTATCCTTCAATCTTTGCGAAAGATCGTGAACTGTGATGGTGAAAATTTCGGAACATGTTTTGCATTTTGTTTTTTCCGCCGTGTTTGCTTTTCACGGCAGGTTTCCCTCTTGGACAATCTCCGTATTTTCACATGGCAGATTCCACCATAATCGTGCCAGAATGCCTTGCGAAAATGTTTTCTGCTCTCCGCTTCTCATTTTCCCTCTCTTTTTTGGGGGGGGGGGAGAAAATTGAACTTGTTTTTTGCCAAACGGTCGTGTCTAAAATCAGAATGAAATGTTTTATTTCTCTTGACATTCAAACACGAGAGCCGGGCGGCGGCGGCGGCGGCTGCGCGGGCGGATTTGAGAAGACGGCCATTTGCAGAGCCGCGGGGGGAGCGGCAGCGGGGCGTAATTACCGTTTCCCCCCCGGGCGCTTTGGATGTTTTCTTGTGCATTTCTCAAAACGATTCGTACAAGCACGAGTGGAGTTTGTGTGTTTTAAAGCAACATTTTACAGTATTGTCTTTTCACTCTCAACTACAGTATGTCCACTGGTTCATTAACATTACACCACAGAGTCCAGATCTTCACCCCATCGAGAGTCTTTGGGATGTGCTGGACGGGGCTTTTCGCAGTGGTCACACTCTCCCATCGTCAATACAACATATACGGATACTATAGGCAAAACTTTTTTATATATATATATATATATATATATATATATATTTTTTTTTTTTTTTCAGGTTTTGGGGCAATTTGGTCTCGTAACATATAAACTTTCACCTGGAAACCAAAAAATATATATACAATAATCTTCACAATAACATGTTTAAATTATTCAATGTTTACCGTATATTTATCGGGAAAATTGTCGTTTCAAAGGCTATTTTCTCAGACTTCAAATTTCTAGCCTTTGAAGGTCGTTTCAGAGGCTTATTTTAATATCTAATTCCTAGCCTGAGTTGTTGAGTATTGAATTTCAAGAAACAAGGCGACATTTAAACTTGTATAGAGTTTTCCACCAATAAACAACTTATTTTAAATCCAACATCCCTTCTGAAAATGCCATTGTAACTAATACATCAACAACATAAAACCTTACATTTAAAGCAGTCCAAAGTAACTTGTTTACCTTAATCAATCCTTCCCGTCGTCCCTCTGGGGGTAATACAAGTGTTAATAGGACGATCGGGGGGTCTTTCATCTCCCCCTGGTGTCGCTGGACAGAAAACCACACATGCAACTTTCCTGCACCGGGTCGGAGGCGCAACACACACTAATGGAATCATGAAGAAGAAGCTAACAGGCTAACGGTCAAAGCTAACGAAGTTTGAGTGATTTTTTCTCCATTGTGTAATTGGATGTGAACATGCTACGACACCTGCAGTGGCGCTTATGGCCTCTAGGGGCATGAGTTACTTAGTTCTGCTTTAAACCTCGAGCCTTTATTCAGATTTTTTCAACAAAATATAGGAAATTGCTGTTATTTTTAGGGATAAATGGCCTTAGTTTGATATGAAAACATTACATTACAGAAAACCGGCAATATATGTTGTTCTCATATTTTGGTCAGTAATCTACAGCATAAGATTCAAATTGATACCCCTATATTTCCTTATTCACCTGCAGCTTCTCGCCTTAAAGCAAGCATTTGTGGGGAAAGAAAATACAATGGTGCACTCTGCATCCAATTATTATGTTTTTGCTGTTGATAGGGTGTGAAGTTGTGAAATGTGCTTTTAACTCATCCTGGGTAAGAAAACGTTTGAATTAAGTCCTTATTTAAGAAGCCTATCGATTAGTTTTTAGTCGCAGTGCTGATTTTTGCTTTTACTTATTGTACATAAGATACCTCTTTTTTTTTACTATTTAACTTTCTGCACATTTCCTGTCTATTTTGCACACCCTGCGTGATCTCACTGAATGCCAAATGTAACAAGTGAGATCAATAAAGGATTATCTCATCTTATCTTGTAGTTAAGTCCTGTTTAAATGGCATCTGACTCAAATGAAGTGCCAGATGCTCTTCCTCAGTGGCGTGGAACAGATTGGCTCTGTATAGTGAAGACAAAGGGACAGACCAGCGATGGCCGACGCTTGCAGAGGCGCTGGTGTGAGGATGATGCATGGACTGGAGAGGTTAGCAGGTCCCACACACTCCGCCGGCTGCGTCTATAACTCACCCAGGGACGGACGCTGCATGGTCGACAAGCTGTGCACACGGCTCGCCATGGAGCGCAGAAGAACCGGGTTTGGAAGGTTTGGAAGAGAAACAGTGGACCTCAAAACAAATCTCATATGATGCTTGTGATGAGGCTTTTTGGAGCTTTATTCATCATAGAGGCGGCCCCGGCTTTTGCTGCTAATGTGGACACACGGGTTCCCAGAGTAAACATGTTGATTCCATGACCTTCATATCATTTCTGTGGTTTCATTCATCATAAACACATTAGAAGACGGGCTTTAGTGGCCAGTAGCTGCAGATGCTGCCTCAGGAATAAACAGAAAACCTTATATAAGTAAAATCTCTAAAGTCTATGGGGTGACGACAGCCGAGGACATCTTGATCGCTTATAGTAAGTAAGTAAGTAAGTGCTTTATTCATTGTACAAGTGTACAATTAAATAGTGTTCAGGTGTTAGTCCTGAGCTGCTGCGGCTGAGCCGCGCTGCCACTGTGTGTCAACCCGACCCGCATGACCCTGGAGGTCGGGGAAACTGTAGCACTTAGAAGTAACCTGGCTGGCTGCCCTCTGTCACCTCTGATCCTCTGAAACGGTGCACCGCCTCCTGGGTTTGTCCCTGTTTCAGAGCGTGGTGTCCTGCACTGGTCAGCTGGTCAGGCTAAATTCGATAATTATTTTTTTTCATATTTAAAAGTAATGTAGCTGATTCACGAACTTAGACAGACCTTTTATACAAACCTCAGATCGAACAAAAACAAAATGCTTTCCTCCACTTTCTTGAGGTTTAAACCATGTTTTAACGTTGTTCCCATGTCAAAGACAGACAACACTTCACACAGTTTTGAGTTAATCCTCAGGCAAAGCTGTTACATTTAGCTGTTTCTTCTTCTACGGTGTCAGCGCCTCGTTCTGTACTTCCTGATTACAATTGTGTCATTGTTCAAACCAAAAAAACTGTCCTCCACATTTTTAAAGCCCATAATCGAACATTATCGACTGAGCCATCCACGTCGTATCCAACCTGAAGGTTATTTTTTGAGACTTTGCCGTGTGTGACTGAAAAGGGGATTGAAGAACACTTGTGGAACTTTTGGATCTCAAATGGCCTTCACTTCAGAGGTTGCTTTACCGGCAGCATCGGTCCGTGCGCCCTCTGTGTTTTTCTTGCTTTAAAATTGGGGATGAAGAGCGAGGAGCACGAGCAGAGTTTCATTAGGGATAGTGCCTCTCCTCTCGGCCACTTCTCACAGCTCCGCGGCGGTGGGTGTTTCGCCGTTTTGTGACTTGTTTATCGCGATCACGCACTATTTCAAGCAGCTCCTCATACCGGCGCGGTGCTTTTAGTTGATTGTGTGAAAATACAGAAATTACAGTCGTAAATTCGCGGTGAGGACGCGGCGGAGGAAAGGCCAGAGCAAGTTCAAGAAGCCCTTCTGAACCAGACCTCCTCCTCCTCCTCCTCCCCCTCTGCGGCTGCTGACGAAGATGGTTACATTTGGAAACGACTATCCCCCCGATGAAGCAGATGCTAAAAGCTTTTTGGTTACACTGGTAATTTTGTACTTTACAACCCCCGGTGCTCGAGGGGTTTTTCAAACGCTATGAAAAGGGAATATTACGGCACTTGCTCTTTCTGTGTTTATGTCCCGTCAGCAGTTATGCGCCTTCGAGGCCAATTGAGGAACACATTCTGATGCGGGATTTTGTCTGTTATGCACTGATTTTAAACCTTTGAAGGGCCCGACTGCAGGTACTGTGTGTTTTAGCGGGAATGAATAAACACGCGACGTCATCCGGTAATGTGGAATTTTCCAGCCCCCAAACTTGAGCAGGAAGTTTTTATTTTTCTCATTATTATCAAGTGCGCTGGGCAGAGATTGACCTTATTTAAACAAGAGAGTCCGATTGAGAGTCCTGGACCCAGAGGGGACACTAGTGTACATGTTTTAAGTGGTAGGAGGAAAACGATACGCAGATACGGGGAGAACATGCAAACTACACACTCCGGTCATGAGGCGAGAGCTCTAGACCAGTGATTCCCAACGTGGGGTCCGGGGCCCCAAAGCTCGTCTACATTACAAGTACATTGAAAAATATTCCGTTTGAGAGGGAAAATATATTAATTTGGACGATTGTACATTGTCCATTATAAACCTAGTATTTAGCTACAGTCAATGCTAGATGTTGCTTTTTGATGTAATTGTAGCTGTAAATAATAACAAATTCCATTGAATAGAGTAAATGATTACGATTTTGGGGGCCCCGAGCAATTTTCGGATCGGCAAACCTGATGGGATAATGTGTAAGTATGATAAAGGTGTATAGGTTTTGCAATGAGTAAAAACATCCAGCAAGGAAGAAGAACAACGACCAGGCTTTGGCTTTAAAGGGACTAGACGAAGTTTAAACATGTTTAATGATGTATTTTCCTCCCCCTTCACGTTCCAGCCATGTCCTAATGTGTAAAATGAGCCCAGACCTGTTCACCACAACTGCCTCTAAAATCCTGCACTGTCACTCAGAAGGTTCATCATTTGGGTCAGAAGTGCCGTCATGCACGAGCTTAATATAGAAACTGCAGCTACGCGTAAGACCTGAGGTGGCAGTAGCGAGTATACAAATGTAAACTTCCAGCTAGTCCCTTGAACAAAAAACCTTTCACCCGGAAACCTTTCACCCTAAAATATAATGTTTGTAATGATTGCACTGATTCAATGTTTTGCGACAGATGTTTTTGGGAAAGTGTAGGGCTTCACAAACTTCATACAAGATTTTGTTTGAAGTTTTTTTTTCAGAGGGATCTTTTTAATATCTAATTCCTAACATGATTTAATTAGTTTTTAATTTCAACAAACAAGACAAAATTATTTTATTTTTCCTTTACAGATTTCTCCACAAATAAACAGCTTATTCTAAAACTAATCAAATCCAAAAATCCCCTCTGAAAAAAAGTCTTTGTAACTAATATGTCACAAAATAATCCTGATCCTGACCTGATTTTGTCATTGAAAATAGGGTTAAAAAGCCTTGTTTTTTTATATGAAAACAGAACATTTTGACAGAAAACTTGCATATTTATGCCAGTAATCTACAGCAAAATGTATATCTCTAAATGTAGAACATTTCCTCTCCCACCTGCAGCGTCTTGCCCTTAAATCAATACTAAGTAACTCTTGCCCCTAGAGGCCATAAGCGCAACTGCAGGTGTCGTAGCAAGTTACGATTTTCTAACTTATTAAATGTCTTGGAGAGTAAATACTACGCTGACAGAAAAGGCGAAGGGAGAGCGGGATGTTGTACATCCAGTTACACAATGGAGATATTAGTTTTCACTCAAACCTGGCTGTAAATACTGTTTAAAGCGGCGCTAGCCCGCAGTTAGCTTTGCCCGTTAGCCTGTTAGCGTCTTCTTCGTGGTTCTATTAGTGTGTATTGGTTGCTCCGACCCGGTGGCAGTCAAGTTGCAAGCATAGTTTTCTGGCCAGAGACACCAGGGGGCGATGAAAGACCCTCCAATCATCCCATTAACACTTGTATTACCCCCAGAGGGACGACGGAAAGGGTTTATTAAGGTAAACACGTTACTTAGTACTGCTTTAAGCTGCTAAATACTAAATACCCCAAGTGAACAGTAATAAAAAAAAATTTTTAAAAACATCTGCCAAATCACCATGCACTGTCTTATATAAAAGAGAGCAGCCATAATACTATAATGTAATGAATAAAATAAAGTTATGTTTATCCCTGCAACCACACGGGAGGTCCCTGCTCGAGCCACACTGCACATACACTCACGATTTGCAATTACGAATGTGTTTCCTGAACTGCTAACTGACTGTTAATGTTGATTCTGTAACGGCATGTGTAGTCCCATCCCTCTGCCATCCATGTCCGTCCTCCTGCTGCCGGGTTCGCTTCGGGCTTAGGGTCAGAAAAGTCGGGTTACGTTTAGAGAAAGACAGCAGGCTATTGTCTGCTAACACCAAAGCCCTGTTGTTTTTCCCTAACCTTAACCTGGCCTTGTTCTACCTCTACACCAGGTCCTCACGACGCGCATCTCACCGCATCCATGTAAACGTTCATATGTATCGGAAATGCCGCTGTGTATCGTTTTGCGATGCTAAGATAACGGACGCACACACACTTCCATCTGCCCCGTCGTCCGTCCAAGTTCACGCGGTGCAGGATATTGATTTGAACATATGCCGCGGGGTTTAGAGAGAACCCTTCAGACTGAGCGGGGACCTCCTGTCTGTCGTTGCCCTCCAACCTTTGTCCAACCGCATTAAACCTAAAACCCAATAAACGTTGATCTGGACGTAATTTCAGAGCCTGCTGCTCGAGGCGCGAACAAACATGTCAGCGATACCAAACGTGCTCATATTGTTCAGACAAGTTGATTTGTCTTATATAATGCAAACTATTGTATTGTTCATGCAAATTATTGATGGTTATGATTAAGATAAGCCTAAAAAACTAAAAAGCTTTAAATCAAACAGTCAAAATTACCAGTCATTTTAATACAGGGTTTCCATTAAAAAGTACTAAAAATTAGTAAAAGAATTTTGCCAAAATAAAGGCCTCGAATGTCATTAAATTGGATTCCATCGGGCTTTCAATCTACATTTATCGTAAAATTATGACATCGCTCAACAAGTTAATTGGTTTTGGCTGAAATTTACCACATTTTTTTGTCCAACTATCTTCCCTCTGTTTGATGTGTTCAATCAATCAATGGTTTTGTATAGCCCAATATCACAACAGGAGTTGCCTCATAGGGCTGTAACAAACATTAAGGCAATAAAACAGAGCAGTAAATAAGACAATGTAAAGTTCCGGTGAATCAAATATCCAGGCAAACATAATGTCCAAATAAGCGTCAGCAGTGGGTGGCGACGAGCAGCTCGGGCGTCCCCTGTCCTTAGACTCTCCAGCACGGCAAGGAAAAACTCAAAAACCCAGTGGGAGAAACGAGAAACCTTGAGGAGAACCACAGAAGGAGAGATCCACTCCCATGGACGGACAGGCTATAGAGACCCAGGGCCGAAGGAGTCCCTCAGCAGATGTGTTACCAAAGGTTTCCAAATCCTAAGAAATAAAACATGCGTCGGTTGTTTTGTATAGATATAGATAGACCCAGGAGTCCCTCTGCAGACGGACCAAGACTACAGAAGAACGTCCAGTCCTTGATGGAGCTTCAGTTCTTCTGTCGGTGGGGTTCCTCCGTTCCTCCGCGGACAGGGTTGAAGACTGTGACACCAACGACCCACCAACTCCTAAGGGGGTACCATATGCAGACAAAGAGCGGTTCAGAAGCCCCTTATGAGAGACCAACAGGTATGGGTAGAACCATGAGGCCGTCCTTCTGTGGACCCACCACCTGCAGGAGGAGTCATAGGTTCTGGTGCAGCCCCAACAGCTGCCCCCACGACCTGGCAACGGACAAATGGAACAAAATGGATGGATGGATGGATAGTATGCAGTGAGAAGATCTAGAGGACAGCGCTCAGATACCGTACTTTCTCCTAAGGCGGCGTTACTTCAGGCTGTGGGTGAGAGCTTTACCTAACTGACCTGATCAGAAGCGGATTCGAGACTGTTTCTGCTTCTTTAACATGAGCTGGGAGTCAATTCCATAAAACCGGAGCTAGGAGCTGAAGGCTCTACCTCCTGCGGTGATTTTGGAGACCCGAGGAGTAGCTCTGAGTTTCGAGTTCTCTGGTCGGCTGAACGATAGCGCCTTGGAGATAGATCAGAGCCGTACCCTTCATGGCTTTAAATGTGAGGAGCAGGATTTTACATTTATTCTAAACTCAACAAGAAGCCAGTGGGGAGACTTTAGCACAGGTGTGATGTGTTCTCTTCTCTTTGTCCCCGTTAACAATCCTGCAGCTGCATCTGTGGCTTTCAAATTATAGTATTTCGACAGTAAAAATGGCATTAAAAAAACTTCTGCCTGTATAAAAACTGCAACAGACAGAAAATCTGGGCTTTAAAAGGGATAACATTTGACTCGCTTTTGCCTGTATGAACCCCCGATAAAGCATTTGGGACAGGACCGCGGACATTACCCTGCATGTCTGGCTGTTTTTTCAATCAACATCTCGTCTGAGACGTTCTCAATAAACTACGGGTCATTTCTGAAGAGAGTAATGCAGTAATCACCTTTTTTGTAATAATATCATACCGATTACAGAGTCTGACCTTTGTTTACATGGAATGAAGAAGATCCAGCAGCTTCGATTGGTTGGCAACAAAATTACTATTAAAGCAACAATGCGCTGCTCTTATTTTTTTTTGCCTGAATAAATGTTGACTCATTAACAACACATATAGACTCTGCCCATAGCTGCTGGCATTGGCTTCAAACGCTGGCAGCTTCAGTGCGGAAAGTGTAGTAGCAAAAGCAAGTCTTCACATTTAATCACTTGCTCGTACTTTTTATTTTCACAATGGTTTTTAGTTGCCACCTACGTTATATAGACTGTAGGACCCAGCCGTGAGCCCGTGTGTCTGTTCACCTGTGAGTGAGATTTATCGGCGCGTCGCAGGGCTCTCCAGTGATGCAGGCCCAAACCATGAATCAGAGCGGGCCACATAATGACTTCTGATGGCCCACATCAGGAGGAACGGGAAAGGGGAGAGAGCGAGAGATGAAGGCAGCGGGGATGCAATCTAATAGGGGCAAGCAGATGAAAGAGAGGAGAGAGGTCAGAATTGGGTGAAAGCGGCAGGAGCCGGAGCGTTGTAATATAAGAGCCGGGTCAATTCATCAAAGTCCGACAAACAAGACACTGAATTATAGTTACAGTGCGGCAGAGCGAGGTCCTCCTGACGCGGTAGTGAAGGTTAACACGTGTAGGGAGTCTGGTTGGAGTCGGGCAAATTGTTGAGTTGACTTTGGATGTGAAATGTGTGATACAAACGGAATGGGCTGGCCTTGTCTTTGGGCCACAGGAGCGATAGATCTACAACGTAAGAGATGCAAAAATATGATATTGCTTTGTGATTTCCAACACCAACATGGCGGACAACGTTTGATCTGGACAAAAGGGCAAAGTGGTGACACCAGGTTCCATTTTTTAAACGGTATTGGTATATCATTTGTTTGCCTTGGCCAGGCGTCCACTCCTGCTTTTTGCATCTGTTCAAAAGCAGAACTGTCTGGCACTTTGCAAACAGCCAAATATGGAAAGGTTTTATATTGATCCAATCACAGACCACGTTGTCACGACTGGGCCGAGTTAACCACAAGTGAAATATGTTGAAAAATATTTTAACAGGGACAGTGTACAATCTACATTAGCCTCAGAAAGGAGAGATGCATTGTGCCAGGTTATAGCACTTGTGCTAATTTCCACCTGCAGTCCCTGAGCCTATTGTACATGTTTTTAGTGGTAGGGGAAACCAGAGTACCCGGAGGAAACCTACGCAGACACGGGGAGAACATGCAAACTCCACACAGAAAGGCCCCGTCCAGGTGGGAATCGAACCCGGACCTTCTAGCTGTGAAGCACGAGCGCTAACCATCAAGCTAACCGCTGTGCTAATGTGCCGCGTGTAGATGTCGAAGCGTCAGGATTTTCTTCTTGTTGCCATCTACCCAACGTTTTTTTTCCGTCACATTTGAAATGTACATTGAATGAAACAGCATTTGAGTTGAATTCTCCTCTGCTCAAAATCTGAACAGCTGCTATTGACTCACAGAGCGTTTTACATTTGTCTCCGCTCTTCTGGCCGGTGCATCGTAAAAAAACACTCACTTCCTCATTTATCCGGCCATATCTGCAACTGAATACATGTATTTAGAATAGACAGTACTCATTTTGAGTAACTGTATTCTGGTACAGTTACTCTTTCATTTTAGGGTATTTAGATACAGCCTAAAATCAAAGGAGTACATTGCAGTACTCAATCATTACATTACATTTCAGTGTCATGTCCGTGACTATAAGAAGGAAAAGATCAGGGAAAAGTTTAGCTCTATGTCATTGTGGGCTCTGGACATTTCCGAAGTGCTTTTTTTGCATTTATTATTTGTGGTAAATAAGTTCATTCCAGGCGATGTAAAGAGAGTAACTGCATGTTTTTCACCATACACTGTTTTCTGCATGAATATAATGCAAATCAACATGAAAGCATTCAGCGTATTCAGAATACAGTACTCGGGCAGTAACAGAATACTTTACATAATGCCACATTTTATGGCAAGTAACTGAATACAATTTCCGTGTATTCTGCCCAAGACTAGATGACGCCGATCGGGAATTCAAAGAAATCGCCCCTGATCCAAGATAGAAGTCGTGTATTCTGGCTGGACAGTCTAGAATGTGTCCGGAAAATACCTCTTGTAAGATGTTATTGAATGTAGATGCGCAAACCACCAGCAGAGGGTGCAATCTCCCGGTACTATTAATACCTGTTTTATTGGTGCAAATACGTTGACTGAGGGATCAAGAAAAGTAAAGAGAGTAAAGCAGCACATGTAATCATTTGTTTCTAAACTTCCATCATTAGCCTCTCATTAGTCCCGTTATCTTTGCGCCCTCTCGAAGACGAACATGATCGGCCCGGTCGGTCTCGGTCGGAGGTTCATTAGCGCCGGTTCGGACACCGAGGGACCGTTCTAACCCCGCCCCCTGTGTGCGAACGCAACGGGCCGTGTGCAGAACCACGTTACAGCAGCAGATGCGTGCTGCGTTCAGGGACATATTTAAAGCGGTGGATACGTGCGGCGTTCGCGGTATAAGTGCGTTTAATTGATACCCAGAGGAGCGGAGGTTGCGGGCTGTTCGGGGGCCCCCGTGGAGGACCCCCGCTGCCCCCTCTGTGCCCAGAGACTATCTCATCATCCTGCTACCCTCTATGAGTGTCATCATCTTTGATAGCGTTGATAGTTTCATATTTTAAAATTATGTCTGTGAGAATTAATTAGAGCACGAGAAGACTTTGACCGGGGCTCCTCCTGCTGGCAGCTGTAGGAATAACTTCACAGCGTGCAGAAGAAGCTCAGAACCGATCTACTGTTGGATTACGGGCTTTATTCATTCATGTTTGCACCAGGAAGTATTCTGGCCAGGTTTGTGAAATAAGACTCCAGGTCCGCTTTTGACGAGGGGACGTTACATGGTTTGCATATGTACAGTTTATGAATCCATTGTGGCACGGTGGTGCAGTTGTTAGCGCTCGTGCTTCGCAGCTACAAGGTCCCACGTCGATACCAGGGTACCACTAAAACAAGTACAATAGGCACAATTCACACACAGGGCACTTCAAAGTGCTTCACAGTTGCGGAAAATTACAAGAAAACAGATCAAATCAATAAAACATCAACATAAAGTTAATCAATTACAGTAAAAGGCAAGAGTGCTGATAGAACTGTTTTCTGCCTGGATCTGAACATTGTCAGAGTTGAGGCCTGTCTCACATCCTCATGAAAACTGTTCCAGATTTTAGCTTAAGCCTCACCGTGTTCAGTCCTGACTCTGGGAACCACCAGGAGACCCCTCCCTGAAGTTCTCAGGGCCCGAGATGGTTCATACGGCTCTAACATGTCAGAGATGGACTTTGGTGCTAAACCGTGAAAAGACTTGTACACGAGCAGAGCTGTTTTAAATTCTATTCTCTGAGTGACAGGAAGCCAGTGCAGGGACCGGAGCACTGGACTAATATGGTGGTATTTCCAGGTTCTTGTCAGGACTCGAGCAGCAGCGTTCTGGATGTTCTGCAGCTCTAACAGCTCGTTTAGAAAGGCCAGTGAGCAGCCGTTACAGTCGTCTAACCTGCTGGAGACAAACGCATGGATGAGTGTCTCCAAGTCTGGTTTTGACACTATTCCTCTGATCTTAATGTTTTTCAGATGATAAAAAGCTGATGATGTTATTGCTTTGATGTGGCTGTTTAAGTTCAGGTCTGAGTCCATGATTGATTGGTGATTGTTATGTTTGTGAGCATAAATGTTGCCCTGAGCTTCGTCCCAATAGCAGATAAAGAAAATGTTTTGCCCAGTTTTACACGTACTAAGCCAATCATGTAAAACTGTGGCTTGATTTCCCCTGCACTGGGATGTAATATTATGGCACAGTTAAATTCCGCTTGGATCTGTTGTCCCTTTTCCAATAAAGCTCCGAGTTTACGAAAACGTTTTGCCTGCAACATGACGTACCCCTAAATCCCATGAAACCCTATCCATCATTATGTCTTTAGTTTAGAACAGTCTAATGCTGAAAAGCAAATGGATCTCTGAAAATACTTGGCTGTTGAGTGAAGTTTGTTCGTTCCCCGGCGGCCGTATCCGTCTTGCGCTGTCAGAGGAGGCGGTGCCATCTGCGCGTGCTGACAAATGTGGCTTTAATAGATATTTACAGAGCGGCGTGGATGAATAATCGGAAATATTAAAGGCGATCACTGGTGCGTCTCGATAAGTCAGCGACATTTTTCAGATTAAACATCATTGATTTTGCCGGTACCTCAGTTCGTTTAATCCCAGCTCACACCACTGTTGTTGTGTCCTTGGGCAAGACACCTATCTCATCTTGCCCTCTGTGTTTGTGTGCGTATAGTGTGAGTGCCTTGAGTGCCCAGCGGAGGGGGGAAAGCGCTGTATAAACCGGAATAAATGATGTAAGTGAAGTCCAGGCATCACATCACAATCTTTCCCTCTCCATGTTGGACTGTCTAACGTTGCCACGACAACCTCTGTAACATCGTGGTTTTTTCTCACAGCATTTAGGCCGGGGTAAAGCTTTAACGGTGTGATATTATTACTATGGCTTAACTAAAGAGATGTCGATGTTGTTCTTATTTATACGTTATTCCACTGGTTACAAACCTTCCAAACTCCGACATGTCCATTCGCACGGGACCAGAATCACCTGAGGACCTCTTAGTTTGCAGAATTACCCTGAAGATAATAATCAGGGGAATTTTTACATTTCAAATTACTGATGTGGCTGATTCGCACGGGAAAACCAGATATCCTCCAGGACTAAACCAGAGCTCCTCCAGGACTAATCCAGAGATCCTCCGGGACTAAACCAGAGATCCTCCAGGACTAAACCAGAGATCCTCCAGGACTAAACCAGAGATCCTCCAGGACTAAACCAGAGATCCTCAGGGACTAAACCAGAGATCCTCCAGGACTAAACCAGAGATCCTCCAGGACTAAACCAGAGATCCTCCAGGACTAAACCAGAGATCCTCAGGGACTAAACCAGAGATCCTCCCAGACTAAACCAGAGATCCTCCAATTGTTTGTGGGCTTCATCTTTTCATCAGTTATTAAGACCTACGCACCATCAGGAGCAGCCCGTGCGCCTCCATCGATGCCCGCACCACACTTTGAGAACCACCAATAGAAACGGTTTGATTGAAGTCGCTCAGTGAGTGCGCTCAGACGTCGCTCGGGACCGAACACAGAGGACTTCGCGGGACTGATTTGGAAATCAGATCGAGCTTTCTTTTGCCGTTTTGGCGTCGGAGAACGTTTTTGTGTCACGTTGACTCGTTCTCTGTGCACATTTCGATCACGCCTCATTAAACTCTGAGTGCAACAGCCCCGCAGCGCCTCTCACGGAAACACATACACAAATTATCCCCAAAATCAAGTCAGTTTTACGTCGGCGGTGCTTCGTTTCACTCAAAGTCCTCATTGACGTAATAAGATTGATTTATGAGAAGTTTAGAGTCGGGTCAACGTCAAGGCATCGACGGAAACCGCATCAACGTTTCTGTACGGGATAAAACTTCCAAAGTCTCAGTAACATCAACATGACAATACAACGTGTTTTTGCTGTGCAGTCCTTGATGCTGTTTGTTGTGAAGGCTGTTTCCATGGCGTCTGGGGCTCTTTTTCTACTCGGATCTAAGTGGATTTTCTCAGGGACATTGTTTAGAGCAATTGTCTGTTCAGAGAGACTGAATGAATGTATATATATGTAATTACAAAGATTTTAACATGGTAATTCACCACTTTCTATTTACGCGTTTCCGGTCCGGCCGTAGATCTGACGTACATCCGCTCGCAACAGCGATGGACAGAGACGCAAACCGATCTCGCTCTGCGGAAAGATGAGGCGATATACTGTAGAGCGGGGCAGTGCTGTGGAATACGTCTTCACAAGTCTAAAGTGATGAGGCGTCGAATCTTCCATCACATAAGGAAACACATCTGGCTCCAGACGTCATTGGGGCGAATGCACAATGCTTTGAGGATTCTCTCGTACTGTTCTGTTCTATGTTTAAAAGACCTTCCAATAATGGCAGCGCTTTGAAGATGCTCCTCATCCTCTCTCGCGTTGCTCGTGATTGAGACGTCTTCTACGGTTCTGATGTGTAGAAACATTGATCTCCGAGAGTTTGTGTTGCTGCAGTGATTGCAATAAGACTGTGTTCCATCTTCAACGGCTAACATACCATCTCCTCCAACTTTATCTACAAACTACCTAACAAGGATGATGTCCATATTATCTGGTCCAACTCAAGCATCCAGACCATCACCCAATCAAACAGGGAAGCTAATAATAACTTCACTTTAAACTTGAGAGTTTAAACTGTTGCAAAGAATGTAAATACAGGCCTATTTGATTGTTTCAGAGTTATTCATTATACGCTACGTTATTGTGCATGATATCAGCTTTCCCATTTTAAATTTGATTCCAATGTGACGGGCTGACTCTGATTGTTGGCTAAACATAAATAAATAGATAAATAAGTAAGTAAATAGATAAATGTGCTTCACCGGCCAAAGGAAACTGGAGCCGTCAAACCCACTTTACGGACCACTTCTTTTAAACAGACAGGACTTGTTCAAATGTTTAGGAACAATGTTGGACGATTCTTTCACACGTAATGATGATGTTGACTGTATTTACATGAAAGCCCTGAGTGACCATAGACCCCGACCCCGTGCTGCAGCGGGACCGGCTGTGCATCGCTTTTCGGGTTTATCAGTCCTTAAATGAGAGCGCACTGATATTTAACATAGTCTCTTGGTTTAGCAATTTAACTGTCAAAAACGGGATTCATGGCTCTTTGGGATCCTGTCCTTTTAAAGAGCCGTTCAAAAGACTGGCTCTTTTGAACGGCCAGCCAGATAAATTATATCAATAAAACACACACTTTTTAATTTAAATCATCTGAATTACAATCGGACTGATATTTACGCCTTGTTAATGAAATCTTGCGCCACAACTGATAAGAAGAGGCTGACAAATCACTTCTAGTGCATTTAGCTTTGACTTTAGTGCAAAAAGCTTTTACTGTACAGATTCTTGTGTTTGTTCGGGGGAGTTCTGGGTCAAATTGACTGAATAAAAAGATCGGTCTCTTTTCACACTTGAGATCCGATTGGAGTTGTTCAAAAGAGCCGGTCGGTCGTGAAAGTCATCGCTATGAAACAGGGCAGTGTTATCCCAGGCCGACAGCAAACGCCTCTGTAAATCCTTTAGAATCTGCTTTTGGGACGTTCCTCCAACTTTCCGCTCAGCCTTATTGTTCCGAATGTGAAGCAGGCGCCCGTTACCTACACAGAGCCACGAAAGCCCTCGCTGTGGCGCTGGCAGACGTCTATGTGAAGTAATGGATCTGATATTTATCCATACATATTCCAGTCTCTTGAATTTGGTCGGTCTTTATCGCACAAATACATTATTCCCGGAGTTTAGCGACTTATGGCTCTAGTGCACTCACTTCTGCTCCGGACACCGGGCTCGTAACTCCTTTTCTGGACGCATCGTGGCGTCACGTGGCGAGGGGAAAGCCGTGAGCGTCATGTCCAAATCGCCAACTGAATCAGTATTAGGCGTGGGAACCTGTGGGTACCTCACAATTCGATACGCGATACATGGCGTATGATATCGATTATCTCACGATACGCCGATACTGTGATAATCGATGTATTGCACAAAAGTAAGTAAGTGCTTTATTGTCATTGTACAAGCGTGCAACGAAATAGTGTTCAGGTGTTAGTCCTGAGCTGCTGCGGCTGAGCCGCACTGCCACTGTGTCCACCTGACCCGCCTGACCTTGGAGGTCGGGGAAACTGTAGCACTCGGAAGAAACCTGGCTGGCGGCCCTCTGTCTCCTCTGATCCGCCTCCTGGGTTTGTCCCTGTTTCAGAGAGTGGTGTCCTGCACTGGTCAGCTCCACCTCCTCCTACCTCTTCCTCCCTCCGCTTCACCACAGTCTTTCACCATCTCTCGTTTGTCCTTTTTTGTTTCCTGTAGCTCCTCTTGTGACGCCTCGACTGTGCAGCAGCTGTGGGGGCTTTTGGAGCCTCTTCAGTGTCTCAGAAGAAGAAATGTGTAGGTCTCAAATGGGTTTAGCTGATAAGCTAGCATTTTGTTTCCCATTAAAAAGCTGTTTTCTTCAGGACCATTTTAGACTCTCAAAGTAAACAAATCCACCAAACCTCCACAAAAACACGGCAAAGACGAACAAAAGTATCCAGAAAAACAATGTGGAGCGCATAAACCACAAGTGCAGTCTGCAGAAAAAGGCAAAAACCTCGGCTGCACAAGGAGAGAGCGAGGTCGCTCAAAAATAACCTTCGATACATCATGATTTAAAAAAAAAAAAACATGCTACTTTTAACCTTTATTTTAACATACTACATATTATTCATCATTTATATTTATTTTCATGTGCTTTGTACCACTTTTATAAATGATCCCTGACTTACTCACTGGGTCTATAGATCTGTCAGCGACTTATTTACATTTTAATAAACAAGAAACCACAGTCCTATTTAAAAAGTAATAAACCAACCCCAAATTACTCTTCTTTATAATTATAAAAAATATCCTTAAAAGTAATTTATTTGTGTGTTTGGTCCAAGTGCTTAAAACTGTAGTGCCGCCCCCTGCTGTCCTGACTGAATTCTTGATCATTGTTGGCCTCTATTGACTGTGAAAACACTGCTGCCTCATTAATATGCATGACCCTGCTCATTAATGTGAATGACGTCATCAAAAGTATTGATATCGGAATAAAAAGTATCGGTATCGTATCGTTCCGCAAAATATCGCGATATATCGGAAAATCGATATATTGCCACACTCCTAATCAGTATATAGTGCGGGTCAATGCAGTGAATGAGGGGTTAGGGACATTCGGACACGGCCATAGTGTTTTGTCCAGTTGTGGTTTGTCTGAATGGAACCTCACAGCGCCCTCTAGTGGCTTATCTGGCGCTAAGATTACTAACATTTCGTCAAATAAATTCCCCCATAGCGGGAGGGGCCAAACCATGGAGGGATATTTCTCTAAAACTGGACAATGGTGAGATGAGTGGGGTTTTTTATATTAAACATATGGTCCAAAACACAGTCAGCAAATCTTAATAAATGAATGCATAATATTGAAAAGACCAGAACAGGTGATTTTGCCCGATGTCACGTCCACAGAGTTGATTTTGGAGTCGCTAACCAGATCAGAAGTGTGAGTGTGCGAAGCAGCTGTCGTTAGCTCCGGGGTTTTTTTTAGTTTTAGTTTAGTTTATTTGTTTATTTGAGCAATACACATTGTGCTCAAAAGGAGTGGGCTGAAGCAAAAAGCTTATGAGCCCCCACCCCCAAGTGCAATAAATAAAAAAAGAACATTTCAAAACATTTCAAGCAGCTACATTCGTACAGACCAACTTACATCAAACAACAAAAAATATATTAACTGTTTATATAATTAATTGGAACAACGCACAGCTACAACAACAATCTAGTTTCATATACGATGTCTAATACAAAGCAAGTCAAAAAAATGTGTTACTTAATATATTGCTTGCATATTTTTACCCGTGATTACAGAGTTACTTTTATGGTATAAAGGTACATTCATAGATATTATAATCTGAGATCTTGATACTTTCCAGTTGTCATTACCATTCTCAGTATAATTTTAATTTGGGTTTAATTATCATCATCATTATTATATAATTTATTTAATTGATTTATATGTGAAGTATGATGAAAGCCCTGCACAGTGTGGTGCATTAAAAAGCCAGAGAGTGAGCCAGTTGAAGAGGGCAGTAACTCCCCTTCAACAAACCCCCACACGGCTGCCCTAACAGCTGATTTTGTAGATTATTTTCCTATGCTGAGTGGTGCATTAAAAGACAAGGTTTAGAGCCCGTTGGGAGGATTCCTCTCAACAGATCCATAACCTGCCAACCCTAATTCTCCGATTGTGAATTTGAGCGATAGAATGACAACCGTTCCAAGCAGCAACACTCTTCCTTGATTATAGAGGAACAATACACATAATTGATCCCACTGCTCCCCTTAGTGGCAACGCATTTCTTCTTGTCTGTATATTTCAAAAGTCTTTTGTTTGTATTTATATTTGAACAGGTTGATGTTTGGACATCGTTTCAATTCCATCTCCAGTTTATTCCACAATTGAACACCATTAACTGTTGGACTAAAACTTTTCAAAGTTGTGCTATGTTTCTGAATCCTAAAGTTTAATTCATCACGTAATTCATAACAACCAGTACGTTCTTGGAACCTTCTTTGTATTTGGTTTGGTAACAATTTATACCTTGCTTTGAATAACATTTGTACAGTTTGGAACTCAACAATGTCACAAAACTTCATGATCTTTGATTTTAAAAATAATGAGTTTGTGTGGTCCAAAAACCCAACTTTATGAATTACTCGGATAGCTCTTTTTTGCAACAATACTATTGGTTTAACTGTGTTTTTATAAGTACTACCCCAAACCACAGTACAATAATATAAGTAGGGCAAAATCAGAGAACAGTATAAGGTATGTAGAGCTTTGATGTTTAAAATGTGCTTTGCTTTTGCAATTACTGAAATGCTTCTAGAAATTTTCGTAGATATATATTTAATGTGAGATTTCCAAGTAATTCTGTCATCAATAATCACCCCAAGGAATTTGATTTCATGGACTCGCTCGATAACAACACCTTCTATCTGAATTGCTTCCTGAGCATTGGAATTACAGTTGCCAAATATCATCATTTTGCTTTTACTCAGGTTTAGAGATAATTTATTTTGTTTGAACCACTTGTTGACACTTTTGAGTTCCAAGTTAACAATCCGACACAGCTGTTGCAAGTCGTCTCCTGATGCAAAAATATTTGTATCGTCAGCAAACAAGATAAATTTAAGTACTTCAGATGTGTTACAAATATCATTAATATACATATTAAACAATTTTGGGCCCAGAATAGAACCTTGAGGTAAACCACAGACAATTTGTCGACAACTCGACTGATAATCACCGATTTTCACACATTGTTTTCTATTTTTTAAGTAACTGGTAACCCACTGTAGAGCTACCCCCCTAATCCCATAAAGTTCTAGTTTATTAATTAATATATCATAGTTTATTGTATCAAACGCTTTACTCAGGTCAATAAATAATCCGATTGCATATTTCTTGTCATCTACAGCATTAGTTATTTCTTCAGTTATATCAAAGAGCGCGTGTGAGGTTGAGTGATTGTTCCTAAAACCAAACTGATTGTCCGAGAGTAAATTACACTTTTCGATAAAGCTGTCGAGTCTAGAGTTAAAAACCTTTTCTAAGATTTTAGAGAATTGCGGTAAAAGGGAAACAGGCCTATAGTTTGTAAAGAGATGTTTATCTCCTGCCTTGAACAGAGGAATCACTTTTGCTACTTTCATACTATCAGGAAATTGTCCAGTTTGCAACGATAAGTTACAGATGTAAGTTAACGGCTTAGAGATACTTTCAATAACAGTTTTTAAAGTTTTCATGTCCATGTCATGGTAATCGGTCGAAGTTTTATTTTTACACCCTTTAACAATGTCCAGTATCTCCTTTTCCTCCACAGGTTTGAGGAACAGGGACATAGGATTTGCTTCTATCAGATCACAATTATAATTCTCAACGTTTGTAATTTTTGCAGCAAGGTTCGGTCCAACATCTACAAAGAATTTATTAAATGTTTCGACGACTTCATTCATATTATTTAACGTGTTATCCTCATCTTTGAAATGTTTTGGATAATTAATCGTTCTTGGTTTATTTCTAATTATACTATTTAAGATGTTCCATAAACCTTTAATATTATTCTTATTACTATCCAACAACTTATTATAATAATCCTGTTTACATTTTCTAATGATACCTGTCAATTTATTTTTATATTTCTTATATTTATCCTCAGCTTCTTTTGTTTGGTTATTTATAAAGTTTTTGTAAAGATTATTTTTTTTCTTGCAAGCATTTAGTAAACCTTTAGACATCCATGGTGTTTCTTTACACTTTCTGTTTTTACAGTATTTCTTCATTGGGCAGTTTTTGTCGTATACCTTTTGAAATACTTGCGTAAACTCATCATAAGCCATATTCGTGTCATTCTCTCTGTACACAATACTCCAGTCTTGAGCTAAAAGCTCCTTTTTAAATGCATCAATAGTTTTCTCTGTTTTTACCCTTCTAAACCAATACTTGTTTTCCTCTTCATCTTTTACATATCCATTTTTATACATAACGAAAACTGGAAGGTGATCACTAATATCATTTATAATTAACCCGCTGACTGTGTCACTTTCTATTTCATTTGAGAAAATGTTATCAATCAAGGTGGCACTATGGGTTGTAATTCTACTAGGTTTGGTTATTAGAGGAAACAGACCTATACTGAATAAAGTATTTATAAATTCGTCCGTCTTTTTATGTTTATATGGGTTTAACAAATCGATGTTGAGGTCTCCCCCCACAAACATGACTTTATGATTTAATCCTGAAAAGTGCTCCTCCATCCACTTAGAAAAAACATCTATATCAGAGCCAGGTGTTCTATAAATAGAACTCACAATAATATTTTTCTTTTTTTGCCTTGTAATTTCAACAGTAAGGCATTCAAGTGTATCTTCCACCACCATTGTCTTATTTTCCATTACTTTATAACTATAGTTGGAGTCTATAAACATAGCTACGCCCCCTCCATGCTTGTTCTTTCTGTTCATACTTATGAATTCATAACCATCAATAGAAAACTCAAATTCTCTGTCATTATTAATCCATGTTTCTGTGATTAGAATGACACTGAATGGTGTGGAAAACTGTTTTAAGAAGCTTTTGATGTGGTCAAAGTTTGCATAGAGGCTTCGACTATTGAAGTGGATTACAGTGAATGGCTTAACGTTCTTAAGTTTACTATTGTACAGATCCTCTGTGTAGTATTGACAGTCATTGGTAGCTCTAGTAAAAAAGTTATTTTCAGGGTCGATGTCGATCTCAGTGTTCTGTAGGTCGTATTGAGAGAATGTAAAATCCTGGGAGTTTGCTTCAGCAATTCTCCTTATTGAAAAGTCCAAGTCGGTGCTTCCTATAGAACTGTATGTATTACTAGACATGTGAAATTATGTGCTTTTACATACCAAAATCCATAAGTTTTTCCCGGTGTTTATACTGGATGTGGTGAACTGCTGCGTGGACGTATAATGAGTTTGTCATATCGCAAGAAGGCGATCTCCCCCCTTTCTCGTGCAGCTCTCAGCTCCGGCATCAGTTCTTTGCGTTTTCTTTTTATTGATTCGGTGTAGTCCTCGTTTATGAAGATTTTTGTTCCTTTGAGTCGTTTGGCGCGCTGCAAGATTTCCTCGCGATCCTTCCACCTCAGTAGTCTGGCGATGATGGGTCTCGGCCAGTCTCTCCCTCCGCCGGGTTTCCCTACGCGGTGAGCCCTCTCCACCTCCACCGCGTGATTTAGCTGTAGCTTCTCCTTCAGTATCTCCTTAACTTTTTCCTCAGCGTCGGCCCAGGTCTCCCCAGGCGACTCCAACACTCCCTCAAATACCAGGTTATTTCTGCGGCTCTGTCCCTCCAGATACTCCAGTTTGTCCGTGATGATGTGTAAATTGTCACATACTTTGTAAAAGTCCGTTTGTAAAGTGTTTGTGCGCTCCGTGAGTTTCAGATTATGTTCTTTTAAAGTGTCCACCTCACCTTGCGTGAACTGCAGGCTTGTTTTTAGTTCTTGAATGTCCTTAGTCTGTAAATCCATGCGGGTGTTTGTTGATTCCATGATGAGTTTTATAAATCCTTTGAAGTTTTCCTGCTGTTGTTGAATTAATTCCCTGAACATGACCCTCTGCTGCTCCATGAGCTCCGTGTCTCGACTGAGGCTTACGTATTCCTCTTCCACCGCCGAATCTGCCTGTTGCTTCGCCTCTATTTTCGGCGGTTTTGGCATTTTGCTCCCTCTCAACAGGCCTGAATTTTCTTAACGAATATTTTGATATTCTTGAAAACTTTTTTCGCGTTGGTCTAGCTTTGTCCGTCCCTGAAATCGGTCCAGTTGTGGTTTGTCTGAATGGAACCTCACAGCGCCCTCTAGTGGCTTATCTGGCGCTAAGATTACTAACATTTCGTCAAATAAATTCCCCCATAGCGGGAGGGGCCAAACCATGGAGGGATATTTCTCTAAAACTGGACAATGGTGAGATGAGTGGGGTTTTTTATATTAAACATATGGTCCAAAACACAGTCAGCAAATCTTAATAAATGAATGCATAATATTGAAAAGACCAGAACAGGTGATTTTGCCCGATGTCACGTCCACAGAGTTGATTTTGGAGTCGCTAACCAGATCAGAAGTGTGAGTGTGCGAAGCAGCTGTCGTTAGCTCCGGGGTCCAACCCTCCACTGCACCTGCTGCTGTCACCGAGTCTCGCCGGAGGGCACTCGGCAGGACGGCCGAAGCCAAGCGAGGAGCGGCCAATTCATAATGTTACTATGAGTGGGCGGCCGCGGAGGAGGGCCCGGCTCGTCTCGTGATGCAGAGGTTTTCACATTTGGGGAACAGGAGTTGTTTTTGATGAACTTCTCGTTGGGACAGAGGAGAGATTGTAGTTGAGATATGGCTTAATGTAGAAATTAACTGTGTCCTATTCTATTTGATTTAACCTCTTAACCCCCAACAGGACCGAGCACATTTTCTCCAGTTTGGTGATGAAAACAAGGATAGAAAAAAAAAAGACATAGGAGCAATGGGAAAAAGTGACACAAAAACTTTGACAAATATCCCGGTATTGGCCTGGTCTTGTTTCACCCTAGTCTTGGTAAAGCGGTGGCTTCATTCTGCGGTATGGTATTTATTTATTTATTTATTTATTACATGGAAACAGGACACGCCTAATCTGTTCTAGTGACGCGGCGTTCGAGACCGAGCAGCTCTTTTGAACGACTCTTCAGGGTTTGAACCCGACCTCAGTTGTGAAAAGAATTATAACCAGAACTCAGCCCAACAACGGAGGGGGGGGGCGACACAGGAGTGCAACTGCCGGACAATTTTATAACGTTTCAAACTTATTTTAATTAAATGTATGTTATTGATCAACCTGCCCAGGGACGACAGGTGGAAATTAGCATTTTTGCTATATTGTGCACGGCCCATCCATCCATCCATTTTCTTCCACTTGTCCGTTGCCGGGTCGTGGGGGCAGCTGTTGGAGCTGCACCAGCCCCTATGGCGCCCCCTGCAGGTGGTGAGTCCCTGTCTAAATAAAAAACATGCAATATCATAACGTACAAGTGAAGGCTTTTTGCTCTGAAGTCAAAGCTAAACGCTCTGCAAGTGATTTGTCGGGCAGTCACGGCCTCGTTTTATTAGTTGCGGCGCAAGATTTTATTCACATGTTTTTCAAAGTGTAAATATCAGTCGCACTCTAATTCGAGATGATTTAAATCACAGCCAGTCTGTTGAACGGCTCTCAGCAAAGAGCCGTGAATCCCAACACTAATCTTTTCCTAACCTGATCCTAAACCACATTAAAGAGGCTGAATTCCTGTTGTATCCCATGTCATTCCCGTCCTACTGCCTTGCTAGTGTGTCGCTATGAAGAGAGCTGAGAGCAAAATTACAATTTAGAATCGCAAACAGGCGAACCACAGGCAGATCCAGTATCATGAGGTACAGCAAAGACTTTAGACTGACCACTTTCCACAAGTTCCACGACCCGACATTTCCAGCGATGGCTTGAAGACGTTGCATATCCTTTGCTCGTTTCCTTCTCGAGACAAACATCGCTATCATCACCCAAACGTAATTTCCACTTAAGTCCAATTTGCCCGCCTCCTCGCTGTGCGGACACTCCAGAAGTTAAATCAACACAATTTCAGCAAACGGCGGCGGGAAGCGCGGAGATAAGAGCCTTCACTTCTCCGGCGGATTCGGGGTCCCAGCGACGGGACCTTTTACCGAAGGCGGCACCCGCGGGACACCGGGCGCCGCTTTGTGCTTTCATATCGGCCCCGACCCGGACATGTGGTCAGAGCGGAGACGACCGGGGTTTGATTCAGAGGGAGACGTGGCGCTGACGGGACAAAAAAACGGGGGATAAAGAACCGTGTTGCTCGATATCGCTGCTTTCGAGTCGACGCTGGGCTGGATTCAAGTCTCGTTTTTTTGTACACATTTATTCTATCCTGTTTCATGGTGTGTTTTAGGAGTAAAGGTTTTACGCCGCTTTCTCATCGCCCTGGTCTCTGAGGGCGCATTCACACGGCCCTGTTGGTACAAATCCTCGCCGGTTTACTCAAATCGATCGGTTCCTTTTAGACGTGTGTGTGTTTTGTTTCTTTCATGGCCGAGAGGCGGATAAAGTTACACACACATTACCGCCAAGTCACGGATAACAGAATTTAAGGAGGTCGTCTCAAGTGCTCTCGAGCTGGGTTTAAAGACATTCGGAGAAATAAGTTCAGTTCATCTCCGGTCGTTTTTCTGCACGTGGAAGAAGACAAGTCGATAAAAGCCTTTTCTCGACGCTCCACAGTTAGTAATGAACCTCAGAGAAGCGATAAACAGTGTTAATTCATACACAACAGGTCTCTATAACCTTTAATGGATAAAGATGGTAATATATTCTATATTAGTAGATACAGTTTTAACAATGTAATATGTTTGTATTACATATTACTGTTTCAAAAATGTACATGAGTTACACTAGTTTGAGTTACTTCTGAGTTACTTTTGGCCAAATATATACAGCTAAAGTGCAGTTAAAGATTTCCTTCACTTTCCCCAGTCTCTCGTGTTTTGTTTTGACGACAGTAGCTACAGACTGCAGATCTTTTACACCAGTGTCCAACGTGACGTGGAGCTGCTTTTTTGGGGGTTATTTGGAGTTGGACATTTTGTTCTTACATTTAAATGCACTTGTAACTCGAGTTACTTGAATTGTAATGACTAATATATTACCATCATTCCATCCATCCATCTTGTTCATTGCCGGGTCGTGGGGGCAGCTGTTGGAGCTGCACCAGCCCCTATGGTGCCCCCTGCAGGTGGTGGGTCCACAGAAGGACGGCCTCATGGTTCTAACCGGGCCTGTTGGTCTCTCATAAGGGGCTTCTGAACCGCTCTTTGTCTGACCCGTCACCTAGGACCTGTTTGCCCTGGGAGACCCTACCAGGGGCACGAAGCCCCCGACAACAGAGCTCCCAGGATCATTCAGGCTCAAACCCTCCACCACGTTAAGGTGGCGGTTCCAGGAGGGGATGACCATAGTTTCCCCAGTTCCTTAGTTACGGAGAGTAATATATTTTTGGAACTCGTTATTACTTTTGTATTACATTCCCCCCAACACTGACTGTGACAAGACGCTTTTTCGCCTCAAAAGAAAAACACATTTAGTTTTGAAAGGAAATGTCCATATTGAGTTTGAGGTTTCTTGTTGGTTTTTGAATGTTTGACTTTGGTCTGACGTGGATTTTATTGTTGAAAACAAATAGACCTGAGGGCTGAACAAAAACAGGAAAAGGCCGACGCTGCAACTTTGTCCAATTGGAACAAGTGTTTAGTCCCCAAACGACCCGGGTCCACTTGACTGAAGTGTGTTTCTATGTGGCGTGCAATGATTGTGCAGAATCAGGGAGTGATTGAATAGAAAGTTCCGGAGCGGCCAATTTTGAAAGACCGACTTGAGAAGAAAATAAAAGTGCTCCTTGTTTATGCTGAGGATTAAAGCAGTACAAAGTAACTTGTCTACCTCAATAAATCCCTTTTTCCGTGGTCCCTCTGGGGGTGATACAAGTATTAATGGGATGATTGGAGGGTCTTTCATCTCCCCCTGGTGTCTCACAAAAAACACAATTGCAACTTTCCTGCCACCGGGTCGGAGTCACCAATACACACTCATGGAATCACAAAGAAAAAATGATCTCCATTGTGTAATTGGATGAACAATATCCCTCTGTCCTTTTGTCTTTTCTGTCAGCGTCGTATTTACTCTCACGGACAATTAATGAGAAAAAAAACAAAAAACGCTACGACACCTGCAGTTGCGCTTATGGCCTCTAGGGGCATGACTTACTTATTTCTGCTTTAATATAGTGCAGAGTAAAATTCTGTCGGATTCATTCCAAGAGAATAAGAAAAGTCCAAGTTGAATGAGCCAATAATGAAGACTGTGCTGCATTTGGAAAATGATTTTAAGAATCTTTTCTGAAGTGATGCAAAAATCGTACTGGATCATGATTCTGTGAACTCAAGCTCAACCAATTTTCCTGTGACAATCACGAGAGCGTCTGAAATTGCCGCTGTAATCATTATCCAAAATGCCACCAGTGTAACCTTTAGGAAGGGCAATGCAAAACTCTTACTGGATCATTATTTTTCATTACACTCACTACCTTTGTCTTTAATCTCATCGTGTTTTACATTAGCAATTACAGATGGATATGCCATCACTGGTGACTGTGTGGGTCATCTACAGTGCTGCGTGTGCTGTATACATTTGTAACTTCACTTAACAACCCAGTCCAGGTGACCACCTTTTTAAACTCTTTGTACGGATAGAAAGCTCCAGGACAAGGGTCGGAGAAAGAGTAAAGAAAACACCCTCGCTGTTTCGTTTTTTTCTTTTGCCAGGTCCTTGTGCTTCAAAAAGTTTTATAAAAATGAATCTGGATTTAATTACAGGCGAGGTTGCTAAAACGCTCCCCGAGTTTGGAGGCTTTGAACGCGGCTTGTTAAACCGTGATTGTACTTGATTGAAGGTCTACAGCACCGGCGTTCCCTCTGGTCTGGATATTAGAGGTGTTAAAACTGTTCCAAACGGTTGGGCTGCTTTTAATATGGGGGAACAAACAGGTCTCTGCAGATTGACTAACGCGCTGCCGGGAAAATCTCAATGTAATTAATGTACGAGGATTTTTTTGTTTATCCTCGTCTTTTGCCACGTTATCCAAACTGATAACCCCTCTCCTCCGCAATCCAGTTACTTCCTGCATTTTTCCTATTGGTTTTTATCCAAAGCCGCTCCGTACGATGATGAAATTCCTCCAAACGTGTGATTAAAATTCCCCGCTGTAGCGCGAGGAGCGGCCGTATTCATCACAGTAATGTTATTGTCCTGCTCTAATTGCTTTTGTGAACGCGCGCCCTGATTTATGATGTAATATGAAGCCATTAGGATCCGAGCCGCTCCAGTGTTGCGTGGTTTGAGATGGTTGTATTTATGAAGATGTTTGCATTCCCCACGGCGATGTGACGGAGAGATCGGTGACCCAAACATGTATATGGCTTTATTGGAATGAAATATGAAGCAACAATGAGATATATATTCAAGAGTAATGCTGTTTAAATGTTCTGTTCTTTTCTTCAACCGGGAAGGTCCAGGGAGTCATCGATAGTGTCGTTAAAGGAACAGGTCAGTCTCGCAAAACGACCAAAGACGTTGTTAGCGTTTCGCCTCTCCTCCTCTCCTCTATGGGGCCAAACTGGGGTGAGGTTTAGAAGAAGCTCTTCCACGTTTCCCCTATTTGAATACGTGAGTAGTTACACAATCCAAGTCTAGTCGTACAAAATTAAAGATGTTCTAAGCGGATAAAAAGGGGAACTATATTGTGAGGCGTAATAACACCTTAGGAGCGCTTCGACGCAAGGCCGTGGGTTAGGGTTAGGGTTAGGGTTAACCCTAACCCTAAGGCCGTGGGAACCCGGGGTGCTGAGGGCGCTGCAGCACCCCCTGGTGGATAGTTTGAAAACTGCAGGCAATATTATTAAATAGGAAATATGCACAGAAAAGTGGTTTTGGGGTGAACTTTATCCCTCAGCACCCCCCAACTAAAATGTCTTCCCACGACTCTGCCTCGACGTCCGCGCAGTAATATCTTCACCCCGATAGAATTCTCGGTTGTCGAAGTGCTGCTAAGGAGTTATGTAAGGGATCACGCTGGTCATCATCGGGATAATGAGCCCGGACCCCGACGCGAAGCGGAGTAGATAATGTATAGAAGGGGGTTCTGTACATTATCTACTCCGCTTATTATAAACTGCATGCACTGCTAGTAGCATCAAGGCTAGCTACTTATTGCTAGCCTAGCTACTTAGTTGAAGGTGCAGTTGGAGAGGAGGAATGGTGGTGAATCTCTGGGTAAGTTGAAAGTCGGACTCCCGTTAACTTCACGAGCAGCGATTCCCCCAACTTCTCTCTTATGGGACAGAGATCGTGTCTCTACTGCTGGAGTGATAACGACCTGACAAGCACGAACTCGTCAATATTTTTTCAGACGTCCTCCATCAGAAAAGAAATGACCGGTAGAACGTTGGAAAATCCCATTCAAGTCAATGGAGAGCTTGGTCGCTTCTATCTTCACTCCCGTTTGGCCCCATAGAGTAGAGAGGAGGAGAGGCTAAATGCTAACGACATCTTCATTCTTTTTGCGTGACTGAGCGCACGCGTAAAGACCAGACAGGTGCGCGTCAACTCGTCTAAGCTCAGGTAAGAACATACCTCAGTGTGGAAAAACGGCGTGCCTGTCCCTTTAAGTATGAGGAAAGACTTTATTTCTATTTGCCTGTCACAGACTTAGTCACAAAGCGCTTTACTTTGGTGGTGGTAAGTAGCTTCCGTTATCTACCCATCATTTCAGGAAAAAGGTCTAATTCTAATTCCGGAGTAGAGTAGAGGCCACCATGATGGAGAGTGCAGATGCTGAGTCATGCACCGACGTCAGTATCTTTTTCTGATAAAAAGTGAAATAAAGAAGGCGTTTCCCCTCATATATCTTTCTATCACAAAAGCCGCCATGATTCTCTGACGGGCCATGTGTTTATCTGATTGGTTAATCCTTCTGTCAATCACCTCCCGCATGAATACCATTAGATCCCGGACTGGTCTAACGCGTACAATAGTAAATCCTTCTTCCTCACTGACTGGAGACTTGATCCCCCTCCCCTGTGCTGTTGTTGTTGTTGTCGTATCCTCGAACAAAAACCTTTCCTCCACAAAGTCACTTTTTTTTTTTTTTTTTTCATGGCTGGCTTGAACGACAATGGCAGCTCGCGTAAAACCGTGCCACCCGTTGCTGCAAACTTCTTTCTTTCGTCTCCTTTTGTCCGATATTTGAGAACTACTGAATGCGCACCTAACACAAAAGAAATGATACGTATCTCCCATCATCTCCCTTACGTGAGCGCGCTTCGCTCTGTCCTCTCGTTGACTGCTGAGTAAAAGCCTCATAAATCTCTGCCTCCACTCGGGGGAGGAAACGTCTCTGGAAAAACTCTGATGTACAACGCGCCGATGGTGTCAGCGACTTCAGTCCACGCTTTGTTTTACGGATAAATAACAAAATGCAATTGTTGTGCAGTGTTTTTTTCTTCTTTTAAATGTTTTAATGTTTTATTGCTGGGATTTTTAAGTCTCTGATGCGTTGAGCCAGAGTGTGCTGGGAGTGGAAGCAATGAGCGGAGCTGTCCGTGGTGCTGAAGGCGATTGCTCGAAAGGAGCCCGAGGCCATGATCACACAGGGCTTCAAAGTTTGTCAGCTTTGCGCCGGAATGCACTAATTCAGATATTGACTCGAAATACACGAATACAAAACAGTAGAGCATATAAAGTCACAAGTATTAATTCAAGTTGATCGGAGAAAACTTGTGTTTCTAAAGGCAGACTATAGCGTAACATTTTGTGCCCATTAGGAGCGCACTTTGAGATCTTGCAGCTCGTAGACTTAGCACATTTAAGCGGGAAGTACATGGGGTGGAGAAACACACATGACCAATGGTGATGTCTTTTTTTTTTTTTTCTCCAACCAGACTCCGCGGAGAGGGGGGAGGAGAGGGGCTGTGGGGGAGTGGGGGGTGAACATGTGCTTTTGTGGTGGTCTCTATTACATGTCGCTCGAGACATGAACATTGTTTAACTCACGGTGAGGCTAATGAAGTTTTTAGTATACTGCTCAAATAAACAAATAAACTAAGTAATAAACTACGCCTTAGTTTATATAAGACCTCTGTATAAGACCTGGCCCTGTTTATTGTATGTGTCATGTATGTGTCATGTATGTGTCATGTATGTGTTATTTCCTGCTATTGTCACTGTGAGACGAATAAAACTGTTCTATAACTGTGTCCTGTTTTGTTTTTTGTTCCAGGGTCTGCTCTGGTCAGGTGAAGCACTGTGACACCCACCCCCACCCCCCCTCTCAGCCCTGACTGGCCCCTCCCACCGCTGCCATTGGCCGCCCCTGTGCCCCATGGTGGCCCCAAGGCCCGCCCTCTCGCTGCTATTGGCTGTCCTGGCCTGCTCGGGGCCCGTGCGGCCCTCGCCCCCCCTGCTGCTCCGGCCCCGGGAGAGAGAGAGGGACTCGGGTGGGGTCAACATCGCGGTGGTCCACTCGAGCTCCTCCCTGCTCCCGGAGACATCGGCGGTGGGGGCGCCCGTGGGGGGGCCCGGGGCCGAGCCGGGGCCGGCTGCAGGAAACGGAGCGACCGGAGCCAGGGGTGTGATGGACACGGCGTCGCTGGCCTCTTTCTTCACCTCGCCGTCGTTGGCCGCGCTGGTGGGGGAGACAGTGATGACACCTTCAGGACAGGCCAACGTGATTTACCTGGCAGTCAACGAGAGCAGCCCGGGAGCTCTGCTGCTGCAGCTGTGTGAGCTCCTGGCCACCACGCCCCTCCAGGTGAGACCACACGTGTTTGACTCAACCCAAACTCACTTATTCATAACGGCAGTATTCACCAAGCACCAAGGCAAGGCAAGTTTATTTGTAGAGCACAATTCATACACAAGGCAATTCAAATTCAGTTGCATAAAGTTACAAAAAAAAACAGATCAAATCAATCATTAAAACATCAACATAAAAATTAATCAATGACAGTAAAAGGCAAGAGTGCAGATAAAATACTTTCAGTTTTCATCTGCTCGGGTAAAAAGAGCTGTTTTCAGCCTGGATTTGAACATTGTCAGAGTTGAGGCCTGTCTCACATCCTCATGAAGACTGTTCCAGATTTTAGCTTTAGCCTCAGCGTGTTTAGTCCCGACTCTGGGAACCACCAGGAGACCCCTCCCTGAAGTTCTCAGGGCCCGAGATGGTTCATACGGCTCTAACATGTCAGAGATGGACTTTGGTGCTAAACCATGAAACGACTTGTACACAAGCAGAGCTGTTTTACCATATTATGACTTCTGCCATTAGCTCTACTGGATATTTAAACTGACATTTATCTTGTTCAACCCCATCAAAACAGAGTCGAAGAGATCAGGCTTTTAATGTGGCTGCTCCCAAACTCATTAACGCAAAACATTAGAGCGGCTCCGCCCTTAAGACACATCTGTTTGCGTTTGGTTCAAGTTCAGCTCTATTATGTGTTTTTTTTCTTCTGTCTATTTTTATATTGTTTTAATTGTGTTTTTTGCCTTGCATGCGAAGCTCTTTGGGCACCTAAAGTTGTAAATGTGTTATATAAAGAAAGCTGACATTGACAATTAAACTCCGTGAACATGTGGCCTGAACACTTGGATCTTCCCGCTATATTTACAGTGAGCTGCATCACTGGGATTCCACTCATTTAGCTCAGCCTCGTAGCTGCTTCAGCACATCCACACACATCAACACATTGGGTCTTTTTTCATGCCTCTAGTTTATTATTCATACATATAAACCTTCAGATCAGACAGTCTTGTGTTGAAAACACACAAATTTTCATAATTTATACCGAATGCATGATTCATTGGACACTGGGGGGGAGTTTGACACTGAGACAAGCACAGACACAGCAGTTCTATATCTTATTCATGTCCCGTCACCTCCCATAACGAGAGCGAGTCGACGGCATAAACTACACGTGTTTCCCTTTGAAACAAGTGCCATGAAAGCAGAATGTTGAATTTTTTTGTGACAAGTGGGACTTCTGATATAGACCTCTGGTTCTGTTAACTCTGCAGTTGAGTTAGGGTGTCTGAGTAATCCTTAATCAGCAACAGTTAATGCATCGGTTAATATGAACTAATCATGCTGTTTGTGTCTCCATACTTTTGTCTTGGTTCTGCTTTAGACCTGGTTCTTAAGACCTTGTTTAGTACTGGATTTACACTGGCTTTGTTGGGGTTTAGATCAGAGGGATATTTCCTCAAACGTGCCCACTCCACAGCAAGCTCATTTCTCACTTCTTTTGTTGTGGTTTTGCAATTTTTTAAAAAATTTTTACAATCGCCCCTCTCGCAGTTCATTCCCAAATAGCAAAGCTTTCACTGTCAATCATCCCTTTACTTGTTCCAAACCTCTAATAAAGCGTGCAGAGAAATGCTACTGACTGATTATTACCCATATAGCGAAAATGTCTTTGCTATTTGTAGAAATGTGCTGCATCACAGGCTCAGAGAAAAGAACCCTCAAATTGTATTTTAAGTCAACATCTGATTAAACATACTATTATGTTCTCATAGCCAGACCTGTATGTTATTTTTGTACCAGACAGCTTCAGCTAAGGTCGTCCTCAGAGGTTGTCACGTGACATTGCTGTGTCTTCCTGCTCGTAGTAACAGGCGGACAGCGCCATCTGCAGCCCATCCATCCATTTTCTTCCACTTGTCCGTTGCCGGGTCGTGGGGGCAGCTGTTGGAGCTGCACCAGCCCCTATGGCGCCCCCTGCAGGTGGTGGGTCCACAGAAGGACGGCCTCATGGTTCTGACCGGGCCTGTTGGTCTCTCATAAGGGGCTTCTGACCCGCTCTTTGTCTGACCCGTCACCTAGGACCTGTTTGCCCTGGGAGACCCTACCAGGGGCACCAAGCCCCCGACAACTTAGCCCCCAGGATCATTCAGGTGCTCAAACCCCTCCAACACGTTAAGGTGGCGGTTCCAGGAGGGGTACCGCCACCTTAACGCCCGACCTTTTCAAAACTGTGCCCCAGATGTGGGAAAGTTGGCAGGCCCCCTCGTCCCGGTTCACAAACTGGGAGTGCGCTTCTGGATCTCGTTGGCTTCTCTGATCCAACGGTGGTATTTGACAACATAATTACTAGAGTGATCCCAGTGGTGTGGTCTACGTGATACACAGGTATAGGCCGTATAACTACTAGTCAGCCTGCAGGGTTACCGTATAACCACTACAAATTGGGTAAAGATACGTATCACTCATTTGTGTTATTTATTGGCTTCTCTCCGTTTAGAGACCGTCAATGCTCATTTCTCCGTCCCTCTGCAGCGGCTTGTGAGAGCGGCTTTGGGCAAAGGCAGTGACAGTTGTGGGCTGGTAACAATCAATCTACATTTAACTACAAAGTGCTGAAGTCCGCGAGAAAGACCCGTGACTGTTGGAAGTGTCCGTTTCGCTCGCAGACACCGGAGCTGTCGCTGAAGGCTTGAGCGAGACTGAAAAGTGGCGCCTCACCCGCAGCGCTGACCGAGCCACGCGCTCTCGTCTTCATTCAAAGCATGGTCCAAAAAACGAGTCCTTCTCCACGAAGCAGCACGTGTTGGTGATAATAAACTAGGCTTTATTCATTTAGAATATTATTTTTTCAGCGCATATAATTGGCCATCGCCCGCGCCTGCTAAAAAATACAGTATACCCACTGGAAAATGAAAGACTACACCACTGAATGAACCTAATTGGGCAACTGATACAACATTTACGATCCTGTTATGAAATTCTGTATTTGATGTTAACATGAAAGTATTAAGTTTGACTGTTAGATCTGTGTTGGTTGAAATGTTGACCCTTTAAACCATGAGGTGCTCCAAACCATCCAGGCTTGGCTTGGTGCTGGGGGCCAAACGGTGGCCGGTCTGTTTGGTTAAAGTCATAAAACCCCCACGAAACCTACTGATGTGCTAAAGTCATTTCCTGACCACCTGGGACCTTTTGGGAACATGTGACCTTTGTCTGCATGCTGACCCCAACTCGTGTTTAAGCAGGAACCAAGGGCAGTAACAAATATGCAAAGTCTTGTTTACGAGATGAAATCCTTTGGGGGCTGTGGGTTCAGGAAAGGACCGGCTGCCTGAGGTTTTTAACTCGTCTCCCGGATTCGAGAATAAACCTAATGTCTGAACCGATGTGTGTTTTAATCTGTTAAATATCGCTGAGGCAGAAATAACAGAGCGTTTCCAGGTCTGTCATGTGAACAGGCAAAATTCCCGAACAGATCCAAACGATCCATCTTTAGATAATAGGAAATTACTGTCAGAAATTCAACTGGGCTGCCTGTTCTAGATGGTCCCGGGTTCGATTCCCACCTTGACTGGGCCTTTCTGTGCTTGGGTCAGACTGTTTTTAATGCAGGCTACTAGTTACCATAGGCCCGCACTAGCCTAGCACTAGCCTAGCACCACTAAACTGTGGAGTTTGCATGTTCTCCCCGTGTCTGTGTAGGTTTCCTCCGGGCACTCCGGTTTCCCCTACCACTAAAAACATGTACAATAGGCCAGGATGAATGATGTGAGTGAGTGAATGATGATGGTGGTCAGAGGCACCGTGTGTGCAGTCGCGACAGCGCTTCTGTCAGTCTCCCCCAGGGGAAACTGAAGCGCTTTGTGACCATGTCTGTGAAAGGCGCTATATAAATAAAGATCTTCTTCTTCTTCTTCTTCTTTATATTGATTTGTGTAAAAATTGGCTCTTCGACTGAGCTCTTGTCAGGGTGCGAAGCATTAGTTTTACCACCAGACCCCCCTCCCTCCCCAAAGTCCTGTCACTGTCTCTCATTTACATATCAAATACTTCCCTCGTGAGGAATGAAGTGTCAGACCTGCTTAGCTTCACTCGCTCGCTCCCGATTGCCGCTACAAGAAAACAAGCCGTCGCCGCGACCCAAAAAAATCACCACCTCTCCAGCCGCACGCCTCGGTAAACGAATGAAAACTTCAAGCGCTCGGCCCCGATTTATCACCGTTCACTGACATCTGAGCCCAGCCACCCCCTGCGCTTCGTTAGGAGTGAGCGACGTAATGTAGAAAGATGTTTTGGAGGACAGGAACATTGTACCACTTGGCGCGGGATATAGGGGTGCAGTAAAAAATGATGAAGAAGCGAAGTGGCGCTGGCAGGAGCCCACGCTGTCCGGCGATGGGGATTTGCTTCGTTTAGTTCCAAGGCGATAAATGTTGGGACATGGATGACACGGATTGTGCCAAGGAATAAACGTTGTCAATTTGCTCGGAGCGATTACAACGTCGTATTGTTCATTTTCATTGCTATATTTAATTCTTCGGCAGACAAGACACATGTGCTATGAGGATAAAGTAGTGAAGCATGGAGCTGGTCTTAAGATGAAGTATGTGGGAGACATTTCAGATTTACAATTTGTGAACTGGAACTTACTGGGTCCCGATCGTCCGCCTGGAAGGGTTTCTCAAGACGAAGTTGGAATCTTAGGTACAAACAACGGTGCTCCGGTGCTTTCGTCGTCCACCCGAGGGAGTCGCTGAGGCGCTTCCTCTTCTGAACATTAATGTATCTTGTCTGTGTAAGTTCTCAGTCGTACAGGAGTTGTCCATCTTCAATGAAGGTACTCGATTCATCTTCTGTACTCAGTAGTTGAAGTCTTCGAACGTTTCGCCTCTCATCCAAAAGGCTTCGTCAGCGACAAAGGTCACAATCTGCACGCAACTGAATATATAGACCAACGGGGAGGAGTTAGGGTTGGCCCGGCTCCTCCCCTCTAATCACAGCTACTCTCACCTTTCAAGTAGAGTGTCTCTAACGCTCTGCTCCCCTCTGTATCGGTCAGTCCTGTCCTATTCATGGCTGATCACTGCTAATTACCTGCCTATTGTTCTTTTGTTGGCTGAGGTGCCGTCTCCTTGGGCTGGCCAAGCCCTTTCGGTTTCTCTTCCTATGTGAGAGTAGCTGTGATTAGAGGGGAGGAGCCGGGCCAACCCCAACTCCTCCCCGTGGGTCTATATATTCAGCTGCGTCCAGATTGTGACCTTTGTCGCTGACGAAGCCTTTTTGGATGAGAGGCGAAACGTTCGAAGACTTCAACTACTGAGTACAGAAGACGAATCAAGTACCTTCATTGAAGATTAATGTCTCTTATTAAGCGCTCACAGGACAATCTACAAAGTATTTCTCCCACTGTGAGTTAAACACTGTCCATGTCCCCCAAAACATTGAAGGTCCCACTCTAGCGGCAGTATTAAAAAGTGAGGGGAAACATGATCAAAGCACCAGTAGGGGGAAATGTAGCGACCGCTGCTGTGCACAACATCGTCATTATACTTTAGTCTGTCCAGCAACTTACCGCGCCGGCAGGAGGCTAAGATTTCCCCTGTCGGTGCAAAAGTTTGTTGTCTGCGTTTAGAAGCACAGGATCAGGCCCACTGTTCTAGTTAATGCGATGGCGCGCTGGGTAATTTCCTGATGGACCGCGGCACTTTCGGGTCGGCAGATTTTGTTTAGTTTCTCACAGACTCTCACAGTTGTGCTGTCGTAGGTGTATGGGCTGAAGCAGGAGGCCGGGCCGCTGTTTTGAGACATGGGTGGAGTTACACAAATGGTTTTGACGCTTTTCATTCATGCTCTCTAACAGGAGATAATAATAATGCATCGGTTTTATATAGCTCTTTTCTGGACACTCAAAGACGACTGGCATTTGCATTATTCATTCATTCACTCCATACTTGGTGGTGGTAAGCTGCTGTTGTAGCCACAGCTGCCCTGCCATCAGTGCTCGCCATTCCTTGCAAATATTGTCAGCTGTATGTTTTTTCACGCCAGTCCAGTCGCCACCCTGCTGCCAAATCCATTTCATTTTCGTTCATTTATTTCGATCATTTATTTTTCTCATTTCCACTTTTTGAGCCTGCCATTGTATGTTTACATAATTGAAAAAGGAGCACGAGGAAGACAAATCCTATAATTTGTGGCTGATGTGCAATTTACAAAATACTCACATCAAATCCCAACAGACACGGGTAGTAATGTTTTCACAGCAAAATCAATTTTACTTTTAAATTAATTCTTGTTGTTCAATCGTTGTGAATTTTTAATTGTCTTTTAAATTGATTACTCTCGGACAATCAGTTTGGTTTCAGGAACAATCACTCAACCTCACACGCGCTCTTTGATATAACTGAAGAAATAACTAATGCTGTAGATAACAAGAAATGTGCAATAGGGTTATTTATTGACCTGAGTAAAGCGTTTGATACAATAAACTATGATATATTAATTAATAAACTAGAACATTATGGGATTAGGGGGGTAGCTCTACAGTGGGTCACCAGTTACTTAAAAAATAGAAAACAATGTGTGAAAATCGGTGATTATCAGTCGAGTTGTCGACAAATTGTCTGTGGTTTACCTCAAGGTTCTATTCTGGGCCCAAAATTGTTTAATATGTATATTAACGACATTTGTAAAACGTCTGAAATACTTAAATTTATCTTGTTTGCTGACGATACAAATATTTTTGCATCAGGAGACGACTTGCAACAGCTGTGTCGGATTGTTAACTTGGAACTCAAAAGTGTCAATAAGTGGTTCAAACAAAATAAATTATCTTTAAATCTGAGTAAAAGCAAAATGATGATATTTGGCAACTGTAATTGCAATGCTCAGGAAGCAATTCAGATAGAGGGTGTTGTTATCGAGCAAGTGCATGAAATCAAATTCCTTGGTGTGATTATTGATGACAGAATTACTTGGAAATCTCACATTAAATATATATCTACGAAAATTTCTAGAAGCATTTCAGTAATAGCAAAAGCAAAGCACATTTTAAACATCAAAGCTCTACATACCTTATACTGTTCTCTGATTTTGCCCTACTTATATTATTGTACTGTGGTTTGGGGTAGTACTTATAAAAACACAGTTAAACCAATAATATTGTTGCAAAAAAGAGCTCTCCGAGTAATTCATAAAGTTGGGTTTTTGGACCACACAAACTCATTATTTTTCAAATCAAAGATCATGAAGTTTTGTGACATTGTTGAGTTCCAAACTGTACAAATGTTATACAAAGCAAGGTATAAATTGTTACCAAACCAAATACAAAGAAGGTTCCAAGAACGTACTGGTCGTTATGAATTACGTGATGAATTAAACTTTAGGATTCAGAAACATAGCACAACTTTGAAAAGTTTTAGTCCAACAGTTAATGGTGTACAATTGTGGAATAAACTGGAGATGGATTTGAAACGATGTCCAAACATCAACCTGTTCAAATTTAAATACAAACAAAAGACTTTTGAAATATACAGACAAGAAGAAATGTGTTGCCACTAGGGGGAGCAGTAGGATGGATTATGTGTATTTTTCCTCTATAATCAAGGAAGAGTGTTGCTGCTTGGAACGGTTGTCATTCTATTGCTCAAATTCACAAACGGAGAATTAGGGTTGGCAGGTTATGGATCTGTTGAGAGGAATCCTCCCAACGGGCTCTAAACCTTGTCTTTTAATGCACCACTCAGCATAGGAACATCATCTACAAATCAGCTGTTAGGGGGTTTGTTGAAGGGGAGTTACTGCCCTCTTCAACTGGCTCACTCTCTGGCTTTTTAATGCACCACACTATGCAGGGCTACAGCATACTTCACATATAACTCAATTAAATAAATATATAATAATGATGATGATAATTAAACCCAAATTAAAATTATACTGAGAATGGTAATGACAACTGGAAAGTATCAAGATCTCAGATTATAATATCTATTAATGTACCTTTATACCATAAAAGTAACTATGTAATCACGGGTAAAAATATGCAAGCAATATATTAAGTAACACATTTTTTTTTTTTACTTGCTTTGTTCTAGACATCGTATATGAAACTAGATTGTTGTTGTAGCTGTGCGTTGTTTCAATTAATTATATAAAGAGTTAATATATTTTTGTTGTTTGTTGTAAGTTGGTCTGTATGAATGTAGCTGCTTGAAATGTTTTGAAATGTTCTTTTTTTTATTTTATTGCACTTGGGGGTGGGGGCTCATAAGCTTTTTGCTTCAGCCCACTCCTTTTGAGCACAATGTGTATTGCTCAAATAAACAAATAAACACATAAGAGTTTCTTCTTTAATTCAAGTTCAAGGCTTTTGTTCTGGCAAAAGGGAGAGTATAAACCATGACGTTTGTGAGGTCTTAAGGCGAGATAAGGCAGCTGAAAGTATTGCAGTTTGGTCGATTTTTTAAATAGTTTTACCCTTAACATCTCTCAACACAGACATTTATATCGGTAGTCTGGTGTTATAAGTGATTTGCCTCACTGTGCTTGTGTCAGACTGTTTTTAATGCAGGCTACTAGTTAACATAGACCCGCACTAGCCTAGCACTAGCCTAGCACTAGCCTAGCACTAGCCTAGCACTAGCCTAGCACTAGCCTAGCACTAGCCTAGCACCACTAAACTGTGGAGTTTGCATGTTCTCCCCGTGTCTGCGTAGGTTTCCTCCGGGTACTCTGGTTTCCCCTACCACCAAAAACATGTACAATAGGCCAGGATGAATGATGTGTGGGAGTGAATGATGATGGTGGTCAGAGGGACCGTTGGCGCAGATGTGTGCAGATGTGTGCAGATGTGTGCAGTTGTGACAGCACTTCTGTCAGTCTCCCCCAGGGGAAACTGAAGCTCCTAACGTAGTTTATCACCACCGAGTATGGAATGAATATAAAAATACTCTCATGTAAAGCACTTTGTGACCATGACTGTGAAAGGCGCTATATAAATAAAGATCATCTTCTTCTTCAAATATAAGGGCTGCATGAATTAAAAAATAATAATTATATATATATATATATATATATATATATATATATATATATATATATATATATATATATATGTTATTGAGTTGGTTGATTTGAGGATGTTTTGCTTCTCTTTAAGGACGGGCTTGAGTGTTATTAGAGCCATGTCTAGGCTTTACTTGTTACATGTTCTGACCACAAGAGCATAAGAAGCTTCTGCGAATAAAACGAAAAATCATCAGTTCAACAAACTGTCCAGTCCAGTTTGTTCATCGTCTGAAGTTGTGCGCAGCTCATATTTCACACTTGTTTCAAATATAGGATCCAGGAAGTGTTCAAAATGTCCAAACTCAAAGTTAATTTACAAACATCCCATATTACATCGCATTAAAGTAATAACCATAATCAAGCATTTCATGAGTTACAGATTCAACTCCATGTTCATATCAACAATATCGAGAAGTAAGAATAGTGTGAACTAGGGCTAGGAGGACGATCCATTTTTGTCACGAATCCATTGGTTCCCAACATACAGGGGGCCCACAGCTTTGTCTGGTTCCATGTCATGTCATAAGCAATATTATTTGAACAAATGAAATGGTTAACGATCATAAAATGGGACCTCAAAAGAAGTATATGTGCAGAAACACACATTTGAAACAATATAATTATATAAAAAAATATATAATTATATTAAAAATATAATTATAAAACAAAAAGTCTGGACTTTTTTTTTCTTTTGTCGGCTGGGTTGTAAAATGTCGGCCATTCACAAGAATTAAAATCTATACATAATGAACGAGGCTTATTATCAATAACAATCTTCATTTTAGACAGAGCGTTACACGAGTGCTTTAGTGGGTTCAAAAACATAAAGTTGTGCGCGTGGAGACGATGGAGAGCGGCCGGTGTCACGCAGACTCACTGCTCTGCACTTTAACTCTACGACCCTATGACCGGGTCAGCTGCACCGCGAGGGCTGGGCCGTAGGACGCCCCTCTGCGCTCGGCTCCGACCCCGGTGACTAAACCGAGCCGTCTGCGCCTCTAAACCCGGCCACTCTCCCGGGGGGAGCCTCTGCGGGACAGCGCGTCAGTCTGACTGAACACACGTGCATTTAAAGAATATCCTAATCAGAAGTATTAGCTGCTGAGTTCTTGACACACTTTTATAAAAGTAAATGTACCTGTGGTTCGCGTTTTCTTTGAAAATGTGACAAGACACGAAGAGAAAAGCCTTTAGTTTCCAGCGCGACGACGGCGCTTCAACTGCACTTTGTAAAATGGGCTAAAGCCGTAAATCGAAACTTTTTTGATAGAAATATTGAACCTTTTTTAATATTTAGGGCTGTCTCAAAAACACTTTATGTTAGTCACTGACTTGGGTCAAATGTTGTACTTAATATATTTTTCTATATTCTCTACATATTTTTTTACTGTCGGCCAATTTGGACGATGGAAATTATTTTTAGCGGCCATTTGCTCTTCAAACCGGCCAAAAGCCGGCTGCAGCCGGCTAACGGAAACCCTGATATACATATATATATATATATATATATATATATATATATATATATATATATATATATATATAATATAATATAAAATAAAAACTCTTCCTCACCCTCCGCAGGCGGTCTCTTTTTCCTCCAAGCTCGGGTCCTCTACCAGATATATATCTGGTAGAGGACCCGAGATATATATATATATAATTATATATATATACAGAAATCAACAACACTCTGGATAACTAGGAAATGAGGCCCTATGTAAAAAATCCTGAAATATCCCTTTAAGGAAAAGTTTCAAATTTATATTTTTTCCCTATTTACCTGCAGCGTCTCGCCTTAATGTGACATAAGTTCATGTTTTTCTAATTATTGATGGATTTATGCTTTTGGTACAAATGATAGTTTTACATCGGGGACAGATTTAGTCGTTTAAGTCACTTTCTTTGTCCCAGTATGTAAAACTTTTAAATAAATGACTCGAACTTGCCATATGCACTTGGGGGCAGAATTACTAACTCTTTCCCAGTTTTATAAGCTATAACTGAAAATACGATAAGACTTCCAGAAGTATTGTGAAAAGTCTGAATAATACATGACGTGAAGCTCCAGAGTTTCTGTGGCCTTTCCGTCCTGAACCAGCCTGAGTCCCGCTCTCGTTAGTGATTGCGTTGATCGCGGCGGCTCCGGGCGCAGACCTCGCCCTTATCTGCCGTCTGAGACAGGCTTAACTTGTACCGGCCTCGATCGCAGTCACAGCAGGACTCAAAGCAGATCCCATCTCCCACAACCATCGATTTCTGAGTGGGAAAAGATGAAAGTCCCAGTCTTTAAAAGAGTCGGACCTTTGTTTCATGACTTCATTGAGGATGTGACATGGCGAGGGAAGATAAAGATAAAGGAATCGAGCGAAAGGGGACCGAGACTCAATTTGGATTTCCAGTTTCACAGCCGCAAAACCTTGCTCTTTCAGATTAGAAATTGGGGAGGAACAAAAAAAAAAAGTACACATTGACATGGCAGGAAAGAACATAATGACCTGAAATCACAAAATAAAACAGTAAAAACAACATTAAACAAACAATCAAGGTCTATACAACAATCTGAACGCTTAAGGGATAAAATACATGTTTTTTAGTGTTGCTCCTCTTGGCTGCAAATTGTCTTTGACGTCTGAGCTGGTCCCCAGTGGAGGAGGCCTGAGTAATAAAGGCGTGGAGATGCCCCTTTATTGATGTTCTGAAGGCCTCGTCCCGTCGCTCACTCAGAGTTGGGAGGGACGAGAATGGGATGCCAATGATCCTGCAACTCTTTTTTTGCACATGCCCCGAATCAGCGGAGAGGCCCCTAGTGAGACCGCCCAGGACTGGCATAGTCCAGCACAGGCCTGATGAAGGTCAGATAGGTCTATTGGAGGACCTCAGAGGGGAGTCCAGCTCACACTGAGGTTGTATATCCTGGGGCGCGTACACCGTCCATGTGCATCCCAGGACAAATCAGATGATACCTGGACTTTGAGAAGCTTGAAGATGGTGACTCTGCTCTCTCTTGACCTCTGACTTCAGGCGGGGGAGGCCATGTTAGGCTCTCGCCGGGCACTGAGAAGCAGTGTTTGTCTTTGAGGAAGAAGAAGAGCTTTTTATAGAGTGCCTTTCACAGACATAGTCACAAAGCGCTTTACATGACACAATGACCTTCTGCATTAGGTCGAGCAGTGAGTCCATCAGGAGCTCAGTCAGTGTGAGATCTTCTTACTTCACTGGAACAACAGATTAAGAAAGACGTGCATCCAGGCTGTTGATACACAATAGAATAGAATAACATAGAATAGAAGATTCTATTCTTGGGGGCGACGGTGGCGCAGATGGTAGAGCGGGTCGTCTCATGATCGGAAGGTCGGGGGTTCGAATCCCGCCTCCTGAAGGTGCACATTGTCGTTGTGTCCTTGGGCAAGACACTTCACCCTCCTTGCCTCCAGTGTCTGCGTACACTGGTGTATGAATGTGAGTGTGAATGGGCCCCCTATGAGAGACCAACAGGCCCGTTTGGAACCATGAGGCCGTCCTTCCGTGGACCCACCACCTGCAGGAGGAGCCATAGGGGACTGGTGCTATGTGACTTGGGCAGCTCCAACAGCTGCCCCCACGACCCGGCAACGGACAAGTGGGAGAAAATGGATGGATGGATGGAGAATAGAAGAACTTGTCTACCATGCACAATGATGGCAGATATTTGCCTTTGGCTTGTTCACACAAAGTAAAGGTGACAACAGCCCTCCCTGGGGGAAACCTGCAGGAACAGCACTGCCTCTGTTAGCTCTCCACTCCCCATGACCACTTTGCATTAGTGAAATAACATCTTTACACAGTAGGTTCGTACTACTAATACTTAAACACATTATCCTGTTTGATTGCACATTTTCCTGACTATACTACCTTGAGTGTTTCTTGAGAGCGGATCTTTATCTTCTTCACTGTCCCACTGATTCAAATCAATCCCTGTTTTTAGGTGAATTACTCAGCATGTTTGTATATAGTTACTGCACTTTTCAGATCACATCAACGTCAGTCCCTTTCATTCGCCTCCCCCTCTGACCCCTGTGTTTCCTTCCCAGGGTCTGGTGTTCGAAGAGGACCGCCCCCCGCCTCCGAACCGCGCCCCCCTGGCCCCCATGCTGGAGTTCATCTCTGCTCAGACCGGGATCCCCGTGGTGGCGGTGGGGGGAGGGGCCAGCCTGGGACGAGAGCCACAGGTAAAGAGTGATGCGATTTAAACGTGTTATGGATGTCCAATATGACACTTTCGGTCACATCACTGACTCAGTAATATGAGAAGGTTCGATGGAACATACCGTTATGAGAGGAGAAGACATTCAGCTTTTGGGTCACGATAGGAAAAAAGTAGTAGTAGTAGGTATTAAAGTGGAGCTATCGTGTGTGTATTGTTGAGTAACGAAAACCAAATTTTGCTAAAACGTTAAGGTGTGCAGCTTATGAGGAGCCGTACACGATATCATGCAGAAAGTGGGAACAGTAAGTGAATTAAGACGGATTCAATTAAAATTATGCAAAACAAATGAGTTGAGGCAAACCGAACCCACTGCTCACTTTCTACAAATCCCCCCTGATTTTCATGAAACAATTCCCCCTTACTCAGAATCACTCAGCTCTGATGGCGTCTCTGGGACCCACTTTTCCATTTCTGTTTCGACGTGTTTCTTCAAATCTCCCTTTGATTCAATCAGCGCGTTCAAAAAGGCCCGGTCCCCCGAGGTTCAACAACAACAACAACACGCGCGCTTGAATCGTTTGTAAAAAAAAAACTAAAAAAAAAAAAAAAGCCAGGAGTAATCAGCCCCTAATGACGCGTGGGACCGCGAGTGGCGCGCGTTTCGGTCTCCTGCAAACATCAAAACCCGCCGCCATTTTCCCAGCTCAGCGCTCTGGAAACGAAACAAAAATGAAAGTATGATTTTTGACTTGAGGCTCCGGTGGTTTGTGCCCAGTTTGTTTTTTTGGCGAGAAGAGCGTCCCCCCCAAATCAAACGCTTTCATTCAAAAGTGTGACCCAGTTGCGGCAGCGAACCCGGAGGTGAGCCTGATGACAAGTGAAGGCAACACGGTGCATTCAGGCGCTCGGCTCGGGTGATTAGGAAAACACGGGCTTAATGGGAAAAAAAAAATACTGTCTATGCAATTCTAATCTGGCTGTTATTGTGAAAGTGATACACGGGTAATCATTTTTTTTTAATGATTTTTTTGGCGGCCTGCGTTTCCATTTGTTGTTGTCGGGATAAAATGCTAAACCCATTACTTCGCTCATGTTTTTGAAGTAGGGAACAAGTCCTGCAAATTAGCTTTTGCTGTACGTCGGTGACATCACACACAATACGCGTGTTAAGTGATGATGACACGCTTCACTTCTGGGTCCATTGGGCTGGAAAGCGGAAGTACGAGAATTTGCGAGATTCCCGTCCACGGATACAAACAAACAACACACGCTGGTCGTCCTGCACTGATATCGCAGACTTCATACGCTCTGATGGCTTTTCCGGTGTTATTTGGGACACATTTCGTCACTGGGATGAAAAACTTCGTATACGGCCATGCTAGTCGCTGAGTGGATCGGCACATGCCCCGCTCAGGTCTGTGGCATGGTCCCATTTAGTGATAATACTCGAGTAAGTTATACCCGTAGTGACATGCGCCTTTTTATATCTGTAGACGCCTTGGTCAAGGAGGGTCGACACGCACGCCTTTGATTGGCTTTTTAAATTTTTTTTGTTATTCCCCTGTCACTGGCTCCGTGTGTGAGAGCAACACCTCTGCTGACGGACTGTGGTCATTTACGGCGACTGGAGCCTCTAAGAACTCAACAACAGAACTGTGAAACAAACCACAAACTAAATATGGTCATAACCTCTGAACCCCCACTTTAAACAAGTACATTTTCACTTTTTTATCATGTTTTTATAACTTTTTTTGTCGCTTTTTTGTTGTGTGTTGTGCTTGTTGCTAAACTGGTGAAAATGTGCTCGGTTAAGGTGGGGGTTAAGAGGTTTTAGCTCAAAGAAAAAGTGAAATAAACTCAAGTCTTTGGTATAAATTGCCTCTGTAAACTATTTTATCAACGACGGACCTCCGTGCCTTAACGTGCTGGTGTTGGTCGTCTCCAGCCGGCGTTGATTGGCATTTTGTGTGTAACCGCTAAGGCGAACCGCTCGCTGTGTCATGAAAGCATTTTGCACTATTCAATTCAGCCGCCTCCTCCAACAGCTGGTTGTTTGTTTTGTATCCGAGCGACGAACCGGAAGTGCCTCTGGTACGAGACTTTCCAGCCCTATTGGAATAGAGAACTGCACAGGACTGTTTTTTTCATTAATGGTAGAGTTAAATGTTACATTTTTAGTTAATTGTTTTGCAATCAACGTAATACTTGCCACCTGGTCCGGAGAGAGGTGTGTCCTCGCAGGCAGCCATGTTTAAAAACTTGGCTCTGCCCATGGACCGGCCCATGTGCAAGGGGGGAACTGGTTTGTACGTTTCCTGTATTTTGTGGTGTATTTTTGTGTTTACTAAGTTTAAACACATATTGTGAGGGTTGAAGTAACCTGGGGGGAAAGTGTTTGGTGTAGAGAAAAAACCTACTTGCGAGTTTTACCTGATGCTTACCTCTAGAGATGGACTGATCTGGGGGAGGGTCTTCCTGCTAAAAAGTGTGTCGCAATCAGTCTGGGAGAGAACCATGTAGCTGGGTACATGTGTCCTGAGTTCAGTTAAGTGCTGTTTGTTTGATTCTGTTAACCATTAAATGCAGTTATTTTGAACATATGTAAAGTTTGATTCTTGCCACATTTACCTCCGGTGAAATACATTTCTGCTACAATGGGAGTTTTTGAGTCTGCCTCCTACATGACCGCATTGGCCAGCCTCCCCACAAAGCTACTTCTGAGTTTCTTAGGCAAAAGCAGCAAAAAACACAACTCTATCTGAATGTCCTGCTGAAATAACAATAGACTAAAGGCCAACACCTGTTGTACACCTAATTTAGAATAATATATCTCACAATTTCTCCAGGAAAAATGAAGATATTTTTTTTTCTATTTAAAACAAGCCTTTATAGTGTGGAAAACATAATAATTTGATAATTATTGTTGCAAAAGTATTTAAGAAAATCCAGAGTTAAAGTAATATTTCTGTAGTCGGCTCTACAGCAGGTTAAAATCAGCTAAATCCCATTATACTGAATAGGACTGAAGTTCTGTTGGACCAGGAAGTAGAGTAATGACATCGTCACTGAACAAACCGTTAAGCTCGACGCTGAATACATCAGACTTCTGTAACAATTTGTGTATCTGTCCTTATTATAAACCAAATAAATGTATAGATTTTTTAACTATGTGCCTCAGGAATAGTAAATTGTTCTTTTCATGTCATGGTTTACTTAATTCTATTCTATAATTGTGTGATACAGGCCAAAAGGTTTTTTGACCATTAGCACAAGTATAAAAATTCATAAGTGAGTTAATCCGCTACAAGGTTCTCGTGAAAAATAAGTTCTGAAAACGGATGGTCATGAGCAGCGCCATCTTGTTCTATTCATTGCAAGATGGCAGTGCAGTTTTTAATGAGAACATACTGTATCCATCCATCAATTTTCTTCCACTTTATCTGGGACACGGAGGCAGCAGTCTGAGCAAAGACGCCCAGACTTCTCTCTCCACACTCACTTTTCCTCCAGCCATTCTGGGGCGATCCTGAGGCGACACCAGGCCACAGAGACATAGTCCCTCCAGTTTGTCCTGGGTCTTCCCGGGGACCTCCTCCCGATGGGACATGCCGGAAACACCTCCCAATGTCTTATTTTTTTCTGTTACTTAATAAAATGGCCTCTTTGCTGGTTGCCACAGACATTACTATTGAACCTATACTAACAACCTTCTCACTGAAAGGTTTCCTCTGTCCTTCTCGTCGTCCCCAGGAGAGTGGGTCAATCTACCTCCAGTTCACCTGCGCCACGCTGCTGCAGCTGGAGGTGATCTTCGAAGTGCTCGAGGAGTACGACTGGACGTCGTTCTCCGTGGTCACCACCCGTCACCACGGATACGAGGACTTCCTGGCGATGGTGGAGGGCATGACGGACGGCTCGTTCATCGGATGGGAGAAGAAGAGCGTGGTGGTCCTCAACATCACGGACGACCCCGGGGGAGCGAAGGCCAAGCGGCTGCTGAAGGACAACGAGGCTCAGGTCAGTGTCACAGAGACCAGCTGTTTGAGACATGTCGGATGATGATCACGTTGATTGGAAACGTTTGTAATTTAGACTTTTGAACATTCATCAGATGGAACGCTTTGCTGTGAACCGTTGATATCTTTGGCAATGGCCCTTTTTCTGGAATCGTTCCAGTAATTGTGATGCATTTGTGGCTCTTTAAAGGGAGCCACATATTTGGGATCTGTTCAGCCTCATTTCTCAGTTGACATTTTTGCCTTTACACAACTTCCCTCATGTGGAACACCAGAGCTGCACGGCTAAAGAAAGCCATGGATGGGTTATTGCTGTTGTGAGCTCACTGCGCACGAGCAGTGTTGGGGGTACTTAGTAACGCGTTAAAGTACTCAGATTACAGTAAAGTTAGTTTTGCATTTGCATGTGATCTAGTAATAGTTTCTTTTTCAAATCAGTAACGTTGGGTCCTGATCTCTCCCTCGTCTCATTCCTGTAGGTGGTTATGTGGTTGTAGCCTGGCTATCCACAGACTAAACTCACAAGTGATATTTAGTCTGGGGACCAATTCATTTTCTCGTAGGAGAGGTGTGGTTTACGATTGTCTATACTCGTTTATTGTGCTGAATGTCTCTCATGCGACTGCACGAGGCCACAGCCAATCGTATCATCGTATCCGATGACGTGTGACGTACCTGCTGTAAACCTCCGAGCTAAACTATTTGGAACACGGTCTAAAGCTTCGCGTCTGCTGCCGTCATGTTGGATTCGTAAATAAACGTTTTTTAATTTATTTTTTATCCGTAAACGAACTACAAACTTCCGTATCTCGAATAGTGCGTCATCCTCTCGCCGTCCCTCCTCGTGCTGTGATTGGTCCCAAATCCACGTGAAGATTTCGGCCATCGTCCCCAGACTGCTGTGCAGTTCGACATGATTCGAGCGCACACAGCAGTCTGGCGTTAGCGTTAGCCAGGCTAATGTGGTTGAGGAAAGCTGTACAGTTAATCTAAATCAAGTTGAGTATGTTTTATGTTTATTATTACGTATTCAATGCACCTTTGTAATGCGTGACAGCCCTACAGACGTTCTTTTTGTTGAAAAAATGGCCCAATTTCTGACGGGCCAAACTGTTTAAATATAGCGAACAGAGCTAAGCTTTTATAAGTAGACTTTAGTTCATGCCGGTAGATGCTCATGTACAGGCTGCTATCGAGCTGTTTGCCTGAACTAGCTTTTTTGGCGACTCATTTTGTGGAATGGAGCATTCCTCATCGGAAAAAATGATGGACAAATGAAGGCTATATATTCAGTCTGCGTAGGTTTCCTCCGCGGGTACTCCGGTTTCCCCTACCACTAAAAATATGTACAATAGGTTCCCTTCTGGGGCCAGGACTCCCCTGAAAAAGAGATTCTTAATCTCAGTGGGACTTTCCTGGTTAAATAAAGGTCAAATAAAATAAAAAATATATTGATGTTTATTATTGCGCATGAGTACTCCAACACGCTACACTCATAATAAAGTAGCGCAGTAACGTAACAAGCTACTTTTCCAGAGGAGAAACGAGCCAACTTAACGGGTTACTTTTAAAAGCAACATTACCAAACACTGCTCATGAGATGTGTATTTCAGGTATATATTCCAAGAGCCATAACTAAAGGATTGAGGTGTGCGTTAAAATCTTTATGAAAGGTTTAATCTAAAAGTTGCCGGTGCCACTGAATGAATGAAAGAATGGTCTTTTATATCCGTCCACCACAGTTTTATCAAGCTAATAGTTCTTTACTGTCAATTGAAAGATGAATATGATCTTATGTGCAATAATAACGATAATGCATCCTATCGATCGGTCTTGGTTTTGGGCACCCGAAGCTTTTGGACACTGACTAATTATTACTGAAAGAGTTATTGAGTCTGTAGTGTCGGTAAAGACGGGACGGGGCCAAGTATCGACTTGTTATACTGGCCAGTTTGTTTGCGCGTCCATCATCCAAGTGAAGGGTTGCTGCACTATTGATAGAGCTGCGTCTGGAAGTATATATGTTAGTAATTTCCACCACAGGCCAAACGATACGCAGCTGAAACATCATTTCAGAGGCTAAACACAGTCCCGCTTTGACGGTTTCAATAAAAAGTTCAGCCTCTCAGCGTTTCGTTCTGAGATAATGCGGGTGATCTGCCTGGCTTCAAGTGTCGGTATAATTGAAGGGCGCTGTATGTTGTTTGTCTCTTCGTCCATGTTGCACCGCGTCGTCTCCCCCCTGGTGAATGGTATTTGAGCCTTTAAGCAGCAGCAGTGGATGAAACCAGGGCTTTAATTATTGCGACTTTGGAAACTCGATATTAGGTTAATTAAGCCGGTCCGCTCGATCCGCGCCGTGCTCGCGGGTCTTAACATCAGAGGCACATTTTAAGAGTGATTCATCTTCGTCTGATGTTGACCCGAGGAGGGGAGACTTCATTTGCAATCGCAACCTCGGTGTGAATACTAGGGGTGAGGCAGGGTCGTGGAATGGTTAGTATTGCATTTTGATTCTACCCAAAAGTCAATATGTGTGAGGAAGACCACGCCCGTCCAGCGCATTTACCTATGAGCAACGGCAGAATAGAGAAGGTTCCAAACGCTTTCAAGGAGTTGGGTTCCAGAGCCCTGTAGATTCTCACTGAGGGTATTCATTTATGGAAAAAAAAAAACAGGTATCACTTTATTTTACAGTACTCTTGATACATTGTACCTACATTTAGTACAATGTAATGTGTATCAATGTGTAATAACTTGTACCTATGGGTTAGATACACAATGGAATAAAATGTATTAGTACTTTGTAGGTGCATAATGTAATAAGACATAACTCTAACCATAACCTTAAAGGAACAGGCCACCGTTTTTCCACACTGAGACATGTTCTTACCTGAGCTTAGACGAGTTGATGCACCCGTCTGGTCTTTGTGCCCGGAGGAAGAGCTTGGTCGCTTCTAACTTCACCCCATTTGGAGCCATAGCAATATGCTGGGAGAGGCCAAATGCTAACAACATCTTTGTTCGTTTTGCGTGCGCATCAACTCGTCTAAGCTCAGGTAAGAACATATCGACGGTGGCGCAGATGGTAAAGCGGGTCGTCTCATGATCGGAAGGTCGGGGGTTCGAATCCTGCCTCCTGAAGGTGCACGCTGTCGTTGTGTCCTTGGGCAAGACACTTCACCCACCTTGCCTCCAGTGTCTGCGCACATTGGTGTATGAATGGGTGAGAGGTTCCTTGCTGTAAAGCGCTTTGAGTGCCTAATGTAGGTGGAAAAGCGCTGTATAAGTTGAGACCATTTACCATTTACCATCAGTATGGAAAGACGGTGGCCTGTTCCTTTAAGCCCGAATGGTCTCGTGTCCTATTACATTATGGTGCTACTAATACAAGTCATTCCATTGTGTATCTAACCCATAGGTACACGTTTAGTTAGGTACAATGTATCAAGGTACTGGAAAATAAAGTGATACCAAGGTTTCAGGGACAACCTTACGAAGCTCATTGAGAAGAATAAAGGATGACAATTGTTAATCATTTAAAATAGAAAACATTTCGAGTTCTTTCAACCTTTTTTTTTTATACCCCATAATCCCACATGTTCAGTCATAGTTTAACGTCTTCAATGAGAGTCACATAATTTAAATAGTCGGCAAGGCAAGTTTATTTGTAGAGCACAATTCATACACAAGGCAATTCAAAGTGCTTCACAGTTGCATCAAATTACAAGAAAACAGATAAAAATCAATCATTAAAAAATAATTAATTACAATAAAAGGCAAGAGTGCAGATAAAATACTTTAAGTTCATATGCTCGGGTAAAAAGAGCTGTTTTCAGCCTGGATTTGAACATTGTCAGAGTTGAGGCCTGTCTCACATCCTCATGAAGACCGTTCCAGATTTTCAAATAGTGTTGAAAATGAAGGAAATGCCAATACATAAAAAGTGTTTCCAAACTTTTGACAGGTACTGTAGCTCAGGCTTTTCGACCCCAGTGAGGTGGCGTTCCACATCCCGGCAGCCAGATGTCCTCTCTGCCCAAAAAGCATGACGCCTTTACTTTCCGACGCAGTGGTCTCTAAGGATCAATTGTTTGGAAGGTTTTCTCTGCTGACGAGGCCCTCTCGCTAGAAATCCTGCAAAACGATTGATCCTGGAGCGTTGTAGAGGCCACCATGATCAAAGGTTAAGGCGTCATGTTGACTACTCATACAGCCGCTGGGTCACTGAAGGGTTATTTCAATTCATTCACACCGTCCTTCCTCTACAGTTTCAGCGCTTCAACCTGTACTTTCTGAATTATATTGTGCTATTGTTAAAACCCAAAACGGCCCTCCACATTTTAAAACCCATAATCAAACATACTGTATAGGTTCCGATGGATTCTTTTGTTCGCCAAGTTGTTCACCAGCCTGACCACACGTATTCCACTGTTGCTGATGTATTGTTTCGGATACATTATTTCAAAACATGATATCAACTACCATCAATACAGTCTGTTTTAAGCCCCATTTGTCCACTTTAATAGGTCAACTGCAGATGACAAACTTCCCCCTAAAGTGTTTCACCTTCTATTGCCCTCTCATGCGTGCACCAAAAGGGGAAATCTAAATGTCTAAGGAATGGAGGGCGTGACTGGATGCATTTATTTTCATTCCATGGACTCGGAAAAGTCTTTGTTGATGCATTTTTGCACGATAATTTTGACAGAACTCTTTTTTTTTTTATTGAAAAGACAAAAACACCTCTGAAAACAATGAATCGCCTTGAGGACACCTTTTCTCTTGTGCATCCAAGTACAGCTTTTTGTTATTGTTTAAATTACAGCACCCCTCGGGGCAGAAAGAGCGTCCGACAAACAACATCACATTATCGGAGGGAAAGTGCCCGGTTTCCTCGTAATTTCACAGGAAAGCAGACGGGCCCTCGCATACAATGGGCCGCATAAATCTTCCAAAGCGGACGCCATTTTGGGGGCTTTTGTGGCCTCGGTCGCGCTGCTTCATTCGGGCTCTCATCACTTTATTGTCGCCGGAGTAAATGACCTTTTGTCGAGGACCGGTCTGTGAAAGGGAAGCACTGGAATGAGGCGGGGGCGAAAAAAGAGAACTAAAAGCATAAAGGCTATGGGGAGAACATGATGTAACGCGGATGAAAGTGATTGTAGAGCGGCGGCGAACTGCAGTAACCTTTAGTCCAGGCTTTGTTAAGTTTGGGTTCAGAGGTGGATGCAGGGCGAGACGGCGGAATAGAGTGCATTTTTAAAAGCGAAGGTCAATGGGAAAATGTTGTCAATGGAACACTTTATTATTATTTTTTTTGCCTCCATGGGGAATATTTGTCCTATGAATTTGACCCATCTTTCAATGCCACTGGGGCAAACTATCAGGGTGAAAATGGATGACTGAAAAGCAGCTCTACACTTTGAGCTAGAGACGCAGACTTTTTGTAGCTGATGGATTAGCCCGGTGTGGATGTTTTACGCTGCCTGACTGACATAAAAACAAGTAGCCACAAAAACAGCTTTGATTACAGCTCACATTCGCTGTGGCTTTTGTTCTAATACGCTTCGGCAATCTCAAACGATCCAGTGTTGCTTGCCTGGCATCTAGACTGAGTCCTGCCTCTGGGTTGGAGCCACCAGTACACACTAATGGAATCACGAATAAGAAGCTAACAGGCTAACGGGCTAAGCTAACTGCGGGCTCGCGCCACTTAAACAGTATTTACAGCCAAGTTTGAGTGAAAAAAATTATCTCCATCGTGTAATTGGATGAACAATATCCTTCTGTCCCTTTGTCTTTTCTGTCAGCGTCGTATTTACGCTCACGGACAATTAATGAGTAAAAAAAAGGCAACATGCTACGACACCTGCAGTGGCGCTTATGGCCTCTAGGGGCATGAGTTACTTAGTTCTTCTTTAATGTGGTATCGCTAATAACAATGTAACAACAATGACATTTGAGGACCTTACTGAATTTAAGATGGCTCAAACATGTTCAAAGCTTCATAAAAGTCGCCTCCTGAAAGTATACAAAATATGTTCTGCAAACGAGAAGTCAAATATAACTTGAGAGATAAAATGAGTTTCAATGAACAGTACTCCAGAACAACCTTAAAGCATTTGTCCCACCAGACGTGGTGTAGAAATATGGACGAATTTAGACGAAAGCATCAAAATGTGTAATAATCTAGATTCTTTTGCTGTTGTTTCTTTATTTTTCTGTTTTTTTATTACTGTTCTTTATTATTTGTTGTTACTTTGCCCTATGTTCCTTTGTTTATGATTTGCTATCTTGTATTGCGTTCCTTGCTTTGATTGTTAATGTAAATGTTATTGTTTTTAATTTTTGGGTGGGCACTTATAAGCTTCGGCCCACTCCTTTTGAGCAAACTAAATGCTTAAATAAATAAATAAACAAACAAACAAACAACAACACAAGCCCGCCCTTTGCTGATTGGTTTACTCCGCTTCCTGTTTTCTTGCGTATGTTCGACTCAATGGGCGAGGAACGGGCTTCTCTATGGTCCTCATGGCGAGGAGCTGACATTGCTGCAATACCACCCCCTTGTGGCCAGGGGCGACTCCAAGAGACACTTGGGACCATTGATTCTACTCGGACTCCAGACCTCCCTAGGACGGCTTGAAAGCCTGGCTCCAAAGAGTTTTTCTTTTTCTAAATGGGTCGCTATGACCCATGTGACAACGCTGGGGTAGGTGAAATATTTCTAACCACGCTGGTTTTTGTTTATCAGCCCAAAAATTTGAAGCATTTTCAGCGCATTGACTGACTCCAGAGCCTGTCAATCAAGCTCTGGACCTCTGTGGAGGCTCCGCCTGGAGACAGAGCAGCCATTAAGTTTCACACAAGACTCGGAACCTTTTACAATGAATGGGGCCGTATGAGACCTGCTCATCTTTATTATATTATATCTATGGTTCCGCCAACTCTGACCCGCCTGGATTTTTCCAGGCAGCACATTCGCTGTGGCATTGTTTCAATACGCTTCATGTCTTCAATATTTCATGTTCAGGTTGTCAGCTGATCTCCGTCTTGCTGAACCCAAACCCTCCCGACCGCAGCCACCCCAGATCAGAACCGTTTTGTCACATCCAGGTGGACACTTATTTTTGTCTGGCAGTGTTGGCACGCGGACTCCACTCCGCGCCGTCAACTTCTGGACTTTTCCCGGGTCGCAGGCATATTTCTCTAGAATGAGGGGAACGTCGAGCACATTTCCCATTCTCCATTTGTAGATAACGGCTTTTTTCAGGGCGTGAATCCCCAAAGCATTGCAGATGTCATTGACTTGGTAGTTCAGTGTCTTCTTCTCTGCCGTTATGTCACAGCGGAATGTTCTCCTTGAATAATCCATCCATGACACTTTGACATTTTGGTGTCTTAAAATATCATGCCGCTGATACTTTTGTTCAGTTCCAGACGGCTCTCCCTCGGTTCGTGCTCCGTCATTCTCTGCTTTGTTAGATCAAGGTCTTTTGTTAGAACTTTCTGAAGGCTTATGGCAAAACCGGAACTCGCCTCACTTCGGGGCGGCACAAATCATTTCAATTGAACTATTTCTTACAACAAAAGACATCAATTGCACCAAAGCTTGTCCACCACTGATTTCTTTCTTTAAGCAAATCCTTGCTTGTTTGAGCTAATCTCCAGATGTGCGCGGAGAGCGAAACGACGTATCGCCGTGGTGATTTAAGTACTTCTTCTTCCCCTGCGGTTCCGGACAGCGCTGCAGCTCGGACAAAGCGGTTGGCTCGCGGCAAGTTCAGACGTATTGATCGCGGCTTAAATTCCACCTTGTACTGGAAATGTCAGACAACCTTAAAACATTGTGAGTGTGAAAAAGCAATTTGTCTGTTTTGGGCTCACAACCAAGAAACCAGCGAACTTAGAGGGAACGCTTCTGTTTGCGTCAAGCGCCTCGAGGAAGCGCCTCGAGTTGATTTGTTCACTTCTTAAAGGCCCGACCTAACCTAACAATGAAAGAGGAAGCCGCTGCAATAAAACGTTAGCTGAGCTCTAAACTCATTCTTCACTTTCCTAACATGTTTTAAGCAAGGGTCACTCCTCTTGGTCAGTTTACCAAAATGCTAGAAAACAAGTCTGCAACTTCATGACTTTGCAACAAATGCTTTATGATTAGATGCACAAATGTGTGAGTTTGTAATATACAACAAAAAAAGTGGTGTTCCATTTGCGCGGGGCAGCACGGTGGCGCAGCATGTTCTCCCCGTGTCTGGTTTCTCCCGGGTTACATCCTTCAGCCAGGTGTTTCTGACCATTAGCGTGGCTTCACATCTGGAGTTGGGTCCCACTGCTCGGAATCAGAATAGGTTTAATTGCCATTGTTTGAAAACAGGATGCAGCAAACAAATTTCCCATCCATCCATCCCTTTTCTTCCACTTGTCCGTTGCCAGGTCAAATCACATTGCACCAGCCCCTATGGCGCCCCCTGCAGGTGGTGGGTCCACAGAAGGACGGCCTCATGGTTCTAACCGGGCCTGTTGGTCTCTCATAAGGGGCTTCTGAACCGCTCTTTGTCTGACCCGTCACCTAGGACCTGTTTGCCCTGGGAGACCCTACCAGGGGCACGAAGCCCCCGACAACAGAGCTCCAGGATCATTCGGGTGCTCAAACCCCTCCACCACGTTAAGGTGGCGGCTCCAGGAGGGGACGAATTTCCCTACAGGGATTTTTTTTTTTTTATTTGACCTTTATTTAACCAGGAAAGTCCCACTGAGATTAAGAATCTCTTTTTCAGGGGAGTCCTGGCCCCAGAGAGGAACCTATTGTACATGTTTTTAGTGGTAGGGGAAACCGAAGTACCCGGAGGAAACCTACGCAGACACGGGAAGTAGATATTTGTGGGTATTTGACCTTTTTGTGCCACAGCAGCTGAGTGGTTATAATGGTGCCTTTACTTTCCATCACAGTGGTCTCTACAACGCTCCAAGATCAATTGCTTGGCAGGTTTTCACCAGAAAACCTACAAAACTTTTGCTCCTGGAGCGCCCTAGAGACCACTGTGATGGAAGGAAAATGTGCCACTCTGACACTGGGTCACTACACGGTCAAATACACACAAATATATATATATATATATATATTTTTTTTTTTTTTCTAGTTATGGAATGGAATTTTTTTGTCTTCCTTTAGTATATCGTAAACTCAGACACATGGGATCTAATTCTTAATTTTTATTTTTTTTATTTTTATTTTTTTTTAAATAATTTTTTATTATTGTTGAAACAAGTCTATGTATACAAATAGTATGCCAGGGGGTGTAACATAATAATATAATTATACGTTTACAAATATTCTGTACGTTGAACAAATATTGATTGTTTTCAGAGCCTTTTTGTTATCAGAACCTTCCAGAATCTTTATATAAGAGAGAGTATCACTATAAAAATGTGTAAAGTTGGGTTTCTGCTTGGAATATTTACATTTGTGGATATAAAATTTGGATAAAAGGATAAGTAAGTTAATAACAAAAAAAATGTCTTTCCCATTTTATGGTAAAGTCCTTGTATAGATGTCCAATTATAAAACTGCTGAAGTCTTTCCAGAATTTCTTGGAGTAAGAACATGTCCAAAAAAAATGTTGTACTGTCTCTGGGTGATCTCCACAAAAAGAACAATTCACATCAATGTCCCTTTTGAACTTTGTCATAAAAAAATTAACTGGATAATATTTATGGATGATTTTGTATGAAAACTGGGGATCTAATTCTAAAGCATTTGTATCTATTCCATGACCTCGCAGGATAGTTTTCTTGCATTTTTGTGTAAGTGACCCTGGAACGTGACCCTGCAAGTTGTGAAATGTGCCTTTAAACGTGTGACGAATTGGAATGCTACAAATATGTTCAGAAGAAGTTTGTACTTCAACAAACATGTTACTTTAGTGTTTTCCTCTTTCATTGTGAAACAGGCCCTGTGTTTAATTGTCAGGTATAGGGCCGTTAACTTAAGAAGAAAATCAAATGTTATTTCGAATGTCCTAATTATTCAGGGATGAGTTTAGACTCGCGCTCCACAAACTCCAGAGAGCATTACCGTCACAGTAATGTAAACACAACTAAACATTGCTTCATAATTAGATGCACTTTGCACAAAGGTCCTTTTCCCTCATGGCTGCGTTTACGATATACTGAAGGACAAAAACACAGACTTCAAATTCTGGTGTAATGATCTACAAGTCACAATAACTTTGCGTTGACAATATGAAGAATGAAGAAACTACTGCACTGGCAATCAAGCATTAATCTAGCAACTATTTTAGCCTAGTCTTGCTAACCTCTAGTTGTGGAAAAGTTTTGTTCTCCTTTCGTAACTCGGACATTTGTGGGGAAAAAATAAAACAATATACAGCTAATTGTAAAGCTTTTTTTTAATTGTTTATCAATTTCATGAGCTTGCGCGCTAGTTTTCTAGCATTTCTGTAGAAGTGACTCTGCCAGTTGTGAAACAGGCCTATACACTTGTCTCTGTGAAGAATTGGGACGTTTGCAAAGTTTGGAATGAGTTTGGACTCGACTAACATATTATTTAGTGGCTGGTTTTGGTTTGCAATCAACATAAATCGGGTATCAGTTGTTAATTCGGGTCTGAAGTGCCGTCATGCACGAGCTTAATTAATATAGAGACTGCAGTTACACGTAAGACCTGATGTGGCAGTAGTGGGTATAAAAAATGACCAGCTTGCATCTAGTGCCTTTAACTTACCTAGTTACTTTTTTGTTTTTACGTAATTTCAAAATTAATCTGATTTCTAGCACCTGTGCTGCACTTTCTAGCATTTTAATACGTCTCATGTGAAGTCCAGTCCAGTTGAGAATTGTTTTGTTTTTTCACGACAACAGACCACAATCATCTGTGTCTCCAGCCAGACTCCAGTTTTCAGTTGTTTTTCTACATTTCTTTTTATGAACAAGAACCATTTTCAGCTGTCAAAATATTACAAAAAGTAATCAATAGTACTTCAATAGAGTATAATTATAATCTACCTACCGTTTTTGCAGTTGTAATTTCAATACATTATTATGTAATTACTCGGCAACGCTGCTCAGGCAAAGAAATATTATCAGCCAGGCCAGACCTCATTAAAGGAAAAATACATTTTAGATAACAAATACAGTACAGTATAAATACTGAATGGCCACTTGGATTTGGTCGCTTTGGCATTTATTTTCAGAATGTGCAAATGTGACCTTTCTTTCTTAAATATTATTATTATGAAATATTTCCAATAGTATGTGAGAAGCATTTCCTCCATTTCTACTCTTACTTCCACACACTGGTAATATCGTTTTGTCATAGTCAAAGACCCGCTCCCGTAAAGTTACTGTATGCATGTTGCCCCGTAGATAAATATTCAAGGCAGCGACACAGAGGATTTGGACGCAGCCCCGAGAAAGTCTATTAGAGCTGAATGTTGTGCCGGCGGGTCGGGGCCATCCATCTACAATGTGCTATTTTTAACCCGGGACAACAGAGCACAACCTTGGAAATGTAAAAACCTGCCTCACTTTTTAAGATTTGTTAACTCCCGATGGGACAAATGAGTGCAGTGTGCGTCAGTGGATCCTGTCGGCGGTGGATATTTTATGATTTTGCGGTTTTCAGAGATGACCCCCGAAGCGATTTAATCCGTTTTAAAGTTACAATGCGGCGCGGGGCGAGGACCTTGCAAAGTTAGGGAGGTCAGGGCATTTGGAAAAAGTGTAGAGAGGCCTTGGCCATGTGGAAAAACCCATTAAAATTCAGTCTGTTCGGCATCCATTAGAGAGAAATGAAAGTGTGTGTGAATAGCAGCCATTATTGCTTTTGCCTTTTGGAAAAATAAATAAATAAATGAAAATGCTATGAATTGGACGATTTTATGTTTTTGACACTTGATAAAATAATGTCCCCGTCAGAGTGCAAGAGGTCTTGTTTTTTGCTACGTCTGTGTATTTGCTCTGAAACATTAGCAGGTATTTCTTAGTTTTCTCGAAGCCTTTAAAAACTGATTCTCTAATTAAGTAAGTGCTTGTTGCGTTCAGATGTTGGGTTAGCCCCGAGCCGCTGCGACTCTGCCGCCATTTTGGGCCAACCTGACCAGCATGTGTTGGAAACCGTAGTACTGCCTTCAGTGCTCCTCTCACACGGTGCACCGCCTCATGGGTTTGTCCCTGTTTCAGAGCGTGGTGTCCTGCACTGGTCAGCTCCATTTCCTCCTCCTTCCTCTTCCTCCATGTGCAGCTCCCTCCACCTCCTCTCGCTCATCTTCATCCTCCTCCTTCTTCCCTCTTTCACCATCTTCTGGGAGGAGCGTAGCAGACGAATATAATCTGTTTTATTCTCCAGTGAACGCACTTTAGCCAGAACAATAGGGATAGAAGATTTGTGTGGCCTAGCTGCGAGTCTTGCCCGGATACCTCCCCCGTCTTTTTTTCCCCTATCGCGACACTTGTGACGCCGCCACTGTGCTGCCGGTGTGGGGGGCAAAACCAAACAAATCTGTGGATCTGAAGGTCTCAAATGTTGCTCAATGACCTTAAGCACCTCAGCCGTTTGTTGTTTCCTTAAAGGGCCAGTACGGACTCTCTGCAGTAAAAGAATCCACCGAACCTTATAATTGTCCCTTCGCAAAACCCCGCCCCAAAACGGTAATTGTTCAATCATACATATTAGCAACCGTTACTATGAAGCTTGGTCCGTCATGTCGCAGACCTCCAATGCAAAACAATGGGACATACCAGCAATGTTTACTGCTAACCACCAAAAACCCTACCAGACAAAGAAGGAGAAGCAAAATGGTGAAGCGATCGGCCGATGGAGGATGTAAATCGGACACTAGGTACCACAAGAGTGTGTCTGGGGGGAGTCCATTTATTTCCCTTCCCAAAGAGAAAACACAACCTGAGCACCGCCTACAACGGATGAAACACTGTGGACGACCTACGCCCAGCTAAATGTCTCCGAAATAAAACAAGCATACGTCTGCTCTGAGGTTAGCTAACTTTAGCGAACCGTAGCAATGCTTAAATTTTAGCAATAGTAGAAAAGTAAGAGGGTGCTTACCGGGCAGTGCAAGAGCACGACTGGTCCACAAGGCGGTGCTGTTTAAGGAAGAGATCATGAGGCTTCTCTGATTTTGCTTGAGACCTGTCCGTTTGCTTTAGTGTCAATTGTTGTAATTTGGTTGGATTGTGTAATATCTTGAATATATTCCTCTGCTGCATGTTGCAACCCCTTTTGCCCCGATCTGGAGGATATCGCGCATTTATTTCTCCAATTAGACACGAGTCGCTCTAGTAGCGGCATCAGAAAGTATGACGGACATAGCAACAGTAACTAAGGAGGGGCGGGGCTCGGCGAAAGAGAAAAAGATCAGTCCTATCATTGGAAAAACTTGTTCTGAGCACTGGATTTCAACCAATATAAATACAACTGAAACTGTTTTAGTAAATGACACTGGTTTACAACAAATTTGGTGTTTGTTTCGTGATTTAGGATAATTCAGATGTGCCGGAAAGAGTCACATTGGTTTTGCTCAAACAGGCCATTTTTAGTATAGTCTTTATAATGTCTTCCGTCCTGGTGCCTGCCTGTCCACAGTTAGGGGGAGACTCGGGCTGGTTGGAACATGCTGTCATTTGCGATCAGATATTTTGGTACAGTTTTAGTTTGGTCTGCAGTTCCTCACCGAGTTACTTAAAGTCAATTATGTGGATTTTCACTCAGCTCATTTGCCAGATTTAAACATTTGTAAAGCTTGCAGAACGCTCGCATTAATCAAAGAAAACTCTGCATTTACCATTTTAATAATGAGCACTATTAATCACCATGCAGCACCATTGGAAAACCTACTTTTTGTACTAAATTACTCTCACAGTAAGTGGAGCCTCAGTACCATTTGAACATATGCCTCACGTGCTTGTTATCTACATCAACGCATGCATTTTTAATTTGGGTGCTGTTATTCAGGGTTAAGTGGTGATAATTTCACCTAAACACGCATTATCTTCAAACAAGCAAACATTCTCTCTCTCAGAGGCTCACGGAGGGGGATTATAAATTAATGAACCGGGTTTTATCAACACGACTAACTGGAACATTGTGTTTAATTAGCGCAAGTCATTCATGGGATTCCTTATCAGTGGCCATCAAGCAAGTTCCATCTTTAATGAATGAAAGGGCACTACGCTAATTGAGAATGCTTGGATTAAACAAGAAAACTGGACTAATCTAAGGCTGAAACAAGTTAAAGCAAATGGAGCTAAACTAAGTCTGCAGAAGATCTTCAGGGGAAACCCCGTGTAACTTAGCGCTAAGCAAGGATTAAATCTAGAGGAACTAAACCAGTTTGGAAACGTTCCCAGTTTTCCATTGTAGTAAAGGTTTTTAATCTTGATTAGTTTTAGTGTTGACTTGAGGACATTTCTCGTCAGCAGGTAATCCCCAAAAGAAACTGGATACAGATCTAGTATGAGAGGGATGACTTTGGTGTTGGTTCTGCCCATGTTTATTCAAAGACAACATGTTCCTCTAGTCCGGCCTGTGTGTGATTTCATATCTAACAGTTTCAGTTGCTCCTGTGGCCCATAGGTGTCACTTAGGCTGTGTCCGAATGTCCACCCTGGTCCCTAACGCCTCATTCACTACATAGGCCCGCACTATATAGTTGACTATATAGTCCACTGATTCTGTTGGCTATTCGGACAGAAGCCTCTACTTTCTCCGAGCTGCTGTTTTTTTTTGTTTTTTTCTGAATTTATTTATTGTTACAAACGTTTATTTTATGAAACAGAACGACAGTTTTGGCACTTTTACAGGCGTTTTATTTGACATTTAAATTAAAATTAAAACTATCATAAAAAAAAATAAAAATCACTCCAGCGTTAGCTCAAAGACGTGCAGAAGTAGGTCAGAGCCCGGTGTCCGAAGCGCCAGCAGAATGAGTGGCTACGTCTGCTAAAAGTCGCTAAACTCCGGGAATAATGTATTTCTGCGATAAAGATCAACCAAACTAATGAGACAGGGGACTAATTATGGATAAATACGAGTCAGATATATTTAACATGGATTTTACATGAATGGCTTGGATTATTTGAGAGGAAGCTATCGGTCATTTAACAGCTCGAGCTAAAGGTTAGCAGCTAACGTTAGCATTTTTCACCGTAACCGTTTATATCCAAGTTATTTCTTAATGATAAATACGCAGCACACGATTGAAACAGCTGATTTCATTCCGTCGTGTTGTTTGTCAGGCACTACTTTTTTTCTCTCTGGACATTCGGACACCCCTACAAAATGGCGTGACCACTATATAGTGCACTGTATAGGGAATAGTGTGGACATTCGGACACAGCCCTGGTGTTGGCTTGGTCTTCCTTCCTGTAGTATCGGGCTGACAGCGCCATCTGCAGTCTGACTTCTTCAGAACCGTGTCCCAGGTGTGGGGCAGTTGGTAAGTCCCCTCGTCCCGGTACAGAAGAGCGGAGAAATGTGTCACGCATGCGCCACTTGTTGCAAAAAACTTTAGGGCTGGTTTTCTCAAAATGTGTTTTTTGCTCCACTCATGCCACGAAATAGCCACGTTAGTAGCTCCGACGGACTCCGAACTTTCCAGTCTTAAGCTTAACAATTTATTCAGCTTTGAACCCAAAAAAAAGGCAATATTTGAGTTTTTACAGATTTTTTTTCTCATGATTAGCTTATTGAAAACGTAAGCATCCAAGATCCCCTCTGAAATAATCTAATGAACTAATATAGAAATAAAACCCTACATTTAAACCTGGGTCCATCCATTATTTGGATTTTGTCACTGAAAATATTGGCAATTTTAGCATTTTTTTTTTGCATAAACTGCCTTATTACCACAATATAAAATGACAGAAACCTTGCAATATGTTTTTTCTCATGATTATAACAATAATGCTCAGCAGAAGTTTCAAATTGATATCCATACAGTACATAAAACCAATCTGATGTCAGGCTAACAACAAGTTCTAAACAGGAACTTAGCTTAGAAAATCCACAGAGCTGGTTTGAGCTCTGAAGATCGCCTCTGACCGGCTCACAAATCACCAAAGGGCTTCTGGGCACCACCGATACACGCTCTCATACTACCACAAGTGCTCGCACTGTAGTTTGAGGAGCGCCGCTGTACTCTAATGAAGCTGTAGTCAGTCACGCCAGGCCGAAGCCGAGTTGTCTGCTGCTTTGTTTGCTCGTATCAAACGCACTTAGAGGGGGCTCCCAGCTGATGCCTGCAGTATGCTAATCACTGAGGGTCTGCAGTGAAACAAATGGGCCGTGCATCGACGCCGTCCCACCTTCCCCCTCTTCCCCCCCCCCTCGCCACCATCACCATCAGAGTCTGCAGAGGCGACATGGAAGATTAATACTGGCGCGTGAGAGTTGTCAGGTTTGCTGAGGCATTTCTACGTCTGTCATGTCGTGGTGCCATCAGGCTGCAGTGTTACAGTGACATGTGCATGTTGTTCTTGCTAGAGTGTGTTAATATGGTAAGAAAATGATGTTGTACTGGATTGTAATGTTATTTACTTTAGCTGGGGGCCCATCAGTAGGGATGGGTCTTACCCCGGGACCCAAGTCTCAGTAATCACTTCAATCTCAAGAGCCATTCATCAATAATGTGACAATAATGTGAAAAAAATGGACAATGTGACGAAAAAGTTATAAAAATGTGATGGAAAAAATGATTTAAAAAGTGACAAAAATGTGATGAAAAAGTGACAATAACGTGACAAAACTGAGACAATAATAATAAGAAAAGAAAAAAGCCACAAAAAGTGACAAACGTGATGAAAACGTGATGAAAAAGCAATAGAAAGGGGAAAAAAAATAGACTGGCTCACTTTTAGATAGATTTTTTTAACGACCCCAGCTAAATAAATCAGATTTATTTATAACTTACAGTGCCGTCTGCCTTTAGGTTTAACTACAGCGCTCATTGTCCGTTTCCATAAGCTTCTGCCATGTCAAAAGATTGATTTCCTTCCATTTTTCACCAAGATCTTGTATAGATGATGGGAGAGCGTGACCGCTGCACAAAGCCTTCTCCAGCACATCCTAAAGACTCTGTGGCGGCCGATCCATGTGTGAAAATGATGTCTCAACCTCTTTCACAATGAGGGCCCGATGAATCCTGGCATCGTCATCTTGGAATATGCCCACGCCATCAGAGAAGAAGAAAATCTGGCCTTTCAGGATGTTCATGTCGTCAGCTGATCTCCTTCTTTGAGCACAAAACTAAGCATAGACCAGATCCGAGCACACCAATTAGATAAATCCAGATGGACCACTTTTTTTTTGGTCAGGCAGTGCACTTTTAAATCAAAAAGCTTTAATTGCGTTGCCTGCTCTGCCATAACGCTGTCCCCTGTGTTTGTTCAGGCTTCATTCCACAATCCATTTCGAAAATGAAACTATGTTAAAGTCCTCTATGTGTACAGACCGCATATGACGCACTTTTTCTATTGTAAAGAACAACACGTATGTCACTAAATACCATGGCGGCGCATAAACAAGCGGCGGCTTCCCTCTCTCTTGACAAGGCGGCGTTTCTACCCTTTTCTGCGAACTGCTTTTGCAGTTTTTGTGTTTCACATTGTTTTACAAGATGTTTTTGTACATCTTTGCCATGTTTTTGTGGAGTTCAGCGGATTTTTTACTGCCAAAGATCTTTGCTAGCAATGAACAGAGGATGTGTTTTAAAAGTAAACACACAGTTAGCATCCGAGCTAAAGGCATTTAAGTAGCATTTGAGACCTACAAATCCAGAGATATCATCTTCTGAAGCGCTGACAGGTCACCGAGGGCCCCCCGCACCTGCAGCGCAGTGGAGGCGTCACAAGAGGCGCTACAGGAAACAAAAAAGGGGCCAACGGGGAGGTATCCGAGCAAGACTCACAGCTAAACCACACCGGCCTTCTATCCCTACTATTGTTCTGGCTAACGTACGTTCACTGGACAATAAGATGGATTATATTCGTCTGCTACGCTCCTCTCAGAGGATGGTGAAAGACAGTTGTGTTTTCATATTCACTGAGACATGGCTCAATGGTAATATACCGGACAGTGCAATCCAGCTTGAGGGGCTTTCCTGCTGCAGAGCGGACAGAGTGATCTCTGAGGGAGGTGGTCTCTGTGTCTACACCAATGACGCCTGGTGCCGTGACGTCGCCGTGGTCTGCAGACACTGCTCACCCCTCGTGGAGTTTATTATCATTAAGCCGTCAGAATCACCAGGGACCCTACGCACCCATCACACAGTCTCTTCAGAGTAATGCCTTCTGGGAGGAGACTGCGGAATCTACGGGCCAGGTCGAGTCGACTTAAGAACAGCTTCGTACACAGGGCCATCGGGAAGCTGAACTTCCTGCCCTCCCTCCCACCCCTCTTCCCCCACCCCCTGCTCCACAATCAAGGATGAGAGAAATATAATTTCAAATCAGTCACATGGTTTGACAAATAAAAAATCTTGAATCTTGAATAAAGGATTCAGACCGAGTGGGAAATGCCGCATTTCCCTTTTTATGTTTGGAATGATTCGATAAAACTAACATTTGAGGAAGGTTGAACTCGAGGAGGGACACATCGGGCTCAAACCGGGTTAAAAACTCCTGCAATGCATCCCCGGCTTTTGGTACGTTTCTGTGCGAGGATCTCTTTCTCCCAATCAGGAGGATCATCTTCAGCGGCGCTATAGGTCTTAACTTGTGTCCCCTCTGGAGATCCTATTGTTTGTAGCCAAGGCCCTCGGAAATGTGCCATCATTTTATGTAGAGCTATTTTTAGGCATCCGTGACATTTGATGAATATAACCTTGACACACTTCTGCAGGAGAAATGTGTCTTCAGTCTGCAGATTTTGTGCTGGGGTTGAGTAATGGAGTTTCAGTCAGTGATATTTAAATCAACTTTCAGAGCTTTTTGTTTTTGTTTGTTTTGTTATACACTCAAAGTCCTTTGCAAGAGAGACCTTTTTATCATGTAACAATGTTGTTCGAGGGATCAACCGAACGACAATCAAAAGCACCTGGAGCTCTGTTTCAACCCGCTCGCGCAACTTTGAGTACTCTCTGAATCTTCTTCAGTGGCCCTAAAAGCTCCTCCTGAAATGTGTTTTTATTTAAACACACAATTAAACATTGACCTTAAAGGAAAGATGCAATGTATCAGGTTATGGGAAAAATGCAAACCTGCAGTCCCTGGGCAGGTTAATGCTGAACAAAACAACAAGGAAACAGCAAAAACATGCACTATCTGATCGTAATAGAATGACCAATTTCAAGTTGGCATTTAAATTAAAGCAGAACTTGTTTACCTTAATAAATCATTTCCGTAGTCCCTCTGGGGGCAATACAAGTGTTAATGGGATGATTGGAGGGTCTTTCATCTCCCCCTGGTGTCTCTGGCCAGAAAACTACAATTGCAACTTCTCTGCCACCGGGTCGGAGTCACCAATACACACTAATGGCTTTGGCTTTTAACTTTTACATTGATTCTCTTCTGTTGGTTTTGCGCTGTATATGGTTCCATTTATTGTACTGAGTTTATTTTTAATCTTTTTGTATCACTTGTTGTCTTATTGTTGTTGTTTTGTTTTTTGTTTGTTGTTTTTTATGATGTGTGTACTGCACTTTGGTCAACCCTGTTGTTTTTAAAGTGCATTATAAATAAAGCTGGATTGGATTGGATAATAGAATCATGACGAAGAAGCTAACAGGCTAACGGGCAAAGCTAACTGCGGGCTAGCGCCACTTCAACAGTATTTACAGCCAAGTTTGAGTGAAAAAATTATCTCCATTATTATGTAATTGGATGAACAATATCCCTCTCTCTCTTTGCCTTTCCTGTCAGCGTAGTATTTACTCTCACGGACAATTAATGAGTAAAAAAACGCAACATGCTATGACACCTGCAGTGGCGCTTCTGGCCTCGAGGGCACTTAGTACTGCTTTAAGTATGAATTACTTTTATGAATTAACTTAATTTCATAGCAAATGACATGATCAATTAGCAGCATCGTATTGTGATTAGGCTCATTGACAAAAGAGAACTTGTTCCATTTCAAAGTGGCTTATCAAACACAGACCAAACCTACAAACTGCTGTTTGAACCGTTCATATATGATTAACAGAAACAAAGCACAACTACAACAACTGTCTCGCTTCATGTACGATGTCTAATACAAAGCATCGTACATGAAACGAGACTACTTGTTGTAGTTGTGCTTAGTTCCTGTTAATTATATGAACTGATTCTAAATCAGATGAGTTTGTGACCATGGATTTATACATGTTACCATTCATTTACATACAATTTAATTTAACTGAGATTGAAACATTGTAATGGTCAAAATCAGACAATTTTCTACAAATCCTTATTCCATCAGCCGAGTGCAAATTAGATTTTCTCCTGAGGTCCTGTGTATCCAGGAAATGCTTTCCTCACCTCTTGCCAAGCTGAATCCTTTCATCACACATTAAAGACTCTCTCCATTGCTTCATTACAGCCACTTGACTTACCTTTTAGATTTCTCTTTCTTGAAACAGCTGTGCAGTGAAGGCGAGCCAGAGGAGGGGGCTTTCAGCTGTTTTCAATATTGCATTTCCTAACCAACTGTAAGTTAGTGATACAGATGTGTTTGGGACTATTTCTACATACCTGAAAACGTTCATTGCCATGTCATTGCCTCATTCGATTCCTCTGATGTGACAATTTCAAAAGTTTACATGAACAAAAGAGGCTCGTTTCCGCAGTTTGTGGTTTGTTCAATTCGGACGTCTGAGTGGTGAATCTCACAGCGGTGCATCATGGGAGAATAGGTCGGCAAAATTGTTCCTGATGGAGCCGTGGACCCGAGTGCGAAATGTGTGATTTAGTGTCAAAAATGGAGTGATTCTGGGGGTAAGACACTCGTAATGGAAGGATCAGAACTGGAGGTCTGCTGGGGATAACACGCCTACAGCTCATCGACGACTGAAATGTGCTGAAAAAGTAAAATCATATATTTATTTCACTGAATAATTTGTGATTGTGGAAAGCAAAACGTGCCGATTTTTTGCGAGAAAGCTGCACTAAATCACTAAAGATGCAGAAACCGTGCTAGTGCAATAATATACATTAAGCTGGTCCCCTACAGCTCCCACTCGTCAACAGTGCTGTGATAAAATAAGAAGTCATGCCGAGGTCTCAGCGGAATGTTTTCTTCCCAAATGAGATGTCCGGCCCTTGAAAAATGAGTCCAACAAAGTGATCGATGGGACAAAATGATAAATTATGACCTTAGAATAAAAGCAGAGAGAGACTGGCGGCCGAAGAGGAAGACATGCTGGAATTGAATCCGTATTTACATGGAAATTATTTGACCTTTTAGTATGGAAGAAAGTGGCCAGTGGCAAAAAGTTTTTAACACAGTTTCAAAGTTCCACGTTTGTTTCCCTACTAGTCTGCGGCCTTTTCCTTTCTGTGCAGTGTTAAGGTACAGTATTCTCTCCTGAACATTGACTTTTTTCCCTCATAATATGATTTTTTTTGTGTGTGCGCCACATGAAGATTGCAATGTGTTGCAGTGATAAGGAATTGGAGCCAGGTGTGCCTGCTCGGAGACCTCTCCCATCCAGAACCGAGCCTAAAAGAAAAACAAACAGAAAGACCCACAAGAGGAAGACAAAACACATGCACCGAGGCCAAACCACAACAGAAATAAGCCTATAAAGTGGGAATCGTGGCAGGTATCTTGCCTACCGGCTCGGTCCACCAGGGCTTGCGGCCAGCATACGTGGGTGCGGGGCTGACTGGCGTGAACGAGCGCTTGGTGCTTCTCCTTCGCTCTAATGATCTTGACAGTAATATTGAACACAGCCTCATGTACTTCATGAAGCATTCACAGCCTAAGCTCTGATTAACTTTTCTCCCACTGTGAGTTAAATACTGCCCGTGTCTTGAGAGAATATACCAACGGTCCCGCTCTAATGATGGTATTGAAACGTCATCAAAACACTAGCACGTGCCCCCTCACACACAAACACGCCCACAGTCCGAGGAAATGTGGGGGAGGGACCACTGTTGTACATAACATCCCCAATCGCCAAGGGGAGTCTGTCCGGCCCCTGTCCGGCCTATTTACTGCGCCAGGTATGAAGCTGAAGATTTCACTACCCATTATCTCAGGTCGGTGGGGAGTCCTTGCTCAAGTGGAGGAGTTCAAATATCTCGGGGTCGTGTTCTCAGTGAGGGACGGATGGAGCGTGAGATCGATAGACGGATCGGTGCGGCGTCAGCAGTGATGCGGTCGCTGTATCGGACTGTTGTGGTGAAGAGGGAGCTGAGTCTGAGGCAAAGATCTCGATTTACCGATCGATCTACGTTCCCACCCTCACCTACGACAAGACAGGCGGCTGAAATTAGTTTGCTTTGCAGGGTGGCTGGGCGCACCCTTTGAGATCGGAGATCGGACTAGAGTCGCTGCTCCTCCACGTTGAAAGGAGCAGCTGAGGTGGCTAGGGCATCTGTTTCAGAGCCTCCTGGTCGCCTCCCTCAGGAGGTGCTCCAGGCATGTCCCACTGGGAGGAGGCCTCGTGGAAGGCCCAGGACACGCTGGTGGGACTATGTCTCCGAGCTGGCCTGGTGTCGCCTCGGGGTCCCCCCCAGAACAGCTGGAGGAGGTGTGCGTGGATCGGGAAGTCTGGGCATCTCTGCTGACACTGCTGCGACCCGGCCCCGGATAAAGCGGACGAAAATGGATGGATTATAGATAAATTAACTTTATTACAAACTCATGGTCCAGAACAAAGAACACACAGATAAAAAAACAGACAATAATAAACTCTAAACTTTCAAGAGGCAGTCATACCAATGTTTCCACAGCTGCGAGGTGTAACGTACAGCACTGCACACAACACAACAAAACAATCACAACACTCTTAGAATCATTTAGGCGCCATATAAACTTAAACATCAGGTTTTTCCAAGACGGCTCGCAAAGTGTTTACTCAATTTGACATAAAGAGTTCACTGGCAATGACAAGTGCATTTTGTTCAATACAATATCTTCTCCTTGAGGGCAAACTCTTTACTGCGCTGACGAGTCCATACATCTTATTGTAAGTCTTGTTTTGGCTCTTCTGCTGTTCTAAAGGAGGAAGTGTGCCTTCTGCTGTTATCAAAGTTTGAAATATTTTGTAGACACATGCGTCATTTTCAATTATGCTTCAAAATATGAAGGCTAAGGGATGTGAAGTATAAAGCCTGGATAATGCTGGACCCTTGAACCAATCCTAGTGAAGTGAGGTGCTATTAAAACTCACTTCCACATGTGTTTTTTTATCAAATCTAATCAAGTAAATGGAACGTTACAGGCTTCATGTAGTCGTAAAGCACACTCTGACAGACGGGGTTATAGACAGCAGAGACATGCCAGCTCCACATCTAAATATCGAGCTGTGATTGACAGGAGCTCGTAGCATTAGCGTCATCCCTGTACGTTCTGTGGCCCCGTCAGCTGTGCTAACGCCGTTAGCTGTGAGTGAATGGGAAGCATGGCGTCATGTTTGTGGACCGCTCTGACGCCCGTAACACGAGGAGAGCGGGCAGAGGGCATTAGCACACGCCACGCGCCTCCTGCCGCTCTTTCACTCAGGGCTAAGTGTGGATCGACATATTTAGCACACCGTTTTCCATAAAAGAACTGTTTTTGTCGGAAATAGTCAATGGAACTCCAGCCCTGTTCGCTGTATCGGCTTTTTACAGATTTAATGGCCCCATATGGCTGTTTTAAAACATTTTATTGTACAGTTTAGCTACTTTTGCTCAGGATTCCCTTTTTTTAAAGCTTTCAAACATAACTGTGCTCAAATTGTATTTGCTCTGACATTGTAGGCTTCCATCAAAAATACAGAACATAGCTTGTATATTTTGACTGGAAAAATAATAATAATTTGTATTTGTAGTTTCTGGGCTTTTCAACGGTTTTGCTTCCAAACTCTGTTCTGTTACATTTTTTTTCCAGCTGATGAGATGCCAAATAAAAATGCTACTGACTGCACCGAGCTTCAACTGACTGGAGATTTATCTGAAACATGACTCTCAAAGTTTGCAGACAGTTCTTTCTCTCTTCGTCGGAGACCGGGCACATTCTTGCACTTGGATCACATTTGTCGCTCACAGCCGAGCACGTGATACAATCGCACACGAGTTTCGGCTTTGCAGTTTCACGGGAACAGTGTTTAGTGCTTTGCTGTGCAGTGTGTTGTATGTTACTCTGCATAAAGGGATCAAGAAATAAGTCCATCCATCCATTTTCTTCCGTCTGTTGCCGGGTCGTGGGGGCAGCCGTTGGCGCTGCACCAGCCCCTATGGCGCCTCCTGCAGGTGCATACTAATGAGGCAGCAGTGCTCCACTGTTTTCACAGACAATAGAGGCCAACAATGATCAAGAATTCAGTCAGGACAGCAGGGGGCAGCACTACAGTTTTAAACACTTGCACCAAACACTGTTACACAAATAAATTACTTTTAATGATTAATTTGGGGTTGATTTATTACTTTTTAAATAGGACTGTGGTTTCTTGTTCTTCTGTGGACCCACCACCTGCAGGCGGAGCCATAGGGGCTGGTGCGATGTGATTTGGGCAGCTCCAACAGCTGCCCCCACGACCCGGCAACGGAAAAGTGGAAGAAAATGGATGGATGGATGTGTTTCTTGTTTGTTTAAATGTAAATGAAGTCGCTGACAGATCTATAGACCCATTTTCAGTGCGTAAGTCAGGGATCATTTATAAAAAGAAATGTAAATGATGAATAATATATAGTATGTTAAAATAAAGGTTAAAAGTTTTAATCGTGATGTATCGTAGATTATTTTTGTGCAATATATCGATTATCGTCCGCCATGCATCGCGTATCAATCAGTAAACAGTTCAATAGTGTAAAGTATTTATTTTAATTGTTGTAAATACAATGACAATTCAGCACTTTTCCTTTTGACCGTTATTTGAAAGGCAACCGTGCATTGAAGCTTATCCGTCTCGCGTTGATATTTAACAAGTTTCTTTGGGAAACATCTGCCAAATAAACGCGGTTTATTGAAGCTTTACATTTGTTATTTCTAGATTACTTTTTCCATATGCGTGTGATGCCATAACATGTAGCAACAGCATGACCGTTAGCATTTCGTCAGGGCATTTCGTTTTTTCATTAGGGCGAGTTTTGAAGTAATAACGTTTGGAATACTAGCAGATCTAATCAGTGGATGAATGTAAAACAGGCCAAATGAAGCAGCTACTCTTGCTGCAGGCGTCATCAGTCTCCTACTTGATTGCATACGTTTAAAAACAGCTCAGACTACAATACCCAGAAGGCATTATGTTTATTATGTTTTTTCACCGACCGAATTCTGATTGTGTTAATTTAAATGTATCCAACACTACCCCCCCCCCCCATTATCGTTGACATCTTTTTTTGTTTTGGTCTCATTTGTTTTGCGAGATTGTTCGCCGAATATTTCTCGCGCTCGCTATAAGTAATGATTACTTATAGCGAGCGCGAGTAATCATCTTCACAATCAAGTGCCGATATGAATAATGCACGGGGCCGAAAAACGAGCAACGTGAGATGATTTTTTCACACTCCTATCAATTCTTTCCTTGCACATCTTTTTTGCGTTGATATTGAGGTTGTGAGTTCAAGTCTCCGCGTTCAGTGGCTTAGACGGCGGGTTCAGTGGGTCATCTTGCACAGCTGGAAGGTTGGCAGTTTGAATCCTGGCTGGTGCAGAACACGGACATAAAAAAAAAAAAGGAGAAAAGGCGTTCGATCCTAACGTGTGCGGACACTTAGCAAGTCGGCTAGTCCACGGTCTTTACAGAGTCCGTTAGCCTGCTCAGTGTGTTTTCCCTATAGCCGTTAGCATTAGCCAACAATCGTCGCAAATTATGAACGATGCAGATGTTTTCAGCTGTTAGAAAGCTTAGTTAGAAATCATTCATTCATGTACAGACCTTCTGAGATTTTACTTTAGATGCACATTTGCATATACAAGTATCCTCTGAGCTAAATGCTAACTCAAATTCAGGTAAGATTGAGCTTTTTGTGGGGTCGGAATCACATCCAATGGCCACTAATCATCTTATATGTTAAGAAAGCACAGATATTATATAAGCGCCATGAAATGGACAAAACGTACCTCACCATACGTTAGTATTGCGCCTGGCTTCCCTATTCATTTGTATGGGCATTTGTAGAAACAGGCTCAGGTAGCTAGAGGCATTTCTATGATTTCTATGGCGCCGACTCATATTCTTATTGTTAATTTTGACATCACATCTTAGTTTGGTTTTAGTCTTTTGATGAAAATGTCATTTAGTTTCAGTCAAGATGTAGTCAAATAATTATCCTCAATTTATTCTAGTGTTAATCGACTTAAATGGCATGTAAATCTAGTCGACTAAATCATACTCTGCATTTATAATATTCATAATAACCCGATATAATCAATGAACAAATCACAGATACATATAGAGAGAAAAATACAACCATTTATTTTATTAGATATTTTTAATGCTCAAAAAATGAACAAATGTGTGTTTGCTGTGAGCGGCTCGCCTCTCCAGCTCGTCTCCATGGAGATGTTGACTAAAAGCAGCCGCACATGAGATTTAAATAGGTCCTCATCCAAATCCATTGTTTGATACCTACTGCAACAATGGCATGTTCCGTGTCCAGCTGTTCATTAGCGTGTTTTGTGTCGCTGATAGCTGCATAATCCACAGTGCCCTTTGGAGACTGCGCACATTATTACCGGCACAAATCTGATTAAAAAGAACAAAAACAAACAACTGCACCTGCTTTTTGATCCACTTTGACACGCATTATCCATTATATCCACTATCCGTGTGCCGACCCTTAGAGAATCAGGCCTAAAATTGCATATACCAAAAAGGAATGGTTTTAGTCTGTTAGTATTTGATTTATCAGGGTTTTATTTCATTTCACTTTGTTGCACTTAGGCCGGTCTAGGGATGGGCACCGTTAAACTACCTGGTACCGACCGGGGTGGTATCGAAAAACTACGATTCTTTCGGTCCTTTTTCTCTCCAGACGTCAGTGTATAATGAGCCGCTAGGACTGTGGTTTCTGTAGCTATAACTTGAAGAGAAGCAAAGCTATAACGCACTAAATTCTCTCATTTACATAGATTTTGGCTCCTAAAACTTTAATACAGGCATTTTCAAATTGTAATTTAGGTAGACCACTCAGTCAACTACAGACACATACATACACTACAGGATAATATTTCACATTTGGCCAAATTAAATATTTATGAACAAACAGGCAAATAGTTTGAGAAGAAACCGTGCAGCAAATAAAAAGTCACTATGTTGTTTTCTAGCTTTCCTAAACATTGTTCCCTTTCCCCCTCTCGCTCCTTTTGAATATCAAGGTGCATTTTAACACGTTAACCATATACACACAGACGCATCAAATATTGTACTTCACAATGAGCATGAGGAGTTGATATAGGGAGGATCGCTGTTATTATTTATTTCCGCGATTTTCACCGGATGTTTTGGTGACTGTAGGCAAACAGCCGAGTTTAAAGAGCTGTTTATTCACAACACAGATCTTTTGCGCCGCTGATCTTTTCACAGAAGCAACGCTCTGTGAACGATGTTTTGACCCACCATAGAACTATTATTATCTATGTAATACATTTGTGTTGCCCACCAGTGCCTTGGACGTGACGACACGGCGATCCCCTTAATAGGCTTCACCAAGAGAGCGTAGACATGCAGAAATGATGCCAAATAGTCGCTTTACAATTCTGTGCATTATTTCCTTCACTGTACGCTCTGTAGTGGTAAGCTACCCAGCTGCCCAGGGGTCCTGCCCCTACTCTACTATCCACAGGGAAATCTCCAAATCTGACTCTCCATTCAACCACAGCTGAAACCTTTAACTACGGAAAACAAATGAATGAGAGAGAGCTTACGTCAACTATCTTGGTCCAGTGTGTTACAGTAACCCATAGCTTCAAGACTAAACTCCTGCTGCAGAATTGTTTTAATGAATGATTGAAAATGCTGCTGATGTTACAAAAAGAACCGTCTCTTTCTGGTGCAGGTGCGTCTGCTGTACTGCTCCCTGGAGGAGGCCGAGGTGATCTTCAAAGCGGCCTGGGCGGCGGGTCAGGCGGGGCCCAGCCACATGTGGTTTGCTGTGGGTCCCGCTCTCTCCGGCCTGGGCCTGGAGGGACTGCCCAAAGCTCTGTTCGCCATCCGGCCGCAGGGATGGAGGGACGAGCCTCGCAGGTAACACGGGTCAACACTGGTCAGCCATGGGACACTTCAGCTTCCAGCTCGTGCTTGACCGATGCTGAAGTGTTTCTGTATTTGTCTCTGCTATATAACTATACTCGGCATCTGCGTGCTGAGCTACATGCAGCTGCTCTCTGACTATTTATTAACCTAATTTAGTCCTGGGTTAACACTGGTGTAGGTTTGGTTTAGTCCTCTCGTTCAAAGTGAGCGTATTAAAAAAAAAAAGCTTCAGTGGAGTCCAGTCAGTAGCAACAATGATATTTCAACATATAGAAACAATATGGATCTCTGCAGATTGTCTTTTCTATTGTTAAAGCCCAGCACTAGGATGGAAGGAAGAGGTACAAAAGTAACAAGATGTAAAAGTTGTAATTTAATAAAAAGGAATGTAAAAGGTAAACTTGACAAGGGGTACATATAGATATATATATATAAATAAATTAAAAAGTCACAATAATAGGCCTGAACAAAAACGAGTGAAATAAAAAATGAGACACAATCTAAAAGTAAACGCGAGTGTTCCTGGAAAACACACCGAGGGGGGTCATTGACCAAGTGACAAATAAAATATATTATTTTGAGGCTGTTTGACCTGATTTGAGATAAAGTGTATTACAGTAATAGAACCACAAATGGCAGTACCACCTTTGCTATGCCAATCCTGTCAGACCTGGGAAGCTAAGCAGGGAAGGGCCTGGTCGGTACTTGGATGGGAGACCTTTCGGGGACATCAGGAAGCCCGGGGTGAATGTAGTGAGGGAGTGAGTGGTTGGTGGGGGTCGGAGGGGCCGATGGCGCAGACTGGTTGCGTGGCTGTAACAGGTGTCCAAACGATTGGCCGGATTCCGCACCAATCAGGACCAGAAAGCAGCAGCCAACCAGATCAGAGCTTGGATCCTAATTATCCAATCCCGGGCAAGGGCTCACACAGCCAGAGTTACATGGAGAACAGACAAAATCAACCAACACAAACTGCATGCAAACAAAAAGGAGGGAGAGGGCAGTAACAAGTATTTACAATTTATTTACCATTGATTTGTATAAATGTTCTTGTTTTAGAAATGTGTATAAATATTAGAAAATGTATATAAATGTGACTTAATACTTTGCGACTCATAAAGCGCACAGCACCCGTCAAAAGTTTGGAAATGCTTTTTTTTTTTTAAATGTATTTAGCTTTTCTTTTCAATACTGTTTACATTGTACGTAGAGTCTCACTGAAGGCAGAGAAAAACGGCACTGTATTAAAACTTCTACCATACAGGTTGAACAAAACATAATGGTTTATAATAATTCCTCTTCCCCCGCCACTGCCTGAATGTTTAATTCGTCTTAATGCTTAAAGTGGACTTGGATGATTACGAGAATTATTTCACAATTACACATTTGATTATGACGTACACAACATTCGGCTTTAATCGCGCCGCTTTCCCAAAATTACCCCTGCATTTTCGCTTGTATCGTTTGCTTTGGAATTTGCATTCATTCGGGGACTTTAAACTCTGCAATAATGTTTTAAATATTCATAAGCAACATCAAAAGAATACAAATGTCCTCTTTGTTTTCTATTTTCTAACGCTCGGTGAGTAATCGTCCACGTTTTATTGCTACGTTTTATCCCTCATTAACGGCAGGGGTCGTTCAACTTTAGAGCAATCTAATCTAAAAAAAAAATATTTAACTCACCGGGCAAGAAGATTTTGCATTACAGGGATGATATGATGAAGCACTAATGAGTATCTACACAATCGTCATGTCCCACTGAGGAAAGTAGCATGAAATGGGAGGCTGAATTTACTTTTACAAAAAGTACAAAAATAACAAAAGGATAAAAACAGAAACCGTAGTAAACTGTGTGATTTTGCTTTAGAAATAAAACATGATTGATAAAAACATAATATATTCAATCAGATCTTTTCACACTAACCACCTCTGATGAATGTTGAAGTAAAGTCTCATCTTTAGCACAGTTTGGTTTTAACTGACATGTGTTTTGCATAAATCGACATATTTCAAACCACAAACTCGGTGATAAAACTCAGTAAGACTCTTGTACAAGATCAGACAAGACCTTTAACCTCCGACCGCACCAAAACAACCACACATACTGGTATTATTTGAGTTTAAGGAAATGAGCAGTGTCTCCAATATAACCAAACATATCTCCATCAAAGTGGACTCCAGCAAACAGCGGCTGAGTGAAGGTGGTCTGGACTCTGTGGAGGAGGCTCATGGTTTTGTCCTTAACACTGTAAAAGGACAGAGCCCCTGCCCTGTGGTCCAGGTAAACCCCGATTCTGCCAGAAATTGGACCTGAGACCTCAGACTCAACTCTATTAAAATAAAATGAGTAACTGTTATTAGAACAACGTAAAGCCCAGGATTGATCATTGTATCCAAATGCACATTCATTGCTGGTTCCTTGTCTCTTTATATCCCTGTATGACGCTGCTATATACAGCGGGTACCTCGAGCTCCACTGCACCTCCCAGTAACAACGGCCCTTCAGACCCTCTGTACTCAGGACCTGCCGATCATTAACAAATCTGTCCGGGTGATCAGGAATACTCTGCTCATTAGACGTAAATGTTGCTCTTCTGTTTCCATCAGACAGAGACAGTCGTTTGTGTGCTGTGTTTAGGTCCAGTGTGATCTCATTTGCATACCTGAGGAAGTGCTCTCTGGATCGGGGCTCAGGCTCAAACATGTTAAACTCTCTCAGATTGACCTGTAGTTGGTCCCTCAGCTCTGACACAGCTCTGGTCACATCCTCAAAGTCAGTCCTTGGTCTGGTCTGGATCCTGGACTCGGTCTTCTCTGAGTCTGTGGACAGTGAGGGGCAGAGCAGGAGAAACTGGTTGTGGTCCGGTGTGCGGGACAGTGTGTCCAGCTCAGAGATGCTCCTCTTCAGCTCAGTGACCTCTCGCTGCAGTTGGTCCTGAAGCTCTTGGACTTGTTTCAGTTGGATCTGCTCCTCAGAGCGGATCTGCTGCTCCACTTCAGAGCGTCTCTTCTCCAAGAGAAGGGCCATCTCTCTGAAGCTGTCCCCACTGCGCTGCACTGCTGTCTGGGCAGAGCGGCTGATGTCCTGGGCCTCCTGTCGGAGCCTCTCCTGCTCCGTCTCTTGGAGCTGGAGGTTTTGTTGCAGCCGAGCCCTCTTGGCCTGCAGCTGTTTCTGCCTGTGAGCCCTCTCTCCTGCACAGGACACTGTGTTGTGGCCCTGGTGCCGGTCCACACAGAGGGAGCAGATGATCTGATGGTCTGTGCGGCAGAACAACCTCTTCAGCTCATGGTGCTCAGAGCAGAGGTTTTCCTGGAGCTTGTCAGAGGGCGCCACCAGCTGGTGTCTCTTTAACACTGCAACATTTCGATGAGGCTGGAGGTGGGTCTCACAGTAAGAGACCAAACATTGCAGACAGGATCTGATCGCCTTTAGCTTCCTCCCAGTGCACACATCACAGCTTACATCTCCGGGACTAGCATAGCAGTGGTCAGCAGGGGGCGCTGTGAGTGCTGTCGTTTTCAGCTCCTCCACTAGACTGGCTAACACAGTGTTTTTGGCCAGGACAGGCTTGTGGGTGAATTTTTTCCTGCATTGAGGACATCTGTACTGCACCTTTTGGTGCCAGTCGGTTTGAATACAGTTCATGCAGTAGTTGTGTCCACAGGGAAGAGTCACTGGATCCTTCATTGTATCCAAACAGATTGGACAGTTTAAGGCGACTTCACGTGTGACTTCGCGTGCTCTCTGTGCCATCTCTGCGCTCGGGGAGAATGTGTTACGCTGTAGATCTAGGACGTTAACTGCAACTGCCGTCAACTGTTCTGCCAAAAGTACAACCAGAAGTATGCCCGGCCACGGAGCCAAGTGAGTGAATAAAAACTAAACAAAAAGCATGTTTCAAGTACTATATTGAGAATAGTGTAAAACAAAACAGCTGTGGTTCAAATCTTTAAGGTTTAAAGCACGGGTTCCTTGTTGGGTTACCGTTCAGTCTGTTTGTTCCCTTTTGTTTGTTTGTGGAAGACAGTTCAGTTTATAATCCCATGGTTTGGAAGAACAGATAAGGTGCCGGTAGAAGGCCAGTCAATGGGCAGCTCGGCATCCAGTGGTTTAGACAATGATGATTTCAGGGCGGAAAAGAACTGATCTAAACAAGGCCAAGGAAAAACTCAAATTAGTCAATATGAATGTCAACAAATCAAAGTGAAACAATAATGTTAAAGATAAAGTGCACTTAAATCAAAATCATTAGCATTAAAGCTAAGTGAGCATCCAATACTGTACAAAAGGGTCAAAATATATAAATATGTACAAAAGTACATGTATCAAAGTTTAGTAAATGAACAAGCCACACTAAGAAATTCAATCAGTGCTTTATAGTGCTCTAAACGGTCAAGTTTGACTGACATTTTATGGTGTGACCGTATGAATTTCATTTGTTCATTGCATTGATCTATGCAGATAAAGGGAGTCTAGGCAAAACATGTAAGACCTGTTTCATTTCAGACCTACACAATGAAATAGACACAACTTCTACAAGTGGCAAAGGTCTATTCAGATATATTTTATGCATCTTTTATTCTGCCTCCGAGGCATGTGCAACCTTTGGTAAAATAGCAGTCACATGCGGCTCTTTTCCTCAAGTGAAATATGAGCTGATTGTCTGGTTTGTTTTGGACATGTTTTAGTTCTGGTCTAATCTACAAATCTACAAACAAATCTAGGACAGTCCTGGTAGGATTAACAAAAAAATAAATAGTGTAGGTGTAGGCAGTCACAAAATATAGTTATAGAAATTACTTGTGGCTTTTTATGAATCAGAAATGTGTGTTTTGGGGAAGAACTGACTCTTAGGGTTCAGTTTGCCATTGTGGGCCCAATTTCACAAGGACAGCCGTGTCCCTGCACAGTGTTTATTTTTAAGACAATGCTTTTATGTGACATGTGTTGTGCACTTTACTGTGAAAGAAAAACATAAAATAAAGCTTTATAACATATAATAGTCACGTCTCTGTGCTTCACACATTCTCTGCAGGGGACACTGCAGCTACACCTTGCCTACATCCAAAGTAGATCGGTACGCTCGGTCCCTCTGCTGCGATGCTAGCCGTAGCGCCACATTAGCTCAATGCTAAGCAGCTAGCTTTGTAAATTACAGAGGAATCACTGTTAATAAAATAACCCAGTGTCTCAAAGCAATCTCAAGTACATGGCCGCTGTGTGCCACGATGCCTCTCTCCTGTTTAGAGAGAGCTGTTGAGCTGTCCCGGTGGAACAGGTTGCTAAACAAGTTGGCCCGCTTTCAGAACTCCATGCGGACTTTGTTCACGAGTCGCGCTGCGGGTTCAGCGTCGAAGTCAGATGACTCTGGCCTGTCAATCACAGACCAAGGCCACTCCCCCTCCTGCACGCTCCTTAGTCCGCCAGGCAACGCCCCCCTTACTGTTGAGATTTTCAAATCTGAGGCTCTGGGGTTGAGGCTCTGGAAGGGGGGGTTAGTAACTCTTTAAATAAAGCTGACATTGAAGGGGTTACGACGCAGAAAGCTGCGCGGACCGTGTTTGTTTATATGCTACGAGAGCATTAAGTTAGTGGTGGAGTTAAATGGACAATCGCGGTGTTGAGGATCAACGTGGGCGGGGTTTGTTCATCAGCGTGTCGCAGGACAGTCCTGTAAAGACTCAAGGACACCTTGACCTATAAGTCCTTTAGACGGAGCCATACACCTCAATGGCTCACCTCAAGCAGATACACTTTCACGTACGCTACGATAAATGCCATTTGAATAACAGACGGCTTCAATTACAATAAACCAGGGATATGGCCTTGGGCTCATGTGCAAGTGTCAATATCTATAGGCCATAGACATATTTATACTAATTTACAACCATTGCTTTTCCGATTAAGATGAGAAAAAGTGATTTAATTGTAATTAATTGTTCACTGGACGTCCGAAAGGTGCATTGTTGTCAGGCATGGACACAGCCAACCTCACCTCCCCCAAGAGATATGAGCCGAAAGTTTATTTTTAAGCTCATTTGCATCTGTTATCCTGTGATTTTTTTGTCGCCAAATGGAAAGTATTAAAAGTAAGGTTTGTTGACTGTGGTGTAACTTTTCCTGAGGTGTAGCATTGTTTGGTATCGCTGTCGTGGCTGTTTCATTAATTGTGCTATGGCTAACCTGAGTTGGAACTTTACTTTGGCTAATGTTCACCTTTACCTTCGAATGCAGACTGATTCGTGGGTGTCGAGCTAAAGCATTGGCATTCGTGTCTACCTGTAGGCTAAAGTGCGCCTCAAAATAATGTGATTGTTCTCTCTCACTGTTCGTACTATTTACTTATGTTAAATGACGTGGTCCTGGACACTTTTCATAATTTATTTTCACAATTTAGCCAATATTACCTACATAACAAGATGATCTATATTCCTGGGAACAGAAACAGTGGTTGATGCTTCTGCCTGTATGTCTATGGCCTATAGATATTGACACTGGCACATGAGCCCAAGGCCATATCCCTGGTTTATTGTAATTAAAGCTGATCTGTTATTCAAATGTCATTTATCGTAGCCAGTGTTGGGAACGTTACTTTAAAAAAGTAATTAGTTATAGTTACTCACTACTTGTTCCAAAAAGTAACTGAGTTAGTAACTGAATTACTCTATAATGAAAGTAACTCATTACCAGGGAAAGTAACTATTTGCGTTACTGTTTAAAAAAAAAAGGCTTTATATCAAACTATTTAGATTTTTTTTTACAGTTTTCAATAGTCAGTTGAACTGAGTAGAACAGACAGGTGTTTGTATTTATGTATATCATGTAAAAGATGTTCATAGTAACTGAATGGGGGGTAGAGTAGAGGGGGGGCCTCTGTGACAGAATGGTATTGACCAGTATTTGTGCTGCTGTTTTATTAATGTCGGAATACGTCCGTATTCAAAGAGAATGGGGAGGAACAGGAGTAAAAGAAACATGTACTAACGCAGCGATCAGGGCAGACTTTACGCACAGGCTTTGTGCATAAAGTCTCTCTGTTCATTCATCAGGCAAAACGTAAAACAATCAGCAAATATAAGGTTAACAGAAAGTTATCGGCCTGCTGTCTCTCTGGAGTGGAGAGAGCTGAGAGGAGCACGAGCACGCACAGACAGGCAGCGTGAGTCTCCGTGAAACTCCGCCCACCCTCTCCCTGCTCCTGCTGCGGGGGCTGAACCCGCGGAGCTCATTCAGTCGAGTAACGAGCCACTTTGTTGACCCAGTAACGATAACGGCGTTGTAACGACGGGGGGAGTAATGAATTAGATAACTCCGTTACTGAAAAAATAACGCCGTTACGTAACGCCGTTATTTTAAACGGCGTTATTCCAAACACTGGTAAACAGTAAGCCTACGCAATGTTATTACAAACGCTTGAGATATTGGATCAACTCACCGGTGAGTAGAGCGCTACCGGAGCACACGGCAAAGGTAACTGCGCTGTGCCTTTTCGTGGACTTGCCTAGTTTGGTTTTTCTTTACGAAAACTCCTACTTGGCCACAGCAGGAGCGGAGCAGGAGGAAGTGACAAGGGGGAGCGAGGAACCTCAAAGTTGTGCCGCAACAAGAGGCACAGGAAGTTGGGGCGTCGCATAACGTGTTAGTTTCTCTTTTACAAACATGAAAGTCTGCAGTGGGAGGAGACGGGCTCCACCCCCTGGTCCGAGCAGCTATTGTAGAAGCAGGGGCATTTGATTTGACTTGAAAATATCCTGTATTTCAGTGAACCTTGACACTGTCTCTGTTTATTGATACATTCATTTCACATTATGCAGTAAATGTGCTAAAGAGCTAATTATATGAACGTGAGCTCGAGGACGGTTGTGATTAGAAGCATTTCAAACGAACGTGTGGCCTGATTTATGGTCAAACGTCTGAGGAAGAAAAACTGGCACAAAGGTGAAAGCAAACTGCCTTCAGAGGTGAAACACTGATTTGCTAATAATGCTAACAAGCCTGTCAAATTTCTTAGAATTGACTTTAATATAGTCGGGGGCGACGGTGGCGCAGATGGTAGAGCGGGTCGTCTCATGATCGGAAGGTCGGGGGTTCGAATCCCTCCTTGCCTCCAGTGTCTGCGTACACTGGTGTATGAATGAGAGTGTGAATGGGCCCCCTATGAGAGACCAACAGGCCCGTTTGGAACCATGAGGCCGTCCTTCTGTGGAGGAGCTATAGGGGACTCCGTAACGGACAAGTGGAAGAAAATGGATGGATGGACTTTAATATATACATTTATTTGTTGATACGCGAGTCTGTCTCTCCTTCCCTTTGGCCCCTGCCCTCATTGCTGCGCTCACCGTCTATGGAGGGAACACACCGCTCTCCTCCCGCACTCGACTTCTCAGTAAAACTAAGCAACGGAAAGAGCGTTAGAACTATTTTCTGATCTCCGTAAATATTTCACCAATTAACGCGGAACAAAAAAGCGTTGCGATGCTGGCCGTCCTCTCCCCAGCATAACACGCCAATATCGGTGAAAAGCTTCTGTGAAGGATCGCCCGATGAGAAGACGAGGCCCCTACGCCCCTCACGTCACAGTGGGAGCAGCAGGGTTTAACAGCGTTCACGCATCGTCGCCTTTACTGTCAGCTACTATCCACAAATGTAAATGCTCAGAAGGGGAACGTTGGGAAATATTGGTGGGGACTGCAGCGGCAGGAGCAGCTAAGGTCAAGTCTGTTAATGCTAATATATCATCACACGCTCGGTCTCCGCATCAGAGCATAACTCAGACTAAATGAGAGATACTGTCGATAGGCTCAATGCAAAGGACACGGGCCGTCTGAGTGGATCCTACGTCGGTGCTTGCGTGTCCTGTCTCCGTTATTTCCCTATGAGGTCTTGTCTAAAAAAAAAAAAATGAATAGTTAAAGGAAACACGACTGACAGATACTGATCCGAAGTGACTCGCTGCGTGTTAAAAACATCACGTCGGATGTAAATTCTTGACTGCAGGGGGAACGTCTGTGTTTTTTGAGGTAGGACTTCCTCAGTCCCGCCTCCCCCAGTCCCCACACATGTATCAAAGCACACAAGTAATTGCCAAGATGCATTTACTTCAAGCAAATATTCAAACTGATATCGGAGTGTTTTCTGCACCTGTTCCTCCCTTTCTCAGTCCCATTAGAGTTTCAATTGCAAAACCAGCAACAGGAGCGCTGCCCTGGGCCGTGACCCGTGTGGGATACAGTAAAAACATCAGGTGTTCTTCCAGGACGAGGACTGGGAAATATTGGAAAAAAATATCCCATAGGCAATTGTACAATGGGCAAAACTGCATGAACAGTCCTTTATTCGAGAGGGACGGCAATATTATTTAGATATTATTAGATTATAATATCAGCGGGTTCGATTCCTGGCCGGACGAGGCCTATCTGTGTATCCGTAGGCTTCCTCCAGATTCTTCTTCTTCTGTTTAGACCGGCGTAGAGTGCTGCAGTTGGATGAACACTGACATAAAGGTGTTGTTCAGTCTCCTTCACTCGTCGCCTGAGTCTCATATACGATAATGATATGAGCAACTGAACTAGTTGACTATTTATGCTTCAGTACAATCGGGTAAAGTAGTGGTTCTCAAACTGGAAGAGCTTCTTCTGGTGGCACTCAAGGTCCTTTGCACGTGTACTAGGTGTTAGAGATATTCCACACTGTTGACCTCCTCTGGGCCGGCCCTTGGAAGTCTTGATTTCCGTCTTATTTTAGAGTTCAGTTCTGTGTAAGTCTGGTTATAGACCTGCACGTCCCAGTTCATATACAGTATAATGGTATTTGATAAGCCAGAAACAATAACATTTCAGCGCGAGGTCCGTAATAAAATGTGACTCGACTCTCATCCCTGTTCAAGTTGTTTTTTTGTTGCCCTATCAAAATGAGTCACGCTGTAAAGTATAACCTCATCTTTATGTGGAACTGTAAATTTGCTCTGCACGCGTCCCGTCTCATCTCTGTGACATTTACCGAAGCTCAGTCTGAAATGGTGAAATGCTAAAACTGCTCGAGGAGAATGTCAAATGTATCATCTAGTTGTTATTTCATCCCGAGTAGAAGAAAGAGGTGAACAAAAGAACATCATTAGTTAAATATTGTGCGGCACACATTTGCCTAAAGACATGCACTTAATATATATTTTTACCCTGTTCAAAACCGTGGCCCCCACAAATTAAATTGGGTTGCTCCTGTACTCCTTTTGCGATTATATTTGATGATTTTTAACCTAATTTGCCCCAGTTGGGAACCACTGGTGTACCCAATGGTAATTGTATTGTTCCAATGTTTAGGTCTGTGTGCCTTCTCAGCTGTTGAGGCCAGGCTCTGGAATAAATTACCTTAAAGCAGTACTAAGTAACTTGTTTACCTTAAGAAATCCTCTTCGTAGTCCTTCTGGGGGTAATATAGTGTTAATGGGATGACAACACCTGCAGTAGCGCTTATGGCCTCTAGGGGCATGAGTTACTTGGTTCTGCTTTAAAATTACAAACAAAAGGATACCACATTTAAAACACTTACCAAAACAAAATGAATCATGTTAGAATTTTGCATTTTAACCATATGTAGCATGTACTGTTTGTTGCTCTCATGGGGAGGTGCTTTTATTGCGTTTTCATCCCCATTTTCCTCTCGTTTATGTCGCGATTTAGACTCTTTTTTTTCAAGAAGCTTTTTTGATTTAGGTGATGCCAAATTGGGGAAAATGTGCTCTGTTCAGGCGGTGGTTAAGTGGTTAATATCAATCTGTAAATGGGCCCTTGTAAATGTGCTGTCGAGAAGTTGCCGAATGCACCACAGACTCCTCAATAATGCACAACTACTGCGTTATGATCGCGCTTTGCTATCCTGTATTTAGAACGGACAAATCCGCTGACCCCATTCCAACACTAATGTCCGAGCACTTCGCTGTACTTTAGACACAGGGGCTTATTGCGCGAAGACGAAGAAAAACAAAGAAGAAAACCTATCAGCGCCTTTACTATCATTAAATATATGTCTCGCTCCTCTCCCGGCGCTACTTGGCCATGTAAATGTTGCCTTCTGCCTTTGTGTTTTATGGTTATTTCTTTGCTCAACGACACGAGCACCACAGAGAGTCCCCGGTCTCTAAAGCATGATCCTTACGACCCTGGAAACGGCGGCCCTGGGAACGCGATAGAGCAACTGTACTGCACCGACGGCCATTTTGGATCAGTTCGGGGGTCTCTTTAGAAGTGCATGAATATTCATTTTTGCATACTGTACGTCGAAAGAATACCTCAGACCCAAATAGGGCACCGGCAGCGGATCATTTTTCATTTTGTCGTCGTCCTGCAGGGTTTCGGGGCCGCGAGCGTCTCGCCTCCAGGAAACACTGTCAAAGGAACGATCCCCCAAAGAGACAACACTGTATTTGTGACGGGGCGATTGTCGAGGCAGCTCCTGTGAACTCTTGCACTCGCTCTCAAAGGCTTCTCCTCGCCGCAGTGCGTCCCTGTTGGAAGCGAAATTAAACGGCGCCGCACAAAGCGAGCGGCGAGATGTGGATTTCGGAGCCGGCTGTTACTGTAATACAGTGAAGGCGGGTCACGAAACAGACAGCGAGATGCTGCGAACGATGTCGAACAGGGACGAGAGAGTTTACCTTTCTATACCTCGCTTGTTCCCAGTGTGTATGAGTAAGAAGAAGAGGAGGTGCAGGAGGCTGCTTTTGCTTCTGCTGCGGTGGAGATGGGGCTGAAGACATTGGCTAAAAATGGACTGGAGAGATGTTTAAGCTTGATAAACAAACCCAGTTCTGTTAAATGCAAAATGGCCCATCTCACCAGCTTGCAAGGCAAGTGTATTTGTAGAGCACAAGGCAATTCAAAGTGCTTCACAGTTGCATAAAGTTACAAGAAAACAGATCAAATCAATCAATAAAACATCATAAAAAAATGACAGTAAAAGGCAAGAGTGCAGATAAAATACTTTAAGTTTTCATCTGCTCGGGTAAAAAGAGCTGTTTTCAGCCTGGATTTGAACATTGTCAGAGTTGAGGCCTGTCTCACATCCTCATGAAGACTGTTCCAGATTTTAGCTGCATGAAACTGAAACGCAGCCTCACCGTGTTTAGTCCCGACTCTGGGAACCACCAGGAGACCCCTCCCTGAAGTTCTCAGGGCCCGAGATGGTTCATACGGCTCTAACATGTCAGAGATGGACTTTGGTGCCAAACCATGAAAAGACTTGTACACAAGCAGAGCTGTTTTAAATTCTATTCTCTGAGTGACAGGAAGCCAGTGCAGGGACCGGAGCACTGGACTAATATGGTCGTATTTCCTGGTTCTTGTCAGGACTCGAGCAGCAGTGTTCTGGATGTACTGCAGCTCTAGCAGCTCGTTTAGAAAGGCCAGAGACCACGCAGACTTCTCGGAGACCTTGCGGAGACTCTGCTCCCAGGGGACGACGCCGCTCGCCACGGAGACATCTACGCGACTAGGGCGACTCTAGTCTCCAACTAGTCTCTAGGCCGATCAATCCGAGTTCTTTTGACAAAACGCCGCTTTAGGCCACACAAACAAACGGAGGAAGAAGAGGAGCATAACGTTCCATATATCAATCAGATTAAACATGCACAAAGCCACAGCTCCGTCCGCATGATCGAATTTGCAAACTTCACCTCGCCTCGACTGTGCAGCAGCTGCGTCTTCAGGACCGTTTCAGACTCTCAAAGTAAACGAATCCTCCAAACCTCCACAAAAACACGGCAAAGACGTACAAACGTGTCCAGAAAAACAAAAAAAACACAAATGCAGTTCTCAGAAAAAGGCAAAAAAACTCAGCTGCACAAGGAGGGGGAGGTCGCGTCCTGTTTTCACGTCGCCATGACAACTTGGATAATACTACCATCAAGTGCCTACATCGTGTCTGTAGTAGATGTTCCCACGCTGAATATGAAGCCACACGTCAGGCTTTTGAAACGAGCACTTTCTAAACGTGGGGATGGTTAAGCCGCCTTTATCATCTTCGGTGAACCTCAGTGATTTCAGTCATGTGGAAGCGCTGACCTTTTTGTATTTCTTAAACAAACAGATCCACATATCTGAACACAAAGCAGTATTTCAGTAATTCAAAGATTCAAAAGCGCAAAATCTGCCGTCTCGCTCCGTCTGATTATACCACCGTCTGAATCATTTACGCATAATATTACACCTAATTAGAACCGACTTTCAGCGGTATTTTTGAGGAGCTTTCACGTCCCTCAGTCTCTACACGTTGGTCTTCACTTTCTGATGTCGGCGTCTGAAAGCGGATCAAAGCGGGATCTATTATTAACGCGCCCGGAGACAGCGGAACAGACAGGACCGGCGTCTTTCTGTTTGTTTGGAGCGAGTAAGGAAACCAGGAAATGGGGAGGCGTTTAGAGTAAGCACATTGTTTCCAGCACTATAGCGGTAATGCTTATCAAGGTGCGGCGCGCTAAACAAAGTGGAACAAAAGAGAAGCCATTATACCGACGAATGGAAAATGGGTCTGAGAGATGAAGCCGGTGTAATGCGGGAAGGGAGACGCCATTTACGTAGTTTATCACAACAAAATGCACCTTTATCCTTTGGTTCTCGATCAAAACCAGCATCAACGTCTTCTGGAAGTTGACAAAAACAAACTTTTACACACTTGATCCACTGCTGCTTTATTTATGTATTTATGAGTTTTATTTTCCTTCGCCAGCTTTGACAATGGCTGTTTTTTGCTTGATTTGTGTACAGTGGTTCTCAAACTTTTGACACCACTTCATAAGATATTTGATAACCATGATGACCCGGTAACTGCTTACAGTAGTAACTACTGGTAATAAATATCAATAAAAGTGGTAATTCTTGGGTTATTAAAGTAGTAGTTAATAGTAACTCTGCCCAATAAGTGCTAGGTATTTGTCTAGTAATTACTAGTAATAAACTGCGTTCATGAACAGACAGAATGGGTGGAGCGTCTCGCCCGTGTCCCGCCACAACGTCAGTCGGCACCAGCAAACGTTTACATAATTCGTCTTTGTCATGTTGCTGGTTCAATAAAGTTATTTTACTTTAACCTCTCAACCCCCACCTTAACAAAGTGCATTTATCCAGTTCAGCTTTACCCAAAATCTAACTGACCTTTTTCCTTGTGTTTTTGTCGTGCTGTAGTCACTTTTTCATTGCATTTTTGTGACTTTTGTGGCATTTTTTTGTGTGCTTTTTGTCACTTTTTCATCACTTTACTGTCATTCTTTGGTTGCCGTTTTTCCTCGTTTTTGTCACTTTTTTTTTATTGCATCTCGTTTTCGTCTCATTTCTGTCACTGTTACGTCGCTAGTTTTTTCAAGACGCTTTTGGATTTGGGTTAAGCCTTATTGGAGAAAATGTGCTCGGTTCAGGCGGGGGTTAAGAGGTTATTATTATTTTTTTCTTCCCAGGACAGGATGGCCACATTTGCACATCGACTCCCCGATCGGTCAGATTCATCCTCACGCCTGCAAGACACCTTTTGTAAACTCCACTATCCTCAGTGTTAGGGTCCGTTATACGATTAATTTGGATGAGTTTAAGATGGCTGGAGCTCCGTTCATCATTGACTGCTAATGTCGGAGACTGGCCTCGCATGACACCCATAGAAGAAGAAGAAGAAGAAGAAGAAACTTTATTTATATAGCACCTTTCACAGATAAAATTGTGAAGTGCTTCACAGGGGCACAACATAACAGATTATATTAAATGTATTGAAACAAATTAATTAAAACAATCACAGCCATAGTGAAAAATATCCAAGACTTGTGGACAGTGTTTAACTCACAGTGTAATAAACAGCCTAAATGCTGAATGAAGCACATGGGGCTGTAGCGCGAGGGGAGGAAGAGACGAGGCGGCTGCAGAGGGACCGCTTTCTTCTAAGCGACGCCCTCCAGCCACAGCAGGTGTGCGCATGCAGGACGACAGCCTCAAGCCACAAGCGCCACCAAGGACGTAGAGCCACTAAACAATGTGATGCATTCACCCCGAACTTTCAAACTGACTCGCTTACGGTTTGGAATCCCAACCTCTTTTCGCCCTTTGCGTCACGCTCATCCTTCGAAATGTTACACCGTTGGACTTTGGAAACCACCTCTCGAAAGCAGAAAAAAGCGCGAGAATCCCTAAAGCGCCGACTTACAAATGCACGGAATTTAAAACAAAAAAGAGGCGGCGTCTCGCGAGGCCGGCCGCTCGATGATCCATCTCCCGCCGGTGAGGAAGACAAAAAAAAACGCGAGTGAGAAGGCTGAGGATTCCTTTTAGTTTCCAATGCTCTGTGATGATTTATTTGAAACCAGAGCGTGTGGGACTGCGGCTCCGAAACCTTTTTTTTCGCGCCGCCTTTAAGCGTATGCAGCACGAGGCGCACTCCGCGGTGGCAGACGCTCATTTAGAGAAAGTGGAGGTTCTGGCCTTGTCACGGTCTGTGGAAGTGTAATTGCTCTTTTCTTTGTTAAAGTCACACTTGGTTTGAATGGATAAAGTTGGTCCATAAGACTTACCTCAGCTGTAACTTAGAGGGCAGTTTAATATAAGGCCAGGCAGGTTTATTTGTAGAGCACAATTCACACACAGGGCAATTCAAAGGGCTTCACAGTTGCATAAAATTACAAGAAAACAGATCAAATCATTAAAACATCAACATAAAAATTAATCAATTACAGTAAAAGGCAAGAGTGCAGATAAAATACTTTCAGTTTTCATCTGCTCGGGTAAAAAGAGCTGTTTTCAGCCTGGATTTGAACATGGTCAGAGTTGAGGCCTGTCTCACATCCTCATGAAGACTGTTCCAGAGTTTAGCTTTAGCCTCACCGTGTTTAGTCCTGACTCTGGGAACCACCAGGAGACCCCTCCCTGAAGTTCTCAGGGCCCGAGATGGTTCATACGGCTCTAACATGTCAGAGATGGACTTTGGTGCTAAACCGTGAAAAGACTTGTACACGAGCAGAGCTGTTTTAAATTCTATTCTCTGAGTGACAGGAAGCCAGTGCAGAGACCGGAGCACTGGACTAATGTGGTCGTATTTCCTGGTTCTTGTCAGGACTCGAGCAGCAGCGTTCTGGATGTTCTGCAGCTCTAACAGCTCGTTTAGAAAGGCCAGTGAGCAGCCGTTACAGTAGTCTAACCTGCTGGAGACAAATGCATGGATGAGTGTCTCTAAGTCTGGTTTTGACACTATTCCTCTGATCTTAATGTTTTTCAGATGCTAAAAAGCTGATGATGTCATTGCTTTGATGTGTTTAAGTTCAGGTCTGAGTCCATGATTACTCCTAGATTTCTAACCTGATTTTTTGGAGAACATCTGATTCTTAGTTTCTTGTCAAAGCTCTATCATCATTTTTTTTTTTTTTATCTTGTATTTTGACATCCATTAAAGTGGTCCCAAGGGTGTCAATCCCTGGTGATTAATATGGATGAATCAGAACTATCTTTTATCTTTCCATGTTAGCCAAGTCACTGGCTACATGTACATGGACAGAAATATCAGATAACTGGAGAAATCAGATCTGATGCGTTTCCACCCGCAGAACCAGCTGGAGAACATTTGGACTTGGAGTCAAAGTGAGGTCCATGTGGCTTCAGAGTCTTCTGCTTGGTCACTAGTGGATACAGCACAGGTTTTTGCAACTCAAAGGTCTAGGGTTCAAACTCAGTCAGCAATGTCTTATTTTCTTTCGTAACTGTAGCAGTAAAGTAAATACACACATTTCCAAGATTACGTTAGAACAATTTATAGAACAATAGATTCATATTCCAGGATATTTCAATTTATACAATTATTGCAACAACAAAATCTCTGTTCAAATGGCAGATAGAAAAGGATCCCTGTTGTGGGTTCTGTGGGGAGGAGGAGGACCTGATGCATTTGTTTTGTTTTTGTCCATATGTGGCTAAGTTTTGGGTCGGTGTACAGTTCTGGTTAAGGTCTATGGATATTGCTTTGAATATTGTGTTATGTGTTTTTGAGGGTAAATGCAACATACCTTTTGAATATGATTATTCTGATGGGTAATTTTTTTTTTTTTTAAAGCTAAAACGTATACAAATTTATGTATGAACCACTTTAAGAATAGAGTTTACCATCAGTATATGTTAGAAACAATTATAGCAACAAATAACAGAATAATTGAGCATGAACAATTGAGATATAAACATTAGGTGTACTTGCTGTGCCATTTGTTATGTTATAATTATATTGCATTTTGATTGGAATTTATTTCATTTTCTATGTCATTATTTTTGTTTGCTTTGTGCTTCCTTTCTGTTTATAGTTTGTGTTCCTGTCAAAACACTATGACTGTGTGGATGATTGTGGTTGTGATTGTGGTATGAATGCAAAGGGGAGTTGCTGAGATTGGGTGGGGGGTTTGAAGCTTGTCTTGTTGTTTTATTCTGTAAATAAAAAAAAAATCTAATACAAAAATCACAAACTGTGCTTTCACAAAAAAAAAAAAAGAAGGTAGTATTCTCCCACATGTGCATCAGCCTAAACCACTCGACCATTGGAAACACATTGTACTTTGTCCACAAACGAATTAGAGATTTATTTCATGTTTTTTTTTTGTTTTTTTTAAATACAAACTATTTCCAGTCTTTTCATAATACCTTTAATCTTTGTCTTTGTGACATTCGTTCAGATCATGATCAGACTGTTGGTCTCCATCCAAACGTAGCCACTGCTGTGCCAATTGTTAATATTTCTTGGAATAGAATAAACATCTTTGGCCACTTTTCCCCCGATATTGTTAATACAGCGGGTAATTAGATAAAAATACAAGAAATTTTTATCATTAGCTGAGAGTCTAAATTAGTTACATTGTGGCGAGAATGAAGGAGACCCGTGCAAGTTGCAAACGAGACAAACTTTATTCATTCTCTGCTGACAACAGACAAAGAAACACAACATATTAGGCCTAAGCCTGCTGGAGATACAGGTGAAACTCGGAAAATTAGAATATTGTTAAAAAGTGCATTTATTTCTGTTATTCAACTTAAACTGTGAAACTAATATAGGGCAGGCTCATTACATGCAGAGTGCGATATGTATAGCCTTTATTTGTTTTAATTTGGATTATTATGGCTCATCTTGTAAAAACCCCAAATAAAAAAGCTCATAAAATTAGAATATTTTGAAAATGGACTGCAAGCCATCAAAAGTATAACAAACAAAGGCGTGTCATGAGTCTATGTCATGTATTAGTTTCACATTTCATCCCATTAACACTTGTATCACCCCCAGAGGGACGACGGAAAATATTTATTAAGGTAAAAATGTTACTTAGTACTGCTTTAAAATGTAATTCCACTTTCAATAACGAACGCCTTCAGTGAGAATCTACAAAAGCGTTTCCAAACTTTTGATGGGTGCTGTATGTGTTGCATTTTTTTTTTTTCCTTGAATGATCTTTGTTCGGTTTGTCAGTAGTGCTGCTGACAAAGACTAAATAACCAAAACAAGGCTTACTTTGCCTTCAATAGAAAACCCCTATGTATAGACACTGTATAGAGTGTCCTTTTTGGCAACTCGATAAGGAAAGTAGAATTACAGAAATAAATGAACTTTTGAACGATATACATTTGCTGGCTACCGTGGCGAGAGGTATTATGAGAGCTAGAAAGGAGTTTGGACAGTAGCGAACAGCCTCAAAATGGGAAACACAGATGACAGAATTATGATGGTAACAAGAATAACCTCAAGATCCCTGAAAACTATTCTAATATCAAGATGTCCCACCATTTTAAAGCGTAACCTGTAAGCTCCTAATGATGGATTCTGTGTTAAAGTTGTCTTGTCCCGCAGGGAAAAAACAAACACTTCATGTCTACCGAGCTGTCTAAAACGGTTCCGTGTGTCCTCTTGCCCCGCAGGCGGATAGCCAAAGGGGTGTCGGTGCTGACCCATGGAGCCATGGCTCTGCGCCGGGACCAGGGGACTCTGGGAAAGACGCAGTACGCGGGAAACTGCCAGAGCGACGGAAACCACACCCACCGAGTGCCTGACCGCATCAAGTAAGACCGCGCCGCCGCGATGCTCGGCTGGTGACGCATCGGGCTTAACTGTGTGTGGGGGGAAGGGCATGCAGATGATGTCACAGCATGGAAGCAGAAGCCCAATGAGCGTCATCGCGAAGTTATGAACATTTCTGACACTGATCATTTCAAAATCGATCAACTTTTTCCTTATAGTATGCTGCACTTCTCAAGCCGTCAGCTGTACAACGTTTGTATCGGCCTTTCTTTATCTTCAACACTTTTTACATTGTGGGATTCTCATTGCAGACATTAAATTATGAATGAACACACGGGATCATGTAGGAAACTAAATAAAGGGTGAAATAACTATAATTTCTCAATGAGGTCGTCCCTGAAATGGTTTAACAGTCTGCGAAGTCAAAACCATTTCTGGAGACGACATCGTGAAGCCCATTGAGAAAACATTTAAAGGCTTTGAATTTATTTGTCCTCTTTTTGTTTAAAGCAGTACTAAGTAACTCTTGCCCCTAGAGGCCATAAGCGCAACTGCAGGTGTCGTAGCAAGTTACGATTTTCTAACTTATTAAATGTCTTGGAGAGTAAATACTACGCTGACACTGCGCTTTTTCACTCAAACTTGGCTGTAAATACTGTTTAAAGTGGCGCTAGCCCAAAGTTAGCTTTGCCCGTTAGCCTGTTAGCTTCTTCTTCGTGGTTCTATTAGTGTGTATTGGTGACTCCGACCCGGTGGCAGTCAAGTGGCAGCCAGAGAAACCAGGGGGAGATGAAAGACCCTCCAATCATCCCATTAACACTTGTATCACCCCCAGAGGGACGACGGAAAATATTTATTAAGGTAAAAATGTTACTTAGTACTGCTTTAAAATGTAATTCCACTTTCAATAACGAACGCCTTCAGTGAGAATCTACAAAAGCGTTTCCAAACTTTTGATGGGTGCTGTATGTGTTGCATTTTTTTTTTTTCCTTGAATGATCTTTGTTCGGTTTGTCAGTAGTGCTGCTGACAAAGACTAAATAACCAAAACAAGGCTTACTTTGCCTTCAATAGAAAACCCCTATGTATAGACACTGTATAGAGTGTCCTTTTTGGCAACTCGATAAGGAAAGTAGACATCTGTGGAAAAGATTAGACCACTGTGTGCTGTTCATGTTTTATTACCAACCGTTACTATCCATCACAAACTCGGGAATATCCTCATACAGCACCTCTACACTGCAAAAAGTAATTAACTAGATTAGTATAAATGTTTCAATTTGAGCATAATAATAAAAATGTGGGTTGTTTTGACTAGGTAAGATGTATTTGGCCATTTGACCTGGATTATTTCACTTGTTTTGAGATGTTTCTGACTCGTTTCAATACATTTTGTCTCTATTTCAAGTAATTTTCTTTGCCAATGGGGCAAGAAAATCGGTCTTATCTCATTGGCAATTTTACTTTCTTATTTAGAGCGAGATTTAACTTAGAACCAGTCTGAAATGTCCTCAAACTAGCAAAATAAACTTGGTCAGACCAGGAACAAAGTCTGAATGAGTGAAAACCGCTCAAAACTAGATACATTTCCTCAATTCAAGACATTTAAGCCAAATGCTTGATATTTACTTTTTGCAGTGTACAAATGAAAGGTTAGATTATTTCTAGGTGTTAGGATACGGTATGTAGGGGACTGTGCCAGCTAGGAACGAGTTAGGGCCACACATCATGGTTCTCTCCCTGTTCTTTGGGAAGTGGAGAAATCAAGTAGAATGTATTAGGATTAGGTCATTTTCGCTGTGTCGAGTTTGCATTCAGCTGGTTTAGTGTATCCTGAGCTTTGTGCGTCTCCAATGATGGACAAGCCACATGCTGTTGATTTTCTTTTTCTTTCTTTTTTTCGTCCAAGCCTATTCTCCATAATCCAACACACAATGGGGAATATTAAAGTACAAATTACCTTCTACCTCAGAACATGTGACACAAACCCGCTGAAGTTCGAACGTGATTGTAGAATGGATCGTTGACACGGGTTTCTGAATGGGAAACAGTCACCGGGTCCCAGCGGCGGATCTTTTGGAAGTGGTCTTTTAATCCAGGGCTGGTTCTGCGTGTGTCACATTCACAGAGCAAACAGCCAGAGACCCGAAGGTAAACGCTCCTCTCAGCTGAGTCATTTTGCCCTCTCTCGGTTTCTGCAGTGATGGACAGACGGGCTCATTTTAACCATGACTTTTGTTTTCATGTCGCCGGGCAGAGAACGAATTTTACACGAGACCTAATTGCTGAGAGGTGCACCTGCAGATTAGCCACAGTTACTTGAACATTAGCCACATTAGCTTACTCTTCCAATGCTAATCACTGTGCCATTTCATTTCTTTTCATTTTATTGTTTAATAGTTTAAAAAGCAAATGCATTAACAGCATTCAACACATGAATGAAAAGGAGCAAACATAAGTAACTTATAATATTGCCCCATCAACACAAACTCAGTTTAATTAGGGCAGTTTCATGCGGCAGTTGTATCAATTACGAGACATGAATACAAACTTTAATGCACACATTATGACAAGTGTTTTTATTTCTCTTTAGACATGAAAAGAAAATAATCACTTTCATTTTTCAGGGAGTTGGTGACATGTCCACTAGGGTGGACGACGTGCATTGGACCAACTGATATAATATGTTTTTACGAAAACAATTAAAAGAAATATTGTAAACACTATACCACAATCTTTAACATTGTATGCCAGTATACGCTTTTTTTTAAGCCGATTGAACAGTCTAAATCAGTCAAACTTTTTTCTTCCTAAAGCTCCTCCTGCTGTGGTCAGTGGTCTTTTGTCAGTTAGCTGTGGCTAGTGGTCTCCAGGAGGACCATTTGGAGCCAAAAAATTACTGCAGATAAAGTATTTTCAAATATAGCTTGCGTTGCACAATGTCCAATTCAGTGGACACATGATTAATCACAATCTTCTCAAATCACAATTTCAATACTTGGATATTTTAGCAATTATATTACTCCTTAGGTGTTGCTTGATGACCCTATATTTGTTTTACCTGCAAGGGTCTCCTAGAATAGAAGGGATGGACAGTCACATGCAACTTCATGTTTTGAGCAGAATTTCCACTTAAGCAGCGATGAAAAGAGAGATGACCTCCTGAGCTGCAGGGACAGGCCAGATCTAGCCTGGAAAAATCCAGACTCACCGCTGTACCAGCCGGTGAGTCTGGTCACCGTTGCGTCGAATCCATTTCCCACAGCGGTAGATACGCAAGCAAACAGGAAGCGGAGTAAACCAATCAGCGAAGGGCGGGCGTCTGCTGTTGATGTGGTGTTATTAGCGGTTTTGCGTTAATATTTGCGCAGGATTATGAATAACGAAACTCACCGACTGTCGATGTGTTTTTTGGCCATTTACCGCCGACTGGAGACACGCTTTCTCTCTTTCGTGCATCGTTCGTAGATTGTTATTGAGGGGACTTCCGCGTCCCGTGAGTGACGTTGCTCGCTAACAACACGTCACGGCAAATAAACGATTCAGATTGGACGTGAACGGATTAATTTTGCGGAAGGCGCGAGCGTTGACTGGGTGACCAGACTGATCCCCCGCTGGATAAAAAAATACAGAGGGGAATCATTCTGGTCTCACCAGGCTAGGCCAGATCCACATCAGGAAACGGTTTTATTTCAGCTAAGCTTTTCCAAACATGAGCTGCGCGGTTCGATGTCAAAGTGTAAAAAAAAAAAAAAAAAATCAAAGAGCTTTACACAAATAGAGCGCTCACTCTGTCACTAATCATTTACCAAACTGTACCAAAAATGTCTAATTCATAGCTCACGATCTTTGGTATTCGCTGCACGCTGCAGCTGGCCAACCACAGCCTCAGTGGGTCTGTCGCTAAAGGTAAAAAGGTCTTTCTTGTTGTCACTGCCGTGTTGTGCTTTTCAGTTTGCAAAAGAAAACTAGTTTCTTAATCAGTCCTGGCTTAGTCCTGGTTTATAGCCAGTTTAGTTTTAGTCCTGGTTCAGACCGCTTCTGCCATCTCTAATAATTACAAAAGTTTGATTAAGTTAGCTAATAGTCTGCTCACACGTTTATGTTGCTTTTTAAGACTCAAGGTCATATATTGATGTCTGGAGAGAAAAAAGAACAGAATCGTACGGCACCTTTAGGAAGATGGGACTATCCAGCTCTATTGACTCCACCTGAGTCGCATACCATCATCAAAGCTACGGTGGTGCAGATGGTAGAGTGGGTCGTCTCATGATCGGAAGGTCGGGGGTTCGAATCCCGCCTCCTGAAGGTGCACGCTGTTGTTGTGTCCTTGGGCAAGACACTTCACCCACCTTGCCTCCAGTCTGCGTACAATGGTGTATGAATGGGTGATTGCTGTCTTCCACTTAAGTAAGAGTTATCTCACTAGATAAACATGTCTTACGTAAGACCCCTCACCAATATACACGAGCTTGATTGCAAATTTCCTCATTCCTCACTATCTATGTTTCCATAGTTGCAAAGAGTTAGAAAAAGCCCTACACCTTGACTTGTTCCGCGCACACAGAGCCGAAAAGGATAAAAGCCTTTAGACTTTGCCCCAGAGTCAGAGGTTTGCAGTGAGTTGCAGAGGGCTCATTCTCCCCGATCCTGACAGGGACAAACGACCGCTGTCCCGGCCGCTCCGAGTCCGGCGGGTCATCTCTCCCCCATCAGCTGACAACAGGCGGCACCATCCATCTTTCTCAGATTTCTGCACATGCTTTTCTCTTTCTGAGAATGAAAGGTGTGGACCTGACAGCGGCGTGCGGGCACTCTGTACACAGCCATAAGCACATTTGTACAATTGGTTTTACTGGCGACTATTATTCCGCGGTCAGCGTTTTTGCAGCGCTATATTTTTGGATCTCATCGCTAACGGGGGGTGACAGTAAGTAGATGGGGAAAAGAGAAATGGCGTCCAAAAACGGCAGACATGGTGAAAACAAAAGCTTGGCCACCTCTGTTTTTTGAATTTGATATGACTTTTTATCGACTCGGGGGAAACTTTTGTTCTGTCTCGCTAAACTGCTGACACAATTGTTGGAAATAGACAATATCCTCCATGATTTTCTTTGTGCTTTCGACACTTTTTCATCATTTTGAGTGACTGGTATGACTTATTGTAGTGGATGTCCTTTGGGATCTGCCAACATTTCCCATTTCGGTAACACATAGGCATTCTAAACTTTAGATTTAGAATACCTATGTCCTCGCATCTCCCATTTCCGTCTCGTTCCAGTAGCCAATTTCTCATCTCGGTGCTCCGGTTCCCCAGCGCCTGACGCAGACCTTGTTTGGCCGGGCGATGTCTGAGCCTAATCCTGATATAGCAGATCCTTTACAACACATATGTTCCTCTAACCCCCCTCCATCACACAAGCCCTGAGCCCATCCCGGGATACCGCTTTCTCTGTTCCTCTCGCCACATTTCTGCATCTGCCGTGTGCAATTTGTTTCAAAGCGAGATTACCCAGTTGGAGAGGCAAATGGCAGGGGTGAGGCTTGGGAGGAAAAATATAAAGGTGGCGCACATGTGTTCAAGCACGGAGTAATGGCGTGTGGCGCGGAATGGAGATTTCGCTGGAGGAAAAGGCAATAAGCTGCGCAGAAGGGACCGCAGGATGAGTGGGTTACAAATGTCCAAGGTCTGTGGTGTGCAAGGTTTTAGATGTGTTGTTTGGTCAACGGCCTTTCCCATCCTGGATATTGCATACTGTACATAGGTTCAACATTAGGGTTTTTGTTGAACAGGCAGTAGATAATAAGACTGAAGTTATGACAAAATGATCCAATAACAATCCTTTTAACAGATGCCAGTGGTGTTTCCATACAGTTTCAGGGGGAAAATATTGAACAAAGGCTCGTAACCCACTGAAAATGTACCTGCTGAATTCTCATGGTATTTGTGAACCAAAATGGGTTTGCAAAAAAAGATACAAATTAGCAATACGGTGATACAAAATACAGGTATTCTGTAACACATGACACAAACACACATTGCTTTTTTCAAAACGGAACAATAGATTTGCGCTGTTCTTGATCCAAGCAGCCGAGCGAACGTTATTGGCACTGTAATATCATCCTGCCTCTTGTTAAGTTAACTGAAAATGTTTTCATGACCCACTTTTGGGTCCCGACCCTCCAGTTGAGAGCCAGTTACAGCCCGCGCTCATGTTTAGTTACATTTGTCATTTCCCCTTGTTCCGCCTTTTGGCTCTTTAGTCGTCTCTTTAGTCGTCTCTTTTGTGAGTCTGTGTTAACGTTTATGTATTACAACAATATTACTTTTTATTTGTATTTTTTTATTTGGTCGGATCAGTGCATTTTAATGAACGTAAACACGCCATCAGTTACCTGTACTTACTGTACATGTGTGATTACTTTGTTGTCCCCTGTGTGTACGAGGAAGCGAACCACCACAAGGCCTTCACTGCAAAACACTGAAAACGTGGTTATTAACACATTTACATCTGCCAACATTTCAAGATGAGCCTGTTGTGCTGTATTGTAAATCTGTATACTGTAGCCTGTAAACAACACATTATGCGGTTAGGGGTGGATGGCATTTATGTATTTATTTTAAACCGAGGCTGTGTGGATTCAAGTTTTTTTTTCTAGACAGAGCCGATTTATAAAAGCCCTGCTTCGTGTGGGCAAGGCCTCAGTTGGCCTGCGCTGAACGCTCCAGTGTTGTTCTACAGTCTGTGGGTGAAGTATGTGTTTATGCCATTCCTCATTTGAAAGGGAAGCCCCTCCAGAATCCAGGAAGTCACTGAAGGGTCGAGTTAGGTGAATATGGGCTCTTTATAAGACCAGACCGGCAGGTGCTTCATGGAATTCTCATCACAGCGGTACAGTCAAAGGTTGTCCGTCTTGTTGGCAGATACAGTCGATCACGGAGGAGTTTTTCTCGGTCTCACGGCATCTGCAGCGGCGTGAACGATAACCGTATCAGGACACGCTTCACGCCTGAACATGCGGCTGGCGTGGTGCGAAAATTACATTTGTGCCGTCAGCGCCATACGACAGAGTGGATAATGCGGGTAATTCTGCGGCGTAATGAGACTGTCGTGAAACGGCTGTAGAGCAAGATGAGCTTTTGTATGAATTCATCTCCACAGAATAGGGTTTGTTTTGTCAATCTTTTAGAGACTTTTTGCAGTTTATTTTCCTTCATCGAAAACGATTTAGTGTAAACTTTGTGCCGCTCATTCCATAACTGATCTATGGTCTCGGTCAGGCTTAAATCCCCTGTGCGCCCCTGTCTTCCCTCTAGATTACATTATTCCTTTTGAAACCGACCATTACACCTACGGTCTGAACAGAACAATCTCTATCACACTTTGATGAACGTAGCCGGTTCCTGTTGGTCTCCAAGGCTGAAGGACACTTCTCTCTCACACCTGCACCAACCCCGCGTCAGAGCTATGGCGGGAGTCCCGTCCATAGATCAGACTTGCACTGCTTCTGCTCGCAGTGACTGAAATGCATCAGGAATCTTTTCAATACCTCCCCACAACAGTGCCCGACCTTCTTACTTTTTCCGATTATGGACGCTTTACGAATGATGAAGCTCTAAATGTGTTGACGTTTAAATATCTCATTCCCAGTCCTACAGATTCCTAGAACATAGAACCATCAAAAAATCAAGGCAAAAAAGTTTCCACTATAAATAGCTTATTCAAAAGATAAAGATATCAACAAAAATATACATTTAAACCTGGTTCTATTCATTATCTAGATTTCAACACTGAACATACACTAAACACATAAACAAGCCACAACTTCCATCTCTCTTGGTACAGCGTTTAGTTTAGTTTCTGAGTTCCACATCGTTTTACTTGAAACCTTTGCTGTGTCTTTGTAAAGTTCAGTGGATTTTTTTTTTTTTTTTGCCACAGAGAGTCCGTACTATATAAAGAACCCAGCGTTTTTAAAGTTAACAAACGGCTAACGTTAGCTGGTGAGCTAAAGACATTTGAGACCTGCACATTCTCTTCTTCTGAGACCCTGAAGAGGCACCGAGAGCCCCCACACACACACACACACACACCCGCAGCACGGTGGAGACGTCGCAAGAGGCGCTACAGGAAACTAACAAAAAGGGACAAACGAGGAGAAGATGGTGAAAGACTGTTGTGGCACGGAGGGAGCTGCGCAGGGGGGAGAGGAAGGAGGTGGAGGAAGCTGACCAGTGCAGGACACCACTCTCTGAAACGGGGACACACCCAGGAGGCGGTGCACCGTTTCAGAGGCAGTTTTCTGGTTTCCCAACCTCCAAAAACATGCTGGTCATGTCGGCCCGCAGCGGCTCACGGCCAACACAACACCTGAAGGGAATTCCGTTAAACAATTGAACAATGACAAATAAAGAGAAATCATAAAATGACAGAACACTTGCCATGCATTTTCTCCTTTGTATTCATAATCTACAGCAAGGGTTTCAAATTGATATCTCTAAATGTATTTCTTCCCCTATTCACCCGCAGTGTCTCGCCTCAATTTGCTCACATAATTTCTCTTCTGCCCTGAACCCCCTGACCAGACAAAACTCCACGCTCCCCGGCAATTCCAGACGCCACTGCTCGACATGTCCAGGGTGTGTGCCTTTCCGAGATACGTTTCGCTCGCGCAGTCGGTCAGATAAAAGGCGCATTGATTTGAAAATACGAGGTGCCGGCTGTACCTCCACCTCTGCCTCCGCTCAGTCCTTCGGTCCAGTACATTTCCACTGGTGCGGCCGCTCTCTCTCTCTCTCTCTCTCTCAGGAGGTCTTTATTATTCACATCACGTCACGCACCGAAGCTCCGGACTGGAATATTCAGAGACCACAGGAAAAGAAAAACGCTGGCATGGGCAGATCGGGGTTCAGTGTTTACAAGACGGGGACGTGAAAAGCTTCAAAAGGAGTCATTACGCCGGCGTCGTGTTTAGTGGATGGACTGGACACACCTTTTACTGATTAGGTTTGAATTTGTTTTACCGATTCTTAAGTTCAGTTCAAGGACAAAAAAAAGAACTCAACTTTGAAGTCTCTCTGGGCTCTCTCTCTGTGTGGTGTTTGCATTCCGCGTCCGTTTGGGTTGCACTACCACGAAAAACATGTATAATAGGCTCTCCTCTGGGGCCAGGGCTCCACTGAAAATGACATTCTGAATTCCCAGCAAGACTTTGGTGAAAAATAGGACAAATACATGAATAAAATATGTAGAAAGAAATACAATTCTTGTTTCCTACAGTTATTTACAGTCTGTATATCAGCGTTATGACGGATTATATGACCATGAAATAAATAGGTGTGTGTCTAGTTTCCATATTATTACGAAGAGGAAAACAACGTTACAATAACACAATGTCTGTGTAAGTTCTCAGTCGTACATATATAGACCAACGGGGAGGAGTTAGGAGTTAGAGAGGAGGAGCCGGGCCTACCCTAACTCCTCCCCGTCGGTCTATATATTCAGCTGCGTCCAGAGTTGGACCTTTGTCGCTGACGAAGCCTTTTGGATGAGAGGCGAAGAGACTTTCATACAAATTCAACAACATGGCTCGACGCGGCTATGGAAATTGTGTCGAGGGCAGGAGTGGAGCTGAGTACAGGCAGCAATCCGGCCCTTTTAAGGAGCCACAGGTGGATCCGACTCTGGAGACCCGCTTCTTTTTCCTGTCAAGAGAGGAACACGAGCAGAAGTCGACTCTTGATTGGTTTCCAAAAAGTGAAGAGAAAAAAAAAGAGTTTGGCTTTCACTCGCCTTTTTTAATCAGATAAGGTTGTGAGGTTTACGTGACTATCCTCGAAGAGACATAGAGAATGAAAATGACTGTCCTTAATGTAGCTTAAAGGAACAGGCCACCGTTGTTCCCATACTGAGATATGTTCTTACCTGAGCTTAGGCGAGTTGATGCCCACCTGTCTGGTCTTTGTGCCCGTGGAAGAGCTTATACGCAAACATTCGCAAAATATTGTCAAGGAAGGATCAGGGAAATTATTATTCATGCTTTCATTTCAACAAGACTGGATTATTCGAACTCTGTTTTTACCTGTCTGAATAAGTCTGTTCTGAACAAACTGCAAATTGTTCAAAATTCTGCTGCTAGACTTTTAACAGGTTTCTCTCGAAGGTCTCATATCACCCCAGTCTTGTCTGCTCTCCATTGGCTCCCTGTAAAATTCAGGAGTGATTTGAAGATCCTAGTGCTGACTTTCAGAGCCTTAAACGGTCAGGCCCCTCAGGACATGGACCTTTGGACCTTTTGTGCCCATATTCCTCTGGCCGCACCCTTCGGTCCTCTGGTCAGAACCTGCTTGTTGTCCCTAAGTCTCGTTATAAAACCAGAGGGGACCCGTCTTTTCAGTCTGCTGCTCCCAGACTGTGGAACGCCTTGCCCCTGTCTCTGCGTCTGGCCGACTCTGTGGACTCTTTTAAAAATGACCTGAAGACATGTTTATTCAAAAAAGCTTGTCCCCACATTTTGTATTGTTTTTTGCTCTTACACTGTACAGCACTTAGTGATTTTATCTGTGAAAAGCGCTTTATAAATACACTTTACTTACTTACTTACTTACAGTAACTTCCCCCCGTTTGGACCTATAGGAAGATGCTGGGAGAGGCCAAATGCTAACAACATCTTTGTATACTTTTATACTGGTCTTTGTGCGTGCCCTCAGTCGCGCACAAAGACCAGTATAAAAGTATACAAATATTCTTTAATCAGCATTATTTGTATCGAAAGAGAGAATAGCAATACAAAGCCCCACACCCTCTTGATCCATTTGTTCTTGGTGACTAAACCCTCCATCACTTTGTGTCTCCGTTTTGTTTCATTCACATATCACTCGGATTCTGGCGTGGCTTTGCAAAGCTTTTTTTCAATCCTTCTGCAAATTAATCTAGCTTTTAATTAATAAAGGCACCCGGTCGGCTGCAGAACTGTCTTTGGTTTGAATTATTAATGTGGGGGGAAAAAAAGCATTGAAACAGGCCTCGTATCAATTATGAACCGGCAGCGCCTCGTGTGAGACGCGGAGATGAGAGATGGTGTGTTTTTTTGTTTTTTCTTTCTTTTTTGCTGTATGTTGGTGCCGCTCATGAATCTTTCAAAGTGAAGAGGTTTCTGAGACGTCGTGTTTTATCTGCTCCGGGACGAGCACAGGCCGGATCAGATGTACGAGCGTCTTACTCTCGACGGGGGCGCATCAATCAGGCCAACGCAGAGGGAAATCAGCCCGGCGCAGAGGGAGTCGAAAGACAAGGAGAGAGATTGTTTGCTTAACTTTTCTCCAGGGTCAGTTGGGGGTGGTTGCACCTCTGCCCGCCCCCCCCCCCCTTACCCAGGGGAAGGGGAAATGACATCACCAACAGCTGTTCTTCTTCTTTAAGGTTATTGGCGGACTGCAGGCCAAACAAAAGCGCATGCCGCCACCTACTGTATTGTGTATGCAACGACATAGTGTCCAAATAAAAAGGGCTTGCGGCGCGGTGGCGTAGGGCAGTAGTTCTCGATAAGTTTTAGGAAGAAGAAAAAAAGTTCGCTAAACAGTAGCAGTTTGCCGAGAAAGTTTAGCTTTGAGTCCTCCCGGGAGACCGAGTCGAATGGGCAGGAGCTGAAGTATTGATCCTGCTGGCTTATTGGATGGCACATAGCTCCTAATCGCCGGTAAGGGACCACCATAGGTTCCCATGCTAAAGTGGCTATGATGGTTAGCACACAGGCTCCTTTCCCTGACTCCTTCCTAACTGACAGCCCAATTCGGAGGCTTCTTATCATGGCGGACGCTGACGCACATCCGGTTAGGCGCGGGACCTCTTACCAATTTACTGCTTTCGGATGAGGCCATACTATTTTGGAACCTTCTCAGCCATAAGATTCTGCCAGACCGTTGGTTCACAGTACTTTCATACATTTTGCATTTGAACTGTTCCATCCTCTATGCCTGCATTTTTAGGTCCGTTTCTGTATTCCACCCAACAAGTAACTTACCGCCATCAACTATGAACAATGAATACTGCAATATAAAGCTTCTTTGAGTGTCCAGAAAAACGCTATATAAAACCAATGCATTATTTTTATATTTGTGAGCAGCACTTTGGGCCGCAGTTTTGTTTTAAATGTGCTTAATGAATAAACTCGACCTATAGTGCAAATGTAGAAATATGAGTCTAAGTCTGTAATGTTTTCTTTCGCCTATACTCACTTCTCAACACTGACGAAACCATTGGGACCATTGTGCAGGAGACTCCGTTCGAGCTAGAAATGTGTTTTGACACAGCAGCAAAGAGAGTTTACCTCACCTCACACTTTCACAGTTTGAAAACAGGATAATTGAGGCAGTACATCTTTAAACTAACCTGGTCCTACTTAAAGGATCTGTATCATGCTGTTTTAGCCATTCCAAAGTAAACTATAGGCATTTATATGATATATTGTACCTGTACCACTATGGAGTACTCATTTTTGAGAGAAATATAAGTATCTGGGGGTATTTTCCAAACCCGGAAGACAAGACGCTCATGCAATAAATATCGCTGCAAAAAGTGATGTTACTTCACGATGCAGTTATAAGGAGTTGACATGTGCAACACAGCTTCATAAATGGCTAACACGTGTTTTGATTGACTCACCGCTCAGCCTCTGGCCTCCCCATCATTGGGTGTTCACATTATGGGACTCACGTTGGTCATAAAGGTTAATCCGCTTTGATTCTGGCCAAGGTTCACCGAGCATCCATCAGGTTGGTTAAAATAGTCGCTGAAAGAAATTCCAACTTCCGGCGAGTGCACTCTTCTTTAGGAAGGTTGAATAGTCCTGTTCCTCTCGCAGCCAAACGCGCACCCGTGACATTATCGTTGGGTAAGAAGAATGAACAGGCGTGTCCAGAGTAGGTCAGAAAGAGCTCCTTCTTCACAAACAGGACTTCTGTTCGGATCCTCCGGGGTTGCGTTTGTTTACTCTCCCGGGACAGCACAGACGCGTTTTTTCTTTTCTTTTTTTCCCCTTACAGCAGAAATAATGACATTTTTTGCATGATATAGGACCTTTAAAACTTAGCTTAGGCCTTGTTTAGACCTCATACAGTTCAAGTTCAGACCCAGTTTGAATTTGTTGTTGTTTCTTCAGTGGTACTCTTGGTTTGAAAGCAGCTGATTGTGGTGTTTTCAAGAATCTCGTATTAAACTGCACAAAGCCTGAGTCGACTCACACGTCCTGTATTGTATTCTTCATAACGTGGTGTAGTTTTCCTTTTCTTTGTATGGGAACATCCAGAATATACGAATTGAGAAAAGGGAGGACATGAGTTGCATCACTTTACGCAATATGGGAATATCCTGAGGCATAATCTATACATTACACATTATACATTCAGGCCCGTGTAAGTTATGTTATACAAGACTTCAAACAGCTGTAGACGTTCTTATTCCTGTACTTTCAGTGAAAGAGCATCACAAACTGGGAATTTTCTTCTGTTGGAGAAGTGCAAACATGAAACAGAATACAAATATTAACAGGACACATTTGTCAAGTTTTATGTTTTTGTCGCTTTTTTAATAGCGTTTTCATCCTCATCTATTTGGACGCTTTTTCAAGAAGCTTTTAGATTTTGGTAAAGTCAAACTGGAGAAAATGTGCTCAGTTAAGGCGGAGGTTAAGAGGTTCAAAGAAGAAACAAGTAAAGAAATGAAAGAAGCAAATACTTTGTCAGGTATGGTTTTTATGAAGGAACATTATTGTATAGTTAAAAGCTAAAAGTTTACATGATTTTTTGCTTTTAAGGAATCACACACATTAGCCGTGCCTCACATGCAGCCCATATTTGACACAAAGTAAATAGAGTAGATCAACCGCTGATGTTGTTGTGAGTGTCATTAAGGCGGAAGCAGCAGAGTAAAGAATCCATTCATAAAAAGTACATTTCGCTCCAGCATCACCTCTGCTCTTCTTCATAACCCTCAGCTCACTTCTTTATCCCGAAGCGCTACGGAAATGTTCACTCGGGTGTCGAGGAGGCATTCTGGTTGATATTGTCGTCCTCACGCCTCCGTCAGCCCTCATCAAACTGTCAGCCTCCATCTGTCCCGGTCCCTGTAGCTTTCCCCCTTGTTTACATTGAGCCACAGCTGTGCGTTTACCCTCACACGTCATGGTTTATTCAGAGCGGCAAACTGCTGGCAACCTTCTGAATAACAAAGGCAGGTGTCAAAGCGCACGCCGCTGAGGCTTGACACGGCAGCAGGAAGACGAGATGTCTTTGCTTATTGTGTGGCTTTAGTGATAGAATTGTATTTACAGGATTGTGACTATGTGGACGCTGGTTCCTTTAGTCTTTCCATAAAAAGCAGTGAAGCTGTCAGATGTCCTAGTGATGTTTTGGATGTGACTTACATTATATCGTACCATGTTTGTAGGTAAAGACATGCACATCCACAGCTTCTGAGTCAGTGTGCTGGATCAAAAAAGCAAGAATAATGAAGAATGCTGACAGGAATCTCAATGCTGACAGGTATACTCTAGTCTAGTACTTATGTCTTTTGTACACAGTATCACTATAGTGTTCATGTTCATTTTTGAGAATCTTTACCACGGGGTAAATGTATATAAATATATATTTTTATAAATATTGTACATCTGTGTACGTGTATTTTAGTTTTTATCAGCTTACCTCGCCTAGATGAGCCTACATACTGTATGTCTGTTTCTATTGTCTTGTACAAGGAGGTGTGTAGCTTTTGTCCTTGTACATCCAACTGTGTAACATTAGGCGTGTTTAAGATGAGCCAGGCGGGCTGAGGCGCTGCAGGAGCATCAGTGTGTGTCTATTGCAGAATGCACCGCCCACCTGCAGCCGCCTGCAGAGCCTGAGCCCGTCATGTGACGTATCCTGTCACATGACACATGCGTTCAAGTTCTGTTTATAGGTGTGTTTGAGCTGCTTTAATTATCTGAAGAAGGGCTTGTCGCCCGAAAGACACTTAGTGAGCTAATATTAAAAACAATTGTGCGGATCTTTCGTTATTTCTTCAGTATATTGTACCATATCTGACATTGTGCGTTTCTTTTTGGTATCCACTTATATATATATATATATATATTGGCGATCAGACCCTGGCAGTAGACATAGATATATGGATTAAAGTATGGGATGGGTAGGTTAGCGTTAGGGATATCTTCCCCCGGGGTCTGGACTCTGGGGGTGGTGTGGGAGACTGGTGAAGGATGTAGTAAAGCCGTTGCTTGAAGAGGCGGCGAAGGGTGCAGGTGGGTTGCAGCACAGCTGGGAAGCGGACGAGACACTAACGCCGGAGGCTTAAACGAGGTGGAGGTGTGACCCTCGCAGACGCAATCATTGGCTGGAGGTAGGTGACGCTGAGATGAGTCTTCCTGGTTGAATTGATGCACAGGCTTCATTTAATACATTAAATTGCCTACCAAAGCAGAGACGAGGTAGCAATCGCTCATTTGGTTAACCGACCCATGCCTCCCTGGAATCGGCCTCAAAATGATAAATGTCCCAAGAGAGGACATAAGGTCGTGTGCTGGCTAAACATTACTAACCTTGATGATATCAACTCCAAGGATAAAAATTTGAGAAATTTAGAAAGTTAAAATTTTCCTACTCCTATCTTCGCTACTTTGCAAGAACTCCTGCTCAAATGTCGGCTTGTCGATTCTTTTAGCTCATGAATATGAACCCCAAACCCTCATGTGCACTGGTAAATTGCTTTGTAGTCTGTCAAGCCTCCCCTTCGACAGCGGTCCCAGTAGGACGTGCCGTCTGGGTGGCTGCTGCGGATCGCTCTCTTTTTCATTTCCTGCCGGGCCTTCTGTACTCTGTCAGTGGCAAAGATAGATTTGTTGTGCTTGTGCCGAAATGATGTTTGCGATATTTGCATATAAAGAGGCTGACGGAGGTTTCGGGGGTGCGGATTCCTGAGCTATTCTAACGAGGCTTAGATCTATAAGTGATCGATGGTAAAGTAAGGTGATGAAGGCTCTTGTGTGTTGATCAGGCATGATATCCCGTCTATGAGGACACTGGACGTGCCGGTGGTTAAGACGCATGACATTTGCTTCTGCTGCTGAGCTAATTTCACGCTTTGCTCCGGAGTGGTTTGCCAAAGGTTGGTTTAGTTTGGCCTGTGAGTCTGGAGTTTGCCCCGTTTTGCTGCTTCACTGTGGCGCCTCCTGTGTCTCCAAAATGCCAAATGATTCACCTTTCAGACTTCCAGATAGTTTTGGGGGAAGTTCCGAAGAGATTTCCTCTATATCGCTGCACAGAATACCTCACATGGCTTAAAAAGGGATCATTTTGTGTTTTGGGATTTTTTCCCTCGTCTATACAATAACTCAGGTCAGGTGCAAACTCTATCGCTGTCTTCCCCCACTTATTCAGGTGCAAAATAAATGTGATTCATTTTCTCTCCGCTGAAATATTATTGGGGGGAAAGAAGAGCACGGGCTTAATTCATCCAAAGCCGTGTGCACAGATGAGCCGAGGAGGACGGCTCTAAACAATATAATCGAATTTATAGAATTGTAAGTTCTTAACACTTCAATTAAAGAAGAACTACGTAACTTGTTTACTTTAATAAATCCTTTCCGTAGTCCCTCTGGGGGTGATACAAGTATTAATAGGGTCTTTCATCTCCCCCTGGTGTCTCTGGCCAGAAAACCTTTCCTGCCTCCGGGTCAGAGTCACCAATACACACTAATGGAATCACGAAGAAGAAGCTAACAGGCTAACGGACAAAGCTAACTGCGGGCTAGCGCCACTTAAACAGTATTTACAGCCACGTTTAAATGAAAAAATATATATCTCCATTGTGTAATTGGTTGAACAATATCCCTCTGTCCCTTTGTCTTTTCTGTCAGCGTAGTATTTACTCTCACGGACAATTAATGAGGAAAAAACCACAACATGCAACAAAATAAATTTTGTTGGTGCGGCCTATATTCAGGTGCGCTCAATAATCCAGAATTTACGGTAATATAAATTTGTAGAGTCATGTAGATTTTGCAGAATTTCCTTGCTTGTAACTTACTTATGCTGCACAATTTACATTGTCCCGACACAAGCAATCACAAAATCACTGACTAAATCTTTTTTTTTGTCATACTGTGCAATGTATAAAAGCCAGAAATGTGTTTTCTCTTACAACTCGGTAGGGAGTCCTTTAGTCTGGTAAACCTTTAGCGTTTTCCAAAGAACAGTGGTGAGATAGAAGGTAAACTGATGAGGCTCTCGCACAAAAGCGAAATTCCTCCATGTCGAGCACACACATATATATGCATGAGGTATGATGTCGCTTTCCCGGCGGCCCCTTTGATGCTGTGGATTTGCCAGGTGCCGCCTCCCTCTGCGTTGAGCCCGTTTCGCCGAGAGGCTCCCGCTGAGATAAATGTCACTGCAAATGTTCAACAGCAAACCTAGAGTTAGCCTGAAACGCTCCACTTCAGCTGCCTGTCATCTCGTGCCAAATGGGCTTTTAAATCCCCTTAAAATAGTGGGCAGCGTTCATGTTTTTACGCACATTTCGGCAACTTAGCATTTAGTCATAGGCTTTTTATGAGTCAAAGCCACATTCCAGGGTATGCGTTTCTGTCTACAGGCGTTTTTTGGTCAATAAGGAATGAATCAATGGACACAGATTGCTCAGTAGAAGTGACTAAGATTTTATCATCTCAAATTACAATGGGACTCATATTTACGCTTTTAAAAACATGTTTGTGATTCAAATATTGGCTGCTACTGTCTGACAAATCATTTGGCTTTGACTTTAGTGCCTAAAGCTTTCACTGGCGTCGCCTGCTCCGTGTTTGGGCTGATTCTCGTGTTCGTTCGGGGGGAGTTCTGGGTCAAATGGACTGAAAAAAAGTGATCCGGCTCTTTTCACAATTGAGATCGGGTTTGAACCAGCCGCGGACTGGGCTTATATTTCACCGGGCATTTGACCGGTGGGCCGGTTCCAAAATGGGCCAGTGCGTTAGATTTTATATATTTTTTTATTTTCTGCGCAGCCCGTGCCTTGGATTGATCATCCATCGGCCCATCATAGACTGCTGTCCGGGGATGAGTAATTAATGGAATGATGTTTTCAGTAACTCTGGGTGGGGGTGGACGTGGGAAGTGGGCTGGTCCAAACCAAAAAATGCCCGGGCTGGATTATTGTCCCAGTCCGCCCCTGGTTCGAACCGTTCACCTTCAAGAGCCGTTCACATCACTAGTCGCAGAGCAGTTTCCAGCGGCTTGCCAGCATTTATTTTAATATTTATGTTATTTATGTTCATATTCAGAAAAAGAACAGAATCACTCTGTTCCAGCCCAGTTCAATGCGTAATGATCCAGCCTGTGGCCTACTCCGAGGCAGATATTTACACATGAGACGCCTATGTTATGTATAGTTTTGGATTCCATTCAGCGAGGAGCAGCGAGGGAGACAGGAGATATGTATAATATAATAATAATATATAATATATCACAAGTCTAAGTATTTGGGGCTTAGCTTGTCATACCAGTTAGCTTAAAGGTAGTTTACCACCACCGAGTCGTCTTCTTCTTCTTCTTCTTCTTCTTCTTCTTCTTCTTCTTCTTGAGAACCACCGCTCTAATAGTTTGTTGTCTTTAGCTTTAATTCCAGCACATTCGCTGTTATTGTTTCAGCTTCTGCAATGTCCAGAGATCCAGTGTGGCATTACCTGTTCATCAAGATCTTGTATTGATGAAGGGAGAGTGCGGCCACCGCGCAAAGCCTTCTCCAGCACACCCCAAAGATTCTCCATCGGGTAAAGATCTGAACTCTGTGGAGGCTGATCCATCGCGTGCTCCCTGAACCGCTCTTTCACACGGTGAGCCCGATGAATCCTGGCATCGTCGCCTTGGCCCGTGCCATCAGGGAAGAAGGAACCCTTGGATGGAATAACCTGGTCATTCAGGATGTTCAGCTGACCTCATTCTGAACCTAGACCTGACCAACCGACTTTCCTCAAATCCCTGTCAGGAAAAAGTGTCCTGGGGCCACAGATCCCGTGAAAGTCCCGTGGCTGAAACATTTCCAACACACGATTTGAAAATCCCCCGATTCCGCCGGACTGGAAGCGTTCATCGACACACCCGTCCCGTCTCTCACTCATCCACACTCCTCGAACGCACCATTTTTCACCCCTCCCCTGGTTATTGAATCAGGCCACGTTCCTCACGCGCCGCTCTGTCCATCCGTCACCCGCTCATCCCGGGCCCATCTCGGCCGCGGCCCCATCTGAACCCTGCACTGCTTTGCATGGAAACGACGTAATTCGATTGGGACTCGGAAAAATGTCGAGCCCCAATCGAATTACGTCGTCTAATGCCCCGTAGAGGCAGAACACAGCGGGGATTGAGGGATGGTGGGAGGCCGAAGGAAAATGTATGGTTTGGAGAAAGAAAAGGGGGGGGGATAAGGAAAGAAAATGTCACACTGAGGTTGGGGTTACAGATGGAGGAGGTGTTGAAGGCGAATAATTTAAAATGTGGAGATATCAATTTGAAACTTTTGATGAGCATTACTGATATAAATATGAGGAAATGATGTATTGCATGTTTTCTGCCATTTGATTTCATATAAAAAATAAGACTGGGAATTCGATATTAACGCCTCATTTGAAAGCGTTTTGTCATGTTTTGGTGACTTTTTTGTCACTCTTTTGTGGCTTTCTTGTTGTTTTATTGTTGCTTTACCAGCATGTTTGTGTCACATTTTGGAAGTGTTTGTGTTGCGTTCTCATCTTTTTTAAACGCTTTTTTGGTCGTGTTTTTGTCACTTTTTCCATCTCATTTTGGTCGTTCTTTTGCCACTTTTTTTCCGTTTTGTTTTTAGATTTTGGGTAATGCCAAAGTGGAGAAAAAGTGCTCGGTTCATGTGGGGGTTAAGAGGTAAATAAATCCCTCTGAAAAAAATAGAGGGATAGGAGCTACTAAAGTGGAGATGCTGTAGCAAGAGTGGAACGAGAGTTCTAAAGGCCAACTATTATATGGAGGAAAAATGATTTTGTTTTTGAGGAAATGTTTGGTCTTGTACAGAGAGATCATGGACCCAGTGACTGATATTAATGATCATTTTTTGTAATTCATACATTTTCTTTTGAGCTACTACTTATGACAGTCACTGGGTCCAAGATCTCTCTGTACAAGACCAAAAATGTCCTCAAAAACGAAATAATTGTTCCTCCATATAATAGTATTGGCCTTTAGAACGCTGTGACGTGACCTGAAACCCAGCAATAGTGAGGATATGTATCCGGTCTTTCATAGCAGGTGTCTCCCACAAAGGAAATGACCATATTTGGATGACCATAGTTAAGATAATCCTTTATTGATCTCATAATGGAGAAAATTCACTTGTACCTCATCTCAGGCTCCCTCCGCAGGACACGTGGATGTAAAATATCCGTCTGACATGATTTGTTGTACTGATAATGGCATCTGTGACGCCGTGATGGTATTTTTTCTTCTGCGTGACACCCAGACGAGCGGGGAAATGTGTTGCGCATGATTGATTGATTGATTGAACTAAACTAAACTAACAACCCCCACAGCTCAGCCATCCCAGTCCATCCTAAATGCAGCAGCCCACATACAGTCAGTCATCATTAAACAGTACAAGGTTTGTTTGTCTTTTGCTCAATTTGAATTATATCTCTGTCTGAATTCAGGTTTGTGTTGCTCATCCAAATAAAAGTACAATACTTTAAGTTTTCATTCACATTTTGTGCACAGGCTACAAAACTTTAGAGTTGGTTTTCTCAAAATTATGTTTTTGTTCCATTCTTTCCACAAATTATCCACTTTGGTAGCTCCTATGGACTCCAAACTGTCCAGGCTTAATAAGATTTAGACGTTTTGTTTTTTTAAGAGGGATTTTTTAATCCTGGAGCCGTCACCTTAACGTGGTGGAGGGGTCTGAGCGCCCGAATGATCCTGGAGCTCTGTTGTCGGGGGCTTCGTGCCCCTGGTAGGGTCTCCCATGGCAAACAGGTCCTATAGGAGACGGGTCAGACAAAGAGCGGTTCAGAAGCCCCTTATGAGAAACCAACAGGCCCGGGTAGAACCATGAGGCCGTCCTTCTGTGGACCCACCACCTGCAGGGGGCGCTATAGGGTCTGGTGCAGCTCCAACAGCTGCCCCTACAACCCGGCAACGGACGAAAGTGGAAGAAGATGGATGGATTTTTTAATATCTAATTCCCATCCTGATTTATTCATTGAGCTTTTACAGATTTTATCACTTACAAATAGCTTATTAAAAAACTAGAAACCATAAACAAAATAAAATCATAGATTTAAATCTGGGTCTCTCCATGATTTCGATTTGGTCGCTGAAAATACATGTTCATGCACAACATGCCTTAATCTTACATGAAAACATAAAATGACAGAAAACTTGCAATACATGTTTTTCTCATATTTATATCAGTAATGTTCAGCAAAAGTTTCAAATTGATATCTAAACAATTACAGAGGGATCACACTCCTCAGCCTCCCTGGTAAGGTCTATTCCAGGGTGCTGGAGAGGAGGATTCGGCCGATAGTCGAACCTCGGATCCAGGAGGAACAATGCGGTTTTCGTCCCGGTCGTGGAACACTGGACCAGCTCTATACCCTTCATCGGGTGCTCGAGGGTTTGTGGGAGTTCGCCCAACCAGTCCACATGTGTTTTGTGGATCTGGAGAAAGCGTTCGACCGTGTCCCTCGTGGTGCCCTGTGGGGGGTGCTCCGGGAGTATGGGGTCCGGGGCCCTCTACTAAGGGCTGTCCGTTCCCTGTATGACTGCAGCAGGAGCTTGGTTCGCATTGCCGGCAGTAAGTCAGACCTGTTCCCGGTGCGTGTTGGTCTCCGGCAGGGCTGCCCTTTGTCACCGGTTCTGTTCATTACCTATATGGACAGAATTTCTAGGCGCAGCCAGGGGCCGGAGGGTGTCCGGTTTGGGAACCTCAGAATATCATCTCTGCTCTTTGCAGACGATGTTGTTCTGTTGGCTTCATCAAATCAGGACCTCCAGCGCGCACTGGGGCGGTTTGCAGCCGAGTGTGAAGCGGGCGGGATGAGGATCAGCACCTCCAAATCTGAGGCCATGGTTCTCCACCGGAAAAAGGTGGTTCTCCCGCTTCAGGTCGGTGGGGAGTCCTTGCCCCAAGTGGAGGAGTTCAAGTATCTCGGGGTCATGTTCACGAGTGAGGGACGGATGGAGCGTGAGATCGGTAGACGGATCGGTGCGGCGTCAGCAGTGATGCGGTCGCTGTATCGGACTGTTGTGGTGAAGAGGGAGCTGAGTCAGGGGGCGAAGCTCTCGATTTACCGATCGATCTACGTTCCCACCCTCACCTATGGTCATGAGATTTGGGTAATGACCGAAAGGACAAGATCGCGAATACAAGCGGCCGAAATGAGTTTCCTCCGCAGGGTGGCTGGGCGCACCCTCCGAGATCGGGTGAGGAGCTCAGTTACCCGGGAGGAGCTCGGACTCGAGCCGCTACTCCTCCACGTCGAAAGGAGCCAGCTGAGGTGGCTAGGGCATCTGTTCCGGATGCCTCCTGGTCGCCTCCCTCGGGAGGTGTTCCAGGCATGTCCCACTGGGAAGAGGCCTCGTGGAAGGCCCAGGACACGCTGGTGGGACTATGTCTCCGAGCTGGCCTGGTGTCGTCTCGGGGTCCCCCCAGAACAGCTGGAGGAGGTGTGCGTGGATCGGGAAGTCTGGGCATCTCTGCTGAGACTGCTGCCCCCGCGACCCGGCCCCGGATAAAGCGGAAGAAAATGGATGGATGGATGGACAATAACATAAAAAATCCCTATTCACCTGCAGTTTCTCGCCTTAAATGGCCATTTCTGAGCTTTTGTTTTACTAAAAGTCCTCGCGCCTTCACTGGCCTCTCACTCAGCCTCGAAGTTAATAAAATATTTCCCGTCCAACGTCCTCCAAGTCCTTATTACGTGTAAAATATTTGCATAGCAACAAACGGCGTGCCGGGATGGTCCCAGATGGACGTTTGCTGAGCGCATGTGTGGTTTATGTGATGATGCCTCGGCCCCGGGGCTCTGCTGGTGTTTATTATCATTATCATCATGAAATATTATTAAAGTGGCTTCTGAGGAAAGCCTAAGGAGATGTTTGTAAATCACTGTCATGAAAACGCCACTGACATAAAGCCACAGATGGAGCTACAGTTAAATGTGTTGCCCTGTTTCTACGCGTGAGCTGAAGGGACTCATCACTATCTGAAATGTCTTTTAAAAAAATAAAAAAAAACTCTACATTGAGGGTTAGTGGTTTCTGGAATGAACATAATGATACATGTAGCAGTTGGTACTTGTAAAGCTGTAGCAGAAGTAATATGCTCACAGTGATGGTGCTGTACAACTACAAGATGGAAGATTCAAAAGTTCAGAATGTTATTTTGAAAAGGAAAAGGAAAGACAATGGAAGGTGGACACGCAGTAGATGAAGCGAATAAAAAAATAATGAAAAAACGCTTTTCAATGACTCAAAAAAGGTTGAAAAACACTGTATTATTGTGTCTTGCACATACTGTAAGTGCCCAGCCCTCATGGGCTTACAAGACACATTTCCAAACAGAATTCAGATGACTGCCAGAATACATTCACAGAAACTGTACAGTCAATCATAACAGAACAACATCCACATCACACAGGAGGATACAAGTTAATTTGTCTTCGCTCCCAAGCTTTAGAGATATAATGCCCTAAAGCAAAAACGGGCTTTTCAAAAAGCTGCCTCAAAATATGATCATGCAGAAACCAGAACACATCTGGGTTCTCGTGTTGCTCCTGTCGGAACACAATGTCACCCGAATCAGAGTAAAAGTGGACAATACAAAACAAAATGAAACTCATCCACTCCTTTTAAATCACACAAAGTACAAAACCTCTCCTCCTCAGGACGACCTTTGACCCTGCCCACCTCCACTGCCAGAGGCAAAGGGCCAGTTCTCAGTTGGGCACAGAGGGACCTTTGTTATAGATTTAAGAGAATATATGATTCAGTTTCATATTTGTCCTTAAACTGAATATAATGTCTTAAATTTGTTTTTCTACATTGCATTTTAAAATTAATCAACAGCTTTTCATTTAATGATTTTAGATTACAAAGCAGTTTATTTCTTTAAATGTAATTTAGATCACAGTTTGAAAATAGTGTTGCCATTTCTTTGGCCCAAGGATACTGATGTGAACAGTCCCACATAAAGACCTTTTTGGTCTTTGGTTAGTTGTAGTTGTAGTTGTAGTAGTCGTAGTTGTCTAGGTAATGGGCAGTACTTGTGGTGGTATGTGTATGCAGTAGAAGTACTTGTTGCAGCAGTTTTATTACCACTTAATTGTGGCTCCAGCAGAAAGATTGTTGTTGTCTTATGTTTACAACTTTAATGGTTTCCGCACTCGCAAAGTCCCTGGACATGAAAGTATTCGGACTAGTGTTTTAGCTGCACTATTCAGACACTGCATTTGAACAAGTCTCTTTTTTACTATAGCCTCAGCTCATGTAAATCTAACTGCTCTCTATAGACTCGGCGGATTCTGCACGTAATGTTCAATTCGTAGCATTTCACGCCAATCTCGGCCCCGCCCCGTCCGTCATATTTATTCAATCTGCATGTGACTGTGCACTCGCAGCCGCTCCTGTCGCCGAGCGTGAAGCCAACGCTCATGTAGCTGCATCTCCTGGAGGCGCCGGGACAGTCTGACGTCCGCTGCCCTCCTCCCTCTGACCTGTCGCGTCGACGCTAATCAGCCCAGTCACAGCGAAGACGGATCCCTGTGCGCCGCCATCGCTGTTAATAAACACGCAGATGGAGCGCTCTCTCTCGGGGATATAAGACCATGCGAAGACCCGAGCCACGACTAAAGAGCTGTATGATGTGCGGGAGGCCATTTGTAAAGTCGATCCAACATTGTTGGATTGTGCTGCACTGAGCCTATACGGGACATTTGTTGTTTTATGTATGTTTTTTTTTTATGAACCATACAGATAGATCGCGAATACAAGCGGCCGAAATGAGTTTCCTTCGCAGGGTGGCTGGGCGCACCCTCCAAGATCGGGTGAGGAGCTCAGTTACCCGGGAGGAGCTCGGACTCGAGCCGCTGCTCCTCCACGTCGAAAGGAGCCAGCTGAGGTGGCTAGGGCATCTGTTCCGGAGCCTCCTGGTCGCCTCCCTCGGGAGGTGCTCCAGGCATGTCCCACTGGGAGGAGGCCTCGTGGAAGGTCCAGGACACGCTGGTGGGACCCAGAACAGCTGGAGGAGGTGTGCGTGGATCGGGAAGTCTGGGCATCTCTGCGGAGACTGCTGCCCCCGCGACCCGGCCCCGGATAAAGCGGAAGAAAATGGATGGATGGATGAACCATTATTTTAGTGTGTGCAATGAAGGGGCCGTACAGTTTGCATCTCAAGGCTAACCCACGAACGACAAAACCCATTTACGGTCGAAACCAGTTACACACAGCAGTGCGGGGTAGAAGTGGAACATAATGACCTCGATTCGGGCCCCGCTCCTCTGTGTGAGAATCACTAAACATTTATCATTGTCAGACTGAGGACTACACTGTTAAACATTCTCTCACCTCTGGTCCCTGACCTGCAGCTTGGGAACCGCTGATTTGAAACTGAAACCTGCCCCTTATTTCAATCCTACCAGTGAGAATGAGCCCGATGGTAATTTGTTTTAGAGCATGTGCATTCAGAGAACGGAGACGCAGCTTTTCTCACTTCTCTTCCCCAAACTGCTGAGCTCATATGTCTCTGCGAGAAACAACCAGCGGAGTTTAAATGAATGTGTAGCCGAGGACTTTAAGCCAGGGGGGTCAAACTCATTTGGGTCGTGGGCCGAAATCCAGCTTCCGCGGCTGCATATAATGTTAACATGAAAATACTATTGAGAAAACATTTTTCCAATAAATGAATAACAATGAGCTGTGATTTTAATTTAAAAGCCAGACGGGACTGTAATAAATAATAACGGCTTACACTTGTGTTGCGCTTCAGTGGCCTGTGTCACAAGTTTCTCATAGCCCTGGGGCAGACTGACCATTTACCACGTGGCTATAATGTGTTGTTCATATACCGATCTCTTATTATGTCAGTGCCCTCTGCTGGACAAGTGTGGAATTATTTCCTTTTTAAAACATTTTTATTTAAGCTGCCCCTAGTGGCTGGAGTGAACATACTGGTTATTTCCTCAAAAAATCATAACTCTGCAGAGGAATGGGCTCGAGACTTTTTTGACATACTCAGGAATTTGTGCTCTATAAGTCAGGGGCTGGAATAAATCATCTTGCGGGTCGGATTTGCCCCACGGGCCGCCAGGTTGACATGTCTACTTAAAGCCTATGCAGAGAAAAAAAACAGACCTAAAAAAAAAATACAGATAAGCTTCTGTAAAGTCAAAAGATCCAGTGTGGCATCAATTCACCAAGATCTTTTCCTGCACATCACAAAGATTTACAAAGAATGGGTCGAATACAGGCCTATTTTATTTTTTTCAGGACACTGATGATGGAGAGGAGGCAATCGAGAGGCCGAGGTGGCTCATGGTTCTGCTGAAAATAAGAGAGGGCTTTTAAATAAAGTACTTACAGATGTGATGAGATGTAGCCGGCTGGGATCGGTCACACAATAGGGACAGTTTCCACATTATTACCAAAGATACTTATCTTCCTGATAATATTTTAGTTAAAGTCTGTGTAAGTTCTCAGTCGAACAGGAGTTGTCCATCTTCAATGAAGGTACTAGATTCATCTTCTGTACTCAGTAGGTGAAGTCTTTGAACGGTTCGCCTCTCATCCAAAAGGCTTCATCAGCGACAAAAGTCCCGCTCAGCCCGCAGCTTAGATAAAGACCAACCGGGAGGAGTTAGGGTAGGCCCGGCTCCTCCCCTCTAATCACAGCTACTCTCACCTGTGGGTAAACACCTTTCAAGTAGAGCGTCTCTATTGACCTGCTCACCTCAGTATCGGTCAGTCCTGTCCTATTCATGGCTGATCACTGCTAATTACCTGCCTATTGTTCTTTTGTTGGCTGAGGAGCCGTCTCCTTGGACTGGCCGTGCCCTTTCGGTTTCCCCCGAAGGAGATTGGAGTAAAGTGACGGAAGATTAAATCTGAGCCCGCCGTTCCGGTTCATGGAGGGATTTTCTTTCCTGACAAAAATAGCTTCTTTAACTCCTCTTTCAAACCAACGTTCTTCTTTAGCTAAAATGTTGACCTCCCCGTCCTCAAAGGAGTGGTTGGAGGCTTTGAGGTGGAGGTGCACCGCCGACTGAGGGCCACTTGTGCTTTCTCTTTCGGTGTTGATAAAGTCTCTTCTGTAAAATGTCTTTTAATTTCTCCAATGTAATGTTGTTTGCATTGAATAGCATAAACCACATTGATTAAGATGAAATCGATTAGGTGAGTTACATTTACTCAAGCACTTAAATCTTCATTTTGACGAGTATAGTATATTCTTTTCAGATATGGTTATGGTATTTTCTTTTACTTTTACGATAAAACATCAAGCGACCTTTTCTCCAAGTACTTTTGAACTTTTGTTTTAGGTACAACGCTTGTAAAGTAAAGTGGTCCAATTAACCTTCACGAAAAGTGCATCAAAAAGGACGAGGATGACCATATCACGGCCTCAGCATTCCCGCGGTGTGAGTTCAACTCTGCGATACGGTCCCTCCTTAAGGTCGATCATAATGACGCCGCCTCCTCCAGCTCCCCGCGGCGCTCGGACAAATGTCTCTCCAAAACGAGCCCATCCGTCCTGCTGAGCTTGGTGCCGCTAAACTCCGAGGCGGCGTCACCTTTAGCTCACTTTGATTTAAAGTATTAAACATAAGTGTAAGGAGTACATCGCTATGACAACCCCACAGCGGCGAGAGAATTAGCATGAAGGAGACTGCAGAGGGAGGAAGACGGCAGAGAAAAATAACATTACACCAAAAAAAAAAAGAATAGCAGCGCTTCCAATCATGCAGTTAATGTTAGACAGGTCAGCCATATTTGATGCTTTGTCGGAAGCTTCTGAGGGATTTTATGAAGCTTTCAAAGTCTGTAGTAACTTAAACATTGACCGTTAAATAAATAAAGATTAAACCAATTAAAGCTTCCAGAAATAGCTTTTAGTGACGTTCTAACCCTTTAAACACCTTCATAATGATTATATAACTTATACCAACATGAACTTACTGATAATAGAAACAACTCCCTCAAAGACAACAAAGGCTGTGTCCGAATGTCCACCCTGGTCCCTAACCCCTCATTCACTACATAGGCCCGCACTATATAGTTGACTATATAGATTCTGTTTTTTTTTTCTGAATTTATTTATTGTTACAAACGTTTATTTTATGAAACAGAACGACGGTTTTGGCACTTTTACAGGCGTTTTCACTCCAGCGTTGGCTCAAAGACGTTCAGAAAGTAGATCAGCCCTGTGTCCGAAGCGCCAGCAGAATGAAAAGTCGCTAAACTCCGGAAAAAAAATATTTCTGCGATAAAGATCAACCAAACTAATGAGACAGGGGACTCATTATGGATAAATACGAGTCAGGTATATTTAACATGGATTTTACATGAATGGCTTGGATTATTTCAGAGGCAGCTATCGGTCATTTAACAGCTCAAGCTAAAGGTTCGCAGCTAACGTTAGCATTTTTCACCGTAACCGTTTATATCCAAGTCATTTATTCATGATAAATACGCAGCACACGATTGAAACGGCTGATTTCATTCCATCGTGTTGTTTAGTTCAAAGACCTGTTGCTGTCAGGCATTCTTCTCCGACTCTTGCAATGCATTGTGGGCTATATTGACCTGTTTAGTGACCACTGATGCTAACTACTTTTCAGAATGCATTGTGGGAAATTTTGAGTGCACTACTTTTTTTCTCTCTGGACATTCGGACACCCCTACAAAATGGTGTGACCACTATGAAGAAAACCTCTTTTCTCTGTCCATGCGGTGGTCACCTTGTATACAATAAAATATGATTAACACGTCGTCTCTACTTTTCCATATTTACCATTACCACCGTTGGACAATGCGCATTCACACTGGAAGGGGGATTAGAAAATTAGTCGTCAACACTGCCCTATCAGCCTAATAAACACACCAGGATAAAGATGAATATGAAACCAGGAACTTAAAGTCACAAGGATTTATTCACAGGTCACCTCACACAGACGCGTCTGTTCCCCAGGTCCCTAACACTCAATCTGTCAGCACCCCACACGGAGAAGACTGAACTCTCTGGGGACACAGACTTCTTCACACCACACCTCAAATTATAATATTCATGAGCCTATACTAAGCGCATCAGTTTCCCATCGTACGAGTCTGGCACTTTCCACTTATCGGCCCATGTCTGCCAGCCGGCCTTGGTAGGGCCCATGTTATCTCTTTGTTTACGTGTGCATGGGGTCTGTTCTCGGAGCCTGTCTGCACATCGGCTCAGTATTTTTCCACTCCACTGTAACAGAAAACTGAGAGGCTCCACAATGTAAAAACAACACTTCTATTGCTAAATTGTTCTCTAAGCAAGACATCATTGATTAGAAACAATCATTCTTTTCATCCCCCTTCTGGCCTCGAAGAGGCCATTTCCTTGTTTCTAATTAATGAAGGTACAGCCGTCGTCAAAACATAGTTGTCCCCTGCCCAATGTATAGTGCCACCACCAGGTGTCGAATTTGGCTTGGGCATAGGCAACCACATCCTCCAGTCCTGTGAAATCATCACTTTCTTCCCATGTATAATTACCACTCACTAATCGTTCCATCCGGAACCTGTATCTCCCAGGACTGGGTTCAATGATACATTTCACTTCCTCAGTTCCATAGGCTCCATCTCGAATCAATATGAAAATAAACATTCCTGCAAAATACAAACACAGCGAAGCAAAACACAACATAACACTCATCATATGGTTCTTAAAGTTATTCTGAGCCACGTGTGTCCTCCCATCCATATCCCAGAGCCTTAAATGCCCCGAGTTGATACAGGCTCGGCTCACCCCCTTCAGGCAGGGACCTGTCCCCGGCCTCTGGGTCCTCCGGGGGCAGGGTCACAGCTGCGTACAATCCCCCCGAAGTCCCCAGAGCCCTGGAGACCATGCTGCGGACGAGAGGGAGGACACAACAGAACAACACACAACACAACAACAGTATTACACCAATTAATATACCCACCTTTTGAAGTACATTATAACTATATTTAGGACAATAATTTTGTCTGTCTTCGAGCCAATTATGGTTTAGTTCTGTTTGTTAGAAAGCTCCTTCTAATCGTAAATGTAGAACCCATTCTCTTACTCATTTGTATGAAGTACACTGATACACTATGTTTTCATAAACAAACCTCCACTTTTAGCCGAGCTTTGGAAGCTCAACCACCAATACTTATTCAAGCTCCAAAGATGCTTGATTGTCTTTGTCAGATCCAACCTGCCTCTCCGATTTCCTCTCTTGCTTGGAACACCAAATCGTTACACAAGGGATTCTGTTGCTCGGATAGGACCTCCAGGCCTCCAGAACCAATCGACATTTTCTCCTTCCATGCTGCCTCCTGCAACAATAAAGAAGAACACTCCGTCCTACATAAAATCAAATTCTACCATGCCATTGTGACCAGTTCTTGGCTCATCAGCTCCTGTCCTGAATCCGTCCCTGCAGCATCACAATTCCACCTGTAAAGTCCCTGTCTCTGTGTAAAATTAATGTTATCAACCTGGAATGAATATGGATTAAAACATGTTACACACTCAGTACATAAAATAGTCACACTTATAATCTTATAGTAACTTATGTTTTCTTATTATTTGTTTATTTAGATCCGAAAGAGTCACAATTATTTCTACGGAGGTCCAATCGACTCTCCATCTCTTTTTAATAATCATAGCGAGTCTGTGTGCACCAAGAGACGCGATGACCATTAGAAAGCTGGGCAATATATCCTTGAGGTCATGAGTGTGACCTTTTCAGTGACTCTTAAGATACCGGATTTACACTGATCTTATCACATTTTGCCATTTTGAAATAAAACACGTTTGCCAGCACCAACTTCAGATTCGAAGATGCCGTTTTACTTACACTGTATGTAAACCTCTATATTCAGAATTCATACCACTCCATATCTCGGCCTCAGATCTAAAATCTAAGCATGTGTTCAAATCTGGATTCCGCCACCCCTTCTTTGGCAAACCACACAATATTTCAACTTACGCATCCAAGGGTTTACCAGTGCAAATGTAAATGATCACTTTTATCACCAACACTCCAAATTAAGATACACCAGTATCTCCCGCTGATCAAAACATAGGACTCCATCTCTTTCCTGTGTTCAACCAAAACCCAACAATAAAACACTACGCCGTCAATTCCTGTACAAAACTCACTCAGTTTGCTCAAATTAAATCCACAACATCTCTGATCAATTTCGGGACGTTCAGAGACCACCTACACAATCAACAAATTGTTACGCCTTAACACACCTTAGACACAAACCCCCAAACAAGCAAATGAACCCCAACCACTCCTATCAACAAAACTCTTCCACACGACAATGGTAACCTGTGGATGTTTACTGGTCAAAGTTAAGGGTACAATATTATTATCAGCTGTAACCTGTGCTACAAAGTAATTGGAGAATTACTATACTGTTCTTGAGAAGCTAATCACACCACTGATTGAATATTCATTTTAATCATTTATGTACTTTGCATAGATGCCTAAGATCTGCTGCAAATCAGGTAACATTCAAATTAGGACACCTTTGCCTATAACCCAAGAATTATTAGAATTAATATTTTACTAAACCAATAACGGGCCTTAGCTACGCCTAAACTCGCCTCGCTACACCAAATTATTTTCACTTTGTGTGAACCCTACACTCGCTATGTTTATTTATCACTCTGTAAATATGTTATCTCTTAAAATATTTAATTAAGTGTATTTATCTGTTTATTTCATTATCTATTTCGACTTAATTATTATAGCTGTTTAATTAGGATGCACATTGATCAATTGGAGCATTCTAAAAGATCAAAAAATAAAATGAGAAAAATAGAGATAGATTACCGCCACGCGGAGTCCCATGGGCCCTGGCCCATTGGCAAAACACAAAAGAAATTGATCAAAACAAAATATAAAAATATGTATATTTGCCTAAAAATTCAAAAATCTAAGTCCGAGTGGAGCAGAGGTCAAGGCATCAGACCTGTGGCAAATTGTGAAACACTAGTCCTCCTGCAGGCGGCTTTTTAGGGACTTTCAGGGGACAGCAGAAGGTGAGCTTCTTTTGTTGACATGTTTCGAGGGCATTTTCTCAGTGAGGCAGCATGGAGCAGACTTTCAGTGATGCGGACTTTCGCTTCAATGCACTTGGACCAATGCCCACGCAAAGCACAACAGGCCTTCGCCTCTCCCCCTTTTACCACCAAAAATTGTCAGAGTAAAAAGTAAAATTCAAAACCAGCATGTCCTATCACGCTCAGCATTTAAAATAGGGTAACATTCAAAAAAACTAACAAAAGTAAAAAATACACGAGTGAATATTGATAATAAAAATTAAAAGAATCCTCTGTCCACTATCAAAAAAGGCTCATGCTCCACTATTGCCTTTGAAGACAAGCATAGTGCTATTAATTTCTCCTTTTATTTTCAATATAATGTAGTTGCTTTTAGGTTGTTAAAACCACATCACTAATAATAAAACTTCAGGAATTCACATACTGGATAACGATCTAATGGAAGGTTTCTTTAACTAGTTATTTCATATGCTTATATTGATTAGTGATCAGTTTCCGCATATATTTTATCCTATTAAATTCAATAGTCTTTTTGTGTCAGACTCTTAGTTTTCGATTATAACGCTATGGCCGTCTTATCAAAAATATGTTTCTCCTAAACACAGTTTGGATTCCAGGTGACCTCCGATCTAACCTCAGGCGCAAACTTTAAAGGATGTAAGAAAGTTTACAAAGCAATTACTTAACTAATTTAAAGGAACCAGGAAAAGCCATCCTGCCGTAATCTGGGCAGCTCTCCTTTTATCAAAGTACCCCTGTACAACTGAGAGCCCGCTCAGACACCTAGAACCTACAAAGATAGAGCTAAGATTCACTTCACCACAAGTCTAAACGATAAAGACAATATTCTATATATCTTTGTATGTCCTGGTACCTTTAGAACCGGACCTACCAACCCAGGGTTCAGAAACAAATCACAGCAGAACAATATGTATTCACTCTATTAGCGCTTCCTGCAAGCACAACATTATATAATAATAAACTAAAAATGCAAGACATTTCACCTTTTATACTTTCTAAATATTGTTTGGCCGTTATCAATATTATTTGTTTTGGTTGTTTGATAAGCACAAATTATGCCCCATTTCCTTTAGCATAATGTCAAAGAATTATACGTCTTGTATTATTATTAAAACAACAACAACAAGCTCTTGGCCTTTACCCATTTATTCTCGTCTGGACCCTGGCCGTCTACATTAAGAGACCGTCGCTTCCTAGATCCATCGCCTTCTGTGGGAACAGACATGTTAGATAAAACCTTTCAACAAAACCTTCTCTTTCTTTCGGTTTTCCCATGTTTCTTGATTACAATAGATTGCCAACTTTCCGCCTGGTTTTGTGCCTATTCGACGACACACTCTCAGGTATTCTCTCCTAAGTTGGGGAAAGGGATGTCCCCTTACTATCCCCTCACAACTGTTTTGGTCTTCCACCATTAACATAATTGGTATTATTGTCATACTTAAGGCCAGTATCAGTCCCCACACCCAAAATGGACACCGTAAGGGGCCCATACTCCACATTTTTGTTGATAATCTAATGATACTCTGCCATAGATGTATATCATATAAGTTTATTTGTTGGTTTATCTACCATACAGCACTGTCCCTTTTAAGAAGTCAGAACATGCTTGCATTGCGGAGTCTTTGTGATCTCCTGGGTGGGGGTGGGATTTGTCCTCCCCCCCCCTTCAGTGGGGCCACCGGTCCCACTACCATTTCTAATACGGGCCCAAAGCGGGAGCTCCTCCTCCGGGAGGGGCTTTTGAATCCCGCCCCCTGAGATGGGGGAAAAAATCCTCTCGTTTTTCCACCATCGTGCTGTTACCAGTTCAACCGGTTCCACGCGTTTCCCCACTGTCCGACACTCACTGAGCGCGAGCCCCAGCAGCTCTCCTACTCCTCCAGAGTCCGCCACTCTCCCCCGACATTCCTCACACCCTCTTCCCCACGCAAGCCACACACATTTGACCACCCACAATAGACGATTCTAATCAGGCTTAAACAATACGTGTGCCCACGGCGGCTTTCACTCCTCTGACTGTTTCAACAACAAACCACATGGCCCATTCAACATTCAGCACACAGTCCAAATCAAAGACAACACGAAACAACAGCCACACACAGTTTGGGTACCCGACTATGACTCCAACAACATAACCGAACATCAATGCGCCTAATTTTCAATGTTTTCACCCCTAATTCCCCCGTTTTCGCAGACTTTAGGATCCTCGATCCAGGGACACAAACCCATTTAGGAACCTCGTTCCAGGGACTCAAACCCATTTAGGAACCTCGTTCCAGGGACTCAAACCCATTTAGGATCCTCGATCCAGGGACTCAAACCCATTTAGGAACCTCGTTCCAGGGACTCAAACCCATTTAGGATCCTCGATCCAGGGCCCCTTACCCGTATACTTTAGGATCCTCGATCCTATTTCAGACAGCCCCTCGGACTGTCAACGGCCGTGTCACAACTCTTATCTCCAGCCCGCGCGTCCGCGGTGCTGGTCGGACATACCTACGTGCTTATCAGCTTTTACCGGGATATCCCCAACGCGTAGTCCTGTAGATAAACTCTCGCTACTGTAGTTATACTCCCAATTTCTTAACCTCTATTTTGGTTCGGTATTTGGTTCGGTATCTTAGTTATGACGTGTTTTTCCCTTCTTACTTCCAAACATCAATGCAGATTTAAACCATCCAACACTTAGCTTCGTTGACTATACTCCTAACTAAAATTTAGACAAAAAATAGCCAATAGACGTACTTTGACACTCGTTAAAAATAGTAGTCAAAAGCAGTCTTACCTTATTCTAGAGTGGACGCGTCCATGAAGCCGTGGGTGAGTGGTTTTTGGAAGATAAGACACCTGGCATGTCTACCGCGAAGAATTACCGGACCGGACCTTCGCCGTCGTCCGTAGTTGACGACTCCAACCCCCCCTTCAGCACTGTCGGGGTCACCAATGAAGAAAACCTCTTTTCTCTGTCCATGCGGTGGTCACCTTGTATACAATAAAATATGATTAACACGTCGTCTCTACTTTTCCATATTTACCATTACCACCGTTGGACAATGCGCATTCACACTGGAAGGGGGATTAGAAAATTAGTCGTCAACACTGCCCTATCAGCCTAATAAACACACCAGGATAAAGATGAATATGAAACCAGGAACTTAAAGTCACAAGGATTTATTCACAGGTCACCTCACACAGACGCGTCTGTTCCCCAGGTCCCTAACACTCAATCTGTCAGCACCCCACACGGAGAAGACTGAACTCTCTGGGGACACAGACTTCTTCACACCACACCTCAAATTATAATATTCATGAGCCTATACTAAGCGCATCAGTTTCCCATCGTACGAGTCTGGCACTTTCCACTTATCGGCCCATGTCTGCCAGCCGGCCTTGGTAGGGCCCATGTTATCTCTTTGTTTACGTGTGCATGGGGTCTGTTCTCGGAGCCTGTCTGCACATCGGCTCAGTATTTTTCCACTCCACTGTAACAGAAAACTGAGAGGCTCCACAATGTAAAAACAACACTTCTATTGCTAAATTGTTCTCTAAGCAAGACATCATTGATTAGAAACAATCATTCTTTTCATATAGTGCCCTATATAGGGAATCGTGTGGACATTCGGACACGGCCTCAGTCTTTTAAGGTATTGGGTCAAAATTAGGGCCTTATTAAATTTCACATTACACTCTACTTACATTCAATCTATATTTCTGTTTTAACAGCATAAGATTGTCAAATACACAGACACGATTTGTTTTTGTGCTCAAACGTTGCCGATTGTGTCTGATTTACTTTTAAATATTGGACTTCCTCATTCCTCCGTCTGATGGAATGTAATTAAATGAAGAAATGAAAGCATGCGGGCAAATAAATGGCGTTCCGTTTACTTGCTGGTGCACTGATAAGTTGAAGCTCTTCAAAGTCGCTCCAGTTAAATGTAGTGGAGTAAATGTAACAGATTACTGGAAGACATGAATAATGATGTGTTGTTATCAGCGGATTTACTCCTCGTCTGGTCTCGGTTGAAAAGCATAAATTAATTATGGGAGCAGCGACACAGACCAAGGGCATGTTTCTCTGCCTCCCTTCCTCTCCAGCCCGGTACTCCGCCTCACGTTCGGCAGTCCGCTTTCATCCTATCGATTTTCCTAAGTCGCGCTCCTGGCCGCGAACGGCACGGCCGCCTTTGTGCCCGGGAGGACGGCGGCTTCATGAATGATGATTGGGCCGGGGACGTGAGCGGACAGCTGTGTGTTGGGGACGTGGGCTGATCAGTGATTTCTGCGGCGGGGTTTTGCACAGCGGCAGCGACCGGGACACGGGTTTGTGCTTTTCATATCGACGGCGAGGAGCAGAACGCCGCGGGTTTCGTCGGCGCATGTGACGATCAATGTGGCAAAACCTGGAGCGGAGTTGGATTGTGTGAAGCGGCATGTGAAATACACAGACATGGGCTTCTTTTTTTAATAGATTTATCATAACACCTTAAATAACTCGCCACTTGTGCTTTCGGATTTTGTCCATCCATCCATTTTCTTCCGCTTTATCCGGGGCCGGGTCGCGGGGGCAGCAGTCTCAGCGGAGATGCCCAGATTTCCCGATCCACGCACACCTCCTCCAGCTGTTCTGGGGGGACCCCGAGGCGACACCAGGCCAGCTCGGAGACACATTCCCACCAGCGTGTCCTGGGCCTTCCACGAGGCCTCCACCCAATAGGACATGCCTGGAGCACCTCCCGAGGGAGGCAACCAGGAGGTATCCGGAACAGATGCCCTAGCCACCTCAGCTGGCTCTTTTTGCGAGACTTGCCAAACGCTGATCTGCTCTGCAATCGGCAACACCTGTGCGCTCGGAGTGTGTCACCAAACCCAATCGAACATCTGATGGGACTTAATATCTTTGGTTTGTGGATGAAAACACATCCACAGGTCTGAGTCAGTGTGCAGGATCTAAAATGCAGGAATAGTAAAGAAATGAGAGATCCGCACAACTGTTTAGCTCCCAGGCTTTTTGAATGCTCACCGAGTGACGTGCCTTCAGACAATACACATTTATTGTTTATTAAGGCCTGGACTTTAACATCTTTGGCCCTTTGAAGAAGAGAGTTGGACGACTCTCGAAACGTCGGGCCACTTTGTAAAAATGTCCAGTTCAAATGTTGAACTTTCAACGTTGTACCTCTTTGGTCTCTGCAAAAAGACCAAAGATGTTGTTAGGATTTAGTTTCTCCCAGGCCCAAGCTCTTCCACTTCATCAGATCCAGGTATAGTTACATAAAATTAAACATGTCGATTTTCTAAGCGGGTAAAAAGGGGAACTATATTGTAAGGCGTAATAACACCCTGGAAAAACTATTCTTTTAACAATATTTGGAACTTTATTCTTTTTTCAGAGGGACTTTTTAGTGTCTAATTCCTAGCCTGCTTTATCACCCATCGGGGAAAAATGCATTATCTGTATATACAAATAAAAAAAGAAAATAGCAATACCTTTTCTTCCTCATATTCTCATATTTTCTTTGTTTTCCTTTTCAACTGCAGTGTTTTGCCTTAGAGTTCAACATTTCTCATATTTACAGCCGTATTCCCGGCCCCAGAGCTCAACAACACCGAGGCCTTGGACACGATGCTAATGAGCCTCAAGTGACCGAACCGCCCTGAAACTCACTCCAAGTTCAGGACAAAAGGCCATAAACCACTTCCTCACTGTAAAACAACACGTTTATGTATTACATGTCTGACTATACTCGCCTCAGGAGGATATACGGTATATTTCCATTTCTCACTCCCCACGGTGACTACAGTCCACTCAAATATCTGAAATAAAAAGCATCTAAATTCAAATTCCTGTGCTCGTGTCCAGTCAGACCGTATGGATTTTTGTTTTAGGCAAGGACTTTTGCTTTGCCCCGGGGGTGATCTCCGAGGCGCTAATGTCCCGCTCTCAAGGATAGCGTGGCACGGGCAGCCAAGGACCGGACCAGGAGCGGAATAGACAATGAAAGACTCCCGACGACTGGAATGAGTGAAACTTTTAACTTGATTAACTTTGCATTTTGGAGACGGAACACGATGGGGAACGTATGCTAGCTATAGAGAAAAAGCCCGGATTTGTGTCATCCGTTGGCCCTGGATGACGCTTTCCTTTTAGAGCGGTAAAATCCTGCCAGGCCTTTTGACCGCGTCTCCGTAATGTAACGTGATTGGTTTATGAATATTAACGCTCTGCAAGGTGTCCACTTTAATCAAGCTCCGAGTCACTGCCATCGGACAACGCACTCGACTGGGTCCTTTCTCCTCCTTAAAGGCGGCCTTTTATCCTTGATTACAACTTTTTATGTTGATTTGGATGTTATATTTTTAAACAAGCTAGATTCTTAGTCATCCAGGTGGTCTGTTCAGTCCTCTAGCATGAACAAGTGGGTATTATAAGTGTTTGCAAGTATTTGGTAAAAATCTCAAATCTCAATATGGTCATGTTCGAAGCAGCCAGATGGGCGAAAAAAAGAAATGTTCTCCCATTTCTCCACCTTGACTTAAGCAAACGTTGAATTATAAATATATTGTTCTACTAAATAAAGATACAGAGACATGGAGAAGGAGCAAAGCGGTTCAGCAGCCCATAAATACTTGAAAAAAACTGACAATGCTATAACCAGGAGGCTACATTAGCTTCATGCTACACATGCTAACTTTAGCGACGAGTGCCGTTTTTTGCTTCTACTGAACAATTTGGCTGTGTAAAAAACATGCACATTTCTTCATTATGGCTTGACTTTATTGGTATCTGATAAATATGTTTCTAGTCCGCCAGGAAACCTCTAAAACGAGAGCAAAATTATGTTAGAAAGTGCAATATTGATGTAAAACAGTTGAAACAAAATATCCGATCATTTCACTTCCTGATTTCTCGAGTAATCTAAACCTTAACCCCTATCCACCCCCTCCTCCTGCTCCCCTTTGCTGACGGCCTTGTGTGGCTGTAGTGCTATGGGGTGTAGCTATCGTGAGTGCTTTTCCTTCATGATGATACGTAGGACCTAAGGAGGAGCTTTTGGAGAGCTGCAGCTGCGATACTAAGAACAGAAGATTACATTTTTATTTTATTTATGAGAAAACAACACTGTAACACGGTAAAAAGCTCTATAAAAAGACATTTTCTGCAAAATACGCCCTGTAAAATGAAAATAAAAAGTGGAGTTACATTTACATATAGGAAGCCGCTGTTTCTTTACCCATCCAGGGAGCTTCCTCATGGCTCCTGGTTTTGTTGAAACATATAATATTGTATTGATTAAGTTATCCATATATCGATCTTTATCCGGGGCCAGGGATATTTACTTATTTATTTATTTTTTATTTGAACAGGGACAGTGTACAATATACATCAGCCTCAGAAAGGAGAGATGCATTGTACCAGGTTATAGCACTTGTGCTAATTTCCACCTGCAGTCCCTGGGCCTATTGTACATGTTTTTTGTGGTAGGGGAAACCGGAGTACCCGGAGGAAACCTACGCAGACACGGGGAGAACATGCAAACTCCACACAGAAAGGCCCCGTCCAGGTGGGAATCGAACCGGGACCTTCTAGCTGTGAAGCACGAGTGCCGCCCGGTACTCTTTTGCACAAATAAAATGATGAGACACTCGCTCATGGGAGAGTGCGGGCTATTGATATTCCAGAGCCGATTTGACAAGCTCCTTAGAAACAAATGACAAAGAGAGAACAGGAAATGGAGGTAAACACTTGTACATGTAAATGACACTCACCATTTTAGTAGTAAGGGAGAGTGTCCATGAAGCAACTTTATCTTCTTTGGAAACTGGTTTTACTGTGACTTTAGGATCTGGATTAAATAACCGTCTCAGTAACGTTTACATCACGATCAAGTCAATATTGCATTTGTCCTCAGCTGAATCAATATGGATTTGACAATGTTTTACCCATAATCTGGAGACACAGTTAAGTAATAAATAATCTACATGAAACACTATGGATTTGCTTCGAATTCCTTCCATTTCTTCGCACCTGTTTGTGCATCGTCCCACCATTGGCCCATAGTTGCTAGGATACCGGACTACTTTAAAGATGCAAGTCACTATGTTCAGAAGTAGGAAAAAAAAGATTATATTCACCATCCACGTCTGAATTGAATAGAAAAAGACCTCCTCCGACTTGTCTTCACTCCTATAGCGACGAACCGTGTCATTAAACGTCCCATAGAGGGGGGGGGGGGGGCGTCTCTGCGGGGTGGGGCGAAAGCTTTGCACGTTTCCATGACAACCTCCTCCTCAGAATCACGCTCGCAAGAGGATCGCTTTGACGTCTGTCAATGTTTGTCCCTGCACGCTCTCATCTGCGACAAAAGGCTTTAATTTTGAAAGAGCTGCTGTCAAATATATAAGTCTCTGTTTAAATACGCCGCGGCATTCCCACGAACACAAAGGGACACGGCGGCTGATGAGCGATAACAGCTGCTGGTTATACTGTCAGGTAATATGGGGTTTAGAATGTGCTGATGATTAATGTATAGATTTAAAAAGTCGACCAGATCAAAAGAGCCTTGAAGAGCACTATTTGTACGTCGTTCACTGAGGAAGAATTCTCTGAGCAACAGTTTGTTTTATTTTATTTTGAGAAGTCCATTTGAGACCTACAAATGTCTTCTTCTGAGACACTGGAGAGCCCCCCACAGCTGCAGCACAGTGGAGGCGTCACAACAGGTGCTACAGGGAACAAGGAAGGGACAAACGAGGAGGTATCCGGGCAAGACTCACGGCTAAGCCACACATGCCTTCTATTGTTCTGGCTAGTGAACTGGACGTTCACTGGAGAATAAAACCGATGAAATGCTAAGCCCTTCCCAGAAGACGGCGAAAGACTGTTGTGGAGTAGAGGGAGCGGAGGGAGCTGCGCAGGAGGAAGAGGAAGGGAGGAGGTGGAGCTGACCAGTGCAGGACACCACGCTCGGCGTCATTTCGAAGGATAAGAGGAGACTGAAGGCAGCCAGCCGGGTTTCCTCTGGTTGCTCCGGTTTCCTCTACCTCCAAAAAACATGCCGGTCAGGTGGATCCACAATGGCGGCTCAGGACTAACGCCTGAACACGTTATACGCCTGCACAATGACAAATAACGATGACCTTTCTTATCAATATTTCTATACTTTCCACACAGAGAGATGCTACATTGACTGGAAATCAAACCCAGGGCCTTTAGGTTCCAAGTGCTGATCTATTTGAGGATTATTATAAAGAACTTGTTCATTCTAACCGTGGTCAAATAATTGTCTTTCATCTTTGACCAAACGTCCACGTAATAGTCGAGGGTGACTAAGCAAAGCCACGTGCCCCCCCGTGTGGAAAGTACAAGCAATTAAACGCATTTTGTTTTGACCCCTCGCAGACGAATTCCGCTGTTTTTGGTGTCGGGATTTTCCGCCTGGGCCCCGATTAAACATTTCCATCTGAGAGAGTTCGGTGATTTTACGGTTAGTCGCCGTGGATCTTTGTGCTGCATTTTAACGAGCTCGTGAGACCAATCCGTCCAATTGTGTTTTAGAGGGAGGGAGGGAAAAAAAACCTGCCAAACAGACGGACCCGCAAACAAATAAGGATTTTAATTGAAACGTTAATGTCTCTGAGGAACTGCCAGCTACAAGGCTTTCTCTGGAACGGGCGTGTTCGCCGACTATGGAAAGCGGCCATGTTTGCAGAAGTTTGCAAATTCGAAACTGGTATATTCAAGCTGTTTTTAAATAACCCTGTTTAATTTGGTTGTTTCTTCTTCTACTGCTGAAGCGATTTTGCATTTTGTTGCTTAATACATGGCCTGACGGTTGGCAAGAAAAAATGTTTGCGTGCGCCATTAGCTTTGATTGCAGCACACATTCACATGTTGTAATCATTTCCCCCAAGATCTTGTATTGATGATGGTGGAGTGTGACCACTGTGCAAAGCCATCTCCAGCACATTCCAAAGACTCTTGATGGGGGTTGAGATCTGGCCTCTGTAGCGGCCGATCCAACCGCTGTTTCACAATGTGAGCCCGGTGAATCCTGGCATTGTCATCTTGGAATATGCCCGGGTCGTCAGGGAAGAAGAAATCCACCGACGGAATAACCTGGATCTCATTGCCTGGTCGTTGACCGGTTTGACCCAGGCCTCCCCAGATCAGAACAGTCAGTTAAAGTGATAGTCTGTAAGAATGCAACGTGAGGAGGGAGTGACATGACATTTGAAAGTCAACAATCAAGTTCATGCCCTCCCGAGTGGACCAGAAAGCCGCTGCTAGTTTGACAAATGAGGAGGGTGAGAACAAACTTTTAAAACTAAAACAATCAGGCTCCCTCCGACTCCCCTCCTCATTGGTCAAAGTGACAGGGTTCCGATTCGCTACCGAAATCAGGAAAGGGAGGGACTTTGAAAAAAATAAAAAAATATTTCTTACTTGCGTCAAATTTCAGATCCATGATGGTCAATTACGCAGTCTATTAAATTTGCAAAATGTTTAAACTTACAGACTATCACTTTAAATCCAGGTGCTGACAATTTCTGTGTGGATAAAATGTGGAAGAATTTCCGAGGTTCAATTCCCGATACTGTCCGCACTGCAAGTTTGTATAAGTGCATGCTCATAAGTGGAGGGTCTATTCCCATTGCGATCACAAACTTTACCGTTACAATTTCAAATCACAGAGGGGGAAACCTGTCGTGAAACATTATCGTCGTGGCCAAGCTCATTATCATGCAAACATAAATAAGTTGTGATCCTGAACTGATCTTTACAAACAACGTAAACCACTCTCTCCCATCCCCGCCTCTCTGTCCACCTGCTTTAGTCCGGTTTATCCTCTTCCCTGGACCTGAGTCAAACCTGAGTTTTTAATGGAGGTCGACGGAACCTTTGCCCTCCATCAAAGCCTGGATTAGAATCCAACACAGCCGTTCTTTATTGTCCTTGCTCGGTCTCCCTTTGCCCTGGCACTGCTCTCGATATTAGACATTGGGTTTTTTTCATCTTCGAAGCTCAGTCCCTCTGGTGGTTTGGGAGCTGTCTACCCTGATGTGCACCTGTCACTTGTGTCGTAATGAATGCGTTGATGTAATAAAGCTCCTGCTGCGGGTTCGTAGTGGGGGGTCCCTTCAATAAAACCTCTTGTCTGTGCCACAGCGATTCTCTGGTACAAATAGTGGAGCAGGATTCCTCTCATGTATCCATAGGACAACAATCAGTCGTATACTGCACAACTCTGGCCTTTATGGAAGAGTGGCAAGAAGAAAGCCATTTCTTAAAGATATCCATAAAAAGTGTCGTTTAAAGTTTGCCACAAGCCACCTGGGAGACACACCAAACATGTGGAAGAAGGTGCTCTGGTCAGATGAAACCAAAATCGAACTTTTTGGCAACAATGCAAAACGTTATGTTTGGCGTAAAAGCAACACAGCTCATCACCCTGAACACACCATCCCCACTGTCAAACATGGTGGTGGCAGCATCATGGTTTGGGCTTTTCTTCAGCAGGGACAGGGAAGATGGTTCAAATTGATGGGAAGATGGATGGAGACAAATACAGGACCATTCTGGACCTGTTACCTGATGGAGTCTGCAAAAGACCTGAGACTGGGACGGAGATTTGTCTTCCAGCAAGACAATGATCCAAACCATAAAGCAAAATCTACAATAGAGTGGTTCACAAATAAACATATCCAGGTGTTAGAATGGCCAAGTCAAAGTCCAGACCTGAATCCAATCGAGAATCTGTGGAAAGAATTGAAAACTGCTGTTCACAAACGCTGTCCATCCAACTTCACTGAGCTCCAGCTGTTTTGCAAGGAGGAATGGGCAAATATTTCAGTCTCTCAATGTGCAAAACTGATAGAGACAAACCCCAAGCGACTTACAGCAGTAATCGCAGCAAAAGGTGGCGCTACAAAGTATTAACTTAAGGGGGCCGAATAATTTTGCACGCCCAATTTTTAAGTTGTTTATTTGTTAAAAATGTTTTAAATATCCAATAAATTTCGTTTCACTTCATGATTGTGTCCCACTTGTTGTTGGTTCTTCACAAAAAATTACAGTTTTATATCTTTATGTTTGAAGCCTGAAATGTGGCAAAAGGTCGACAAGTTCAAGGGGGCCGAATACTTTCGCAAGGCACTGTAAGTTCATTAACATGCTACTTTTTTTCCTACCTTGCGCCTCTGCTGTTTGAATGATAGACATGTCTGTTGTTGTAATTTCTGACGTCATAATGAGGCGGATTTTCATAAAACAAGCAGCGTTTTGCAGCTTGTGATCCAGAGAATGCTTTTGTAAAAAGTGAATAGGGAGAAAGAGTGTGAGAGCGCCACGTTTATTAGAGAAGATTAAAACTAAGGACTACTACTTCAAATTGACTCGCTGCCAGTATGGGCTGTGTCATTTGGATTAGATGCGGCTTTCATTTAAACAAGGAGGATTTCGGAGACTTTTTTGACACACACTTTTGCGGAGTGATCTTATGTTTTGAACAGAGACCGGAATAAAGAAGCAACAGCCGAGACCTGTCATTACTGAGAGATGGGAACGGCTCAAATTGGAACTTTGAGGAAAACACATGCGAATGCCGCGGGGACAGTGGAGAGGTGGAGGACTGAATCAGCCCCGTGGTTTTAAAATAAACGGAGACAATCACAGACTCGTTAGACTTGTAAAACAGGGAGAAAATGGGGAGCGACATTTCCAAATTTCAATACAGTTTTTCGAAGATTGTTTTAAGAAAAGAGATGTTGCTAATGCTTTTAAAACGACAGCGATAATGTAATGTGTGTCCACGTCATTTTCATTCAAATTGATTCGTCTAATTTGCTTTAACATGATTCCACTCTTGTCCTCTGGGGTCATAACTACTTTGTTGATCCATAATGTCCTGATATCACACGTATGGACTGATTATGAGTATGGACTGCATTAGACGTGGAACTGCCTGGCTCTGTTTCTCCAAACCCACAGTGAGCGTCTCCTTGGCCTCAGCTGCACCGCGGCTGCGCTCGTGGCTAAAAGCAGAATTTGCCCGAGAGCCGTGCCTCCCTGACCTCCTAATGTCTCCTGATGTTTGGTTGATCGCCACGGACACCATCGCCCCTCTTTCTCGTTCACCTGGCTTCACCTCCGCCGCAAAAACAACACCACGGCGCGGCGGCCATGTTTGGACTGAGAGCAGAGGCCTGGAGCTTGAATAAACTCTGCCTCTGCTCGCTCGCTCCTCTCAGGGTCCTCGCTACGTGGGTGTTTTTGAGCAAACAAGTATATGTCTTCTCATGTGACGCCCATATGCCCTGCGTGCATTTGTAGCAACCCTGACAATATGCAAGAACTTATTACAATATACAGTATTTTAGCTGATGGATAATGGTACATATCGACTCTGGAGCTTAAAACACACGCTTTTTAAATAAACACCTTCTTTTTGCAATTCAGAGTGCCTCGGCTCATTGCATTTTGTGTACCGATAATAAAAAAAACGACTCACTTCATGAGTAATGAGCAACTGTTGGAACACAAGAGCCTTAGTTATGTTTAAGTGTTCACAGTCGATCAAAATGAACTCACAGTGAAGAGTCAAATGTTTTACTCAGGTTTGGGCGGCACGGTGGCACAGCGGTTAGTGCTTGTGCTTCACAGCAAGAAGGTCCCCAGTTTCCCTGGGTGGGCCCTTTCTGTGGAATTTGCATGTTTTCCCCGTGTCTTTGGGGAAGTTTCCTTTGGGTACTCCCGTTTTGTTTACGGATAAAAAAAAAAAGTCCATTTATGGATCCAACATGACAGTAGCAGACGCCATCTTTCAATCAAGTTTTAGATCGTGTTTTAAATAGTTTAGCTCGAAGGTTTACAGCATACGTCATTGGATACGATGATACGATTGGCTACGGCTACTGCAGAAGCATGAGAGACATTCAGCACAATAAACGATTATATAAACCACACCTCTGCTACGAGAAAATGAATTGGTCCCCAGACTAAATATCACTTGTGATTGTAGTCTGGCGATAGTGAGCTAACGCAACAGGAAATTATTTACAATACTTATATCAATACCAGTTGAGAATGAAACAGAACTTTTGGGCAAAATAATAACAACAATAAGGAACTCTGACAGCTTTGTTTTTACTGCAGCCAGAGTCTGAGATGAAGATTGAGACATGATTAATGTAAAGGGTTCTTATCGTGGAAATGGATCAACGGGTATTGCCTGAGAACAACTTTTATCTTCATTGCTTTGTAATGGGAGCGATCCTTTCATGATCCCTCTGGGTTAGTTCAGGTTGATAATGTCCAATCCATCAGCGATAACGCGAGTGTCCGTGTGAGTAAAGAAGGTGGGGGGGGGAGGCATTAGCGACCGATGTAAAAGTGGATTTAACAAAAGAACAACCCGGTGTAACTGTGGAGCTGCATCAGACCCAGACTGTTTGTGTGGAAGCGACAACGCCCACTCATCCAGCCAAAACAATACGACAAACTCACAATTCGACGACCTCATCCTTTTTTTTTTTTCAACAAAGTGACTGAAATCCAACATGTTTGCCCATATTTGCCCTGTGTCTGATCGTTTCATGGCCAAGTGAACGACCCAGCTCCAACGAACTTACCGTTCTTCTCCGTCGCTCTGACTCTAAACCCATTTTATGTAAAGCTTTCATTAAAGGTGCCTTGAATATTATCAGTACGAAGTGTCATCGGAGGAATTCAAAACACCCGCGTGTTTACAATGGCACGGCTAAGCTGCTCCGCTCCCATTACTGAGATTAGCTCGGATATGCATAAATGTGTTCGAGGCTGTTTAAATGATTTTTAAAAACAGTATTTCAATGTTCTTCTGCTGCTGCTGACGCTGACGGGAATAGAAAAAGGTGGACAATATAAATCAAGTCATTAGAAAATGTATGCTGATCAAAAATGACAATTTCAACGCTGGTCAAAGATAAAGTTTGAATCATTTTCTTCACATAATTAATTGCAGCTCACCTTGGGGAAACATTCCTCGTCGTGCTGCATCGAATAAATGGTGAAAAAAAAATGACCTCGGATCAGAACATAAAGGTTGACGAGCAAAAACACATGTGAGTTACTAAGAGGAATCTGAAGGTCCACAGAAACGCAAAACATCATCTTTTATTCAGTCGTTTATTAATCACATGTTTCATTCAATCGGCCATGGAGAAAACAACGGTTCTTAATGTCCTCTCAGTGGAAAATTAATTCACGTGAACGTACATTTGTATCACAGTTGTTGCTGTTGGTAATAACTAATGGGGATGGAGAAGATCATACAACAGCAAACACCAGGACTTTGATGTGCTTTTAGGCGGATCTTTTATCCACTCACATCCCAGGTAAAATTTACATACTCTCTCTGGCATCTCGGGACATGACTCCTTTGTTATCATGCATCCAGTGTTTTCATGTGTCATCATTCATTCCAAAAATGAACTGAACCCTTGGATCTCGTTGGGGTTTCACTTCGGCTCGTACCGTCCGATGATAGACATACAGTAATGTGGACTAATGAAATAAGAGCGTTGCAGCTTTTCATCGTGTTGCGTGTGAGGTCCGTTCAAAAATAGGCAAGACTCTCGGATAAAATGATCAGTCCCTCTTTCTACTGTCAGACAGACCCACTGAGAGTGTGTTTCTTTCGTGTGTGTGTTTAGATACTTCACCAACATCTCCATCGGGGGGCGGGACTACTCCTTCAGTAACGACGGATACCTGTCCAACCCCCTGCTCGACGTCATCTCCTACACCAACGGACGCGGCTGGGAGGAGGTACGTCCCGCGTTACTACACTTTTACATTGTACTGCCCACTGAATGTTTTTTATATAGATATATAGATATAGATATATAGATATAGGCAACTTTGCAAAGGTCTGAAACTCCCTGGCCTGAAATTGTTATGAAACACGGGCCGGGTCTGAGCAGAGATGCCCAGACTTCCTGAACCGCACACACTTTAAAAATGTATTCCGTTACAGAATACTGAATACTTGCCTGAACATGTATTCTGTAACGTGTTCCGTTACTCTGGCCGATCAGAGTACTTTATTCTGAATACTTTAAATCCTTTTTTAAATACACAGTATATTATTGTAGTTTTTACTCGTTATGTAGGATTGAAAACATGTGTAAGTTCATTGCACTGCCGTTTATTAATGCTTAATTTGATTATTTACTACAAAGAAAATGTGCTTAATGCTCACCGGGAGAACAGGTTGTATCTGCTGTTGCAAATGTGCAGCCGCTCCAGTCTGCAGATTATTACACTGGCACGGGGAGCATGTTTGAATGCTCCATGGATAAGTCTTTATTTTTATGTTGGGAGGACAGTCCTTTTGCTGCATTACTTTGAATCCCACTCAGAGGAGTTTGACAAACTGCAGCCTGTAGCGGCTAACCCGTAACTTAGCTTACTGCTACTGCTAATGACAACAACAACAACAAGCAGCTTTCATTCTAAATGATTGGCCCAGCGTGTCCTGCGTCTTCCACAAGGCCTCCTCCCAATAGGACATGCCTGAAACACCACCCGAAGGAGGGGACCAGGAGGCTCCAGAACAGATGCTCGAGCCACTCCTTTCGAGTCCTTACAAACTCAATCATACATAAGATCAAACATTTTCAAAGGCAAGTGAAAATAATATGTGTTTTAAGAAGTGACTTAAAAACAGGCAGAGACTGAGCCTGTCTAAGGTCGAGCTGATGCCATCAAGTAATTAAGAGTCCAGGGCCGATGTAAAGGTGTTGGCCCAGGACAAATGTTACAGCCAGCCAACCCTAACACTGGTCCTGGGCAAACAACTTTGACATTGGCCCTGGGCTCTTGATTACTTACTCAGATCCACCGCCTGTCTAATAGGGCTGAATCAAATCAGAGAGGTATGAAGGGGTGAGGCCGTTTAAACGTTTTTAAAATCAACTCTAAAACCCACCGGCAGCCGATGCAGGGATTTCAAAACACTGTCACGTCAATGTGCTCCAGTGAAAAGTCGAGCTTCAGAATTTTGGACTAGCTGCGGCCGAGAACGAGCCTGTTAAGCATAAAGTGCACGGCGATAATCCAGCCGGGTTGTCACGAAAGCATGCACGGCAGTCTCAAAGTGCTGCTGCGTTAAAATCGATTTCATTTGAGCAAGAAAGCTTGATTTTACAAGTTGGAATCCATTTTGAAAAAGCAGGTCAACTGAAGGGGCGAGGTCAGAGCTAAAAACTATCACCTGAGTCGTGCTTTTTCGGCGGCAAATGAATCTGACCATCATCGGCGTGAAAATGGAAACCGGCACCAAGTCCTTGAATCCCTGCTGGAGTTGGGTCTTGGATTCAGCTCCACCGAGAACAGGTTCTGAGATTCGCACATCGGTAAGACACGACGTGACAGCGACTTTACACCGTCAGCAAAAAAAAGAGCAAACAAACGGAAGGAACGCAATTACCCGAACTTAAAGACACCGTCACGAGCATGCTTTTTTATTACTTGCTGACCGAGTACATAAATAACGCGTTGGTAATTCTCATTAGACTCTTTTGGAGGCTGAGAACGTTCCACGGTGATGGACTTCAGTTTTACTCCATTAACTCGGCCGCTCTGTTGTTTTATAATTAGCCGATGAATCAGGAATGCTAAATAGCCGCGGTCGTTTTTTGTGCGTGCGTTTGTTCAGCGTTGTTGTAAGTCGGGGTTTTGCAGAATTGCTTCACGTCTCGGCTCGTGTTTTCAGGAAAATCCACTGTTCTTTGATGAATTCTAACACTGCTGGCTCATCCGTTTGTTTCGGTTTAGTCACCACAAAATCGTTTACTGTTTAGCGTTATTTATGTACATCGTAGAAGCGGTTTCGACCAGCTTCTTGCTACAAGTGTGGACACGTAGGTTTCCTGTTGTGGTCAGTGATCATCGGAGCGAACACTCGGCGACAGAAGTAGTTGGGCTGAGCCTCGAGGGGCATTATCAAAGCCGTTCACTAGATTTGATCAATGAGCTGAAGATTGGCTGATGTTCTGAGGTTCTGAACAGAAATCGGCGGTTATTACCAATTACTTTTGATGCAGCGACGAGTGCGCGGCTGAACCCAAAGCACGAGAACACAGCGAGTCCTGCAGAGGCGAGCCAAAGGAGAAGGTTCTGAACCAGGGGTGGGCAGACTAAGGCCTAACATAATCAAGCCCGATATGTCCTCGCTTAAAAGGGTGAAAACCACAAACGTTTCGCGGACATAAAGAAACTGCCACTAGTTTGTTGTTTTTTAAATGGCTGAAACATTTCCTCAACTGGTCCGGTCCTCGTGCCCAGTTCAAAAACCAGATCAGCGGAGCTCCACTTTACCACAGGAAATGACGTCACCTTCTCAGGACAACGCTGGCTTAAACTAATCCAAACCCAACGCTAACCTTAAAGGAACAGGCCACCATTTTTTCACACTGAGATATGTTCTTACCTGAGCTTAGACGAGGTGATGCGTACCTGTCTGGTCTTTGTGCGTGCGCTCAGTCACGCAAAACGACCAAAGATGTTGTTAGCATTTGACCTCTCCCAGTTTTATTCCTATGGCTCCAAACTGGGGGAAGTTGGAAGCGACTGAGCTCTTCCACCGGGCACAAAGACCAGACAGGTGCGTATCAACTCGTCTAAGCTCAAGTAAGAACATAATCTCAGTGTGGAACAACGGTGGCCTGTTCCTTTAAGGATAAGGCGTTTTATTGAGATTTTTTATTTTTTTTTAAACATTGTGGGGGTGGGGCTTATAAACTCTTGCTTCAGCCCACTCCTTTTGAGCAGAATGTTTACTTCTCAAATAAACAAATAAACTAAACTAAAATGTTGCGGTCACGTGACTCTCCATCGGCTGTGTTCACACCCTCTCGAGCCAAAGTCTGGACAAGGAAATGACTCCCAGACAGCAAGTTCACTTTTCACGTGAGCTTATTCTTCTCTCAAGTTTTGGAGTTGTGGGCATCAGTCTGAAGTTCGAGCTCAGCGGCCACACGTTCACCAGGACCTGCTCCTCCGGGGTTTGACATGAAACCATTAGGCACTGGAGAGACGGGCAGGTCCAGAGCGAAATCCCCCTCAACCACACAGCAGTACACGGCACCCCCAAGGCAGACCTCAGCCCCCCCTAAGCCCCAAAACTAGCTAATATGTTTTGAATGCATAACACACAGCTATAAGCATTCAACTATGCTACCCACATACAGTACAGTACATGCATAAGGTCAATAATAAACTTTAGTTCGAGATATCCCTTCGAAGCCTTTCCTGTAGATTTCCAATAGCGTTCCCATAATGCGAAAATGAGATTTACGGGAAGGAGACGGTTTAAAATTCATGAGTTTGTTTTATTGACAAAATATGACACATTTATACGGAGGGGATTTGGATATTTTCGTATTTGAAACAGAAGTTATTACTGAAAAAAACACACAAAAACGTTCCTAATTCCGGCTTGTTTCTGGGGGGGGGGGATTAAAAGCGCAATAAATCAGGCGAGGAATTAGGTGCTACTTTGAGGGCAGATGTTCTCCCTTAAATGTGAGAAAATTGCCTTTGAAGTGACAGTTATCCAAATAAGACACTTTATCTAGTGAAATAACCACACACAAAAAAAAAATATTACTGTGAGCTTTGGGCTATTTCTTCCAGCTGAGTTCGAAAGCGCGTGTTTAGATTTGACAAATTGAAGCAACATTAATTGGAGACCTGATTTATCTCCCCTCGTCTCTTCCAGCGCTACGATAAAGCCATTTCAAACCCACTTCCGAGCGTATAGCCTCAGAACCTTTAAGTATAGGACACTTGTAGCAACACATCTGCTCGTGTTGATGCTAATTATCCTAGCGTAGCGGCGGCGGCTAAGGCAGGCTAATTTCACGGCCCATCAAACATGCAAAGTCATCGGCGGTCTCTTTCACCTCTCTGTCGGCGCATCTGCTGCTACCGCTCCGCTAATGAGACGTCCCCATCATCCTCTTCCTCTGAGGTCCGGCGCTGTCGGGCTGTTAGCTTTGTCGTAAAAGAGAAAATACAAAAAAAAAAGAAAAAGCCAATAAACCAATTATCTGTAACGCTGCGAACCCCCGGCAGCGAAGGTGAACGGCGCCGATTCACTCTTTCTCCGGGAGCGCGGGTTAGAAGAGACGAGCGGAGAGCATTTGGTGATACGAGTTAATATTTACCCAGGAGGAAAATGTGAGGACCAAAGTATTACCTCATAACATCCTATTTGACCTTCCCCGCACCACCGGGGCCAAGATCAATATACAAATCAGGACTATCCGGGTCCGAAGTGGAAACACACCTAACTTTAAGTACTGGAGCATAAATGAAATTAATAATATTTAAAGCCGCAAGCGGCATTGGGAGGCCCTCGCGGGCCGCGGTGGCCGATTGACGCCGGTTCCCGCACGCCGGCGCAATAACCGGGAGGCGCTGCCGCGCCCTACCTGCGTATAATGTCGCTGCCACCCTCGATGGAGTTTATAAAAGAGCAAAGGCAAGAAATGGCGCCTTCGGCGCCTATTGTCCCACAATGGCCGACCTCCTGTTGGTCACCTAGCAACCATGTAATGTACAATAACCGGGAGGCGCTGCCGCGCCCTACCTGCTTATAATGTCGCTGCCACCCTCGGTGGAGTTTATAAAAGAGCAGGCAAAAGAAATGGCGCCTTCGGCGCTGATTTTCCCAAAATGGCCGACCTCCTGTTGGTCGCCTAGCAACCATGTAATGTACTTTTTTGTTCGGACAGTCATGACGCACGTGTGTACCAATTTTGGTTTGGCTACGACAAAGTTGACATTGGGTCGTTGCCATGGCAACACGGTGGAAAAAGGGGCGGGGCATCAATATATTTTTTGTTCGGGATCACGTGACGGATGTCTGTACCAAATTTCATGCATCTACGACAAAGTTTAATTTTTGGCTCCATTCATTTTTATTTTGTGCTCTGCAGGGGGCGCTATTGCGGCAATTTTCAAAATTCCTATATCAAAACATCCGGGGTCGACGACTCGACCAACGATTCAATTTTTTTTCAAATCGGCCAAAGTATGTGTGAGTTACGGCTGTTTGAACACGGCGGCGAGCGGCGAAAACGGACGCCAAATTCATGGCGTTGCCACGGCAACACCGTTAAACCTATTAAAAAGTTTTTAATAACTTTTAATCTCCCACATGTGGAGATGATCTGGAGCGAACGGGGAGTCGCTGCGTTCAACGGCCTAGGACGAGTTCGTTCAAATGCGTGGGCATGAAATGGCGCCTTCGGCGTCAATTCCCTCTTCGGGCCAATATGGCCGCCATACTGTTGGTTGCCTAGCAACCGCGTAATGTGTTTTTTTGTTGGGCTTCACGTGACCAATCACTGTGCCGAATTTTTTTCGTCTACGACGAACTAAAATTTTCAGATTTTCCGGTGTCTCTCCATAGGCGCAATGTAATCTTGATTTTCCAGGGGGCGCTGACGCGCCGTTTTTGTGATTTTCTTCACGAAACTTTTTGACACTGTGTGTCGCCGGGTTTTTAAATTTTGGGCAAAAATTGGGGAGTTTTCGTCGAAGTTTAGGCGATTTATTAAAAAAAAACACGGATAGATGAAAAATAATAATAATAATTAAAGCCGCAAGCGGCATTGGGAGGCCCTCGCGGGCCGCGGTGGCCGGTTGACGCCGGTTCCCGCACGCCGCCGCAATAACCGGGAGGCGCTGCCGCGCCCTACCTGCTTATAATGTCGCTGCCACCCTCGGTGGAGTTTATAAAAGAGCAAAGGCAAGAAATGGCGCCTTCGGCGCAGATTTTCCCAAAATGGCCGACCTCCTGTTGGTCGCCAAGCAACCATGTAATGTACAATAACCGGGGGGCGCTGCCGCGCCCTACCTGCTTATAATGTCGCTGCCACCCTCGGTGGAGTTTATAAAAGAGCTGGCAAAAGAAATGGCGCCTTCGGCGCTTATTTTTCCCAAAATGGCCGACCTCCTGTTGGTCGCCTAGCAACCATGTAATGTACTTTTTTGTTCGGACAGTCATGACGCACGTGTGTACCAATTTTGGTTTGGCTACGACAAAGTTGACATTGGGTCGTTGCCATGGCAACACGGTGGGAAAAGGGGCGGGGCATCAATATATTTTTTGTTCGGGATCACGTGACGGATGTCTGTACCAAATTTCATGCATCTACGACAAAGTTTAATTTTTGGCTCCATTCATTTTTATTTTGTGCTCTGCAGGGGGCGCTATTGCGGCAATTTTCAAATTTCCTATATCAAAACATCCAGGGTCAACGACTCGACCAACGATTCAAGTTTTGCTCAAATCGGCCAAAGTATGTGTGAGTTACGGCTGTTTGAACACGGCGGGGAGCGCCAAAAACGGACGCTGAATTCATGGCGTTGCCACGGCAACACCGTTAAACCTATTAAAAAGTTTTTAACAACTTTTAATCTCCCACATGTGGAGATGATCTGGAGCGAACGGGGAGTCGCTGCGTTCAACGGCCTAGGACGAGTTCGTTCAAATGCGTGGGCATGAAATGGCGCCTTCGGCGCCAATTCCCTCTTCGGGCCAATATGGCCGCCATACTGTTGGTTGCCTAGCAACCGTGTAATGTGTTTTTTTGTTTGGCTTCACGTGACCAATCACTGTGCCGAATTTTTTTCGTCTACGACGAAGTAAGTTTTTCGGGTCTCGCCATACGTGCAATGTAATCTAGTTTTCCAGGGGGCGCTGACGCGCCATTTTTTTGAAATATAAAATTTCGAAATTGCACGATTCGAGCGGTTAACATTTTAGAATTATGTGCCAAAATTCAGGACTTTTCATCACAAGATAAAGGAGTTAAGGTGGGGAGAGGAAAAATAATAATAATAATTAAAGCCGCAAGCGGCATTGGGAGGCCCTCGCGGGCCGCGGTGGCCGATTGACGCCGGTTCCCGCACGCCGCCGCAATAACCGGGAGGCGCTGCCGCGCCCTACCTGCGTATAATGTCGCTGCCACCCTCGGTGGAGTTTATAAAAGAGCTGGCAAAAGAAATGGCGCCTTCGGCGCTAATTTTTCCCAAAATGGCCGACCTCCTGTTGGTCACCTAGCAACCATGTAATGTACTTTTTTGTTCGGACAGTCGTGACGCACGCGTGTACCAATTTTGGTTTGGCTGCGGCAAAGTTGACATTGGGTCGTTGCCATGGCAACACTGTGGGAAAAGGGGCGGGGCATCAATATATTTTTTGTTCGGGATCACGTGATGGATGTCTGTACCAAATTTCATGCATCTACGACAAAGTTTAATTTTTGTCTCTATTCATTTTTATTTTGTGCTCTGCAGGGGGCGCTATTGCGGCAATTTTCAAAATTCCTATATCAGAACATCCGGGGTCATCGACTCGACCAACGATTCAAGTTTCGCTCAAATCGGCCAAAGTATGTGCGAGTTATGACTGTTTGAACACGGCGGCGAGCGGCGAAAACGGACGCCAAATTCATGGCGTTGCCACGGCAAAACCAAAAATCCTATTAAAAAGTTTTTAATAACTTTTGATGTCCCACATGTGGAGATGATCTGGAGCGAACGGGGAGTCGCTGCGTTCAACGGCCTAGGACGAGTTCGTTCAAATGTGTGGGCATAAAATGGCGCCTTCGGCGCCAAGTCCCCCTTCGGGCCAATATGGCCGCCATACTGTTGGTTGCCTAGCAACCATGTAATGTACAATAACCGGGGGGCGCTGCCGCGCCCTACCTGCTTATAATGTCGCTGCCACCCTCGGTGGAGTTTATAAAAGAGCTGGCAAAAGAAATGGCGCCTTCGGCGCTGATTGTCCCAAAATGGCCGACCTCCTGTTGGTCGCCTAGCAACCACATAATGTACTTTTTTGTTCGGACAGTCATGACGCACGTGTGTACCAATTTTGGTTTGGCTACGGCAAAGTTGACATTGGGTCGTTGCCATGGCAACACGGTGGGAAAAGGGGCGGGACATCAATATATTTTTTGTTCGGGATCACGTGACGGATGTCTGTACCAAATTTCAAGCATCTACGACAAAGTTTAATTTTTGGCTCCATTCATTTTTATTTTGTGCTCTGCAGGGGGCGCTATTGCGGCAATTTTCAAATTTCCTATATCAAAACATCCGGGGTCGACGACTCGACCAACGATTCAAGTTTTGTTCAAATCGGCCAAAGTATGTGCGAGTTACGACTGTTTGAACACGGCGGCGAGCGGCGAAAACGGACGCCAAATTCATGGCGTTGCCACGGCAAAACCAAAAATCCTATTAAAAAGTTTTTAATAACTTTTAATCTCCCACATGTGGAGATGATCTGGAGCGAATGGGGAGTCGCTGCGTTCAACGGCCTAGGACGAGTTCGTTCAAATGCGTGGGCATGAAATGGCGCCTTCGGCGCCAAGTCCCTCTTCGGGCCAATATGGCCGCCATACTGTTGGTTGCCTAGCAACCGCGTAATGTGTTTTTTTGTTTGGCTTCACGTGACCAATAACTGTGTCGAATTTTTTTCGTCTACGACGAAGTACGTTTTTCGGGTTTTGCGGTATTTTGGGGCGTCCTGCCATAGGGCGCAATGTTAACGTCGTTTTTCCAGGGTGCGCTAACGCGCCATTTTTTTGAATTTTTACAATTTGGAGATGTGAAGTTTTTTTTTTTCACCTAATTGAATTTTGGGCAAAAATTCAGGAGTTTTCGTCGGTGGGAAAGTGCCGAAACTGGCGTTTTGGGGGAGAGGAAAAAAAATAATAATAATAATTAAAGCCGCAAGCGGCATTGGGAGGCCCTCGCGGGCCGCGGTGGCCGATTGACGCCGGTTCCCGCACGCCGCCGCAATAACCGGGAGGCGCTGCCGCGCCATACCTGCTTATAATGTCGCTGCCACCCTCGGTGAAGTGTATAAAAGAGCAGGCAAAAGAAATGGCGCCTTCGGCGCTGATTTTCCCAAAATGGCCGACCTCCTGTTGGTCACCTAGCAACCATGTAATGTACTTTTTTGTTCGGACAGTCATGACGCACGCGTGTACCAATTTTGGTGTGGCTGCGGCAAAGTTGACATTGGGTCGTTGCCATGGCAACACGGTGGGGAAAGGGGCGGGGCATCAATATATTTTTTGTTCGGGATCACGTGACAGATGTCTGTACCAAATTTCATGCATCTACGACAAAGTTTAATTTTTGGCTCCATTCATTTTTATTTTGTGCTCTGCAGGGGGCGCTATTGCGGCAATTTTCAAATTTCCTATATCAAAACATCCGGGGTCGACGACTCGACCAACGGTTAAAATTTTGTTCAAATCGGCCAAAGTATGTGTGAGTTATGACTGTTTGAACACGGCGGCGAGCGGCGAAAACGGACGCCAAATTCATGGCGTTGCCACGGCAAAACCAAAAATGCTATTAAAAAGTTTTTAATAACTTTTGATGTCCCACATGTGGAGATGATCTGGAGCGAACGGGGAGTCGCTGCGTTCAACGGCCTAGGAGGAGTTCGTTCAAATGCGTGGGCATGAAATGGCGCCTTCGGCGCCAAGTCACTCTTTGGGCCAATATGGCCGCCATACTGTTCGTTGCCTAGCAACCGCGTAATGTGTTTTTTTGTTTGGCTTCACGTGACCAATAACTGTGCCGAATTTTTTTCGTCTACGACGAACTAAAAATTTCAGATTTTTCGGTGTCTCTCCATAGGCGCAATGTAATCTTGATTTTCCAGGGGGCGCTGACGCGCCATTTTTGTGATTTTTTTAACGAAACTTTTTGACACTGTGTGTCGCCGGGTTTTTAAATTTTGGGCAAAAAATGGGGAGTTTTCGTCGAAGATTGGGCGATTTATTCAAAAAAAACACGGATAGATGAAAAATAATAATAATTAAAGCCGCAAGCGGCATTGGGAGGCCCTCGCGCGCCGCGGTGGCCGATTGACGCCGGTTCCCGCACGCCGCCGCAATAACCGGGAGGCGCTACCGCGCCCTACCTGCTTATAATGTCGCTGCCACCCTCGGTGGAGTTTATAAAAGAGCATAGGCAAGAAATGGCGCCTTCGGCGCCAATTGTCCCAAAATGGCCGACCTCCTGTTGGTCACCTAGCAACCATGTAATGAACAATAACCGGGGGGCGCTGCCGCGCCCTACCTGCTTATAATGTCGCTGCCGCACTCGGTGGAGTTTATAAAAGAGCTGGCAAAAGAAATGGCGCCTTCGGCGCTGATTTTCCCAAAATGGCCGACCTCCTGTTGGTCGCCTAGCAAGCATGTTATGTACTTTTTTGTTCGGACAGTCATGACGCACGCGTGTACCGATTTTGGTTTGGCTACGGCAAAGTTGACATTGGGTCGTTGCCATGGCAACACGGTGGGAAAAGGGGCGGGCATCAATGTATTTTTTGTTCGGGATCACGTGACGGATGTCTGTACCAAATTTCATGAACCTACGACAAAGTTTAATTTTTGGCTCCATTCATTTTTATTTTGTGCTCTGCAGGGGGCGCTATTGCGGCAATGTTCAAAATTCCTATATCAAAACATCCGGGGTCGACGACTCGACCAACGATTCAAGTTTCGCTCAAATCGGCCAAAGTATGTGTGAGTTACGGCTGTTTGAACACGGCGGCGAGCGGCGAAAATGGACGCCAAATTCATGGCGTTGCCACGGCAAAACCAAAAATGCTATTAAAAAGTTTTTAACAAGTTTTAATCTCCCACATGTGGAGATGATCTGGAGCGAACGGGGAGTCGCTGCGTTCAACGGCCTAGGACAAGTTCGTTCAAATGCGTGGGCATGAAATGGCGCTTTCGGCACCAGATCACTGGATATTTCCCAAAATGGCCGACCTCCTGTTGGTCGCCTAGCAACCATGTAATGTACTTTTTTGTTTGGACAGTCATGACGCACGCGTGTACCAATTTTGGTTTGGCTACGACAAAGTTGACATTGGGTCGTTGCCATGGCAACACGGTGGGAAAAGGGGCGGGGCATCAATATATTTTTTGTTCGGGATCACGTGACGGATGTCTGTACCAAATTTCATGCATCTACGACAAAGTTGAAATTTTGGCTCCATTCATTTTTATTTTGTGCTCTGCAGGGGGCGCTATAGCGGCAATTTTCAAAATTCCTATATCAAAACATCCGGGGTCGACGACTCGACCAACGATTCAAGTTTTGTTCAAATCGGCCAAAGTATGTGTGAGTTATGACGGTTTGAACGCGGCGGCGAGCGGCGAAAACAGACGCCAAATTCATGGCGTTGCCACGGCAACACCATTAAACCTATTAAAAAGTTTTTAATAACTTTTAATCTCCCACATGTGGAGATGATCTGGAGCGAACGGGGAGTCGCTGCGTTAAAAGCCCTAGGACGAGTTCGTTCAAATGCGTGGGCATGAAATGGCGCCTTCGGCGCCAATTCCCTCTTCTGGCCAATATGGCCGCCATACTGTTGGTTGCCTAGCAACCGCGTAATGTGTTTTTTTGTTTGGCTTCACGTGACCAATCACTGTGCCGAATTTTTTTCGTCTACGACGAAGTACGTTTTTCGCTAATATCCTTATTTTGGGGCGTCCTGCCATAGGGCGCAATGTTAACGTTGTTTTTCCAGGGGGCGCTGACGCGCCATTTTTTTGAATTTTTACAATTTGGAGATGTGAAGTTTTTTTTTTTCACCTAATTGAATTTTGGGCAAAAATTCAGGACTTTTCGTCGGTGGGAAAGTGCCGAAACTGGCGTTTTGGGGGAGAGGAAAAAAAATAATAATAATAATAATAAGAAAAACTCTTACAATAACAATATGGGGCCGCCTCCGGCGGCCAACCTTATATATTCGGAAAGGTCTCACGTCCAGTAATCCACCCGTGAGGTTCAAAGTATAATACGAGCGCGTTGCGCTCGTCTTTTACCTCTTCTTTGTCAATGTTTCTCTATGGGATTTTTTTTTTGTATTTTTGTGAGTACAAGAACAAATTTGCCGCTTTCGCGGCAAATACTTATATCACCAGATAGGGCTGGATGCCCTGAGTCACTGTATCAGTGTTTTGGGCTTTGGTGAGTGGCCATGGTCGATGACGAGCTTCGCTCGTCATCGACCACTTTCTTGTCCATGTTGCGCCTTCACTGTGGTTTTCACCTCTTTTTTTTAAAAGCAGCAACAAATGTGCCGCTTTCGCGGCACACGCCTATATCATAGGACAGGTGTTGGTGCCGGGAGTCCCCTGATTACTGTCTCTTACATGGGTTTTGAGCGCTCCGCGCTCTTTTCCCGTGGGACGTGCGCTATGCGCACGTCTTTCTTTAGTGCGCTCCGCGCACTGCATGTACAATTACAAGAGGCCCGAGACCTGCCAGGTCCGCTCGGGCCTAATAATAAGAAAAACTCATACAATAACAATATGGGGCCGCCTCCGGCGGCAAACCTTATATATTCGGAAAGGTCTCACGTCCAGTAATCCACCTATGGGGTTTATTATCCAATACGAGCGCGTTGCGCTCGTCTTTTACCTCCTCTTTCTCAATGTTTCTCTACCCGTTTTTTTTTTCGTATTTTTGTGAGTACAAGAACAAATTTGCCGCTTTCGCGGCAAATACTTATATCACCGGATAGGGCTCGATGCCCTGAGTCACTGTATCAGTGTTTTGGGCTTTGGTGAGTGGCCATGGTCGATGACGAGCTTCGCTCGTCATCGACCACTTTCTTGTCCATGTTGCGCCTTCACTGTGGTTTTCACCTTTTTTTTTTTTAAAGCAGCAACAAATGTGCCGCTTTCGCGGCACATACCTATATCATCGGACAGGTGTTGGTGCCGGGAGCCCCCTGATTACTGTCTCTTACATGGGTCTTGAGCGCTCCGCGCTCTTTTCCCGTGGGACGTGCGCTACGCGCACGTCTTTTTTTAGTGCGCTCCGCGCACTGCTTGTACAATTACAAGAGGCCCGAGACCTGCCAGGTCCGCTCGGGCCTAATAATTAAAGCCGCAAGCGGCATTTGGAGGCCCTCGCGGGCCGCGGTGGCCGCTTGACGCCGGTTCCCGCACACGCCGCCGCAATAACCGGGAGGCGCTGCCGCGCCCTACCTGCTTATAATGTCGCTGCCACCCTCGGTGGAGTTTATAAAAGAGCTGGCAAAAGAAATGGCGCCTTCGGCGCTGATTTTCCCAAAATGGCCGACCTCCTGTTGGTCGCCTAGCAACCATGTAATGTACTTTTTTGTTCGGACAGTCATGACGCACGCATGTACCAATTTTGGTTTGGCTACGGCAAAGTTGACATTGGGTCGTTGCCATGGCAACACGGTGGGAAAAGGGGCGGGGCATCAATGTATTTTTTGTTCGGGATCACGTGACGGATGTCTGTACCAAATTTCATGAATCTACGACAAAGTTAAATTTTTGGCTCCATTCATTTTTATTTTGTGCTCTGCAGGGGGCGCTATTGCGGCAATTTTCCAATTTCCTATATCAGAACATCCGGGGTCAACGACTCGACCAACGATTCAAGTTTTGTTCAAATCGGCCAAAGTATGTGCGAGTTATGACTGTTTGAACACGGCGGCGAGCGGCGAAAACGGACGCCAAATTCATGGCGTTGCCACGGCAACACCGTTAAACCTATTAAAAAGTTTTTAACAACTTTTAATCTCCCACATGTGGAGATGATCTGGAGCGAACGGGGAGTCGCTGCGTTCAACGGCCTAGGACGAGTTCGTTCAAATGCGTGGGCATGAAATGGCGCCTTCGGCGCCAAGTCCCTCTTCGGGCCAATATGGCCGCCATACTGTTGGTTGCCTAGCAACCGCGTAATGTGTTTTTTTGTTTGGCTTCACATGACCAATCACTGTGCCGAATTTTTTTCGTCTACGACGAAGTACGTTTTTCGCTAATATCCTTATTTTGGGTCGTCCTGCCATAGGGCGCAATGTTAACGTCGTTTTTCCAGGGGGCGCTGACGCGCCATTTTTTTGGAATTTTTACAATTTGGAGATGTGAAGTTTTTTTTTTTCACCTAATTGAATTTTGGGCAAAAATTCAGGACTTTTCGTCGGTGGGAAAGTGCCGAAACTGGCGTTTTGGGGGAGAGGAAAAATAATAAGAATAATAAGAATTAAAGCCGCAAGCGGCATTGGGAGGCCCTCGCGGGCCGCGGTGGCCGATTGACGCCGGTTCCCGCACGCCGCCGCAATAACCGGGAGGCGCTGCCGCGCCCTACCTGCTTATAATGTCGCTGCCACCCTCGGTGGAGTTTATAAAAGAGCTGGCAAAAGAAATGGCGCCTTCGGCGCTGATTTTTCCCAAAATGGCCGACCTCCTGTTGGTCACCTAGCAACCATGTAATGTACTTTTTTGTTCGGACAGTCATGACGCACGCGTGTACCAATTTTGGTTTGGCTGCGGCAAAGTTGACATTGGGTCGTTGCCATGGCAACACGGTGGGAAAAGGGGCGGGGCATCAATATATTTTTTATTCGGGATCACGTGACGGATGTCTGTACCAAATTTCATGCATCTACGACAAAGTTTAATTTTTGGCTCCATTCATTTTTATTTTGTGCTCTGCAGGGGGCGCTATTGCGGCAATTTTCAAAATTCCTATATCAAAACATCCGGGGTCGACGACTCGACCAACGATTCAAGTTTTGTTCAAATCGGCCAAAGTATGTGTGAGTTACGGCTGTTTGAACACGGCGGCGAGCGGCGAAAACGGACGCCAAATTCATGGCGTTGCCACGGCAAAACCAAAAATGCTATTAAAAAGTTTTTAATAACTTTTAATCTCCCACATGTGGAGATGATCTGGAGCGAACGGGGAGTCGCTGCGTTAAAAGCCCTAGGACGAGTTCGTTCAAATGCGTGGGCATGAAATGGCGCCTTCGGCGCCAAGTCCCTCTTCGGGCCAATATGGCCGCCATACTGTTGGTTGCCTAGCAACCGCGTAATGTGTTTTTTTGTTTGGCTTCACGTGACCAATCACTGTGCCGAATTTTTTTCGTCTACGACAAAGTACGTTTTTCAGGTTTTGCGGTATTTTGGGGGTGTTTTACATAGGGCGCAATGTTAACGTGGTTTTTCCAGGGGGCGCTGACGCGCCATTTTTTTGAATTTTTCAATTTTCTAAATGTGAAAGTTCTTAGAATCACGTGCTTGAATTTTGAGCAAAAATTCAGGACTTTTCGTCAGTGGGAAAGTGGATTTAGGGGGGGAGAAGAAAAATAATAATAATTAAAGCCGCAAGCGGCATTGGGAGGCCCTCGCGCGCCGCGGTGGCCGATTGACGCCGGTTCCCGCACGCCGCCGCAATAACCGGGAGGCGCTGCCGCGCCCTACCTGCTTATAATGTCGCTGCCACCCTCGGTGGAGTTTATAAAAGAGCTGGCAAAAGAAATGGCGCCTTCGGCGCTGATTTTCCCAAAATGGCCGACCTCCTGTTGGTCACCTAGCAACCATGTAATGTACTTTTTTGTTCGGACAGTCATGACGCACGCGTGTACCGATTTTGGTTAGGCTGCGTCAAAGTTGACATTGGGTCGTTGCCATGGCAACACGGTGGGAAAAGGGGCGGGGCATCAATATATTTTTTGTTCGGGATCACGTGACGGATGTCTGTGCCAAATTTCGTGAATCTACGACAAAGTTAAATTTTTGGCTCCATTCATTTTTATTTTGTGCTCTGCAGGGGGCGCTAGTGCGGCAATTTTCAAAATTCCTATATCAGAACATCCGGGGTCAACGACTCGACCAACGATTCAAGTTTCGTTCAAATCGGCCAAAGTATGTGTGAGTTACGGCTGTTTGAACACGGCGGCGAGCGGCGAAAACGGACGCCAAATTCATGGCGTTGCCACGGCAAAACCAAAAATCCAATTAAAAAGTTTTTAACAACTTTTAATCTCCCACATGTGGAGATGATCTGGAGCGAACGGGGAGTCGCTGTGTTCAACGGCCTAGGACGAGTTCGTTCAAATGCGTGGGCATGAAATGGCGCCTTCGGCGTCAAGTCCCTCTTCGGGCCAATATGGCCGCCATACTGTTGGTTGCCTAGCAACCGTGTAATGTGTTTTTTTGTTGGGCTTCACGTGACCAATCACTGTGCCGAATTTTTTTCGTCTACGACGAAGTAAAATTTTCGGGTATTTCGGTATTTTGGGGGTGTTTTACATGGGGCGCAATGTTAACGTGTTTTTTCCAGGGGGCGCTGACGCGCCATTTTTTTGAATTTTTACATTTTCTAAATGTGAAAGTTCTTAGAATCACGTGCTTGAATTTTGGGCACAAATTCAGGACTTTTCGTCAGTGGGAAAGTGGACTTAGGGGGGAGAAGAAAAATAATAATAATTAAAGCCGCAAGCGGCATTGGGAGGCCCTCGCGGGCCGCGGTGGCCGATTGACGCCGGTTCCCGCACGCCGCCGCAATAACCGGGAGGCGCTGCCGCGCCCTACCTGCTTATAATGTCGCTGCCACCCTTGGTGGAGTTTATAAAAGAGCACAGGCAAGAAATGGCGCCTTCGGCGCCGATTGTCCCAAAATGGCCGACCTCCTGTTGGTAACCTAGCAACCATGTAATTTACAATAACCGGGGGGCGCTGCCGCGCCCTACCAGCTCATAATGTCGCTGCCACCCTCGGTGAAGTTTATAAAAGAGCTGGCAAAAGAAATGGTGCCTTCGGCGCTGATTTTCCCAAAATGGCCGACCTCCTGTTGGTCACCTAGCAACCATGTAATGTACTTTTTTGTTCGGACAGTCATGACGCACGCCTGTACCGATTTTGGTGTGTCTGCGGCAAAGTTGACATTGGGTCGTTGCCATGGCAACACGGTGGGAAAAGGGGCGGGGCATCAATATATTTTTTGTTCGGGATCACGTGACGGATGTCTGTACCAAATTTCATGCATCTACGACAAAGTTTAATTTTTGGCTCCATTCATTTTTATTTTGTGCTCTGCAGGGGGCGCTATTGCGGCAATTTTCAAAATTCCTATATCAAAACATCCGGGGTCGACGACTCGACCAACGGTTAAAATTTTGTTCAAATCGGCCAAAGTATGTGTGAGTTATGACTGTTTGAACACGGCGGCGAGCGGCGAAAACGGACGCCAAATTCATGGCGTTGCCACGGCAAAACCAAAAATCCTATTAAAAAGTTTTTAACAACTTTTAATCTCCCACATGTGGAGATGATCTGGAGCGAACGGGGAGTCGCTGCGTTCAACGGCCTAGGACGAGTTCGTTCAAATGCGTGGGCATGAAATGGCGCCTTCGGCGCCAAGTCCCTCTTCGGGCCAATATGGCCGCCATACTGTTGGTTGCCTAGCAACCGCGTAATGTGTTTTTTTGTTCGGCTTCACGTGACCAATCACTGTGCCGAATTTTTTTCGTCTACGACGAAGTAAGTTTTTCGGGTTTTGCGGCATTTTGGGGGTGTTTAACATGGGGCGCAATGTTAACGTGGTTTTTCCAGGGGGCGCTGACGCGCCATTTTTTTGAATTTTAACATTTTCTAAATGTGAAAGATCTTAGATTTACGTGCTTGAATTTTGTGCAAAAATTCAGGACTTTTCGTCGGTGGGAAAGTGGATTTAGGGGGGGAGAAGAAAAATAATAATAATTAAAGCCGCAAGCGGCATTGGGAGGCCCTCGCGGGCCGTGGTGGCCGATTGACGCCGGTTCGCGCACGCCGCCGCAATAACCGGGAGGCGCTGCCGCGCCCTACCTGCGTATAATGTCGCTGCCACCCTCGATGGAGTTTATAAAAGAGCAAAGGCAAGAAATGGCGCCTTCGGCGCCGATTGTCCCAAAATGGCCGACCTCCTGTCGGTCACCTAGCAACCATGTAATGTACAATAACCGGGAGGCGCTGCCGCGCCCTACCTGCTTATAATGTCGCTGCCACCCTCGGTGGAGTTTATAAAAGAGCAGGCAAAAGAAATAGCGCCTTCGGCGCTGATTTTCCCAAAATGGCCGACCTCCTGTTGGTCGCCTAGCAACCATGTAATGTACTTTTTTGTTCGGACAGTCATGACGCACGTGTGTACCAATTTTGGTTTGGCTAGGACAAAGTTGACATCGGGTCGTTGCCATGGCAACACGGTGGAAAAAGGGGCGGGGCATCAATATATTTTTTGTTCGGGATCACGTGACGGATGTCTGTACCAAATTTCATGCATCTACGGCAAAGTTTAATTTTTGGCTCCATTCATTTATATTTTGTGCTCTGCAGGGGGCGCTATTGCGGCAATTTTCAAAATTCCTATATCAAAACATCCGGGGTCGACGACTCGACCAACGATTCAATTTTTTTTCAAATCGGCCAAAGTATGTGCGAGTTACGGCTGTTTGAACACGGCGGCAAGCAGCGAAAACGGACGCCAAATTCATGGCGTTGCCACGGCAACACCGTTAAACCTATTAAAAAGTTTTTAATAACTTTTAATCTCCCACATGTGGAGATGATCTGGAGCGAACGGGGAGTCGCTGCGTTCAACGGCCTAGGACGAGTTCGTTCAAATGCGTGGGCATGAAATGGCGCCTTCGGCGCCAATTCCCTCTTCGGGCCAATATGGCCGCCATACTGTTGGTTGCCTAGCAACCGCGTAATGTGTTTTTTTGTTGGGCTTCACGTGACCAATCACTGTGCCGAATTTTTTTCGTCTACGACGAAGTACGTTTTTCGGGTCTCGCCATACGTGCAATGTAATCTAGTTTTCCAGGGGGCGCTGACGCGCCATTTTTTTGAAATGTAAAATTTCGAAATTGCACGATTCGAGCGGTTAACATTTTAGAATTATGTGCCAAAATTCAGGACTTTTCATCACAAGATAAAGGAGTTAAGGTGGGGAGAGGAAAAATAATAATAATAATAATAATTAAAGCCGCAAGCGGCATTGGGAGGCCCTCGCGGGCCGCGGTGGCCGGTTGACGCCGGTTCCCGCACGCCGCCGCAATAACCGGGAGGCGCTGCCGCGCCCTACCTGCTTATGATGTCGCTGCCACCCTCGGTGGAGTTTATAAAAGAGCATAGGCAAGAAATGGCGCCTTCGGCGCCGATTGTCCCAAAATGGCCGACCTCCTGTTGGTCACCTAGCAACCATGTAATGTACAATAACCAGGAGGCGCTGCCGCGCCATACCTGCTTATAATGTCGCTGCCACCCTCGGTGGAGTTTATAAAAGAGCAGGCAAAAGAAATGGCGCCTTCGGCGCCAAGTCCCTCTTCTGGCCAATATGGCCGCCATACTGTTGGTCACCTAGCAACCATGTAATGTACTTTTTTGTTCGGACAGTCAAGACGCACGCGTGTACCAATTTTGGTTTGTCTGCGGCAAAGTTGACATTGGGCCGTTGCCATTGCAACACGGTGGAAAAAGGGGCGGGGCATCAATATATTTTTTGTTCGGGATCACGTGACGGATGTCTGTACCAAATTTCATGCATCTACGACAAAGTTTAATTTTTGGCTCCATTCATTTTTATTTTGTGCTCTGCAGGGGGCGCTATTGCGGCAATTTTCAAATTTCCTATATCAAAACATCCGGGGTCGACGACTCGACCAACGGTTAAAATTTTGTTCAAATCGGCCAAAGTATGTGTGAGTTACGACTGTTTGAACACGGCGGCGAGCGGCGAAAACGGACGCCAAATTCATGGCGTTGCCACGGCAAAACCAAAAATGCTATTAAAAAGTTTTTAATAACTTTTGATGTCCCACATGTGGAGATGATCTGGAGCGAACGGGGAGTCGCTGCGTTCAACGGCCTAGGACGAGTTCGTTCAAATGCGTGGGCATGAAATGGCGCCTTCGGCGCCAAGTCCCTCTTCGGGCCAATATGGCCGCCATACTGTTGGTTGCCTAGCAACCGCGTAATGTGTTTTTTTGTTCGGCTTCACGTGACCAATCACTGTGCCGAATTTTTTTCGTCTACGACGAAGTAAGTTTTTCGGGTTTTGCGGCATTTTGGGGGTGTTTAACATGGGGCGCAATGTTAACGTGGTTTTTCCAGGGGGCGCTGACGCGCCATTTTTTTGAATTTTTACATTTTCTAAATGTGAAAGATCTTAGATTTACGTGCTTGAATTTTGTGCAAAAATTCAGGACTTTTCGTCGGTGGGAAAGTGGATTTAGGGGGGGAGAAGAAAAATAATAATAATAATTAAAGCCGCAAGCGGCATTGGGAGGCCCTCGCGGGCCGCGGTGGCCGATTGACGCCGGTTCCCGCACGCCGCCGCAATAACCGGGAGGCGCTGCCACGCCATACCTGCTTATAATGTCGCTGCCACCCTCGGTGGAGTTTATAAAAGAGCAAAGGCAAGGATTGGCGCCTTCGGCGCCGATAGTCCCAAAATGGCCGACCTCCTGTTGGTCACCTAGCAACCATGTAATTTACAATAGCCGGGGGGCGCTGCCGCGCCCTACCTATTTATAATGTCGGCGCCACCCTCGGTGGAGTTTATAAAAGAGCTGGCAAAAGAAATGGCGCCTTCGGCGCCTTTTTTCACAAAATGGCCGACCTCCTGTTGGTTGCCTAGCAACCGTGTAATGTACTTTTTTGTTGGGACAGTCATCACGCACGAGTGTACCAATTTTGGTTTGGCTACGACAAAGTTGACATTGGGTCGTTGCCATGGCAACACGGTGGGAAAAGGGGCGGGGCATCAATATATTTTTTGTTCGGGATCACGTGACGGATGTCTGTACCAAATTTCATGCATCTACGACAAAGTTAAATTTTTGGCTCCATTAATTTTTATTTTGTGCTCTGCAGGGGGCGCTATTGCGGCAATTTTCAAATTTCCTATATCAAAACATCCGGGGTCAACGACTCGACCAACGGTTAAAATTTTGTTCAAATCGGCCAAAGTATGTGCGAGTTACGGCTGTTTGAACACGGCGGCGAGCGGCGAAAACGGACGCCAAATTCATGGCGTTGCCACGGCAACACCGTTAAACCTATTAAAAAGTTTTTAATAACTTTTAATCTCCCACATGTGGAGATGATCTGGAGCGAACGGGGAGTCGCTGCGTTAAAAGCCCTAGGACGAGTTCGTTCAAATGCGTGGGCATGAAATGGCGCCTTCGGCGCCAAGTCCCTCTTCGGGCCAATATGGCCGCCATACTGTTGGTTGCCTAGCAACCGCGTAATGTGTTTTTTTGTTGGGCTTCACGTGACCAATAACTGTGCCGAATTTTTTTCGTCTACGACGAACTAAAATTTTCAGATTTTTCGGTGTCTCTCCATAGGCGCAATGTAATCTTGATTTTCCAGGGGGCGCTGACGCGCAATTTTTGTGATTTTTTTAACGAAACTTTTTGACACTGTGTATCGCCGTGATTTCTAATTTTGGGCAAAAAATTGGGAGTTTTCGTCGAAGTTTGGGCGATTTATTCCAAAAAAACACGGATAGAAGAAAAATAATAATAAGAATAAGAAAAACCCATACAATAACAATATAGCGCCGCCTCCGGCGGCCAACCTTATATATTCGGAAAGGTCTCACGTCCAGTAATCCACCCGTAAGGTTTATAGTCCAATACGAGCGCGTTCCGCTCGTCTTTTACCTCCTCTTTCTCAATGTTTCTCTATCCGTTTTTTTCCCCGTATTTTTGTGAGTACAAGAACAAATTTGCCGCTTTCGCGGCAAATACTTATATCACCGGATAGGGCTCGATGCCCTGAGTCACTGTATCAGTGTTTTAGTGAGTGGCCATGGTCGATGACGAGCTTCGCTCGTCATCGACCACTTTCTTGTCCATGTTGCGCCTTCACTGTGGTTTTCACCTTTTTTTTTTTAAAAGCAGCAACAAATGTGCCGCTTTCGCGGCACACGCCTATATCATCGGACAGGTGTTGGTACCGGGAGCCCCCTGATTACTGTCTCTTACATGGGTCTTGAGCGCTCCGCGCTCTTTTCCCGTGGGACGTGCGCTACGCGCACGTCTTTTTTCAGTGCGCTCCGCGCACTGCTTGTACAATTACAAGAGGCCCGAGACCTGCCAGGTCCGCTCGGGCCTAATTAAAGCCGCAAGCGGCATTGGGAGGCCCTCGCGGGCCGCGGTGGCCGATTGACGCCGGTTCCCGCACGCCGCCGCAATAACCGGGAGGCGCTGCCGCGCCCTACCTGCTTATAATGTCGCTGCCACCCTCGGTGGAGTTTATAAAAGAGCTGGCAAAAGAAATGGCGCCTTCGGCGCTTATTTTTCCCAAAATGGCCGACCTCCTGTTGGTCACCTAGCAACCATGTAATGTACTTTTTTGTTCGGACAGTCATGACGCACGCGTGTACCAATTTTGGTTTGGCTGCGGCAAAGTTGACATTGGGTCGTTGCCATGGCAACACGGTGGGAAAAGGGGCGGGGCATCAATATATTTTTTATTCGGGATCACGTGACGGATGTCTGTACCAAATTTCATGCATCTACGACAAAGTTTAATTTTTGGCTCCATTCATTTTTATTTTGTGCTCTGCAGGGGGCGCTATTGCGGCAATTTTCAAAATTCCTATATCAAAACATCCGGGGTCGACGACTCGACCAACGATTCAAGTTTTGTTCAAATCGGCCAAAGTATGTGTGAGTTACGGCTGTTTGAACACGGCGGCGAGCGGCGAAAACGGACGCCAAATTCATGGCGTTGCCACGGCAAAACCAAAAATGCTATTAAAAAGTTTTTAATAACTTTTAATCTCCCACATGTGGAGATGATCTGGAGCGAACGGGGAGTCGCTGCGTTAAAAGCCCTAGGACGAGTTCGTTCAAATGCGTGGGCATGAAATGGCGCCTTCGGCGCCAAGTCCCTCTTCGGGCCAATATGGCCGCCATACTGTTGGTTGCCTAGCAACCGCGTAATGTGTTTTTTTGTTTGGCTTCACGTGACCAATCACTGTGCCGAATTTTTTTCGTCTACGACAAAGTACGTTTTTCAGGTTTTGCGGTATTTTGGGGGTGTTTTACATAGGGCGCAATGTTAACGTGGTTTTTCCAGGGGGCGCTGACGCGCCATTTTTTTGAATTTTTCAATTTTCTAAATGTGAAAGTTCTTAGAATCACGTGCTTGAATTTTGAGCAAAAATTCAGGACTTTTCGTCAGTGGGAAAGTGGATTTAGGGGGGGAGAAGAAAAATAATAATAATAATAAGAAAAACCCATACAATAACAATATGGGGCCGCCTCCGGCGGCAAACCTTATATATTCGGAAAGGTGTCACGTCCAGTAATCCAACCGTAAGGTTTATTATCCAATACGAGCGCGTTGCGCTCGTCTTTTACCTCTACTATTTCAATGTTTCTCTATGGAATTTTTTTTTCGTATTTTTGTGAGTACAAGAACAAATTTGCCGCTTTCGCGGCAAATACTTATATCACCGGATAGGGCTCGATGCCCTGAGTCACTGTATCAGTGTTTTGGGCTTTGGTGAGTGGCCATGGTCGATGACGAGCTTCGCTCGTCATCGACCACTTTCTTGTCCATGTTGCGCCTTCACTGTGGTTTTCACCTTTTTTTTTTTAAAAGCAGCAACAAATGTGCCGCTTTCGCGGCACACGCCTATATCATCGGACAGGTGTTGGTGCCGGGAGCCCCCTGATTACTGTCTCATACATGGGTTTTGAGCGCTCCGCGCTCTTTTCCCGTGGGACGTGCGCTACGCGCACGTCTTTCTTCAGTGCGCTCCGCGCACTGCTTGTACAATTACAAGAGGCCCGAGACCTGCCAGGTCCGCTCGGGCCTAATAATAAGAAAAACCCATACAATAACAATATGGGGCCGCCTCCGGCGGCAAACCTTATATATTCGGAAAGGTCTCACGTCCAGTAATCCAACCGTAAGGTTTATTATCCAATACGAGCGCGTTGCGCTCGTCTTTTACCTCCTCTTTCTCAATGTTTCTCTATCCGTTTTTTTTTTTGTATTTTTGTGAGTACAAGAACAAATTTGCCGCTTTCGCGGCAAATACTTATATCACCGGATAGGGCTCGATGCCCTGATTCACTGTATCAGTGTTTTGGGCTTTGGTGAGTGGCCATGGTCGATGACGAGCTTCGCTCGTCATCGACCACTTTCTTGTCCGTGTTGCGCCTTGACTGTGGTTTTCACCTCTTTTTTTTTAAAAGCAGCAACAAATGTGCCGCTTTCGCGGCACACGCCTATATCATCGGACAGGTGTTGGTGCCGGGAGCCCCCTGATTACTGTCTCATACATGGGTTTTGAGCGCTCCGCGCTCTTTTCCCGTGGGACGTGCGCTACGCGCACGTCTTTCTTTAGTGCGCTCCGCGCACTGCTTGTACAATTACAAGAGGCCCGAGACCTGCCAGGTCCGCTCGGGCCTAATTAAAGCCGCAAGCGGCATTGGGAGGCCCTCGCGGGCCGCGGTGGCCGATTGACGCCGGTTCCCGCACGCCGCCGCAATAACCGGGAGGCGCTGCCGCGCCCTACCTGCTTATAATGTCGCTGCCACCCTCGGTGGAGTTTATAAAAGAGCAAAGGCAAGGATTGGCGCCTTCGGCGCCGATAGTCCCAAAATGGCCGACCTCCTGTTGGTCACCTAGCAACCATGTAATGTACAATAGCCGGGGGGCGCTGCCGCGCCCTACCTATTTATAATGTCGCCGCCACCCTCGGTGGAGTTTATAAAAGAGCTGGCAAAAGAAATGGCGCCTTCGGCGCCTTTTTTCCCAAAATGGCCGACCTCCTGTTGGTTGCCTAGCAACCGTGTAATGTACTTTTTTGTTGGGACAGTCATGACGCACGAGTGTACCAATTTTGGTTTGGCTACGACAAAGTTGACATTGGGTCGTTGCCATGGCAACACGGTGGGAAAAGGGGCGGGGCATCAATATATTTTTTGTTCGGGATCACGTGACGGATGTCTGTACCAAATTTCATGCATGTACGACAAAGTTTAATTTTTGGCTCCATTCATTTTTATTTTGTGCTCTGCAGGGGGCGCTATTGCGGCAATTTTCAAATTTCCTATATCAAAACATCCGGGGTCGACGACTCGACCAACGGTTAAAATTTTGTTCAAATCGGCCAAAGTATGTGTGAGTTATGACTGTTTGAACACGGCGGCGAGCGGCGAAAACGGACGCGGAATTCATGGCGTTGCCACGGCAAAACCAAAAATGCTATTAAAAAGTTTTTAACAACTTTTAATCTCCCACATGTGGAGATGATCTGGAGCGAACGGGGAGTCGCTGCGTTCAACGGCCTAGGACGAGTTCGTTCAAATGCGTGGGCATGAAATGGCGCCTTCGGCGCCAAGTCCCTCTTCTGGCCAATATGGCCGCCATACTGTTGGTTGCCTAGCAACCGCGTAATGTGTTTTTTTGTTTGGCTTCACGTGACCAATCACTGTGCCGAATTTTTTTCGTCTACGACGAAGTACGTTTTTCTGTAATATCCTATTTTTGGGGGGTCCTGCCATAGGGCGCAATGTTAACGTTGTTTTTCCAGGGGGCGCTGACGCGCCATTTTTTTGAATTTTTACAATTTGGAGATGTGAAGTTTTTTTTTTTCACCTAATTGAATTTTGGGCAAAAATTCAGGACTTTTCGTCGGTGGGAAAGTGCCGAAACTGGCTCCGGGGGGGGGGAGAAGAAAAATAATAATAATAATTAAAGCCGCAAGCGGCATTGGGAGGCCCTCGCGGGCCGCGGTGGCCGATTGACGCCGGTTCCCGCACGCCGCCGCAATAACCGGGAGGCGCTGCCGCGCCCTACCTGCTTATAATGTCGCTGCCACCCTCGGTGGAGTTTATAAAAGAGCAAAGGCAAGGATTGGCGCCTTCGGCGCCGATAGTCCCAAAATGGCCGACCTCCTGTTGGTCACCTAGCAACCATGTAATGTACAATAGCCGGGGGGCGCTGCCGCGCCCTACCTATTTATAATGTCGCCGCCACCCTCGGTGGAGTTTATAAAAGAGCTGGCAAAAGAAATGGCGCCTTCGGCGCCTTTTTTCCCAAAATGGCCGACCTCCTGTTGGTTGCCTAGCAACCGTGTAATGTACTTTTTTGTTGGGACAGTCATGACGCACGAGTGTACCAATTTTGGTTTGGCTACGACAAAGTTGACATTGGGTCGTTGCCATGGCAACACGGTGGGAAAAGGGGCGGGGCATCAATATATTTTTTGTTCGGGATCACGTGACGGATGTCTGTACCAAATTTCATGCATGTACGACAAAGTTTAATTTTTGGCTCCATTCATTTTTATTTTGTGCTCTGCAGGGGGCGCTATTGCGGCAATTTTCAAATTTCCTATATCAAAACATCCGGGGTCGACGACTCGACCAACGGTTAAAATTTTGTTCAAATCGGCCAAAGTATGTGTGAGTTATGACTGTTTGAACACGGCGGCGAGCGGCGAAAACGGACGCGGAATTCATGGCGTTGCCACGGCAAAACCAAAAATGCTATTAAAAAGTTTTTAACAACTTTTAATCTCCCACATGTGGAGATGATCTGGAGCGAACGGGGAGTCGCTGCGTTCAACGGCCTAGGACGAGTTCGTTCAAATGCGTGGGCATGAAATGGCGCCTTCGGCGCCAAGTCCCTCTTCTGGCCAATATGGCCGCCATACTGTTGGTTGCCTAGCAACCGCGTAATGTGTTTTTTTGTTTGGCTTCACGTGACCAATCACTGTGCCGAATTTTTTTCGTCTACGACGAAGTACGTTTTTCTGTAATATCCTATTTTTGGGGGGTCCTGCCATAGGGCGCAATGTTAACGTTGTTTTTCCAGGGGGCGCTGACGCGCCATTTTTTTGAATTTTTACAATTTGGAGATGTGAAGTTTTTTTTTTTCACCTAATTGAATTTTGGGCAAAAATTCAGGACTTTTCGTCGGTGGGAAAGTGCCGAAACTGGCTCCGGGGGGGGAGAAGAAAAATAATAATAATAATAATTAAAGCCGCAAGCGGCATTGGGAGGCCCTCGCGGGCCGCGGTGGCCGATTGACGCCGGTTCGCGCACGCCGCCGCAATAACCGGGAGGCGCTGCCGCGCCCTACCTGCTTATAATGTCGCTGCCACCCTCGGTGGAGTTTATAAAAGAGCTGGCAAAAGAAATGGCGCCTTCGGCGCTGATTTTCCCAAAATGGCCGACCTCCTGTTGGTCGCCTAGCAACCACATAATGTACTTTTTTGTTCGGACAGTCATGACGCACGCGTGTACCAATTTTGGTTTGGCTGCGGCAAAGTTGACATTGGGCCGTTGCCATGGCAACACGATGGAAAAAGGGGCGGGGCATCAATATATTTTTTGTTCGGGATCACGTGACGGATGTCTGTACCAAATTTCATGCATCTACGGCAAAGTTTAATTTTTGGCTCCATTCATTTATATTTTGTGCTCTGCAGGGGGCGCTATTGCGGCAATTTTCAAATTTCCTATATCAGAACATCCGGGGTCAACGACTCGACCAACGATTCAAGTTTCGCTCAAATCGGCCAAAGTATGTGCGAGTTATGACTGTTTGAACGCGGCGGCGAGCGGCGAAAACGGACGCCAAATTCATGGCGTTGCCACGGCAAAACCAAAAATCCTATTAAAAAGTTTTTAATAACTTTTGATGTCCCACATGTGGAGATGATCTGGAGCGAACGGGGAGTCTCTGCGTTTAACAGCCTAGGACGAGTTCGTTCAAATGCGTGGGCATGAAATGGCGCCTTCGGCGCCAAGTCCCTCTTCGGGCCAATATGGCCGCCATACTGTTGGTTGCCTAGCAACCGCGTAATGTGTTTTTTTGTTTGGCTTCACGTGACCAATAACTGTGCCGAATTTTTTTCGTCTACGACAAACTAAAATTTTCGGGGTTTTCGGGTCTTGTCATAGGGCGCAATGTAAACTTGATTTTCCAGGGGGCGCTGACGCGCCATCTTTGAGATTTTTTTTTTTTTCTAAATGTGAAAAATGTTTTTTTCATGTGCTTGAATTTTGTGCAAAAATTCAGGACTTTTCGTCAGTGGGAAAGTGGACTTATTTCGGAGAAGAAAAATAATAATAATAATTAAAGCCGCAAGCGGCATTGGGAGGCCCTCGCGGGCCGTGGTGGCCGATTGACGCCGGTTCGCGCACGCCGCCGCAATAACCGGGAGGCGCTGCCGCGCCCTACCTCCGTATAATGTCGCTGCCACCCTCGATGGAGTTTATAAAAGAGCAAAGGCAAGAAATGGCGCCTTCGGCGCCGATTGTCCCAAAATGGCCGACCTCCTGTCGGTCACCTAGCAACCATGTAATGTACAATAACCGGGAGGCGCTGCCGCGCCCTACCTGCTTATAATGTCGCTGCCACCCTCGGTGGAGTTTATAAAAGAGCAGGCAAAAGAAATGGCGCCTTCGGCGCTGATTTTCCCAAAATGGCCGACCTCCTGTTGGTCGCCTAGCAACCATGTAATGTACTTTTTTGTTCGGACAGTCATGACGCACGTGTGTACCAATTTTGGTTTGGCTAGGACAAAGTTGACATTGGGTCGTTGCCATGGCAACACGGTGGAAAAAGGGGCGGGGCATCAATATATTTTTTGTTCGGGATCACGTGACGGATGTCTGTACCAAATTTCATGCATCTACGACAAAGTTTAATTTTTGGCTCCATTCATTTTTATTTTGTGCTCTGCAGGGGGCGCTATTGCGGCAATTTTCAAAATTCCTATATCAAAACATCCGGGGTCGACGACTCGACCAACGATTCAATTTTTTTTCAAATCGGCCAAAGTATGTGTGAGTTACGGCTGTTTGAACACGGCGGCGAGCAGCGAAAACGGACGCCAAATTCATGGCGTTGCCACGGCAACACCGTTAAACCTATTAAAAAGTTTTTAATAACTTTTAATCTCCCACATGTGGAGATGATCTGGAGCGAACGGGGAGTCGCTGCGTTCAACGGCCTAGGACGAGTTCGTTCAAATGCGTGGGCATGAAATGGCGCCTTCGGCGCCAATTCCCTCTTCGGGCCAATATGGCCGCCATACTGTTGGTTGCCTAGCAACCGCGTAATGTGTTTTTTTGTTGGGCTTCACGTGACCAATCACTGTGCCGAATTTTTTTCGTCTACGACGAAGTACGTTTTTCGGGTCTCGCCATACGTGCAATGTAATCTAGTTTTCCAGGGGGCGCTGACGCGCCATTTTTTTGAAATGTAAAATTTCGAAATTGCACGATTCGAGCGGTTAACATTTTAGAATTATGTGCCAAAATTCAGGACTTTTCATCACAAGATAAAGGAGTTAAGGTGGGGAGAGGAAAAATAATAATAATAATAATAATAATAAGAAAAACTCATACAATAACAATATGGGGCCGCCTCCGGCGGCTAACCTTATATATTCGGAAAGGTCTCATGTCCAGTAATCCACCTATGGGGTTTATTATCCAATACGAGCGCGTTGCGCTCGTCTTTTACCTCTACTATTTCAATGTTTCTCTATGGAATTTTTTTTGCGTATTTTTGTGAGTACAAGAACAAATTTGCCGCTTTCGCGGCAAATACTTATATCACCGGATAGGGCTCGATGCCCCGAGTCACTGTATCAGTGTTTTGGGCTTTGGTGAGTGGCCATGGTCGATGACGAGCTTCGCTCGTCATCGACCACTTTCTTTTCCATGTTGCGCCTTCACTGTGGTTTTCACCTCTTTTTTTTTTAAAAGCAGCAACAAATGTGCCGCTTTCGCGGCACACGCCTATATCATCGGACAGGTGTTGGTGCCGGGAGCCCCCTGATTACTGTCTCATACATGGGTCTTGAGCGCTCCGCGCTCTTTTCCCGTGGGACGTGCGCTACGCGCACGTCTTTCTTCAGTGCGCTCCGCGCACTGCTTGTACAATTACAAGAGGCCCGAGACCTGCCAGGTCCGCTCGGGCCTAATTAAAGCCGCAAGCGGCATTGGGAGGCCCTCGCGGGCCGCGGTGGCCGATTGACGCCGGTTCCCGCACGCCGCCGCAATAACCGGGAGGCGCTGCCGCGCCCTACCTGCTTATAATTTCGCTGCCACCCTCGGTGGAGTTTATAAAAGAGCTGGCAAAAGAAATGGCGCCTTCGGCGCTTATTTTTCCCAAAATGGCCGACCTCCTGTTGGTCGCCTAGCAACCGTGTAATTTACTTTTTTGTTCGGACAGTCGTGACGCACGTGTGTACCGATTTTGGTGTGGCTGCGGCAAAGTTGACATTGGGTCGTTGCCATGGCAACACGGTGGGAAAAGGGGCGGGGCATCAATATATTTTTTGTTCGGGATCACGTGACGGATGTCTGTGCCAAATTTCGTGAATCTACGACAAAGTTAAATTTTTGGCTCCATTCATTTTTATTTTGTGCTCTGCAGGGGGCGCTATTGCGGCAATTTTCAAAATTCCTATATCAAAACATCCGGGGCCGACGACTCGACCAACGATTAAATTTTCGTTCAAATCGGCCAAAGTATGTGTGAGTTACGGCTTTTTGAACACGGCGGCGAGCGGCGAAAACGGACGCCAAATTCATGGCGTTGCCACGGCAAAACCAAAAATCCAATTAAAAAGTTTTTAACAACTTTTAATCTCCCACATGTGGAGATGATCTGGAGCGAACGGGGAGTCGCTGCGTTCAACGGCCTAGGACGAGTTCGTTCAAATGCGTGGGCATGAAATGGCGCCTTCGGCGCCAAGTCCCTCTTCGGGCCAATATGGCCGCCATACTGTTGGTTGCCTAGCAACCGCGTAATGTGTTTTTTTGTTTGGCTTCACGTGACCAATCACTGTGCCGAATTTTTTTCGTCTACGACGAAGTGCGTTTTTCGGGTTTTGCGGTATTTTGGGGGTGTTTTACATGGGGCGCAATGTTAACGTGTTTTTTCCAGGGGGCGCTGACGCGCCATTTTTTTGAATTTTTACATTTTCTAAATGTGAAAGTTCTTAGAATCACGTGCTTGAATTTTGGGCAAAAATTCAGGACTTTTCGTCAGTGGGAAAGTGGACTTAGGGGGGGAGAAGAAAAATAATAATAATTAAAGCCGCAAGCGGCATTGGGAGGCCCTCGCGGGCCGCGGTGGCCGATTGACGCCGGTTCCCGCACGCCGCCGCAATAACCGGGAGGCGCTGCCGCGCCCTACCTGCTTATAATGTCGCTGCCACCCTTGGTGGAGTTTATAAAAGAGCACAGGCAAGAAATGGCGCCTTCGGCGCCGATTGTCCCAAAATGGCCGACCTCCTGTTGGTAACCTAGCAACCATGTAATTTACAATAACCGGGGGGCGCTGCCGCGCCCTACCAGCTCATAATGTCGCTGCCACCCTCGGTGAAGTTTATAAAAGAGCTGGCAAAAGAAATGGTGCCTTCGGCGCTGATTTTCCCAAAATGGCCGACCTCCTGTTGGTCACCTAGCAACCATGTAATGTACTTTTTTGTTCGGACAGTCATGACGCACGCCTGTACCGATTTTGGTGTGTCTGCGGCAAAGTTGACATTGGGTCGTTGCCATGGCAACACGGTGGGAAAAGGGGCGGGGCATCAATATATTTTTTGTTCGGGATCACGTGACGGATGTCTGTACCAAATTTCATGCATCTACGACAAAGTTTAATTTTTGGCTCCATTCATTTTTATTTTGTGCTCTGCAGGGGGCGCTATTGCGGCAATTTTCAAAATTCCTATATCAAAACATCCGGGGTCGACGACTCGACCAACGGTTAAAATTTTGTTCAAATCGGCCAAAGTATGTGTGAGTTATGACTGTTTGAACACGGCGGCGAGCGGCGAAAACGGACGCCAAATTCATGGCGTTGCCACGGCAAAACCAAAAATCCTATTAAAAAGTTTTTAACAACTTTTAATCTCCCACATGTGGAGATGATCTGGAGCGAACGGGGAGTCGCTGCGTTCAACGGCCTAGGACGAGTTCGTTCAAATGCGTGGGCATGAAATGGCGCCTTCGGCGCCAAGTCCCTCTTCGGGCCAATATGGCCGCCATACTGTTGGTTGCCTAGCAACCGCGTAATGTGTTTTTTTGTTCGGCTTCACGTGACCAATCACTGTGCCGAATTTTTTTCGTCTACGACGAAGTAAGTTTTTCGGGTTTTGCGGCATTTTGGGGGTGTTTAACATGGGGCGCAATGTTAACGTGGTTTTTCCAGGGGGCGCTGACGCGCCATTTTTTTGAATTTTTACATTTTCTAAATGTGAAAGATCTTAGATTTACGTGCTTGAATTTTGTGCAAAAATTCAGGACTTTTCGTCGGTGGGAAAGTGGATTTAGGGGGGGAGAAGAAAAATAATAATAATAATTAAAGCCGCAAGCGGCATTGGGAGGCCCTCGCGGGCCGCGGTGGCCGATTGACGCCGGTTCCCGCACGCCGCCGCAATAACCGGGAGGCGCTGCCGCGCCCTACCTGCGTATAATGTCGCTGCCACCCTCGGTGGAGTTTATAAAAGAGCAAAGGCAGGAAATGGCGCCTTCGGCGCTGATTTTCCCAAAATGGCCGACCTCCTGTTGGTCGCCTAGCAACCATGTAATGTACAATAACCGGGGGGCGCTGCCGCGCCCTACCTGCGTATATTGTCGCTGCCACCCTCGGTGAAGTTTATAAAAGAGCTGGCAAAAGAAATGGCGCCTTCGGCGCTGATTTTCCCAAAATGGCCGACCTCCTGTTGGTCACCTAGCAACCATGTAATGTACTTTTTTGTTCGGACAGTCATGACGCACGCGTGTACCGATTTTGGTTTGGCTGCGGCAAAGTTGACATTGGGTCGTTGCCATGGCAACACGGTGGGACAAGGGGCGGGGCATCAATATATTTTTTGTTCGGGATCACGTGACGGATGTCTGTGCCAAATTTCATGCATCTACGACAAAGTTAAATTTTTGGCTCCATTCATTTTTATTTTGTGCTCTGCAGGGGGCGCTATTGCGGCAATTTTCAAAATGCCTATATCAGAACATCCGGGGCCGACGACTCGACCAACGATTAAATTTTTTTTCAAATCGGCCAAAGTATGTGTGAGTTACGGTTGTTTGAACACGGCGGCGAGCGGCGAAAACAGACGCCAATTTCATGGCGTTGCCACGGCAACACCGTTAATCCTATTAAAAAGTTTTTAATAACTTTTAATCTCCCACATGTGGAGATGATCTGGAGCGAACGGGGAGTCGCTGCGTTCAACGGCCTAGGACGAGTTCGTTCAAATGCGTGGGCATGAAATGGCGCCTTCGGCGCCAAGTCCCTCTTCTGGCCAATATGGCCGCCATACTGTTGGTTGCCTAGCAACCGCGTAATGTGTTTTTTTGTTGGGCTTCACGTGACCAATCACTGTGCCGAATTTTTTTCGTCTACGACGAACTAAAATTTTCAGATTTTTCGGTGTCTCTCCATAGGCGCAATGTAATCTTGATTTTCCAGGGGGCGCTGACGCGCCATTTTTGTGATTTTTGTAACGAAACTTTTTGACACTGTGTATTGCCGTGATTTCTAAATTTGGGCAAAAAATGGGGAGTTTTCGTCGAAGTTTGGGCGATTTATTCCAAAAAAACACGGATAGAAGAAAAATAATAATAAGAATAAGAAAAACCCATACAATAACAATATAGCGCCGCCTCCGGCGGCAAACCTTATATATTCGGAAAGGTCTCACGTCCAGTAATCCACCTATGGGGTTTATTATCCAATACGAGCGCGTTGCGCTCGTCTTTTACCTCCTCTTTCTCAATGTTTCTCTATCCGTTTTTTTTTCGGTATTTTTGTGAGTACAAGAACAAATTTGCCGCTTTCGCGGCAAATACTTATATCACCGGATAGGGCTCGATGCCCTGAGTCACTGTATCAGTGTTTTAGTGAGTGGCCATGGTCGATGACGAGCTTCGCTCGTCATCGACCACTTTCTTGTCCATGTTGCGCCTTCACTGTGGTTTTCACCTTTTTTTTTTTAAAAGCAGCAACAAATGTGCCGCTTTCGCGGCACACGCCTATATCATCGGACAGGTGTTGGTGCCGGGAGCCCCCTGATTACTGTCTCATACATGGGTCTTGAGCGCTCCGCGCTCTTTTCCCGTGGGACGTGCGCTACGCGCACGTCTTTTTTTAGTGCGCTCCGCGCACTGCTTGTACAATTACAAGAGGCCCGAGACCTGCCAGGTCCGCTCGGGCCTAATTAAAGCCGCAAGCGGCATTGGGAGGCCCTCGCGGGCCGCGGTGGCCGATTGACGCCGGTTCCCGCACGCCGCCGCAATAACCGGGAGGCGCTGCCGCGCCCTACCTGCTTATAATGTCGCTGCCACCCTCGGTGGAGTTTATAAAAGAGCTGGCAAAAGAAATGGCGCCTTCGGCGCTGATTTTTCCCAAAATGGCCGACCTCCTGTTGGTCACCTAGCAACCATGTAATGTACTTTTTTGTTCGGACAGTCATGACGCACGCGTGTACCAATTTTGGTTTGGCTGCGGCAAAGTTGACATTGGGTCGTTGCCATGGCAACACGGTGGGAAAAGGGGCGGGGCATCAATATATTTTTTATTCGGGATCACGTGACGGATGTCTGTACCAAATTTCATGCATCTACGACAAAGTTTAATTTTTGGCTCCATTCATTTTTATTTTGTGCTCTGCAGGGGGCGCTATTGCGGCAATTTTCAAAATTCCTATATCAGAACATCCGGGGTCGACGACTCGACCAACGATTCAAGTTTTGTTCAAATCGGCCAAAGTATGTGTGAGTTACGGCTGTTTGAACACGGCGGCGAGCGGCGAAAACGGACGCCAAATTCATGGCGTTGCCACGGCAAAACCAAAAATGCTATTAAAAAGTTTTTAATAACTTTTAATCTCCCACATGTGGAGATGATCTGGAGCGAACGGGGAGTCGCTGCGTTAAAAGCCCTAGGACGAGTTCGTTCAAATGCGTGGGCATGAAATGGCGCCTTCGGCGCCAAGTCCCTCTTCGGGCCAATATGGCCGCCATACTGTTGGTTGCCTAGCAACCGCGTAATGTGTTTTTTTGTTTGGCTTCACGTGACCAATCACTGTGCCGAATTTTTTTCGTCTACGACAAAGTACGTTTTTCAGGTTTTGCGGTATTTTGGGGGTGTTTTACATAGGGCGCAATGTTAACGTGGTTTTTCCAGGGGGCGCTGACGCGCCATTTTTTTGAATTTTTCAATTTTCTAAATGTGAAAGTTCTTAGAATCACGTGCTTGAATTTTGAGCAAAAATTCAGGACTTTTCGTCAGTGGGAAAGTGGATTTAGGGGGGGAGAAGAAAAATAATAATAATTAAAGCCGCAAGCGGCATTTGGAGGCCCTCGCGGGCCGCGGTGGCCGATTGACGCCGGTTCCCGCACGCCGCCGCAATAACCGGGGGGCGCTCCCGCGCCCTACCGGCTTATAATGTCGCCGCCACCCTCGGTGGAGTTTATAAAAGAGCTGGCAAAAGAAATGGCGCCTTCGGCGCTGATTTTCCCAAAATGGCCGACCTCCTGTTGGTCGCCTAGCAACCATGTAATGTACTTTTTTGTTCGGACAGTCGTGACGCACGCGTGTACCGATTTTGGTTAGGCTGCGGCAAAGTTGACATTGGGTCGTTGCCATGGCAACACGGTGGGAAAAGGGGCGGGGCATCAATATATTTTTTGTTCGGGATCACGTGACGGATGTCTGTACCAAATTTCAAGCATCTACGACAAAGTTTAATTTTTGGCTCCATTCATTTTTATTTTGTGCTCTGCAGGGGGCGCTATTGCGGCAATTTTCAAATTTCCTATATCAAAACATCCGGGGTCGACGACTCGACCAACGATTCAAGTTTTGTTCAAATCGGCCAAAGTATGTGTGAGTTACGGCTGTTTGAACACGGCGGCGAGCGGCGAAAACGGACGCTGAATTCATGGCGTTGCCACGGCAAAACCAAAAATCCTATTAAAAAGTTTTTAATAACTTTTGATGTCCCACATGTGGAGATAATCTGGAGCGAACGGGGAGTCGCTGCGTTTAACGGCCTAGGACGAGTTCGTTCAAATGCGTGGGCATGAAATGGCGCCTTCGGCGCCAAGTCCCTCTTCGGGCCAATATGGCCGCCATACTGTTGGTTGCCTAGCAACCGCGTAATGTGTTTTTTTGTTTGGCTTCACGTGACCAATAACTGTGCCGAATTTTTTTCGTCTACGACGAAGTACGTTTTTCGGGTTTTGCGGTATTTTGGGGCGTCCTGCCATAGGGCGCAATGTTAACGTCGTTTTTCCAGGGGGCGCTGACGCGCCATTTTTTTGAATTTTTACAATTTGGAGATGTGAAGTTTTTTTTTTTCACCTAATTGAATTTTGGGCAAAAATTCAGGAGTTTTCGTCGGTGGGAAAGTGCCGAAACTGGCATTTTGGGGGAGAGGAAAAAAAATAATAATAATAATAATTAAAGCCGCAAGCGGCATTGGGAGGCCCTCGCGGGCCGCGGTGGCCGATTGACGCCGGTTCGCGCACGCCGCCGCAATAACCGGGAGGCGCTGCCGCGCCCTACCTGCTTATAATGTCGCTGCCACCCTCGGTGGAGTTTATAAAAGAGCTGGCAAAAGAAATGGCGCCTTCGGCGCTGATTTTCCCAAAATGGCCGACCTCCTGTTGGTCGCCTAGCAACCACATAATGTACTTTTTTGTTCGGACAGTCATGACGCACGCGTGTACCAATTTTGGTTTGGCTGCGGCAAAGTTGACATTGGGCCGTTGCCATGGCAACACGATGGAAAAAGGGGCGGGGCATCAATATATTTTTTGTTCGGGATCACGTGACGGATGTCTGTACCAAATTTCATGCATCTACGGCAAAGTTTAATTTTTGGCTCCATTCATTTTTATTTTGTGCTCTGCAGGGGGCGCTATTGCGGCAATTTTCAAAATTCCTATATCAGAACATCCGGGGTTGACGACTCGACCAACGATTCAAGTTTCGCTGAAATCGGCCAAAGTATGTGGCCGATTTGTGTTTGAACGCGGCGGCGAGCGGCGAAAACGGACGCCAAATTCATGGCGTTGCCACGGCAAAACCAAAAAGCCTATTAAAAAGTTTTTAATAACTTTTGATGTCCCACATGTGGAGATGATCTGGAGCGAACGGGGAGTCGCTGCGTTCAACGGCCTAGGACGAGTTCGTTCAAATGCGAGGGCATGAAATGGCGCCTTCGGCGCCAATTCCCTCTTCTGGCCAATATGGCCGCCATACTGTTGGTTGCCTAGCAACCGCGTAATGTGTTTTTTTGTTTGGCTTCACGTGACCAATAACTGTGCCGAATTTTTTTCGTCTACGACAAACTAAAATTTTCGGGGTTTTCGGGTCTTGTCATAGGGCGCAATGTAAACTTGATTTTCCAGGGGGCGCTGACGCGCCATCTTTGAGATTTTTTTTTTTTTCTAAATGTGAAAAATGTTTTTTTCATGTGCTTGAATTTTGTGCAAAAATTCAGGACTTTTCGTCAGTGGGAAAGTGGACTTTTTTCGGAGAAGAAAAATAATAATAATAATAATTAAAGCCGCAAGCGGCATTGGGAGGCCCTCGCGGGCCGCGGTGGCCGATTGACGCCGGTTCGCGCACGCCGCCGCAATAACCGGGAGGCGCTGCCGCGCCCTACCTGCTTATAATGTCGCTGCCACCCTCGGTGGAGTTTATAAAAGAGCTGGCAAAAGAAATGGCGCCTTCGGCGCTGATTTTCCCAAAATGGCCGACCTCCTGTTGGTCGCCTAGCAACCACATAATGTACTTTTTTGTTCGGACAGTCATGACGCACGCGTGTACCAATTTTGGTTTGGCTGCGGCAAAGTTGACATTGGGCCGTTGCCATGGCAACACGATGGAAAAAGGGGCGGGGCATCAATATATTTTTTGTTCGGGATCACGTGACGGATGTTTGTACCAAATTTCATGCATCTACGGCAAAGTTTAATTTTTGGCTCCATTCATTTATATTTTGTGCTCTGCAGGGGGCGCTATTGCGGCAATTTTCAAAATTCCTATATCAAAACATCCGGGGTCAACGACTCGACCAACGATTCAAGTTTCGCTCAAATCGGCCAAAGTATGTGCGAGTTATGACTGTTTGAACGCGGCGGCGAGCGGCGAAAACGGACGCCAAATTCATGGCGTTGCCACGGCAAAACCAAAAATCCTATTAAAAAGTTTTTAATAACTTTTGATGTCCCACATGTGGAGATGATCTGGAGCGAACGGGGAGTCGCTGCGTTCAACGGCCTAGGACGAGTTCGTTCAAATGCGTGGGCATGAAATGGCGCCTTCGGCGCCAAGTCCCTCTTCTGGCCAATATGGCCGCCATACTGTTGGTTGCCTAGCAACCGCGTAATGTGTTTTTTTGTTTGGCTTCACGTGACCAATAACTGTGCCGAATGTTTTTCGTCTACGACAAACTAAAATTTTCAGATTTTTCGGTGTCTCTCCATAGGCGCAATGTAATCTTGATTTTCCAGGGGGCGCTGACGCGCCATTTTTGTGATTTTTGTAACGAAACTTTTTGACACTGTGTATCGCCGTGATTTCTAATTTTGGGCAAAAAATTGGGAGTTTTCGTCGAAGATTGGGCGATTTATTCCCAAAAAACACGGATAGAAGAAAAATAATAATAAGAATAAGAAAAACCCATACAATAACAATATGGGGCCGCCTCCGGCGGCAAACCTTATATATTCGGAAAGGTCTCACGTCCAGTAATCCACCCGTAAGGTTTATAGTCCAATACGAGCGCGTTGCGCTCGTCTTTAACCTCCTCTTTCTCAATGTTTCTCTATCCGTTTTTTTTTCCGTATTTTTGTGAGTACAAGAACAAATTTGCCGCTTTCGCGGCAAATACTTATATCACCGGATAGGGCTCGATGCCCTGAGTCACTGTATCAGTGTTTTAGTGAGTGGCCATGGTCGATGACGAGCTTCGCTCGTCATCGACCACTTTCTTTTCCATGTTGCGCCTTCACTGTGGTTTTCACCTTTTTTTTTTACGAGCAGCAACAAATGTGCCGCTTTCGCGGCACACGCCTATATCATCGGACAGGTGTTGGTGCCGGGAGTCCCCTGATTACTGTCTCATACATGGGTTTTGAGCGCTCCGCGCTCTTTTCCCGTGGGACGTGCGCTACGCGCACGTCTTTCTTTAGTGCGCTCCGCGCACTGCTTGTACAATTACAAGAGGCCCGAGACCTGCCAGGTCCGCTCGGGCCTAATAATAAGAAAAACCCATACAATAACAATATGGGGCCGCCTCCGGCGGCAAACCTTATATATTCGGAAAGGTCTCACGTCCAGTAATCCAACCGTAAGGTTTATTATCCAATACGAGCGCGTTGCGCTCGTCTTTTACCTCCTCTTTCTCAATGTTTCTCTATCCGTTTGTTTTTTCGTATTTTTGTGAGTACAAGAACAAATTTGCCGCTTTCGCGGCAAATACTTATATCACCGGATAGGGCTCGATGCCCTGATTCACTGTATCAGTGTTTTGGGCTTTGGTGAGTGGCCATGGTCGATGACGAGCTTCGCTCGTCATCGACCACTTTCTTGTCCATGTTGCGCCTTGACTGTGGTTTTCACCTCTTTTTTTTTAAAAGCAGCAACAAATGTGCCGCTTTCGCGGCACACGCCTATATCATCGGACAGGTGTTGGTGCCGGGAGCCCCCTGATTACTGTCTCATACATGGGTTTTGAGCGCTCCGCGCTCTTTTCCCGTGGGACGTGCGCTACGCGCACGTCTTTCTTTAGTGCGCTCCGCGCACTGCTTGTACAATTACAAGAGGCCCGAGACCTGCCAGGTCCGCTCGGGCCTAATAATAAAAAGAAAAACTCATACAATAACAATATGGGGCCGCCTCCGGCGGCAAACCTTATATATTCGGAAAGGTCTCACGTCCAGTAATCCAACCGTAAGGTTTATTATCCAATACGAGCGCGTTGCGCTCGTCTTTTACCTCCTCTTTCTCAATGTTTCTCTATCCGTTTGTTTTTTCGTATTTTTGTGAGTACAAGAACAAATTTGCCGCTTTCGCGGCAAATACTTATATCACCGGATAGGGCTCGATGCCCTGAGTCACTGTATCAGTGTTTTGGGCTTTGGTGAGTGGCCATGGTCGATGACGAGCTTCGCTCGTCATCGACCACTTTCTTGTCCATGTTGCGCCTTCACTGTGGTTTTCACCTCTTTTTTTTTACGAGCAGCAACAAATGTGCCGCTTTCGCGGCACACGCCTATATCATCGGACAGGTGTTGGTGCCGGGAGCCCCCTGATTACTGTCTCATACATGGGTTTTGAGCGCTCCGCGCTCTTTTCCCGTGGGACGTGCGCTACGCGCACGTCTTTCTTTAGTGCGCTCCGCGCACTGCTTGTACAATTACAAGAGGCCCGAGACCTGCCAGGTCCGCTCGGGCCTAATAAGAATTAAAGCCGCAAGCGGCATTGGGAGGCCCTCGCGGGCCGCGGTGGCCGATTGACGCCGGTTCGCGCACGCCGCCGCAATAACCGGGAGGCGCTGCCGCGCCCTACCTGCTTATAATGTCGCTGCCACCCTCGGTGGAGTTTATAAAAGAGCTGGCAAAAGAAATGGCGCCTTCGGCGCCTTTTTGCCCAAAATGGCCGACCTCCTGTTGGTCGCCTAGCAACCGTGTAATGTACTTTTTTGTTGGGACAGTCATGACGCACGAGTGTACCAATTTTGGTTTGGCTGCGGCAAAGTTTATATTGGGTCATTGCCATGGCAACACGGTGGGAAAAGGGGCGGGGCATCAATATATTTTTTGTTCGGGATCACGTGACGGATGTCTGTACCAAATTTCATGCATCTACGACAAAGTTTAATTTTTGTCCTCATTCATTTTTATTTTGTGCTCTGCAGGGGGCGCTATTGCGGCAATTTTCAAATTTCCTATATCAAAACATCCAGGGTCAACGACTCGACCAACGATTCAAGTTTTGTTCAAATCGGCCAAAGTATGTGTGAGTTATGACTGTTTGAACACGGCGGCGAGCGGCGAAAACGGACGCGGAATTCATGGCGTTGCCACGGCAACACCGTTAAACCTATTAAAAAGTTTTTAACAACTTTTAATCTCCCACATGTGGAGATGATCTGGAGCGAACGGGGAGTCGCTGCGTTCAACGGCCTAGGACGAGTTCGTTCAAATGCGTGGGCATGAAATGGCGCCTTCGGCGCCAAGTCCCTCTTCGGGCCAATATGGCCGCCATACTGTTGGTTGCCCAGCAACCGCGTAATGTGTTTTTTTGTTTGGCTTCACGTGACCAATAACTGTGCCGAATTTTTTTCGTCTACGACTAACTAAAATTTTCGGGTTTTTCGGGTCTTGTCATAGGGCGCAATGTAAACTTGATTTTCCAGGGGGCGCTGACGCGCAATTTTTTAGATTTTTTATATTTTCTAAATGTGAAATATCTTATATTTATGTGCTAGAATTTTGTGCAAAAATTCAGGACTTTTCGTTGGTGGGAAAGTGGACTTAGGGGGGGAGAAGAAAAATAATTAAAGCCGCAAGCGGCATTGGGAGGCCCTCGCGGGCCGCGGTGGCCGGTTGACGCCGGTTCCCGCACGCCGCCGCAATAACCGGGAGGCGCTGCCGCGCCCTACCTGCTTCAAATGTCGCTGCCACCCTCGGTGGAGTTTATAAAAGAGCTGGCAAAAGAAATGGCGCCTTCGGCGCCTTTTTGCCCAAAATGGCCGACCTCCTGTTGGTCGCCTAGCAACCGTGTAATGTACTTTTTTGTTGGGACAGTCATGACGCACGAGTGTACCAATTTTGGTTTGGCTGCGGCAAAGTTTATATTGGGTCATTGCCATGGCAACACGGTGGGAAAAGGGGCGGGGCATCAATATATTTTTTGTTCGGGATCACGTGACGGATGTCTGTACCAAATTTCATGCATCTACGACAAAGTTTAATTTTTGTCCTCATTCATTTTTATTTTGTGCTCTGCAGGGGGCGCTATTGCGGCAATTTTCAAATTTCCTATATCAAAACATCCAGGGTCAACGACTCGACCAACGATTCAAGTTTTGTTCAAATCGGCCAAAGTATGTGTGAGTTATGACTGTTTGAACACGGCGGCGAGCGGCGAAAACGGACGCGGAATTCATGGCGTTGCCACGGCAACACCGTTAAACCTATTAAAAAGTTTTTAACAACGTTTAATCTCCCACATGTGGAGATGATCTGGAGCGAACGGGGAGTCGCTGCGTTCAACGGCCTAGGACGAGTTCGTTCAAATGCGTGGGCATGAAATGGCGCCTTCGGCGCCAAGTCCCTCTTCGGGCCAATATGGCCGCCATACTGTTGGTTGCCCAGCAACCGCGTAATGTGTTTTTTTGTTTGGCTTCACGTGACCAATAACTGTGCCGAATTTTTTTCGTCTACGACTAACTAAAATTTTCGGGTTTTTCGGGTCTTGTCATAGGGCGCAATGTAAACTTGATTTTCCAGGGGGCGCTGACGCGCAATTTTTTAGATTTTTTATATTTTCTAAATGTGAAATATCTTATATTTATGTGCTAGAATTTTGTGCAAAAATTCAGGACTTTTCGTTGGTGGGAAAGTGGACTTAGGGGGGGAGAAGAAAAATAATTAAAGCCGCAAGCGGCATCGAGAGGCCCTCGCGGGTCTCGTTGGCTGGTTACTGAACGCTATCGCACGCCGCCGCAATAACTGGGAGGCGCTACAGCGCCCTACGTGGTTATAATGTCGCTGCCACCCTAGGTCGAGATTATAAAGGAGCAAAGGCGAGAAATGGCGCCTTCGGCGCTGATTACTCGATTTTTCCCAAAATGGCCGACCACCTATTGGTTGCCTAGCAACCATGTAATGGAGGCGTCCCTTAGTGCCTCCATTGCCGCGCCATAACCCACCGAGGGCGCCAACGTGGCCACACTACATTTTATTGCCCTGATGTGCCATTAATCTTTGTGAGTTAAAATCAAAACGAGATTTTTAGCGTCTCCATGTGAATGATGGCTCCAACCTGCAGAGGGCGCTAGCGCGCCCCAAATCTTTTTTATTTCACAAGCAGCATCGGACGGCCCTGACGGGCCGTACTTCAATCACTACTGTCCACAAGCTCCTGACAGAGGGCGCTAACGAGCTGTAATTGTGTATAATGTGTGATATGCGGGTCAGTCCCATTGGAATAACATGGTGGGCCTCGGTCGTCTCCATGGCAACACCGTACAAAATACGGTATGGGTCTCATTGGCTTTTTGGATCGGGATGCCATCAGCTATTATTGTGCCGAATTTTATTCATTTCCGAGAAACTAATTTTTTTCCCATAATGCATTTTTTGTTCTCGGCCTAGAGGGGGCGCTATCGCGCCAAATGTCACTTTTTCACATTTGTTGTGTCCGGGGGTGAAAGGTCAATAAAATGTATATTTCCGATTTTTAATCGGAGTTCGTTTGTGCAAATGGGAGCATTTTGTTGTTTTCGGTAAGTCGCAAAATTCTTCATAAAGACTGCGGCTTCGCCGCAAACAAACCGTAAAACTTAGCCAAAAAATTTGGATAACTTTTGATGCCCCACATCTCGAGATGAAGTGGAGCGATTTTGGGCTCATTTGGTGAAACGCCCTAGGAGGAGTTCGTTAAAATGTGACGTCAGCGAAAACGCTGACTCACCATTTTCCCGACTTCCTGTCAAAATGGCGGACTTCCGGTTTGTCAGGGGGCGTGGCCACAATAATGTTTTTTGGTTGTCGTCACATGACGAATGTCTGTACCGAATCTCGTCGCTCTGCGACAAAGTTTATGTTGGCCCCCTCCCCATAGGCGCAATGTATTTTCACTTTTGTAGGTGGCGCTGTCGCGCCATTTTTTATTTCCCCAAAACGAAACACACATTTTAATTAATTTTTCACCGGATCTGAATTTTGGGCAAAGTTTGGTGAGTTTTTGACTACGTTCAGGGGGTCAAATTCCTGCTCAAAGAGCAGAAGAAGAAAGAAGAAGAAGAAGAAGAATAAAGAAGAATAATAATATTTCTTGCAAAAACAATATAGTCGCTTTCGCGACTACAACATATTATGCATTTTTTTAAAGCTTTCGACTTCCCCGACGCACCGGTGGGGCTCGGAGGTGAATGACGAGCGCTTCGCGCTCGTCATCCACCTCCGTATGACAGTTGGCCATATACCCCCATTCATTTTGCTGCAATTATAAGTATAAGGGCCCACACCAGAGGTGTGGGCAGTCACTGTTTTACACGGTGAGTTTACGTTTGACATGGGGACAGCGCTTCGCGCTGTTTTCGTGCGCTCCGCGCACCTCAGTACAGTGCGCTGCGCGCACTGCGTTGCGATTACAATAGGCCCTTGCTACGGCAGGCCGCTCGGGCCTAATTAAAGCCGCAAGCGGCATCGAGAGGCCCTCGCGGGTCTCGTTGGCTGGTTACTGAACGCTATCGCACGCCGCCGCAATAACTGGGAGGCGCTACAGCGCCCTACGTGGTTATAATGTCGCTGCCACCCTAGGTCGAGATTATAAAGGAGCAAAGGTGAGAAATGGCGCCTTCGGCGCTGATTACTCGATTTTTCCCAAAATGGCCGACCACCTATTGGTTGCCTAGCAACCATGTAATGGAGGCGTCCCTTAGTGCCTCCATTGCCGCGCCATAACCCACCGAGGGCGCCAACGTGGCCACACTACATTTTATTGCCCTGATGTGCCATTAATCTTTGTGAGTTAACATCAAAACGAGATTTTTAGCGTCTCCATGTGAATGATGGCTCCAACCTGCAGAGGGCGCTAGCGCGCCCCAAATCTTTTTTATTTCACAAGCAGCATCGGACGGCCCTGACGGGCCGTACTTCAATCACTACTGTCCACAAGCTCCTGACAGAGGGCGCTAACGAGCTGTAATTGTGTATAATGTGTGATATGCGGGTCAGTCCCATTGGAATAACATGGTGGGCCTCGGTCGTCTCCATGGCAACACCGTACAAAATACGGTATGGGTCTCATTGGCTTTTTGGATCGGGATGCCATCAGCTATTATTGTGCCGAATTTTATTCATTTCCGAGAAACTAATTTTTTTCCCATAATGCATTTTTTGTTCTCGGCCTAGAGGGGGCGCTATCGCGCCAAATGTCACTTTTTCACATTTGTTGTGTCCGGGGGTGAAAGGTCAATAAAATGTATATTTCCGATTTTTAATCGGAGTTCGTTTGTGCAAATGGGAGCATTTTGTTGTTTTCGGTAAGTCGCAAAATTCTTCATAAAGACTGCGGCTTCGCCGCAAACAAACCGTAAAACTTAGCCAAAAAATTTGGATAACTTTTGATGCCCCACATCTGGAGATGAGCTGGAGCGATTTTGGGCTCATTTGGTGAAACGCCCTAGGAGGAGTTCGTTAAAATGTGACGTCAGCGAAAACGCTGACTCACCATTTTCCCGACTTCCTGTCAAAATGGCGGACTTCCGGTTTGTCAGGGGGCGTGGCCACAATAATGTTTTTTGGTTGTCGTCACATGACGAATGTCTGTACCGAATCTCGTCGCTCTGCGACAAAGTTTATGTTGGCCCCCTCCCCATAGGCGCAATGTATTTTCACTTTTGTAGGTGGCGCTGTCGCGCCATTTTTTATTTCCCCAAAACGAAACACACATTTTAATTAATTTTTCACCGGATCTGAATTTTGGGCAAAGTTTGGTGAGTTTTTGACTACGTTCAGGGGGTCAAATTCCTGCTCAAAGAGCAGAAGAAGAAAGAAGAAGAAGAAGAAGAATAAAGAAGAATAATAATATTTCTTGCAAAAACAATATAGTCGCTTTCGCGACTACAACATATTATGCATTTTTTTAAAGCTTTCGACTTCCCCGACGCACCGGTGTGGCTCGGAGGTGAATGACGAGCGCTTCGCGCTCGTCATCCACCTCCGTATGACAGTTGGCCATATACCCCCATTCATTTTGCTGCAATTATAAGTATAAGGGCCCACACCAGAGGTGTGGGCAGTCACTGTTTTACACGGTGAGTTTACGTTTGACATGGGGACAGCGCTTCGCGCTGTTTTCGTGCGCTCCGCGCACCTCAGTACAGTGCGCTGCGCGCACTGCGTTGCGATTACAATAGGCCCTTGCTACGGCAGGCCGCTCGGGCCTAATTAAAGCCGCAAGCGGCATCGAGAGGCCCTCGCGGGGGTTCGTTGGCCGGTTGACGCCGGTTCCCGCACGCCGCCGCAATAACCGGGAGGCGCTGCCGCGCCCTACGTGGTTATAATATCGCTGCCACCCTAGGTCGAGATTATAAAAGAGCAAAGGCGAGAAATGGCGCCTTCGGCGCCGATTACTCGTTTTTTCCCAAAATGGCCGACCACCTGTTGGTCGCCTAGCAACCATGTAATGGAGGCCTCCCTTAGTGCCTCCATTGCCGCGCCATAACCCACCGAGGGCGCCAACGTGGCCACACTACATTTTATTGCCCTGATGTGCCATTAATCTTTGTGAGTAAACATCAAAACGAGATTTTTAGCCTCTCCATGTGAATGATGGCTCCAACCTGCAGAGGGCGCTAGCGCGCCCCAAATCTTTTTTATTTCACAAGCAGCATCGGACGGCCCTGACGGGCCGTACTTCAATGACTCCTGTCCACAAGCTCCTGACAGAGGGCGCTAACGCACTGTAAATGTGTATAATGTGTGATATGCGGGTCAGTCCCATTGGAATAACATGGTGGACCCCGGGCGTCTCCATGGCAACACCGTACAAAATACGGTATGGGTCTCATTGGCTTTTTTGACCGGGATGCCATCAGCTATTATTGTGCCGAATTTTATCCATTTCCGAGAAACAAATTTTTTTCCCATAATGCATTTTTTGTTCTCGGCCTAGAGGGGGCGCTATCGCGCCAAATTTCACTTTTACACATTTGTTGTGTCCGGGGGCGAAAGATCAATAAAATGTATATTTCCGATTTTTAATCGGAGTTCGTTTGTGTGAATGGGAGCATTTTGTTGTTTTCGGTAAGTCGCAAAATTCTTCGTAAAGATTGCGGCTTCGCCGCAAACAAACCGTAAAACTTAGCCAAAAAATTTGGATAACTTTTGATGCCCCACATCTCGAGATGAACTGGAGCGATTTTGGGCTCATTTGGTGAAACGCCCTAGGAGGAGTTCGTTAAAATGCGACGTCAGCGAAAACGCTGACTCACCATTTTTCTGACTTCCTGTCAAAATGGCGGACTTCCGGTTTGTCTGGGGGCGTGGCCACAATAATGTTTTTTGGTTGTCGTCACATGACGAATGTCTGTACCGAATCCCGTCGCTCTACGACAAAGTTTATGTTGGCCCCCTCCCCATAGGCGCAATGTATTTTCACTTTTGTAGGTGGCGCTGTCGCGCCATTTTTTATTTCCCCAATACGAAACACACATTTTAATTAATTTTTCACCGGATCTGAATTTTGGGCAAAGTTTGGTGAGTTTTTGACTACGTTCAGGGGGTCAAATTCCTGCTCAAAGAGCAGAAGAAGAAAGAAGAAGAAGAAGAAGAATAAAGAAGAATAATAATATTTCTTGCAAAAACAATATAGTCGCTTTCGCGACTACAACATATTATGCATTTTTTTAAAGCTTTCGACTTCCCCGACGCACCGGTGGGGCTCGGAGGTGAATGACGAGCGCTTCGCGCTCGTCATCCACCTCCGTATGACAGTTGGCCATATACCCCCATTCATTTTGCTGCAATTATAAGTATAAGGGCCCACACCAGAGGTGTGGGCAGTCACTGTTTTACACGGTGAGTTTACGTTTGACATGGGGACAGCGCTTCGCGCTGTTTTCGTGCGCTCCGCGCACCTCAGTACAGTGCGCTGCGCGCACTGCGTTGCGATTACAATAGGCCCTTGCTACGGCAGGCCGCTCGGGCCTAATTAAAGCCGCAAGCGGCATCGAGAGGCCCTCGCGGGTCTCGTTGGCCGGTTGACGCCGGTTGACGCACGCCGCCGCAATAACCGGGAGGCGCTGCCGCGCCCTACGTGGTTATAACGTCGCTGCCACCCTAGGTCGAGATTATAAAAGAGCAAAGGCGAGAAATGGCGCCTTCGGCGCTGATTTTTCGATTTTTCCCAAAATGGCCGACCACCTGTTGGTCGCCTAGCAACCATGTAATGGAGGCCTCCCTTAGTGCCTCCATTGCCGCGTCATAACCCTACCGAGGGCGCCAACGTGGCCACATTACATTTTATTGCCCGGATGTGCCATTAATCTTTGTGAGTAAACGTCAAAACGAGATTTTTAGCGTCTCCATGTGAATGATGGCTCCAACCTGCAGAGGGCGCTAGCGCGCCCCAAATATTTTTTATTTCACAAGCAGCATCGGACGGCCCTGTCGGGCCGTACATCAATGACTACTGTCCACAAGCTCCTCACAGAGGGCGCTAACGCGCTGTAATGTGTATAATGTGTGATATGCGGGTCAGTCCCATTGGAATAACATGGCGAGCCTCGGTCGTCTCCATGGCAACACCGTACAAAATACGGTATGGGTCTCATTGGCTTTTTGGATCGGGATGCCATCAGCTATTATTGTGCCGAATTTTATCAATTTCCGAGAAACTAATTTTTTTCCCATAATGCATTTTTTGTTCTCAGCCTAGAGGGGGCGCTATCGCGCCAAATCTCACTTTTTCACATTTGTTGTGACCAGGGGTGAAAGGTCAATAAAATGTATATTTCCGATTTTTAATTGGAGTTTGTTTGTGCAAATGGGAGCATTTTGTTGTTTACGATAAGTCGCAAAATTCTTCGTAAAGATTGCGGCTTCGCCGCAAACAAACCGTAAAACTTAGCCAAAAAATTTGGATAACTTTTGATGCCCCACATCTCGGGATGAGCTGGAGCGATTTTGGGCTCATTTGGTGAAACGCCCTAGGAGGAGTTCGTTAAAATGCAACGTCAGCGAAAACGCTGACTCACCATTTTCCCGACTTCCTGTCAAAATGGCGGACTTCCGGTTTGTCTGGGGGCGTGGCCACAATAATAGTTTTTGGTTGTCGTCACATGACAAATGTCTGTACCGAATCTCGTCGCTCTATGACAAAGTTTATGTTGGCCCCCTCCCCATAGGCGCAATGTATTTTCACTTTTGTAGGTGGCGCTGTCGCGCCATTTTTTTTCCCCCCAAAACGAAACACACATTTTAATTAATTTTTCACCGGACCTGAATTTTGGGCAAAGTTTGGTGAGTTTTCAACTATGTTCAGGGGGTCAAATTCCTGCTCAAAGAGCAGAAGAAGAAAGAATAAATAAATAAAGAAGAATAATAATATTTTTTGCAAAAACAATATAGTCTCGCTTTCGCGACTACAACATATTATACATTTTTGGAAAGCTCTCGACTTCCCCCACGCACCCGTGGGGCTCGGAGGTGGATGACGAGCGCTTCGCGCTCGTCATCCACCTCCGTATGACAGTTGGCCATATACCCCCATTGATTTTCATGCAATTATAAGTATAAGGGCCCACACCAGAGGTGTGGGCAGTCACTGTTTTACACGGTGAGTTTACGTTTGACATGGGGACAGCGCTTCGCGCTGTTTTCGTGCGCTCCGCGCACCTCGGTACAGTGCGCTACGCGCACTGCGTTGCGATTACAATAGGCCCTTGCTACGGCAGGCCGCTCGGGCCTAATAATAAGAAAAACCCGTACAATAACAATATAGCGCCGCCTCCGGCGGCCAACCTTATATATTCGGAAAGGTCTCACGTCCAGTAATCCAACCGTGGGGTTTATAGTCCAATACGAGCGCGTTGCGCTCGTCTTTACCTCCTCTTTCTCAATGTTTCTCTATCCGTTTTTTTTCCCGTATTTTTGTGAGTACAAGAACAAATTTGCCGCTTTCGCGGCAAATACTTATATCACCGGATAGGGCTCGATGCCCTGAGTCACTGTATCAGTGTTTTGGGCTTTGGTGAGTGGCCATGGTCGATGACGAGCTTCGCTCGTCATCGACCACTTTCTTGTCCATGTTGCGCCTTCACTGTGGTTTTCACCTTTTTTTTTTTACGAGCAGCAACAAATGTGCCGCTTTCGCGGCACACGCCTATATCATCGGACAGGTGTTAGTGCCGGGAGCCCCCTGATTACTGTCTCTTACATGGGGAGCGCTCCGCGCTCTGTTTCTTGAGTCTGTTTCTTTCTCTTTTCCCGTGGGACGTGCGCTACGCGCACGTCTTTCTTCAGTGCGCTCCGCGCACTGCTTGTACAATAACAACAGGCCCGAGACCTGCCAGGTCCGCTCGGGCCTAATAATAAGAAAAACTCATACAATAACAATATGGGGCCGCCTCCGGCGGCCAACTTTATATTTTCGGAAAGGTCTCACGTCCAGTAATCCACCCGTAAGGTTTATAGTCCAATACGAGCGCGTTGCGCTCGTCTTTTACCTCTTCTTTTTCAATATTTTCCAATCCGTTTTTTTTTCCGTATTTTTGTGAGTACAAAAACAAATTTGCCGCTTTCGCGGCAAATACTTATATCACCGGATAGGGCTCGATGCCCTGAGTCACTGTATCAGTGTTTTAGTGAGTGGCCATGGTCGATGACGAGCTTCGCTCGTCATCGACCACTTTCTTTTCCATGTTGCGCCTTCACTGTGGTTTTCACCTTTTTTTTTTTACGAGCAGCAACAAATGTGCCGCTTTCGCGGCACACGCCTATATCATCGGACAGGTGTTGGTGCCGGGAGTCCCCTGATTACTGTCTCATACATGGGCGCACTGCTTGTACAATTACAAGAGGCCCGAGACCTGCCAGGTCCGCTCGGGCCTAATAATAATAATGCCTTACACTTGTATTGCGCTTTACAAGTCTGTATTACCAAGTTTTTCTCAAAGCGCCACACTGTCGTCATTAATCATTCACTCCATACTCGGTGGTGGTAAGCTACTGTTGTAGCCACAGCTGCCCTGGGGTAGACTGACGGAAGCGAGGCAGCCAATCTGCGCCTTCGGCCCCTCCGACCACCACCAACCACTCACTCACATCATTCATCCCGGCCTATTGTACATGTTTTTGGTGGTAGGGGAAACCGGAGTACCCGGAGGAAACCTACGCAGACACGGGGAGAACATGCAAACTCCACACAGAAAGGCCCGTCCAGGTGGGAATCGAACCGGGGACCTTCTAGCTGTGAAGCACAAGCACTAACCGCTGTGCTACCGTGCCGCAAATTATGTCTGATTAAAATGAATAGAGTGGGGATTTTCGGGTATCACATTATATTAAGGGGTGCTCATTAAGTATTAATGAAGCGGTTAATAAGCATTAGTAACCTGGTTAGAGGTTAAGGTAACAGTTAGGATTAGGATTAGCTTGGTAGTTGATACTAGCATAATACGCATCTCATTAACCTCTTAACCCCTACCTGAACCAAGCACATTTTCTCCAGTTCGGCTTTAAGGTATATTTGATTAATCCCCATAGGGAAATCCATTCAGAATCAGAATCAGAATCAGAATTCGTTTATTGCCAAGGTTTGTGAACAAGGTTTACAAACTAGGAATTTTACTTGGTGCAAACGTGCGACATAAAACATATAACACAGAATTAAGATAAAAAATAAGCTAAGAACGTTAAACTATAAGGCTATAGGGGCATGCATAAAATAAAAAATATTAAATAAATAAGATAAAATAAAGCTCACCCCCCCTTCCCCCCCGGTGGACAGTTTGTGTATTGCAAGTAATATTAGTAAATGGGAAATAAGCACAGAAATACGTTCCCACGGCTCTGGTGAGCTGCCAGCGTGGGCCGGCACTTGAGGATCTCCTTTGACGAGCCAGGCTGGTGGTCAGAAACACCTGGCTGGAGGATTAACCTATTGTACATGTTTTTAGTGGCACGGGGACAACATGTGAACTCCACTTGGAAAGGCCCCGTCCCTGGTGGGAATTAAACCTTCTAACTGTGAAGCACGAGCGCTAACCGCTGTGCTACCGTGCCGCCCATCCACATCCCTTTTTGAAAAAAGCCTCAAAATAGAGATGAAAAAGTGCCGGAAAAGCAACAATAAGACGATTAAAGAAGTATAATAATCGATCGACAAAAACATGACTAAAGCGTGATGAAAAAAGCAACAAAAAGACCACAAAAAAAGTGATAAAGTGGCAAAAACACAACAAAAGCAACAAAGAAGAAACGTATTCTTCTCAACTTGTCAACATAGAAGAAGTATTTTTATGATGATTTTAAATATAAATACAGTATGTAAAGTGCAATATAGGATTCACAAACACTGAACACGGAAACACCGCCTCGTCACTCCGGCGACGCTCTCCGTGCTGCGTCACGCGGCGGCGAGCGTTTTGCTCCGTAACCAAAACTCACGAATGAGGGACGGAGATTAGCCGGGATTACGGGGGATTTTATAAATGGGGCTGTTTTTTTTTTTTAGAGCGCCGGTCCGGGTCCGCGCCTCTCGTCCGCGAGGCGTGAAGCAACAACTTAATCGGGCGTATTGTTTCCCCCCATTTAAATTCGACAGCCATTGTTTTGCATAAGCCCGTCCCGTTGTCTGCGTTACCCCATCGTCTCCGACGCCGCGGCGCCGTCCTTAAAGGATTTGTGTCGCCTTTGAAGTTCCGTCTCTTGCAGCCGTTTCTTCGGCGTGTAAATACGATGCTTTTAATCCTGTACAGTGTGACTTACCAAATCGGGGGTTTCAATGGGGACGGGAAAGTGGGGCACGAGAAGCGCCGTGATGGCCGTCTGTGATTAATGAGACGGTTCAACGTAAACACAATCCTTCATAACTTACAATAGTGTTGATGGGACGTGTTCATAGTGGGAGGGCAGTCGATTTAAACAGACCGAGAGCTTAATCCGGTCCAATGAGTCTAGATTATTCATAAACCGGTCTGCACTGGAAAGGAAACGGCCAACTTTAACACGTTACTACCCATTTTACATGACAACCCGGTAACTACTAGGTAATAACGGTAGTAATTACAGTGGTAATAACTAGTAACAAATATCAATAAAAGTGGTAGTTCTTGTATAATTAAAATATTAGTTATAGTAACTCTGCTCAATAACTGCTAGGTAATTGCCTAGTAATTACAAGTAATAAATATCAATTAAAGTGGTAGTTCTTGGGTAATTAAAGTAGTTGTTAATAGTAACTCACACCAATAACAATGACAATGTAAGACTTACATGTATAGCTCACCCCTATGGATACCAAAAATATACCACATTAATAACCCAATAGTTATTAGTACTGTTATTATTAAGCAATTACTTAGCAGTTATTGGACTGAGTTATTTCAACTGCCATAGAACTACAACCTTGAATTTATATTTATTACTAGTAATTACTAGATTATTAGATTCAAGATTGCTTTATTTGTCAAACCATGACTGATTCGAAAATCAGTGTTATTGGGCAGAGTTACTATGAACATCTACTTTAATTACCCAAGAATACCACTTTTATTGATATGTATTACTAGTAATTACTAGGCAATTACCTAGCAGTTATTGAGCAGAGTTACTATTAAGTACTACTTTAATTACACAAGAACTACCACTTTTATTGATATTTGTTACTAGTTATTACCACTGTATCTACTAGGTAATTACCTAGTTACCGGGTTGTCATGTAAAGTGTTACCAACATTTTTAATAATTCTTTTAAGCTGGTTGTCCAACAAGCTGACGGTTGGCACTTTGATCCTGGATTGTGCCGATAACGACGTTACTGAAGTGCCGCGGGGCAGGGAACTAAACCGCATCCCGCCTCCAGGTTTCATTATTCGTTTGGCCAGTACACAGCACAAGAACTGTTCGTATCAACCGTAGAGAATATAAGTCATGTCATTTTCTTTGACCATCGCGATTGGCTATGACGGACCTTCACTCTAAACAAATACAGCACAAAACAATATCACCTTTTACTTCGTATATGCAAACAGAAGGGCCTGGTGGGATGATGGGTTTATCGCCATCACATGTCACGTTGTTGGAAATCAATGAAGAAAGTTGGAACCCAGGGTCGTGAGGGTGTTGCAACACCCCCTGGTGGATAGGTTGCAAACTGCAGGCAATATCAACAAGTAGGTAATATGCACATAAAAAAAACGTTTTTAGGGTGAATTTTGTCCCTCGGCACCCACCCACCCCTAACTATAACATCTCCCCACGGCTCTGGAAGGCAACATGGGTGAAAGCATTTTTCTAAACACAGCACAGATGTTTTGTAATGATATTTGGCTAAGTTAAGTTTTACATCGATTTTCCCCTGTTAAGTTTGTATTTTTTCATTGTTTCATACCATTTTACTCCGTATTACAGGAGTGTATATGTAACATTTTACCTTTTTACAATTGATTGCATCGCATTAGATAGATATAAACTTTAATGATCACGACGCGCAATAAATTACTAAAATACTAAAAATAGTGTAAAAAACGGTACAAACATGACATTATTCAAAGTTGAGCCATTCTTAAGTCACAGAAGGAAAGAAAATGGTAAACAATCCTTTAGTTTGTATGACTCTACTAAGTCTTCAACCTGATGAAGACTCCGAGTCGAAACGCGTTGGAATAGGAAGAAAAACGGGGTGCCTTGATCCTGTCTTTAATCTAAAATATTCTTAATTTGAGTAATATTAGCTTATCAATATATCTTTTTTGTGTGTTTTGTTTATAAATGTTCTAATGGACGTCAAAAACACGGATGCCTTCACAACCTCCCGCACCGTACCGTAACATTATCAATAACAAGATCTATTGAGTTCGCCTGTAATTCCCAGCCGGTTCCATCCCTCGGAGAAATCGATAAAACTAAACGAGTAATGAAACATGTCGCAGCCGGGGTCAGTCTGTCATCCCACCGTAATCTTGACCGTGACCATTCGAGGCGCCGACGTGACCTCCGCGGGACATAATGGACATAATAGAAAAGAGCCTCATCTGTAACTCCACTGCGTCGCCTGCCTTGTACTTAGCGGTGTTAAGCTGGTTATGAATATTGCATGCCCGAAGAGCCCGTGCAGATCCGGCGCTCGGTGTGAAATTGACCCCCGTCTTGTTTTCGCTGAACAAGCCTCGGAGGCAGATTCCAAACGGCGGACACATTAAAGTTAGTGCGGCGAGTTTACAGCCCGATAAACAGGACACACTCGTGAAAACCGAAACCGCTCCTCGTTCTGTTCTGATCGCGGAGCAAAGCGGGTCGATTTGTGCGCCGTTTCTTTGACAGCGGGCCCAACTATCTGATTAGATTTCAGGATATGGAATGGAGGTGAACGGCTTTTTTTTTATCGCACATAACTGGCTTTAGAACAACAGTAGCTTTAGAATAACTGTATGTAAATGAGGGCAGACATTACTCTCTGGCTTTTCGAGAGAACCAGATGTTTACACTTTAGAAAAAGACACATTTGCATTTTTTTTTCTCACTGTCTGATATGAAACCAGACTCAACTTCTACTTTTTAGGTCAATTTAAATGTACAAATTATAATTTATATTTTACAAAGTCAGAAGTTTACATACACTAAGATTACTATTCCTTTAAAGAGGGGGTATTATGCTTTTTTCAATCACATAGCACCAGTCTATAGCACTACAATGATGACGTAACCTTCTGTTGGTCTGTATATGCAGTAAATTAAAATAACTGCCTTGAATGAAATTGCTCTCTCAAAATGGCCGTACTGAACGTCTTGAAATAGGCCTCTGTCTCTTTAAGAAGCTTTCCGACACGCCCCCTTCAGCACACTACTGTGGCATTTAAACAACAACACTGTGCGGGGAGGGGGCTCTGCTGAGCTGAGGAGCAGTGGTTGGTGGCTTGGCTGGTGACGAAAGGTCCAGAGGCGTCTCCAGGAGGTGGGGGCGTTCCTAGGAGGACTGAGGCATAGCTACACCTAAAATGGCCGCCGTCTAAGTTTTTACTGATTACTCAAAAATATGTGAATGAGCCGAGGCAACACTCCAGGCACGTGTTTAATGAGGGAATGACATAATAACATGATATAAAGCTTGAACAAGTCGATTTTACATAATACCCCCCTTTTAAACAATTTGGGAAAGCCCAGATGACGATGTCTTGACCTTGGAAGCACGAGTCTGGTTCATCCTTGGGTGCAATTTTAAGACACTTGAAGGTCCAGGTTCATCGGTTCAAACAATGATGGAAATGACCAGCCGTGATACAGCTCAGAAAGAAGGCGGGTTTTCGAGACGTCAGCCAGGAAGTTAAAGCTTGGGCGCAGATGGGTCTTCCATATGGACAATTCCCAAAGCATACGGGCCAATACTGGTTCCAAAGTGGCGTAAGGATTAGAAGTTTTGAAGTGGTGATCACGAAGTCTTGATCTCAATCTCAAACGTGCTCTCAGCGACTGTACCTTCTGAGAAAACTTGGGGTCAGTCCACAAATTGTAGAATCTGTGTACAAATCAATTGTTGAGAGTGTTCTAACATTCCACCTCACTGCATGGTACAATCACATGACCTGCAGAACAAAAAAACAAACTAAGGGTGGTGTCGATGGGCTCTCAGATTGTGGGGAGACCTCAGAAACCTCAGAGACCTTTGAGTGAGCTGTACAAGGAGAGGACACTGACTAAAGCGCGAGCCTCTGACTCCGCTCACCCTCTGAACCCTCGGTTTCTACAGATGTGTCTCAGTTACACCAGTTCTGTTTGGGGAAATGGACCAAAATGCTTCCAACTATTGTGAGAAGCTTGTGGAAGGATCTCCAAAATGTTTGACCCAAGTTATACAGTTTAAAGGCAATGCTACCACATATTAATGAAATGTACGCAAACCTTTGGCTTTGTAAAAACTAATATAAAACCGTGTAGAAAATGATATCTCTCGTTCTTCTGGGATTTAGCAAATAGAAATTATTTTAAAAATTCTAATTAACCTAGTACATTTTGGTTTCATGTCAGACAGTGAGGAAAAAAATGTCTTTTTATAAAGTGTATGTAAACATCTGGTTCTCACTGTACAGTAGGCACTACGTCATTATCAATGTCACACTTTTCTTTTTCCGGCATTCGGAAATGAGTGACGTTACCATCTCTAATAGTTCCAACTCGCATAAAAAAGGACAAAAACCTCAGTAAAAGGGTCTCAGAATTTCAGAAAGAACAGGAGTTTGATAACCGCTGGACTGTTCTGCACAGGCGAATATCAGCACCAGACCTCACAGAAACCTTAGAAAATCTGTAGCAGCTTTTCCCTAAACCACATTTTGTGATGAATCTCCCCGTACGTCTGTCTCCGACTCAGTGCTAACGATTCGCTCAGGGCAGATCCATCCCGACGCCGGCTTCTACGAACGCGCAGAAAAACCCAAAGCACATTCGAGTCTTAGCTGTCAATTCCACGTCGTCCTTTTCCCTCCTTTCTTTTCAGAGGGAGCTGCTCAGCTGTTGGCTTCCATCCCTCCATCAGCCCAAACCCAGCGGAGAAAAAAGGGCACACGGCTTCATGGAACTTTGTACAGCTGCGTCCAATATCTACAAAGGAAACTCGCTTTAGACACATCTTTATTATTGGGGTCCAGGCTTTTGAGTTGTTTGCAGCACGTTTCCGGTTTCCCTATACCACCAAAAAACATGTACAATAGGTTAACCCCACGGTGTCTGCTCACTGATCCCACAGGTTGCCCCGTCTGCATTGGAGGATGGGTTAAATGCAGAGAACGAATTTCCATTTGCAGATTAATGAAGTATAGCTTAACGTTAAACTCCCCAAAGTACGCCACATTATTGCGCGTTTTCTGGGGTTGCGCTTAGCCACTAGGGGGCGGTATCTCTGCACTGTCTGTGCCCCGCCATGACGGCCCAAAAGTAGGGAGATCCTCGCTCATTGGTTAAAACAGTAGCTCGGACTCAACTCCGTGTAAAACGTCACAATGTCCACCAGTCTAAAGGTGGACGATCCGATGTCATTGTGTCCTTGAGCAGGACACTTCAATCAATCAATCAATCAATCATGGAGTATCATATACTGTTTTATGAATGAGTGTGTTAGCAATTACAATTTAGTTGGTTACAATCTTCACTTACATGGACATTTTATTCACACAAAGAATGCTGGACTCCTCACGTCTGGCACAAATGATCGTCACGCTGTTTAAATAAGTCCCGTTGTTAGAAACATATGAACGGTAATGGAGGAAAACCGGGCACTGAAATGATCAACAAGGGAACTCAAAAATGAGATATACGTATGAGGACTTTTAGAGCGGTACGAGATTGCCGTGTTTTTTTCCCCGGGTTTTCCGTGTGCTCTTTTTGACACGTCTCGACCTTTTCTCCGCTGGGTTCGGGCTGATGGAGCGATGGCAGCTGGGCAGCTCCCTCTGAAAACACCGAGGGAGAAAAGTGGTGGCGGACGGAGTGGAATTGACAGCTAAGACTCGAATGCGCTTCGGGTTTTCCCGCGCGTTCGTAGGAGCCGGCGTCGGGATGGACCGGCCCGGAGCGAATCGTTCGCTCCGAGTCGGAGACGGACGCACGGGGAGGTTCGTCACAAAATGTGGTTTGGGGAAAAGCTGCTACAGATTTTCGAAGGTTTCTGCGAGGTCTGATGCAGATATCGGTTCATGTTGTAGAGTCAAGCGTTTAACAAACTCTGGTAATCCGTTCCTGCCTTTAATTATGAGGCCATCATATTTTTGTCCTTTTTATTAGCGATGGCCTCGTCGTAGACCATGGTCCCTAAGTATTGGCAAAGTGTGACATCAAACAGAAAAGAGTGATTTTTGTGGATTGCAATGTTTAGTATCAGTCTTTCTTATCCACATTTGAGTTTAACATACACTTTGATAACACTTTAACTCCACACTATTGAGCATATAGAAGGACACATTGATAAACCAATATTCATGAAACATTTGCAAAGCTTTTCCGTTAGTCATTTCATTCATTCATTTCATTTATTTATTCGTTTGAGCAGAAAAGGATTTCAAACATTTTCACAGAAGGAAGAAAACAAAACAAGACTCTTGTGCTCAAAAGGAGTAGGAAGAAGAGCTCATAATAAACCTAACCCTCATCTCTCGTTCAAGAAACATTACATAAACCTTCTGCACACACTCATGCAAGAGAACGATGAGTCTCTTCTTGTGTATTAATATAAATGATTTATGATCGTGCACAAATGTCATAAAGGATTCATCATTTACAGTCGTACAAAAACAAGTACTCCATATGGTACTTGAGATTTATACCAAGTCATCTGTTTTTCGTTCTGATCGTACGAAAATACACACGTCAATATCGCTCAGCCCTGCTGTACCAAATATACCCATGTGTACGAGCGCTGTATAATCGTATAGAAATAGAAACTCTCTGCCGATAGTCACACACTTAAAGGAACAGGCCACCGTTGTTCCACGTTTTCCCGATTTAAATACAGTTACATGAAAAAGAATAAAAAGGATTTGGTGGTTTTGATTTTGCCTCGCCAAGCAAAACAATCTTTCAATAGAGTAAGTTTTTCACTCTTACATTTAGGGAATATAACTTATTTCAAGGAAATGTAGATTTACTATTTAATTCTGCACTGAGAAGTTTGTATTTAATTGTATTTTTTTCACCATGAAAATACTTGTTTTACTGGGAGATTTTTTAAGGGCAAGTCTATAAACTGCCCGACCACAAAATAAACATTAGCAATAATAAAAATAAAAAAAAAAGGTCACACTCTCTAATATTGGATCTAATGAACTAGTTCTGCTGAGTGTGACCACGGTGCAAAGCCTTCTCCAGCACATCCCAAAGACCCTCAATGGGGTCAAGATGTGAACTCTGCGTTGGCCAATCCATGTCCCGCAATGAATCCTGGCATTGTCCTCTGGGAATATGCCCATTCCATCAGGGAAGAAGGATTCATTGATGGAATAACCTGGTCGTTCAGGATGTTCAGGTCGTCGGCTGATCTCATTCTTTGGGGTCGTAGTGTTGCTGAACCTTGACCCGACCGACTGCATTTTATTTTTGGCCAGACATTGTAAATATGCACTCCAGCACATCTCTTAAAACTTATTTCTAGATCACCTTCTGCAGGAGATGTTTTATAAATTGCAACATATTCACAAATGCTTTACTCTTGACTTGGTTCCGACGCACTCAGACAGTTATCGTCCTGTACATCGACTCCGCTCTCCTCCTCTTTTGGAAGTACGAAAGCCCCTTTTGTGTTCCCCCCCCCCCCCCCCCCTCCGTTCGAGCAGATTATTTCCAACACGCGTGAGGTTTCGGCGCGTTCTCGGAGCCACTCTGATGCAACGCCGCGGCAAGACGCCCGATAACGGTCGGCTCTCGCACTTCAAAGTGAAACGGGAAACTTCAGTTCAATGAGCGAGAATGAGAATCGGAGCAGCCCGACAAACGGCTGGAACAATGGAGCAAACGCAATGATTTCCACTCGCAGCAATCGCTTTGTTTTTCTGCGGCCCATTATCGCACATTTGCCTCCATGAGAACGGGACGGAGCACGTGTGCCGCCTCATCGTTCTCCCGGTTCAGTGGAGCTGCATTTGTAAATTCAATCAGGGCGACTGTATTTGCTTGTCCTTCCTCGCTCCTCGCTCCCGTCTCCTGTCTCTGTAGCTTTCAGGCGACCATGGGCTGCTGTCTTCTGCAAGTCTCAAAGACGACTTAGCCTTGTTCAAAATGATGTCTGTGCATGGGGGTTCGATAAAAGAACACAGCAGCACATACAGTAAAACGTCTGGCCTCTCTATCAGCTGGCATTGGGGCAATTTGAGTGTTAAAATGAGCCGATGGAGTCCAGTGAAAGTGCGTGGAGCTCCACCTCATGACATCAGCAGGTGGGACAAGCTTTCAGAAGGACCAAATGAAAACTTTTCTCCTTTGCTTCCGCTCCTCGGACTAAACATTAGGGTTGGGCGGATCGATACCACAGGATCGATATATTGATACCAAACGGCTACGTTTTAAGTATCGATATTGGGCAAAAAGTATCAATACTAATTTGCTTATGTAAAAAGAAGGCGTGGCAGAAAATATAAACATAAAAGGATGATTTATATCTTTGTTCAGAGCCAAGACAGTCCACAGCAGCAGAGGGTCGAACTGAGCCATATCATTCTAGTTTAGGTTCTGTTTGTCATTAAATTATAAATTTCATTTCACATTAACATTGTTTAATTAACCAGTTAAAGTAATATAATTTGAATTTACCTATTTATTATATAAAATAACCAGATTTAGAAATGTATAATGATTAGGGCTGGGTAGCGGTACCTACTTGGTACCGACCGTAAAGCTCCAATAGGGGGCGGTATTCAAAAACATTTTCTTTCTATACTAATTTTCTGTACTTTTTCTATCCAGATAAATGACCCGCAGTGAGTCTAAAACAACAACCTGAACTTATGAGCAGCTTAATGCAAAAGTTTTCTAAAGTGAAGCAAAGCTATAACTTACGAACACTTAAGTCATTATGGCAGAGCCGGGGTCGGACCCAGGACTAAATAAGAAACTAGAGTTCTTAGACAAAGAGAAAAGCAGTGACAACCAGAAACACATGGGGTTTACCTTTAGCAGAGCCTGAAGTTACTGCTGCTGTTACTAAACTCCAGCTGCACCGGAGGAGCAGATCAAAGATTGTTTGTGGAAAAAGTGAGCGCTCACTCTGCATTAGCCATTTTTGGAACCGTTTTGGTGAATTATTAGTGACAAAGTGAGCGCTTTCACTTTGTCGAACAGGTTTAGCTGAAAGAAAACAGTCTCCTGATGTGGATCTGTCCCTGCAGCTCAGGAGGTAATAAAGTCCTTTCTCTCTTTCTATCGCTGCTTAAGTTGGAATTCTGCTAAAAAAATGAAGTTACAGGTGACGCTGCTGAGGCCTGTTTTATTTTTGTTGTGCTGCTTTAGGATTTTCCGCTGAACGAAAACAAAATTAATTCAATTGAAATAACACAGGTATTGAAAAAAGTACCGTTAAGGCACCAGTACCGAAAAGCAGGTATCGGTACCCAGCCCAAATAATGATGGAAATACATTCACCCATATGAAATCACCAGTCGCCCATCCCTACTAAACACAAGGAACAGAAAACCTTTCTCTGTGAAGTCAAAAGAGCTCCGTCAGTGTTCAAGCTGCTCAGGATTTGGGCTGAGTGAGTTTAAACTGTTTTAGATACCGGTACTTTAACGATACTTGGTTTACAATACTTGAACAATACATTTTTCGACACTATAATATTTATCACCTATTGAACCAGAAAACAGAACAATAAAGTTTTGTGGCCCAGTTTCGGCCCCGATTAATATTGTGGATTGAGTTTTCTTAATTTTACTGAGCTGCTTCCAATTATACTCATTGCAGTCGGCTTAAAGGTACTTAAAGGAATATTTAGTTATTAGTTATCCACCAATGTGCACATAATATATTGGCTTGCGCGTTTAAATTGTTTTCATTCTGTCAAACTGTTCAGCAAAAGGAAATATTTCATCTGTATTTAGTATTAAATAAAATGTCATGTTGGTCGCCGCGGTGACGAACGAGCGCGGACACCTCGGGTCATTATCCGGACCGTTTATTAAAAGCGTATCTTCCCTCAGCATCAGTGAATTAAGTCGGGACACGTGCTGCGAAATTAATAAGGCGACACCGGAGGGGCGGACTAATCAACATTCAAAAGTTTGAAATTATATCGGGACGGATGTTTGGTTGAGCTCATTACTGTTTTTTTTTTTTTTTGCGAGACGCTGCAGGTGAATAGGAAAATGAAATAGTGATATAAATTTTAACTTCTGCTATAGATTACTGACATAAATATCTTAAAAAAGTGCATTGCAAGTTTTTTTACTTTATGTTTTCATATAAAAACTATACATTTATTGTATTATTTTGTTTGGATATAAGATACGGGAAAACAATTCAGAGAGGATTTTGGATCATTCAATAGTTTTTGAATGAACTAAAGTAAAAAAAAAAAATTATAATGTAATTGTTGTTATTTGTGTTCAAAGCTCAATAGGTCAGGCTGGGATTTAGATGTACAAAAAATCCCTCTGAAAACAAAAATATTGTTAAGCCCAAGACGGGAAGGTTTGGAGTCTGTCGGAGCTGCTAAAGTCTCGATGCACGAGTGGAGCGAAAAACTGACTTTGAGAAAAGCGGCCTTGACGTTTTTGCACGAGTGTCTCCCAGAAAGGAAATGACCATATTTGGCTTATAGCGCCATCTCCAGTACCCTTCGTGGGACATGTGGATGTAAAATATCTCAAAATGTGCGAATCAATGTGCGGGAAAGCCGGTTTTGCGAAGCCGTGTCGTTGCTGCTTCCTGGATCTCTCCGCCTCGCTATCGACAAAACGTAATAAAAGTTAAGTTTGGTCTTTTTTTATATGATGTTCAGGGAGAAAACTAGCTAAAAACCTCAACATTGACCACTGCGTAAAAAAAACCTGAGAAATAACTTATTGGCATTTGCATCTTGGATTTTAATTCCTGTCGAGTCCATCTGTGGTGTTGAGGCCTTTTTGAAACACAGCACATATTGACTTCTTCTGCATTCAGGAGACGAGCGATTTGAACTCTGTTTGTTTGTTTGTTTGGGAGAGGCCTGACTCGCCTCCTGTGCTTTGGCCAGGCTGTGGAGAAGCTGCGGCGTTGCCAGCAAATAGAAGATGGGTAATGACCCGGCCCAGAGGAGACGGTGGCGTCTAAACTCACACTTTGTACTCACATCAAACGGGGAATATACCGCGGGCTGAGTGAGCTCTTCCATCGGCGCCGTATTTTCTTTTGCATTAGCGGCGATATTTTCATTCCGACCAGGGCTAGTTGTCACACAGCTCATCGACACAACACCCCACCAGAGCCACATTTACATTAAATGAAGCGTAAACCCTCGGCTTGAAGTAGGTCTCGCTTCCTTCACTGTATCTTATTCACTGGGCGAGGAAAGCCCTTCTCTTTAGTCCTCATGGCGATTTAGCCGACATTGCTGTAATAAAAAAAAACAGCATTCCTATGTAGCTTTGGACCTCGTTTGCAACTGCTTAAAGGCCCGGCTTCGGGGAGTTTTTTTTTTTTTTTTAAATTGCCGTGACCCCCGTGACAACGCCGGGGAAATCAGAAATAAACAGTCCAAGCCTAAACCTATGATCGGCGGGCTCTGGAGCTCTGTGGAGCCCCGCGAGGGTTCGGCTTTTTGGAGGAGACTGAGCCGCCATGATGCAGGTCGTCACAATGGGTGGGGTTGCTTGTCCATGTTGTTATTAATGCTGATTTTTATTTATTACATTTTGGGAGGAGGTATTAACATGAATTTGGACACAAATTGCACAACCTTTTTGTTTCTTGAGATGAAAAGACGAAATTGTTTTTTTTTTTTTAAATCCCTGATGTGTCTCTCCCATTAATTACAATTACTTGATAATTAATTAGTTTAAAAATAAAGGGAATCACCCAATGCAGTAAATGATGTGCTCAACAAACGCTGATAATAAAGTCCATATGATCATGAACACAAAGAAAAAAAAAAAAAAAATACAAATAAAATCTCCACCGTTTAGAATTTTGTGACAACCAGCCCCATGGCCGTCTGTCAAAACGTTTGCTCTCACATGACACGTGAATTATTGTTGAATTCAAAGCTACGATCTGTAGTTTTTTTCTAGGTATAAGATGTTTCAGAAACTACTCAGACAGTTGGAAAAATTAGCCAACGTGACAATCCACCCGTCTCCCCGACTACCTGGGGTTAAACCTTGACGTAGAGGTGTTGTTTACGAGCCAATGGAAACTTCTGCCTTTGCGATTCGAGACAATATTATCAAAACAACAATGAAACACTCGATGCTCTGCTCGTCCACGGAATTCCCCAAATTCCCCTTTTTCTCTCTTTGCGGCGACTGTTATTGCAGCCGTGATTATGAAGTGCACTCGTGTCACTGTGTTTTTCCCCGATAAGTGAATGATGGCGTTTCCCCTCAAAAGCTCGTTCTTGGAGGTGATTGAATTGCCAGTAAATCGGCGTTCTCATCACGAGGGCCTATTTGTTCTCCGCGCGCCGCGGTCGGTCCCGGACTCGGTGATGAGTTTTACCTCAGACCTGTTCGTACTAGACACTGAACACCGGGACCAGGATCGCGGCCGGGGGTTAGCTCGGGACAAACGCTCAGGAGAGGTTTGTAAGCGGGTCCCGGGACTCCGGCGCGTGGATATAAGCGTCACTCAGGGGAAAGTAGTGACTGCATCTACCATAAAGATAATCATGGAGTTCTGCGATAAAGGCTGGATCAAATTGAGTGACAGTTTAATATTCATGGATTAATAATAGTCAAGTTTATTCCAAAAATAGATTTTACATTCATTAACAAAACACGAAACACGATTAAAACTTCTCTCTGGACATTTGGACACTTCACAAAGGCCTGCATCCAATGCCAGTCGTGTCCAAAGTGGGGGGGTCAGGGTTGCAAGAGGATTTTGAGAGAATAATTTTTTACATTTCTGACAATGAATTTGATTGACAATTGGATGACAATCTCTAGAAGCAGCTGTCTGCTGTTTATTTACTGGTGGTTGGTGTCCGGCCTGATTATTCGTTAAATCTTATAAATGTCAGGTCACATGGTCACCAGCTGAGGTCTCAGGACATTTTGACTCTTGAGTCGCACCGTGTAAAGAATGGGGGAAGAAGGCCGTTTGCTACTTTGCACCAAATACCTGGAATGAGGCAAGGCAAGTTTATTTGTAGAGCACAATTCATACACAAGGCGAATCAAAGTGCTTCACAGTTGCATAAAGTTACAAGAAAACAGATCAAATCAATCAATAAAACATCAACATAAAAATTAATCAATTACAGTAAAAGGCAAGAGTGCAGATAAAATACTTTCAGTTTCCATCTGCTCGGGTAAAAAGAGCTGTTTTCAGCCTGGATTTGAACATTGTCAGAGTTGAGGCCTGTCTCACATCCTCATGAAGACTGTTCCAGATTTTAGCTTTAGCCTCAGCGTGTTTAGTCCCGACTCTGGGAACCACCAGGAGACCCCTCCCTGAAGTTCTCAGGGCCCGAGATGGTTCATACGGCTCTAACATGTCAGAGATGGACTTTGGTGCTAAACCATGAAAAGACTTGTACACAAGCAGAGCTGTTTTAAATTCTATTCTCTGAGTGACAGGAAGCCAGTGCAGGGACCGGAGCACTGGACTAATATGGTGGTATTTCCTGGTTCTTGTCAGGACACGAGCAGCAGCGTTCTGGATGTTCTGCAGCTCTAACAGCTCGTTTAGAAAGGCCAGTGAGCAGCCGTTACAGTCGTCTAACCTGCTGGAGACAAACGCATGGATGAGTGTCTCCAAGTCTGGTTCTGACTCTATTCCTCTGATCTTAATGTTCTTCAGATGGTAAAAAGCTGATGATGTCATTGCTTTAATGTGGCTGTTTAAGTTCAGGTCTGAGTCCATGATTACTCCTAGATTTCTAACCTGATGTTTTTTTGTTTTAGAGAGAGAGACTCAAGGTGACTGAGAACACTTTGTCTTTGTGTCTGTGGGCCAAAAACAACGATCTCAGTTTTGTCTGAGTTTAGTTGGAGAAAGTTGTTTTGCACAAACTGATCTGTTGGATGCAGTGACAGAGAGTATCTACAGGCCCATGTTCACCTGTATCAGTGAGGCCGGTGACAGACAGGCACAGGAAACGTCTTGTGTGGATAATCTTGTGACCTTTAATGGAGTATCCTCCATGTGACGGCTCTAGTTTTTAAGTCTTATACGCTTTCTAAGTGTTATCTTAAAGTGACTGTAATAGTAATAATAATAAAAGTTTGGGAATTCCTGCCCTATACCGTGGGGTTCCCCTGGAGGTCGCGAGATGTTTTCAAGGCAATATTTTTAAATTTTCTAACAATTAATTTGATTTTTGATTGAAAGCAGTATATTGTTTGTAAAATCAAGCCAAATATCAAAACACACATGAAAAAACCTGATCGTAAATGTTGTGCACCTGAATTTATTACAAACTCTCGCTCTAGTTCCCCGTGGGGAGTCCTGAGTTGTTGGTCTGGTGATTTCGGGGCTCTATTTTCTTGTGTTTTGAGTGATCCTGTTTAATTTGGTCATTTCTTCTGCCGCTCATACAATTGAATCTGTGTTTCCATCGATTTGTTTTGTGCCAAAATTGACAGCTCGTATATTGCGTTTAAGACGGGCAATTCCCACGGCTGCTCTGGGCACCTCAGCATTGGTGTTATAAAAAAGGCTGAGGAGCCCAAAGCCACTAAATTTGACCCCGCCAAATACCGTATAAATATTTTATATATTTGTGTCCCTGATATAATCATTTGACGTCCCTCAAGTTAAACTAATTAACAAACCTTCTATTTTTAGCCTGTACGCGTCGATCGCTTGAAATCTCCGTCCTTTGCCTCATTCAGTATGCGCCGCGTCCCTCTCTCCGATTTATACGGCTATTACCAGTGTTTATGGCGGCGACTGTAAAACACGGAGGAGAGCGGTGAAGCCGGAGACAAGAGACGGCAGATGAGATCATTTTCATCAAGCACATTATTTATGCCACGCTAAGAAAACTATTAATAGAAGCGGCGGATGATGGCACATGAATCAATTTGGAAAATGTGTTGAAGCGGCTAACCCAACGCTTTTACAGTCTTTTGGACAAAGAAACGAGAAATCTCTCTGTTACCGGGCAGTTTTGAAACTTTCCGGGACGTGCATAAGGGAGATGAAAGCTGTGTTGTTATTATGCTTCTGCAAAGTCACAATATTCATCCAGTGCAGGTTTTTTATTTTTTATTTTTTTTTATTTCCATAATAAAATAAGACAAACTCCTCCTTGCATTCATACCACAATCATCCACACATTCATAGTATTTTGACAGGAACACAGACTATAAACAGAAAGGAAGCACAAAGCAGACACAAATAAAATCATGTAAAAAAAATAAAAGAATAAGATGAAATCACTAATACCAATCAAAAACAAAATGCCATATAATTGGCAAAACGTTTATGACATAACAAATGGCACAGCAAGTACAACCCATTTTTATATCTCTAATTCAAGTACGCAGACGATCCATTTCTTTTCATGTTCAATTATTCTGTTGTTATTTGTTGCTATAATTGTTTCCAACATATACTGATGATAAACTCTATTCTTAAAGTGGTTTATACATAAATTTGATAAAGTTTTAGCTTTAAAAATAAACATTTTACCCATCAGAATAATCATATTCAAAAGACATATGCATTTACTCTCAAAAACACAAAGCACAATATTCTGAGGTGTAATTTGCAAAACAATATCCATAGACCTTAACCATAATTGTACACTGACCCAAAACTTAGCCACATAGGGACAAAAATAAAACAAATGCATCAGGTCCTCCTCCTCACAGAATCTACAACAGGGATCCTTTTCTATCTGCCATTTGAACAGAGATTTTTTTGTTGCAATAATTTTATAAAAGGTTTTAAGTTGAAATATCCTGGACTATGAATCTATTGTAGTTCTATAAATTGTTCTAAAGTAATCTTTCCACAAAATTGGATCATTAAATTCGTCTTCCCAAAACAGGCAGATTCTGTGTGGAAAAAGTGCGGTGCCTGTGATATTTACGTTCCACATATATATTATGTTTATCTTTGCACCAGACGGCCATTTTGGGCATCTTATTTGTGGGAGACAAACCATTAACTTATTCTTCCCACAATCTAGCAATTTTCTTTTCCAAGTTTTAGGTGCAGGGTTGCCAGATGTACGATAACTATCATAGTTGTACGATCGATAATTTAAAAAAAGCCCTGAACGATAATTTCAGAGCGCCGGATGAAGTCTGGTTAAAGGAACTGTCCCCTCTCGGCAGCGCTTTGCTTTCGCTCCGATCCGGAGTCAGACTTGGCCTCCGTGGTTTTTCACGTAGGCGTGATATCTGCTGTCAGAAAGAGAGACTGTCCCTGGATCGGATCCTGCCTTGGCAGCAGCCGTGGCATTTGTTTGCCCCGTCTCACCTCTCGCGATGTCGTAATTTACCCGCTTTTTTATTACGGCTTAGTTAATTAGTCAAAATGAGGGCACCGAGGCACCGAGGAAAATAAAACAAAACAACACCGGACTCTATGAGCGTGTGGGAGTCGGAGACGCTTTTCAAAGGTTGACTTGCACCTGTTCCTGGAAAGGTCAGACGCAGGTCGTGTGTGTGCGTAATGTAATACAGTGGTTCCCAACCTGGCGCCTGGGATTGCAGGGGGGGCCCAGAGCTTTGCCTGGCCAGAGGGTCAGGTCATAAACGATAGTATTTGAGCAAAATGAATGGTCTAAATCATCAGATATTACTGAGTAAGGATTACAGGTGTATTAAACACTCCCATTCCAGTGTATGTGTTTGAAACAAATACTTAATAGCAATTATTTTCATGTTTTGATACATTTGTTGGGGCCACAGTTTCAGGCTGGGGGGGCTACAGCACGCACAGGGGGGGCTTCAAGCAAAAAAGGTTGGGAAGATCTTGTATTGATGATACTCCAGCACATCCCAAAGATTCTCAATGGGGTTAAGGAAAGTATCTTTTTGAGGGCCACATGGAGTATTTTCCCTGTGCAGTTATGTACTACATTTGCTTCTATGAGCCGAGTCTCCGCACGGTCTCCCAAAGGCTTACGCGGTCGCGAGCCGCTGTCCTCAACCTGTGAGACATTTCTGTGACGTCCCTGCAATGTCTGCGAGACCTGTTGGATACCAAGAGTGGTATGGAGTCTCTTTGGGATCTCCTTGGTATCCGACTGGTCTCAGAGACATTGCAGGGTCATCATTCAACAAATAGTATTCATGACACAACTGTTTAAGACCATGTAGAGACCACATGGAGACCTTTTCAAGTCTCTGTCTCCACTGAAATCGAACCTTTGGCCTGAAGACTCACCTTATTTCCAGGGAGACATCTCGGAGACATCTCCGTGACCAGCAGCAAATCTAGTCTCCAACTAGTCTCCAGGCCATTGAGACGGGCCCTTAAGAACATCGGGTCATGAATCCATTTGAGCCAATATGCGTGTGTAGGCTCTCAGTCCTCACTTTTAGCCAGTGCATCAAAGTTAAAGCTTCATGTGGCCCCGGAGCATTAGTCTGCAGTTGGATTACGGTCAAGTGTGAAAATAATGTCCGACGCTCCCTGAACTACTCTTTCACAGCCTGAGCTTGAGCAAAAATGTAGTCAGTCTGTCCAGGAACTCAGCTGACCTCGTTCTTTGGACACACAACGTTGCTGGACACACTGTAATCATCTAATAAGAAGCCCTCACTAATCGTCTTACTTAAATCCAGGTGGTGAACAGGACATTTTCCCCCAAAGATTTTGATTTCTTATTTTTTAAGATTTCCTTAGACTTGTAACATTTCTGCTCTGGTGTCGTGTCGCCCTGAACACAGCTGGAACATGAAGATACACGCACAAAAGGTATAATGTTCTTGGTGTGTTCATGTTCCCAAATAATTATGAAAAGAAGAAAAAGATTTTATTCCAAAATCCAAAATCTAAAATCTACTCCACACACACAAAAAACGTCTCTCTGATACACAGGAAGGAATGCTAATCTTTAAACTATTGTGCCACTGTCTAATCTGCCTCCAAATGGCACACCCCGTTCAGTGGCTTCAGTATCCACTTAAAGTCGAGCTGCGAAGATCGCCTCGACCCTACAGCGGAGAAGCATGAATGAATGAACGAATTTTCCCCTGCTTTGAAATCTCCATTGTCGATTGGAGTGTGTGTCTGAGGCTTCGCGCCGGTTTCCTCTCTAATCCTGGCTGCCACGCCTGATGTTATCTGCCAGAATCCGCGGGAGGATTGGCTTTATGCAAATGCCGTCCAAAACTGAGCCCACAGCCAGAGGAGCGCGGGGAACAGCTCCAGACCGCCTCCCGGTGTGAGCGTATTTGTTTACACATGTGGGTCAGTGAGAGCGGGAGACCGTTGCGTGTGGTATTTATGACCGGCTGCGGCTTTCGGATTAACACTCGGGGGCGTTAGGCAAACAATGACGCAAGGATTTATGTAAGTAAAAAGATAATGAGGTTGAACTCTGTGGGCAAATACGTGGTTTCTGAAAAGGTTCGGGCGCCGGGAAATGTCAGGGGAATATTTGAAAACCTTCTAATAAGCTCTTTGGGAGAATGCGAGACGGCAAATTGAGGCATTATGCACTAAACCTTAAAAAGTTGGGCTTTATTTGTTAATAGTCTTATTTTCATCATGGCAGAGAAGCAAAACAACAGCGGCAAAACATCCGGGCCGTCCAAACTTCCTTTTGAAAAGAATCACAATCATCAACAGGATCTACACATGTCTTCTTCTGAAACACTGAAGAGGCACAAAGAGCTCCCTATACCTATACCAGCACAGTGGAGGCGTCACAAGCGGCGCCACAGGAAACAAACAAGTGGTAAAACGAGGGAGGTATCCGGGCAAGACTCACAGCTACGCTACACAAGACTATTGTTCGGGCTAATGGACGTTCACTGGAGGATAAAACGGATTATTTGCGTTTAATATAGAGACTGCAGTTACGCGTTAGACCTGAGGTGGCAGTAGTGAGCATAAAACGACCAACTTGCATCTAGTCTCTTTAAGGTTAAGGTTTACTTTATTGATCCCTGTTGGGAAATTCATCCTCTGCATTGACCTTCACTTCAGGATAGTCCCACTGAGATTAAGAGCCTCTTTTTCGGGGGAGTCCTGACCCATCCTGTGATGCCGCTGGGGCAAACTGTAGGAGCAGTGTATGTCAGTATCACCTGGCTGGAGGATTGGCCTATTGTACATGTTTTTAGTGGTAGGGTAAACTGGAGTACTTGGAGGAAATCTATGCAGACACGGGGAGAACAAGCAAACTCCACATAGGATTGCCCCGTCCGCCCGGGGATCGAACCCGTGACCATTGACTGCTCAGCCACCCTGCATCCTGTAAGGAGGAGTTTCACAGGTGACCCTCAGGTGAAGAATGGCGTCAGAGCCAGGGAAGAAGGAGGAGGACAAAGACAAAAATGGAAAGGAGTGAGAGAAAGCAGTGGGAGTGGAAGGAGCTGCGCAGGAGGAAGAGGAAGGAGGAGGTGGAGGGGCTGACCAGTGCAGGACACCACGCTCTGAAACTGGGACAAACCCTGGAGGCGCTGCACCCATTTCAGAGGCAGTACTCCGGTTTTCCCTGCCTCCAAAAACATGCAGGTCAGGTTGTCCCACAGAGTCGCAATGGCTCAGGACTATCCCTACAGTACATTTCACAATGACAAATAAAGCATATACTTACTTACTTACCTAAAGTCCCACAGTTACTCGAGTATCTTCAAAGCAGAACTAGCTCTGCAGTTTTCATTTTGTAAAGCTATGGCTCACGGTGGAAAAAAAGGTTGGAGACCTAAACACTAAACATCACAAAAGGTGTCCTTGATCTCTTGTGCAATTTTGATCTTATTGGGCCATTTTTCATCACTGCTATGAGCTTTCCAGCATTCAAACTTAACCAAGAAGTACAATTGTGATTTAATTAATGCTCCCGCTGCTTCCTTCATCTTAACAAAGCCCCACATTATCCCAATGACAGGCAGTGCCAGCCCACGGCGTGGTGAGCTAACGCAGTTACGCGGGTTAATCATTATGTTGCATGGCGTGAATCACGGAAGACCCACAAAGAGAGCCCTCGATCTGAACTGACAGACGTACAACGACCGCACAACACCACGGACAATTATCGCGTCGGAATGAGGCGATCAGTTCGTCTTTAGAACAGTGTCAGACCTGCTGTCTCTATATGTCATGGAAAATGATGAGTCCCTTTCGTTAATGCTTTATGCTAATCTGTTAATGGCGTCTGTCTGCCATTTCTTTTTATGATGTTGTTCTTCTCCTTGACCCCGACTCTTATCGTTCAGGATAAATGATTCCTGTTGAAGCTTTTGTAATATTGTTTATATTATTGTATTATATTCTTGGTGGTTGCGCTGACTTTGGTAGGCAATAGCAGGTTAGCAATGTTCCTGCACTCTCTGAAGCACTGTTTACTCAAGTCAAACAAAAGTCTCGGCTTGCCTTTACCTATTTAAACGTTTTTTTCCCCCCTCTGTGTTCCCTCAGGTGGGCTGGTGGGAGAACGGGCACCTGCGTCTGCGGTACCACCCCTGGTCCCGCTACGGCTCGTTCCTCAAACCCCTGGACGACGCGCAGCACCTCCGGGTGGTGACTCTGGAGGAGCGGCCCTTCGTCATCGTGGAGCCCGCGGACCCCGGGACCAGCTCCTGTATCAGGGACTCCGTGCCCTGCCGCATGCCCTTGAACGCCAGGTGCCGTGCCTTTGCGTTCTTGCAATGGAGATGATTTGGACTAATGAGGCCATGGTTGTAGGAGATGTTTGGTCAAAAGGCCTATTGTGAGCCTGTCCCAGGGAGAATTACCTCCTATAGGCCGATCCGCCTGTTCGAGAGAGCCCATGTGAGTCTCTTGTTTAGTTATTTTTGGCAGACGCGATCATTAGGCCGAGCCCCGCAGTGCCAGGACATTGCTTTTTGTCCGGGTCACGGTCATAGACTGTTTATACAATGGACTGAGGGGGGGCAGCGTTCAGCGAAGTGAAGCCCATCCTTGCTAGCCGTTGTGTTTTTAGAGCCTCTTCCATATTTAGTATATGCCAAAAATAAAAACTAAACGGTGAACGTGCCCAATAATGACTTAAAGAGAGGCAAAAACGTTTCAATGGACAGTCCATAGGGGCCAGGAACGTCCCGTGGGCTCCGCTCCCACTTCCCATACGGTTGTTAGGTGGTGACGTCACAGCGCTACTTCCGGGTCCGAGAAACTCCAAAAAACTCTTTAATACCACAATCAATATTTCTGAAACTCAACAGAGAGTTACTGAACATACTTATTCATCAGACCCATTAGCCAAAAATACTGCACCTACTGCTATAAAAGTAATATTTACCAAAATCGGTACTTCCGGGTTAGCGGAGGGAAAGATGCTAATGGCGCAGCAGCTACGCTAACCCCGGAAGTACCGACTTTAGTAAATTATACTTTTTCAGCTGTAGGTGCGGCATTTTTGGCTAACGAGTCTGAGAAATAAGTAGGTTCAGTAACTCTCCGTTGAGTTTCAGAAATATTTATGGTTGTTTTTAAGAGTTTTTTATGATTTTTTCTCGCATATTTGCCGCTCTGCCAGGACCCGGAAGCGGAAGTCGTGACGTCACACTTAACAAACGCATTAGGCCTTCCGCAGTGAAGAGCAAGACCATGTTTTTTTGTCTCTAGCCCTATTCGTACGGGATTAGAATTACCTACGGACCTCATGTAAAAAGTAAATATTACTGACGTCCTCGAAGTGTCTATTCCTGTGCGAATCTGCCATGTCCGTAGTTTGAAAGGGTAATTCTTCAAACTCCTCAGGTGATTTTAGTCCCGTGTGACTCGACAAGTCCGGTGTTTGGAAAGTTTTAACCAGTGTAAAGTCTAAATAAGGGCAACATCGATTTAAAACAGTATATTTATGTCCACATTTAGGCTATAGTAATAAATATGCCATTACTCTGACCTAAATTCCTTTTTTTTGTATCCACTTTGAAAGTATGAAAGAGAAAAAGTACAACGTTACAGACGTGGCCTGGAAGTACAGCCCTGTTGTCATGGCAACGTTTTGACAGACCAACACGGAGGCTCCGAGGGAAAGTGTGGATGCTTTTGGTGCAAAGTTTAGGCGGAGGAGACGGTTTCAGAGCGAACGGGTTAAAGGAGAAAGGGAAGCTCACGTATACAAACCCGAGAGTCATCATTTCAATCCGACATTTACCGGACGTACTGGGGTCATTTCAGTTTTACCGACGTCCCCCAGGTCCCGTGCGATTAGGGCTCATGTCCGTGTGTCCGCCATGTGGCAAAGGGTTAGCCAGGCTGGATCCCCCGGCAGAACAACAGCCTGCGAGCCACAGAATAAAGGTTTTGCCGGAACATCTTTGCATCATGTCGCAAAGGAACCTTGGGTCACATTTCTGGAAGCAACTGTAGCAGCGATCGTTCCATTTAGCAGAGAAGCCCGCGGACGATCAGCTGGACAGAAACGTTGCAATACATATCCGGAAAAGGTGAGAGTGTGTCCCGAAGCTCATCTTTATTTCTCAAGTCAATCCTTCCATAGAGACCCAGTGAGTCTTTCCTGTGACAACTTTAAGATCTTTTGGCCAAGTTCTAGGGCACCTGTTCCTGCTCCTTCGAGTGAGTCGCTCTCAAGATTCAAGATTCAAGATTGTTTTATTTGTCAAACCATGTGACTGATTTGAAATTATATTTCTCACATCCTTGATTGTGGAGCGGGAGGTGGGGGAAGAGAGGGTGGGAGGGAGGGCAGGGAGTTCAGCTTCCCGATGGCCCTGTGTACGAAACTGTTCTTCAGTCGAATGGACCTGGCCCGTAGATTCCGCAGTCTCCTCCCAGAAGGCATTACCTTGAAGAGACTGTGTGATGGGTGCGTAGGGTCCCTGGTGATTCTGACGGCTTTGCGGTTGAGACGGGTGGAGTACATGTCCTTAATGGAGGGGAGAGGAGCTCCACAGATCTTCTCCACTGCTCGCACGATGCGCCGGAGGCTCCTTCGGCAGGAGGCGGTGCTGGCGCCGTGCCACACAGTGATGGGGCTGGTCAGGATGCTCTCTATAGTCCCTCTGTAGAAGAACCACACAGTGATGGAGCTGGTCAGGATGCTCTCTATAGTCCTTCTGTAGAAGAACCACACAGTGATGGAGCTGGTCAGGATGCTCTCTATAGTCCCTCTGTAGAAGTTGCACATAACAGAGGCTGGGACTCTAGCTCTTCTTAACTTGTGGAGAAAGTAGAGACGCTGATTCCTTTTCTTGACCAGAGATGTAGTGTGCATGGTCCAGGAAAGGTTCTCTGTGATGTGCACACCCAGGAACTTAGTGCTGGTCACCCTCTCCACTGCAGCACCGTTGATTGTTAGAGGAGCATGCTGGACCCGTGCTCTACGAAAGTCCACAACAATCTCTTTTGTCTTCTCCACATTTAGAGAGAGCTTGCTCTGTGTGCACCACATGCTCACCTCACTCCTGTAGTTTGACTCGTCTCCGTTGTTGATGAGACCCACCACTGTTGTGTCGTCTGCAAACTTGATGAAGAGGTTTGAGTCGTCCCCTCTAGAAGTCGTAATTGTAGTATGATTATTATTTAGACAAATGAATGTGACGCACTCGCCTTTGACCCAATACAATTTAAATGCAATTTAAGCTGTAGAGTTCATTTCAAATCGCACAACGGTCCATGACCAGGTTCGGCGAAACGCAATTCCAAAAGAGGATATAGCCCAAATGAGCATGTAAAACTAATCTGCTCGACTCAAAGAGCAATTACAAATCATTGTGTTACGCAAAATGAGAACGATACGGCCATTCAGACGGCGTCTCCAGCGCTCCTCAAAGCATTACTCGACAATTCCCCTCTTTGAGAGCGGCGACTCCGTGATCCGCGAGGGAAAGTGCAGGTTCAGTCGAGGTGAAGCTGCCGGTGTCTGCCCCCGATAAGGCCGTGTCTGCTGCTCCTCAAACCGCCTAATCTGCAGATAGGACGGGCCCACTCCAGCTTCATTAATGTTACCTGCCTATTGGTCACACAGATGGACAGTGTGATGAAAAGGACCGTATGTGCAGGTGTGTCCGAATGAGTTATCGGCGAAAAAGGCTTTGCAAACTAATCAAAACAAGTTTGATTAGTTACGTTTGTTCGGTCCCTGAGGCGAGACCTTTCACGCAGCGGTCAATGTCGAGGTGTGTTCATTTATTTTTTTCTCCCATAACGTCTGAGTTTTAAAGGAATAGGCCGCCGTTTTTCCACACTGAGATATGTTCTTACCTCAGCTCAGACGAGTTGATGCGTAGCTGTCTGATTTCAGTCACGCAAATGCTGTTAGCGTTTTGCCTCCAAACTGGGGTGAAGTTAGAAGCGACCCGGCTGTTCCACGTTTCCCATATTTAAATACAGTTACGTGAAATGTCGATTTTCTAGCCAAAAAAAAAAAAAAAGGAGAACTATATTGTAAGGCGTAATAATATCTTAGGAGTACTTTGACGTCCGCGCCGTAAAGTTGAAGTTTTTAATGTTTAATTGTTGACATGTTCCAGCCATGTCCTAATGTGTAGAATGAGCCCAGACCTGTTCACCACATCTAAAATCCTGCCCTGTCGCTCAGAAAGGTGTCAATTCGAGTCTGAAGTGCCGTCATGCACGAGCTTAATATAGAGACTGCAGTTCCACGTAAAACCTGAGGCGGCAGTAGTGAGTATAAAATGACCAACTTGCATCTAGTTCCTTTAAATAGGGGAAAAGTGAAACTGCTTCTAAGACCAGACGTCTTCACTCACACATTTTGACATTTAGACTCCAAACTTGTCATTGCTTTACTTAACAATATTTTGAAGGTTTTCTCTGAGGGACTTTTTTAAATATCTAATTCATGGCCTAATTTATTGAGCTTTTAACCAAAAACCAAGGCTAAAGTTTGAATTGTTAGTTTTTCCACAAAATCTTTGTAACTAATTAATCTATCCGTTATGCATAAATATTTACCAAAATCGGTGCTTCCGGGTTAGCAGTCAGTACTGCGTATGTAATGCATACACATGTGTATACTCACAGTCAGTACTGCATATGTAATGCATACACATGTGTATTCTCTCAGTCAGTACTGCGTATGTAATGCATACACGTGTGTATACTCAGTCAGTACTGCGTATGTAATGCATACACGTGTGTATACTCACAGTCAGTACTGCGTATGTAATGCATACACATTAGTATACACAGTCAGTACTGCGTATGTAATGCATACACATGTGTATATTCACAGTCAGTACTGCGTATGTAATGCATACACGTGTGTATACTCACAGTCAGTACTGCGTATGTAATGCATACACATGTGTATACTCAGTCAGTACTGCGTATGTAATGCATACACATGTGTATTCTCTCAGTCAGTACTGCGTATGTAATGCATACACATGTGTATACTCAGTCAGTACTGCGTATGTAATGCATACACATGTGTATTCTCTCAGTCAGTACTGCGTATGTAATGCATACACATGTGTATACTCAGTCAGTACTGCGTATGTAATGCATACACATGTGTATTCTCTCAGTCAGTACTGCGTATGTAATGCATACACATGTGTATACTCAGTCAGTACTGCGTATGTAATGCATACACATGTGTATTCTCTCAGTCAGTACTGCGTATGTAATGCATACACGTGTGTATACTCAGTCAGTACTGCGTATGTAATGCATACATGTGTATACTCTCAGTCAGTACTGCGTCTGTAATGCATACACGTGTACTCTCAGTCAGTACTGCGTATGTAATGCATACACATGTGTATACTCCCAGTCAGTACTGCGTATGTAATGCATACACATGTGTATACACAGTCAGTACTGCGTATGTAATGCATACACATGTGTATACTCCCAGTCAGTACTGCGTATGTAATGCATACACGTGTATTCTCAGTCAGTACTGCGTCTGTAACAGAGCCTGTTGTCCCGGCAGCCTGGTGGTGGAGGGCACTGTTCCCATGAAGCACTGCTGTAAAGGCTTCTGCATCGACGTCCTCAAACGCCTGGGGAAGATCGTGGGCTTCACCTACGACCTGTACCTGGTCACCAACGGGCGCCACGGCAAGAACATCGACGGCGAGTGGAACGGCATGGTGGGAGAGGTGAGAATGTGCCGGGGCTTCGTGCACTGAGGTGTCGGGAATATTTGAAGGGAAACCTGACCCAACCCACACCCAATACAATTTTAATTATGAATTTATTTTCTTCACAATATCTAGAAACACTATGCAGCAATTCAACAGCTTTCCAAAAATAATAAGAAATCCTGTGTTACCGACTTGTGTTTACTGTGTATAATTAGCGACATAACTTCCCTCTGCTCTCACACTTCATGTTCTTTCACTACATCCACTAATATCCTCATCGTCCTCACCATCTGAGTCTGGAAACGTACGGGTGCTCTTTAAGTAGTAATACGGTCGGGTTAGGGTTAGGATTCTGTGTCGGAGGTAACGTATTACAAAAGTAGCGAGTTACAAAAATATATCATTTTTTTTCAGTAACTAAGATATACAACGATTTACTTAAACAAAATACGAGCATATATTAGTCATTGCATTTTAAGTAACTCGAGTTAGAAGAGCATTTAAATGTATGAACAAAAAAATGCCAAACTCCCCCCAAATAAGAGGCAGCGTAACAAATCAAGTTGGACACTGGAGTAAAAGATCTGCAGTCTAGTTAGGAAATGCTTGACTACAGTTTTGCTCAGTGGCATTATTACTATTTTCTGTTTATATTTTGCCAAAAGTAACTCAAAGTAGTGTAACTCAGCTACATTTTTGAAACAGTAATATGTAATATAAACATATTACATTTTTAAAGCTGTAATCACTAATATAGAATATTAAATTTTTTAAGTTACTTGCTCAACACTGTTAGGACTAAGGTGCTATGAATATAATGCATGGGAGTTGATAATAATATAATGATCAGCCTATTAATATCTTTATAAGCATATTATTATTGGCCTACTTGTATGTTAACAGATACAAGTATTATAAGCAGCTTATTAATACTTTAGAAGCATATTATTAATGCTTATTAATACTTAACGAGCAGACCGTGATATAAAGCATTGAGCATGAGCTGTCTGTTTCATGGACCTTCCCCGTCTCCAGCACGCTGCCTCTAAACCATATCAAATATATAAACATGATATTCTTGCATTCTTTTAGTTTCATTCCTGCTCCTGTTTGATTATTCACATGTTCTTGGTCATGTATCTGCTCTAATACACGGCACCGATCCCTGTGCCGTGCGTTGACACCTATTTACATTCCCTTCGCAAACACGTGCATAAGCAGCCGTATCTCGCCCTGTTTGAAGTGACAGAAGAAAGAACCAGTGAGTCCTCTGCATACAAAACACTGACACTGTGTTCCCGAGATCAAATGCGCCGCTTATGAGATGGGCTGCGCGCAGTACGGCGCCCGCTTTCCCTGCCCAAAATGGCCGACCCGTGTGGCGCGTGTGTCCTGGAGATATCGGCACCGTTTAATTCCGCGTTGGCGCCGGTTCACACCCACTATCGGTGCTCTTAAACGGCGTGTTTCTTTTGTTGTGTTTTCAAATAACGGCACAGGGAAAGCGGAGCTCCCGTGAAATTAGTTTTATCCCACTTCAAACGGTCGGAAATGTGACCGGCCCCGGGACGAGGCTTCAGAGCGGCGGCAGAGCAGCGAGGGCTATACTGTACGCGTTCCACTGTTTGCTTCCAGGTTTACATTATGTACAATCAGAGCTCACACCTCAACACTTTAACTAAACACCGTTTCTCCAGGTCGGCTTTACACAGCTACTCCACTGGAGAGTTTGCCGCCTAGAGACCAGTAGAGACCAGTGTTCATTTGAAAGCTAAGACCTATTAAACTGGGCTAACTGAGCTTGCATTGTTCCCATGTTGTTGTTTTGCCGCTATTTCTACTCTTTCTTTCAAGAAGCTTTTAGATTTGGGCAAAGCTGAACTGGAGAAGATGTGCTTGGTTAAGGTGGGAGTTAAGAGGTTAAAGTACTCAAACATGTGAATGATACCGTCAATAGGTGGCGTTCACGTGACATCACAACATTATAAAGAGCCTATAGTTTGAAATTGAGGTGGAGGGCAACTGAAAATTCAATGGCTGTAACCATAGTAACGCTCAAAACGCAGATTTCCAGTCTTAAATCGTTGCTAATTTCTCTGTAATTCCTGAGGCCAATTCACATGAAACAAAAGCTGTCACAAAGTTCAAAGTCATATCTTCCAGCACGTATGAACATATGTCTAATTATTTCTTCACAAAGACGTCCAAAAGTGGAGACCATCCATCCATCCATCTTCTCCCACTTGTCCGTTGCCGGGTCGTGGGGGCAGCTGTTGGCTGGTGCAGCCCCATAGGGGCTTGCACTCGCAAAACGCACACGCTCCAATGGGATCCTTTTGTACATGTTTTAGTGATAAAAGAGTCTGGAGCCACCGCAGGAAAGCGACACAGACACGCAAACTCCACATGAAAAGAAATCCAAACAGAAAACCTACAAACGTTGATCTATTTTCTCTTTCCAATGACGGTCCTCAAGCCTGACGAAGGTCCTTTTGACCGTATTAATTATTAATTAGTAATAAATGTCTGAAAGAGTGAGACTGTGTGCGGGAGCTTTAGTTCAGTTTTCCATCAGTTTCCCTGTCTTCTACGCACCTGTCGCCTCCTGGGTGTGCGGAGTCGTCCTTAGCTACATATTCTGACTCTTTCCAATGCCTACGATCAAGCTATACAACCATTGCCGTTTTAGTATTTACAACTGTAGTTCATTTGTCCGGAGAGAAAAGTAAATATCCGAACTATTTGAAATCCTCACGTTTGCTTTGAATCGTCTGCTGCAAACCCTGTTGAGTCATCCCTCTCACAGACTTGACAGTTGTCATGGCGCCGAGTGAATGTAACCCATTGACATTTTTCCACGTCCCTCCGTCTTCTCTAAAGAAAAGAAAAACACAAACCAAACCAAAAGACAGACTTGTGGGATGTGTGAAACAGCAGGTATGTCTGTTAGGCTTCTGAGGCACAGCACACGATCGCTCCCAGTGACTGAACCGTCTGGGCTCTGATAGTCTGGCTAATACGAGGGCTGGCGGGGGGGGACACGGGCTCCAGACGAGGCTCCGTTCTCGTGTCTGTTTGTCCCCCCCCCACTAAAAAAAAAGAAATATTTCTAATCCCGTGCCACTTGCCAGATTGGAACAGACAGAGCAACGCGCCTCATTGTCTGGCCGTGCTCTTGCCTTGACTTTAAGTGGAAATGTCATTTGGGAGCGTTTGCTGTGGTGGTTTGATGTGGGGCGAAGAAAGCACGTAAAAAAAAAAAAGTCTCCATTTGATAGTACGGGCGTCGCCGAACTGGTGTCTCTGGAGTGTCTTTTAATCAGAGAACATTACTTGATTACTCAATGAATTAATGCTGTTTTAATCTACAACAATATTAATTGTCAATTCCACAATCAATTGCCAGACCCTGTAGCTAAAGTGATTCCGAAAAACAGTAAATAGGTTCAGGCAACCCACTTGGTCTTCATTTTTTTAAAACATCATGAGGGTCATTTTTCGAGACAGGTGCTGGAAATGATACCCCTGAAATGTAAGTGAGAGAGATCTGCGTGAGTAAGAAGTGCATAAATGCAGGCGCTGAGCTCCACATTAGCACATGCTACTTGTTTTTTTTCTCATTAGCAAACTCTCGGTCATAAACTACCTTTAACCCCTGATCAGGGGGCTAGGATATAATTAGGGTTAAGAACGGCAAATGTAACGTAAGTTGTGTTTCACTCACACAGATCTCACACTATTTTTAGAAACTAGAAGGTCTTGGCTTTCAAATTAGATATCACTCTGGATAAGCTCTTCAGTCAATAATTCAGCGGTTTATTTCAAATCCATTTTAACTGCTTTAAATGTGAATCGATGTTATAAATAAAAGAACTGAAATGATTTCAATCATTTTCATATGTTGAAATTTGTATTTGTCGTGTAAAGTTACAGTTACAGTTTGTTACAAGGACAAAAATGCAGATGTTAAAATAAACATATGTTGGTTATAAATCCAGTCATGTTCATTTTGTAAAAAAAAAAAAAAAAAGGAAAAACATTTAAATCCAGGACAGCCTTAAATCAAATATTACCAATCTCTGTGGAGAAATGCTTACATGAATAAAGCTTACAAATAAAACCCAAAGCCTTTTCTTCTGCGTTGTTTTGTTTCTGAATCAGAGGAAGATTATGTCTCCAAACAGATTTGAAACACTCACACTTTCCAAATCTAAGCTTAAGTCCGACACCTGGATTAAAGAAGTTCAATTATTTTACCTTTACATGTTTTAGCCGCAATCTGCAAGTCGACACAATCAATGTTACTAAGCCTGAACTTAACCAGTTTACGCTCATACTGTATCTACTACTTTAATGAACCCACCATTACCATAGAAGGACGAGCTGCGACCAAAAACAGAATTTAATTTCTCAAACAATAATGAAAACTGTGGCATTTTTCGAACACATCATGGATCTAAAGAGCCTAAAAAGCCGAAATCTTGAGAAAAACAATCAAACAACTGTCATTAGTCTGAGGAGGGTTGAAGGGAAATTAGTGAATCCCAATGAGGTTTATTTCCTGGTTTTTTTATGGTCATTGTCAGTTTTACGACTTTTTTATGGACCATGGCAAGTGCAGCCACGTGTCAGGAGAATCTGTGCAACAATGATGAGACTATGAGCACTTACAGTAAACTACAGAGAGGAATCGTTCTAAAAAGGCAAAGAGGCCAGAAGATACTTGGTTCGACTCCAAAGCCTCGTTGGGTAGCCCGAACCCGCCGCACCTTCCACTGAAGACGGATTCCTTTTGTTTTCTCCCCGGCTGGATGTTTGAGTCTGATGTCTCTGCGCCTCCCGCCGCTGTGACTCGAGTTAAACTAATCAGCGACACTTTGAAGAGCAGCACAATTAAAAACATTACGAGGCTAATATCGTTACGCGGCGTCTCGCGGAGAGGCATTATCTCCGCAGGTCCCAGCCTTCTCAAGAGCACGGTGCCCCTCTATTAACGACATGATTACAGGCTGAGAAATTGCTCGGGTTACGAGTGTGCGATCTCTTGTTTTGTCTCTGATAGATCGTCGGCGCGTCGCTTCAGATTGGGAAGCATTAAGCCACAAGTGAACATTTTGTACCCAAAGGTTGTTGTGACAGAAGCGGAGGGAAAGGGCAAACTTGACAACTTCGTTTTAACATCTCCATAACGGCGACGTCTTCGCTGAACCCAGAAAAGACGATTTGTACCTCGTTTGCGGATGTTGCAGACAATTGTCAGACAGCAGTAACATCTCAAGCCTTTCGTATTAAAGGAACTCTTTAACCACCACTTTATCCGCTCCTTACTCTGTAGAGTTAGTCGTCAAGGAGACATTTTAGGACAGTTAGAGGAAATTTCGTTTTTCCTCTTGATACAACGACTATATTTACTTAAATTCTGGGAGCCGAGTCTTTGGGATCAGTTTATTTCAAAGAGCCGTTCGAAAGACTGACTCTTTTTAACATAAATGTCCATACGAAGTTAGCCTGGCTTTTACCATACCCTCGTACTCATTTCGTTTCCTACAAGGGTCTGGATCTTCACAATTGAGTTCCGTTATCACTCCTTTGAAATGATTGGATCTGATTTTTGCTAGCGTTTTGGTTTGTTATGCGTTGTGTTGAGTGAATGTGTTGAGTGAATCATAACTCTATCATAACTCTATCATAACTCTATCATAACTCTATCATAACTCTATCATGACTCTATCATAACTCTATCATGACTCTATCATAATAATAATAATAATAAATTTTATTTATAATGCACTTTACATTTGACGCCAAATCTCAAAGTGCTACAGTGGACATGATTAAAAACAAAAACAGAAACAAAACACTATACAATATAATACAACAGGTTAAAAGACGGGACTATAAAAAAAGACAAGCATTTAGCTGTTAAAATAAGCTTGTATAAAAAGGTGGGTTTTAAGTCCTTTTTTAAATGTGTCCACCATTTGCGGGGCCCTGAGGTGGTCTGGGAGGGCGTTCCACAGGCGGGGAGCAGCGACTTCAAAGGCCCTGTCGCCCATTGTTTTTAGCCGTGTCCTGGGCATGACCAGACGGTGCTGTTGGCCTGACCGGGTCCTGGTTGATGTGTTTGGTGTGAGCAATTCGGTGAGGTAAGTGGGGGCCGCACCGTGCAGACAGTGATGGGTGTGAAGGAGGACCTTGTAATGTATGCGGGACTGAATGGGGAGCCAGTGCAGTGTGCGGAGGATGGGGGTGATGTGCTCGTGTTTTCGCACCCTCATCAGGACCCTGGCAGCGCTGTTATAACTCTATCATAACTCTATCATACCTCTATCATAACTCTCGGGAGCATTCCTTGCGCTTTCCAAGGCTTCAATTTTGATTTCTGGATATTTGGGAGCCGCGCCAGAACACATCGAAGAGCTTCCATTACTTTTTTGCGTATCCGCCACCATTGCCGAACTACAACCAGCAAATGCGGCGCAAATGCCTGACGTCAGCTACAAGCCCCACCTCCCGTGCTCGCTGAATGGTCGGTTGAAATTCAACCGATGTAACGCGGCCACTGAGATCAGACCCAGACGTACATGTAGGGAAATTTGAATTGACCGGAGTTTACGGACGGCTAAGACCAGGCCAGGCTAATACGAAGTCAAGCTGAGGACTAAACGCAAAGATATTTGATCAATCCAGTGTAACGTCCATACGAGTCCGGCGTTTTGGGGGTCTGTAAACCAACATTTTCAAAACTCAGATCTCAGAACGCTGTTTACACACAGGCCTGGCAGATGAATCACGCCGTTTTCACAGACCTGAGTCGACCCGTGTGGACGCACACATTTACTGAGCTGGCTTCGTGCTTACAAAGAAAGCTTCTGAAAATATAAGCGTTTTGTCTCCGTGTGGATAGAGCCTAAGACGCGATCGATACAGGGCAGTTTTCTAAAATCACAATGTAACTGATATTTATGCTTTGAAAAAAATGTGTGAATCAAATCCTGTGCGGAAACTAATACAAAGCTTACACTTGTGTTGCCTGTTGGGCTGATTCTTGTGTTCTCTCTTTTTTCTTTTCACAATTGAGATCCAGTTTGAACCGTTCACCGAAAAAGAGCCATTCAAAAGAGCCGCTCGGTCATGAACGTCACATCACTAATGGTCGTATAGAACTGTAAAAATCCTTTGAAGAGTGACCTGGAAAGGGCTGATCGTGGTCCATAGCCGGGGCAGCTAAGACTATGCTATTGCTATACTGCACAGAGTTGAGGTTGACAAAGAGCTTAATCAATCAGAGAGATGGAACCCAGGATTTAACAAACTGTTCTGATCGGGGGTTTGCTGCAGTTGGTCGGGTCTAGGTCCAGCAACACTGTGTGACCGAACAATGAGATCAGCCGATGACCTGAGCGCCCTGAATTACCGGGTTTCCTTCTTCCCCGGCGGCACGGGCATATTCCAAGATGACAATGCCAGGATTCATCGGGCTCACACTGCGAAAGAGTGGTTCAAGGAGTGTTAGACTGATTGGCCGTCACAGATTTTAACCACCACTGAGAATCTTTGGGATGTGCTGGAGACGGCTTTGCGCAGTGTTCACGCTCTCCCATCATCTTGGCTCTCTGGATCTCTTTACATTGCAGAAGCTTATTGAAACAACGCCTTAGAGAATGTGTTCTGTAGTTAAAGCTAAATTCGGTCGAGCTAATATTTGGTAGCGACTAAGGCTGTGTATTTTTTACCACATTTTCATCGCTCTAGAGCCAACTGAAGCACTAACTTTAACAAAAATTACATAACAGGTAAATGATTCTTTTCCCGGACGTCCTGGCCCCAGAGAGGAACCTGTTGAAAGTTTTTTTTTAGTGGCAGTGCAAACCGGAGCGCCTGGAGGAAACCTACGCACACGGGATAACATGCAGACACTGAATGGCAACACTCGTCTCGAAATTGAACCCGGGACCATCCTACTGCGAGGCGAGAGACACAAAATAACACGCTGTCATGTCATCGGTCAAAGGGGTGAAAGATTCGCTCAAGTTTGCGCTCGAAATTACAGGTGGAAATGTTTTGTCTTTTACGTGACGTGACGCAGATAAGAACCCGTGACCGGATCAACACCAAACCTGTGGGAGAAATGATTTACTCCACAGTGCCTCTCTCTTTCATCGGGTCACCGTGATCTCTACCTGTCATGGTCTGAACAGCAATGTTTATCTGTTCAATAACCCATTCATCGCTTGACTGCCTGCATTCAGTCATGCACTAGTTATGACTAAGTATCACGTCTAATTCAATGGCGCTATTTAAACCATTCAAATCCAGTCCACGATTCTGAAAGCGACACCTGCAGCTCCTATTCAGTGACAAAAACAGGTAAAGAAGAAAAACATCACGGGGGATGATTCATATTTCGGAGGACACAGAGGACGCAAATCACATGATGATCTGAAATTATTCTAAGATTCAACCAAAGAGACTAAGAACACTGCCTGGGTTATTAATACTGCAGATTTTAAGTGGTTTCCTTTGTAAAATGTAAGTTTTGTGAAGTTGCAGGGAGGCTCGGAACTGTAAAATGTAGCTTTTCTCCAGAAGTCAGCAAAGTATCCCGGGACAATGACATACCTTCAGAATTGTAAGGTTATATCTGCGTTTTGAGATATTTAAGGGCCGATCTCACCAGAGGAGAGTTGCGGAGATGTTGTGGAGACTGCCGTGGCTGGCATCTCTGATACAAAAAGAGATGTCTCCGAGACGAGGCGAGGAACCAGGAAGTCTTGGTGAAAACAAACAGGTCTCCGAGAGGTCTAGGCGGTCTGTAGCAGCTGTGGCAATGTTGCGAACACTATTTGTTGTCCTCAACCTGTAAGACGTTTCTGTGACGTCCCCTGCAATGTGTCTGAGACCTCTCGGATACCAAGGAGATCTCAAAGAGTCGTATGAAGTCTCTTTGAGATCCCCTTGGTCTCTTTGAGGACAACAAATAGTATTTGCGACACAACAGCTTGAGACCGTGTAGAACTCCCCAACACCTTGCAGAGACCACATGGAGATTTTTCCAAGTCAAATCCAGTCCTTTTCAAGTCATGTGTTTTGGTCAGAAATTGCAAAACCTAGAACCTTGTAATTCTGGGTGTACGAGAACTGCAAAAATATTACTTCCAGCAAACTTCTCTATGATGATACCAGGGAGTCGTGCTTTTCTTGATCATTTTAAATGACAGATCTCAAATAGAAGAGTATGTTCTTATTACTGCTACCTCATCGTGTTTGGAGAGAGTGCCCTTGAAGGAGCCTTTTGTGCACTGGAAGGATGTCCCATGGTTGGTTTTGATTTGCCACGGCCCAGAAAAAATAAATAGCAAAAACAAGAACAAGAACAGTATGTACAGAAGGTGCTTATCTAGGGCTCGGTCAGCAAAAGTCTGAGCAGGAAGCTGAGCTTCCACACTTCTCGACTCTCAGACTTGCCCTGCAGCTTTTCTTGAGTGCAGCCCAAGGCATTCCCAAGCCAACCATGAAACCTTGTCCCTCCAGTGTGTCCCAGGTCATCCCAGGGTTCACCTATCTGTGGGATATGCTCAAAGGGGAACAGAACTGACCCCACAGGCCTAGTGTGACGGAGTCTGTCCTTGAATGCGTAAAGCCGAACTTTGCACCCGACCCTGAATCAGACGAGCGGCTGCGTGTGCCCCTCTATCCCTCTCTGACTGCAGAGCAGTAAACTACAGCCCAGATGAAAAGAAAGTCTTAGCTCCATGATACTTTTTACATTTTTAGGAAAAAAAAAGCGGAGAACTTGCGATCGTAATGCGCAAATAGTGCGTCTGTTTCCCAATTGGATTAAACCAGCAATAAACCAGGTCTGAACCAGGACTAAGCCTGGACTAAACCTGGACTAAACCTGGACTAAGCCTGGACTAAACCTGGACTAAGCAGGGCTCAGTGTGTTGAACTGAGCAAAGAGGAGAAACACCTCCCTGTCATATTATATGTGCACATTGTGTATAATTGAGGCTACATGCATTCTGCTATTTAGGAGCCAAAACTATTTTTAGAGCAAAACAAACAATAACTGGATTCAATTAATTGTATTATTTTCAAATCACAGTAATAAATCTGATAAAGGCTTAAAAATGCTCATATAACCGTGAACCGTGCAGCCAGGATCCTGACGAGGAGGCGCAAATATGACCACATCACCCCTGTCCTCCGGTCCCTTCATTGGCTGCCCATCCATTACAGAATCCACTATAAAATCTGCCTCCTCACATATCAGTGTGTCCATGGAACAGCCCCGTCATACCTCACTGAGCTACTTACCCCATACACCACCACAAGGCGCTTACGGTCCACTTCCACCCACACTCTTCACCAGCCCGTGACCAAACTTTCCACAATGGGCGATAGAGCCTTTAAGGCAGTTGCCCCTAGACTCTGGAACGCCCTGCCAGAGTCCCTGAGGGCTCCCCAGAGTGTTGAGGCCTTTAAAAAAGGCCTGAAAACACATCTATTTAAAAAGGCCTTTTAGTCTGTTAAAGTTTCTACGTAGCCTTGTTTTACTGTGTCAATGTTCTTTTTGTTTTTATCTGATTTTATTCACCTGTTGTAGCACTTTGAGGTTTCTTTGAAATGTAAAGTGCAATATAAATAAAATTTATTATTATTATTATTGAACCACGTATGTTCCGGACCTTTGCTTGACCATTTTTTTTCTGACCTTTGGTGAAATTTAATGGGTGACCCCTGCTCTATGCTGATACCTCATTTGAAACCCAAGGCACAATAACTCCCCCTAAAATGCTGATACTCACCTAATACTGTTACAACAACTCAATAAAGGTGGTGGTGGTTTGTTGTTCGTAAGGAGTGAGAGTGGAAAAAAACAAGACACGGTTGATGAGGGCTCAGATGTCTTTAGTTCAGACGTTTGAGCGCTGGTGGTGTGATTAATGAATATAACGAGGAGGTGCCAGTCTGCAGAGGGAGCAGCTGTGGCAGAGGAGACAGATGTGACTTAAAGAGAAGTTAGAGCTCAAATGACCTTCACTCGAAAGACGCAGATCATTGATGGGAAAATACAGTATGTAGGCGCTAACTTAAAAGCCAAGCTGTGGGTTGGTTTGGCATTAGTCCATAAAAGGTTGAACCACTGACCTTCCCCAATATAGATCCCTAAGATGTTTGACAACAGAAAAGAAATGCATATCATTTTTAGGATAGGGCTGTTACAAGACACATCATTGTGCTTTTATTTTGTAATATTGTTCCATTGTCAAAACAGTTCAGCTGTTTAGGAGAATCATATTCACTTTGGTTTTGCTGTATCCAACAGTCCATAATGGATCAGATCTTTGGATACACAGCTAAAGGTCACTCAAATGTTAATGATCGAGAAACAACACTTCGCCAGTGATTTGGGATCATTTCTCTCCGTCATTTTGATGGACAGGCTCGTAAAATAAAAATCAGTTATGAGCTATTTTTATCCGTCTCATTTTCTTTAGGTGTATACCATCCATTAGATATACTGTATATATACTGTATGATATATATATCCATCCATTTTCTTCCACTTGTCCGTTGCCGGGTCGTGGGGGCAGCTGTTGGAGCTGCACCAGCCCCTATGGCGCCCCCTGCAGGTGGTGGGTCCACAGAAGGGCGGCCTCACGATTCTAACCGGGCCTGTTGGTCTCTCATAAGGGGCTTCTGAACCGCTCTTTGTCTGACCCGTCACCTAGGACCTGTTTGCCCTGGGAGACCCTACCAGGGGCACGAAGCCCCCGACCACAGAGCTCCCAGGATCATTCGATTGCTCAAACCCCTCCACCACGTTAAGGTGGCGGTTCCAGGAGGGGTATACTGCCCCGGTGTGAGATCATATACCTGGTAACCATCATCTGTTATTTCACGCTGCACGTCTTCTCTTTGTCTGTTGCAGGTGGTGTCGAACAGAGCAGACATGGCGATCGGCTCCCTGACCATCAACGAGGAGAGGTCAGAGGTCGTGGAGTTCTCAGTGCCCTTCGTGGAGACGGGCATCAGCGTCATGGTTTCCCGTAGCAACGGCACCGTCTCCCCCTCCGCCTTCCTGGGTCAGTTCACATTAGAACATTATTCTAAAAGCCTGTATCATCCACTTTTGTTTAATATTATAGTCCCATCAAAAACAGACGCTAGCCCACACTCTGGTAGAACATCATACGGAAATCCATAAGCACTTTGTCACCAGAGCTGCTGTTTCTTGACACGGATTGTTTTAAGTTGTACTACGAAAACCTAAGGGGTTCAGATGACAGTAAAAGCCTGACAATGCCTCCATCTTATTCCGCTTTATCCGAGTCGTGAGGCAGCAGTCTGAGTAGAACTGCCCATTCCCAGGTCACAGAACATTGGTTCCTCCAGCGTGTCCTAGGTCTTCCTCAGGGCCTCATCTCCCGGAAGAGATATGTGGAGGAGCAGCGGTTCTTCTCCGAGCTCCTCCTGCATGACTGAGCTCTAATAGGTCACGTTCATGTTCTAGAATGTAAAGATGTCCTACAGTCAGGTGGAGAGCAGGGCCCAATGCAACTCTATGGGACCAACATCACACACGTTATTGAATATTGTCACCACTTTGGACACCTTTCAGAGAATGTTATTGGGCCTTAGTTTATGTGCGCTGACAGAGGAGATGATGAACTTTGAGACCATGTTAGTTTCATGTGGATTCTCCCAGTAATAACAGAGATATTAGCCAAAAAAACATTACCATAGATACAATCATGTCATTTTCAGTTGCCCACTGCCTCAATTTTAAACTATACGCTGTTTAAACTGTTTTAATGACCCGTGAATGCAAACTAGATGATACATAGAATAATAGTTTGATGTGTAAGAGTCTATTATGCATAGGGCGTGTCTATGAGATAAACCTGCAGTAGGCGAATGCAAGACCCTTTTCTCTCTCAGCTGCTCTCTGAGTACAAACACACATGCTAGCCTTCACACAAAGAGGCAAGGCGAGTTTATTTGTAGAGCACAATTCATGCGCAATTCAAAGTGCTTCACAGTTGCATAAAATTACAAGAAAACAGATAAAAATCAATCAATAAAACATCAACATAAAATTAATCAATTACAGTAAAAGGCAAGAGTGCAGATAAAATACTTTCAGTTTTCATATGCTCGGGTATAGAGAGCTGTTTCCAGCCCGGATTTGAACATTGTCAGAGTTGAGGCCTGTCTCACATCCTCATGAAGACTGTTCCAGATTTTAGCTTTAGCCTCACCGTGTTTAGTCCTGACTCTGGGAACCACCAGGAGACCCCTCCCTAAAGTTCTCAGGGCCCGAGATGGTTCATACGGCTCTAACATGTCAGAGATGGACTTTGGTGCTGTTTTAAATTCTATTCTCTGAGTGACAGGAAGCCAGTGCAGAGACCGGAGCACTGGACTAATATGGTCATATTTCCTGGTTCTTGTCAGGACTCGAGCAGCAGCGTTCTGGATGTTCTGCAGCTCTAACAGCTCGTTTAGAAAGGCCAGTGAGCAGCCGTTACAGTAGTCTAACCTGCTGGAGACAAATGCATGGATGAGTGTCTCTAAATCTGGTTTTGACTCTATTCCTCTGATCTTAATGTTTTTCAGATGATAAAAATCTGATGATGTTATTGCTTTGATGTGGCTGTTTAAGTTCAGGTCTGAGTCCATGATTACTCCTAGATTTCTAACCTGATTTTTTGGTTTTAGAGAGAGACACTCAAGGTGACTGAGAACACTTTGTCTTTGTGTCCGTGGGCCAAAAACAATGATTTCAGTTTTGTCTGAGTTTAGTTGGAGAAAGTTGTTTTGCATCCACAAAAAGAGAGTATAGGTAGTTAGTTACATTCCACGGTGGCCTCTATGACGTTCCAGGATCAAACAATTGATCCTGGAGCATTATGGAGCCGCTGCTGCTGGGTCGGTAATATCTTTTTTTCACATAAAAAGTTACATAATGCACCTTTAATGTTTTGATACATTTGTGGAGGTTTTGGACTGTGGGGGGCTGACTATTGCGCTTGCATGTGAGGGCTTCAAGGAAAAACGGTTGGGAACCACCGCTTTAGGTCATGACTCCGCTCTCATGACCATAACGTAGACTGACCGTTAAATCGTGAGCTTTTCTCCCTCGACTCAGCTCCTTCTTCACCGCGACAGTCCAATACAGCCACCGCATCACTGCAGACGCTATAATACCAACTAAATTCCATTCTGTTTTTAAGATACAAGGTTGATCATTTACTTCTCCTTTGTACAGAACACTGTGATATGCAAGCGCTCTGTGAGACTTTGCGACAAACATCCCGTTCGTCTGTAAACAATGGCTTGCCTCCGCATTTCATCACTTCGTATTGTGCCACTATTGTCTTGATGCATCAATGCTATTTAGGGAATGGGCTGCCAAAGTGTGTCAGTCATTTGTCATTTCAAAATTGAAACATGGACGTCAGACAACAAGCCAACACAATAAAATGGCGGTAAAGCAATGAGATGATATTTCCGGCTTTTAGCTGCCGTTTTATTCCCAGTGTGTCTTGTGTTTGTACTGTTTCGTGTGAATGGGCCTCTCTGTATAAGCCGAATGCCCATCGTTGCATTATTATCTTTGATAATACTTATCAGCTCTATTTTCACCTCCCCTCGGAGTCTGACCGGATCAAGGTCCACAGTTCAGATCGCACCGGACAGGAACCCTTTGCACAAACTGTATTTGAATGAAAATGTAACTATTTTACACAAAATAACCTTGATATTTCCACTTTGGGTTTGTTTAATGCTTTGGGCCACTAAAACAATCACACCATTAAGCTTGTATTGCTCTCATTCACCTAACCTATTTCTGTCTCTGACCCTCGCACTCAGGAGATAAAGAAAAGAACATTTGATAGGGAAAGAGAAGTGGTCTAGCTTCAAAGCGATCTCCTCCGTTACTGGAGTTTATAGCTCGCCCTGCCCCTAAATAGTTATTTATTGTATGATTAGGACTTTTATTTCCCAAACTCGTTGCTTTGTGCCTGCTCTCTTCGAGCTCCTCGTGGACCTGCAGCGGTGGAGAGGACCGCGACGGACCGAAGTGGAGGTTGTAAGTGTTGATGTCGCTGTCATTCGGAGGCGGCCTGGAGCGGAGTTGAGCTGAGCGCACAGGCTTTGAGACTCACAGGGGAAATATCATGCAAAATCTACTTTTTGAGCTCATCAAAAGCACACCTGGAGTAGTACCTTGCTCCAGTCGTGCACGTTCCTAACATGGGAAAGTACACTGATGTGGACCTTCTGCATTTTGTTGAATAGTATAGTACCCCAAAGTTCCCTGTGCCAAGCCCACAATCCAGCACCCTCCACGAATGTCCTACATAAAACAGACTATATAGTTCCCTCATTCTGTAGGCCTACAGAATGAGGGAACTACACTCAAAAAATATAACACAAGGGGCAGTATAAGGTACACCTGTGCACTAATCATGATGTCAGATCAGCATCTTGATGTGGCACACCTGTGAGGTGGGATGGATTATCTCAGCAAAGCAGAAGTGCTCACTATCACACATTTGGACTGATTTGTGAACAATGTTCGAGAGAAATGGTAATAATAATGTGTATCTCATGAAAAATGGGAGCAGAAACAAAGGTGTTGCGTTTATATTTTTGTTGAGTGTATATAGTCTGCTACTAGTACAGCACTAAAGAGGACACGAGGAGTTGGGGGCGAGGGTGGACATTCCAACACAGGTGAGGTTAGTGAAGCCTCGCACTCAAAGACAACGGTGTGCTCCTCACTAAAGCAGTTTATTTGTTCAGAGAAAGTGTCACAACTTGCCGTGACACGTTTTAATCCCGCGGTGCTGACACGTGAGCCGCCTGTGATGTCTCGGGTGAACCCAGCTGACCTCGGCGGCTACATGTATTTTTTTTGACACGCTTTTGTCTTAGACTTGAAAACGGGTCCTGGCTTTGCATCTGAAGCAGCGCCGCGACCCAGATTTCCCTTTGAGTCTCGGCGCTGACTGGAGCTGTGGGCCTTTATTCTCCTGAAGTACAGAGTGTGTCTTAAAGACGGCCGCGCGGCTGATGAAAGCCCCTGATTTGGCAAAGTGCTTCGAGTAATTTGAGATATTCACAGTGAGAGGGCTGGAAATATATTAAAGTTAAACCAAAGAACTGGAGAAAGAAAGTGAAAGACAGAAGGCAGGGCCAAAGTATTGTGCAATAGTTAATTTCAGAAGCTGCCACAATCCAGAAAACATTATCACTATATTGGGGGGGTAATTGCAAAGTTGCTGAAACACATTGCACGATCCAAGTATAGTTACACAAAATTAAACATGTGGATTTTCTAAACGGAAAAAAAAAGGGGTACTATATTGTGAGGCGTAATCACACCTTAGGAGCACTTCAACGTCCGCGTAGTAATATCTTCACTTTATTGCGCGGACGTCGAAGGCGTTATTACGGCTAACTTGAACTTAAATGTAAACTTATTCAAATAGGGAAAACGTGGAAGAGCTTGGTCGCTTCTAACTTCACCCCCGTTTGGCCCCATAGAGGGGAGGAGGAGAGGCTAAATGCTAACAACATTCTTTTTGCGTGACTGAGCCCACGCGTAAAAACCAGACAGGTACGCGTCAACTCGTCTAAGCTCAGGTAAGAACATCTCAGTGTGGAAAAACAGTGGCCTGTTCCTTTAAGTGTGAATGACTCTTTAAAGGCCCTGTGCCTGATATTTCTTTTTCCAGGTAGTGGAATGAAATGGAAAGAGCTCAGTCATCAACTCGGGGGATCTGAGGAAAATCGCGATGAACTTCGGTCACATACGATTCTGAAGCACAGATAGTATTTTATATGTTTTATGTTGCAGACTTTTGCTTATAATGTCGGAACCATAAGAGATAGAGACTTAGTGTTTCTTTGTTTTGGAATCTTATTTTTGTATTTCAAACAAGCTCCCTCTGAAGTACCCACTGAAGATGAATGTCCTGAATAAATCAACCCTTTGCCCCTGACACATTTTACAGTTTAGAAGCATCATACACAGGATTATAGACAAGGCATTTAAAAAAAATCCCCCAAAATTTGAACTAGAAAAACCCATATCGGTCAACCTTACTACGCACTGTCACCAAAGTGTTCGTGATATGAAAGTAAAGTGCAAGAGCAGGATCTAAAACAGTCCCTCTCATATTTAAAAGCGCCTCGAAATGGGTTCTTGTTTTGAGACACCTACGCGAACATCGAAAGGTTCCTGTGGTGCGAAAACACCTGATGCTTCTGCGCGTGTGGCGATGACATGAAACTGATCCAACTTCGAGAACTCTTTTGAAAACCATCGGCTGCAACTTAAACTCTCCTCTTCTGTCTTAGCTCTCATCCTTGGCCCGGCTCCTGGGGAAATCCCTCTGAACTTACACTACAGTAGCTCTTCATCCGCCCATCTGTCAGCAAGGCTTTGGGAGACTAAAATCAAATCTGCCTCTTCTATCTCGAAAGCTGCTGGACTACAACCGAGCGCCTCCTGACAAAAGCTGTGCAGTTTAAGAGCAGAGGGAATGGACTGCAGGGGAACACAAACACGAGCCAGTGGGAGTTGAAAACATGTCGGAGAAGTCAAAGGTGATGGAAACAACAATGCAAGCAAGAAAAGTGTCGGGCTGAAGTTGGAAGGCAAGCAGATCGAGATGATGCTTAGTGGAGTGAGAATGAGCTGTGGTGGGCTTAACCTCCGCTCTCTTCTTTACATTAACATCACACATCTCGCGCTTATTAAGGACAAACTACAAACTATTCCTCCCACTGTAAGTTAAACACTGTCCATGTCCTGCGAGAGATCGATGGTCCCATAGGGCTCGAGCACGGGGCCCTCCACGCCACAGAAACGTGATCAAAACACCAAGAGGTAGGCTAAAGCTTTGGGAGGTCTACCCGGCCCCTGTCCAGCCCACTCATGGGGTGTTTCCACTGGCAGGCCCTACCCAGCCCGGTTTTGGGTCCGACCTCTGGCTGTGGTCAAAACGCTGAACCGAGACTAACGTGACGTGAACAGACTGAGGCTCTGATTGTCAAACGAGAGAGAGAGAGGACAGCCCTCGCTAGAACAGGCAGGTCATACGGATTTCATATTTCTGAAACATCATACCGCTGTTGAAAAGAGTGAGTTTGCCGATGATGGCACTTAGACACTGTTAGCACAACTGGTGTTAGCATAACATTAGCTTTTTACTGTCATAGTTTGTCTTTTAGCTGCTTTTTTCCTCTAATATTTGCCTTGGCACCTCTGAATGAGTCCATAAATCCCAAAGGCAGCATTTGTTCACATTGTTCTCAACAAACCCTCGCCTGTACTGGGTAGAGTCGATACGTGACCAGGCGAGTACATAGACCAAGGGGTGCGGGATACTAGCGTGTTATGTGGAACTTTAACACGTATGAAGCTGTAGTCTGCATTTAGAAACACAAGATCAAAGTTGACAATGAGTACTTTTTACAAATACATTATCACTATTGGGCCATCTTCAGCCTTCCCTTCTGTTGCCGTCAGTTCTGCTTTAGACCCACACACGGATTTTGTATCAAGGTATCGGGCGTTTCCAGACCTGTGTGGTGATTTTCGGAGACTTGGTTTGCCGAGGCAGAGCTCATGGTCTCACACACTCTCTCGGTGTGTCCAATTTAGACCGTCTCGTTCACTGTAGGGAGCAGTATATTCCCCATGGTCCTGGCTTAGCGGGATTCCAGCGAGACAGGGGGGGGAGGGACTGGGCGGAACGGCGGGGGATATGAAACCGCACCGAGAGTTGGGACGTTAATTAAATTTGTCCTGAAAGCCCTTATGTTTTATTGAAGCTTAGCCTTAGCTTTGGCTGTTTTACATTTTCTATCTTAAAATGTGTGTTTTTTTTGTGGAAAACCGGTGAAAAGTAATTCAGTTTGAGCAAACTGCACTTTTTAAATAACGATCAAAACTACAGCTGATATCTTTTAGCACGGAACTGGTTTGTATTGAAGGCAATTTGAGCCCTGAAATTATGAGATTAGGCACAAAACAAACCTTTGTACAACAATATAGACACTGAAAGTTAACTTGGGGCACCTCATGGTAATTACTGTGTAAAACAAAAAAAAACAAAAAAACTTGAAGCGTTTCCTTTGTCATTTTGGCCCAAAATTGGCAAACACAGATTGAAATAGGCTGGATCGAAACAGGAAACAGGAAGTCACTTCTTGGGCGGCGTTGCTAAGATTTTGAAGTTATGCACACAATCAATTGGGTGAAATAATTGTGTAATACGGACGGAAGTAAATATTGAAAATTGCATCAAAACATGCGCTTGTGCTTTGGTCCAGACTTTTTTTTGTATTATTATTTTTGTATTTATGGCCTAAAAGATCAAGAAATTAAGAGTTAATTTTCAAAAGTAGATATCTTTGTTTTGAATCAATTTGGGTATTTGTTACTGTACTATACAGATTACACTTGTGAAGCTAAAGTTGTGTACATTTAATGAAGAACTAGTGACTTTATATTTTCACGGCACTGAAACAGACCTGGTAATAAAAAACAAGTAAGTACAGAGAAATGTGCGAGCAAGCGTTGAGCTTTTTCAATGGCACTTATGTGTTTTGGCAAATGTACATTTTATGCTTACTTGAAAAAAGTGAACGAACGATGTATGAAAACATTGAGTGACTTTGAGTGCCTGAAAAGCACAATAAAAGACTAATGCATAACTGTTCTTTATGAGTTGGACTGATGCTAAGTTCCTGCATGAAGAGTAGAAGCGCTTATTGTAATTTCATGAGTGCCACAAAATCATCCAGGAAGTTGAAATTTTAACATCATAGCTTTTACTTTATTGTAAAACTAAAGCAAGTTTGACTTTAGTGCATCATCAGGCCACTAATAATGTCACATCTTTGATAAATGTGACTTAACATTAAAACACCCACTACTGTATATTAACAAGCTGACCGGCCTGTTATGACATTATCCATTATTTTCCATGAACATTTAAGTCCAAGACATGACTTCACATCCATAATGCATGAAGCTAGCATTTACACAATGTAGCATAGCGCTGTACTTTAGGCGGAGGGACCCTGCTCTTTACAAAAGTTAATGAAAACCACGCTAATGTTTTAATTTAGTTCCCCAATCGCTTCCCCACATCGCTGTATGCATACAAAATGTGGCCTGTGGCATTTTGGTGCCGCCTTTGTGCTTTGAACTTGGACCTTCCCAACATGGCCGCCCTGCCAGGGTGAGTGTTGGGGGTCATTGGTTTGGTTTGAGCAGAAACAGATAATGTTGTCTGAGATTGATAAACTGCTGCGTCCAGGGGAAGGCCATGGGAACCCTATTAACCTGTACGTCAACCACATATTAACCTATTCACTACCTCTGTGGATATCATAACAAATAGGGATTTTTTTTAGAAACAATGAAAGAGAAAATGCCTTAATGGTTGTGGTCCAATTTCTCATTTCTATCTTTCTAGATTCTAAATTTCAATGTCTTACATCCCAGTTCTTCACAAGGATGAGTTCATACCCAACTTTTAGGAGGAAAAACTGTCAGGGCAACAACAATTCTCCTGCTTCACCATTTATTTTATAATGCATAGCGCACAAACATACAAGTAAACATACTCCACTAACAATATTCCACTAATCAAGAAAAAAAAAGGTCAGGGGTTCCCAAACTTTATTGGGCTGGGACCCCAGAAATGGCTAAGTATTGTTTAAATGTATTGCCTCTTATGCTACTTTAAGGCTGAAAAACATTTATTTTAAAATCAAGTTAATATGTATTTAAACAGTTTATGTTCAATGATTGAGTGGATTTCCCAAATTACACGAATTTTTTTTATTTATTTTTTTTATCTTGGAATCATCTGGTTCCACCCAAGGCCTCACGACCCCCCAGATGTGGTGACATGCCATTGGCCCTACATCTCTAACCCAGTTGTGTTGTGGATTAGAGAACCATATACAACCATTAGCCCTAACCTGGACCCTGGACTCTTGCCTGAACCTAATTTTATTTTTCAACCCCTACTCAATGGGACATTTTCGGAATAATGAGACGTTGGTCTAATGGGTTGTCGGACTAATGGGCCGATCCAGTGCTTAATTTGTAAATTTGTAGTTTCAGGAACACTTTTGGTCTGATGTGATGGATTCGGGGAACAGGCCAAAACATTTGCCGGAACACTCTCATTAAACAGCATTATATCAGATCAAATCTTTCCCGGATCCTTTATCCTGAAAAACGGAAACTTTGGGGAATGCGTTCCCCCAAACGGGGGATCAAATTAAGCACTGGGCCGATCCCCCAAGAGGTCCCGACCTGGTGAACGTCCGGGCTATTCAAATACATCCCCCCACCGCCACCAAGCAACTTCATATTTCATCACTATCATGGCTCAAATAGAATTAGGCCTAAACATGAAAGTTTAAAATATATTCCAGCATTTCAAGTCAAAAACTAAAAGGTAAATGCAGACAGTGTTATTTCAGCCCTTTTGGCGTTTAAAGGCCTTTCCAGTTCTGTTTTGTTATTTTGAAACCCTGACAATTGGCCTACACCATGAAGCACATGGCGACTCGATTCTGCCAGAGTTTGCACTGCATATGTTTGTATTTTTACACGGTGAGAGTATAAGCGGCTGTGGACATTAGCGGCAGCCATTTTAGCCGCAGTAGCATTTGTGTGGCAATAAGCCTAATATGTTTTAAGCATTATGGGAAGTCAGCAGAGGGCCAAACAAGACTGTTTGGCGGGCTGGATCTGGCCCAATTGAATGGGCCGGGGGTAGGGCCTTTCGCTTATGCAGTTATGTATGTATGTATGTCTTCCCAAATTAATGTAATAATCTTGATAAATAGTTGTGTGCAATAGTTGGCCTGAACCCATCCACAATCAGTTGATAGCTAGCTGATTGTTGATTGTTAAATTTCCAGCAGTCCTAACAATTGAAAGGAGCACAATTAGCAATTACTTTTTGATTACTGAGTGCATATAACTTTCTGAAGGGTCTACTAATTTGATTTATAATTTGTTTTGCCTACATTGTTGGAGCTGTTCTCAAGTATAGCAAAGTAAAAGTAATTAAAGCCGCTCGCGGCGATAAAGGCCCTCGCCCCTTGCGACCGCCCCCCCTTGCGACCGCCCCCCCTTGCGACCGCCCCCCCTTGCACCCGCCCCCCCTTTTGCGAATGCCCCCACTTGTGACCGCCCCTGCCCGCTCTCGCCCAAACCTGCTCTGGCCTCGGCCTTACACCCAACCCGGTCTGTTTTGCTCCTTAACGCGGCCCACTTTCGCCTGATCCTTCGTCACACCCCGGCCTCACTCTCGCCCCAGGTGCTGCAGGCCTGGATCACCCACTCAAATCTGTGGGCACGCACGCGAAATTGCCTTGATTAAAAAATGATTCAGTAAATATTGCCAAACCTGTAGTAAGACCATCTGTATACATTGGGACTAGTGAGAGACAGCACATGTATCCCAATTGACTTTTGAGCGGAAGCGTTGTGCTTGTGCACTATGAGATTGTGATTTAGGTAAATCTATCAAAAAATAAAGAAAAAACAAAAGAAAAATGTCCAAGTCATATTTGAAGTGGTAACCAACTGAACCAGAGACCGGTAAACAATAACCCCATACAGAAGTACACCTGATGTGGGCTACTTTTCTCTAAATCCCTGAGTTTGATGTATGTTCCTCCCTGTAGATGCCCAGTCCAAACTACAAAAGTAAAAAAAAATAAAAAAAAAAGGAAGCCATGGTTGAGCTTGAACTGGCAACCTTATGATTGGTATCCCAGTGCTCTACCTATAGAGCTAGCCAAGCTGTAGGAAACTGCACAAACTAAACGTATATCAATGTTATGAAACATCCTGCACTCTTATATTTACAGAAAGCAGTAAGTAAAGAGGAAAAGGGGAGTGAAACGTAGAAAAGTGGGCAATTAAATAATTGTGTCTACATAACTTGGTGCTCATTCTTGAGTTGTATCAGGCTCAGAGTGCAGCAGCCCATGTGAAAAGAGAAAGCATTAGAAAAGTATGCAAGCTGTGTTTGAACTGGCAACCTACTGCACCAAAGACCAACACACTATCACTGAGCTATAACTCTATGTCACAATGGGACGAATATGGGCTAATATTCTCTAAAGTAGGTCCTAGCACAAGTGAGAGGTCATTTCCGGTCATGCTCCCCACCCCCCCCTCCATTTTCTCATTTCATGTTTCATTTATGTTCTTTCCTGTAGGTGGCCAGTAAAAAATCAAATAAAAACATAAATACAAATAAAAAGTAAAAAAAGGTCTAAGTTGGAATTGATCCAGCAAACTTGTGATTGTGAGTCCAGAACTCTACCCATGGAGCTAAGGCAGGTACAGATGAGAAGACCTTGGATTGCTATTATAAAGGTCACTAAGCTCATGTATATGCAGAAAACGGAGAGCCAAGATGATTTGAATCATTTTATAATTAGAGCAACTAGCGTACTTGATAGGTGAAACAATATTTTGTTGAGAGGGGTTATTTTCACAGTTTTTAATGAGGGTGGGACCATAGGCGCCAATGCATGTTCTTCCCAGTAGTTGCCGAGTAAAAAATAAATAAAATAAAAAAGAGTCAAGGTGAGAATTGATCCAGCAATCCCATGGTTGGGAACCTATCACTCTACCCATGTAGCTACACAAGCAGATTTATTTTGCAGCCGAAATGTGAAATATCTTATGAAACTGCATGTGGTACAACGTGAGGGTCATTTCCCCCTGTTTTTAATGAGGGTGGGAGCATAGTCGTCGATTCAGGTTCTTCCCAGTAGGTACTGCGTAAAAAAAAAAAGAAAAAAAAAAAAGTCATGGTGGGGATTGAACCGGCAATATGACGGTGCAAACCCTGCACTCTACCAATGGAGCTACACGGGCTTACACAAAAGCTCAGCAGAACTCTTAAAAGATAATGGAATACTTTGGTGAGAGCCACATAGTACGAGGAACACGCAGAGACGGACAGGAAACAGCCTAAGTGAACTTCCTATGACTGTAAAGTCCAAAAAAGCTCAATTTGGAGGCAAACACGTCCAAATGAAAGCTTCTTTCTGTCACAGAGGGGTAGTACATCTACGTATGAGCCTAAAAGTGTTGCTTTTGTGAATAAACGGGGTATTTGGGAAAATTGACGATTTTCATGAGAAACTCTGACAGTGGCAACTCTGACAGAGGCTACTATGCTGCCAGAAGAAGAACTCTGGCTATTTCCACGGAGGATGGGCGGGCCACTTTTGGCGGGCCACTTACAAGCCACTTAAAACAGCAGGTGGCGCTGTTCTCACACTTGAACAGGCTGTATAAGTGGACTGGTTACTTGTACCCCCACATGTTATACATTTTCGGAAAGCTCTGACTAAGGCCGACGCGATCCCTATGACGGGGAAGGCCTGTGTGATTATTACATGTCCTGACGTGGTCTATGACCCTGGCCAGTGTCAACTTTGTACCATGACATTTTTTGCCACCGGGCTCTCATTGACTCAATGTAAACTGCCTGTTTGAGGGGGCGCCACTGAGCCATCTTTTATTATTTTCTCTTGCCAACGCCACCCAAAATTAGACCTCCCGGAGCACTAATTTCTGATACCTGTTACTTGTGTATCGGTCCACGTTTGCTATTTGAATTCTTGCGTTTTCCCTTTTTTTTTACGATTTTAATTAGTCCCTCGCCGGGCACTTCGTGTCCGTTGCTCGGGCCTAATTATAGAGAAAACAAAGCAAGATAGAGGCATGTTGTAATAGACTTTTTTGATCAGTGTGACATGGAGAATCAGGTTATAATTTTTGTTTTCACTTTCGTGAAAGTGTAATTTTGCAGGTATAGGTAGGGGGCGCTATTTTTTTGAAAATTGCACAATTATCCAGGCGAATCAGTACGATCCATAGAGGGGCTTATGTGATACAAATATTAGTGCAATTGGAAATTGCATGCCCTTTTGAGTTGTCGTCAAAGAGGCGGGGAAAAAGCATGATATTAATAATATAAAAAACAAAGCAAGATAGAGGGGTGTTGTAATGGACTTCTTTGATCAGTGTGACATGGAGAATCGAGATATGTATTTTGTTTTCACGTTCGTAAAAGTGTAATTTTGCAAGTATAGGTAGGGGGCGCTATTTTTGTGAAAAATGCACAATTATCCTGGCTAATCAGTACGATCCATAGAGGGGCTTAGCTGATAGAAATTTTAGTGCAATTGGAACTTGCATGCCCTTTTGAGTTGTCGTCAAAGAGGCGGGGAAAAAGCATGATATTTGGCAGAGCCGTACAGACAAACCGTAACAGATATCTGAACAATAGAGCTGGATTATTGGAGCTCTATGCCTCTAGATTACACTCACCAAGTTGGATCTCATTTGGTCCAAAACCCTGGGAGTGACTTGACAAAATATCAGGGGAAGAAAATGAGGCTACAATTTTCAATCCAATATGGCCGACTTCCTGTTTGTCAGAGGGCGGAGCTATAATGATGTTTTAGGTTTGTCTTGATGTCCTCTATCACTGTACCCAAAGACATAGGTTTAGGGCAAAAAATGCATCATTCCTTTTGAATTGGGGTCGTGCTTGAGGGGGCGCCACTGAGGCATTGTTCAAGGTGTTGTCTTGAGGGTATCAAAATAGTTAATTTTACACCAACCATGAACCTTTGGTCAAATAAAATTGAGTTTTCGTTAATGTTCAGGGGGTCAAAATTGAGTTCAAAGACGTAATAATAATAATAATAATAATAATAATTAAAGCCGCTCGCGGCGATAAAGGCCCTCGCCCCTTGCGACCGCCCCCCCTTGCCACCGCCCCCCCTTGCGACCGCCCCCCCTTGCGAATGCCCCCACTTGTGACCGCCCCCGCCCGCTCTCGCCCAAACCTGCTCTGACCTCGGCCTTACACCCAACCCGGTTTGTTTTGCTCCTTAACGCGGCCCACTTTCGCCTGATCCTTCGTCACACCCCGGCCTCACTCTTGCCCCAGGTGCTGTAGGACTGGATCACCCACTCAAATCTGTGGGCACGCACGCGAAATTGCCTTGATTAAAAAATGATTCAGTAAATATTGCCAAACCTGTAGTAAAACCATCTGTATACATTGGGACTAGTGAGAGACAGCACATGTATCCCGATTGACCTTTGAGCGCTGTGCTTGCGCACTATGAGATTGTGATTTTGCTGATATGTGCAGCGGCCATGTGAAAAGAAAAAGCATTGGAAATGTGTCCAAGCCATGTTTGAACTGGCAACCTTTTGCACCAGAGACCAGCACACTATCACTGAGCTATACCTCCCTAACAATGATGGCCTGATGTGGACTACTTGTCTCTAAATGTCCTCACTGGAGGAGAGACGTAATTTAAGGTCATTTTTCCCCCCCTCCATTTTCCTTATTGTTTTCGACATTTCTGCCCAGTTTTGCGTAAATTGTTTCCCTACTGTCCCCCATTTCTTCTATGCATATACTATGTAGCCTTTCCTTCATACACAATCATTGTTATCCCTCCTCCCCAATGAAATGCTGAGGAAAAATATGTTTATGTAGGCCAAATCATAGGTGCCGATCCCGTGGGTGCTGCGGGGCTGGAGCACCCACTCAAATCTTTGGGCACCCAGGTGAATTTGCCCTGATTACAAAATGATTCATAATGCTTAACCTGTAAAGCCGGAAAAAGCTGTGTTGCTTATAAAATTGATATACATGCGTTTGAGGCTGTTTGTTCTGCTCGTTTAGCTCCATAGGTAGAGCGCATGGCTCATGTGGCCGGGGTTCCAGCCACGAAAGTGCTGGTTCGATCTCGACCTTGCCTTTTTTTTGCACTAGGTAGATCTATCAAAAAATAAAAATAAAAACATGAGAAAAATGTCCAAGTCATATTTGAAGTGGTAACCTCCTGAACCAGAGACTGGTAAACAATAACCCCATACACCTGATGTGGGCTACTTTTCTCTAAATCCCTGAGTTTGATTTATGTTCCTCCCAGTAGATGCCCAGTCCAAACTACAAAAGTAAAAAAAAAAAAAAGGAAGCCATAGTTGAGCTTGAACTGGCAACCTCATGATTGGCATCCCAGTCCTCTACCTATAGAGCTAGCCAAGCTGCAGGAACCTGCGTGTGCATCTAAACTTATATCAATCTTATGAAACATCCTGCATTCTTACATTTACAGAAAACAGTAAGTAAAGAGGAAAAAGGGAGTGAAACGTAGAAAAGTGGACAATTAAATAATTGTGTTTACATAACTTGGTGCTCATTCTGGAGTTGTATCTGACTCAGAGTGCAGCAGCCCATGCGAAAAGAGAAAGCATTAGAAAAGTTCCCAAGCTGTGTTTGAACTGGCAACCTACTGCACCAAAGACCAGCACTCTATCACTGAGCTATAACTCTGTGTCACAATGGGACGAATATGGGCTAATATTCTCTAAATTAGGTCCTAGGACGCCACTGGAGGGGAGAGGTAATTTCCGGTCAAGCTCCCCCCTCTCCATTTTCTCATTTCATGTTTCATTTATGTTCTTTCCTGTAGGTGGCCAGTAAAAAATCAAATAAAAACATAAATACAAATAAAAAGTAAAAGAAGGTCAAGGTTGGAATTGATCCGGCAACCTTGTGATTGTGAGTCCAGAACTCTACCCATGGAGCTAAAGTTTTAATGAGGGTGGGACCATAGGTGCCGATTCATGTTCTTCCCAGTAGTTGCCGAGTCAAAAAAAATAAAAATAAAAAAGACTCAAGGTGAGAATTGATCCGGCAATCCCATGGTTGGGAACCTATCACTTTACCCATGTAGCTACACAAGCAGATTTATTTTGCAGCCGAAATGTGAAATATCTTGTGAAACGGCATGTGGTACAACGTGTGGGTCATTGCCCCGTTTTGAATGAGGGTGGGAGCATAGTCGCCGATTCAGGTTCTTCCCAGTAGGTACTGCTTAAAAAAATAAAAAAAGTCATGGTGGGGATTGAACCGGCAATATAACGGTGGGAACCCTGCACTCTACCAATGGAGCTACACAGGCTTACACAACAACACAGCGATTTATACATAAATCTTACGAAAGTTTTGCACTCGAGCGTTCACAAGTCGAAATAGCAGTTCAGACAGTATTTATTGAAACATTTTTAATTAGGGGTAATACCCCGGGCGGCCAACGATCTGAAAAGGTGCTCCAGCCCCGCAGAACTCTGGATAGATGAAGGAATACTTTGGTGAGAGCCACATAGTACGAGGAACATGCAGAGACGGACAGGAAACAGCCTAAGTGAACTCCCTGTGACTGTAAAGTCCAAAAAACCTCAATTTGGAGGCAAAAACGCCCAAATTAAAGCTTCTTTCTGTCACAGAGGGGTAGTATATCTACGTATGAGTCTAAAAGTGTGGCTTTTGTGAATAAACGGGGTATTTGGGAAAATTGACGATTTTCATGAGAAACTCTGACAGTGGCAACTCTGACAGAGGCTACTATGCTGCCAGAAGAAGAACTCTGGCTATTTCCACGGAGGATGGGCGGGCCACTTACAAGCCACTTAAAAGACAACTTAAACCAGCAGGTGGCGCTGTTCTCACACTTTGAACAGGCTGTATAAGTGGAGTGGTTACTTGTACCCCCACATGTTATACATTTTCGGAAAGCTCACACTAAGGCGGGCGCGATCCCTATGACGGGGAAGGCCTGTGTGATTATTTTCACAACTCCATACCATCCCGATTTTTTGATTGGAATTTTTCAAGAAAAAACCTTGAAGGGGGCGCCAGTGGGTCATTTTTGGCGATAGTGGCTGCGTTTGCACATGGTTAGGTCCAGCTCGAGAATGTGCACGTGCGCCGTATTGGGTCCGTTGCAATCCCACAAAGTCTGTGAAAGATATGAGACTTTGAATTTTGTTGAAAATGGCCTTTGAGTTGCGGCCTTGTCATGACCACGCCCGATAATATTTCCAAAATTGAAATGAGGATTTGGAAAGCCACATGGGTCTGGGACATTTTGGCCAAAAATTGAAGCTTTTGATTGAAAACTCGGGGATCAGGGGTCACAAGTTCAACAGGTACGATTTTGAAGGTTCGAGGTTTGGGCCAAGATGGCCGACTTCCTGTAGAGTTTAGGCCGGGCTCATAATATATTTTTTGACATGTCCTGACGTGGTCTATGACCCTGGCCAGTGTCACCTTTGTACCATGACATTTTTTGCCACCGGGCTCTCATTGACTCAATGTAAACTGCCTGTTTGAGGGGGCGCCACTGAGCCATCTTTGATTATTTTCTCTTGCCAACGCCACCCAAAATTAGACCTCCCGGAGCACTAATTCCTGATACCTGTTACTTGTGTATCGGTCCACGTTTGCTATTTGAATTCTTGCGTTTTCCCTTTTTTTTTACGATTTTAATTAGTCCCTCGCCGGGCACTTCGTGTCCGTTGCTCGGGCCTAATAATGGAAACAGTTTTTTTGCTATGTTTTGGCATTTTATTTCTCCCAAACGACATTACTCAGATTGATGCCTTTTTGGTATGTTGATCCACATGACGGGGAAGGCCTGTGTGATTATTTTCACAACTCCATACCATCCGGATTTTTTGATTGGAATTTTTCAAGAAAAAACCTTGAAGGGGGCGCCAGTGGGTCATTTTTGGCCATAGTGGCTGCGTTTGCACATGGTTAGGTCCAGCTCGAGAATGTGCACGTGCGCCGTATTGGGTCCGTTGCAATCCCACAAAGTCTGTGAAAGATATGAGACTTTGAATTTGGTTGAAAATGGCCTCTGAGTTGCGGCCTTGTCATGACCACGCCCAAAAATATTTCCAAAATTGAAATGAGGATTTGGAAAGCCACATGGGTCTGGGACATTTTGGCCAAAAATTGAAGCTTTTGATTGAAAACTCGGGGATCAGGGGTCACAAGTTCAACAGGTACGATTTTGACGGTGCGAGGTTTGGGCCAAGATGGCCGACTTCCTGTAGAGTTTAGGCCGGGCTCATAATATATTTTTTGACATGTCCTGATGTGGTCTATGACCCTGGCCAGTGTCACCTTTGTACCATGACATTTTTTGCCACCGGGCTCTCATTGACTCAATGTAAACTGCCTGTTTGAGGGGGCGCCACTGAGCCATCTTTGATTATTTTCTCTTGCCAACGCCACCCAAAATTAGACCTCCCGGAGCACAAATTTCTGATACCTGTTACTTGTGTATCGGTCCACGTTTGCTATTTGAATTCTTGCGTTTTCCCTTTTTTTTTACGATTTTAATTAGTCCCTCGCCGGGCACTTCGTGTCCGTTGCTCGGGCCTAATTATAAAGAAAACAAAGCAAGATAGAGGCATGTTGTAATAGACTTTTTTGATCAGTGTGACATGGAGAATCAGGTTATAATTTTTGTTTTCACTTTCGTAAAAGTGTAATTTTGCAGGTATAGGTAGGGGGCGCTATTTTTTTGAAAATTGCACAATTATCCAGGCGAATCAGTACGATCCATAGAGGGGCTCATGTGATGCACATATTAGTGCAATTGGAACTTGCATGCTCTTTTGAGTTGTCGTCAAAGAGGCGGGAAAAAGCATGATATTTATTATAAAAAAAACAAAGCAAGATAGAGGCATCTTGTGATTGACTTTTTTGATCAGTGTGACATGGAGAATCCAAATATACCCTTTGTTTTCACTTCTGTGGAAATAAATCTTTCACGGCCATGCAATGTGCACAGGGGGCGCTGTTGGGCACTTTGTTTGGCGGACTTCAAAATAGTACAATTTTCACCAATCCTGATCATTAGGTCAAATAAAATTGAGTTTTCGTTAATGTTCAGGGGGTCAAAATTGAGATCAAAGACGTAATAATAATAATAATAATGGAAACAGTTTTTTTGCTATGTTTTGGCATTTTATTTCTCCCAAACGACATTACTCAGATTGATGCCTTTTTGGTATGTTGATCCACATGACGGGGAAGGCCTGTGTGATTATTTTCACAACTCCATACCATCCGGATTTTTTGATTGGAATTTTTCAAGAAAAAACCTTGAAGGGGGCGCCAGTGGGTCATTTTTGGCCATAGTGGCTGCGTTTGCACATGGTTAGGTCCAGCTCGAGAATGTGCACGTGCGCCGTATTGGGTCCGTTGCAATCCCACAAAGTCTGTGAAAGATATGAGACTTTGAATTTGGTTGAAAATGGCCTCTGAGTTGCGGCCTTGTCATGACCACGCCCAAAAATATTTCCAAAATTGAAATGAGGATTTGGAAAGCCACATGGGTCTGGGACATTTTGGCCAAAAATTGAAGCTTTTGATTGAAAACTCGGGGATCAGGGGTCACAAGTTCAACAGGTACGATTTTGACGGTGCGAGGTTTGGGCCAAGATGGCCGACTTCCTGTAGAGTTTAGGCCGGGCTCATAATATATTTTTTGACATGTCCTGATGTGGTCTATGACCCTGGCCAGTGTCACCTTTGTACCATGACATTTTTTGCCACCGGGCTCTCATTGACTCAATGTAAACTGCCTGTTTGAGGGGGCGCCACTGAGCCATCTTTGATTATTTTCTCTTGCCAACGCCACCCAAAATTAGACCTCCCGGAGCACAAATTTCTGATACCTGTTACTTGTGTATCGGTCCACGTTTGCTATTTGAATTCTTGCGTTTTCCCTTTTTTTTTACGATTTTAATTAGTCCCTCGCCGGGCACTTCGTGTCCGTTGCTCGGGCCTAATTATAAAGAAAACAAAGCAAGATAGAGGCATGTTGTAATAGACTTTTTTGATCAGTGTGACATGGAGAATCAGGTTATAATTTTTGTTTTCACTTTCGTAAAAGTGTAATTTTGCAGGTATAGGTAGGGGGCGCTATTTTTTTGAAAATTGCACAATTATCCAGGCGAATCAGTACGATCCATAGAGGGGCTCATGTGATGCACATATTAGTGCAATTGGAACTTGCATGCTCTTTTGAGTTGTCGTCAAAGAGGCGGGAAAAAGCATGATATTTATTATAAAAAAAACAAAGCAAGATAGAGGCATCTTGTGATTGACTTTTTTGATCAGTGTGACATGGAGAATCCAAATATACCCTTTGTTTTCACTTCTGTGGAAATAAATCTTTCACGGCCATGCAATGTGCACAGGGGGCGCTGTTGGGCACTTTGTTTGGCGGACTTCAAAATAGTACAATTTTCACCAATCCTGATCATTAGGTCAAATAAAATTGAGTTTTCGTTAATGTTCAGGGGGTCAAAATTGAGATCAAAGACGTAATAATAATAATAATAATGGAAACAGTTTTTTTGCTATGTTTTGGCATTTTATTTCTCCCAAACGACATTACTCAGATTGATGCCTTTTTGGTATGTTGATCCACATGACGGGGAAGGCCTGTGTGATTATTTTCACAACTCCATACCATCCCGATTTTTTGATTGGAATTTTTCAAGAAAAAACCTTGAAGGGGGCGCCAGTGGGTCATTTTTGGCGATAGTGGCTGCGTTTGCACATGCTTAGGTCCAGCTCGAGAATGTGCACGTGCGCCGTATTGGGTCCGTTGCAATCCCACAAAGTCTGTGAAAGATATGAGACTTTGAATTTTGTTGAAAATGGCCTTTGAGTTGCGGCCTTGTCATGACCACGCCCGATAATATTTCCAAAATTGAAATGAGGATTTGGAAAGCCACATGGGTCTGGGACATTTTGGCCAAAAATTGAAGCTTTTGATTGAAAACTCGGGGATCAGGGGTCACAAGTTCAACAGGTACGATTTTGAAGGTTCGAGGTTTGGGCCAAGATGGCCGACTTCCTGTAGAGTTTAGGCCGGGCTCATAATATATTTTTTGACATGTCCTGACGTGGTCTATGACCCTGGCCAGTGTCACCTTTGTACCATGACATTTTTTGCCACCGGGCTCTCATTGACTCAATGTAAACTGCCTGTTTGAGGGGGCGCCACTGAGCCATCTTTGATTATTTTCTCTTGCCAACGCCACCCAAAATTAGACCTCCCGGAGCACTAATTCCTGATACCTGTTACTTGTGTATCGGTCCACGTTTGCTATTTGAATTCTTGCGTTTTCCCTTTTTTTTTACGATTTTAATTAGTCCCTCGCCGGGCACTTCGTGTCCGTTGCTCGGGCCTAATAATGGAAACAGTTTTTTTGCTATGTTTTGGCATTTTATTTCTCCCAAACGACATTACTCAGATTGATGCCTTTTTGGTATGTTGATCCACATGACGGGGAAGGCCTGTGTGATTATTTTCACAACTCCATACCATCCGGATTTTTTGATTGGAATTTTTCAAGAAAAAACCTTGAAGGGGGCGCCAGTGGGTCATTTTTGGCCATAGTGGCTGCGTTTGCACATGGTTAGGTCCAGCTCGAGAATGTGCACGTGCGCCGTATTGGGTCCGTTGCAATCCCACAAAGTCTGTGAAAGATATGAGACTTTGAATTTGGTTGAAAATGGCCTCTGAGTTGCGGCCTTGTCATGACCACGCCCAAAAATATTTCCAAAATTGAAATGAGGATTTGGAAAGCCACATGGGTCTGGGACATTTTGGCCAAAAATTGAAGCTTTTGATTGAAAACTCGGGGATCAGGGGTCACAAGTTCAACAGGTACGATTTTGACGGTGCGAGGTTTGGGCCAAGATGGCCGACTTCCTGTAGAGTTTAGGCCGGGCTCATAATATATTTTTTGACATGTCCTGATGTGGTCTATGACCCTGGCCAGTGTCACCTTTGTACCATGACATTTTTTGCCACCGGGCTCTCATTGACTCAATGTAAACTGCCTGTTTGAGGGGGCGCCACTGAGCCATCTTTGATTATTTTCTCTTGCCAACGCCACCCAAAATTAGACCTCCCGGAGCACAAATTTCTGATACCTGTTACTTGTGTATCGGTCCACGTTTGCTATTTGAATTCTTGCGTTTTCCCTTTTTTTTTACGATTTTAATTAGTCCCTCGCCGGGCACTTCGTGTCCGTTGCTCGGGCCTAATTATAAAGAAAACAAAGCAAGATAGAGGCATGTTGTAATAGACTTTTTTGATCAGTGTGACATGGAGAATCAGGTTATAATTTTTGTTTTCACTTTCGTAAAAGTGTAATTTTGCAGGTATAGGTAGGGGGCGCTATTTTTTTGAAAATTGCACAATTATCCAGGCGAATCAGTACGATCCATAGAGGGGCTCATGTGATGCACATATTAGTGCAATTGGAACTTGCATGCTCTTTTGAGTTGTCGTCAAAGAGGCGGGAAAAAGCATGATATTTATTATAAAAAAAACAAAGCAAGATAGAGGCATCTTGTGATTGACTTTTTTGATCAGTGTGACATGGAGAATCCAAATATACCCTTTGTTTTCACTTCTGTGGAAATAAATCTTTCACGGCCATGCAATGTGCACAGGGGGCGCTGTTGGGCACTTTGTTTGGCGGACTTCAAAATAGTACAATTTTCACCAATCCTGATCATTAGGTCAAATAAAATTGAGTTTTCGTTAATGTTCAGGGGGTCAAAATTGAGATCAAAGACGTAATAATAATAATAATAATGGAAACAGTTTTTTTGCTATGTTTTGGCATTTTATTTCTCCCAAACGACATTACTCAGATTGATGCCTTTTTGGTATGTTGATCCACATGACGGGGAAGGCCTGTGTGATTATTTTCACAACTCCATACCATCCCGATTTTTTGATTGGAATTTTTCAAGAAAAAACCTTGAAGGGGGCGCCAGTGGGTCATTTTTGGCGATAGTGGCTGCGTTTGCACATGGTTAGGTCCAGCTCGAGAATGTGCACGTGCGCCGTATTGGGTCCGTTGCAATCCCACAAAGTCTGTGAAAGATATGAGACTTTGAATTTTGTTGAAAATGGCCTTTGAGTTGCGGCCTTGTCATGACCACGCCCGATAATATTTCCAAAATTGAAATGAGGATTTGGAAAGCCACATGGGTCTGGGACATTTTGGCCAAAAATTGAAGCTTTTGATTGAAAACTCGGGGATCAGGGGTCACAAGTTCAACAGGTACGATTTTGAAGGTTCGAGGTTTGGGCCAAGATGGCCGACTTCCTGTAGAGTTTAGGCCGGGCTCATAATATATTTTTTGACATGTCCTGACGTGGTCTATGACCCTGGCCAGTGTCACCTTTGTACCATGACATTTTTTGCCACCGGGCTCTCATTGACTCAATGTAAACTGCCTGTTTGAGGGGGCGCCACTGAGCCATCTTTGATTATTTTCTCTTGCCAACGCCACCCAAAATTAGACCTCCCGGAGCACTAATTCCTGATACCTGTTACTTGTGTATCGGTCCACGTTTGCTATTTGAATTCTTGCGTTTTCCCTTTTTTTTTACGATTTTAATTAGTCCCTCGCCGGGCACTTCGTGTCCGTTGCTCGGGCCTAATAATGGAAACAGTTTTTTTGCTATGTTTTGGCATTTTATTTCTCCCAAACGACATTACTCAGATTGATGCCTTTTTGGTATGTTGATCCACATGACGGGGAAGGCCTGTGTGATTATTTTCACAACTCCATACCATCCGGATTTTTTGATTGGAATTTTTCAAGAAAAAACCTTGAAGGGGGCGCCAGTGGGTCATTTTTGGCCATAGTGGCTGCGTTTGCACATGGTTAGGTCCAGCTCGAGAATGTGCACGTGCGCCGTATTGGGTCCGTTGCAATCCCACAAAGTCTGTGAAAGATATGAGACTTTGAATTTGGTTGAAAATGGCCTCTGAGTTGCGGCCTTGTCATGACCACGCCCAAAAATATTTCCAAAATTGAAATGAGGATTTGGAAAGCCACATGGGTCTGGGACATTTTGGCCAAAAATTGAAGCTTTTGATTGAAAACTCGGGGATCAGGGGTCACAAGTTCAACAGGTACGATTTTGACGGTGCGAGGTTTGGGCCAAGATGGCCGACTTCCTGTAGAGTTTAGGCCGGGCTCATAATATATTTTTTGACATGTCCTGATGTGGTCTATGACCCTGGCCAGTGTCACCTTTGTACCATGACATTTTTTGCCACCGGGCTCTCATTGACTCAATGTAAACTGCCTGTTTGAGGGGGCGCCACTGAGCCATCTTTGATTATTTTCTCTTGCCAACGCCACCCAAAATTAGACCTCCCGGAGCACAAATTTCTGATACCTGTTACTTGTGTATCGGTCCACGTTTGCTATTTGAATTCTTGCGTTTTCCCTTTTTTTTTACGATTTTAATTAGTCCCTCGCCGGGCACTTCGTGTCCGTTGCTCGGGCCTAATTATAAAGAAAACAAAGCAAGATAGAGGCATGTTGTAATAGACTTTTTTGATCAGTGTGACATGGAGAATCAGGTTATAATTTTTGTTTTCACTTTCGTAAAAGTGTAATTTTGCAGGTATAGGTAGGGGGCGCTATTTTTTTGAAAATTGCACAATTATCCAGGCGAATCAGTACGATCCATAGAGGGGCTCATGTGATGCACATATTAGTGCAATTGGAACTTGCATGCTCTTTTGAGTTGTCGTCAAAGAGGCGGGAAAAAGCATGATATTTATTATAAAAAAAACAAAGCAAGATAGAGGCATCTTGTGATTGACTTTTTTGATCAGTGTGACATGGAGAATCCAAATATACCCTTTGTTTTCACTTCTGTGGAAATAAATCTTTCACGGCCATGCAATGTGCACAGGGGGCGCTGTTGGGCACTTTGTTTGGCGGACTTCAAAATAGTACAATTTTCACCAATCCTGATCATTAGGTCAAATAAAATTGAGTTTTCGTTAATGTTCAGGGGGTCAAAATTGAGATCAAAGACGTAATAATAATAATAATAATGGAAACAGTTTTTTTGCTATGTTTTGGCATTTTATTTCTCCCAAACGACATTACTCAGATTGATGCCTTTTTGGTATGTTGATCCACATGACGGGGAAGGCCTGTGTGATTATTTTCACAACTCCATACCATCCGGATTTTTTGATTGGAATTTTTCAAGAAAAAACCTTGAAGGGGGCGCCAGTGGGTCATTTTTGGCCATAGTGGCTGCGTTTGCACATGGTTAGGTCCAGCTCGAGAATGTGCACGTGCGCCGTATTGGGTCCGTTGCAATCCCACAAAGTCTGTGAAAGATATGAGACTTTGAATTTGGTTGAAAATGGCCTCTGAGTTGCGGCCTTGTCATGACCACGCCCAAAAATATTTCCAAAATTGAAATGAGGATTTGGAAAGCCACATGGGTCTGGGACATTTTGGCCAAAAATTGAAGCTTTTGATTGAAAACTCGGGGATCAGGGGTCACAAGTTCAACAGGTACGATTTTGACGGTGCGAGGTTTGGGCCAAGATGGCCGACTTCCTGTAGAGTTTAGGCCGGGCTCATAATATATTTTTTGACATGTCCTGATGTGGTCTATGACCCTGGCCAGTGTCACCTTTGTACCATGACATTTTTTGCCACCGGGCTCTCATTGACTCAATGTAAACTGCCTGTTTGAGGGGGCGCCACTGAGCCATCTTTGATTATTTTCTCTTGCCAACGCCACCCAAAATTAGACCTCCCGGAGCACAAATTTCTGATACCTGTTACTTGTGTATCGGTCCACGTTTGCTATTTGAATTCTTGCGTTTTCCCTTTTTTTTTACGATTTTAATTAGTCCCTCGCCGGGCACTTCGTGTCCGTTGCTCGGGCCTAATTATAAAGAAAACAAAGCAAGATAGAGGCATGTTGTAATAGACTTTTTTGATCAGTGTGACATGGAGAATCAGGTTATAATTTTTGTTTTCACTTTCGTAAAAGTGTAATTTTGCAGGTATAGGTAGGGGGCGCTATTTTTTTGAAAATTGCACAATTATCCAGGCGAATCAGTACGATCCATAGAGGGGCTCATGTGATGCACATATTAGTGCAATTGGAACTTGCATGCTCTTTTGAGTTGTCGTCAAAGAGGCGGGAAAAAGCATGATATTTATTATAAAAAAAACAAAGCAAGATAGAGGCATCTTGTGATTGACTTTTTTGATCAGTGTGACATGGAGAATCCAAATATACCCTTTGTTTTCACTTCTGTGGAAATAAATCTTTCACGGCCATGCAATGTGCACAGGGGGCGCTGTTGGGCACTTTGTTTGGCGGACTTCAAAATAGTACAATTTTCACCAATCCTGATCATTAGGTCAAATAAAATTGAGTTTTCGTTAATGTTCAGGGGGTCAAAATTGAGATCAAAGACGTAATAATAATAATAATAATGGAAACAGTTTTTTTGCTATGTTTTGGCATTTTATTTCTCCCAAACGACATTACTCAGATTGATGCCTTTTTGGTATGTTGATCCACATGACGGGGAAGGCCTGTGTGATTATTTTCACAACTCCATACCATCCCGATTTTTTGATTGGAATTTTTCAAGAAAAAACCTTGAAGGGGGCGCCAGTGGGTCATTTTTGGCGATAGTGGCTGCGTTTGCACATGGTTAGGTCCAGCTCGAGAATGTGCACGTGCGCCGTATTGGGTCCGTTGCAATCCCACAAAGTCTGTGAAAGATATGAGACTTTGAATTTTGTTGAAAATGGCCTTTGAGTTGCGGCCTTGTCATGACCACGCCCGATAATATTTCCAAAATTGAAATGAGGATTTGGAAAGCCACATGGGTCTGGGACATTTTGGCCAAAAATTGAAGCTTTTGATTGAAAACTCGGGGATCAGGGGTCACAAGTTCAACAGGTACGATTTTGAAGGTTCGAGGTTTGGGCCAAGATGGCCGACTTCCTGTAGAGTTTAGGCCGGGCTCATAATATATTTTTTGACATGTCCTGACGTGGTCTATGACCCTGGCCAGTGTCACCTTTGTACCATGACATTTTTTGCCACCGGGCTCTCATTGACTCAATGTAAACTGCCTGTTTGAGGGGGCGCCACTGAGCCATCTTTGATTATTTTCTCTTGCCAACGCCACCCAAAATTAGACCTCCCGGAGCACTAATTCCTGATACCTGTTACTTGTGTATCGGTCCACGTTTGCTATTTGAATTCTTGCGTTTTCCCTTTTTTTTTACGATTTTAATTAGTCCCTCGCCGGGCACTTCGTGTCCGTTGCTCGGGCCTAATAATGGAAACAGTTTTTTTGCTATGTTTTGGCATTTTATTTCTCCCAAACGACATTACTCAGATTGATGCCTTTTTGGTATGTTGATCCACATGACGGGGAAGGCCTGTGTGATTATTTTCACAACTCCATACCATCCGGATTTTTTGATTGGAATTTTTCAAGAAAAAACCTTGAAGGGGGCGCCAGTGGGTCATTTTTGGCCATAGTGGCTGCGTTTGCACATGGTTAGGTCCAGCTCGAGAATGTGCACGTGCGCCGTATTGGGTCCGTTGCAATCCCACAAAGTCTGTGAAAGATATGAGACTTTGAATTTGGTTGAAAATGGCCTCTGAGTTGCGGCCTTGTCATGACCACGCCCAAAAATATTTCCAAAATTGAAATGAGGATTTGGAAAGCCACATGGGTCTGGGACATTTTGGCCAAAAATTGAAGCTTTTGATTGAAAACTCGGGGATCAGGGGTCACAAGTTCAACAGGTACGATTTTGACGGTGCGAGGTTTGGGCCAAGATGGCCGACTTCCTGTAGAGTTTAGGCCGGGCTCATAATATATTTTTTGACATGTCCTGATGTGGTCTATGACCCTGGCCAGTGTCACCTTTGTACCATGACATTTTTTGCCACCGGGCTCTCATTGACTCAATGTAAACTGCCTGTTTGAGGGGGCGCCACTGAGCCATCTTTGATTATTTTCTCTTGCCAACGCCACCCAAAATTAGACCTCCCGGAGCACAAATTTCTGATACCTGTTACTTGTGTATCGGTCCACGTTTGCTATTTGAATTCTTGCGTTTTCCCTTTTTTTTTACGATTTTAATTAGTCCCTCGCCGGGCACTTCGTGTCCGTTGCTCGGGCCTAATTATAAAGAAAACAAAGCAAGATAGAGGCATGTTGTAATAGACTTTTTTGATCAGTGTGACATGGAGAATCAGGTTATAATTTTTGTTTTCACTTTCGTAAAAGTGTAATTTTGCAGGTATAGGTAGGGGGCGCTATTTTTTTGAAAATTGCACAATTATCCAGGCGAATCAGTACGATCCATAGAGGGGCTCATGTGATGCACATATTAGTGCAATTGGAACTTGCATGCTCTTTTGAGTTGTCGTCAAAGAGGCGGGAAAAAGCATGATATTTATTATAAAAAAAACAAAGCAAGATAGAGGCATCTTGTGATTGACTTTTTTGATCAGTGTGACATGGAGAATCCAAATATACCCTTTGTTTTCACTTCTGTGGAAATAAATCTTTCACGGCCATGCAATGTGCACAGGGGGCGCTGTTGGGCACTTTGTTTGGCGGACTTCAAAATAGTACAATTTTCACCAATCCTGATCATTAGGTCAAATAAAATTGAGTTTTCGTTAATGTTCAGGGGGTCAAAATTGAGATCAAAGACGTAATAATAATAATAATAATGGAAACAGTTTTTTTGCTATGTTTTGGCATTTTATTTCTCCCAAACGACATTACTCAGATTGATGCCTTTTTGGTATGTTGATCCACATGACGGGGAAGGCCTGTGTGATTATTTTCACAACTCCATACCATCCCGATTTTTTGATTGGAATTTTTCAAGAAAAAACCTTGAAGGGGGCGCCAGTGGGTCATTTTTGGCGATAGTGGCTGCGTTTGCACATGGTTAGGTCCAGCTCGAGAATGTGCACGTGCGCCGTATTGGGTCCGTTGCAATCCCACAAAGTCTGTGAAAGATATGAGACTTTGAATTTTGTTGAAAATGGCCTTTGAGTTGCGGCCTTGTCATGACCACGCCCGATAATATTTCCAAAATTGAAATGAGGATTTGGAAAGCCACATGGGTCTGGGACATTTTGGCCAAAAATTGAAGCTTTTGATTGAAAACTCGGGGATCAGGGGTCACAAGTTCAACAGGTACGATTTTGAAGGTTCGAGGTTTGGGCCAAGATGGCCGACTTCCTGTAGAGTTTAGGCCGGGCTCATAATATATTTTTTGACATGTCCTGACGTGGTCTATGACCCTGGCCAGTGTCACCTTTGTACCATGACATTTTTTGCCACCGGGCTCTCATTGACTCAATGTAAACTGCCTGTTTGAGGGGGCGCCACTGAGCCATCTTTGATTATTTTCTCTTGCCAACGCCACCCAAAATTAGACCTCCCGGAGCACTAATTCCTGATACCTGTTACTTGTGTATCGGTCCACGTTTGCTATTTGAATTCTTGCGTTTTCCCTTTTTTTTTACGATTTTAATTAGTCCCTCGCCGGGCACTTCGTGTCCGTTGCTCGGGCCTAATAATGGAAACAGTTTTTTTGCTATGTTTTGGCATTTTATTTCTCCCAAACGACATTACTCAGATTGATGCCTTTTTGGTATGTTGATCCACATGACGGGGAAGGCCTGTGTGATTATTTTCACAACTCCATACCATCCGGATTTTTTGATTGGAATTTTTCAAGAAAAAACCTTGAAGGGGGCGCCAGTGGGTCATTTTTGGCCATAGTGGCTGCGTTTGCACATGGTTAGGTCCAGCTCGAGAATGTGCACGTGCGCCGTATTGGGTCCGTTGCAATCCCACAAAGTCTGTGAAAGATATGAGACTTTGAATTTGGTTGAAAATGGCCTCTGAGTTGCGGCCTTGTCATGACCACGCCCAAAAATATTTCCAAAATTGAAATGAGGATTTGGAAAGCCACATGGGTCTGGGACATTTTGGCCAAAAATTGAAGCTTTTGATTGAAAACTCGGGGATCAGGGGTCACAAGTTCAACAGGTACGATTTTGACGGTGCGAGGTTTGGGCCAAGATGGCCGACTTCCTGTAGAGTTTAGGCCGGGCTCATAATATATTTTTTGACATGTCCTGATGTGGTCTATGACCCTGGCCAGTGTCACCTTTGTACCATGACATTTTTTGCCACCGGGCTCTCATTGACTCAATGTAAACTGCCTGTTTGAGGGGGCGCCACTGAGCCATCTTTGATTATTTTCTCTTGCCAACGCCACCCAAAATTAGACCTCCCGGAGCACAAATTTCTGATACCTGTTACTTGTGTATCGGTCCACGTTTGCTATTTGAATTCTTGCGTTTTCCTTTTTTTTTACGATTTTAATTAGTCCCCTCGCCGGGCACTTCGTGTCCGTTGCTCGGCGCCTAATTATAAAGAAAACAAAGCAAGATAGAGGCATGTTGTAATAGACTTTTTTGATCAGTGTGACATGGAGAATCAGGTTATAATTTTTGTTTTCACTTTCGTAAAAGTGTAATTTTGCAGGTATAGGTAGGGGGCGCTATTTTTTTGAAAATTGCACAATTATCCAGGCGAATCAGTACGATCCATAGAGGGGCTCATGTGATGCACATATTAGTGCAATTGGAACTTGCATGCTCTTTTGAGTTGTCGTCAAAGAGGCGGGAAAAAGCATGATATTTATTATAAAAAAAACAAAGCAAGATAGAGGCATCTTGTGATTGACTTTTTTGATCAGTGTGACATGGAGAATCCAAATATACCCTTTGTTTTCACTTCCTGTGGAAATAAATCTTTCACGGCCATGCAATGTGCACAGGGGGCGCTGTTGGGCACTTTGTTTGGCGGACTTCAAAATAGTACAATTTTCACCAATCCTGATCATTAGGTCAAATAAAATTGAGTTTTCGTTAATGTTCAGGGGGTCAAAATTGAGATCAAAGACGTAATAATAATAATAATAATGGAAACAGTTTTTTTGCTATGTTTTGGCATTTTATTTCTCCCAAACGACATTACTCAGATTGATGCCTTTTTGGTATGTTGATCCACATGACGGGGAAGGCCTGTGTGATTATTTTCACAACTCCATACCATCCCGATTTTTTGATTGGAATTTTTCAAGAAAAAACCTTGAAGGGGGCGCCAGTGGGTCATTTTTGGCGATAGTGGCTGCGTTTGCACATGGTTAGGTCCAGCTCGAGAATGTGCACGTGCGCCGTATTGGGTCCGTTGCAATCCCACAAAGTCTGTGAAAGATATGAGACTTTGAATTTTGTTGAAAATGGCCTTTGAGTTGCGGCCTTGTCATGACCACGCCCGATAATATTTCCAAAATTGAAATGAGGATTTGGAAAGCCACATGGGTCTGGGACATTTTGGCCAAAAATTGAAGCTTTTGATTGAAAACTCGGGGATCAGGGGTCACAAGTTCAACAGGTACGATTTTGAAGGTTCGAGGTTTGGGCCAAGATGGCCGACTTCCTGTAGAGTTTAGGCCGGGCTCATAATATATTTTTTGACATGTCCTGACGTGGTCTATGACCCTGGCCAGTGTCACCTTTGTACCATGACATTTTTTGCCACCGGGCTCTCATTGACTCAATGTAAACTGCCTGTTTGAGGGGGCGCCACTGAGCCATCTTTGATTATTTTCTCTTGCCAACGCCACCCAAAATTAGACCTCCCGGAGCACTAATTCCTGATACCTGTTACTTGTGTATCGGTCCACGTTTGCTATTTGAATTCTTGCGTTTTCCCCTTTTTTTTTACGATTTTAATTAG